>OU015443.1:5000000-10000000 GCA_907164795.1 Hemaris fuciformis
CTTTTTGTACAACCAGCTTCAACATGTCCTCCAAAGCTTAGGATCTTAAGGTCTGAAGATGAAGATGAAGATGGAGAGAAATGTCAGAAGATTACTACGATACGACCCAACCGGACCAACAAGAAGAAGCAAAGAGTCTGCAGGACCGATACAGGATAGGTATACCTACCCTTCGAAAAATCAGAGGCGTGTGCCTTGACTTTGAACCTGTAACTATTGATTAGTTTTTTGGCATTCAATACTCTTCACTTACTAGGCCATGACATACTTTTATTGACTATTGACATAACATATTTTAGTCTCAATTGTATTCGATTGTTTATTAGATTTTTCCTCGACACAGTATTCTTTTTTCTGGTCAAAATTACATTCGTTCCCACCTTTTATATACAACGATGGGAAAAACATAGCACCTTCTTTTACATCACTAGTCTAAGTTAAAAGCATTTGACTATTCTAATCTTACCTACACAGTTTCTTCCATTTTCAAATTCACCCGACTGTTAACCACGTTCGTTCTACTCGAGTATTCGTCCCGGGGCCGAATATACCCACGAATATATTCACGCACGTTTCGTTTATTTACTGAACACTGGTTAACATTCACAGTTCACACATAGTACCGTGTGGTTATGAGGGAGCCGAGCGACGGCGCAGGGCGTGTCCACACCGCGCGACGCCCAGCGACGAACACGCCCCGCCTAGACTTTCTAACCTACGAATATTGAAATTTAAATCTAGAACACCTATAAGTGTACTAATTGATTTTGTATAAGGTCTTGTGTATATGTGAAATTTTCAGCAAAGAGGTTCGTTAACGCGTTCGTCATGGCTGAATTCTTTTTTTTTTATTTTGTATTGTGGCAAAGGTAACTGTTTAAAAAGGTTTAGCTCTCAAAATTGAATATAGAACAACTATTTTACTAGTCAATGACGTTAATATTTTGTTTTCTTCTAGATAAATGCGGTGTGGGTATTTGAATAACTCAATTTATCTCAATTACGTGTAAGATAAATACCTATACTTGTCAATGCTGTCATATAATTTTATTACGTATATTATGTTTAAGAGTAGGTAGTGGTAAATAAACTCTTCACAATTAATGAAGCTGGACTTATAGCTTATTGTATTGTATAGCTTCTCTTGTGATAAGAGATTAATACATCAATATGTTCAATCTCTTGATGTTGCTGTTTTTTATGGCTTTTCAAAATTCCCGTTATAATTTAAATACAACTGCTAATGCTGCTCAGTAAATAATAAATATGATGTGTATATAAATAGTATTTTTTGCTCATATTTACTTTATTATTCTAATTGGTATAAAGTAAGTTAGCATAAGTGATTTATTTCTTAGTCATCATCATCTGCCCATACGTCCCACTGCTGGGCACGGGCCTCCTCTACAATTGAGAGGGTTTAGGCCTTATTCCACCACGCTGGCCTAGTGCGGGTTGGCGGACTACACACCTAAGAAATTCCTAGGTTTTATCACGATGTTTTCCTTCACCGTTAAAGCAAGTGATAATTCATTGTGAATACACACATAACTTCGAAAAGTCAGAGGTGTGTGCCTGGGGTTTGAACCTGCGACCGCCGAAATTCTCGACTGCGCGCCTAAACCTCGAGGCCATCACTGCTTTTGCTTTTGCATGCTATTTCTTAGTGTTTCGTCTAAAATAAATACCATCGGATTGCAAAACAAAAATACATAATAGGTACGTGTTAAGAAAGTCCGCCAACCCGCACTATGCCAGCGTGGTGGACTAAGTCCTAAACCCTCTCAGTTGTAGAGGAGGCCCGTGCCCAGCAGTGGGACGTATTTGGGCTGATGATGAATGAATGATGTTAAGAAAATTGTATATTTTATGATTATGGGCAGTGAATGACTTTGGTAAACTCTGGTTTAGCAATAAATAGCTAAATCTAGGCTAATGTAGGTGACACATTTTTAATTAATTGTTTGTAGATACTAATCCAATAATAAAAATCTCATTTTGTTTACTATCATACTATGTCCGTATGAGGCACAAGTAAAATAATAAATATAATTTTGTAATAATAATATGAAAAAGTGGGATTAATGAAAAATCATGAAATTATGGGAATACATTGTTAACATTGTTTTTAGAAAATGATGTAAAACTATAATTATAATAGGTAATAATAGGCACCTTTGTATATTTAAACCTATAACATAAATTCTTAATATTGATTATATTTAATTTTAATAGATAACTAAAGGAATCATTTATTATTACTGTAAATTTAAATATAATAGGCTATGTTTATGTCACAGCTATGTTTCTATTGTTCTTTATTTTTCAATCAAAACTCAAGTTGATTAAATATCATGTTTGATTAGATAATATACCTAGTTCAACTAAGAAGAAGCCAAAAAAAAATCATAATAAGAATTAAAAAAATACAGACATTTTGTACAGATGTATAAAGCATTTAAAAAAATGTATCTATAATTTAACATATTGCAACATAAACATATATTTGTGATAATATTTTTTTTTCTGTAATAAAAGCTACAGGGCTTTTATAGTCAAATCATATTAATAATAATAAAAAAATATAAGATAAATTTATGTATTTTAGCACATGGTAAATACCGTTGGCGCTTTGTATTATATACTACTCAATATATATAGAAATTTACTTATATGAGCAATATAACAACACTATATCTTATTAGTCAATACTCATACGAGTACTAACATACATACATAGGTATGTATTATGGGACGCAAAATATTGCTTTCTATTAGATAACGTCCTGATATTTACTTCAAAACAGTTAGTCTGACGTCCGAGTTGGTCTCGAAGTTGCGCTTACAATGCTAGAGGGGCGCGGGTTCGATCCCATGGGCCCACGTTTTTCAGGATTACAAATATTTCTGCGTGTTTGTAAGTGAGCTCACCGTTAAATAGAGATTCTATGGTGAGGCATTAAAAAGTAATATATACAAAACTTACACATACAAAATTTTGTCAGCGTCAGCAATGAAGAATCACTTTCCAGTCATTACAATAATCACTGCACATCACTTGCACTACAACTGAACTAAGTTAATTCACAATGTCTGGTGTCCAACACTGGGCCGTGGGCAGGATCAACAAAAAAGTATCTTCAATAGAAATATTATCAGTATCGGAATGTCGGTGCGGCGTCGCGACTGTCAACTGTCTACTAAACGAATCGACACTGTCTGCCAGCCGCCATGCCCACTTTTCAAACACTCTAGTTCTGAACAGTCTTATGCACTCTACTACTACAATTAATATTGAATCTTATTACAATAGCTTTATGGTTGAAATTGTAATTGGATAAGATTGAAGTTTACGCCTCTTTGTAACAGAGAAACCTCCTACACAATATATCTTCCATGCCGCTCTCGCATCAACATTGGAGTATATTCCCTCTTGTTCTTCACACATTTATAATTTTATTATGGAAAACAATGAATAATTTAACCATTGGCAATGTTTTTCCAAAAATATTTTTACAGACCTCCATGTTATAGTATTTATATTATAGATATTTTTGAGTTCAGTTTCAAACAGTTCGCTATCCGTGAGAGTAAAATTTTCCCGGCGAGCATTTCCGTCTCGTTTCCTCGCATACTTCTTGTTTGTCTCACGTTCGCGATTGGGCCAATGGCGCTTGCGGCTCGACCCACCTTACTGTGTATAAACTAAAGCGGAATATTGTGCTCTATCGCTTGTGAATAAAGTTTAACTTTTTAGCATTTAATACGAAGTTACCGGCGTTTGTCACGCAAGAGTTCTAATTTTAAATCAAGTGTAGGCGGAGCTCGCGCGAGCTTTTATATTGAAAAACAAAATGTCTCTAACGTGAACCTGTTTCGTGGAACTTAAGCCTTTTGTGCACGTAAGAGTCGGCGGTCCGCGGCGCATACGACCTTTCGCGCTCGGAACAACGCACGGTGAAATAAAGTAAAAAGTTTAGAAACCGGCTTGTCGGTATTTTCTTTTTGTTTTATTTTTGTTTCGTGAACGGGACATCGCATGAGAAATGCAACGATACATTGGGAGCGTTCGTCCTGACTTACTGTCTCTATACATTTGACTAACATATAGAGCTTTCTATATGTGTAAGCTAAATAAGTTAAACTAAGGTCTGAATGTAGTGGGATATGAACCCAGTTCCTTGTATGGTGGTTGCAGTGGCGCCTGGTGAGCGCGTCTCATCTCCGAGCCGGTTGAACTCATTAGGGTTGTCGGTCAAGGCCTCGAGGTCGCTGCGTTGGGTGGTCGCCTTAATTACACCCTCCGATTTAGTACTTCTTTCTCTTGTATGGCGTTCTTTTCGTCGACTCTACGATCGTCTGAAGAAAGGCTATTGAGTTTTGTTGAGCCATTGTGGAGAAATATCTTATAAATGATGTTTACATGTGATAATAGCGACATTCAGTAATAGCAACATAAAAATCTTACAAAGGTATATTGAAGAATTAATTGGATTTAAATCCCATATGCCTATTAGTTTTAAAAGTTCTTAGGAATTCCTTAGGTGTGTAGTCCGCCAACCCGCACTAGGCCAGCGTGGAGGCCTAAACCCTCTCAGTTGTAGAGGAGGCCCGTGCCCAGCAGTGGGACGTATTTGGGCTGATGATGATGATGATGATGATGCCTATTACTGTAATATTCGTATTGGCTTTTTTGAACTGTTTTTTTTTAACATACTTAGTCAGTTTTAACAGTCTTCAGAGTGAAGTTGATGCCTAAGGAACGTGTAGTCGTGGGTTCCGTCGTTGCAAAGGTATCAGTAATGGTAAAAATGGTTTTAAAAACTGCAGGGGACAGAGGAGGAAAGAATATAATTTTGATGTTCGATAATTTCACTCAACGGAACAAATGTTAAATAAAACTTATTTATAAAAATAAAATATTACATAATACCGCACCGGGCCAACCCGCACTAGACCAGAGTGATGGACTAAGGCCTAAACCCTCTCAGATGTAGAGGAGGCCCGTGCCCAGCAGTGGGACGTATTTGAGCTGATGATGATTACATAATATGTGATAAAGTGTCAGATTGGGCATTTATATGTTCGGCTGCCTCTTTCCCTCCTTTTAAAGATGTCTACTTTGTTGTCTCCAATTCATCTGATTCTCGGCAACTTTAATCGTCAACGAGTATAAGTCAATAGTAGATTTACCGTGGTAAACTCAGTGGCATCCAGAAAAAGTTAAACTAGCGAGAGAAGTCATACTCGTTCCCCCAATTTTTTGTGATATTTAAAATACAAGTGACAGTTGCGGGTATAGAAGTATTTCTATGGTAGGTAGGTATACTATAGGTTCCTCTGTCGATCCCTCATTATGATGATGTCACCTCTACGTAACCGTAGGGAGATTCAGCTCTGAGTGTATGTAATTATATGTTATCGCTTTAACTAGTTTGTAGAAAAAACGAATAATTTGTAAAAGGGCAGATAAATAGTTATTGTTACAATGTTAACACTGCTGTGTCGGTAGTTTGAGATTAGAATGTTATGGCGGGGCGGTCTCTATATAAGCACGTTCAGTGCTAGCAGGAGCCGATTGCTGTGTCATGACTTGGGTTAAAAAGACCTAGATTATGCACCATAGTGTTACTATTATATAATATTATTATGTAATTGAGTAATTTTTTAAACATCGTGTAACGTGTAATTGTTACAATTTCATATAATTGTGCGATAAAGATAAAAAAGCCTTTATTTATACTATTCAACGTTTAAAATACATATATCTCTTATTAAAGTAATCTTTAACCTAAGTAACACTATTGTTACTTACACCTAGTCTAATGATCAGTAGTAGTCGCCTATTCGGCGTAGGCCTCCCCTACCTCCTTCCAACTGTCTCTGTCCCGAGCCTAACTCTTCCAGTCTGGTCCACACAACTGTGCAAAAATATCACGCCATCTCTTCTTTGATCTTCCTTGTTTTCTTTTATGATCTAATAGTATCCATTCCGTTACCCTTTTTGTCCATCTTTCATCCCTTAGTCTGCATATATGTCCCGCCCAGTTCCATTTCAGAAGTCTGACACTTTTATTTACATCTATCATTTTCGTTTTATTTCTTATTAATTTATTGTCTATTTTATCGAATATCGTTACACTTATAAAAAAAAAAAAAAAATAGAATAAAAAAAATAAAAAAAAAATAAAAAAGCCTTTTATTTCTTACAAAAAAAATGCTATTTACAGAGTTGATTAGTTTTGTTAGTATCAATAAAAAGATTTGTTAGTTAATTAAATTAGTTATTATAATAGTTTTGTAGAAAGGAATTAATTATGATACGTTAGTAATTTATATTGAAATTATTCTGCAAGAACCCCTCTGCAGGTAAAGGCCTCCTCCAAATTGAGCCAGTTTTCTCTGGATTGTGCTATTTTTATCCAGTTTGGACCCGTTGTTTGTTTAATTTCATCCTCCCATCTGTTGCAAGGTCTCCCTTTCTTTCTTTTGCCTATTGGCCCCCTCCATTTTGTCACGCTTTTTGTCCACCCAATCGTTACACTTAAATCATTCTAAAAAAATAATTCTCTCCAATTTTCTCTGGCAAATAGCAAGTCTTTCTTCGTCTTCCTATTTTAAGGACCATGTCTGACAGCCGTATGTTAAGCACGAAAGTAAAGCAGTATCAAAAACTTTATCTTAATTTTGATGTTTATTGTTTTGTTTTTCATTATTTCCTTCAGCCCCCAACTTTTTTTCCAAGCCAATGCGATTCTTCTTTGGATATCGTTTTTAGTACACTCTTTAATTGCCCCAGGTATATGTAGTCTTTAACATACCTTCGACCTTCCACCTTTACATCATCAGACTTGCCGTTTGTTATTATCTTTGTTTTGGACGCATTTAGCGACAGTGCAACTTTCTTGCTTGCTACTGCTAATTCACTTACCATTTCTTCTAAATCTGAAGCTTCTACCGCATAACATATATAACATATATGACACTAAAAATATACTTCTGTGGACCGGTAGTAGCATGGTGAAAATTGTCACTCGAAATCATTAGTTATTTTTAGCATAAAAATTATAAAATCTAGCCACTCACGTCCACTGAAATTAAATTTTAATTCCGACAGTAGCGTCCGCAGGCTCTCTCGTTGAATATTCAAAAGAAGACTTTAAAGGAATAATTAAATGAGGTTAAAAACTTATTTAAGTATTCCAGTGAGCGGCGATGTGCGGCCATCAGTTATTCAAAACCTGTTCTACCCATTAGCTATGTGGCCGCTCTAGGCATTTACTTTTTAACTTTACCACGCGTCTCATGCGTTTTGTATATCATATTTATTACAAGTAGGTATAGTAAAAATAATTGAAAACATAAATGTGAAAACAAAGTTCAGTATTACAAATAAAACATGCATTGCTACTTCGCCGCTAAAACAATTGAAATCTATACGGATGCCAAGTTCTGTGTACATAAATCCTAAAATTTATTATCAGGAATATGCATTATTCTAAAATAGTTTTTTTTTAACAATTCCTTGTTCTTTAGTAATATAACAATTATTGGTACTTAATAAGTAATGAAAAATCTTAAATTAAAAAAAATATATTATTTACACAATGAATTTATTTTACTTAGGTTGTTTATGTAATTCAAGCTGTAGATTAGTCTTTGTCATTCAATTATTCAGCAGTAACAATTCTATTGCACCAGAAAACTGTTGAACTACCCTAGTCTAGCTATATGATTTATAATCAAGTCTTACCTCAATTTAGTTTGCTCTAAATAGACTGATTCGTGGTCTCTCGGCGCAGGTTATTGGGTTTTTTTTTCAAATTCTTAGGAGCAGCATGGAGTCTGGAATTGTACCTACTCGAAAAACTGCAATAGACTCGCCCTCTATTACGCCGGACTGATATTGGCGAATTGTGAGTGCAGAAATGTACCTCTGTCTAACCCTTCGGGGAATACAGGCTTGTATGTATGTATGTAGTTTGCTTTACAAGCCAATACATGTCCCATTGCTGTGCCTAGAATGCTATTTTCTTTACTTCAAAACGTGTATGTAGTTTGCTCTACCAGCCAATACATGTTCCATTCCTGCACCGGTACGTTACGTTTTATTTTCCATATTTTAAATTTACATACATACATACATAAACTCACGCCTGTATTCCCCGAAGGGGTAGGCAGAGGTGCATTTCTGCACCCACATTTCGCCAGGTATGTATCAGTCCCACGTAATAGGGGGCGAGCCTATTGCCGTTCGGGCACATTTCCTGACTCCGTGCTGTTACCGAGAATTTCCTAATGGATGGATAACACTTTGCCCGACCCGGGAATCGAACCCAGGACCTCTAGATCGGACGCACATACTTGTACCGCGAGACCACGATGCAGTTTAAATTTAATATTTCCATAGTGAAAGCTTCGAACCATTTTTCTCCATGGCTAAACATGTAAGTGAAAATAAAAAGCCTTAATATTCCACAGCGTTTATAGTAATTGTACCGTGGCGTTTGTTTATAATAGTGGCGGTGAGTGATTGATGTTTGTATCGCTCCGTGCACTATTAATTAGCGGATCAACTGACGCCGGCGCCGATAGCTCTTGTGCTGCAGACCATTGTATTGTATTGTATTGCCTTGGGGTTGTAGCAAATTATTGAATATTTTCTTAGACATGGTAAAGAAACCGCACTAGATACTCAAGGAAAGAGCAGTGTCTCTCATAAATAGGGTAGCCTATTGTCAATGTTGCCTAAAAGTTTTTATAAATTTCTAGGTGTCTAGTTCGTCAATCTGCACTAGGCCAGCAGACCTAACAGTAGTAGAGGAGACCCGTTCCCAGTAGTGAGGCGTATATAACATATGCTGATATCTATTCTATATCTAGAAAGATAGATAGATAATAAACAATATACAGGGTGTAAAAAGACCGTGATAAAAAAAAGAAAAAAAAATTGAAGTTTTCCTAACAACCATAAGTATTAAATGTATGTCATCATCATCATCAGCCCAAACACGTCCCACTGCTGGGCACGGGCCTCCTCTACAACTGAGAGGGTTTAGGCCTTAGTCCACCACGCTGGCCTAATGCGGGTTGGCGGACTACACACCTAAGAAATTCCTAAGAAATTTTAAGTATGCAGGTTTTATCACGATGTTTTCCTTCACCGTTAAAGCAAGTGATAATTCATTGTGAATACACACATAACTTCAAAAAGTCAGAGGTGTGTGCCTGGGGTTTGAACCTGCGACCGCCGAAATTCTCGACCGCGCGCCTAAACCTCGAGGCCATCACTGCTTAAGTATTAAATGTATGTGGTGATAAGCAAAACATCAAAATATTAATTTTATTTGCCGGGATTTTTTTAGCGTCAATGTGTTTGTAATCACCGTAACTATTAACTGTCTTAGTTTTCGATCAAGGTTTTTTTACACCCTGTATGAAAACAGAATAATAAAAAAACAACATAATAAAAAAAAAACATGCGGTTCCTTTGGCGAGCTAGTCATCATGTGCTGATGTTACTTTGTTATGGCAGTAAAACAAACTATTAATGGACGCAGCTTTATAAGCAAATAGTTATTATTTCACATGTTTTGTCTTTGGCAATTCAGAAGCCAATATTAATGATGGTAAGATCTCCTCAAATAATTTCATTGGAGCGGTGAAGGATCCAGAATAAAGCCAGTATAATGGTCTATGATATTAGTCCTCTGGAGAGTAGTGGATGATGTGTAGAATGTATGTTAGTGTAGAATTATCTTTAACAGCCTCAGTGGTGGCATGGCATAAAATAGCTCCTGCGATTTAGAAGACATTTTCAATAGCTCAGTACCAAGAATCTTGATGATAGACTGAAAAAATACCTGAAAAACGTCCGCAAGTTTACCTTCTAACGGGTGGAACCTAAAAACTGTGAAGACACGTGGTTTCGGAATACAACTCTGCCTTCCGCATTGGCGATACATAAGTAAGAGTATGCAAGCCGATGTATAAAGAATCTAGTATTATATAAATGCGTACTTGTGTTGCTAATTGCTATCAACCATTTTACAAATTAATTCCACAGAAGTAAGCAATTATTTTATATAGCCAGGCGTGGCTTGGAAATACACATTCTACATCAAACGGAATGATATTCACAAACAATGTCGGTTAATAGAATTGTGAAAAAAGTTATGCTTTTAAAAATATTAAGTAATATTTCCCATTCTGGAAAATTCTGCTAGGTTGATGATGTTTAAATACATAGCAAAATTCACATTCATCCTAATCCACAGAATGTCATATAAGACCCAGTGGCGGTACTTCCATAGAAGCCCAAAAGCGTTACACCGTACACATTAATTTGTAATGTTTAGTTTATAATTGTTTATTCTGGGGTCAGAATATTCTCATTTATATGTCAAATTGCTTTTGTTAAATAAAGATTTAATGCTTAAAGATTTTATTATTCGGAATTTTATTAGGAAACTTGCGCTTTTGGGCTTCTATGGTAGTACCGTCACTGATTAAGACCGTAGGTTCGAATCTAAAAAATAACTACTTGAAGCGCCTTTTAGTATGGAAAACTCTAACATGTACCATAAATAGTATCACGTTTTATGTGTTAGTTTTTTTTTTGTTTTACGAAAAAAAATAGGTTTTATCTGTATCATTGGCACTAGGTTTTCGGTAATATTTATTAACAAATTAATTAATTCGGTAATATTTCTGACAATATAATCGAATCTAAAAACATAATGTAGTTCTACTCACAATACAAAAAGCAGTAAAAAATGGTAAACCCGTTAAGTGATAACGTATAATTTGAGTTGACACCGTGAGACATGTGCACAGAAGGGTGCGCTCTCATTAGCGTCAGATGCTCAGCGGGCTGCGATGGCTACCGCGTGTGTAATATTGTGAAGACGCGTTTGGGCTTCAAGACGAAGGTATAATTGCTTATTAGGTTATCATTGGCAGGCGCGTTTCCTGGTTTTTGTGGGTATGAATCACAGGCACATACCTATAGTTTAAGGATCGTGAGGAAATTTGCATACCCTAAGATTTCTTAGATCGAGCCCAGTGGTGTGCCATAGGAGAGGCCTATGTCCAGCAGGGGACGTGACAAAGGCAGTTGATGATGATGATGAAGAATATTTCGAATTAGATTCTATCTCTGTCAAGGCCATTAAATGCCCGTGTTGCTGATATAAATATAATCAATTTTTAAAGCTGTTGCACCTTCAAACACTAACTACTTAAACAACATAAAGTATAATATAAAATAGTGATTAAATTACGAACTTGATTCTGTTTAAAATAATTTTCTTAATGTTTCCACGAATTTTTTGAAAGCTGCTTCTAATTCTCAGAAGTTTCTATTAAACTAACTTAGGAAAAATATTTTGTAAAGTCCTCAAAGGTAGGCTTATTACCAATTTCAGTACTAATGTTATCTGTTACGAGTTCCATTATATCTTGCGATATTTACCTATACAATATATTCTAAAGTACAGCCACAATATAAAATCGATATCTAACACTGTGATTCTGAGCATAGTAGGTGTATTTAGGAATGTTTGTATACCAGCAGGGCAAAATTTACTGTCATCCAAACAGTGCGACTGGTAAAACACGACTACGATCATCCTTCTCAAGTCAACACAATAATGCTGGCCTAATGAAAACTGGATACTCATGATACACTAGTTATAGAGGATCATCCTGAAACACACATTCATATAAAACCTTGTTTTTTGCATCTACAATATATTAGAACAATATTACATACATTTGTGGCAGGTGGAAATCCTCAACTGTATGAAAACCGATGATATTTGTTGGTCGGTTCGGACGGAAGGGCTCTGTAATTAGGCATCGTTTCCTGTAGATTTGCTCCCACCTGTCGACGGCACTGCGAATGACGTACCTATCGCCGCCTCCAAACTAAAATTAATTATACAAATTGATTAATACTCGGGCCGGATCTCGGCAAAACTTAATTATGCCGCGAAATTATTTTGCACGTTTTTACAGCAACCGTAGGATGATTGGATGGTCGGTGATGTTGCTTTTTAACCCCTCTGTTACTTGGCCCAGTTGTTCGGCCGGGATTTTATTGAATCACTCCGGTTTTGTGAGGTAAATATTTCATTATAAAATCGGTGTGTGCGATCATGCTTTAAGCCAATTTTATGATCCAGTCTCGTAGATCTAGAGCTAATGTGGATTTTAAACTTCTTTTGTGTTTAATCTCCACAAATTTATCTGCTAAATTGTCTACGTATTTTCAGAATCATATTTTTTCGGTTACAAGAATACTATTTTTATTTAAAAAAAAAAAAAGTTTTACAACAGCTTTGTTATTAAAGTTTTGGTATTAATAAACACGTATAATTTAACCGCATTTTTAGATTTATTCGTAAATACCTATCTAACACGTACCTACTTTTCTAGAGAACAAAATGTGAGATATGCATACAAATAGTTTTTACCTATGAATAAATTCAAATTCCAATTCGAATACAATACGCACAGACTCAGTTCGATTTGCAAGTAGGTTTTGCGAACATTCCTATAGAGTATAGACCAAAGGAAGGCATGTTGCATCCATCTGTATTTCCCGTATTGAGTTTTTCATTGTATTCCGCTGTTTGTTTCCATGGAAGCTACTATTAAAGGAAATTCTAGCTGGGTTAGTAACAATAAGCCGTGATGGCCTCGAGGTTTAGGCACGCGGTCGAGAATCTCGATGGTCGCGGGTTGAAAACCCAGGCACACACCTCTGACTTTTCGAAGTTATGTGTGTATTCACAATGAATTATCACTTGCTTTAACGGTGAAGGAAAACATCGTGAGGCAACCTGACGCCTAAAGTTCTTAGGAATTTCTTAAAAACCCGCACTAGGTCAGCGTGGTGGACTCAATGCCTAAACCCTCTCAGTTGTAGAGGAGGCCCGTGCCCAGCAGTGGGACGTATATGGACTGATAATGATAGTAACAATAGTACTACTGCACTAGATCGATTGATTTTTATATATTGTTTTGTTGAAAGGATTTGATTGATCTTTTAAAATCTATCCTTGTAGAGACAACGGGTCGATCCTAAAACTATTCTAAAAAGGAGTTCAAGTTGCTACGGTACAGGCAAATATACCCTCAAATTGAAAATAAAAAGTTAATAAAACTATTAATAATTTATGGGGAATACATACCTAACCAAAATACGACCATAGGCCAATTATTAAAGCAATTTATACTGGATTTATGAAACGCGAATTTTAATACAAAGTACAGCGTGTCCATTTAAATGGTTGTTTAAACTGTAGGCAAGCGCACGGAGCGAGCATTTTTTACAGTACCTGAGATGTGCCCGGTTCAGTGCACCGAGACTGCACTCGGCCTCCGTCCGCTTTTTATGCCCACCCGAGCCACACTCACCCGCTTATTTGCCATCATTAATCATTATTTCGGCCCAACATTGGACCGCCGTATGCTTCACAATTTGAGAAAATAACCCTTTTTTGTGTTTTAAAGTAATACGCGAGTTGATTTGCAATAACGCAGGGTCTCCGGAGCGTGGCGATCGCATGCCGAGCGATCAAATTGCGCTATATTGTTATGTGCGTGTGCGTGTGATCCGTATCAAAAGTGTCTACCGTCGTGCTCCCGAATGCTTTGTGATTGTGAACGTACGTAGTGTATGAATATTAACGCCAGTAGGTATCTCGCGATCAACTTGTAATGAAGACACTTACAAGGAATTCTGCTTCAGATATGTATCTCGTGTGATGTAAAAAAAGATTTTTTTGCGTTATCGCTCTATTCATGTACCATGCACTGTATTCATTAAACTTTCCCGCTGCAGGTATATACGTCTACAAAAAATATTGTGAGTAGTAATAACATAATATCATGTAATTAAATTTTCGACTCACTTAATTCTGTGCTGTTTTTTAAATTTAATCCGAGCTATCTTATTATTTAACGTTTTATTTCCGAGATTGTGGCATATCTACTTCATAAAAAAACGGGTTTTAAATTGTTTATATTGAGCGATTTATGGTTAACAATGGTCACCAGCCAATATTTTAGGAGCTAAACTTTGGACCATATGTGCTTAATAAGATTAATAAGATTTCAATATTGATTGTTCGTTGAAATTTACTTAATTTTTTGAAAATATTAAAGATGCAAATTTTTAACTGCGGTCTAATACTTGAAGCTAACAGACCGGAGGTCTTATTAGATTTTTTTCTTGTCACACTAATAATTTAAATAAAAAGCTTTTTTTTTAAATTTTCCTAATGCGATTATTAAATTCAATTCAAAACTCGAATTATTAATTACCTAATAAATCTTCTATCGGTTACGAAACCCAAAGCAATAGGCGGTGTTATTCAACATTTCTCAATGTTTCAGGTAAATATGGAGTATGATTTTCGTTATTGCAGCGCGGGGCATGTGATGCGGAGATGTGGCGCGGGGTGCAGGGGGGCGGGGGGAGCGAGCGGCGCGCGGGGCGGTAACAGATGCGCTGCATTGCCGCCGCGCCAACTCCAGCCGACATGCAGGGACTAACTCAGATAATATCGAGTACATGCTTTTTTCGTGCCAGATTTCTTCTGATTGTTTTTAGTTGAAATAGAATTGAGCCGTGAAACGAAAGCTTTGATCAGCACCCATACTGGCAGGCACATTAATGGCAAGAGCCTCAGCAAGGCTCTTGGAAGAGTTGCTGGATCACAAAGATGGCGACTCTACCTTATCTTGACCCTGAAACAAAAATAATAAAATACTCTTGAAACAAAATTTAATTGATATTACGTTCATATAAGCATAGATATAAAAAATGTATTTAAAATAGTATCTGAACAACAATTACTTGTTCCCAATGGATAGTTTATTTAAGCATTAGTGGCAATAGCTCTTCTAGGCTTAAAAATTTAGCACAGTGACATGTTTTTGCCCTAGAAACATTTTATATATGTACGTTGTATACAGGTGTAATGAGACCGAGATCGAAAACGCTACAAAAAACCTCTAAAAAAAAATTAATTTTGACGTTATCTTAATCGCTATATATTATATAACACCGCCTATTGCTTTGGGTTTCGTAACCGATAGAAGATTTATTAGGTAATTAATAATTCGAGTTTTGAATTGAATTTAATAATCGCATTAGGAAAATTAAAAAAAAAAGCTTTTTATTTAAATTATTAGTGTGACAAGAAAAAAATCTAATAAGACCTCCGGTCTGTTAGCTTCAAGTATTAGACCGCAGTTAAAAATTTGCATCTTTAATATTTTCAAAAAATTAAGTAAATTTCAACGAACAATCAATATTGAAATCTTATTAATCTTATTAAGCACATATGGTCCAAAGTTTAGCTCCTAAAATATTGGCTGGTGACCATTGTTAACCATAAATCGCTCAATATAAACAATTTAAAACCCGTTTTTTATGAAGTAGATATGCCACAATCTCGGAAATAAAACGTTAAATAATAAGATAGCTCGGATTAAATTTAAAAAACAGCACAGAATTAAGTGAGTCGAAAATTTAATTACATGATATTATGTTATTACTACTCACAATATTTTTTGTAGACGTATATACCTGCAGCGGGAAAGTTTAATGAATACAGTGCATGGTACATGAATAGAGCGATAACGCAAAAAAATCTTTTTTTACATCACACGAGATACATATCTGAAGCAGAATTCCTTGTAAGTGTCTTCATTACAAGTTGATCGCGAGATACCTACATCTAATCTTCTTATGGAAGTTAGGAAAACGTCTATTTTTTATGTTGAGTGCAACACAGTAAAACGACACAAAAAAAACAACGTGATGTTACCACGTATGTACCTAGAATCAAAAAAAAAATGACAGTCCCGTACCTATATACATACATATACATATAATATATATTTTGTCATATCCAGCTATCCAACTGTGCCACTTAATATGCTCGTAACGAACTTAAGCCACAAAATCCTTAAAAATAATTTTGTAAGTACAAAACGTGATCTACACTTTTAGAAAGGTAATGAAAAATCAACTACGCACAAAGTTTTCTCCTTTAATCCTCCTCTGTGCCGAGGCGCGAGGGAGAACCGTTGACAAAATACAAATTTTATTTTATTAAATTCAAAAAAGCCTTCAATGATTGATAGGAGCGCGCCCTCTCGCGTGAGACGTCACTGCATAACTCTTGCTACTCAATAAAATGGATCATTGATTCCGCACAAACAAATGATAGACAATAGGCAGTGGAAGGGTTTGGGAACATTGTTTGATATAAACAAGATATTACGATTGATGTTTAAATGTTTATGCAGAAGAGACGTTAAGATAACCTGAGAAGGCATAAAAATTAGAAAAAGAGTAGAATAAATTTCGTTGAATGATTATTGTTGCCTAGGAAACTTGTACACCACGAATTATGCAAAATTGATACGTAAAATATCATGATCATCAGCCCATATACGTTCCACTGCTGGACACGGATCTCTTAAAATAGGGCTTAGTCCAACACGCTTGCCTAGTGCAGGTTGGCGGACTACACGCCTAAGAAATTGTTAAGAATTTTTAGGTGTGCAAGTTTCCTCACGACCATTCAAAGATTTTAAGCCAACACAGCCGAGCCAGCAACTTGTATAAATAGCAAAAACAGGATTAGATTATCTATTGTTAATTAACCTGCAATGGTTGTCTTAATCGTATTTTTACGTTATGCTTAAAGATTTTTTTGTATTGGCACGACAAAGTGGCAGCACCGGACCTGATGGTAAGCATGACGTTGTTTAAGTGACGAGAGTCTCCCATTTCGTGTCGATATGCTCATACCAGCCTGATGAGATGTTTCACACATATTCTTACAAGACTACTCAAAACACCTTTTGTCACAAAACAAAAGAATGCCGAACAATTAAACATCGAACACGTAAAGTTACAAAAATAAAAGCGTAATTAAAAATGATCTCTCGTAATCCCGGACCATTAAGGCTTGGATGCAAAGGTCGCGGGTAGCGGGCCGGCCGACCAAGATATATCAGCGACAACTGCCCGCGACTTGTTTACAAGAACACGACATAATGGCCCCCGTATAAAATATGGCTTTGTTTCACTGCGAACCCTTGTACTGTCCCTTATTAAGTTTAGCTTAATTGTCTTAGAGGATCTTTGAAATTATCATTGACACTCTTGACATCTTTGCTATGCAGGTATTTAGATAAAAAATGCGTGTTTTATGAAGTAGGGTTGGACTTAGTCAGCTTTAGCAAGAGCAATTCAAGAGCAATTTGAAGTTGTTCTGTTACAGTAGGGTCTTAGGAAGCTCTGACTCAATAAAATTGCAAGACCGCTCGATTTGTAGAGAAACTTACGTTTATTGTTTTGCTTCTGCAGTTAAGTAATTGATTGATAGTTAAACATACCGCAACTGTCGGCATTCGAACCCGAGCCACGTAGCTGTCAAATTAATACACTATGCATTGAGGGTTTATAAAGGAAATCGATAAATGACAAGCACACAAAGAAGCCAATGAATAGTTTATTTGTGTTAAAACTTAATCTGTGTCCAACGATCCAAGCGGAACAAACTCTCCTGAGGTGCTCCCGTGCGGGCCACCGTCCTCTCCTAGGGATGCTTTACACAGTTAATTTAAAATTCTCATTCGTATAAATAAGGTGGGGTAGCGTTTGCGTTTTATGGCTTACAATGTGCGAATGCAATGTTTGTGACGCTCCTTTGCGGTGGAGAACGTATTTTAATATCGTTAATTAGGTGTTACGAGCCTTTCACGAGTATTTGTTGCTCATTTACTGTTTTGCGTATTTGCGGATAATGAGCATATAAATTTGGCGCGACAACTTCAGTGAATCTTTTTGGGAAATTGTTTATTTGTTATTAATTAGTTCTTTTTGGTATTATCTTGCGAAAAACTCGGTAGGAGGTTTTTAGAGGGTTTGAGTTTCTACTAATTAACAAAAGTAATATGACTTACATTTCAAAAAAGTGGTTCTGTAGGTCATCATTATTGTATTGAGCAAACAGTGATAGACATATTTTAGTCGAATCGAAAATTTACAATCTGTTTCGAAAAAAAAAACTTATTGTCCTAGTATGATTTAAAAAAAAAAAGATTCATATCCATCTATTTCGACGGCAACAATAGTTTTTTTATCGGTTTACGTTAATTTACCACAACTATTAGTGCGCCAGTGTTTGCCAACTTTACAGATTTCCGAGCCATGTCCGGAAGTTACTGTGTTATACGCTACACATTATTCTAATTGGAAACCGTTTGATGTATCCAATTTGCTTAGTAGAAAAAACAAAAATCCAAGACGCGGCGACAAACAAAGGCGGCGTTACGAAATGGAGCGAAACTTTCTACTAATTAATTTAATCCCTTTGAGCCGTACCCCATTAGCCTAATTGAACTGCGGTGTACATGTCAATTCTTTAGCATTACACCAACTTAGCACACAGTAATATCAACTCTAAAAATAGGTGTTAAAATACATTTTTGAACGCATACAACAGTGGGTAAAGTTACTACAATGTTAATGATATGAGGGGCATACTTTGTTCCGTTTTGCATAACTTTTGGAGGAACTCTATTACTTCCGAACAGATTGGTTTCTGAAATATACGCGAATAATTCATATGTAGGCAAATATGAAAGTTAATGTGATTTATGTGGTATTTTTGTGGGAATTCTTCTGCAGTGTGGATTGAGGAACCTGCATAACTAAAAGAATGGTTTAACAGCGTGCTAACTGTTTTACATTTGCTATGAATCCTACGAGTTTTAGAAACGTGGAAACTTTTGTGAATGTATGTGTGTAAATGATACTTTTGCATCAAGTTCTGATCGGGTTTTGAATTGTTGGAATGATATTCTGGATATCAATTCCTTTTATCATATTAAATTTAACATAAAGCTTGATTTTCAATAATCGATGACCCTTTGGTATAGTATAAACAAGCGGCTAGTTATTACTTAGTCATCAAGAGTAGCTAGGTTCAACTCCCCGGCGTATTGTTATTGGGATTCCTACTAATAAGGCTAAGCAAAAATACTTTACGCCTCGCGCTTTGTCATTAGCGTGTTAATAATTTCTTACGAAACATATTTTCTCGCATTGTCTTAAAATCGGCATGGACGTAAACCATAGCGAACGCCCGTGAAATGAACACTACTAATTTAGTTCCGGCTAGAGCTCGCCATGTGGCGGCCCAGAGTTCGATTCCCGTGGGGTCAACTCTGCGTGCAATGTCACGCCTATTATCCGCCAATATTTTTTTTTTTTTTTTTTTTTTTTTTTTTTTTATTCTGGCACGGCAAAGTGACCCCATTGCACCTGATGGTAAGCGCAATGGAGTCCAGAAAAAGCGCCGACCAGCGAGAGATGATGGTCTCCCGTTGGTCGACACAATCATGCCGGCCGAATACCTCTTCACCTTATTGTGAAGAAGTTTGGGGGACTATCAATCATGGCGATCAAAGGACCGACCGCGACAAACCGGCCAAAAAATGCCGGCACGGTCATCCTTTCACCATGATTGAAGCCCCCCCGAAAACCGGATATACACTGGCTGATCCCGGAACGCGGCACACTTGCATGTGCCACTATGGCGGGTTTTACGCCCTGTGTACGGTGGTCGCCATCCGGGCGGATACGAATATCCTACCACCAGCAATATATCTTCGGTTCGCGTCAATATTTTTATTTTGGCGGATTCCTGTCCATTTGGAAGTTTATTACGACCCTTCGTTTTTACACTTTATCCAAGTCTATTCGGCCAATGACGTGCTGATTGATGATTTTATCAAGCTTTGGGTTAAGAACTATAATACTGTGAAGTGCGTTGAAAATTTACAAAGTACCTAATTTAATGCATAATTTTACAAATTAAGTTAAAGTGTGTCGTCAAGAATTGCACACAAATAATAAGAATTGAATGAAAATAGGGAGAAAATCGGAAACAGAATCTATGTTTCGAGTCCCATGTAATAGGGATGAACCTCTTGCCGTTTTTCAGACACATTTTAAGGCGGTGCAGCGTATTGATATTTTTCAATGAAAAACCCCAACAACTAGCCACCAATGTCTCGATTACACTCAATATCGCTATACCAAGGTAACTATTATTATTAATTTTAATAAAATACTGTGTATATTTAAGTTGAGTCTTTTATAATCGATGGACCATTCAATGACTTTATAAGGGTTAGACAGAATAATCTTATAAAGCATCCTGACTATCGGCTGTCAGTCGTTCACCGGCCGGCCATCCTTTATTCAAATAAACCCTATTTTTATGGAAAACCTGCCCTTTCCACATCAATATCAATTTCCCGGCGATTGTTGCAGAAATAAAGGGATGACCCTTCTGGGACGCCGGCCCTGGCGTCCTCTCCCGCCCGACTTTATTACAGGATCTTTTAAGAGGTAAAGATTTTTGTCCACTTGTATTTTATGCCAACTTTACGCCGTGACCTTAAAGGCTTTATTAAATCAATTCTGTTTGTTGGATCTAACTTAGATCCAAGATTTTTTTTTATAAACTGATACGACAAAGTGACAAAATCTCACCTGATAGTACATATGTGAGGTCTAAATGAACTGGCAAAAAACGAACGTACTATAGCGGTGAAGGAGGATCTCGTGAGGAAACTAGCACCTAAAGTTCTTATAGAACTTTCTTAGGTGTGTAGTCCAACAGCCCGCACTAGGCCAGCGTGGTAGACTAAGGCCTAAATCCTCTGAAATGTAGAGGAGGCTAGTGCCCAGCAGTAAGACGTATATGGGCTGATGATGATGAAGAAACGAATACGATCATTCCTCACCGACCGACACAATTTTGCTGGGCTTTATGTATACCGGACATGGAGATCCCATAACGCGTATCATATCTTGTCTGTGTCTCCATGACAAGTTGAGCTGAGTTGAATGGTGGTCGTATTGGGGCGGACACGAATATCCTGTCACGCTACTGCAGGTTGCATCCAGGATTTGTTTTTGGAAAATACAATCATAACGGAATATCGGGCCGTACATTCTACTGTCTTCCACGAACCTCGTCTACGGTCGAGAGGGATTAAGCCTTAGTCGATCGCGGTACGTACGTATATGCGTTGTATGACGTACAATATCCTATTGGTTTAACTTTACCAGATAGTCTCTCACATATTCCTAATCATACAGAAGAATAGGTAGGCAGTGGTGCATTTCTAGATCCACATTTCGCCAGGTATGTATCAGTTCTTTGGTTAGGGACCCAACTCAGGTACACGGACAATTGTTCCGCGCGCCGAGTTGGAAGGCCAGATACCCCGACATACCCCTTCCGCCCTCCCCCGAGGTACCGAAAAGGGAGCTTAAGGCGCTTTCCTCTCGTAAAAAAAGGTATGTATCAGTTCTATGTAATAGGAGGCGAGCCTATTGCCGTTTTTCGGGTACAAATCCAGACTTCGTGGTGCCACTAAGAATTTCCTAATGGAAAAACCCAATAACACTTTGCCCGACCCAGGAATCGAACCCAGGACCTCTAGACAGCCTGGCACATACTTACAGACCATGAGGCAGTCTTATCTATCGAATATTCCTAATCCTACCAGTTAATTAAAATTCAATATACACGTTTTGTATCGTATTCCTAAAAGACTAAAAACAAATATTTTCAGACAGGCCCCACGACCCACACTAGCATATCCCACTGCGCACTGGATGCTGTCAAAATAGCTATACATAATATACAATTTCACACAACAACAACCTTATGGGGGTGCTGTCTGCGTGAATCGGTTACGCTGTGATTACGAACTATTACTCCGTCGCCGGCCTCACTCCCCACTTAATATAATAAGCATTGGTGAATGGAAATCGATGCTATTACATGTCTGGTCCCATTTATAATAAGTACATTAGGTCCAAGGGATCCGGGGCTATCGCGCCGCCTTCGGGCACCGTCGTAATCGGTCAATTATCTATAATTTTGTACCATCAGTCTTTACCCAAAGCGGTGTGCAGTCCTGTTGATCGTTAGGCGGCTATCGATCTAATTGGTAAATTATGTATACTCGATGTATTGGTTTTGTAACATATGCTACTATTTATTAGGAATAGGTTGTCGATATTCTTTTGTTTCTCTCCTATCTTTGCCAATAACCATCAAGTTAAATTTTGCTGAAGGCAATATATTAGTGTCGCGCTTTGACCATCATATATAAGCAGTGGCAGTACTTCCATAGAAGCCCAAAAGTCCAGATTGCCATACTGCCTATTACAAATAATAATATTTAAGCTTTAAATTTTTATTTAACAAAAGCAATTTGACATATAAATGAGAATATCTTGACCCCACAATAAACAATTATAAACTAGACATTACAATTTACAAAATTAACTTGTAACGTCTTTGGGCTTCTATTGAAATACCGCCACTGTATGTAAAGTGTTATACGCACTGTATTAGTGTATCGTGTCCAGTAGTCAACACGTAATTATCTTATAAACTTAGACTGTCATAGTTATTACTCTACTAATTTTTAAGAATATTACGGCTATTATCGTAATATTTTTTTCATCAGACTAAGCTCTATTTGAAACGCCCTGGACTCACAATTAGGTACCATTCAGGTCACATAGCTATACTAAGCTAAAGAAATTGTAAGTAAATAAATATAAAATAAATAAGCAGAATTATACTCTTCATGGGTTGAGGAGATAACAAACAATCAGTAAAACCGAGCTTATGTTTTGTTTTTATGCAAACGAATTTAGTCGTAAAATACATGCATGATTATGGAAGCAGTCACCTGCATTATTATAAGGGAATAATTAAAAACTAAAACAACACTACCCTGTGGATCAATAAATTCAGCTCTTAATTACTACGTCAGTTAACTACGTACCTTTATTCTTAATCAGTATCTGAAATTGTAGTTAAAAACATAGTACGCAAGTTATTAATAGGCAAGGTGCGCTTCCCAAGATATTTATTATTTATAGTAGTAACGTTTAAAACAAAACAAGTTGGAATCGCGCCGCGGCGAACATTCGATCCGCCCCCAGCGTATGCGTGCCGAGGACCTTTTTTATCGTATTTTTTGTTAAGTACAAACTCTTTCCTATTGGCCATGAGAAAATTATACACATTTTTTTCAACGTGAATAAAATTTATAGCAGGTGGAATGTGGTAATTTTTGATATCGACCTGTATCGATTCCTTTGATTGGCTGTTTGGGAACCAATCAACTTGAGAATCGATACCATGGTTTTGATAATCGATTGGTTTTTGTTAAATTTAGTTTTTGGTATATAGTTGTATGTGAAATAAATCAATGTTTGTAGGAAACAACGGTACGTAACGTAGAACACGCACACTCACACATTTATAGGGGTAGGCAGTTCCAGCACTTACGTTTCCCTTGGTGTTATTTTTTAATCCCACATAATTACAGTTTTTGGATTGGTACATTACAATACTTCGTGCTTTTACTATGAATTTCTTAATGGAAAAACACAGTCCTTTTTTGCACGAGCAGCGATTCGAACTTAGCGAGCGAAGTGAACCGCCGAACCCTGTAACGTAGTACGAAACCTGTACATTAAAGAAAATTTATTTATTTATATACTTTATTGTACACCATAAATACATACCAAAAAAAAATAATATTAATATCTAAGCTTAAGATTAAGTGAACAATAGGCGGTCTTATCACTAACTGCGATCTCTTCCAGACAACCTATTTTACAAAACGGATATTTAAAAAGATGATAGGGTAATCAGTTACGTATAACAAAATGAACATCGTATTTTAAAACGTCAATCATTCTATCAGTGTTTTCGTGTAAGGTTTATAGTATTGGAAAGCAATAGTTCCCGAGATCCTGGTACGGCGTGGTGGAACGCGAGCTCGCGTGACTGCGGGGCGTGGCGCTCTTACATGTACCTCGCTGTTTGTGCCCTATCCAACCTGATCGGGACCTACTTTCATGCTTCCACGAATTGGGGAATTACTGCCCAGTTTCTTTATGTATTTTGATATGCGTGTTTGTGTGCATGATATCGGGTTTTTTTAAAGATGTCCCCTTGTCCCGATATGAGTTAGGGTCCAATTCTCAAAGTGGGTTTCTACATTTTATCATAGGAACAAAGTTTAACCCCAAAACACTTGCTTGCGAAATGTAAGAAGTTGGCGCGAAGAATCATGCTTGGTAATTCATTCCAATTCCAATTAGGAGTAAATCCTACGAAAGCTAGTTAGTCTCCTTTGAAAACACACTAAAGAGCTCTAATGCTTTAGCATTACACATAAAATAATTATCATAGGCATGCTTGAATGGGCAGAATAGCAATGTACGATGGTAAACCTCGTGGACTTTGGCTGCGCCACAACAATGCCAGCACCTACCGCATGCTACCTATATATCATACAAGAGTAATTTTTAAAACAGACACACGTCATAAAACGCTTTTCAAAGTACATTAAAATTTTTAAAGGTGAGAATGAATGATGGCCCCGTTCCGGTTCACACGTTAACAACAATATTATTGTTTTAACACGTACAATGCAGTTAATGTGTTAAAAAACATCACGTTAAAGGACAAACGGCCGTCGGTTTAATTTCGTTAGAAACATATTAATGGTGTTATTAGTACCCGTCGCTTTGTAAATGGGATTCGTGACAAAATATTGACACGGACCGCTCGTACCTCTGCGTAAAAACGAATTAAATGATATATTAATACAATAAAAATGCTGTCAAGCGAGCCATTCGTAGAGACCAGCACTAATTCGATTTAATAACCCGTGATAGGAGATTGGGGTTCTGTTCGCGTGCACCACGGAACTCTTACACTCGAGGAATAAGATTATCATGTTCTTACTGTATTGAACGAGCAAAGATATGTAAATAAGTAAGTGTATCGGGTTTGTTTCCCGGTTCGGACAAGGTGTTAGGGTAGACCGAGGCGAATCGGATCAAGGGGCGAATCGGATCAAAATTAGAAATCCGTTAATATTTTCAATAACGCGTTACCAAGGAACACAAATGACTGGCGTCTTATGAAACCCTCCCCCCACGCATCTTTAGCCATCGGCAGTGTTTGGTTTCGACTAGTATAATGATCTCAGCGCTGCTCGCCAGTGAGTCAGGTGTTAGTGCGCGTTACAATTTCGGCGCCTATCTAAGGTACGTACTTACCATTTATTTGTGTCAATCTAAGGTTTTGTGTTACTACTTTGAATTAGATGGCCTACATTCATTAGAAAGGTGTATCTTTTAGAAAATATTTTAGTTTTTAAGCACAATATTACAGGTTAATTTGTAAAATATTTATTTCATAAGTGTTTAATATGGGGCTATTCGGATCACGTCATTGGGGAGAATGAAAACACTTTTATAAAATGATTTATTTTAAATTTGAGGTTAATTTTGCATTATTATTTCATTGTAGATGGTTCGCATGTACAAAAGAAAGAAAAATGAGGGAGAATGGTCCCAAGAAAATATGAGAGAAGTCGCAAATAAAGTCCTGACCAAAGAATTAGCTTTCCGCCGAGCTACTGAGATTTATGAATTGCCATTTATACAAGCTTATATAGAAGAGTCACGCTCTCCATAGGTGCTACCAAGACACGTGGTGGACAGGCAGCCTTAGATGAGAATACTGAAAGATTTTAGCATTTACGGATTACTGAACTTAGCGAATCGTGGCTTCGGAATTACACCCAAGGCGAACCGTAAATATGCATATGAATTCGTAGAACCCCAAAAATTTTAAGAAGAATAAAAGAACGCCTGGAATAAAAATCATGGGTTCCAAATAGAGAGATTAGCATTGCATTTACTGCTCAGAAATATTCATTTATCCACCATCAGAGGATTTGATTCGATGCATGCAAAGAATGGTGTCACAGAAAATGTGTTGATGGATGGGAGGGAAATAAGGCCGTAATATATGTAATTTATGTGTTAACAATTAACACCCTATCCTATTTCTTATTATTTTAATTTTGTTAATGATTCCAAAGCATATAGTATTAAGAAAATTTTAATTTACATATATAATATGTATGATCCCATTCGCCCCGAGATTTGGGGCGAATCGGATATTTTTGTCTTTCAAGTTTTTGGATGACATTTTGTAGAATTTTTGAATAATTTAAGTTTTTAAATGTTTATTGTATAGCTAGAATGTTACTGATTGCCAATTCGTCAATAAAAGTCACTTATAATACACTTAACTATGTTTTTCATATCCTCAAAAAAAAAATGATCCGATTCGCCCCGGTCTACCCTACTAGGTTTTTTGTTAATAGCAGCATGAGTTTTGGATATTGCTCGAAATACGGCTATAATCTTTTTCCGAATTACGTGGGACTTTACCTATACAGCGGACGAAATGTGGGTGTTTTTTTTTATTCCTATTCTTACTGTTTATTTTCAGCTCCAATTTGAAAGGGGTGTATTTAAAAAGCTATTATTTACGTTTAAGGGATAATAAAATACTTTAATCGAACCTACATAGTACTTGAATTCTTTATAGGATATAAAGAACACTGTACACTTTGGCACACAGTTATTAAAAATTCATCACAAAACCAATACTAACGTTTGACCAAACATTTGAACACACAAATATCAAAAATTCCCATACACAACGGTTGCGCAAACTTAACTACCGAAGGCCTTCAAATACTCAAATGTGATTTATAATACAAAAAAATATTTATTTGGCAATGACGTCATGTCGAAATAAGTCATGCGGTAAATCGGCCATGACATGTATTGCCTTTTTGCGTACTTAAAAAATCAGTAATTGACAATAGAAATATTTTAAAATTAGTCACAGTGCCTCGTGCGTTGAAGCTTTTTGTTGAGCGAAACCTATAATCATTAGGAGATATGAATGTTAAAATGTTTGTGTTTTTAGATGCCGATTTAAGCATTCCATTATGTCTCCTGTATATTATTAATATATTAAATGAAATAAATACCACACTAAAATACAGGTCTTGGGGTAGTGGGAATCAGAGACATTGAGAGACTTTTACAAGTAGTGATGGCCTCCAGGTTAAGGCACGTGGTCGCGGGTTCAAACCTCTGACTTTTCGAAGTCATGTGTGTATTTACAATGAATTATCGCGTACTTCAACGGAGAAGGAAAACATCGTACCTCTCTTTTGTATAGGAGGCCCGTGCCCAGCAGTGGGAGCAGCAGTGGTATATGGGCAGATGATGATGATGAGAGACTTTTGAGTTACGCCGACACCCAGACTTGTAGGTACTGGTTAGTGGATTTCACATAGCCAAAATAAACTTTTTAGAAAAATTATATAAATTTGTTCATTTTTAGGAGTTATTTTTGAAGAGTATACTGCAAAAACCAACAGCGAGCCCTTGACGTATCTCGGTATATAACTAAGTAACTATAAAGTCAAGTACACATATTAAGTAAAAGTTACAGTTAGGTTGAAGTGGTTAGAGCAAAACCGTAGTCAGACGGGACTGCGGTGCGCATTGGCCGGCTCGACTTGATACATGCCTATACCAAATGTAATACAAAATGTTTACTAACATTTATTTTTAATATTTATTAAAATTTATTTAATTTATTTTTCATAATCTTAAAGATTGAAAAGCGTAACAGTATTAAAATAAACAAATACTTTCAACTTTTTTTTGAATAAAATCTAGTGCCCTACATTGTTAGTCACTATCATAACTGACAGCTCAAAAAAACGGCAGAAACATGATTTTTTCATCCAATTTGCAAGTAATTATTACGCGCACGGTAGACAACAGTTTTTGCAAACAAAAAATGACAGGTGATTACGAGCATCACCTGACTTATACAAATTGTGGTTTGATAAAACGGAGCCTTTCCGTTGCATTCTCATTAATTAGATCAGGTGTTATGAGAGCCAATTCGCAATGGGATATGTGTGTATAATACAAAAATAGTGACGTCTGGTACAAAACAACATGTTTGATAGCTAATTGTAAGGCGACTCAACATGAACGCCACGTTTAATTCTGTTTCGATTTGATTTAAATTGAATATGCATCTTTCTTTTAATGCCGGCGAAAATGACATTTTAATACAATGGACGTGACTTAAAGGGTATTTTCACTGTTTCTGACATTCTAATCTGATAAGGGTGATGCAGTTAGGCTACCTAAGAGATTCTACGAAATCATCATCAGCCCATATAGGCACCTCCCACTGCTGGGCACGGGTCTCTTCTACAACTGAGAGGGTTTAGGCCTTAGTCCACCACGCTGGCCTAGTGCGAATTTTTTTTAGGTGTGCAAGTTTTATCACGATGTTTTCTTTTACCGTTAAAGTACGTGATAATTCTTCGTGAATACACATATAACTTCGAGAAGTCAGAGGTGTGTGCTTGGGGTTTGAACTCGTGACCGCCGAGAATCTCGACCGCGTGCCTAAAACTCGAGGCCATCACGACTCTTACGGAATACACCAAAAAAAAATCCCATTGCGACTTCACACGCATTAAGGACGCTTGACACTCAAGACGTAAGGCAATGTGCAACTTAAAGCAAGCGCGATATTTACTACTTCGACACAAAAAACAGCTTACATACCAGCCTAGCCTATACAGTGCGGGTTCCGAAGAAAAATTAGATTACGAAACTCAATAAAAGCTGGTATAATTTAAAATCTGGTTTGTGAGCGAGGAACCGCTGTAGGACGTAACGGGGTGATATGATGACGTATAGCGGTCATCAATACGCGTCGCGGCGTGCGAGCATTAACCCTCCGCTAATGAGGTCGGACACCGTTTAATAGAATTAAGCGTTCCAGCGATGAAAGGATTTTACATTATAGACTACGACGTCGCTGAAGCAATTATAGTTTCAGCGCAATTGAGATGTAAACCGCTTTAGCGGATATTTGATAGAATTGTGATGATGCAAGGATTGAAGGCTGCGTTCTGCTATAGAAGGAGTTTTCCCAGGCTAGAGCTGCTTTCTGCACCAAACCAGCAAGTTATTTCACAAATACGAACGAGTTAATTCCACCAAATATCTGCAGGCCATAGAAATAAGGTCTCCACTTTTATGAAAATAATGTGTAAGTTAGTTGATCACTGAGTTGTGTAAAACAAATAAATTTATATAAAATTTCATCATCATCATCATCATCAGCTTCTCTCACCTCTACTGCTGGACATAGGCCTCTCCTATGGCACGCCACTGGGCTCGATCTTCGGCCACAATAAAATATAAATAAATAAAATAAAAATAAATTGGTATAAATTTTTCCACACAGATATTAACAATTTCGTTACTTGACGGATTAGAACAATAATTGTGCTGTTCTTATCAGATTAAATGTTGCTAACAAGCACACAAACAAGATAGTTTATTATAATTCTTACTAATTCCACTCAAAAAGTATTTAACCACCTTTTGTAAATTATTATCAAGCAACACTAGTGTTTCTTATACGTTGATAGATAAAACCCTAAAAACTGTAAGGAAAATTTAATTGCAAAAGTGACTGAATTCAAACGACTAAATCTCACTTTACGTATTCTGTTTTCATTTCATTGTTAAGTAAAACAGTACTTCTTGAAGATGATGTGCATAGAGTGCGTACAGACGTAGTGTAAGCGGTCGGCGCGGGAGGCGCTGTCGGGCGGCGCCGCCGTTCTCACGCCTCTGAGGTCACGCCTCGCTTTGACCAACGCCGCTGACCATTACCCGACGGCATTCCTTTAACGGTGCGTATCTATTGCTCGCACACCAGGTATTTGTTTGAGTTATTTGCTTATGTACTTGCTTGAGATTTTATATATGCGAAGTCGGTTATGCGAGGCTGAGAAACAAAAGGTTCGAATGTCGCACTGAGAAAAATATTTTTTGATTCATTAGAATTTGTTTCATGTCAGGGTGTTTGTGAGCACTAAAATCTCTTGTAGTGTTTGATAACTACGCTCCAAGGTTTTTATTTTAATTATATTTACTATTTATTTACAGCTATATTTACTATTTATTGACCCCATTACCTCTGCCTCTTCAATATAATATGACCTAGCTTATAATGAAATGCAACACATTGACGAGTATTTGTTTGTGACCTCCATCTTCAGTTAAGTTTTGTAAAAAGGCTTCTGCTTCTATGTGAACGTAGGAAAAAAAATTAGGACTGGCCGCTTAAATAATAAATAATAAGTAGTTTTCCCCACGTCCGTATTTGAATTAAGAACGAATTACCTTTGTGTTGTAGGCACTGTGTTGTCGAATGTTTTATTCCTTTGTGTTGTAAGAGTATTCAAGTGTATCAGGCGTACCGTGAGCATATGAAATCAGCGCGTGGTGCGGAGTGCGGAGCTATCACAAAGCCGGAGTTATCCCACTTGAGCGCAGCCTTTGTGCGCCGCGAGCGGGATTCAGATAAACTTAATGCCCATACACAACGTGGATACAGCTTTATTTGAAAACATTTGCCATTCAACTGTACATACATTGTATATACTTGCTATTGTAAATGACATAGCTATGAATATGATAGTTCTGGTAGGCTGTACAATATTTTTCCATATTGGTCCCATATTTTTGCTGCCAACGTAGTAAACGATTCGTTCTGTAGTCAGTGATCTCCACTACATAGTGAACACGAATAAGTCCTGAATAATTGTATTACGATAATTAATATCAAGGGGAAATAAGGCAAATTCATATTGGTTTACAATGACAATAGGTACTAGCACTCAAGTCGAAACTTTAGTGTACGTATGCCTATAGTAAATTTTTCACCGTCTCTGAGATAGCACTGTGTCTGTAGATGTGGTGGTCATGATTTTTTTAAAGGTCGAGGGTCTTACATTAGCTTGACGAATTGACAACACCATACCCTTTGGTAGGCACTATACTATGTCTAAGAGATTAAAGGAGCGACAGACTCCCATCTCTCATCAAAGAATTTTTACAAATATTTTCTTCGAGAATTTTAATATCGTTTAATTTTAACTACGAAAAATTAATTTAATAGATAAATGTAAAATCATTGTAGAAAGCAGGTCGCCCACGCCCCACGCAGCGGTCGTGAGCGTCGCGACGTCGCGTCCCGGCGCTGACTTGCAAAACTCCGCGGATAACACCTTCCACTCCCAATTCACACCAAAGCCTCGTTGAAATGATTCAAATCAGAGATTTCACAACGATAACCGTTTGTATTATTCCGGTTTCGTAACCAAAAATCCAATTGTGCCAAGATCCCTTTCGGGAAAATTCGGAATCCCGCTGAGATTGGCTGAATCGAACGGGGAATGAATAACCTCAAATAATACGTTGTCATCGGCCATTATTATCTCGCAATGATACAGTGCTTTTACCGATAAAAATCTGTAACTAACGCTCCCGTACACGTAATGTTATTTTAAATAAAAGAAGATATCATAATAATTCATACGGCTAATAGTGGCCCATTAAAACAATTATTACAATGTCTTTATTGTAATAACGCTTGTGTTCACGCTGTGATGTCGCGCGTGAAAACATTAGCCGAAATAACCGGATTCTATAATAACATCATACATATACAGAGATTTCTGTTTTGGATAAAAACTATCCTATTATACAATATTTGTATAATAACTTCATATTCGTATATCTGCTCTACAATTGTTTCATGATATTTTTTGCACCACCTCTTGCAATTTCGGTCAAATAAAAAAAAACATCAGATCTCTGCACAGAACAGTTGAATAAGACTAGAAAGGAAATGTCATCATACCGAGCGTGCTGAACCTACGATTAGACTATCATATGTTTGACACGGCCGCTTCTTAGTAATTCGGGTTGCGGTTACCTGATATCGATTTTTATAAATGTATGGGAACCAATAGCAGCCCTTCATTTTTGTTTGAAATTTTTATCATTGGTCGTGTAATCGTAGTAGAATGAATAAGTGACAGACAAGCGGCGACACTCGTCCCCATACAAAATTACTGTCTATTTTCCTTCAAGGGAAATAAACAGTATTTATTTAATTCCCTTCTTATTATTCCTTCTAATTTTATTCGGCTGTTCTGTGGATCTTTGTGTATGGTTTGAGTTTTGAGAAATTTTCGTATTTTGCCACTAAATTCGCTGTTTTATTTACTATCAGTTGCAGTATTTAAATAACAATAAAAGGATCAAAATGAGAACTGTCCGTAAAATAAATAAGGAGTACTAAACTTGAAGACTCGTATTCAGCGGTGAGACGAAATGATTCACGATGATATAATAGTCATATTCGATTTCATAAACATCGGAAATGGTTAAATGCCATCACAAACGTTGAAATATCCACACCTTGTCTGAAACAAGCTAAAAAAATTAAAAAATCTGATATGTCTCTACTCCCTAGCAGCAAGATATTCTAAGCTTAAACTAAAATATTATCCTAATAATAAATATTTATGTAAATTCTTAGGAATTTCTTAGGTGTGTAGTCCGCCAACCCGCACTAGGCCAGCGTGGTGGACTAAGGCCTAATACCCTCTCAGTTGTAAAGGAGGCCCGTGCCCAGCAGTGGGACGTTTATGGGCTTGACAATGATGATAATGATGATGAATGTATTCTAAAGATATACGCAATATTTTTGTTACGATACCGATCAATATCTTCACTCTTATTTTATACTAGCTGACCCTGCGAATTTCGTTCCGCCTTACAGCCGATTTTTTTTAGCCTATGTTACTTCTTATTACATCAGCTATCTGCCAGTGAAAGTCCCGTTAAAATTAGTCCACCCGTTTCAGAGATTAGCCGGAACAAACAGACAGACAGACAAAAATGGTAAAAAACGTTATTTTGGTATATGTACCGTGTATACATCCATATGCATTTATTAAAAAGCGGCTACTTCAATATTACAGACACTCAAATTTTATTTATTTGTATAGATTCGAGTATGATTAGCCTCAAGGAGTCCACGAAACTCTTTGTGAGACAGGTATAATTGAATAATACGTTTATTTACAAATACGGCTGTTAAATGAAGACGTCTGCAAGCTTGCTCTCCCCCGCTGTAAGCAAGACAAAGATAACGAGTCTCAGATTTGTGTACGGGAAATTTATGGTTGTCCCGCGCGAAATATTACGCTATGACACGGTGATGATGCGAACATCGGGAGCGGCGGAATTGTTTCCAACCATGAACATTTTGTTAATGAAGTTTTTGAAGGAATTAATTTTTGAGCATTATAACAGCATACATCAATTTAGGGATTAAAGGGAGAAGAAATCATAGAGGCTATAAAATTATTTTCGGTAATGTGATGAGGGATAGTAATCAAAATACTATAATGCCGAACGGCTTCTTTTTAATCGGTGTATCTTACTAGGGCCTCTGTTGTCTCTTTTGTATGGAGACGTCTAAAACTCATATTTTATACACACTAATACCCAGATCTGTTTTTTTTTAGGGAAAGACGAATTCATTTCGTTGGAAGATCTTAAGCTGCGGACTATTTCGTTCATCAAAGTAACTATTTACATAGTTTTAAACGTAAATATATTTCAAATTATAGCGAGGCTTGAGACAAACCTCCTAAAAAATCAGTCGCGTGTTATTTCAAACAATTTTCATACATAAACATAAGTATAAGTTAGTATAAGTATACTTATTGGTATATACTAAGGCTACGACACCCGCACGCATATACAGTGGAATCTTCACGAATACTCAAGATTGCAATATAAAGGTTATGACGGCAGACCCTTATGATTGGGACGGTACATGAAGCACCGGAAGTGACGTCACGGGCGGTATCAGACGGGCTGATTGCTCGTAAACCCGTCGTCGAGTGTTGATAACGCGGTGTCAAACTTTGAGAAAAGACCCTTAGCAATTTAGCGGAAAGCACTTGCCTTTAAAAAATGAAGATTACCCCAATACGGGTCCTTGAATTCTGCTTTTCAGTCGGCCTAAAATCGTGATCGTAATATCTTTATATCTTTTATTTTTCAACTGGACCATTCAACCACACTTTGTAAAAAGTCTATACACAAATAGAAATAAGACATTCTTATTTTATCCAAGACCATTACTACGTGTCGGTAAGATTTCGGAATTTTACTAAAGCAGAAGTGGTAAACACTTTAACGCCAGATTTCCACCTAAGACCAAAATAATTTATTTTGAAACTTTAACACTGGCAAAACCCAGAGATGTCAAACTGAAAAAAAATTTGCGTGAAGCATATAATATTACGTTCCGAACGCGTAGCCTGTTTCAGTGAAAGAATTCATAAAAGCTGCGAGTCCATTCAGCGCGCCCCACAAAGAGTTGCGTGCCCACAATGCCCCATCCTCCTCATTGTTTTAATTTCACTCGAATCACTAATTGCCAGGGAAGCGCATTTTAAATTTCCCCACAAACGTTCTCAACAACCACCTCATTGCATTTTAAAAGAAAGGATTATAATTTCTTTTACCCTCCCGACGGCGGTCTTTTATTAATTCAGTTAGTTGTTCAAAGATTTCTTATTTGAGATATTTTTTTTATTTTTACGTTTCTTATAAGACTTTCGTTAGTCAAGTATTAAAAAAAATAGCGTCTTAGACTCAGTTTTTTTTGTAATAAGAAATTAATCAGAAGAAACTCATGATAAGAAAATTTAAAATGCCGTCTACAAAAATGAACACGTTACGTGAATTGAATTATTTATTTTTTAGATCCAAATCCAAAATCAATGAGCACAGCTAAAAAGTGTGATTCTTAAAGATAGCTATAGCAATACTAGTACTAGCAACTAGTACTGTCAATTAAAATGTGTAATAAACATGAATAAAGAAATAGGTCAACGAGACCGGGTTACTGAGACTACCTTACAGAAGAACGACGGATAAAAACGTTAGTTGATTTTGTTGGTATTTTGATAGAAAACTTTGACTGCCTCGTGGTCTCGTGGTACAAGTATGTGCCGTGCGATCTAGGGGTCCTGGGTTCGATTCCCGGGTCGGGCAAAGTGTTATTGGGTTTTTCCATTATGAAATTCTCAGTAACAGCACGGAGTCTGGAAATGTGCCCAAAAAACGGCAATAGGCTCGCCCCCTATTACGTGGGACTGATACATACCTGGTGAAATGTGGGTGCAGAAATGCACCTCTGCCTACCCCTTCGGGGAATACAGGCGTGAGTTTATGTATGTATGTATGTTGATAGAAAAATAAATAGAAAGGTAATAAAAGAAGTGCTGATATTCCTATAAGATTTTTGATGTTACACGCACTGAAATATTAAGAGATTTAATAATCTACTTTTAAAGTTATTAAAGTATTTGAGTGTTTTGACTCTTTGGAAATCTAATGCTTTAAATAGTGTCCCAACGAAGCTTTTATCTTGTATCAATATTTGATGAGTTGGACTAATATTCAACCAATCTACAGTTTTAGAGTCCGGCAAAACTGACTTCAAACCATACTCTACAAAGACCTTTTTGTGCAGGAGAAATAAAAACTATGTTATACATAATAAAATTAGATATGAAATAAGTTTAATCCAGAACCAATTCAAACGCTTTAACATACATACGACGCAAATCCAAACCCAGCAAATTACAATATCGTAATATATACGTGGAAAAAATAATACTTTAAATCGATCGTTAAGAAGCGGCCCCCAAAATAAATGAATAACACGGCCGTGTGTGCCCGTAGCGGTGCGAAGGTGCGTACCGTTTTTGCGCCCAAATGACGAAATAATGACAGGAGCACGCCGCACTCGCTACGGGTTTTACCGCGATCTACCTCCCCGCATGCTAATATCGAACATGAATATTTATAAAACTGATCCCGCTGAGCGAAAAAATGAATGGAAAAAACTAAATTACGAAAAATTGTGATTATTGGTAAACCACTGGGTTTGTGGTCGGAAAGTAATTTTGTAGCGTGGTTCTTTTGTACGTATTTGCTTGGATGTTGATTATAAAAACTGTGTGGGTAAATGATAGAATTGCTGAGGATTCTGTATAATATAGATTTAAATATGAGATTTAAAATTTTTTCAAGCCTATATTCTGTCCCTATGCTGGACAAACGCGCCCCCCTTGATTTTCCACTTCGTGCGATTTTGTGCATTTCTATCCATTTTGTTTCTGATTTAATCTCGCTTTTTTGGTCTTAGATTACATAATATTTGTTATAGTATTCGCTTAAGTCGTTTATAGTGTTTATACCACTGTTGCGAGATTTAATAAATTCAATATTCAATCTTAATTTATTTACATATTTTTCAAATCATATCGATATGAAATCGTTTTATCTAATCGTTTGCGGATACGTCGACTCCAAAAGTTTATTTCCTATAGTTAAAATCAGGTAAAACTATTTTCTATGCGCGTAAAATGCATTCACTTACTACGGAACCCTAATAACCTTCACGATACGTATCGCAGATTGTATAACCATTAGAAAGGGGGATGGGGTTCCTAGGATTTAAATTTAAATTACGCTCTCTATCTAACAAGTGTCACTCATGTCAGCTAGTTAGATCGGATCTCTCATTGCTATTGTGTTTTGTAATGGTATAAAGCTGAGAATTTTTATGATGCTTGTGTACGATCTACGGATTACTATGGTGTATCTTTTAAATAACTTTATTTGAGTCTTAAGATGTATGGAATGAGCATCTTTCTAGAGATTGTCACGTTGATCTGACAGAATAATATTACGCCGAATAATCAAGTGGCCCAGGTTTCGGTTTTCGTGGCAGACAAAGTATTATTGGTTTTTCCATTGGGAAATTGTCGGTGGCAGCACGGATGTCTCATTTTTATATTATGTCATAATGCCATACAAAATGTGCGATTGGAATCAGCCTAAATAGAAATATGGATGCCTAAATAAACTGACATAACATAGAGTGTAGACGATAGAATGTCTCTCACTAGTTGATACAAAATAGCTATCTTTTTTCTATTTTAGCGGCATAATATGCAATTTATGTACGGTATTCGGTATCATGGCGCAATATTAATTATATCTGGAATTGAAAATTGATTTTATTATAGTTAGTTAGTAGAGGGGCAATAGAACTTCGTTTGATGTCTTATTTTCCATAAAATACTGACATAATGATAATAATATCAACGACACATTCAGGTAAAAAAATATAGCTCCATTCGCCATATTTCATAATAAATATAATTTTTACCTGCAGTTTACTCATTAAAATTAGAAAATAACATGCCAACTAACTTTGTTTCCACCCAAGATCTTGATATCTGATACACGTATGTTCTCATACATAGAAACAACCGTTACCGAACCACCACAAACAGAGCCGCCAAGTAAATGCTGCGTCGTGGAATAGTGCATTATTATTTTGTACGGATATTTTCATACTCATACTCGTATGATAGGCATTAGAATTGTAAATGAGCTGTGAGCGTGAACCGCTGTGTGCCGACTCAACGTTGCAACAGCGTGACTAAAGCGATGATTCAAGGATAATACTGCCTCTAGCCTTCGATTACTTGTCGAATGTTTACGGCTCTGTTTGTCTCTCTGTTGCTTCGTTGGTCTGGGAGATATTTTGTGCTGTTATCCAGCTATCAACACTAAAACTATTGTTATTTTATCTGTTTCTGATGACTTTTTAAGATTGTTATATTGGAGTTTTTATCATAGTTAAGTTAGAAATATTTAAAATTGAAGGCTGGTTTCCCCAGAGTCTTTTTTTATATCATCGGAGCAGTTTCTTGTATTACTTCTTTCCACAACCGCATTTTTTTAAAGTAGTATCGAGAATAAACTTGTCTTCTAGTTTTCATTCAGTATCATTTGGCTGCGCAGTAATAAATTCGCCCGACCATAACATGTTCCCTCCTTCATGTAAACATGAATCTTTGACTGATATTTCTCCCCCAAAGGCTTCTAGAATGATCTGCATCCAGCGTCGTCCAGCAGTATTCCAAACAATGTAAATAATGGAAAACAATTTAAAATGGCGTACAAAAATTGGTCGAAAGGCGAAATAAAATTTATTTCTAAGGATTTAATAACGTATCTTTGAGAAGTTTTAAAAATATGTTCGAAGTCACCGCGTTAAAATTTGTAAAAATATTCCAAGAAAAATGTGAGTTCTGTTTTAAATGCACATAATTTGTACATCAAGCAGCGAGATAACTAACAGATGAAAAATATTAAAAGGAACTTTAGCTACGTTTTTAAAGTTTTCTTTATCCGGCGAATAAATCGAAGGTGGGTGGGAGAACTTACCCGCCGGTGGTAGGAACCTGTTGTTTTATTCATGAAAAATAAAGAAGGGAAAAATGTGGCATGCCGAACTGTTCGCGCTCAAAACTTGCGGCTTCCGAAATAGAAGATATTTTATTGTGAAATTTAAAGGGTCGTACGTAGCACGGTTCACTATTTTTTGGTATCATTATCTTGTGCATATGGTTCGATTCCACAATTGGTTAATTCGACTGTAAAATTTGAGCTTCTTTTAGAGTAAATTTAGCTATTGGCCCCCTTAATGCCGCCTCTGGCACCAGCTGATAAGGGTTATGTGATCCATGTTGGCCACTATCATGTACATATTTATACATTAAAATTATATTTCTGAACACCATACTGCATTGATCATGGTTTCGGACCAAGACTCCAACGGCCAATTAAGATTTAGCAAATATACAATTGGCTTGCCTTAAAAAAAGTATTGTGTTTGTTTACAAAAATAACAATAATTTATTTAATCATTAATATTTTACAGCATAGTTAGCTAGTACAAATGTCAATTTTATTTACGTAAGACTGACTGCTTCAATAACATACCTACATATTATGTAATATTAAAGAGGTTGGCGCATTACTAAAGTTCGATAAATTCCTTGTGTAAAAAGTTAAAACAACGAAACCTGATGCATAGATTTTATAAATCAACGGCCAATACATTAAAGTTCTATTTATCTAAAATAGCTGAAGAAGTCCTATTATTATTTTAGGTAGAAATAGATACAGCATGATCCGATCTAATGGTGTAACTAACATTTTCTAATCGTCTGCGTCGGGAGCGACAATCAATCAAAATAAAGGACGCGTCGTGATCTAAACAAGTGGAGTTTGTGACAAATCCTCACGTCGAGTACCTATCCATTAAATAATGCAAATTCGTTGTAATCCCCCCTCCGAGACACTCCAGATTCTCCGCGAGTGAAATATTTAATTTTCATAAAGTATACATTAAAGGAAACATGCGGTATAGTAGGTACCTACGGCAGGAAATTTACTTGGCACCGTTTTGTTTTTGGTTAAATTTGGATTTTGTGTATTTAGGTACATACATTCTACGTTTACATGTTGTTTTTTTTGTGGTCTAACAAGTAAATGATTATTTGTTATGAATTAAACTTATCGTAATAATGGAAAGCAAATTTTGTGCAACGGGTATCGGATCTAATTTCTTCGTAACTCCCAGATCCTAAACAAATTCTTATGGAGTACACAAATGTTTGTACCACTCCGAGTATCGAACTTGAGTCCTCTCAGTTTATATGTAACCTTTAATAACCTGCTTTAAGAACAATTTAAAATTTTCTTTGATATTTTCAGCATTTTATCTTTAATTTTATAAATCATTATATGAAGAGCTTCAACCTTACCTACAGATATCCAAAACTTATTAAATGTCTACGGAAAGTATAACAGTAAGAACTTACTTATATTAATCATACCAGTTACTGCTCTTAATGTATGGTAACTGTAATGTAGTCCAAATACAATAGTATAGATGAAAATTAATATTAATAAGATATATCATATTTGTCAATAGAGTTTCATCTAGCCAAGAACTAATCAGCGCCATCTGTGTTGTGTGATCAAAGTTTGACGATAATACATTTTGCTCATGATGGCATAGGTGGCGAGCTCATCGTCCCTTAGAGCCGATATAAGAGTGTTCGAATTGCATTTGCATAGTATCAATAATTGAATTTTCATAGTGAATACTCAGAATAACTTTATATGAACTTTTCTCTACACAATTTAATGGAATATTATTGGATAAATTTAATGTTTTTGAAATTTTACCTGCAAACTATTCATTGGGAAGATAATTTGTTAGGTCATATATGTCATACTCTGACGCATGAACTTCCTCTACAATTTAAAGGAATACGCTTAATTCCATAGACATTTGCTTTCGGTTTAAACTTGTAACTGTTTCAGTAGACAGCGTTCTTATCCAATTCAAATCAAATTATCACACTCGAGGATAAACATTTTTTTATCGAAATATTTTACACGAAAAGTAAACAAAAAAGCTGTTGAAATAATCAAACGTACATAATACGGTGTCTATTGTCTCCGATCGTGAAATTCGACGGCAGTCTGACAGGAAATTTGCGTATCACCAATATTATATCGTCACGCGAAAAACGTATCCCTTACGCCTCTGTACACATGAATGACGCGTGATGCTGCCGACCTTCCCTGACGTCATCCATCATTCGCCGTGGCGCCTGCACCTAGACTCGTGACAGCGCGGGTGGAACGAACACAGCCAGACAATATCAAACTTTATAGTCACCGAGATAAGGTTAGGATTACAATAACAGGGGACAGTGAAAGGTGGCACTCAACCCCCCCAGGCGAGGGTGGATCCCTGTCAAACGCTGGCGAAGAGTTTGACAGACGCGGGGCGCGGAGTATTTGACATGAAGGGGCTTGTTTGATACGGGGGTGAACTAACAGCGGGGAGGGGGGACGAATTCTGCCCGGTCATGAATAGGCAATGGGCTCGCTTTATTTATAAAGATTGTTAGCCCAGCTCAGTGAACTTGTGTGAGAATAAACACATCACGTGTCAATGTTGCTTTATGTTATTCGGAATTCTGTTGCAGTAGCCTTGCTGTATTTTAACTACGTTTTATATACCCTATAAATAAAAGAGCGCGTAAAATTTATTTCCCAGAGAAGCTAAACAGAAATGGCGCTTAAAAATACACAAAAAGCAAAAGACTTTATCAACGACAATTTAATTCAAGCAACCGCAACGTAACCCTCGAGCATCTTGTTAGGGGAGCGAAATCCATAAAAGACACGGCGCTGGTGCACGGCGGTTCGGAGTCACCGTGGAGTACAAAATTTGATTATTCCGCGAGGTTGGCCTATCGCCAGCCTCTGACTATTTATCAAAGAGCTCTCAACGCTCGACGGTTTACAAGGATACTAATCATCGACGGGGGAAGCATATCGAGCTGTAGGTTAACTGTGCCTAGATAATACAAAATTTTGTGGGTAAATTGTGATTTTACAGACTGCCGCTTGTATAATACGATAGTTTCATTAATAAAAATAAAAAAAATATCCCGTTGACTGACTACTTCGAGTTCTAATTCATCATCATCAGCCCAAATACGTCCCACTGCTGGGCACGGGCCTCCTCTACAACTGAGAGGGTTTTTAGGCCTTAGTCCACCACGCTGGCCTAGTGCGGGTTGGCGGACTACACACCTAAGAAATTCCTAAGAACTTTTTAGGTGTGCAGGTTTTATCACGATGTTTTCCTTCACCGTTAAAGCAAGTGATAATTCTAATTAGTCGTGCATTAAAACTTAGCGTGGTATTGAGAAAAAAAAGTAGTGATGGCCTCGAGGTTTAGGCGCGCGGTCGAGAATCTCGGCGGTCGTGGGTTCAAACCCCTGGCACACACCTCTGACTTGTCGAAGTTATGTGTGTATTTACAATGAATTATTACTTACTTTAACGGTGAAGGAAAACATCGTGATGAAACCTGCACACCTAAAAGTTCTTAGGAATTTCTTGTGCCCAGCAGTGGGACGTAATGGGTTGATGATGTGGCATTGAGAGGTGTCGCCTTCCATTCCCTGGTTGTACGAAGTGTGCACGGAGTCTGTAACTGGGCTCGATAAAACTGAGCGAAAATTCGTTGCAGAAATCATGTTCACCTTCCTTATCATGAAAATAACTATGTCAAAATAAAAGTACGTTAAAACACAATAGAAGAAACTTTGATCGAGTCAACCTTTAAAAAGAGGATATGATGATGAAACGACGATTTCCTACTTTCATCAAAAATGATTAAGAATGTATTACAATACGTCACTATATCCGGTTCTATGTGTGACCTAGGTTAGAAGTTTAGAACCTACGATTTCAAGTTTAGCTCGCAATTAAGCCATAACTTTTAGTCGAGCATTAAAAAAAAAATGTAGAGGAGGCCCGTGTCCAGCAGTGGGACGTATATGGGCTGATGATGATATTACAATGTTACGTAATTTGTTTCACTTAGTTAATGTCAAATTATAAAGTTAATGACGAATATTCACGAACCTCTGATTAATACTTGCGCATTAGTTAATCACATTTAGGAATATGTAATTTGTTGGGCAAATTATATTTTGAATAAATCATTATAACTCATTCTTAATTAGACTAATCATTAAATAATAAAATCTAGAGGGAAATAATTATAGTGACTAATTAAGAGAATTTAACATACATCGATCGCCGTAATGTCTTTAATATTTAAGCTAGATGGCACTGTTTTGAGTAAAATATTATAATATTTCATTATAATGCAATCTTTTGCGTTACAATACTTAACAAATTTTATGAACAGTTGTTAACAGTATAAGACTGCCCAATCCAAAATAAAACCCGGGACTTATTAACCGTACACCGCAGTCTTTGCTGCCGGAACAAAATAGGAAATCATTAAAAATATGTTTAGTATTTTTTTTTTTTTTTATTCTGGCACGGCAAAGTGACTCCACTGTACCTGATGGTAAGCACAGTGGAGTCCAGAAAAATAATACCGACCAGCGAGAAACGATGGTCACCCGCTGGTCGACACAATCATGCCGGCCCGCACAAATGCTTCTTCACGCTTCGCTTAAAGGATCCAGGATCATAGGAAGGAGGGAACACGTGAGCCGGCAAACTATTCCACAGCTTGATGGTGCGGCAAAAGTAGGAGTTGGCGAACTTTATTCAGTAGTCTTTATTTAGTATTATAATAATCCCCTCCATGTGATGTCCTGGGTGCAGTGAATATTATCGGTTTGTTATAGACATGGCTTCATTACGATATGAAATCAACATACAAACATAACCTCACGCCTGTATATCCCGCAGGAGTAGGCAGAGGTACATTTCTGCACCCACATTACGTCGGGTGTTTATCAGTTCGTAATAAAAAACCCAATAACACTTTGCCCGACCTGGGTATCGCACCCGGGAGCTCTAGATCGTATGGCACATGTTTGTTATATTTCTTACTCATTTAAATAAATCAAAATTAAATAAATAAATACATTCAACAGTCACATAGATAATATCTTGTTCTGATTTCACATTGATATAGAAGTTTTGTGTTGTGGGTACAAAAACAAGAACAAACAACGAGAGTCTTTTCAGTCTTACAAACACTGGGACTATTTGTGGAATATTTGTGGATAACACAAACATTTGTTTCGGTACGGGCGCCTTATCCGCGGCCTGGTATTTAGTAAACAAGGGTGGATGAGAATAACTAGAGAAAGAGATATATAGAAAACTCTAGAGGAGGCCTATGTCGAAGGACTTAAACTTATTATACTTAAAATTAATTTAATTAAAATTTAAAACAGCAATAAATGCTTATTTATCTCTCTCTCTGGTCGGTCCCTCATATCTGAGGATCGTGGTCAACATTAGGGTGACATCTGGAGCGGATGATCTGCTTCCACCGGATTCTGTCCAGCTTATTAATATTTATTCATTATTAATTATCTAGTAAACTGCGCCACAGAGGTAGTTTAAAGAAACGCGAAAAAACAAGTAGGTAAATATAGCAATTAAGAAATCCACAGAGGTTTCCACTTCTTCATATAAAAAAATATGACTTTATAAAAATGTACTTACTAGATAATTTTACTTTATTTTGCATTAGAAGTAGGTGGTCTCAAGTCGGAACTCTTCCCAATTTACTATTGAGAGGCAAGTGCCGCGCCTAGCAGTGATTTTAACTAAATAAATAAAAGTAATATTTTTAATAAAATAACGTATAATGCCTTACTTGCACTTAACGATTAATTAATATAATAGTTGATAACGATGTAATTAATGAAATACAAAATGTGTAGTTCAAGGAACTTAATAAATTAATATGCAAAATTTTCTAATTGTAATTACTCATAGTAATTTAATAATTATGTAGTGATTAAATACGAGCCCTGAGGTAAAAATGTTAATTGCAAATGCTTATCCAAATTGCGTACTCATGTCATTTACTATGTATTTAATGATATCCAATACCTACTTAGGTAATAGTTCGTTATAAATCAGAAGTAGTATAGAGGTTTGGGGACCGTAGAGCTGTCTAGGTTAATAATAATAAAAAAAATCACCCACATTAATGTAGATGTTAGGTGACATCTGCTCAGTTCATCATCATCAGCCCATATACGTCCCACTGCTGGCACGGACCTCCTATGTAGTCCACCACGCTGCTGGCCTATTGCGGGTTGCCGTACTACACTCCTAAAAAATTCATAACAACTTTAAGGTGTGCAGGTTTCCTTACGATGTTTTGTGAATTTTTTGAACATTGTGAATACACACATAACTTCGAAAAGTCAGAGGAGTGCCTGGGGTCCAAACCCGCGACTGTCGAGATTCTCGACCATGCGCCTAAATCTCGACGCCATCACTACTTATGTATTATTTGTTCAAAAATATGTATCAGACTTTTTTTAAATAAAGATAAATTGACCCAATTGAAAACTAATTATGGGTGCAGTGGTGTAAAATGCCAGCGAGTCGAAACAAATATTGCGTTTCCGGAAATCTCCATCACTGGACCCAGTGCAAGTATGTGCCATTTGTGGCGTTCCATATTTATCATAGTCCATCTTACTGCAGCGCAATGACGCTCTTCAATCCTTTTCTTGTCTAATGCAAATTTCTAAACTTTGCCGTACCTGGAAATCGCACCCAGCTTCTTTATTTCATGACAAAAAATCGGCGAAGCTTAGTGTATAAGAAATATGGAACAATTTTCGGGACCAAAAAAATATCATACCAGTTACAATTCTATTTAACAAATTACATTCTTCCATCACAAAGTCAACATTAAAATGAACCCCTTAGCGTTTGAGAATCGCTCCAGGGCTGTTTCCGCGGCGCTTTATGATTTATGAGCCGCTAGATTTTGCCCCGGGTTCGCGTTTCCTTTTGTCGCGCGATGCGGCTTTGTGGCATCCCTCCGATCGGTAATAGACAACCGATGAGTCGAATTTATGAATGCCACTGCCCGAGAGAACTCAATTTTGATATTATTAAATTTAAAGACTTTATTTGCGTTTCGAATCAAGGCAGGCAATATAATTATTACAATAAATGTATCGTATATTGTAAATTCTGTAAAAGTCTACACATACAGCTTAGAAATTTGATAGAGCAGTAGTTTATCAGGCTCGATTAAAATTATAAGTTTGATCGGCGCAGCAATGCAGTCTTCAAAAGTGTGTATGTGAATTATAATTATTCATGTGTTTCTGTATACATACAAAATGGTCATAAAAATAGTAAAACATACATACATAACCTCACGCCTGTATTCCCCGAAGGGGTGGGGTAGGCAGAGGTGCATTTCTGCACCCACATTTCGCCAGGTATGTATCAGTCCCATGTAATAGGGGGCGAGCCTATTGCCATTTTTTAGACACAATTCAGATTCCGTGCTGCTACTGAGAATTTCCTAATGGAAAACCCAATAATCCTTTGCCCGACCCGGGAATCGAACCCAGGACCTCTAGATCGCACGGTACATACTTGTGCCGCAAGACCACGAGGCAGTCAAAAATAGCAAGAAATATGGTGAAATATTTGGCTAAATTCGACGCAAACTAAAGCACTATATTCTGTTCTTATAAAGCAACATTCTTCAAAACAATTTCAGCTCATAACCCAAGTCTCGAGTACCCCTATTATGTGAGCCGTTCATCCCTCATAATATCAATATGGGGGTTGAGTTTAATAAAACAAAAGACAACATGTCGACAGTACCGCGGCGCGACTCGATCCCGCGTCTGTCATGTAATGATGCTCATTTGTCAAACGCAATCGGCCCAGAGGCTTACGAGCGATAGTCTTTATTACCGAATGTACTGGCAGAAATATGTATCGGGGAAGCATGAGAATGACACTTTTGTGGTATTTTCTTTTTTGAGATATACTTGGTAAGTTTACTATGAAAGTAATGTTGAAACGATTGTTCCTACGGTTCTCATACTTAGAAGTCATAGTTAAGTACACTTGGCAAAGTGATCGCACTAAATGATTTATTTATTTATTCATACTTTATACAAAGTTTGTATAGGTGGACTTAATGCCTAAGGCATTCTCTTCCAGTCTAACCTAGGGTGATGCAGAGATGAGATGAGGCAGGTGTGTAAAATATCAAAACAATACTATTGACAAAAGACAAACATAAAATAGATACATATAATACAAAAATAGACAGAAAATTATAGTTATGAACATTCTGCAGTTTCACGAGTCAGCAGTTAAATGATGGTATGTGTTTCTACTAAATTGGTAAGTCTAAAAAGAAAATATCTATCATTTTAGGAGAGACTCTATATTAAATTTAGATTTTGCATCGTATGAATAGTATGGACTCGGTGAATACGAATATCATTCCAAGATATTTCAAATTCCTTTTGTCAGTAATACATGTATATTACAAAAATAAAAATAAAATAGAAATTGTGGAAGTCCCTTAAGAAGTTATAGGTATTTATCGATTTCCTGCTCCCTAGCTCGAGTATAGGTACACATCCCAAAGTTGTATTTAGAGAATTTTCTATTTTTGAACATACCCGGCCTAGTGCTGATTGATAAACTTTGACTATTGTCAAGGTTCTGTAAAATGTTGTTTCAAAAACTTAAGCTATTGTTATTTATAAAATAAATATTTAAAAAAATGTATAACATAAATACTTTCGTTAATAAACGAGATATCCTGGAGGTCGTCTCTCGTCGCTCCTCCCGCGACCGTCGATCCCATCATTTCTTTTATATTTTTTCATCAATGTCACACGTGACGCCAGAATGTCATTTTCATGCGAAGAAAAAAATATATTTATTAAGACGCGCAGCGCATGCCGCGATATTACAATTTCCCACTAGTGAAATATGGAAAGTGATTTTTTACGAGAATATAACAAGGTGCGTATCGTAAGATTAAAAGGCGCGAGAGGGTTGCACCTACTTAGCCTCGAATATTAGCTTTGGCGAATTTAGCTTCTGTCATTTATAATGGTCATGTATTTTGTAAATTTAAAAGGAACATTTGTATAAAGGATTTTGTTATTTTATTATAGCAGAATTTGCATTAAAAAATCATAAACTGACTGACGATTTTATATTAAAGTCTCTCAGTTTTTCTTTGTATACGCTTGAACTTTTATTACACAAAAGTATACAGGTAAAATTAATTGATAAAATAATAGAACCAAATTAATGTTGCTTGAAGTACCATATTAAGGCTTGCACTCCCAGAATTATATCTAAAGTGAATGAATTAGACTAAAAAAACTAAAATAGTTTTATTTTTAAATTTAGATTGCCTTTTGATGATATAGAGATTGAATTCAACCTTTTTAGAATGAAACTTCATAAATTTGATACCCAAACCATAACAACTTAGTGTGGAGTGGTATTATTAAAAAAATGATTTTGTGATATCGTAACTTTAATCCTTATTATAACATTAATATTTATTTCGAGTCTCTATTTGCAAGACCGTAAAGTGATTCGTTATTTGTGCTATCAAACAGATCAGTCAGATAGAGTATTTATTGGGAACCACTTTTTTTTCCACATTTACATATTCCATATTCAAATACTGGAACGGTGAGTCTGACATACCTCCGAGACCCATTTTTAGGGACGATCTGTAAAGGGATTTGTTCGTGTAACAAAAATAAACTATTAAACACATACTAAAAGACAGCATTTCAGGCCTTATACGTCCCACTGCTGGGCATAAGCCTACACGCTGGCCTAGTGCGGTTTGGCGGATAAAACCTAAGAAATTCCTAAGCACTTTTAGTGTGCAGGTTTAATCACGATGTTTTCCTTCACCCTTAAATCAAATGATAACTCATTGTGATAATTCGCATGCGTGGTTCAGTGGTAAAATGTTCGCCTGCCAGCATTTCTAAGTTCACAATACTCGATGCATACATTACAATTTCTAGTGGAGTACGGCATAGTTGCGGCGGCGCGGCGTGCGGTGTGGATGTCGGGCGACGCGACGGCAGATGTGCCACCACCGGTTGTGATTGTCTTGCCGCGATGATTGATGATCTTCCGCGCCGCTACCAGGGCTGTGACGCACGTTGAAAGTACAATATTTTATTTTTAATAAGTGGAATTAGTTTCATGTTATAAATACTGGCCTATGCTATTAGAGAAACATAAAAATATGGTTTGTAATTAGTAATTTACTTAAATGTCAAATTAAATCAAATTTAATTTTGTACATGTTGGTATTCTGATCCGTCGTCTCTTGTAAAACCTGCTTTTTGCACCGGGTGGTAAATAAGAAAAAATACTGGACCAAACAGTTTATAAAATTTTAATGTTTTAATCAATTTTTCGTTTAATTTTTTAAGATGGTAAAATTAGAAGCGGAAGAGGTATTTTTAAAAAACACTAATCCAACTGCAACGTCTACCTCGTGACATGACACGGTGCTTCCGATCAATAATTTTTGGTTACGACTTATATGAAGTTCAGTTTATTATACTGATCTAGCATTATTGGTGATAATACATATACGGACTAAAGCTGAATAGGCTAGCCTATTATTTATTTCTTGTGTACAATAAAGGAACAAAAAAATTAAGAAATGAAACAAGCAAACACCCACTTTTAAATCAATAACATTGATATAAACAAAATATATTTGTCCCTACAACTTCCTATCTCAGATAAATCCCACATTAAGTACATATTTTGACACTCACAAACTTGTAAAACGTAAACAAAGTGATTAGTGAATATTTTTCTATTGTTGTTTGAGCAAAACCATATTTACATTTGGGATATTTCCATTCTTTTGTGAAGGGATAATCCCTGTCCTTTTGATTGACAAGTTGCTACACACTTCCATTGGCGGCGTGGACTCCGCCCTCCTCCAAAGATGTCGGCGAATAAACACAACCCCGTTACCTATTTTGGCACTGATCCTCTTAATTAATACAAAATTGTTATTGTTTTCTCAAAAAATCAAATATATCAATTCGAAAAACGTATGCCTACATGAGAAACAGTTCCTTTTCTGTGGTATATTGTTACATATTTAAAATAATTTAATGGTATCTTTTTTAAAAATAAAGATGGTTATGTGCGCGGTTTAGGCTTCGTTTTAAATCTGGCTCAACCAAAAGTTGTTTAAATCTTCGACCACCATATTAGAAGACGATATGTTATCAACAATGTTAGTCGTGCTATTAATCAATTTATCTTAGTTATAAAAGATTGTATGTTTAATATTTAATCACACAGACTGCTGCACTGTTTTGGATGGCATAGTCTTATTATATGACTTTATATTTTTTATCCCTTATTACGTAAAGATATTGCAGGATTACAAGAAAACAACTATTATATATATTTTTTGTTTTTAATTCCATACAAATTTAAAAATAGTACTGATTGGCTACAACAAAAATTAATTTATAATTTAGTGTGTCGCGCGACAGCCCTACTCCCCTATTCGAGTCACGTTTATTCAATATAAGCAAACTCAGACATCGGCCACGGTAAAAGTACTTTGCCGAAATATTCTACATTCGTCAACAGTTACTCTTGCTCTGATTTCAATGTATTTCGCAAGCGGGCGATCACGTTTATAAATGTATGGAGATGAGCGATGTTCTATGAATTATGTACATGCCTAAGTAATATACATAATATTTATATTAGGCTTTTTGGTGTACACGTTTGCGCTGTCTTATTTTTATTTAATATACTATAAAAGCAGGCAAGGCTTCAATAGTGATAATTACATGATACTGAAGTTACTGTTGATTTCCATCGGGACAGACATCATAATATCTGCAAGACCGGGTTCGAATCTTGGGAATTTTGTTGACTGTTTTGGTTAGACTAGATCATGGACGCGATGGATGTGGATATGGATTGGTACAAGATTATGAATTAAGATCTAACCGCCTTCTAGCGACATAATCTGGCGGCCCTATTAGTGGAAATTGTTTTGGATTGTTTAATATTATTATTTTATATTTTTGATTGTGATTGTTCTGTGTATTTCCCAAATTAAATAAATAAATAAGAAATTCAACATACAAATCTGAAAAAAGTAATTTCATGTATAAGTACATATTAAATTTTTACATTCACGCGTGTATCCTCGAAGATGCAGGCAAAAGCTTTTCTCAACAACACCACAACCACCACACACTTGTGTTTACCCACGTAGTGAGCCTGTTGCCGTTTTTGGGGCACATATTTAGATTCCTTACTAGTACTGAGAATTTACTAATAGTGAAACCAAATAGCACTTTCCCCGACCCGGAAATCGAATTCAGCTCCCATCACACAATGCAAACTACATATAGGTATGTATTTGCTGCCGGACGAACGAGCAGTAACAATTGATATCCTGTCCAATATTATACAGATGTTGTTCATTAATAATCGAATTTGTTTTGTATCGAAGAAAAGATCGAATACTAACAGGCCAGATCGGTGGACTAATGCCTAATCCGACTGAAAGTTAAATTTATGTTACGAAATTGAACTATTTTTAAGGCTTTACGCGCCATCTGTGTGTTTTGTTCGAATGTTGTGGGAATTGATTAAAGTTAATACAGAATTTAATTTGACTAGTAATTTTTCCAGTATTTTGAAAATGTTTCAAGTATTTCGATCAAATTAAGTCAGATACTACAAATTCTAAAATTATTATTCACCTTTTTTTGTAGGTTTAGAGTGAATTAAATTGTGTGGCAGTGAACTTACATCGCAGGCTTGGAATAAGGTTTCTTTCTGTTACATGTTCACTACCGTTGAATTTGCTTCCAACGTTAGAGCATAGATGGCGCTTATACAAATATTTCGATATATTTACTTTGAATGAAAAATACACAAAAAAATCTGAAATGAATACTTATAAAAAGTCTAACATTTCGTAGCTTAGTTTTCGATCGTGAGATTGTATTTTATATCTGTGGTTTTTGAACAATTTTAAGTATAAAACAGTAACAGTTTTTAGTTAATATAAAACATGGTTATATGCATATTTAGACCAGCTATTTATTACGCTGTCTGATGATGCTATCTCGCGACTGCAAAGACTGACACGTCGTCGTATAAAATAAGCATTTTTTGAAACCTTATGTATGTACCTATCTAAATCGGCTCTTTTACATCCCACTTCTTGGTACGGGCTTCCTCCACAACCGAGAGGCGTTTAGCTTTGGTCCACTACACTGTGTCCACGACCCAGTGGGGGTTGGCGAAAATTTACATATTATTCTGTTATTGCAATGTCAAACGATCACACATTTTAACTCTTACAGAGTTCATTGCCAAAAACACACGTGAAAAAAATATCTAATAATCCTTACTAATATTATAAATGCGAAAGTAACTCTGTCTGTCTGTCTCGCTTTCCTGCTAAAAGTACTGAACGGATTTAAATGAAATTTGGTACACAGATAGTTTAGACCCTGAGAAAGGACATAGGCTACTTTTTATCCCGGAAAAGGGGTTTTAAGGGATTGAAAGGAGGGATGAAAGGTTGTATGTTGTGTAGACGACTAAAACTATGTATATGTAACTATATGTCTGTTATGCTTTCACGCCTAAATCATTTGACCGATATAAACGATTTTTGATATGGACATAAATAGGACTCTGTGGAGTAAAATAGACTACAACTTATTTTCTTTCTGAACCCAATCCTGTAGTCTACGCGGACGGAGTCGCGGGCAAAAGCTAGTAACAATATATATTTATTGACGGAGTAGGCCACTAGCAGTACTAGGTATAATATAATTTGTATACTTAAATTGAAAAAAATATTTTTCTAGATTCATATGCATAGAATTTGTTTTCCAAAAGTATTGTTTAGCAAAAGTTAATGAGTCTATATTTTGGTGTTTTTGTTTACGTTGTTAAGTCAACTTTCGAAAACAAACATCGATAGGGACTCGCAGATGGTACGAACAAAAGATAATCAGTAAAGAATGCTACTCCGTTTCAAATATTTGTTAAAGTAATAGATACGGCTATGGATAGTGTTGTGATAAAATTTCTTAATTGCTTTGTTTATCTCAACACGGGTTTCCCATAGTAGCGTGTTATTAAAATGCTTCCTCAGATTGTAGTTTCGAAAAACGTAAGAAAAATACTGATAAATGTTTTAATATGCATATCAACAGACATATCATAAAGATGAGAATACATATAATTATGTAAATATTTTTTTTATTATTAAAAATAATAGACATTGATTGTAATAAATTTTATCCACTTATACTTTCGTAGTATTAATTAATTTAAAATCATCGATTTTTAATACAAAGGTTTGACGACGTTTTGATCAACAATAATTTAAAAATAAATAAAATGATATACAATTTTTAATCAACAGAAATTAAAATAAATTCTAACCGAATATAAATTTTAATTATTTCTACATCGTGCCTTCACTGGCTAGATGTATTAGCGAATGACACTATTAGAGGCCCTAGTTAGAGGACCGATAAACTTATTACATTTAATGTTGTTGCATTAACCATTAATAGTAGTATAAAAATTTGGTTGAAACCAATTTGTCTTCAGTATTACTTCTACTATTGTTGCTGTTCCTACTAGATTCTGAAACATGAATTATTTTCAGTATAAATATTGGACTACTACAGATTTTATACATAGTTTTTATTGTAGAAAAATACCACTGTTCAAGATTATTAATATAATTTATATTGTATAACTTTACTATAAAATAAAATTTGTTTATAATTTACGAATTAAGGAAAACAAAAAATTATTGTGATTCGCATAAATAAATCGACAAATTAATATAATAAATATAATATGGAATAAATTAAAGATTGATCAAAATGTTCCATTCATTGTGTCAACCTTTTAGCATCCATTAGGTAAGTAATAAAGTCAAATAAAATCATTACAATGTTATGTGATATGCAATGATATGGATTAAGTTTCCTAAAATTTGCTTGAATTCTGTTATTTTATACGGTAACTAATTTTAGGAACAGTGGTCGTGCTTGCTTCTAGGTATAATAGTTATTATGTTAGGTAATTTTGAGAGTTGTGGTAAGGTTTAAATTATTTATTTATAAAAATAATCTGGAGTAGTGTTAATAATACTGTTAATAACATGCATAAGATATATTTAAAATAAATTAATTTTACGAAGTAAGTACCTTAGTACGAAATTAATTTAATTACTCTATTATAACAGAAACTCCAGTGAATCACTGCAAAAACTTTAATTATACTCCAATCATTTTTAAATCGATTCCTTATTAAAAATTTCAATTAATAATTCTCAAAAACATGACAAATAATGTTAATCACCCAATGTGAGCTTTTGACTAGTTCGCTAATCACCCACGCGGGGATGGATATATAAAATGGAAAATATACGATAGTAAATTACTCCTAATTGAGCTTTCGAAGTGAACGTTTCATGAACAAAAAATGCCTGACACTTCCAACCAGTCGATGGCGAATTTGTCCCAATGTGACGCTGGTGACAGTCAGTGGAATCAGGAGATCAATTCCACTACTGATAATGTTGGACAAAATCCCACGGTAATAACAATTTTCAAAAGTTACTTAATGCGTTGCCGTTAAAATTAATTTAAATTTTACCCTTTAACTTTATAAATTATTAAAATATCAAATGTTTCCAATGTTTTTCATAGACTATTTCATTCAACACATTATTAAAAAGTAAGTTCTAATATATTTTACTATTTATTAATAGTATTGTTTTACTTTTACAGAATCTTGAATGGAGCCAGCTGCCATCAGCCCCAGTTGGGGTTACTCTGCCTATCAACAACGGAAACCAATCAGAATATCAAGTTCCAAATGGCGTGAATAATGTAAATGGCATAAGCCCGCCAAGCTACTATAACGTGGCTTATCAAAGAAACGGATCTTTCCCGCCCAACAACTTTACACCTCAGAACCCTCAGAGAGGTTTAATACACAATCCGAACGGATCCGCTTATCTGATACGAAATGTTTTAAACGGCGCGGGGCTGGTGAATGGAGCGAATGTTTGGCAAAATCCAACGCCAAATATTGGAAGATTTGTCCAACAACAAACCTGGACTGGTAGTCAAAAAACAGGAGGAGTGAGAAAACAAAAACGCATCAGGACAGCATTCACCAGTAGCCAAATGATGGAACTGGAACAAGAATACAACAGAACACGCTACCTGGACCGAACACGTCGACTCGAGTTGGCCGAACTACTACGTTTAAATGAGCGCACAATAAAAATTTGGTTCCAAAATCGCAGAATGAAGGAGAAGAAAATAAAGACAGAGAGTCTCGAGGAATCGGATGAACTTGAAATGGACGCGGTGTCGCCTAAAATGGGTTCGATGCTCATACATGAGCAATATCCTACAGAGGCACCGTACGAAGTGTACAATCGCGAAGGAGTGTATATTGATCAGTATCCAGTGACGTCAACACCGACGATGGTAGCCAGCCAGCCAGCGCCAATCCAACCGCAGGTGCAGCCAGTTGTAAACGACTTCTCGACGTACATCGAGGACCAGTGTCCCCCACAGTACCAGCAGTTGCATTTCCAGTTGCAGCACTACTCACAACCGTATAATTTGAATGTTGAAGAGCTGTCACCAGAATCGACGGTAAAATCAGAAAATTCAACCAATGCGTCTAGTGATATCGTTGAAAAGAGCTGGGATTTGTCTTGGATCCGCAGTATTAATTCAGAAGAAGATTATTAGCTGTAATGTAGATTCATTATTGTAAATTTTGTAAATAAAATTTTGAGACGACATTAAATAATATTATTTTAAACTTGTACAAAACTGGGTATTTATTTACGACAAGTTAATTGGCCACTCTAGTATTTACTGTTGTTTAATTAAAATACTTTTTTTCATTTAAATAGGAAGATTATTATAATATTCAGTTTTACTTATACTGGTTAACAAAAATAAAATTATCATCAAACTAATCGTAACATATTATAGATAAAAGGCAACTTACATTAAAAGACTAGAAAATACAAAATAAGCTGTAAAGTAAATGTAACTAAAATATATTCAAAATCATTTTTCTTGCTTGATTGTTAGGATTAAAAGGAATAATATAAAAAAGTATTCAAAAAATGTACAAATACACCCAATAGACGCATATGGAAATATTTAGTTCCAAAAGCAACTCTTCAGAAGGTAAGCATGATTGTGTCGAAGTAGGGATGCTCTATACCTACCTTACTTTCTAAAAAAATTAACGGTGTTACGGAATGTATGACTTTGTTACGGAATGTCATGTTTTGTAAAGAAACAAGTGTTATATGAATAAAATATTATATTAATGTTAACAATTAATATCAGAGAAGGTGCATTTTTACTCCTGCATGGTGTAAATAATCGGCTGCAGATTGATGGTGCAAAAACATAAATAAATCAATATACATAAATCCCTAAAGAATTCCTGATACTGTAACACTAACACCCAAAAACGATGTTTTTCTATAGAGTTTCACCATTTATGAACCAGGGTCGAAAAAAGTTTGGTGTCAACTAAGGGTTTTCGACAACTTTGATTGCCCTAGTCTGATTTTTTGCTATCTTTAACGGATGCAGAGCTACGTTCTTCATTGACTGAAGTACAGCAGTCCTCAAATTTCATGACATTATTAGCGTAATTTTTTAGGTGTGCAGGTTTCACAGTTATCACGATGTTTTCCTTCACCGTTAAAGCAAGTGATAATTCATTGTGAATACACACATAACTTCGAAAAGTCAGAGGTGTGTGCCTGGGGTTTGAACCTGCGACCGCCGAAATTCTCGAACGCGCGCCTAAACCTTGAGGCCATCACTGCTTGTTAATAATATCTAATACCTAATAGTTAAAAAATCAGAAGCTTTACAACCACTGTTTGACAGTAAAATTTTGCTAAACTATAGCTATATTTTTTCATTGCCATAAATGGCAGTGGTTTTTGCAGCACTATAAAACCAAAAAGATGTGATCTATAGATTCACACATTGCTTGAAGAAGGACGTGTCTTAACGATGGAGAAATGCTACAGGTCCGACTACAATCCATAGTTTGGACTGACGTGGGGTAAATTACCTCTGGCAACAAATAAGCATATTGTAAAAGTTTTTTCAGGTAAAAAGTATACGAGTAAACCCTAGTAAATACCTATACCGTACCGGAACCGGTGGCATGTAGAATTCATATTCAGCGTCTTTGCAAGACATGAAGATGTTGTACATTTTTTTTTAAAGTTCCAGCTAGGTGCAAAGTTCTATGTATTCGGCTAAATAAAAATAAAATTTGAACGCAACATACACATAATGAAAACAACGGAACAATATGGCTTAAAGCAATGCGATTCAAACTAGACTAACAATTTTAAAACTATAAGATATAAAAATATAACAAACAGATGAACCGTAATACTTCGCAACTAATCACTAGATTAGTTAGTTAAGTAATCATACCTACAGGTTTAAATTAAATTGTTATTATATAATAATAGTTAAATTATTAAGGTAACAAATTTTGTCACGCCTAATTCCATGACCTAAAAGAGAGAGGGGAGTGGAAGAAGAAGAGGGAGGGCTTTGCCCAGCGTAGGGATCTATTGTAGGTTAGAAAAAAATACCATGACCTAGCAAAATTATGTTTTGGCAACTTTTATATGAATAGGTCACAATAACCCTCATATTATAATGGTGTGTAACACTTTTTACAGAGCTTGGCTCACGCACTACCTTCTAGTTTCTAGAGAGTTATATTATTATCGTTATAAAGTTGCTTTAACGGTGAAGGAAAACATCGTGATAAAACCTGCACACCTAAAAAAAAAGTTCTTAGGAATTTCTTAGGTGTGTAGTCCGCCAACTCGCACTAGGCCAGCGTGGTGGACTAAGGCCTAAACCCTCTCAGGTGTAGAGGAGGCCCGTGCCCAGCAGTGGGACGTATTTGGGCTGATGATGATGATGAAAGAATAAAAATACATAAACATGCCATTGTATCTTCGACGACGTGGCCTAAGAAGTATTTGTACAACCGAGTCTCTATAAGTATGTATAGTTATACTAGTACACCGTAGGGAATAGTGATCGAGCTTACTGCAGTTCTTACGACTCGTTTCTAAATCTATCTTCCAATAACACATTTCTCGACCTGAATATTGAACGTACGACATCTCTCTCACATACCACACATTTGTGCCCCGGGACCGGGAATAAAACATTATTCTTAATTAGTCAATTTTTTCGTCTTGACTTTATGATTCCCGGAAATTAATGAAGGATTAACATAACATGGTAAATTATCTACTCAAAAATAAAATTAATATTTAATTAAGTAATTACCTTTTAATTAACACATGGTCCACAAGGGAATGAAAATATATTATTTTAATTACAATCCATATAAAATAACAATAATTGATCACACTGCTGACAACAATTAGTTAATTGTACACAATTAGGAAATATTATCATTATATAATGTATTTAAAATTACAGCTATATATACATGGTACATTTTATAATATTCTCAGTATTGCTGTGTTAATGTGACAGACGTTTGGTAAAATGAAAAATATGTGGATTAAGAAGATGGTGCAAAGTTACCAAAATAGCTGCAATAAATCATATGAAAAACCCAATATCAAACCTGTGAGTACAAGTTATATAACATATTTATAATATTTTATTTATTAGTTCAATAGTTAAGTTGTTTTGCAGAGTTGTATGCATGTAATTTTTTTTATATATGGAAATTAGACCCTTTCACGTGGAAGAACCTCGTTGACAAGGAAATTTCTAAGTTTTATAATTGGAATGTTTTTTTTGTTTTCGAGTTCTAGTATAGTTATCTAACCAGTAATTGTTAGTCACAAGAAAAAAGATTATTTAATTTATGTAAATAATCGTCATTATTTTTTTACAGAGTGCGAATTGCATAACGAAGAAACCTAAAAGATTTCGGAGTGCTTTCTCCACCGAACAAGTTCTCTACCTAGAGAGGGAATACAAGAAATTTCCATACGTCGGCATGATCCATAGGAATGAAATAGCTGTAGCATTAAACATACCCGAAAGAGCAGTCAAAATATGGTTTCAAAATCGACGAATGAGAGAGAAAAAAGAATCGACCAACAAAGAATTTTGTGAGGAACACATTCGCCAACCCATGGAATTTGACAAACATCGATTAAATAATGTGATTACAATGCAATCAGCTAATGATCAATCGTTAAACTCATTGCAACTGCTAACTACTGACGTCAATATTGGTAAACCGATGGAGAGCCACAACATTGTGAATGTAAATTACCAAACATTAAAAGACCAAACAACATCGAAGTATTTTCATAATACGAACCAACACAAACCGGGAGAGAAGTTGATGACGTTTCTGAAGAGTCGGAGCCTTCCGAAGGAATCAAAAGCTGCAAAGCAGTCAAAAACAAATATGTGTGATAAAAGCAGCGATGTCAATGCAACAAGACATTTGCAATCTGGTGCACCGGTGCACCCTATTCCTCCAATTCCGATGGTTGCGGCTGAAGATTTGTCAACTAAAAAGCCTGTACCGCATCCAGATCAAAACAGATGTATTTCTGGGTATGTCCCCGTCATTCCCACTTTTTACCATCAACCCTTTATGTCGCCTGGCGAAGTCTTGTGGAGACCTGTTAACGTTCTGCCCTTTGTACCTGGAGCGGCGCATACTCTTCCAAATACGAATATAAGTAGTATTGGGGAACATACACCTATGCCAAAAATGTGCAGTTGCGACTGCCATTTGAAATCGACTCCCATCAATATGGTTCATCAAAATGGTCCCGGTCCCCAATATGTCTTGACTGCGCTGCCCTCAAGAGAGCCCAGTTCATTTTAATTTTTAGTCATTTAGTTAAGGATTATTGTAAAAAGGATGTATATTTAATAAAACTATTTAATGTTCTCTATTTTTATTTTATTTCCATTAACCCGCACTAGGACAGCGTGGTGGACTAAGGCCAAAACCCTCTCATTAGTAGAGGAGGCCCGGGCCCAGCCGTGGGACGTAAAAGGATAATATTTATTTAAACAACTAACTACTAAATAATGTCTACGTACAATTCATTTCTTATATTTAAATATAGAACTATTTTCACAATGTTAACATGAATAAAAATTTGAAAATAAAGCGATAACAGATAAGATTAAAGAATTATTATTACAAGTCAAATTTAAAAAGTGCAATAAACATTTTACAAAAAGAAAAGAACAAGAAAGTTTTTTGAAAAGATAATAAACATACGATATAATTTTTCTTCTTCTCCCTTATATTAAGTTTTGGAAAGATAATATTCACTATAGCTTCTTATAAATAAACTCTATAAATATATTTATCATAACAATCTTAAATAGAATTACCACTGATGGTGTCAGGTTTTTCTTAACGACATTTAATTCTTACTTACCTATCCTAATGTGAGTGTCTTAATGCATGTATCCGCTTAACAATACAGTATATTTATAAAAATGTAATTCAAAATAATAAAAAATCTATACATATTTTGTATAATATCCCTATACAAATAGAAAAAAAAACATTAAAATAAATAAATTACTATCGTATACTATTAGTTAACCTACCGTAGTCATAAATTAGAAATGTAGTATACTATTAGAAATAACATAAGTCATTATTGTCAGCTGGCCAATAACTTTGAGTATCGGCGATATGCTCAACACTGGGGTAGTATTGTGTGGGATACACTGTACTATCATTGTAAAATGGTGGGATATTACTTGAACTAATCGGTATATTCGTAGTATTGGGAATGTTAGCATAGTCACCAGCATATGGGTAAAAGTAAGGCATCTGGTAATATGGATAGTAATGATTTTGATTCAGGTTTGGACTATAAGGAATAGGTTCTGGTGGGGTTGTTATTGCTGGTGGCACATCATGGATGGTGTCATTTGAAGACTCGCTGCTGGATTCCGAGGATTCTCTCTTCTCCTTCATTCTTCTGTTCTGGAACCAGATCTTCACGCATTTCTCCCCAATGTTCAAACTCTTGGCCAAGTCACGGCGCCGGTCTGTGTCGATATACTTGTTCTTAGAGAAGCATCGTTCCAGCGCCAGCAGCTGGTCTGTTGAGAAAGCTGTGCGGGCCCGCTTTGGCTTTTTCTTGATGGTCTTGCCCACTGTGGATAGTGTAATTAATATATAGTTAGAAAGATCAGTCCATTTTAGTCTAGAACTGTGCATTATCAGAAAAAAAATACATGTACAAAACTCTTATGTATCCGAAATGACGAGTAAATTTTGGATCTTTTAAAAATTAAATAACACATCAAACGACTATAATTAATCTCTGTACTCATGTAAATAAAACTTGTAATACAATAGATACAAAAATATGGTATACTAGCTTTTGCCCGCGACTCCGTCCGCGTAGACTACAGGGTTGGGTTCATAAAGAAAATAAGCTGTAGTCTATTTTACTCCACAGAGACCCATTTATGTCCATACCAAAAAAAATTCTATTAGGAAATTCTCGGTAACAGCACGGAGTCTGGAAATGTGCCCGAAAAACGGCAATAGGCTCGCCACCTAGTACGTGGGACTGATACATACTTGGCGAAATGTGGGTGCAGAAATGCACCTCTGCCTACCCCTTCGGGGAATACAGGCGTGAGTTTATGTATGTATGTGTACCAAAAATCGTTCACATCGGTCAAATGATTAAGGCGTGAAAGCGTAACAGTCATATAGTTGTTTTCTCATTTATAACATAATATTAAGGGTTTTTTTTAAAACTTTTTAATATAATTCTTATATAGTGTATATATATCATATATATGATGTAATGATGTAATAAAAGCCATATAAAAAAGTTTCATCATTCTAGCTTCAAAAATGACGAATTTCCATACAAACTTTAATCCCCTATTTTTATTTTACTCCCTTAAAGGATTTTTTACATACTTTGAATGTCATATTTATTTATATCTAATCAACAGCCTAAAAAATAGATGTCAAGTTTCTTGCTTTAAAAATGACAATACTTCCATATAATCTTTCATCCCCCCTTTCAACCCCTTAAAACCCCTTTTCCGCAATAAAAAGTAGCCTATGTTCTTTCTCAGGCTCCAAACAATCAAATTTCATTTAAATCGGTTCAGTAGTTTTAGCAGGAAAGCGAGACAGACAGACAGACAGACAGAGTTACAATCGCATTTATAATATTAGTAAGGATATATATATATATATTTTTAACGCGAATTAGAATATAATATATATTGATATTTTTCAAATAGTTTTCATAATTTTTTACCTTATGCGTTGTGCACGTTATTTGTTTGTTTGATAATGTGCCTACGATAAATGAGTAGTACCTTTAGTGTAGTTAATGTGTAAATAATAAAATATAGGTATGCATAGAAAACATATAAATAATTTGATCATAAGTACACTAATAAACAAAAATACCTTGAGATTTTTGATGACGATCTGCTTCTGGCCATACTGCTGTAAATGGACGGTTATCCCAACAATGTGTCTGGAAAAAAATTCCCTTAGTTTTAGAACTGTAACGGGTTTATACCCACAACCCATACATAAGGTAAAAACCATCAAATATAAATATGGTCCCAATAAGGATTCATGAGCCTTTTTTATGATTACAAGAAACATAAAAAAGTCAGTGAGTAAAAAGTTGTTAAGTAATTTGAATTAATAAGTTGGAATGATTTTTATTAAATCGTTTATACACAGCAGCAGTAGGTATATTAAAAAAAGGAAACATGAGGAAGATAGCCTAGTTGCAACTTGTTGTTATCTTTGGAGGAGTGTATAAGTCTTTTGGAAAAATGTTTATAATAAGTAATTAATCCGATAAATAAACGTAAACATCATAATATATTGGCCACTGTTTTAGTTACAATGCGATATTTTACTTATTTAAACTTGTAATGCACTGAAATAAACATATTTTGAAGATTTTAAGTGCTAACAAATTCTCAAAGTAATGGAAACTGCGCCACCACGTGGTTGAAATTTAATGGCGATTTTAGTTTAATATAAAATGAAAAAAAATACCTCATTTGTGTTGCACAAAGGAGTCACACTTGTCATCAAAACGTTTTGGATCATATTTGTTAGTCCGTATTTAATTTAATTATAATGATGCACTGTCTCTATTAATTAAATTAAATAGGTCCAAAGGATGGATGAATCTTACACACACTAGATCAATTTAAATATACCCTCATAATTAAATTATAAATGGCGAGCGTTAAAAAATTTGTTTCGTGAAAAATTCATGGTAATTCAAAATTATTGTTAGATTTTTTCTTATGTTTTATAATAATAAAATTAGATAATTTTTTATGCAAAAATATTATTATATTTCTTTATCATTGCTATGTAACTGATATTTTATAATAGTAAATATGAGTTTTCTTTGGAATTACTCGTATAACTTTGATACATATTTTTATGAATTAAACAACAAAATATTACTAAAATCGTTTATTGTGTTAAATTTGTAAAAGATCAATATCCTAACAATTTAACAAAGCAATTAAGTAACATTACTATAATCTTAAACTATTAAAAATTAAAATACTTTAACACATTATTTAGAATAATCAAAATATATTAATTCTAACATAGAATAATAATTTAGTAAATAACATTTTGTATATCGAGAAGTGTTTGAAAGGATTGTGTAGTTTCGTGGGGTTGCCAATGCGTATTTTCATCTTCCTTAGTGCTATCCGGTGGTGATATTGGTTCGTAAATGGGACTGCTTTCGCATTCCGTAGACGATTCATCAATACCATCGATATTACTATTGCTTAAACATTTATCGATAATGTTGACCAGGCTAGTTGTTATTGCGTCATCGAGAGTGACGTAACCAAACTTGTCAGTCTTTTCATTTATTTGTGATTCGACGTAGTCAAGATCCATATCTGTCATGTTATACTCGTATTCCGTCATAACTGTATCTGACGATGGCGATTCACATTGATCTCTTTTGTTTTTCAATCTTCGATTCTGGAACCAAATTTTGACTGCCTTGTCTGCAATGTTCAATCTGTTTACCAACACTTGTCTTTCTTCTCGGGTCACGTATGGTTTTTGGCTGAAGTATTTTTCTAACTCATCAACTTGGTCTGTGGTAAAAATTGTCCTCTTTCGCTTGCGCTTTGTTATTGTTCGATATGAAACGTTGCCGGTTGGAACCACTGTGGAAATAGGTAAGAAAAACATTTGTAAGGGGAATTTATAGAAATATTGAAATTTGTATATAACTTTTTTTTAAATACTTACGAGAAATATGAGCTCGATGGACAACGCCAGAATGATAGGGTTGACTGCGTTGGTAAGGTACTGGTATTGTTGACGGCAACTAAAATTAAATAGAAAGTAATAGGTATTTGTAGAACTCTGATATAAACAGTATAATTGAAAGTTAAAGACATAAAGATGAAGTCATATAATACCAGAGAAACATTGTTGACTGGTTTAAAAGTGCTGAACTGGTGTATTTCATTTTGAGCGGTTTGGGCATCTTCAAAATATGCAGCTTGGTTTGGCGCGGTTGAATTTTCTTCCTGGAAATAAAATTTATTTTTATTTTTTATTCATGCACGGTGATATTAAAGAATAAAAAATACATTAAATCGTAAAAATACACAGAACTCCTGACATAAAGGACGAAATACTTTAGGTTCAAAATTAATTGTACCTTTTGGATATATCTGTGCAAATCTTCAAATAGCTCCGCAAACGCCGTTGTATTACGTCCTTGCAAAAGAGAATTTTTTATATCTTCAATTTCCTGATTTTTCTGTAATAAAAAAATATATTTATTTTAAAATATGATCAATAAAATATATTTCATAATAACGGAGAAGAATCATCATTATACATATAATATTTACTTTGTTATGCTCAAAATCAGGGTTTAAGTTTCCACTGTAACTTTGTTCGCTAACTTCTATTCTAGCGGGCAATGTGCCGAAATTGCCACAATTAGGAATGTAAGAAGACATGGTGATAATGAAGTGCACTGGTAGCAAGTGATTCGTAATTATATCCCAATTACCTTTATATACATTACAAGTTTAGAGTAATTAGTAATTACTATACCCCTTCCAAAGGTAGCTCTTTCCTATTGGCCATTGCTAAAGGGTTTGTATCAACAAGTTTAATCCCTTAATTAATTTTGCCTTGGAGTTTGCAAAACATGTTTACTACTTTTTTTAAGTATAGATGTTTTTTTTATACTAGGTATTAGTGTATTTTTAATTATTAGATGCCTGTAAAATATTTTAACATTTTTTTATGCTATCTTTTTTATATGTTTCGTGAATTATAATTAAAAATTACACAAGAAAACAACACCAAAGCCGGAGATACTCGTATATTTGCACTCTATAGAAGTATAAATCTGTATGGCGATCGAATTTGTAAACTTTGTTGATGCTTGCTTAGGTAGATACTCATTTAATCACACCATAATTAATTAAGGAAATCAGAGGCAACTTATTAAAAAAGTTTATTTCAAAAGAATAGGCTTTTAAAACTTAAACTAATTATTTAAACTAATTCACACTAAGTACATTATTAGAATATATATTACTACATCTACCATATTAATTGTTAATTTACATTTTTGGTTATATGTATATTATTAACCATTTATTTACATATATAGTACACCTATCGACGAATATTTTGAAACATCTATTTAGTAAAAATATATACTTTATAAAGATATGTAAGAAGATGAATACTTGCTGCTTGAAGCAGATGAATTCTGACTAGTGTTATCCGACGGAGCTAAGTAGGAGAAATAAGGATCTTGAGTTAACGGCAAGTTTGAAGTCCTTGAATGTAAACTACTATCTTCATATGTTGGAGCAGGAATAGATGCCATCGAGCTACTATAGGCATATGCGTCAGTGGTTGGAGTATGCATAACCATGCCACTAGATATCGGATTGTAATACGTAGAGCCAGCGGTATATCTCACAATATCGTCGTTCAACTTTAAGTTCCCTCCGTTGGGCACGTAGCTATCTGATGCTAGCGTGGACAAAGTAGAATTCGGTTGCATTGACTCATCGTTCGAGTACCGATAAACCTCAGACATCGATGAGTAAGCGGGCCTGCTTGTTCCTGCAGTATAGTACGATGAATATGATAAATTCGGGGTGTATGATGGCAGCTCAATAGTACTCGGCGGTCCTTTAATCACAGACTTCATTGCGTTGATCGAACCGTAGTCAGGTGGTCTGGATATGCCGTCGTTGCTTGAGAGATAAATTTTGTGGTGACTAGCGTGGCTGTCTGTCAATAGTCGTCGATGTCTGTCATGACCTCCACAGCTTCTTCCATGACTCATCTTGTGGTCTTGGCTTGGTGACAATTCCTTAGAACTCGATGGGCTGCTGTCGTCAACTGAAGAAGAGGGCTTGTTATGTTTGTTATCTTTCTTGTACTTCATTCGCCTGTTTTGGAACCATATTTTGATTTGCCTCTCCGATAGTTGGAGATAGTTAGCCAGTTCAATGCGGCGCGGTCGACACAGGTAACGATTTTGATGAAACTCATTTTCCAATTCAACTAATTGCGAGCTTGTGTATGCAGTTCTTGCGCGTTTTGTAAATCCTTTCTGATATGATGGAGATGTTGCTGACATTTCTGAAATGTTAAAATTATTTTATATATTTTTTCGCTTTGGTTTTAGTATTCGATCTATTAATATCCTTAAATGTAGTGGTAGTAGCACTTGTATTGAAAAACATTGTGAAACACTTACCCGTGCCAGATAAAGAAGACGAAGCTCTAGCGACAGGCGTGGTAGATGTTGGCTTGTTATTCCACCCCGGATTCTGAAATAAAAAGCGTAAATATTGAGCACTAGGTACTAAACTGAGCAATGCGTGTTGCTTTGTCTATGTGCGGTGATACAATAAGGTGAGATCGACCTATTTCCTAATTGCTACTATCTACAACAAAATTAAATTGTCGTTATGGATCCGGTTATTCTGTGGTAAATCACAGTAGTCACTGATATTTCGTCGCGATTGTGATGGTGAAGTTTGGCTTGTATAAATATTGTAATAAAGTAGTTTATTGTGTGAACAATATTTACCTGACCGGGAAAACTAGATTCATGTAAGTCATTGATATCAACAGGATCTTTTGCATCATTGCTTAAACCGCTTCTTTCGTGATATCGGACAGGTTCGTTAGTAAAATTTTTGTCGTACATAACTTGACTTCCAACTAGTGTTGCGGCGGAATTAAATATATCACTTTTGTTTATGCAGTTTTCACTAATCACCTCTTCAGTACCTGATCCGTAATTGTTGCTACTGTTACTAATACTTTCATAGTTTGGGATTTGGTAATCGTATCTCGTGTCCATTTCTTGAGAACTTGCAGCGTTGTACGATTGTTGGAGACCAAGTATATCGTGAATGCTGAATCCGATTGAATCTCTTGAATTGTAGTCTTGTACGAAGGAATTTTGCATCGTCGATAAAGTTTCGGGCTTGCAATCGGAGAACACAGCTTCATTTACTCCGTAATTAGCTCCTTCAGAAAGGATATCTTCGACGCCGTGCGATGTCACTCCTTTTTGGGACGAGTCCAAAGCAGTGTTTGTTGTATATTTTGCCATGATAGTATTTGAAAATTCAGATGAAGTTGAATCCCTGGATTCATCTTGATCAGAGTTTAAGCTTGGCGGCGATGGAGTTGATGACGACATGATTTCTTATTACACAGTTTTAAGTACCTTCCACTTTAGTAGTACACGTGTACTGATATTTTTCTAAGCAAAAATTTCGTGTCTAAACGACCGTACCGATTGAAGCTTGTTTACAAAATGCTTTTTTCGTCACCTGTGTGTCGTTAATTTGGTAATGACTTTGTTTGATTGTGTGTATTGGTTTACGGGTCTCTCGTGTTTGTGTGCTTCTGATAAGAAGACATACCGGGTCTGCGATAGTGGACGACGTATAGATAATAGTTTAAAATCGGTTACGGTAGCCAGAACGCTTGTCACCATAATTTATACTAAGTAAAGTTACTGCTATTTGAGGGCAAAAGTAATGAATTTTATGTCTTAAAAACACGTCAATATTGTTTTATGGTTATTTTGTTTGCATTAGTAGCTTTAATATACTTCTTGGGTGATTTCGTTTAAGTTCGGCGAGGGTTGTGGGCTCGAGTCCCAAGTGCACAGTTTTTGACTTCATAAATTATGCTAAGGTACATTAATCCGCATTAAAAAAACGTCTTGAGGTCTTTTCAGACATATCTTAGACCCATAATTTCCATTAACCTATAGCCCAACTAGATTCATGTAAGGGCTAAAGGGTTACATCCTATCAAAGGTAGATAAGGTTCCTTTTCAGTAGGATGTATATAAGATAATATTATTTTATTCATTATTATGGAAAATTTGTCATCGATTCATATAATTAGATATTGCGCTAAGGCCTAATTATCCCTAACACTACGATATTTACCGTGACGGAGTATATTTCCGAAGCTGGGAACGATTTTTTTTTTATAGCTATAATGACTTATTTCACTGTTACTATGCGGTTCGATAAGGGTCTTATCGCCTATAGTAACGATTGATTTAGATATTCATTTCATTCGATACTTCATATTTTGAGACAAGTTTTTTGTATAATTCTCCGATTTCGGTTTTGGTGTTATGATTATTTGTTTAGTTTAAAAATGCGAATTTATTAACAGGGGCCGGTTATCAGTATAGTATAAATAAGTACAAGGTACGAAATTTATTAAAATAACCCGAGAACACAGCAAATAGTGCTACTAAGTACTCAGTTTATCGCCTTCTAGTGTTGGACATAGGCCTCTCCAACTAAGCGCCAACCATCCTGGCCCTGAGCATCTCGCATCCATCCGCCACGTTTTTTTAAATGTAGGTCCATTGTGCTGCATGAAGTACCTGTTTCCCTAAACGTGGTCTCCACTACAAAACCGCCTGTATATAACTGTATGCAATATTCGATAGCAATTCGAAGTCATATTTATGGCCTTATCCGTAAAAGGCCGTATAGGGTCTTATAGGACAAAATACACAGTTTTACATACATACGTATACAAAAATTAATTAACATAAATACATAACCTCACGCCTGTATTTCCCGAAGGGATAGGCAGAGGTGCATTTCTGCATCCACATTTGCCAAGTATGAATCAGTCCCACGTAATAGGGGGCGAGCCTATTGCCGTTTTTTGGGCACATTTCTAGACTCCGTACTACTATTGAGATTATTCTAATGGAGAAACCGAATAACGCTTTGCCCGACCCCGGAAACGAAACCGGGGCCTCCAGAACGCACGGAACATACTTGTGCCGCGAGACCACGAGACAGTCGATGGTTACGACGCACTTTTAAAAGAATAAACAACATTGAAATAGATTAAATACATCAATTATTTAAGTTCCATGTTACCTTGGAAAGATACTACGGTGACAGACGTAAAACCACAAGTTGTTACGTAGGCAATGTAGGTCTGTACCTACTTCAACAGATACCAAACTCATTAAGATAGAAGCAAATTCTACCTACATACCCATCTATATACATATATAACCTTATTTTGCCTATAATATATAAAATATTGTTACAAGTTGCTTCCTAAAAGACTGCACACATGTTGGATTTTATTTTATTATAATTAAAAACTATTACTTTGTTTTATATCATTATACATTTGAATCTTGGTTGTAGTGATTTAAATAAAATTAAATAATAAATTTTAATTTTCTAAATAGATACATTTAGGATGTTTAAGAATCAAATTTGGTTGTAATGTCCTTGCCAATTACCGTAACGCGTTAAGTAATATAGAAAGAACGGTTCGCGACGACACCATCAGAAACCTATCGAGTATTACTTCTAATCGACTCAGGCACGTGCCAAAGTAGCCTTTTAATTTAGCAATTGATGTGACGCTTGTTACTGGCTTTTGCGGGTGGGATCACAAACTCAAGCTCCTGGGTTTGATTCTGGGGCTGGGTTAAGTGTTATTGGGTGTGGATTTATTGTTTTTTTTGTAGAAATACACTTCTGGTCACCACTTCGAGGATATAATTGGGAGTGTGTGTAATTTCCATAGTTTTATATTTTATCTTTTCTATCGTTCTGTGACAATATTAAGTTAGGGAATAATATAAGCCATTCTTAATTTGTCCGGCTTACAAGTTATTTTACTTAATTTTATTTGGCGTGTTGTGTGTGATTTTAGTTAAGGAAATTCAATTTCTTTTAATGTAGGTATTATTGTTAAGAAACATACTAAATATTTATAACATTGAACAAGTCTATAAATCCTAATTTATGACCGACAGAGGAGTAAAAATAACGAATGAAAATGCGCGCGCATTGAATTGAATTGACCCTAGTTTATTCTTGGGCTGTGATAGATGGGCCCAGCGCGTGATGCCTCCGAATATATACGGATTAAATATTTTAATACGCATTGTAGCTATAATAAAATTAATATTAAGTGAGATTTTTTTGTACTATCGGCTCGACTAAGCTTCTCCCATGTGCAATGTTATTGAAAGAATGCCAAAATAAAGGCTATAAAGATATACCTAATCGGTTCAGCATTTTATGTGCGAAAGCTTTACAAAATGCAATAGAAAAAAGAAAGAAAAAATTAGTAGCCTGTTTTTTTAAGTGGATTATAAAAAAACGGAATAAGTAGTCGTTATCTAACTAAAGAAATACAGTCGTGATTATCTTCAATAAATTACTATTATTATTTAGTTGTATAACATTTTACGAACATTTTAAAAACTAGTTTGACATTCGCCGAATATTTTATTAACAAAACCGTTACGATATATTTCACAGTTGTTGGACAAAAGCAGACTTCACGGGCCGAAGACCCTAAGCTTATAACGTCAGGCCGATGATATATTACGATTTGCTCAAAGGGGACCCTTTTTTGTTCTCGACGTAATGGTTTTACTTTAATCGACGTGTGAGAGGGACGGAGATATGAAATATCGAGTGATAGAAAGGGACGGTGGATTCGACTGCCTGTTCCCGCCAACGGAGAAAAATGAATCAGTGGATGAGCTGGAATATAGTTACTATCAACAGTTTGTTGTCAGCTTCTGTACGTGGTGTTTGGTGCCATGAATTTGTCAAAGTTTATTATTATTATACAATTGAGATCATAGCAGTATTATAGAAGGATATGTCAAAACAACTGACGAAGAAAAAATTATATTCTTGCAAAGAAATCGTGGATTTTGCCAGGTATGTTCTACCCTCAAACATGTTTATTAATTTAGCTTATAGTATACACTTAATCAAACAAAACTTGTAATGTGTTTATGAAAAGATGAATTAGGGCATGTTATTACCTACGGACTTAACTGAAATAAAAACACAATATTAAATGTTTAAAAAACATATTTAATATTTAGTTTACGATCAGTGGCATCTTTTGAGATAACAGTGAGGTACATCTAACCTTCATAAGGTTAAACCAAACGAAGTATATTATGCTGAAACTTTTCATAATATTTACAAAAGTTTCCTACAGATGGCGCTCTGTTATTTCACTTATTATTTATACTCTAAAGATATATTATTTTTTATAAAGTTATAAATGTAAAAATGCATAAAGTAAAATTGCATGAAATATATTTTTATTTAATGTTTGTTCCAAGCGCCCTCTATTGCGAGATACCTGCAAACATTTCTCAGGGGTTGGTCGGGGTAAGCACTTCGATCCGTTGCTATACTATGTAAGTTTTGATGTGTTACCCCGGGCATTTTAATCTAGCGTATCCCAGACATGGTCTGTAGCAAGCTACCACAGCTTTTTTGATCTTTTGTAAAGTAATACATATTCACGTACACCCATAAATAGATTATAAGCAGCGTATAATAGCAGGTTGTTTATTTCTCTTTCAATAAAGGAAAATAACTGTATCAGATGCAGATAATATTCTCTAATAATGTATTTTTTTATCTAGCCTTTCTTACACGTATGTATGTATGTTTGAGAAAAATACAATTTTTATTTTAGAGAAAGCCTCCCCGTTTCTCCAGATTGATGCAAATCTTTCAGGAAATTATTCTATCATGTTCAGATATGAGAATATCGTGTAACCGTTATTTTTTGACCTGAGATTTTTTGACTTTTACCTTCAGTTGCCCAATACTTATAAAGCGAATTATAAATAAATTAATTAGTTTTTTCTTATGATAGTATATAAAAATCAACATGTATTTCTTCATCAGACTAAGATAAGCAAAATGAAATAAATATTTTTTTGTTACTAGTCACTAGTAATTTTCATTCGACAAACGTTAGAGAAAAGCAGACATGAAAGCAAAATAAGACAATTATAATATTTAATATTTCCAATTCCTATTGATTTTCTCCGATTGATTTCTTTGTGGAGTGGTAACAGTAACTAGCTGTTTCTACAGGTTAAAAATTAAGCCCAAAAAATTTAATACCCAAGAAAAAATTGCTTACAAACAACATTAGTCCCAGACGACCTACAGAATTTACATATTGGCGATGTTTTCACAGTAAAGACATAAAAACTAATGTACGCTTTGATATGTTGAAATATGTAAATGAAACGCTTGTTGGAAAGTGGTTCCTTTAAAGTTTCGCGTTCAGTAATGGAGTCGTAAATGTACTGTGGGTATTTAAAATGCAGAGAACCGTTAAAATACTATACATTGCACATGGGAGAAGCTTAGTCGAGTCGATAGTACAAAAAAATCTCACTTAATATTAATTTTATTATAGCTACAATGCGTATTAAAATAATAATCCGTATAACAATACGAACTTAAAACTTTATGCAAGTCCATATAATTTCCAAGCGGCCGACTGAGGCTTGTCTAAGCTTGGACCTGTTAGGACTTAGTCCAAAACTGTTTGGTGATAAATCCATTAACCACTTATTTTGACAGCGTCTGTGGCTACACACCAGCTTGCGAAACGAGAGGTCGCGGGTACGATCTCCGCACCTAGACAAATGTTTGTGTTATCAACAAATATTTGTTTCGGGTCTGGATGTAAGTGAGACCAAAAAGTCTCTCATAATTTCAATATAAAAAAAAATACAAGATGTTTTTCCATTAGGAAATTTTCAGTAGCAGCACGGAGTCTGGAATTGTGCCCAAAAAACGGCAATAGGCTCGCCCCCTATTACGTGGGACTTATACATACCAGGCGAAATGTGGGTGCATTAATGCACCTCTGCCTACCCCTTCGGGGAATACAGGCGTGAGTTTATGTATGTATGTTATTTCAATATCCACGGCATAAGACTCGTATCTTAGTGTGGGGCCAGAACTACGTATGTGACTTTTGGGTGTAGGTATTTATTTAAGTACTGGGTAATCCCGATTAATTAAAGCCTTTATTTAGTCATAGAGACCTATTCCTAACAATGAAATTTATATGAACTGATATAGATAATGTAAGAATATGTACTTTATGCCGTTATATACAGGGATTATATTAAATCCGAGCGCGGCAGATGTGATAGGCGTAGGCGCTATCTGTCCAATATCTTAAATAACTTTGGAGATATCTTGGGCTTATTTGAAAGTATGATACAGTGGGTAATCTTCTTTAAATATAGTAGTTTACATATACCTTTTTTATAGTATTTAGATTTTAGAACGAAACCCATATATAACCCAAGGTCTTATATTTATGATGATTTATGATATGTATGATTTTTATAACTGGCCAAGAGGTGCTGTATCCCACTATACTCGTAGTTATTGGACCCAAATTGACATTATATTTGACTTTTAATGTAAAAAACTGGCCTGAGATATTATGACCGGTTAGCACTTATGTTTGTAACCTCTCATTCCCAGTCTTTCTTATTTCGAAAAAAACCCTCTAGTATCCGCGTATTCCTAGCTTTACTTTAGACTACTTTGATTACAGCTATATCGTATAACAGAAATATGTAGATGTGGATTCCTTTTTTAATGAATACAACCATTCTTCAGGTACAAGTATATATTTATATTTGAGCAGAATAACAATTTACTTGCGCTCGCTTGAATTTCTACTCGATAATGATCACACGAGCAAAATGTCGTCGTTCAAGTGATATAATATTTATACTTTCTTTTTATTCCACAGTAATAAAACTATAATAAGTCAATAGACATTCTAAATAAACCGTTGTTGTACAATTAAATACTCTTCCTTTATATTTTTATATTTTACAAATATTAATATAAAATACTACAATAAATCATTTTAATATACACATACTATATTTATTACAATGGAGTTATCTAAATGCACGGCAAGACGCTTCATCGTACATTATCTTTCCTACATCGAAAAATAATTTCAGGATCCACGCATTCCTGCGTTAAACTATAGTCAAAACTACATTAATTACAGCTACATGGAGTTTTATAATTGCTCAGTACAAGTCGCTGCGCCGTACATAAATCTAGAAAGAAATTTTCAAGTTCCCGAGACTTGGTTGAATTAATTTTGCCGAGCGGATTTATGACTGCAAGTTGGTAGGTGGTCGGCGAGTGTACATGAGAAACGTTTCATTTAGTATCAGTCATAAGTGATTTCTTCCTGCTCCGTTTTGCAAGCGGGAAGACTCCGATTGTCTGTGATACTCTATTGATATTTTGCATTAATGTGTATGTGTTTGGTTGTGTTTTATTATGGCGAATTTGGAGACAAAAAAGGATGAATGTTTAGTAAAGATAAAAATTACTTTTATGATATCAGCCGGCTTAGTTTTGTCTAAAATATAATTGGAAATTTATCGGGTAGTAATTTACTAAGTTGATTAATCGTGGTCTTTTAATTTTAATGAATGTCAAAAATTAATTTGGTGGACAGATGTCGAATAATGTTAAATGTCAGGTTGATGTTTGTTATACCCACATATTTCAAATTATTTTACTATATGCTTTCGTCAGACAAATATCTGTGTTTTTTGGATGTATTTAGCAGTTTTACTAATAAACGTAAACCACGTCATAAAAAAGTGGTCTTTTGTTTCGCTCTTTTGCAAGATTTAAGATAAACTGAGGCATTACTTAGTTAAGTAGATTCCTTCAAGGTTGTAAGTAATAACGCTTCATTTCTGAACACAAAGCCAAACTAAATGGACAGCAAAACATTTGGTCCCAGTTTACTAAACGACCTCACATAGTTCCTATAAATAGTGTACGCGAAGTACGCACTACCCCAATCTACGCGCTGAAGGCTTTATATTAAAAACGGGGTGGTTGGCGCGGGCAGATGGCGCGAATGTGCCAGTTAACTCGTACTTCTGAACTGTTGCCAGGCTCCCAGCGAATCTGCTTTTATTACAATAACCGCTTATTGTTCACACTAACTCCGTACAACTTGACAATTTGAATTAAATCCCGGCCATTTTATTGGTGTTGTAAAATTTCCCCGTCCAATTACTGGGTCTGAGACATTATGGCGATTTTATGTTTGAGTGATTTCTTTAATGTTTTTTGTGTGATGGACAATTTGCGATTTAGTTTTATGATTATCTAGTAGGTGTGAAGTAACATTACGATTTGAATCCAAAGCACATTTTATTTTTTGCATATTTTTTTTACATTAGGCTAAGGCATCAATAATCTACATATAACACGATTTTGTCGAATTAACAATTTAATTCTTTTGAATCTCACGTATGGAAATAATTACGTGGCTTTTGTTATACAGCTTTTTAAAAAATATCAATATCGCACTTTAAAATAAATCTGTTATCACTTGAAATTATCTAAATTGGCCATTTATTAGCAAAAATATAGCCATGTCAATCATTTCAACTGATCGCAGATTAATACATGAATCATGGTTGCTATTTGTTATGCTGCAATTTGTGCATTGTTCGATTACCAGGTCGGACAGATTGTTTAGGGTGTACCTATTAAAAACTTCATAGTAGGCGGCATGGAATTTGGAAATGTGCTTCATGAACAGAAATAATCTCCCCCTCATAAATACAGCTACCAAAAAATGAGTATAGAAATATGTTTCAGCCCACCCCTTAAGGAACACTGGCATATGTATGTAAAATTTTATAATGTCTACTTCTTTTAAAGTATTTTTGAAGTTATACTTCTTTAGGCGCGTTATGAAAAAATGATGAGAGTGAAATTTTAAGATGCGCGCGCATCTGTGACACAAAATTAACAGTATGAAGTTGTCTGCTTAACCGCTCATTAAGTCTCGAAAAAAAAATGTCCATTGTAGCTAAGTTCACACTGCACTACGCGCGTCATGTTGGCTGCATTATTTAATCTGCATTTGTGTCGTTTCCGGTCAAAAGGACGAGTTATTAAGCCAGCTGACTCATTAATGGTACTAGGCATTCAGAAAGCTAGAGAGGTGAAATGCTATCATTAATAAGTTTTGTTTTTAATTCATCGTGGTTTAAATTTCGAATGCATTATACGAGTATACAGTTTTTAATGCTAGTACCTTGTCCTTGCTGGTTTATGATGTCCTGGTAGTTGCGTAGAACATAATTGACATTTTCTTATTTTCAATTTTAGTTTTAATTTATTACTGTCACTATTCTACATTTAAAAAAAAAAGTGCGTGTGTACTTATGTACACGCGTTAGAAGTTATACCACACGACTGAAGTAAAACTTATAAATGCGCCCAATTAAATGTATGTAAATTACGAGTGCGTTCAGAAATGTAATATGTTGTGTAAACTAAGAACTATGTATGTGACTGTTGGGCGTATTTATAAGTTTTACTTCAGTCGTGTGGTATAACTTCTAACGCGTGTACATAAGTACACACACACTTTTTTTTATTGAAAGTAGTCAAACTCAATAGAAATTGATGTTGTTTTTTTTGGTACTAGCAAAGTAACTATTAAAACTTGATGCCCTCCAGGCAATTACGAATATTCTACCACCAACAGAAGAAACCTAAAGCAATCTCGCTAACCGAAGACGGGCCATATAATTACTTGACTTCGTTTTCTGTGAGACACTGGTACCATCGCTATTGAGCCAACACTTTCATATAACAGTCTATACCAGAAGTTCCCAAACTCTTTTGTTTCATAGACCACTTTCAAAAACTTGATAGATCCGGTGGACCCCGATCTCCAAAAAAAAAACAAGACGCGTTGTGCTGATTATGAAATATGTGAGTTTTTACAAGTAACAGTCGCTGAGATTCTCAAAATATTATCTGCCTATATTGATAGAAGTCAAGCCAACATTTTAGTTCGAAACCAAATTAATTCTCATAGACCCCCGCTTACGATTGTGGACCTCCATTTTTGTCACGCCTAACATAGAACCCTGTCGAGTCTCCCGTGGACTCCTGGACCACTTTGGGAATTACTGGTCTATTCAAACTACGGCGTGCCTCTTCCTCTAATAGTAATTGTTGTTAATTACAATATGACTTTAACACTTAAGAATAGAAGTAAGGTTTCCGTCAACGTGCTAAAGTTTATCGAAAGCAACAAAACGTGAAAAACCTTTCACAAGAATATTACACGTATGTGAGCGGATTTCGAAACGAAACTTGAAAAATTCATGACTAGTGTCTGAATGCATAGAAAGGCAGCGATTTGGAACGGGGAAAACGAGATAAAAAGATAGTTTTAAACGATCTTGGTAAATAGGTATTAGAATTTCAGCATTGCACCGAGATGTTTCTTTTGCTTTGGTATAAAGGAAAACATTGTGAGGAGATCTAAATGCATTTCTCATTTTCTAAAAGATGTCACGAAATCTCCACGCCAACCTTACATAGTTATACAATCAAGTTTGTTGTGTAATTAGCCTTAATCCGCTTAGTATCACACGGGCTAAATTTTGCCGATTGGTGAGGCATGATCTGAATCGTTTTTTACTACACTAAACTACACTATTCACCTATCTATCTAAAATCAAATGTAGTCTTGTCACTATATGGTGCCAGTATAAATTTTAGAAAAAGAGAACTTTAAGTGGCTTTTAGGTTTTAAATATAATGAAACACAATTGTTCGTATTCACTATAATAATCATAATACGCAAGAAACAAAACGTCCTTACGTGCTGGTTTGTCGGTATGGCAAATGGGCATAATTTTACCAAGAAATTTCATATGCTGACGGGTGCAATGTTTTAAAGTGTTTTTGTTCATGAAAAGAGGAATGGAAACCGAATGGAAATGTAAATCTAAATTATAATTATGGGCCAGTGGAAATTTTGTATTTGTATTGTAGTCACGAACTGCGGAGTTAAGTGTTTATTAATCTAATAAATTTAACACCAATTGTTGCCATTGTTACGTGATTATTGAAGCTAATTTTAAAGCAAACACCTCCAATAGAATGTCGCTTCTTTCACTTAGAAATACATGACTTCATACTAATACGCTAAAGAGTTTCTTTGTCGCGTTAAAGAGTCCATTTATAGAGGAAGACTATAGGCTATACTATATCATCACGCTGCGACCAATAAGGGAATAGAAATGAAAAATCTATTTCATATATGGAGTTGCGGACAACGGCGTATATAAAATCATATATTTTATAAAAAATGATGCAGTTATATGTTATTCCTATTTTTCTCGTACGCGTGCACTTTATTGGCAGTAACGTCAATATGAATTTATGTTCTGTGTCCTTTTTTATAACCGAGGATTTATCGCAACCACTAGATTTAAATTGTATTATTAAATATTTGAAGGTGAAGGAAAACATCGTGATAAAACCTGCACACGTAAAAGTTCTTAGGAATTTCTTAGGTGTGTAGTCCGCCAACCCGCACTAGGCCAGCGTGGTGGACTAAGGCCTAAAACCCTCTCAGTTGTAGAGGAGGCCCGTGCCCAGCAGTGGGACGTATTGGGCTGTTATATGATTAAATATTTTACCATTTTACTTATCTACCTTATCAATTCTAGTGCGAGACACTCCCATATTGCTAACTCGTTTGTCGGGTTTGTGTAAATATGATTATATATACATAGGCAGTGAATATAGAATACCGAAGCATTATCTTCAGCCACTAGATGTCTTCTCATGGATATATGCATTCCTTAAAGAACTACTAGAGCAAGTTGCACGAAGGCACCTGCATCTAACGTCCATACACATCTTTTTTGCATTTTTACCAACAAGAAAATTTTGTTGATTCTTCAGATTATTATTAATCAAACACCAAAACTTCTGTTAATATAATCTTTCGCTGGCGACGAAGGAACGACTCTTAATAACCCTCGTCGGAGATAAATATTCAAAATTTCCGCCTGTTTCCGACACGGTGCGAGAATAAAAAGTTATTTATTTTACAATATACATAATAAGCGCATTTAATAATACGTACGAAAGAAACAAAGGAGTTGGTTTCAGAATTCCCTTTGTTAACACGTTTTGGTTTCTACAATCGTAAATAAACGAGATAAGCTGCACTCATATAATATTTACACGCGTTTTATACAAGAAAATCAAGTATTTCTTATCTTTTTATTATATTTAAGTTAATATCATCAGATCAAATATATCTCAATATTTATGTTAGATTAATTATTAACAAATTATTTTGTATCGAACAAAATTTCGTGAGCTACACCTAAATATAACAGCCCTACATAATTGTTTGAACTTTTAAGAGATAGTCATGATCGTTTTTGGTCAGTCAAGACTTTACTATACACGCAGTTCCAATAGCAACCCAGAAATTGCGAAACTATAATATTTACAAAGTTAAAGACTGATATAAAATAATATAAGGCTAATATGAAAATCAGCGCTGCAATACCGTAGAAGCGGATTTGCAGCATCTCACTGAATAAAAGGGCTATTGTTGGTTGTATAATTTATAAACGCTAGTTATTATTTTAACTTTAACATTATATTTAAAATATTACCAACAATAAAATCTTTTTTCTTTCTTCTTTCTTTCTTAGATATATGATTTCTAAATATGTGAGAACTTAAAGAATACGTTCTTAAACGAAATTATAGCTTTTTAGTTATACAATAAGTGTATAATTTATAAATATATTGGCAGCAAACCGAAGCTAAAAGTTAACAAACGCCCGACCAAATATACGATTGTGATGAATTTATAACCTCCCAAAAGCCGCGGAGGTTCATTTTCACAGCATCAAAAATGCTAATTTAGGTACATCAAATGCTACATTCAACCCCGTTTCTGTGGTACATTTCATTAAAACAGAAAATAAATAAAGGGAATAAAGGGCTTTTCTCGTTTTTTCCACAGCGCTGCGAGTTCTGGGATACATGTGACGCCTGAAGCGAAAATGGTACGGCGTAAAATGGCGGGTGAAAGATCAATATGACCTACCAAAAGGTGAGTTTGTCCCTTTCTAACTCGTTGCATGCGATCGCCCGTTTCAGTCTGTCGCGTCGCCATGTCACAGTTTTGATATGTCGTATGGCAAAAGTGATTTTAGTTGCGAATTTCCACACAACCTTTGGATATGAAAGCATTTCCGAGATTCAGAGTTACTTTTTTATGTTTTTGAACGATTAGCCATTGCATGAGATGTTGTTACCCGTAGACGAAAATGCTTTAAGAGAATTTCCATTTTAATTGTTTCAAAATCATTTACATGCTTTTAAAAACGTACTTCAATTAACTTTTATATCCGTTGAGAGTCGCTGTTAAAAATAAATATGAATTCATTTTTGGTTAATCCTCGCACAGCCTCTGGTTGAGCATAATATTTCGCCGCAAGTAATAACGTCGGATTTATTTGGTAAACTTTGTGAAAATTGAGGGAAAAAAATTCCACGGAGTTAAGCATTGTTCTAATATTAGTGTTTGTTATAACTTCTCCTTTATAGAAAGATTGGTACCCTAGATTAACAAGTCAAAATATACGCGAGTAGTCCTAAATTTATCGCTAGTACACAAACTGTTTGACAGGATTTTAAACTGGAACGCTTTCAGACATTGATGGAAGGTGTATTGTCAAAAACGGAAAATCCGAGCGAATTTTACTACACTGCAAAAGCAATATTGCGTGTGATATATTGACATGCGAATACCTACACGGAACGAATCACAGGCGACGCTCAATGTATTGTAAAATCTGATTTTTACTCGCCCTGGTCTAGACGATAGTTTTATATCTTCATTAAAGGCTTGCATTAGGGGCGCTTTCGCGGGTGGCTTGTAATCGAAGAGTTAGTGCGGATGCGGTGTTGGCCGATTTATGGCCGGTACCCATCGGCTGTGATGCCCACTTTAGAGGTCCGCTTTGTGCCTCGGTGGAGGGATTGGAATATTTTATATAAAAAAAATATCATTTTTTTTGGAAACGGCAGAGGTGTATTACTACAACCGTTGCCATCACATAGTAAAGTGTGAGTATTCTGAAAAAATGAAAAATATTGTGGGTATGTTTCCAGTCAATAGATATCCGATAACCGCCATGTAGGTACAATAAATATCCGATAGTATCGCGAACTAAAATGAACGCTCATTGCGTGTTCCGTCATCCCGGATAAGTAGAACACTTAACAAAACTTCTTCAAATCCCTCCGCAAGAGGAAAAATAAGGAATCTGCTCTGACGCCACTTATCAAACACGTCGGTTAATATTTATCCAAACGAAAAGCGACCTTATACCGTTGAGGTAAGGCATGTGACTTGCGTATAAGTTTTAATGGGTGCGTCACTTGACACGAGTGAAGGGATCAGAGGAGGTAAAAAACTGAATAATTCGCGTATACATCCCGCGACAAGGCGCCTCGGGATCGGCAACAATTTCCTATATGCTTCGAGTGACAGGCACGGCTATAAAAATGTGCTATTTGCCATGGAGTATGTGGTTGCGGAAATATGACTTTACGTCGCTCATCCTATTAAGCACACGCATGTATTTCTCGTTTTAAGTAAGCAATGTCGTTCAGACTGTTATAGGTAACCTTGTAAAACGAAAGAACATCAGTTTTATGCTTTATAAATAAAAATATTTGTACCATACTCATAATGTGGTTCGGGTCTGGATGTTTGTGAGGCCGAAAAGATATACACAAGACTTTTATCTTAATGTGGAGTAAGATGAATAACTAACTATTTTTTACTAAGCCATTGAATAATGTTGTAAAAAATTAATGAAGTTATAAACTTTTATAAAAACAAGTAGCATAATATGATGGCATGTGAGATATATAGCACTACGAAAAGCTAAATCGCTTTCCACTTTTAAAAGGCTTCTCAGAGCTCACTACTCTAAAATTTAAATGTCCTATTTTTTTTATTTTTTTTTATTATATTTATGTATGTGTATGTATATAGTATGTTTTTATATATGTATGTATGTATATGTATATGCAATTTATATATTATTTATATGTATTTTTCCACAACAACTGCCACAACTACAACTTTTCATTCCGGTACCATGGGTTGTCTGGAAAAAATCGCAGCTAGCGATAAGACCGCCTGTTGTAGCTATATATATTATTAGTTCTTCTCATAGTTGCTTGTTATTTATGTTACATTAAGTTAAGTTAGTTATTTATGATATATTAAGTTAAGTATATTATAGTGTACAAAAAAGTATAATAAATAAAAAATAAATATATACTTCCATAGGCGATCGAGAGTTTTCTTTTTCAGTTTTCTTTTTTACCATACTCAAGGTACAAAATATTTTTGAAAAATTATGGGTCATTGATGTAGATGATTAATGAATTTTCATTAATTTTATCCAAAAAATCACATAAACAAAAAAATATCAAATATGAGCTAATCCAAATTCGAATAAGTAGCCAAAAACATAATATTCCGCGTTTAAATTTTCTAACGTTATTTACGTCGGTATAAATCCATACATTCTGCCGTGTTGAGTGTTATCTCCGTAATATTATGTAGCAAAATTAATGGCTGGGGTCGGCGCGATGATTCCTGAGAAAGTTTCTGATGTTCGCATGTTTTTAGATAAAAAGGGTGAGTCGGGGCTACGGGGCGAGGTCCCCCGGGCGCGCCGTGTTAGCTCTATTGGCGTTTTAATTGAGCGTGTGTAGTGCCAGTATTTTTATTACACTTGCTTTTTAACGATTGGCAGTGTGCCATAAATAATATTTTCAGCATTACTTTAACATTTAAAGTTAGGACATCCTAATTGGATTGATATACATAAACAGGTTGACTGGTGTAGCCAAAATTATTAACTGGAGATAAACGAAAATATTGTTTGGGATTAAATTTTTATGTTTTTTACAATTAAATAACATTTTAATGTCTACATGTAACTTCACCAACGACTTTACGCAAACTGTGGGTCGTCCAATAACCTGTTCCTAAAGATTTTAGGCAGTCCAGCCAGCTAACACTAGATGCGCTTTCCTTGTACAAATTTCCCAATTATAATTGTGTCGAGTGCCATGGCCAATTCATTTGAAACGAATAATATTGTATAGATAATAGCGATATGCTTTTAGTAACAAAATTGGTTAGAACATTTTAACGGTCGATAGGAAGAATTGAGTGAGAAAAACATGTTTTTCCAAACTTACCTACGTAGCTATCTCGATATCGGTATGGAGAAAGTAATGACATTTAAAAATATTGCTTTCGCATTCTACGAAATCAAAAATAATTTTAAAATGGATTTCTTTTGTTAAAATACTGGTTTTAGAAACGAAAATATTCAAATTTCAAATTGTGCATAAAAGTTCCAAACTTAAATTTTAGCACTGGTGCTAAAAAGTTTTTTTCTGTACTGGCATAAAAAAGTGATAGTGCTGTACCTGATAGTAAGCACGATGCTAACTAAATAAAGCATAATTTCATCAAAGATACTCTCACGCCGGGTTGCTGAGATTGTTAAGTATAAACATATGCGATTTTGATAAGAAACTGGTACCACTTCTTAATATATTTCTGATTATATGTTGGAATTACGGTTAGTTTTTGACTTTATTTATAAGAGTCCACATAGTGACCACGCTGGATAGCAAGCGCAGTATAATCCACATAGAATATTATCTGACGAAAGACGGCTGTCAACTCTGCACACAATTACCTATACAGGCCTAGTAAATTGGAATACCGAAACACGACACACTGTCGTGCATCACATAGCTTTCTATCTAGTATATGTATGGAGGCTTGTGTCTGGACTGAAATGAATATCCTGCCTTGTTTGCCCGGGAATTTGCCTTTAGATTTTATAATCTGTTTTGCAAGTTTGAACACATTAAATAGATTAATATTTATTAAGAGGTTTTGTTTCTCTAGATGCAAAACCTGTATGTATATAGTATGTTTAAATCAGACTGTAAACTGAAAGTAGTCTAGTCTTTTGGCGCGTCGTGTAATAAGTAACATACAAATTCTAATAAAAATTATGTAAATATTAGTATGAAAGCAAAATGTTTTCGTATAACCAGAAAAAAAAAACCGCCATAACTGACAAACGTGAAGCAGAAAGCATACATATATGATAAGCTGTTTTGGGGCACGCGAAAGGACAACGTATTCCCGGTCACAATGTTATTTACATGAGTATTCCAATAAATGTTAGGAGGGGCCGTATTTACCCACGTTGGCTCATGATACGCGTAATCTCTCGGAAAAGGGTTGAAGCCGAGATCACGGCCCGCTCGCTCCCATGACGACAAAGTCCAGTTCGTATAATATGAAATTCGTAAAATCAAAAGTTTACCGAAATTTGCTTTTGGCTTTCGAATTATGAGCAACTTGTTACTTAAACGAGATTAACTGTTTAATCACTGTCATTTTATATTTCTAATTGAAGGTTTTTGCGTACGAATTTTAAAATACTTTTTACTATTTTATTAAACTTATAACTTCCGACGCAAATTAAATGAATAAATCATAAATATTATGTTTATTTTTGTTTGTAGTTTGCACAAGAAACGAAAACTGCCTTTTCTAAATGGATGGTAAAGGAAGAGAACGTTGAAGAGGAGGTAAGAATGTTTCATCATTTGCTTATTGAACGATTCTTCACATGAATTGCTCAATGTCGAGCTTTTTTGGTGGTGGTAAGTCTATGGTCTCGCTGTTAACAGCTTATTTATTATAGTCAAGCGTAATGTTACCGCTCAGTGTGCACGCATTAGTTATACCTACGTAAGTCGCTTCTATGTGGGGAACACTCTCTAATGTTAAAGTGTGGAATAATTCCTATGTAGTTAGAAGTTTCATATTTATTGACATATTATATTAATTATAACACTGCCTCGTGGTCTCGCGGTACAAGTATGTGCCGTGCGATCTAGAGGTCCTGGGTTCGACTCCCGGGCCGGGCAAAGTGTTATTGGGTTTTTCCATTAGTAAATTCTCAGTAACAGCACGGAGTCAGGAAATGTGCCCGAAAAACGGCAATAGGCTCGCCCCCTATTACGGGGGACTGATACATACCTACCTGGCGAAATGTGGGTGCAGAAATCACCTCTGCCTACCCCTTCGGGGAATACAGGCGTGAGTTTATGTATGTATATTAATTATAACTAATATTTTGCCTGAAAAAAGCTTTAAATATACCAATCCTGCATGCACCAAATGCATAACTGTACAATAAATCAAATAAAAACAATTTCTATACCAATCATACAAGCGCAAAAGTAATTCCGCAAATACAATTTACAGTACAAATGACATCGAAAATTTCATATATAATTCGTTAACACATCAATTAGCCTTTTGTGTGTTGTATCGATGCTGCGACAATGCTCGCCGTTTCCAGTGTTCAGCCATTATCAGACAACTCTGTTTGTCGACCCTTATGGCTACAAATGGTCGCGGTATAATTATTATCGCGTTGATTTATAGCAACAGTACCGTTGGCAGAATATAAACGGCGGCATTACGCTCTCATTCCTTATTACCTCCTTAATAATTATTATTGCTGTTATAATTGCGCCGTGAGTTGAGTTGAATGTGTTGTTTCAATTTGTGACACTCGTATTGTTGCGCCAGACGTGCGCTGAAATGACTTTGAGTTTGGAAGTATCGCAGCTGTTTTTTGCAGCCATGTTGAATTGGAACCTGATGTTAAGTGCAATGCGGTCCAATGGCCAGAAACTATGTTATCTGAAAATAGTCTATACAATTACGTCGGCCTCATGATAACTCTTAACTAGTAACAGTACTGTGAAACCATTTTCTTAGGTAAAAATCAACATCTGAACCCAACAAAATGTGCGGTAAGTAGTAAATAGAAGAGCTTCCTAAAAGCGAATACTGTCTGCTGTATAAATGGGTCGGATCAACCGGGATTAAACTATTATCTAATAGAAAACCAACTTGCAGCAATGGCTTTAATTTCGCGTTTCGTGCGGGGAGGGAAATTCCTAGCGATTTATATTTTTAACTTCGTTCCAACTTAATAGTGTTGAGTGTTGTCAATTACCGAGATTCTGGAATAGAAAAATAATTCAGAAATATCTACCCAAATGAGTTTTCAAATCAGAGTGCGATTAACAAGTGTGCAATTAACTCAAGTAATTCCATACCATATTTAAGATGCTTTTTCATTATCAGCCCATACACGTCCCACTGTTGGGCACGGGCCTCCTCTACAACTGAGAGGGTTTAGGTCTTAGTCCACCACGCTAGCCTAGTGCGTGTTGGCGGCCTCACACTTAAGAAATTTTGAAATTTTTGAAAGTCGTGATGGCCTCGAGGTTTAGGCACGCGGTCAAAAATCTCGGCGTTCGCGGGTTCAAACCTCAGGCACACACCTCTGACTTTTCGATGTTATGTGTGCATTCACATTGAATTATCACTTACTTTAACGGTGAAGGATAACATTAAACTAGTATATTTTTGTTAGAGTCTTAGGTCTGGCGTCAAGTCTGCGTGAAGCGCGGGTTGAACATTCATATGACTGTTTACAAGGGCTTAATAGTATTCTTAATGAGAAAAATGAGCAAATACTAATATCACATAATAGAAACTCCCCAAAACGCAAGGCCCAAAACCAAATATGGACAATTATTATAAAATTATTTTGTTGACGCTCCCTGATGTTTACCACTGCACTATTTCTGCATCAATTTAATGAAGTCATAAATTCTCAATTAAATTCAGCCTGCACGCTCCTAGATATAAGCAGTTATATGTGATATAGTGATATGGAGACTAATTAACTGAATATTTGTTAGGGGTCCTATGATTTATACTGTAACATTGTGTTATGGCGGCAATTTGATTATCTTGTTTGATACGTAGTGTCCTTTTTTCAGAGACCCAACAGCAGAGATTTCTAGACAAAGGAGAGTTCAAGCGTCATTGAGAAGATTATATATGTAAGTATCAGATTTTTTAAAATTATAATACGAATTGGAACAATAACACTGGTTCAGTATTATTAGGTACAGATGTTATGTAGATTAAGATTTAACGATAGGCGCTATGGGATAACGAGCCAAATATCTACTTTCTGCAAAAAAATATAGAAATATAATTATGGGCAATTAAATTTATTTATGTACTCTAAGTTTGATATTCAACGAGACACAAATATTGACAGATACACAGTACTCGTATAACTAATCAAAATTAAGCTCTTCGTGCATTTTTTATATCACACTGGCATTCAGCATTCAACATACAAAGTGTAATGCGGTTCAAATAGAATGGTATGCACAACAAAACTATTGGAAAACCAATAGGTACCAGAAAAAATATATACCAAATGAAATACGATTCAAATTTCATCTTTGTCTGAAACATACGAGAATTTTCGTTTGTTTACCATCCAATTTAATTTAAAGTGTGCTCAAGCGAAACAGACTTATGTGGAGATCTAGTTGGCAAACAATTTTCATAGCCGGACGGGCGGCAGCTGCAGCTCCGTGATTGCCTAAAACTTTACGTTGGATTTGTGCACTGGCATAAAAGACGCGTGTGGAATTTTGCGATCTGTGAGAAATTTGGAAATTGAATTTTTCATTTCGCTCTCCACTTTAAAAGCAGGCTGTTCTATAAATTGTGGGAACAAATACCGTATTCTTTTTACGAATTTGCGTTCCGTTATTTTCAATTATTCTTTTAGGTTGTATTGAACCAATGGTTTAATTAAGATAAGTTTAAAAAGGGCTTATTTGATGGATTAATGTAATTAAAAACTGGTAGTGATTGTAGACATTAAAATTGTAATATTTTCAAAATAATGAATAGCAATTACTTTGTATAATAAAAGGATAAGCTCTGAAAGTATAACGAATGTCAGACAAAGGAAATTAGCTGTCGAAGTGACAAAAATACTGAAGATTAATACGTAGGAGAACAGTACCTACACGACTGGGCGACGGGGCAGAAAACCATGAAATATATTCGATGACACATCTCATTTGCGGATAACAATGAAAGTTGGGAGCGTGTCCCTAATAGCCTCGGCATTTGTAAGATTTACCGGTAAAATATGTGGGAGATTCCCGGATCCACCGGATCGTGATGTGACGGAATGATCGAATCATCCGGAAATGTGAATCGACGAAACCACAAGTATTTAGTATAGTATGTTATTTTGTAAGAATTTCTCTCGTTTTCAGTTGATCATTATTGAAATATCTTTACTCATTATTTATAGAACACACTTTCAAAAGAGGCCTTACAGTTTTTTGGACATAAGAGATTATATAAACTCCTTCTGAAATTGCTCCCGACTACTGAATCTTGATGAATTTAAATAAAACAGGAATAAATGGTTAGTCATATATTAATTTACGAAAGTAATAGAGTTATAATGAAAATGTACACAACATTTTGAGCGGCTGATATAAAATATAAATCAATGGATAACTTATTGTATTTTTATGCGAAAGTTCCCTCTCTCATAAAATTGTTAGAATCTACGTTGATTAAAAATAAAATATACGAAATTAAAATTTTTAAAATTTAAATTCCACTAGCAACAAAATTGCACAGAAAGAGAAGTAAAAAGAGCAAAACGAGTATATTAAAGTTTCCGATGGTTTAATCGAATCAGAGATAGTAAGTACGTGTCGTTCGGGTAGAAAGATTCAGCGAATAAGGAAGAGTGCCGGCCAAGTTGTAATGCTCGTAAGTTGGGATGTTCCGAGCGAGCGCGGTTCCCTCCAACTTATTATGAGGCAAAAAGTCGCACTCAAACCTCGTTATGTTGGTACAACGGAAAGTTGTTCGGTAATTTTAAACTTAGGTTGCTTTGCAGTAAAAAATGCAGTAAATGTTTAGGTAAGTTGGGGCGTTAAATAAATAATTTATGCTTTAAAGTTTACCCAGTGCTATCGTACAGTTAGGTTTATAATCATATTTAGGTACAAAAGTAAAAAGTTTACGTTGATCCTGTTATAAAACAAAGCATTTTGATGTTATTATAAAGGCTGAAGGTAAAAGTTAGCCATAGGTTTGTCTTGCCAGAGTAATAGTAATTGTTAAATTTTTCCTCATTCCTAGCATTATAGAATTTATAGCCAACAAATTCAATTCAATACCGTTTATAACGATTGTATCCTTATCATTAACTTTGTATGTACATTCATCATTATCATCAGCCCAAATACGTCCCACTGCTGGGCACGGCCTCCTCTACAACTGAGAGGGTATATAGGTCTTAGTCCACCACGCGGGTTGGCGTAAATACATTATTTGCCTTTATTTATGTAAAATTGCAAGCTATTAAAATGCACATCGATTTTGTTACTTTATAGGAAAACATTCAGATATTTTATTTCATATTATTGAACCCGCAGTTTACATAAGTTATGTAAAATTCGAGCATTAAAACGCCGCGCGAAGCTTTTCGACTCAACTGACCCATTTTGCAACCACGACAGTATTCTGAAAGTTATTCCAACAGGACGTGTGAATTTAATATCACGCCTTATGTAATACATTTGCAAAGTTTTCTTATTGAAACAAAGCCTCGGCTTGGGAATATGACTCTCTTTATTACCAACTGAAAAGTAAGTAAAGAAAATGCAGACTTTTGCTTTCTTGTTTGTTTAGTTGTATCCGCATTTACTGTAGAAATGACATAGCTGATAATCTGAGAAGACGGTAGTGGTATGGGCAATTTGTTAGCTTTAGGAGTTTTATTAGAATTTAATTCTTGAGGTAAAATAATGGTTATTATTATTAATCAAAACAGCAGCTACTATAATAAAAGAAAGCTGGTTCAAAATAAATTGCAAAGAATGAATGCTTAAAAAGCTAATAATGTTTCTATATATTTTGATAAACACATTTGTCCAATTCTTTATAATAAGAATGAAAGCACAAGAGACTGTTATTCTGCTGTCATAAATTCGGTCACCTTCTGGAAGACCTTTTGGTAACTTGACTGTTTACGAATTGAAAATATATTGTTTTTTATAGTTATGATATAATTTGAAAAAGGTATGTCATAAATTTTTTGAACGGCTGGCCTTTAGTTAATAAAAGATAGATAATAACTTAATAAGATAAATCAGTAGCGATTATCCTAAAAGGTCAAGGAAATTTATAGTATAATGTCATTCTTATTCCACACAATTATAATACACAAATAGAGAACAATCTCACAGAATAGGTCCACAGAAGTGCCATTTGGACCGGCACCAACATAGTGCCTTCGGGTCCAATTAACATGTTGATAATAAAACTAACGGCCGCACCTCTTTTTGTGCACCGCGTTTTGTTGCAACGTTCCGTTGGCAAAGATATGCGAAGGTGCATTGTTTCTATTACAATGAAATTCCTTCTATTCTGTTGGCTTGACTTGTTGTGGCTGAACTTGTTGAAAATACTGTTAGTAAGAATATTTTAGTGTTTTTAGATAGTCACTAGTTTATTTACAGTAATAGCTGGTAAAAATTAACAAGGCAAAAACATTGTTTTAGAAGAGGTAAATAGTATTTTTAAATTATTATTATAAATGATATTTTTTGCTAAAATTGGTTTGTCTTTCAAGTCTGGATCAATTTGTATTCAAGATTACACAAAACAAAAGTTTTCATTTAATCATGTTTTCTGTGTAAGCTATTTGTGTAAACTATTTTATCTAAACATATTTTATAAATGTTCTTAAATCCAACTTCCTCAGTAATATTTATGTAGCTATTTGAACATGTCCACTCATGTTCAGTAGATCCTTAATATACCCTGAATCCTCGGGAAAGGCCGAGCACCTGTGTCCAAGCCTACTCAGTAACAACGTAAGTACCTACAGTTCGTAAGCTTGTAGGAAATACCACTGAAATGTCACCTAACGCCCTATTTACTAACTTATTTGCATTACATAGTTGAATGGAGCAGCTGCCGACGTTTTATGGAAGGAAATTGGGAAAATAACTGAGATTGTTGCTAAGACTGACGTAAAATTTATTTCCTTATCTCTTCAAGCCAATATATTGGTATTAGATTTGCTATAAAGATATGTTTTATTTAGAATATATTCTGAGTGCTCTTTTTATTTTATAGCACAAATCCAAACATGAGTAGTAAGCTTATATTGTGGTTAGTGACCCGTAGATTTAGATCCCACATACTTATAGGTGCGATGTTAAAGTTATGACATAGATTAGGTAACAGAAGTAGAAAACTGTAGCAAGATGTAGCTATAGGTTTTGATTCCATAATTTTTATGTCGATTTTTGCTGCTTATATATCGTTTTTCGGAAAAAAATTACTTAAAAATGTTTTAACTCACAACCGAAAAAAATAACAGAAAAACAGTTAAATAGCAAACAGATATATATTCCATTTTATTAAACATTAAAATTCATAATAAAAATTAAATTGAGTAACTGCATAACTATTGTCGCATAAAAAGCTAATTCTGCTCTTAAAACACAACGACATTAATTTAGATGTTATAAACATAATTCATTCTTGGTAGAAAGAACAGAAAGCGTTGGTATCCAACCCATTGCAACGAACAAAGGACATAAAAATGTTATACAGCAAATACAAAAATATTGTATTTGTGTGTAGTATCCCATCTGTGTAGTTCAAAGACTTTTAAACAAACAGTATAAATATTGTTTTATTACTGTGTATGCAATTTTATTGCGCTCAAGTTGTTGGATGCAGTATTCCACTTAATCGAAACATATCTATGGGCGTTAGATATTGCTTCTATATTGGAGTGAGTCTGGCTTAAAAATTGCTAGCATTATTTTAAGATATTTGTTTATATTACTTGTTATTCTGAATCCGCGATCAGCCTGTCTTTATTCGGCAAGGAATAGGTCAGCATAATGTGTCCATTGGTAACAGATGATTGTAGTTTCTGGTCAGTCGAAAGATAACCCTAGGCTATCAGGTGCAACACTTTGCTATTCGAAAAAAATCATTGACGTTTACATGGTAAAGAAATATCCTGGATAATGCCTGTAAGTTTTAAAATAATTTCTATGATTTGGTGGATGCTGCAATTATATTGCGTGGTTTAATAAATTCTAACTGGTTTAGACAACAAAAAAAGTTTGGCTTAGCATGCTAAATTAGACGAGAGTGAAGAATATTTCTTCCCATATTTAAATAATTATTAAAAGAACATTTTATTTAAATATACAATTGCCAATTTGTAAAGATACGCGCCGTTCCGAAAAAAAAAATCTAAGTAGCCAAATACATGGTATTAATTCCGTGAGTATACATCTTTATCAACTCACCCTAAGGTTTTATAGACATGTGGAACAGTGGATTTTACGACCAGAGGTTAGTCAAGTTCAGCAACACGAAAATGTCTTTAAGGTTTCCATTCTGGCCGTACTGCGGTTCGATAAGTGTAGCAGTAGACATTTAAAGCGCTCTCAAAGGCGCGGTTAGATGTCCCCAACTCATGTCTGGTTTATAAGTACATGACTAAATTTAGACGGAGGTAAAGCTTGATCCTTGTGAAATATTTGAACCTTAAATAATTTTAGTTAGAATAGTACGTGAATTTCATTCTGTACATCATTCTGATGTAAGGACTGACTCGTGGTCTCGCGGTACAAGTATGTGCCGTGCGATCTAGAGGTCCTGGGTACGATTCCCGGGTCGGGCAGAGTGTTATTGGGTTTTACTATTAGGAAATTCTCGGTAACAGCACGGAGTCTGGAATTGTGCCCGAAAAACGGCAATAGGCTCGCCCCCTATTACGTGGGACTGATAAATACTTGGCGAAATGTGGGTGCAGAAATGCACCTCTGCCTACCCCTTCGGGGATTATAGGCGTGAGGTTATGTATGTATGTATGTACAGATGTAATAGAGATCTGATTGTATTGAGCTTTTTAACACTGGCACGGAAAGTGACTGTATAGCATCTCATGGCAAGTGCAGTGTCGTTTGGAAGAATTTCTATAAAACAAAGTAACATGTCCACACGCTTTCAACTGTAACCATACAAAAAATCATCCAAACTTGGCTTGTGTTATAGGCGTGAAAGCGTAGCAGATACTATTTCTTTCGCATTTATAGATGGATTATCTCTATTCAGTTTTTACCAGTGATCAAATTATAGTCATCCCTCTAATTTACTTCATGAAAAATGATGAATGAATTTCATTGAACTAAAATGCTGTACACCATCTTTAGCTTAAATCTAACGCTTAGAATACATACAGCGGGATCACTGTTCATTGGCGTTAAATTTCCAAATCCCTTGAGTTATACAAACACAGACGGCGGGGATGGAGACAAGTATATTCAAACACAAACATAATATCTATTGAACGTGGGATTACAAAGCACAGTCGTGCCAAGCAATACATTAAATTGGCCGAAGCCCAACGGGCATCGCGTTTGCGTTCAATTAATGGGGTTTTACGGACGGGGGCCATGTTGGAAACGCTTATTTGTTGCCAGCCTTCTTGTTTGAGTTGAGAACCGTGTAATATTGTTTATGCTTATGAATTTAGTGGGTATGTATACTGATAAGGTGTTATTAGCTAAATTTCTAGTCACTTCGTAATTTAACAAGAAGCATTCGTCGTAATTTTGCATTTTTTTTATTGTATTATTGTCGGATAAGTTATTTCAGCTTTAATTTTCTAAGCAAAAGAAAATTTATGATTGATTTATATATCAGTCAAAAATTGCAAATGCTCAAGTATACAAAGTGTGATTATGGGCGATGAATGTACGAGAGACGCAAAGAAAAATCTAGAGCCAAATCTCTAAATGAGTAGTTCTCAACGTTTATTCCGACGATAGTCACTTTATCTACTTTATAATTTTTCACCTAAATATTTTTTTTGCAATAATATTTTGATAGATCTATCTAGCCTTTATTAATATCGAAGTTCCAATCTTATCCGCTACATGTCAGTTCGTGTATTATGTGTAATATCCAAAGCAATCCAGCTGGCATCCGCCCAGCACGAGATATACCTAGATCCAGGGATCGACGGTGTTATATGAACATTCCATACGGTTAGACAATACCGTGGAATTTACTATACGGGGCTACAGGAAGCCTGCCTCCCAATTAGATGTCGATATTCGTGCGCTCTTGCTATTGCTTTTAGATGACTTATTAAGTTTGTTAATTGTATTGTAATTAGCTAGAATAGCGACGTTTAAGTTTGTGGTTTTACATTAGAGTTATAGATAGCGTAAGCCTGCTCAAGTATTCATAGTTGTAAAGAAAAGGCTTGAATAAATTTCCCTTGCAAAACATCTTGCTTCGCAGATAATGTAATGAGGGTAGATTCAATTACAGACGCTCTTTTGTTTTTCTCAAGGCCTTGATAAAATAAAAACAGTGATGGAGAGTGCACATTCTTTGCTCACTGTATATTGGCGATTTGTGCTGTAGAGCGTGCTTCCGACACAACAGCGGCCGCCCTTCCGCCCCCTCCCCCACCCGCCCCGCGCTTCCAGGCTTCACCCCCGGCGGTGGCAGCGGGAAAGAGCCGGCAAGGTCTATTCAAATATCTCTTGTCTGTTCGCACCCCTCCCCACCCGCCAGCGCCTCGCAGTCTCGTTCATATTTCGTGTTCCTATTTTGCGCAGCATCCCCGGGTACCCAAATGCACTTGACAGACATTGAAAGAGCTTAACTCCAAGTGCGTGCAATACAAACTCGACTTTAACGCCTAGTGTTAAGGTGTATGTTTCTTCGCAAAGTAGTATCGACATCTAAGCTCTTGAGCGCGCAGATGGCGCTGCGTCCCGAAGCCCGGAATAGGGGTAGAGATTCAGTACAAGTAGCGTGTAGGGGCGCGGCTCGCCGCAAAGTTAGACGCAACTGAGCTCCAGCCGAAGGCGACACTCCATGCAGAGCAGAATTAAAAATTAAAATTTTTATCAACCAAGGCGAGAAGACGACTAGAGAAAAGGTACGTGTCTCTAGTATTTCATACGAATATTTAAAGGGAATTTGTGGACGTTTTTGTTAGGGGAAGTTTTCGCTATAATTTGATTGCGTCAAGCGCTCCCTAATGCGATTTGGTCCCTCGCCGTACTCCCGCGTGACGTGAATCACTCAAGTACTGTTGACTTGTTGTTTCTATTTTGTTTTTGACAGACGTTTGTCTTGTCGTCACCTTTGTCCGGAACTTTTTCTTTATGTCTCATTTACTTTTTGCTGTTTCAGATGCCGATGGGTGCCGGTGTGGCGAGCGGCAGCCTAAGGTAAAGTATGAATGGTCTTATATTTTATTTTTCGTTTGCTTTTTATTTTCATTCGGTTAAATGTTTGAAGATTTTTTTTAAGGGGGGACTTTAAATATCCAGATACTTTTCAAAATCTAAATTTGCAAAGTAAACGACAAAATTATTAATAATAGAGTCATATTATTTTTGTTCTCTTTTAAGTGCTCTTTTCATTTTGTAATTATTTTTTAAATTAATTTTATTCTTCCATGAATAATTTTATTTGAATGTGGGGGTTATCATGTGTTTTTCGAAAGTAATAGACAATCACCTTATCATAGATTTCAGAAAAAATGTTTCTCATGCTTTTCTTCAATGTTCTTCTGTATACTAAAATTATAGTAACTTTTAAAATCAAACTATAGCTGTCATAATAATAAAAAATAATTACGTTGACATGTGATTTCTTACTATATTGATCACGATAATCGTGGACAGGGCATAATTCATTCGAAGTTACTATTTTTTATTTTTAAATTAATATTTAACATAGTATTTGTCACAATGTTTTTTTTACAAACACGCTAATCAAATAAAATGATTAAATTTAAAACCTTCCTATTATAAAATATTAATTATGACTCAAAGTATTTATGACTTACAATTTACAAAATTCTATTTCGATTTTAACTTGCGTGTTAATTTAACGCGTAAGAATGATGAAATGGTCTTAACTTGCTATAATCTTATAAAAAGACAGATAAGATTTGAACAAAATAGTAAAATTATAGAAATTTTAAATTTTTGGTTTGAATTTAACCATCAGCCACAATTTGAATTGATATATTGTAACTTTTACTGTCGGGTATTGGCCAGACCGACCAGACGTCTTTTTATAGCAAAAAAGAAAGATAATAATGGTTCATTTTAAAATAATTTGCTAACAAATAAGTGCTAAATAATTTTATCAACAATTATTTTTTGAGAGATTCTTAAGTTTATTTGTCGCCTTATTTCCTCACCACGGGATTTCGACCCGCATTTTTTTTTGAAAAACGATAATTGAGCAATTTTTCATACAATTGCAATTTTTTAAATTATATTTTGCTATTTTTCGATTTTTCCGTCTACCACTTATTTTATCGAGTTACAAATGTTAGTGCAAAATTTTCATATAAAATGAAAAGGTACCTCATGTTATATTAAGATATACAAAGTTTTGGCTAATTTTCTCAGGAATCAAACTGTTTTCACTTTGGCATGGAAATCGGCATTATAAAGACACAAAAGTAAATTAATTATAACTCAAAGAATTTTCCTATTTCTATTAATTAGGTATATCTAAGAGATATATCTCTTAGAACTTATTTATGTGTATATTTTAAATTACTATAATTCACTATTCTGAAATAGTTCCGGATAAACAACATAAAAACCCGAAACAGCAAAGAGCAGTCAACTACGAAAGAAACAAAAATAAAATCGCGACATTAATATAATATTGCGTTCCGTTGAATGTCATACATTAAAAACGTTGATTTTAGACCATGATACAAATCCGATTTTTTTATACAAAAGATATAAAACCATTGTTACTATTCATTCTTCTTACATAAACCTCGACAAATTACTTCGCTTAGTTTATGAGTCTCCATTTGATTGGCGAAATAGGAACACATATATTTCGGCATTAAATGAAGCTGCCAGACAATCGTGTCCTTACATTAGTCCGTCGGGATGGGTCCGAGATTAATACACAAGGCATTCGTGTTACATCGCACGAAACACTTAATTCTCCAGCGGCCACTGATGTGGTCGAAACAATTTGTTCTGCGCTCGTTTATAAGGCTCCGAGGAATCTTTTGTTTGCACGAAGAATGGGGAGAACATATTACGTGTAATTCCTTTGAAAAGGTTTCATTATATAGCAGTCGTGATTACCAAAATTATTTCTGGAAACAAAAGGTTATCGTGTAATGCGACGATAGTAGGTATACTGAAGTTTCACGCGTTATCCAATTCATATTTACATATTAAAAAATTGAGAATTTTACCGCATTTTCTTTTGTTCTAAATAAAATCTCATAATTTTGAGCATTGATCAAAATTAAAATATTTTAAAATTCTTTTTTTATATTATGATCCATTATTGCAGAGTGAAACAGTCTGCTTAAAATAGTTGTCTTATACTTCTGATTTGAAAAATAGATAAAAAATTACACAAATATTTTGTTCAAATGCGGACTAATGCAGTTTTTTAACTGAAACTTAGGCGGATAAAGAAGTACTTTGAAGAATTAACCTTTATAAAACGTTTATACTATTTAATCAAATTCTTCTAGACTAGAAGTCAATTATTACTATTTTTTTACTATAAAACACTTAGATTGCGTTTTCTAACCTGGAAATTAAAAAATAAATTGACATAAATGGAACTGCCGTAGATAACAAAGGAAAATGAGAATTTTAGCAGACTAGTAGTAGTAGAGAATCTTCCCATAATCCGGATCGGAATAATACAAAGGTTTTTGTGTCGTGTATTAAAATGTACTAGTCTGACTTACCCGGATAATCCTATGTAAATCCATTATTTAGCAGTCCGACAAGGCAAAGCTGGTCTTTAGGTCTTTAGTCGGACAATATTACTTTTAATAGGATAAACTTTTAATCCAATAAAGATTAAATGTTGCTTATTATTTTGAAAATTGATCGATACATTTAAAAATGTTCAATATATTCGTACATAGATAGGATATACGATACAAATATTGGGCAAAAATATTTTAAAAAGGCCAAGTTTAGTAGCAAAAGCTTGTCTAATATGTGGTAGCGCCACACTATAGACTATAGACAGTAATTGGATGAGTTTGCTTTCACGCGATAAGTCGTGGTTGACTAGGACTTCGGCAATCAAAATCATTCGTCAATTTTGAATTATTTTCCTTTTCGACTCTATTTTTTGGTTTGGTACAACTAACGTTAGACCAATGAATTAAAAAAAAGCAGAAATGACGATTTAAGGAAATATGGGGCAATTAAACTTTTGCATTAGTATCGAACTCTTTACGTTAGCACATTCAGACTAAAAAGAATTGATTGCTATACCCTTACTGTTTTATATTTTCATATAAAACCCACTTTTAACCTGTATTCCCGAAGGGGTAAGTAGGAGGTCGATATAAATCCTATTTCAAAGATCAGCTGCACACTGGTGATATTGAGCCCCGTCGCAATTATACTAAAATTTTATCATCGCGCTGGCATAAAACGTGGGACGTACATATAAAATGAAAGCTATAACAACGAAAATGAAAATGAATAACTAATGAGTGAGCTCAACAAGTCTTAGAAGGGATCTTTTATTACTGCATGGAGGCTGTTTCGTTTTATCTGGACCTCTGTTTGAAATGTTTAAACAGTTTTAATCTCATGATGTTTAGCATCTCTTTGTCGGTTTGTTATTTGAAGGACTTGATATCAAGAATGTGGTTCAGACTTAAAGTTTTTTATGGCGGTTTCCTTTATCTATTTTATTTGCGCCAAATTCGATACGTAGATATAATCATTTCATCCATCAATATATTTGAAAGCTCTTAAATTTTCCCGTAGACTTTAATATTAACTAATAATATCAAACACTTTAATGGTGAAGGAAAATATCAATTCGAAAACTAGATTTTCGAAATTTTCCACAATTTTTTTTTGCTAATAAACCTGATTATTAATATTTCATACAGATTATAAAATCATTAATTTAAATGTTTTTAGTTCCGTTAATATAATATAAATCGAAAATTGTTAAATAAATAAAAACTTGTGAAAAATTAAATAAATTTGTCAATTTGACAATTTATTTTTTGCAATGGTTCAGGCAATTTAACAAACTTGCTATAATTGAATGTCAGTATAGTGCTTATAAGATCCGCAGTCAGTTGTATTCGTTGCAATAGTATCAGTCGTTAGGATGGGTCGAGACTGTTTTTTGGTGTTTGAAAAATCCACACACAGTCTTCGACATCCTCCATCGAAAATACCTATATTATTTCTCTGACATCAAATAAGAGTTTTATTAGCTATTTTATTATAATACGTAAACGTATATAACGCTAATTATAATAGGAAAATTGTTCCATATTATGCAAAAATAGTCATACAAGCTAAATACATTTTACATGACACACGTCGTTCCGAACGTCGGTTTAATCCTACATGTTACATGCGTCCATTCGTTTTCTTAATACCCCTTCTCGTAGCCCGAATCGATCGACCCTCTCATCCCTGTCTGTCTGCTGAGATAAATTGGTTCTGCGATATTACCAGCACTCCTCTGTGTTGTTTTATCGTTTTAATCGCAAAGATTGATCGGATATTAACACGTCTTCACGTGTATTGCATAGCATAAAGAGGTTTAACAAAATGGTTTAAAATATTGGTATACAATGTTTTTGGATTTATTTTCTAGGTATTATGGAATTATTTTAGTCGCACACGGGTATTTTTTCATACAAATTAAAATATAAAACTTTTCATTCCAAAAAAATACTGGAACAACAGGACGTGTCCTCAGCTATTTAATACTCGCATATTTTTATTTCTCCTCCGAACAATTCTGAGGTACTAGTTTTTAGGCTGATGCATGCCAACAAATACTAAGTTTCAAATATATATTTTTTATTCAAAGCCCAATTACATTTTCCTTGACTACGCAACAGAAGTACCTAAACGTAAAACGGTTTAACAGCCAAAAGCGAAAGGACACGGTTATAAAGTTTAATTCATTCGCGCAAATGTAACAACAGAATCCGATGTTTTTTTCTGATTAAGCTTTAATTTAACAAATCACTTTTTTGTGTATGTATTGGATTTGTGTCTATATACATTCGTGAATAGAATTTGTTCCTGCCCGTGGACCGCGCAATCTAATACGTATGCTAATTTATGATAGCTCCCTGGAATTATAGATGTCGCCCCGAGCGCAAAATTACGACGGCCTTCGCCCCTCACCTCTCGCCCCACTTCAGTTCCAAGCGACGCCATCTTGGCTTTTGATTCTACACGCGAGTACAATTAAAATGCAGTAAACCCACAACACTAGAGTGCTAATGCTCTTTTTTATTACCCTGTACCGTTTAGATAGCGCATGGCTTAATTTTGTGGAATTTTTCGGGTTGTTATTTGCAATTACTTAGCATTTTAATATGAAAACTAGCTGAAATTGTGGTTACATTTTAAAAACGAAGTTTAACTTTAGTTATGATGGAATAATCAGTATTAAAATTTTATTATCTCAATAGCTGTTTTATTTTCTTTGTTCATCATTGATAGTCTTGTATCTACAGCATTGAATTCATTTAGCAATACACATTCTTCAGTCAGGACAGTTCGTGATCTTCGGTCCTCTGCAACCAGCTATCGCCCGACGCTTTCTGCTGATTGTCTATTCGTCAGGATAGATAACTTGAGATAACTAAAAGAGATAGACAAATTGATCGTTTAAATATCCATCGATCGAATAAAATCCAACCCCTTTAAAATGTGTGGATATAAGCAAAAAAGCAAGGCAAAGTGAATAGATGAAAAAAAACGTAGAATCGTATCGCGGAATAGTAGATTCCTAAATCTTTTTCTACTTTTATATAATATAAGCGATATAGATCTAAAATTCCATACATATCAAAATTGAGTAGGTACAATATTTCGCCAACTTATCGTGTAAAATTCGTATTGACGTTTATCATAAATATAAATGAGGATCGGAGATGGCTATCATTTATCTAAACGTCTCGGTTGCCAAAGAAATATCGACTGTCAATATTATGGACGTTCCATTCACACGATTTTGCGAACCGTTGAAATCTTCACTTTGTTAGTACCTTCATGAAATATTGTTCTATGTATAAACGGTATAATATGTGTTCTTCGTTTGAATTATCTTCTTGCTTATTTCTGAAAATCGAATTCTATGCTCTTAACCAAGTAATCGTTTTTATAGAGCTATTGCTTTTGGTAAATTTTTTATAATCAAATAGCTTTATTTTGTTTGTTATTTTAACATAAAATTATTTTTCAGTGCTCTTGCAGTACTATTTTTCCGTATATTATTCTAGGTCATTTGACAGCCCCGTGGCGCAGTTGGCTAGACACCAGCTTGCGAAACGAGAGGCCGCGGGTTCGATCCCCGCACCGAGACAAATGTTTGTGTGATCCACAAATATTTGTTTCGGGTCTGGGTGTATGTGAGACCGCAAAGTCTCTCGTAGTTTCTGATACCCACGACACAAGACTTGTACTTAGTGTGGGATCAGAACTATGTATGTGACTGTTGGGTGTATTTATTTATTTATTTATTTATTTAAAAGATTTTATGGTAACTTTTTAAATTGTGATTTTTCGTTTTCGATGCCTTAGGTTCTATTCCTTACAAGGGTTTGGTTTAGCAAAGCGTGCGTCGAACTTCCTAGCAATAAGGCTTAAAAATAACCTTTTATTTAGCTTTCTAGTTAAAAAAGTTACTACTTACTAGTTGAAAAAGTTCATACCTAACCATAAAATTAGTATAAAAAAGTCAAATCTGACTTTTATTATTCCAACCAAGCAGAAACTAGATCTAGACCGATAAAGAACATAATTGGGTATCACGTGACTGCACTTCTAACGCGTTGAGTATATTCAAATAGTCCTATTATATAAGTTTTAATGGCTTCCCCGGCTCATATCCTATATATACATACATATGTATACCAATGTACGTTATGCAAATGCAATTTGAAGTTACAGCGCTCGTAGCTTAATGTTAAGCTGAGGTTACATTGCGGATGCGGTACGCTCTATGTTCCTCTTGTGCATTGTTAAGTTAAACTATTTATTGCAGCTGTGAATGCAGCTAATTTATTTATTGTGTGTTGTCTAGCCTTAATGTATTTTGCTGCAGTTGTGGGAATTTGTTTAAAGGCTTGGTGGGATTCGATGATTGTTAACGTTTTCGGAAATGTTTTAAGCAATATAATGTAATTTAATGTAATAATGTTTCATTCAAAAAACGCGATTATTGTATATTGTTCGTTTTAAATATACATATATTACTATTATTCTACAAACATAGTAATGCTTTAGACAAAGGCGAACGAAGCTGATTTAGCAGAGAAAATTTTAAAAAGGCATTTCGCAGTTCAAACCATATACGATGTAGTAAAATCAATAAAATTCCTCTATCCTCAGCCGAAGTTTGCAAACGCAGACTTGTAGTGGCACACATGTTCCTAACTTAGCAACGAGCCATATATTTCTCTTTACACACTCCAATTTTCCGCAGCAATATACAGAAATTGCGAGCCACTCGACCGTAGAAGTTTACAGGGTTGCAAATGTGCATGTGGCTTACTACGCTAGTTCCGTTATGCAGATAAAGCGAGCTCCGAGCTGAATTAAGTGAACGCAATCGCCTCATATACAAACGTGTAGGAACTAGTTTGTGAGATAACTTTGTCTAATATAATTTCCCCATTCACAAAACTGGATGTTTTTAGCATAAAGGGAGATGAAATGGCGGCTTTATTGGATTTTCTTAGGTTGGCATTACTATTAGTAGTTTAATTTCTTTAAGTCGAGGTTTTTTTTTGAAAATATTATAAAACTTTTCGATTAAAATATTTTCAATTTAGGTTTTTGTTTGTATTAACTGGAGTCATCATATAATAACACACTCCCTATAAATATTATTTTGGTTAGTTTTTACATATTCAAGTCAAAATGTATTATTTTTTAAACATTGCTTGGATATTTTATTAATTTAATAATTTTAATTAAAAAGTTTCCAAAATTAGTATCATAAAATGTCTAAATAATGTTATAAAGATTTTTACTAAAATAAAAAAAAAATACGTCATTATAAAATAGTCTTTTAAAAAATATAAGATCATAAAAATAACTAATTGTAAAACTTTTATGGCGACTCGTTACTAATGTTTAGTATAAAGCTTTAAAATATAAAGAGGTCTGAGAAAAAAGGGGCCATTAAGGGTGAGTTTCATTTAACGCCGCGTTTAATTTCCTCGCTGTCGTCAGGTTTTTGTTTGTTTTTACTTTAAAGAAAAACAATTTCGAAAGTCCTGGCTGTCGTCGGAGACACTCTTTTTTGGACTGAGTTTTACTCTCCGCTTGTTTCGCAAAGTTTAGTACATCGCTGTATTCCAGGATATTAAGCGGGCTGCCTTTATTTTTAAATATCCTTTGTTTCATGTTTTCGGGAAAGAGTATTTTTTTAAATTGACCGGGATTGAAGCTAGACAGCTGACTACAATGGTCTTGTATGAATAGTCTTTGCTATTTTCTTTTTTTTTAATTTATTATTGTTTAATTTATTAGTATCACCATTTTAAGCATCAAGATCAAAAGCTTTACTGCATATAAAGGTATGTCGTGCGATTATTTAATTCTCTCCTACTTTTATTCTTTTGAGATTACAGATCCACTTGTCAAACTTTGCATTTTTCTCAATTTTCAAATTCTTGTTTTTCAAAATAAGACTCAAATATTACAACTCTTTATTTTTGCAAAGTAAAACAATTTAAAAGTAATTTCACTGCATTTGGTTTATATTAAATAAACTATGTAATTCTCAAAGGGTCTGTTTGATCCACATCTAGGGTTATCTAAATTACTTATACCACTGATGTATGAGGCACTCTATTCCATAAATTATTTGATATAATCTTAATTACATTTGCATAATATTCTAATAACATAATTGAATCTAATATATCTTCAAAATCTTAAAGATTTTATTAAATAAATCATGCATAGTCAATCTGTAGGCTGAGAACTAAATTACGAACGCGAGAAAATTCGGAAGCGTGCGGCGTCAAATATTAAAACGAGCTCGGAGCGAGGCGGAGTATCGATCGGCGCGTTGTATGGAAATGTGTTTGCAGAATGTATCTTGTGCGGTGACTGGCTCCCAGCCAACGTGTCCAATACATTTTATGTTGTATTCTACGTTCAACAACATGATTTAAGCTGCAGTTAATTTAAGCTGCCATTGTTCCAACATAATAGTTAGATAAATCTTGTTACGGGGCGTTAAAGCGTTAAGTTTTAATATTTAAAATTGGAATTTTCTGTTGGACGGAAATTGTATATACAATTTCATTTGTATATTCATATGAATAGAATTTATGTTTCTTTTATCCCCTTTCTATTTAGCGTTTTTATTCATCATACCTTATAAGACTCGATTATATGGTGCGTATTCGTTTCAATAGTTTGCTTCAAAATGATAAACCCGCGATTCTAAAAAGATTGGAGCCGCGATTTTGGTAACCTTACAGAACAAAATTTCTCAACCAAAATGTTCAAGTTACTTTTCATAATAAATGCTTTGGACAAAAGGCATAACTGTTTGAACCACTTTTGTTTATTAAAACTGTACCTATTTTGCGTTTCTCTCTGTATCTTCGATTATTAACGCGTGATGGATTTTACCACAATCTTCACTATTTTTTTTTTGATTGTCTGTACTTACATATGTGTTTTGCCTCTTGCGTATTACAAGAGTATAAAAGAGGGTTGCGGTTTTAGAATCCCATTTAAATACTGCGAATATATATTAAAAAAAATCGTGTATCAACTCGGTTACTCGTGGTTACACAGCAGGTTTAATATGTAATCTCTAAAGAGCGTATGTCCGAAGTTAACTCGTTAGTTGAAATTTTAAGTGGAAAGTTTTTGTTTAATGGCACCAAGTTTAATGTACGCACAATTTGTGGACCACACTCGGTGCGTAATGGATTGTTCCAACTCCTCTCAATTACAAATTATTTTGATAAAATACAGTTACAGTATCATTTCATGAATATCTCGGTCAAAAAATTGTCGTGAAAGTGCCATAGCTGTATGTACACGCGATTGAAAGTGATTGGGGTTTTCCGGAAATGTTTAAAAAACAACTTAACATAATAATATTATAATATTTTTTAGAAATATTATTTTTTTACACATTGATATCTATCTTGAAGTTAATATATAGGTAATGTACGTATAGGTACTGGGTGGTCCCGACACCATACCATTAAATTAATTCACACGCATTAATTTACAAAAGATATTATATGCACTCTCTTATTTTGTAATAGTAAAAAACATTATTTTTCAAACAAAACTTAACTCAATGAAACAAGATGAAATGGTAAGGTCACATATAGTTTTTGCAATTCTTCAGCGCGACATCGTCGTCGAAACCAGATGGCTATAAAGAACGCCCTGCGTTGTGAACAGAGCAGCTAAAAACTTAAATAGCAATTTTGGGTAAATTGGGTTTTCGATAAAAACATTGATATCTTTAAGAGATGCCGTCACGAACACGTTGCTTAAATAAATATCAAGACGTCAGGATCATGCGGATGTGGAGAGTCGTAAACATATACTCGTAGTACCTAATCTCCATCCCACAACAGCTGTAAGCAGTTTAATGTTTACTACTCAATCTCAACGAAAAGGCTCACGCGAGGTATCGTTTTTGCATAAAATATCGCCGAGAAAAATTTATACTTTACTGTAGGCATATGTACCATATGGCGTCGAATGTTCCAGAACTGGAAGAACTGGAACTCGTACCTGATACGTGATTTAGTAAAATTTCGCGCAGTTTATTTCGTGGAAAAGTTTGGTAAGAAAATGTTCGGCTTAACATTTGCTTGGAGATATTATTTAAATTAACGGCATAATGATGAACTCTTTTGGAATATTATAGTTTGATATTAACAATTTGTTTTTTTTTTCTTTGTTCCTCTAATGATAGCCTTATGCCGTCTAGATTATAGGCTGTTTTTTGAAGAATCTATCTGTCACCATTCAATTTAATTATATGGAATTACTCGTATAAGATGTTTTTGTTGTTGTTGTAAAAGTGCAAGGAATATAGAAGGTTGGGAAGCCACGAAACAATTCTTTGTGAATTTATTAATTTCAGTTGATAGTTAGGTATCCATTGAAATCTTGCTCTATCCAAATAACAACTTTAAATTCCAAAATGAAGACTTTATTCATCTTCGACGTAAAATATTTGGCGTGAATAAACATCATAAATCTTGCAAAGTACCAAGTACTTTGCTTAATTCAACAGATAGAATAAAAACGTCTAGACTGCCGGGGCTTAGGGTGAAATTTTCCAATTCTCTACTCGTAAATAGATGACGCTTTGAGGGATTTTATCCGTCGATGAATGGAATTAAACTTTCGTGACAAAATTGTAGATTATTGAATTCAACATGTTAGTTGTTTATTTATTGGACAATAGTTAAGTTGTAATAAATATTTAATACTGAAGAGGACGCAAAATAAGCAGTGTCATCATTATTCCAATTTTATTAACTTTAACGTTACTTTTCACCCAATTTAGAAATTTATCTTTGCAGTGATCGATGTTTTGACGTACTTTCTTGATAAAATGATCGTACGACTATAAATATGAATTCTCCCACGTAATTAGTTTTACGATCAAACATCTTCATAATTACCTTCCAAACGACGTTACACGTGAATACTAATTAGCAATATATTGGGTCTGGCGTACCGACAGTTATCGTTTCCATCTACGATAGTTTACTTACATTATCGACACGGAGCAGCTCTAAAGTTGCTCTTAGTAGAGGCTGTTTACTCAGCGTGCAAGATTAATGGTGCTGGGACGACAACAGAACCGAGGGAAAGCGAGGGGGGAGGGGTGTACCTACAGAGGGTTTCTGTTCAATTCTCCGCCTGAATTCTGTATTACGTATTTCGGCTAATTGCTTAAAGATATTTACGTTAACGGTAACTACGCGTCGCTAGATTCACAAACGGGATTTAATTAATACGATCAAATAGTTTGCGCCAAAGCTTTGTATAAAAGGATTTAAGGTATTAAAAGCGAATTCAGAAGAATTCCTTCGCTTAAATCCGTTTGTAGAGCCAGATTAATGACGCGATCGGCGAGTGCACTATTTCCCGGTCGAGCTGCGACGTAGAAAAACCGCAGGGCGAATTAGTTTGGAACGACGAGTCTCAATCGTTCTAACTCCGTCAATCTGAGAAAATTGATGAGTCAGCCGATCGGGTACGTACAATGGCCTCGTGGGAAACAATACCCGCTCGCCTTTCAGCGATCTTCCCCCGTGCAATTAAGTGAGCCTTTTTGTTAGGCCCCGCTTTCCTCTACTGCATTATAGAGTGTACAATGGTGGCCATGATTTGCGGAAATGGCTGAGATTATTTTTTGCGGCCAATCCCGCGGGAATTCAGCGCCGACGGTTCTGATTTGTGATCCTTAGTCATGCTATCGGATCGGAGTAGTATTGTTCATTTACCCATTATCAGTTGAACGAAATCTCAATGAATTTGATTTCGCGAATATCATTCCGAAATTGAAATTTGTTTTATTAATGGGTTTGAATTTACATTCCTTTGGATATTTTGATAAACATGAAACATTTGCTGAAGATGCTTCAAATGTTTATCGATTGATGTTTTTTTCTTTTAAGTCAGCCTGTATAGTTAGTGACGCTATTAAAATAATATACCTATGTTACAAAACCTGCAAACAAGCTGTTTTAGATAAGATGAGTTTACAAAATTTATGCTAGATAAATATCTAAATTAGAACAATTTTGCTCAAACGTAAAACTCGAAATAACTAAACAATTTCCATAAAACAAGAACAAAAGCCGCCAACCATTACGCTTGGCACATTACGTTACATTCAAACGTACCAATCAACAATAACATTCAAACGATTTAACATTACGCTCCGCAAATGGTATTACGGCGATACATTTCGAGGCATAAATAGATTACGTATGTCGCAGTAATGAGATTTCTATATTAAATGCCTCACGCTCGCTGTCTTGTTAATTACGGTACGCTTTTGTGTTCTTTAACATTAATTAGATTTGTTTTCGAAATTTGAATGGTGTTTGAGAATCTAACAGCCAGTACTAGTTTTGTTCGCATATAAAATAAAGTCTATGTGATTAGTTACGTGTTTTTGGGATAATAGCTATACGTGCTTTCGCAGCGTAACCGATTCGGATAACGAACAAATAATATTAAAAAACAGACATAATTATTATGCCGCGTATCGAGATCAGTATACGTAATTAAGTCGATTAGAAATAATTATTCGCTAGTAGCTTTAATTCCTCGCTAGGAAAAATTTGCCGGCCCAAAATATTTAACAAATTCTAACAAAAACAAAAGATAATCGCCATACTTAATTCTAGACTATAATACACAATTCAAACTTCTCTTGGAAAGCTGATAATATTAAGATAAAGATGACAAAGCTGCAACTTTTATAAAGTTAGCGTTGAAAATACAACTATTCCTATTCATAATAACGTCGTAAAATCTTCGAAGACAAGGAGAAAGTAATGAAAAATGTTCCAAGTTTCAGGTCAAACTCCGCGGATCGCATCTGGAGCGAAACTTTGCCGTGCGGACGCCGGCACTGCGAAAACTCGAAGAGAGAAACAAATGATGGCACATTCGTGATCTACCCTGTAGATCCGGGCTTTTGTAGTTTAATTTGGCATCAGAAGCTCGTCTCTACAGGTATCTCACGGCTGGAAGACCTCGCTACTTTGTCAACGTCGAAGATCCAAGATCAAGAAGATTTGTTTGATAAATCGTGTGTTAATATGTTACAGAGTGAAGAGTCGAATCAACGCGCTCTAGGCCAGTGTGGTGGCCTTTTGAAAAGCAGATGAAGCTCTTCCTAAAGAATATTGGTTGATAGATAATAATTGCTAGTCGTATAAGAAATGCAGTGATGGCCTCGAGGTATAGGCGCGCGGTCGAGAATTTCAGCGGTCGCAGGTTCAAACCCCAGGCACACACCTCTGACTTTTCGAAGTTATGTGTGTATTCACAATGAATTATCACTTGCTTTAACGGTAAAGGAAAACATCGTGATAAAACCTGCACACCTAAAAAGTTCTTAGGAATTTCTTAGGTGTGTAGTCCGCCAACCCGCACTAGGCCAGCGTGGTGAACTAAGGCCTAAACCATCTCAGTTGTAGAGGAGGCCCGTGCCCAGCAGTGGGACGTATATGGGCTGATGATGATGATGATGATGATGTATAAGAAATTTTAACCTTCAGACAATCTATGTTAGTCAAGCTAGAAGTCATAGACTAAGGTCCAAGCCAAGTCAGATTAAAGTTGAGATGGGGTATCACCCACAATTGATTTTGTATTAAGCGATAAGATGGGATAAATTAGTTTTAATCTAATCAAAAATATATTGCTCAAGTATTTTATAATGAAATATTTAATAATTATAACAGTAATACGGTGCAGTCTTTTTATGGTGTCGAAAAGTAATGATTTTTTTTTATTTTATTATTCTTTGTTGGGTAAAAGTCTTTGTTCAAAGATTGACAAAAAATAAGAATATTTATAACAATAACTTCAAATATTAAGGAATAATTTCTATATAGCAACATATCTCATGGTTTTTATAATGATAAAATATTTTTAACTTCATTATCTGCTTTTCTTGCAAGTAGGTAGTTAAATTTTGATTCTAATTCTAACAAACATGCGAAAAAACTTCAATTATGACAAACAGATCGACATTGATAGACGAAATAAACACATTCTGTAACAGTTATTTTTAGAAAATAAATCATAAAAAAATTATTTGAAAAAAAAAATATTAAAGGAAATATTACTTCACAATACTAAACGCTAATTTTCTAATTTAAAGTCTACATTGCAGTATTATTGTTATTTTGAAACACTTAAACTAAGGCCATATGTATGATGGTTCAATATTACTCAATTCTTTCACTATATTACACCAACCAGTTTCATCACGTACTAAAATATTACTTATGTATAATACACATAACCCACAATGTACCATTATTGGTCGCCTTCACAATTTTATTTCTCAATACATTGAGACAATAGAGCTTTGTAAGCTCCAATAAAGCTCACATTGTATTTCCAATCGCGTATAGTGCGATGTGCTTTATTGCACTATAACGTCGCCAAACTAAAGCTTTTACATTTTACGGGATTTCAGGAGATTTATGACGGGAGATGCGGCTCGCTGGATGCACAGTAATGGCGTCGCTCAGTTTGAATTATTGGTTGGTTCTATAGCAGAAATTTTATTGCATTTTAGTTTGTACTGGGATGAATCAGTTTCTCTTATAAAGATATTATGAAAAAATAATTAAAATATTTATAATAAATTTGAATGTGTAGGAAATACTATTCAACCTTGTGATGCAGAAAACATGCCTATATGTATATTGAGCCATAAACAGATTATCTGTAATGTTTTGGAGTTTAATCACATCCTCACGGATAAAACCTATTATACATATAATTATCATATTCACAGGCTTTAAAATCTTAAATTTATAGATTAAAACAAGGGTTTAAAATCTTCTCTCGCATACTAAAAACATGATGAAATGAAAAAATATACATAACTTTTTATAGGTTTGCGATAAATTTCCTTTTCAAAGCTAATGACTGCTGTTTATTTGTACAGATGTCATATCAACAAAGATTTAAAAAAATATTAATAAAATTATTTGTAGTATGCTTCGGAATAACTATTTTATGTTTCAGGTGCCGCTAGCAAATCTGCGACCTTTCCTGACTACATAATGAATAAATGAAATGAAATTGAAATAAAACATTTCATGTTTGTTGCCTATACTGTAATTCAATAATCAATTATATGGTTAAATAACATTAATAATATCTACATTACCGTGAAGTTATTTCTTCCTACACACTATGAACCACATACTTAAATAAAAATTATAATAAAATTATTTCGAAATGTAATAATATTTTATTTTTATACTGACACGAAAAAGTGACAATACTATACCTGATGGTAAGCACAACGCTGTCCAAGAAGAGCATTAAGTGGCAAAAGACTTCCATCTTACGTCACTCGATACAATACATACTGGCCTGCTAAAATGCTTCTTCATTTATTTACATACTATATTCAGATATAAAGCTTAGGGGTGGGTGAATAACTACAAATGTAAAAGACCGCTGTGTAACGATAATCCCTGATCGGCATTACACCGGAATGATGGGATAAGACCGCTAAATCTCTCTTAATCCTTTAATCCTCTTATCCCTTAAATGTATTAGCGTATTAGTGCATTGAGCGTAGCGTGAAATTAGTAGGCATGAGTATGTATTGACGAGGATCAGTGTCTCTCGACAAAATAAACAGAGCCTCAAGTATTGACTTGAGGCTTTGTTTGGAGGACAGTGCAGTTTTGTTATTTTGCTGAGATAGAATAAAAAAGAAATATTGGCTCGATTATTTTGTAAATTCATACAATAAAGTACTACGAGTATGTTAACAATTTTTCTGATTAGTAATGCATTTGATTTAAGACATTAATATCTTAATATTGTTAAAGTGAATGGTTAACTTTTGCTCCTTGAGGCTCTGTTTGGAGGACAGTGTTTACTATGCGGTTTTGTCACTTTGCGGTATCATATAAAAAAAAATGGCTAGATTATTTTGTAAATACATTAAATAAATAACTAGATGACCTGATGGCTAACAATGTTTTTAATCTGGAAATGAATTTTATTTTAATAATAAGGAAGAGAATTGATATTGTATATCTAATATAAATTCTCTTCCTTATTATTAAGATAAATGTAGTGAATAACATTCATTTTCATTATGTGTATACATAATATACATATGTACACAATTTAGACTGAATGAATTGTCAAGGCATTATTGTACCACGAGGAAATTCTCATAATTTTGTAGAAAAATATTTGTACTATCTTGAGCTTGGTTTTCAATAAAGTTATATACATTAATAAGGCAATTTAATTTACTCATCATTGCATCTGACATTTTCAACAAAATATTTTAGTTTTCGAGAACTTGCGCTACATTTAATCATCTCTATTACATTGCCCCTAGTTCCTTTCTGTTCTTTATTTAAGGATTTAGATCTTAGTCAATATCATATAAACATTTACAAAACACTTACTTTAGACAAATACGTAGATTACAGAGAGGGAGAAAGAAAAATCCCTTTTCATAATTACGAAGTAGGTACTTATCTAAATCTATATACCTAAAGAATAATTGCAATTTTAGAACGGAAGGTTATCTTATCTATCGATTATTCATTATACTATTGCTTAATAAGTAATCTGATTTGTACTAAATCTATATACAAATTTAAACGAAATCACAAAATAATGAATTCTTTATCGACAGTCCAATCGCTAAACAATTGTGAGATTTCAAATTATGAACTATGTGCACAACACACATTCATTCTGAAAATGCCAGTCTATGGCTTTTAACTCAGCTTCAATAATAATTTGTGTCCAGACATATAAAATACAAAAACTATCAATCCATGTACTATGTATATAAACTTGTTCAAAAATCAATACGAAGGCTTATGTGTCTAACAATTGCTATTCGACAATAGATGGCGTACTGTAAAACGTAGATAATTTGCATCTACGTTAACTTTTGTAGAAAACATTACGTTTAAATAATAATAGAGGGCGACACTTGTCCTTCGACGGCCATCTATCGTAGCAATAATATAACAGACGACTGACATCTCGTGGCGTGTTCGAAATTTTAATTTTGTTCACTTCTCGTTCTTCTGTTTCTTAATTGACACTAATTAGTCATTTGCGTTTTGTAGAATATTTTCTTTTATGTCTTATAGGTATTATTAGTAGCTCACGCAACTTTTGTGATTATATCTAACGTTTCATACTTGCACGTAAAATCATGTGATGTACCGATAAATGTATTGCCCATTGTCCCGACGACGTTGTCAATACAAGCGGCGCTATCGCCCATCGCCAATATAACACAGCCAGCGTGAATGGTCCACCCTTCCCCCCTGAACCCATATAATGTGCAAGTTATGAGGGATTTCATGAAAGAACAGAGGCTCAACGTGAATTGGTTGAGTTAACCTTTCGATCGCATTTGGACTTATATAAATAAATCACCTAGCTTACAACACAGACCGCCCATTCTGATCCGTGTTATCGAACATTGATTAATAGCCTGTGACAGGGTTATTTTTTAATAGTTACCTAAAAACTGTCTCTGCTATGGAACCACCTTAATGTGTCACGAACTTGAACTTTATTGAGCTGAATATAATCTTTTAATCTATTTAGAATGCATAATATATTGATCTATAAAATATTATATGCATACACACTTGCCGTCTTCAATGATTATGATATGATAGTAACGTGGTTATAATCTCATCACATGTATTCTATAAGTGGCAAGATGCTGCAGACGTTGAAGATATTGATGGAATGGTAACGTGATAATAAACCTTTTTAATAATTATTGTTTGAGAAATTAGCTTATAAGTTTTCATTTTAAGATTGGTAATCTCTTTTATATTATGGGTAGAATCTAACATTGTGCACTTTATAAATTATCCAAATTATGCTAGCGTTATTTAAGATGTAGGCGCCCTCAACTGTAAAAGGACAGGTGACAAGCGGAAGGCAATCGGACTGACATATTTATTTGTATATATTTTTGATAGGCTTAGACACTAAGTATTTATTTAGAACTTTATTCTCTCGGTTTTTGGTTTCGCGAGTCGTTTTGGGGATAAATAAACTGATGATTAGCATTTAACAATTACTTAAATAACATACAACTTACTGGTTTCCATCTTATCCTGGTATTACTACTTTGAAATCTTGGGGGTTATCGTAAAAACTGTCATAAACTGCACTACAGTTAACTTACAACTATATCAATTTATTTATTTATTTTTATGCTGGCACGGCAAAGTGACTCCACTGTACCTGATGGTAAGCACAGTGGAGTCCAAAAAATAATACCGACCAGCGAGAAACGATTTGGTCACCCGCTGGTCGACACAATTATGCCGGCCCGCACAAATTTGCGAGACGTGAAAACATTGTTAAAGAAATTGTAGGACTATAAAAATAAATTTGTAAGCAGCTCTATATAAATCTGCGGAAGTATATTAGAAATTGTCTCCACGGTAGCCGGTCGTCAGTCGTCACAACTGATAACAGATATTATTAATGTATACCCTTTCTATTCACATGTTTTGATCGACACGAACTGACAAAAAATGTGTACTCATTACTGTTAATTTAGATAAATGTTTCGTAATGCTATTAAAGATTATTTCTGAGACTTAAAGATGGCTGTTATAAAGTTCAATGCATGGAGTTCCTCTTATATATGTTTAAAATATAGTATTATTAGTATCACGAATGGTAAGTTATCAATGATAAAAATATCATTTGGACATAAATATTATACAACAATTTCATTTGTAAAAACTATTCATCTACCTGAACCAGTTTCCAATGGAAGACCAAATAGAATTAATAAGTGACTAGGTTGGAGCTGTAGCCAGTGGAGATACTTCCATAGAAGCCTAAAAGCATTACACGTTAATTGTGTAATATCTAGTTTATAATTGTTTATTGTGTGTGGGTTCAGCATATTCTCATTTATATGTAAAATTGATTTTGATAAATAAAGATTTAAAGATTAAAGATTATTCGGAATTTGGTAGGGCAAACTGAGCTTTTCGGCTTCTATAGAAGTACCGCCACTGGCTGTAATCCAATTTAACAAAATACAATATGAAACCACAGCCTTGCGAGTAACGTTACGGTTTCATATGAAGAGTCAGATTGCTGATTCAAATTATCTTTTTTTCATTGGTTCCTTTTCATCTCCTCGCATTTATTTACAATGTTAGGCTACACTATTAAATATTTAGTAAATTATTAATCTTTATAGAATAAAAAAAGAAAAATGAAGAAAAAAACCCGTGCCAAAATACCGTAGGTAGATTAACTAAAACTTGCATTTTATTTCACTACTTTTGATTGATAAATCCATAAAAGTTTCCATTTCCAATACTTTTAGTATTCAAAACAAAGCGAATCTCTTTAATAACGATAACTCTCGGATGCGGGTGAAAATTTGCAACACTTAAATTTGCCTGATTGATGTTGTTCATTTATCACTCCCCTCGTTTTGTGCCTTCTTCAATCGGATCGTATAAAACTTTTAAAATGGGTCACAGGGTCTTGATTGCTTTGCCAGTCACTGCTTGAGTAATTAAAATTTGAAAATCGATAAATCCGTTTGCAACAATATCGCGGGGTTCGTTGCCTTCGAGTGCAAGTAATCCATCATTTAGCGGATATCCGTTGACGAAATGTAATCGTGCCGCGAGTTTAGTTCGTGATTCATTGTCAAATATGATGCTAGGCGTTTTCGTGGTTTGTTGTAGATTGGTTCCTTTGTAGAGAACACGCCATTAAGGCAACATCAGCGTTTTATAGTTTTATACTAGCTATCCGTTTGGTTTCCTGTGATGTCTACTTGAAAATTTGTCATTGGCATTGACAACAAGGCATTCGTAAAATGATCTTAAAAAATAAATAATTTACTAATGCATAAAACCCATTTGTTAATCCAAATATACCCATTGTTTTACTGACGATTAAACGTAAAATGATCTTACTACGTAATAAAATAATTTAATTTCAGTAAAACACATCGAATTCACTAAAATATTAAACAAAATGATAAAGCACACAGCAGTCCCTTTTCCTTCAAATGATTTATGTCCATCTGGTTCGTCTTCCGTATAACGGTGTACTTAAATTTATTCAATTCTCACAAACTCACCCACATACAAACACAAGCGGAGCCGTGGCTCATCACAAAAGTGACGTGAAGGTATCAGCTCGTCAGCGCGAGATGGTATCGCCTGATGGTGCGGAGGTAGCGCCCCCGCGAACTCGCCAACTGATCGCCTGATAAGTCAATCATGCCATTGAGATTGTTAGATGGAGATGTGGAGCAAGTTTATTGTGATTGCTCTAAGTACTGTAGGTATCGATGTGCAAAAGGTCTTGATTGTCGAACAAATATCGTAGGATGAATTGAATGAGATTTAAAGTTTGGCGTAAGTAAATCAATATTGTGAAATCGATTTGTTTATTAATCTGAATAATTGATGGGATGACGATAAAAGGCGAATTGATAAATTATGAAACTACTGAGTAATTGATGCCGGAAAAAAAAAACAGCTAACAAAAATTCATGGAACGGAGTAGTAATTATCTAACATTCAGAAAAGTGAGGTTAATTTCTCCATTACTACTAATGTCATAACGATTCTCTATTCTAGTTTAAATCGATACCTAACGTGGTGATAAGCGTTGTTACACCATATAGTAAAACTCCTATTGGAAAAAGTTTAGTTGAATCATCGATTATATCGAAATAATCAAAACATCCAATTTTCTATAGTTTCATTTTATTCGACGTTACAGTTGGTGGTATATGGTGTGAAAAATTCAAACCAAAGAAGCTTTAACATTCAAAATGTACGCTTTCAGTTTTTTCACAATTCCATACAAAAGAATGCAACACAAGGAAATCACGAGTCGTAATATTACTATGAAAAAGAGCATTGAACCGTGTGCCCTACTGGCTGCCACCGATATCATTAATTTTGATTTTTTTCCGCTTAAATGTGTCTTTACAGACCTGTGTGTCAGTTGACGTACCAACTAACTTAGTACCGTCGGCAAAAAAGTGTGCAGATGTGAAGAAAAATTATAATTTTAGGCACGCATTTGCGCTCATGTTAAAATGTTTATAATTAGGACTAGAAAATCTGTTTGTATTTAATAAATAAAGCATTGCAGACTGCCCAAACGGTGTGATTTTAAATTATTTCATACTACAAAATACGCGTTTTACAGGACGGAAAATATCGAATGAGAACTTTATATTTTACTTCGCAAATATTAACATTATTTTTTTTGTATTTTTTTTGATTTAACAATGTTACATTGCTAATAGTGGTTTAACCCGATAGCTTACAATGTACGTTTCCAGTATTCATTTCACGATTAAACCATATTGAGTCGTCTTTATTATAGATGACGTCGGTTCCTAGCAGCGGATATAGGCATTAATGTAGTGATTGCGACTGACTCTTATTAGGTTGCTTGTTGTCATGAATGCAGACCAATCCTAACTAATCCCTTTGAACGTCCTTGGTGGAGGATTAAATCCAGCAGTGGTTTCCACGTAGCTGATGTTGATCAATCAAAAATCACGAACAAGGCTCGTAAATTTTAATTTTATATTACCGTAAAAATATGAAAATGTACTTATTTTGCCGATGGTACCCGTGGTGAACAATAATTACCCGTCCTCCAGTTCCGTGCAATGTCGCGCTCGCGGCTGTATCGAAAAACTTTTAATTTAGCCAAGTCTCCATTGTAAGTCTTTTAAAAGGCTTCGAGTATTGTATGCATTTAACAAGGAGCCGCGGCGACAGTTATTAATGGATTTCCTACTATTTTTCTCGGCTGGTGCAAAGGATCGGCTTAGGTACCTACCCAGAACTAGTAGCTAGCTCTTTGTTCCCTCTTCGGGTAGAATACAGTCAATAATTATGTAAATAGTTGTTAAATTAAAAACATTATAAATTGAAAGTTTCAGTGAAACTTGGCTAAGAATCTTGATATTTTGTTTTAAATTTCCTTATTGTATTACAATGACCAAATTTATCAAAGAAACATCTACAAAAAACACATACACTCATTGTAAGTTGATGTTCCTAAATACAATCAGTAACATTTTTATTTCTCGCATTGGTGAACTATAAATAAGTGCACAATTGAAGTAGAAAGAACCTACTGTCAATTTACCAAATATAAAAATAGCCATAAAAAAGCATCAATATTCAGCCAACATTTTATAATCCGCATTTATTGAGACAAATTTAAATCCATGTGCTTGTTTAAGAGTGCAGAGGCGAGGTATTTCTCGAAATCCACAGCGTTGCATCATTTGTCATTGTAGAGCTCGGTGACGTGGCGTTGCGATACTTTTTGCCGGAGCTCCACCGAGGAGCACCGCTTCCACTCAAAAACACCAATGTGCATCGGCGAAACGATTTGCGAACATTCCAGCTTTTTGTTTGTACAAATTTAAAATTACATATTATTTTAATTTAAACTCACTTCTGTTTTGATACGACTGGCAAAATTGATTTCTTGGCTGCAATATATTTTTTAATTTATCTGTGTTCATACTTCGTTTTTATAAAATAGGTAAAATGTAAAACTTACAGATTTTATTTAAAGTCGTGGATATATTTATGGATTTTTTAAATTTATTGTACATATAAGATTACAAGTAAGGAGTAGGTACAGTAATCTAAACAAGTACCTACAATGGGCGGCCTTATCACGCAAGGCGATCTCTTACAGGCAACCTAGGATGGAGATGTAGGATGAGAAATTAAAGGTCGTTATAAGTGTACAACGTTAGACAATATAAATAAGTAATAATATAGTTAAGTAGGTATATTGTCGGTTGTTTCCAGAAACTCATTGAATCGGCTTGGCTTTATTTTACGTTGCGATCGGCAAACTTAAACAAATAAATAAAATCGTTTCAAATACATTACAAACCGAGCTGAGATTGAATAAACAGAACACAAACGAATAAACATGTCAATCCATCACCGGTTAAACAAACTTTAATTTTACGCTTTCACGAATCTCACATTGTAAAGATCGATTGGGCGGGAAATCATACCGAATCACTGTAAATATTTTGACACAAGCCGACCATCGTATGACGAGACAATCGGCTTCGAAGTTGGCTGGGGGACCAAACTTTATGTCAGTTGATGGATCGGTCTCGTGGGCGTTCGCGGACAGTAGCAAAAATACTGCATTCACAATACCCTGCCTTGGAGACAACTGCGCGCCGTGGGACTTGAGATATCAGCTTATTCCTGTGATGCAATGTGTACACGATTGATCAGCGTGAGTTGGATTATTAGAAACTGATGGAGAGTGACGTTTTAAATGTCAATTTTGTTACAAAATTCGAAAATTGCGGTCGTTTTTAATAATTTTCAAAATTTGTAGTGGTTTGAACGTGTGTTTGATGTGAAAATCCGCGGTGATTCACGTAAGTGAGATTAGCTTGAGAAAGTGCGTTACGTTTTGGTATCGGAATGAAATAATTATGTCACCTGCTCAGTGATAATCATAACCAATTTTTGGCAATCAACACGCAATTAAATCGCACTCAACAAACTATACTCAGTGGGGACATAAACATGACCTTATTATATTGAAAACAAAAACTAAATATAAGTTGAAATACATATACACAAAACTGAAAGCACGCCTTTCTAAATTAAAAGTGACCCAACTTTTCCAGAGGCCTCGATTTCACGGAGGGATATTTCTCGGCAGGAGTGTCGAGTGACTGAGGGGGGAGATAAAAGCAATATTTGAGATGCGCGCATCAAGCTTTGTACATAGGTTAAATTTATGCATTGAAATGCAAATCATGGGGTTGCGTTATCTGTAACAAGTTTAATGGCATAGATTTTCATTGACTGCTTTTTGATTTTGCGCATAAGTGTGCGGCTTACTTAGGGCTGGTCGAAGGTTTGATTTTCGTTTGGAAGTGTCATTGGTTGAATTGAAAGCAGTATGTTCCTATTTCTATAGGTATGTCCCTTCTGTAGGTACATACCTACAGGTACTCCACATGGAGTACCTACTTGTTCAGGCGTTAATTCAAATTTTCGACTTTTCCGATACAGTTGGTTAAAATTGCTTAAAAATTAAGACTGCTTAACTTAACGGGGGCTTGAATATTTTGCAAGATCCCCTATAAATCTATATCCAAGATTATACTTGTAGTATAATCTACGTGTTGTAAAAATCGTAAAATCCTCCAGTTACATATAAAATATCAAGCGTACGAAGCTTTCATCTGAGGGTAGAGCTGAGTCTATACAATAACGAGTTTTTAGGTTAGTATTTGGCTCAACTACTTCTTTTAAATTTTGCCTACATAGCTATAAAAATAGGATATAGTATAAACATTTGACCAATTTAGTTCAGCTGCATCACTGAACAACTTCTCCATGTCAATATCACCAAAATTGCGTTGAAGAATAGTTTTAAAGCGATTTCGCGGCGGTCGAACCTTATATGACAGAAAAATCAAGTCATGATACGAAAATGCATCAGCTGGTAACTGACCATGCACATAAACATGATTAACAGAAGAAACAAGAATTAAATCAAGGAGTGAAGGTGTAGTATTAGGAAAATGATGAGTAGCGTTTAAAGGAAGAATAGTTAAATTGCTAGATTTCACAACAGACTTTAATAAATTTGATCTATAGTCTTGTTTAATCAAGCATGTATTAAAGTCTCCCATAATGATAGTTTGATCAAAGTTACCAGAGAAGTTCTCTAGTAGTTTTTCAAAGGAAGAAAAAAAATTGACACCCAATGACGGGCAATAATATACGCCCAGAAGAATTTTGGTGTGGGCGAGAGTCACTTCAATAATTTCCAGCATTTGGCGGAGGGGGTTGCGCAGACATATTTAAAATAGAAAAAGGAATGTTACTACGAAGATAAATGGCTACACCAACACCTGCACCACTGGCCCGGTCATTGCGTATCAATTGGAAACCTGGTAAAGAGTAAGACGTCGAAGGAAGACAAGGTTTCAACCATGATTCCGAAATCAATATGGCGTGGATATTTTTATGATTAAATGATGCCAGCATATCGGAATAATGTACCGGAATACTCTGAGCATTGATATGTAGTATATTAATTTTTTAAGGCAATCGATAAACACAGAGTTAATTGAGTCTTTGAGAGAGGGTATACTGCTATAACTATCAATGCTTTCATCTGAGGTAACTGATGAGGAACAGGACAAATATTCATTGCTGTCATTTAAATTGCTGCTATGTAACATATAAATTGAAATATTTTTTACGTTATTATAAATAAATAAAAATAAAAATATTTTAAAATTATTCAAGCTTATTCACCTGCCAGTTGTGTTTAATATTAAAAATTTTGAATAAAAAAATGTAACAAAACCACACAAAATGATAATAAAAAATAAAATAAAAAACATAAAAGAAAAATGCTTTCATACTGACTACTTAAAAAGAAAAAAATAAGAAATAAATAATGAATGCTTAGAAACTTACATTTACTAGTATTGGACATGAAACACAATTTTAATTCAAACAGTCATAACTGAGGGTAAAATAAAAATTAATTTGTTGATATCAACAAGAAGTGTCAGATTCGCCAGTAATGTGATAAGTCAGTACGAGGTATCGCAAAGTATCTAAACAACAGATAAAACTTAAAATTAACAATACGCAACTATTTTTTAATTGTTGCACCTCGTCTGGTCTTCATTGGAGCTGTCATACGACCACCTGCTGCTTCCTTGGTTGCGGTTGTCCTCTTCACAGGCACAATAGCATCGAGTTCCTTCATAGTGTTGACGCGATGTCGCACATTGTCAGGCCCGAGAACATAAATGTTGCCCTCACGCGTCCAACATTTGGTGACTCCAAACATTTTTCTCGCCGACATAAAAATGTCATGTCGAGTTTTCAAGTCCCACAATTTATCTCGAAGAAGCAAGTAATTTACTTTGAATAAGATTGGACGTGGTTGGCTCGCAGTGGTGCTGCCCAATCTATGACAACAAGTGAGTTTGTCTGCCGTGAATTCAGATAATCGAAGAGTCTCCGTGACGCATTTGACAACAGCTGTTGCAGTGTCTTCGTTCTGTACTTCAGGCAGACCATGCAGCAAGAGGATCTTACGGCGCTGCTGCATTTCCAAATGGTCAACTTGTTTTTCGAGTAATTCAATTTGACTTTGGAGAATGTTCATGGACTTTAACATAAATTCTCGGAACGTATTGAAGTTACTTGCTAAGGCATCAGCTGGAGTGTTACAATGCGATGTTGTCTTCGGCAGGTGCTCCATAAACGCTTCCATTTGCTCGTTAAAGGACTGGACGGTTTGATTCATGGATTGTGAAACGATAGCCTCCATATTCGTGTGATGTGTGGTGGTAGTGTATTAGGCACAGTGTAAAAGTTCGTTTTGTGGTTAAGTGTGATATCAAGAAACACTCACTGGCAGGTACTGTAACTTCTAATTACATTTACACATAATAAACACTTGCAAATACAGCAAAAAACAATTTTAAATTTCGAAAACAACGTATGTCACTTTAGCACCCAACGAGAAAAAAATGTAAGAAATGTTTTCCTTCACCGTTAAAGCGAGTGATAATTCATTGTGAATACACACATAACTTCTAAAAGTCAGAGGTGTGTGCCTGGGGTTTGAACCTGCGACCGCCGAAATTCTCGACCGCGCACCTAAACCTCGAGGCCATCACTGCACTATAGCTAATTATTAAAACTTAATCAAAATGGTCCTCCTACAAAGACCATATTAATACAGTAAAACAGATTGCGAGCATACAACCGAACTAAATTACTTAGAGCTCTACTTACGCTGCGTGCTTACACACTTAGTATATGCTATTGATTAGAAACGACCACCCAGTCTCTTGCAAGTTTCCCAGGAAATCGTGTCCAATATCCAATCTAAGGGTGAAAGAGGAAAAAAATTGAGCCGCGACGCCAGCGCCGCTGCACTGTCGCGACTGTTCGCTGATTAATGAAAGACTTGCTCACTCAGCCGGAAACGTGCTTAAGTACCATTCACTTCTTTCGTTTAAACTAAACTTTATAATGTAAGAATTAAGGTTTATTTTGCTGTGGTGAATTTTATCAATATGATTTTTAGAAATGGAGCTTTCAAGAATACCAAACGTTTCCCCTCGGCACTGTAACATTTGACGTTCTTGTGAGATATACATACACATAAAATGGCAAAATAATATTAATTTTAGTTTCATACTTGTGTAGAACTGACTTGTGTATGCTTACTTTTTGAATAATGTTGAAATTCTAACTAAGCTTATGTTTTAAATTGTACAGGGTGCGTATTCAAGCGTTCAAGAATGAGACTAGTTATAGATCTAAATTATCGTAATTTCTGTATCATAATATTTTGCCCTCTTTTTTTTCTCATCTTCATATAAATTTTGGCAGTGGATATTATAAAAAAAGTCAATATTGTAACTTCATCTGGGTTCCAATATAAGTCTTTCAATAAAATAAATTTCAATCCGATTGGCGACTTTGGCCTGATAGCGCATCAAACTTTTTAGGATTTTTATGATATCTGTATGTTTAAATCGAAAATCACATCTATTGTCATCTTCTTTTCATAAAGCATTATGCGAATAAGTATGTTTGCACCTAAAACTCAAGAACAATCGAGTACAATGTTTTAAATTATGCCATCTATAACTACTTGTATATCAAAGAGTTCCTTCATACATTGAAAAATAAGAAAAGCAGTTGACACAATCTTTAATCCAAATAATGTGTACTATAAAAAAGAAAAACAAACGAGCATCACATCCCTGTGAAATAACAGCTACATTACCATATTTTAATACGAAATAGCTTTTAAATTTCAGTGCTATTGGGTGACGTCACCTAGGGAGATGTGGGTAGGGAGCGAGCGCTGTCGGCTGTCAACCAACTGACGCACGATGACGTTCGTCGGAAACTTGCGTTGGCTTCGAGAAGTTTAGTTTCATTGTTAGCGTAAACTTACATGTATATAGTATGATGGTTTGGTTTAATTGCAACTAGTATAATATGTATATTGAGGTTTTATGTATAATCAAGTATGATTTATGATGACAGCGTTAAAAAGGTGAAGTTGTGTCATAATCAGCCATATACTTCCCACTGCTGGGAATGGGCCTCCTCTACAAATGAGAGGGTTTAGGCCTTAACCCACCACGCTTGGATAATGGGGGTTGGCGGTATGTTGTGTATTTTTTTATATATTTTTTTATAATAGTATCGAAATTCCTCGTGGTCTCGCGGTACAAGTATGTGTCGTGCGATCTAGAGGTCCTGGGTTCGATTCCCGGGTCGGGCGAAGTGTTATTGGGTTTTTCCATTAGGAAATTTTCAGTAACAGCATGGAGTCTGGAAATGTGCCCGAAAAACGGCAATAGGCTCGCCCCCTATTACGTAGGACTGATACATACCTGGCGAAATGTGGGTGCAGAAATGCACATCTGCCTACCCCTTCGGGGAACAGGTACAGGCGTGAGTTTATGTATGTATGTAATATCGAAATGTTGTTGAATACTTTAATTTTAAGTTCAAGTAGGTGTACCTATCATTACCTTATTATAATTTCTTAAAATATGCATTAAAGTACTTTATAAAGCAAATCTCATAACAATATGAGTTAGTATAAGCATACTATTTTACTGACATATGTAATAGCTTTAACTACTATGATAAACTCGAAAATAGCTGTGTTTATATGTAACGGCTTCGCGTTTGTTTACCATACTAAAGAAAAATTTTGGTATAGTACCATATTACCATACATTTTTTCCAACTCCTCCTTTATTTTGTCTTTCTGATTAACTTCGTTGCGGGATGATGACAAATTAGGTTCCCTTAGATTCGCTGAGCTTCATTGCTCGGCGTCAATACTGTGCGTGCCGCTGTTGATCCTGGAGAACAAGAGTTACAGTGGCGAGTGTGTGGTGGGATAGGGCCAATAAGTACCATATGATTTTGAAGAGGGGTATAGGCATCTAGCAATGTTTTCAGTTTCTCCATTCTTGTATCTATGTTACTTTTGTTAACGTCTATCCCACTACACTCGTCGCTGCAACTCTTTTGCGCCACTATCGACGATATTCCGTAAATAAATACCACCAGGCGGTGAACCTCAGTGTGTACATTTTCCTCTTCCTGCCTTTAAAACGCAAAGAAATTAATTGGGAAAGGAGTGAATAGAGAAAATATATAGCAGTATCCATTGAAAATCGCCATAGTTTTTTCATTATGTATGCAGTCTAGACAGCAGAAGGGTTGGTGGTTCCAACTATGCTCGGTAGCAGAAATAGTTCGTAAACAGCGTGGGTCTACCATTATTAAAACTTTTCTCAGCTTTTATGGAGATAGTTGGAAATGCTTTGGATCAAATGTTGGTGTGATCTACGAAAATGCAAAAAGCTTGTTTTTCGATTCGTGCCAAACGAGATCTGAGTTTTTTTTAAGGTTGTCTTAGTCATTTCGAAAGTTCTAGGTATACAAAAAAAAATTGCTTACCGGTTTAGACGTGTTTATGGAACCTTAAGTTACCTATATTCGAATTTATACCGTCAATCATCATCATCACTCCATATATGTACCTACGTCCCACTGCTGAGCACAAGGCTTTCTCTACAACTGAGAGGGTTTAAGCCTTAGTCCGCCACGCTGGCCTCGTGCGGGTTGGCGGACTACACAGCTAAGAAATTCCTAAGAACTTTTAGGTGTGCAGTTTTCCACACAATGTTTTCCTCCACCGTTAAATTAAATGATAATTCATCGTGAATCCACACATAACTTCCTAACACCAGCAAGGACTGTTTATATGATAAAGTTGTCAATTTAAACAGTACAACTTACGTATGTGTCTTACATACATACCTACATAATCTCACTCCTGTATTCCCCGAAGGGGTATGCAGTGGTGCATTACTACACCCACATTTCGCCAGGTATGTATCAGTCCCACATAATAGGGGGCGAGCCTTTTGCCGTCTTTCGGGCACACTTTCAGACTCCGTGCTGCTACTGAGAATTTCCTAATGGAAAATCCCAATAACATTTTGTCCAACCCGGGAATTGAACCCGGGACCTCTAGATCGCACAGCACATACTTGTGCCGCGAGACCACGAGACAGTCAAGGCATGTGTATTATACCCAAATATTTATTTTTCAAATGTGTTGAGTTAAAGGTTACATTGAAGTTGAAATGACTACAGGCGTAAAGATGTTGGCTATATCGTTAACAGACATTATCACCTGCATCTGAGCAGCTGTTGCCATCACATGTCCGATACAAAGACGCTTGGCTGACAACTGACACCACGTATGAAATGTTCGCACTGTTCGTATATAGGGTAAAGTATTATAAAAAATATTTGGTGCACTTAATATTTAATGTGCATATGACCAGTCATTTATTATGGAGAGGAAATATTGAATTACATATAATTAGTTAAGTGGCTATTAATCCACTTAGGATAGAGAATTGCCGAAAGACATGTCCAATCTAGGTTTCATACATTTGGTAAGGTCATCATCATCATCAGCCCATATACGTCCCACTGCTGGGCACGGGCCTCCTCTACAGCTGAGAGGGCTTAGGCTTTATTCTACCACGCTGGCCTAGTGCGGGTTGGCGGACTACACACCTAAGAAATTCCTAAGAACTTTTAGGTGTGCAGGTTTCATCACGATGTTTTCCTTCACCGTTAAAGTACGTGATAATTCTTTGTGAATACACACATAACTCCGAAAAGTTAGCGGCGTGTGCGTAGTTTAGTAAGGTGTTATGAGAAATAAAAGTTTTGCGAGTATCATTAAGTTTTCCTTTTTTTAACTTACAACTCAAATTTTAAATTACGAATTGCGAGAAAGTAGCGACCAGATATTTGTTATTAAATTATAAATTTTAGTATGTACATATATTATGTATAGTGATCAGTTATATCCCTCTAATTACAAATAGTTCATTATTTTACTGCAATAAGCCCACTAACGCCACAATTAAATGATTTTGAGATATCTGATAAAATAATTGCAATCTCTAGGTAACAACCAGCAACATAACCGACATATCCCGAGGGACTTGTCTTTCAAATCGAACCCACAGCTCAACAACGCGGAGTCATCATGGATATATCCCTTACCGGCTGTACCTTCTAGTACCCTTCATCACTTAACATCTCTAATACGAGTAGTTAGCACTCGTAGGTATTAATTATGTAAACTAAACTATAACAACTTTATCTCGTAGTAATATATCAAATAATCTACATATTAATAATTCCACTTACAAAGCCCGTCCACATTTATGTATGTTATCTTAAGCCGAACAAAAGCGGGCATGTGTAGATAAAATATATAATGTACCCCATAAATTTTAGCATCGCATGCTGCCCTCGCCGTGGGAGGGGCGCGCGTGCAAAAAACGTCGGCACTCGGCACAACAAAGATAGGAAACGCAACCCGCCATTACAGAAAATTGGCTCCGCGGTCCCCTACTCAAAAACGCATGATTGGAACGGTGCCGAATTTTTAAATTTAATAAATTCGAAACAGTTCCACTTTTAAATATTTCGGAATGGAATTTACGGGCTGGTTTTTTCGTTGAATAAAAAAAATTAAGATGAGCAGATTTTAAATAAATTCTTCATGGTTGTATTACTATATGACTCAATTTGAAATGTAAATCTAAAATAAGGTTTAATAGATGTTAACCAAATATTCTTTACTGTAATTTCAACATTATAAAAAAATATCACTGTAGTTAATGTACAGTTACCTACTCTATTTTACAACAATTTAAAGTAAATATTATAAATTATACACAAAAAGATTACGTGAACATCCACTTTCCCAACATAACAAGACATCCTTAAAACTTACAAGTCATCGCCTTGGTAAATACTTTAGATAAAGTGCAAAATTTATTTAAAATAAATTTTCCAAGCAACAATGGACTCGATATAATCTTTAAATGAGAATCTTTCGTCGGGATATTTCAGTATCTAAAGGCAAAACAAGAAACGAATAATACGATCAAGTCAGCTAAATAGGTTTTTCTCCGGCAGTTTTTTACATACTAAAACAGCACATCACCTCTACCATTTACAATCAAATTTAAAACATAAGGACTGGGATTGAGGGTATAAAATAGCTTGACAATAAAGTTAGGAAATCCAAAGTTTGATTAAGGGCCTGTCGTATTGTTCATTAAACTTGGATTAAGTTTGTGCTGGATAGAACGAGCTGGCAGCCAGTTAACGTCACAAGAAAAAACAAAACACGCCACTCGAGAAGGGAGCAACTTCAGCAAAGAAAGTTTGTTGCCACTTGGACGTCTTCATTGGGTGTCAATGATTTAAATTACATTCCAAATTTGAATTAAGTTTTGTTGTTCTGAGACTGTTATTACTCGTACTACCTATTAGCTATTTGAACCGACAATTTTTATAGCTTTAATTTTTTTAGTGTGTTAAGTTACTCATCATGTGTAATAGTAATAGGATCTATGTCATAGTCTAATATATTACTTACATAACTTTTCAAAAAAAAAAAAAACAGATTTTAATTCATTGTTAAGATGAATATCTTAACAATGAATATCTTAACAATTTCTTAATTTGTTAATATTAAACTGAATAGTTTAAATATACCTATGTCAAAATTAATAAGCATCACGCTATAGACACTGTAAATATATATAATAAATAAATACACCCAACAGTCACATACATAGTTCTGACCCCACACTAGGATACAAGTCCTGTGTCGTGGGTATCAGAAACTACGAGAGACTTTTCGGTCTCACAAACACCCAGACCCGAAACAAATATTTGTGGATCACACAAACATTTGTCTCGGTGCGGGGATCGAACCCGCAGCCTCTCGTTTCGCAAGCTGGTGTCTAGCCAACTGCGCCACGGGGCAATATACCAATAATATTTAACATTAACAATAACTAATTAAAAGTACTATTCTAATGAAATACAGGGCCTGATTGATTTAAGATTATTTCTTAGATATGTATCTAATATGAACTATTTTCAACTGTTGTAATTGAAATTATAAACAAGGACTGACGATAAAAGTTGAAGATGTGTTAAAGATGTATTCACATCATCATCAGCTAAATGATGGGTACAGGCATTCAAAGGAGACTTTATAGCAAGTTGCTTGAAATGACGATTACCAACTGACGATAGATGCAATGTCTTACAATACAAACGGTATTGATATCTAATTGGTCAGTTAAAAAAAATCTTGTTAGGTGAACAATTAGGACCTAGTTTCGCTAGTTTGCTTAAGCTGATAATCATTGGCAACGGAGGATTTAGTAGTTGGCGGAACGTGGGTTTGGCATTACATCTCTACGTGCCCTTTTAGCGATAAATGCTTAACGGAGTATATTATGTTTGTATCCTTGCTAATATCTATAATTATAAATACAAAAATAACTCTGTCTGTTACGCTTTCACCACTTTAACCACTGGACCAAGCTACAAAATTTTACAAAATTACGACCAGGGAAAGCAGAGCCGAGCGGGTAGTTAACTTATAATCCACTTTGTGCTTACACTTGTACATCAGTTTTAGATCTGATGTACGTCAGTTTAAGCAGCAACAAAATCCCTACATAAGACAAACATCAGATAAACGCGGAACGAGAGCGCACCACGAAACACCAAATCATCCGAGCAGATACGAGTTTTATTGATCAAACATCCATTGAGGGAGTGTTGCCACCTTTGATGCCGGGAGCCGTGACTCGGCAGAACCGCTGACCGCCTACCATTGTGATCGTCTAATTCAATAAAATCACCGGACATTTGTTTATTTGCCGGCACTCTTGTCGGCCTCACTGCTGTATTAGCGGCTTATGCCGTGTGATAGCTTGTACCGTGACTTGTGCTTTCATTTTGTTTTCTTTATTAAACTTGTCATTTGGATCGGGGATGTGTGGTTTTATTTGCTTTGCAGCTGGGTTTATTCCATGTTTGGCAAGAGCAAGCACTTCATGGGAAGTACGTATCGAAACTATCCCGAAGTTCCATGGATTAATATTTAGTAAATAGGAATAGCGGAGAAACTTATATGTATTAGGCCTCCGGTGATTTCTCTTTTGCCAGTGGTAGAGCCACACCACAGTCACTTTCAATTGGTACACTCAATTGTGGTTGTACCATAGTCTAACAGAAAATTGAATTGAATACTTATTTATATTTTTCGATCGATGAGTGAGTTTGGCTGTAACTCAATTTGTTGGTAGTATGAAATGAAATCCAAATGGGTAAAAATAAATGTTTCGGGATAAGGCTGCATTTATTTTTAATTATTACTTCCACACGTTATGAAATTTTAGACAGCTGATTATAAAGAAATTCTAATAACTTATAGGGTGATACTAATAATAAAAGCGTTAGGTGATGTGACCATAACTTCTTTTAGTCTTAAAATGAAAATCTTTAAAATTTCTTGACAACATAAATATTTTAGATTATATACCTATATTATTTTAATATTTTAGAGGAAGATTTTTTTGCTACTGCGTAGGAAAACAAATAGTAATAATTCGAAACAACAAAATCATGATTCCACAAATAAGTAAAAGAAAAACAAAATACACATAGGTAGGTACGAGTATAAAAAGCTTACAACTTAAAGTAAAGCTCACAATTCGTGATACATATTAAATTTGTTCTTAACATAATATGTGTTTTGGGGTACCTATTATCTGTCCAAATGCGAAATTTATACTTTTAATTTCGATTCTTATTTAAATATTAACTTTTCTTTTCAGTTTCAATACACTGCATCCGAACATCATGTCACTCCATAAAATCCCAGTAAAAACAAAACAGTGTAAACATTTAAAAAGTTTGTAACAGGCGTTTTTTGCCGTCGACTCATTAAAACCAAATTAATCACTAATCTACCATCGATAACAGAATATCAAAGGAGTGAATGATGTTCTTGCAACTAAATCTGTCAGTTTTTTTTTCATACAACACCGGCTAATGTCTGCTCTGCATAAATCCTGATTTGATTAAAATTGTTGCGCTCTTTATTTTTATATCACATAGTTTTAAAGCTTTGGTGATGTAAGCGAAATTCAATCTTTTGCAAATGTCAAAATTATTTTCAGATACTGATTGACGGTGAAGTAGATCATCGTAACAAGATTTTTGCAACTAATGGGTATATTATGGAGATTTTTTTGATATGTCTACTGAAGTTTACCTAAGTATGTTGAAGGCCTTATGTGGTAAAATAGGTCATCGTCCAGCAGTGGGATATACAGGTAATATTTTTTTTCATTACTTACCTACATATGGAGCAATTATTAAATCATTAATATAAAATTTAAATCGCCATATAACTCTCGACAAAGACTCATTAACCACTAATAATTTATACATATCTAATTATATCCCACTTCTATAGCATTAAAATAATGAACAGTAGTATAATGAAAACTAAAGGAAATTGCATATTAAATATTTAAAACGCTCGTGTCTTTACGTACAGAGACCGCGTTCGCTCTGTATTATTATTGAGCTTCTTAATCCAATATGCCCTCAGCTGACTTCCCTTTCATTCCGCATATACCAAACCGCTGCTGTTAAAAAAGGAAAGATATACAAAAACATCTATGGCTTGAAACATCGCCTGCTTTGTTGTTTCTCTCCCTCTTGTCAGATTAAATGCAAGATAGAGCGAGAGATCTGTTACTGTGTTTGAACGATTCCAAGCCAACCTACAATGAAATTTACACCATCAGTCTGGGGAGTGAGGTTGATATTTGAGTGTGCGCGTTGTAACAAGAGCACAGAAGAAGAGCTCCGCCTTAAAAATGGAAGGTGGTATGTAAAAATTGATGAACATGTATAGGAGTCCTTAAAGTGACAGAGTGCGCTGGCGTGTTGGGCTGCGCGTATTGTCTTAAAATGTCGCCGAAGGATAGCGCGGCTTCAAGTCCATTGTTTATTATCAAAAAGTGATAAATCAAATGACTTTGCAATAACATTGTAACGCGAGCCGTTTGTAATATAAACTTTGTGAGTGATTGTGGACTAGTGTTCTGTGCAAACCCGTGATAATCATAACATAAGAGAAACAGTGAGGTTTGGAAATATTACACTTTGAATTTGTTCAGTTTATTGCGATTTGCTTGGCTAACCTTAAATGGTGTACAGATAGATGCAATAATATTAGATGAATGTCAACATTATGTAACCCGTTTTCAATTCTCATGTAAATGTAGAAAAAAACTTAAAATAAATGTTAATCTAAGATTGAGTGATGAGTTAAAAATTGCTCTTTACTTTTGAAATATACAGAGGAATATAAATAGTTGGAAAAGCAAATATATTCAACGCTTCAACACCTTTTATTATATTCAAAACTTCTGGCATGGAAATTTGAAAGTTGTAGCATTGTTTCTCCACAGCGATCTGTGCTCTATGTTATGATTATCGTATAATAAGACAAAACTGTATAAAATCAGTAGAGAAATGCATGTATGTTAAATGGCGGCCATATTAGCAGGCGTGTTGCTAGCTAGGTGATGCGCCCCGACCACGCCCACCATGAGTTCGTTCCTCATGAACGGCGGGTACCAACCGCAGCCGGACCCCAAATTCCCGCCTTCCGAAGAGTACAGCCAGGCCGACTACATACCGCCTGGGGAATACTACCAACATCAGCACCTGCAGTATGGGTACCAGCATCAGTACGCGCCCGTGCAAATCGGTACTGGGTATGGATATGGGGGGTACTACCACCCGCTGCCTCAGCATCCGCCTGTGGCGCCACCACCGCGCCCCCCGGAGCCGTCTCATCCCTCTGATGCTGAGCATGGCTACGTCCCTCCCCATAATACCGATGGAGCTCCTGGTCTCGCAGAGCTTGGACTAAGACTAGAGAGGCATATTGAAGAGGCAGCGCCTGCTGGAAGAAAACTCCATGCGCTTGGTCGAGAAGGTTCCCCGGTTTCGGAGATGGATGACGAGCGACTCCTGCTGGACAGTCCCCCGGTGGAGGACGACGACTCCTCAATATGTTCGGATAACACTGACAGGGTCATATATCCGTGGATGAAGAAGATACATGTGGCTGGAGCGTGTAAGTATATGTATATTGAAATGTGTTTTCTGCATAATTGTATTGTTATGATCCGATGTAAGTCTGCACAGCTTCTTGTACTAGGAACATTGTCAATGCATTGCTCAGGCAAGGCAGGTTTGGCAAGTTTAAAATGGTCAAGGAATTTTGACTTGTACTAAGCAAATGATTCAAGGTATATTGAAAAGAGAAATTGAAGGTGTTTCGTATGAAACCAATCATTATTTGACAAGGTCGTTTAATATTTCAAGCAAGCAACTAGGTTAAATAAAGATAAGAAAGTAATATGAAGAAAGCACTTCTTTTACCGACTGCAGAGACACTTTGCCATGCTAATATAGAAATATCTAAATTATACTTTTTTATATTTTATAGCCTCAGGAAATTCAATTCTGCTTCTGTAGAGCATTTATAATTAACTAATAATACGCATTTAAACTAACAAGGAAACATCTTGAGGAAATCCTCTTACTTGAGAATTTTCTGCAATCAATTTCTTAGGAATTTACATCATCATCATATACGCCCATATACGTCCCACTGCTGGGCACGGGTCTCCTCTACAATTTAGAGGGTTTAGGCCTTAGTCCACCACCTAAGAAATTCCTAAAAACTTTTAGATGTGTGTAATGTAAAAAATGTAAATGTGTACCTAAACTTTTACGGTGAAGGTAAAAGTACTTACGTGATAATTCATTTATATACACATACCTACTTCGAAAAGTCAGAGGGGTGTGCCTGGGATTTGGATCTGTACTAAGCGTGCTGAACTCTAGTTCTTCCGTCATGTGAAAAAAGGCGCTGACAAGTAGGTACATAAGTGTACCTACATAAGCCGTTTATGAGATTGAGGAGCAACTTATCCGCCATACCTATTTATATTCGTATACGTATCTACCAGTGGCGGTACTTCCATAGAAGCCCAAAAACGTTAATTGTGTAATGTCTAGTCTATAATTGTTTATTGTGGGGTCAGGATATTCTCATTTATATGTCAAATAGCTTATGTTAAATAAAGATTTAAAGATTATTAGATATTCGGAACTTTATAAGGCAAGCTGGGCGTTTGGGCTTCTATGGAAGTAACGCCACTGGTATCTACTTATACAAAAAAAAACTTCAGCTTATTTTGTACTAGCGGCGTCGCATTTATGTATTATGCACTTACATCCAGACATAATAGAAAGTTTATTTCAAGAAGGTTGCTAAAGGTATTTTTCTCATTTGTCTATGTTCTTTTCTCTTTCTCTTCTATGTTTTAATCCTCTTGTCCCTACAGGCTGACAGAGGTATTTTCGTCGTTATAGTAATGTGGTTTTGAAAGTTTGTACATATACCTATATGTGCCCACATTTTGTCAGCACTATTGTTCCTATTTTTTCATAACCTTGATTTTATAAAGCGTAACATGGAGAAGCAAGCTGAGCATTTCGGCATTATTGTAATAAGTGTCCAAAGATCAATAACTCTGGTGAGTCGATACCTACTTTCTTTGTGGGTCTAGACGTTTTGACAATACTAGTATAGCTATCTTTATGGAGTAAACTTGAAAATAATTTCAAGAGGATATTATCATGAAATAAGTATTTTTAAGCCGATAAACCAATGTTCTTTTTGCTCTTAACTCCTATGATAAAAATATATTTGGATACATAATGTATGTCTAATTGAGTTGGATATCCCTGTGTCATAGGAAACTAACGTAAAAAAACGGTTTTAACACTTCGAATAGATTGTAGTGGACTTAGACTCAGCGATTATTTTATTTTCTTCTTTCATATTTTTCTTCTCTTTATACCCTACATTTCGAATGGCTAGCTACACAAAATATTCAAGTGTTGAATCGGTGCGAAGCAACAAACAATATGGCATCCAAGAAATCGAATTCAGGATCAGGAAGATCTACGTACCAAATCAAATTATCTTTATTCAAATAGACTTTTACAAGTTCTTTTGAATCGTCAATTTTACACTTCTTATTTTTTTTTAAACTATCGTAATACGTTGGTATATTTTATTTTAAGCTTTATGAACCGAATACCCAATAAATTATTCATCGTCGGTCACATTGCTGTGCACGGTTATCCCCTATTGAAAGGGATTATACTTTTGTTTATCATAGAGGTTTTTCTAGACAAAACTACAAAAAGACCCGTAAAATTATTAATTTATATAAATTAATGATAAAATTATTACTCGGATTATGCTATTGTTCCTGATACGGACATGCTTTTTCAGCTACGAAATATTTAAAGCTCTTTATACTATCTATTTTTGTTTATCTAGAAGCTTAATACAAACTTTTGAAGAAGTTGTATACCTCACGCTTAAATACTTAGCCAAAGGTATATATATTTTTACAACCAAGTTTTTCCAGCTGTTTAAAGTTCCATATTATAAAATGTCTTATGTCGTTAAGATATCAACAAAGTATAGAGTCGCAATTATTTAGGTCTTAGTGATAACGACTTGTAAAAGATTTTCACCAGTTTATCTCCAGGTGGGTTTTACTCATATTAGTAAGGAAAAAAAAATATCCGAAGCAGCAAAACTACTTTGAATATTTTTGTATAGCGTCGCATTGTCAGCAGAATAACCACCTAAGAAATAGTCCTACAAACACCTATCAACATTCAATGTCAATAAAAAAACCTGAAAAACTCCAACAATGCAAAATACAGTTTAAGTAATTCACGATGAGGGGGCACAATCGAAGATTTACAAGATTAATATCAACACATTAATTTCGGACCTTTCTCACTTGATTCGCCATTGTGCCGCCGTCCGACACGAGTGCAAAATAACATTTAAAACTCGCGGTTGAGTTAAAGAATTAACAAATCGCCCGCAATCAATAACACTTGAAATGTTTTCGTCTGAGCCTCGTGTCGTGTGATGTGTTTTGACGTTTTACTAATGTGATGTCATTAAGGGCTTGCGAAGGACCTTTGTCGCACCACAATGGGACCCAATGCTCACGTTAATGAGTGTCGTTAATTTTTATAGCTTTTAAATAGCGGTTTGTGGTGGTACATTCGCCGCGAAGATTAGTTTTTTTCGTGTCCTTTTGATTTGTGACGAACTGTCGTTTAAGATTCGACTGCGTTTAAAGTGATGGATTTGGTGAATATCTTAAGAGTATTTGTCTTGTTTGGGTGCGGTATGAACGCATCCTTTGTGATGTTTCAAGTGCACATAATGGCAGTTTTTTGGGTAACTTCTTTTTACTTTCGGTCGAATTGTAAAATTAGTTATGCATGTTTATTTAATACAAGTTTAATCATTTGTGTAGCATTGCGAGAGAGATAAATTGTGGTTAAGGATACTAATTCATGTTGAATTTAGGCTTTAAGTTGTCCTTGCCAAAAATGAATAGTAGTATTAAATGAATTGGTAGTGATGATATTTTATTAATGGATTAATGATAAAACAATCTCAAAAAAATTAGCCACATAAGTACCTATCTTTAGCGGTAATTCGCAAATAGATCTACTGGTTTCATAAGAAGTATCAAAAAACATTGTCCTGGAGTTTTTTTAAAATCTAATACAATGTATTTTAAGGGTATAATGCTATATTTATTACTTGATCCATTTATTAATCTAGACCAAGTTTCGCTTTCTTCTTCATTACCTGATGTATTTTACACATTCGCTAGACATTTTTAATATTATGAATTATGCCTCTAATACAGATTATTGCGAGAGATTAGAGAGAGATAATAATTTTCCATTAGTTAATCATCTCTCTAGATTTTTTTACGCTTATTATCAAACTAGCTTTGGCCCGCGACTCCGTCCGCGTAGACTTCAGGGTTGGGTGCAGAAAGATAATAAGTGAATCTATTAATCGTCTCCCAAGTGCCCAAAATGGCACTTAATGCATTAAAAAAGTAGCCTATGTCCCTTTTTATGTTGCGGTTTTTATCCATACCAAAAATCATCCAAATCAATTAAATGTTTTAGGCGTGAAAGTATAACACAGCACTGTTACTTTTGCATTGACAATATATGCTAAACTCAAAGGGTATCTCCGAGGGGATCAATTAAATCCTTAGATCAATCTAATTGATGAATTCTCAAGAACCAATTCCTCTTTAAGTTGTCCTTTGAGTATCGTCACGTGAATAACATTACTCAACAGTTTTATTAACACCAAGCGCATTCCATTGCATAGTTTTGAGTGTTTTATATTTTGAAGCGTGATGATTACCGAGCCTGCTTTCGTTTGTAAGTTTTAAAGCAAGTACAAAAAAGGAGTTTAAAAATAAATTTCTGAACGCACACATATATTTTTGAAAACCAATAAATATGTCACTCCCTTTTCATTACTGATTATTCTACATTTTAAAAATGTAAAATACGCAATTGTTCGAATATTATGGATATATTATGTTGTCGATTCAAAACCTTTATTTAAGTACGTTCATTAATTTGAGGGGACCATTAACCTTATTGACGGGATAAACATAAAATGTTTGACAGGAAATTAGGTAGAACAGTTTATATGAGGAAATGAAATTGTTGTTTTTACCATATTCCTCGTATTTTCTTATTTTTTTCGTTCATAAGAACCTTCTCCTGACAATAGCAGACACAACAATTTTTTTTTTTAGCGAAATCGGTTCAGCTGTTCTCGAGATTTGCGCTTAGCACATTCAGTGATTCATTTTTGTCTCATAGATTTTTATTGTATTCATGGTTTACTGTTTTGGCGGTAATAGCTTACTCATAAAAGATAGATATATGTTGTCGCGGATTTTTTGGTTGGACTTTTTAAGAAAAAACATTTCTCTAATACATTATATACCTACGTGTAAACTCTACAGTTTTTGCAGCGTACGCCAGAATAGCTCGCAGATAGCAGATTTTCCCCGACTTACTTGACAATTATCGTTATATTTTCGACAATTCACACACTATCTTTGAAAATTATAGCCTATGTGTTATTCTAATGTATAAGCTATATTATTGTGAACTTTCATTAAAATCCATTCGGTAGTTTTTGCGTGAAAGAGCAACAAACATCCAGACATCCATACATACAAACTTTCGCGTTTATAATATTAGTATTAATAATATATAATAATAATATAATATTATTCGTTGGTTACCCATTCACAACCGATTTTGATGCCATCATAATTGACTAATGAAAGATAATTTTAATTATTTCCTTTCAATCACGACCTTTTCACACTTCTTACTTAGGTGGCAGATTTCATTTTTTTAATTTCATTGCCATGATCTCTAAGCTCTAAAAGTTTGTGACAAGTCTTGATAAATTTAAAGTTACAAAAGTTATTTCTAAATAAACATAACTGATTTATTTCAACTAGCTTTACTCAAAGTTTTGCTTGAAATATTCTATCAACTAGGATTAGTTTCAGTGTCATTAGTTTCAACAACATTTTTCTAAACTTATTTAATTTAAGTTATTTAGCTTTTTAAATAATGATTTCTCAAATAAAACTTCGCAACATTAGGTCAATGACAGATCGCTGCATCGGAGGTTTTATGCAGTTTATCCGATAAAGTGCAAATGTATGACAACGCACGGGTCAAGATCACCGAAACAGGTTCACTTGATTGATCACAAAGGAAATTGCTATTATCAGGAGCGCGAAAGTTTTGAGGGCAAGGAGCCGGGACTTTCTTATCGACACCTGTCATTGGATGAACATTTTTCACTGGCCACACAATGGCGGGACAAAGAGGCTTTCGAGCGTCGTAACTTGGACGTAATGAGGAGGGACCACCAAGCCGGCTCGATAGCGCATGCGTCGCGAGATCGACTCGAGATTAACACATTGGTTATAAGACCACACGCTCGTCGCAGGTAGCTCGTAATTCAATTCAGATTGTCATCATTCTGATGATGTGATAGTGGACTAACGAAGCGAAGATGGAGCGGTTCGTCCGGTAGCTCGTAACGGGGCATCATGTTTTGCATCCCACTGTATATAATGATCACGTGTTTTTGTCGTTTACACTCATTAATGTTTCGTTATGGTGCTTATTACAAGATAATAAGGTTCAAATTTTAATTACGAGTCGGACAATCGGAGTTCACGGTAGAATTGCTGATGCTGATGATATTGTCAAGTTGCTCATTAAAATATGAGTTACATTCATTGTTTTACCGTGTTAGGTGTTACCTTCTCTGGTTGTTTAGGCATATATTTACGTGTTGTTTAACATATGTTAAAGTAGTATAAAAATATACATATTAAAGAGCATAATTTAATGTTCAATTATATTTGAAATTGCATTTTAATATAAAAAAAAAACATATTTTTTGGTTTTGGTTGCTGCTCTAAATATTTACAATGTGTAGCATTTAATTAATAAAATTGTCTAAGTAGGTACTATTATAAAATTACTCCACTAATGAGAAAGTATTTTTAATTTTATATTCAAATTTCGAATAGTCTGAAGACTTTGAGATACTCTAGTTTCGCAAGACTTTCTCTCAGCTTATCGCCGTCCACTGCTGAACGAAGGCCTCCCCAAGTAGGCGCCAACCATCCCGGTCTTGAGCAGTCCTCATCCATCCGCTACCCGCCACATTTCGCAAGACTGGTTACGAGATATTTATTTCTTTTTCTTCTTAATAAGTATCAAATGTTTTAAAGAAATCAAACTAATTCGATAAATTTTAATTATTCTAAAACGGTGAAATTTTATTGAGCTTTAATTGAGAGATTACAAACTCACAAATCTAGATTCTAAAACGAGGGATATATTTTATTGTGAGAATTAAATTAAACAAAACCACATTTGTTTTACGTTACTTCATATGAATCACAAACTTTTTGTAAACAATAATGTCTTAAGAAGAAATACTTTACAAGTTTTAAAAACATTTTTTTGACATCTATGTAGTATAAATTGTATACGTTAAACTTTCGTTTTTTTTACTTAAAATATAATAATACCTACGTATAACTTTATAAAAGTAGTGATGGCCTCGAGGTTAAAACACGCGGAATCTCGACGGTCGCGGGTTTAAGCCCCAGGCACACATCTCTGACATATCAAAGTTATGTTTATTCATAATTAATTCTCACTTACTTTAACGGCGAAGGAAAACATCGTGAGGAAACCTGCACACCTAAAAGTTCTTAGGAATTTCTTAGATGTGTAGTCTAACCCTCTCAGTTGCAGAGGAGGCCCGTGCCCAGCAGTGGGACGTGCCTGTATGGGCTGATGATGATGATGAATCATTTTATAACTTGAAGATACAACAACAATCCGGTAACCTATTGATTACACATTCTTAACTAGTCTGAAAAGAAATTATTAACCTTTTAATAAAAAAAAATAACTGTGAACATTTCGCTTTTTCAATTGAGAAGCATGTAATTACCTTAAGCACACAAAGTTAATGTCGTGAAAATATTATAAGACATCTAACTGTCCCAAATCGATTGGGGACATTAATCTTCTCTCAATAAAAACACCCAATTTATTGAACTAACCCTACACTACACAAGTAAGAGACATTCCCACAAAACCTGGCTACGAAACAAATGATAATTAAATAGATCAAAGCAATATACACTACGATTTGGGGATCAATTCTGCAACCTCTCAGACAAGTTGTCTTCTTCTCTTAGAAATCGGTCCTGTAGGCAATAGTAAAATTTTAGCTCATGATAAAGTGACTTATAATCCTCGTTTGGCTTGCTTGTTTTATAATGTGTCAATAAGCTCTTCCATCGTCTTGTTGATAGTTTTCCTAGCTTAATTGGCTGGAAGTATGGTGTAAAAAAAATTGAAGTACTATTTTTGTGCCTCATACTAATGAAAAGGTATAAATGTAGGTATATGCTATGAAACAGTGGCGGTACTTCCATAGAAGCCGAAAAGCGTAAAACGTTAATTGTGTAATGTCTAGTTTATAATTGTTTATTTTGGAGTCAGGATATTCTCATTTATATGTCAACTTGCTTTTGTTAAATAAAGATTTAAAGCTTAGTGATTGTTATTCGGCATTTTGTAAGGTAAACTGGGCTTTTGGGCTTCTATGGAAGTACCGCCACTGCTATGACATCGTTTAATTTTTCAAAGTTTCTGTTAACCAGCAATCAAGGGTTGTATTTTTGTCCTGTCAGGAGTATTTGGCTATTAGTAAATGCTTAACAACTACAAAGAAAATTTTATGTTTAGATTTGTTAATATTGAAGAATTTTAATATCGAATTTCTTGAGGAGAAAATTTTGCTACGCAAATTTCTTTGGACTTTTTTCACAATCGATACAAATAATATTTTCAATAGTCAAGTTGTGCTGTAGTTCCAAATCCGTGATAAATTTAGTCTATTCAGCTATGTTACTTAAAATACCTAATAGTACTACCTATACATTGTTACATTTTGCTTAGCCGGGATCAGTGGCGTCAGTCTGACCACTGAGGAAATCTCGGGCGCCGGCGACCGCACATACCGACCTCGCCCACACCGCGGAGATTCCAACAAATTCCTGGACGAACGCAATTATTTCCTGTCGTCCTTTTCTAACCAACGACGAGACTGTGGTTCTCTGTTATGTGACTGTGTGTATCTATACGGTTCGTGCAGGAAAAACGAATTGCAGTAGGAGGTAAAAACGGCGGATGTGGAATCTTAAGGTGCTTAAATGTTTGGTTTTTTTAGTAAAAAGTTTTGGTTTAAATATATAGTAATATTTTTTAAATTTGTACAGACCGTTAGAGGAAACCTTTGTATAAAACATAAAAACTTGAGATTGTTTCCAACAAAAAAAAGTAGTTACGTAAAGTTGTCAAATTCGTCATTAGATTGCGGGGTTGAATAAGAACTTAGGAAACACCATAACTCTATTCAGTTTTATACTGAAAATTAAATCTGAAGTACAATATTACTGACGGACAAACAAATAAAAAAGAAAAATAATTGTTAGGAAACCTGCACACCGAGATTATCTTGGATTTTTTTTTGGTGTGTAATCCGCCAACCCTCTTTAGGACAGCGTGGTATACGTGGTATATGGCCTAAACGCCCACTCTGTTGTAGAGGAGGCCCGTGCCCAGCAGTGGGATGTATATATGGGCAAATGATTAAAACACAAAAAAAATATAACGTAAAAATAATTTATATATAAGAACCAACTTTTGAGTACCTACATGTTGAAAATTTTAAAATTGTTTATTTCCATGCATTTGCGAGGAGATATGTATTTCAATTTACACAACACTTTATTTGAAGAATATTTAAATCTCAGACTAGTCAGAATAAAATGCCTTATTTGAAATAACCATTCGACTATTATAGCGTTATTCATACTAATATTATACATGCGAAAGTTACTCGGTTTGTCTGTCTGTCTGTCAGTCTGTCTGTCTGTCAGTCTGTCTGTCTGTCAGTCTGTCTATCTATCTGTCAGCGGTGGTACTTCCATAGAAGCCCATAAGCCCAACTTGCCTTACAAAATTCCAAATATAAAACTTTAAGCTTTAAATCTATATTTAACATATAAATGAGAATATCCTGACTCCACAATAAACAATTATAAACTAGATTTTACACAATTAACGTGTAACGCTTTTGGGCTTCTATGGGAGTACTGCCAATGCTAACTGTCTGTCCATCTGTTATAATTTCACGCTTAAACCGCTGGACCGATTTAAAAGATTTTTGGTTTGCTGGATAGATAGGAACTTGGGAAAGAACATAGGGTACTTCTTATCTCGATAAAATGCAGTGGTCTTCATAGATCCAGGCCCCACAGCTAGTAGATAATAATAATACAACATAACAAGGCGAAACAGTACTTAGCTAACACTTCTTAGACGTCTTAGTCTCCTGACTAAGTTGTATTGATTTTAAGTTAAGTAGCGGCTATAAAAATAAAAATCACACTATAATTGAGCAATTATTCTTTACCTCACTGTAAGAATTCTTTTCCTTGAATTTGTTATTCATGTCATCGTGAGAATTCTGCCATGACACGTACGTACGTAATTTTTTGCAAGGTTATTTGTGTCAATAATTACCTATACCTATGTGTGATTGTATATTGTTTCTTAATGTTCCTATTCTTTATTCTGTTGAATTTGTAGATCTAAATTAATATTTTTATATTAAGATAAATAAAATATCGTAAATATAATAGGGAACTATAATTACTAGACTTTAATACATGGACACTACACAGGACAATCTTAATATGGGGTCGTGTGCCGGATCGGTCACTTCCACCATATGCGTCATACTCGTGAATAATTGCTTATTTTTTAATAAATTTATGTTTAAAAGTTTATACATATGCGCTATATTACTAGTAGTACTAGTACTAGTATCTTACATTGTTAATTATTTCTTTCGAGAACCGAATTCACGATTTTTCAAGTTTGGAAAGCAAACTTTATCTCGAAATTAATTGTATCGATGTTCTTACGGTAATCCTGTTGACAAATTACGAAGTTCTATCGCGTAGCAAAATTGATCGTTTTGCTGTAGATAAATTGTTAGTATTACACCGCTATTTCACTGTCATGTTTGTTTATTTACGACGGTAGGTACATTCATGGCGGAACTTCTCAGATTACCGGTTCTAGTGTAGATAACCATTGCTATGTTTAAGTTGATAGGACTGGAAATAGCAATTTAAAGTTCTGTATTAATTTTCAGTTTTCATATTTTTCCTAAATAGGCATACTGAGTTATGCAAGTACTACCTATATGTCCGCGGCTTTTTTCGCGTTAATATGTATTATATTAAAAATAATAATAAAAACACTGGTATGGCAACTGGTCATTTTTTAAAAGTAGAAGTAACCTTAGTCTCGTCCAGGGTCTTATTACCTGTATTGCAAATATCATCAAATTTGGTGTAGCAGTTTTAGCATGAAAATGTATTAGTAAGGATGTAAAAAATCAAAATAATCATCAAGTCACAAAAAATATAATTAATGAATAGCGATGTTTCACCCCTTTTTCCGAACTTAAATTTCCTACGAAATAATTTATTCAATGCCTTGAAAAGGCACTAACCTAAATTAAAATTGCCCTATTGATTGACTTGTATAATACGCGTCTAGCTTCTTCGACGGGTATAAAAGCAATTTCCTCCGGAGGAAATTACCGAATTACCAAGACTTTAGCAACAATGGGACTATTCCACTTTATATTAAGGTTATTAGTCGCCTAAACTCAATGCATTAGCGTTAATTCGATGGAAATACATGAATAATGTTATTTCAATTTCCTTTATTGAAAAACTTTTGTTGTCTCTTGATTGGTAGTGAGGCGACATTGTGTGTAAGTGCCAAGTTTTTATTACGATTCACAGAGGAAGAAAACGTTTAACTAGGGTTATGTTATAAATATTAGCTAGGTAATTAATTAATTGTTAACTTTTTGAAATAGACGACATTTTTAACGACGAAGGAATACATACTGATTTTGGCTATGAGCATCAAAACAATAAAACATCTAGAGTTCTACCCGTCCACACGGTATGGCGAAGTCTGTCGCCAACAATAAAAGCCGATGTAAATAAAAAATAAATAATAAAATGTAAATCGAGGAGTTCACTTCAGCCAACTCTCTCACCCATATTGAATTTCGAGATGTTTAATGTCTACATTCACAAACTCAGTACAACGCAAGCCACACCTTTTTATATGACAATATCGTGACGACATAAATTAAGCATACAGTAAGTCTCCCTCCTACTATAAAAGTTTACAAAATAAAATGGCAAATATAGATTATTATTTCTTTCTTCTGTGTACAAAAATTATAAAGAAACTTATCAATTAAAAAATAAAACAAGAGGCGGCCTTATCGCTCTAGGCAATTTCTTCCAGGCAACCTATTTTATTTTTTTGACTATTTTTAGTTATATGGTAAATGAGGTATCATTATTTTATTCGGGTCCCAAGTTTTCATATTTTTAATTTTGTTATCTGTCCACAGTCTTAATCTTCGGTTCATGAAGAATATTATCATTTTAAAAATACTGGTGAACTTTTGATTCTAGTCTACGAATGCCGAAACGGTATCATGATTAACTGCCTGATTAAGCATTCATGCACTTTTTGACACGCTAATTGATACTTGTTCTATAATCGATACCTAGTATTCAAAACTTGAGGCTTGGTATGTTAATTGAAGTTGTGAATGTTGAACAAGCATATGAGAAACCAGTTTATTAATTATGATATATTAAGTCATGTCATGCGACCTCTTTGACAGTGGGTATAACTACAAAGATTTAATAACTATAAATATTGTAATATAATGAATTACGTTCGTAGGTTCGTATGTGAGAGGTAATTTAATTGCTGAAGTAATCATAAGAAATATTATAGAGCTCTACCCAAGATCTAAGCAATATTTTTAAAATATATAAAATAGACTATACCTATTTTTCAACCCGAACAATATCAGAACCTCAAGAAGAATATAACTGTAAGCCCATGCAAGCCTATCATCATCAACCCATATACGTCCCACTGCTGGGCACGGGCCTCCTCTACATTTGGGAGGGTTTAGGCCTTAGTCCATGCAAGCCTATAGAATCCATCAATTCTGGATTTAGATTAATAATTATCCATGACTGCGTTAACCTGAAAGAATACGATGTATTTATAACTCGTTTAGAAATTTTACTAGATAAATCCCTTCATGTCTCAAATATGTTTTACGCGAGCAATATCTAAGAAGCTTACTTAATATCTGATACCCTTTCTCAATGAAGTATCTGTTTTTCTCTGTGGAATTGAAAAGGCTATGAATTCATATAGCCATTACACGAGAAATGTAATAGTTGTAGACTACAATGTGACTGTTGTATAAAATATAATTACTCATAACCTCGTAGGTCACCTAGCCCTACCCTCGATAATGACTTAATAAAGACAGAATAACACGACCAGGCAAATTTAGAATTCTGAAAACCGAACTAAATTACTAGAAGCTATTAATCACGAGAAAAAAGGAAGCTCATGCTCGTGCATGTAGTAATTATTATGCACATTAATTAACGCGCCCGCCTCGTGGTTACCGCATAAATTAAGCACACGACACGCGAGGTTCGGTTCTGTTAGACTACGGTACACTATTGTAGATTACATCTTGGGTTTTACGCATGGCAAAGTGACTGACACACTGATGTCTGATGGAGAGAGCAGTTGGGATTAAATTGAGTATCGACTGTGAGACTAATATCATTGTATCTATAAAAATATTAAAATATTTTGTGATCAAGGATGTGAATTTCTTTGACAGTATTGAGTTCTTTTTCTTTTACATTTTGATAAAAAAGATACAAGTGAAGTAAAAAGATTGATAAAAATACTGTTGATAGAACATATGCTAATTTTAATGGGTAGTAGTTCTAAGAATAGTGAAACCACTACTACCTTAATTGGATAAATAAAATTATTATAAAGCAATAGCGAATAACCAAGTATGTAAAAAACAACGTACATTGTTTTTACGATCACTGTTTTAACCAGATATTTCTTTTGCAGCCAATGGATCATTTCAACCCGGAATGGAGCCGAAGCGGCAACGCACCGCTTACACCAGACACCAAATATTAGAACTGGAGAAAGAATTCCACTATAACAGATATTTAACTAGAAGAAGAAGAATAGAAATAGCGCACACTCTAGTCCTGTCCGAGCGGCAAATCAAAATTTGGTTCCAGAACAGACGGATGAAGTGGAAGAAGGACAACAAGCTACCTAATACCAAAAACGTTAGGAGAAAAACGAATCCGGCGGGAGTGACGACGACCACCACTAAGGGGGCGACACCAAAGAGTAGATCCAATAAGAATACAAATAACAATGATAAGAAGAAATCGAACAACAACGGGCGGCCGGACAGCATAGAGAACGTCACTGACAATATTATGAATGACCTGCACTGCGTAGGTTCTCAGCAGGGTCTGTCTCACGACCCGGCGATCAGTCCCATGTCCCATCCTGGTAACATGAACCCTGGGCACATGACGCCCCACCACCTTCACATGATGGGAATGCACGGCATGGACCCAGGCTTGGTCGCGAACCTGTCAGCCCACGGGTCGCCAGTAGCCGCCGGCTGTGGAACCGGCATCAACCCCAATCAGCCAGTCATCAAATCGGACTACGGTCTAACCGCCTTATAATCTTTAGATGTGTAAAGAAGATACTATATTTTTCATTATTAAAATGTAATTCTCACCATTCCTTTTGTGTCGATAAGGTGTAATAAAGTGATTTTTAATTTAAGCATTAATTTTAAGTTATGTATGTATTCTTAGATTAATCAGTCATAATCTGATGTTCGGATAGTTAAGGACAACTCAACAATGTCAAAGTGTGATTATTATTATTTTAGGATAGTTATAAACATGTTCTGAGTGTTGGATTTGTATATTTTATTTTTTAAGTCATTGTCCGGAGTTGCGGTCGGCTTCGCAACTCAGCGTCTGCCTTGCGCCTCTATATTTTTGTATGTCTGTAATATTGTTTGGCAAGCTTTCAACAAATACAATGAAGTTACCACTTTATCATGTACTTTCCTTTCTATTTTAATATTATTAAGACATCTACTTATCTGTCTTGGTCTTAGGAGGCCCTATTAAAACAATAATAGTAGCGTAAGCTAGTCAAAAATTACCTATTTGTTGATAATATTGAAATCGAAATAGATATTGCATAATATAAAATTAAATTTCTCTTGAAACTACTTGTCTATAAAAAATCTGGTCTATAATTATAAAAAACAATGTAAATTAATTCTGTCAACCAGACTATAAAAGATCAATAGCCATGCATTTTTCGTACTGCACTACACATTTAAATGCGCTCTTCTCAAACTCTCGTGTCAAATTTTCTGATACAATATAGTGTTCTATTTTCAAACATTTCAAAATATTAACAGGTAAGTAGATGTTTCCTATATGTATATAACTATATTACACGTTTGTAAGCGAGACTTATGTGATGTAGACAATGACTTAGGTTTAGGTACAAAATGTGTTTAATTTTAAACGAGAAAAATTGTTTTGTAACTAAAATAGGAGAAATGTGAATACAAAACCAATAAATATAGTAACAATATTAATATGTGCATTTTTGTTTTGAGGTCCTTCTTTCTAAAGGTTTTCAACTTTAGATGCATTTAGATGTTACTAAGTTATTCATGAGATGTTGTTAAGATATTTGATAGTTTTTAAAATAAAGAATCAAAGTAATTAAAAAGAAACAAATATATGCAACTATTTTTAATAATTTGGATCCTCGGAAAAGAAAGAATGACAGTTATTTTTTAAAAGAATTCACCGTTTTAATTTTTTTTGTGACGACTAGATAGTTCAGTATAGTACTACTTTTTGATTTGGGATAAATGTTCAACTTAATGGTCTTTAAATTTTTATGGTCTATAATCTTCTATTTCTGCTATACAATACTTTAATTTCCTGTATTCTCGACTGATGTTTGGACGTTAGTTCAATTGTTTTTATACTTCACTAGTCTTGTGAATACGAGCCCGAAATAAGAATAACTAAAATAGAGATTCGCTTCAATCTAGAGGTCCTGAGTTTCAAAGTTTGGCCAAGTGGTATTGAGTTTTTCAATTAGTGAATTTTCAGTATCAGCACGGAGTCTGGAAAAGTGTATGTAGGTATTATAAAATTCTCTTCTTACAGTTATAAAACATCATTAGAGCTCATAAAAACTTACAAATCTTATGAAATCGTACAACAGTTTGATTTTTTTAAGACATAGAAGATGGCTATTAAGACTTCTGGAATGACTATATAAAATACAGAAAAATATCAGTATTCTCTGTCAGATAAAGTGGTATCTTTACAAACATACCCGCCTATACATGCTTCTAAAGCACGATTATCAGTATGTAATTGGTAGTTATTACTGCTAATTTAGCATAATCATTTACGTATTCTACGCTACAATTTCTTCAGTAAATAGTGTTCAGTAGAAAATAACTGCTTTACAAATTAGCGAAGTGATGAAGTTATCACCGTTTTTTAAACTAGAGAGGTTCCCGCAACTAGGTACATACATACATCAAATAGTCTTGTGACTCTATTTTTCGTTTTTTATTTTCGCTATAGTTTTTAAAGTTTTGAAATCTAGGTTTTGCAGTTGTTCAGGGGTGGCGATGGTCGTCCTCGTTATTGTATTTAAGTTATCTAAAGTTACTGCAAAACAAAGATGGCATACATTTTCATATTCTGTGGTCGAATATTTAAATAATAAATTTAATGAGACTTTACCCTGCTCGGAAATGGAACCCGAAGCGTTTCGATTTATCGTTAATATTTCTAAGTATTAAACCAAGTATTTATTATATTGGCAATGATTATAGTAATTCGCTAATAAAAACTGCCTGCCTCGTGGTCTCGCGTAACAAGTATGTGCCGTGCGATCTAGAGGACCTGGGCTCGATTCCCGGGTCGGGCAAAGTGTTATTGGGTTTTTCCATTAGGAAATTCTCAGTAACAGCACGGAGTCTGGAAGTGTGCCCGAAAGTCGGCAATAGGCTCGCCCCCTATTACGTGGGAATGATACATACCTGGCGAAATGTGGGTGCAGAAATGCACCTCTGCCTACCCCTTCGGGGAATACAGGCGTGAGTTTATGTATGTATGAATGTGTGAATCAACTATGTCACTCTTTAGAATAAGCGAGCATTTACGCTTTCAAATTTATATAAGAGCCAGCGACCACACATGTGTTTTAGCAATTTAATTGCACAAGCCATGCCGGCCTGATTACCGGTTTTGATATTCAGTTTCACGCACCACCGAATCCAGAAAGCGTCCTCACCCACGCTTACACAACGATCATTCGTAACCGCGTCGATATCATAACCTTGTGACATTAGTATCGAACGAAATGAAAGCAAAAATCGTAATGTATTCGTTCAATGCGAGTTCATCAATCAACGTCGTCAGCTCATTGTGTGGCCGGCACGCAACGTATCTCCGACTGCGCCGCGGCTTCGACGCCGACAACGGCTTTATCGCTACACATATTATAAAGCCAAGTTTGAGATATATCGATTGTGTTTTATTTCAATGCTCGCTATTTTGTGGTGGACGGGTTCTATATTTAAATTTTTAATAAACGTCTACTTGTATGGTATCTCAGTGGTTTATAGCCTGGTAGTATAGGACTCTTTGCGAAATTTTAAATTAGTTGAAGAAAATGATAAACAGTAAAGTGATTATTTTCTATGTTAATATTAAATAAATGTATTATTTATGTCATATATTAATTGAAAATATATTAGATTCTTATTAACGTCTTTCAGCTATTTTCTCAATGAGTCCGCATTTTCCAAGACTGGGGAGAGAAAAAAAATCGAGCTGTAAATTTATCATAGCATAATAAATATAGATTTTACGAATGAAAAGTGTCATAGATCTATGCAATAGAGACTAAAACATTCATAATGATATGCAGGAAACGTTAATATATACAAAGTAAATATAAGATTTACATTTAAAGATAATTATTCATTCACAACTGTGTTTTTCCGAGGTGCAGACAGCTTTATGATTTGTGCAATTTTGCACGGTACGCATACAAATCATACGTCTCTGTTAATTTACTAAATTAAGTCTATTTTATAAGCCAGGTACCTGACAAAGTGACGTTGGCATGACATGAAATTTTATAATAAAATTGGCAACCGTTGTATGCAAGTCGCTTCTGACAGAGCCCTCACGAAATCTTGGAATGTCCATTGTACGTCTTTTCCTATGAAAAAGATGATGATGCTAAACTTAATTTAAGCACCTATGTATATCAATTATTAAAGTATTGGTATTTACTACGGCAAACATAAACGTGTTCTGGAGTGGAGACCACGGCTCGGAAACGTAGTGTAAGACGCCATCTGGCTAGGTTGGTTGACGATATCCGCAAGGTGGCTGGCAGTGGTTGGATGAGGAGAGTCGAAGATCGAGCTCAATGCTGTGCCTACGTCTAGCAGCGGACGTGACAAAGGCTATTGATGAATAAACATAAACGTGACGTGAAGAATTTTCACGGTTAGATATGGCACTGGCATAGAGGTGAATGGTTCGTAATAACAGTTATTGTTTTTGTATATTTTGAGGTACTAGAGTGCTTGCAGGATGTATTCATTCATAACTTTCCCAATAAAGGATAAAAGACCTAAAAAGAAGCGCGTTGTAGGCAGGTGGAGATGATTGCAGCAACGCCATAGTTATGTGGCGCGTGATATTTTGAAGTCTGTTTAGCATTTTTAGGTGTTTGTTATACCACCGACTATGGTTGTACGAGCAGACGACCCACTATCGAATACGAGGTGCAAAAATTGCAGTGGTTGTATAGTAAACATTGGTCTTATGGCGGGAATGAATCCCATAGGTATGAATTTCCCAGTCAGCTTTTTGCCACTGACTCAAATAACAATTGCATTTGATAAATGAACAATATTAAAAGAGTTAAAAAAAAATACATGCCCCTCGTTGCGTGATATAATCTATATCATTAAAGCCCGTTCTCAACTGTGTAACAATCTTCCTAATGAAAATTACGCCTTCCGGCGAGATAGCCTCGGGCGCTTATCGCCTAAACGGCTACCGTCGTTTGATGAAGTTACACCAAATTCTTAATAAAAGTAATTTAAAAGTGTAAGTAAATCTGCACGCTTTTTTTTCATTCAAGGATTTAAATTGGTAGGTTTTTTTAATCATGGCAAAAATAGAGTGTCTGGTTAGAAATGGCTAAGATCATTCGACATTTGATACAATTATATCGGCCTAATGCTAACAGAATATACACCAGATACAAACCCAGAACGCAACACATACATATGCGTTACTTTGTCACTATTTCAGGATGGTAGTTGCTATTCAGGTGGATACTGGATACGAAACTCCTTATTACCTAAAAACAAAAAAAAATACGTCGGTTTTTGTGAGACCGGCCCATTCGTACCATACATAGTTGAAATTGACTATGCCGTGGCAGTATACATATGGAAGATGCAAAATAAGGTCTATCGTGAGTTTTTATTAGAGTTGCAACATTTTATTGTTAGGAGCTATTAAGAAATTTAATCTGCTTTAAATGTCTAAATATGGGAAAGGAAAAATTTGTATCGGGTGAATTGGAACAATATTGCATAGGCGACTAGTATGTTTGTTATTGATGTGTATGCCGCCTGTTCATCCGTTCGTGTTGTGAACTTTAACTTTATTTATAATAAAAAAGATTATTGTAAATCCAAAGGCCAAATGCGAGCAAAAACAATACTACAAAGTAGCAAAAACATAACAAAAACGATTCAATTAGTCGTACATATCCATTGTTCAAGTTTCTAAGTCTCCGTCACAATGTCCCTTTTTCTGCGCGCGTCAAAGAGTTAAAAATTTGCACGAAATTCACAAAGGGTTTATTGTCAAAAGATTTGTATGCAAATAACAAGATTTTGCTACCGTCCTCTATGTGCATTGTGAAAAAGTGCCGCTTGTAAATTGTTTGGTGTTTTAGATGTCCCATGAGAGTCTTTTGTCAATCGGATTAGTTGGTAGCTCCGGGACTAGTGTACTGACTGTCGGATCATGAGACAATGTTGGCGTCCGGACAATTACTGGCAGAAAATGTGTGTCTATTTTGCTTCGTAAACATCTTATAAAGAGATCTATGACATATATTTTGGTTCTGAATATATGTGTAGCATACAAAACGGTGTGTTATTTAATACAAGACATTTTTTTTATCAAATTACAGAAAAACGGTAAGATCAAAAAAGCGTAGCGGCATCGCTCACTATTAGAATTCAGCAACATTAGCACTGCTGAATTGCGTACCATGTTTTCTTAGAAATATTATACTTTTAATAACAAAATTGTCTGCTTCAAATAGTAGGTATGTTGTTTAACATGCATCCACTCGTATACAGTTGAGATTTGTGGTGGAGATGGTGAAGTCTTAGTTTAAAGTGCTGGTAATACCTATACATGCAGTAAGAGATTCCATACATTGATTTTTGCAAAAAAGTTAAATATGTACATGAACAATGTGAAGATATGAATATGTTTTCAATAATTATCAAAGTGGATAATTATTTATTACTAGCTTTTGCCCGCGACTCCGTCCGCGTAGACTACAGGGTTGGGTTCAGAAAGAAAATAAGTTGTAGTCTATTTTATTCCACAGAGTCCCATTTATGTCCATACCAAAAATCGTTCACATCGGTCTAATGATTAAGGCGTGAAAGCGTAACAGTCATATATTTTCTCATTTATAACATATTAAGGGATTTAAAAAAAAACTTTTAATATAATTCTTATATTGTGTATATATATATCATATATATATGATGTAATGATGTAATAAAAGCCATATAAAAAGTTTCATCATTCTAGCTTCAAAAATGACGAATTTCCATACAAACTTTCATCCCCTATTTTTATTTTACTCCCTTAAAGGTAATTTTTTTACATACTTTGAATGTCATATTTATTTATATCTAATCAACAGCCTAAAAAATAAGTTTCATCAAAAATAAGCTTTAAAAATGACAATACTTCCATACAACCTTTCATCCCCCCTTTCAACCCCTTAAAACCCCTTTTACGCAATAAAGAGTAGCCTATGTTCTTTCTCAGGCTCCAAACTATCTGTGTACCAAATTTCATTTAAAATCGGTTCAGTAGCTTTAGCAGGAAAGCGAGACAGACAGACAGACAGACAGAGTTACAATCGCATTTATAATATTAGTAAGGATGATTATATATAACGACGAAATGACTTGAGTTTAAAGTCGCGAATATCATGTTAACAAATCACTTAACAAATTAACATATCGCGTCCTCGTAATAAACTATAATAATATAATTACTACCACAATAATTAATATTAATATCTCACGAACATAAAGTTGTAGATACTACACACAAACAGCGCGATCTTTGTGAGAATTCCTTCCAAGAAACTGCATTATTTAGCAATCCTTTTAGCGCGGTAGCACATCGTCTCGAAACAAAAGCGGTCGGTAAAGTAAAAGGCGGTTCAATCTAGGGATCATTCGGCAGGTGAGTCCCGGAGCGAGGAGCGTCCCGCGGGATTCTTTAGGAAGTGGAGTCGGCACCCGTGATCCCCGTGACTCGCCGTATTTCACAACTCGTGGTTGAGTTAAGGTAAAAATAATGGGGAAAAGATGCCTTTTATATTTTGGACACGTTTGAAAATCATTGCAAAAATAGTTCTGGTTTTAATTTTATTTTTTTATATCAGAATATTTATTTAACTATTTACAACCTAGGCTTGATAGGTGTGTTTCACAATTAATTATCACGTACTTGAACAGTGAAGTAGGTATGTACATCATGAAAAAATTTGCAATTCTTTAAATTGTCTTTGGTATGTAGTCCGCCATCCAGCACGACAAGCGTGGTTGACTCAGGTCTAACACCTCTCAGGTGTAGAGGAGACCCGTGGCCAGCTGTGAGACGTACAATGGGCTGATTTATCGACAAATAGTTTTGCGCATCTTAAAGTCTCAAACCTCGGAAAAAGGTGAGGGCAAGCAAGTGGTAAAAACTCCACATTACATACTTTATTGTTTCTAACAAAAATACAAGTTCTCCGTGACATGTCAACTCTTTGATTAAGACACGAAGAATTAAGCACAAATACTTGATTGAATCCTATAATGATGGATATTACTGACTAGGTATATTATAATCTTGGGTTAGTAAAAAAAGCAATTAATTTGTATTTTTATACATCGCATAAATTTAAAATATCCTTTTTTAATGACAAGCAAATAACTTATAGCATTTTTTACCCACTTATCGTATAAAACTAACACTAAGATATTTTCTAGGAAAATCTATGTATTATTGAATAGGTAAAGACGGATTATTTATTTCTTAGAAAAATGAAATCAACTGTGGAAAACTGTATAGAACAATGACTACGTTTATTAAAACAGTATCAATCATATGAGAGTCTTGGTAATAAGTTAAAAAGCAATATTTTCATATAGGTAATACTTTTAATGTAGCAATTTTAATATTATGCCAATACAATTTTGAAGATAACTGGTTCAAGGCTATTGGTTATCGATTTTATACAGATTTTTTTTTAATACATGAGTACCTATTTTAAATGGAATCTTTAGGTAATAATTATTATGAATACATATTTTAGAAGTAAAATTTAAACAATTATATTGTAATTCAAAAATACTCTAAGTCTAATATTGTTGTTGCTTATTTGCTGAATATTTAAACATTTTAAGACTAAGCTTCAATATCAGTAATATTTATTTTCAACTCTTTAATAAATGAAACAACAAATTCTTAAATTCCATTAGTGCCTGAAAGTAAACAACCCAAATGAAAACCTTCCATAAACATAAGCAAATACTTCGTTTTAAACACATATTATCTACAAATGACGTAGTACCGGCAGTCAGCAAGTTGGCGTGTGCATAGGGCTGGAGCTCGGCTGCGAAACGACAAATTTCAATACATCGTCGAAGAGACGTCGCGTTATAGGGCGCTTCAGAGCTCTCGCCGCTCCCCACATTAATATGGCGGATGTGTTTTGTTACGGTGCAAGTTGTGTACGGAGAGCGATATGTTTATTGCTATTTTGTTTAGCGATCATTAGTAATTCAGCTTAACTCTCAGCTTAATCTTCTTAAAATAAATATGACGATCGTCTGCAGGTTAATGAAGAAAAAACATGGATTATTCTTGTCAATGTTTACAAATTTTATGAGTTTATAAGCAATACCTAATACAAATTTAGTGTGTGTGAGTAAAAATATTAAGTACTGTGCACTTTTTTTTATTCACAGGGAAATCCCTTTACGGATCTCTCCGAGTATGGAGGTAGGTATGTCGGACTCACCGATCTATTTTTTTAATAATAGCTCGTCCTACCGACTAAAACCCTGTGATGTTCCACTATCTCCGTACAAATGCAGGGGGTCCGGGATACGCGTTTGCATGCAGCCAGGCCCAAGTATTGTGCACTTGCTAGTATGAATTAGTTTGATAACGGATAAAGGTAATGATAGTTGTCTTGTTTATTTTTTTTAAGTGACTTTTAACTAGAACTTTTATCATCGCTTTTATGTGTTATAAACTTCCATATACACGTACCGAAATGACATATATACATAGTATAAATATACTTGTAAAACTAATAAATGCATTGACGTATAGATGATTTCAAGTTAGTCTTTTATAATTTTGTGAGAACACAAAGTGCGTCGTCACTCATTTCAAATATGAATTAAAGTACAGTAATTATGTATGACTGAAAGTTCTCTTCAATATTTTCTTCGACATACACATCAGTTCGACATCTTTGAAATTAAAGGAAAAATAAGACAGAGAACAAAGCATTTGTGACCTTTGGCTCATGTAACTGGGACCAGACGCACAGTTTTCATTCTTGTTCTTAATATTTTTGGGAGTGTGGGGTGGCTCAAATCGTCGGCGCAATGTAATCCATACTCAACTGCATGTGAGCTGTAAAAATGTACGTGACACAACTGAAGGGGAGTGCTTGTTGTTGCGAATTGATTCTTAGATATTACTGCGAGCCTGTGTTGAGTGGATGTCTCGCTGAAGTGCACATGTTGATGAATTGTCTGTAAGTTATTTGTGTCTTTAAACTTTGAAGTTGTAATAAAAAAATATGGATTATGAGAAAATCATAATTAATTATCCTGCTTATTTAAAGTACATTTTGTTTTGATTAAATCTGCAAAATTTGTTTACATTCGACCATCCACTTCTTATAGGGGTTGAATTATACCATTTTTAAATACGTAACCATACTTAGAAAAACAGAAATATAAGACATTCGTAGGGAATATATGTAAAAAAATAAGCAAAAAACAAATGTAACTGTTGATCCGCTCGCGTATCTCATAGGATCAACTAGGCCGATCAAAAGGGTGCCTGAAAATCTAATCAGTTGATTCGGTTTCTGGTTTCACGATGGGCTACTTGCATAGTATTTAATCTGGCGTGCTGGCATGCGAAGCCACAGCTTTGTGGTCACAACATCCGCGGCTCGAACCAAAAAGTTCGCCAACTCTTACCTTTGCCGCACCATCAAGCTGTGGAATAGTTTGCCGGCTCACGTGTTCCCTCCTTCCTATGATCCTGGATCCTTTAAGCGAAGCGTGAAGAAGCATTTGTGCAGGCCGGCATGATTGTGTCGACCAGCGGGTGACCATGTCGTTTCTCGCTGGTCGGTATTAATTTTTTGGACTCCATTGTGCTTACCATCAGGTACAGTGGAGTCACTTTGCCGTGCCAGTATAAAAAAAATAATCTTATCGATATTGAATTAAAGCTGATCGCGCTAGCCTGATACATGTATCCTCGAATTCTTGTGATTAGTTCATAGGCATTAAAGTTTATTCGTGTTGCTTCACTCCTAAAGCGAAGTATAAATGCTAGTAAACTGACGAATACTAACTATAATCTGACAAATGTCCCTTCAAGATTTCAAAACACCGAAGCTTCAAACTGTCCTATATTATAATTGTAAAATAGTTTTTGAAGTCAACATCAAAGAAATATATTTTTAAACAATAAGTAACAAATTAAAATGTTACTATTAAAATAATATAATTAAATATTAAACTGTAATATCCTTCGCGGATAGCATGCACTAAAATGTTCCATGTATTAATGTGTACTGAAGGGTTCCAACATAAATATACATATACATATATACGTCACACGTCTTGATGTCAGTAGTCAGTTGAGCAAGCTTTTGTGCCCTTCTATGGGGATTTTAGATGTGTGAGTGTATGTGTGTTTCTGTGTGTGCGTTGATTTCCCGACGCAGTGACGCGCCTGCCCTCTCGTGTATTGTATAGGGTAGAGGTAAGTATTTTGTGTATTTTTTGTAGTGTCCATTTTTGAGTTATACAGTATCACTATACAGGATGTATTCAGACCGTGATCGAAAACTAAGGCAGGTGGTAATTACAAACCCAGTGGCTTTAAAAAAAACACCCGAAAATAAAATAAAAAATTTGACGTTTTCCTAACAACCATAGGTATTAAGCATAATATGTAGGTACGTATTTGTTCGGACAACGTCATTTTTTTATTTTCTGTCGGGTTTTTTTTAACGCCAATGGGTTTGTATTCACCGTAGCTACGAGTATTACTCGCTTTAATTTTCGATCACGGTCTGAATACACCCTGTATGAAGATTACGATATTATGTTTAATTAGTTTGAAATGTATCTTTAGTACTGAAAATAGTATTTATTTTATATTCAATGTTAATGATGTATTTTTTTAAGCATATTTAAACAATCTAAAGCTGTTGTCAGACTAAAAATAGTAGAAAAGTACCATAATCATTTGACATAGTTTAAAGGAAACATAAAAGTTTACTATGATAAATAACTCAAAATGCATAAATCTTTGCCTATGTAAAAATATTTTTTTAACCATATTTATGGCCATCAAAATATGCAACAAATATAATTATCAAAAATTCTAACTAATATTTAACTCATATGCAAAGCTAAATATAATATTACACATAAAACTTTTCCCTTGCCATACCGAGCTGTCAGCTCCGTACTGAGGGTCACCCACACACACACAGATACACACGCACACACACAACGTTACCACGCCGAGGGGTGCGCCTCGAGCAATGGAGGGGAGTGTATTAAGTTCCTTTCTTTTCACTCAAATTATTTTAGGGATGGTTTTAGTTTCGTATTTTTTTGAGGGCCGCTGAGCCACTGTTGGAGTTATTCGTCCGTGTTGGGAAATGGCGGCTCGGCGGGTGCATTTTTATTGTATTGATGTCTGTATTGCATGATATATTTGATGTAGAAATTGAGGATGGTTGTGATTCCCTTGTGGCGTTTTATATACACAGGGTATTGAAACTATTTTGTGATTTTTAGGTACTATAAATTACGTAGAAAAAAATTTGGTTGCTACTAATTATAATTATCTTGTCTAGTTTTATAAATTTTTTATGTTTAGTTTTATGAAATCTTTTTTATGCTATTTGAATACAAATAATTTTTTTTTGTTGCCATTGATATAGATATAGAGCTATAATTTTTTCGTTGTGACTAATATAATTATCGCAATTTTATGTGACATAAATAAGTATCAACCGAGATTAAGAATAGCAATTCCCAAAAACCCTACAAAGAAAAATCTTAAATAATCTCCAAAGCAAACAGCTTTATAAAACGTACATACTTTCGCCATTTCTATAGCCATTATAGTACATAAAAGCCGCTTTACTCAGCAGCTGAGCACACAAAACATATTTTTGTGTAAAAATAATAATAATGTAGAGATAAAAAGGTAGCCACGCCTGATAACATCGCAGCGCTGCGAGCTTTCGCTGAAATATTTTTAATCAAAGTTTTTACCTGATACTGGCGGCTCGGCGGGAACGAGCCCACCTGTCAATCTCCAAATGTTAGATTAAAAACATCCTCTTTACAGTGACGCCGGCGTATCCGACTCTACTGAATTGAGTGGGCAAATATAAACTCTACATTTTCTACACGCTTTCATGGTTTTTGCATGTAGTTATCGACTATTTATCTACTATCTAGATATTATAGGCCCCACTCCTCTGCCCCTTTTGTACAACTGAGAGGGGTTAGGCCTTGATTCACGACGTCACGTTTACAGCTGCTGGTGTATGACTGCGGGAAGGTTATTCACAAAATGTTCAAAATGTTAAGTTGTAAAAAAATATGTAAGAACTTGGTTTATTATACTTATTATTATAGACCTAACAAAATAGTAACCTTTGCATTTTATTAGTTTATCCTTACTAATCATGATGCGCTAAAGCTAGCAAAATGCACCGATCGAGAGAAATTAGACTGCAGCTTAATCCATCATGGCGGACTGATGTTACAAACAAATTTATTGCTCACACTAACTGTGTAAAACACTAATAACTCAACGAGGTGGGTAAATTAGATTATATACGGTAGTTTCTAATCCAATCCCGTATATGTTTGTTAAAGCGAAGTTCCCCATTAGATTCACAGTTACGTTTGTGCCACTGTAGATTAAATACACCATCTTTACTTTTTTTAGCATTAAGAGGATCAAGGAATTATATTTTTTGTAAAAAACCGTAGCAGGCAAAGGCATATGATTATAAGGATGCGTTAGATAAAGTTTTGACGAAGGTCGAACGCGCGGTGGGAAATTTTGAATATGTATTGTATTTATGTATTTCTACAACTCTACCTGCTCTATGTATATATTTTTTGTATTTATTCTTATACATAAATATAAAATATTCAAATTTGTATTCATAAAAAAAAAACCCAAGCAGTAATTAACAATAATACACAGTTTTTGTAAAAAACTAAAACAAACGCAAAACGCTTAAAGTGCTGCGAAACACGAACAATAATAGTCTTTATCATATGAAAATAAGAGCAAAATTTCCATAGTCACGGCCAATGAAATTTAATACGGATAGTTAGGTGGCAGGTGTGGCGATAAATGCTGAGTCAGCGCAGTGGCACAGCCGGTAGACTGGTAGCGCGTTCGAGTCCCCGGTCGATCACGATTTAAATGTCAGACGCGCCGCTTGATATCCGATTGTGTCTATTCTCAATGCTAGTCATGTTGCCCATAATTCTATGGAAATACGATTACGGAAAGGGGATTTGGTGCGTATTACATTGACGTATGATGGTAAGTAGTAATTTTGATTCCTTTATCTTTTCAAACTTTTTGTTTTGGCTTTTTAATGTGACAATTATCTAGTATTGTCCAAATATAGGTACTATTAAGCAGAGGTAGCCGCCCTTAGCAAGTACTCGGTACAAACATACAAGCCTATTCAGATGCATGTTCATACCATGCTTCAAGGACCTTAGTTATAAGAAAGAGCAGACACGTGAAATAAAGCATGTGCAAAGCGTATGTGATTGCGAATATTTTATTTATTCTTTATGCAGCATTTACTTTAGTTTTAATACGTGGTAGTTACATGATATTGCAAAAAAATACAATTTTGTCATTAACAGCCATTCCTCGCTTCTATTCCGTACTTATACTTTTATTCCGTTTTCCTTAGCCTTATTGGTGCAGAATTATTTTTAAAATATGAAAATGTATTCAGAGATTTGTACAGCCTAAACGCCTTTAAGAAGGAGTGGCATAGCTTGGAAAAAAGAAAGAAGAGTGGAAGAAAAAAACAGATGCCTTTGCCCAACAGTGCGATGTATTTAATATTTATAGGTTATTAAAGAATTAAAAATACAATTAAAAAAAAAACAATCTAAATGTATTACAATACCATAAACCCACATCACTTATGAGGTATAATAAAGCTTATTGATCAGAAAAGTGACATAGCAAGTGTGGGTATACACGGCTTCCGTTATGAAGACGGACATGTCAATTGGAGCCAATAACTATGAATGCCCCTGGTCTGTGTTCATGAACACAGCTCATAAGTGCAGAAACGTGATCATATAATAAAAACGAACAATTAGAAGTTGAAATTGATTGTAGTTTTCCGCAGTATGATGAGGTAATAATTCAAAAGAATTATTTGTAGCATTTTATGTAAAACTTGTTTCATTTTATAACTTTATTTAATGTAAAACAAAAAATAAACAATAAAAAATCCGTTGCATAATTGGTTATCGCTTGCACGAGGGACTGTTTAGAACCTATTGAAAAATGACAAGATAATTATGGAAAAAAATGGTGGGTCCCTAGTCTACATATTTCATAAAAAAAGTGTTTTTTAAAGCTGTTTTAAATTTAACTATGTGCCGGAGGTGTGGTTTTATATTTAACGAGAAGGACCTTTATATATTTTGTTCTCATAAAATCACAACATGAAAAAGGAAGAATTAAGCATATTATAAATAGTAGTGATGGCCTCGAGGTTTAGGCGCGCGGTCGAGAATCTCAGCGGTCGCGGGTTCAAACCCCAGGCACACACCTCTATTTTTTCTAAGTTATGTGTGTATTCACAATAAATTATCACTTACTTTAACGGTGAAGGAAAACATCGTGATGAAACCTGCACACCTATAAGTTCTTAGGAACTTCTTAGGCGTGTAGTCCGCTAACTCGCACTAGGCCAGCGCGTGGTGGACTAAGGCCTAACCTCTCTCAATGGTAGAGGAGGTCCGTGCCCAGCAGTGGGACGTATATGGGCTGACGACTGAGCCAAGGGGCTGGATCACATGTCCTCGTATTTTAAAACAAATAATAATAATGACGGAGAACCAAACGCCCAAGGGGAGTGCACAATGAAACTAAACTAGAGCATCAAACACATGGTCTCATAATTGCATGTGCTTGCTTATGTGTGTCACATCCTTTGTTAATGCACATGATTCAATTTGCGCAGTGACTTTCTTTTTGAAAGTCGTGCTGTGGCATTTGTCTTCATTCGTTTGACGTCTCAATGGTCGATAGATCGGCCAGAAATCTGACATTCCAGCATTGAGCGTGAATTGGGCCAATAATAAACATTGGGAACAATAAAAAATGTGGTTGAGTTTTATTAACGATTATTTTGTGCGATTGAAATAGGTATACTGCGTCGTAAATGAATAATAAAAATCGCAAATATAACATGTATAAATGTTTTAAAGTTAGGCAAGCCTGAACAATCAGATTTATTTTTAAGTTCGAATTTCCAAATAATAAGGAAAATTAAGTGGGTTATTGCAATATTTATACTTATACATATTATAAAAAGGTAAATTTTATAAGGTTTTAGAATCTCTGGTTAATGAACCGATTTTCAAATGTTAGATAAGCCCATTTATTGAGGAAGGTTATAGGCTATATATATCATCAAGCTACAATTAATAGAAACCGAGCATCAATTAAAAATGTGCAAGAATGGGAGAAATGCCTTTTGAAGTCTAGTGTTTCACATACGGAGCAACTCCGGTACTTGTTCTCTTTCCCCTTTCCCCAACAATTTCCAATGCTTACGATAATAATTAGAATGGCAATATATATCCACTGGTCCTCGTTTGCTATAGTTATAAAAAGGAGATTTTATACTAGAACCTCTTTAGTCTCTGAGGTTGTGGCAAATTGAATTTAGACTTCGCAAATTCAATATGAGGATTATTTGCATATGAAAAATGATTTTTTCGAGAGGCTTTATTGCGAATTAGATTCCCTGCCTGGTTTTAACAGTTTACTATGAATATTCTTTTCCGCTGTAGGCCCTGCCTTCCTTCAAATCTAAGATAACATTTCAGGGATTCAGTTACGAATAGTAAAATAGGTATACTTAATTTATTAGGTAAAAGACTCGCTCGCTACCCTTATTGAATTTAAACACTCTCTGCAATTATGCTTTAAAAGTGCAGCAAGTGTTTAAATTCAATAAGGACACTATATTTTTGGTTCTAGATAACTACATATTAGATCCAAGCAGAGTTTGCGTACGAATTTTCAATTTTACAACATTATTCCCAAAGTTCTTCGGCAAACCCTTTAAACACGCGTAACCAACATTACTCAAAAAAACTGATTAAAAACCATCTGTCTGTTCCCATTGCGGAACGCGTGTAACGGTGGTACGCACGTGGTGGGCTACATGCAACGTCATCGGCCAGTCATTATCAGGGGTCAACGGCCCGCTGATTACCTTCCAACACGCCCTGTCGTTCATCATTAGCCTAGGTTAGGATGTTTGTAAACATAGCCTCCATTCACTTGTTTTTTGACACGGCTCATCTCGCGTGTAATTGGGTCGAGAGACAATTGTCTTCTGTTCTACAGCGATTTGGTAATTGCTGCCTGTTGACAAGATAACGAGGTTTTTGTTTGATAAAAAAGTACTAAGATTATTTGAAAGAGAAAGTGTAACATTTTTCGTTTGATTCACGCTATCTTCTTATAGAATGAAGCTTGAATATACAATTTAAAAAAAGGAATACTTGTTTATATTTCAATTGAAAATCAAAGGCATACTTTGTTAAAAACTTTACTTATTTAATTTCCTCACAACTTAAATTTTTCGGATACGACTTTTATTTTTTTTCTTGTCTCAATAAACAATTTTTATTAACAACTAATTCAATCTCTCTTTAATCGGATCATCTTTGAATAATGGTGGTTGATATTGACGATCTATAAGCGATATTTTGCTTCATATATTATCACTTTCTGGACGAAACAAAGATGTTGCTCCACAATGATTTTCTGAGAATCAGTATCACCGAGTCAGACCTTAAATTAACTATACTGTACTGAATACATTGAGTATGACGCAGACGTGACTAACAACTTGGAACGGTTTGAGCTGTGCAGAGATATTTCCCCGCTTAGCATGCTCTATCGTCTGTGAAATGGCAAATACTTTAAAGATTGTTCAACCCCATCTGGTCAACTTCCTTACATAATAACTACATTCTGGTTAACGGGTCGTAAGCCCCACATTCACAATGTCGAAGCCATTACCAACTTACTGCAAACTGATAGGATTGCTGTCTATAATTGTGCCAATAAAACGAACAGGAGAATCATTTGCTGCCACAAGTTATATTTATGTAATTCCTGTAGATTTAGGGCTATTGTAGGTAGAAATAAGTTTTTTAATACTGGCACTCGTAATGGAGCGTAATGGTAAGCGTAATGGAGTCCATAAAGTGCCGACCAGCGAGAGATGATGATCTCCCGTTGGTCGACACTATCATGCCGGCCGAATACCTCTTCACCATTCTTGTGAAGAAGTATGGGGGACTAATGCCATGGTGATCAAAGGACCAACCGCGACAAACCGGCCAAAAAATGCCGGCACGGTCATCCTTCACCATGATGAAGTAAGTGATGATCTTGATATAATCTTCTTGACACATACATACCCCGAAGGGGTAGGCAGAGGCGCATTTCTGCACCCACATTTCGCCAAGTATGTATCAGTCCCACGTAATAGGGGGCGAGCCTATTGCCGTTTTTCGGGCACATTTCCAGACTCCGTGCTGTTACCGAGAATTTCCTAATGGAAAAACCCAATAACACTTTGCCCGACCCGGGAATCGAACCCAGGACCTCTAGATCGCTCGGCACATACTTGTACCGCGAGACCACGAGGCAGTTTCTGCAGAGTAATCTTCTTGAGTGCTGAGAAATAGGCAGAACTCATCACTACTACAGCGCATAGGGGTGACTATCTCGGGCCAATACTTTTTAATTTTTAAATAACTATTCTTAGTTTCGTACTTGTTCATAAATTCTCACATCAACATATTTTGATTAACTTCACGCCAAACACGACCAGACTACCACAAATAAAATAGCTTGTAATTAATTCCCATCTCAGCATATAAATACCGTATTTAAAATCAATCAATCACTTAGTATTAGGAATTTATTAACTGTCATTACATTTAATAAATTTACGGGTGAATATTCGAATTTTTCAAAAATCTGTTATATTTATCAAATCGTTTATAAAATATGTTTTGTGACGTGTGCTCAATGGACGTGTAATAAATCAATGTACGCGCCAGTGCTCACGATTCTGCAGTACAGTATACATCAAATCAGCTTGGTGCCTCACGATCGAATCTTGTACCTTTTGTTTTGTGCGCCTTGTAAATGAGATGAACGTTTCCATATCCGTTAACCCAGTTTGTACGATTGTAATCATCGATATGTCTTCGTGCTATTATTGTTTTAAATTAACTTGTAGAGCTGTTGATGGATATGGTGCGTGCTTCGATAAAAAGGTTCGTGATAGTAAAAGCTGAAACGCGACCGTTTTCTCCATTAGGTTTTGGAAGGTACTCATATATTCAAATTGAAATGTCGTGATCAAACTTCTGTTATTTGGCTATATACATACATACATAACCTCACGCCTATATTCCCCGAAGGGGTAGGCAGAGATGCATTTCTGCACTCACATTTCGCCAGGTACCTATGTATCAGTCCCACGTACCTAATAGGGGGCAAGCCTATTGCCGTTTTTCGGGCACAATTCCAGACTCCGTGCTGCTACTGAGAATTTCCTAATGAAAAAACCCAATAACACTTTGCCCGACCCGGGAATCGAACCCAGGACCTCTAGATCGCACAGCACATACCTGTGCCGCGAGACCACGAGGAATTTGGCAATATACACAAGAATTATGTTTACATCTTCTTACATCAATGTTATAGAATTTTTGAATCATATTTTATTTTTCACGTTGTTTCATTCTAACGGCAACATTCAAAAGAATACAATTTTATGTACATTTTCTATCATTCAAAACTAAGTAACAAATATAATTTTGCCTTTAAAACTATGCCGTAATATCTAGTAAAGAATATATGAACCATTACGCAAGCAACAAAAGGCACATGACATAGAAATCTAGGTAGGCAAAGGTAACGCAAGCGCGTGAGAGCGGCGCGCGCGCACGATTGGTCCCGCTGTATATGGACTCCGGCGCAATCATCAATTATGGCCGATTGTAACGGGGATCAAAGAGGCCGATCACTCATGCGCAGCTCAAATGTAAATTATGATATACATTACATGTTCGCTGAAAAAACGCGCGCTGATGACATACATGTGAGTAAGGATTGCGTTTGTCTCTTCAAAATTAATATTCGTGATCCAGTTATTCTTAAACTTTTAATACTATACAGATAATAAAGTGCGCTATGTTAAGCGACTAAATCGGTTACATTGAAAATTGCTAAGTGTAAATGAGTAATAAGAAAAGGAAGAAATTGATTGATTTGCCTTTTTGTTTCATTCAATGTTAGTGCCTTTTTTGGTTTACCTTATTAATTGAGATTTGCTTACTGGCGTGGCCTATCGCGATAGTTTTTTTTTTGTATGTAAGCATATTTGCAATGAATTATGGTATTATTTAACAGCGAAGAAGGACTTCATAGATACACTCATACAGAGATCCATACGGAGTTTTCCATGGAATTTCTTAAGTACGGTATACCTTCTATCCGAACATGATATGATAGGGGTAAAGTGTCCAGAATTTAATTTTCTCATAGTAACATGATATACATGAATATAACAGAGAATTAAAGCGTAGAGCGGCATAATGCTTTGGAGAATTATCCCATACCCTCGAAGTCTAAAGTACTTCAAAGGCTATAAGGCTACTATAGTGCTTTTTTTATTAATTTTTTCATCATTAAATGAACGGATATGCGCCAATTTACAAATATTTTTTAACAATGTACTTTGTCTTTACGAATCGATATCGACAAAATATCCCTTTTATGTAATGTCATTTATTTACATGTGTTAGGTAGCATAAGTTAGGGATATTAGTCACATGGAATAATTTATCATATTTAATAATTTGAGGGAATTTAATTATGAGTAGCAAAAAAAAAAAGTCGAGTCACTGCGGTGTATAAATCTTGTATTATTCCACCCGAAAACACAACTTTTGGCGTACGTCAATAGTCTAATAGTATTACTGTCAATTCTATTTATAAAATATACAGATGAATTAAGTTTATAAAGCAAATTGAATTCACAAGTAATATGCAAAACATTGCACACTATCACAAATTGTATCTTATGTTTTGTTGCACTTGATTATACGTGGACACGATTATGCGAGGTGTATTTAAATTTCAATCATCAGGATTGACTTCGGCGCCATTACGACATGGAAAATTGTTGTAATGAAGTCATTACATCCAAGAACCATCAACTTAATGGATAAAAGCTCTTAAAACTTAATCGATCTTCTTGTTTTTAAAGTGTGTTGCAATATAAAATTTACTTTGAAGTTATAAATTTAAGATGCCTATTCATAAGTTGAATCTAATGTATGTTTTCATTAATATTAATGTGGATTGTATAAAAACATGTCATGTTATTGCATTATCCTATGTCATAGCGGCTGTTGTCAAAAAGCATACTTTGTGTGTGCGTTGATTGATAAAATGTCGAGACATGTGTTCTGTAATAACTTTAATAAATACATTGACATTCTGTGTGCATAATGAGTAGGATAATTAATAATTGTAGTGTATAGTATATTAAATAAGGAATACTATTGATTGCACATTTGTCTGCTTGGTATGTTTGGCTGATGTGATACAAAGAATTTTAATTTGGAATTGAAATATTTTTTTTTTATATATGGCACCTCTGATATTTCAGTAAAAATAAAATCAAATGCATACCTCACCTCACACCTGTATTCCCCGAAGGGGTAGGCAGAGGTGCATTTCTGCACCCACATTTCGCCAGGTATGTATCAGTCCCAATTAATAGGGGGCGAGCCTTTTGTCGTTTTTCGGGTACAATTCCAGACTCCGTGCTACTACTAAGATTTTCCTAATCGTAAAACCCAATAACACTTTGCCCGACCCGGGAATCGCACCCAGGACCTCTAGATAGTACGGCACATACTTGTGCCGCGAGACCACGATACAGTCGTGATATTATTAATTAAAATCAATTTACATTTATTTTTTACCGATTATTGATTACCGAATGCTACATCAATAAAAATCATGTAACAAGGACCCCACCTAAAAGTGGGATAACTGGTCTATGATTTAGTGCGAAACATAAGAATATTTGATGTCTGAAAGAGCACAATTAGAAATTGAAATAATAATTGTCTTAATGAATATAGACTATTGTATTGTTTCGTGTTTCAAATGTTTTGTTGATTGTTGCGGGCTCACAACGTTACCAAAAGTCGAGCACCAAAAATGTAATAGCTGTCACTGGCTATGATTAATGCAATTAATCCCACAATGGCCACATCGTATTCAAGTACACTGCCGGGCAGAAAGTTGGTTTGATTGTAGAAATTAAAAAAAAACTTTTGAGAAATTGTGAGAAAATGTTAAAAATATTGATATTAGAATACTAGATATGTCGTGAGAATAATAATGTTTTTTAAATGACAAGTATATTTAAAACGCAAAGCTTTAGAATATAAAGTAAAAAAATAAGTTATTTTTCATAACAAAATTTTCTATTGGTGATTACAATATTGGCTGTTGTATTGGACACAGAAAAGAAGGAATACTTATGGGCTTCTCTTCTTTTAACTGATGTAAAAAAAATTTTTACATCTACTCAACATATAAGAAGCTAAAGATTATTCTTTGTATACAAATATTTGTTACTGACACAAACACCGAGTGATGTTTCATCTAAGTTTTAAAAATATAACAATTTTATTTCTGTAAAAGCACAAAGTAAAAATGTAATCATTTTTCTTGGTCGCAACTGCAATCGGATAGATCGCCCGGTCCGTCTGATAGATTTCATAAATAGCTTGTAGAATTTTTGTACATAGATTTATGACGTTCGGCGAGCGAAAATGGTGGGAGATTGTTTTTCAATTTCACCGGGAACGCCCGCTGTTTGACATGCCGCCTGGCGAGTCTTCCGCCAGACGGGTACATATTACATGTGTATGTAGCATTGATATTTTATATCGTTTTATTTTGATTTGATTCGGCGTTTGAAGTCTTTACGTTGACGGTTGGAGCTTGGACGCTTGCATTATTCATGAAAGACTTCTAACGGAATCGCTATTTTGGATTAATTACTATTAAGTTGGAATAGTATAAGAAATTCTTATAATTCTGGCTCTTGTATCAAAGTTATATGGAACAAATCAATTATTCCCATTTTGGAATGATTTGGCTAATGTTTGTCATCAGTGGCGGTATTCCATAGAAGCTCAAAAGCGTTACACGTTACTTGTATAATGTCTAGTTCATAATTAATAAATAATCATAAATAAATACACCTAATACATATACATAGTTCGGACCCCACATTAAGAAACAAGTCTTGTGTCGTGGGTATCAGAAACTACGAAACACCTTTCGGTCTCACAAAAACACAGGCCCGAAACAAATACTTGTAGATCACACAAGCATTTGTCTCGTAATAATAACAAATATTACCTATACATCATCATCATCATCGTTAAAACGTCAAGAAGTCAAAACTTACAATAACTTTAAAAGGTTATTTGTTGTTAGTTACAGTCTCAATATCATCATCATCAGCCCATATACGTCCCACTGCTGGGCACGAGCCTCCTCTACAACAGAGTGGGTTAAGACCTTAGTCCACCATGCTGGCCTAGTGCGGGTTGGCGGACTACACACCTAAGAAATTCCTAAGAACTTTTAGGTGTGCAGGTTTCGTCACGATGTTTTTCCTTCGCCGTTAAAGTACGTGATAATTCATTGTGAATACACACATAACTTCGAAAAGTCAGAGGTGTGTGCCTATTATCACGCACTTTAACGGTGAAGGAAAACATCGTGATGAAACGTACACACACACTTAAAAGTTCTTAGGTGTGTAGTCCGCCAGCTCGCACTAGGCCAGCGTGGCGGACTAAGGCCTAAACCTCAATTGTAAATCAGGCCCATGCCCAGCAGTGGGACGTATATGGGCTGATGTTGATACAAATATTTGTCCCGGTGCGAGAAACGAACCTGCGGCCTCTCGTTTCGCAAGCTGGTGTTTAGCCAACTGAGCCACGGTTCTGTCCCCATGAAAATAAGATGCTAATAACATATCTAAAGTTCGTACCCTGAAGCGACCAGCTAGTAGCGACCGACATGTTCCTAATCATTCACAGTACTCACGTATAGGAACATTGATTGGCAGTTGGCATCGACCAACTGGTTTTAGACGTAATAAATAACTCGGAAAACATTCCTATATTGGTTTCATTCCGAAACTATATTTTGTTGCTATAGATCTTTGTTCTGCAAAACAATGCTATGCACAATTTTATTTCACACCAAATATTTTCTGAAGTGAAGTTTACTGTTTTAAGGACATTTGAGCCGTTTAAGCCAACAGACTATAATTTTCGTCTTTCGAGGAGTTCCTCGAATACACACATCCTTGTACACTCCGGATTTTTATATATTATACTACATGTCATTATTTTAATACATTAGGACATATGTGGGACTACAAATAGCTCACCAAGGCTTCGCTAGAGGAATATGCGGACTATATATCTATATACATATGTACATACCTATGTACATATCCAATCCACGTTTACGTCAAAAGTACTTCAGCGAATCTAAATATGAAATTAATTCTGTAACCTGAGTTAATGTCACATTTATACATGCATATATTTTTTTCAGGCAGATTCCCAGACTCCTTGCTGCTACTGAGAGTTTCCTAACCCAATATCGCTTTGCCTGACCCACGAGACCACGAAACAGTCACACAGTTATTCACATTTATACTGCAAATGTTTTTTTTATTCGCACAAAACATGGCGGCTTCAATGATCGCATCGCACCTCCCCAGTAGAGCCGTAACAAAAAATCTAGTTCTATATTAGGTGTGAAAGGCGTGACCTTTGTTAACAGGCATTAATTTTGTAGCGAAATTTAATCACAGTAGTTCAGTATGTTCGTGTTCATGCCCACTGATTATAAATGAATTTATAGCGAGGCAATTTGTTTGGCGCACTTATGCGGAGTATTAACGTTATTTAAAGATGACTTTTATAATTTGGCTGCAAATTAATGACCGGTGTTTAACCACGGTTTTAATTTCAGGTATTAATTTGAACACGTATGAGTCCGGTAGTCGATGATTTGTATTTCTGTAATAATTTGTTTTATTGATACGTAAAAATGATTACCAATAAACGATTGGGTTATTAAAAAATAATTGGTGAAAAAAAGAAAGAAAAACGGAGTGTAAAAGTATTGGACTTACTGCAATCAAACAATAATAGTGACAAAAATGCCGTCTTTCTAGACATTGTTATAGTTTCAACCGAGTTGCTCATTTACGCATATTCTAAATAGCTTAAGTCTCATGAATATTCAATTTGGTGGCGAGTTAAAACTAATTATATAATAAACCAACAATTTTGCATCCTTGGTACCTACTCCTCATTTCAACTATGACTTAACACACGATTCTATTCCAATGTCTTTGAGATTTCAAGTTTTTTGGAAGTTTGGAATTCTTGTCTTCAATAATAGACACAGAAAGCGAAAATCCGCTCTGTATATGTATAATTAATTGTCATTACCACTCTGTATAAATATATCATCCAGTGAATGGTAAGTTAATCCAGAAAAAGAAAACAAAAGGATAAAAGCGGAAAAATGCAATCTTACTCGCAGAAAACAGGTGCTTATCTTTGTGTTGGTTTTCAGCGAAATGGAACGACTACAGATCTAATCTACTCACGCCTTTATTCTCCGAAGGGTTAGGCAGAGGTGCATTTCTGCACCCACATTTCGCCAGGTATGTATCATTCCCACGTAAGGGGGAGCGAGCCTATTGCCATTTTTTGGGCACAATCCCAGGCTCCGTGTTGCTACTGAGAATTTCCTAATGGAAAAACCCAATAACACTTGGCCCGACCCGGGAATCGAACCCAAGACCTCTGCGGCACATACTTGTGCCGCGAGACCACGAGGCAGTTCTATTCCTATAAACTGCATATCAAATCCCCCTTTTCAAAACGGTGTCATCATAATCATTTAACGTTTAGTTCAACCTTCATATACACCCACGACTTTGGTTAATTCACTTTTTACACATGTTGAATGTTGGTCAACAGATTGATAAATGATAGAACATTAATTTTTCTACGACATTACACTGTTATTCACCTGCTTTTACAATTAACTTACAATTCACCTTTAAAACTGGAATCATCGTGCATGAAGTATTTTAAGAATAGTAGTATTATAGTATTTTATTTTAAAAAAAAATTTTTTTTTATTAAGTGCCCGAAAATCGGCAATAGGCTCGCCCCCTATTACGTGGGACTGATACATACCTGGCGAAATGTGGGTGCAGAAATGCACCTCTGCCTACCCCTTCGGGGAATACAGGCGTGAGTTTATGTATGTATGTATGTATTTTATTAAGTAGAATTACTATACTTTAATAACTAAAAAAAAATACCTTGTTGGTATCTCGAAGGAAAATGTCATGTTTATGTCTTCTACTACATATATTTTTGATTCGGGCTCAGTCTATACGTCAACATAATGACATATTCTTCTCTGATCTTATCCCACATTATTTTAAGTCTGAATACTGCGGCAAAATAAAATGTGCTATACAATGAAGTCATTAATGACAAGGAACTTCTTTAAATATCCAGACAGGATAGACCTAACTCCATCAAACTAGCATAATGTGTGAAAATTGATTTTACCTTCTTTCCACGCCTGCCTCGACTGCCTCGTGGTCTCGCGGTACAAGTATGTGCCGTGCGATCTAGAGGTCCTGGGTTGTTTGTTTGTTCCCGGGTCGTCAAAGTGTTCTTGGGTTTTTCCATTAGGAAATTCTCGGTAACAGCACGGAGTCTGGAAATGTGCTCAGAAACGGCAATAGGCTCGCCCCCTATTACATGGGACTGATACATACTTGGCGAAATGTGGGTGCATTATGTATGTATGTATGTACCTTCTTTCCAATAACTGAAGCGAGAGAATAATAAGAAGTAATCTAAGATCTAAGATTTTAACAATTTTCTTTACCATTAATTCATGTTGAATCAAACCATAAAGAAGAAAACTACAATTAATTAAAAATATCCTCTGAAGTGCCATTAATTCCACACATTTATAATTAAAGCCGCTTCTTAACAGGTAAAGCCTCGATGAATAAAACAAAAGTTGTGGTCAGAGATCCATTTATTGTTAATCCGTCAGCACACGTTTGTGTTATGACGGGGGGGCTCATTATATTCTGGTGGCTAGCACTCAACTGGACTTTGGGGATACACAAGGGTCATGGAAAAACAATGCTTACCGTTAAGCTAGGGTTTTAAGCCTAATGGACTCTGGTCTTTGGATACTTTTACAATTAATTAGCACCTTTACCGAAGGGTAAGTTAAGTCCGGAGTTCATTACCTGTTGAGTTTGATAGGATTAAAAGCAAAGTGAAACTAGTAATTACTTTTGTAGAAATTATAGGGTAGGTGGTGACTAGCTATTGTTTGGTGGAGCTTTGACTAGCCAATGCTATGATGTGATGACTTTTTGGTACAAATGTTTCAGAATTTACTTATTGATAATGATTGGCTTGTACGATAAACCCTTGGATAATTTCGGTCATAGATTTCGTGGCAATTTCAGATTTTTCACGGCACTTTGTATCTTTATAGTTATAAATAAATTTAATTAAAAGCGGTTAATTGGGTAAATTGGGAATAATACCAGAGTTAAACCTGTCATAGGTCCCGATGTCAGTGAATTACTTTCCGTTTGTTTGTGTAAATGCGATTTCGAAAAGGCCGCCATAATTTCATTGATTGGTCACTGATAGTCTTAATGGTGTCTCACGGGTGTTAAAAAAAACAATACTTAAATGTGAAAGTAAAGATAGTTTAATGTACGTTTGTCTCTTACTTCTAAACTGTGATATCCAAATTCTAGTACAGACGTGGTTAAAGAAAAATACTAAGAGAAGGGTTAAAGAGCAATTTTATTGGTGAAATTTGCATTCTGAGGGAATCTCAAGAAAAGGCATAGATGAAGTACACAAAATTGTTTTTCGATTCTCTCTAGTCCCAATACTAAAACCTATACAGACTAAGTCCCTGTCAAAGGGAGGAAAAGAAATACATTTAATTTAAAAGCACCGCCAATCGTACTTCAGGGCGGGATGTACCGTCAAAAATCGTAATGCACTCTTTTATTCCCGTCCCTCACAATTCATCGCGCGTCCATTTTGATTCCCGCTTTCTCCCCTCTGTCTCTCTGTCCCTTCGTCCCTGAGGCCCATACGTCCCTCTGACGGGAGTGTTGATTGGCGTGGTCCCGTGGATTACAAAGGGGCAGTCGCAATCCTCTTGGGAATGAAGAAATTAACAGCTTCATACCGTACTGTTGGTATAAAGCATACATACATATATGTATGTGCTGGCGTGGCGTCACCTACATGACGCAATAGTTTAAAAAAAACTTACTTGACGATTCAAAAGCACTTGTAAAAGTCTATTTGAATAAAGGTGATTTTGACTTTGACTTTGACGACATAATATGTATGTATATTGCATACATTTTTTTCATATTCCTTTCTCTCTTATCAACTACACCAAGGAGGCTGTCAAATATAAATAAATTTTTGTTCATTAAAACATGATTTTACTAGTTTTTGTCTTGCTATTAAAAATCAATAAGTAACATTTTCGTATCAGCATTCTAAAACTAATTTGATTGAATGTAGGTACTGTGATTTTAAAAACACTTACATATTATTAGTCAAATAATTGTTAAGGATCAAGTACCAACCCATTAAATTGAAGTTAACAATTTTTTTTACATCCACTTATTAGAAATTACCTAAATTTCAAACCATGTTTGTTCTAATGAAAGTTATTTAATAAACTACATGTTACGTAGTTTTGATAAGTATCAAAAACAGTATTATCTTTTATATACACTCAATCGCACACGGTCGTATATTCCTACGGACTCGTTTCACGCAATAAAAAACAAACGTATGTAATTTTAGGGCGAGCGAAACTTTTCTGGCAAAGATATTACAGCCTGTCATCAGAGCCCCTCATCCCTCGTCAAAGATAATGACATCGTTTTTGAAAACAAATCGATTTATATTATTCGACACGGACGCCATCAGTTCGATTCGTTTTCATCTCGACGCAAAATTTTAGAATTCTACAACGATGTTTTATGACGCGTGAAATTGTTCCGTTGTGGAATCTGAGACTGTGATTTTTCCATTTCCACAAACGGTGACACGTTGTTAATGATGTTCTCATGATTTTTGTAACAAAACGTTAGTTTTTTAATTGTGAGATACAATTTGTAGCGAATCCATCGCATGCGTGACCGTTTGTTGGCAATGATATTTTTGTGGTCTATATATAGACGTATTTGTTAATGAAGTGGGGTTTGCGTTTCGTAATTTCCACGGTGGGGTATTTTAGTTACTCCTCGGAGATCGGAACATAAAACGACTTGTGTCCGTGATTAATAGATGTGGTAGTGTCACATGGCGTCGACGTCACGCGGTTCATCCTTAGGCGCACGCATAACTTATTATTTCAAGACATTCCGTACGGAAACGACTGGATATTCTCTGAATAAGCTGAAAGGAGACTTGTTTTTGCCCTTTTTTCATGCGTGCAAAAACCATTAAGATTTTTCGTCTTATTCCAACGGTATCGTATATAGATTGTTCTATTTACAGACGCCAAGATACTATATAATATACTTGTATACTAGTATAAAGGTACATACTGCAAAAAGACGTTTATACCTTTGTAATTATTTCAATTACAGTTTCTTATTGAGTAATGTTATGAGAAAATAACCACTACGTTAATTTATATAAAAAACAAAACATTAACATTTGTGGTATGGAACGCGACTTTGTCGTTACCCAAATGTCAAATTGAAATTGACAATACAAAAAAACAAATAACATGAGGGTATTATTAAAAATATAGACGAACAATAATAAATACAATAAGGAAAAAAAAATTAACAGTTAGTGCTTAGCGAACATCAAGGCTTACGCGATTTTAAATTCGAGCGCGATGTTTCCGTCGACGCGAGGCTTATCACTGCCGATGACGATAAGCTTGCTGTCTTGGGATACTTTCCCATTAAAGAATTCAATTCGTCTAATGTGGTGATTTTGATTCGGCTTCCATCCGGGACTTGGTTTGGGTGTCCGCGAGTGAAGTCATATTGACCGTCTTAAGTGAGGTGTTGTTCTGGTGAAGTTAAACGCTGGCTGGTAGTGGTGCAGAGCAGGATTACATTCAGCAACACAACAGTGAGTACATTCACAACGTATTTTTGCAAAATACACGAGTTTGGAGAGTATATAAACACAGTTTACCTAATTGAATTTAAAATTTTAACTTGGATGTGCGGCAGACTATTAAAGATTTTCAGGTACTCTGATATATTTCTATTATTTTTATTAAACTATAAGAGCTTAGAAATGAGCTATCAAACTCAGTCTTTTCAAGAAAATTAAAAAAAATATGATACATAGGTACATGTCTCAACATTGAAATTCAAAAGAAACACCTACAATCTTGTGTCGCAACACATGAAAAAAACGAATTAGACAGTCTATTCTCACATAGATTCTAGAATTTTTCAACGTCCAACTACAATAAATCTTCAACATCCATTGATTAAATTGCGTATTAGACCATGGGTTAATTAACAGTCAGTAGCGAAACAACGAAGCGGAATGCCCCTGAACCGTCCAACCTCCCTTTTAAAAGCTTTTTATGTCGCAAGAAGCCACACCATTCAGTCGCAACCCGTTGACCTACATCCTTCAATCATTTTGCGGCAATTTTTATTTAGTATCGTGTTGCTTGAAAAATAGTCTTGGCGAATGAAAAACCCGGCGTTTTTGGAGACAAAAGGCGCGCGTGGGCGATTTGAATGTTAAGACGATCATTAGCACGCTATTGTGGAGAATGCCACGCAGTTTTTACGCAGACGGTGCTCAAACTTTATATTGCACTGACAGTTTGTAAGAAATGCTGGTATACGCGTTATGTATGGAAATATTTATGCGGAACTTAATTGTTTGATCGACGACGATCGTCATAAAAAAGTGAACTTCTTGTGTCTACAGTCATAATGTAAAAAAAAAGTATTGTAACTCTATAGTATACGCGTTCAATGGTGGATAATCAAATGTAAAAAACATATGCCAGGTTGTTCACCGAGCTAAGCTACGTGATTTAAGACTGTTTTTGTTTTTTTAATAGGTTTTCTAAAAGTACAGCACCGTTGTAGTCAGCTTGAATTTTTGTGAAGTGGTAAAACTAAGACAAAATTCACGTGATTGTATCTATCTTTGTTGTTCTAATCAGAAAAACAACGGAATAACGCAAATAAAATCTTTTCACATATGTAGATATATCGATGGGTCCTACGTATAAGGGCCAAAATGCAAAATCACAACTTTACAGGAGAGGCTTCCAAAGTTTAAACTTGCTATAATTTTAGATTGATAAAACCGCAATTTATGAAACTTTGCTTGTTTGCTAAGACAATTATCCTCCTTATTTATACTACACTATTTTATATTTATATCTATTAGATTATTTTTTACTGCACATTGGCCCTTTTACGTTAGTTTAAGTTAAAATTATTTATATTTAAAAACAACATAAAAGGGCCAATGTGTCAAATTGGCCAATATACGTGTATTATGCTAAGTTGCATAAAATAAATATTTTTAAATTTTTTTGCTCATAAAATCAATTAACAACTGAAGCAGTTGATAATTAATTAATAATAATAAAACCTTTTTGGATATTTAGGTAATTAAATCACATTGACACTTATACGTTTTACAATCTGCTAACCTACTAACTGTGGTTTCAGTTAGAAAATATAAAAAATAGACAAAACTCACAATAGTTTCAATCATTTATTGAAACAAAAATTGAAGTAGCTTTAAACTACAATTATGGACCCGTATTCAATGTTTTTTGGTATTATCATAAGAATAATTAACAAAAAATAACTTGAGATTTTAGTTTGATTAACAAAATCGCGTAATAAGGTTTTACTAAATAATGTAGGGTAAGTACTTCACATTATTATTTTCTCAATAAAATCACTAAAATCTTAACAAAAATAAAGTCCTAACTGGTGTAAGTAAACAAAAATAAAAATCTCTGATAATAATTAGTCAGTCTGAATCTCAGTACAGTCAAGTAATAAAATTTCCAAAATCAACATTACTCATTAATAAGTGAAAAATCACTAAATGTCTTCATTGTCACTATCATTCATAGGCACAATGTCATTAGATGCTACTAATTTTTCATAATAACTGTGGTATACCGATGGGATAATATTTTTACGACATAAAATATCCAGCAAGTCTTTCTTCTTAGATGGTTGTATCAGTAACAGTTGATTGTAACATAGTTGTAGAGGAATATCTGTTGGTCCATCGGCAATTCGTCTTCTTGTTCGCACTGACTGATCTAAGATTTTAATATAATTTTCAATAGAATCTTCACCCAAATCATATTTATGGTACAAAACGTATGATTCGTCTCGGCTTACTCGAATTTGTTTTATTTTAGACCAAAGGATTTTTTGTCCTTCTGAGTTTTAGTCGTCCACTTAAACTGTTTACCTATTTGTCTGTATCTTTTTGAAGTTATAAATCATATTTCGAAGTACATCTATTACATTATAAGGGCTTCCTTTTGATTTTGCCCATCGAATCAATGAGCTCTATTCAGAGGGTGTGTAAATATTTTTATATTTTGAAGCTCGTTCAATGGTAGCGTGTATGGAGTCGCCTTCATTCTGAGTATGGCCTACCTCAAGAAAAGAGTGTTTTGTATTCAAATTAAACTGTTTAAACATAATCCTGTTTCGGTTTTGGCCAGTGCAGTTGTCTGACCAAAATCTGAAGTCGTCACAACCTTCTTGACTTTTTAATTTAATTATATCATAAACACAGCTCGCTATTTCAGTCGATTCATTATCGTTATATTATACTTTTAACGTCTTGCTGTAATAAAATAGACTAATGTCACCACTTGGAGACAACACTTTTTGCAAATCAAGCAGTAGCGCAGAAAATTTTCGTGTCAATTTGTGAATCACGTTTATAATTTTCTTTTAAAGATCTAAAATGTAAAATGTATTTTAAGCCATCTTTTAGATATTAATCTAAATTGTAACACTAAAATAAGATTTTGTCTTCATCACAGTGCGGCCGCTCCTCCGTTCTACGTAGGCATAAGTGTCAATCTACAAACAAACGCGCGGGAACTCCCCGCGTATAAGTCTCAAATTACTCTTTGGACCTTGTACGTTTAAATTCATGCTACATATGCCGTTATACTTTAGTGAAAAGTCGTGTTTCCATGCAGTTTTTTTTTTGTTTTAATAGCTCACATGATTAATCATATCGAAAGGATGCGTTTACCATAAAAAAGTCAAAATTGACAAATTGTTAGTTTGGCCCATATACGTAGGACCCATCGATATGTATATTAAATAATCTTTAACACATCTAAACTTTTAGATGTTATGGGAATATGCTTTAACTACTGCTTTATAATGTACCTGGCTACAACATAAAAAAAATCAGTTTCTTTAAAGCCTGCGGTATATAAGTCTCTAATCACAATTTTTGTGTAATACCTAACATCTATTGCAAAAATTAATTCCCCTTACGCCACAAACCCAAACTATCAAAAGTTGAGAGCCACTGCCAAAATGATACCATTACAGTATCGACACGGGGAAGGAGCCAGCGAGTGACCTCCAAAGCCATGTGACTTGCAGAACTATTGTCAGAGACCACCTATAAGCTACCATAAATTATAAGAATAGGGACAAAACTGTAACAATCCCGGAACGGTAGTTGGCAAAAATTGGCAAAGGGTTGTCATTGTTACGCCCGTAACAATAAACATTGTTCTATATAAGCAATATATCATTTGTAAATTTGGTAAAAGTTGGAAAGGGTAACAGTAGGGTTATATAAAGTAACAAATTTGTCTTATTTTTTTACTACAAATAAAATACTTTTCGATTGCTGGTTGGAAGTAAAGTTTAGCTAGTGGTGGCTAAACATTTGAATCATTTACATGATCTAATGTCGTTGCTGTTCTATTGGATGTAATTGGAACGGTCTTCGAAAGTTAGGTCTGGACCTGACCGATCCTGGGGTTAGATCAAAAGAAAACACGTGCCAGAATAAAAAAAAATAAATAAAAAAAAAATAAAAAAAAAAACACTATTCAGATGGCTTTTTTGATATAAAGCTTGAATTGTTTGCTTCTAGCTTGTGATGAATTAATTATTTGAAGGAAAACACCGTAAAGGAACGGTGAAGAAAAAAGTCGTAAGATATTTGCACGCCTAAAAGTTCTTATATTTATACCTAAGTATAATTTATGAAGTCTGTTGTCTGCACTAGGACAGCGTAAACTATCACCTAGCCACTCTCAGTTGTAGAGGAGGCAATGCCTAGCAGTGGATTGTATGAATTAAAAATCTTTCCCAAAGCATGAAGTCAAAATCATTAGAATTGAGTAGATTAGATCTTTATATTCCTAGTGACATATTAAATCTACATAAATATATCCCGTTAAATGAGGTTAGCTAAATATATTGTTAATTCATTATGAATCGCTTTAGAACGTGAACGCTAACTAGTGTTTCGAATTAGTTGGCTCCCTAGGGATTGTGCATGAATCAGCGATTTCATGGACGCCATTGTTAGCTTCCGATCAACGTTGTAGGCAAATAAAAAATATTCGTAGCATTTTCTCGATTTTAATTTTAGGTTATATTGACTGCGTCGTGGCCTTGCGGCACAAGTATGTGTCGTGCGATATAGAGGTCCCGGGTTCGATTCCTGGGTCGAGAAAAATGGTTTCCATTAAGAAATTCTCAATGGGATCACGGAGTTTGGAAATGTGCCCGACTAACGGCAATAAGCTTGCCCCCTATTACGTGGAACTGATACATACTTGGCGAAATGTGGGTGCAGAAATGCACCTTAGCCTATCCGTTACAGGAATACAGGCGTGAGATTATGTATTGTGTGTGCGTTATACGATTTGGCAATCGAACCCAAGATATTCCGATTGCACAAAAGATTTGCTATTTTATCTCATCTTCGTCAATGATTAAATTCAATAGATATTATAGTACAAACGTTTGTGTTTTACAGTAATTTAAATCTATAGTCCTCAACTTATCTTAACTTATCATTTAGGTAGTTGCCTTATTTATACGGGCTCTCATTATAAGAAGATTAAAGAAGGATGCAGACCGTAGCCAAGCATGTCAAACTTGTCTAAGCGATATATTTTTTTCATTATAACCAACTATTGCGATACAAAGTCCTAACTTTGTAGATAAAAAAAAACTCAAGTCTCAGCTTGGTTTCAAAATACTCAATAATTCTATTGTATATTTTAATGTAAAACCTCATTGAAGTTATTATTAAGAGAGTTTTCACTTTTTCCATGTTTCACTGTAATTACAAAATATTGATCAACGATTTCTTTATCCGATTAAATTTGTTACATATGTTAGTTATATGCCGTGCGATTTATAGGTCCCGAGTTCGTTTTCCGAGTGGGGCAAAGTGTTATTGGGTTTTTCTGTAAGGAAAATTTTCAATAGCAGCACGGTGTCTGGAAATGTTCCCGAAAAACGGCAATAGACTAGCTCACTATTACGTGGGTAGACAAACCTGGCGAAATATGGGTGCAGAAGTGCACCTCTACCTACCCCTTCGGGGAATACAGGTGTGAGGTTACGTATATGTCATTAGTGTAAAATATCAAAATTAATATGATTATGCGTTCTATAATTTACACACTACTCATTTGTAAATTCACGTCATGTTTAAAGCCAAACAGAATTATCTTCACTATAGCAGTGTTGTGTAACGCGCTATTCATCATGGTATTTCTAAGAAAACCATTACTAAAGATTTCAGCACGTACGCACCTCTTCCTAGAATATTATTTATTATATGTATAGGAAAACATGTGTTATTATCGGAGGAAACTATAGATCGTAGTAGGCGCCTGGCGTAAAGGTCAAAGGTTTTGCGTGCGTCAATAAAAATATGGATTTTTTTTTTCTTTTCCTCGTTGTATCTTTATTTAATTGCGATTTCGGCAAGTATAGACATTGTACACACATTGTCATCTATTGGTCAAAAATATTGGTCATAAAATATTAAAAACAATGGCGCATTTCAAATATGATGGGAATTCTTACAGATTCCAAGTATAAGAACAGAATCGAATAGAGGCTTTATGGGATGATTACGTCAAAAAAAGATAAAGAATTTAGCATAGAGAAAGCCTTGACAATGCTCCGCACATAGAAGTAAGAGAATGATCTCTTTCATGAATGATAATAATGATACATCCTTCATATGATTATTATTTTGTTTATATTTATATTTTAATATTCTCCGAAGCGAAATAATCATCAAACCATAGAAAAATACAACTTTTTACAAATTTCCATATTGGTTCTGTAGATCTATTCTTTACAACACACTAAGGTCGCCTATCATTTGTACCTATTTAAGCAGTCATAAACAAAACTAGGTAAACAAAAACGACGCAATTTAAATACGTGCTATTAAAAACGTTTATATATATATGAAACTATGAACAATTTGTTTTAAATGTACGACTAGCCGCCATCGCTGCGGTGTGCGGAGCGTGCAGCTAAAACTTCTGATTAATGGTGGGTCGAGCGGCCCGCCCGACTGCACCGATGCACGCAAAGATTAACTACGCACACTAAATGTTACATCAAACGTAATTAATGCCTATACGTTATTATTTTCTGAATTATGGGAGGGTATGATTCAGTGACGTCACAAGGCTTTGTTCGTCAAGTCCGGAATAGGAAATCAAACAAAAACAAAATAATTTGATTTATTTAAGTACATGTGGGAGGCCTATGTCCAACAGTGAACGTCTTTTGGCTGATGATGAAAGTACATATACATATGTGTATAGAGTATTTTGTTTTGTAAGTACGACGTATAGTGAAATTTAATATCGTACTAGGTACTGCTCGGTAATGTATTTTGTAGTTAAATGGGAACGAGTTTTTCTGGCACAATTCCTGTTATTTAATATTTTTGACAGTGTCCTACAATCATCCGTTTTATTAAACTAGTCCCTAAAAACATGGGGCTCTACAATGTGAATTATATGCTGCTACTAGGAACGGGTCTTTATGAGGTGAGAGAAATGAGATTTTAGTCACGTGGGCTTGATAAGTGAAATTCTTATAATTTTTATATTGAATACACGTTATTATGAAGACAATCGATTAATCGCCAATTAGTGGGCCACATCTTTAAAAAACAAAGCTTTCAAGTACTCTTAATTCCATTGCCAGCATCTCAAGCGATGTGTCTCATCTGCTCTTTGCCTAATACTTATTCGTTGTTCGTAGTAAATCGTTTCTCCAGGACTTGATTAAAAGTTCTCTGTGCAGTGTTGCAATGGGATTTCGATATGGAAACTGCAATATTATGACTCTCTGGACGGAGCGCTCGGAAAAATTACATTTAAACCGCGCGAGTACACTTGTGTGGCGATGTGTTGTTCTGCATGGCCTGGCGTTTGTTATTAATGATCTACGTCGTATTTAGAGAATTGTCAGTTGCAATTTTTGTTTTATTTAAATGCAAATTACAATTAGGATTTTATGTTTTAATAGTTATATCTTATTTAAGATTATGTTAGTGTCATATTTAGGTATGATTATATTAATTTTAAATATCATATCCATATTTTTTATATTTGTATTTAAAACATAACAAAACTCATATGTCAGTCACAAAAGAAATTATGTGTATTTGTTCACATTTTTTACTAAATTAATTACGTATTTTATGGTATCGTCCTAATGACAAATATATTTTTAGTCTGCAAAATACGAGTATTCAGCATTGGTGTTGCATATACATATATCCAATGTTAAAAACATTATAATAAAGCAAGTTGCAAACATAGCATTAAAAAAACAACTCCCAAAAATAACACTGCACTGCGAACAAAACAATTTGTTATTATAAAGTTGTTTTTAATTCAACGACTCGATAAATACACTGATGAAAGGGGAGGCAACGGAACAAAAGAGTTGCTAATAGAAAAACGTTATCCATTTCAATGTGACTGAGCCCGCGGTCGCAGCCGGCGAACACTCGGTTTTCCCAGGGATCCGAGCAAATAATAATAACCAACACACCCCGGGGTGGAAAGCTGACGGAAAAAATACAAGAAAAACCACCACAATTCGGAAAAATCACTGACCAGTATATTTTGACCTATCAGGCTTTTCTTATTCGTCCACTTGTGGAGGTTTGAAAAGATCTGACGGGTCATTTTTGGTTGGACTTTGCGTACGCGGAAGTAAATTCTGTTTTACGCCGACATTTTTCCTTTAGGGAAAAGTTATATTTACAGCGTGATATAGCTTTCTAATTCGCCTATAACAATTAATTTGTTTATGAACGATTTCATTATTTTAAACATCATTGATACCTATACGCAAAACAAATTATTGCGTTTAATGAAAATATTTTAAAATATTAAATAATTATATTCCTGAGCTCATATTTACTGACTACGTTAAAACGCCTTATAAATGGAACCACTTATTACATTTAACTGTACAATAAGTATTAATTAAACGTTATTAATAATGCGACGTATTTAGCTCGCGTATAAAAAATATTTACCCTAAAGATTCGTTACGCCTCGTGTCTCGGCTATTTAGAAATCGCATAAGGTAGGCAACGTTTTTAATTAATAACATAAAGGAGTCCTTTCAAAGAAACGGTCGGAATGTTGAAACGTAAACGGCATGAATAATAGTTTTAAATGTATTTGAATAAGCAGTTCATTAATTATGTGCCGGGGGTATAATAGTAATTTTTGACGGGGCCCTTCCTGCTTTCAATGCTTTCGTTCAGTTACACAATTTTTTCGATCTCGTTTTTGGACGCACGCTAATGATTTTGCGAAAGTTAAATTTGGAATTAGTTTTAAATTCGTTCTGTGACTACATTTTTTGTTCTTAGAAACTATTTAAAAAGTATTTAGTTTTAGATTAGTGTATTTTGAAATTTCTAACTTCAGTTTCAATTCGAATTGTATAGTACGAAGTCGATAACAATACTATAATAGCTACTTTTTTTTTATTTAAGCAATGCAATTATCGCAAACATCAGAAGTAGAAGGCTTTTAACAGTTTAAAACTAACAAAAAGGCGACAATCAAGTCACACAAGGTCAATTTTTTAAGTTAGGATTTTAAAAAAGGAACAATAAACTTTGCACGACATAAGTCACGTTCGAATGCTGAGTTTTTCACAAGTCGTTAGTTTCGGCACACATGCATAGCTTATAGTGCTTAGTTCTTGTCAAGTTGCTGGGCTAAGGTGGCTGTACATGATTAATAGCTCTCATTACCGAGGTGAGCCCCTGGATGTCAGATTTGCGTGCACACATGCGCTAACTGTCCGCCGTGCTTAGACATTAGTTTGGTAATCCACATCCTACAGGTATGGTAAACCGAGGATTAATCGTGTCTTGCGTACCTTCATATTTTATAGTTTATGCATAGTACATAACATAGTCTTCTATGCCAGTATCCAGGATAATCAAATGTGTGTTTTTACACACACATTTTTCCAGATTCATTTTAAGTGGAGGCGAGACTATTACTGATTTTAGGGCACATTTATAGAATCCGTGATGTTACTGTGACATTTTCTAATAGAAAAAACTACTAAGTATGCCTCAGTACAACAAAGCAGTTAATAAAATGTTTAGTATAGTACTTACCTTAAATGATTTTGAACTGTTATGTTATGGAGCTACTTCAAAAAACGTATGAAAAGACATGGTAAGTGTTCACCAGAAAATTAGGAAAATTAAATTGTGTTTGAGATTCATTGGATTTCGACGAATGGCTATAATACATATGTTCAAAGCTGTAGGTCGAAAAGTCAGAGGTGTGTGCCTGGGGTTTGAACCTGCGACCGCCGAAATTCTCGACCGCGCGTCTAAACCTCGAGGCCATCACTACTTATATTTGTTGGCAAAATTTGACGTGAACGTGGATAACCAAAGGCATATTAGTGAGAGATAACATTGTTACTTATAAATAATATTTTTAATACTCCAAACGATGCCCATTATGTTAAACATAAATATCGGCTCACATGACCACAGTCACTGTACTGAAAGCTGAAAGGGCGCGTTCATCGGGTCGGGCCAATTATGAAAATAGCGCACCTGCGCTTGTCAAACGCCGCCGCGGTTGTCTGCCGTCCTGCTAATCATTAATCTTCCAAACTCCTTATACCTCTGCATTCCCGGTACCGCGGCCCGCTTGTTTATTGTGCCGTACAAATAGATTCCATTTTATTTGTTATACTTTGCTGTCTATTTCGGATGTTTGAAATTTTGTATCGCGGGTCGGGTTTATTTGATTGTAGTGACATCTGTGGAGCATAAATAAAAATTTAATTTTTTAGTATTTTTATGTGTGGTTTATGTATTTTTGATTGCATGTTTTTGTTTGTAAATATTTATGATTTTCTCAACCATTATCTAAAATGAGTCGATGAAATATTTTTTTTGATTGATTTTTTTATGGGTGTTTTTAACACATCATTTACTTATAAAGGTAAAATATAATAAACATAATACCTATGTTTCTAATTAATATTAAAATATTCCAATTTTTAATTATTTGGTTCTAATATTATAAGAAAAAGTCTAAAGTTAAGCCAATACAATTTTTATAAATAAATGGGACAAAATAACCAATGAAGTCACCAGCGTATCAATGTGTCCTATAGCTTCGTCGCACACTGTGACATGAAAATAAACTTTTGAAATTCAAGAAACAATGATTAGGTATGTACTTAAAATCAATAAATTGTAGATAAGTCATGACTACAGCCTTTTTTACATTGTGTATCTAGGAACGCAAGTCCGATTTAATATTATAATAATATGTAAATTATGATTATTAAAAAAATATGTATTCTTCTTCTTGATTTTATCAAAATAAAACATTCTATGGCCAATATGCATGAAAAGTACAAGTACGCATCATCTAAGTAGTTAAGTTTACTAACGCCATCTATCAACGAATAGCTAAAAACGGAATTAATAAAATGTCGCATTTAAGCAGATTAGCGCCATCTCCATTTGAGTAGCTTGAACTAACGTACCATAGTATTGATCCAAGCCTCCAACATTTACATTTTGGGGTGGAGCTGGTTGTATTAACGTTTTCATTATACATCGTAAGATAAGGCCGGTGATTTCATTTTTGTCTTTTAGGGGTATGTTTAACTTCAAAGCAGAGGCGAATTTACTTAAAAGGTAGATTGAATCTCAGCAATTGACGGAGCTTGTGGAAGCCAAACCTAAACTGTTTCATTAAAAAAATATAAACCCTTAATTTTGCTACAAACTAGTAAGCAGGGCGTAATTGCTGGATCTAGGAATGTCTTGACTCTTGTTCCTTACAATTGTAGAAAGAGGTCCATACCAAGACTCTTTTTACAAATAGAAATAGATATTATAGAATTGGCATTATTTTATTTTTCTACATAGTATTAATAGTCCTTTTATATATCCAACGCTTATAATTTGTAGCTGCCAACAATTTCTCTAAGCAAATTAATGTATCCTATTCATAGATTAAGCAAAACTACTCCACCTTCTTCAATATTAGAAATCTTTCTCATGTCTATTTATGTGACGCTTCCATACTATTTTGTATAATTTATTGCATAAATGGGTCTGGTATTCTTAGAACAATCCTAACTATATTTCAAAAGTAGCTTGGATGTAAATAACTAATCTGTTTATGTTTTAATTGTGGAAGCAATTTCAGGAATATATTTATACCATATCTAAGTGATAGTTTTGTTCTCACGTCTCAGATTTTACTATCGTAAATGGTTTGAAAACTATGATAAATCTCCTAATATGTATCATCTCAACATTTTAATACTAAATTTTCTTTTATGAATATAGAAGCGATAAAATTAAAAGGGAAATAACAGACGAAATATAATTGAATATTTATTTGTTTTTTAAACAATGATGCCATTTTTGTGTACAAGTCTGAAACGTTTATTTTAAAGCATGTAAATTTTATTATAGCATGAATATTATTAAAAAAAACACATATGTTAGAACATCAAACTTAATAGAAATACATTTTAATATAACAAATCTCTGTGTATGTTTGAAAAATTATGAATATTATGACATTTTAAATTTTCAATACAAATGTAATTAAAGCAGCTTTATTATTACATTTACGAGTATATTATACAAGAATCACATAATTAATATTAGTATGAGTACATTGTTTCTATGAGATCTTCTATTCAGATTACACATTTTCCCTTTAGATTATAATACATAAATTAACCTAGGTATTTATTAAATCTTTTAATATTTCAGCATTCACAATATATTTAGAACACTTAAATGTAAAATAAGAATTTAATCAAATTATTTAAATGACATAACTCTCAGAGTTGAAACCCAAACTACATTTTGATTTTAAAATTGACTTATTTTTAAAACAATAAAAAAAAAACATTTACAGAAATACAAAACTTCTTGAGCGTCTTGGCTCTTCGTTCAGCAAGTCTTGAGCGTGGCCGTGCATGCACCACACAAACCTCTCTAGAACCGAATTTGTCGCCTCACTTCAAACAAATTCGGATCTACAGGGTAGATGTAGGGCACTAATAATGATGCTTTGGTGTCGTGAGGTCCGGCTTCACTCTGCAATGGCTCAGAATGTACTATGAAAATAAACGAAAGAATTAGTGGGAATTTAAAAATATTTTTTATTTAACTGTTAATATGTAATTACTTTAATTTTATTTTATTTCAAAATTAATGCGTCAATATAGCATTTTAAATAAAATCACAATTTTTTTTTAAGTAATTAAACCAAAAAAGGTAAAGGAGTTGAATGTAGAGCAATTTGTCGTCAAGTGAATACCGAGTTGATACTTGGTGTTCCGAGACATGGCTAATGATTACATTCCTGAGATACCGTCGCTGTTAGTAATGTGTATGAGTAAGCTTCTACTCTACACGGCCATTTTGGAGGCGTGTTAGGTTAGATTTTGATAAATATTCCTTTATTGAAAATATTGTTGAAATAAATTAAATTTGAAAAAAAAAAAACTTTTGTTCTATAAAATGTTAAGATCAATGTTAGTATTAAATAATAATTGTGTGAAATAAATAATGAAACTTCTCTGTTGTCAAGTAGCTTCGGCGTCGCTGGTTGATGGCGCTCATTATCTGGAAATAAAGAAAAAAATAATTAAATACTTGTAAATACCATAAAAACTTAACGTCAATCTAATAGACACGTTTATTACGAGATAATGTATCCAAAACAAATTGTCAAAACGGGCATCGATCAAATATAATAGTGTTGTCAACGCGCGGCATATTTTTATCGATTATGGTAAATTACGCGACGGCGGCGTCAGCCACACAATTGGTTGCCATATCGAGCGTGTAACAGAGCAGTAGGCAAGTGCCGTAATCGATCATCGTAATTGCGCCAGTTATCTATAGACACGGAGCTCTAAAATAAACACGGAGACAAGTGAGGACGGCCCTGTTTGTACAACCTTACACTGTGTCCACACATGAATAATGGTTGTGGTCCCATTAACGCGACACGGTCGAAAGTGACATTGGAGAAAGTTAAAAATTCCATCGCATTACGTATCGACGGAAGGAACTTGTTAGCACTCGCCGCATTTTAGCCGGAGCGCGCTAATCAATATAAAACAATGTTTGTTGTAACGCACGTAATCATGTGATATTTCGCAAATGTTACATCACCGGCAGCCTCATCAGAAACTACGATATTTAACACGTTTAAAACGTTAGCTCATTTTATTACTTACTTACTTATTCGTAACTGTAACGTATAATCGTTTTTATTCACTGCCGATGTATGCGTTTTAACAAAAAAAAACAATTAACTAGGACAAGATTAACATTGTCCATAATGTAATTCGCACTACGCATACCTGATTCATTGGGCCTCCCGAGTAGGGGGATAACTGGCGCTGACAGTTGAAACAAAATCGTTTACACGCGATTATCTTTGATCCCGATTTGAGCCACTGATTAATAAAGTATCGATTTTAATTGAGGCGTCCACAGGAGTGCGTTGGGTACGCGTCGCGTCACTATGTCTGCGCTACCCGCGAATTCGGCCCGTTGATTCGCCAACCTTGGCGTAACGAGGTCGCCATCCGCCCGGCGGCGGCGCGGCGCAGGCAACTGGGTCAGGGGACGCGCATGCGCGAACTCCGGACGCAGGCAATGAGCGCCGCCCCCGGCCTGGGACGGAATGAATGGCCCAGACCCCCCGCTTATCGGCGCCAGTGTAGGCTGACCTCCCCTTCCCGGCTGCCTATTGGCATTTGATACCCCAGTAAACGCGGGTTGAGCGTTAAAGGAGCTCTCTTTCGCCTGGTCCCCGGAATTTCAAGCAGCTGTTGAACAAATCTGTTGATCAGCCCACTAGTTGCTAAGCGAATCTTGTGATATTTGATTTGATGTGCCTGTGTAGGTACTTTATTATTCCCAGTTAATACAATGCGCTGACAGATATTAAAATCAATAAATTCATGCGTCATTGCATCGCTCCGTCGTCGATTCTAGTTGCGTACGCTATCGATTCTTGTATGATTTTGTCCTTTGCTTGTCCGATTACATCTGTTATGTATTACTCAATAATATTAACTGATGTTTGATGCTAATAATTTAGAAGGTTCGCATTGAGAGTTATTAACTATGTATTATGTTGTTGTCTAATATTTTATTAATTACTTATGTACATTACGAAACCTTTTCACTCGTACCCTTCGTATTCAATAGTAATGTTAGCATTACGCAGGGAGAATTTCATTCCGTTTTGTACACATCAGCATAAGAATAATTTATGAATGTAACAGACTTTTCCGAGTTACTTTGTGTTCCGTTATTTCCATTTTAGTCTCTTGTATTCCGGACATGTAATTACATAAAGCTAGCAGCGAGAACCATTTTATGACGTAAAAATTATTTAGTCATACGGTTTTTATTTGCTCTCTACTATGTATGCGGGGATGGAATTAAATTATTTTATTTACAAGCCATTCAGAGCAGATATACAATTAAGTATGTTTATAGTCTTGAATGTGGTAGAAACAGATCAATAAAATAATGATACTCGTATTCAGTAATGTAAAATAAAATAAAATCCGCCTTAATTTATGGATTCAAAGGCAAGACAAACCCGATGTATAAATTCAACAACAAAGCTAAAACTAGCTATATCGGTAGTTAACATAAATTTTATGCGCTCCAAATGTTAGGCCATACATTTCCACCCTAGAAGCCTGCACTGACCTAGATGTGCCAAATAAATCTAACTTCACGGACAGTTTGCTGTATTTATGAACTACGTCCGATGTAACTCCAAATTACAATCCTAAATGTTGCTTTACAAAATCACTGAGGATTAAAACAAAAAGAAATGTTGGTATTGATAAAATAATTGTTGAAGTCAATGTTGAATATTCACTCACCTTACAGCCGATCGATTATAAAACAAAAAAAAAATAAGTAAAGAAATAACACTGGCTGATCACTACTGACTGAATTTATAAGACAAAATAAAAAATATAAAAAAGCACAAAGGAAACGATGCAATCACCACGAGAGTCGATCTCGATGTGATGCGTTCCCAGAGCGCGTATCGCACGAAACTATTGGTGATGAAAACTATTAGTGAACCACTAATTGTACGTCAGCCTACATAAATGGTGGTAATTGCCCCATTTACACATTTTGTTAGTTCGCTCTGCATAATTGTTGGCTGTTTGCACGGATGATACGAATGTGCCGAACACGAGAAATTAGGAAATAATTCTAATGGCGCCCTCGCAGCGGGAGAAAACACAGGTGCTAATGGGCAAATTGTATCAATTTTATTAGATCATGCGGTTGGTATAGAGGTGGTAATAAATAGGTCATAAAACTCGTAAATGGACGAGAAATATACTGTACATAGAAATGGAAAAAAAGATTTTGAGTTTACATTCCATATATTAAGTTAGTCAGTTAGTGCCTCGTGGTCTCGCGGTACAAGTATGTGCCGTGGGATCTAGAGGTCCTGGGTTCGATTCCCGGGTCGGGCAAAGTGTTATTGGGTTTTTCCATTAGGAAATTCTCAGTAACAGCACGGAGTCTGGAAATGTGCCCGAAAAACGGCAATAGGCTCGCCCCCTATTACGTGGGACTGATACATACCTGGCGAAATGTAGGAGCAGAAATGCACCTCTGCTTACCCCTTCGGGGAATACAGGCGTGAGTTTATGTTTATGTAAGTTAGTCAAATTTTATAACAGAAATGGTGGGGTGTAAAACATTTATATTAACATTGATTCTGTTTAGTAATTTTTCTCATTTTGGGGACAAGATATTACTTGGTAATTTTACTAATATTTAAAAAAAACATGAAATTGACAAATACACCAATATCTATAATAAAAACCAGCAAAAATGTTGCAATTTCGATCCGGATATTAGAAAAGCTGTGACCAACAAGAGCTTTATATGCATAATTTTCAAGCTAATACATAACAAAACTGCCACCACATCTTAATTTTATGGAGCCTCGGTTAGAATAATTACAAATAAACGACTCAACAATTTCAATAGTAGAAGTCTAATAAAAAAAATACGATTTTAACATAGTATTTGTAACTACCCCAATTAACATATTTTAAACCCCCAAATCAGAAAGCCCTATCTAAATAACGGCATTTTTACCTACAACACCCAAAAGCTCGAGGAATAGGTATAAAGATACTTTATATACGTTCTTTATATAAAGATACTCCGAGCAAACAAAGCTCTTATCAACATTAACATCTAAGAGACGAACTCTTTGGAAAAAACCTATGGACCCGCAGTGGATGTCATATACTTATCTACTCCTTTTTTTATATGAAATAACAGCAATTTTTTTTACATACATACGTAAACTCACGCCTGTATTCCCCGAAGGGGTAGGCAGAGGTGCATTTCTGCACCCACATTTCGCCAGGTATGTATCAGTCCCACGTAATAGGGGGCGAGCCTATTGCCGTTTTTCGGGCACATTTCCAGATTCCGTGCTGTTACTGAGAATTTCCTAATGGAAAAACCCAATAACACCTTGTTACCTTCCTCCAATTGCTATCAGTTACGAAATTCAGAAGCCTAGGATAACCTTCGTCATGTAATCCATGAACTGTACAATAATATATGCGTTTGTCATGTGGGTGAGTAGTTCCGAAGGTGGCATTTGCATTTCTGCTATTGTATAACTAGTATTAGACAATAGTACGGGTTAAATCATAGTTGATTTCGTTTGCGCAGCCGTTTATCGGTGGACAAAGCGTACGAATTAATACATTCATGATATTATATGGCACATTGCATACAAATTGATGGGCACTACCCAGGGTTTTTACTGCGTTAGTTAAAAAAGGTCGTGACGCAATCAACCTTCTTGGATGACAGCATCGTAGGATGGAATAGAATCTCTTATTCAAATAAGGATATGATGAGAATATTAGTTAATGAAGGAATCATTTTACATATGTCTGCTCAATTCAATGTTTAAGAACTTTTGCAAAATTCTGTAAAAGGGTTTCACATCGTAAAGTTTTACAAAAATACTGATTTAATTGCAAGTATTATAGGTTTTTTTTAAATGCATAAATAATAAAAGTTCTTTTAGTGTATAATAAATGCTCTACCTACTAGTATAGGTCGTATCTAGTACGAGTATATCTTTGTAACATTAATTGCATAATTTATTTAACGTGGATCAATGGTAGCCGTAGCACAGAAATATTACAATATGATTTTTCTTTCCGCTTTGAATTACTCAGGTAGTTATTGTAAGTGTGAACAATATGCGAAGTTTTTATAGCGGAACTCTAAATGTGAGAGATGAGTAATACAGGAACCTTCTACAGCGCTAATAAATGCCGACCCAGAAACTATGCCGGCTAAAACAATTAACGGGAACATTTACTCCGTGTTTTTAAAGCAGTACACAGGGCACTATTGTCGATGAATCTTTTTCACCTTTCATAGATTTTATGGCGCTTGTTCATAGAAGTCCTTTGTTTCGCAAAAAGAAACCGTTCGATATTTGAATTCGGAAAATTTGGGCAGTTTGTTTTATAATTCTAATGTTCCATTTTTGAATTATCTACTGTTATATGCTCCTACTATGGATTTATGGAATAATATTTTTATGCCACGATAAAATTGTATAATTATATCAGAAAGGGAATTGCTATTTGCTTTTCTCGAATAAATGATAATAAAATGCGCTTATTTCTTGGTATGGAGATGTACAATTAAGTTTTAATTAACACCGAGTTGAACATTCAGAACAGAACCCGGATGTACAAATTTAAAAATAAAATACTGTACTCTGTAATGTTCAAACGCTATCATTCAAAATTTATGACTACTGAGTAATTACAAAAATAACTTACAATTGTAATAGACGCCCGCTCGTGTCAGCCACTCCCGCAATTGGCGCCATCTGAAATGATTTCCACGCAAGCCATTAATATTTATAAGAAATATTATGTCAAAAGATGAAAGCGCTCCACGGCATAATTCAATGTATCAGAGCCCACAAAAAGCTTCCGCCGATGGAAACCGACCTTGTTCATCCTGCTTGATACGCGCCAAACTGGCGTTCACTTGACAGTCCCGCCAAACATGGCCGCCACTCGTGTGGGAAGCGGAAACGCACGAATTACCACGAGCCAGAAAGGGTGCGAGCGATGGGCGGCACGCAGGCGCGCGACGAGGACGGCCGACAGGTCCTGCCCGTTCGAAATTTTAGACAGAGATAGCTATACGGGATTTGATGGGCGAGTGAAAGGATAAGAATCTCATCTAAACGGTTTTTAGGGTGGAGCTGTCTGGACTTTCGGGTTCGCGAGACGCGCAGATGGCAACAAAAAGGGACCAGTCGGGACTAAAATTTGGGAATAAATTGAACGACATTTTTACCACATTGCTGCGCGGCCGTCCGTCTCGGGTCAGGAATGAGTGCAGAAATGTTGCTCTTTACATTGTTCAACTTGATTCTGAATGCACAGATATAGGAGCGGGCTTAATTCAATTTTTCGCATATTAAATCTATTGACGTAGATATTTTTTACTTTATGCGTGTAATATTTAGTAACAGAACACGATTCTCATAAAAAATTGACGTATTCAACTTATGGGTTCAGTGACACAGGATTTATTGTTGGCTTCCTGCCGTTTTATTAAACTTCATATTTTTCCTAAACACGATCCCGCCGACCAAATTTGTCTTCCGCTTTTTGTTTATTCAAACGGTAGTACCTAATCCTTGCGTCTTCTTTTAGGCGAATTGTATGGCCGCGTCTGAAGTACACGCGCTGTCAGACATTACTATGAGTGACATCATTTTTGGATATAGGACAACTCGAGGCGTATTATAAGTCTTATGTCGACGACATATAGACTACATTCGCGGAGATAAGACTCCGAAATCTGGATGGCTTTGGATCGTAGTACAGATATTCATGTCGCCACAGCGGCGGAACGTAATTCCATTTGGTTATTTTGACATTTGTTTTTCTTTCTTTTACTGTTATTATTCTTGTTGTAATAAATGTTTTCAACTCCTATGTATGTTCGATGAGAATAATTGTACACGTGGAAACATTTTTTGTGGACGATAAACACATATTAGAAGAACGAAAGTCAACGGCAAAATATCGATCGATTGCTCAATCTCATTGGGCGGACAATATGCCGCCTACTCCATGTCATAAGATGGGCGAACAAATGGCGAGAAAATTCTTAAATATTGAAATTTCTTGAAAATATTCGTAATAATGTGTAAAATAAAGTCCCAAGAAATTGTTATGTAAATTCTATTAACCTTGTTCTATCGAAAATTTTCAACAAATTTTAGAAACCTGCCTTTCTAAGAGCTCAAAAATTTGATCCGATACATTACGCAATGTCAAATTGAAGATTTATAATCATTCATCCATCAGGCGAAAGAGGTTCACTGCTGGACATAGGCCTCTCCCAATGACTTCGAAGATAATGCCTTATAAAAAAAAGTAAGACATACTAAAACTTCAGTGTTCTGTTTTATATCTGTCAGTGTTCCAAATTTGAAATCAATTTATGACCAAGTTCACGATGGAACCTTCAAGACAATCGAAGAAACAATGAACCATATTTTTATGACGCCGGCAGTAAAACTTCGCGTTAACACAAAAAAGCTTGTTTTATGATGCCTAATCTGGAATTCCTTACGTTTCCATCAAATATTCTAGGCTGCACGATATAAATCTAGAAAATGTGTCTCAAGAGACGCTGTCTATAAGTCGTAAAATACGAAAAGATCGACTTTTTCGGCGTAAATATTTTTCTGCCAACACTTACTAGCATGAATACATGTTTAAGTTATTGATCAGGGGAAGGGGAGTTTGAGTATTATCATCTGCCCAACACGCCCGAATGTACCTAAAAGATTTGGAAATGAAATTATTCACCATAATGTCACTTATAATTTTGTTTCAGCTTCTCTAATGTTGGTCTTTTATTATATTTCCAACATCAAAATTGACCAACTTCATGATTACTTTACTTCTTAGGCTAATTATACTAAAACACTCAGATTTTTGTAACCAGTAGCAAATCTTCCATGAAATGAAGATAAGATTACCAATTATTATGTTAACCTGGTTAAAAAGTTTAATAATATCTTCCAAGATAAGAGATTAACGACGGAAGCTGCCGTGCGCTGTGTTTGCTTAAACATTATAATATCCTATCACGGGAGATTAGCTTGTGGTGTTTGTCACCTGTTTAACGTCTGATAAATCTATATTTAACTAAGATAAGCACGGTCTACTGTGAGTTACGGCCGGGTAACCTATCAACTCTTTAAATATAGTATCAACTTGAAGGGCAAGATATTTTTATTTTTTTCACAAACTGGCACAAAAACCATGAGAATATTTCATAACAAGTCTGTTATGATGCTGTTCAAATTGTGTTTTTGAAGGCAGAAACGATCTTCTCTTTGTTAGTTGAAATGCTTTCTATGTTAAGTTCCAGAGAAAGCCGAAATTGTAGGTATTAATCCAAGCATGTTATGTCTATTACAACATTCAAATATTTTGTGAAGAAATTGCTTTGTTCACTAATATCTCTGCCTCTGAATTAATTTGCAGTAACTGTTTGTATTTCAACATCGTAATTGTATGTACATATTTGATTTGGAATTTATAATCATACAGCTAAACGTTAAGCATTTAAAGTAAGTATTATACAATATAAGGTAAAGAGTTTCCTATGTAATTTTATTTGCTAATGCCACATCGTGCGGTTACTGGTCCCAGATAATAACACCAAACTAAGTACTGTGTACTTATTTGATGTGTCTACATTAGATATGACCATTCATAGAATTCTGCTTGAGTTAGTACTAATTGTTGATAAGAGCCTCGTGTTAAATATAACTGGGATCATGTAAACAAATCTAATAATATATACCAACAGAAAAATTCTAAATAATTTTAGCGCGATCTAAATTAATCTAAGCAAATTTCAAAATCCTAACAAATTTTTCTTTCTAGATCTATATGAGGAAACAAAAAAGCTATGTAGTAGTTTCCAAGAATATTTGATGGCGTAAAGTATTACATTATATTTATATAGCACAACCGAACGAAGTTGAAATCCATTAAAGTTAAAATTCAGTTACGGTATCATAGTATATTCACATTAAGCGACAGTAAAACTTGGTAATGATAAGTCAAACGGAAAGGATCCCTCGCGCACGCGAACCTCAAGAACATGTTATTTATTTACAGGCTGTTTATGAACTTTAGAAGTTTTAATGACAATGAATATAACTTAAGGTAATAAAAATACATTAATTCTGATACAAGTTTGACACGCGATTTTCCCTTGGGGGGAAGCGTTGCCAACAACGCTTGTTAGTTAAAAAACTTTCATGGTGTTTTTTTTAGCTTCTGATATATTGTTATTGTTATGCTTAAGAATAAATAGATTAGCAGTTTAAGAAGAGTTATAACTCCGTTTACTGATATTGATACGTTCTACTAAGGTTGCACAGTTAATATGCAAATTAATTTAATTTCTATTTCTTTTATCGAGGAAATATGTGACTGGTTTTTTTATACTGCTTGCTAAGGATTAAAAACATATTGTCAAACACCATGGATTAAAGTATACTGCAAGTCGTGCTTATGTAATGAATACCCGCATAAAAAAATATCACAAAAATTTTTTATTTTTTATATCTAGCCCGCTCCGTAAAATCAGAAAAAAATATAGTACATACATACATACATAAACTCACGCCTGTATTCCCCGAAGGGGTAGGCAGAGGTGCATTTCTGCACCCACATTTCGCCAAGTATGTATCAGTCCCACGTAATAGGGGGCGAGCCTATTGCCGTTTTTCGGGCACATTTCCAGACTCCGTGCTGTTACCGAGAATTTCCTAATGGAAAAACCCAATAACACTTTGCTCGACCCGGGAATCGAACCCAGGACCTCTAGATCGCACGGCACATACTTGTACCGCGAGACCACGAGGCAGTCGTGTAATATATAGTATATAAGTTTAAATCGCGGTTAAAGCAGCGGAAAAAAAAACTCAAACAACGAAACCTTTGGCAATTCTAATACGTTTCAATAAATTGACGTAACCAACAACAGCATTTTTGAACGAAAGGATAGCTGTTAAGTTGCCCTTTCAGTGCTACGGGGAATAGGTACTGTGACGGTTATGTTGGTGTCTTCATACTTCCAGCAAGCATGAGGATTTGACGCATAAGCTTAGACCTTACCGTAAAACCTCCGCCGGCATACCGACTAAAACCTCTCGGTGGTCCTCGCACGCATTATTTCCGAGAACTAACCAACTGTGCAATAAAATTGTGACATAAAATAGAACCTATCATTGATCGGGTAGTCAAAGGACACTATAATCTTGTACTCGACTTTGTACCACATACGTGTTGTGAAAACGTTCCGTTCGGATGTACGTTAACAATTTCATGGTGCAATGTCGTAAAACTAAACAATTCGTGTCACGTAGCTTCGTACGGTGCTAGTATGAACTATTGAATCTGTTGGCGTGTTGGCGTGTTCGCGTAATGGAAACACGGCGTTTGATTACAAATGTGCTGCTGTTTCCGGATTTCTTATAAGGTATCGATATTTTGACTGTGATATTTTAATATGCCTTTAGATGTTAACTATTTGAATAGAGTATGGAATAGAATCGTTTGACGAAGTTGGTTTAAGGAGTAAGATGTTGTAGAATGTGAAGAAGTTGATATTATAAGGCGAGATAAAAGATGAAAAATAAATTATAAACATAAAATAAAAATTTCATTATGAAAATAAACAATATAATTTTTTTTTTGGTACAAATTTATCTCAATATAAGAAAACTAAACTTAAAAAAAAGGAAATATATTCTAATCCCATTTGAATTTAATATTTTACGAAAAAAATAAGTGGCAAAAGATATTCAGAAATGGCAATCGTAAACTTATATCGAATTTGGATTTTGCTGGAACGTATCCATTTAAATGAATCGTTTATTCGTCGTTTGATAGAGAAAGTACATACATACATACATAAACTCACGCCTGTATTCCCCGAAGAGGTAGGCAGAGGTGCATTTCTGCACCCACATTTCGCCAAGTATGTATCAGTCCCACGTAATAGGGGGCGAGCCTATTGCCGCTTTTCGGGCACGTTTCCAGACTCCGTGCTGTTACCGAGAATTTCCCAATGGAAAAACCCAATAACACTTTGCCCGACCCGGGAATCGAACCCAGGACCTCTAGATCGCACGGCACATACTTGTACCGCGAGACCACGAGGCAGTCAGTGATAGAGAAAGTAAATGTGCCAATTTCATTTGCATATTTATTACAAAAAAAAGGTTCATTTAGTTGCATATTTTTTAATTTTACTACGTAAGGATATACGGTATACTTAAGCATAAAATTTCTGTATGCAAAACATAATATTATATTTGCGTCCGAAAATTATGCTTTTACTTTACTGACAACAGAGCCTGTGCTATTTTACCATAACGATACAATACGATACATATCTACTTCTAGACAACACACAGTCGTTGGCGTTTAGAAATAAATTAATACTGAAAGACGATTCCTACTTATTAGGGGCAAAATTTATATACACGCTGATTTTCTGCAAGAGATCGCTTCAAGCAATAAGAAGAATAATTGTCTACTTAAATTAAGATTATTTAATTCGTATTCGGTGTACAAATAATGTATCTATATGTCTATCTACATACACTGAACCTATATATATATACAGAAAGATGAACCTTAAGAAATATCATCATCATCAGCCCATATACTTCCCACTTTTGGGCAATGGGCTTTCTCTACAACTGAGAGGGTTTAAGCCTTAGTAGAGACAGTGGCGGTACTTTCATAGAAGCACAAAAGCGTTACACAATATTTTTGTTAGGTAAGGCTTATAATTAATTATTGTGGGCTTAGGATATTCCCATTTTCTTTTATTAACTAAAGATTTATAGCTTAAAGTATCATTCAGGATTTTGTAAGGCATGCTGGGCTTTTTGGCTTCTATGGAAGTACCGCCACTGAGTAGTGGGTTTACGCTATTGTAAACAAGTTGAACAAAATGAAACTGAGCTGAGCCATCTGTATATCCCGAAGCGTACCTGACCCAGACGTCCCCACTGCAACGCCCCTACGTAGGGTCGAAGGGTTCGGTTATTTTTATTTACATAAACATTCTTACCTCCCTAGTTTTGTTGTTCCCGTGCGTGTGATGTCGGCACACGGTTTCGTATGATGCCTGTTTAGTGTCAGCGCGTATTTTTACTCCACATTCGCCGGTCAAAATGGATAAGTCCCGAAGAATCTGACTTTTTATTCGGATCATATGAATTTTTATTTATAATCATACGTAACTTTAGAATAATAAAACACTTCCTTTATATATATTGTTACGGATTACGTAGATAACTAGATTTTATATTGTGTTAGTGAGTAAATAAAATATTATGTGTATTTTTTAAGTCGAGTCGAGTAAAAATTTAAAATTAGCCCGGAAACTTCCTTCGAGGCACGAAAAAAGAGACAAAAACCCTATCTTTATAGGCGTTTGTGCTTTTATTATTTTTAATAAAAGCACAAACGCAATAAATATGCATGCAATATAATATTTGCAAATGTATGGAAATGTGTTACAAAGTCAGGTTATCATTACGTAGGTACACGCGCGGAGTTAATTTGCCAGATATTTTTTTCTGGCAAAATTTTTCACCGTTGTAATAATTGAGTTGTAACTCATGTTTTCTTGGTAAATGTGGGAGCATATAAATTTAGTGCCTTTAACCCGCCTCGGAATTTGTTTTGGGTTAATGGCAAATTCTGGCACACATGGCTGTTATTGAAGGTATTTAAGAATAAAAAAATATCTCAGTAATTATTATACAAGACAATTAATATATTCGTCATTCAAATCATTCGTGTTACAAATGAAATGGAAGCGAAAAGCATTTTTTTTTTTTCCAGGCCATTCACAATGTCCCTATTAAATATGTATTTATTTGGTACTATAAATAAGTGCTTTAATTCTGATACAATAAAAAATATGTATTGACAAATTACTCTTATAATAATTTTGGAAATAATTGGGAATAATATGAAGTTAATTAAATAAAAATTGTTTATAAATATAACAAAAATAAAAGAAGTTTTGCAAATTCGTTTACCAGTAAAAGGTTAACTTATACGACATAAAACTGCACAATATTTAACACTATAGGATAATGTATTTTTTTCAAATTGCTGTATAATCTTAAACAATGGCGGTACTTCCATAGAAGCCCAAAAGCGTTACATGTTAATAGTTTAATGTCTAGTTTATAATTGTTTATTGTGGGGTCAGGATATTCTCATTTATATGTCAAATTGCTTATGTTAAATAATGATTTAAAGCTATTATTATTTGAAATTTTGTAAGGCAAGCTGGGCTTTTGGGCTTCTATGGAAGTACCGCCACTGATCTTAAAGTATATAGGTAAGGAAATATATCAATCGCATAATTAAAAACCCGAAAAAGATAAAATGCTTTTGTCACCCAGTATCAACTGCGAAAAAGGAGACATAGGTCAAACCATTTTTGTTATCACGCATTAACATGCATAAAGGGAGGAATCAGAATATTATCAGAGCATCAGGCAGGGTTCGCACATGCGTACAACGCGAGTCAATATCGACTCGCGGCGCGCGCACTCCGCAGACTCCCACCACCCCTAACGTAAATAATACAATAAAAATAATACAATCCCACTCGATTTGAATGTCTTCTGCTCTGTAGGGTTGGCGGAGTCAGCTTGATGGAGTGTTACGACCGGTCCCTCGATACAACACGATTTTGTTTCATTCGTACGATTTTTTTACGAGGACAGTATAATTGATGAGCTGACCTCGGGTTTGTGTCAATATTGACGCGGCGTATTCTAGATTACACGTTCCGAAAATGGTCGGACAGGAATTTGAATGTGTACGTCATTAATCCTAAACAAAGCCCGACGGCTCGTTTGTAGCCATTCTGACTTTTTAAGTCGCGAACCAATTCGCTTTTATATTCAGAGTCCACACACGAATACCGAATGAATAAATATAAAAAAATATTTTTTAATTTGTAAATGTGAATTAATCGGCATGGACTCGTCAGTACCTACTGAATCACTTATAACGTAATTTGATATAAATAGAGAAGCAAAACGATTTAATTGAGTAAGAATCCTAATATGGAAAATATCGGTACTTACATTTATGAGTTGATCATAATCAGTGACGAAATCTGAGCTAAACTCCGAAAAGATGCTGCATTAGTTAGTCCTTTAATTATATTCAATTACGATATCTATGGTTAGTGGGCCTATAAAAATAATTTAAAAATAGAATACGAAAAACAAGCGATAAAATTAATTTGAAAACCGAGCAATAAATTACGTCATAGAAGTAATTGTGAAACAACACGTGGGGATATCGTTGTGCATGACAAACTAACTTATTGCGTCATACAAGACTATGAGAACTTTTGAGTCAAACATGGACATCGGACATACATACTCTACTTTTGCTAAAAAAAAATATAAATAATAATATATTCAATAATTTATGTTAAATTTTTAATTAATTTGATTTGCAAGAATTGAACGGAATATTCAAATTAAATATTTCTTATCTAAATAATAATATTTAATCAATGTAATAAATTTTAAAAATAGAACGGTGCAACTCACCGGGCGGCGCGGAGAGGACGCGCGGGTGTCGTTGTCGGAGTGCGGCGCTCGTGTAGCAACTCCCTCCCATTCGACGCCTCCCCTCTTTACCTCCAACCCTCGGAGGGTAAATACGCTTCCAGCATATAACTTATTTAGCCCATCCGATTAATTAACAGTAGCGATTTAATTTGCTGTTAATTTTGAGCATAAATTGGTAATAAATTTTCGTTTATCGATGCAGTAATGCCTATTTATAGAACAGCGAAAAAATTGTTCATACATTTTTGGGAATACTTTACATATTCACCAATAATCCACATCTGCATATTTTAATACGGTGAAAGGACATTGTTAGTTTTAGATATGTAATAGGTACCTACTACATGTTTTTTTACCCCGTAGTCTATATCACATCTTGTAAGTCATTTCTATACTTTTTTCGTATTATGTTCAAATTTACACCTTAATCAAGACAAAATTGCTTTTAAATGCACTCTGTTAGTTTCAAATTAAACTGTACATTATCCGTCTTATCATCAGACTAGATTTCAATTCATTCATTAATGTTACGGAAGTTGCGTTTAATTCTAACATGCATCCACAGTGGAACCCAAAGTCAGCCAAATGAATGCGGTTTGAATCTATTCTGTTTGTTAGATTATAATTTAAGCGTAATCTAAGCAAGGTTTATATTACTTTAAGTAACTGATTACGTTTTTTTGATTCTGCATGATTGAGTTATGGATAAATTTTGAATAAATTATCCGTTCTTCTTTAAAAGGCGAACTTTAAAAACGGGCGGGAAATAAAAAAAAACATGACAATATAAATAATACAGTGTAGTACGACTTCGCATTTAACAACCAACCGATTTTAGCGACGTAAGTATAGGCAGGCATATGTTTGGTTTTAATATAAAAAATAAATAAATAATGTCTGTTCGTTTAGTACGGCGTCCGCTTAGTGCGACGTAATATCACCAGTGCCTTGGCCTTCGTTATAACCGGATTCTACTGTATTTATCACTGTATGGACTCAAAAAAAAATACCGTAAGATTTTACACAACACGCTAATAATATGCGAGTAAAAGCATGGGAAAATAAACACGCGTACGGACGCAGAAAATTACGCAATACAAAAGCGTAGTGCGTACAAAAAAGTAGAATACGTGCTCACCTATTGACAGTGAAACCGTTAAGATAGCCGGGCTCGGGTGACGCAACCGAGCCTGGCTCATGCTCACCGGTTCCGGAGCGCGCGTTCACACTACCTCTGAGGATATGCGCGACTTTTTAACGGGCATTAATATGGAGCGACTAAAAATCGCGCTTACGGAATGGTATCCTAAAGTAAGGCAGTGAGGCAAAAGAATCATGGTTGCCATACTGCTTAGTTTTTTAAACGTAGGTGGTTCAAAGTGTAAGGACTGTATGCCTATATAGCGTAATTATAAATACTTATCAATTAAAGTATGGTTTTACATGAACAAAAAATCTTAATAAAAAAGTTTTCGTCAGCAAATACGTGAATAGAAGTGTGAAGTTTAGATATTATTGTTGTAGAAAGAGACAAGGAGAGTAAGTTTATCTTTGACGTTGTGTTGAGTTCTATCCAATCATCATAAAGGAGGCAATAAATGCTAAGTGGAAATCTTCTCTTTCTCCTTTTATACAACTTTTGTCCCTAAAATTCATAAATGGTTACCTAATTTGTGTGCAGATTTTTTTTTAAGAAGAATTTATTTTTAATATTATTAGTACCTATTAATATTAGTCATGTCAATTGAGCCATGTCTATAAGTTGTTTTCGAGGGTCATCACAAATCGTCTCGAACGCAGGTTTGATGACTTCCAGCCTCCCGAACAAGCCGGTTTCCGAAAAGGCTTTAGCACCATAGACCACATCCATACGCTTCGGCAAGTTATACAAAAAACCGAGGAATATAACTTGCCGCTTTGTTTAGCGTTTGTGGACTATGAGAAAGCCTTTGATTCGATCGAGACCTGGGCTGTGCTAGAGTCTCTCCAGCGGTGCCACATAGACTATCGGTACATCGAGGTGTTGGAAAGCATATACAGAAACGCCACCATGTCGGTCCGAGTACAAGATCAGAGCACGAAGGCTATTCCACTACGGAGAGGCGTGAGACAGGGAGATGTTATATCTCCGAAACTGTTCACTGCCGCGCTGGAAAATGCCTTCAAGCTCTTGCAGTGGAAAGGATTCGGCATCAACATCAACGGCGAGTATATCACACACCTTCGGTTTGCCGACGATATTGTAGTCTTGGCAGAATCGCTGGAAGACCTTAGCACTATGCTCGAAGACCTCAATCGAGTCTCTCAACAGGTGGGTCTTAAAATGAACATGGACAAGACGAAAATCATGTCGAATGTCCATGTTGTGCCCACCCCGATCGCAATTGGGGGCTCGACTCTCGAAGTTGTAGACGAATACGTCTATTTAGGACAAGTGGTCCGGTTAGGCAGGTCCAACTTCGAGAGAGAGGTCAATCGGCGAATCCAACTCGGTTGGGCAGCGTTCGGGAAACTACGCGACGTCTTCTCGTCCAAAATACCTCAGTGCCTGAAGACAAAAGTCTTCGATAGTTGTGTGTTACCAGTGATGACATACGGCACTGAGACGTGGCCTCTCACTATGGGCCTCATTAGACGGCTCAGAGTCACTCAACGAGCTATGGAGAGGGCTATGCTCGGGGTTTCCCTACGAGATCGAATCAGAAATGAGGAGATCCGTAGGAGAACTAAAGTAACCGACATAGCCCAGCGGATTAGCAAGTTGAAGTGGCAATGGGCCGGGCACATAGCGCGGAGAACCGATGGCCGATGGGGCCAAAAGGTTCTCGAGTGGAGGCCGCGTACCGGAAAGCGCAGCGTAGGACGTCCACCCACAAGATGGTCCGACGACCTGGTGAAGGTCGCGGGTCGTCGCTGGATGCAGGCTGCCTCCAACAGGTCACTATGGAAGTCATTGGGGGAGGCCTATGTTCAGCAGTGGACTTCTTTAGGCTGATAATGATGATTAATATTAAAGATAATATCTATTATTCTCGCGAGTCATACATATCTATTATGTCGATTTATTTCCAGAGACCCTCTTGAAGTTTCTTTCTTACTTTTTTTAAATAATCAAAAACCGATTAAGTCTTCGATCATAACGTATATTAAGTAATAACAACCAATAGCTCCGATAGAAAAACTTTAGATTACCTAGTGGGTAGAAAAACCAATATTTATGGAAAACGTTTGCGATTTCATCATAGATACATATCTACGTAAAATTATCATACATAATCATACATACATATGTAAAACGTAGTCAATTCATTGATTTTTTTTGTACTAGCCTATAAAAGATATAGAAAAAGATTTTAGAGAAATCTTCAGGCACGTTATGAATTTATTATTTTTATGAAATACGCTTAAAGTCCCAGAAAATTTTAGCATTATATTATCGTCCATATATAATTGATTATTATAATGATTTTAATGAGAACTATTATTTTATTTTTACATTAATACTACCCGGCCCAGCTCCGACTTGTTAAAGCGAAGGAAAAATGTTGTATTTATCCGTTTTCATGTACCTTAAAATAACATTATGTATTAGTAGCGGTTATTTAGACCAGACAGCTCATACAAATCGCTCTACCAATTGGTGATTACTTTGGGCATTGGACTTTTATTCAGGGAGAATCATTGGTATTCTTAACACACCCTTATGTCAGATTACATTATTTACAATGTTTGATTTACAATGTATAGTCAAAAATTTAAAAATACCTAATAATTCATTTTTAATTCTTCATTTCGGACTAAGGCCTAAACCCTCTCAGTTGTAGAGGAGGCCCGTGCCCAGCAGTGGGACGTATTTGGGCTGATGATGAATACTTCATTTCGCTCTTTTCATAGACACATAGATAACACAGAGCACTGTGTGGTTTATTCTAAAAAAATAGCGATATTTTTTTCACGGATATTATGGCAAATTTGGATTTGGAAAATTCCCAAAAAGTACAGAAAGAGTAGCTTTTGAAATTGATGGTCGTAGTACAATTATTTTACCTATATTTATTTTTTCTTACGAATATTATAAATGTGACAGTGTGACTCCCCTACTTAACCAGTTTTGATTTTTCGGTACAAAAATGAAGAACCTGGATACGGATAAAACCTTTTATAATCCTGGAAAAATGTTCCTATGTCTGAACATATTTTTCTCAACATTGTCTAGTGCGGGTAAATCTTTTTTTCATTGGGAACAAAAAAAAACAATTATTATTAGTCGCACAATATTCGTTCACATTGTGTCAAATGCTTTATAAAGCAGCACGTCTCGTCCGTCCGGTGCGTATGTCCGAATAACAAGACGACATATGGCGGTTCCACGTTCACGGCCCGGTGACTCAATATATTTTCGCGTTTAATTCTTATTGTTGTACAATTCAGTGATGCGTGCGAAATAAAGTTGCCTTTATACCTATAGGAAGTGCAATGTACATTGTCTCGTTTATAACGGTCGTTAATGAGTAATATTTCGAGGGACAGTATTCATAAATGTAAACTAAGCTATACGTCAACGCATGAAGCATTAAATAATTTTCACTTAGCTTACGTGTTTTATTAGAAACACAAAAGGATTGACAACAAAAACATTCGGAACCGTGATTACTTTTGCCAAAAAATAACCGTTATTATTGTTCCAGATGTCAAAAGAATAAAACCCTAATAATACAATTATAAATTGTTCTACTTCATTGTTATAATTATTTGTTTTTAAATTATAAAAACTTTGGTTACTATTATCGGTATTCGAAAATAGTTCGGAATTGAATATTTCATATTACTAAAACGAAACAAAGAAAAATCTCATTTGGATATTGAAAAACGATGTTGTAAAAAAAACAAAATATGCACTATGGTTCGGTTAGTGCTGTGCCCCACGTCAATCAGGCGAAGGATTATTTTGCTCGGACGCGCAGAGCCAATCCCGTGTAACCCCTCCCCTTATTGGTGAATTTAAAAAAGGAATTTCAATTTAATCCGCTCCCCTTCGAATATAGCTGACAGCCGGCTCTTTACCGGGTACAGTGGTTGAACAAATATTGAGTGTTCTGTTTTCGAAACTCGTTTGCTTTTTAATAATAATAGGATTTACGTTTCTACAAAACCAGTATTTTGTTTTAGATTTCGAATAATTTGTCCTACGTGTCTACATCGGTCGACGTATTTAAAAGTTTTAAACAAACAAATATTCGAAATAGTTATTCACTTTTTGCAAGTTATGGATATTAATGTTACATATTTATCATTTTCCTATAGGTGGTACTCTTGTACTGAAAGGACGATTGAACTAGTTTAGAATTATAATAAAAAATAAATGTTTTAGGATAATGATTTAGCTGACAGCATAAAAACACGGTTTTATTACATTGATTATTAAATAAACACTTAATCGGCCACCAATGACGTCTTAAAGCAAATGTTGCCATGTAAAAAGCGAAATTTATACCCACAGCATAATTACACGCGCGAAATTACATCAGAAGGTGGAAAAAAACCGATGATTGATCGATCGGTAAATGCCGTTAGAAAGATCTAAATATTGACGATAGCTAAGCGATAGATATTTTTATTTGGAGGATGACTCACGATAGTGTACCGTGTATCGTCAGACAGTGGTCTGTCGACGACATTCCTTTGAGAAACATCTGTTCTCTTAATTTGTTTATTGTTAACTGGTTTTAGTTTTATGCTGTACATTATATGATTTATAGCGTTCGTTCCTACGTTATTTCCCACGTGTTATATATGTAAGTTACTTGGTGTAGTTTAAATGTTTGAATCATCAGCTTAAAAATACTTTTAGAGAAAACGTCTTTAATAGAATACACCATACACAACCCTTACTGGTTTTAATGCATAAGCTAAGTGTCTGGAAAAATTAAACAAACTAAGGTAATCTTTATATTTGGCTATTGACTAAATAGAAGAGCGAATATATTATCAGTTATTCATAATGTATTTAGGATTAAGGAGAAGACAGAAGATTTAATATGAAAGGATGGCTCTTTATTAACTAACTATACAGCAGCTCTACAAAAATTTTATAACTTAGATTTAGAATGATCTAATGGCTTGACCGATATCGTCAGTTATTTTAGACTAATTAATATATATATGGCCATTTTTAGTAATTTATTTTTTAGAAGAGAAAATAGATAAAGGTACGAAAAAAGAAAAGATGAGTAAAAAGGTGCGGTAGAAAATATGACTGAAACTATTAATATTTATATCGTAACAAAATGCACCAACAGCCTGTCTTTTTTTCAGCTTTTGTGAGGCAGTAGTGCGATTTCCGCATAAGTTATCCTTTAAGTTATACATTTATCCTAAAATCATTATAGCGTGCCTTTTCATTATTTTATAAGATAATGAAGAGGTATGATATATTATTATTATGTTTTAAAGGTAAACCTAGAAGTATAATCAAAAGCATGTCGTATTTAAAAACCATAAACGATGAAGCGTTTAGTCCGATGAAATAATGCAAAAATGTGTCAAGAGATGTTGCTATTTCATATTAAACAAAAATTTCCCCCGAAATTCTCTCGATTTCTTTCTAATTTTTATAAAATACGCGAGTAAATGTTATAATACTCAGAGATAGCATTGTAGAATTATTTCAGAAATTACAAGCTAATTCCAATAAACATCGAAAAAAGGAAAATAATTAACATCTGTAATATTTTTATTTGTTCCCAGTTTGTATTTATGGATTGATTTAAGCATTGTTCATCACCATAAACTAAATTAAATTAAATTGAATATTGAATAACGCATAATGCGTATCCGCAGATATAATCATACTCAACTCTCATACAAATTTTATTAAATTAAGTTATCAAATATTTATTTTTGATAACCCCCGAGGCCTCCGGCTGATTCCATTTTAATAAAAAGTTAAATAATACCTACTTATTTAATAAAATTATTCATGACGAGGTACAGCGCCGCCATCGCGTTGCTTCCTCCGTATAGTAGCCACTACCATTAATCGCAAACTCGATTGACATTTGAAATATTTGACTTGTTCGTAGTATACTGACTGTATAATGATTTGATTTATTCACGATTTAACGACATTTTTTTTCAATAAACGGGCACGATAAATTATTTTTTATATATTAATTAGTTCGACAAGGTATGTCATTGGCCTCCGCATAAATATAAGATGCCGACAAACGGGAGTGCTATTGCTATTAAATCTATCTCTTCGAGACAACTATAAAATAAAGCAATATTTTAAGAAAGTTATCTGTAACAGTGCATATATTTAAATATCAGGAGCCTTACTTTCAAACGTTCGATACGTGCGCTCTCAAAAAGTTATGATTTTTAAAGTCACTAAATTTACTAAATTCTGCGAAACACTAAGTAAAACGCAGAAGATTAAAAATATATTCAAGAATTTCTAGTAAAATATTCGTATCCTGATAGCGGTCTTAATGTGTCGTGTACCGGGATCAGGATGTATATTCGCTTTCATTAGCATACCAAACAGTTTATATTTACATTTATAAGTGTTGCTACATTTTACCAACTTATACAAGGGTTTCCAAAAGAAATATATATATATATTCAGTGCACCGGAAAAACCTATACAAATTATTATAAATATCTTTATTATTTATTAACGTATACAATTTGCAACTGCACATCTTGAAAATAATGTAATTGATCCCTAGGGGATGAATTCCCAAGGGCCTAGCAGCCGAAATGCGTATTCCCGAGCCCCTCGGATGCGTTGAATTAACGCAGAACGCTCAATAAATATGAATAAAGAAATCGTAAATATAATTGAAAAAGTATTGTTTTATTATTACGCTTCAATTTTGTTACAGTTGTATTAGAAATCAGAAGTTTTTCTATTACTTTTTATATTGTTGTACAATATCCATTCAAAAGCAAGAGAAGACACGGTCAAAAGTTGGTATGTATAATAATTATAACAGCCGTATGGAATGTAACACAAAAAAGAAATGCGAAATTATATTATTATTTTGGCAAGTTACAATCGAGGCGCGTTCGAGAACCAACAGTAGGGGTTATAACCCCTCGTTTCATTTTGTAAATGCGCAAGTCCACGGCGCAGGCGCAACAGAGGTGCCCTTGCGGCGGCCATATTTTATTGCCCTTTTTTCGGCGGACCTTTAAACAAAAATAACACCATTCATAGAAGTCAGGTATAAATTTCGTGCCGACTTTTTTTTCAACGCAACCGTTCGCTACCTTGTTTGTAGGATTAAAAATTTTAATCCTTTGACGATTTGTGTGCAGAATATAAATGGGACTAATTCCAGGTTATGCTTTATATGTAATTGGATTAGTTTTAAACATTCTATGTTAAAATTTTGACTGTCACAGTTACACCCCCCCCCTTCCCCCAAACTCTCTTCAAGGTACAACATGTTTGTGTTAAACTATGGGTGTATATAATATAAGTAGTAATATAGTAATGTAGTATTTTCCGTATCACTTAAAAAATCGCATATTAATTTAGATACTTAATGTTTCTCTGGTACATTAGTGATTCAACATTCAAGTACAAAAATAAGTAATTTTCAAGTTAATGTTACTGCAGTAAAACTATTTTAAAGTGTTAAAGTATTGTAAAGTATATACCACCGTTACATGTTATGTTCTCATTTATTAGTTATATCAGATTGCGATTAAATTTAGTGCCTATTAAAATGGACTCACGCGAACAAATTATTTCCCCCTGGCCCCTCATTACAATGTATTTGAAATATTTTTTTAAGTGTGCCATTTACGTTTGTAATACATTTTGATACACGACCTTATTCGAACCGTGCGCCCGTCGAGCCCGTAAATTAAATGTATTGACATTACATTACTAATGAAATAAATAACAAACGGGAAATTTATCGCGCGCTTGCGTGTCACGGTCTATAAATAATTTATATCTAGATACTAAAAATAAAACAAATCAGTCCACTTACCTGCGCGCTGGTGCCGCCAATCTATGTTATTATCTGTATAATAATATACTTTATGCATTACAGAACGCGTCTTCCTTGTTGGGTCGATGGGGGAGCTTTTCGAAAAGCTCAGTGTGACTTAAATCGCTACGGTGCTGTTTTAGTGACTTGAACGATTTTTGTTGTAAAGCGCCATCTAGTGGGGAATAGTGGCAGCGTGCTCCTAATTAGGTTGCTAGACACTGCCGATTGATTAAATTTTGCGACGCTAATAAGACTGAAATTTACACTTATAAGACAATAGGAACAAGCAGATTTAGTGAATTGTGCAGTACTTACCTGAGTTTAAGCTGCCCCCGCTTCGTTGCGCGTCGTTAATGGAGAAAATATATTTTGTATGGAAATAGCGAATTTTAATAGAAAAAATGTAAAATACTTTAGGAAAACAATAGATAATGATGCCCGAAGGCCAACCTTTACATATTTACACAAATTGTTAAGATTTATCAACAAAAACCACCAAAAATGAATTTTTTCAACCGCAGAATGAAACACCACATTCAGCATTATAGCTTCTATTAAGATTCAATAGTCCCAGTCTACTAGCGTTGGCGTGTTGTATTATTGAACCGCGCACAAAGCTTTGTTCTTTAGAAAACTATTTAGTTCATAGTAGTTTTGCAAGATGGCGCTAAATCACTCTTCATTGAATGCTAGCTTGACAAATAGTTTGTTAATGATGCCCTAGATGGCGCTTATCCAAAAATGTGATGTCATTCTAAGTGACTATATTATAAGTGGACCAAAATAGCTTAACATTTCAAATGAAGTGATGTAGTATCGAGCTGTCTGGTTTTATTGACATGTCGAACATTACGAACTATTCCAAGCAATGAGTAATTAGTTTTCAGTGACACAAACTTGTCGGCTGTAGATTTATTAACACTCTTTTTAATTTTACTTTAATATGAAGAAGGGATTTGATAATATGTTAACCGTATTTGTTTTTTCATAAACTTGACTTTTGTCTCTTTCTTTCGATTCTATTTCGCACTTGTAATTCATGATTTTTTTACAACATGCCTTTTTTAAACCTATTAAGCCAGTCAAGCAAGTTAATATAATATAAGCAGCAAGTTATAATATATTTCGGAGTGGCGTTAAGGCGGTATGACGGGCAATCAAACTCACTCCTCCACAAGAGTCTTACCTCCATTTGATTTGATCCGTCCATATTTATTACTATTGTGGTAGTACCATCAGGCTGATGTGCCTTTCGACGTGCAAAATTGAAGTGTATAGGAGTGATCTGTGTTTGCGCTTGTATAGTATTTTTCGCATTTCCTCTTAACTAACCACTCTACCAGACTCCTCAATTCAGTACTCATTAAAATTAGTCAAATCAGCAACTTATTATACGAATTTAAAGTTTTAGTCCATTTTATTCATTAAATGCATACATACATACATAACTTCACGTCTGTATTCCCCGAAGGGGTAGGCAGAGGTGCATTTCTGCACCCACATTTCGCCAGGTATGTACCTATTAGTCCTACGTAATAGGGGGCGAGCCTATTGCCGTTTCTCGGGCACAATTCCAGACTACGTGCTGCTACTGAAATTTTCCTAATTTAAAAACCCAATAACACTTTGCCCGACCCAATTCATTCAATTCAACTAAAATTCATTAAATTAGGGTAGTTAAATCTTTGAATTGTATTAAAATATTTGTATCACTCCGACATATTATATAATATGTAGGTATATGTATCTGAGAGCAATCTAAAAAATGTCAGTCAGATGGGAACTATAGTCAGATGGAGCGCTTAATGTGTTATCACAGTACCACACAAGATTAGCGTGAAGAAGGAGCCGCGAGACCACAAGGCAGTCAGTCTATTTTGAATAGGTATAGCGCGATTTCTTAAGGAATGAAACCTGTATCTATGAGAGTTCTCCACAAGGAGTTTCTCTGATAGAGCTGTAAATCCACCGATCCGCACTAGGCCAGCGAAAGGACAATTTTAATATTTTAATTTTTTTCTATTTCTATGTCTATGACTATTTATTCAATGTCATAGGCAACTTAAGCTTGAGACTCTCAATGAAAGCAATATTTTTTTTTGGGATTCATTGCCAATATCGTGCCAATATAGTCGTGATGGCCTCGAGGTTTAAGCACGCGGTCGAGAATCAAACCACAGGCACACACCTCTGATTTTTCGAAGTTATTTGTGTATTCACCAAGAATTATCAAGCACTTTAACGGTGAAGGAAAACATCGTGATGAAACCTGCACACCTAAAAGTTTTTAGAAATTCCTTAGGGGTATAATCCGCCAACCCGAACTAGGCCAGTGTGGTGGACTAAGGCCTAAACTCTCTCAATTATATAGGAGGCCCGTGCCCATCAGTGGAACGTATATGGGCTGATGATGATGATTCATTGCCAATATCTTAATCTGCCTCGTGGTCTCGCGATACAAGTATGTGCCGTGGGATCAAGAGGTCCTGGGTTCGATTCCCGGGTCGGGCAGTGTTATTGGGTTTTTCCATTAGGAAATTCTCAGTAACAGCACGGAGTCTGGAAATGTACCCGAAAAACGGCAATAGGCTTGTCCCCTATTACGTGGGACTGATACATACCTGGCGAAATGTGGGTGCAGAAATGCACCTCTGCCTACCCCTTCGGGGAATACAGGCGTGAGTTTATGTATGTATGTATCTTAATAGTGTTGAATAATAACTAAATATAAGTAACAAACAATACTCAATGTAGGTACCTGAAATTAAGTTCATGTCCCGCACGAGGCGCAGATACTGCGTCATTTATAATTCTAAGCTCAATAGTAATGAAGTCGCGTGATTGATGAACGTCCTCGCCAAACGATTGTATTCAATCCACCTTCCATAATATTTTCTCCATCCGTCGACGATGAAATTTGTACCGCGCGGGAAGTTTCGCACATCGATAGTTTTCAATCGATATGCACAAGGTTAGCATAGGAATCTTTCTGATATAATAAATCATGGGTTGTTTTGTTGGTTTCTATTATAAAAATATAATTGTTAAATAAAATAAATAATTATTACGTACAGTCACATCAATAGTCTCAATCTTTGTATGAATACTGTGCAATAATAATTATCAAAACCTACGAGACACTTTTCCTCTTCACAAACATGCAGTAAAATCTGGTTCTCAATGTGTTAAGTAGAACACTCAATACCACAAATTCACACCGTGTTAGTAAGGAACTTAAACTGCGGCCTTTTGTACCACCTATTGGTTTGCAACGAGCAACGCCATGGCACCACAGAGGTGGATAAATGGTATGAGGTACCTATATGTTATGAGGTATCATGGGCAAACGATTTGTTAGAGTACGGTAGGTGTAATGTTACGGTAGGTGATGTAAACCAATGGCGTATGGCAGTGGTGATACAGGCTTGGAAAAGACGGATTGGCGACCAGATGTGATTCCCGGTTTTATATTATAAAAAATATAATTTAAAATTTTAATAAATTAATATAAAATTGTCAAATCTTTTTTAAATCCATGGCGATTCAGTAGAATTAATTGTATTTTTTATGAATAAATACGCTTTATTGAAAACAAAAAAAAAACAAGTATTGGTAACATTGCAATAATTTTGTGTCACATATGGCGGCTTTATCGCTATCAGCATTTCTTCCATGCAACCGTTAGATGGACTGGAGAGATCAGAACCATAGAGTTGTTTATTTTAAAACTGTAGAGCAACACTGTAGTCGACTTGAACGTAAAGAAAGGGTCCACTCGACAGAATGGGATGCTTGTCGTCCAGAAAGTTTAATGAAACAGTAAGTAGCAGTAACAGTAGCTCAAAAACTTAATTACATACATCCGGTTCCTATCAGAAGATTATAATTATAATCATTTAACATCAGTTAATATTCTTTAAACCATATACCTAGTATTTGCACCAATGGGATTGTCTTAGAATGATATGAAAAAAATATCATCCTCGTTTCAAATTTTGCTAAACCTTGTTCCCACACATTCTAGCCTCCGTACACAATAACTCAAAAACATACGAAATCTTATCACATCCGTCAAAACAGCGCCAGAGGAGCATTGGAAGCGCTTTGTGAAAAATGAATCGCGACAATGAACACACCTTAATGTAAGGTATCACACAAGACCACAATCGGATGGACAGGTCAACATTAATAATATTGTGCCAGTGAATATACACCCGGCTTTACTTGTATCTTTTTCAGTTGCCAATGCTGTGTTCTATTTTTGTAATCATTAACGGTCAGTATTAAATTTCAAAGAACTGTTACCAATATAAGGAAAACATGAATCGAAAAGTGGACCTTTTTTTTCAATAAATATTATGATAAAGTCAAAATTGACCCAAGGCATTGCTTGCACAAGCAAATTTAATCGCTTGCTATAGCATAATCATTTTAGTGAAGACGACACGTATCGTAGGCAGATCTGTAGTCCCACGTAAAAAAGGCGAGCCTTATGTTATTTTTAGGCAAATATTCAGACTCCGTGCTGCTACAGATATTTTTCTGATTGGAGAACCTAAAGTTGCTACGTAAGATAAGAATCGAACACGAGATTTGTGCCATGATGTTCTACTAATAAAAAAAATGTCCTAATATGTCATTCGTCTCGATTTTATGCAGGTTGGAAGAAATTGCATAAAACACTGTTTAATAAATCTCCACAATTTTCTTAGAAGTCTCTTAATTTTTTTAAAGCGTGTTTAATATTTATTCATGTTTAGGAGCCATATCAAAATATAAAAAATAAACAAACTGACCTTTAATTCCAAAATAATAGTGGACACGTTTTATACATATTGAAATACTCATTTCAACTTTGACATTTTATGAATGGTGTATGGAACTTGATATTTGCACGCAGTATATCGGTTTAGATCTTTGTGACATGGTTGACAAAATATCTAGGAATATTCAAGCAAAATACAGTACTGCAGTTGTATGAATCCTGGAATTTGTTGCTGTTGGTCTAACAACCACTGGCAATATTCTCGACGACGACGGTTACAATCGCCGGGAAATAATGCCTGCACTTTATGAATTTTGCATGGCCGCATTTTATTGCGACGCAATACCTTGTGAGCATGTCCATGTGACAGTCTCCGTCCATCTCGTCGCCGAACTAATTTAACAACACCTCGAGTGCTCAGGCGCGGATTCCGCTGCACAAGGCTCAAAATCTCATCTTCCATCGCTGACCCACAAGAATCTCCTCCACCAACAGCTGAGGGCACAATTGGTCGGTTTTCCAAGACCCTCTGAAAAGCTGCCGTTATAACACGAGGATCAGCTGGGTGTTGGACAGTAGGATATTTGGTTTGGTAAATTCGTAATGCAAGCGCAGCATTTCCCCGAGCTTCGCCTAAACACATAAGCATGTGGACTGGATGTGTTCACGAGCACTGTAAATGTACCGGCGAGACATATTTAGTGTTAAAACAATTGAAACAATCTTTTATAAAAACATGGACGTCGTGTAAATGTACGTAATACATACATACATAAACTCACGCCTGTATTCCCCGAAGGGGTAGGCAGAGGTGCATTTCTGCACCCACATTTCGCCAGGTATGTATCAGTCCCACGTAATAGGGGGCGAGCCTATTGCCGTTTTTCGGGCACAATTCCAGACTCCGTTCTGCTACTGAGAATTTCCTAATGGAAAAACCCAATAACACTTTGCCCGACCCGGGAATCGAACCCAGGACCTCTAGATCGCTCGGCACATACTAGAACCGCGAGACCACGAGGCAGTCAGATATTGCGCCATCTATGCTACACAATTTGAAACTTACTAAGGAAGCAAAAAATCAATAGTTATGGTTGTGGCTATTAAAAAAGTGGCTAGTAAAAAAATTGAAATTAAGAATCATAGATAGCGATTAGGTCGCTTTCTACTGATGAATGAAATTAATATAGGGAAACGATTTAAGTAATGTAATGTTTGTTTTATAAAATAAGTATTATTATTTGTTATTATTCACAATCATTATTTACTATTATTAACAAAAGTTTTATTAAATAATGATTGTTAATAATAACAAATTAGTATTTTATAAAATAAACATAACATTACTTAAATCGTCTTCTCGTCAATCGTCAATCTTTTTACTAGCCACTTTTTTAATAGCCACAACCATAAATATTGATTTTTTGCTTCCTTAGTAAGTTTCAACTAGTGTAGCATAGATGGCGCAATATCATTAATTATTACGTAAATTTAAACGACGTCCATGTTTTTATGTCTGTTTAAATAAATAAGATTATTATACCTACAATTAAAGATTTTGCAATAGCTCTAAAATGTTTTTGATATTATTGCTTACGAATATAGTTGAGGGCACAAACCGAATTTATTGTATGCGACAGGAAGCGATTTAATTTATTACATAATATTATTTATTACCAGCCTACGATTGGTCGAAAATATTCGGGATAACTGCGTTTCGACCAATAGTACATCGAAAAAACCCACTTCAATGAACAATTCTAATACCTTATTATTGATATTTGTTTCTTTTTGTGACAACGGTGGTTTTAATATTAATTGATAATATTAACACAGTTTTTATTTGATTATTGTTCTGACAAAACTTTAAGTATTATAAGAAATTAAAAATTAATAGACCCGGAAATATTATGTGATTGGTGATTTACGTATGATGGCGTATCGTGATGGCCGGCACGGGCAGTTCATGTAACTTTTTCGCGCGCGAAACACCACAACTTAGTAATCTCTCGATTTTTACCTAATCGTGAAAAGTTTTTAGTTTTTTATTTTAAGTTGGATTGTTTCAATTGTTTTAACACTAAATATGTCTCGCCAGTACATTTACAGTGCTCGTGAACACATCCAGTCCACATGCTTATGTGTTTAGGCGAAGCTCGGGGAAATGCTGCGCTTGCATTACGAATTTACCAAACCAAATATCCTACTGTCCAACACCCAGCTGATCCTCGTGTTATAACGGCAGCTTTTCAGAGGATCTTGGAAAACCGACCAATTGTGCCCTCAGCTGTTGGTGGAGGAGATTCTTGTGGGTCAGCGATGGAAGATGAGATTTTGAGCCTTGTGCATCGGAATCCGCGCCTGAGCACTCGAGGTGTTGTTAAATTGGTTCGGCGACGAGATGGACGTAGACTGTCACATGGACATGTTCACAAGGTATTGCGTCGCAATAAAATGCGGCCATACAAAATTCATAAAGTGCAGGCATTATTTCCCGGCGATTGTAACCGTCGTCGAGAATATTGCCAGTGGTTGTTAGACCAACAGCAACAAATTCCAGGATTCATACAACATGTAATATGGACGGATGAATCAACATTTACCAGAAACGGGATGTGGAACAGAAAAAATGACCATAATTACCTATGTGGTCGCAGCAAAATCCTCATGCTTTTTATGCAACGGGTCACCAAGTTCGATGGTCGGTCAACGTGTGCGCTGGTATTATTAACGATAAAATTCTAGGACCAATATTTCTGCCACAGCGGCTCAATGCGCAAGGTTATACAAATTTTATTAATAATGAACTACACGATATGTTGGACGAGTTGCCGTTAGCTCAGTACCGAAGATCATGGTTTCAACATGATGGCGCACCGCCGCATGTAGTCCTATCCGTGCGCGAAAGTCTGACAAGAATATTTGAAGATCGCTGGATCGGTAGGCTGGGACTTCACGCGTGGCCACCTCGTTCACCGGATCTTACGCCTTTAGACTTCTTTTTGTGGGGATATGTTAAAGATAAAGTGTTTATTCGTGAGTGTACCAGTGCGGATGAAATGCGTGATAGGATAGTGGAAGTCTTCGATAAACTACGAGCCGATTGCATCGAAGATCTAACATTGATGTCCCGTCTTCACGAAGAGACAGAACGTCGGACTCGTCTTTGCCTTCAATTGAATGGGAATCATTTCGAGCCACATCTCCTTAGACTCCGAAGATCTTAGGTAAGTTGTTTAAAACTATAACTTTGATTAACATGAATGGGATAAGATAACAAAGCTAATATTTACGTTGTCGTTGACAGTAATGGGATCCAATCAGTTATTTCGATTACTATAAAACCGTAAAGTTATTTGATCTTTTTGACAATAGGGCGTTTAAATGAAACATTTTAATACTACATGAATAAGGATTAGGAACCATAAACGTATTTTCATACAAACCATTGTGTGAATTTGGGTACCTAGTACAAGTGCTCAATTCAAATTACGGCTCGCATTAAGAGGTGAACATAAAAAAGTGACTCCTCGCGTCAGTCACACAACCGCGAGGAATTTAGTTAAGCCATAAAATGATTATGTTTAAAACGTTTATGTAATTTATTTTGTTTACAACGTTTGGCATTGTATCATGAAATGTCAAAACGCGCCTTAAAACAATCCGCATTATGATATTTTTTATCACACGGTGTGCGGCGCGAGTTTTCGTCGCGGCCCGCGTCTCGCGGCTCGCGGCCCGCTTCACCGCGCCGAACGGAGGAGGGAGTGAGCAGTCGCTCAGTAGGTACTTGCGTAGTTGCTTCGTGTTCGCGAGTCGCGGCCAGTGCGATGACCCTTGCGTTAAGAGTAATTGTAATTGCATTTCACTGCGTTAATTAAAAAGAGGGAATAGATGCTTTATTATTATGAAAAATTCCCGTATTGGTGTATCTGAATATGATGATGTGATAAAATTTAGGAAAAAAAATACGATTTTTTTTTTTTTATTTTCACGATATTTTTGTCCTCAACGTGTTCATAGTCACCATAGCAATCACCTGTCTTCGTTACCGATCACGCTTCAAATACACCCTGTTATATTGCTGTTTATGTCTTCAGAGTAAAATATTACAATAATGAAGTTGTGTATCCGTCCTATTTGGGCACTCACCTCCTACAACAATTAGAAAACATCAGTATCTAGTTCAACACCTACTTAATTACCTAGTGTAGAATGTAGATAAGGGTATAAAGGCGCTATCCGGGTGACTGGGAATGCCAGTCAGACGGCATGTCAGACGTGAGATGCAAAGTTTCGCTTCTTCCACTCAGTAAGAAATAAGTGTTGGGCATAATTTTAAATTAAATGTTAATTGACAGCTCCGTGGCACAGTTGCTTAGACATCAGCTTGCGAAATGAAAGGCCGCGGTTTCGACTCCTACACCGAGACAATTGCGTGTGATCAACAAATATTTATTTCGGGTCTGGGTGTTTGTGATATCGAAAAGTCTCTCGTAGTTTCAGATACCCAAGACTTGTATCTTAGTGTGGGGTCAGAACAATGTATGTGGCGGCTGTATTTAGGTTTATGTATACTTTCAGACACTGGGGTTAAAAATGGCAGTGCGCATGTTAATATTCCCAAGCCGAGCAAGGTAAAGTAGCATCACAGAGTCTGGAAGTGTACTCAAAAAACGGCCACTGTTCGCACGTTATAACATTCAACTTATAAATATGGCTCTTCTTATCTCTTAGGGGCTATTGGAGTGAGCGGTTGTCTGTGTGTGTTTATGTAAAGACAACTTATTTCTCAAGACGTTTTCTTAACTGCGATAAATTCAGATAAATGCGTTTTGATTACACAAGTACCCTCACAAATCACATAACTGTGCGGTATTATACCTTAACGAAATAAAAGTCACGTTGTGTCTCGTAAGTACCTATACCTTCTTAGTACCTAAATGTTTCTTATGACACTTCATTAGGCAGTGCAATTACAAATCAAAATTACCACACTATTAAAATATACCAGTATTAAAATATACGTTTGTAAAGACAAACACCAGAGCTACAATATTTAAATAATATTCGCTATAGATTACTCACAATTTACTAACATGTCCTTTGTATTAGGCAAAGTCATAAGTTTATCTTGATAACAAGTCCATCATTAATAACGGTTGACTTTATCCACACATTAAGAAGAAACAAAATATTTTATATAATTATTCGACGCAATCATAAAACCACAGGTGTTAGCGTCATACTAATCATTGGACTAATGTTGCATTAAGCAGAACACTAGCTTTATCAAACCGTATTGATAAACATGAATATGTTATCAAATACCTCCAAAATCCATTGCATTGCACGTTTAATAAACGGTGCCAAAACTGCGGGTATAAAGCGAAATTCCGTCAAAATGATTTATAGGCTGATACGGCCTACAAACCAAGCAACCTTCACATTTTTCGACACTCCTTTGTTGGCCGGCACGTGGTACGTTGCTATGGCTCGGCAGGTTCGGCTGTCATGTCATTCCTGCTGATCATTTATCATGTGAATACCGCCATCAGCCAGGCGTCTCACTGGCGCTTGCACTACGTACAAAACTACGCCGATATTTACTTTGTAACTAATAGATTTCTATTATTGACATTGCCTTGGTTCTGTTTGAATGGCTGTGGGTAGTTCCAGTTTGATGTGTGTATTTTGTACGACTTGTTAAACTCGCATCTATATGCGGCAGTAATGTGCAAAATTTTAATTTGTTTTCTTAAAGTTTATTTTTTATAACAATCATTTGGCGAAAGTATCATCAATTCAAATATCTTTAGCAATTTCGTGTGTGTAGTGATCATTGTATGAATGAATATCGCTGAAAAACCTTTGTGTTTAATCTTGTTGATTGTTTATTTAGGTTCAAAATGTAAAAGTAATTGTATCTCCAAAAGTCGTATATGAAACAAATAAGAACAATATTAATCCAAGATTGTGAAACAAAAAATAGAGCTTAGAACAAATTACCCTCGTTCTACGTTGATGTATAAACCAATAAAATAAAATCCATCATTATCATCATAATTTATTTTATCATCTTCACCAATTTTCCAATTTTAGTACACTTTATTAATACAATACAATAATTTAAAATGATCAAGTAGCATACTTTCCTAGAGTCCTCATTTACATTGGAATGAATGATAAACATTATTTATTAGTTAAAAAGAAATAACATAACTAATCAAGGGAAAACATTTTACATAAAATGAAAGAAAGATCTTGAAAACAAGTTAGGCCACTTGTATTGCACAGCAAAATTTACAAAAAGAAACGATGAGACGTTAATAAGTAAAGAATTCAATGTATCAGTAATGTCTAATATTTACAAACAATAAATAAAGCAACAAATGAACCAGTCGAAGAGATTAACCATTACAAACATACTGAATGAAAGCAAATGTCCGAACACAGACCGCACTGTTTCACTTAAGAATAAAATTTAACAAAATATCACAGTTGACCACGACAAATTTCATAAAATAATGTGACCACATAATCTTAAGCGTTGCTCATTAGTAATCGTCATAGTTTCAAAAACGTTAGTCGAAATCAATTCCAATAATTCAAATTTCAAGGAAGATAAAGGAAAACGTTTAACCACTAGTATTATTTTAAGTACATTTTACAAATATTAAAGTTTTAAAGTACGTAATAGAGTCACATGTAATCTGAATGGTATCATTTGGGGAAACATTAAAAAAAATACTATTTATAATGTATTCGTTAGAGTTAATTACGTATCTTACTCTATACGACTACGTACGATAAATATTTTGTTATTTACAAACTAAGGACAGGAACATAAAACAGTTCTTCGGGAAGTATACTGAAATATATTAGATTTTCCATCGTAACTACTAAACATGTATTTACATCGATAGGAAGAGACATCTACCTATTCACAATAATTATCTATTATTACTGAGCTTACTCATGTACTCCTAGTTCACAGCTCTTTACAAGCCCTCGCTAATTTATAACGTATTTATATCCATAATTACTTGTAGACACGACATGATCTAGATAATTTTGATACATTACATGTTGTTCTCAATATTGCGTCATTTGGATTCGCCAAGTGTACGCTATCCCTGTACATTTCCGAATTTGTTATATTTGTGACGGCCGTGTCTTCACATAGATGAACGCCTTGTATCCTAAATGGACGCAGTTCGTTTAACACGTCTGTCATTACTCAGCCATCACAACTTACATTATTCGGCTATAACTCAATCGCTTTTGTCTTACAATTTTAGAAATAATAGGATAGATCGAATTAAATCTTATGACTAGGTAAAATTGTTACTACATCAAATATTTAACATGTTTTGTCGTAATTTTAAGGTTTATGATATACAATTCCACATGAACCACAATGAACGCGCTCGATCACACGAACCCGATGAGTTTGATATAATTGATATTTCGGCACGATGAAACGATGAACTTCACTAATAGTCACAACGTCTTCCAGCACAATCACTTCGATGTAAGCGTCACTTTAATGTCACCATAAAGATTTAATAAAATTAGGCTACACTGGGGAAATTTTTCGAACAGCGAATAACTGATCCAGTCTGGTCGCTGTAGCATCCGAGTCTTTCGTCTCGGGTATCACAGCAACCCCGCGTGTCACGGACGACTGTTTAATTTAGTAAATCAGTTATCCGCTGTTCGAAAAATTCCACTGATCCTATGCGGAGAGATGCGCGAACTGGCTCGGGTGAAGGTCGAACTGGTAGGGGTGGCCGTACGGATTCATATGGTACGGGACGATGTTCATCGATGCCATCTTGTGCTCTTTCTTCCATTTCATGCGGCGATTCTGGAACCAGATCTTGATCTGTCTCTCGGTGAGGCAGAGCGCGTGCGCGATCTCGATCCGTCTCCTCCGCGTCAGGTACCGGTTGAAGTGGAACTCCTTCTCCAGCTCGAGCGTCTGGTAACGGGTGTAGGACGTCCTCTGGCGTTTTGTCTCTCCGTTCGCATTCACCGTACCTGAAACGATATGACACAAAAATTAAAACATCATAAGACTGAATTGCTTAGCGCCATTTGACGCATCACTTTCTTAACTAAATATTATTCTGGTAACAAAACGTGAGGCACGTTAATATTTAGAACTGAATGTCCATTTGAGCGCCAATGAATAGTTGGCTCGATCGACTTCGTGCCTTGCCACGCTTGCTCGATTGTGATGTACAGCTCGCGGCAACATGGTCGCTTCAGAACGAGATTTCTATTCAGAAATACAAACACTATTGTGCAATTAATTTAAATTTATCTCCACGAGCTGTCACATTTTTCTTAATTTATTATATGTTGTCATCCGACGCGTAGCGACACCTTTTCAAATGATTGTTTTGGCACATGGCTGTTCCTGTTTGCATGTACAAACTGGAAGCCAAGATAAACCGTTGGACGGTCGTCCGTGGCGGTTTAATTACGAACGCATGCTTCTGGAAAGTTGTACGCTATGTCTTTGTTATTTTGTGTATATCGAGCGTGAATATGGTTTATTTACACAAGTTTGGTCGTATGAAGTGCAGTCGCCAGCACATCGATATCAAAGGAGAGGAGTGCCTCGCGACGGTATGGCGGCGGCGTTCAAGTCATGGGTTGCATGCCGCACCTGTCATCGCGTGTCGACGGTCCGGCCCACCACTTGGTCGGTGTTGGACGGCCGCCAGTGGTCTTGTGATATATATGAAGCTAGTCTCGGCTGTGTCTACCAAATTAAACTGTTCTATTTATTATATTTCTTTAAGCAGGTCCAGGCCACTAATGAGCTGGCCTCATCAACATTAATTGAAACCTACTGAACTATATTCGTGATGTAGGAGAATTGCGGCATGAAACGTAAAACTGAGAAATAAATATTATGCAATTACGAGTTTTACATACCTAGTTTTATTCAATAAAGTATGTGATTCAAACTGAAAACACATTGCAACTTAAAATACATCGCAAAATTAAGTTCAAGACGGATCGTTTCACACACAAAGGGGGAATAAATTCATATCCATCGAATACTTTCTTTCATATGCTTGAGATGTCAAACCCGCGTCAATAAAGATGTTTAAGAGGGCATAAATATTCGATTTACTACAAGTGAAGCCGCAACAAAAACCCTCGAAGATTGAAACGCTAGTGACAGGCCGATGCACAAACAACAGACGGACAGCATTATTTTAACATAATCCTTGTAGAGACGAAACGAATGGACACAATACGAGGACATTTGAATTTCAACACGAATGTACGAATATGTTGGTATTGGTTAAATGTTTACATCAAACCTTTAATATGTATGCGTTATAATGATGGCGATGCATAATGCGGTATGAGGTGCAAAATGCTAGAGATTGATTGGATGACGCAAATACATGTAAACTGCATGCTGGATGTATTAATATGGACTGGAGAAATATATACTTAGGTATTTTGAGCTCCTTTTATATTCGGAATCATGAATCATGAATCATTTATGCAGATTGACAATAGTTATCAATTTCAAAGCAAATTAATGTATGTATGTATAAGTTGAATACAAGTTGGTAAATAATCAGGATTATTATAATTATATTGTTTAAGTATTTCGCTCTAGGATTTGGCTCTTCTTTGCCATCATGGGAGACTTGATGTGACCTGACCAATCTTGCTAACTACAGATAAAAAATACCTTAAGAAATGCAGAAATTTAGAATCTCTATTCCCTCTTTATTTAAATTAAGCGGCATTATTTTTTTTGGCACCATAATTAAACTGCACTGACGGATGATATGTGTAGTATGGTCTAAATAGAAAGTCTACGCACGCTCTTACAACTGGCCCAAAGATTTCTAATGCAGTAGTCTGTCGCTTGTTAATCTAATCAATGTATACTAATGACAGCCTACTGGGTAATAGAATCACCAAATTCGAAACTACATACTATGATTAGTTTATGAAATGGTGAAGCAGGCAGGATTTGTATATAGGAAGGATATATATTTTATTTTCCTATTTTTATTCATAATTCATTGCAATGATTTTGGATGCTTTGGAAAATAATTTTCTATTAAATGAATACGAAAAATAGGTAACGGAGCTAAAATAAATAAATTAGCAAGAATTAAGATCGTGAGCATATTCGTGAAAATATCGTTTGATTATAAATACGTAAACTAAAATTTATTAATTTGACAGAGTAATTATTTATAAACTTAATGAATTAAAACATTAACAAGGTCCTATAAAATAACGTGGCTATAAAACTATGGCTGCACGATTTGCCTGTTACTAGCTGAAGTAGCACCTCGAATTATGCGATCACTATATAGGCATATGAAACAGTTTATTCTTTACAAGACCCGATATCGTAGACACATCAACGGATTATTACTACTTACTGCCTACCGACCTACCTACTAACTGCCTCTTGGTCTCGCAGCACAAGTATGTGCTGTGAGATCTAGAGGTCCCGGGTTCGATTCCCAGTAACAGCACGAAGTCTGGAAATATGCCCGAAAAGCGGCAATAGGCTCGCCCCCAATTAAGTGGGACTGATACTGGCGAAATGTATATAGGTGCAGAAATGCACCTCTGCCTTCCCTTTCGGGGAATACAGGCGTGAGGTTATGTATCTATGTATTACTACTTATAAGTCTACATCTAAGTATCTAATTGGTCTGACTGGATTGGGTTTCAGGGTTGGATAAAGTGTTTGTGGTATCATTATTAGTTATTTTTAACGTGGGTGTGGACTAATAATTCTGCCGAATCCTTTAGAGAGTAATATTTTCATATATAATATGAAACATTTCGTGGAACTAATTCATGTTTGGTACTTACAAAGTACGAAAAAGTGAAGCATTTATGTGTAAAAATTTGTTTTTAATATTTAAAAGCAAAATCAAATAAGATTATATTGTATTACAAAAATATTATTCGGAAAGCAATTTTATTCCAAGGCAATGAAAATTTTTTGAAGCGATATCAACCTGTGGTCACAGCCTGCAATATCGCCGAGTATAAACTATTCTTTTTATCTAAACTGGGAAATTCTAGGTCACAAACCATTGATATTCTGTCTGCCTGAGTCTAGACATATTGCATGGTCGAATTTTAAACGAATGACATCGCATTACCTATGGATGAGACTTAAAATTTGAAAACTAAAACAGCTAGTGTCTGGAGACAGATTTCAATAGAGTGCGGTGAATAATTTATATTTACCTATTTATTGTGATTAATTTGGAAGTGCAGAGGTGTAGGTGCCGATGAACTCAAAAACATGCCAATTAGCGATACCGACAAGATTTATTGGTATAAATTATGAAGGCAGAAATGTAAATTAAATGTTTGAATCGGCTGTTCTTGGCGGTATCAGATTTTTTTATTTTGCTGTAGATAGGTATAGTTTTTAAATAATAAATAAATCAAAGGAAAAATCTTACACGAATAAAAATAAAAAATAATAATTATTAGTCGTAAGCAGCCATGTCATAGTATTTGTGTTTCTACTTTTTAACAATCAAGAGGTATTCTATAATTTATTAATGTAATTTTCATAATCATTATCATTATAACCGAAATGATATTCAGAATTGCCAGTTAGAAGGTTTATTAAAATGTGTTTTATTGTGTCGTTATACATTTTTAAAATATATAAAAACATTATCATTGAAAAAACATAGAATAAAACACGTAGCGAACATTCAAATCTTTCCATCAACGTTAATACTTAAATAACGTACGACTGAGATATGCCAACATAAAAATGTTTAGCGATAAAACATCAAAGAGTTCATGAATAATGACATCTAGATGAAAACAGAATACATGCAATAAAAACGTCACATATAGTTTATATTTGTGGCTCATATAGGCCGTGTAATTGTTGATTTTTATCGCTTTGTGAACGGCCCTCGAAATTATAATCATCGCACATAATCGGATCATTTTGTTTTTAATAAACTTTAGGTTTGTAGATTAAAGTAAAAGGATTTTGAAGCTATCTCGAGGATGTAAATGGGGTTTACTTGGTACCTAGTATGTATTTAAGGGATTTTTATAGGTTGGCCTGATTTATGCTGTCATTTATATGGAAATTGCTTCATCTGCATCGTCAATAAGCTGTACGTAACTTTGCTTATATGCGATCAATAATAAAATGCATTATAAACTTTAATGAGGTAACGCCATAAAAAATACAAATTCAGGTTCGCAATCAAAATTTTAGTAACATTTGTATGTCAATTGCATGTTCGTTTGCTGTAATTTTGTCGCGACATCTCTTTCTTCGTCTTTAGCAAATAATGAATACTTAATGTCACTGAGAAGCAATAATGGAGTCAATTAAATCACAAATCATTGGAATGATCTGAAAAGATATTGTTTCTCATGACGTCGTTTGCAAGTCTAACAATAGATTTGTTTATAGAAAGAAGAGTGAGTGATTAATTAGAGTGCTAAATAAAATTTCGAACGGTAAATAATGTTTCTACCTTTTACTTGCGTAGAAGCGAAATTACAGAAAACTCGTAAATCTAATTAGATAACACAGCCCATAAAGTTTTCCGCACGCTCTCAATCAGTTTGTATTTGACTGTTATTTATATTAAAATGTTTGTATTATTTTACGTCTGGGCAATAAATTAAACTTAATTATTTTTTATTTTCAGTCAGCTGTTGATTTTGTTTTAGATCCGCTATTTTTTCAACACCGTTTAAATTATTTTTACATCTACCAAACGAACTGTTTCCTGAAAGCACATAATCATTTATATAAATTTATTTGACTTAATTAAAAGTTTAAAGATTAATTGACAAATTGCTTTTATGCATATAAGAGCTATTTTTCCACTTATAATGAGAAATTACTTTTGCGGAGATAAATTCAGAAACATTGTTCTCATAGTTAACAGTAAGCAGTGATGGCCTCGAGGTATAGGCGCGCGGTCGAGAATTTCGACGGTCGCAGGTTCAAACCCCAGGCACACACCTCTGACTTTTCGAAGTTATGTGTGTATTCACAATGAATTATATATCACTTGCTTTAACAGTGAAGAAAAACATCGTGATAAAACTTGCACACCTAAAAGTTCTTAGGAATTTCTTAGGTTGGTTGGTTATTAGGTTGGTGGACTAAGATCTAAATCCTCATAGTTGTAGAGGAGGCCTGTGCCCAGTAGTGGGACGTATTTGGGCTGATGATGATATGATGATGAGCACGCTAAATCTGATGTAATAATCTAAGTTCAAAAAGATCACGATACATTTCCTACGGCGGTGTTGTGAAGATCGTTGAAGCGATAGCTGAAAATACTTGGATAAGATAAATACGAAATTTTGTCAAATGAAAACAACCTTTACTAACAAAACATCGTAAATCAATTTATAGGCAAGTGTTGGTCATGTAATTAACATGATCAGATAATGATTTTTAAAAACATGTCGCATGCTACAATATCAATATACTATATGAAAACCTAAAGTATACTACAAATTACTGTGCTTACCATCAGGTACAGTGGAGTCACTTTGCCGTGCCAGAATAAAAAAAAAAATTACTTAATCAGCCGAGTAATACAGATTCATTTTCAAAAACCAAGGTACCTACTACAGTAGGTAAATTACAGCCCGTAATATCTATTACAGCTCATGCATTGAAATAATATTTTATAGCACTATAGTGAAGCACTATTAAATCAGTTGCCATGCCGTCTCTCCTGGATATGAATGAATAACATCTGCCCATTACAAGTAGTCGGTGCATCGTCAAGCAGGTCATCCTATAATATTCAATACACCAACAGACACATTAATCATGGCCACACGGCTGAATTTTTAAAATATAGGAACTGAATAGTGTTTTTTGAGCTGGAAATCTGTGTTAGAATTTATATTTTTTTGACAGATACGTTTAGTTCAGGTGTCTTTTTCATATCATTTGTCATGTAGTTTCAAATCAGGGTAGTAAAGAACAGCCACAGTAACTAACAAATGACTTATAATTTAATACATATACGCGCTAATACGTCCCCGAATGGGTAGACAGAGGTGCATTTCTGTACCCACATTTCAGCCGCTGTGTTTTAAATCGCGATATAATTGAAGAACATGAGCGCTCTCCTAGAACTGCGAATCGAAACATGGACTCTTCCTAGATAGCACAGTCAACTCTTGAGGTATTGGACTAAAGAGGCTGTCAAATTATTTAATCTTTGTGTATTACAAACGCTTTGGAAATAATAATACTTTCAGTTTAATTTCATCACTTGTCAAAACCGTGAATTTCCATACATAAGCATAAGCTCAACTGTCTACTGTTGTACCTCTTTCACCTGTCTCCCAGAACAATGATGTGTTATACGGATGTTTGTCTCGGAGTCTCGACTTGTGAATGACACACGCAAGGTGCCTTTCGACATGGATATTTGTAGCCTGTTCCTGACAAATCTATTTTTGTCGTTGTCAAAATTGGCAGTTGTTATTTTGAGCTCTAATTTCTAGGTATTGTCAACGCGGAGCTGTTTTGTGCCTGCATATGTAATGTTGTAAATTGTGACTTTTGATATATTAATAATGTCTGTTGTTATGATTATATCGATTCGTTTTAGTCAAATTTTGCCAATACAGGGGTATAAGAGTAGACAACATTTTGACTTTATGCTAATAATATAATGCTAGAGTGCAGGTATCTACCTGTATCTACATATATTGTATTACGTATGATTCTATAGCTATTCATATGTATGACGACCAGTGGCGGTACTTTCATAGAAGCCCAAAAGCGTTACACGTTAATTATGTAATGTCTAGTTCATAGTTGTTTATTGTGGGGTCGGGATATTCTCATGTATATGTCAGGTTGTATTTGTTAAATAAAGATTTAAAGATTAGAGGTTATTTTTCGGAATTTTGTAAGTAAAACTGGACTTTTAGGCTTCTTTGGAAGTACCGCCACTGATGACGTCATACATATGAATAGCTATAGAATCATACGTAATACAATATATGTATCTACCTGCACTCTAGCATTATATTATTAGCATAAAGTCAAAATATTGTCTACTCTTATACCCCTGTATTGGCAAAATTTGACTAAAACGAATCGATATAATCATAACAACAGATTATACGACGGCACCTATCAAAAAAATAAGAAGTTTATGACCATATGTTCTCGTTTATTATAAATCCATATCATGAATTATCATATAAATGCAGTATTTGAATTCTAAAATATCAATATAAAATTCTATAAATGAAATTATTTACATTACTCCAAAAAGTCAAAGTTTGCCTCAGATTGAACCTGTGACCACACTTCAAGCATTTTTGTGCTCTTCAGTTAAGCCATCATTCAAAGTGTTGAATGCCATATAATTTATGAGGTCCATTTATAGTAGCTACATTAATGTTTTTCAATAAGAGCAGTTCAAATGAATACAAAACGTTATACATTTACGATACAAATATATCCGTATAAAGTCGGGATATCTGTTATCGGTTCGAACAAGGGCTGCCTCTAAAGACTATTTCAAGTTTCCAGCTAACTCGTAGGTATGTAATTATTTGTACGCGTCGTCTACGTATCAGGAGTTCGCTTTAAAGCGCTACCCGCGCATCGTGCACCACACTTTTATTACCAGATACGGGTTTTGGAGTTCCGTACAGATTTTACCTTAGAGGTAACCTTAGAGGTAAGTATTTAAGCGATTTTATTACAGCCAGTTATATTATTAATGGAAGGTTTTATGGGCAAAAACATTACAGGAATTATTATTGGTTATTTCTTTTAATTACGATATTTTTTATATGCTTTTATTATTTTCGCAAAGAACAAATTGATTGCTCATACTTCTAATCATCACCAAAGATGAATTTAATATATGTGATCATATTAGGAATTAACAAATTCAGAATTATCATGTCTGAATAGACATTCAATTTAAAAACTTAACCTTCCTTAGTAACACTTATACATAAGTTGTTTGGTTCGGGTAGTACTTACCTAGATTACTATTTAATAAATATAATAAATACACCCAACAGTCACATACATAGTTCTGACCCCACACTAGGATACAAGTCCTGTGTCGTGGGTATCAGACACTACGAGAGACTTTTCGGTCTCACAAACACCCAGACCCGAAACAAATATTTGTGGATCACACAAACATTTGTCTCGGTGCGGGGATCGAACCCGCGGCCTCTCGTTTCGCAAGCTGGTGTCTAGCCATCTGCGCCACGGGGCTGTCAAATTATTTAAGAAAGGAATCAAATTAATTTCAAAATTAAGCATATTGTGCTTTCTTTTAAAAATTTTAAAAAAACTTCAATCTTTTAGCAGACAATCTACATTAACTTTTGCAAACTAATACCTATTTTCATTACAAATACTCCATGCCTTTCTACAAACTCTCTGCCAAGAATTTGTACGGGGTTCTCTCCAAGTGTATCGATTCGCCCCTGTCTATTTTTTATTTCCCCCGGCCAGTATCATCGGCGAGCTATCGCCGCAATGTGTCAGCCTGTCCCGCGGTGCCACTTTACGAAACTTTTGATTTACTTAACCAGTGAGTTCAGTTTTTTTTCATTATTTAATGCCGTCCCAGCGGCATTGGGTTTCTTCTTTATAGTGCGCATTATAACATTTCAATGTTAATGTTTGTTTATAGTGTGTTATTATGAGGAAAATATGCGTTGAAAACTGCGAGTTTTGCGTACCTTTTTTTGGTTGAAGGCAAAAATATGATTTGTGACAAAATTTAAAGTCGAATTTAATGGTCACAAGTATTCAAATTCGTCGTAAAATTATAAGTCTATTTAAAATCAGATAAACAGTAGGTTTTAATATCAAAGAGCTAGGTCAGAATATACGATGTCAATGAAGTATCATCATTTGTATACAGATGACAGTATAAGGGTCCATAATTATTTTGGCATCGAACATCAGTCTCATTTGTTTCATTTGTTTAATGAATCGTGGAAAGATTTCAACAACTTGTTATTGTTAACAATAGAATATTCTTTCACACATCATTCGATCTCATCTCGGGCACAGCAAGTTTATAATTTAATAAAGATGATTCCTAATTGACATTGCGCGATGGCCATTAGTTGTCGTACATCGCTGCCAACACCACACACTTCATGGTAGAGTTTCAAACGTAATGAATTACAGCGATGAGGTGTGCGCGCACGCATGTTTCAAATTATGTCATCAGTCAGCCCACCAGATCGTGTTGCGTTACACCAAATGTCACTGGCTGTTCGTATCTAGTTATTATTTGGCTCGTTGCCTCGTTTATTAACTTGAACGTAGAGGAAATTAGTTGAGATACGTATCGGAGGGAAAAATTGCTGAACGCGGTGCCTCCGATCTCCGATACCATCCGAGCACGAAGCCAATGTTTAAAAGCCGAGGTATTCGTACACTAATCACGACGGGAAATATTAAGAAGAGTAATATCCCGTACACAAATTCATAACACGCTATAAATCTGGTCGGTGCACGCGTTCCGCCTTATACCATTGATAAATACTCATTGCAGGATTTTTTTGATGATCTGTTTTAACGACGTGATGCTAGATTTAAATGAGTTTTATACGTTCTGCATTTCCAGATCGTTTAATTTGTTTTAGTGCGGTAGCAATGAGTCTTCATGTGCTATCATAGAGTGGGCAGGATTCTGGCGTTTACACTGATGTTTTTGCATTGATCTGAAGAAAGTGTTTTTGAATGATTTTCCTCAGTGAGACTTTGTCTTAGATTTTTTAAATATTCCTGACTATTTAATTTTTAAAGCACTTGCTTCGAAACGCTATTTGTATACCTAGATTTTTTTCAACTTTAAAAATTCTACAACTAACGAAAAAAAGATGACAAACATTAATGTTTTTAAATTTTTAGTTAGAATATGTATCAATATCTTTAATAACATATTTTAATTCAAAATGTTCGGGATACCTCGGAGTGGCGTAACGTAGGCTTATCTTACAAAAACAGACCTTTTAAACGGTATAATTTCGTATTTTTGGGTATACTTTGCCACTACCGATTATCTACTTATTGGTTACACCGAAGGTTACTGTTATCTAGCCTAACGAATAAACACTTTAAAAATCTCTTTGTTTTTCATTGTTCCTTAAATATACAAAATAGAACAAGAATCCACAAGTCTTACATTTATGTAGACTTGAAACTATTTAACCCACACCACGTTGAATTGTTGATAGCATATTTGATACAAATCTCACTTGACAATACGTCATCCGAATGAACAAGATCCCATTAGTCCTGTGATAAAGGCCGCTTGATTATATTACTTGTAGTTTAGTTCAGATCACTTATCTGGAAGACTAATCGTCCATCTATCTGCGTTTACTTTAGTAGCATTACGAACCGGTATCCTGTGGTACTGGTTATTTATAGGAAGTGAGAATAAAACCTTGCTGCGCTATGTGTGATTATTCGTGATTAATTGTTCGTTGTCTTCGCACACATTTGCAATTACGACATGCAGATAAAATTCTTTGTCATGATTTAGTTCGTTTGCTTTAATTTTTAAAATATTCACCACCATTATCATGATCATCATCATCATCATCATATACATAATCCACCGTCAGCCTCGTTTTAAGACATTCAATGTGAATTTTTGCAAGACTTCATCCACTTTCTTCATCAAGTAACAAATAATTAAAGTGAAATTAGTAATTAAATTTAATTATAACTATATCTTCTCTTGAACAAAAAGACACACGTCAATCGTTGCAACCATAGGTCGCTTATATATCTGTTACATCAATTTAGGTTGCGTCCGACCAAGTATTTGTGTCGCTTTAGATATGGAACTGGTAGTTTCTCAGTTTACAACCAACTATTTGAATATTACCAAAAATCTGTGGATTAATTGCTCCACTTAGTTGGCTTTTAGTGGTAAGTGCAACAATATTTTGGTCTGGTGATTAAAAGCAGTAATATAGATTGATATATTCGTTCAAATATGTTAGTACCTACTTATTGCTATGAAGTAATAATGAATGTTGCGTAAGAGTTGAAAGCTGCAGTGATTATTTCTTTCTTAATAACACATTGTAGTGTATCCGATTTATTTAAAACACGAACGATGTAAATATTTACCAATGTGTTACGAAACGGTTACGTAACTCTAGCAATGGTTTACTTGACGTCACACATCAATTGGAAGTCTTGAGCTTCAATGTGCGTTCTGTATGCATTTCGTGATATTCTATTTGTATGAAATCAATTCGCGTTCGACACTGGAGTATTTGAGCTCCATTAAAAAGTTTACTCTGTCCAAGATGTAACAGTTGAACATCAAACAGATGCGGTTCGAAACAAAAAAGTTTATAGTTTGGTTCGGATCGCTCCCTAAAATTGATTGCGGCACAATTACCACGGCCGCCGTGGGACCAGTAATAATTTTAAAAATATCGCCGAGTAAATGATGCCATAAATTAAATTTAATAATACGTACGCCCAACGCAACGGCATCATGTGCGGAAAGCTAATTGAATATTAATTTCATAATAAATCTGGTCGAACGACTCTCGGCAGTGTATCGCCTTTATTTATAACTTAACTAGAAACGTTTGGCAATTCCAAAACATTAATTGACGATTTATTGTCTCCAAAGGCGCCGAGATGCTTGGTTTAATATATTTTTTTATTGTTTCTTTGTGGTATTTGTACATAATGTCAGTCTGCTAATGTTGCACGCCACACCTCTGGCGGCCATTACAAACACCTTCCGTTTCGCTTAATTTATTACTTTTATCTCGAGCACAGTCGCGGTCAGTGCACACAAACACACGACATCTCCGACAATAAGACAAATCGACCGATTACAAGACACTACCTGCCCGCGGTGGGTCCGACCCATGCAAATTCACAAACAAATTCTTTTAAAACACTGTCATTATTGAGAGTAAAAGTATAATGCCAACTTTTCAATAGCCACATTAGTAAATTAATTGCAGCGACATTCAGAAGAAAGACTTTCGAAACTTTCGTTGCCCGAACAATGGGGGGCAAAAAAATTGTCCAAAAGTGTAGTGAATTTGAATGCAAGTGACCTTGGTTGTTACACGCCTTACGTTTTGCAACATTTGGCTAAATTCGCACAGACGCGTGATTTATTGTCGTGCAAAATCGTGCTTTGTTGTAATGATAAAGCTTAAAACCCATGTTGTCTCGAAAAGACCACTTGCGGTGAATCAATAACGTTGGGAAACTAAAGAATTGCAAGCATTAGCAAACTATAGAATGTATAATGAACGTACTAAGTGCGAGACGTTCGCTTTGTGTCTGCAAACAAAGCTTACGTATATGAAGTAGACCTCGCCGCTCGGGTAGGTATGTACGCCGCCAGAAATAGATCATGATATCATATCTTGATATCTCGTAGGCAATTCGGCTGCGATCCTATATAAGTCCGAGAGAGTAACTGCTCCGCGAGTGCACGCTAGAAAAATTACATTATTTGTTTGGGTAGTGTTTAAGTGAGCTCGATTATAAAAAGAAGCTGCGTTTAATTCGAACATTAATCGGAAACTAGATAAATGCCACAAGCCAAACGCGCTTATGCCGAAAGAAATCTCTATACAAAACATTACTCGGTTGTGTTGAGCGATTTATGCGACGGCCTGTGCCTGCGTACCACTGTGCACTCTTTATTGTATATTATAGTAGTGACACCGATTAATTTGTTGGCCGACTGATGAACCAACTGCGGGGAAAGAGATTGTTTATGTTGTACACACTGCTTTACATTATTAACTCTATACCTAGTTTTATTTATCACCCACTGATGTATAAATGTGCTGAGCATTACACTGCGTATTATATATTTGAGTTCGTACGGATCAATCCCTTGTGAGTTAGACACTTGTTTTTGTAACTGGTAAGGTCAATATGATATAAATAATTTTAAATATTATTTATTGATATTTCGCTAACTTATATTTCATTAATATTTTCGAAATAAGTTGTAAAAGAGACAGTAAGTTTCATTTGAACGAATTTTAATGATTTTTGGTGCAGGAACATAATATGCTTCATACCAAAAAATAAAAGTTTTCAGAGGTATTAAACAAAATAAATAGTATCTCTATCTATCATACAAATATTGTACAAACCATATTACAGTTTCTAGCGCTGCGGCTGCCCGAGCCAAAAATGCACTCATTGAATTGTTCGCCAGAACGTGTCCATAAAACGTGGTTATTAATAGAGATATAACTGAAAGTGGTTCCCCTTCACGTGGGCTTTTAATCTCAGTGGATGTATTTAATCCGCCACGTCGCACCGTACAATGCGCCGGCGCAGCTCGGCGAGTGACGGCGCGGCGCACGCGCGCACCTCTTCACACGGACAGGAGTTACACGAGTTCATACCGCGAATTGGGACCTATTTATGCTATGAAGTATTAATATATTTATAATAAACGGTATAACAAGGAGGTTTTTACCAGTAGGTTATGTAGAGCTCACATTTCAGCACTAAGGAATAATGCCACAAAACTGTAGAGCCTGCCCAATAAAGATAATGGGATATATACGGGCAGATGATGACGTATGTGCTATTGAATTTGCTTTTAAGACGCTTAGACATTGATTGTCATCCCTTGAAAAACTCTTCTGAATATTCAGTCCACTCTATCGTCTCAAAACGTCATTTTGTAAACTATTTATAAATTTACCACTTTGTTTTCTAAAATAAACAAAGATTAAAGAAAGAGGTAAGAGTCTTTGGAGGCTTGATAAGATGGTTCCTAAAATATTCACGACCCACACATAAACATGAAAATTTTCGAAGAAAGCATGATAAACTTAATTAGTTTATCATGTTTTTTTTTATTTTTATTTTTTTTATTTAGTTAATTTATGCTTTAAAACCCTATCGTGCTTTTCAGAGGGATGTATACAGTCTTATAAATAACACTCTCTGTCCGACAACCTATCTAAATGCAAAAAACTATGCCAATACTTTGCTCTTTCGCTTTTTGAAAGAAGGTCAAAGCAACAAACAGTCTTGAATTCATAATAATTGTATGATTAGAAAATAGGTTATGAATTTAGGTTGATATTTTTATATACAAAATACCTATGTAATTCTAAATTAATTTTGAAACAAAGAGAGATATTATGTAGATACATAGAGCTTAGGGACGAATTTAGAGGCTTGTTTTTTATATTAACTGGCAAAATTGATATTAACACGAGCAGATGGCTACTTACTTTATTAATAAACTACTGTTCGTCCAAATAAACAAATTTAAATGTTTATGTTAATGGGTACAGTAGGCGTATACTAATCAGATATAAAACTATAAATCGGTGTGAATATGGACGTTGATAATAATATATTACAAGAATTTTTCGGTTTTATGGTCACTAATCATACCACAAAACTATAAAAACCCGCTAATTGTTATCGAACAAGCTGCTAACGTTTTCAGAGCGATTTATGGCATATTAAGAATTTATGTAGTGCTAGTAGTATAAAGCAACTTTTGTGGAATTATTCGTCTCAATTCTGCAAAAATAGTTACTTTTTATAATTATTTATTTTTATTATTTACCTCTTATTTAGTTATTCAATGTCATTAATATTACGATATATTTAAGGTATTGCATTGCTCTAGTGAACGAGCAAGCGTCTCACCTCACCTTTATCATAACAAATGATCAGTGTTGGCCATGAACATCCACTACACAAAGATATCGTCGCTGTAATGTAAAAGTCCGGCACTTTTAAAAAAAACGGAATATAAAAAGGAGAACGTTAAATTTATTTTACCAAATAGGTATAGGCAAAATTATGGGTAGAACACATATTTCTGTACAAAAGAGTTCGAGTAAGAAATACTCGGACAAATCGTAAAATCTTGTAAAGTTAGGAGGAACATAAATAACAAAAATAAAAAAAAGTGTTAAACCATCCTCTTTAGAGTGAAAACTAGGCGGGTGATTCCCGCAATTCCAAATTTAAATCGATAAAATTTTGAAAATGGAACAAAATCGGGGCGAAATAAAACGTTCACATTAATTGCACGGGTAACAGTGGAATAATTTCGTATGTAAACCGAGTATCCATCAAGACATGAAACGAGTGGCCCGAGATCGAAGCTCACGACATTTCAAAACAAACGGTTCCGTTCGCAGAGCGGCGTCAGTTGGATGTTCCTCACGGCATCTTGATACTGTTTGTACATATTTTGACTGGCCGGATAGATGTGTATACACATTCGATATAAAAACTCAAGTGTAAATTGTGTTTTTATGGCGTGAGTGACGTGTGTTATCATATTTGGCATTTATGTTATTATTGTTTTAGTTACTATGTTGTAAAAATTCTTTTTTCGTATCTCGAGTGTTGGGTTGTGGTTGTCTGGAGTTACATTTAGTTTTGCTGTACGAATGTGTGGTATGGAAAAGAGCATGAAAAATATTGTTTTATTATCCTAAGAAAGTACAGAATATTATTTTAATACATTGATAACCCAAACTTTTTATTGTATTTGTAACCATAGAGATTGATAAAATAATCATGTAGTGTAAAAATCGCCACAGCATCTACAAGAAGGCTGCGTTTTGAATCGGCGAGTATATTTCAAGTAGATTGGCATAAACGTGTCGACTTCAGAAAAAAAGAATCTCACCACTCGATCTTTTATCTTGCCAATACCTATAATATGCAATATACCTATGAGCATTTTAAGTTTAGTGTATGAAATTTAAAAAATAACACAATACAATTTAACGAATAAAAAATTAATTACAAATATGATATCATTATTTATTCAGTTATAACGTATCAATAACTGTATAATTATGTCGGACGTGTCTTTACGTCGCCACCCCGTACCCCTAGACGAATTAATCATAGTGTAATGACGCGGTTGGGCCAACCCGTGCGGCGGTTCCAACTCTTGTGGGACGTTCACTTAATTGTATTAAATGATACTTTTATGGTCATTGTAGTGTGAACAAACCTTTATACAATTCAACGAATATACATACATAACCTCACGCCTGTATTCCCCGAATAGGTTGGCAGAGATGCATTTTTACACCAATATTTCACCAATTGTGTTTTCGTAATAGGAGGCGACAGACTCCATGCTGCTACCGAGAAACCTGCATACTTTAAGAGCTTCTCAAGAGGAATTTCTTACTTTCCTGACCTAAGGTTGTTCTTATATTCTACATACACATTAAACTTTTCTACTGTAATGGGTAATGTGCACATATTTAAGTAGACTATACAACATGAATATGTATAGTGAAATGGATAGTCTAACCCATTATCTATCTGTATGATTTTAACCGAGCAACTTTTAAATGTACAAGTAATGGGCGTAAAAAAGTACAAATGAATGCAGCTATACATACGTAAATGAATAAATAGTTAAATGTTTAAATTAAGAATTCTGAAATTCTTATAAGGAGTCGCATTGCAATGCGTTTAATATTTTTGTTATTGTAGGTAAACTGCACTGGATAGGATTTCGTCGATTGATATAGAGAACTGGTTAAAGTTGCTAACGGCTACTTTGGAACCGTTGAAATTATTGTGCCGGCTTGGTTTACATCGTGTACCTATATGTCGGCTGATACGTGAACGTAAAGGTGTGGGTAAATATGATAGGTTTTATATGCTATGTACTGAAATCTATTTAAGCTAATTAAAATAACATTTTTTTTTATATTAGGGAGAAAAATCTTCAACCGTCCAAGATTTAACCCTTATAGGCCCGTGCTCAGCAGTGGGACACATATGGCCTGATAAGAGACTGGCAATTAAAATAATTTATTTATGGTTATAGACAAATAAAACAATCAATTATAACATTAAATGGCCAGTGATAACGTTCTTCATAACCTAAAGCTCTCAGTATTAGAATTCACGTTTCGAAATGAGATATTCGCCCCATAAAGTTAGATCTTTATTACTTATAGCGTTAGTTTAACAGCCTACCGAGATTCCACGCCTAGAGTGCACGTGCACCGACCACGCCCAGCCGTGTCAATAATAATTAACCAATTACAGAATGACAACCCATCGCCGCCATTTTAATTGCTTTGCTATTTTATGCTCAGTAATATTGCGTTGGTTCTGTTTGTTTTGCACTGGAGGGTTATTATGTTGTTTTGTACTATGTACTATAATAACTATTTGAAATTAGAATTCATCAGAGAATAATTTTAAAAAGTTACTTCGGTTTTTAAAAATTAAAAACATTTTTATAGGGGTAAGAGAAACATTTTGTACTGGCAGAAGATGAAAAAAACAATAAGACTATCAAACTTATCTATTAGTAAAAACTGACTAGTTTTCATAAAGACTGAATATTACCTTGTCAAACTGGCTTGGCGAATAGATGTCAATTTCTCTATAATTAGAGTAAATTCAAAATTAGAATTTATTTAAATATAATTGATATTGGCTACACAGGCCTAAAGCTTTTTATGCATAGCTTCTAATACAGCGCTGTTTTGCATCGTAGACATTAAGTAAGTAAGATTGTTATTTCAATGTTTCAAGGTCAGTCATGCGAAGAACCGATATAGGAACTGCAATATGTACATATATTTAGTTGAAAATATATCGTTGCGTTTAAGCCTTTTAAAATAGAATCGAGTAGGCGTGGAAAATAGTACTCATACTATCACTGGGTCATAGGGCTTGCTTGATCTAATTCAGTTAGGTAGAAATGGAGACGATGATTAACGAGTCTGACAATCTCTCACCAATCAAAAAATGATACTGGCTTGCACTCTTTTGCCCACCTAGAAGGCAGATGTAATATCTTCCGTAAGGTGTTAATTATGTAAAAGTAATTCTCACAATGTAAGGAAGTAACGATATAAAATAAATGGAGAAACGCAAAACGTCGACTGTATGGATGCTGAAATACAAAGTGCCAAAAAATTCTAACACGAGGAATTCGTTCGATCAATCAAACCATCAATCTGATATTGGCGTTTTAATTGCGCCCTGTTTATTGCGCTTTAAAAGCTGGGGAAAACGAAAACGCAACAATATTTTTTCCATATAACCATTAATAACTGTCGGTCTGTTTCCTTGGCGGACACAGCTCGCCCCAATGCGGTTGGGGTAGTAGGCGCCCCACTACTACAGCCGATCTATGAATTGTTTTATTATAAGTCTAGAATATGCTTTTTATTATACAGTTGTTTATTTCATGTTAAGAGCCAGTATATTTTTTTTCTGATAAATCTTGTTCGAGTTAAAAAATAGCACAGTATTCTGTAGACTCCTTACATTTTGGTTTTCGGTGTCGTTATTATACTATCTTACTATTGATGCCAGTATACAGGAGCTGCAGTTGTATCAAGTTCTTGGAAAGACACGTCTGCATTCATAGTCTATGACTTACTATTTGTATCAATGGACAAGGGGCATTGAAATTGTTGCAATACCTAAAAAAACAATTTCCCCAATTCGAAATAAAATTTATGATCCTGTAATTTTAAAACACCATGAGTTGCCTTTAAACCTATAAGTCCTAACAGTATATAAAGCGAATAGTAAATTTATCATAAACAGTTTCTCAACATGGTCTGTTCAATTGAATGTATCGACATAGCCATACAGAGTATTGATCAGCGTTGTTCAAGAATTAATGAAGTGGCCACGTCGACCCCTGTCACACTGACATGTCCCACCGAACTCCTGGCTCACGTCACAACGTTCTGTCGGAATGTCTACACTACGTGATGAATTCCCGTCGTGCCTCTTGTCCACGCATTTACTACGGATTAGGTGCAAAGTTTAGCTAGGGTAAGAGTTAGAGTTCTAGGCTACATTTCTTAAAAAAATGAGATAAGAATTCTGTGAGTATTCATAGTTTATGGATCTTTCACTTTAGTAATGAAGAAAATCATCCTTATGAAATTTGTATGACTGTATTGGAAACCAAATGAATAAGTGCAGAAGGACAGAGATGAACGAGACAGAGAAAATTTAGCAATTAGGAAGTAAAATAAGAGCATTATTAAAATATGTTATAATGAAAAAGCAGAATAATAATGAATTATGTTCGTCCAAAAAGTAAATTTTAAATTAGATCGCCGTACAAGGTATAAAATTTTACTTATTGTTGTCCTCTTAAATGCATCGTATTCTCAAGTGAAATAGCATGCAATCGATTTTAAGTAAGCTAGCAAAATTAAGTTGAGTAATACCTCAGTCGATAAATAATATAAAATACTTTCAAGATCAGTGACTTTACGCTGATCGAACAGAAAATTTTATGATACAATTCTAAGACATTTTCCACAAAAGCTAAACATCAAAATTATATAAAATTCGTTCTCTTAATTACATTACAACTGCTACAGATTGTATTAAAGTTAGAAAGTCAAAGTATAGGAGACCTATTAAACGAGTTACAAGAGAGGTCATGGCACCGACGTTGAAGCGAGTCTAACCAAGAGGTTAATTTTTAATCCCTCCCTACAAACCGCTCACGTTTGTTTCCAATCTAGTTGCAATGTGGCACGACTTGTGAGAACTGAACGCACATTTTCATTTTATTGGAAATGATCGTTTGTTAATTTAATAAACAAGGCGTTTTGTTGTTCGGTTGATGTAAAGGGATTTGATAGATTCAATTTACAGGTAAAATAATTTTTGAACACGATTTGGTCTGCGCGAACCAAGGGTTTTTAAATTAAATTTAAAATTGTAATCGGTTCAGTATATAAAGCAGGACAGCGAAATAAACGAGAACAGAAACTAACATTCGCATTCATGATTTTAATAGTTTGGACATTTATTTAGTATCTGATCAAATCCCTTACACATTATTGAATAAACTAGCACCAAGTATCTTTGGAAAAATACATTTCCGATTCGTAAATTATAGAATGCATGAAAATACAAGAATCGCTATAGCTGGTACAATCAAGATAAGACTTAGCATTTAAAAAAAAACAATTTACTCCAAGTATGTTCGTAGAATAACTTCAGCGAACTTCTAATGATGAACTATAGGAAAATTCATTATTTATCGCAGAATCTTTTAATGATCTGTAAAGTCATGGTGATAGAGAGCATTTTCCAATGCTAATCCCTAGACATACATCATTCTGTGCATTGACAGGTTCCGTACTCGCGGTTGGTACAGCAGTGGCGTCTTTCGACTATTTAAATTCCTTTTCGGTTCGTTGCTTCGCTGGTTTATACGGTGCCGTTAATTTTATACGAAATTGAACTGAAGGAGCATATTGATTTTCCTTTACAAACTAGGAAAAGCATTTGTTGCTTTTATTAGAAATTGGCCTTTACTTCGTAGACCATTCGGCGTTGTCAGTCCTAGTTATTTCTGCTGTTAAGTTTCATTATAGTTACTAAAATAGATTAAATAATTTTAATGATGAAAGAAGTATAACATGAATTTATTTTTTAATTTATTTAATTCACATTATAGTATTAGTCAGTCAGAAGACTAATATACCCTACAAAGGATTTGTAACAATTGTAACTATCAATGACTTTAACAGCCTAACACTAATGGCAAAGACATGGAAACTACGTCATTCATACTTATTTTCACTTTTAGATGGTAAAAATATATACACCTAATTTCTATCCTAAATCCTTACTTTTATTTTTATGCGGGCAATCTATTTTTAAGATGTAGTTGATTGAGCTCCCGATCACCCAACAAAATTTAAGATCTAGTAGGTACTTACATAAGTTAAAATAAATGAATATCTCCAAAGATTCCGAAGTTATTTTTAATACAGACGCGATTTACATTTTGAGGTATTATGAAAAGTTAAAAAAAATATATAAATAAATTTAAAAGTAAATATTTTTTCAATAGAAACATTTAACCTGTCAAGCGTGGAGATTAGAACGTGGAAACCAAATGAGATTGACATATTTTGTCTACATCAAATAACAACTGAGTTTTAACTGTCAAAGCATATAATAACGAATTTTATATGAATAGAGTAGATATCCTTTGCATCTCAGATGATTGAAAATAACTAGTAGTTTTAATAAAGGAGTAAGGAACAAAGAACGCCTCGGGGTCTCGGCAGGACCACTAGCTAACAATACCCAAGAAAATAAGCTACAGCTGACCGGGTAAGCATTCGCATCGTTAATGTATGAAAAATGCAAAGTGAGATGTAGTTATAGAATAAAACTTACTGCTACTATATATTATGGAAGTTTTAAAACTGAAGGTAGCATCTACATTAAAATTATAATATAAAATTTATTTCCAGTCTTTATCATAGTCATTTTTATTTTAAATAATAACAATATGTATATCTTAAAATAAATTTGACGTTAATCTGTGATTTTTTACGGGCCAATCAACCAACTCTCAGTAATCTTTAACTATGAGGTGGAAAAATAAAGCCGTACCTTTAAAAAATTCAAATGTTAAATTGAGACAATCAAATCAGAACCAGCTATGAAATGATCAAGCATTAATTACGCAGGCTAGCTAGTTAAAACTATTGTTACGAAAATAGGACACTGACAAACCATTTAGTAATAGTGTGAGATGCATGGTATAATATTTTATTAATAAATCTAGGGACGTCACGAATGGACGGCAGACGTTGCGCGCGCCCGCTGACAGATGTTTTGACAGCTAGAATATTATTAATTGTGACATTATTCTGTCGTTAAAATATCGCCCAGAACGCTCTTCCGCTTCCACGTCATTAATAAAATGAGCAATAGTCGAAATATTTATCAATGGCATAATCGATACAGAAACAATTATAACCACATCCATCAAAACTCTAAACTTCGCTTTGCATCAGAAACTTCAATGCTTGTTGTTCAATAATGAACTTTATGCTTATTGAATTTAAGACTCTCAACATATTGCCAACTTCGATTTTGCTCTCTATAAATATGTTAAACCTTATTGGAAAGAAAATAGAGCTTATTATTCTTTAACTAGTATTCAGAATGAAGTACGGTGGTATCGAGTAACATTAAAATTCTTATCTCTGGTCTGTCACACAGCGAGAACGTCAAAGTTCGAAGTGAAGAACGCATTATAATTAATAGTCGATGATACGCGAGGATCGTAAACAAAAGCTGTGATAAATGGATTAAAGTATTTGATACTAGATAATAGGAACTGTGGGTTGTAAATCGTGCTTTCGTAAGCGGTGGTCAGTTTTTAGACTCACAATGGGCACACTTTATAAAGCCGCGTTGTATTTGTGATCGTGAACGAATACAGAAAGACACTGTTAAATTAAATAGTTTTGTATAGCCAATTTTTTTATTGAGAATTGTAAACATATGACGGTTGAAGATACGATTTACTAATCTCAAAATTCATAATGATACCCTACACATTTTTGATTTGGTATAATAATTCCAAAATTTAAAAAAACAAATGAAATTGCAATATGAACGACGCGTTGAAATATAAGTTTATATTTATTGTCGAGTTTCGCAATTTGGAACTGTTGCCGAAAATTTTGTCTCAGAATGATTTATCGCAAAAACAAAGTCGCAATAAAATCGAAAGAACAAATAAATCAAATAAACATTGTCCCAAACATATCATTAACTCGTGTGAAATACGTATCCGAACAATGGCTTGCGATATTGATGACTTTACAACAGAAACATGAAGCATTATCGATCAGCGAATTTTAAGTGGATTACGTGTCGGTGTTAAAGTCAGCCAAACTCTTATATCACGGCCCGGCACAAATGACATATTAGCTGCCAGATATACTATGATACGTTTAGAGGCGTGACGCGTTTTGTTAAAAACCTATCATTAAAATTCGATTCAGGCTTTCGCCGCCGTTGAATAATGTCAATAATTTGTTACGTTTTCGATTTCACGTGAAAATTGGGTCGATAAGATACATCAAGTCGATCGTAACCTTGTCGCAGAGAATAAAATTGTGCTTCTAAAACACAGGGTGATGATAAACAACCATGGAATGTTTAAAAGTTTACATACATACATACATAAACTCACGCCTGTATTCCCCGAAGGGGTAGGCAGAGGAACATTTCTGCACCCACATTTCGCCATGTATGTATCAGTCCCACGTAATAGGGGGCGAGCCTATTGCCGTTTTTCGGACACATTTCCAGACTCCGTGCTGTTACTAAGAATTTCCTAATTGAAAAACCCAATAACACTTTGCCCGACCCGGGAATCGAATCCAGGACCTCTAGATCGCACGGCACATACTTGTACCGCGAGACGACGAGGCAGTCTAAAAGTTTAATATGAATAGAATCAAAAAATGAAACGCATTTGTGTTTCCAACAGCGAGTTTTTTTTAAATTAGCAAGGTAACAACACTGGCAACTGATTGTAAATGTGGTGCTGTCTAAAAAGCGTATTGACTAGCCTGTTCAAAAGAGTCACACACCCTCGCCCCTACGGGGGTGGGATGGTCCGTAAATGGATTTTCCCCGCAGGAAAAAAAAAAAAAAAAAAAAAACCTGTTCAAAAGAGGCTGATGTCGGAATACGACACACTTATGTGAGTCTTATAATGGTTGCCGCTAACCGGAATACTACTAAATCTAGTAATACGTAGGATTTATATGACTATTGATAATCCTGATGTTGATGTACAAATGCACAAATATATCGATGAAAAATTTTTATTACACTTTTTTACAATTAGAAGGAATAATTAAGAAAATTCCGTCTTAATAATGCAACAGGAACTATTAAACCCGTGGCAAATTCAGTAACATTTTTATCGGGAGATCGGTTAAGAAGTCAATGATCGAAAGATAGTGGTTATTTATTACTCCGGATGCATTTCTGTTCTGGTTGATAAACCTTATCCAAAACATTCTCTGGTCTAATAGTAGCAGAAAATTAATTTGGACATATTAAGCTGCAGTGAAACTTGTCTACATCTTAGCTTAACTACACGAGACTAGCGCCTGTTTCTATGACATAAATAGCCATAGTTTTTTTAAAGACAGTGCGGCTGAGTCAATAAATTTATTTCAGTCTTGGAATATGGACAAAGACAAATCACGATGCTTATCAATACTGACCGCGATCTTGATGTAAGCCGTGATACGCTCAGGTATTTAAATGAGTATTACTAGCAAGGAGTCTTTTACTAGATCGATCTGATTTGCCTACTTGATTGCCTTTGTAATGCAGTTGCAGATTCCAATCATTGGTATTTGAGAAAATAATGCACAGATTATTTTAAATATACGTTTTTTTTGTATAGAACAAGCGCCTCGCCTGATGATTATTGATTACTACTGTTGGAGATCTAAAGCATTTGAATATGGTATGTGTTTTATTAGCTTTACATTTTTTTACTAATAAGTGAGCGCACTAGCGTCTGATTATATAAGTGCTGTACCTACGGTCCAAATGTAGAAATTGGAACTGGAGAATGATGATTGATTGAAGATTTCGATACCCGCGGAATAAAACACTGGTCAGAATATTCGTGGGGTCAAGAATTTGTTTGTAAAATTGGACTTTTAATACTAGAAATTAACAAACGAGATTAAATGAACTTTATGAGTAATTGGAAATACCGGATAATAAATCTGTGGTTTAAAAATAAACATACAAATATAATTTTATTTTTATTACAAGTTAATTTGTTTAAATTTTAGCATACCAACTATGGAAATATAACTTATTTTAAATAGAAATAATGTTTAGAAGAACCCAAATAGATATTACCCAACGAAAAACCTTTTTCACCGGTCCGTGCCTAAAATATCTGCAAATATTCAGCAGAACACAAAATTGATGACGCAAAATATCCAGTAGGTGTTCTTAAGCGTATACCTACCTCCATAACTCGCGAACTAAACGGGCCACAGCACGTGTGGCTCCGAAATCAAATTAAAATCATGTTTGATAACATCGAATGGCGGTTATGGAAATTTATGACTATATTACCTGCGCTCGCGCATCCACGGGGACCAGGCACGGACTCGGCAATTATTTCTCGTGTCTACATATGATTATAGTTTATGAGCATTCGTACGCCAGAGGCGCAACCAGTCAAACAGTCATTTGCAATTTTTGTTCCGTAATGCATCATAAAAGCTGTTTAGTGGGTAATAATAAGATTTTATCTTATAGAAATTACCTTTCCAATAGGTAAAAGCTTGTTGTTTATAAATTAATCATTATCATTAAGGTTATTTAATATATGTTTTACGAAGTTTTATTTTATATATTTCGTCTTATGAAATAGAATATATATTTCGTCTAATGAATAGTGTAAGTAAATAATTAGCATGTGTATTACACAAAAAAAAAACATTATAGGATAATTTTCTTGCGTTTTATTTTTATTAAATGAACCGAAATGATTAGGAAACCCGAACGGAAACAAAATGTTTAAAATAGTTATAAATATATCGTGTCGAGAAAACCCGTAGATTACGCCGCGACAAAAATGTGTTGAGCGCAAAAGATACAGAAATAAATCAGTTAGATGACAATTTAAAGTGGTTAACCCAATAACTGTGACCATTTTAGATACTTTGATCAAATCTTGTCGAAACCGAACAAGTTCTACAACGTGTCTCGTAAATATATTTTGAATTGTATTTTTTGAAATGAAGAGTCGAAATTCCCTTACTCCGGTCGCGGCTTGTGGGTGTTTGTTAAACAGTTTAAAGTCAGAGTAGAGATTTATGTTTTTATTTAAAAAATAATGTGAGTCCGTAATCGCCGTTATTTTAATTTTACGCATTTTCTGATTAAAGATATATATATTTTATACATAATTTGTAGGCAATTCGTATAATTAATTATCGTAAACATGTCCAGTTCACACGTTTTCGGACTTTATGTTAGCGTAGATAACCGACGGTTAACACATGAAATACTAACTGCCGGTATTTTTAGCTTTACTTTAAAATTAGCAGACTGATAATGTTGTACATTCTCATAACATTTTGATTTAGAACTGTATATGCAACGTAGATTTAGTACCGTTCTACAAAAGTTTCTGATGGAAAAAAATCCCTTGAAATTACCCAAAACAGTCTCAAAATGCACCTGGCGCCAACAAACGTACCTCGCCCCACTTTATATACTTTACGATCTGTTAAAAGACCGAATTCGCTGTCCAAATTAACACGAAATAAAAACTGAATCGACGGCACAAAAAATAAGCAAAGGTACAAGATAAAAGCTTAAAAAAGGCTCACGTCAAAACATTTGATTGTATTAATATTTATAGGCAGTGTATCGCCGCAGGAAAGTCGGGTCGGGATGAGGCAGAAAAAAAATGTTTATCAGCCAGTTTAACTTTTAAGGAAACCGCGAATCTTTTGTGAAAAGTTATTTATGGTCACGAAAACAATTGCAATGATACCATTATATCACATTTGACAGTTAAGTAACTGTATTAAGCCGCTTTTTGTCGGTGGACGATGAAGATGTTCTTATTTTTTGATGTAACAATAGTTTGGGAACGCGCGTGAAGGAAATTCATTGATTTTTATAAAGTGTCGAGGTTTTGATCGGATTTTTTGTTACCAGTATGGTTTTGTTCGAATAAATTTAGCTGTTAGCTTTAGCTATGGCGGGTGACGTAATAAGTTAATATAAATGATTACCGTTTTACAGCTGCATAATGACTTTTAGTGTCTGTTAATAAGTCATAAATTACCGGCAATTAAATATTTATGCCTATTTTACAATTGCTGAGATAGATGCTATCTTTAATTATCAAGACAAAAAGATGACTTCTAGTTTGTAGTTGTTACAGAGATTTGTTATTTTATTGAAAAAAAAAACAATTTTAATTACAACTGCGCATTTATGATTATGTGGATTGAAATTAAAATATTCTATGTTATTATAAGGATTTTCAATGTGAATATTGAATTAATTAAACATTTATTGTATAGGTAATTGGAAACTAATATTTCATACTATGATTATTACTGACTTTGATTGTAGGTTACAAAGCTTGTATATAAAATATGAGAATTTGCAACTTTTGGATTTGTTTAATGTCAAAACATTTATTTATAAGAAATTAATATAATTTCATAACAACATAATTTTAAAAATACTGTTTAACATTCACTTACGTGGGGGCAGTTAAGTAGAGTTGTTTTTCTCATTTGGTGGTTGATTGGTGGTTAATAGTGTCCGTCAGGTGCAAATTTGTGTCAGTCTTTTGCATAAGTGTAGTGCGTTTCGAGATTTGCATAGATACCCTCGGTTTCAAATAAGCTTGTTTAGTTTTGTCGACTTGTAAAACATTTTCATGTCCTTAATTTGATCATTGCCCTTATCAAATGCTATTGCGGTCTTTTTATGTTCCCCTGTGCTAAAATACACAACTACACTAATAATTTACTGAATCCAGAAACAAAGACTTGTCCTTAACAAACACAAGATATTGATTCTTCTATTCCGCTTAAAGATTTACGACCTGCATAATCCGGCTCACGATCACATTAAAAGTCATATATTTTTTTAAACATGTACGCAGTAATTACATTTGCAGTCTGTACTTGCGAATGTTCACACCGGCTTGACTAACGGCCCAGGATTCCTATGCTAATGCGGAATATGCAATGTATATGCGAACATCAGCGGTGCCCTTATGAGAAGCTTAATCAGTGTCGAGTCGTGGATTATTGAAACGAAATTAAAACACGAGCTCGTATTTTTCAACCGATACTCCTTTGTGTGAAGGTTTCAAATGAGCTCGTAGTTTGCAAAAAGATCATTAACTTCTTTAGCACAGAAATTGTAATATGTATAAAACGATGAAGGAGAGAAGTCACAAGTAAAAAGTATAATTTTCTATGTTTCTCTGCCATACAATGTTATTCTTCAAATCGAGTCAATGCAGCTTAGTGCTTCAACCACTTAATAAACCTTACTCAATTTTCATCAACAATAAAGGGTAGCATCAACGGAAGCTCTTTAAAGTATTTTTATATGCAGATGTTTTAAAATAGAGAAGTAATAAGAGCATGGTAAATTAAAAGTACTCGGTTTCATATACAATTGTTGACCCTATCAAAATCAGAATCTGCCTATAAATATATAGTAATTGAAAACAGTTAGTACTGTACCTTCAAGTTTGTTGAATGTTTGCTTCAATTCTTAAGACTAGTATTCAATCACAGGGAGACGCCGTTTCAAGTCATATTTCATCAGACAAATGGATAATGGATGATAGAATTTACTGCCTATAAGGGACCGAGTTATTTATGCGCTTCATACAGTATGAATTTGACTGATGACATTTTATAACCGGATCTGAAGGCTTCAGGTGATCGCACAGCATCGTGCAACGGCATCGCACTTCATCCAACATTTGTACCAATGTTCGTGGAAACCTTACGAAGCGATACCAGAGATATGGTACGTCAGAAACAACGTTTAGTAACCTGATATCCTTCTTGCTTTGCAATTACTCGAATAAACCACTTTTGAAAGGCCCACGAAGATAGTTGGTTAGAACATAACATTAGATAATTGGAAGATCGACATTCAATTATATATATTAATATAATAGAAGAGTAAAAGAAGATGATGCAGACCTTAAAAAATTAAAAAAAATCGCTTAATGAAAGATATTTTAGGAATCCTTTGATGAGTAGATAGGACGATAAAACACACAAATATTATTTCAAAGTACCTACTTGCTGTTATGTATTAGCAAGAAAAAGCAGAGCTGCCTTTAATAATTATAGATTTAACAGAACTTGCTAGATCTTCTGCTGGTAGTTTCCTCACAAAACATTTTCTAGTTACACTGTGCATTCCCTTACTCAGAATTTCGCCTTCAATTCGAAGTGTGGCCCACTTGGAACATGTCAAAAGGTTTTGTTTCAGATAGACAGCCTAAGCATTATGATCCTATCTGACGCACGTGAAATCTCAGGATTATTTTGGATGCATCGATAAATTACAAGCATGACTAATGTAAATGCGAAAATGTCTTTGGATATTTATTGCGCGATCGTATCAGAGTAGCCGGGACCGATTGGATCAAATTCAGCACTGAGTCGGTACAAAATCGCGTCAATAGTGCCCAGAATCACTTTTAATGCCAGGAATTGCGTTTGCGTTCAGAGTTTACTTGTTAGTACCTATGTATAATGAATTTGATATTATTTACCTGCGAACTGTTAATTTTTTTCTGATAACTTATTTTTTCTTGTAGGCAAAAAATATTCAAATCATCATTAAAAATTATTACCCATTTTTAGTTTATGCATTATGGCTAATAATATTGTAACATGAAACCTTATTCCTGTATGCTGAAAAGTTGAAAAAATTTAATAACATAAAATTATGCAAAATAGTCACTAATGCTTAAATTAAACGAAATTTCTAAACGAAATTTTAATTTAATAATAATCCCAATTATATATTTCTTCAAATATTAAAGATTACATCCAATCTTCTATTTTCATTCATATTTTGACAATAATTAATGAATAGATAATAATTATTACAAAAATATATAGGTAATTATAGCTTTGTATTAATACGTCAAGGTAATTGCAGTTAATTGCAATAACTACTAATAATAACACTTGTCGTGATGAAGGGCGAGCAGACCATTATCTAGGAGAAACAAAACGGTTGTACGTATACTGACTGTAATTAGTATTTAGAAAAATGTATATTAATTATTATAATTATTTAATAAAATATTGTGAGTTGTTTCATTAACTACAAATATAATTTTGTTTTTACATACTTAATATAAAATGGCCTAAATTATTCTAGTAACAAAATATATTTAAATTATGTTTTATCCAACTTCACTATAATATACCTAATACGCAAATTTTGCAAAACTTATGAATATTTAGGTATATTGGTATTAATTTAAATGTTTTTAAAAACTCTTTAAAAAATTAAAATACTTAAAGACAATATTAAAAAATAGTCTAGTGTCCCATACAATTTATAAAGAATAGATCAAGTAGATGTTCCTTAAATCGAACTTAACACTACAATATACAGCGTGTGGTACCTACTATGCGACATAACCAGTGACTAATTTAAATAAAATAATGAAATAGCTCAATCATTGTTGACAGCGAGCAACATCTGTCGAAAATAATTTGAAACTCCAATGTACGTACAAGTACCAGATAATATCGGCGCGTATTAATCAATAATACGCATAGGTTAAATATTATCCGCGAGCACACCTGCGTTGGAATGACACAAATAAATAATAAACAAACATATTAATAAATTTCAATTTTAGTCACCTATTCCGATTGTGTTAATGTAGCAGAGGACGACTAACGGCTATAATTGTGGAACTTTGGTTACATATTTAATTAATAAAGTATTAGGGTTGTAAAGCTATCTTGAAGACTTGATGAGTCTGCAGTATTGATGCGCTGTCTAAAGCATGGAGATCAGAGAAAGGCGAGGTAAAGTAACTCATTTAGTTAATTTCATTCCTAACACCTGGTTCGCTTGCAAATATCTTATCATAGTTTATAGGAGTAAATACATCCTATGTAAGTTACAATTTATACAAAAAACATAACTGTATAGAATTACTGTGCAAAATAAATCACCGATTAATTCGTAGCGAAATAAAACCTAAAATTACTTACTGAAGGTCGCTCTTTGTTGTGTGTCTAACAGAGCGTGTTGCAAGTTATTTAAAGTTAAACCTGATGAAAAATAGTGGTATCTCACCCTAATATTTTATAGAGGCTAAAAGTTGGCGTCAATAATTGAAGTTGGAGGATCCCTTGGGAGTGGGGTTTACCTTCTGCCCCAGCGGTCTGTGCTTATTTACACTTGCGCTGCATATTTACTCCGTTATTTATTTGCTGTTTATTTTAAAAGCCAATTACTTAGTGCAAAAATTATGCTAACAGATGATTATTTAAAAATATAAAATGAGCAATGTTCATAACGATATATGCTAGTTTTCTTTTGTTTCTGTCAACTGTTTTACTAAAGTAAATATTTATAAAATATCTTTTTGGCATTCATTATAGTAGAAAATTTTTTTTTCAATACCTAATCAGAAAAAAAAAACAAACTGAAAGGCCACTAAACCCACCAATATTGCTACTTATTTTTCAATTCCCACATCCAAATAAGTCAAACTTTAAACGCACAGCAAACGAGTATCGCGACCTCCACAGATGGCAAATATGGATATGCTATATATACTTACTCACTGTATAGAGCCGATCGAGTCACGGCCGTGTCTCTCGAGCAGATTTCGCAAAATCATCGACGCCATTGCTTTAAGCGAACCAACCGCGTTTGCTCATCACTAATCCTTTTTAAAAGTTTATTTTTCGAGCCACTCGGTACAGTAGTTTATTTTTGTGAGCCCTTTATGCATATTTAAAGGTATTGGCCGGGTCGGGTGCTAGGCGGAGTTTTGTAACGGAATTTTTAAACGCTTGCCGTTTTATATTGTATTATTTTTATGCCTGTTTAGAGATGTATGGGATTTGTGTCTTATTTATTTTTATATACGTGTATGTATATCGAGTCTCTTTGTGGTACTACTATGCATATCATTGAAGTTGCCCAAATGTGTGCCCTTGTGCCGCACGACAAATAAGATAACATCCAATATTTACCTCCCATTTTCCCTTTTCTTTCTCACCAAATGACGGAAAACCATGAAGATACATTAGGTTTTGCAAATACTTATTGAAATCGATATTAAATTAACTTTGTCTTGTAGTTAATTAAAAGAAATAAGCTTTGTTAGTTTCGCAAGCAATTCGTCAATAATTGGTTAGAAGTTTAATCGTGAGCAGAAGCAGATAGACAAACTAAGTCATATTTGAATGGAGTATTAATTTGCATGAAAACTCATTTATTTCTTTAAATATTTTTAAGATTGGATGATTAATTTCGCGTGAACAGAACAAATACATTCAAAACAGAATGAGTAAAACTTTAGGTTTTTCATACGACTGCCTATTATTCATCATCGAATATAGCCATGTGCTTATAATTTGTAATGCCTAACACTTGATCAGTGAGTCATAAAGATGCTGCTTCGATAATAATTAATCACAATTTACTTATTGTGTACATTTTTGATGTGAACGTTAATGTTCTCGAAATTATATTAATATTTTAATTAATATATTTATACGAATATAGAACTTTGGAAAATTATATATCTTTTTGTTATTTATAAAGGCTAATTACACATAGGGGAAAAAATGTATCAAAAGAACGAGTTGGTAAAGCAGCGTCTACACTGCGGGCGTACCTTTAGCATAATATTATTTGAGTCATAATTTACCGTAGTCGGTCGGAGAGACCGAACCACTTGATTTATTTATGAGCCAACGCTCACTCGACCACTAATCTTTACTGGAATTTAATTCGTTATTCATTTACTAATCGCTGTTAGTGACTTGGTACGGGCACGGTTTCCGTTTGGTGTCAATGTTGGTAAGAACTTGGTGACGCAGTTGTGTAAACTTTTGTAACATTAAAAATTTTACGTACATATGTACCTACATTACATACGTACATGCGCTTCTAACGGCCGAAGGCTAAGTCCCCCCCAGTATAAAAATGGTTTAAATAAAATTATTATATTTCCTCTCGTTAAAAAAATAATAAAAAAATTTGCCTCCTTTCCCTCAGTGTAAAAATATACCTCTATCTACCCCCCCCTTAAAAATATATTTATAAATATAGATAAAACAATCATCGTAAGTCAAGTGTAAAAAAAACAATAGGTTTAACTATTCATATCCTTATGCGGTGTGCGCTCAGCCTAACGTCTAACCTGTTTTATATCGAGTCACATAATAGATTAGCATCTTGGGGGTTTGAAACTATAATATAGTCTACAACGCGCATCCAAACGGATATTCAATTAAATGAGTGAATGTAAATTAATTTAATAGACATATAATTTATTTAATTTGTCAGTAAAGTGATTAATTATCCTTATAAATTGTTGATGTATTGCTAGTCATGTTTTTGTTTGCGTGCTGCCTTATCGGCCTGTATTAGGAAGTGGGGTTTTAACACGGCCTCAACTAAAATGCGCCTTATTTATTTGGATGCCTGCAGTATCTGTGATAGTCCAGAAAGATTATGCATGCAGCTTTGTGCACGAATTAGGAATGGTATTTGGCTACAGAGACTATGTTTTAGCAATATAGGTCGTAGTTTCTAAAACAACATCATGCGGTGTAATGAGTGAACGTCTTTACCATCACATATGTAGGTAAGTATAATATGTATAAAAAAGTGGCTTATGAATATATCCTTAGAAAAAAAAAACGATCCAGAACCGAACTGGACAGTTCTCAGCGGAACGCTGCACATTTATGTCTTAAATACATTTCTTAGAATAAGCAAAGGTCTTACTGGCTAGAATAACCTAAACTAGGAAGATAATATTCTAACCCAATATAGAGAATGATGTTTCGGTCAGTAAAGAGATTTATAAGTAACAAGCTCATAGTGAATTTGAGAATATTGCATCAGTCTGCATGCTGAACATTTTGTATACAACGGCTTACACCTCGTGTCAAGTATTTAACCTTATATCGAGCGTGTTTAAAATAATTTATTGCAAAATAGCCGCCATAAACAATGCTATTACATTAATTCAGCCGAGATATTGAATTTTAAAGATCATTATCTAAGCACTTTAAATAATACTTAAGTGATTTAAATTGCACAAGACAATGGTGCTACTAAAACGTTTAATAACGGCTAACTAGAGTTCCCTTCACTGTAACAAGTTAATTTGGCTAATATGATATCCCCAGGTAACTAGTGGTAAATAATAGTTGTATTGAATTCTTATAAGTCGTCAGCCAACACGCACGGGGGTGGCGGCTGTAAGACTTATTACAGCCGAACATGTAAGGGTCGCGACCTGGCTTCGAGTTTATTTGCATACTTGGGCGTCTGCAAGTTGGCTTTAGTGTTGCGACAACTGGTACTTTTTGCATGGCGTTTATGTGATCTCTTGGCGTGTTATTGCGTTTATATACCTACATGCATGGGCAGGCTATGTGTAAAGTTATTGTAAAGCCTCTTTTAATAATGGCTTTTAATTATTAATGGCAAAATACGGAGATTGAGGAAAGTGTGATTGATGAAACCCAAGTATTTTTGGACCGAGAAAAGCAAGTCTCTACTGCTTGACTTCTAGTTGAATACGGACTGATATCAATAATGTACGGGTCTCTATTACAATTCAATATGTGTCAATAACGACTGCCTATAGCTGGTTAGTTTTAATAAAATATTTCTGTGGAATACATGGATGCCGGTTTCCTCACCACTTTTTCCTTGAACCGAACCTCTAGCAGATCTGCGATCAACAAACTACTACTATTAATGATATTATTGGAAGTCTAATAATATAAGCCAATGAGAAATTTGAGCCCAGAGCCTAGTAGCCGTCGATTCGGTTAGTATACAATTAATAATTGTACTTATGTAGGTATACATGGAAAACTAATTTTGATCTAGTTAATCTCTTTCCATAGCAGGTATTATGCAGCTTGCTAGCTTAGATCCTTTTATCAAGTTGTTAGATTTTAATTACAATTTCTAAATGTTTTTTAACGTTGTAATTTTAAATTATATAACTGATTATGGTGTTTTGTTGTGTTGAGGTAAACTGAAACATATTGAAAAGGAATACTGAACTGTAATACAAAGTGTTTAGATACTGTTCCAGTAATTCTAGCATACTTAAGGCAAAGATCAAAATTTTCTGACCAAATAACAACCCGGTTTAGTAAATTGGGGCACGTTATTACACAAGCGCCTAGCATTCAATTCACCTCACTCTATATAGCTTATGAGTAAATATGACTTAATTATTCTGTCTTTTAGAAGAAACCAATTAGGTACCAATTAGCTCTTTTGAATTCTAGGTATGCAAAAAATAGTCTATAATCTTCTCTAATGTATCATTTATCAATACTCGTATATCGAAATTCATTAATATCTTGTGCGTGAACGCGTAAAAGTCATTGCTTATAATATTTTTTAGAAGTAACCAAATACCAAGATTAATTCCCAATGTCTTTTAGTTTCAAAGTGTCATTGAAACTTGGCAATGCGAAATGCAAAAAACTAGGATAGTGATGAAAAAACTGAAGACGCTGATGACATTTTGGTAGCAATCTTTTCATCGCTCTCTCAGAACTTTCAACGGGAACGCAGCTCGGTTTGAACGAGATACCGGGTTTTTTTAAATCACTTGAGCACTACTGTACCGCTTTCAGCAAATTAGTAGCGAAGACCACCGGCGTGGAATTTAGGTCGACAATGGTCGTTGGTTTAAAATAGTCCAATAAATATTTCTTTAATGATTTCGTGACTATGTTATTAATCTTTTAGCAATTACTCGGTTTCGAAGTAGGGACCACTTCTTTGTATCTAGATTCCCTTTGACTCCTAAGAAAAAAAACGAATATAGGTACCTATGATTCGTATAAGTTGTTTAGTTGGGTAATGATTAATTATCCACAGTAAACTAAAATAGTGGACTTTCGTTTAATGATTCTTAAATACAGAAAAACTCTATGCCGCATAGTCCTGTATGATAGGGACATATCATTTTAAATTGCTATGATATCACATTGTACTTTCTTAGCTGCGATTTTAAGTTGCACTTCTGCGCTAGGCCTTAGTCCAGTTTTAAATTTAAATAAGTGTTCGTCAACGTAGTATCTGTATAATAGTAGGTTGTAAGTTGTGTTCATGAATGTAAAAACAGTGTTTATTCCGAGCAAGAGTCGTAAGTCTTGGCTCTCGTACTATAAATGCATACAATCATCTTGAACACTGTTATGATTTAATTTGTGAAACAACAATTTGTTATTTTCTTTAGAACTAAGAAAAAAACATTTCACAGTAATTTCACAGCATTGACGTGATTAAATACTATTAAATAGTATTCATTCAACTCTTCGGATTTTTTATGTGGGATATTGTGTCGCAATTTACAAAAACAAATGCTCTCAAGAAAGCATTCGGATGACATACGACACATTAAGGTTAAATATACGTGCCAATTAAATTTGTGTGCGCCTTCACAAGGTCATGTCTCGGCAGATTTGTGTATTAGAAGAAACAATAGTCACAGCAATTTCCCGGAACAGTGGGGACATCTGCGCCTGTCTTTATCTCGGGACATCACACGTGACAGGTCGTGTAGGAAACAATGTCTCGCACTTTAGAAATATTCTACTTTAAATTTCAGACTTTAATAATAGCTTCACTAATTTATTTGATTTTAAACATAGTACATTTTTTCGTTACGGTTAGATCAAATAAAATTCGTTTCAGTGTTAAAAAAGCCGTCGTCGACGTTGTTCCCAAACATTAATTTAAAACAGATTAAGTATTAAATAACCAATGCCCGTTCAACACCAGAAGGTTAGGATCCGTCAAATCAATTGTCACTATGACTACGCACTTTCCTCATCATTAGGATGAGAGAAGAAAAAAGGCTTCGGAAGTTCTGGCGTACGCGCCCGCCAACAAAACCATTATGCCCTATTATGAACACCATCCATCAGCCGAGCATATCGAACCAACATTAATGCATGCTAATGCTTTATAAATAGATATATAATTTGTTTTGTCTCCACCTCGACATCCAATTGATGGATTGTTTTATTTGTATTACATCAAATTGTTGATTTTTAACGAAGGCGTGGCCGCGGTTGCCTCTATTAGTTTAGTAGAGGAAGCGGAGTCGTTTATGATTTCACGCTGCCAGTAAAAAAGTGTGAATCGAGCCATTTATAACATTGATTATTCTCGCAGTTGAGTAATCATCCTCACCGGAACGCGCTCCGTTATTTTCCTACGCACATAATATTATAGAAAGGTAACACTTACTTTGTCCCAGATGTACTCGTTTCATCCAAGGATAAATCTGCGGAGGATTTGCTTGGGCGTTCCCGGAGGTCTTCGAGTTCTTGGTGTTCGAACTGGAGTTGTTGGCGTCGTTGCTATCATTGCTGGACGTGCTTGAAGCGGGACTCGAGATGTTCTGGTTGACGTTAGCTTTGTGTTCCACGGGAGAAGCTATCGGAGTAGTCAATCCCAGCTTAGTGCTTGTCGTTCCACTGGAATTCTGCCCGACGGCCCCAAAGCCGGGAGAAGTTCTTCCCGGGCCGGACGATGTAGAAAGATCCTGCGGTGACGCAACGCCCGTGGTGGAAGTGGAATCAGCGAATTTGCAACTGGCTCCAGACGCTTGAGTGGGCGGAGTCGACATCAAGTTGGGTGATAGCGCTCCGGGGCTCGCGTTCGAATGTTGATGCATATGACTCGCCGTGCTGCCGAGCCGTTGTGGATGTAATTGTGTGTAATCTATCATCGTTTGCGGCTGCATATGAGCGCCTGATGCGGGCGTTGCGTACGGATGTTGGGGATAATGATGGCCGACTTGAGGCGGGGAGTAGCAAGCATTAGGGTATGCTGATGCCGCCGCGTTTGGATTGTAATAGTCGGCTCCTGGTGTCGGTAGACCAGGATGGCCAGTCTGCTCCACAGGCGTGCCTGTGCGCCCTGGGGCCTGGTTCCCATAGCACGAAGCCAGGGAGTTGACGAACTGGTAGGAGCTCATCCCAGCGTTGTAATTTAGGTCGTTCATCGATAACGGATTGTTGTACTCTCTTTGTGAAGACCACTATATACTTCTCATCGTACAGACAAGCGTTGAATGGTCTAGTTGGACATGTTAAGTGCTACTGATGTCCGCAGGCCGGTTCAATTGTCCCCGCCGAGTGGAGCTTGATTGATGGACCTGTGATAAAATGAGACACATTAGTTGGTCAAGTGTGTCGCCTTGTTACATGTGATGAATGTTGTATTACGCGTTGTGTCTTTAAGTGTTTGATTTCAAAATTATGCGTTGGTAATCTCGAGCCACACAACGCAACTCAAGAATTTTATGGGTGTTGGGGTCATCGTAAATTATTTTCTATTTGTTTTATAGTGATACGGAAAACATTAAATGGCGATAAATTCGGATTTTAAGACTTTAGATTTTTGGCTATATCTTTTTTAAAAGCTATTTTTTAAGTCCTTGATTATGAATATATTAAATTTCATAGTTTTCATGGCGTTACATTCTTAAAATGTGATATTCGCATCATTTTTTACCAACAATTTTCATTAAAAGCATGCATTTATTACATAAATTTCAAGCATATTACACATAACCTCAATGTGAAAATGTAACACATATTTTTTAATGGCATGAATTATTCTTTAACTATTTAATGTTAACAGTTATAAAGCACTTGATGTACTTTACCACAGTGCAGATTTAACACTTGTTATTTCTCTTCAAATAACTATGAACTTTGCCATGTCCCTTGCATAAATTAAAAACGAGTAGGGGGTCTATTCTAAAACAATAAATTAATATAGGGATGGTGACTTCCTAAAGCGCAGTACACATGTCAAGTCAAGTGCTGAAAAAATGCCGACTGCGCCACGTGGTAGGGCTATAAAAGTGTCCGCTGAGGTTTATGAGTGTAAGCGGTAGGCCGAATGTGACTCGCCGGATTTATGTACGCCGCCCGATGCATACATCTTTATGAGCAAATTAGCAGTCATTGTGCACTCGATTTATTTCTCGAGTTTGCACTGTAGAGTGATAAATGTGCGAATTTTTGCAGTATGTCTAATTGTATGATGCGTGTTCCTTTGATTGGCGAAATTATTCTTTTTTCGAAATATTTTTATTTTACGTTAACGTCGATTGTAATTTAAATAATTTTGGAATGATGTTAAAATAAATAGCACGATGGTATAAAAATATCATTGTTGATTTAGGTGTTCTCAAAAATTTGTCTGTCTGAGTCAAAGTGTGCAAACGTATTTTCCGTATTGCGGAATATATAATATTTTTATCTTTAAAACATTACAACCTTTAGATTTTACTATACCCTTATTTGTTGAACAAATAAAGTTCTTTAAAAAAGGAGGATGTATTTTGATACATCACCTGCTGTTATTATATAAACTCTAATACTATAATTTTAAAAAGAGTCCATGGTTGTTTCTTGAACTATTTTATAAATATATTTAAGCATATACTGCATCATTTATGTCGCTATATTTGCAACAAGATGTTTTAAAATAAACGATATCTTTCTACACCATCTGCAGTAAAATAGCATATAAATTATTTTACGTTACTGCTTTAAATACATATATTTTTTAGTATTTGTTACAAACTTAATATAATTTCACAAAAAACATTTTTATTTCAATAAAACTTTTCTGATAAGCTAAAATTACGTTTCCATCTATTTACATTATTTACTTAGGTATGTTAGTGATGAGAATTTATTATATTACAGAGAATACAGAAAAGAAAATAAAGTTGCCAGCAATAAATTACGAAACAGCAGTTTTCACTGATAGACAAAATAAACTCGGCATAGAATTTAAATAAAGATACTGTAGCAGATAAAGTTTGCTTTACACTTTTCCATACGGTTTTATTCTAAACAGTACTGTTAAAATATCAAACTATTCTTAATTTATTTTATTCCAAAAAAAATATATGGAAATACCGTTATAGGCCTAAATATCCGCCAAGAATTTTTAGCATATTAACGTTTATACATCACTAAAGAACAATCTATAACAACAGTACCCAAAAATTGTTTTCTATCAGAACAATCTCAGAATGCTCAGAACAGTTCATTGTGTATTAAAACAAAGAGTTGGCCATTCAAAAATGTCAATAATATGTAACATTTCATTAATCTGAAGTGGCAAAAGCTATTTATTATAGTAGTCTGTGGAAAACGATCGAAGAAAAACTTTCACCTCTGAGCTTTACAAGCGGAGCTTTCGCCGCACTCAACTTTAAAGGCGGAGAGATTCAATTTTGACTTTTGAGTTTTTGAATATTTATACCATAGCTATTAATGGTATTTTGCATTTGTTGAAGTTATCCTAATACTTAATATGATATGATTGCCCAAATTATGTTGGTTCCATTTATACTCATTTTATTATTTCGTATTTTATTTATGTTTCGTGCCTTCGTTAAATCTTATTAAACCTTAGAAAATGTATGAGTTCTAAATTATTATAGATTAACACAAATGATTTTTCTGAGGATATAAAATGAAAATACTAACTTATGAGTAAAAAAATATTATACTTAAACATATACTTTTGCAAGTTATGTGATCGAATGTCATCGTATTATGAAAGATGAAAGAGCTTCAAAAGTCAACACTTTTACAGACGTCAAACAAATGTACTAGCGTGTTTTGTTCTGATGCGCGATTGTTTAACATTTTAAATAAAGTGAATTTTAATTATTCGTCCTCTACAAAGTGACGTCTAAACACATGTGCCGGTTTATTTCAGTATTAGAATTTTTGTCACTGCCGTCCGGTACGTAGTAAATGGGCCGGACGATTTCATCGCGTTTTTTACTCTTGTTTCACCCAAGTTTTATTCCCAGACATCCTTTGATGAGGGAACATGTTTTCGACGACTGTTTTAATTTTAATTCGTATCTCACAACGCTTTTATTGTGTCGTGTTTGATTTTGCTCTAGTTCACTTCTGAGAGCATGCCAGTTGCAATTTACTCCATCAAGGTCGCTAAGGATGGATTTATTTTTGGATTGGATCACTACGGAATTTAAAAAGGATTTTTAAAATTAATTTTAAATCTAGTATTGTGAAGAAATGAGGAGGTAAATATTTTTTATTTCTCGCATTTTTTTACAACGAAAATTTCGTGTAAGTATGGTAGTAAAGTTCCTTATCAGATCTGTTGAGTTGAGATTTAAATTAATTAAGGAAATAAAGTCAAACGGATGATCGAAATACTCTACAGAAATACAATTACAGTTCTGATTGCATTCTCGTTTGTTAATAGACCACTAAATCTTGTTTTAATAACTGGTAATGCGGAAAGCTTTGCGGGATATAATAACTTTTAATGCCCCGCGTCAAGTGAACATTTGAAATCCACCGCGAGCCGAGAGATTTACGGCGACACGCTTTGATTTCGCGACATCGCGCCTTTTCATATATCAATTGAATATAATTTTCTATAGACAAATTGACCTATATGTACAAAGTGGCGAATACATTGTAATGTTAACAATTGAATAGATACTTACTCCAATACGAACTTTTAGTGACCGAACAGCAACTGAAAACTGTACAGTATCACAAAAGTTGAACCACAAACATCCCACAATTTAAAGTTTTCCAAACACTTCTCACAAAGAAATACAAAAAAAAAACAATTGAAACAATACTATTTAAAAAAAATGCTGGCCGTATTAAAAATAAAACTTTTGAAATTCGTATGCGTACGAATTCCGTAAACTTCGGGTGCGTATCGTCGCGGCGGAAAACGGCTCGTGTTTTCCCGGCGTTCGAGCGTCGAGTGCAGTGCGCGTCTGACGATGAGGTGAGCGGTTGAGTTGACGCGGCGTCAAGCGAGCAGGCGGCGGGCGGGGCGCGGCGCGGCGGGGCGGGGCGGCCGGCCGCACCTGAGTCTTGGGCCACGTGTGCGTGCTCGCTCCCGCGCCCGCTCCCGCTACCGCTCCGCTCATTCGATTAGTGTAATTAGGGTATACCGTCTCTTCACGTATCCGATTTCAATGGTGCGATTGATGATTATAGATGGTGGACGATCTCGCGTGATTGTGCTCTGCAATTTTTGTATTTCTCACACCATTGTGAATTTGTGATAGTGACTTCTTGACGTTTATTTGCAAAATATTTTGAGCTGTTTTTTATATTATTGAAGAAAGTTTGTGATTTTTTTTTAAATTTCTTTTGGGTTTTATATCATTAACTTATAGGTACTATTGGCTATTTAGTCGCTAATAGTATTACTCATTTTTAACAATTCGCTATGACAGTTAATCGTTTTGATTGATATGCAAAACGCAAAAACTATAAATACTATATAAATAATTACGTTTCAAAAATAGGTCTTAAAAATGACCCCACTTTCGAAATCGCCGTAACAAATGTTACATCCAGGCTGCATAACTTATTCCGCGTGTACAAACATTCAATAATTACCATAGAAATACAAAAATAAATAGTTACAGATGTCTTAAACGGTCCTATAAGTCATCATACTCGGTCGGCAGTTAATACAAGTCTAGATGGACGGACAAGCGTCATGCATCAAGCGTTACGCGCACTGACATACCACGGCGGAATAAATATTGCCCACTGTACTTTAATGCATAAATAGACCTTTTTCATAATTACATGCAATGCTATAAGTACGTACTAATGCATATGGAGTAATGAAAGAATATGTGAGTTATAAAGTTCAGTACGTACGTGATTAATTTAACTTGTAATTGATTGCTTTTTAAAACATAATCGTGTAGTCACACTAACTGTTTTACAGTCGGAGTACTAATATTCTGGCCTAATGTGTGTGTAATTACGTTTGTTTTTTAATATACAAATGACAAAGAAATGAGCGTTTTTGGTCATATTGGATTTTTTTTTGTAATGAAATATACCTACGTCACTTGACCTAGTCGCAAGCAAAAATATTTTTTTTATCAAATTTCAATAAACGGGATAAACAATACTTTGTAGGTTTTTCCTTATTTCAAGATATTTATAATTTATTGATCCAAACCAGATAGGCTTACTGTCTCTCTATATAATATAGATTTTTTTCAACGATGTTAAACATCTATATTTGGACTGAAAAGTTATAAATTTTATGTCTTCAAAATGTGTGTTTTTTGTTTCGTAATTATTGTTTCCATTTATTTATCGAATAGTTAACAGTAAACGTTCTATTTTCAAACTGGATATAATACTAGATTCATTGCTAAATATAATTCCCATAAGTGCAAATTGAATGTAAAATATTGAGCTAGATTAATTCAAATGTTATTTCTTACTCATCCTAACATCTAACTAATTTTTTAAAAGGAGAAACAAAAATAATTATTTAATTAGCGCGGCCGGTGTAAGTAATAATGTAGTCTATGTAAACATGCGAGAACATTAAATTTTAATTAAATTAATTAAAGTTTAATTTTAGTTCACATTTTCCTATAGAGCTGAATCATCGCGATCCTCAGTACCTAGTGAGATTTAATCTTAATACGATTAAGTAGGCGCACTTAAGCTCGTTTATTTGTAATTAAATGTTGATGATACTGACGTCGGCACATTATGTGGCCACTTGTTATGTAAGCGATTGTTATTTTATGCGAAGAGATTTTAAAATATATTGTTCGAAAGGTGTATCAAGTTGCATTTCTGATTCTATAAATACGAACATTTGATGCTTTTTCATATTTCTAAGTTTTCTTGTTGACTTGGTTTAACTTGTTCCAATATTTTAAAATTCAACGTGAAAAAAAATGAATATTATTTTATCATATCTAAAACATTACAAAGTGGTTGTTAAAAAAGGAAATATAAAAAGAGGATATTTAGTATATATAAGGTTTAGGAATTGAGTGGTCTCATATCAATTTTTCACGGACCTCATACCTCTGGAGATGTAAGTGATAATGTGTCTAAAAGTTATGTGTTCTTAGAGCATCTGCGCATTATTTTACGTACAGCATGTAATTTTTTCAAAGTTTTAATTAAGCAGACTAGTTGTATCCACATGGATAAAAGCATCCAAAATGCTTTGTGGGAATCATACGTGAGACAATGAATCAGCAAAACTGCGAATTGTCAGACTGTTTTTGGTCATTCATCAGTACTGCTACTATACCTAGTACAAGCTGGCTCTATCACCAAAAAATTCTAACAATAAAACATATAAATAAATACAAACATATATACATATAAAACGTGTAAAAGAAGTTTTTTGGGGTGATTCAAGACTACGAGGATAAATCTACTTCCTATTGTTTGTTGATTGCTTCAAAAATTACTTAATGAGCTTTGAAATTATAAACTCTTTAAAATAAAAATAAAAATAAAAAATACCAATAACATACTTGATGTACGAAATTCCAAATCTCTTTCAATTAGTACGATGGACTAGCCATTTCAACATTCATCACTATTTTATAAGTGTCTAATCCTATGTATATTTTAATAACATTTTTATGTTTGGCAAAGGTTCCCTCTACAGGTAGAAAGGGGTTAGATCTTAGCCAGGGTACAGTTACAAAAAATATTACTGCAATACTCAAACGAGGCAATCTTACTCAAACATAACATCCATACATCATTTGCAACGTAACTTCAGCAAACACCGGTATCTCATACCGTTTCATTCTAATACAGCAATGATAACGCCCCTTGCGCGTAATAGCCGCCACTTTACACTGGCGAAGGCAGTAGTTTGCGCTGCCTTGTGAGATGCAATCGAACTTACTGCATGCTAACGCATTCATGTATTCCAGCTCCGGTTGCTTTTAAAAATACTGGCTGTATTGGATTTGTTTTTTTGCCTTCTTTTCTAAAAAAATATTTTAATATTACGACCGCGATGAAAACTATTTAGTGATATTTGAGTGTTTTTTTAATTGGATTCTTTTTTCGAATTTCATTTTTATTTTATTTTTTTAAGCGAATGTTTTGCAAACGAATAGGCTGCTCACCTAGTAAAAACTGATCCATAACTGCGTCCTTAATTCTTTTAATTTAAGACTGTTGAAAAAAGGGTGTGAAAAGAGGGAGGTGGGTGGTGTTATTCGAATACAGGCTGTCTTTCCGACCGAATAAAATGTGAAAGTGATATAAGAAGTTATCTAATAACCCACGCAATAAGGACTTTACCCCGTAGCGTACACCATGAATCCGATTAATGTAACACTAATGTCAAAGTATTTTCTGTTCTGGTCCAAAAAAAAACTTTAATACTGCTCTAATGTACTAGAAACTATTATTATAGGTACTATTACAGAGTAGCCAAAATAATTACAGTTATCAATAAAGCAATACCTTTTTGAAAACCCATTACAATTAAGGTTACAAAGAGGAGGCAAAATATCCTACAATGTATGGTTACAGCCAGGACATTTACTAGACGACAACTTGCAAAATAAATAAAATTAATTGTCCCACCGGTTTTCGATGCGAAATATGGAAGTCGCGCATATCCGCGCCATTTGTAGTTTCTATATAAAAACTGGGAATATTTATCTCCCAAAAGACACCTTCCCGTGTCCCGCGGGCTACAAAATTTATTACAACTTAATAATCAGCCGGTCACGCGACAACACAACGCACATGTTGCAACGCATAACTCAACACACTGACTCAACGTAATTTACGACTTTAGGGGTACATTGTACCTGTCTCTATTCCACGACTTGAATAAATAGATAAATTCTTTTTTAAATACATTAAGTTATATATTTTCGGCCAGTTTTGTTACGGGTTAATTTATGGGTGTTTTATTGGGTATTGACACACTTATTTCACGTGCCGAGCGGAAAATACAAATATTTCGGAGTTGGCAGCTATAATTCTTTCATGCAATGTGTGCAGACATTGTTTGAATTTTATCTGAGAACTTTATTGTTTTATTTATATTAAATATTTCAGAAGTGTATATGTACATCTGCAAATAATTATAATAATACTATTGTGTAATTTATTTATTTGCTTTATTAATCTCTGCAGAGGTTTTGCGTCTCATATGAATGAAAGTGATCACCAACGTATGAGATTTTGCTTGAGGACCTGCAAAACTATAAGATTGGCTATCAAAACACAATAAGATAAAATTATTTGCTTCGCATTGGTCCCTTACGGAACACTGGTGCCCCTCCAGAGAGGAAAAGTAGGATACTAAAGCTCTAAGTAGAAATGAAACGATGCAAAAATCATATTTTATTTATGTGAAATGCGTTTGAATTACCAATATCTTATAACTAAGCTCTTTCGTATCCCCAATATAAAAAAATATATATGTTAATCATAAAACTTAAATTCTTTACAATTTTGATGTAAGATTTTTAATCTTTGCTGAGTGTCGAAATCATGATTTATCTTTTGGTAGAGTGATTAATGAAACACACATAGGTACTTTTAGTACCTACTTAAATGCCGTAAAAACGGACTATATACGGAAAATAAAAACGCTTACGAAAAATATTATACAAGTACCTACATATTTAATGCGAATAGTAGCCATTTAAACGTTACATTTAGAATTCTCGGACTTCGAGCTTGTGTATTGTGACCTTATAGTTTCTGACACTTATGACCCAAGACCTTAATCTTATTGTAAAATCAAGACTAAGTGCGTGACCGTTAAATGTATATTTTGGTCGCAATTCATATTATACGTTGTAATCCAATTAATTTTTTCTAAGGTGAAAGTTTTTGAAACAAAAACGTTACTCCCCTGCTAGATATAAGCTTCAAGTACTTCCAAAGTCATCTGTCTATATTTTCTTTTTGAATATTTAATGACCAGGCAATATTTAGGAAATCTTATAAGATTTCTTCTCATTCCGCGATGAGTTTATTTTTTGTGCCATTTTCAATGTTAGTTTATTTTTTACTACTATGGTATTTTTTTATTTCGACAGTGGTGCTAATAGATGTATAAACTCTTTTGGTTATTTACAAAAGACAGTGTTACGCATCCTGCTATTATTGAATTCTCATTACTTTTTAATCCTAAATTTGAAAGATTAGGTACTCCTTATCCTTTTACCTTTTACATTTAAAATACTGTTAACGTTAACTTTTTCTTCAATATTTTATTTCATTAAAACCTCTATAGTAAATTGTTATGCATACTGAGTTTGTTAGAAAAAAAACTTGGTGATTTCATTGTAATTTAATTATGATTTAAATACCCTAGTATCCATTTATAATTATTAACATTAAAATTAAAAAAAATACTCATGACGTCGGGCGAACTCATCACATAGAGCTAAATAGAAACAAATAATTATCAGAACAAAACGCTGTATTAATATCTGAATAATTTATATTTCTATGAAATCGCGTTACAGATAATTGTTGAGCGCTAGTTACAGCTTATTATTGAAGTGGCTAACGCCGATGTCACGCACGCTTTTCTCTCTTAAACGTTGATTTTAAATCGCAATACCGCATAATAATACATAATTACTTAATGCAATGCTTAATTTGCAAATGAATAAAAAATTTGCATGTTTTAATGGTAAATGTGAGGTTGTCTTTGTCGCACGAGGAGGTATTGTACGTGAGCGAGGGAGACGAAGATCCGAGGTTCATTTCGCCGGCACAAAGCATGCGTAGTGCGGTGGCAATGGGCGCGGCTTATACAGCGATGGTAGAGCCGACGATTGGCCGATGTCCGCCGCACTAGTGGGGTGTTGGGAAGAAGAAACTTCAGAGTTTTATAGTTGAAAACTTTTTGAAATTATACAAAATTTTCTTTTTTCGATCCGTCCCTGTTTGACGACGTGATTGGAATGCGTCCGAGGTTTGCTTTCGCGTTATGTAACGCGGGTGTGTAGGTGAGCTTCTGAAAAATGCGGCTTAAAAATTTTCCGTCACATGTTCATGTTATTTAATATTATTTGTTTTGGAAAAAATACGTATACTTTATTTCACAATTTTATGACATTAAAACAAGTTCCTATGCGTCAATCAAGAGATATTTAAAATAATTCTGACAAAAGTAGATACGAAATTATATTTTTTTATTATTTTCCACGAATTTTAGTGTGTGTTATTTGACATAGAGATATAATAATTTTATAATTAGTATGCAAAACAAATAATTGGTTTAAACTTTCTGAGTTATTGTAACGATTGAACAAAATATTTTTATCTTTTTCAGGATATATTACGTGACGTGACGTGACACTAATAGGCAGTAACCAACATGTATTATTTCAGTATCTATTACATCTCATATATATATATTTATGCCTCAGTCTATTACGCTGGTATGGACCAGATTGGTATTAAGAATTCTTAACCATGTGAATTTCTTCACAGTCTCCTCTCAAGAATGTCAGTCTCAAGAATGTTGGTCCAGTTACCGTAGATAAAGTAACATGAAACAAGCGAAATCGCTAATAAAACTTTAAAATGTATATTGACATAACATGCCATGTGTATAAAGTTGAGGGATAGATAAATCTATAATTAGAGCCCACGCCTGCTGAGATTGTAACGTAGATAAGGCACGTGGTTTGCCGAAATTGAAGAAGTTTTTAAAGCTAAACTTCAGTTACATGGGGTTGTAGTACGAATGGGCCGGTCTTTTTCATTGAATGAGATTGTGTCCGTTCTTCTGGTCACTATGACTATGCCAATTGAAAATGGTTCAAAAATTAAGTTTTCGATTCAATTAGCAAACACTTAATATAAAGTGTAGAGTCATCAGTTCATTAAATAGCTTATACATTTTATTTACATACATACATACATAAACTCACGCCTGTATTTCTCGAAGGGGTAGGCAGAGGTGCATTTCTGCACCCACATTTCGCCAAGTATGTATCAGTCCCGCGTAATAGGGGCGAGCCTATTGCCGTTTTTTGGGCACATTTCTAGTCTCCGTGCTGTTACCGAGAATTTCCTGACGGAAAAACCCAATAACACTGCACGACCCGAGAATCACACCCAGAACCTCTAGATCGCACAGCACATACTTGTACCGTGAGACCACGAGGCAGTCAACATTTATTTGTAAAGGCAAATTTTGTTACCTATAGGTTAAAAAGAAATACAATCATCAATGAAATCATCTTTTGGCTGTGTTCGTTGATTTGTTCGACTTTATTTGGTGAGTGGCGTAGCTAACCCTAAATTCCCTTTCTACCCCTCTCTATCCGGGATTGGATAATTGTTCGAAAGGGTTAATGTTAGGGAGACTTGATGTTATAAAATCATAATATATAATATCTATGCTTACTACACACTACGCATTTAGATACACCTAAGAAGTAAATCTCATATAAGATCAACCTACATTACTGTCTACAAAAAGTTGTACGTACGTGACTGTTGGGTATGTATTTTTCATAATCATCAAGCCGCCTTTAATACAAAATTCGTGTGAAAATCAACAAATAGGTACTCAAAGACGGTTCCGACTAGCAAACGCTAATAAAATAACAACAATCTAAATTATTTAAACTGTAGATCAAAACACACGTCAAAATTGGATTTTTAATATTAAATACCATAATAAGAATCAGTTTTATCTTGTTAGATACTATTTTACCGGACTCATCGGAAATCCTATCAGATTCGCAGTAAGAATTGAATTCGTCACGTCTAAAATGTTCATATATACTTATTAGTAATTCCAGCAAGATCAAACGATTTTTATAACCACTTAGTTATATAATATCAATAGCAAGTAATGGTTAGTACGTACACTTAGTTCCAAAAAACAAATACGAAATCTCTTATCGCCGGCCTTTAACTTGGCATATATACATATAAGCTGATCTCTTATACCTTTGAATGAGTCATTCGGACGAGTCTTAGAACTTATAAACAGTGTTATCTACCTGAGTGGTTACAAATACTACCTCTAGGAGAAGCCTCCAACAATCTCACGCATGTAATGGATTGCAACAACATTGTTTGACAATAGAGAGATGAGTAGGTATGTACCATGTTTTTGGAGCTGGTTCGTTTGTACCGCGACCCCATCTTTATGCAATTTTACTCTACATCTACAAATACAAATTCTGTCTACTGCTAAACTACGATTGCTAAGCGTCGGAGTTTTTTTGCCATCACGCTGGCCTTAATATGTGTGCTGATGTCTTCAATCATCTAAACATTATGCCTCGAAGGCTTATAAATACAAATAAATAAATAAATACAGCCAACAGTCACATACATAGTTCTGACCCCACACTAGGATACAAGTCCTGTGTCGTGGGTATCAGACTACGAGAGACTTTTCGGTCTCACAAACACCCAGACCCGAAACAAATATTTGTGGATCACACAAACATTTGTCTCGGTGCGGGGATCGAACCCGCGGCCTCTCGTTTCGCCAGCTGGTGTCTAACCATCTGCGCCACGGGGCTGTCAAACTAACGTACAGTCCCAGGAAACTCATGATTCTCATTCGTCGGAGTTTGCCCTGTTTTTTTCTTAGACAAAACCTATGTCACATAATATGATAATGACGTAGAAATGATCGGTTTCGTAGATAAACCAAAAAAAAAGTAATTTAGAGCCTTACTTATAAACGTTAGTAAATTTGTACTTGATTGAATTGCCACCAGAGGTCAGTACAGTCACTGCCGAGTATATGAAATCGTCGTGAAAAGGTACGACCTGGCTCTATCATGTATAGTCTTCAGCAAACTAGTTATTGCTTAAAATATAATTGAATCACTGAATTTACATTTAAAATTTAAGCATTCACATGTTGGGTTGATAAAATTAGACAACAGTTTAAATGCAAAATCCTATTTCAGTGATTGATCTTAGATAGAAATGAACTGTCTACCTTAATTAGAACCATAAATATAGGGACAATAATAACATAAGCTGTGTTTAAGAAAAGCCAGCTTCGATATAATTCGGTAAACAAATGCCCGGCATAATTAAGTCGACGAGTTACCATCAGTGCTATTGCCGTCAGATTTCGCAGTAGTCGGAAAAAAATATTGCAAAGTCTTAGAGTTAACGCATTTTTAATTATCAATTTCTAATTACCCCTCTTAATTAATTTATTAAATTCACTGCCTTGAATATTACTTAAAATAAAGAGACAGTTCTGTTTTAAAACATGAGTTTATATTCTATGTGCTATATGTTTTCTCCGTAATGCAAGCCACGCTTAGTGCAGGTACATGTTTGGTAAGAGAATATCATTTTTTTATTTGCTTAACATACATACATACATAAACTCACGCCTGTATTCCCTGAAGGGGTAGGCAGAGGTGCATTTCTGCACCCACATTTCGCCAAGTATGTATCAGTCCCACGTTATAGTTAGGGGGCGAGCCTATTGCCGTTTTTCGGGCACATTTCCAGACTCCGTGCTGTTACCGAGAATTTCCTAATGGAAAAACCCAATAACACTTTGCCCGACCCGGGAATCCAACCTCTAGATCGCACGGTACTTACTTGTACCGAGAGACCACGAGGCAGTCAACTATTTGCTTAACTTTGTTAAAATTATTTATTGTACCTAAATTTATAAGCAAACTTCCAAGATTTAGGTAATAAATTATACTCACAGAACGAGCCAAAAAAAGGCCGTTTAATTTTTTCGAGCTCAAATACTAATATGTACTGTTTTAAATAGTATTAATTCGACCGTGTTAGTAAATGGCAAATGTAAATCCAAAGGCGAGGCGCTGCCGTCTTCGCCAAAGGAACTCTCAACTAAAATTATCATAGATGGCGCTCTAGCCAATGCAGCGTTCAGTTTTATCAAGGAAAATAAAACTCTAATATCCTCCTACAATTATTACTTATTATATAAAATACATATTTTATTTGGTTTAGAATGGAATTTTTCATTTATTTTAATTAAGTAGGAAAACATCGTGAGGAAATCTCAATGTCTCTTACTTGTGCCGAGCAGTGACATGGATATAGACTGACATAGATAGGTATGTGGACTGGACTTACTATTAAGAGTAAGCTTAAGATTAATTTATTAACATTAAGCTGTAAAACAGTTTAGAGTCTGTTTTTTTTGTAATAACATTGAGTCCTATAGTAATGCCCTAAGCATGTACCTACTACAATTTTATCGTTACATTTTACAATATATTTTTTACCTTATTTTTTCCACATTTACGTGAAGTATGCCTAACGTAGACAATTGTTTTAGAAATATTTATTTTTATAAACGAATAATTATAATAAAAGTAATTTAATCAATATGAAGTCCCTATACGTCCCAATGCAAGCAGCAGCGGCCCTATTTACTATGGACAAGAGTTTGGCCTCAGTCAAACTGCTGCCCTTACGCGGGTTGATCGGCTTCATGTAATAAGAAATCCTTTGTGTAGAATTTTTACTTTTACAGTTTACCTCAAGAAGTTTCCCTAAGTCTTTTAATTGCATGATAAAGCATCAAGAAATCTAAAGTACATATGCAGTTTTAAAATCATAGTGACGTATGCAAATTTCATAATGTACCTACTCTGAAACAATATGTCAAAACAAAACACGATCGCAACTTAAAGTACCGCTATTTAAAAAAAACCTGTTAAATGCGAACATGGGTACATTTGCATTCCATAAATAGCGTTTGAGTACACAATGTTTTGTTAAACAATTGTACTTTCCCTTAACACGTTCCCATACATGCCCAAAGAAGTTATAATCGCGTTCGTTCACGTCCCGAGCCGTCCAATAAGCGTGTACTTGCTACCATGGAAGAAGTCAACAGTCTGCGCTGCGAGTGGGTAAACTTTGAACTTGAGAACATTTTGGAACATATTTGCATTGCTTATAACGACAGTCAGACTGAGGTCAGCGGGATTATGCTTTAATTACATAGTTTGTCTGTTTTATGTTTATTGATAACAAATAAACAAACTTTTGCTGAATTAAAGGATTTCCAAGTTTTTGAAGTTATACTTATTTTGGCGCGTTAGGGAAAAATTATGAGAGTAAGTTTTTATGATGCGCGCGCACACCGTCACCAAAACGTTATTCAAAAAAAAATTTATGTTTTAGATTTTAAAATGTAGAATAGTGACAGTAATAAAAAGTTTGTTGTCAAATATTAATGAGTAGGTACCTACGTAGAATAAGGAGAAAGATAAAACTTTAGTATAATTTCTAACGCGTGTACATAAGTACCTACACACACACTTTTAATAAAAGTTTTTAATTTGACTGCCTTGTGGTCTCGCGGTACAAGTATGTGCCGTGCGATCTAGAGGTCCTGGGTTTGATTTCCGGGTCGTGTCCAATAACACTTTTATTGGGTTTTTCCACTAGGAAATTCTCAGTAGCAGCACGGAGTCTGGAAATGACGGACTGCACACCTAAGAACTTTTAAAATACAACAAAATTAAATACAGCAGCAAAATTATTGCTTTGAGTTGGATTTCTATGATACAACGGCGCTTTAGATCAACTTCTCAATTCATAATGTCGTCCAAAGTGAATTCACTAATTTGTTCTGATCCCTACTACGAATCAATAGTAAAAAGAAATAGGCTGAGAGACAAATAATTATGTAAAAATGAAAATTATTTTTGCCAGTCTACACTACGTTTAGACCGCGCTGCTATAATTATCATACTCGTAATATGCCAATGCGATTACTTTGTCATGTCGATATAAAAAAATATATACGACATAACTTCCTAAAAATAAACACTAATTATTTCATATATTACAGGAGTTACAGCGATATTTGTTGTGGAAGTTGCGGTGGTGGTTTTAAGGGGACCGAAAAATGTCTCGTCATATTTAATACCAGTTATACAAGAGTGTATTTCCATTACAACTCTATAACTTTCCGTAGCCCCGTGGCACAGTTAGCTAGACACCAGCTTACAAAAGGAGAGGCGGGTTCGATCCCCGCACCGAGACAAATATTTGTGCGATCTAAAAATATTTGTTCCGCGTCTGGGTGTATGTGAGACGAAAGGTCTCTCGTAGTTTCAGATATCCACGACATAAGACACGTAGATATCTTAGTGTGGGTTCAGAACTATGTTCGTGACTGTTGGGTGTATTTATTTATTTATCTTAAACTAACTCAACTCCGCACTGACGGCAGTCACTCCCGTCAGCGAAAGTAAGAGAGTGACGACGAAAGTCATTAGTCAATATGTCGCCCCTTGTCAAATGGTCTGAACTCGCCCTTTCGGCCGACCTTCCAATACTGCTAAACACTCAACACGCGTGTGACGTTATTAAACGCTTGTGTACTTGCCAACGCTACTCCGAGACGGCTGTTGTTTTTTACATTTAATTTCTAACAAGGAGGTTGAAAGGTACCCAAGGAATGTCAATAAAAAACGCTGTGGAGTTTGTTATTTATTTCCATGTTTTTTTTTTCAAAAATACGTTGCTAGTATTAGAAACACACTTGTAGAAACATATACTTGTAAACATAAAATTAAATAGAAATAATAAATTAACTACATTTATTTAGTTACATTTTTGATAAAATCATCAGGAAGAATATGATTATCTATTTACCATAATGTGTATGTGCTCATGTTATGTATTGTAATGCAAGTATGTATGACATAGGTATTTCATCTAAAAATTTCTTATTGTTTGTGACAAAGACAAAGATTTATTTCTTATCCTTTAATAATACTAAATTTGAAATATAATAATTTGCTTAAGCATTACGTTATATTATTTAGAACATTATCGATTTCCCGATAACGGCCCTGAATAGAATAATAAAAAAAATATCATTTAGTTAGTACCTATAAATGTACAGCATTGGTAAACATATAATGCTCTGCTCGAATAAGTACTTGTGCAAATGTTTACTAAGAAAGTGTCTCGTACACTTATATAACGCAAAACTTTAAAAAAATAGCCCATTTAAATGGATGTTAATCCGCCTTTATTAAGATTTAGTAATATTTTAAGGGAGCTAACTTCATAATCAGCTTTCGAACATTTGAGTTCTTCGGTTAATGAAAGTTCATTAAAAATTACAATTAGAGGATAACAACAAAAACAACAATTGTTTATTTGAACTACAAAAACACTGTTTCTTATAATTAAGTCGTAACATTTTTCAAATATCTGTTTTTCAGCCGGCTATTCGGAATTGTCGAGCAAAACACTGCGACCTGTACCTGTAAAAGAAAGAAATTTGAATTATAAAACATAATTACACATATGTTTGCAAAATGTATAAAAGATAAGATCTTTTTGCGCGAATAGTTTAATTATAAAATTTAAAAGTAGAACATTTCCGTGCTACATTTGAAAGAAAAAGTTAAATTAGTCTCCGCTTTGATGAGATTCTTGAGCGTATAAAAACCTCGTGAAAGTTTAAGGGAATTTATGCTGAAACAAGTTTTGTTTTGTTTGCCCGTCAAACTGGCGGCTATTGTCAACATTTCTAAAACTTAGACATTGGGTGCTTTAAGCATGCCTAAAATCTTACAGCTAAACATACGCCTCCTCTCGAGAGATTAATTTATTCACTCAATATGTACGTAGGTATGTCCTTTTGGTCTGCAAAAATCTCTTTTGCAATTGGGACAGAATATGCTTTGTATACACAATGCATAATGAATTATCGCGTACTTTAAGGGTAAAGGAATACATCGTGAGAAAACCTGCGCACCTAAAAGTTCTTAGGAATTGCGTAGGTGTGTAGTCCGCCAACCCGTACTAGGCCAGCGTGGTGGACTAAGGCCTAAACGCTCTCAGTTGTAGAGGAGGCCCTTGCCCAGCAGTGGGACGTATATAATCTGATGATGATGATGAAACTTTAGTTAATTGCATTATATAATGTCAATGAGATCTGACATACTCTAGAAACACGACAGATTGTGATCCGTACCGGTGCAATTTCTATATCCGCTCCGAGGAAAATATTTATGTGATCAACAAACACTATTTTCGAGTCTAGGAGTTTGTGAAACTATTAATTATTCGTCCGACCGATGTAATATTGTACAAACATCTATTATATCTAGTGTTCCTATTTAAATTTTACTATGAAGCAATAAAAAGTCTTAAATTTTTCGGATAACGCTTGAATCTTTAGGGACTTTTGTGTTATATGTATTTTTTTAAATATTTTTACTATTATTAAAATCATTAAATTAAGAAAATAATATGTTCTTCATTGCAAACTTAATCTCTCAAAAAGATCAAGCTATATATATAAGCCTAGCTAGCCTAGCTATATGTATAAGTAGGTATACCTACAGGGTATAGATATTATAAGTGACTTATATCTCAAAACTAAACTTAAGCTTGTTTATTTTGACAGCCCCGTGGCGCAGTTGGCTTGACACCAGCTTGCGAAACGAGAGGCCGCGGGTTCGATCCCCGCACCGAGACAAATGTTTGTGTGATCCACAAATATCTATTTGTTTCGGGTCTGGGTGTATGTGAGACCGAAAAGTCTCTCGTAGTTTCTGATACCCACGACACAAGACTTGTATCTTAGTGTTATCAGAACTATGTATGTGATTGTTGGGTGTATTTATTGATTAGGTGGATTTTTTCCCGTCACCATAGTTCGCTTAACTGCTTCTTATCAAGCTTAACCATATTTGACTACTTTTGTTCACACTTACACTGGATTTTACCACACCACTGCTCGCCTAATAAACTTTTCTACGCTCCGAATATCTAATCAAAATTTTGTAGATAACCAACGTAACATTGAAAAAGCAATAAATATTATTCAAATTTTGCAACTGTGTAGTTTGTGGTTCAGTCACGATTGCGATTTGTTGCCGATATGCCATGACATACATCTAAATCCACCTCGTGGTCTCGCGGCACAAGTATGTACCGTGCGATCTAGAGGTCCCGGGTTCAATTCCCGGGTAATGTGTTATTACCCATATTATGGAGTCTGGAAATGTGCGCGAAAAATGGCAAGAGGCTCGCCCCCTATTATGTGAGACTGATATATTATGGCAAGATATGGGTGCAGAAATGCACCTAAATCTAGGAGTTTGTTTTATTTCATCAATTAAGTTTTTAGTATGACTTTATTATAATCACATACCTACACATTATCCAGTTTCAATGTAATCAAATCAAACAAAATATAATACATATTTTCCTTGCACAAATAAATAAAGTTGATGAGATATCATTATTATGTTTGTTTTAATAATAAAAATACAAACGTTACCTATTTACTAAGAAGTAGACCATATAAAGCAAATCCTCGATATTTCACAGAATATGCAAAAAATATTCTAGTAGCAGATACCAATTTTTGGATCCAATTACAAGTTTTAATAAGAATTATTAGCCTTTGGTAGAAACTTCAATATAAGAAAAAGCCCGGTCATAATTTCATAACAAAGTTTCAATCTATGTCCATACCAAATATCACCCAAATCGACATATCGACAAATATAATACTTAATCTCTTCGCTATAGTTTCAACCTAACCTTACAGAAATAAGCCAATCGTACTATTACATAACAAGATCTGAAAAGTCCTAAAACGAGAAGTGTCAATCACGAAGTCAGCTCTACAGTATATTGTAAAGGAGAAATAATTATAGAAAGAGCTGGGTAACTGGAAGGCTGCGGTGCGTTTCTCAAACAATGCTAACTTACATTTAGCTGTCAGTCAAAAACAATTTGGAATTTGGCGAACGCGGAGGGTCGACCGGCTACGGCGGGAAATGTACACGTATAGAGCTGAGAACAAATTTGCGAGGTTTAAAAAATGTATTGGATAATGTAAAAAATCTCAGTATAGATATTTATTGGTTAATCTAGGTGTACATTATTTAGTCTAGTGGTTGGTTGGTTTATTGTAAGTTAGCAACAAAAAATATAGAAATCATGGCTATTACAATGAGCAGGAAATGCAAAAAAAGTACATCTGTCTTATCGTAACTTTATTCTGAATTTAAATTCTAACGTTAAATTACATGTCATTTATTTATGAGCTAATCATAAATCAACAAAAAATAATGTCTAAAAATAAACACAAAACTTGTATAGGGTAAAATAATTAAAAAAAGCAACTTATAATACTTTTCAGTGGTTTTCTCAACTCTTTATATATATGAACCGTTCCTCCACGTTACAGGAACGGCCCGGTTGCTGCTCCATCCATCATTTCCTCCATCCACTCGCCGGGTTAAGCACATAAGTGACATTGACGCCGACACCGACCAACCTCCCATGAGCCTTATATCGTATCACCACAAACCGAACGCTATCTTTGTCTAAATAACTGAGGGGATCAGATTAAATTGGCCGTCCTCCTTCGGGCGCGTCATGTTCGGTTACGTTCAGGTAAATGACGTTACGTTTTGATTTGAACTGTGAGTGACAATAAAAGTATAAGACGGGAATGCGAGGAAGGTGAAAGTACAAATAAATATGAATATACATATATTTCCAAGTATTATCAACATCTATTCTCCAGTCAGTTCCTTAGAAGCCCAAAAATCAGTACACGTTAATTGTATAATGTTCATAATTGTTTATTGTGGGGTCAGGATATTCTCATTCATATGTCAAATTGTTTTTGTCAAAAAAATATTCAAATATTACAGATATAATCATTCCGAATTTTGTAAGACAAGCTGGGCTTTTGGGCTTCTATGAAAGTACCACCACTGTATCACCAATATCCATTGTAAATTTCGCTGCTGGACAGAAGCTCCACGGTAGTGTACTAGTATGTTAAGAGTAGGCCCATTAACGGTCATTTTGGTCATTATGTCCTGACGTTTACCAGGGCATTGTAAAACTCTGTGGTGTCACTAATAAATTTACATAAACTCACAGCTGTATTCCCCGAAGAGGTAGGCAGAGGTGCATTTCTGCACCCACATTTCGCCAAGTATGTATCAGTCCCACGTAATAGGGGGCGAGCCTATTGCCGTTTTTCGGGCATATTTCCAGACTCCGTGCTGTTATCGAGAATTTCCTAATGGAAAAACCCAATAACACTTTGCCCGACCCGGGAATCGAACCCAGGACCTCTAGATCGCACGGCACATACTTGTACCGCGAGACCACGAGGCAGTGAATTTCTAACTGAAAAAACATATAACCCAAGGAAAAAATTGAACCCGGGACTTACAATTTATGTTAATTAACTACTAGGTCCAGCATAGGAAGCCTTCACTTGCCAAATGATGATGATGACCCAGTCTCGTCTGGATATTTTGTCGTATTTTAGGTTTCTCAATCGAACAGCACTAAAAAATGTAACAATAGCCGAATGTTTTGATGAAAACAAAAATAGCTCTTCTGAAGCTCTTATTTTTGTTTCTGATACAATTATAGCCACATCATCTATTTATAGCAGTTCACGCCATGCAATATACCTAGAATCTAAAAATTCAAAATTATTCATCTGATTATGTTAATATTAATGAAGGTATTCCGGTGAATGAATTTAAATAACTTTTAAAATTCATAACTTCATTGTTAAGAATTCATGTTCGAAATCAAATTTATATAATGATCCGCCGAACGGGAGCCTTTTGCAATTTTTATCAAGCAAAAAGTCCAGACCGCAAATTGAGTTATTATAAATTTCGCAAAGGCGTTAAATTGCAATATTATAATGGCGGCTATTATACGGTGGCGGGGCAAGCGATCGGTGCACTGTAATTGTGCATGTAAACTCGGTTATATATATGTACACGCAACATAAAATCATGTGCGTGATGGATAAATAACTTTTTGCGCCTACTTTGCTACGTAGCTGTTATTTACGCATTTCTGCAAGTCTATATAGAAAGTAGAATTCTAAATAACAAACCCATTGAGTGCCTTGTTGGCACCATCAACGGGCACATGGGATAGAGAAGTGCAAGACTGATATGATGATTTGTTTCTTTTGTTTTTGTATGCAGCCAGTTTCAATTTTGTATACGACTAATTTTATTGTTACCGGGGTAGACTTCATTTATGTGCTTTCACACTTTCGTGGTATTTTCAAATTTGGAACAGTTTTTTACTTTTAAATTTTTAATTTGCTGAAATGTTTTTTTCATTTATTCAGATAAATAAGAATCTATTTAATTGTCTCTTTGGTAAATCTACTGTATTTTAAAATAGTTGCCGCAAAATTTGTAAGCCAAGCCAACAAACAAGTAAAGTGAACATCAGTAATTCAATTAATTCGCATTTCTCCCACACCTTCATCCAAAACTAGCCTCCAATAATTACATAGACGGATGCAAAAATTTTAATGGAACCACCGAAGCCCGGTCCCCTTCAGCATTGATCAGGCGATCTGCTTTCGAACGTCGCCAGTGGAGCGTTGTTGATAAATGATCCCGCGGGCCGGCACAATGCGCCCTGCAGATTCTTTTGTTGATCCACCCGCTTTTTGTATGGACACTGATGTTTCTGTAACGTGACGTGTCCGCGACGTGTCCGGCCATTTGCCGCCTTTTTTCGTGTAATTTTCTGTATTGATCTCGATTTCGGTGGATGGATGTTTCAGAGAAGGTGATTTGCTTAGGTGATAATGAAATTTAATAAAAATAAAGATTAAAATGCTACACAAACTCGCACAAGCAATAATGAAATTTAGTCTATAGTAATAAAATGATTTAACACATAGGAAAACTTTTTTTCGATGTATATAGAGCCAACTCTGAGAACGATCGCATCACGTTGTAGATATGGTATAAAAGTTAACTGGCATAACATAAGGATATAAATACTGCTCCAAACAAAGTTTATTTGTTTTCATAATACCACAATATTTGTTTGAAATTGGAGAACGAATTCATAGCTTTAATTTTTTATAGGCAGTTCCAAGTGTACTTCACTTCAGAAACTATCTAATCAATATATATTTAAAATAACCCCCAAACCTCTAGCTCATTAAATCACATTACAATAGAACAGTTCAAACAAAACTGCGTAGATAACCTTATCATGAAGGTCAATAGAGGATACTACATCAAATGAGCTTCTTTAAAAAAATGCAATAAATAATTTCTCCTCTCACTAACGCTAATCGCCCTCGTGTTACAATTACGTCATAATTTATGGCGGTTGATAGTGAATGTTTGAAGCGCATCATCAAAGGATCGTACAGCTGTTGATAAGACGCGATTATAAATTATGAATAATGGGCGGACGAAATAATGCTCGCGTGCTGTTAAGTGTACGTGTTTTCGCCAAGTAACACTGGCTGAATGGATGCATGTTAAAAAAAAGAAATGTAGAGCAATGACACTATGGTTGACCTTAGCAGGTTAATTTAGCTACCTAATAATAATCCTTATAGCAAAAATATGAGAAATTGCAATACTCGGTCTTATTAAAAAACGTAATGTATTTCTTGTAACTCACGAAGTATGTTTACGTGTTGTACAATATTGTACATAAATTAAAATGCAAAAACTTAACAAAAAAATTAGATCACTTACAGTTTTAGTCAAAGCCTAAGAGATGTCTAGTATACAAAAGACTGTAATGATATATAAACGTTTTAATTTGCAGTTTTTAAATAATTAAAATAATCAAAGCATTAGATTAGCTTACATTTCTAATTTAGTAATTTACTGAACGTTATTTGACTGTTTTTTATGTTTTTTTTCGCTGATACAAAAGGCATTTCAACTGTTCTTAGAGAGGGGCCTACATTGATGGCTTTCAACAAAAACGATATAACAAAAACCATTAAACAATTCTGTCAGATTAAGATTCATCTGTATCCTTAAATATTCCTAAATGAAATTTGATGATATTTTAATATCCATCTCGTCAATCCTAATTAACGCCAAACATTATGACTCACTCCGAAACGCGAGGCGGACCGAGAATCCAAATACTATCGATGCATTCAAATATCCATTAGAAGGTTTCTTTTGATCCACTTTCAATGAGCTCTGACTGGTACGACGTAAGGATTAATTAGACCTGCCATTCACGTATTGAATGTACAGCCGGACCGAATTATACTATTGGAAAACACCGAATCAAAATGCACCATCCATATCCTGGTAGCGAACAAAAGATAAATAATTATAGTATGGCAACAGCAAATATTTTGGTGGAACGTTGATGTTGAGGTGTTTCTTTACTGTTCTTATTAAGTACTTATTTCATTTTTCCATACTATGTTCGGTTGATCACCGACCAAGTCAGAGTTAAGATATTAATGCCTTATCACAGGAAAATGTTTTGAATAAAAAAATAGTGAAATTTGAAATGTAGAAAAAGTAAAATTGGTTATTGGATTGTAATACCAGCTCTAAAAAAAACATTTTTTAAAGTTAATGGACACATGAGTGGGGTTGTTTTTTTATGAATAGTACGTAAATGAGACCTTTAATATATTTCCCATGTTATATAGTAGTTGCAAAAGATAAGAAATATGCATTATTTAATATTCTTTTAGTATAACTTTAAGGAAATATTAATAAAATGGAAATTAAACGTTTTATGTGTAATTACATAATGGTTTTTAGTAAAAAAAATATCAGTAAGTAAACTGTTTAAATGCTAGGCACAATCAGTTTTACATAGGTAGGTACTCAGATTAGCAGTAGCGACCTAATAACACATCTTCTCGAAATTATGAAGACCTATCAAGTATGCAGTATATTATAAAAAATTACGTTCGTCGTAAAATTGCTGGTGGATTATTAAAATATACAGTTTACATGACAATCTTATAAGGGCATATTTCAATTCCAAACCAATATATAATATTCTATGATGGAGATAGACATAGTTTTGTTCAGCAATGTGGTATTTAGTGAATATTACTGAAACTTTATATTAAAAATCAAACCGGAGTTTGACAGATAAAACACTTTAAGGTTAGACTGGTTGTAAACAACTTACCAATTCGTCGCCTGTGTCTTTTCCACTCACGAATTATGTATGAAAATATTTGTATGTAGTAAGGAAACATTGTTATGAAATATTAATTAACTTTTTATGACCTGCATCACTTAAAAATATCAAATATTCTAGAAACTAAACGAAATACAGCCTAAGCACAAGCAGCCATCTTGATAAAATGTAGAGAGCGCATGCGTAGTTGGGGTTCATTCTTGGGCCAAGGGATGATTGTATTTACTTCTCTCTTTTGCACGCATCAATGTATATTTTCCGTCTCTTTCTCCCTCATTCTATTGTTATTCTCTATTGAAACGGCAAGAGGGTCGAAATTGTGACGTTGGGGTCCGAAGCGTAGTGAAGTTAGCTGCTAATATTTTGTGAATAAACTTCTTGATTGCAAATATTTAAATAAATTATATATTACGTAATTGTCAAATTGTAAAATAGCGATCTACGATATAATTTTTCGCGTTAAACAGTACCTACTGATTGATTTAAAAAAAACAAATAGTTGTATATTTCCTATATTAAACAAAAAAATTAAAAAAAAAATCAAATTTAAGAATAAGATAAAATAATTCAGGCATTAAAAAACCTTTGTTATCCAAACAATTAAGAAATCCAAGTGCATTATTCCTACCTGCCTCCTTATTGCTGCCGAAATATAATGAATGTAATGACTTATCCCCAATTTTACATATGGCCGAAAAGATAGCCGGATAATTAAAATATTTAAAATACCCTGAAAACTTCAGTTTGCAAATAAGTCACCGGTAATACTCTATCACGGCAGAGAAACTTTTGTGCATTGACTCAAAATTATAAAAATCTGCCTCAAGTCGCCCGACGGTGGTTACATAAACCGAATACATGTAGTTTGAATGTCATAAACTAAAATGTATGAATTAATTCTCTTTCTTAGTACACAACACAAAATATTGATAAATATGAATTCGAAACCCTAGCCGTTTAGTAGCATAAATATTTTCACAACAAACATCAACGGCAAAAGTCCTTTACATCTGCCGAAAGCAAGTCAGGTAGCCATAGGATTACTAAGCATATTTTCACAATACAAAATCTCACAAGTAGTCAAAACATGTCAAAATTGCACACAGCAATAGTTCCCCAGAGGCTTATGGAAGAGTTAATCGTATTATAAAGTCGGCGTCCATAACCAAAGGGTTCGGACACTTTTGCTTATTGTTTGCGGGCGTATTTAAAATGGATTAACTAAAGGATTTTCCCAAACGCGGCACCGATCCAAGCAGATTTGTTAATTGCACCCGGGATTAGTATTGGGGTAATAAAATAATTTTTAAAATAATCAGTATAACTCCTCTTTATTTTAGCGCCTTTGTGATTGACTAGAGAAGTACAATGTCATAAATAATCAACCTTATTCTAATATTTTTATCTAAATAGGAACTATATTTTTATATACTATTATTTACATTATCGCTTAAAAACATGTATCAAGGGAATGTCGCTGACAGGTATCTTTGTTAACTAATAATACACAAAAAAACATTGTCTTATAAATTTAAAATGGGGCAAATATACAAATGTCTCTGTTAAATCAATACACGTAACCAATATACGTTCCAAAGTAAATTTCTTAAAAATGTAAAATGTAGTAATCTTTTTTTATTCAAAATTTACTGTAGAAAGTTTTTTTGCATGACCAATTACAAGTTATTATTTGCATACAATCAGCTAAAATTTTAAAAATCTCGATAAACAGATATTTAATAGCTATACAATTCTGTCCTATCATTTATTTAAATGAGTAATCATACGAACATTTGAAACCCCACCGCAAATCACCGGGTTTATGCTTAAACCTTTCATATAATTGTACCTAAATGATATGTATTGCAAATATTTGAAAGTACTATCTATGGTCATATCTTTGGTATAACATTACCATATGGAGGTAACATACAATTCTGCGGCATACTTCCTGGGATATGACCTAGATTGGGTTGTACTGGACCCATATGATAATTAGGATATTCCATTTGCTGCCTGCTGTCAATATATTCGGGAGCATTACCTAACTTAGTAACACCAACATCATCTACGCTATAAGGATCAGGAGAGGTAGTCAGCTTGCCATCTTTCTTCGCCTTCATCCTCCGATTCTGGAACCAAATCTTGATCTGCCGTTCTGTAAGTCCAAGCGCGTGGGAAACTTCAATCCGCCGTCTTCTTGAGAGATACTTGTTGAAGTGGAATTCCTTCTCCAATTCCAATGTCTGGAATCTTGTGTACGTCTGCCTCGTCCTTTTTGAGCCTTCTTTCTTGTCGTCGTCTGTAAAAAAATATTATCAAATTATATTCTTTGTAACAAATATTATCTTAAGTCGGTTATTAAAAAAAGACAACATCATGGTTTTAGTAGCATAGTAACTTACTTCCAATGCTCTTCATCCAAGGATAGAATGCCTGCACTTCGGCTGCAGTGGCCATTTTGTTCTCAGCGTAATCCGCATTATTCCCGCCCGCTTCGACCCTTGTCACTTCTTGACAGGATTCCGCGGGATCCTGCGATGACTGCGCACCTTCACTCGGTGCCGGCGCTCCACCCACAGCATCTTTCTTGATTGACGTCTGACCCTCTAAGTTTTCAAATGCACCATGAAATTGCGACAAATTACATTCCTTCTCAGCTGCGGTTTCATTAGTTTTTTCCCAATTGCCAACTTCTTCTGTGTAGGGCATACGTTGTAACATTTCTTGCGAATATAATTTGTCACATTTGACAAAATAAGGCGATGGGTTTCTATTAGATTTTGGCTTTGTTAGTAGTGCTCTGAGATTAGGCGAATCATTGCTTTCAGGACTTGGTGGTTTGAAGTTACCAGGGCCGCTCTGCGGTGATCCATAGCTTTCAGGTATACTGCACTGACTCGGAGAATTAATCGACCTAGCATCTTCGCCTTTGTCATACGCTACTTGATTATTAAACCCATACATTCTACTATCAGGTCCATAATTTTCGTGCGGCTGCGCATAATAGTTCATTTCTCTCCACTTTTGTACCATGTCCATATTTGTGTTATTGAAATTCGGATAATTATTCGCATATCCCTGCCAATTTGGCTCAGTTTTCACAACACCTTCACTAGTCGTATCGTGTCCATACATTTTAGCGGAATAATTAGCATTTAACGTGTTAGAATAATTAGGGTTTGGCGGATAAAAGTTCTGATAGTTGTAGTAGTTAGCCGGCATCATAGGATATTGTTTATTTCCGTAGTACTTAGCTTGTCTTGCACTTTGTTCGTTCACATCAGCACAATTCCACATTTCACTCGCACGGTTAGTTGCCACTGAAGACATTCTAATTAACACTGTCACTCACATAGGTCAACTGAAACACTGGACTGCGTGGGAGATGTTTCCTGTAGATTGACTGCGAAACGAATGCAGTAAGTGCATGAAGCGGCACGACCCTAACAAATGTAATACTTTTATGTGACCTAAAAAAAGTTTGGGGTACTTGCAACAATAGCGTCGCCATTGTCCCTCTCCGGAGTTATAAAGCCGTATTCGCTGTCCCGCTCTACGGCCCTGTCAACGGATACAACGCAATGTGACAGAAAGAGACAAAAATAATCAGTACGTTTGCAAGAATATTTGGCAAATAATCTGTCAGTGTTTACAATGCCAATATTTCCAATAGTTATTTATGTGTGCGTGCGCATCGGTTTGGGTAAATCATTGATTGATGCGTACATGTGTGCGTAGTGAGGGTGGTATAGATTGATTTTATTATTGGTTTTGGTATAAAGCCGCCTATGTGTGTCACTGTGTTGAATTTTCGTATACGTATACAGGAGGATATCTATAATATCCCCTTACTTACGAATGGCAGCACCTATTATTATCAATTAGAATAAAATAAACGTTTTTTTTAATTATTTCATTTGTATTCATATACTTTATGTTTCTGGGTAACTCAAAAATACATAAACTATATTGTTTTATATTTTTACAATTAAGCATGACTGAATAAAAATATTTCAATTTCTTTAAATGCTCAAAACTTCTTTAAGATACTGGTATAGGCGTTCCTCAAAATATATTTATTTTTATATAATTTTGAAATCCGCCAAAGAGCATAAAGCCTTTACTTAGACGAACACCTCTCAAAGGTGGAGTAAACGCGTCGTCTGCAGTGTTCAGTATATGGATGTTTCACAACAGGGTATAGAATTTATATCTGTAGCACATTTTATTGCAATTTAGGTTTAGAAATATAAATTAACCTAGATTTTGATTACTGGACTCGCTTCCGAATGAAATGCGGCAGTCATACTATTGCATCATGTAAGTTTTCAATAACTCAGGGGTTTTGCCTTGGTCGAACCAGTGCACCTGTATTCGTTATATTCTTAAAAAGTGGCCTCATATATAAACTTGCTCGTAATATATTTGAAAAAAAAAACTGACACCAATTAAACAAGACTTTTTCTGTTTGACATTTGATAACTAAATTTGTATTTGACAGTCCCGTGGTGCAGTTGGCTAGACACCAGCTTGCGAAACGAGAGGCCGCGGGTTCGATCCCCGCACCGAGACAAATGTTTGTGTGATCCACAAATATTTGTTTCGGGTCTGGGTGTATGTGAGACCGAAAAGTCTCTCGTAGTTTCTGATACCCACGACACAAGATTTGTATCTTAGTGTGGGATCAGAACTATGTATGTGACTGTTGGGTGTATTTATTTATTATTATTTAAAATGACGAGATAGCATTAATAACTTACTATATTCTGTCTCAAATCTTAGTAAGCACGCTGTATAAGGCCAGGGCTAGCTAGCGAACATAACTCATCCAGTGTAACAGTTCAATCGAGGGTCGTGACAATGGCACAGTGTGATGCCGTGCGCGTGCGTCGCTCCCGACTCTCTGCTGACTCTACCATGAAAATCAGCACGAATTCCGACTTCATTATTAAATATTTGTTTAATATTAAACGATACAGCAAAGTCACGAATCTACTTTTGATTTTGACAAATTTACTATCTTATATATAGGTACTTTTTGACAGACCTTAAAAACAAAGAGAAATCATTGAATAATTTTTGAATTTTACGCATAGCAAAAAATTAATACTATTTTTTAACAGATATATTTGAACATATTGCTATTTTTCCAATAAATTCATTGATATGTATGGCTGGCAAATCGCGGATGTGGAATGGCACCACTACCTACTTACTTGAGGACTATATGAAGCTATTTGTAAGGAAGTCTTAAGCGATTCTCTACAACGTATGCACTGGAATTAAAGTTATTTGCCTTGAAATTGTGTCATACGAGTATTGAATTTTTAATGGCTAATTAAGAGTAAATTACTTTAAGAAATTTAATTATGCATATTGCCAGTTGATGCTATATTATATAAATATCAATACAAGCTTAATATGATATTATCAATGTGAAATTAAGATTATTGGATGCGCTTTTACATAAAAAAAATTCAACAGATTATAATGAATCGCGGTCTTAGAATAGATTGGGACCTTAAAAGTGGTTTTGGGTTTCTCTTGATCATAAAAAAATGTTTCGACGTACAACATTGTTTGACACTATCGAAAAATCGTCTTTATTAACGCTATCGGAGCTCAGCAATTAATTAACAAAATTATGTCCAAGCGAAGGTATGAGATATGGGGTACGTTTAATGATCAAAAATTCTTGCAGGAAGAGTAGTCTCACAAAAGTTTTCTTTTATCGTTAATTTGGGATATCGTTAGTTTTGAGTGGATTTTGAGTTGATTGAAAACTGGTTAGACAACCTCTTTAAAAACTTTAATACCTATAAATGTAACTCAGTAGTTTCTCTTCAACCCTCATTCAAATATACTCGTATGTAGGTATTGAAACAAAAATGCAGCATCATGCTACGCGCGCACATTTGATCGTCCAATGGTAAAGCTTCGGGTACACTACCGAGGTCGACATATGCATTCTTTGTCATTGTACACACCTCCCAACCAAATCACGCATCTGTTCGACATGCGCACACCCCCTAACTTCGCGCATTGTGTCCGTGCCTTTATGACGATTTACGTAAATCTTGGTATCGACATAATGTTCTATTAAGCCAAATATCAGAATGATTAATTTGGGTTAATTAAAAATAAATCAATTTAGTTTGTATAAATAATAATAAATAACAAGCTTTGCAATTTCCGTCGCATTTTAAAGACTTGCATCGCTACAGAAAATTGAAAGTTGACTACCCCAATAGTCCCACAGATTATGAATGCTGAGTGCGATCAAGTGGTTTCGGGTTCGGTTATTATGTCCTAAGTGTTCTTGGGTTTTCCATAAGTAACTTCTCAGAAGCAGCTTGAATTCTATAAAAAATCCTGCTAAACGGCAAGAGGCTCTCTAGAGTTTTTTAATTCGTAGCTGGTAAAATGTGGATATAAAAATACATATCTGCCTACATCTTTACGGGATAAGGCTTGAAAATATGAAATGTATCAAATTATTTTGATAGCAAAATTTGCCTGTTTAATTTATCGTGAGTAATCATTTAACCTGTATCAACATACGACCGCCGATTTATAAATGCACACCACACATTCGGTCGAACCTCTTTAGTGATAATTTGTCATAAAATTAAGTTCAATCCATTAACTTTAATGTGATTGAGCATTATAATTCAATTTTAAAATCAATAAAAATATTGGTTTTTAAAACCAAACAAATAAGTATTTAATCGGCAGATTAAGCGTACAGTCAATCTGCCTCACATCCAGCGCACTTTTAAACATAAAAAAACTATTATTTCAATTTCACACTGAATTCCAAAATCAATTTCTATCGAACCCTAAGTTTTTCTGTTGTGTAAGCAGTTAAATTAAACTGTATGTTCATAGATCTAAGGTTGATATTCAATAACTATAGTAATACAGCGGAACACCATTCATTGCTGGGTCAAGTCAAAAGATTTAAAAATAAAATTTGTTAGCCCTTATACGTAAGATCATAAAATACATTTTGCTTGCGCAAATCCTCACAACATTCTCGTCATACTGTGGCGCTGACAATGTACAGTCATTAATCTTGCGAAATCAATCGATGGCTTATTCAGAATATTGTATTTGGTTTGGGCTCACAACTTCGGGCGATATTTACTTTGGATCTTTTACACTAATTTATGGTCTGCGCGAAAAAATATCGACATCTGTCGTATTGCCGGGCATGTTGTAAAAAAACACAAAAGAACCTACCTATGCCAACCAAACTAGGACTTTACCTAGTTTACGTTCTTTTATCGTATTTTTTATTTGTCGGCGTCACAAACAGGTCGATGGGGGCAAACGGAAGGCGGCTTCTTGTAAAATACAAACAAGCTTTTCCTCGTTTATTGGGGTGCTAAAACAATAAAATACTTTCTAGTTCATATCTCAGAATGTTTAAAAATGCCGACGCGCCGCCTGTCATAAAATTTTGTACCTGCCTCTGGTGTTTGCAATTTTTTTGTCGGATAAAAATGTCGAGCACATGTTCTTGGCTGAAAAATACCACGAAGACTGAATAATGCTGTGAGCAATGCATATAATAGTAGGATATGTTCTTATAGATTGAATTATGAATTGGAATATACTATATAATAAATACTCTGTAGTTTTTACATTATTATACAATTCTCGGTATACCTTAACACAAAATTAGAATATTTGAAGACTACAATGAGTACTCACATTCTGATGTATGTACCGGCGGGGTTATAAGTTTTAGTGTAGAGTTAAATTCCTTACAAAAAAATATCAAAAACACGCATCATATTCATCGCGCATTTGTTTAGAGGGGCTGTGAAACAAGACGGCTCGGAACTGATTTCCACACCAAGGACAGGTGTTCGTGTGATACAAAAATATTTGTTTATGAGGCCAAGATGTCTCTATTCATTTCTGATACCTACAAGACTTTTAGTTTAGTATGAAGTCAGAATTATAGGACTGTTGGTTGTATTTAGAACCTTTAGTTAACTTTATAATCGGTATAATTTGAGATCAATTCATAGGTGGAGGTATACTTATAACAATACACTAAAAAGCGATGTCCATCATTATCATAATCATTATCAGCCCATATACATCCCACTGCTGGGCACGGGCCTCATCTACAACTGAGAGAGTTTAGGCTTTAGTCCACCACGCTGGCCTAATGCGGGTTGGCGGACTAGTACACACCTATGAAATTCCTTAGAGCCTTTAGATGTGCAAGTTTCCTCACGATGTTTTCCTTCACCGTTAAAGTAAGTAATAATTCATTGTAAATACACACATAACTTCGAAAAGTTTGAGGTGTGTTCCTGAGGCTGAACCCACGACCGTCAAGATTCTCAACAGCGCGCCTAAACCTCGAGGCCATCACACATGTCCATATGACAGAAAAATTCAAGCGGCATAACTTTCGTGCTCAAACATGAAAACAATTTAGTCGCGCTTCATGCTAACAATTAAACAATGATTTGGTACATTGTTTAGCTCCATTATTTCATTTGCTCGCTGTTTGTTGACAGTTAAAGTGGTAAAATTGGAGATTTATGTTCCCTCCTAGTAGGAAGCACAACGGGACTGGCCGATGACAGCGGATGTTCCGTACGGTAGTTAAGTAAGTATTATTTGGAACTCTGTAACGGAAAGTAATGAATTGCGAAGAAATTTGTTTTCAAACTTTGAAAAAAAGGAGTGTAGATTATGAAATAAACTTCAATTATTGCACAAGGTAAAGTTTCGGTTCTAGTGCGTCAGGGCTTAGTTGGCTGGTATTGGTTCCCGAGATATCTAAAGCTGAATCTGAAGCCGACGCTTAATATTATGATGTCTTCGTTGTTGTTAGTGTTATATTCGTATCAGGTGCTTTAAAAGAATCGAAATTGCCAGTGCGTTCCAAAACCATATTGGACTGTCAAACAACGTCTATGATTATCCCTCATAAGTCTTTCACCTTTCTTAATGACTAGTGGAGATAAACTCGCCTAGTCCGAAGAGTACGGTAAGTAAGTCTAGTTGGTTGAAGAGCTACGTAAGCTCAGTTTATATATTTATTTGTATTGCGTGGACATTTTAAACAGATATTTTGGGTTTTCAGACGGATATTTTTAAATATTTTTAAATAATTGAAAAAAGTGCCAGAGATTCCATCAATAATAGCATTAGAGTCGATATCTTATTAAGCAAAAATACTGTGTAATAAAGTTTCCATTTTACGACGCACCCTTTGCATTCGCAAAAAAATGTTTGCAATATTTTTGTTTCGCCGTGCCCTTGACCAATATTTTACAAGTTTTAAAACAATAAAACGAATTGTCAACAATAGGCCATAACGACTCGTAAAAGAACGAACAAGTGATTAAAAAAACTCACAAGACACCGGCGCGACATTTAGCAGGATGGGATATCCTTTTTTATTGTTTTTGCCTATGGAAGTGTTCGAAGGCATTCACTGTTTTCGCTTGGTTATAAACATAATATTGTTTTTTATCTTGCCCCTTTTAGCAGAACACTTTGATACTCCGTGGGTGAGATCTAGGCTCAGCAGTGGAAATATTACATTACAGTATATTGATGATGGGTCGAGTAATGGAAGTCCATGAGAAAATTCTGCTATGTAATGTACTAGCATTACGAAGTTTGGACATGTGCCAAAAAACGTCAACAGGCTACCCCTTTAGTACGTGTAACTTTAAAATTGGCGAAACATTGACATAGAAACACACCGCTGCTTATTCCTTCGGGGTATAAGCGTGAAAGTATTTATAACGATGACGATATATATATCATATGGTATTTGAGAATGTGTGTGTTGTGTATGTGTGTTTTGACAGCCCCGTGGCGCACTTGGCTAGACACCATCTTGTGAAACGAGAGGCCGCGGGTTCAATCCCCGCACCGCGACAAATGTTTGTGTGATCTACAAAATATTTGTTTCATGTCAGGGTGTTTTTGAGACCGAAAAGTCTCTCGTAGTTTCTGATACCCACGACACAGGACTTGTGTCCTAGTGTGGGGTCTACTAACTATGTATGTATGTGACTGTTGGGTGTATTTATTTATTTTTTATTTGTTTTTTTATACAACTAAATAAAACCTAACTTAACGTACATGCACCTAGCTAATCTAAAATTATTTTCCTTTATACAGAATGAATACAATTATACAAAATAATAAAAAGAGATATTAAAAGCTGTGCTCCTGTTCTAAATGAACAAAAAATATTATTAATTTTCTTGCGTCGATTGACCTAAGGTTTTTAATTTATTTGTTTAAACTTTACTGTACCTACACAAAAACCTTAGATTTACGTTTTCGTGTTACATTAAAAGACTGAATTATCTGCAAATAGAAAGTCCTATCGGAACAAGAACTGTATAGAGGTATAAGAACATATACCAAATATATAAACAGCTTAAAATCGTGAGGAGAGTTTCATAGAAAAATGTACTCTTTCAGAGTCTTCTTTATTCAAATAATTTTGTTAATGATGTTTCGAACGTAAAGCATTATTTGCGCTAGTCTAATTCATCATGGTTTGATTTTCGTCACGTTCTGATTAAACACTTTGTTAAGAACTCTCAGTTACGCATTTATATTTGTTATGCTTCTTAATTAAACCATTTGATAATGTATTAAGAGTGTAAAATAATTTACAACAAGCGATTAGTTTTCAAAAACTATTTGACCTATTCTTACAAAAGTTTTATTTAAGTGTTATTCAGAGGATACCTACCGATCGAAATTCTTCATTGTCGTAGTTGAATACGTGCCCAATGCATACCATAAGGGACCACAGTGATTTAAGTAAGCAAACATTCCTAATCGACTGCGCCCAGCATAATCTCTCACCGAGATATTATGTCGAATTATAAAGGTTCGTGGGGGCAAAGTGTATAAGTCTATTCTGAGGATTTTTTTTTAGAAGAAAATGATAAAATAAGTTGTGATTAGTAATTTTGATGATAGTAATTTTGATATAAATTTTTTAGTTGTTTATAGTTAAGATGTAATTTAGAAATGTATTAAATATGTTAGCTGCATTGTTAGTCTTGTGGTTGAAATTTGCGCTGTGCAATTGAGAGGACTGGGTTCAATTCGTGGGTCACCTATACTGTTTGAACTCTTTGAAGAAACATGGCCAATAGTTATATTGTTACTAGTTATATTAGTTTACTGTTAAGTAATGTGCTCGTCCCATGTCACGTCAGAATTAAAATGCAGTTGTCGTAACTTGGATGTAGAACAAGAGATGCAGGTCTCCTTGACGAACAAAAATCAAATAAAATGGCATATCTTTTTCTCTAAGGCATAGCTTGTTAAAAATATTCTATTCAAATCACATTATAGAATTCAACAAACCATAACGATTTTGTCCTCATAAACGAACATAAACATCCAACTCAATTAGATTGATTATTTATTTATTGATTAAAATAAGGTTATTTGATTCTCCAAAATTGTGAATATTAAACGTACACAGTTAGTGACCGTGGTTCATAGAATGTCCCTACTGCACAATCATTAATCAGAGCTTCGATCCTGGACTCCTTACTTACAATGGGGAATGTTCTGAGCGCCGCGCAACCATTAGAATAACAATAATTACTCTTCCACGTCATACAGAAACATTTCAAAAGGACCAACGAAATTTTACTAACATTAAGATGTGTGTTGCACGAAAATCGCAAACTCTTGTTTAAATATTAGTCTGATTACTGTAAAAAGTACGTTAACTATATTATAGAACTATAATATACATTTAGACTGATGTTTATTATAATACAAATAAAAATAATTATTAAATGAAACGGGTTGTGAGAATCCTGTTTGCTAGTTTGACTCATCTATTTTCGTTTCCTGTCTTAATTTTAGTCTGATGACAGCTATAATTTTTGCTCTATGTTTATTTTTATGCATTAGTAGATATAAATTAAACTTTTTTTAAATTTTATTATTGCTAATAGATAATAATATAATTTATAAAATAAAAAATACACGTATGCAGATTATATGCCTTCATTTGACGAACGCATTAAAAGATCAACTAAACTTTAGAGATTGATGACCATTGCGTAATTACTATGTAATGCTACTTCAACTAAACGCAGAAATAGTTTATTATAAAATTGAATTAGAAATAGCTGCATCTAAATCGTGACAAAGAAATTCAGGTGCGGTAAATCACAAGCGCGGAGGCACCGCGGACGGGCGTGCGTGATTCTAAACAAAACAGCGCCGGCCCGAACGCTCCAAGAAAAACACCGGCCGACTGATTTACGAGACAATATCATTCGAGTAATGTGGACAGAAATAAAATTAAAAATGTATAGGATTAACATGAGATTTGCATAAGTTTTCCGGTGGGACGGGGAATAGTTTTGATAATATATGTGTATTGCACATATTTCAGTGAGTGTTATTGCGCATTGAAAAAGATCAGACGTCTGACTGACGAGGAAACGGCAAGAATGGTTTATTTCAGCTATTTCCATAGCCTTATGTCGTATGGTATTCTTTTGTGGGGAGCCGCTGCGGATATTAACACTATTTTTGTTTTGCAAAAAAGAGCCATTAGGGCTATTTATAATTTAGGTCCCAGGGCTTCACTAAGAGAAAAATTTAAGGAAATAAATATTCTTACCCTCACTTGTCAGTTTATATACGAAAACTTAATGTACGTCCAAAAGAATCTTGATAAATTTAATAAAATTTGTAATGTACACAATAAAAATACTAGGAACAAATGTAATCTCGTTCAACACGTAACTCGTCTCCGGAAAGTTAATAACTCTTTTATGGGGCAATGTATACGCTTCTATAACAAACTTCCGAAGGCTATTAGAGAGCTTCCCTGGACAATGTTTAAGAAATCAATTAAAGATAAGCTTTACAAAAAAGCATACTATAAAGTTTCAGATTTTATTGAAGATAATAAGCCCTGGGAGTAAGTAAATTTATCGGAGTTTTGTTTTGTTGCTACAGTTTGTATCGTTATGACATTTATAATGAAAAATTTTAATAATGTAATGAAAAAAAGACATAATTATATTGCTGTTTTTTAAAGAAAAAAATGACATGTCGTGTTGCTGAGGGAGTTTCTTGCCGTTTCTTCTCCACAGCTATAACACGTTTCGAAGCGGCAATAGTTTAAAAAAATTAAGATGTGTAAATTGACGATTCAAAAGAACTTGTAAAAGTCTATTTGAATAAAGATATTTTGACTTTGACTTTGACTTTTGCTATAATTTTGGATATTTAAATTAGAGAAAACCAAAGAAACTATGAATATATTAAAAAAAAATGTTCGTTATTTAAAAAAATACCACCTTTAGAAAAAATGTTCGTTATTTAATTTAAAAAATTGTGTTTAAAAATATCATATTTCCGACAAAGAAGACAATGAATTCGACCGTTATCATCATTTAGTCCACATTGGTCAAAAAGCGATAACAAAATAGTCTTTAAATTAGATAAACCTAAAACTTATATTTTTTTATTACATAAACCAGATAAAATATAGAGAGGGAAAAGGAAGCTTAGCTTTACAACGTTTCATTACATTTCACTGTCCGTGTGAAACGTCTTGTATGTTATTACAGCATAGAATTTCCATAACCTTCTACGAGGAAAAATATCAAAAGCCGTTCTGCCTTTTAGTTGTTGGCGTTTGATGAAGACGAATCGTGAGTGGTCGATTGAATCATCCTGTTTTTGTGAACACTCCCGATAGTCACTTTTCCATGCGTGGAACAAAACCGACTGTGGAGTCGATATTATATCAATTATTTGGTTTCTCAATATTTTTTCATGATCAATTACTACAAGTTAATGAAATTAGTGATAAGCAGAATTAACTTGTAATTTTTAAATTGATATAACATTTTATTATTAAATTATTTCATATCAGAAACAGTTTGTTTTTACGGTGTTAGCGCTATTCTTGACATTCCGTAGTTCGTTTAACCCACAGTCCATCCAAATTGGGCTTTATCTTGGCGGCAGCGCCAGATAAACTTAAAATTCGAATTATGAAGGAAATTTAGTGAGGAAGCTGCTTACCAAAGAGTTCTCGTTGAAAATTTCTTGTACAAGTTTATTAACATATTCAATTGTATAGAACGCCCGGCCCAGCATGGGTCAAGAAGCGGTTAAACTGTTTTTACGAAAAAGCAATTGAAAGATATAAAAAGAACGAGAATACAGAATGGACCTTGGCCGAATAATTAAAACAATATTAATTTGAAATTCAACGTTGACATCCTTCATCTAAAAAGATTTTATGAGCCTATGCCACGACAAGCGAGTCGCCAAATAAGTCAAAGTCATATCAAAATTTAAGAACTCGCCAAACGTTCGCTGATATAACAACACTCCGTAAAAATATTTTCAAAATGTTTGGATATCATTTTCATTGCACGTCGTTCTGCGGCCGGGAGAAAGTGTAAATTCTAAGCCTAGTATTTTTAATATGTATGTATGTTCAATAGGAAGCATTACATTGTCATCTCACTTGTTTACTTCGAAAAGCATTAGATAGTTATTTTTTGATATTTTAATGTGTACTCTATTGATTTCTTTGTGCGCATTTATATTTTTAGGGGTGCGAAATCTCGACTTGGTCATGAAAATGGTATCACATCCGACATAGGTTTACTATTAATATTATTTCTTAATATGTTGCTATAAAATTTATGCTTTCTTACTGCACCTGATGGCATATTCCACACTCATAATTGTAAGATGAGTTACTCAAAGTTAATCAAACAATCGAGAAAAGGGTCAGTCGCAGCTACATATGTGCATCAAAGAAAAACAGTTGCCGGAATATTGATGCAGAAACACAGTTCTCATTAAAACTCCATGGATAACGAATAAAGTAGTATAGTATGCAATGTTTGTTTATAGTTTGTGTATGCAATGCTTGCCTGACCAAAAAATCCTAACACAAATTGTAACACACAACAGTCAGAGTTGTAGTACTGCTCAGACTGGTTGACATAATGGGGTATATCTTTACTACTGCAATATCGGTAATTTCATTTTTACTATGACATTGACATTATCGTTCTTTCTTTATAAAGTCTTAGAAGTCCAACTAACCCATTAAGAGGCAACATACAATTGTTAACATAATATGGTATTTACAGAGCTATCGTCAATTTATAATCGGCAAACGGGGCTCAGCGGGTTCAGCCGCCCACGCTCACCTCCGGCGCCGACTGTTGACTAACGACCTGCCAATCAGGCCCTAACTTAATTGGAAATCCGTGTTTGTGGAACGCCACCCGCTTTTCTAAGGCTTTTGTTCATAAAAATTAAACGTTCGTTGCATGCTCGTGACCATTTGAATATAAAATTTTTTGGCTTCATTTTTACGCATATGAAAAGGCATGGTATTTTAAAAGGTTTTTATGAAGCTATTTCTGTTAAATATAGCTTAATTTTAATTTGAAAATTTAAGTCGTGTATCATAGAAATATTTGTCTTAACCGCTGGCATCGTAATTCAAATAGGGATATTACAGCTCCATGATTGTCTTAACAATGAACAATTTGGTACAGTGGTAAATTCATTACTAAACAATAAAAGTCAGAAAATTAATAATTATTTTGTTTGGTTTTCGTAAAACCAAAATTTAATACTTAAATTAGTGAAATTTTAATCCACAACTTAATGAAGAAGGTATTGCATAAAAGACAGTGATATAGATACAGTCGCATACTTTCGCAAGCGTTAAGTGGGTGTTTCTATTTCTATAACACTTTACATCTCGTTGATTACAATTGATGAACGCTTAATCTAAAGATAAGTTCCCTGGATAGCTATAGTTAATTAAAATTACTGTTTAAAGCAATTACTTGGTATCGAAAGTGCATATATCAACGTATCAAATACAGGCGTGATAATATTTAAATTTAGAATTCCGTTCTCATTCCCTAAAAAACACTGCATTTTTGCGGGATAAAATATACCCTATTTCCTTACCCAAAGTCCTATTTATCTCTACAACATAAGTCACTCCTATCGGTCAAGCGGTTTAGGCGTGAAAGCATAAAATACAGAGTTACCGTCGCATTTGCAATATTATAGTATGGATAAATACTACAGCAAAATAACCTGAAGGAAAGTGCGACGTTATCTGTACCTAGAGTACAGCACCCTAGCTGAGGGACGACACAATCTATGGCCACTAACATCTATAACGCCGTGCTCTAATGCTTCTGTAGTTTTGCTCGTAAACTTCTGGTGGCTAGTACATTGCTGTCGAAATGTCGTCATAAATTGAATGCTCAGACCGTTGAATTTAAAGGAGAATTGATAGTCTGGAAGAACCACTGGCACTAGAAAAACATTGTGCTGAAAGTTCTGTTCGGGGATCTCCTGTTCGGGGATACTCGTTCCTACTCCATTTAGAATCTTATGCTGTTACTTGTTAGGTAGTGCAGTGCAGCAACCAACGTAATTTACTTAGTTCGTTAAAATAAAAATAAATAATAGCGTAAAAACCCAGCACGTGTTGACTTCACGCTTTTTGCTGGGAAAAAAAACACTACAATATAAAAATACAATAACATCGCGTAAATATTTTTCATACAGTCAAATACACAAGCGTCAAGTGTGTATGCTAATTCCGGCCGCGACACGTATTGTCCCTGTCAAACGGTGCGGTCTATTAATGTTCCTAACACGAACGCTTTGTGTGGATAAGATACTGCAACGCCTTGACCCACTACGGAAACCTACTCGCTGTTATGTTGGTAATTAAGTCCGCAGTGGTGCCACCACAAAGAGTCTTACATGTGCAAATGATGTAGAGAAATCTCGTAATGTGTTTATGTTAGATTTGTAGGCACTACACATACCTACATAACCTCACACCTATAATCCCCGAAGGGGTAGGCAGAGGTGCATTTCTGCACCCACATTTCGCCAAGTATTTATCAGTCCCACGTAATAGGGGGCGAGCCTATTGCCGTTTTCGGGCACATTTCCAGACTCCGTGCTGTTACCGAGAATTTCCTAATAGAAAAACCCAATAACACTCTGCCCGACCCGGGAATCGAACCCAGGACCTCTAGATCGCACGGCACATACTTGTACCGCGAGACCACGAGGCAGCAATTTGTAGGCACTATGTATGATATTTATGAAATAATATTATCTAGTAAATCTCTAGAGAAAATCTACTAGGCTCTGCATTTGCAAATAATATTAACCGTTATATTTTTTTTCGAAAACTTCAAAAAATTACAAAAACAACCATGTATAACAAAGTTAAGAAAATTAAAAAAAAATTTTTTTTTCTTTAATTTATTCAAATTTTTAAATTGTTATTTAATATTAGAAATAAATTATTTTAGGTGATATACCGGCTTTTTAGACGACGCGCCTATGCCGTAACGCCCTCGCGGAGCGCTATTTCCAGCGTTAAATAAAAATTATAAATAATATAGATAGAGTTCCGGGAGTAAGGACTTTTTTATTGGAAATTTCCTCCTCTTTCAGGATCTTTTTTCATAATTCCTTAAATATCATTATTTTAAAAGTTATTAATGAAAAACTAAATACCTTCTTTTTTTTTCTTATTTTGTTAATAACTATTGCAATTTTTTATGTGCTAATATGCCCTTAAAAAACATTTTTCTAGACGTCATTCCGAATCGAATGAGGTATGGCACATATTTTTAGGAGCTTTATTTCTATTTAACACGTTTTTGAACTTGTTGACTAGACTATGATGTGTTTCCCGTTACATCAACGTCATACTACAAAAGTCTAAAGATTTTTTTGGAATTGAAATACTCAGATGTAAACCACTAGGTATTATAAGTCATAATATTTTAATTTCCTTATTGATAAAATTTAAGATAGCGTTAGTATACATTTCATTAGTGCTTATAATAATTACTATTTGTAAACGATAAAGTGATAATAAAAAAAATGCTTCAAGCGATAAATAGATGCTCTAAATTTGTAATTAATGAGGAAGAGAAAATCGTAACACACGTCTCATCCACACTGTGCAAACACTTAACAGCTCTGCCTCTCTTGTTTGGGGATATTAAAAAATTGTTCCGGCTAGCGTGTCTAATCTCCGACAGCCGGTGTTCTCTGTTCACCAAAACGTTCCGCCGACAACGAAAGAAATTTTGCATTCTTTTAAATTGACTGATTTAAATGTATATATTTTTAAGTAGATATTATTTAGTGTAGTATGGGCGTATCTAATGAAACTGAATGCGCCGATATCATTCTCTTTTAATTACTGAATAGGTATAAAAATAATAATTAAGAAATACTGATGTTCAATGTAACATTTTTTTAGCATGCGTATTATGAATAAGCATTAAAGGTGAGGACGCGCGTTAGGTATTGTTGAGCTCTATTTAAATATTTATTAGTACCAATGAGAAAGAAAGACTCTGAAATAAAGAACACCTGTCAACAATCTGTGTTGCGCCATAAAAATGTTATGCTATTACAATAGCTACATGTGTACCTAAATGTTACGATTTTCAATAAAAAGAACAGGCAACATTAAAAACTAAAATAAAAAATAATTCACACTGGACTCATCATAAGTTTTTACTTTATATTTGTATTCCGAAAATTGTCTTTCAACAGTCAAGAAATTACTTTTCATTACCAGCCAAAATACATTGCTATGAAATAAAACGTCGCTAACGCCATCTCTTATCCTTTTTATGAACTAGTACCCGATCTAGCGTTTAACGCCATCTGGGCATTTTTTATAGAACTGTCTTCATCCCTTCGCTACTAGGGGTTGCGGATGAAAATCTGCGAAAATAGCGCCACTTGCAATTATTGAAGCATAAATATAGCGAGAAAATTTTAAAAAAAGATTCATTCTTATAAAATCTAGGACTTGATTCAAATTGGTTACCAAATTGACGTAAAATAGAATTGAATTATTACAAACAGAGTTATTATTCCTATCTTATTAGGGAATGTTATAAAAATAAATGTTATATACAATAGTCATTATTGGTCTGTACAATTGTTTCATTTAAGCTTACATAAGTAGGTACTAATTATTTTTAATAGTCAATAGAAATTATATACTTTTCTATTTAGACAAATAACAATTAGAAAAAAAGGCTTAATAGTTAATACATATAAATGTTTAGGTTAAATGTAACACAAAAAGCAATTGCTATACCTCTGTTGTTTTTGGAACAGTAAAAAAAAATACAGTTAACCTTTAACTAGTGACGTGTAGTCTCACAGGCGTCGCGTGTTTTGCAAATTCTTAGAATTGACCACTTCTCCCTGCTTGCGGAGACCCAGCGTCTTAGTAGCTTTTGTTTTAGTGCTAAAACGACCATCGAAGAAGGCAGACGCGTTATCGGTTGTTTTACACTTAAGTAATACGAATTAGAAAATTGACCGTAGCCTATGAGGCTACATGTCCCTAGTTGTCATACAAATACTTTTACTATCTATTTCTTAATGTTTGGTGCAAAATGGCAGAAAACACTAGGAAACCTCAACCCCATCCTACGAATTCATCAAAAAAAAAAAAAACGAACATATGACCCATCGTTTGAAGAGGAATTCAATGTCCTCATGCTGGCTTCAGACCAATATGACAGTGAATGTGATATTGACGAGTTCTTGGTTTACGATCGTGAAATTTTACATCTTCGTGAAAGTGATCAAGATAAAGACCTAGAGGATAACATTCCAGAAGAGGACCGATAGTTCTGATGATGACCAGCCTCTTTCGGAATTACATAGATCGAATTATTATTACAATGTTCTCGCCCTTTTTGCAAAAAATACCAATGATTTTATGCCAAATTGACCGGGTGTCAGAATTTTTAGTTTTAGCTTTTATAAGTGGTTTTAATGTTTTTTTGTTGCCTCTAATATAAGATTTTAAGAAAAAAGTGTTGAATTTGGCATAGAATTTATATAAAGTCTATTAAAATGGTAAAAAGGATCTCATGTCAATTAAGGCTGAAAATTACCACTAATTGTTAATTATAGTTTTTTTTTCTAAGTAATCATAAAAATATGATTGAATTCATTTAAATTTGTTTTATTGTATACCAAGAGTTAAATACAAACACGATTCTAAATCATCCACATGCAATTTTGACATTTTTTTAAATTTCGAAGTAGTAGCCTGTGAGACGTCATGTCCCTTAAAGTGTTATAAATTTGTCGTGTCCCTAGTTAAAGGTTAAACCGACTCATTCATCCTGCTTTCTGTTTTGGAATAAGTATTACTCTAAGAGTTCAATTAAATTAATGAAATAAATTCATTCATTATTAATTTATTTAAAAAATTATTGTACACATTATAAATAAAAAGATTATAATGTTATATTAATTATTTTTTTACAGCCTTAGCTCAGCTTCCAAGTTTAAAACGATATGAAATGATACTTATCTATACATGCATTCTCATTTTTAGTGTTAACAAGCAGTACCTACAGCAAATATTAGAACAACCGGCACACTCCGAGACTAGAATTTAAATCTGCGTGACGTAAGAAAGTTTTTCCCGACAAATGGCGAGTTGAGTGAAGTTTTAAGAGTTTTAATAGGGCGTAATGTCGAAGATTTGTGGTGGTAACGAGGTATCGTTAACTGACGACACGCCCGTCCTTGCTTATTTTTTGCCAGGGCTAAAGTTGCAGGGCTCAGTGCGAAATATGTGAAGACATTTCCATAAAACTATGAATGTACACATTTCATTCTTTTTTTTGGCGTACCTATAGGGACTAAATTATGAGTAGATACATTTTAATAACATATTTTGTTGTGAAATTATGCCGGTATTGAGGTAATAAATCTGTATCCTTTCCAAAGTCTATGCCAACAAAACTTTCAAAAAAAATAATATTTTAATTGATGGTATTGGTGAGTAACAAAATGTACCTAATTAGGAAATAAATGATAACTATATTTCAATATAAAACTGTTGGTAACGCTTTAATAGACAGCGTATTGAAATCAAATCAATAAAAATTCTGATATCGCTTTAATTAATTTTTATAACATGTTAATATTATTAGTTATAAATACTGAATCAACCGAGTCCGTGCCTGTTTAAATTATAAGAAAAATAATTTATTTGACGAGCAGAGAAAACGAAAACAGTAAGTATTTCAACCACAAAAGAAATAGTTTTGCAAATACACATACCTTATTGTTCTTTGAATATTGACTACTTTATTTTTACATGCCTACGATGAACATAACAATGGTAGAAAGTTTCTAAACCAGACAAGCCCTGAATATTTATCATCATTCTATAATAAGGGCTGTTAACTCTCGCGGTTTAGTTTCTTTATAGAATCTATTATGAAGCCAGTAAGACCATGGGGAATGTATCTATAGAGATGCTGTGGATCATAATTTTGTCTAGTTACATATAAGATAAATGAAATTTAAAAGTATTTTTATAAGGTTCTTATATGGCATTTATTAAGTGGTACCTACGACATTCATATTGCTTTTAATTCTAGGTCCATTGTGCTTCACTTATACATGCTTATAAAATTTTAGGTTAGTACCAGTAAAGTATGTACGCAAATATCTCTCGGAGATTCTAATAGAACGAAATAAAATGGTCGAATGTCAAAAAAAACACTTATATGGATATTGGATCGCCAAATATGTATATTAAAGATAAAAAGTCTGTTTTTTCGCCTAATAAAAATCAACAATGTGACATTAAATAGCCGCATGTAATCCAGTAATCTGAAGCGGAATACGTAACATACCCTCTGCAGAGGTGAGAGAGGAATTAAAACCTCGAGAGAGCAGGCCGGTACACCACAAATCGCTTAGTGCTTCCCGCCCGTTCTAATGGCACGCCAATTAAAAGTTTGCACGCTGGCTCCCCCGGCGAGGATTGTTATCTGCGCTGTGTGCTGTAAAACTGAACAGCTGACAATCGGAGCGTAATGTGGCTTTCGAGATCCTTGTAGTTTGCCCATGGAGCGATTAGCATTTTGATGTCGAAGACTACGGTTTGTGAGTAGAAGAAATATTTGAGGTTATTTGAAGCTTAACTAAGCTTGCTGATTTTATTTCATAATATGGAGAATCATTTTTAGATACACAAGTAAATGAAAAAAAATAATTAATGGCATTTTTTATAAACCATATTTAAATTGTAGTTGCATAACTAAAGACTCTTCAGAATGGTTAGAGTCAGGAACTAGTACAAAGTTGGCAGAGTGCCGTAATTGAAATGGGACTACAACTTTTGCAGGTAAATACCAATAGAATCAGATTCATTGAAGCTGTCAGTATTCACTGAATGCAGTTCAAATGGACACAGGCATGGAAGACGAACGAGAGATCGTTGGTGGAAAGTAATCATTGCCAAACAAACGCTTGGTCATCGGAGAAAGACTAACAACGCGTTATTTAATGAAATTGGAAGATGAAAATTATGATCCATAATGTGTTGTAAGAGATTAGGTACATAAATAAATATTTTTTGTCATTGAGTATTGACAAACGTAAGGTAAGGAATTGGACATTCAGTCACGTATTCTGTGAGACATAAGTTAATATCAAGACGATTCACTCATACTGCAATCCAAGCTGAATAAAATATCTTTATCAAATTACGACAGAGGATATTAATAACTGCATATTATACATGAAAAATCCCAACATGTAGTCAATCTACACTGGAACGTGATGCGCTTCAAATGTATCGATTAGTAGAAACGACTGCGATTATCGATAATCTTAGACCGAACCAAACCAGATGTATGCAGATTATTATTGTCCGAAACTAGAGATAAGCTTATAAATTCATGAGGGAAATTACAATTTTCTATGTGGTGATATACAGTGACCGACATAGTGAATGCGGAATGATAAGTTTTTGCAACAAAGCCACACTCGATTGTACTAATTACGCGGTGCCATTATAGTAATATCTTATAATCGGATATAATCTAAGCGTTATTTGTAACGGCCGATAGCAGTTCGCAATGAGGTGTGGAAACAAACCGCTTGCGGTATACGCTTTCAACAAGAATACTGTGGCGTAAGTTAAAAGATGTAACGATCATGAAACGAAAATGAGTCCAGACCAAATCTTTACTTGGTACCAAGGTAGCGTGTCGCGAATGTCGGATTAAGAGAGAACAACGAAGCCGTTAGAAGAGTTTCGTCGTAGATTTACAGATAGACGGTCCGAAAATTTAGTGATGACACGTGTAATATGAAATTAGACTGATAATAGCTTTAGAATTTATAGTAATCAGGGACATCGTCAAAGCAAAGACAAAGACTAAGCTAAAGAATTTACTTTATTTCTAGTACTTTTGTGTTGTTTCTAAACAAAATTTTATGTTATAATAATATAGGTTTTTTCTATTGAAAACTAAAATACTATCTCATGTCGTTTTTACATCGGTAACTACTAAGTAATGCATTTATTCTCCGAAGTTAGCGTTACTTTAAAACCTTTTAGTGTACCTACTATCCAAATTATTATTTCAACAATATTTTAAATATCTTCATAAATTCTCAATACTAAATGTGTCATTATAAACATGAATAAAGTGAGAAAAAAAAAGAATAAAACGGAGTGAATGAATTAAAACTTTTTAATAAAACCATGTCAATTAACTAAACTTAAACTTATCAAAGAGTCTTGTTTCTGAGAGATAATTCGCATTGTATCACAATCGCTTGTGACTTGCAGCACACGTATTTAGAACATTTTTGTTATGTAGTCGGTTGCGCTGATGACCAGTAGCCATGCGGTTTAGAAATCGATTGGTCCGACCACTCATTAACTTAATTTATTTCCTGCTATTGAGCTCAATACAATTGGCTCGTTTAATAATTGAGTGTAATTGACATTACCAAACCCGTATATTTCCATTTTTGTTTAGGATACAACATAATTTTGCCGTTACAGTTAATTAATTTGGATATGATCATGATAATTATCATTGAAGTAGACATTTTCATAGATTTATTTTCCAGTAACATCGTAATTTGCGCTGAGTCTAGAAATGGTCTTACCGATAGATATCAATGGCGCTTTAACAATCAATAATTTTAACACAAAACATCTAGATCGATAAAAGTACGTAATTTATGTATATTAACTCGGAAGTGACTTTATCCATCATTGAGAAAGATACAATATTTGATTTTAAGATACCTATAACGTTTCATGTATTCTAAAATGTCTTACGAAAAACTGACGGCGTATAGATAGTAGTGATGGCCTCGAGGATTAGGCGTACGGTCGAGAATCTCGGTGGTCGCGGGTTCAAACCTCAGGCACGCACCTCTGACTTTTCCAAGTTATGTGTGAATTCACAATGAATTATCACGTACTTTAACGGTGAAGGAAAACATCGTGAGGAAACATGCACACCTAAAAGGTCTTAGGAATTTCTTAGGTGTGTAGTCTGCCAATTCGCACTAGGCCAGCGTAGAGGACTAAGGTCTAACCCCCCTCAGTTGTATAGGAGGCCCGTGCCCAGCAGTGGGACGTATACGGGCTGCCGGTAATAGATGTACCTACTCAGATATTTTCTTTCAGCTTTTAATCTCCAAGTAAAAACGAATTTATTGCCGATAACAATATGTTTTACAAAAATAAAGTATGAAAGCCTAAATAATTCATTTGAGACCAGCTCTTGAAAGTTTGTTACGGCGGTGGGTCGTCTGAACGTGTGATATGAAATTTTCATTTAATAGTGCCGACACTGAAACGTTCTCTCGTCACGTCACACGTAATAATTAGTCTGCGTAAGAGTTAAGACAAACGAGTCACAGAGAATGCTTTCTGTAGGGCTGACAATTTGCACATTTATATTTAGCTTACATGCGCTAAAGTTATGACGTACATACGAATATATCCTAATCGGCTGAAGTAATTCTTATCCGAGATATTTAATTTTTTTGACGTTAATATTTAGTTATTGCACTACTACGCTAAAATGAATGCTTTGGCATCTGATATTAAGTGTATTGCAATCCAAATAGAGTGACGACTGGCAAGAAATCAATTTCCTTTTTTTTAATGAATATGATCTGGGAGCAAAATAATTAGGTATAGATTGCCTTGAGTTTCAACCTTACCCTTACGCCAAATATGCCGGTCTGATGCTGACTAAGTACACAGACTAATATAGATACCTCCGTATCGCAGTATGGTGTATTTCAGTATACTTGGGATACAATTTTTTAAACATGTCGAATTTATGCCGAGGGAGCAACCTCATAGGGATTTGTCTTTGACCGAAAACAAGTATGTATAATTGTCATTAATATCTCGCATTGCTTAATTAATTATGTCAAATGTTGGCAGCCCTGTGAGGAGGCGTCACTAACGAGTCGACAGCACGCGGCCGTTAGCCAAATGCGGGACGACCCGAAAATCCACTTAGCAGGCTTTTGCGGCGGGGAAAACTCTGAAAAGGGTTACATGAACCCACTTACATACAAACGCCACTGCTTAAAAACGGATGGGTTTATTAAATTATCCGCGTGGGGCGTTGCAAATACCATGGATTTTCTAACTAATGACCATTAATTTGATTCTCAATCAATTATATATTAAAAACAAAGATACTTGTAGGTATATATTTTTAAAAACAATTGCAGATATGTATACTCAAGTCCGTATCCTCTGTGTAAGTCTTATTACTTTTCATCAGTTCTTTTAGTTGCACTTTAATAGAGGCGAACCCAATGGCGTTTACAGGGTATTTCATACTGCTCATCTACCTTTCATCATTTTTCTTACTTGGTCTTTAATAGGGGGCGAGCCCAATGACCTTTATAGGGTACTCTAAACTCGATGAATGATGATAATGATGATGATGATGAAACTGCTAACTGAACTGCTGAAAATGTAATAAAAATATCCAAAAATCGAGAATCTAAGCCTCTTTTTACGCGCCAATGTGTACCACAAATTTATACTATTGTTATTTATTATCGTGACACACATTCAAAAAGGTATTTCTCTATCATGATCCTATTTATATAACAGACTTATAGGCCATATTTCGGCTCAAACACGCCACATTTTTTTTCAAAGCCGGAGGTCCGTGTAACTCGCATGCTATAAAACTAGCTATTTATGTAATTAAGATCAATTTTAACCATAGTAATTTTCACACCGGCTGAATGAAAAAGCTCACGTGATGTTTACAGTAACACAAAACTGTTTCATAACACCAACATTAAGACTGTTGAGAGTGTTGAGAATAATGGCATTATAATAATACAAAATTATAGCAAAACGATAAAATAGTCAGCCATGAAATACACAAAAAATATTATAATTATGTAAATCATTTTTAAAAGTCTAAAGATGGACACGTGCAAAATAATTTTCGCAAGCGCTCACCACGAGTCATCATCCAAAGTCATAGTTAATAACACAAAATTGGTCCTTTAACATAAATTATTATAATAATAAGAAGTGGGCAAACGCAATGCGCGGCGTGTGAAATACACACGGTCTTTAATGCTACATAGCCATTATGTATATGATATATAATAACATATATTACATTTGACATTCATTATACTTATGAATTATATATGATGACTGCCTCGTGGCACAAGTATGCGCTGTGCGATGTAGAGGTCCCGGGATCGAGTCCCGGGTCGGGAAAAGTGTAATAGGATTTTTCAATTAGGAAATTCTCAAAAGCAACATGGAGTATGGAAATGTTCCCAAAAAACGGCAATAGGTTCGCCCCCTATTACGTGGACTACTATGTATCCCAGCCTATACCTTCTGGGAATACTGGCGTGATGTTTTGTATGTATGTTATGTGTGTGTAATTTATATTTTTTTGTGAACATGACATGCTAATAAGAAGTTGAAATCACTAGTTCAGCAACGAGCTGTTAAGCAATTTGAACCCTAACAAGTCCTTAATCATCTCCTCAAATTGGTAACGTGGTGAAGGATATCTTACTCGTATTATACTTGTCGTATTATACTCTATGCTTTGTTTCGATGCATTTTTGACTCAAGATTTAGTGTAATCATTTAATTTCAGGAATCGCTACCTATAAATAAAAAAAACTCATGGAGCTATAGGTTTGTGGATGAAGAACGGATCGACATTTCAATAATGAATTTCAATGGGACATGTAAACTATTTTTCTGTATCCGCTACATTTAGGATTGAAATCTTAGCAACCAGTTATTTTAATTTAGGTAGGAATACTAAAAAAAACGTAAAAGACCAGCAAATTGAGAATGAATCTCAGGAAACCTCGTTAACTAAAAAGAACTTGAAAAATATCATACACCGATGTATATGAAACATTGGCACCGCCCGATCACGACATCCCATTCATCCAACCAAAGCATACTTCGGAGTAGCTCAATCACCTGAAGGTTTTAAAATGATGAATGCTTTATTCGTTTTTGAATGGACGACTCTTGCCTCGAAGATACTTACTAACAAATAAATAGAAACACGCACAAATTATTTCATCTCGTCACCCCTAATCAAAAGTTTTTAATAATAATAAAAAAAAAACAATATTCTCACATAGAGTACCCTCCGAAAATCATTTCCAGTGATTTCCGTCGCCGCCTTTCTCACATACACCAAGCACATATTTACAGATAGCCACACGGTCGGACTCCGGTAAAAGTTGACGCTAATGACTTTTAGGTAACGACCATTGGCCCACACTAATGAGACTGCGGACCAGCCTACTTTTTTACCGGCAATCCGTTTTGGTAAATTACGTTTTTCTACGCCACTACCGAGGGCCGTAAAAACTATGACATTGTGATATGGATTTTAGAGAAGCGGAGATTAGAGATTTTGGATTGATTCAAAGAACTTACCTTTAAATTTGACATGAATTATTTCAAGAAAAAAATTTGTTTGTAACAAGTATTTTATCCGGAAAAATATAATTGTTTTCAAAAGTTGCGCTGAATAACGTCAAATACACATGTGGTGAAACCAGTTTACTAATATTAGTCATTTAACTTGTGCTGATATATAAGACTATGAAAACCCTCTTTATTAAATTTTATTTGTATAATGCGTTGAATATAATGTGATACCATTGAGCCACTAGTATTTGTTATAGAATTTGCAAAAAAATGTGTTTTGAGAGATGGTGTCTTATGATTTTTCACCGATCAAATAATTTTGTCATAATATAAGTAACAAACTCAATATACCGCTAGATCGTTAGCCAGAAATACTCTCTAAGAAAAAAAAAACTTCGTGGTTTTGAATAGTGGCAGTATTCAAAACCACGATTTTTTTTAAATAACTAACTACTTAATCATTTGTGAGATCTATTCCTGTGACTATATACGAGTATTTATTAACGTCAGCTATTAGGATTCCCTAATACACTAAATATGCCTGCTTTTAAATTTCTAGCTTGAATTTTCCAAACGTAAACAAGTTCAAGGTTAAGCAATACTATTAAAAGTAATGAACATCCCGATCCCAAATAAAAGAAAACTTCCCATATTTAACGTAACACCCATGGCTGCCTCTGTAAAACGTGAGTGGAAGCGATTGTTTCAAAGTCATTCTAATTCGACACGCATGCGCGTCCATTAGTTACCGTCACCCGTTCACTTGCCTTTCTAATCTTTGCGTTGGAAATTATAATATTTGTCAAACTGTACGTATTTGAATTATTACCTTGTAAGTACTATTGTAAGAAGTCGTGATGGCCTCGAGGTTTAGGCACGCGGTCGAGAATCTGGACGGTCGCGGGTTCAAACCCCAGGCACACACCTCTGACTTTTCGAAGTTATGTGTGTATTCACAATGAATAATCACGTACTTTAACAGTGAAGGAAAACATCGTGATGAAACCTGCACACCTAAAACTTCTAAGAAATTTCTTAGGTGTGTAGTCCGCCAACCCGCACTAGGCCAGCAGCGTGGTGGACTAAGGCCTAAACCCTCTCAATGGTAGAGGAGGTCCGTGCCCATGGGACGTATATGAGCTGATGATGATGAAAGTACTATTGTGCTTTCGTATTAGAGTAGAATATTACAAGTCGAGATATAAAGTGCGCAAAAGGTTTAGTATAATAACTATAGATAAATGTTTGTGTGATCTACAAGTATTTGTTTCGATTCTGGGTGTTTGTGAGACTGAAAAGTCTCTCGTAGTTCCTGATATCCACGACACAAGACTTGTATCTTAATGTGGGGATAGAACTACGAGTATGTATGTGACTGTTGGATGTATTTATTTATTTAGTTGGCATATTAAACATTGTCCTTAGTTGGTATTTTTTTTTAAATTTTAACAGCAACGTGTATAGTTAAATGTAATTCCACATCAAATTCATTCGAAAAGGGAACCGCTTGTCATTAAATACGGGATCGCTGAAGGAAGTGAAAGAAAATCCATGATTTTGGAGTCATAATCAATGGAAAATTGAATTGAATCAAATACAACACCAAGATCCCATTGTAAATATTGTTCCATTTACTCCGATTATTTGGAACGAGTTGAGACCACGAATTAACACCTCTTCAATTTTTGCTTTCGTCCAAGAAATAATATACATTCTTTATTATTTCTTTATATTAAACTTCATATTTAAATAAATAAATAAATACACCCAACAGTCACATACATACCTACATAGTTCTGACCTCACACTACGATTTGTCTCGGTGCGGGGATCGAGTCCGCGGCCTCTCGTTTCGCAAGCTGGTATCTAGCCAACTGCGCCACGGGGCTGTCGATTCTGATAGTAGGTATATTTATTAATACTACATTTAAGAATCTTCGACGCACGACTACCTACTATGTTTTAGGCAGAGGCTATAAGTAGGACCAAAGTAGTGGCTGTAATTTGTTACTAACGACCCTCTCGCATAAGCGATAAATATAAGTACTTGTAAGATTTCTTACAAACATGTCGATGAGGATATATAAGAAAACATATTACAGGTATAACATAATTTAATATTAACAAAGCATATTGAGCAATAGGCAAAGATACCGCAAAGATTTCGTTTGCCCGAGCTGTTACGCAATTTCAACTTTAGTTTAAAGCACTATGACCCTATTTAGTCTTTGACCTAGCTCTGACTTAAGATACTTGTAGATCGTCAAAGAATAAAGACTAACACTTATAGATGAGATGAGCAATTGATTATGATATCGTGAGACGTGGCTTGACTCTTCGAAGTTACTGGCAGATTAATAAACTATAAAGCGGTGAGGAAATCTGTTACAAAAAAAATCTCTTAGAATTAAGTTCTCAGATAAGAATAAGTATACATAAGGCACGCAGTGAGACGTACATTATGTACATTTATTGACATGAAAATAAATGCAATTAATGCATGATTGAAGCTTCTAAATGACAATAACCGATCTCTTAAATCTATGGTTTAACTGAACGCAACACGTGTGCCTAAGATAGTAGAGATACTGACTGAAAATAGTGTAATGTAGACACTGCAAGGACATTTTTACAGACAATTATTATTCCTAAAGTATTTATAATTTTGGCAACAAGCAACAAATTAAGTCCTATAATCCAAGTAATGCTTATTTATAAACACCCTCACGATTAAAAACATCGTCGAAGGCACAAACTGATAATACTTTTTTGAGCATTCTATGCGTATCTGCGAAGCTTCCCGTACCCTCCAGCCCGGCTTCAATACATCAACGTGTACCCACGCCTCTGATGAGAAGATGATGACCGTAATTTGCGACGCACCAAGACGTCTATGTCTCATGTTTTTTCACTGAGCTCAGGTATCACCCGAGTACGAAATTACAAGTAATTTATCGCCAGTACACGAGGATAAGAGCTGTGTTGCCAGTGTAAATATTTCTCATTTTATATTTTTGAGCGTGTATCAACATGTTAAGATGTTTTTTTTATTTACAGAATAAAGTATAAGTAGGCCGCTGTTTTTATGAAAGACTTCATCGTGTAGAAATAGTAAGTCGAGTTAAAAACAATAATATTTCAGATTTTTCTGATAGGATTATTTATGTAATTTTAGAAGCACGTAAATTTGTTTTTTTATATTCTAATAATGAAAAGAATGTCCTTAATTCGGATAAATTCTGAAAATTATTTTTAAAAACTTTTCTGTTATATTTTCATTGATGTTTCAGCAACACATGTAATAAAGTTTTATAATGTTCAACAAAGCTTTTCAAATACTTTTAAAAATCTATTGAAAAGAATAGAATGAAAACAGTAAAATTTGCATTTGTATAATAATATGTAAAGAGTGACACAAAAGGAAATATGTTTCAGTTCGCATTCTGCTCGCAGTTAGATGGGGCAATGACATTCGAACGCAGATCGGCTGATATTTTTATAATGACATCCTTATTTAAAACGCACAAACTCGTGTCCAACGTGGTTTTACCGACTGTTTATTTTGCCTTTATACCGATTCCGACACGCCGATTTTGTGGTCTTATACTATACAACATTTACCATAATGACCAATGCAAGTTAAAAATATTGCGATGCAAAAGTGACCCAACGCGACTGAAATTAAAGTTGACTTTTGATTATGTACAAAACATTAACGATATTTTAATTGAGTCGATCCTGACGTGGAGTAATGATTGGATGTAACATCGATTTATTTCGAGTTCTCGTTTCTGATTGGCGGTTGCGATAAGTTTGTGTCTATCAGGTAATGTTTTTATAATAGCCCCATATCCAGATTTCCATCGCATTCAGTAAATTACTGTCGTATAAACTTGGATGAATTGGTATTTTCCGATTAAAACTCGCGAGATTGATTATTGTAGGTATTTTTTTTATGTATCTGGATCATATATGTAATCTTAGAAGTTATCAAACATATTACGTCAAAAATGGAGTCACGGTGAAGGAAAACACCGTGAAAAATTGTGTTTGAAATTTATGGCCGACACGCTGTCTATTTTGTTTAAATTAGCACGTTTTGGGATTTCTCATGATCAAGAGAAAAAGCCGGGGAATAAATACAGCTGTACATTGTCGTACTCATTGAGAATAACCAAAAGTAAATGCACAATAAATCATTACGAGTAGTATATTATGTGACTGTTGGGTGTATTTATTTAGATTTATTTTTTATTAAAAAAAACAGCAATGTTAGAACAAAAGATTGTGTCAAACTTGCTAAGGATCTTATGTGAATAAATAAACTTTAAACAAAAGGTGATATTTAAAAATTATTGCACTAACTGTGGTAGTCTGAAGTAAAAAAATTAAATAATCATTGTTAGTCTTAAATATGAAAAGTCAGTGTATTATTAAGAGGCTCGGCTATTTTTTTGCAATTAACTGCGCTTTTTCTACCTTACCCATAAAGGTATTTGAAATAAATCAATAGCAATTAATAAAATATATTTTATCATACGGACGTTATTTTGGTTATAATCATTTCAAAACTTTTTTTTTTTACCTAAACATGGGCTTAGGTAATTCATTTCATATACACTTTCTACGCCAATTTAATAGTGAAATGTTTGTTTTAACTCTAATGGGAGTAAACTCGACTCGTAATCCCAAGAGTCAACCAGAATCGACCCTAATGAGCCTTTTTCTGACAAATCGATGTTCGGTCCCGCCTTTATTGGTGATCAGCAAACTATCTCAAATTTTCTTTACTTTATCGCAGACAAAAAAAAATTTTGCAGTTTTTTTTTTGTTCCGCTCAGCTTTGGTATAAAAATGTTTTATAAGCTTCTTTATGTTGAATGCTTAGTCTTGTTGCAGTGGCGGTACTTCCATAAAAGCCCAGTTTGCCTTTAAAAATGCCGAATAATAATCTTTAAGGTTTAAATCTTTATTTAACAAAAGCAATTTTTAAATTATGATGATTTTAAATTATAAGCATGTAAATGAGAATATCCTGACCCCACGATAAACAATTATAAACTAGACATTACACTATTAACGTATAACGCTTTTGGACTTCTATTTCTACCATTGCCTACTTTAGTATTTTAATGTTTAATCATAATCACGAAAATAATGATAATGATTATTTCGCCAAATCTGAGAAGGCCTTGGTGATAAAGACTTTTGGTAAAGTCAAAAAATTCGTAGGAAAAATAAATGAGTCAAAACAGCGCGATTAATTATTTTTGTGTTGGAAAAAAAAATAGATTAATGTATTTTTTACAGAAACTTTAAAAACTTATTTACTTGGGCAATTTCAGTTTAGCAAATAATTAAAACGTAAATAAGCTTAATTTCAAAAACATCATTTTATGATTTCTTACCATATGATTATTAAAACCCAGTGAGGCTTATCACAACATTCATCAGTTCCTGAAAGTTTGTTTCCAACTTAAATCTTCTTTAAAATCAATTAACAAAAAGATAACGCTAATGCCGTACAGCCTCACATTCAAAGTTCACAATTTCAAAGTTAAATTGCCGACATCCGTCTACACGCGAGAGGCCGCGAAAATCTTAATTAACAGATAGGCACAAGTAATTTATCTTGTCGCTACATGATAAGGTGGGGCGGCCCTCTCAGGTAACGATCCGATGATGGCGGAGTCTGATGATTGATACATGTTCCGATTATCATTCGGTAGCTAATGTGATTATTTCAACAATTTATTCCCGCTTCGGCTGATGGAATAAAGGGTTCGATTTGTTCGTTAATTGCGTCTGAGGAGCGCTGCTGTGCATTTTAAGAGTTTTTAACATATTTTGGACACACCTGAAGGATTTATATAATTTTTAAAATACCTATTTTAAATGGCAGTACAATTAACATGTCTTACGAAGAGATTTTAATCAATCAATAAATAATAACATACTAATAATAGTTTCTGATACCCACGACACAGGACTTGTATCCAAGTGTGGGGTCAGAACTATGTCTGTGACTGTTGGGTGTATTTATTTATTTTATTTAACTTTTCATACTGGGACAGTTAAGAAACAATTTTATTATAATACCATATCCGAACGCCTGCGACAAATCTTTTACGTTATTATGGAAATAATATGACTACATGTAAAAAATAATAAAAATCATAATTAACTCTCTACATCATAAATGGAGCTACCTTTAAATAACCCCAAATTAGCTTATGGGCTTAGAATGAAAATAACCTAGTGTAGTGTCGATAAAGTGATTTCTAACCCAGCTTAGTATTAAAATAATCCTAGGGCCACCTAACGTGATGATGGAAATACTGATAATTACTTCACCAGAAATATGTTAAATTTCCTCTTAAAATAAATTGATAAAAGACAAATTAAAAACATCAAACTGCATACTTTTAGAAAACAACATTCAAAGACCAATTGATTAAAACTACATCAGGTAACAATAAATTCTAAGAACAAAATAAAACGACGGTGCAGGACTTTGAAAAGATCTTCGTTAGCAAAACCGATTAGTTTTATTTTAATATCCATTCGAACTCTCTCGTGGACTCGAGCCAGTCTATGATAATGCTGACAACTAACAAATAGCAACGGGTTGCAAGTTTATTACAAATGCCGCATTCTGTATAGATACCCAGCATTATTAGTGAGCAAGTCTTTATATATTTAAATTCTGTATGTGTGGTGATAATAAAAATGAAAACAACGTCGACATATATATGTGTATATTCTTCTACAGAAATGCAAGGCGAATCATAGAGGATCATCACCATTGAACTTTCGCTAATGGATTTCCTTAAAAAATTCCAGTGCGTTGTTTTCATAACGGCTTGAATTTATTTAGATTAACTATTATATTTTTAGGTTTATGTATATCTTAGGAGTAGATGTTCAGAAATGCTTCAATTGATACTCTAGATTGATCTAGAGTTTAGGTCTTTGACGTAGAAACTACAACAAATAAATTATATTTGAATTTATTTCTTACGATCATAGCTTATTTAAAACGTAAAACGTAAACAAAAGAGGTCCCAGTCTCGATTCCATGGTCGGGCAAAGTGTTCTTGGGTTTTTCCATTAGGAAAATCTCAGTAGCAGCGCGGACACTGGAAATGTGCCCGAAAAACGGCAATAAGCTCGCCCCCTATTACTTGGGACTGATACATACCTTGCCAAATGTGGATGCAGAAATGCACCTCTGCCTACACTTTCGTGTAATAGGCGTGAGGTTATGTAGGAATGTAAATTTATTTTATGTTTATTAATTTATAATTTAATTTACTGTTGTAAATAATAATTATCAATATTTCCTTAAGAGAATACTGTAACAAGGTAATTACCCTACCAGTTATTTTATTGTGTTTTTTTTAAAGTTCAGCAGCCACAAGCATTGCTACCGACAATTGATTTTTTGTGATTATCATAAAAGGTAAGGTTGCAATAATTCTGTTGTGTAATGCCATCTTTTTTTTAATGTAACAATAGTTTATAATAATATGTTAAAATAACTAAGGATCTCACAATACACCCCTCGTAATCATCAACGGCTTTTCAAATTCAATTAACGATCAGTTATTTTATTTTTATTCAAAATGCATGCCAATTAATCATACGAGGACATAAAAAAGCGCGTATCTTTCACACAAACAAAAATATACGTGATGCAATGAAAAATTACGCGCCAAAATTAGATAAGTAACATTAGGGTGTTCCATAATTAAACATCAATACCGTTACAAAAAGTAAATAAACAGGGTATGTGCGGGGGTGTGGTGCGGTGCGGGGCGCGGGGGGAGGAGGTCTCGACTATGACTAATGTCCCGCGATCCGTCAGTGTCACTCGCGGGCTGAGGGGCGCCACTCTCGACCAGGGCCGGAGTGTGCCCTTTGAACGTTTCCCTCTTTGGGTTGCTAGATACATATCTGTATGTAAATAGTGGAATTTCTTGTTTAGATGCAGGGTTGATTGTTGCCGAGTGTTTGCGTTTGATAGTCATTCCTTATGGACTGGTGGTTGGAGCCATTAAAGATTAAATGATTATTTTTTTGATACATTTTTGGAAACTTAAAACATTTTGACGGATCGCTGCTATTTGTCTTTTATCAACTGTATTACTTGTACAGAATATATTTATAATTGTTCACATACATATTCTAACGTAAATAAAGAAAAATATTAATTAATTAATTCTTTTAATCTCTTCAATAAATAAAAATAAGCGAAAAATGACACTTTTACCCTAAAAATCTTACCTTTGTTTTTCAATTTGTCGTAAAATAAACGCAACATACATATTTTAAGAACCTTTTTGGTTAATGAACTTAGATTTCGCAGGTGGTCATTTAATGCCATTGACCTATTTCTGTCCAGCAGTCAACCAATCAGACAATAATCTCGTTGAAATTACTTGTACAATATACAATAAAGAGGTTAAAATTGGCGTAAGGTTATTTGGTTCATGCAATTAACATCATATGTTTAGCTAATGCTTGTCATGATTTATGTTAGATTGGGTGCAAGCCAATAAGTGAAAAACATACATCCCTTTACACCAAAAGAGACATCATCAAAGAGCCTCTAATACTAACTGCTGTCAATGAAAGAGCGACAGTTGGAATTCACCATCAGCTAACCACTGGCTCGCTACAGGAAGGTGATCGCACTGTATACAATCCTAATAGAGTATCATGCTGAGATATATCACTACGCTTAAAGGGCTAGAGATTGTGCCGACCTTCGAAAAAAAATATAAAAAAAAGAAAACTGACAGCTATTTAAAAAACAGCACACGTCCGCCTCTGTATTCTTTCTGGGCCTTTTGAAATTGGTTTCCGCGCGGGCAGCGGAGCAGATACTCCGCGACACATCACCCCATCTCTAGGGCATACCGCGGGCACAATTAGATAGAATAAAAAAAGAAACGAGTAATCCCGCGCACAACTAGATTACTTTCGGGACGAATCTGGTGCGGCCTTGTTAGGGTAGAATTAAAAAATGTGCAAGCGATGGATTAGAATTGATAATATTTGAGCTTTGCTATAATTTCAAAGATTTTTGTACTAGATGTAATAGATACTGATAAAAAAATAATAAGAGCAAAATATCTGATCAATATCTGCCGACATCTAAATGCTGAGCTTTAGACTTCTCTACACTTAAGAGGACTTTCAGACACTCCGTCAGTCCTTCGGTATTTGGAAGAAATATCGAAAATATCATGTGGGTAACAGCTAGAAATGCAAATATACTCACGATATTAATTACTAACACGTCGAATTGAGCTTACTAATGAAGCTGCTGCCTAAACTGTATATTTAGTTCTATTATTAACTCCTTTTTTGAATCTATTTTTGCGCTATTTTATATTTATTTAACACATCATCCGCAGGAAACTTAAGATTTTCGAAAACCAATTTGAATCACGTACTTGGTCCGGCATAAATGTAACTACCCGAACAAATGTTCACACGAAACAAAATAAAATCCGCCAACGCCAGCATAGTACACGCAGCGCACCGACTTTAATAATTATTCATACCAACTGATTTTTTTAATTTCCACAAATTTATTTCACTCGGACAAATGGACGGCCATTAATTTAACATTTACGTTGTATGGTTGTTTCGCATCGCTTTCTACATGCGTTCGCGTATGGATTTAAATTAAACAGTTGGGATAATTTTTGCTTTTTTGGATGCTAGTAGGAAAGACAGGAGATAGTACGTTATACTAAATTGAAAGATAACATTTATTGAACAATATAATCAGGCTTAGAGATGAATAATGATGAACTTGTATCGCCAAAGAGCTAGTCATAAGTCAGTGACGGTACGTAGAAGCGCAAAGGCGTAACACGTTAATGTAATGTATAGTTTATAATTGTTTATAGTGCGGTCAAGATATTATTATTATTTATATTTCAAATTGTTTTTGATAAATAATAAAGATTTAAAGCTCAAAGATATTTCTTTGGAATTTTGTAAGGCAAGCTGGGCTTTTGGGCTTCTACGGAAGTACCGCCAGTGTCATAAGTATCACACTTCACCCGACCTGTGAATCGAACCTGGGTACCCTAGATCGCACGTGATAAAGTGTGCCACACTGTGGCAGTCAGTATAGTAATGATGTGGTGAGTACTGGAGAACACATTTCACAAGGAATCGATGTACAGGTAGAGAAAAGGCACTAGTTGCAGTATCAAGATGAGACACTCAGATAACGTTAAAGTATGTTGAATACTCAAAACTATTAATTGAAAATAAAAATAGTAACACATGTCATACATCTTTGATAATACGATGCGTCAAAAAGGCCTTATTATACTTCTTGCCTTTAAAAATCCAACTTTATATTTATAGTATTTGGGATTGTTATCATGAGAATCATGAAGAAACACGATTGTGTAATCATTTATCTTGAAGCAGGCAGTTCCTCACGTGTTAATGTTGCAATTAATATAACAGAAGTCATAGTTTATTGAAGTGAATTCATTAAAATTATGTGCATTGAATAAACATGCGCGCATCCAGATAAATAATTAAATTAATTAGTAACGTAGCACAAATACGGTAAGTTTTAATTCAATACCCATTGAGCCTTCGGTTTATCGATCAAATATATACCTTCGTGTAATCTTTAATAAGTCCTATTTTTCATTAAACCTACAGTTTCGGAAGTTCACAAAATGAGATTTTGAAACGACAAACGTTTATGGATCTTATGTGAGAGAAATAAAGTTCATAGTTGTATAATTCAAAATGTACAAAAGTTTTTGGAATCTGATTGTGTTGTGTTGAGGTAAAACAAGCTCATAGTTCAAGGTACTAAGGATGTTTTTTGGTTTAGAAGCATTGTATGTTCCCTTCCCTCTCCCCACCTCATTCCCTTAGACAAATGACGTAGCATTTGTCCAAATGATGGCGCGGGCGGTGGAGAGAATGAATTTAAATTATCATTCAGTGGTACCAGCATACAGTACTAGAATGGCCAAATTCAGATATGTGTGGGTGCTTTACGGCGCTATGCATGAATAATCGATAATTGTTTTAGCAAGTTTCACCGATTTTGTGATACTTCGATCTAAAATATAAGGGCAAACATTCATTTGATCTTTATTATCATACTATACAGAACGAAAAATATTTAATGTTTTTTTTGTGATAGAATCAAGCAGCAGGTATTTTGACCATATATCCTATAAATATCCGAACATATTTTTCAACCATAGACAATACTCAAAACAAAATCGTCAAGGCCGGTTGCACATCTCTATTCCGCGTTCCTAAACACTTTATTTGAATTCGTTCCTTTGAATTCTTTTTAGGCGCCTCTTTTTTGGCGGGAAAGGAAATTGAGTAATGTCGTCGTCACAGATGGCATCATGGTAGATTGATAACGGGGAATGAAGCGCACAGTTCTATTGTGAGACGTCTTTTATGTGGGACTTTTGTGTTGCCACGAGTTTGCGGGTGAAGGTTCAGACGTTACAATTAATTTAACCTATGAGGTTTTAAAAGAAATATAAAGGAAATAGTAAACATTATTGTTTCAGCCTTATGAATGTTATGATTCACAGAGATATCCACTTTACAGAATATCAGTTAAAAGAAAAATTTAATGCATGAAAAAAAGGTATTGAAGTATTGGTAATTACCGATGAATAAGTACGCAATTATTGAAAAATATTCAAACTGCCACAAATTGTCAATAGCCATTTAAAAATGTTTTACTACTTACTAGTCAAACAATTTAAAAACCAATAAAAATTCTATAATTAAAATAAAATATTCTCTGACCTTTCTAACTAATTATTTTTAAGTCATAAATAAATGTGGTGCTTAGAATTTTACATTCTAAGTTAATGTTACAGCTGCAAATATTTAAAAAGAATATATGCACGTTAGGACAACGCAAAGAAGTTAGAATTGCATCTAAATTACCTTCTATTTACCAGCGAGCTGGTAAGACTTGACAAATTAAGTATATTTAAAAAATAAAAAAATTAAAAAGAATTGAGTCGCCATAACTAATTAAGACGCGAGCACATTGCCTGTTGGTTCAGTTGAACTATGAACCTTACCTTACCTATTCTTCATTATTTTAATATAACAGGCAAAGGATATAAATGTGGTTTTAACAAAATTGAAGCCTACCAAGAAACTTAAGTGTACAGCGAAGTTTATATAGCTTGTAAATACTTATCAGCGCTCATACCTCTAAGTAAAAGCATACTAAAATGCACTTTATCTCGCGCTAAGTTGATACACAGACAAATGAGTGTGGGGACGGTACACGTTTCCCAACTCTAAGGCTGTAACAGAAAACAATCTGTGTGGTGCCTAAAGAAAAAAAAACAATAGGATCGTGATGAAGACGTAGCCATTGTGAACAACGAGCGAGTCATAATTCACGTCTTTGTATGGCTTCAGAGGTCGATTAATTCTAGATATCTCCATTCGGCCACGAAACAGTGTGATGAAACATTTCTGATTCGGCTGGTGTTAAACGTACGAGGACATTAATATATTCCGTGGGTTTTATGCCAACAATATCTCTTGTGAGTTTAATAAAAAAATAAAATGGTTTTAAGTATCTTACTTTTGTTTATAGTTTAATACTTGTGTTCATAGTAAAAAAATGCACTAATTATAAATTATAAACATAATCACATTTACAATTTATCATTAGGTGATCAGCAAGGAATGAAAAGTTACAATATCCTTCTGTCGCAAAAAACAACCTAATACTCCGTTCCCCACTCCTAAACATGAATATTATCAAAGTTAAAAACAATCTATTTATAACAAACACAAAAGGAGCATCACGTCCCCATACAAAAAGATTTCCACACTCACCTACTTTATAGAACGGGCGACATTATGCAAATAAAGTAAATTGAATTACCGGAGTTAAATGTCGTATAAGATAAAAACGACGTAGCAATCTACAAGCCAATGAGGAGACGCTGTATTAACATATTCAAACCCCTATTGAATATTTATATTATGTAGGATACTCTGAGACAACTGGTGTCGGCTCTTTATTCAGCCTTGTAACTCTAATGGACGCCACTATCTTTCCCCTGTTCGCGTCAAAACAAAAACAAAAATTAGATTAGCGGTGGACCTTTGAGCCTCCCTGGCTCCTCTAATGGCGGCCAGGGAAACAAGAGAAAATAACATTACGTAGGTATCCGATTGCCTTTATGTGCTTTGACGCTGACAGAATCAACGGATAAAAATCAATATGAATAAGGGAATTATAATATCGCGGGTATACCCACGCTACTGGCGTGAAGGAGTAGTCAGTGGTACATTTCTACAACCACGTTTCGCTAGTTTTTAAGTCCCGCATAATGGAGGAATAACTCATTCCTGCCAAAAATAATTTTCCAATTGAAAACTTATTAAATTAGACAAGGAAATAAAAATGGCGCTCTTCCGATCGCAATATTGCAATCAAACTGCGATGTATGAAATGTGTAAACTGAAATGTATAATAAATAAAATTCCAATTTTAAAATCACTCACACACTGGCCAGGAAGAAAAAAGAACATGTTTTATATCTGACCATATCTGAAAGTAAGACCGTATTTAATTTAGCCTCGGTCAATAAATATTTTAAAATTATAAACAAAAAAAAATTAAGCGGTATAAGACAGAAAAATATGAACGATATTTAACATTTCATTTCCTACTTTTTTCGTATATGCAAGGAAGCAATTAAAGCTATCGGATATATTTTTCGCCCGTAGGTTGCAACTTTAACAGCGCCCTCAAAAGGCGGTCCATTAATTTCACGCCATAGAAGGCAACTTATTAAAAACTCATCAAATCGTTTACAGCCTAAAGGTTTCTTGACTCAATAAACACGAAAGGTGTGCTCCACTTGTGTTCAGTCTTGTTGGACTAATATAAAAAGATAAAATATTCTAATTAGTGTCAATTACGTGGCATGTAATGGTGTATTTGACGGTATTGATGGAATCTGGTTACGCGTCATTTTTGATTGATGGAATTTTAATAGTAGAAAATATGTATAGGTGTTTGTATCTCTGAGTTTAAAGTTTTCTTTTGAAATTATAGTGCTTTAAAAATTAATCCTTTTTTTATTTTTAAATGCTCCTAAAGTTACAAGTTATATTATATTATTTTTTAATAAATAACTCAAACTTTTACGGCTGTGAACATCGCAGAAAAATTGAGGTTTTGTGCTAGTAAAGTAACTTAATTTCTTACCAATCGACACTCTTCGGACACTTACTATCAGGCATCCTCTCTGATTATGATATTGCTTTGACGCGACGGTAATAACCTTGCCCCGTACGTTTTTTTAAAAAAAAACCTCTTTTTTTGTAAATAGAACTTAAAATAACTATGATGCGACGGTAATAAGCTTGGCCAGTACGTAAATTTTATTTTTAAAAAATGTTTGAAAATAGTACACTAAAAAAATACTCACAGCATGTTGTCTCTGGTTGCAAGTGGCACACATTGGCGACGGTCGCTTCGTAAGAAAAGTGGTACCGAACGGGGCGCGCCGCCCGCGGCCAGGGGCGGACTTCGCAATCTCTCGGTTACCTGCAACGGGTTTTTACTGTTTTATTTACAAATGTTGTTAATTATATTTTCATTATAGTGCTCACGCATACAGCCTTTCGTATTTCAAAATGTTTCGCAAGGAATTGTATGATTGTATTGTTGTTACGTCACAAATCTGTCATAATATTATGTGTGTAGTAATTTAGGTATTCAAGAATGTAGTTTTTTATTTATCAATTCATGAACCGCGGATTCACATATTCAGTCGATATATAACTTGCAATGACAATATTTTGTGCTAAAACACTTTTTCACTGACACTAATTCGTACCTTTGTCGTATAAATATTTTAGATAACCTATCACTATTTGTTGCATTGAAATAAAACATCCACACATTACAATGAAATGCAAAACGAATATAAACCCCGAAACGCAAGTGACGAACAAGGAAATTTTAATTAAACTCATCTCGACAGTACAATCGAGCTCACGTAGGCTCATGAATAAATAAACAAGTGTTTATGTAATGTTTGTCCGGGATTAAAATTCAAATATTCTGACAAGTCAATCTACAGTGGTCCGGGAGGGCCCGCTCGGGACCCGCGGACCTAGCGGCCATCCTGCCCCGTGTGTAGTATATACCATATTCGAAGAATAACACACGATATTTTTAATTCAATGAAATACTTATTACCTATATTTTACTCCATTGTGGTTAATGGGTTGTAAGCCTATATTTTTTAAATTATTTTAACTTACTATGTAAATGCGAAAGTATGTTTAATAACGCGCTTAAAGGTCTGATTGGATTTTGTCGAATTTTATTGCAGAAATTTCCATCCTAGAAAGATTTTTCTTAACAAATTATATATGTACGCAAATCAATTTGCGGACATAAACTGTTATCCCCTATTTATAATTGTCTTTGAATATTAATATATTCTTCTGCAGGTACCTATATGTTTAATACCTATATGTCTAAATATTTTTGAATGTTAAGCTCGTGTCGCGTTCGAGTGCTAGAACTTTGTTTTTAATTTTTATACGAACCGAAAATTCAGGTAAATCAACATTTGGACAGGACGAAGTTATGCCAGGTCCGCTAAAAAATATTAATGTTATCTATAAAACGGAAATTAATCTCATAATATACTTCTATGTTTCGTGTCAAAGAGCTTTCCTCTTTATAATTCTAGAGTATGTACAAATCTATCAACTAGTATAAAATAAACTGTGTGAAAACTGGTTTAAAAATTCTCAAACGTACAATAATATTGAGCCAAAAGTTATACTTATAGTTTTGATGGCTAAAACTACATTTATAAATAATCTTCTGTTTTAATTATTTCCTCGTTATATAATCTTAACGACCCATTACATTACATCACTACATCGCGCCGATGTTTGGAACGCATCGCGGACATTCAAGAAATAATGAAGCTGGTAAATGGCCTTCCTGGTTACGATAATTTCATGGCATCTTCAAGATTTCAGTCAAAAATTCTTCTCATAAATCTATACTACACAAGACTATAGACACAGAAAAAATATATCTTAATAACAACATTATATGATAGATAAAAACGTAATGTAAAAATGATTTACCATCGCACAAAAATGGCTTATATCGTCAAAGGACATAAAAAAGTGAACGTTTCATCTAAACTTTCGGCATGTACTACGTACACAAAGCACATTCAGTGCATTTGCATACATTTCCACGCGGCAGTACCTACGACTGCCGGAATTAATACTGTAATCCGGAGCACGGCTTTACGCCTCTCGTACACTCCAAATTAATTCACAATCCCTACAAGGATATCATATTTGTGATTAAATCAATGGCTGCCTAGTTCATTCATTGCATATTTTTTTTCGAGTATGACTATTGCAATTTATCTTGTTTTGTTCTAAGAAACAACCCACTCTACATTATGATAAACCAGAAAACGTTTCAGAATGTATTAGGTACAATAGAATATGATATAACCAATATATTACAAAACGACAATTAAAAAAGATCATTAAATAATAAATCTCAATTTTCTTACCATCTCTGTTATGTTAATTTAAATCGTAAAGCAAATGTAATTAAAAAGGCCGACCGCTTTATTAACAAAAAATTAAAACGTCAAAATCAAACACAAAGACGCCATATTTGGTCGGCGAGCGCGTAGTGGAACACGCACCGCTAACAGAAAATAAGGGACACACAGAAAGACAGGAAGGGCCCGTGCGAGCGGGATGGCACTAAAATAAACCAATGTGTGAAAGAGAGAGCTGTAGTGACGCGATGATTGAACGCGCCACAAGAAAAATGATCACCCGTCAAGCGGCGACTGAGAGAAACTACCCCTAGCGGGCGAGACAAGGAGAGATATACTTTTACTTTTGATGTGTAAGCGAGAGGGAATGTGCCAAAATAGGGGTGACGTACAGTGATGGATTATGCTTTTCTCTCTAAAGAAGGGAGGGGCTCACAGGTCGTTATGGAAAAAGCTGAGGGAAGTGGGGACCGACATGTGTCGGAGACGTCGGCCGAACCGATGGTGCCCTTAATTGATTTCTGTATGAATCTCTAACATTGGCTCGCGATTGTTTTAATCATATTAATATTTGCATTCAATAACATAGGACACAACAAACTTAATACTCTTGTACATACATATACCTTTTTATTATCTTCGTAAGAATGCCATTTGAGATAGCAATAAAATTTGCTTTCTTACGCAATAGCGTAGAATAACCGCATTTATTTTATATTTATTTATAAGATATAAATATTATATACAACAAAAAACAACATCACTATGTACCTACATAAGCAATAGTCACCGAACTCAAGTATGCGTATAGACGAAACAACGTGCTAATGTCTAGTTAGACCCAAACAATCAAGCGTTGGGATGACCCCACATTAAAATTTTTCCGCGGCACACCCGAACGCCACCGGCAGGCCTGCCTTTGTCCACTTTGAAGGGCGCTTATTGTTTTATGCTTTTGTTGTGTGAAATTTAAATCCTTAATTATTCATGGGATTGTTGCGCGCGACAATATTTTCACAATAGGCGGGTTTCGCTGCGGAGGTGTAATCGGTTTGATTAATAAATTGTCAAGTTGAATCCACAGTTAGAATATAAATTGTTACCACAAATATTTCATTCCATTATATAAGCGAGAGCCGGCTCATTGTTTTACTTAATTTCATATCTCATCCTGTCACCTGATTGTTTCGATTCGGGTTTCAATGGAACGCGTCTTGCTGTTAGCACTTCGTGTACAATGAAATTTGCGTTCGGAACTTTAATTTATCGCTGCTTTGGAGGTGTCGTGAATGCGCCTTGGTAACTTTGATCTATGATTCTATATTTTGAGGCAGAATTAAGTTATCCCAAAAGTCTTATTCAAGAAATTATGATGATGGCTATGGAGTGTAGTATGCAGTTATAAAATAAGTTTTGTTCTGTTAAGATATACCTAAGTTGGAAGAAGATTAAAATGTGATTGTTGAAGATTTATACCACTGTAGTCAATACGGTATCAAGAAATAATGGACATTAACATCAACCTGAAAATCATGAAATATACCTACATAATAATTTAAAAGATAAATTGAGATGTAAAAGATAATGAATAACATACAACTACCGAGCTCATCAAGCCGTTGAAGACAGTCTGCCACCGCACATCCTAACAAATTAATTCGAACAAGGAGGAAGATGTAAAAAGTTCCAAACAACAATTACGTTTTATCTTCAGCAATTATATTAATCATCGGCGAAATTAATTTTTCATTTGGACAAATCGCTTGGATGTTGAACGCAAATGTATTTGGGGCTTGATTGATAACACGAGCGGTTAAGAATTTTCTTAGCCCAGACGCTGTGGGATTAACATCTGCCGTTTTGTTTGTTCGCGCCGAGTTGTGAAACGAAACAATTACGTATGAATTGCTATGCAAAATTTCCAGTACGTATGTTTTTTGACGTTGACCTAATTTATGATGCTCCTGTTTTTTTTCTGCATCGGAAAGGACTCTCCATCATTTGCATCATAATATGACGCATAAACCCGTTTCCGTATCGGTTCATCGCGATAATTTCGAAGCTCTATTATACATCACCAAAATTCAGTGTAGGTATTATCTCTATCGAGACATATACGTCCCATTGTTTGGCACGGGCCTCCACTGCAACTGAGAGGGTTTAGGCCGTAGTCCACCGCGCTGCGCTGGCCTAGTGCGGTTTGGCAGACTACACCCCTAAGAACTTTTAGGTGTGCAAGTTTCCTCACGATATTTCCCTTCACCGTTAAAGTAAGTGATAATTCATTGTGAGTAAACTTATAACTTGGAAAAGTCAGAAGTGTGTGCCTGGGGGTTTGAACCCGCGACCGCGGTGATAATCGACCGCGCGTCTAAACGTCGAAACATACGATATCTTAAAAAGGCCAAATCAGAAAATAAAGAACAACTATTACGTCAGCTATTAAAATATTTTTGATTCAATATTTTTAAAACACACAACCCACAAGAAACGACTATTTATGAAATAAAGTTATTTATGCTGTGTGGTATTTATTACTTCTAAGGTATGGGCATCTGCAAGAAACAACAACTAGGAATTTTAACCACAAAACGTTACCCAATCCATATCTATTTAATAGCTTTAAACTTAATCATAAGATACTTAAATTCAACTTTTGCTTCACCGTGGTGCAATTGGCAAAACTGTATGAATGAATTCACCTTCAGATCTAACTCATTTTTTTTTTATAAATACACCCAACAGTCACGTACATATTCTGACCCCACACTAAGATACAAGTCCTGTGTCGTGGGTATCAGAAACTACGAGAGACTTTTCGGTCTCACAAACACCCAGACCCGAATCAAATATTTGTGGATCACACAAACATTTGTCTCGGTGCGGGGATCGAACCCGCAGCCTCTCGTTTCGCAAGCTGGTGTCTAGCCAACTGCGCCACGGGGCTGTCATTTGTTTCAGAACAATAACCATCATATTTTATGAATCTAAGGAAATCTTCAAAAAATCCAATTTACCTATTATATATGAATGAGTTAAATCCCCTTTTACAAACTTTACAGTTCATTACAAGAAAATAATATTATAATCATAATTTTTAAATGTATGGAAGGTATCCGTAGATGTCAACAACGTGCAGTTACATCACCTGCTTAATATTTTGGGCAAAGGAATATTAAACATAAGTTTTTGGGTCGAAAGGTGTTGACTTTGACGCGATACACGAATTTTTAATGTTTTGCAATGAATTACTAAACAAAGAAATTTACAAAACATTAGTCGTGTTATAAATATGTTTTGAGAATATTTAAATATAAATGTAATTGATACGAAATAAAACGACGGTGTGACTTAAAATATTTGTAACACTTAGAGTTAAAAGATTAAATATTTAGGCTTTTGTTTAGATCATTATGTCGGTCTACTACGACATGGTTAAACTGGAGAATATTGGACACAATGGAGAAGTATTTTTGTTGTAAATGTTTTATATTGACTATTCACATAATAAATTGTAAAATAATTGGGGATAATTGCGCAAAGGATGTGAACTAAACAAATTATTTATAGCTCCAATAGATACTTATCAAAATAATAAATCAACATAACATTACTTACGTAATAAACCAAAATACACTAATAACACATGTGGCATCCATATTTCACAACACTTGCATAATCTCATCATCATATTCATTAAGTCGAAGTGGTGTTAAAAATACAGTGAACTGTATAATTGATTTAGCGCTCATTGTGGCTACGTCTCTCTGCATAACAGTCTCATCAGCGATTCAACAGAGCGGATTGTGCTACCTAATTACAAATGAATGGGTAAAGACAAAACACTATTTATGTTCACCGATTTATCACACAATGAGGCGATGTTTCGGCCAGCAGCGAACACTGGCGCACAATGTAACCAAGAAACTCGGAATCGAGCTTAGAAAAACTATTTAGCATATTTGACAAATGTATGACACGGACTTGCGCACGCTCTTCATTAAAACAAAAGGTATTATATAAAGAAACAATTACCTTTTATGTGAATGCAGGGCTTAAACGTTATTCTACGTGCTACAATTTCTTTTGGATATTCATCAACGTTAGTTACAATGCGAAACTTTAATAATCAAAATTCTAAACACTAAAGTTACATCATTTGCGCCGGAGGTATTTAATCAAACGCAACATTGTTGACATCACAATCCATTATGCATGAGCGTCAGGACGTTTTGATAGATTCCATGAGAATATAAGCATCACAACTCCCCTAAAATCTCGAAATCGAACAAAGGGAACACGTGAGACCCCCTTCACATCAGAGGCTAATGCTCACCCCACACGAGGAAGGAGATGTAGAGAAAAATGCGTATTTATAGCAAATACTCGTACTCAAACAGTCCTACATTGTATACGAGTCAAATAAATGAGTCTCATTTTTCGTGCTGTCAAAAAAATCTGAATGGAAAAGAAAACGCGGCGGCGAAAAAACGGCAGGCTGCGAGCTTTTTATTTCGTTTTTAATGTAATACTGATTTGGGATGTTTCAAATTAATTGCATCTTACCTGAGGTGGCGGCAAGGGTGACGCGCTGAAAGAGTTCTCGGGACGCTGATCGATCGACGAGCGCGCATTGAAAGGAGAAACGTGAAAGGTAATTATTCATTTGGCGACTAGAATAGAATACTTTTGTACCTTTATCTCGGTTTTTTTCACGACTTTTGCACGAAATTTGCAAGTAAATGGATGAAGTGACACGGTGATTTGTTTTGTCGGACGCGTTCGACATCCCGTGAATTCGATTCGCGATACTTGAGCGTTGTAGGAATCCAAATTGAACTTCGTGCGAGCACTTCGTATAGATTTTATTATCGGCCTGCCAATTCGCGGTACTTCAAATTATTTCTTGTAAATACCTAATCAAAAATTCCCTCGCTTTCAAAATACTGTTATTCACAAAGTTCAAAGTAAACCCCTGTAAGTAGAGCAATGTCGTTCTTCGACGTTCTTCGGATTCTCAGAAAAACAATGCAAAAACTGCAGATAATATTCACAACAAAGACTCACTTTCGAAAACAGCAAAAAATTTGCATGCTGATTGAACACAAAGGCGCCACAACCCGGAAGATTGCACAAAATCCAACAGTGAATAGGAAGCACATGTGATCTTGGCCTCGTTTCACAAAACCGTCAAAGGACCACTGACGCCAGTGTCCTTTGTCTCGAAGGCCTTTTATGATTTATGGGATGTTTTATGATGGCTCATTTGAATAATTCAACTTGTGCCTTGCACATTTTAACGCCCGCCGTGATTTTTTCACCGCTCCTAGCCTTAACATGTCAATGGACATTTGGTTACCAGATTAGGAATCTATGAGATGTAACTATACGAGTGTAAACAAGTCAAATTGGCTCATTAACTTATATTCTGAATGTGTTACGCTTGGGCCAATACAATGCGACTGTTTTGCATTAGAATGCATTGTAGTGTTGTATAGTACAGGAATATGAGTAGCTGAAACAGGTATGTTCTATAATATTACTTTAGATGAATGCAGCCAGTTACCTTTAATAAACATTCATATAAAAAATATTATTTTCATACGAACTAATTTCGTTGAAAGAAAAGTTTACTGAATATAAATAGTAGTATTTTTTTCTATTGTCACATCTAACAAAATACACACTCAATGAGACTACACTCAGTACCACTAAAATTATATTCAGTTAAATTATTTCAAATTAAATTAAAATAAATGAAAAAAAAGTTGTTTTATACTAACTTTTATATTTTTTCAGGACTGCAAAGTTATAAACATAAGTATTAACCTTAGCAAGGTTGGTTGGTAACTGATTACTGCTAACAAGAAGCCTTGAATAGTAAGATACATAAACAAACCACGGCCAAACAACAGAACGATAAATGTCTGCTTTCCTTGATATGACACGCAACAAATACGAAACATAAACATTTTTATTAAGTAAACATTAGGTATATCGAAATTTAAGCGGAGATATTTCAAACTTCTTGGAAACATCGCATACTCTATGAACTTGCGTAACCAAAACCCCTATTATTACGTGCGCCGTGCAAAAAGGGTGAACTTCAAAATATCTAAATGAAGTCTTCAAGCTAGATTGTTACGAAATTACAGGCATCTAGGCGGCGAAAACTGGCAAATTATAGTCCGGCACCGCAACATTGGCCGCGGTTACCAGCCCGTGCGATAGGATCGACGTGATTACGTTGTGCGGCGACCCATTATTGTGACTAGCTAAATGCTCGGCCGCTTTTCAAATAATACTAACATTGGAGACGCTTATACTTTTAAACCTAGTAAAACATTTACATTAACATTAGATTTTTGGAAAAAGGGAATAGGTACTTTATTGTGGCTAAAGAAGAGGATTGATCTTGCTTTGAATTTTAGGTATGCTGTTTATTTATAACTTGTCTTATTTATCAGTATACTATCTCATTACACTTTCTATAATATTACATATTATGAAGCTGAAGAGTTTGATTGTTTGCTTAAACGCGGTAATCTCAGGAAGTACTGGTTCGATTTGAAAAGTTCTAAAAATTGTAGATAGCCCATTTATCGAGGAAGGCTTTAGGCCATATTATCACGCTACGACCACTTGTAGCGGAGCTGCAATGCAAAATGTGGCAAAATGGGGAAAGAACATTCCTTTTGAAATCTTATGTTTCTCATACGAAGGTGTGGGCAGTCAATATATTTCTTTGTTAAGAACACTCACGAATGTTTCTTTCATATTTTTTTCTTTGCAGTTAAACTCTTTAGATATCGTTGATTTAAATCCATCTTGAAACTCATTTTCAATTTCATTTCACCTGCCTTACCAACGCTACCTCAACAATCTATTGCTATAATATCAACTGCTAATTTCGTATCAGTTTCAAATAACGTTACATATTTGCTGAAATAACAAAACAGCCTGTATAAAGGAAAGGAAATTAAAGGCTTTTACTTAGAGGCAAGGGTAAACCCTATCATCTCGTGCCTGGTTCGACGGGGTCCGATAATGCCTGGTTTCGGTGGAGCGATGTGTCCGTACTTCAGTGCAGACCGCAACGACGACTCGTTCGGAGAAAATAAGCCCGCGCGACCAAAATTACTCGACTTACAAAACTGTTTAAATGCGAAAATGATTGCACCTTCTTACGTGTGAATAATGAAAGAATAAAGAACGGTGAAGTGTATGTGTAATTTTTGCATTAATTCCCTAAATATAGGTGACAACGCTGCGGAGCCTGAGGTTATGAAGATCATAATTTTATTTCTTTGAATTTGTCCAACGATGAATTATAAATCGTGTCTGTTATTTATTATATTGCAGCTGATTGTAACTGTATAAAACGAGTCTTACCTTTGGGTATTAGGATTAGGTAAATAATTAGGAACGCCTACACCGGTTTTTTATTTGACAGCTTGCTACCACATTCGAGAATATTATACAGATGGTTCTGGGACCGGCATTTAAAGTTCATTGAACCTTCTCTACCCAAGCACTTGGTTGGGAATATGGTCGGTCAATTCTAAATTATGTATCATACTTTCGTCAAACCGATTTGCATTACCATTCCATAAAAATCTTACCTAAAATTATCCCAATTTTCAATCAACACAAATAAGGTTACCCGTTTATTTTTTCATAAGTTCGATGTCTTAACATCAGGTTTGGTCCCGAAACGTCTCAATATCCAAGTAACGAGTTGCCCATTAATATAGGGATGTATCGCGAGATAACTTTATTCTGGTAGCCGACTGCTTTGTATGCGGCGGTCCATGCGTCCGTCATTACATTCCCGCAAACTTATTCCAGATACCCGATGACCTTATTACGTTCTTTAATCCTTTGAGTCAAGGTGTATTTCAGCCGCAAACATATCTTTGCAATCGCAGCCCTCTCGCTTTTATCTTATTGGTCAACCATTACTCCTAAATTTAAACTCTTCATTATAATGCCGTAGTGAGAAAACTGCCGATAACGGCTCGGCACGTGAATAAAATATAGGTAATGGACTTCTGATTAGCGCCTTGTGTGTTTGTGGATATATAAATAAAATAAGCGATAAATACGCTCGTTTAGACCAAGACACTTATACCGGGATAGTGTATTTGCTGACTGTTAAGATATATACCATCTAAGATAAGATTAAAATCATTAATGACCCTATAGATCTTAGTGCTATTGTTAGATACAGAATTACTGTTTACTTTATTCGCATTTTACACACACTGAAACAGTTACGTAAATAGAAGGCTATATCTAATCATGAAACAGGTGAATATTGCACAATAATTCATTACAATAATTTAATTATATTGTAAACAAATAAATTAAGCATCGCTCTATACAAGTTTTTAAATTGAAATCATCCATTCAGTCTAAGGAATTCAGTAGAACTGATTGTAGAATAACATTTCATCATCATCATCAGCCCATATAAGGCCCACTGCTGGGCACGGGCATCCTCTACAACTGAGAGGGTTTAGACCTTAGTCCAACATAATAGAACAATAACATTTAATTAACTAAAAACATACATACGAGTACATAGGCCTTGCATATTTGCTTAATTTTAATATATGGTTTTAAATTATCAATATGAACTGACAAAAAGAGAATATTAAACCGTCATCATTATATTGTCTATAGCTACGTAATGACAATAAAATAAATGGATCTGATCAATATTTTTCAAAGCATTGACAGACACACATTACCCTCCAAAGGTTCGTATTTAGGTTGAATGGCGTAAACGTCATCTGCCATTTTTATGAAATGTCCATGTTAATGTCAACAATTTTCAATGCAAACTTTGCAGTTCAAAGATAATTTCATTTTAATTAATTACTTGACTATGAAACAAAGAGATCCTTAATAGTCTACCTTCTTAATTATTATTATTTAAAATGATTAGTCATTCTATATTTTGATTATTTTTCCAACAAAAAAATAAACTTATAATCACTGTGAATATCTAAGAACTGATGAATAAATTTTCTGAAAATAAATATATTTCCAAACACACATCAACGTGGACATACCCTCTTTACGTTTAGAGGTCGATTTCTCGACAACAGTAATTTGTGGACGGCTATTTAGAGCCTGGCTTGAGTCGGTGATTAGGACTTAGGACACGACGGCCGATAATACGGCTTAACTCGTTTAACTTTATCTACAGCTCTTTAAACTTCATTGTATTATAGTTGACGTGACTGCGAAGACGCGGCTTTAGGGTGGTCGAAGGATTTTACATACATACATACATACATAAACTCACGCCTGTATTCCCTTAAGGGGTAGGCAGAGGTGCATTTCTGCACCCACATTTCGCCAAGTATGTATCAGTCCCACGTAATAGGTGGCGAGCCTATTGCCGTTTTTCGGGCACATTTCCAGACTCCGTGCTGTTACCGAGAATTTCCTAATGGAAAAACCCAATAACACTTTGCCCGACCCGGGAATCGAACCCAGGACCTCTAGATCGCACGGCACATAGTTGTACCGCGAGACCACGATGGATTTTACTACTTTTTTTAAGATATCTTCTTGCGATACGATTTGTATCTCCTTAATGCCTGTTGTATGAGCTATAATGTTGAATAAAAGTATAAAAATCTTTTATTAAATACCAGTAATTGAACGTAGATTAAAATCATGTCATCTTGTTGTTGCCATTGTTTCAGATTGGTAGCGATCACGTTGCCAGCTCAGATTATAGACGCATTAAAAATAATTAATCACGTGACACGCGGGATTACATACGACGTTTTCTCACGGCATTTAGACTTGAAAGAAATATGTTTTATTAAACGAAGTAGGTACATGTTTATAATTTTGGTGGTAGTGTTTTCAGGTTTGAATTTAGAATGATTTCAAAAAAGGTCTTGAATCTTCATGCTGTAATTGTTATTAATAAGAACGTTAATTAAAACTTACAGCTTCCCGTAATCGATACTTTTCACCGCGCAAACCGAAATCGATTACGAACAATCGATAACCGCTCCCAAGAGGAGGTTGGGGGGAACGGGCACGGTTGTCTCTGCACCAGGCGTTGACTAATCGAGGCGCGTCCGCGTGGAATAAGACTGATTGCACCGGAGCTCGCCTATGCCTGCCTGCTATGTGGTTCGCCCGAGCCCTCCTACCTACACAAGCCGACATTATTTAAGAAATCAGCTCGCTGGAGCGGCAACAAAGGGAGTTTTTACCGCCCACGCTACGTGTTTTTGAAAGACGTATTACTTGACGCTTAAGTAATAGTGATCTATGCAATTTATTTAAAATTTTACAATGTATATTTCGAGGTTTATTTAGAAAAATAAAGTACAATTTGATTTCAATTTTGTGCTGGAGTTGCGTTTAAATTATGGAAAGAATATTTGCAAAATAATAAATTAATTCTGTTAATTTTTTACCCATAGATGCTATATTACTCCTCTGTAACGTATTTTATTCTTGTATAAATAAAAAAGGATCTTGAGAAGCCACAAAAGAAAAAAACAAAATAAAAGTCATACGTATGCACTTAAGAGTTATGGGTTTATAAAATGTTTTCTAGATTCTAGATTAAAGATATGTAATTAAATAACACTGCATAATAACCATTTAATGTGTTATAAAAATATTCTGGGGCAGTATATTTTGAAAGACTATTAGCAAGAACAATTATGAGATCTTATCAAATACATTAGGTCTATTAACATCTAATTTCACGCGAGCAGTACGTAATATTACCGGCTCTATAAATCATTGACCGTTTTTTAATGAATATATAATAAATTTTTACCAATTTAAAAAGGTGAGAAAAAAAAGTCGCTGATGAAAGTATCTTCGTAATTTAGTTGGACAATTCAGAGTTAAGCGAAAAAATTAAGTGAGGTGTAATTTGCACACGAAGCCCGTCTCACGTGGTAAAATAACTGGCCAGTACGTAATTTTATAAACATACGTTTAAAGTTAATAACCAACAGGCAATTGCATGGGGGGAATAGGTACTTTAGTTGTACTAAAGCCCTTATATAAATAAAGTGGTTAGGTCTTTGTGTTAATTTTAGATGAATCTTATTTGCAGCTAATATTCAAAGAATTTTCAACACTAAGGTAAACTTAGACTTTCTAAACAATATGAGATGACAAACGAGACAGTATAGATGTAATAAGTGCCGTGAGCATTTAAAATGTATTTTTAAAAATTGTTTTTAGTTTTAGTTTTTAATTGAGTGAACAAAATATTTTTGAATATTAATGAAGAAAATTAAACTTGTATCACCAGACAAGTATTAGAAGTACATAATTTTTTACTGATCAATAAGATCACTTATATTTACACAAAATATTTACATATTTTAATATAAAATAAAATAAAATTATAAAATGTTCTCAAGAACATCTCCATCCATCGCCCGGAACACCCATATCCTATAATTATGGCATCTAACAATCTATCCAATTACCATCAATTGAGCTACAATTATGTCATCGACTTATCAGAGTGCGTTTATAGTTATCCATTAATAGAATCGGACGCTCGTCTCGTTGGCTATTCGTCAAACTTTCGCCCGTGATTCAGACTGGCAAATAAAACAATTGCCGGCGCGGAGTACAGACGCTAGTCCCGTCTGGACAACTCGGCAGAGTGATGGCGAACGCGATCGATGCTGACAAATAGTTGTTGACACACGAAAACGCGGCTACAGTATATTGCGCGACTAAAAGTCGACCAACAGTCTGATGTCTTTTTTGACCCTATACTTGGTAGAACAACAGCCGCTATAATCCTGTGTTTCAAGATCAACAGTGGCACGCACTGTATTGACGCCGAGCACTGAAGCTCAGCGAATCTAAGGAAACCTAATTTGTCATGATCCCGCGACGATTTTATCAGAAAAAATATATAAAAAAGAGTTGGGAACAAAGAGTTGTCCACTTAACACTTGTCTGATATGTCTTTGTTTTTGTTTAACTGCGGAACTTATATAGGCACAGAAATAAAAATTTAAGAAACCAGGGTACAAGGTACACCTTTGTTTACCCTAGGATATAGGCGTGAGCGTCTGTGTATAAATGTTATATATTTGACGACTTTTATTCTTTTATCCTATAATTGCTTGTAATTCGGTATATTGCGGTTGTTTGTTTTGCACTATTTTTAAACGAGTATAACGATTATGACGCTACATTAAAAAAATCATTGGTTACAACTTCAAAATAAGAATCTATTTATATACATCAACCAGCAATCCTATAAATATGTACATAGGAATTCAATAGTTAGTCGCAAGCGTACGCACGGCCTTATCCTCTACACGCCATCGGTATGCGGCATGCAATAGTAACGAAACACGATACGATTGCATGTCGTACTGTAGTACATACAGACGCCCGCATGGCTCGCGTAGGGCGGACCTCCCCTATTATTGGACGGAATTATTCCACGTCATGGTGTCGATGTGACGGCTGATACTAATCTCGCTTCCTGTGACACTTATTTTGCGATTTTATGCATTTTGTTGTTTGGATTTAAAAAAAAATGCATTACGCTTTTTTTTGTGCTTAGATTATAAAAGCCAAGTTATTTTCAAACATCGGGGACACTAGTCCAGACTTTGCTACTAAGCAAATTGTTGTACAAGTAATAGCGATTCCAGCACCGAAACAAATGTTTTTATAATCCACGAGAATTTGTATTGAGCCACCGAAAAGCCTTTACTAGCTTTATTTTTTTATTTTGTCGCCGCGTAAACTATCTTAAAGATAAAAGATTTATATTTAACAGGAAAATGAAAAGTAAAAACATATGAAAGCTTGTTTTCCAATACCACGATATTACATATATTTTTACCATTTACGTATTTTTTATGCAATGCTAATTAAAATTATCGTAAATTAAACTGCTGTAACTGATATCACCTACTACAGACGATTCTCTTGCGATATATAGTTTTTATTCGTTTCAAATCTAATTTTAGCATCTATCGTGGGCTATTAAGTGGAAAAGGCGTCAAAGCGTGTAACTCAGAACAAAGCATCCGTGTCGCGTGCTTTTTATTAGCGTTGCCGTGCATGGAATGTGTCAATGTTTAATGATTCCATTTACACCGTTTAAGAACCATACATAGATATCATGTGCTATTTTGTCTCTAATTACAATATAGCGTTTATAATGTAGGTACTGTTTGCATGCAAGAACTGTAAAACATCAAGTTTTAGATTCGATTCATTTCAGACACGAGAGCAAGACTTTGTTACTTACTTGCTACTGTATATTGTATATGGATATTTCATGATACAATGGTACAGGTGCAATGGGGTCACTTTGCCGTGCCAGTATAAAAAAAAAAAAAAAAAAACATTTAAGCATAGCATACATATAGGAGCTTATACATTCCATTACTGGATCTTCTCCTATTCATATCAGCCCATATACGTCTGAGAAGGATTAGGCCTTGGTCCACCATGCTGACCTAGGTTGGATCTTCTTCTATGGCAAATAAGATTTAGACGACAGACAATTTTACTGTTTATAATCGAGTAGACTGATTTATCATTTTTGCTCTTATCTCATTCCAGGCTATATACCTACAAGTATGAAATCGTCAGTAAATTAACCAAAAAGTACTAATTAGACATAAAATTCGAAACAACAGCGACATGTTAGCATCGATACAGCGGCGGAGTTATTCGAATCAGTGGCAGATTGATGAACCCGTCCGATATATTGCATACCTATCAGTTTTATGTCCAAGCACTTACAGCTAATGCTTGTAGGAACGCGCCGCATTAGTTACACGATTTAGTCACTGGCTTGATGATGAGCAAATTGTTCTGCGATTAGTTCGATGTAGATTTCGACGCTTGGTATCCGTTGATTTTGACAGTTTTGCTTGAAGACTTATTTCATATCTGTCGTGATTATTTGAAGAAGAAGCTTCAGGTTTCAGAATTGAACAATTAATTGAAATTATCAAGATTTATTTTATTTGACAAAAAACAGATCATTTGGTACTTTGCGGTCTTAATTAAAAGGCGACGAATTAAAAACAACCACGCCTTTCATAGGACACTACTTAAGCCTTGCTGTAGAGTTAGTATTGTACACATACATACATACATAAACTCATGCCTGTATTCCCTGATGGGGTAGGCAGAGGTGCATTTCTACACCCACATTTCGCCAGGTATGTATCAGTCCCACGTAATAGGGGGCTAACCTATTGCCGTTTTTCGGGCACATTGCCAGACTCCGTGCTGTTACTGAGAATTCCCTAATGGAAAAACCCAATAACACTTTGCCCGACCCGGGAATTGAACTTAGGACCTCTAGATCGCACGGCACATACTTGTACCGCGAGACCATTAACATTATCGTCAGTATAGTTCCATTTTCAAATATTTACTCGTACCTAATACAATCCATTGATTACTATTGTCACTCCTATAAACATATGTTCCAACGAAAAAACATTCACCGTAAATCCCATATGTTTATAAAATTCGATCCGCAAGTGTCGGTGCATTTATAGATGCTGATTAATGATGCTAAGGTGAGGAGTGAGGGAGTCCTCAGGTATGATTGATAGCACATCAACTTATTAGATAATGGTGTTTCAATAGAATTAGGAGCTTTGTTCCGTACCCCACGCGGGTCAAACACAGACGGATGTGTTATAGGTATACGGTGCAAATGTGTACGGATGTATGGGATAATTAGGTTAGGTGTATTCATCATCATCATCAGCCTAAATACGTCCCACTGCTGGGCACGGGCCTCCTCTACAACTGAGAGGGTTTAGGCCTTAGTCCACCACGCTGGCCTAGTGCGGGTTGGCGGACTACACACCTAAGAAATTCCTAAGAACTTTTTTTTTTTTAGGTGTGCAGGTTTTATCACGATGTTTCCCTTCACCGTTAAAGCAAGTGATTGTGAATACACACATAACTTCGAAAAGTCAGAGGTTCGCAAAGACATGGTCGTCTATAACACGCACGCCAGATATTCGACCAAAGCTTGGAACAAATATTGGTGTCAGAAAATTAAATCGAGTTACTGTGTCATTTAGTCTGTTTTGTTTCTCATCGCCCTGATTGCACGAGAAGAGATTTATTTTACAAAAAATATATTAAATCTTGAATGCCTACACAATAGTTTAGTTTACCCAACACTTAGTACAAAACATAGCATGCAGCATATAAATAGACGATTACAGAAAAAGAATTAAACGTTAAACAAAATTCTCTATTAATAGGCGATTCGTATCGTATTAATAACGCGGGGAACATCTGTTATTGCGAGCATGGTGCGATAATGAGTTGTATGCCAAGCCGACGATCCACTGCGAGAAGATATTCCAGCATTAGAATTCAGAATTCTGTGCCCAGCACTGGGGCGTATAAGGGCTGGTTATGATGATAAACAAAGGAGCTATTTACACGTAAATATGAAATTAGTAAAACTAAGTAACTAACTCCTAAACAATTATTCATTTTAAATGACATCAAACTGTACAGACTGATGGAAATAAAGTATGTAAGGCAATTAAAAGAACAATAAATGTATAGAAAGAATATGTTTTACAATCCTAATACATTCGAAAAAAGTAAGCAAAACATAAGACTATTTGCCAAAAAATATGTTAAGCCGTCGGGTATTCATTTTTTAATAGCTACGATTTTAAATCGAAGGGACTAAAAATACTTAATATTCCAAGACTAACGATTAGTTTATAAATACTTACTTAAAAGATGCAACATCGCGTTAAATATTCATTGGAACAACAGCTTTGCAAGCAGATGTGATTATTAATTATGAAAGAGATATTGTTCAAAATGAAATTGTGGCTATATGTGAACACATACCAACAACGAATCCTTTTTGTGTCACAGAAATAAGGAATTTTACTGTATTTATTATTAAGGCGGTTTTATTTTTACTTTTCAGTACAAAAACAGTTCTTTTAATAACATATGTTGCCATATATAATGTGGATGATTAATAGTTTATATCTACTATATAAAAATAAGTCGGGTTTTCCTCCCTGACGCTATAACTCCAGAACGCGCGAACCGATTTCCACGGTTTTGCATTCGTTGGAAAGGTCTCGGGCTCCGTGAGGTTTATAGCAAAGAAAATTTGGGAAAAATTTCAACAGAAAAGCGGGAAAATCTTTTTTCACATACAGCGCCATTTTTCTCATATAAACTGTTCTACCTAATATCCTGTCAGACATTTTATGTTTATCCCATCAATACGGTTAATGGTCCCCTCAAATTAAAGAACGTATTTAAATAAAGGTTTGGAATCGACAACATATATCCACAATATTCGAATAATTGCGTATTTTGGATTTTAAACATGTAGAATAGTGTCAGTAATAAAAAGGGATTGACATATTTATTGGTTGTCAAATATTTATACGTGCGTTCAGAAATTTATTTTTAAACTCCTTGGTTTATAATTTACAAACGAAGGCGGGCTCGGTAGTCATCACGCTTTGAAATCTAAAACACTCAACTATGCAATGGAATGCACTTGGTGTTAAGAAAATTGTTGAGTAATGTTATTCACGTGACGATACTCAAAAGGCAAGTTAGAGATGAATAATTGGTGCTTGAGAATTCATCAAATAGATTGATCTAAAGATTTCATTGATCCCAACGGGTATGACCATTGAGTTTAATTTTTGTACTTTTTTATTTCTGTATTTTTATCTCAATAAAGAGCTGAACTTAATATTTATTTCCATTCAATCAAAAATAAAATTCAGGTAATATGTAACATGACATTCAATGACTGTTAGGCGGTACGAAGTTTGCCGGGTCAGCTATTTATATTATAGATGTGAATGTAAATTTGTTTGTTACGCTTTCACGCCAAAACTACTTAACCGATTAATCATTAAAATTTGTACACATAGTCTTCGAGGTATTAAAAAGGAGATAGGATAGGTACTTCTTATTAAAAAAACGGAGGGTAAATAATTGGACAATGATTGAAAAAAGATTTAAATGACTTTTGGTATGCAGATAGGTGGGACCCACCGATACATCGGTACATCGGTACATAGGATACTTTTATCCCGGAAAATTTAGTGTTCCCGTGGGAATGGTTATCCTTACTATTATATAAATGTGAATGAAATGTAATGTTTGTTACGCTCTCACGCAATAACAATTTTTTTTGTATGAACATAAATAAGACCCTGTGAAGTAACATAGGCTATGTTTCATCCCGGGAAAATGTAATGTTCCAATGGGATAAACATATTATAAATACGAAGATAACTTTCAGAGTTTTACTTTTACGCCTTAACCATTTGATCGATTTGGGTGATTTGATGTGATGGATAAAAACGGGACCTTAAAAAAGGACATAGGCACTGTTTTTTTAATTCAGTAAGTGCCATTTTGGGCACTTGAGGAACGATTTATAGATTCACTTATTAATTATCTTTCTGCACCCAACCCTGTAGTCTACGCGGACGGGGTCGCGGGCAAAAGCTATAAAAATTGCGATTACAAAACAGGTGTTGTTCGTAGAAGGGTGAAAATTTGGGGTTGTATGTATTTTTCAATGCTGAATCATAAAAAAATAAAAACTTAAAAATGTCCACAAAATAAAAAAAATACTTTTGGGTTGGACCCCCCTTAACACCTAAGGGTATAAAAAATAGATAACAACCTATTCTCAGACTTACTGAATATACATATAAAATTTTACTCTATACAGATTTTGGCCATATTTTTTTGTTTCAAAATTAGAATGGCCATTAAAAAAATAGAGGTTCATCATAGAAGGGTGAAAATTTAAGATTATAATAATTTATCAATGCTGAATCATAAAACATAAAAACGTTAGGTCAATAGAAAAAAAAAAGCATACCCCTAAATGTTAAACCCTTAAATGTTGGCCGATTTACCGACCTACCTACAATATACACATAATATTTCATAAAAATCAGTCGGGCTGTTTCGGAGGAGTTTGCAAAAAACACCGCGACACGAGAATTTTATATGTATGGCAAAACAACGTTTGCCGGGTCCGCTAGTATCTAATATTTTATTTTATTGTCAGTTTAAATAGTGTAGTGCTTGAGAATTAAATAGTGAAACGAGAAGTTAGAAGTTCAATCCCTGCAAGACAATATGGCAGACAAATGTTTGCTGCAATATGTGATATGTTAAAAATTATAAACCATTTTGTGTCTTTCATTTGTTAAGAATATGAATAGTAGTAGAAAGAATAAAATATATTGTAAAGATATAAGCTGTAATATTTTTTTAAAGAATCGGCCGAGGTTTTGTTAGGCAAGAAATTCTGCCTAGTGTCATTATAACAAATAACATAAAAAATAAAAGAAATTACTTACATTAATTATTCGCCAAACTCGCACCTTTCCATAAAAACTCTCACAGCAAGGGTTCGACGCAAAACTGTAACAGGTACATTCCACAAAGGGTTTACTGATTTACAACACCATTAAAGCCGCAAAAGTCAAACAAATAGTGAAAGAACGAAAACGAACGTGTTATAAACGGACGAGACTTCAAGAGAAAGTTACTATGGAGTCACCTCAAAAGATTTTGCACGCCGACGTTAACAACAGACCGTCGGACAACAATCGACCACCTACCGATTAGAGGCGATTTGAATATTATTCGCAAAACAACAAAAAACAGTTTCGATTTCACTTGAGTCAGCCAGTCCTTTACTATACTCTGGCAAGCCCAGACCGAGAGTGCAAAAATTTATTAAAAATCACCTGTGTGGGCGATTATTAATGGGAACGTATTAATTATACGGGTATTGTAGTGTGTCTGTGCTATATAAAGGTATGTAAGGCCGCCTTATTTTCGAACTGACTTTTGTCTATTGCTTAGATCATATGGCTCTCACATTTGTAGTATGTAATTACATAATTATTCATTAAGAATCAAGTCAAAATGTCATATATTTCAACTTCACACCTAACTTTAAATATACATAATATTATGCCTGTAATAAACATGTAAAGTCTGATGTAATTTATAGCGTACATTAAAAGCAAATCTAAATAATTGCTTTATTTAAATTTTCAAGTTTAGCCAGTATAAGAGTTTATTTTCGATCGGTGTTAATTGCTCAGCAGAATGATTTAACTTCCGCAGCAATATATGGGTTATATAGGTATATAGAAATGTTATGGATCTGGCCTTGAAATAAAAGATTTATCGACCTAAAATAAATAAATATTTGATATCTTAATACAATTTTAAGCCTCTACATATAAAAATATCATCAGCCCATATACCTACATCAGGAAGAACTGAGTGGGCTTAAGCCTTGGTCCACTACGCTAGCCTGGTACCTATGGGTTGGCGGACATAAAAATAGCGTTATGAAGAATTATTTGCTTATGCAAGTTTAAGTTGCGAAATAGTTCTAAGATTTCCTACTATATTTGCAAATTATATTTTTAAAGCAGAACTTCTGGTACAGTACGATTGTTTGTTTCAAAATAGGGATGCAAATTAGTAGATTTTTGAAGATGAACAATACAAGGTATAATTTTAGGACGATATTATACTTGAAAAACATATTTTTATTCTAAATACACATGTAAGGCATGTGCCTCGATATTATATATATTTATAAGTCTATAGCTATTCTGTACGTGACTGGTTTATTTTTCCTTTTTTGATAAACATCATATAAATTTCTGTTTATTCTTCCAAATATATTACGAATAAATAACCAATATATCACACATAGTGTGCCGACGTATTAAGATGATAAAATTTAATAGAAAGTTGTCAGAGGTCCACGTTTGTATGCATTAATAAAAATAATCCGGACTTGGTATCTTAGAGTGTATCGACACTCGAAGATAGTTGTCAACAAGGCGCGCTGTTTCTTTTTTCTCGGATTTGTGGCATTGGCAGGTAGGCACATAAGCGGTTTTATTTATAAGGTGGTGTAAGTAATAATGTGGAATGCTGCGGTCGCGACCGCCGGCCGGCCGCGGGGCGAGAGACGAGGCCCGTCCTCTCTACATAGGGTGATTACACCTCACGTATATACGACTATTTCAATCAATATACAACAAATTAACTGTTGATAATAAATTTATCATATAACGTATTGCTTGTAATTAATAAAATATTTTCTTTGAATAAAAAACAGATACTAAATCACTGTCGAAATCAAAATATCCCGTAATGTTTCTTTACAATATTTTTAAGCAGATAACACAAGACAAATTGATTGAAGTGTGAATTTCCTAATCAAAATAAATATGGAATTAACTAATTGTGTAGTTATACGAGTCATTTAAATATCATTTTTTTAAATAGTGACGGTGTTGTTTGAACGTAGAAATAAATATCCAAGGACACCCCGTACAAGTGAGAATATGATATCAAGGTTAGACTTAGCGGAACACTCCACATGTGGTCAACTTTAATAAAGTGTGATGGCTTTATATAAAATGTTCGCGTGAGACCGAGAAGGACGTAGGAGCTTAGCGGCCATGTTGTATTATGGATGCCTATCATATTTTGGACCCGTTCCGGACCGGATTATTTCTTTTTTCTTTTGCGCCTCCATCTCGAAAAACCGGTCCCGGAGCGACGGCCACCATTTATTGTAGATTAAAGAGGCTTGTTGTCTTAATTTTAAGCCACGCTTTAATTTATGGCCACGTATTAATGTACAGTCTCCGCCATTTTTTTCATAAGATAGATACGTCATTGATTTCTTTATTTGTTAACGTCGAGTTTATTAATTCAGTCGCACTAGCGCCGACTAATACTTTCGTGCTTAACTTAATGATTTGACAATTAAATTAAATTGTTTTCGTTGCGGTGGCTAAATTAAAATTTACAGCGATGAGAGATTTTAAGCGGTGCGTCGTCGCCCCTCGGGAGTGCATTTGCTTTGTTTATTTTACTTGTCTTTTCTCAAAACATGCTTTATAACTAACGCCTCCTGTCATATTTCTCATTTTAAAGAGCGTAATCAATAACAAGGTCATTCAATTAAACGTCATTCGCAGTTGAAATTAATCATAAATTTTGTGTACAAAATAAAAGCGAAACGAACGAGTGCAAACTCTCATGTCCGAATGAAAAAAATGACAGTACGCTCGGGCAAACCGAAAGGACGCCAGCGCAAAAAGCGCTACCGGTGAAAAAATATGATTTATAGCGTGAAAAATGTGGAAACACACGCAAAAAGGGAGAACGGTGAAAGCGTGGCGTTTCCACTAGACAAATTTATTAATCCTATCGGCCGGTCGCTTTTATTTGTGTGTTGTATTGGGGTTTTATTTAAACATTTTTGTATACATACTATTTGTACTTCTGGCAACTAATAATGGCATAAATTCAGTAAAAGCAAATGCTCATTTTGTGATAAGTGGTCTTACTGTTTTTGACACTTATAGCTAATGATGCGTAACAAGACATGGGTGACAAAGCAAAAATTTTCCGCTAAAATGTATACAACTATAGGTGATATTAATAAATCAGCAAAAAGCGAGACTCAGTTTTTGCCCTCAAATTCACAACATATAATTATTATATCATTAAAAAGCTTACACCGAACTGATGTCTCGACTTAACAACTTAACCTTAATAACATCTCACTTCAAATTGAACGGAACATTTCTTGAATTTTTTCCGTTATATAAATCATTACCTTTACGGTTTATTTGGAAGTGGAATTGATTACTGGAATGGGGGTCGTTGGTTTGAGAGCAAGTTGCGAACTTCCAAGTTTACGAAGTGATACACATCATATGCATACCTAATATCAATGTAAAACTGGCCTATATGCACCACCGACCTATCAGTGGCAATACTTCCATAGAAGCCCAAAAGCGTTACACGTTAGTTATGTATAGTCTAGATTATAATTGTTTATTGTGGGGTCAGGATATTCTCATTTAGGTATATGTCAAATTGCTTTTGTTAAATAAAGATTTAAAGCTTAAAGATAAATTATTTAGAATATTGTAAGTCAAACTGGGATTTTGGGCTCCTGTGGAAGTATCGCCACTGGTACCTAGTATGTGTCAACTATTTCGCGATTTTCGGTCAGTCGATTCGGAACAGGCCATCCTTTCTGAGATGTAATTCTATAATGAATAGGCGTGTGTAAAACTGATCATTAGGTGTTGTCACTGTGCCGTACCTACATAACTTTTTATTTCTAAAGCTAATTTAGGTACCTATTGAGCGACAAAGAATGTTTCAAAGCTTGTATACATGAAAAAATGCCAAATATATTACATTTAAAACCGATGTGTTTATAAAACGTTGCTAATTCATTTCGCGATTTTCGACGGTAGACAGTCGGTATTAAAATTCACCTGTTTTTATATAAGCTACTGTACATCTCGATCAAAATATTTTTTACGAGGAAAATTTCGCGAGAATCAAACACAATCGATATCTCGCCGTGTATGTATTAACACATACACATTATTCGCGGACATATCTCCCATTCGATCTGCAGTTGTTGCAAAATCAACAACGGTCGGCCGGTGGCGATGGGCCCTCTGTAATTACGCTACCATACAATAAACCGCGGCTATCTTAATAAAGTGCTAAGAATGCTGCAGATCCACGATACGAAACACGCTGATCAGTACGCTACGTAATTATATTTTGTTTTAATAAGTTGAGAATACATTTTAATATAACCACTTTTGTAGGGGTTTTATTAAATTTATTTTATGAAATTGTTTAACGTTACTTTTCAAATACTGAATTTCGATTTGTGTTCTACTTTTTGCTACCACTGGTTGACGATTTTATATCTATAGTATATTATATCATGCAGTTACGTCTAAATAATATATCGAGTGATGTAAATCGATAATACATGTTTTTAATCTCCACTAGATGACACAATGTAATACAGGTTAATCAATAAAAAATGTAAATTATGACCACACTCAATATAAATTAATTTTTAATATCTTCATATGATATAGTATGATAAGTGTAGAACAACTTCATCTAATATTTAATTAAATTCATAAGATCGTTTTTGATGTATAAATCAATTACGGTTGTCAAGCACAAGACGAATGGCTTAGATTTAATAAAAATTAAATTCATAATCCGATTAATTTTCTCGTTTTAAATCCACGTAGAGGTCCATACATACTGGCTTGTATATGGGCGCTGACAGATACGGCGGGCGGATCTTAGGCGGAAATTAAAACTAATAATTCAAAAAGTTTCCGCGCCACCGAGCTGCCTAGTCAGATTTATGTTTCAGCCCGTCTTGTGAGTGCTTCCTACATAGTTTTAGTCGCTCCAATACCATTTAACTCGAAGGGATTTGAAACCTCGCTGTAATTGAGAGGTGCTAAATAATTCACTTTTCATTACTTTGTTTTATGTAAAGTTAATGACGTGTTATATTTTACGTTTGTCATAAATAGTTAATTTTCACACACTACTGAATTCGCTAAAAATAGACAGAACTATTAAATACTATTGTATTAAGATTAGCGTATGAACACCTGATTAATTTAATTAGACACATAGTGTCAAGTAAATACACGTTTTTATTCTTCACAGTCTTAAATTGGAATTGCTTATGAAAATAGAAAAAACTTTTAGTTTAATTAAAATTTCTGAAGGAAAAAGCATTGATCCTTGGATTTTGATTCATAACCATATACATATAACCATAGAGGCGATCTACTTCTTGTTCTTACTTAATATAAATCATACTGTGTTTCAAGGTTAATTCCTTTTTTAATCATAGCAATCTCTACCTATTGAAAAATAAATGTGTTCATTATTGACTGTTTTTGCAATTACTTGATATCTACTGGGGATATATATTATTTTCACAGACAGGATTGCTTTTATAATGTTTTTTTTAACTAAAATTAGTCGGTACCTATATTCAGCTTTTCATAACACAGCTATAACTAGTCACAACATTCAGCCAACCACTGATATTAATCTTAAAAAATGTACAACATTTTGAAAGTTACTTAAATTCTGTATTTTTGGTAGACGGCACAGTCTCTCGGGGCTTCCTAACAATGCATGTACCGAGCTCGTATGCAAATTGAGCGCAAAAATAAAACTTGTAAAATACAGACACAGAGGAACAGTAGTCGAGCAGGATTCCATTGACATTAGCTACATAACGATTGCCATACGTCGACCGTCGTGAAAGCATCAATCGAAAGCCCCGCGGCCCCGAACGAATGCATCAGCGCAATACTGCATCTCTACTGCGCCGTCCGTAAGAATTTCTGAATGTAAATCTTACCTAATGTCCCCCATACATTACTCTCGCATCGCTTAAACGTTAAATAAATCCTTTATAAAAACACCAATGGACGCGACTTATTATTTGTGTCATTACCTACTTTAGAATCGTGGTACAAGACGCGTTCTGAGGTCAACGAAGAAATGCAGTATTCTGTTATTTGCCATTTATCGGTTCGTTCGGAGCGTGAAAAATTACATCGTTTTATTAATTTGTGCAATAACATTACACTTGAACATTTCGTGTCGATATTAATCAGAAAATAATTATCTGCTTAACACTCGACGTTTAAATAGTCTGTCATTAGTTTAAACAATTTGTACAGCAAAAAACACGACATTTTGTTAACGTTTATTGCTGAATTTATAATTGTACAGATTAAATTGTCATTTCGACACAACTTTTGTCTTTTAGGTTTCTTTTAATGCCATAAATAGTACGGAAAAAACGCAGACGACGTTTAAAAATAACTAATTTCTTGCAGCGAAAGTGCGTCATATTTTTATTCTTTGAAATATTTTAAGCCGGCAATGTGGCCTGTTTGCCCAATATTAATATTTTACCTATGACCTTTATGGTCAGGTGGAGTTGTGGTAATTAAACAACTTATATTATTATAACAACAATAAGTAATTTTTCTTTTACTTTCCTTTCTTTGTTATGAACATTCGAAATGTCAAGAGTTTTAAAACAGACTGTTGTGTTATTTTAATTACTTCTGCAGTGTCATTTTGATAATAAAATAAAATTACATTAAAAAAATATTTAAATTAAGTAAAGTAACTTAAGCGAAATAATATTTGAGACTTATTACAGCTGATTCTGAAATAAATATTTACAAGTGAATCATATTTGTTATATTAAAAGATTTGGAAAAAATCGCATAAAAAAGTCCTCATCCGCTTTAACATAAAAATGAACCTATATAAAAATGTAAGTTTATCGAGTTAAAAAAATCATTCCCAGAATTTAATATCAGATTAATACCGACATGCACTTACGCCTATTTTCTCTAAGGGTTAGGTATGGTATTTTACGCACAATTTTCGACAGACCTTTGAAAATTCTTAAATAAACAATTTTTATTAAATACGATTAAATCTTAAGATTAATATTCTTTGCAACAATATTCCTATGCAAAGAACAGAAGAGTGGTTCTACCATTACATAGTCGATTTAATATATGTCATATTGATAGTTGATACATAATACAAGGTACCGCTCGTATGGCAACTGCTGTTTATTATTTAGAATGTGTAGCGGTGGGGCGACGCAAGTTGATGCGCGCTCCAAGTGGAAATCTTTTGGGATTACGACGCCGTCAACCGTCTTGCGGTCGAGGTACACCGGTCTATGGAATATCACATAGAATATTTTATAATAAATATTTTATATATTATTAAATTTGACTGCCTCGTGGTCTCGCGGTACAAGTATGTGCCGTGCGATCTAGAGGTCCTGGGTTCGATTCCCGGGTCCGGCAAGGTGTTGTTGGGTTTTTCCATTAGGAAATTCTCGGTAACAGCACGGAGTCTGGAAGTGTGCCCGAAAATCGGCAATAGGCTCGCCACCTATTACGTGGGACTGATGCATGCTTGGCGAAGTGTGGGTGCAAAAATGCACCTCTGCCTACCCTTTAAGGGAATACAGGCGTGAGTTTATGTATGTATGTTTTTAATATATATTTTATTAGTAAGTAATGATGGCCTCGAGGTTCAGGCGCGTGGTCGAGAATCTCGGTGGTCGCGGTTTCAAACCCCAGGCACACAACTCTGACTTTTCGAAGTTATTTGTATATTCACAATTAATTATTACTTACTTAACCGGTGAAGGAAAACATCGCGAGGAAACCTGCACACCTAAAAATTCTCAAAAAAAATCTTAGGTGTGTAGTCCAACAACCTGCACTAGGCCAGCGTGGTAGACTAAGACCTTAACCCTCTCAGTTGTAGAGGAGGCTTGTGCTCAGCAGTGGAACGTAGGTATATGGGCTGATGATGATGATGGTTAAATGTTACTGTGTAGGTACATGTATGTTTTTGTGCGATATAAACTAAATGGAATATTAGCGTCAGCGTCACAAAAATGCCCAGTTAATTCTTTTGACATCTTTGAAATAAAAGCTTTGAATTTAATAAGCATGTTCTAATAAAGAATATGCTAGCAACCAATATACGGTATTATTACCAATATTCCAGTGCCCATGGTTAAGGTTTACGAGGGGCATCTTAATATTTGTAAGTCTGCTTTCTGGACATGTATCTTCTTACCTACTCTGAATCACGTTTAAATGATTCTCCTTTTAAATGCTATGAAAGAAATCGTTACTATTTTGTGAATTGTCACACCTATACTGCATTCGTATGTTTTTGGTTTAGTAGCGAAAATTTCAGGAACGCCTTAGCCTACCTTTTTACGCGCTCATAAAGCATAGCCAAAGCACCTCCTATCTAGTATATAACATATTTATCCAAGTTAAATACGGTGTTCATTGTACCCCAGTCCTAAAGATCTCAAGCGTGGCCCGCTATGATGTACGAGAAGACGACGCCCGGCGAAACCTAAACCGGAGTAAAGCCTCCATCACATCAAATGAATACTAAATCACGGGCGGCCATTTGAATTTCAATATCTGCCCGTTCGCTTATGGCTTAATGCGTGTTTTACCTATCTTTGAGGAGAGCTCGGAATATCTAGGTGAAGTAATTTTGATACAATCTTTAAGTGGCTTCATGTGCGTTAGTACAAAGTTATGAGGTACAAGAATTTGAGGTCATAGGCTTTTTATGTAGCGCGTGGATTAGAGGAGTTCGTGATTCAATTCTCAGTATTATTGGGTTTTCATTAAGGAAATTGCTAGTCTCAGGACAGGTCTTAAATTGGGCCCTGTGAATGGTAACTACATAGCTAAATATCGAGCTATATGGGTATAAAAAATATACATGTATTTATGTCCTCGTTTAGGTAGTGAAGCTTAAATGAAATACTTATGGACGCGCGTGAAAAGTTTATTTTTTATTTTTTTCATAACGCGTCTAAAGGAAGTATAACTTCAAAAAGAAAAAAATATTATTGGTTATTGAATATTTAAAAAAAAAATTATTTTCTCAAAAATAAGGGCATATCCGTTGGGATCACTATAATTCTTAGAATTAGAACCAACACATCTTTAAGTTTTTCCTAGAGAATCACATTACTCAACAGTTTTCTTAATTCTATTGCATAGTTGTGTTTTAGATTTTGAAGCATGATGACTACCGAGCCCGCCCTCAGTTGTAAATTTTTACCAGGCATAACCAAGTAGTTTAAAAATCCAGTTGGATAATTAGGCTTGATATATTTTTCTTAGTTTACACAACTTACATTTCTGAACGCACTCCGTTACCAAAAACCAAATTGCATAAAAGTTACCTGAAAGAAATTTGAAATACAACAAACATCTTACTTCGTTCGGTGGCGGCACGTGCGCGATTTCCCAGGCCTACGTAAAAATTGCCCAAGTACCTACTTAATGAAACAAAAGAATCCCAACTACCAAATTGCCAGATACATATTCGGCGAACATTTATCAGTGGAAAAAAGAGCCTTCGTTGAATCGGCAAATATTTTTTCTAGACGATTAGCGGAAATTCTCTCGAAATACCAACAGATGCAAAGATATCTTTGCCGTTTGTGAACTAAGCTTAGAGCTCCAAGTCTTAAAAGTTTGTTCAGAATTATTCAGGGGTTTCAGTGGAGTAGCTGTAAATATAAGTTGGTAGTGTTGGTAGGTTAAGCGTGGGAACCGCCGAGTCGCATTGACCCCTCCGATGCTTAGACAAATGATTTTCGCCGGTATTTTCTTCAAATGTTTTTACTTTGCTATCTTAAGTATGTTTGAAATGACACTTATAAATGTATTTTTTTTAATCCTCATATTTAAAAAATGTTATTTTGACACCTTGTTTAAAGTACATACAAAATTTCGTATATTATTTTCTAGGAAGATTTTAAACCTTATTAACATCTAATTCATGCGCACCTTATCGATTTCAAACAGTGTGATATTTTTAGAAACGAAAGCCTTTTCCGAGAATCGCGCTAAGAAAATCTTATATCCTACCTACATTTGAACCGTCAAATATTCAGAATGTCTTACCCGAATTTTGATCGATTTACCAAACATATTCCGATTATTTATTTACACTCAATACCCTTTTCCTAATATAAACCCGTGGCTGTTTACCGAGAGGGGGCGCCGCGGTCCTCGGACGCATCCTAACAATTTTTCTCATAAACCTAACATGACAGATTCGTACAGTGATTGATCGAGCGGGGCTGATCTGCCGGGGTGCCGAATTATAATGCCGGGGGTGTTGTGCCAGACAACTTTCCGAATCCTACCCCGCACTAAGTTTCAACGTCCATTTTTTTCTTAGGAGTTGTTTAATAGTATAAGTTTAGTTAGTGTGTTTTGACAATGTTTATAAGTTTTAAACAATTTTGTGTAGTTTTATTTTTTAGCTCTTAACGTATTTTATAATTTTAGTTGTCGCAAAAGTCTAAGCTTCATAAAAGCCTTTAAACAATTTTTTACTCTGTTTACGTAGATAAGCCGTCAATTCGTTTTAGAATTGGGTGTAGGTACCTACTTATTATATAATTCTCCAGCCTACTAAAAGAAAACAGAAGTCAATAAAATTGGACATTAAATGACATAAACATTTTGAAGTAGTAATGTTAAACAATAGTTGTAGAACTATTGTAATTCATTTAGTTTACTTTGTTAAAATGTCTATTCGATCGTACCTATTACAATCTTTATCATTTATGTTTATACTTAATCTAAAAAATCTAAGTTTGGAGAGAGTGCTATCGTTTTCTTTTTTCGGTATTTATTTTTAAATGTACTCCATTTTATAATTGCGGTCGCATGAAACAGTTTAGAGAAATAAATTGCGTTTTAAGCTCCTTCCAATTTTTACCCTCGCTATTTTGATGAAAATCTTCATTCCTCTAAGGGCGAACTACCCTTGAAAAAAATATAAAAAGTATTATTAAAGAAGGAGACAGTTCGGGCCACATTTGTAACTGTCGCGGGCCCTATGATGAAAAATTAGTCCAGTCCTCGTGACAAAGGCGAGCTAAACCTACTATACACGGTTATCTCTTTCTAACCTATATCGCAGGATCGGTGGGAAAGAGACGGATAGCCGCTGCGTTTCCAATAGCAAATGACACAGATAGCTTAGGGATGACCGTAGGAGCGAACAGCAAGTTTTTGACAGGGCCCATTTATTGTGTATTGAATATCAATATAATTTCCGTGAGAGTCGATTTTTGTCCCATAGTGTGTGTGTCTCTCAAGAGAGAAGTTTGGGCACACAGATTACGGCCAATGGCAAATATTGTTTGTGATTGATGGCCACGCAACGGCGCGTCCGATGTGTCTTTCTTGGAGCTTGTCTTTTGTTTTTCTTTTCACATCCCCATGCAAACATGAATAGTTGTGGTATCACGCCACAGCAATATTAATGTGATTGACGTTTTGTTATGTATGCATCCTTTTTGGTAATTCCTTTTATTATACAAATAAGTGTGCATTTGTTCAATTTTTATCAGTTTATATACATCATTATCTTGGCAACGTGCGTTTTTCACTTTTTGGACGTGTTCGAAGCTTATAAAATATTTTCCATATTGTCTTTGCGTTGTATTTTTAAAGTTTGATGGAATTTTTTTCTTCTGCTAAACATTAGCACAAACTAGAATACCATAGTTCTAGTCTCAAAGAAATACTCGACAGAAATGATCTACAGCTGACAATAAACAGCAAACCTTGACCCGTTAATAGTTACAAAAGCGGAGTATGTGATGTCGGGCAGCGTCTGGCAGGCCGCAGGCAAATGGACGGGATTATTCAGTAATGGCGCGACCATTGCCGCTAAGTGTGGCGCAGCTACGTGGTCTACCGTGCATAATCGATTGTCTTGCTCCTGTAATCTACTCGCGCTGACTCACTTATGTATGATGCGGTCGTGTAAATACGACGCTGGGACCGTATGAATGATACTATTAATCTTATGAAAGTTTCCAGAACGGTTTGAGTTTATTGTAAGTGGGAGAGCCACGCTGTGGAAAGGTGGATGGATGATATAGGTACCTATATAGCAATAATACAAATATTTCTTCGGGCCTGGGTGTTCGGGGGACCAACTATAAAATATTTAAAAATATGTCCCTCCTTCACTTCAACTCATCATCTTGCCAAAACATAATCTTGATAATTTATGGTTTCAAATTCTGAATTTTTAAAGTTAAATGCGTATCATAGAACGCGAACACACTTAAACACGTACTGTCAGTATTCTTCAATGGATTCATATAGGTAAGTTAAAAGTCCGATAGTCCAGGTGTAGCCCATGCCGAGAACACAGTAAGAACTGATACTATTAATGCCACAAACAAAACCTATTGCAAAGAGGATCTAAACATCCCAGCCAGCGTCATAGACAGTGTAAAATCTGAGTTGGCGCACAATATCGAAGTGCGGCGCGACTGGCCGCAGGCAAATGACAAGGAATTAGCCGGTAATGGCGAGACCATTCCGTCTAACTGCCGCCGTACCCACGCACTCCTACCCACCTGTAATTGATTTTACACTACTTTTCAACATTACCAAGAGTTGTTCTTTATTAATGACAAAAATATTGGGACGGAATAGGTATCGTGATACTTCCGTATTAATGATTAGGGAAGTCTTAAGAGTAAGTTATATTTTTAGTAGGATTGCCATGCGTACCTTGATACTATTTTTATCTACGTAAATTAGTAATAAGTAGGTATGATTTTGCACTAAAACTATCATTTAAAATTAATTTACAGCCCTTGGGACTTCAAATAATGAATTTTCATTTCATGTCGCCTTATGTATATCTATGTATGTAGAGCAATATTGCCAACATTAACACAGAAATTTTAAGGTCTTACTACATATTTATATACTATATTGTGATCCACAAATATTTGTTTCGGGTATGGGTACCGAAAAGTCTTAAAGTTAATTGTGTTAAAGCCAATATAATACAGGAGAGGTTATGCCTTTTACAGGGCTTGTTTGGCTATACGTTATTTTACGAATTACGGATTTATGTAACATTCCTCTAAATTCGGATATGAAACCCTGGAAACCTCGATTCCACTACATACTACTACATTCGAACTAACGAGGCTGTTATTTTTCTAAAATAATCTTATTATACTAAAGATTTTTATGAATAAACAGCGCGCAGAACATTTTCCTTATAATTTCTGAGTCAGGTAACACGTAATGAAAGACAAAGTTTTCACAACGGGAAGTTTTAATGCAAACTGTAAGTGAAAAGTTTACATTGAAAACGCCCTATTGTGACCGAATTAATATTAAAAACAAGAATTTCGTTAAATTATTTGAGAAGAAAATTTTATTTTTTATATAAGAATATTTTTCTTTCAATTGCCAAAGTCCCTTTAAGATTAATCATGAAGAATTTTATAATAATAATTTTTAACTTACGAACAAAGAGATTTTATAATGTAAGGAAATTGCATTTCTATAAGCAAATAAATAAAAGTTTCAACATCAACCGCAGTGACATTTTATCATAAGATATTGATCCTCCATTAATTCCATCTGCATACATTTTGACAAATGTAAAATGCTAATCCGTAAACCCCAAGCGTCTCATGAACCGCAATAGATCACAATAAAAACACGTAAAGACACAAATACAAATAAAAAAATAGTTCCGTGATACACGTTGTGAGAATTCAGGTAATTAAAGCGCAGGAACAGTTAAAAAAATCCTCGTATAATCTTATTTATCTACGTCAGACTTCGGCTTTTTTAAAGACGAATCTGTCACAGATTATCTCCGAACATTACTCATTCCTTTGCTGGTCGGCCAATCTGACAGCTGTCTTAACCCTTTTTAACCAATGAGAATGTCATAGGCTCACGATTTACATTGGCTTTTTTGTCTCTCTAGTATATTAAGTGGTTTTTTATTGCGCTTTTATATTTGTTTGGGGACACGAATTGTGTTTGTGAAGCATATGGGCTGATAATTTTTATTGATAAGTATGAATAAGGGCTAAGTCTGGGCAAAAGTATGACACGCATTCTAGACATGACTAAATCAATTAATAATGTTTCATGCATATTAATTAACTGCCTCGTGGTCTCGCGGTACAAGTATGTGCCGTGCGATCTAGAGGTCCTGGGTTCGATTCTCGGGTCGGGCAAAGTGTTATTGGGTTTTTCCATTAGGAATTTCTCGGTACCAGCACGGAGTCTGGAAATGTGCCCGAAAAACGGCAATAGGCTCCCCCCCTTATTACGTGAGACTGATACATCCTTGGCGAAATGTGGGTGCAGAAATGCACCTCTGCATACTCCTTCGGGGAATACAGGCGTGAGTTTATGTTGTTATGTTGTTGCATATTAATTCTAATGTGACGACAACAAGAATCTCAAGCCGATTAGTTGGTATGAGTATATAAAGCGATAAAATTTATATCGCATAACACAACAAAATATTTTTAAACCAACATTCTAATAAAGCTGTTTGCTATCATTCTAATGATCTCTTAATTAATTACGGCAATAAAATTAACTCTCCAAAATACAAATAAAACGTTCAAAACAAAAAAGTTCCTAACAAAATAAACGAGCTTAATAATACATCATTTGTGTAGCAATCAATATAGCGGTCGAATCTTTAACATCTCAACTAACATCTCAATATCTTGTATTGGATACAACAATAATATTTCCTGAAACAGGATATTTATTTAAAACAAGGCGTTGATAAAGTAATTTTCTTTTAACCTTAACCATGTCTTTATGGAGTGGTCATTACTTAGCAATGGTACACAGCCCGCTCTGAGCAATGGCTACGTATTAATCAAAATGCCATATTTTTATCTCGCTCTTGTGTCGGCGTCCCACTCTCACTAGGCACGGATATCACGATTTTCTTTTTCGATATCAAATCTCCTAACTTCAACGCTGTCCCGATGAAAAATGGCTTTTAAATATTTACATTCGTAGATTTAGTTTCTGTTTTGTTGTTGCGTCACTTGTTATCTTTTTCCGTTGAGCGAGGTGTTCAAGTTCTGGAGTTCTTACTCTCCCGAGACGAAATTTGGTCTTTTTTTCGGCTCTCCATCAAGAAACCTTTTTTCGCTTTTTCCGAATAGACATAAGAAAGCGTTCCTTCCTCCGTTCGTCCATTTCTAACGCATTATCTCGTAATCATTAGTTTCACAATTTCCTTGATAGAGAAAAGGCTTTTAGACAACTCAATTAAGTGAATAAATTTGTTTTACGCCTTTGAGTTACGATTTGTTTTTTTTTTATTTTTTTTTTACACAAATATATATTATATCCGACTAATAAATATCTCACTCTATACAACCTATCATCATAAATAATAACAACTATTAAAAAACTAAAGAATGTCTCGTGGTACAGGTATGTGCCGTGCGATCTAGAGGTCTTGGGTTCGATTCCCAGGTCAGGCAAAGTGTTAATGGGTTTTTTCATTAGGAAATTCTCAGTAGCAGCACGGAGTCTAGAATTGTGCCTGAAAAACGGCAATAGGCTCGCCCCCTATTACGAGGGACTGATACAACCTTGCGAAATGTGGGTGCAGAAATGCACCTCTGGCTACCCCTTTGAGCAATACAGGCGTGAGGCTATGTATGTATTAACAAACTAATAACACGATAAACTTTAGGTCTATATAAAAAATTGTATAAACATCATACTGATGTTTTAGTACCCTATTTATATAACCTATTCATATTACACCATTTCCCGTGCAAAATCCATACAAGACTACAACTTACAAGGTGTCAAAAGTCTCGCCTACATAATGCTATTTACACGTACAGCATCTAGTTATTGAAAAATAACCTCGTCCGCTCTCTCCGGTTACATCTCTCGCAGGCTTGATAAAACCCATCTGAGAGAGTTGGCGCTATACAGACTAATGTCATCTTTTAGGTCGTGTCACTGACGCAACGTTATTGAACTATTGTGCTGGAATCAGGTCTTGATATTAAGAATGACATGAGAATTTCTCTAAGAAAACAATACTGTGTTTAAAGACATTGCCTCAAATGTTTCTAGTATCGTGCGCGTATTGAAGGAACAAATGTCTGATCCATTTCATATCTGAACTAATTATGTTAGAGCCAAGCAAATATTGGGTTAAAAATCTTTTATGTATTAAAATTTAGATATATTATGAATGATATATAATTTAGATTGACTTGGAAATCGCATGCAAACACAATGTACTAGTAATTCATATTATATTACATAAGATTGTTTTGTGCGATTACCAAGTCAATATATTTAATTTAAAACAAATAGATTTTCAGTATTGATATGGTTACTATGAGGTGTTGTTAGGTTAGCTAATTACGTAATAACTTAAGACAGAAATAGAGACTGATTAAATTAACCGACTTAGTATTACATGGATTTCACAACTTTTGACGGTAGAAGAACTGAGTTTCAAGACATGTTTTTATTTACAAGTTTTGTTTTTGATGGCTTTAGTTTTCATCTAAATTAGAATGTAGCAAGTGAAGTTTTACAGCCCTTATCTACCGCTATGGGTACTTCTTAAAGCTAAAGAAGAAACACATTAAAAGCGGTACATAAATCAATAACATTTAATTTTATTTGTTTCAGGACGAGCCGCAAGTCGATGAAACGTGCATCAAGGCGTCACGGTGCAAGCGCAACGTGTGAAGTGTGGTTCGCAACGCTCCCATCCTTTGTGACATTCGAGGAACAGCTTAAAAGACTATAGAAATAAGCTTTAAAATCTACCTATATATAGTATATACCAACCAGTAATATCAGTATACTCATAATTTAAAACGAGAGTGGAATTTATATATAACATGTAACTGTGTAAACTTATATCATGTACCGACTACCGAATTAAACCTTTCGTTGTTTTACACAACCGTGCCGGTTAAGATTGATCCGAATTTATTGGAAAAATGGAACAAAAACTAATTTAACTAATACATAACTTCTAAGTTTATGATAATAAGTATTGCCTTTTACTGGTCACATTTATTGACTATGTACTGAAAAATTCCTAGCAGAATACTCGACAACGCTGTTTTTTTAGAGGAATGCAACACCAATGTGACTATATCGTGCTTAATGAAACATAAGAAACTGCACTGAGATAAATCAAGCATGTTTACGTTGTGAAGCACTGAAGTATTCGACTCGATGACACACACGCCACAAGGCACCATGTGTACACCCTAGGTGACGCGCTGAAGGGTATTCGACGACAACTCAGCGAACTGTCGACGAAAGGGAGACGACAGATTGTTTAATAAAGTTGTCTTTAATATGTCAAAGATATTTAAAAGATAAATTAATTTGTGAAAATATTATTAAAAAATGTTGTAAAAATAAAAATAAACACTTAAATTTTAGACTGGCCTGTATAAGCATCTTAATTAATGAGAACGTGAATTTAAAAAAAGTTTAACGTCTTAACTACTAAGCTGATTTTTGAGGGATTTTGATAAAGAGTTATTTGGGATGGAGAGGGTATCTACCCGAATAATAATAATGATATTATTTTTCTAAAGGATTGTTATTTTTATAGCATTGTCTTAACTCGTCAAGTGGCAATTTTTAAATGTAATAATTAATTAAATAAATTATTTAGTCAATCTGCAAACGTTTTATTTTCCTCTCACTATCAGATCAACATTTATGTATCATCACCCTTTACGATTGGTCATGAACTATCTATTAGAAGTCGTGGAAACCCAAATACAACAATTTAAATCAATCAGTGTAAAGTTATCGGAACATCTCGTACGTAACACGAGGGTGAACATTTGCATAGAATGGTGTGATGGCGCGATATCATTTGTCAAAATTGTTTGACTGACACTACCTGCCGCTGGAGTACAGGTTGATACTTGATTCGTAAAGTCAATTAAATAACCCAAAACAAATGTATCCAAAACCTTTTTATGATTGGACTATAAAATGATTACTTCATACAAAACTGGAACCCTTCATTTTCCCTCCAAAACCCATTTTCAAAAAGTGATCACTTACGCCACATACTGACCTTTTGCAGAATTTAGGGCCATTTTGACTGAGATTTTCTGTACATATGTATAGAAGAAGAAGATAAGTAATCAGAAAGTGATGGAAAAAACAATTGACAATGAATAAATGCTTTTTTATGTCTTTTCCTTAAAAAATGGTACGAATTATTACTACATACTATAATTAAATTTAAAAAATAAAATTTCCATCCCAGACTTCAATAGCAAAAATTATTAGTAACAATTTAACACTATGTCACATTAAGAAATTTAATATTAAAAATTCTCATCAATTTACTCATTTGAAGGTGCAATAGAGCTAATAAATTGCGCGTTAATGCAAAGATTTTGTGGTGAATGATTCATCAACGTCAAAGAACACCATGTGAACGAAAAACAAGGGATACCCACGTATATAACCTATAGGTAGAACGCATTAAGGTATTCGGGCAAGACGTCTATTGTTGTCATATCTGTAGATAAACTATGACATTAATCAATTGGAGACGACAATAGGGCCGCTCATCTCACACTGAAGCTATCGGGACCAACGTATTATGAGCTTTCGTATGGGCTCGATCGGTGTAAACAGTATAGAAATGTGAAGGCGCGACAGCTCTTCGTATTTTGGTGAATCGCGTATTGACTGAATACATCTACATAATGTGTTTGGCACTACAAAGGTAGATAACGGTTTCATTGGCAATTATTATCGAAGTCTTTTAAAATGTCACTGTTCGATTTAATTTAGGATAACCGCTTTGAGTTGTGAAAGTGAGAGTATTTCTTATCTTATTAGTATTTGGGGCGTTTTACTTTGCGATAGCAAAACCGACTTCAATATGACAGATAAAAATAGATTATCTAACTGGAATAACACTATGATGGGTACATACATATAATCGTAAAACATTATATTGAATGACATTTATTACCGACTTCAACGACGAGTATTTTTCATTCACGCTTTTTTTTCAGGTATACTTTTCTCACTATCAAATGTGATGGCGTAAAACACAAATGTTTAGTGTATATTTAACTAACACATAAAATATTACGGTCAAATTCCTTTTTGATACAAAAAAAATATACTTTACAAAACAACTACAATAAATTTATAACCAGTCACTGGAACTCAAATATTGTTTTATTTACAACAAATTAACGTTCAAATTAATTTGTAGCGTTATGCAAATTCGAACAGCGAAAGACAATTAAATTTATTCCCCGCTATTTCACGAGAACGTTTATCACAGACCCCTTGTTTGTACTGAGAACAGCAAATAATTTCATTAGTCGATATCCAAAGCCACACTTATGTATATATAAGGCAGGATTCACGGGGAGTTAGCATTAATCATATAACAAGCCCCTTTGTCTGGCGACACGTCAGTAGTTCTCTGGAGTGCTCATTACCACGAGTTCACGAAAGAGGGCTTGTGAGATCAATTACAGTAGATCTTTTAATTTAAGCGAAGTTTTAGAAAAATAATAAAGGTTTTGTCACTAAAAACCTCTGATATATTTGGCTGTTAAGATATTCAATAGGTAGGTACTAGTTGTTAAGAGATCGCTTTCAATAAATTCTGTGAATAGGGACATTGCAGTCGACAATTCATATATTTTAAATATAGTCCACCACTCTGATTAACTGCGTGTTATATGCCTTATGTATGTCTCTTTCGTCATTCACGTGCGTGATAATAACTTTACTGATCTACCTTAAAACGCTTCGCTACCTAAAACTGTTTACCTACAGTAGCCGAATAATGTTCCACTTATAGGAGCGAGTCTCTTCTAAACCCTAAATTTTATCAATGAATAGATTTCTATAAAACAAATGAATAAATAAATAAATAAAACAACTTTCGGGATCGAGAACTCGAGGTACGTGGCGAGGAGGCAGCGATCTTCGCCCCCAACTCGGAGTGAAAGCCAGGAAACAAGTGACAGACGAAAAACTTACCTCCTATTGTGGCGGCACTTACACTAGACGAGATTGGTTTTGGTGTGCCGGGTAGGAGCTTTTGTGTGATGAAATGCAATCGCCGGCGCATTTAACGCCGTGACAATGATGAATATCATCGGTAATGTGTTGATTTTTGCTAATACATACTTACTTTTCTTACTTACACAAACACTATTCTGATCCCACAAAAATATATGCAGATGTAAGTCTCGTATCATATCTTACTAATATTATAAACGCGAAAGTTTGTAATAATGTATGGATGTCTGGATGTCTGGATGTCTGGATGTCTGGATGTCTGGATATTTGTTGCTCTTTCACGCAAAAACTACCGAATGGATTATTAGTAATGAAAGTTTACAATAATATAGCTTATACATCAGAATAACACATAGGCTATAATTTTTAAAGATAGTGTGTGAATTGTCCAAAATATAACGATAATTGTCAAGTAAGTCGGGAAAAATCTGCTATCTGCGGGCTATTTTGGCGTACGTCAAACATTTTATGTTTATCCCGCCAATACGGTTAATGGTCCCCTCATATTAATGAACGTATTTAAATAAAGGTTTTGAATCGACAACATATATCCACAATATTCGAACAATTGCGCACTTTACATTTTAAAATATAGAATAATCAGTAATGAAAAGGGAGTGACATATTTGTTAGTTGTCAAATATTTATGCGTGCGTTCAGATATTTATTTTTAAACTCCTTGGTTTTACCTGGTATGTTATAAATGAGAAAATAACTATATGACTGTTACGCTTTCACGCCTAAACCATGTGACCGATGTGAACGATTTTTGGTATGGACATAAATGGGACTCTGTGGAATAAAATAGACTACAACTTATTTTCTTTCTGAACCCAACCCTGTAGTCTACGCGGACGGAGTCGCGGGCAAAAGCTAGTACCTACATACTTCAGGAAATTCAGTCAGATAACACAAATAGGACCGATATATCACGAAAAGCCTACTTTTACACTAGAGATGCGAATCGTAGAATCGAACCTCAATTTCAGACTATGTCTAACCTTATGAGCCTGTCATAAAACCGTGACTTTTAAAACATGAAGCAAAACAATTCCACAACCGCATAACAGGATATATTCATCCACGATTAAACTAAGGACTAAACGATTTGAATCCACTCTAGTAAACTGGGAGTGTCACTGACACACATTTTGATTGAGAAAAACTTTAATTGCCGAGACGATTAGAGTAAAATTGGAGCAATGTATTGTGGACGATAACAGTTCGTATTACTGTTGTAGGCGGAGTGTAACTAAATAGAACGGGAACCACGCAGATTCCAAGATAGGTCGGCGTGTGACCTGTTGGACTATTTACATTTAAATAGGCTACATTGAAATGTATTCTTTAATGTATATATAATATGATATTAATAAAATCTTAATTGGAATACCTGGTGGATCAGGGATAATCTTTTTAACAACTTTGAGCTTTGTACTAGCCTTTTATCTTATTGCTAGCTTCCATTGGGTGTATTTAATTATGTTTTTGTAGAAAATAGTTTATCGAATAATCATATAACGTATACAACTCAAGAACTCGGCAAATAAAGGGTTAATAAGGACAAGGTATTCACATTAACTAGGTATATTTGGAAAGCATTTACCCGGTAAATTCAATGAATTTTAGCTTTATAATAAATTTCGTCATACAAAATATCTATAGGTAACAATAAATATCAAATACTTTAATGTATCTTCTTCATACATAAAAACGGGTAGCACTCCGGGAGTGTCGGCAGAAGTGAAAACTTCAACATTAACGTTGTGCATTTTTGAATATATGAATAATAATAGCTCCTTAGTGTATACGTGTATGTGTATATGTATATATGTGTGTGTGTATATGTATATATGTGTATGTATGTTTATATATATATGTTTATTTATTTATATATTATATTTATATATGTATCTATTTTTAATATTATTATTTTTTAAATCATGGAATCACATATATGTACTTACACGAATTTATGCACCTATTCATATCTCTCTGCATCACCCTAAGGTTGACTGGTAGAAAATGCCTTAGGCATTAAGTCCGCCTTTATACATTCATTGCATGTATATAAAGTATAAATAAATAAATATTTTGGAATGGTTAGGGAATAATTTTGCACGACTTGCTTTATCAGTATAAAGTCATTCATTAGGTAAAATACAATATTTACTGCGTTATTGTACACAAACATAACAATATTTACTACGTAATGCGTCTTACGCATTTTCGATCTGGGTCACGTGATCTGACGCGAGTTCAACATTTTTTACCCATCCCAAAAAAAGTGCATAGCGCCGCTAAAGAAGTTTTCACTTCAAAAACCTTGCTTCATATATACATATATAGGTACACATAACGTTATGAAACGTCCATGGACGCGTAGGTACGTACAAGATCTATCCAGCTGGCCTATCTCCGGGATTATCTTTATTGAATTACCCCACGCTGGTCCCAGCACGAGACGCGACCGACTCCATTTTAGAATCGTTGCCCACTCAACAGTGCTATGTGCTGGGATTATTTTTACAACGATTTATTATTACTATGTATATGATTTGATGTATTAAATAAATGCTTGATTTCTTTAGTAAACATCATGGATATTGAGAAAGTGGGTAATTATCAATATCTTATAGTAGCAGTGGGAATTTCGTGAGAATATCTTCCCCACACATAGGTAGTAAAGATGAAACAGGAAAAATTAAAATAAACTTTTACGGGAGTGAATAAATAGCAACTTAACAAAATATTCTAAGTGAGAAGATTCTGGGACAGATTCAGATAATATTTAGAGTAGGTACTCTGTTTGTCGGACAAACATCTACGTATTTCAAAAACCTTACATTATGCCCCGAAAGTAATATAAGTAACGCTACGTTAGAGATCTTAAAGTAAGAAGCCAAACCCAAAAAGGCGTAAAAGTTGATTTTTTTAAAGTATTGTTTCAAATGATACACTAAAAATCACTACGTTTTAACATCCAAAAAGGGTGTAAGAGCACCATATATTCCAACACCACAAATACAAATGTATTATTATTAGCGACCAATTAATTTCATTATCACTTTCACAATCAGCATTAGAATCACAAATTATTATCAAAAATAAACAACATAATTACTACTTACGCCTTTTCATAAAGACAACCACTATTACTCGTATACTATAAAGTAAAAGTGAGTATATACATGTATGCACACAGTCCACCGTATCAACTAAATAAACGGTATACGAGAGTAATGTACAGCGAAACAAAGCCACCTACGCAACTTAAATAAGTCCAGACGAGCAGACTGCAGTCGGAATACTCAATGAGAAGATCCGGACCGGATATTAACTGGAGGATGTTCGATAGCTGAGCGCTCGCAACGCTCGGAGCGCTTGCACACCAACACGTATAGTAATATACATATATTATATGTAACATTGATTACATAAGCCTTAGTGGTCTAGAGGTTGGGTGTATTAGATTTGAATTGTAGGATTTGATTCTCAGATCAGAATTTACTTCATCTGAGATTTAATAACAGTTTCATCATTATCATCAGCCCACATACGTACCACTGCTATGCACAGGCCTCCTCTACATCTTAGAGGGTTTAGGCCATAGTTCACCACGCTGGCCTAGTGCGGGAAGCGGACTACACACTTAAGAAATTCCTAAGGACTTTTAGGTGTGCAGGTTTCCTCACGTATGTTTCCTTCACCGTTGAAGTATATGATAAATGATTTTAAATACACAAAATAACTTCGAAAAGCCAGAGGCGTGTGCCTGGGGTTTGAACCCGCGACCACCGAGATTCTCGACCGCGCGCTTAAACCTCGAGTCTATCACTACTTAATAGTTTGTCTAGTAAATAAAAACACCCAATAGAGATACCTGCAGTTCTAGCCACACAGACGACCTTACTTATTTAATCTTTAGGTAATTTATCTACTTATACTACATGCTTTGTCCTTCTCTGTTGATTGACATCTGACGTTAGAGAAAAGGAGACAAAGAATGTTTAAGAAATATTAAATTAACTAACTATAAGTAAGATCCATAATGTTTTGGATGGTATCTCAATCACGAGACTGTATAGTGATTACAGTGAAGTAACACAAAAAAGTTTAAGTAGGGTTATTGTTATTATAATGTACTTATGAAATAATCATTACCTACCTACATAAATATTGAAATTTCCCAATTTCTGGGCTAGAACATTTTCTATAGTTAGTCTTATTTTGTGTATGAAATACTAGTTGTTTTCCTAAATAATGTTCTTATAATACTACTAAAATATAGTTTATACATATACATAACCTCATGCTTGTATTCTCGAATGGATAGGGAGAGGTGCATTTCTGCACCCACATTTCGCCGGGTAATCAGTCCCACGTAATAGGGGCGAACCCATTAACAGTTTTCGAGCATATTTTCAGGCTCCGGGCCCAATAACACTGCCCATCTCGGGAATTGAACCCGACTCCTTGATAGCCGGCATACTCTTGTGCCGCTAAACCACGAGGTAATGTTACAATAATACTCGTATTACTAAAATGTAGTTTGTTTCCCTAAATAAATATATAAATGGGTACAATGTTAGATTAGAAAGTGAAACGTAAATATAGCATTAGTGGTTCGTGACTGCACGCTTTAGCATCGCCAATGCAAATGAGAGCCGACCTTCGACCGCCTGCGTTGTATAAGTAGCTTTGCTATGAAAGTGTGTTACGCTTTGTAGCTAAATCGCTGAAACTATTATTACTATGGCTTTTGACTGCCACTTTGGTCACATAAGCGTGCGAGGTACGGCTGAGAGGTCTTGGGTTCGATTACCGGGTCGGGAAAAATGTAGTGTTTTTTTCCTTCGAATATTAACTAGTGACAAAAACGGCAATACATTCGCCACTTATAATACGGTATAAAAAAAAAAACACATGCAGCAAAAACTGCTTGTGGAAATATACCCCTGCCTACCCCTACGGGTGAACAGGCTTGAGTGTATGGATGGATTTTGATATTTTGAACGGAGGTAATAATATCTCAGAGCGGTTGTAGTAAAACAAAAGATAAAATACGTTCTTGACTGTAAGTTTTAATGTAAAGTTTTCTTTATTTCCCCATATGCGGCTTAAAGAAACTTAAAATTGCTAAGGCTTTGATCAAGTACCTACCTATATTGGCCAAGGAAGATTACTCGACTTCTCTACTTGAAAAAATGTTGTGGAAAACTTTTAGATTTTGAGGCTTTTTCGGGACATTTCGTTAATATATTCTAAGGAAATTCGATCCGAAGTGACTTTTTTAAATAAAAATACTTTACACGTTTTTACAATTTCATTAATTACATTTACTCAAAATCAAAGCAACTTAACATTCAACAATTCCGACACAAAACTTACGCTAAGTAATCCAGATTACAATTTACAATAATAGAGCAAAAACAAACAGAACGACCATTATCCCAACCAACGACAATTGTGTCAGACTGACGCGACGGACGGAGCGCAACCAAAGGAGGTCCGCCAACACTCGACACCGGCCTATATAGGGTTACTCGTCCACTACCCTTCAGTGGCGGTACTTCCATAGAAGCCCAAAAGCGTTACACGTTAATTGTGTAATGTCTAGTTTATAATTGTTTATTGTGAGGTGTTTATTTATCAAATTTATTTTGTTGAATAAAGATTTAGAGCTTAAATATTATTATCCTGAACATTGAAAGGCAAACTGGACTTTTGGGCTTCTATGGAAGTACCGCCACTGCTACCCTTCTGTATTCTAACAATATATAAAACATACCCAAATTAATGAAGACAAAAGTGCTCTAAACTAAATCCATAATCACATCGTTAAATTGACCCATTTAAGTTATCATTACCATATCTACTGCAAATTTTATTCTAGATTTAACATTCCTTTCACAAATATAGACAAAATAAGAGCGAGACTTCCAGCTAAAATGTGAGTGTAGTTGCGGCCATCATAAATCATGTAGTACCGTTAAGTAACACATTACATTTAAACACAATTTGTATTTGTAATGCGGCCTCAGTATGATGTATCGCGTGGGTATGTGTTGGGTATATTTTTTAAATTTCGTGCCGAAGAAATTGTGATAGACGATAAGTGATTAATTACTACACGATATGGAAAAAAGCGAGTTTATCGAAAAAATAATTGATGTAAAAACAACAAAAAATGGTGTCCATAGATTTTTTTTGTATAAATATTAATAACGTACATATATACATACATAAACTCACGCCTGTATTCCCCGAAGGGGGCGGCAGAGGTGCATTTCTGCACCCGCATTTCGCCAGGTAGGTATGTATCAGTCCCACGTAATAGGGGGCGAGCCTATTGCCGTTTTTCGGGCACATTTCCAGACTCCGGGCTGTTACTGAAAATTTCCTAATGGAAAAACCCAATAACACTTTGCCCGACCCGGGAATCGAACCCAGGACCTCTAGATCCCACGGCACATACTTGTACCGCGAGACCACGAGGCAGTCGTGTCGTAATAACGTGTTACATATTAATAAAATAGACATTAAAATACAATCTTAACGACGGCGATATCAATGATTATTAAGCGAGAAGACCAAAGAAATGATGATACAAGAATGCCTACAACTCTTGCTTAATTATAATGATTTCAATATTATGAAATTACATGACTTTAGAATCTATTAATTTCGCGACATATTATGAGTACACTATATACCTACACGATAAATGCAGACACATCTCACACATTTTGATACAAATCTAGTTTTTTTTTTTATTCTGGCTCGGCAAAGTTACCCCATTGCACCTGATGGTAAGCGTAATGGAATCCTAAAAAAGTGTCGGCCAGCGAAAGATGATGATCTCCCGTTGGTCGACATAATCATGCCAGCCGAATACCTCTTCAACTTTCTTGTGAAGAAGTTTGGCGGACTAATACCATGGTGATAAAAGGACCGCCCGCGACAAACCAGCCAAAAAAACCTTGTCTTTAATCATATACTACGAAAGTCTTTTCTGTCTCAGAAACACAGGAACACAACATAATGATTAGCCTGAAATCGAATATCTGATTATAAATTTAGAATTAAACAAAATTTTATTTAAATAAGTAACATTTAAATGTTCTAGGTATGGACCGACAAGGCTTCATATCTTAGACTTACGCTATTGATTACTAGGACTGGAGTCGGTAATAATTCACTCGTTAAACTATGTGGGCAGGTACAAATGTTGATAAAACTATGAATACACTAATAACTGCAATTAAATACGTAATAACTAGTCATTACTACCGCCACTAACTGTACTTTATTGATAAATTCTTATTGATTAATTCACATCTGTGGCATTAATGAAACGCTCTTATGTTTCACGGATTGGATTCGCTCGCTCGCGGGTAGAAAGGAAATGAGCTATGTCAATGACACTAGTTTATCGAGGACGAAATGACGTATGTAATTACCCTCACGCCTGTATACTAAATTTATAGGCAGAGGTGTTCTTTACCTAAGTTTCGACGGCAACAGAGTCCAACGTAATAAAAATAAAAGGCGAGCTTTTTGCTGTTTTCCAACTCCGTAAATATTCTAAAAGTTCTTAGGAATTTCTCAGGTGTGTAGTCCACCAACCCGCACTAGGCCAGCGTGGTGGACTAAGGCCTAAACCCTCTCAGTTGTAGAGGAGGCCCGTGCCTAGTAGTAGGACGTGTTTGGGCTGATGATGATGATGAAATATTCTAATAAAATCGTCAAAGACACAACTAGGTATTTTTCTAATACCATTTATGTCGCAGTATCAAAATAAACAAATAAATTGTCACTAATATTTCTTATTAGAATAAATATTAATAAATACACTCGTATTAATGCCTTCTCTATTTTCTTGGCAATACAATACAGTATTTTAATGAAGAGTCAACTTATATCAAAAGTGTAACTCATATCTTTCACCTGCGCGCTCATTAGCGGCGAGACATCCATCATTTGTTTCTTTAATTATTGCATACTCGTAATAAGTGTGCAAATAATCCGCTTATAACTCTTGATGTAAGAAGACTTATTGTTTCAAAGACGCGTGTCATAAAACTCAAACTAATTAACTATTACAAATTACATACTTAACCTCACGCCTATAATCCCCGAAAGGGTAGGCTGTGGTGCATGTTCTGCAGCCATAATTCTCCAGGTATAACTGTAATTAGATATTTTATCAGTCATCATCATTTATTTATTTCCACTTTCTTGTTTAAACTAAATTAAATCGAGAAAAAAATAAGGTCTAGGCAATATCTTCCAGACAACCTTTGGATGGATAATAGAACAGGAAAAATAAAGACGGTGGCATAAAGTGTATAGAAAAAAATATCATCATCATTATTAGCCCATATCGTCAGCCACGCTGGCCTAGTGCGGGTTGGCGGACTAGGTTAGTCACTATTACAAAATATTATATGAAAATCCTTTTGAGAAACCCTCTTCGTATGGAAAAGGCTGAACAGAGTCATATTTAGTAATATCACCACTCTACTCACTCTCTCACTCTCTCACCTATGATTTAGTAATATCACCCCTGATCCTTACCCCTACCCCTGATGGAAAGCTTTAAGCACTATGCTGGTTAATACGAGTATACCTATACGAACAGAAAGATGCTAATCTCTCGCTAAACCACGCAGTTTTTTATACAGACCTCAAGCTAGATATTTCAGGTTACGAATGTAGTTTTATCATAATTCTTTGCACGCACAAATTTAAAACTTCTAAGAGTGCTTGATTTCGTGCATAAATATCATATTAGGACATTTTTAAGCAATTCAGTCAGAATAAGCCAGAATGTAATACCAATTATTTATATTTATTTAACTACCATTTTTTTTTTCAAATCAAATTAAAATCATTTATTTGCGAATATGGGTTACAAATAGTTCTTATATAATTCTTAACTTTATTGTGTCCTAATGCTGAGAAATTGCCTCTACTGTGTTTTTCAACTTCTGCCATATATAATGATGTGCCATATAATGGATTGACCGGATTATTTTTGCTATCCTTTTAAAATTAAAATAAACTAGCAACTATGTGGAATTCGGATTCTTGCGTTTCGTATAAGACACACGAGTCATTCAACTTGTTATTCCTATAAAAACATACACACGCCATGCGTGAACGCATTGGGGGAAAGTAGAGAGCTATGCGGTTCGGGTGCGTTCACCGCAACAACCGGCGACCGTTACCATCTGTTTCGGCTTCCGTCATTACTTTGAGTATTGAATTCCAATAGTAAACACACTACTTAACTGGATTGAAAAAAAGGTTGTAACGTTGCAATCAAGAAACAAAACAGGAGGCACTTCGGGAGTGCCAGCAGAAATGAAAACTTCAACATTACCGTTGTCCTTTTTTGAATATTTTGGAATGGCTAGGGAATAATTTCGCACGAATTGCTTTATTTATCATTTTAAAAGTAGGTACTATTATTTACGTGGTCAAATAAAGTATTTACTGCGCTATCGTACACAAACATGACAATTTATATTTCATAATGCGTCTTACGCATTTTCTATCAGGGTCACGTGATCTGACGCGAGTTCAACATTTTTACCCATCCCAAAAAAGTGCACAGCGCCGCTAAAGAAGTTTTCACTTCAAAAATATTCAGTTTGTTATTACCTATTACATACTTCATGATATTAATGAAATATGTGAAGTTTTGAAATGGTTTACCAACCAGCCTTCGCATTTCCTACTATATAACCTGGGTCCTTTAAGCGTAGTGTAAAAAGCATCTCGTAAAAAACATGAGTGTGTCAAGCGACAATATATGGGAATCTCTCGCCTCTTCATGCTCTATTCATCATCCAATGTAGGTACTTACCGTCAAGAACTGTTTTCTTGTAACAGAATAAAAAAAGTGGACAATCTAAAGAGGGAAACAACGATAATCCAAAAAGTAAAATACGTCAAAGCCAACTCACCTGATTTCCGCAACCGAAGATGTTTGGAGCTGACAATGGTTGTCTATAGAGTCACAAATACATCGCTAGTTTGGCCACAAGAACGCTATGGACCCAGGAACTTAGCGATGGTCTATCTCCGCGACGGAACTCACGCGATGCGCTCGGCGGCGCTCACGAGACTCGACGAATGACAAGCGAAAAACAAATGACGACTAACTACTCTCCATTGGATAATATTTTTAAACTAAGAATTAAATTAAAATTGTATCTTACTATAATAAAATTGTAAAAAAATAAATAAATTTATAACAAAAAAGCTTATTCTAACTAACTCCACTAAGAAGACAATGAGTTGGTTTATTCGTTACGCTGTCAGATCTAAATTAATCGACCGATTTTAATAAATACACTACATTGTTCCTGAGCCCAAAGACAGATCATTTTTATTACCTAATATGAACAAATTATGCCAATGAGGACGCGAACAAAATAAAAAAATATAATTTTATACAAAAACTATATTTATAAAAATCGAATGAAGTATTATTATGGAAAATTACTACAAACATAATTTCTCCTACCTTTTAATAAAGTCGCCATTATCTGCCTTTTGGGTTCTTCTTTACTTACCTTAGTTTTATTTCTTCTACCTGCCATATCCCACAATTACGTGGGGACAATACAAAGATATCATTGCTATACCTGCTGTGAAATGTATGCAGATTAGACGCTTATTATCCGCTGCTTATAAACTTTTTCTGCAAAACTGGCTTTAGTTAGGTATCCCAGAATGCTGCGATCGGAATAGATCTACATAAGAAGTAAAATATATTCACATCGCTTCATACAACTCAACACCACTTAGACAGTACTGTAGTTACCATCAGGAACTAGCGCAGACACTGTGTTAATCCAAACCACACTAGTTTTTGTTTATTTATTAACTTTAATGTACTTGTACACACGGAAATGAAAACACAGAGCAAATAGCATTACAATTGGCGGTCTTCTCGATCAAGGCGATCATTTAGAGACAACCATAGGATAGACAAACAGAAAGGATATATGACAGGGTAGTCAATGTGTAAAACATGCAACTCATACATAAATACATAGCTACCTACTACATACAAAATTCTACAAAGACGGAGCGATTTGTGAATGACTGACAGGAGTGGTGTTCTTTAACAAGTCTTTTGTAGGTAGGTACTCTATATTTTCTCAGCGGACAGACCCTAGCCTAGCCTAGCCATCGTTGGTGTGTTACCCTCTACAGAAGCGGTCTATCAAGTATATTACGTCAATTATGTAGAAGTATAATTTGTCTTCTATCATTTATAAGCTGACACTATAATTGTGCGATCGATAAAAGGTTTATATCAACAGATCGCACATTTATTGTAATTTTAACACAATTGTCAGTTGCTTTTCATTTGCTATTCAATAATTGCTACTTTGGTCCATTATTCGGTCTTCTGGAAATGTAATGAATGGTTTCAAAGTGAAGGTATCAATGCAATGAGAAATCAATGCTTGAATAACTGTTGTTAAAATGTCTTCGAACTAGTTATTCGTTGTTAAGTTGAATCTATAAATTGATACTGAAATTAATAATATGTTTCATTTTCAACTTCTTTTTAACTTTAAGCTTGAAGTTTAGCAGGTTGTGATAGTAAGTAGTATGACAATTGGTTATTTCTATTCTACAGCAGTGATGGCCTCGAGGTTTAGGCGCGCGGTCGAGAATTTCGGCGGTCGCAGGTTCAAACCCCAGGCACACACCTCTGACTTTTCGAAGTTATGTGTGTATTCACAATGAATTATCACTTGCTTTAACGGTGAAGTTCTTAGGAATTTCTTAGGTGTGTAGTCCGCCAACCCGCACTAGGCCAGCGTGGTGGACTAAGGCCTAAACCCTCTCAGTTGTAGAGGAGGCCCGTGCCCAGCAGTGGGACGTATTTGGGCTGATGATGATGATTCTAAGCACGTTAAACGTACCTCATACCTGTGACAGTAGGTACGTATGGGTAAAAAATACTGCAACTCTATCGTAAAATCACTTGAGCATTTATATCATTTTCTCTATTAGCGATTTAACGTGTATAATAGTACTTTTTCTGGCCCTGATTGGTACTTAGCAATTAGAATATTTATGATTGTTTTTTTACATACAAGAGTCACGATCTATTATATAATTACGCTCATACAAGGAATGTAGAACTCATAAATGTTCAATGAAGTAGAAGAATACAGGTCGCTTTGAACATGATGAACTCAAAGTTGTGGCTTACATAATGATTCACTGGGAAGTGGTATAACAGAATATTAAAAAAATGCTACTTCATTGCCTATACAAAAATGAATTTAGTGGTATTTATTTTATGTCATATTTTTATTTTCTTTTAATTATGTGTGGCCAATGGCAATTTTATAATCGATTGTTTTTCAAATTTAGAATATCTCAAAATCATAAAATTTGTGATTTTTTATTCAAACTTTGCAACTAGCCAGTTTTTTTAAAACCTGGCTCCAAGATTTGAATGTACCTTTAGCGACGGCCTTTTAATAATATGCTCCGACGGCTTCCAACATAGGTAGGTACTGACCGAATAGTAGGAAATGGAAATAGGTTCGATAGATTTCTTAGCCAGCTGTTTTTATAAAATATTGTTTTCTAAACATCATAATAAGGAATCAATATGTACTGTTTCGAGTTTTATATAGAATAACTAAGAAGTTAAAGATGATATACCTATACCGTTTTTAAACTATTCAATACAAAACTTGTCCTATCCAATTATACGTAACTGATCTTTTTATGAACATTATTTTATCTACTAACATCCAAGATGTCTTTGAATTACACAAACATTGCGTCAAATATAAAACCCAGCCATTTCTAGGACATTAGGCTTTAGACTTGGTACCTTATACCTACCTAAAATGTATCTTCTAAAAAAGACACGTACATACATCGCTATCACAACAGCTGTTGTCTATTCCCATTTATACGAACACTTAAAAAATTCAAAAGCAAAACCTATACACACCTATACTACGTGACGCAACTCCCTGAACGCTGAAACGTTCTGTTTGAAGACGGTACGTGTGAAAAATGTAATTAATAAGGACAGATATATACAACTTACCTTTTATGGAGGGGGATGGTTGCATTTCAATCGGTGTCAACTTCAAATGTAACGTCCGACGTGAATCCAGCAGGCAACAAGTTTCTCACGTTGGTTTCGTAGATTTTATTTCAAGGTATTATTTTTTGAATTTGGAATACTTTATTAAATGTTTTAATTATTGAATGCTTGTAATTTCTATAACAGTTAATTTAATGTGTTCATAATAATATTGGCGCAATTTAATGTTTTATTGTTATTGCTAGATATTTAATTTGTTGATGATGAGTGTATCTATGAGATGAAATGCATTTACTAACATCAAAGTAATAGGTAAATTTTGCACTACGAAAATTTATAATTGTGTTTTATTTGAAGAATGTTATTATATTTATGTTTTCTGAATAGTAAATTTGTTATGAAATATAAAGTTATAAGAAGAGTTTTATAAGCTTTAGTATTTCGTAAAATTGTTGAAATGGAACTGAAATTTTATATGCGATTTTCGAATTATTGAATTTGTTAATTGATTTATTTATTTTATTTTAACTTTTAACAACGCCTAATATTTTATTTCTTGTCCTCATTTAAATTGTCATTTAAATTCTATTACGCAATAAAGAAAATAATAAACATTTCGTAGATCATTATAGTGACGAAACTTGCGCGGTGAACTGTACAATATAATAAATGAGTTGGGCTGCGTCCGAGTTGCTGCCGCGTGGGAGTGCCAGGGCCAGGGCGGGGCGTGCGGGGGGACCGCCCTAAACAAAATGGCGGCCGCCTGGGCGCCAATTTTTGAATTTCGAATTTACTCTTGGGTGAAAAAGATGGGTGAAAAAAGATTGGCATACAATAATTAATTATAACTTAGATGGATAGAAAATGGCATACTTTTAAAATATAACATTAATAAATGTACTAGATTTTGGACAAAACATTTGATTTTTAAATAAAATATGCTAAAACAATTTAAAATTATAATATCACATTTATGAGAAATTTCATACTAAAACTCAAAACAATAATAGTTACCACTAAAAATAAAACATAATAAACAAAACAAATAACTTCAATAAATTTCTCGCGCCTGTTTTGGTATGATTTACACAATATTTTCATTGAATAAAATGTGCAAACACTCAAATAAACCGACAAATTAAATGATGATGTTAAATGTTAAAGCTAATGCAATCAATAACCGTGTGACAGGAATATTTCTTAACATGGTCATAAATTAAATTTGTTCCCACAAAGGCTCGCCGAACGCGGGCATCTATAAACAAATCGTTATTGCAACTTAAGGACCCATTTAAAAGCTATAAATTTTTACGCACAACGCATTTCCTTTCTTAATTCTACACAATAAAGTCCAATATTCCTTATACAAAAACCACGCTTCAGCTCTCATAAACTATTTCAAGTAACGGCTAAATGAAGACACACATCGCCCCTCCTTGTCGCACACGTGTAATCCGACAATAGAGTGATAAAGATGTACGATATTTACGAGGTGTTTATATCGATACAGCGGCGTTGATTTAACCATTGCTTTAGTTTATTGCAGTCAATAAAATTGAACGTTATGAGGCAAGGTCGCAAGTGAAGAATCGTCGGTGATTCATGTCTTTATCTTGGGACAGAAAAGTTTAATATGAACGGCTTTTTTCACTTCACGGCTTGTGGGGCCACCCGCTTTTGTACGCTGAAGTGTTGACGCACTTTGACCAATTTGAGAAATAGAGAGAATGTTTTTTGGGAACCTTAGTTTTTGGATCAAGTACCTATTAGTCTCTTGTCTATAAAAAAATACTACTTTTGTTAAAGACAAAACGCAATTTAACAGTACAAATGTGTTTTTCTTAGATTCTACGGGCACCTGACTTATCAATAATTCTAGTCTTAAATCTTTCAACAGAGATTGATAACGAATCCTTTATTATTACAATAGTAAACCTGATGCCATGCCTAGTAAAAAAAACTTAATTTAATAGTGATATTGATACTTGCTTATCCAATTTTGAGTTCCCAAAGTTTATATTAAAATAAGACCAATCTATTGTACAATAAAGACATATGTAAATGCATTGGAAATATCAAAAATAAAAAATAAATGAGATAGAGGGTGACCCCAGTAGCGATGTCAAGCGGAGAAAGGAAAACTAATCTTATTAGAAAAACAAGTCTTATAAAAGGTCTAAGCTCCTATCTAATGGACGAAGAAAAATATCCATTAGGTTCTACAGTATACATGTAGATATGTTGATTAATCAAACAATAACTAGAGATCAACGAGTTCTTTAAATAAATTTAATCAATTTACCAATCTAATTGTTATCATTTAAAGACCTTTTTCAAGTAAACATAACTGATCACCTTGTTAAGATGATCATCATTATATTTAATGACGTCGAATATTTTCCAAATCAGTGTCTATTTTAAAATTTCTAATTACGAAGTAGAACATAGAAGTGCCCAAATATAAAAAAAAATTAAGTCTCCATTCACCATATGCGGAGTCCATCTCGCAACAATCGCTCAACCAATTGCCACCAATATGGCTACACGTGACATTTATCAGACGACCGTGAACCCAATGTGGACCAAGTGCAACGGCACCTCAGACCTCATAAATATCACTTATCATTGCAAGACACGTCCACTGTCCAAGACCTAGCAACGCTTCAACAATAAACTCAAACGAAGGCCAACCTACAATAGCCAAGGAATTGAGAGAAATTGGATTGTTTACATCCGTTGGTATAATAAAAATACTCAGATCCCGTTTGACAATTAGTACTTGGTGTTGTCAAAGCGACAGTTCTGACAGCTGTCAGTTGTCAAACGATATCGAAGGTAAATCATGCGCACTAGTAGACTTGAAGGCTACTTCGTGACAGTTGTGTTGTTTGTCGAAAGATTCGTGTCTAGTTTGGCTATTAGACCGTAATATTCAATAAGAATTTGGTATTCCATTTTTATAAATTCCTTTCTATTTTCTGACTAATACTCGTATATTTATGATAAATCTAATATTCCACAACCCAAAATTAGTAAATAATAAATTTTAAAATTCAATGATATTTACAATAAATAAACACTTTTTAATATTTTTCACAAATGCAAACTTCTATGAAAAAACAAGATGCATTTTAGCGTTAGTTGGAAGTGCCCTATTAAGCAAGTGACAATACCTACTACAGCACTGGAATCTTACAATACCGAATTTAGTACCACCGCATACCTAAGTTTCTACCCAATAACTGACTGAAAGGGTCTGGAGATATTGCTCAAGGCTCTTTAAAACCTTTCCAATCATCTTCATACTTTTAATTCTAGCTGTGCCCATATATGTATGATCGTAAACACATGTTTAATAGGCCCTTATTAATAGACTGGAGGGGGCAAAAATGCCTTGAAAGTTGATAGAATTATGCCGACAATCTCAACTACTACTTCACATTTTTTTAAAGATACAGAAATACTACAAAAAGGCTGAAATATATCTCACCAAGTCACATAAATATAATAGACCATTCGTATAATTATGAATGATATTTTTACATAAAACTTCTGTTATTTTTAACATAAAACTACATGTATATAGGTACCGTTGTTTGCCATTCTAAATTTAAATACATAACAAAAATAGGTCGAAATACCTGAACACAAACCGACTTCCGCACACTAAATCACCCTTACCATTAAAAAGCCTGCAAAACCGTAATTGCCTCAATTTCCAACTTGTCAAAATCACATTAGTTCATTTGGAGAATAATGGCTCGCCTTCAGCGCTCATTGGACGGCGGGGATTATTAAAAACGCATTAGACGGGGCCACACCTAGACGTATAAATAACGTGAAATAAAAAAAAAACTAATTTCGAGATTTGTAGGGGGACCAATCATCCGTGACTGACACGGAAGGAACGGGGCTTGTATCACGCGAAATCATTATTTTGTCGTTAGGGCCACAATATCTGGATCGTTTAAAAAGATTTTACAAGGGAGTAATGTAAAGACGGTGTTAAGGCGGCTTGTTTGTAGGTAGAATTGTTTGAGCGAGTTTTCACTGTTTTTTTTTATATGTTGGTAATTTCGTATAAAATATGTAAGTGTTTTAAGAATAAGTAGTAGGTACCTATACATCAATTTGTGAAACAAAATGGTGTAAAAAATATTCAATACGAGTATTAAAGGTGTATAACAATAAAATGTCCGAGTACAATCATTATGCTTTATTAATTTCATGTATTTATATATTTATGACAATATCGTCTCGCCTAACCTTATTAAGTTACTAATTATAGTTATTTTTCATAAATTTTGAATCGATAGGACATAAGTGAAATTAAATTGTTCAAATTAATAATTCATAAATTTTCCACTCTACTGACCTAATATTTCTTAAAGATTGAGGACAGTTGCCGATAGACCTAACGATCAAAACTTAATTTTACTTCGATAAACCTAATTTTTATTCAATTTAAGAAACTTTACAAATTGAATTCAAATGTGACGCTGTTATCTGGCGGGGCTGGAAACTTTCATATCCATTGCACTCGAGGTACAAAGTACGGCATTTAATTATAAAAAAAAACTAAGTTATGCTGCTTATTTCTATATAGTTTACAAAGCATGTAGTTTGAGCAAACACGAAAAAAATCAAATCTCCCAGCCAGATATTCGTCTGTTAGATCCAACCAATTCGAAAATTAAAAATGAACAAAAGCGAACCTAATTAAGCGAATCAATAAATAAATATTGAATATATCGACAATATACAATTATTACAATTTACATTTCACTTAACGAACACAGCACAAATAATAATATTTATATTAAAAAAATGAAACCTGCTCACTGAGTTCTAAGTAAAAAACGTTCACTAGTTACAAACTATGTGAGAAATAATTTACAAAGTTTACATTATTAAGAAAAACGTATAACGTGAATCCTGACAAATACCTCCCCCCCTCCGAATTTCACTCCCCCTCGTTTTCAATTTAATAATATCCTTTACACTATAGTGTTACGAGTAAATACCTATAGTAATCAATCTTCGATATTTTTTACGTATATCGGGTTTCCTTATGCAATGATTTTATAAAAATACCATTTTAAAACGATCTCCATTCTATCGGTCCAATGTTGTGTCGATTTAACAGTGGTTACTCTACACTGAACTTCAACGGTTTATTTCCTAACTTTGGTATACTGAGTACATGTATATTCGTATCTACTTTACACAAAGGAGTCTGAAGTGAGAAATCAATACTTTCACCTACAACTTTGAAGGTAACTTTTATTATCATAGTTCATTTTCAACGTTCAGCATTTAAGATGTCTTTTAAACGTCCACTCTCGGGCGTACGCCGTATACTAATATGTCATAATAGAAGTTTATCAAAGAATATGTTATGATTTAGATAATTGTCTTCACCTAAACAATAAGCTTCGTTCTCGTAACGAGGTACGATAATAATAGATTTCTTACACGCTTATTTATCAGTTATTAATTACGTATATGTGTCATCAAAAATCGTATACATTGCACTTGTATAACTGGCCTTCCGCACTACTTATTACGCGTACAGTCAATAATTCATTAAAACAAACATAGACGTCACATAAACACACATACTGCAAAACTCAAAAACACCAAGTGATCGTTGTTTCACAAATTAATCTCGATATTATTCACACTAAAACAATTGTACATTATAAAATCTAAAATTTATCATGTATTTACAAAATAGTATTTCGTCAGCTTAAGAAAGAAATAAAACATCAAATATATTAAATAATAACAATATGGATACTAATTGCCTTCTTATCAATGGTTAATTATAAGAGGTCCTTATGGTTTTGTGATTCAAAATTATGAGAGATTCGCTATACCCTCTGACGTGGTGCTTGACGTTAAAGCTAAGTGGAATCATGACCGACTATTGACGCGAGGAGTTGAGAATAAACGAGCCACGCTACGTGTAGCGTCCCAATGTACAGATGTACAATAAATACAGGCGAATAACAAATGCGCGCTTTTAACGGAACACTAAAAATTATACATAGTCATATTAGTCAAGCACTGCGTCAAATACGTTCCCAACAAATAGTTCGGGACAACGTTTCCAGAGTACGAGTAAGAACAAGAAACAATTCCAAAGAATGACATTATTCAACTATATAATCACATAAACGTCAATACAGATTACTAATCATTATACGCTGCGTTTTTGGTAATTATTGGTATTGAGATTGTTCTATAAATTAATTTATACTTAACAACTGTAAAAATCTCTTCATCACACTATCATTACTCTTTATTTCAAATCACTAGGTTACGTATTAGTTATAATGTAATATTATCATGAAAAGTCCAACATACAATTTATACAAATTAAACTGTTCTAGTAACTTCGGCCTTCGGACCAATTGTTTCAGATTTATCGACTTCATCGAAGCAATCGAACGTAAAATTCGACGTGGGGCGAAATATTAGAAGGAAAACCAACGCTGGGTGACGGCGGTAGCGTGATCCAATCTGAAACAATTTGGTCGTTTGCTTGGACCGCGTGAACTAAGCTAGAGGCCTTCACTGCGGCGAAGTGGGCGGACTCATGTTGTCCGGCTCGTCTCCGGAACCAGGCTCGCCTTTGGTCTTGTTCTCCTTCTTCCATTTCATGCGGCGGTTCTGGAACCAGATCTTGATCTGTCTCTCGGTGAGGCAGAGCGCGTGCGCGATCTCGATCCGTCTCCTCCGCGTCAGGTACCGGTTGAAGTGGAACTCCTTCTCCAGCTCGAGCGTCTGGTAACGGGTGTACGTTTGCCGACCCCGCTTCCGTTCTGAAATCACACAACAACACACGTTTCAATACAAATTTAAAACAACGCATTCAATATAAAACGGTAGGCAACCCTGACCGATGTCAGACGTTAAAAACTGCATAGGCATTCCTGATAAATGGTGGTTATTTGTAAACGGCGAACACTCCCGGCGGAGTTAATTGAAAATTGTTTTGAGCTTATCAATTTGTTAATTGTTTTTGCTTGTTGGACATTTCTCATGAACGTCGAAAGAAGCAAAGTTTTATGAAAAACAAACCATCGGGAGGTTTTAATGGAATTAGGGAAATGCAAATTGAAAATGTTTGTGTCTATCAAAGCGTGTTTTACATGAAAGATACAAATGGCATTAAGAGCTCTAAAGGTGCTTCCAGTTAATCCGTAATAATCCGTTAATATTAATTATGACGCTTAGTGAAGTGGACGAATATGGCGCAATGATCCTAGTTCTATAATTAAGGGAAGCTATTAGCGGGACATATACAAATAGATGCTGCAAATAAATTTACGTATAGTTTATAATAGTGACGTAGAGTCGGCGCCGCTTTGTGAGTCCGTGCAGTACCGCGGGAATATGTCATAAAACAGAATCTGTACATATGTACGGACTCAAAGAGTCGGGCCGAAGCGCTACCGAAGCCAATTAAAATAATTTAAGGCGCCCGCGGGCCTTTTTCATTTTGTAATCATTATTCTTCGAGGAAGATGCGAAGCCTATTATACACGGTTTAGAAGATTCTCTGAACTGTAATTTATTTGAATGGAAAAAAGAAGGAGCTTAAGTTGAAACTGCACGTCTCATACTTGATTACAATGAATTAATAGACTACGGGCCGAGCGAGACCAATCAAAACTGAATATACATCAGAATGGAGATGAAAGAATAACTAAGATCATTCGGTATGTTTACTAGTATTAAACTTCCATTTACGAAAAAAATACAATTTATTAAACATGATTACCAAACATCTTAAAAGAGATAACAAATTTAAAGGTATGTTTACGAACTACAAATAATCTTTTGATCATGTAAGTGGCGATACACATACAATTTAGGCAACGACACGACAAAATCTATTACATATTGCACAAACACCGCAATGGGTAGATACGTATACCGTTAACCTTAATTCGCCCAAAGTCACGATGTAAGTATAAATACATTCGAAATTGAAACAGTTGAAGTTTTGCAAGTTCGTAACAAAGCCGAAGTTGGTTGATTATTTTCGGTTCAACTGTAACACGCAAAACGACTCGCCGTACAAGATAAACACGCAAACTTCGAAGAAATACGCCGACACGAAACTCGGGGATTACATTGCGAATGACACTGTACCAACTATTTCCCAGAAACACAATATTCATAACGACCACAAAAAAAAGTACACGAAATGTGATGACAAGACGTTTTGTAACGTTGTTGCTGACAAACGACCTACCGACTGAGCTGGTAATGTCATCAATATAGATAACCTTTGGCCGTGGAGCATTAATCTCGAGATTTGTTCAGTGAAACAATACGTGGATGTAAAAGACTCTGTGCTTATTACAGCCGACGACGCTAGGGTTGTTGCAACGGATTCAAAATTATCGCCCACTTGTTGCACGGGAAATTGATAACAGCCTCATCGTCCCGCTGCCGAGTTTTGGGACGAGTTCAAGAATGCACATATTGTTAACTTCCCATATTTCTACCCATAATTTGATCTAATCAATACATTGCCTGGAAAAGGTACTAGAAGTTTCGAAGAAATCGTTTTACAGCTGAGTAAATCTATTGATCAGTCAGATATAATAATCCCAGTATCTACAACAATAAGGTTCACGTCTTGCGTCGTGAACCTCACCCAAAACAAATATTTATCGATCACACAAATATTTAGGCAATTTTTTGTCAAAACAATACCAAGTTATTCAGCTTTCGTTGCATTTCATTTTCCACAATACATTTCTTTTCCATCAACACTGTCTTTAAGACGTCCCTCATCACATTGATAGAATATTCCAAAATATTGCGAAGAATTTCGCATATTTATACTATAATCTTCATAAACTCGTGGCCAGTCATCAAGTCATCTCTTCACGCCGAAAATTTCAAAACAAAGTCGTATATATGCTTATAGCTCATGAAATCCCCACCGTACCGCTCTTTATATATTACGCTAGTGGTTTCATCGCACACTCAGATGCATAAAACATGATCCCAACGTCAGATTTAAACCGTACGTAATAAGAGCATTAAGGAGGACAAGAATCGTGGCGGGCAAACGCTGGCGGTAAAACGCTAACGTATATATACTTCTATTAGAGTGAGCTACTGCCAATTTTTACTTTCTATGGAAATTGGATTTCAGTTCATTGTATCTATAAAGTACCTAAGCATTATTATTACTTTTGCGTAAAAAAGTACGTGAATACCGCATAATAATCATTTAAAGGAGACATTCGAAGCAAATTACTTTGAGAGTAAGCCAATTACTGTCTTCTAGGCTTCCATTAGAGTATCTCTCGCCGTTTATGTCTTGCATTCTACGAGTAATATCTTGCGGCAATACTTTATGCTACAAAATATGGTTTTACTTATAATCACCATCAAACGAAATATACGGCTAAAGAACTATGTGCTTCCTTTGCGTTACATTTCCGTTTCAAAGTTTAAGAAAGCTGAGTTACGAGTACATTATCAATTGATTTGCTATTTATTTGTTTCCAAATTAGATATTTTTAGAAATATTCTATTCATGACGAAATACAATAGCACAAAGCTATTTAAACAAACACGCGTTCCAACCGCCGCGTCTGAAACTCCCGTATGTGTTGTCCAAACGAAATCGCAGCTTTAGGAGCGTCGAGCGCAGCGCTGCATGTGTCGTCGGGCGCACATAAATCATCGCTGGCTGAGGGGAGAGCTACGAAATCGGGGCCCCGGCTTACTTTCACGACGCCGCGCTCGCCGTGGACAAACACCGCGTCGATTATTTCACTCACTTCCAGTAAATAGGGGACAATCAATGCTGTTAATCTGGAACCGTGCCCCACGCCGATGTTACGCAATATCGTGAAGCTACGGAATTCCTTGGTTTACTTTATTAAAGCAAGAACCAATTAAGAACTGATTCATCGCATTATGTTGGTGTAGTTAATCATGTCAAGCCTAATACGTTTACAATTGGCAGCGCAAACATACTTTATCAATTGTAGTAAGTGATATCGGTGAACATTTCAAATAGTCAGCCAAAGCCCCAATAGATTTTGCATGTATCACATAATTGCAATTAAGATTTGAAGCTAATTTGTTAGTCATCATTTTCTATTAAATAAATACACCCAACAGTCACATACATAGTTCTGACCCCACATTAAGATACGAGTCTTGTGTCGTGGGTATCAGAAACCACGAGAGACTTTCGGTCTCACAAACACCCAGACCCGAAACAAATACTTGTGGATCACACAAACATTTGTCTCGGTGCGGGGATCGAACCCGCGGCCTCTCGTTTCGCAAGCTGGTGTTTAGCCAACTGCGCCACGGGGCTGTCATTACTAAGTAATCATTAATATTGATAACTACTATAAGATAAATCACATCACTGCAATTGTGATCGATTGCAACGAAACCCATACAAGAATTGTAGCGAAACTAATTCTGTAAAGACTCAAAGGTCGGTTTCCATTTATCTGGATAAAGGGCGCGTTAAAATATCGGCCAGCGTTGGTGCCACTATCTCGGATCGCATTTGTACTGATTACATTCACTGGAGAAACCCATACACGATCGCAGATTAAGAAAAACATTGGGGAAATGTGCCAGATTTCTTTACTATACCTTTATTTCGAATCAATAAAAATTGAAGGAAAGAGGGCGAGTACGAAACAAGGATACATTATTGAAGTTGATTGTCTAAAAGAAACTGTAAAAGATTAAAGTGAAATCAATACGTCTGAGCCATAATTTACGTAAATAAACATTGCATATCGAAGTATTGATGTTAAAAAAATAATATCTGACGGCGAGTGCGCAAGCCTAAATACCAAATTCATCAAGGGATGACAAGTGAAAAGAGCTTTTAATTTAATTCGTTGCGGTATCGCGCCAGAGGAATACGAAAAAAATACAGCAACAGCTTGAAGCGATATCGACAATCCATAATTCATGTCCTACAATTTCATACATTTCGATACGGTCCGGCCGTCATACGTTCGCCAATAAATTACAATCGATTTGTAACTCTACCGCACGGTGCGTTGAGTTGAAATCACCTTGTTGACGTGAGCGACATGTGACTTTAAAATGTAAAGCGGCCACTCAGTGTATTGCAACATCGTACACGATATCAAACGAGTATTCAGATTAATGCAATTTCTCTTAAACGCTTACACGTCGTAAATAAAATTGCCGGTTTCCGACGGAGTCACGGAACCGAAGGTCGGTGTCTGTTTAAAAAGTTTAATTGATACCGCAATCATGTAAAATATAAATAAAACTCGTAGGTTTCATCGCAGTGCTTTATAGTTGCCGACGTGTTTCACTTGACATATTGTATGTTCGTTGGCGTGAAATGTGGTGCATGAAAAATTTGTCTAGATAATAAAAGAAAAAAATATTCCTTAATTATATACGAACTTTGACCTCAACAGAAATACAAAAAGAAGTTCTAATGACACGAACCACAATTTGGTAACATTGATACAATCCGTGGCAGTCAAAATACATGACAAAACACGCAACACAATAATTATGGCGGCCTCATACGTGATTAATGTACAAATGTTAGTAATATTTTTAACAATACATAAAGACCCCATCCCATATAGGCTATTACTGTTTGCTTTTAAATTACTCTATAATATTTTGGTGGTAAAGTAGAACACGAAGTATATTAGGGAAATTTTATGGCATTTTCATTTATTGTTTAGTTCTAAGTACAAGAGTAATGGTAGTAAAGTTTTGTAGTAATGTAACTTAGCATTTTTTTTTCTAATTGCTTAACTAATTATGTTTATATTTGAACCGTTGTAAGTATAAGTTACAATATCAATAAGAACTTAATTAGTGTTTTAGATATATTCTGTATAGAAACCAAACTAGAAGCAATGGCTAACGTATGTCTACCTTTACTTTACTCCCTTACATTTTAAAACAATATGTATACGTTATACAAAAAAAAATTCGATAGTAAATGGTTGTTCGAAAGCGAAAATCGTTTTCCGAAACAAAGCTCAAGGAAAGTGACTTATGGGGCTAGAGCACAAGAAAAAAACTACGAAAAACATGGCGGCCTTTCAAGCTCTGATGATCATTAATCATTTTGACGTGGCTTGGGCGGTCTGCGGATATGTACCCACGTAAGCCACCGCTCTATGTATCTACTTAATGACATTTTATATATATTGGATATAAATGCTCCGAATTTTTGTATAAAAGCATTGATACTTTGTACGATTTATAAAAATATGACTAGAATTTAAATATTACGAATACCATGATTATTATCAAAACATTATGTTAATTCCGCTAAGAGAATCGATTACAAAGTTGAAGTCATTGGCGGTCAAAAGAACCCACACGGTGAGTTAAACGGAATAAATTAAGACACTTTTTAATTTTTTCATTGGTATTTCAAATTGAGCCAATACACTCAATATTTTATGCCGAATTAAACCTGCTTGAAATGTGGGCTGTTTGTTCTCATTTTGATGCATTTAATCAACTTTGATTCAAATAAACGAATAACTGAAATGATCTAGAGTGTTGCATGAACACTTTTCAAAACAAATCTGGTTCAATGTGAAAAAGAATGTACAAAACATATAGGCGTCCATCGCTCAGTTGTTGACGCTGATTCCCGTCGTGTTTCGCATTCGAAATGGAATGTTATTCACAGAATATTCAGCTTCGGTGTACGCTAAAAATTACGCGCGCCCGCCCGGGATTGAACGAAATTCCGACCGCAAAAAAGGTGTCAAATGAAATATTCAAATATATTTTAATATAATTCATGCGGCGGGCGTTTCATTTGTCTCCCTCGTAATGGAATGCTAAATTTTCGGGCGAACAAAAAATATATATTAATGCGCGTACCTAATAGCTTATACAAACTCGTTTGTTGGGTATTGTTGCGCACAATGGGTGCCATAACTCCGCGTCGCAGCCACGGCCGGTGACGTCTTTGTTAGGCTGTGGAGCTTTGTTCACCGCCCGGCTCCGCCTGTCGACACCGCGTCCTACCGAGCCTCGCCATACACCTATCTACATCCAGCTACTACATCTATATCGCACACCCGCCCACTGTTGTTATGAACACAATCGTGCACTAACACGACCACGATACCACTTCGTCATTAAACAAATTAGGGACAATTGGAAATGGATTACACTATCCAAAACACAATGTAAAAAATACTAAGCTTTTATGAAAATGACTCGCCCCCCACATGTATAATTACCAGTTGTGTTCGAGCCATTACTGTAATTTGCACCAGGAAAAGCACGAATGAATATTTGAGAAGGCGATAGAAAGTGAGTAATTGCGTTGGATCACGAAGTGAAAAGTTATGAAAGGTGCCGAGGTGGGTGATTTTTCAACGCCAGCCTGTGAAAGCGAAAATCTTAATGAAAAAGAAAATATTCAATCACCCCGGCAGACGGTCGATATCGCGACGCTCGCGTACGTTAAATCGGTGGAAAATGTAACAAAAACAAGTAGGCAGCGAACCGATAGGCGGCTAAAATTCATTCCGGCGTAATGTGGAGCGCGGAACGCATTAGGGCTCCAAGATGAGCTTCACCGCGGGACAGCGAGCCCCAGGGGGCTTCCCCTGCCCCCGTAAGCCGGGAAGGGCGATCTCCGCTCCAGAGAATATTTGACACGGGTCTGGCAGATAGACAGGCCGGTCATGTGTGATCCCCGGGCAGGAAACGGGGTGCTTTTTTCCGCTCCTCCATCGACGCGCTACTCCCTGCCTACACAAGTATAAAGATACCGTTTATGATTTATGGAGGCGTCTACTCGCACATGTGCACGCATCGTGTGACGCGCTTTTTGTTCACTAATGATATCAGCCCACTTTAATACACATAATGAGTTTCGTGCGACGATGGAAATTTGGTATCTATTAGCGTAATTTGCGATTGTAATTATGAAGCTATAAGTCATATCTGATACATATTAATGGTTATGCATGAGACAATTTACGAATTAGCGGCTATCGTGCGGTAATGTGATGTATCCATTACAATTTTGTATGTTTAATGTTCGAAAATGGAATTTTAATACCACGTATTAGGTTTGGCTTCATCGGCTTAGCGATGGTCAAAGTTTGATTGGCGTACTATGCCGACGTTTAATTAATGTAGGGCGAGCTATCCTTACTTTGAGTAAGACAAGGACAGTAGAAGGAAGCCAAAAAGAGATAGCATACTTCATACAATGTTGCCAGTTAATTGGACAAAACTTACTTTAGCGGAAGGCAATAGTTGGGAGAAATTATTGGTCTGAACTTATAGGAACACGAAAGAGGGTCTAAGAAAACTTCGTATTCACTGAACTTTGTTTGAACTTTGAAGGCAGTGAATTAATGTTTAGTTAAGTAGAATTAAATAAAAGCTATATTAGGATTTTTGAAAGCTAAGCGTTGTGTATTAGCCATTGTTCACAATTGCTAATCAAACCTTTATCGATATTAAAAATGTATTTTCCATTTTAAAAAATGGGCAATATGTATTTTAAACATCTTTATTTGCCTGGTTAGGAACACAACATATGATATTTATAATATTCGTACATCGGCATAGGACGTCTGTTTTAGGGAAGATCAAGGAGTCTATGCAACCAAAAGAGCTCGCGTATGACGTAATGGGGTGAAATATTTAGAAGATATTGATTCTACTTTGGAAAAAAAAATCTAATAAGGCAGAAATGTGTTCTTCGAAAATATTATATTTTCTTTATTTGATACATTATAATTTCTAATTAGTTTTCATTTTCTATTATTGCCGTGATCTATATATTATTTTTGTTTTATAATATATGATAAAAAATAGATAAATCTGAGATTACAAGAACACACTTTTACGCCATACCCAAATAAAACGTGAATTAGAGATACAAAAGTATCTCCCAAATTAAATTCAATTAATAAATAAAATAATAGTTTTTCCTCAAAAATCGGGAAGAATTCAAAGCGTAGCAACTCTTACAAACATACAAGTAGTATACTCATAATCGTCGATATCAATGTGTGAGTAGTATCGTATTTGTAAGAGGGACGATCGCGAGTCGTTTGGTTTGTGTGCGTGAGCCGTTGGACGCTTATTAATGGGATTGGTGTATTTTGGATGTGGGTGTATGTAATTATAGGATGGTAATGGTTTTTTAATAAGCTCCCGACTTTTTGTAACATTTTTTGGGGAAGTCGACGATCTATTCAGTTTTTGTGCGCCTAATATAATGTAATAACTGGCCGATGTAATTTGTTATGTAATAAAAAATATTCGGCTTGATACATTTTTTATTGGTATTTTTTGTTTTTGCGGGTAGATTTATTTTATGCACATGTTAGGTTTGTTATTTTTTTTGTATTCATCAATTACGCAAAACTTGGCATGTATTTCCTGCATTCTACTAACTTTCTTTTAACGCCATCTTGCGACCATCATTCAAACTACGACGTGAATTCATGACTACAGAACCATAGGGCATAAGGTACGTAAATACAGAATTACGTACCTTACCTATACTGGGTATTATTGATCCGTGTTAATATACATATCTATACTAATATATATTATAATTTCAAAGTTGCGTTTATCTATATTCATAATAAATGATTATATTCTTTAATTGCAAGCCTAGTGAGAAAACCGTCCCGCTTGGAAGCTTTTGAAAGAATTTGACAGATATATACCTATGTGAAAGCTTGCTACCGTGGCGGCCTACAGCCTATTTTTCATTTTTGATTTCTATTATAAAAGTGCTCTATGTATGTTAGTAGGACAATAAATAGATATATTGATTATTAAATGTTTCTGTGCCTTATTTTGGTTTAAACTTTCCATCACATTTTGATAAATTATTTTTTTATTTTCGTCTAATTCCACTTATTTTTTATAAAACGGACCACGCGACAGCAAGCCAAACTATATGTTTTAGATTATTTTGCACAAAACAAAAGACAAACCATAACTATTATTGTAGCACTGGCAACAAAGAAAAATATAAAACAAAAGAGCATTTTTAAAAATAATATCAATGAAGCAAAAACGACATCAGTCAACGTCGTGTGCACTGCCGGCCTGCTGCGGAACACTGTACTGAACAAAATTAGAAATATATTTATACACGTCACATCACCCCTCGGAAAAAAATCTTTATGCAAATAATAGCACGTGTAAACACAAGGGGAAGTAGGAAATGCAGTCGGCTTGCTTTAAATAAATAATAACATTTTTGTGGAGTTTTATTCTGAGGGTAGTCTTGGTTAATGAGCGGTCGCGTGATGACAAATTAATAGTTAATTCTGACTCCTTGGGTTGTGATTAAACAGAAGGAAGTGGTAGAGAAACTAAGCATTAGTTATCGCATTCTTATTATACAGAATTTTTCAGAATTAGAATTATGACTATTTATTTTAAAAACTCATGGAAATTTTACACAGGGACGCGCGTATAATTTACATACGCTATTTAAACAAGAGATGAAAAATCAATGTTTATGAAATGCTGTTTAACAACAAAATAATTATAATACAATAGATTAGTGCGTATCAGACTTCATGTTTCAACTTAAAGTTAATTCAAAAAACTCATAAACGCAAAGTTGGAAAATAAAAAGAATTCGAATTAAACCGATATTAACTAACCGCGGCGGCCAGATTAAAGGCGGCGCGCCAAACTTTTATTAACTAAGGAAAAGTTTTGGCTCCATCAAAAAAATTACGCAAACAAACGATACAGCGTGTAACGTCCCGACCGAAACTCATTTATAATTGTATTATACATTTCCACGTTAAATACGAAACGATTCGGGCTTTCAGTGGCAAGCGGGGGAAATCAACGGCAGGCTCGCAGAACAAATACTTGTATTCAATCATCGGGCTTTCACAAAGGCCTCCGAGCTGATAACTGAACAATGAAATGTAACAAGTCGTCTATCCGGCATTGTGTGAGAGGGGGGCCGCGGGTGTGGCGCGAGGCGCGCGGGCGGCGGGGATTTTCCATTATATTTCCATTTCCACCTCGATTCACGTCGACTTATCGCGGCCTACCTCTCGGACTAGGTAAGTCTATCTTTCTATGCCGTTAGTCAGTGCGGCTATACGTCAAATGAACAAATAAAAGGTGTTTTTCGTGAGGAATTTGCGAAATATGTTCCCGCAACATGATTGGACGTATTGAGGATGCGCAGCCTTTCATTGCTGACAACTTTGATGTTCACGTGTTCTGTGTACGGTTTGTGTAAATAAACTAATCAGTTAACTATCTTTCTTCGCCGCACAAACAATTGCGCGGAATAATCTCCACTTGGGATTCGTAAATAAAATTCGAGTGGGAATTTTACTCTTTGAAATATTATTTCATACGACACAGGGAAGATTATGCAAATGACCTTTTTATTTCCGTCTTTAATTAATGTCTACATGGTTTTGCCATCAAAAAATGTAACCTGAGGTGAAATCTTTCCATATTTCTTCATAGATTAGATAGCATGTTCGCGGTATGCGATTTTTCACAAATAAATGAGACATCAACATATTATTATCTTTTGCACGCAGATTTTTAAAAAGTTCAATTTACTAGATATATTTTACTATGTAGGTAGTCATGAAATATTAAAAAAACCTTTGTATCTACTCTAAAAACTAATAACATATTATTTTTATTTCAGATTATTTACTATAAAGCACCATCAATGAGATCAACTAAAAATCTATTAATAATATAAAGAAAAAAATCTATTCAATACATGCAAATTTTTGTCATCATGAATAAATATTTTTTATCCATAATCTACCTACAGCACATACATACGTTTTAATCAGTGTACTTCTAAATGATTAATGATTCGTCCGCTCGGAACGTAAGAGAGTTCTATTTTCAAACAAACGTGAGCCGCGTTCTTATTGGTTGTTTTTTATATTACAAAATGGCAGACGATTTTTGAACATAATTAATGAAGGAGCCGTTTGAAGCAGATAACACGAGGATCTTAACGAGGGTTTAGTCTTAAGTGCGACTATTTGCTACCGCATGTTTCAAGTGGACTTTATTTTTCATTTGCTAAATACATCCCATAAGTAATACTTGGTAACTAGGTACTGAGCGAGACGGGAATGATTGAAGAGGCATTTTTCAGACATAATAGATGTTGTAAATATAAGTTTCTTTGTTATTTATTTTATGTTTATTGTAGAACGGGTAGCGAAGAATGGAATAAATTATTTGCGTAATTATTTGTATAAAGTATTTTTTGCGTTATTAAAAGGTATTCACCATATTAAAATATAAAAACAAAAATTTGGATTAGGTACAATTACGTTATCCTATAATCAGTTGCGACGAGCAATTTATCTATGTCTCATCAAAACCCAGCCGTATCGTAGTTTGAAATTAATTAACCGCTTGGCCCAACTTCGGCCAGTCTGGCTCCGAGAAGTGGCTGAAATTGGCACATCTTATCTGGCATCGGTAGATAAGGGTTATGACATGGGTACGTCCAACACAACTAGTTCGTACTTGGACGGCTAACAACCTACACCGTCATTGTAGGGACAACAGAAAACAAACATACGATGAACATCAATTCAATTATTCCTTATCAATATATGCCATGAATTTTGCAATCAAACCCTTACTTAAGGCTTCTGCTCTATAATTGTGGTCTAGATCTAAATAGTAGGCTTTAGTTTTTTAGGAAAAATATTATATTTTTACTTAATTCTTTAACCTTTGAAATGGTCTGAATGCTTAGAAAAATGCTTGAAATTTTAATTATTCACAATTCAAGAACATCAAAAGCGCTTGATCTCTGATTAATTGGGCAAATACGAAATTAGCTTAAAGACAAATAATATCCCAATAATCTCCAATTAAAGTTTAATAACGAAACCAACCGGTGTAGATCTGCCTTTACATAGAATGACAATTGGTTAAATTACATTACGATGTTATATTAAATAGGCGATCTATTAAGGTACTACCATACAAATAATATCCTATTTATCTGTGGAATATCAACAGCAGTTTGATTTAGTACATACACGTGTAGAGCCGTCTCTGCTAACTTTACAAGTGTCATCAGTGCATCCGTTATGTTTGACGGCGGTTAATAAATAAAATCCGGTCGGTCCATCGCCTCGCTCTTATCCTATTGATGTAAAAGGTTGGAATTACCTACATAATGCCACCACGATCACGAGACGACCCTCACACATCGCATGCAGGAGAATTCACTTTAATAACCACTACAGTCGAAACTTTTTATTCAAATGTATTGTAGTACAAAGCTGTACTCCCGCGCGCAAGTACTCGTGCAAAACTGAATACCAGAAGCTAAATTTGTATGATCTCGCCAATTACAATGGAATCCCTAAATCAGCCGGCTCGGCCATAATTTAATCTCAGACAAATTCAAAAACAGTAGGAGACGGTAGCGCAACTTGAGAGCTCTTTGTTCGCCATCGGCGTCAGCTAAACAGAAGGTGAGCGCCTTTGTGTCGGCAGTTGTAAATTTTATGAAAAGTGAAATTCCTTTTGAATGCCTCTTCGACCCATAAATAATTTCGGGACAGAAGGAAGGGTATTGTTGCTGGCACTTATTGTTTTCTATCAATGCGGGCGTGGAGCGAGAGTGTTTTTGCAATTTGCGAATATTACGCTGGCTACCTACACTGCATGGTGCTAACACAATTGTTAACATCACGTCACTTTCGTTTTCTGTGTTTTGGAACGTAATATAAAAAGTAACAAACTTTGAAATACACAGGAAGCACAACTTACCGAATTGACTTCGCATCCATGGGTAAAGTGGACTGGGCAGCGACGCGTTGGTGTTGGGCGGGGGCTGTTGGGGCGGCGGTTGCTGCGCATGCATGGACTGCTGGTGCATGGGCGGCATTTGCGTCTGGTGTTGCATGTCGTCCACGGGATACATGAGGTGCTGCTGGTGCGGCGGCACGCCGTGCTGCACCATGTGCTGCTGTGGGTGCATGTGGTGGGGCATCTGCTGCGCCTGCTCGAGTGGCGGGCTGCCCGGCACGCCACCCGCCGTCGCCGCTGCCGCCTGCAGCTTGCACGACGTGTACACCGCCGGCGCGGGCGGCTGGTGTCCGTTCGGCCCGTACCCGTCCGTCTTCGGGCCCATGTGCCCCATCTGAGTTGGACTGTCCGGCCGGTAGCCGTTTTGCTCCATCTGCTGGTAATAGCCCAACCTATCGTAAGGTGGAAACCTAGGATAGGGCATGCCGGGTGCGGGTTGTGCCGGGTAATGGTGTTGGGCCGGCCTGAGCTGCTGGTCGCATCCCTCCATCTCGTGACCTTGCTGCGGCACCGCACCGTAGTGCGCATGCGCCTGTTGGTGCTCATGGCCACCGCCGTTCCTCATATCCGGCATGTAGGCGTTTGAGAAATATGTCATGCTGTCGCAATTGTTGGCGCTCATCGCGGGCCTGCAGCCCGCGCGGCTCGCGTCCGTATCTTCCGTCGCAGAATTTCGGCCCCTGGGGCCGACACTACCTTATCACAGTTCAGTCACAACACAAACACTTCGGATTCCATTCACTACACGACGGTTATTGAACGCAGTGGCGATTCACGCGGTGCTGACGGACGGTGTCTTCTCATCTGCTTTTCGGCGAATCTGGAAAGGAGAGATTGATGCACTTAGTAAATCTATTATTAAATATTTGGGGATTGGATATAGAGCCGCGGCTATCGATTGATGGTATGTTTGTATTGGCCGGCTCGCGGGATGTGCGCCAGAGTCATCGCGCGGCGCCGCCGACCTACCGGTCGACATCGACTGACACGTGTCCTAAAGTCGGGACACACACGATGTCGCAAAGATGTTCCAAGTAAAACGCCTATTAGCGACAACCTGTCTGCAATGCGGCCCCCGTTCGCCTTAGATAACTAAGCGGTCGTATTCTTAAACGCGATTCATATTCGAAATCCGTCTTTGTCTGACTGAAGGAAGCAGGTCCTCAAAAATGAGACGGGAGATGAAATAGTGTCACGTCTTGACGCCGACATGTGGCTGATCCGGCGTCATACCCTCGACGTTTCCCAGCAGTTGATGGAGCATGAGTGACAGCCGCGCCGCCGCCCGACGACATAACTTTGCGCGGACGTTAATTTGTGTAGCGACGGGCAAGTGTCGTACTAACCGCGCAGTTATCGTCGGATCTCGTCGTGCCAGTTTAAAGTTGGGAATTTATTACGCACTTAATACGACAGCTACTAGAATTCACCGAATAGCCAGCATGAAGTTCAAAAAAATTCAATTGACCACAAAAAACACCGAGGATTTTTGCATTGAGACAACATCTAAGCGCTACTTGCGCTACATTTACGCATTGTTATCTCGTCAAATATTTCGGTGTTCATAGTGCACGTCAGTGCAAAGTCACGTAGTCGTGTTATCGATATGCTTTGTTAAACTCGTATACAAAGTAAAAAATCCGTACCGCACAGCAGCCAATTGTGGTGCCGCCCCAGTGGGCTGGCGCAAGTTATTTAAAACCCAAAACTGTAAGCATCATTAGCAACCGTTAATGATGGCGGAGACTTTAGACAATATGTTCCTACCACATGTAACTGTTTGTTGTGTAATAACATCCGAACCACAAGTCCACTAATGTTTGAATAAAAACATAAAACCAATTTGAAAACAGAAGCATAATTTCCGCAATTTTAATAAAATCCTTTATGAACATGTAGATGAAATGCGCAAAAATATAATGAAAAGATCAAACGTGTGTAACAATTTTTGAGGAAAAAAGTGTACAACTATCGGCGGCATCGTATTAACATATTTAACGAGTAAGATTTTATCTATTGTAATGGAAAGTTAAATGGTTTGATATTAAAAAACACCGCCAACGCTTAAATTGCAGCGAGCTACTTGTTCCGAGGTTGTAAATCAGAAAAATCTCAATTAAGTCTCATTATGCATTAATTTTCGAAGTGCGAATATTGTTCCGAGTGAAACTTGCTTGCCGAATTTACATCTCGGATGGACAATTAAAATTTACGATTTCGCCGCCCCATGGCGGTGCGACCCTCGCATTTTTTTAATTTTCAATTTCCATTTGCATACCATTGTCTAGATCGTGTAATGTATTGTGAATGTTTAGCTCGACGGCAGATTTACGAGGATTTTTCAATTTAATTACGTTATGGTTCGATATCTCAAGTTGGACTTTTGTAATAATAGGTATGTTACACTTATGTGTGGAAGACATGATTTGAAAAACTGTGTAGAAAAGACAAACAAAATTAACAACTAGTCCAGAAAGAACTGACCTTCTGATGTGTGACCCGATGCGTCTTATCGATATCGGTGTCTAGAAAATTCCACTCTTATATTTCGGTTTTGCATTCATGTCTGCAAATCGGATATAAATAGGTACATAAAATCACCCAAATTTAGGCAGCAAACGTACCAACAATAGGTACTTGAATGCATAAGAAAATGAAGCATGAACACACAGAAATTTATTGTGAAATCAAATGCATATGAGGAACAAAGAGACTCCAAACAAAAACAGAATGAATCATAAGGAGAATACCGAAAATTAAATTCTATGAAATATTTCAAAAAACAGATATAATTGTAACACTATCTCATAGTTACGGATACGATCTGTGTGCACGTAACGAGCTAATGTTCTAGCCTACAATTACCAGCTTAAGATAAAAATCTCCAAGCGAAACGCGGTTCAAGGAACATGTCTTTAAACTGACCCGACGTTGGAATTAAGTCTCACGTGCTTTTGATAATTTGATAACGGAGTACACAACCGCTTTGATTTATTTCATAAAGAACGAGTTTTGTGAGTCATTCGCCAGTTGTCCGCCCGTGTTCGTTCTCATGCCCCTCGCTTCTAAGTACAGACGAATTTCTACGTATTTGGTTTAAAGAATTTCTAATGTTTCAACATGAAGGGAAAAGAAAAGTAAGTAGGTATTTACTTCGTTATTTATTTACGAGCACGGTGAAGTAACAACACAGGAACTTGCCGATGTGACGTGTGGTCCAAAAAAGTGACGATTGAACACGTAAACTACACAATATAAAAAATATTGAATTGTAACTAATTTAATCAAATCCAATGAGAAAGTAAGAATGACCTAGGTATATTTAATATATGCTTGTTCATAATAAAGTCAAAATCAATAAATAATAATAAAGTTACTGAAATAGCAGCTAAAAATCTAGTAGAATTGTAAGAATGAATAATTATAGCAATTAGAAATTTAGTTTTATGAAAGTACATATAGTTGGCTTCTATATCAAAAACAATGAAACTAAAGAAAATAATATAAGCCAATTTTTATTTTTTCGTAAATAATAAATTGTTTTAAAGAATTATATTGCCACGCCTACAAGAGGCGAGACAAGAGACAAAAGACGTACAATAAAGAATTTTCTTCATAAAGACGTCAGAATACTCAGGTTAATGGTCACTACGTGTTGACATTAAAACTACACTTCCTATATTTAACACGAAACGCGTAAATATAACTGTAAATCACAAAAAATCTAGAATAGAAAATTATAAAAAAATGATACCGTTGATTCGTTGTTTTACATTTATAAACCGTGTTATATAGTGTTTAGATAAATCATACTAAAATAAGCGCCGTAATAGACTCTAGAGTTGAAATTAAAAAGAATATTAATAACATTTCGCGTACGACAGTCGGTAGCTGTTAATCAAACGACGATCAAAGGACGGGTATTTTGGGAATATTTCCAACGCATATATTTATCATTTCCACTATTTGTCAATTAGAGAGCTATTGTGGGCACACAAAGTGCTGTGATTTATACATGCTGTAACACTTTTGTACACTGCGAGTGAGATATATTGAAACTGTTATTGAATTTTTTCACGCATTGTTTTTTGTGAAATAATCATCAAACGTATGAGTGATTTTCCACTTTGTTATTGCGCTAAGAAAATATCTTGGGTCTGGTTGGAATGATAGATGGTTTCCTTTCTTATAAGACGATGGAAAACTCAAAATCATTCTGTGTCATCATTTTTAAATTTAAACCAAAATATTTGGTATTTAATATTAATAGAAAATCAATGAAGTAAATGTTATTTTAACTGAAGTGCGTTAGTATAGAGCATCAACTTGTGAGAAATAAATAGATAATATAAAGACTCAACTATCGACGCAACTATGCCTGTAAAGACCTTAATAAACTTCGTATATTACGACCATTCACTAACATCATCTCTGATATTACACGTATGAAAATCTGAGTCTACTTCAGCGCTAGATCACACAAATCTTGCTAGACAGTCAGCAATCAGGATGTCATAATAAAATACCACTAAAATATTATTGTATATCACATACATCATCACAACTCGCACTGTATTAACTGAAATTATCTGCGTAAATACAGACATTATTTTCAGCGGCCGCCCAAGGCAGATATGACACGATAGAAGCATCCATTACAATGCACCCAGTCATTAATCCGAACGAACGTCCTGTGATCTCCTGCTCATTGCGTTTGTCCGTTGGTAGATTAATCTTTTAATTACATTGACACCCTGTATATATCAGTTAAGAGTTCAAAGTTGTTCCAATAAGAAACATATCTGTTGATGTTAATTGGGTTTCGGATGAAGGAATATTTGTTTGTTTTTGGAATAAAAACTTATTAGTAATCTTTAATATACTATCTAATCTGTCTATTGTCATCAGCAGTCCATATACGTCCCACTGCTGGGCACGGGCGTCCTCTACAACTGAGAGGGTTCAGGCCTTAGTCCACCACGCTGGCCTAGTGCGGGTTGGCGGACTACACACCTTAGAAATTCCTAAGAACTTTTAGGTGTGCAGGTTTCATCACGATGTTATCCTTCACCGTTAAAGTACGTGATAATTAATGGTGAATACACACATAACTTCGGAAAGTCAGAGGTGGTAAGCTTCAAAAGTACCCGCAACAAAGAAAGGCCGTCTATTCGATTTTTAAATTAATGAAACTGTCATGTTCATACAGTTAAGTCGAAACTTTTGAGTAAATAAATGCATCTAACGGACAGCGTGACGTAAAATATTTGAATATAATATGCGGCTATGCATCCTCGGCCTCTGTCTAAAGATATTTATCACACAGGACGCAACGTGAAGCGCGCCCAGCCTAGGATTTCGTCGTCGGAAGCCATGAACAACAAGACTACCGGAACTGTGGCCAGGAATTCACTACACAATACACATGATATATGCGAATTTTAGTGTTAATAAATTGATTTTACTATCATGTTTGGCGTTTGGGCTAGTCGTCTATTAGTACCTATATTTGGATCTGGATGGTTCGCACTGGGACGATTGCCATGAAAGAGTAATTCATTGGCTTCGTTGTAAGTACAATTAGTCTCTATGAAATGGATTGCAACGATTTGGATTCCAATCAAGAGTAATGTTGGAAAAGTATTGTAGAAATTTGAAGCAATGCGCATTATATCGTATGTAAGGCTGATGATGTTAATTAATTGTAAGAAAGATGTTTCTGAGCATGTCATAAGAATAATATCGGTGTGACTTTATTGTTTATTTTATAACGAGTTCAGCAGGTTACAGCTCGCCCCGCTAACACAATTTGTCACGTCAGCTTCATTATGATACATTAGGACCTAACTCTCGAGCGTGACATTATTTAAAAACACGCTGCAACATTTTTCGTGTCACCCAAAACTCCAAACACCTATGTGAGATCCGCGGCGTGTTAAGCACGGCTGAGTGAAATGTGTTGTACCGCTAATTACGAGAGGCAACTTCTAAATTTAATCAGACAAGTTCTGTAATTTTCGCGGCGGGCTCATAATTTTTCATGAGGGTGCACGGCGTTGTGGGACACCGTGATTATTGCCTTAACGTGTCAGTTGTTTATATGTCACGCTGTTCTAGAACTGTATACCGGCATGTACACATGAACTAGAATGATTTGAGAACCAAGATTTCCCGGCTAAACCTATGGATAATTGCCAAAAAAAAAAACTTCCTATATGTATTCCGCATATAGGTACCTACCTATTAAAAAGCTAAAAAAATATTTGTAAACACAGACAATCTTGAAAGGAAATCTCGCTACCTAATTAATCCTTTGATAAGAATCATTTGTAAGAATTCCTAGGCAGATTGCCATCCTATAAAAATTCATCACGTGCATTATGCGTGCGTGCCTGCGCATTGCATTTGTCAGGTGGACATCCCAGATAAAATTTATTATTTTCCTTCATATATTATATTAAACAGTCCTCGAATGAAGGCCACGTAGCGAAAGCGCTGCGCAGGACGTCCACCAACAAGATGTTCAGACGACTTGGTAGGTAAAGGTCGCGGGACATCGCTTGATGCAGGCTGCCTCCAACAGGTCATTGTGGAGATCATTGGGTGAGTCCTATGTCTAACAGTGGACTTCTTTTGGCTGATGGATGGATGGATGATTATAATAAAGCCTACAAGTGTTGTAGAGCGAAACAACAACAGTAACCTCGGTTTCTGCGTGACGGAGCATCTCTACCTATCAGTATAGAAAATTTTCTGCAAAATTATCTGAACTGCCATATATCATATGATAGGTTTTTGAGATATTAAGTCGTTTCTTTATAGGTAGTATGGTTTTAAAAAACATACGATCGCCGCAAACATTAGATCTAATTTCCGTTTGTTGAATTTATGACGTCAAATACACATGTGACTGGTCACAGGAAGACCATAATATATCTTTCGTAAAAAAATATAAGTTTTCATACATTTTGTCATATATCAGATAATACAAACGAGAATAATTTAATAACCTGTCAAATTAAAAATAAATTATTCAGTTGGATTAAAACATCTGTTCTAATTGCATTCGCCTGTGACTTTGATAGGGGAGTTACGATCTTTTAATATTGACTAAGGTGCACCTAAGCCTGATAAAATTTAAAATTAGAATAATACGAGTACGCTTCAATGCTGCCAGTTTTAAATTTAAAAATATCTTTCAATAATACCAACCAAGGACATATTAGTTTCTAAATTCAAAACAAAGCCAGTCAAAGTCACGTTTACTTTGGAATTAGCTTTCCTTATTCAAATTGGCACACGATCTCCCCAACTGCATAAAGTATTTTGTATTAATGTGTGACGTCATAGCATATTGTTGGCACGCAGAAGGAATATAAAGGCTTGAGCTGATTCAGATATTTGGAATGTGAACGGATATTCGCTTAATCTATTTTGAAACAGGAAGATTGACATTAATATTCTTAGATGCAGGATGCTTCCTCAGCTTGTCAACGTGTCTTTAAATTATCGTTTACATTGTAAATACGTTCATGTGTAGCCAAAATTGGATCCAACATTTGTAAAACAGAAAGCACGGAAGAGAAATCGCCACAAATAGTGTTCGATATTTGTCCAAGTATTGATCCAACGAAGTCCACGTACAAAGGCTGTCCACACGTAATAGCGTGCAGGTACATCGGCCAGGAATCTGTTAATCAGAGCGGGCGCAATCAATTACAGGGCGGAGCAATCAAAATGTCTGACATTCCCGAAGCTTCAGGGCAGAGGGCGACTTCAAAGTGATGGTTGTAGCTATTCAAACGGTATTATCTAATTTGCGTGTATAGTATTGGTTGTTGAGGACTACGGAAATTACTTAAGTTATGTATGACAATTAAAAAAAAACTTTTTAGGTGTTTTTTAGATACAATGCTCTATCTCCAGTAATATTAAAAGTAAATGACTATTTTCCCAGCTTTAAATAAGTTGAAATATTGAATAGAAACAAAGTTCGATTAATGATAAAAAAATAATGATTTTAACATTTTGATCTAAATATTGTAAATAGGTGCTTGCATATAAAGTTTAACTAAGTTTATTTCAGCATACAAGAATTTGCTCTGTATTCGATGCCGAATGAATTTCAAGCGGCAAATAATCAATAATTCATGATACACAGACAATTAGACACACGTAGGAATTAATGAGATAGTATTATTAAATGGAATTCTATGCAAATTTATTAAAGGAAAAGTAAATATAATAAATTTGATATTCAAATGAAGACGAGCGTGCCTATTCGCCAATACATAAACAAATAAATCTTCCATTCTTTATGTGACGTGATGAAGTTAATTATACAGTGATTTGCATTTAAAAAACCGCCTAACGCCTCCCCAGTAGTAATTACGTTCTAACCACTAATTACTACTTACAATAGCGTGCTGCGAGTACTCGAATAGAAACGTTAATTGAATCACTAATTACATCTATTACACTCAATTTAACTCTCATCGTAATTATTTATGTTAAAAAAATAATTTCATTATAATTTCCTATCGCTGGATCGGTGCGTCTTGTTCAACATACGTGCTAGTTCCGATTTCAGCCGCTGCAGCACTGCGGTCGCAGAGTTATAGGCATTTAATTAACATTGCTATCATGCCGGCTAATTGTTACATCGCGCAAAGCTGATTTATAGCAAGATATAAACGCCGACACCTTTGTAATTGCAACACAATTCAAACATTGCACGCATACGTGAGAACAATAGCGACGGGTTGAGACTAATACTAAACAGTAGGTGGATCTAGTTTTATACCGATCATCAATATAAAATATGCATATACATTTTTAACGTATCGCCTCGAGCTATTAATAAATTTTTACTGATTTGTGTTTAACGCCATCTTTGAGAGAAATGCCGAACTATAAAAGACAACGCCATCTACATTTTTATACTTAAACTATAATGAACATCAGGTAACAAAAACCAACTCTGGAATAAGGTTGTGTCTAATAAGATTCGTGTCTGATTGGACAATCTAAATGGATTAAATATAAATTGAAGGAACAAAAGTATCGCTCATATAAGAAATATATTCGGTGAAGGTTGAAATAGGAAAGCGAATCGTCATTTAGCCAATTAAAATTCCTAACGCACTCGTTTTCCCGCTACATTGAATAATTCCGGACGCATTCTGAATAACCTACAATGTTTCCCTTTCTCTTAGAGCTACATCGGAGGTCCGTTAACTAAGCTTGTAACTTAGTTTGTTGTTTTTTATATTTCTGATTTCACTATTGTAACATTTTTTTAACAAACATAATATTAAAAAATAGTGAATTATTTCTAAGCTACCAAACTCATTTAATTTGAATTCCTTTTTTTTATTATTTTAAAACGAAAGCCTAGATTTATTTTAAATTAAACTTTTCTTTTATAGAATCCTAACCAGGTTTCCAGCCAGCCTCGTCCCATGGGAGTCGAAAATTATAATTTTAAATCTGTACCGTGTAGCAAATGTAACAGAAATGTAAGCGGAAGCGCGCGACATGGCGGGCGGGTTAATTTACGCTCGGCGGCTGGGCGGGCGGTATCTGAGAGCTTCCGTTCGCTGAAACTCATACATCAAACTTTGGTCACAACACGCTCCACTCAATAAATGTTCCTTTCAACGCGCCGATTGATGTTCATGTTCGGTTTCGGTTCAATCTCGTGGAAGCTTCGACGTTTGGTGACGTCGTTCGATGCTGTTTTGTTTTTTTAGCTCTATGTTATCATGCCTACAAATAGTGTGCATTTTTTAAACTAAACGTATCTATGATTGAGATTAAAGAAGGTCCAAACATTTTAAATTTTCTTCTAATATTGATGTATGTTTTATGTATTAAAGCTACCATCAGAAACATTGTCGCCCACTTATTCAAAAGAAAAAGAATATCGTTAACAAAACCAAATTGATTTTTTGTAACAGCTATCAATCAAAGATTTAAAATGCTTTGAAACAAATGTATGATTCATAAAAATATATTTAAAAAAAATATTCCAAAATCAAAATTTTAAAAAGCATGCTTGAAGTAAGCTTATATTAAAATTATAAACTTAATCTGGGTTTGTATTTATAACAAAATGTCAAATAAGATTGGTAGAGCAAACATATAGAGCTATCGATAAATTGCATCTACCAAAAAAGGCATAAATTTCGGTTACGAGACCTACAGTGGTTTGTAGTTTTTATGCTAGCAAGAACTTTGGCCTCGAGGTTTAGGCACGTGGTCGAGAATCACGAAGGTCGCGGGTTCAAACCCCAGGCACACACATCTGAATTTTCGAAGTTATGTGTATATTCACAAAGAATCATCACGTACTTTAACGGTAAAGGAAAATATCGTGATAATAACTTGCACACCTAAAAGTTCATAGGAATATCTTAGGTGTGTAGTCCGCCAACCCACACGAGGCCAACGTGGTGGACTAAGCCTAAACCCTCAGTTGTAGGGGGTGCCCGTGCCCAGCAGTGGGACGTATAGGATGATGATGAAGAACTTTTGGCATATGATTACTGTTTATACTAGAACATGAACCGTATTAATTAAATCCTTCAAATATTTATTAACTGTCATGAAACGCTCACAAACAATGACAAAGTATAAAATTCCTGTTAACGTAATATTTTTATTACAATAGTATGCTCATAAATGCTAACATATTACAGCAAGAAGGTGTGATGTGTAAAAAAATTAAATTCCAAGACAAATTTATACTTAAAACGGTATGGAATAAAAACGAGATAGTTTTAAACACCTGCGCACACCTGCACATACTCACATTAAAAGACGAAACGTATCAGTAAACATTTCGAATAACACTGTATAAAAACCATTTGTCTCTTATTACATAAATTTAGTTCGTACTTCTCTCGATATGGCGACAATATACGCACTATTAATTTAGAAGCTGTCATAACTGACAAGGGTTAAGCTTTGCGATTAAGGAATTTAAATTCGCGACATCGGGATACAGGTAGAATATAATATTGTACAATACTACCCATAAATATACATAAAATGTATTTTTTTATACGACTCGCTATCAAATCTTGCTCTATTATTTTACTCCATCAATGATATATTTTTTCAAGGAAAACTATTTTGTGTATTTTTAAAAAATACAAATAATATAATAATGATATTGATTAGCAATAAAAAAATATGAACTATTTTCTTTATGAACTGATACAGCACCATCTAGTAAAGCTCTGTTGAACTAAATAAACAGGTAGTTATCATCTTTGAAAAAGTTCGATACGACTGACCTCTGTTGGTGAGTAGTGGACTCCGCTAGTCCTTAAAAACCCGTTTGTACGCTTTTCGATAATAGAGGGCAATGTTTAAATTATTCTGATTATTGCTAGTTTTATGTATATTTTTAAATTTCTTTAGTAATGTGTTTCTTTATTCAATTTAATAACAGATCCCATGCATAATTCTTAAACTAATAAAACAACGGGCCGATACAATACACTTGTCTAAGTATGTAATAATATAATCGTGTAACAATATTTGTTTTTCTTTTATTATGGAACACCTGTGGCCACCGTGGCGACCTTCAGTTATTCTTAATGTACACCATGAACATCTCCCAGAGAATGTACTAGATATTTGAGAATTCTTGTTTGAATTTTTTTATTCGGTAATCTTAGCCACTACGATAAACGGCTTACATTATAAAAATACCCAAATTATTGAAATAATTAGGTATACGAGTAGTATAGTGTTCTTTTACTGATTGAAAAATATTATTTGGAATTTAAATTATCTTCATCAAACCATAATGCATAGCAACGTGAGAAAAAAACATAAAATATTAATTTAATTCTTTATTCAAAATAATTATCGTGTGAGCTCAAAGCCAATAATGCGCAGCACATTCAGAAAACTGCTGTCGATTTATAAAAGTAGAAGACAAGGACGGAATGACTAACGTCGACTGTCGAGATTTTTTGCGCGATTTTTTTCAACGTTATTATTATGAGAAAAAATGCGGAGTCAGTAAAGCGGAACGCGGGGTGGGGGCATGACGAGGGTTCCCCGGTTTGATTGAAACGAGGAGGAGGGGGCGGGGCGGTGACGTCATGCTCTCATAATAGGCCGTGGCGTGCAGTGATGGCCGCCGTTTATCAACGATAGTTCCTGCACTTGGACTATATTTGAACGACAATTGTATTGTACGTGATTGATATAACGTCTCCACATGATCTCGAAATGTTTGAATTGAGTTATGTGTGCAAAAGTTAAAGTAAAAATAAACAAGAAACTCGTTTCCAATGCATTCGAAAAACTTGTTTGAAATAATTATCTAGTGTTTGTTTATCAAATGAGAATGTTCGCCTCGGAAAAATCGATAAATTTATTTCGTGAATTCTGCGTTGAATCACATTGATTATGCACGAGCTTTGAAGTTTATAATATTAGTTTATAACAATTGGTTTTTCATACGCGAACGTAATCAGTAACTTGTATTTTTTTCTATTTATTAATTTTATTAAGATTAAATTACCCTTTTACTAGACAGTATAAATTTTAAAGGAAAGAGACAGATTTTTTTTCCAGCAATTCGGGCTAGTTTTATCCGGCGTTATACAACACAATAAACTTCTAATTCTATTCTAGATGAAAATTGCTCTATTTCTATTATATCGAATAAAAATTAACTTTTAAAAACAAATGAACCTGCTTTCGTCAATTGTAAGAGGATTAAAAAAAAACAGTCAGAGTGCATACGTGACATAATTCCAGATTTAAAATTCCACATTTCCCACCGAATAAAACCTTTGTAGTGACAAAAGGTAATTAAGTTGAAACAGAAAACATTAGGATCCGCGGTGCGTGATGATGGGCGGAGCGGAGTTCGCGTGTCGCGCCGCAGTTAGCCCGGGAACACCTCGCGCCGGCACATCGACTCGACGCCTATTGCTAGTTGGTGGTTGGTCGCCGCGTTCGTGTTTTCTAAACTATATATTCGCAGTTCCTCAATCGATATGACTGATGCTATATTTAGCTTGACGTGAACTGGGAGGTAGGGCTGCTTTTGCAACTCTATTTTCGCAGGCTATTATGACCTACGTAATATAAATAAAAAAATTAATACATAGTTCTGACCCCATACTATAAAAAAACTCTTGTGTCGTGGGTACCAGAAATTACAAGAGACATTTCAGTGTCACAAACACCCAGACCAGAAACAAATATTTGTGGATTACAAAAACATTTGTCTCGGTGCGGGAATCGAACCCATCGCGTCACGTTTCGGAAGCTAGGGACTAGCCAACTGCGCAATATCATCAATAATAAAAGATAAGTTTTTTAAACAACGGATTTCTTTGAGACAATGGTATAGTCAGTCAGCGTCTAGCCTAGTTTCTAATTTCATCATCAGTATCATCATCACCATACGTCCCACCACTGGGCACGGGCCTCCTCTACAACTGAGAGGGTTTATAATTTGATTAATAATATTTGACGGATATGATGTATGTTTACGAATTGGAATAATTTCAAAACATTTTGATGTTCATTGCAAGTGTTTATATCGATACTATATCTAATAACGCCAATGAAACACACCAGTGTAATGGAAAACGTAAACAAACGTACAAATAAATATGGACCAGTTTCTGCGCAATGTCTTCAGAATACATTCGTAGAGAAATCCGACTTTCACTTAGAAAACATACTTTCCAAATATTATGAAAAAAGTATTGCTTACTAACTCTACAATGGATGGTGGTATGCTAAGTACCTTTCTAAGCGTCATTTAAAATTATTTCGAATTATTTTCAATATTATAATAATTTTCTAAAAATAAAACCAGCATTAACTTTGGTCGTTATTATTTAAAATCTCTTTTTGACATTTAATTTTATGACAATTTATACTCGTAAGTTCATTATAATTATTTTAAACAGTAGAGGCACGCATATTCAGATTAAGGCTATATAAATAAGTAGGCTGGACCGCAGTTCTACCACTGTCGAACAGAAATCCGAAGTAAAGTAACAGCTTTGGTAAAGTGTTTCAGTCGATCAGCGAGACAAACTGAGACTATCAAAATCGAAATAACTTTACAACTGTCTTGTTTTTTGAATACTGGGTAAATGAATACTGTTTTATACCCAATAGATCCAGCATCTATCTTGAGTCTAGGCATATGAATATGTAGTAACAACCAAACAAATATAAATCTACTTTTCTCGCACAGAATTAAATGTATAACTTCTTAGTCTACACCAGTTTCACCCACCCAAAGCCTACTGGAGTCGCAGTTATGCACATTGCATCAATGTAAATCCAATACTTATAACATTATTCAAATTAGTCAATAACTCACTGCGCTTAACTCCACAATTACCTGTACCACTTGTCAAGTTTTCGAATGTAAACAGAGCAATAACAGCGCTCACGATTAATTGTTTAATCGCACAAACGTCTAAGCATATTGAACAGTATAAACAAATTATGAACGTGAGACTGCGTACACACGAGCGTTTGGACAGGTGCAATGTGTAGGCACTTTACTAATGCTCCGATGTCATATAGATGACCTATAAAATTGTGAAAGTGTATTTATGGCCATAATGGAACGGCTGTTGTAGTTTTGAAATTGCATTCGAATCCTGTATTTTTATAGCAGAAATACGGATAGTTTAAATAGAGACAAATTAAAACACAAATTAGACTTTTTGATGATTATGAACTTTAACGGTGGAGGGTAATATTGTGAAGAAACTTGAATATCTAAGATTACTTGGAATTTCTTAGGTGTGGCTAGTCCGCTAATTCTTACCAGACCAGCGTGATGGACGCGCTTCACTTCTTAGTAGAGGCGGGTCGTGCCCAACAGTGGGACATATGGGGGCTTTTGTATTAGGCTCAGATATAGAATGCCAATAGTAATGATTTAATTAATGTTGAATAGACTTCATTTGAAGAAAATCCGCTTTGAAGTACTCTTTATACTTGAATGGAAATATGCAGGTGCATCTCGGTTATTCTTTTATTAATTTTTATGTTGTTGAGTAGGTATATTTATTATTGTACGTTTAATAAATGATTTCTTTTATTTTCATAAAATAGATCTCATATTGCATCAATTATGTATGTGACTGTTGGGTGTATTTATTTATTTATTTATTTATAATTATTACGTTGAATGATTGAAATATGTAATGCAATAACTTAGCAATGTATGATATTGAGAGGAATTAAATAATGGACCACCAAAATTGTAAAATAGAGTTAAGTTTAGTTTAAGTTTAGTAAGTTTAAATAGAGACAAATTAAAACACAAATTAGACTTTTTGATGATTATGAACTTTAACGGTGGAGGGTAATATTGTGAAGAAACTTGAAGATCTAAGATTACTTGGAATTTCTTAGGTGTGGCTAGTCCGCTAATTCTTACCAGACCAGCGTGATGGACGCGCTTCACTTCTTAGTAGAGGCGGGTCGTGCCCAACAGTGGGACATATGGGGGCTTTTGTATTAGGCTCAGATATAGAATGCCAATATTAATGATTTAATTAATGTTGAATAGACTTCGAATTTGAAGAAAATCCGCTTTGAAGTACTCTTTATACTTGAATGGGAATATGCAGGTGCATCTCGGTTATTCTTTTATTAATTTTTATGTTGTTGAGTATATTTATTATTGTACGTTTAATAAATGATTTCTTTTATTTTCATAAAATAGATCTCATATTGCATCAATTATTACGTTGAATGATTGAAATATGTAATGCAATAAGTTAGCAATGTATGATATTGAGAGGAATTAAATAATGGACCATCAAAATTGTAGGGATGACTCCAAAACATACTGCAAATAAAATAGCCGCATACTTAATAATTATCGTGAGCTTGCCTTATGTGAGATAATAGCAGGTAGAAAAATACAATAGGGTGAATGAAGATAAAAACACAAAACATCTTAGCAACACGTTGTTTTATTGAGAATATCATTTCGTTCTTTTTATATTATGTCGTGTTTTAATTTATTTTTGCAATTTGAAGTAGATCGTAAATAGTTTCTGAATAATCACATATGATATTACATCACAGAAAATTGCATGGTTTGATATTATCTTATGCTAAAACTAGCTTTTTACTTAATGTTCCTTGTTTCGGAATCATTTTTGTGTCAATGAAAGATTCACGCAGTCGAAACCTCTTGCAAAAGATAGAGATATAAAAGTGAGATTATTTTGTGTGATAAAGATAAAAACGCGCTCTCTTAAATCTTATACCATAGACATAAAAAACTTAAGGCACATCAATAGCCACCATAAAATGATAACAACGCAGTACCGAAACAAACTGAGCGAAACGAACTAAGCACAATAAAACGTGTTGTAGACGAGATAATTCAGACGCCTACACCTCACGTGTTTAAAGTTTTCTTAATTATAATAACCGGCCAATAAATCAACGGCACATCAGTGGTTGGATAAAAATTCCGAGGATCATTCGGCTGCGCGCCGAAAATGCCGCAATCGATGCCGATAAAAAAGAAAAAGCAAGGTCGAAATTATAGACGAGAGCAATGATCGGTGCCGCCGGCTGAGCTGAGGGGAGCGCCGCTTACATTGTATCCAGCTAATGCTCTCCAACCAAACGCTTTATCTACTTTAGCGGCGATGCTTTTCATTGGAATGTCAGCGTGTTTTGTAATTGATGCTTTTTGCCTGTTCATTTTATTTAATTTGATAGCTTTAACTATATTGTCTTGTTTTTTTGTACCTTAGGATAAGTAGCAAGTCTTTTGAGCAAACATATAGGTAAACGTATAAACATTCAGAATATTTGGATCTTAATTTGAACCTTGTCTGTGTTAAACGCTAACTTCTTAAAAACTCTAATTGACCGTTATTGTTGAGAAAAACTCTCGAAAAAACATTTTAATGTGAATCATCATCGGCCCATATACGTCACACTGCTGGGCACGGGCCTCCTCTACAACTGAGAGGGTGAGGCCTTTAGTCCACCACGCAGGTTGGCAGACTAATATGAGTAACATGGTAAATCCCTAACTTTGCCAGAATTGCTAAATAAATATATATAAATTCCAGACATGGTTTGGTAACTCACTGTTTTATCGCAGCCGAAATTGAGAAAATAATTTTAGTCAATAGCGGCTTAATATTCCCCCAAGTAATGATTGACTGGGGGTTTTCGATGCAAAATTTGGTGGCTTATGTTTAATAAAACGGAACTTTCCTGATATCACAAAATTTGGTTTTAGTAACGGGGATTTGTGTGACTCACAAGCGACTTATGTAGTCAAATCAGAGGAAGATAAATTTAAATAATTATTATATATTTGTTGATAGCCGTGACTCATTTTATCTCCGGATATAAATTGGAATTTTAGATTACTGTTTTAACTACACGTATATCTAGAATATTTAATACTTAGTAACTGTAAAAACCTATTTGATTTGTTCAAATTCTTTCATTCCAAAGCGTGGGCGAATTTTGTTAATAAGTTATCTTAACTGTCAGAGATATCCAAGTTAATTAGATATAAAAATATGATACACAAATAAATAACTTAGTTGTACATGTGAAAAAAACGTGAATTATTACTGATGTTAGCAACGGTACATCCTCTGTGGGAGATTTTTACCATTCAAGGCTATTAATATGAAACGAAGCATCCGCATTGGGCTGATTAATACAAACATAAAAACGAGCAAAACACGAAATTAAAATATCTGGATCGGACGTTGTTTAAAAACGTCCGTAAATCATTAAATTGATACAAAAATGCAAATTAGACCAGTTTCCGACCACCGTTTGACTCTATCGCACACAGCCCACGGTATGTAAATAGAACTTTTTTTATCTTAACTAATTCTGAATTAAAAACAGTTTTTTTCACACACCACCCAGTAGTGTTGCGGTGTTTGTTACTAAATATTCGAAACACGATTGACAATAAATCGATTGTTTAATCGTTTTTGCATACTCGAAACACTTATGCGGGTTTGAGTGTTGTAAAGTAATAAAAAAAGAATAAGATTTGTATACTCTTTTGTATACGTTGGATTCACCTTTAATTTTTGTACCTAATATTTGATACTTTTTACTTTGATACACAAAAAAATACAGCAGCACTTTTATTGCAAAAATTAAATTATAGAGTACCTAATGTATATTCAGAGAAGTGAGAAAAAAAAAGTGAATTTTCGTTAGTTTATATTAGACATAGTACCACCTCTAAACATTGTAAGAAAATAATTACTGCGTGGCTGTAACTTTACTTTTGAATTTACCATTGTAACATATCCACATAGGTGGATAATAACAGTCGCAGTACAATAAGAATGAAAGCCAAAAATTTGTTTTATTATTGAACAATAAAAATGAATAAAATGTAACTTGACATTCAATGACATAAAAAATTGGTTAAAAATTGTTTTACAAAGATTACATTGTAAAATGATTCCTAAATCAACTAATCGATATTTTACGCAAGGATCATCCCTAGCTTAAGAATGGATGAGACACGTGAAGTCTCGTTTGGTTGCCAATTTGGAATGGCAAGAGTGATGCGAACGCTTTCTTTGGCAATTCATCAATATCTACGGGAGCATTTCAATTGAATTATCTTGAAATATCGAAAAGTATTACATCAATGTACAATCGATTCGAAAATGATCGCGATGTTACAATTTAATGTATACATCTTAAAATACTCACGGACTTTTGTAGGTTAGATAAGTACGGTGTGTAAGGGCAGATTTATAAGGAACTCTTTTTGTCCTAGAATTTTCGATTTTAAATGTGAGGTTTATGTTCTTAAATTAGTGAAGTACCTAAACAATGTGAGATGATCTGTATGTCTCAGTGTGTTATTTTTTTTTGTATATGAAGTCTATTTACCAAGATCAGCGTGGTACGCTAAGCTACTAATTGTAATTCATTGAAGAAGACAGCGTGAATATGTCGATATTATGAAAAAGTTTTAAATATCAATAATGTACGGTATAAACTATTTATCTAATGGAAAGTTATGAGTGACTGATTAATTTAAAAAGATTGGAAAAGAACAAGAACATGCCACTAACTATGAGGTAGCTTTCAATCAAGTCAACCGAAGTTTTCATTATATTGGTCAAAAATCCAATGAATTTATAGATAAATTCTGAAAACAATTAAATCGTTGTATTTGAGTCACCAATGTGTATAGTGCCTACTGCATTGGGCGCCCGTATGGGTGTAAAATTAAACAGACATTACAGATGGCCAGACGAATGATTTTATAATTGATTCAGTTTCATCAAAAATCTTTCGTCGGCTCGATCCATAACATCTCAATTTACAGTGATTAATATCATATTTATATTTCGTACGCGCTCCGACTCGGATTAATTAATTGTTTGTATTATGAAAATCAATTCGATTGAAGGAGTTTTACTAATGAAAACATGCGCCATTTATAGTCGGTCTGTTTGTATGCGCTTTTATCGTATTGCAAATATGCTTGTTGCGTTCAAAGTTCGTTTATTCGTATTAGCTCCCGTCAGTTAGACTTTTATAATAAGGTAACTTTCTATTTAACGCAAGAATAGAGAACCAAGCTTTAAAGTTATTAAATATAAAATAATCTGTTTTATTCTTCGTTTTATCCATGTTTGATTTTTGTCTGTCTCACGCTAGACAGAACCTTATTTTGCAACAGCAATGCATACATCCTAATATAAAAGTGAAGATTTTAAACAAAAATACATTGTAGGTATTCGTATACTAATCTTCATTTGGGTACATAATCTCTCGACGCGTGATTGATGGTGGTAACCATAAAATTGAATCGCGAAAAAAGGTCTCAATCTAACGAAGCCGATCGAAAAACTGGCATGCCGAGATTAATATTCAAATCGTCCGCCCGATAATTTTACAAATTCTCGATACAAACGAGCGGGTGTACCCGAGCCCTATAATACACATTAATTTTACCGACTTCACATGTCAAACCGGCAATTCGCCTGCGATTATCTTTATTTAGCACTAATTTATCAACGTTGAGGAAACTTCAGTTTTGCGTGGAAATTTCTTTGGGAGAATTCTGTTTTGGTGTGTTTTGTTTGCTGTTCACTCGGAGCGTGGTTTATTAGTTATATAGCTCAGTAAATACTACTTTTTACTGGGTACGTTGTACTAGTGAGGATTTTAAAAATAGTCTACCTCATTATTTTGCTGCGGATAAAGTATTATTTAATAAAGTTTCCTATGTGATAAGTGGAAGTAGTGGTTGTTTTTGGTAGTGCAGTTTGCTCTCACAACTTCACAAGGTATCTTTTCAGTTTTTAGAAGCATTTGGTAAAATGAAGTTTGAAGAAGATGAGTATGCAGAGGTCTATGGTCTATGGATCACATAACAAACAATTTATACCTTTCTTTTAGTTATTGGTTGAGGCACATTTCAATATCACTCGATTATAATGTAGAAGGAACATGGAGCGTTTATTTTAGCAGTTCAGCAGCATTTTTAGTTTTTATAGAGTTGATTCAATAATGGCTCTTCCAATTGGTTGCAATTAATTTTAGTGACGAGGTGTGTACTGTTTAACTTGATGTTTTTTTAGCGATTGTATCATAAGGTTTTTTATAGTTAACAAGCATCCGCCAACGAGGTTTGTATAGACCTAAATTGTACAACTTATATTTATCCATTAATGGAAAACTGACATACTATCATGAAGAACTCCCTATGTTAGTAATTATAGAATAATTCACAATTTTTTGTGCCTAATAATATATTATATTTCGTGCTTGTTAGATTTGGATATAGCCAGTATCTGCCAATGTGATTCAAAAATGTATACCTATGGGTTTCTTTACTTTGCGTATACAAATCTTTCTTCAAATTGAGCTGGGCTGTTATATCAGTATTACTCACGTCTGAGCAATGTTATCTGATGAAATATTATCAATGCATAAGTCATAACAATTCGGTATAGTTGCAATCCTTTGGCGGACATGCCTGATATTTGGTACTTAGTTTATTTATACATGTGGTACACATAATTTTATCGAGAAAATTCTAAAACTCTTTCAATAATAATTATAATTAATAAAAAAATAAACTCTGCATAAAATGCAAGTGTAAAAGGGATAGAACTATAAATATAAATACAGCATGATTTAAGATCAAAAACATTTAGTTGGTCGTATCATACCTCTGATTAATCGAACGATGAAGTTTCGAATCAATCCACTTCTCCACGAACTTAAGGGATATATTATATGCAAATTAGCCAGTTAAGTTTTGTAAATAGCTCGTCATAACAATATTTATACAGGCACATATGCGACGGGACACCATATCCAATTTTGACATTTACATGGCCGCCGAAAGTTAATTAAAATATTTAATGAGATGCCAGCTCCGTCGGTGGAAGCCGATGACACGAACAAATGATATTAAATTAACGATACACAAAGGTGGGCGTAATCATTTCTGTACAAGTATTTAAATGGTGAACGAATTATTCAAACTTTTTACTAGAATTCGCGAGAGGATTATTTTTTACTGTAAAGGATATTGTCTGTTACTCGAGTATGACGATCAAGCGCGGATTCTGTAATTGCAAATCACCATCATCAGCCCATATACGTCCCACTGTTGGGCATGGGACTCCTCTACAACTGAGAGGCCTTAGTCCACCACGCTGGCTGAGTGCGGGTTGGCGGACTACATACCTAAGAAATTCCTAAGAACTTCTAGGTGTGCAGGTTTCCTCACGATGTTTTCCTTCACCGTTAATGTAAGTGATATTTTATTGTGAATACACACATAACTTCGAAAAGTCAGAGGTGTGTGCCTGGGGTTTGAACCCGCGACCGCCGAGATTTGTACTCGCAAATGTCTCTTCCGAACTTTTGACTCATGAGGGCAAAGAATTCCAAAAGCGTATATAAAACTGAAGCGCGGCACATATCAAGCGAAACGCATAGAAAGTCGTGAACGCGTGGTCACGCCGCGTTATCGCATCAACCAAATCTCTTAGTCTACTGCACATTAAAATCTTACATGCTGCTCGCTTTATTAAGGAACTTTAAAAAAGCAGTTCATCAGATGGTCAGCAGATAGCGGTGAAAGGGACCGTTAGAATAATAGCCAGTGGAAAATCTCCGCCTAGTTCGAAACGTTGCGGTGACCATGTATCTGGATCAATTTATTGGGCCAGTTTTGGACAGCTCAATTTTTTGTCATTGACCTTTTGTTTGATTTATCGGCGAGCTCATTCACAGTGTGTTTAATTGGGTAATTTTTATTACAAATAATACTATAACGTTGGCTAAGACGTGTCAAATAGAAATAACTTGTGGCGAGATTAATACGCGCTATAAACGTGTCTGTGTTTACTAAAAGCATTTGATTGATACATTTTACAGTAATATTGTGAATATATGTTTCACTTTCAAAAGTTTGCGTCATGTGTTTAATAAAAAATGTAATATAATTTATCATAGAAGTCGTTATTTCAAATAGAAAATTTATTGGCCACGTAGCAATGTGTTGTGAAGGCTGTTGTAATGGTTTATCAAACTTAATATAAAAACTTCAACATGATAATTTTGTGTGGTTTTTATCTTTATTATAAATCATTTTTTAATTATTTGACGCCATGGAGTGCTGACTATTTCATTCACAATTAAATAAGAATGCAAACTCCATAAAACTTTGTCTTTAGACACCGTAAAATATTTTTAAAAGATGAAAAGAATTTCTGTACGAAACGTGATGATAATCTACGATGATTTACGAGGTATGCAAATTATATGTATTAAAATAAAATGTTAGTTTTAGAAAAAAAATGGGTCTACGTACGTATAATTATCAGACAGCGTGTAACAAAATTATATTGTAACAATATATTCATTAAAATAAACGGATTACAGCGTATAAAATGACGTCACGGTGAAAAAATATACGTCACATACCTAAGTCTTTAAAATTAATAATGAACATAAAAAGTATGTAATCTGTTAATGGTCGTCCCGCGGGCGGTTCCAGCCATCAACCCCCGGACATCTACGTCTCTATTTCGCCGTTTCGTCGACTCATTTAAAAGGATAACAGTATGATTTTGATAAATGACAAAATCCTTCGGTACCTGCCTTTCGGCGACTCCCACAAAAAGGCGATCGGACATTGGGTTACATAAAGAGAACAATATAATTTATCCTTATTTTGTGTTAATGTATCAATTAATCTTAGCGACATGTGCACCTTACTTTTTATGAAATTCTAAATTGAAGCATGTTTTTTATCATTTGCATTTTTATATTTCCGTTTATAATACTTTGTAGGCGCTGTGTAACCTGTTTTACGTCAGTTTTATAAATATGACGGGTTACGGGACGCATATCAATGGTTTTAAAGTGTTTCATACGCTCATAATTGTTCGTAGTTATTATTTTATAGCGCTTAAATATCTTTAAACGGATCTTGGTAATTTTAAGGCAAGTTGGTGTTTATTATGGCATGTTTAAAGCGATAAATAACATAGAATTGGTTTAATTTTTAAATGTTTTCTTGTCATCATTTTTGTTTTTTATTTTTAATAGATTCAAATACATAAAACTAAAACATATAAATGGATGCGACCTACCACGACGTTCGCGTCATTATCATCTGTATTTCTGTGATAAATTTCTAATTTAGTAAATTATTCATGCACTCATTTTGAACAAATTTAGATAAAGTTTTATACATATTTTTTAGTTTAGTATTTGAAATGGTTATAAACATATGTATTGAATCATTTTTGCTATTAAAGAATCACTTTTTAAAAGTACTTACTATATTAAAATTGGTATTTTATTACTATGTTCTTCAATATTTTATTATGATATGTATAGCTGATACAATAATATAATAGAATGCATATGATTATTATTCCCGTAGAATAGAAATATATAGTTATTTGTATCAATTAAAAACTTCATTATTCACTTTTAAATAGACTTCTCGAAATCATTTTGAACATGAAATGTTTATAAATAAAGGAGCAGATAACTTTTATCACTACCTCAAATGTTTTGCAAACTTTTACGATACATTTAACTATTATTTAGTATGAAATAGAACAAACTTACCGACGATGACACATCCAAGGTTTAACTGTCCCAACAACGTCAACACAACTGATAACTATTAATCACTAAATATATTTGTTTATGTTCACTGTTTGTAAAAAAATAAACACATACAAAAATAAAGTTTTACGAGTCAACTCCTAATATCACCTGTTTCTCAACATATTTGTTACCAAGTCATTAAAGTTCACAAGAACTATTTCATATTACATTTACCGATGTGTAAGTGCGTTTCGTTCCGTCTTGTTGGAACCACAAAACCGCCATACAACTTTTATTCATAGCGTTGCCCCTCAAATTGATTCCCAACAGAGTGTGTCTAATTGAGAACATCATAAAATCGCCTTGAATTTGGTCATGTCACAAATCAATCGTCAAATTAGACGAGCACCGATACAACAGCACGAGCAAATACGCGCGAAAATTTTACTAACGCGATACATTACCGGCACAACACTAATGTCTTTATCGCACTGTAAATAAAACTGTTAAGTATTTCACGAAAATTACATCGGCGTGTAATGAACGTCTGAACCCGCATTGAGCTAGCTGTCAAATCTACGAGCCGTCATAGTCGGGTGGCATGAGCGGCGAGCTCGCACACACACGCGTCCACGTGCAGCCATCGGCACAAACACACTGACACACTCCAGCGACGCTCTACACTGTACTCCGTACGGCCCTATAGCACACACACACACACGCGCACGAACACCGAGCTCCATGATTCATACATTCGCATTTGTGTTACGGGTGGGAGTGCGAACATGCAGCGTGCTTTTAACGCGGCCACGCGAAATGATGCCTAACAGCTAAATAGAGTTTGGAGTGTGGCGTTCTCGTAAAATGGCCGGTTATACGCGAGTCTATGTGGCCGATCACATGAGAGATTAGGCGAATGCGTGCGAACGCACGGACCGTAGCACCACCGATGGGCGTGAAACACAATGGTAAGATGCGCCGGTGTCTCTATGATTGGGATCGGACCAATTAATCTCCTTAATCATTTGAATATTATTTTCATTTTATACCACGCAAAAATTAAGGAGGAATGATGCTTGGTCATTTTTAATTCAGTCAGCAACTAACCCAGCTAATAAATTTTAAAGTTAAATCGGAACTCTATTCGTATCAAAACTATTTTTATACACAACAGATAAAAGCTACTCTTGCACCAAATGTATCTTTTTACCCATTGCAAAGTTTCCTTTAAGTATCAGCTGCCAAATGATGACACTTAATGAACCACAAGACTACGACTTGGATGATCATAACATGGCATTTCTCTTTTATCAATGAAAATGTTGATGTCTGACAATTTTTCCTAGAGACAACTCCAAGTTGTGATCTCTTTTGATGCCTTTTTGGTGGTGAACCAGTAGGGTCTATGCTGACCTATTACATGATTGTAAACATCACATACTTTTTAAATTTTGTTTGGAGATCTCTCTATATACGTAAGTTTTCAGATAATGTTTTCCTTCACCTTTGGAAGTGCGTGATAATTTCAAAGACCGCAGGCATCGCTTTGAGTTCAAATAGTCTGGTAGTTTAATACAAATGTTTTGAAGTTTATAACGTGTGAACAAGCGCCATTATATTGATGTTATCTAACTAAGACACAACTTTAAAATATATTGAAAGGAAACAATTTTCGATTATGGCACATTACGCGATATTTACGACTATGCGCAATTATTATGACGTATACTAATTGAGTGGTTTATAAATTTACATATTAATGTACCAATTGATTGAAGATAAGGTAAAGAAATACATAATTGACGTATTACCCCGTACTTGTGTTTTTAATATTTATTTTAATGGTAGAGTCACCGTGAGATTAACTTTCAATAGCAAATGATCTGACTTGTTCCATATCGAAGCTATCTTAGTCTCATATAAACCCAGCCGGCTCACAGAAACATATACTAGACCTAAGACCTAAACATATACTGCATGTTTTGTACTGTCATATTGGAAAGAAAAAAGTTCTAAAGCGTCTGTGAGATATCGCGCGAAAGGAAGAGTTACCTAGTGCTGATTAAGACCTCAATCTTTATGATCATACATTTAGCCCAATTGTGGAAAATACAAGAGCTTATTATAACAAATAATCGTCTTAATATCCTAACTTAAGATTACAAATATAAATTACAATTCTTATGTCAATAGCGAAATAGAACTCATCTCTTAAAAAGTGAAAATATAAAAGAAAAGGAGTCATAAAATCATATATGAGAATAAGAGACAGAAAATCTCAGTGAGATTTTCAGTAGTACCACATGGCTCGGCGCGAACATCTCGGGGGTTAGTGCGAAAGTGAAATATGACTTTATGTAAATCGCAATTGAATTGATTATCGCGCGAAGCGTACACTCCACACACTTTAAAGTTAATTTCGAACACATTTTCGTATGTTCCGCGTTGGCAGCTTACCTGTAACAAAAGAAAAGTATTCATTAGAATGGAATATTCTTGAGAGCTAAACTTTGTAAGTAGAGTTAGCGTATACCTACCTAGTATTATATTGTATACAATAAAATTAGCCAACAGATACATGCATACACATATAGGTAGTATACATAGGTATATATACAATCATGTCGGTATCCCCGAAAGAGTACGCAGATGTGCCTTTTTGCACCTACGTCTCGCCAATCGTTATAAGTTACACGTAATAGATCCACGAGCTTAACGAGTAGTCTGTCCGAGTAATGAGACAGTCTATATAATATTACACTTTTAAATAGTAAATAATTTTATAGCTAAGTTTTTACCTAAGAATTTCTCACAAATTTAAAGTCTACACACCCGCAATAGGTCAGCAACATGGAGATAGTACGATATCACATGAATAAATTTTACATAGTGCAAGATTTTGAAACGAGCATTTATCAAAATATTCAAAGGTCTGCAATTTTTACCATCAAATAATTTGCCGACATTAAATTGCTACATCAAAGACCCTTCATTCACTGATAAATCTTGTGCACATAGTAAACAAGTCTCAAGACAATAACGTCATTCATTGTGCGCACTTATCAGCAATCGGGCGGGGAAAAAATATTTTCAAAATGTCGTTGGCTCCGCGTATCTGTGACCTACGCCACGTGTTATCTCCTCGACGATACGAACACAGGGTCAGGAATAAGTAAGAGTAGATAAGTAGGTCAGTGCAGTCACCGAATAAATATATTGTGGTCAAGTTCGTGACTGGCGCTTAGGAACTCAGACTGTGAGTATGCCGACAGCATCAGGCAACTTTGTGGACAGATGAGGCATGATCAAAACGCTTCTTGCCACTTGAACCGTACTGCATTTAACATCGGGAGACAATCGTATCGTAAATTTGCCGATTCTATGCGTTCCGCGAAAGTCAGTTGTACTCTGACTGCACCGTATACACCAAAAGAGTGTTATGATTAGTCACAAATTCACAATATATTTCCTGTAAACGCATTATCAATTAGTCAAGTCAAGTACTTTTTAATAGCACAACAAGAACATAAATCAGTAGTTTATTTCACTTAATATTTTATAGAACTGCAATAAATTAATTATATTGTAACTAAATATCAACCATCAACTTCGCACAGATATGGACAATAAATCATTCGAAAAAAAATATATTACGCTCACTAGGATTATCTGCAAACGTTATTAATTAAATTAATAATACGGTAGTCATCATTACGAGTTTGGTAAACAAAAGTTGAAAAGAATAATTAATTAAAAAATAATTTATTGCGTTGCTATTTAATTTGTTGCTATCAGTCCATGTGTACAGTTCACGTATAATGTGATGATAACAATTTATAAACATTAAGGTGAATGATTTTAGAAAAAAAAGATATTTAACATCTACTTAATGCTAGTTGGTTCCACGGCATAAAGGTGACCTTTGGTTCCGGGTCTGCAAAGTTTCATTGATTTTTTCCAAATGTATAATACCAACTAATACGTGGGATTTCGAATAGCATGGAATCGTGGGTATAGGAATATCCTTTTGCCTAGCTCTTCGTGGATTCGCTGATGGTCGTAGTGTATGTGTCTATACACGTATTTTAATTATAAATATGACCGTTTATCAGCAATATTGATAAAGTTCGCTTCGTCGTTCTTTTTCCGTGGTATTTCCTAAATGCTGGAAACGGTGGCTGTTTGACCTTTAGATTCCACTGGAGTTTAATGTTATGCTAATCTTAAGGTATCAATAGAAGTATTATATAAAACAAATGAATTCAAGTAAAAACTCTCGTACATTTTTAATGTAAAGAGCAAATGAGGTTATATATGTACAATATACTTGTTACCATTTCTTATACCTACATTTCATCGTGTTTTCGCATAAATGTTTTTGTTTTATGTTTTCTGTATACGCCACATCGACATAAGATCTCTCCTTGAGCTTAGGATCGACTGAGCGAGCAACTACTGTTCACGTGAAACCCTTTTCCACGTAAGACCTCCAGGGCCTCGCTGGAGTATTTTATTACGTATTATGTTTTTGGAAATTAGACTACATCGTTCTTTTTTATTGGGAGTGGAAGACCACACCGACAGATAAATTCAAGTGAGGTGCTAATTCGTCCTAGCTTACGAGTTTATTGGCGAGAAATTATCGCGACATACTCTCACTGTTATACTGGTCTGATGGAAATCGTACATGTACATCAATCGTACTCGAGATCTTCTCATTGTCATCATTGAACAACATCTAAGATGCTTAGCAACAACGGCCAACTGGTCCGCATGGTGTACTTGGACTGTATGCCCGTGCCGTAGTAGACTCCCTTGACCTATTACGTATTGTTAGAAATAAACCTGATTATACTATTAACTACCTTAATAACACAATTGTCAAGCCATTCATTAGGTCTCTGACGTGGCTAAATGACTGCTGCCAGGACCTAATACCAATGTATGTAAAATAATGTAAACATCTTTTAACAAATGGAAGGCGTTAGCACGGCGACATGCGATCATAAGCAACGAGTGCTTAATGAATAAGTCATACATACGCCAACTTAACCGACAAGGCAAATGATACAACTTCATTAGCTTCCATCCCCGGCTATTGTGAGACAAATCCAGAAAATCAACAAACGTTACGCTCTCGAAATAATAAAGCCACTCGCACTTAATGAAGACGTCGGCTATTTTCCACGACCTCAAAATGATGTATCTACCGTGAAATTTTACAAAAATATGAACCGGCAAGTTTCGGAACGCCCTCGGAGAATTATTACATTAATATATTTACCAAACACGCTCCTATTATTACGTTTTCATGTACTCGCATGCGCATAAATTAAAAAAGTTGTCAGTTTTTCTTTTGTCCCAACCCTTATTTGGTATTCATATTTGATACTTTGATAATACAAAGGGACGCGTTATGAAACGAAAACAGAAACGTTAGCGTACACGAGGAAAACCTGTTCTGCGGCCGAAGTATGCTAAAGATACAAATTGTGAAAGAGGCGATCGTTCATGCGATGTCTCTTATCTAGTCACGATCTGCGAACCACTGTCGACTCTTCAGCGCGGGAATAAGCGGCATATTCTAACGACATCTCGCCCGCGGCTTCAATTATGGTCATATTGAATGAAATATGAGTTAAGTGAGGGATATCAAAGGGCGACGCGGGGCTGTTTATGAAACGTGAACTTTGAAATATGTACTGTAATAGTGCACCCTTTTTTAATTTGTACTAAACTATGAACCGTGGCGAATGGGGTCCCGAAAATATGCCAGGGCGCCACCATTTTTTTTTGGGTGCGATCAAAAAATTTCGCTTACAAAATTACATATTTGTTGGATAATTTGAAACTATTTCGGGCGGAATTTTCGTGTTTCTTATTGCTTCCGCAACGAATTTCGTGTGACCCAAAAGTCGAAATGATTGAACCTATCGGGCATTCGCCGGCAGCGGCCGACTCCAATTTAGTTTTTCGGATTAGATACGGCTAACATAATAACATAATTGGTCTAATAACAGAGCGAGCGACTGTGCTCGCCGTGCCTTACAATTCACTTTTCAAATTGGTTTATTTTTTACCTCTGCTCTGTCTAAAACTATTATGATTTATTATCAAATTTTCGTGCAGGCAAATTACGGCCTCGTTTTTCGTGAGTGAACGTTTCTCTTTCTAACTCCTGTCCGAATTTTGTACGAGACAGGGACGCGGCGACGGCCATTGTGTTTCCTTGGAAGGCCCGCGGCTTTACTTAGCCGACGCTTGTGGATCCAATGATTTACGGGCCTTTTTCTAATTTACTCGTATAATAATTAGTTGGATTAACATGTTTAGCACGGATGCATATTTTTCAACGTCGACGAGCTTATTAGCTTCTAAATTCTAATTTCAAATATTAATTTCGGCCCGGAAGCGTTGACGGAAAGACTAAGTATCACTCGTTTTTATATCATATATGAACGCGTAAATTAATTATTAGGTTACTAGTGTATTTAATGCCATAAATTTGTCATTATTTAAATTATTATTGGCACAACGTTTTGCACCGTTTAGGAAACATTAATTACAATTAATCACTAATAGCATGTTTATCGACTTTGGTAAGATAATGTATGAGTAAGAAACGTTCATTAAACTTACATTTTCATGAACACAGAATGTTAGTAATTACTCTTTATGAAAACCTGAAACTGATTTAAAACGTTTGACACACTGTTATTTTGGTTTTATTACCGATCTCAGATCTCATTTAGATTGAAAGCAATAGTCTAATACGCTTAGATAGGTATTGCTGGTTACCTAGTCTAAACATAATATATTTGCGACATTCGAAGAATGTCTGAAGAAGTCTCAAACATGCAGGTTTTAATATTTTTCTCTCACACTGCATAATAGTAAGAATGCTCTAAAATCAAATCAGAGACCAACATTTTCGCAACCATCACAACTGAGCTTACCTAAAGTAATACTCGTATAAAAACATATATTACAGTAGGTACATAACCTTTTGTATTTATAATTGCAAAGCTAGGTACTTTAGAGTTTCGCGGAACGGTGCAAATATAGCGCGTACTGAACAAACAAAAGTACCTACGGCCGTCTGAAATAGTGCAACCGACAAATGTTCATGACATGCGGTTGAATTAAACATGAGACCTGCCACTGAGTTATATTTACATGTAAAAAACCCACATTTCTCCGTTGAATAATATAAAATATGTTTCTATAACCGGTTGTGTGACCGTTACCTCATTATGGACAATCGTAAATGTTTAGATGACAGAGTTAATCGGACTTTTATTGGAACACACGCGGTGTTCGATTTGACGAAAATAAATCAGATTGAAATTATTTTGGATTTGTTTTGCATAATTTTATATTCTGATTTTAAAATAGATGCAATTCTTAAAAGCAATGCCATAAATAGTAAAATTTTATAATATCAACAAAGAATCACAAATTTATATCTATACAGTTAAAATAAAAGAAGAATTAAATTGATGATACCACAAATTGAAAGTTTAATCGACGGGCTACTACAATTTCAATAGTCGTTCATAAATTTCCGTGTCAATGGATTCTTCGAAGTGATACCAATAAAATTTGTTACAAGGAAATTCACACGGTCAAAAACATCATCATGTAACCCACGATCTCTCATTTACAGGTCTATCCTACTGCACTCAAGTGGCTTTGAAATACTATGAGAAGCTATCACAAATTTTCGCAAAATGTTTTAGTGAAAAATATATTTATTGATCCATCAAACTTTACTTCTATGGTTTTCTCATGATTATTATTTTTACTTTCTTTATCTTATATTATCTTAATTTATAATAAGCCCATATAAATCACTGACTCATAATGAAAAAAATAATAATCAAATTGACATACATATATGAGAAATTCTGTGTAGGAAACTCTTAAATGTACAATGTACGTACTTCCTTAAAATATTTCCTTCGCATTTAAAACTCTATGACCAGATTTGTGAATTCTTTGCCTTGTTACTGATATTTGTTGTGCGAAAACCTCGCTATTATAGTTATGGGTTTAACGCGTGCACACGCGTCGAGGGTCAATCCAGCACCCTTGTGTTGAAACATGGCCGACACGAAAAGAGCCAGTTAAATTGAATGCGTGTGTGTTGCTATGGAACCGACGTGATGCTAACTTGTAGTAGATCATCTGCCGCGTCGTATCTTTACTTTTGTACTAGTTACTTTTGAACTTGTGTAAGAATAATAAATTATAGATTGAAAAAAACTGTGATTCTGGCTGGATTTCCATGTGAAATAATTTGTTTTTCAGAGCTTCTTTGAACGACATTGTGACATAAATAAAAAAGCATTTTTTCAAAGATCATTTTCTACCCAACATGTCATTGGAGTTGGCTGTTTTATATAAAAAAAAATGTAGGCATGAATGATGAATGAAGCCTAAAAGTACTTTTATAAATCTTCGTGTTAAAATGAGTAAAAATAACAAAAAGCACGATCAAATTTCCTTCCTCATTTTCAGTAACGTAATGAGCGGAATTTAGTATGCTAGAACATTAGCACATTATTATTTATGTGTGTGTTCATGAATATTCGGCTAGAGGGCGGCACCTCCGCAGATATCGCGCGTGGTGAAGCGGAAAAGACCTCCGACAGAGGACTGCGACAATGAGTCCGCACTACACAATCTAGGGCTGACTACGTTATTTATTTAATTTATTTAAATATTTTGCAATATATTTTCCAACTAAATCTTAAATTTTCTATCGAGAGTGACGTTAATCTGCGACATCAAAGATTTCTTTATGACTTAACTTTAGCGGTAAAGGTGTTTTTTACATCACACGTATAATTATTAATAAACATTCGCAAGGGCTTAAGCTTGTACTGTTCAATGGGACAAAGGGTTATTATTTTAATGAGGCAAAAACTGCGTGATGTACGAGAGTATTAAAGGGGTGGTGCCGCTAAATCTATTCAAGTTTTGACAGTGTTTGTTTTAGGATGAAAACAAACTGAGAGCGGGGAGCGGAACACGGCAGCTAAATAAAAATAAAACTCCGTTGGCAACCCTGCGCGGCCCGCCGTCCGACACAGCCGCCCGGACACGTTTCAGGATCATGAATTATGGCGCCAGCCGATGTGACTTTTCAATTTGAAATCATCAACCTGGAATTAATTTCATTTTTGAACCCCATTATTTCTGTTATCTACACGCGAAATCGCACAATATGCGAGTTCAACGTTATTGCCGTTTCGACAAAAATATTTTGCGGCCACGTATATCAATTGTTTAATTTTGTATCGTTCATTTCTCGGTGCATTGGTTATTACTCCCGTATTTTTGCAATAGCTACTGATTATAATTGTTTATTGATTTGGTGTTATGACGTCGTTCGTGCATATTCACCTGTTTAATTGATTCCGTCTACTTTAAGATGACAAGGGAGATTGTACAAGTTTTTGATTGGCTTAGGACCTACTTTAATGTCACTCAAAGCAACATTGCATGAAACGACAACAAAATTTTAAAATCTTTGACTTGCAAAATATATTATTGACTAGGTACCTACCTGCTATTTCCTATCGGAGTTAATAAAAATTATCAAGCCATTACAAATCGCAAATAAGAGAGGGAAATTAAATTACACGGGCCATAGATTGATGGCGATCGATTAAGTTTCTAGATCAATCTGTGTTTTTAACAAGAAAGCAACAGTCAATTATACGCTTAACTGTACCTACGCAACAGACTATGGATTTCTTCGAAACTCGCGTAAATAATCATTCCGAAGCGTGTTTACTTCTGTCACAGAAATAACTAGATAAAACTTGTGAACGATAAAAATATTTTTAATTTACAAAATGGTATTCTCTAGCCGACGGCCGTATGTAAATCTATCAGTGGAGTAAAAAATATTCTTCCGGTAGAGACGCGACGTAGGATTCGTTTGTATCACACAAATCTGTCAGTAAGCGGTATCCACAGTTAGTCGGATTCCTTGGGCGAGTATTCATAGTCCGAATTCACTACGCAGTCGCCGGTGTTGACGAAAACCGAAATAGACACCCGCCCAATAAATTTGAAAAAGTTTCACCAGTTTTATTTTAGATACACGAAGAGATTTCACCGTGATTATCGGGGTGTTCAAAAAATCTCCGGACCAGGGTCGACGACCGCAAATTCTTCCTATAATTTAGTGATCTCTAATTTAAAATATTAAACGCTTGAGTCAACCTCGAGAAATTATTGAACGTTATTTTTTGTCCACTAATAACACTAGTATAAACTTTTTGCCTCAACAATTTTATCGCGTAGATAGTGCGGCTGATAAATGTATTTTCATTAAATGCGTTAGTGTACATAAATTTACTTTCATTGTAAGCGTAATCATCATTAAAATGTCTAACCAAATAAAAAACAAACTTTATTTCTCTGCAGTCAATTTTAGAAGCACGTGTAAGTTGTATATTGCATTTATTTTGTTAATTAAAAAGTTTCGCGAGCCTGTGGCGCGAAGAAAAACTGTTGTCGGAGCAGTTAACGCTTTATAAATAAGTCGCAGCGATGGATACGACGGAATGTTTTCGCAAAGAGCGTACACAAATCCCAGTAGAGGGACCTTATAACAAAGCTAATATTAGACAATCATTTCCTGTCAAAAGGGAGGCTCCCACACCCGGAAGGATCGGAGGAGGGGAAGGGGGGGCGAACGGGAAACACCGCCTCGTCTCGCAGATTCCACAGTCGCCGTGTCGAGAGTGTGAATCTGATTTTTTTTGCACCAGTGATGAATGGATTTTTAATATCCACTTGCAGCTGTCTGAATTCTAAGTTCACATGAAATATGTCGTACGCTCCAAGTTTTTGTTTGGCCGCGTCCACGTCGGCGTCGCATAGATTTATATCTTATGTAACTACATAATGTTTGCAGCTGTGTTAAAAAACATTGAAAAATAAATGTCGCCGTCATGTTGAACGTATAGTATGGACAGGCAACAAGACATCAGCATCCAGGACGTCTCAATACGCGAAGTTACGGACGGCAAAAAACGTGGCGGTCGGTCTCACGGCACGACTCTATTACGAGTCGACCGCGAATAAATAAAACATGATGGGCCCTTCTCACGTACACATATGTATGTACATATTTATGTGTGTTGCGGATGTTCACAGATCCCGATTCGTTGTGTGTGATTTGAGACGCTTTCTCCGCGAGCTTCGTATCGTAAAACGGAGCAATTATTTTCTATTGCTTTCGGTGAGTTCGATACGATCGAATTCTATCCATCGTGTAATTGCACTCGTTTTAGGAAGCCGGATACGATGTGATGCTTCGTTTATGAGACTTTTGATTACATCGCTCCCGCCAGTTATTAAGACTGGTGAAACTAAATATTTATTCGCTTGAAAATAATCAACTGCAATATTTGATTAACGTACATATTTAATATTAATCGAATTCATTAGAATTTGAAATAATATATTTATTATTATGTTTATTTAAATCACGGAAACGTTCTAATTTCAGTGGCAAAATATAGCTCAAGCTCTATTTTCTTACGTCTAGATTTTAATCACATCTAATTGAAACAATTGGGAGTCGTCAGCGCACATCGTGCTGTCAGACAAAAATAAAAGACAATCAACCAAGACGCAAAGGCATCGGCTGCAAGAAAAACGAAATGAAATGAGGGATTGACAGCAATTTATATAGGTACGGAAAAATATATAGTTTCTAAAACAAATTAGTACCGCATAGATTCAACAATAATTTACTGAAAGATGTATGATTGTTTAGAAACTCTACAGTTACGAGACGAGCTCGGATTTAGGTAAGAAGTATACGATTTTTATAGGCTATAAATATTTTTCGGATTTCAGTTTCATTTCATTTTGTTTGGAATTTACATCGCGGTTTAATTTATAATACTTCCGTCAGTAGTTCTCAAACAAAATTAAATAAAATTATTGTATTAATTATATTATATTTGTGGCAATCGTTACGAAGAGTTTTATCATAGTATCTAACAATGAAGAGTTGTCAATATTGCTATTTCTTTATCAAATAAGACTAACCACTATAGAAATCGTTGTTATTATCATAATGTCCGCCAACCCGCACTAGGCCAGCGTGGTGGACTAAGGCCTAACCCTCACAGTTGTAAAGGAGGTCCGTGCCCAGCAAGGGAATGTATATACGCTGATGATGATGATCACAATGTCTTCAAAGATAGTTTAGTAAAAAAATTAACACGTACTTCTGAATTACAAAAGACTAACTAAATAAAAAAAATATTATACAGTGAATCATTTAAATAAATTTGTCGACTGTCTGAATAATCCGATACACAAAATTTGGGTGGAAACATATCTTATCGCCGTGTGTGGTAGCAAACGTAGGTGCTAATAGTGATGCGCCTGCGCACACGACGAACAAAAACACGCGCAAGCAGAGACGGTGCATTAACGCGCTCGCCATAGTTGGCACCACATTGGCCACGCCCGCTGGCAGCCGATGCGCATCACCAAACATCGATAGTGACGAATAACTAACGTCTAACGTATCGATATTTCACTGCATGATTGATTGCGCAGTTGTATTTGTCTACTGGCAGGTAAGAAGTGAAAGTCGGCAGAAGCGTGGAAGACCTCAACCCCAAACTTTGGGGAAGTACTGGTTTTATTTCCTCGTGATACATGTTTTATCTTCAAATTTGGCATTGTTATCAATGGTCATGAAAAAGGTGTAAATATCGGCTCACTGAGGCTTATAGGCATGACAACAATCTATTTTTTCCTAATTGACAAACGAACAAACGGCTTAACTGATGGAAATGGTTATCGCCGCTTGTAATTATCCACATGATTCGAAGAAACGTTATTGGCTTTAAGAATATTTTAGTAAATGGTGGGAGGAGAATGAAATATGTAATGTTGCCTTCTGCTATCTTATTCACTGAATGAAACGCAATAGTAAAACTTCAAGACCTGACCTTAAAATATTAATTTAAGTGGAACATCCCTTATAATATACGAGTAGCTTCGATAACATTGGAATCAATGTCCAAAACGTCAGCTTTTGTTTTGCTTCGTTTGAATGAAATGTCAATAATAACATAGTGAATAAAAATAAACTGAAGATAAACATGATGGCCAGTTTGATCGAAAAGTTTAAATACCCCATTCTTATAAATATAAACATTATTTACGCGAAGTTTTATTGAAACACAAAATATTTCAAACGCAAATAATAAATTAAATAATCGATAACAAATCAATCTTCGTGACAGCGAGTAAAAAGATTTACGAACGATATCGCGATAGGTACACGGATGGCTAATTTAATAAAATACCATGTTTTATTCATAGTATTAGCTAGGTCAGTTTTTAACAAAGTCCTTGTTATTCGATCCGTGTACATTTTATGCACGCAAAAATCAACCACAATGCACTGCAAAGTATTAATATTCAAGCAATTTGCGTCAGCACGCAGATATCGATTTACTTGTATATGTTGCCTCGAGTCGATGGATATTTCCACAAACATCGACACACATGCAGCGCTTCCACCTCGCGAGGGCGACACGTTTTAATCGTCACCGCGAACTCCATCTATTATTATTTTTTGAATTTCGGCTGCAAGACAGATGGTAACAGCGGCTGAGAATTCGTATTACAATGGCCACAATCCCGCTGGTGATCCCTGGCACGACGCTAGCGCGGCTGTTCCCTCGCTTCACACCACTTGGCACTCGATAACTTTCGTCCGCCGCGAGCGGTGCAAGTGGCAGAATAATTTGTTACTTCTTCTCAGTAGTTGATTAATTGATTCGGACGAAGAAAAGTTCATCGCGTATTGGCATCTTCAGCACTCAATCCGATGTTAATGCAAATGTAGTTTGCAGATTAATGAAGCTTAAAATTGCGTTGTTGAAATATTCGAGTGAAGAATTATTAACGTTATTAACAAGAGGTTCGAACGCACGCGTTACGTGAGCATTGTTCAAGCCAAGTGTACTGGAGTAACAAAAGCGAAAGCGATCCATTAAGTCTACAACGAAGGATCTGTTATGACAGCTACCTTACAAGTGGTGGCACAATGTGTCAAGAGTGAATGCATCACAGCGACGAATATTTATTTATTTATAACACTGGGGGCTGTAAATTAGCAGTGAATTTACGGCGACGTGGAGGAGTGATCTCGCATAGTTTATTTTCGGCGCATATGCGTGATTTAAACACAGTTCCCGGCTACTGAGCGTGGAGAAAACGAATTTGTCGTTGAGGGAGTGAAATTGCACGCTGCAGTTTTATACAAGAGACAATTAAAGGCACAAGTTATGACCATTTAATGACGTCATAGCCGTCAATGGTGGTCTTAGAATCTACATCACTTTAGCTATTAACTCGCCGCCTGGTCAGATCTAAACAATGACAAATTATCTCCGTATTGAATTATATTCTTTGAACTGAATATATTTGCATGATCAGGATTGATGTATATATTTACTGGAGCAAGCGTTAACGTTTATATGAGTAGTCATTTAATTTACATCATTGAATAATTATTCTGCGTGCCATTTTATTATTCAAATAGTCAAGTATTCAGATCTAGTCAGCATTACCCCGAATTGGTTTTCCCACAAGGTAGTCAACTGTTTTGGCTTATTCTACCTTGGCTTCCTCAAACTGGTTTACCTTGAATTTAGTTTTTAGTATGCCAACTCCACGTTCACATTCACTCACATACCTCGTTACTAAAAAACTTAGATCAAGATCTATTGTAATATTTTCCCGCTTCTCTTGTCTATGCCCTTTTTTTTATAAATTACAGCGCTGATTCTTCGCAACTTCCCAGACTTATAACAGCATTTAAACCGCACCAATTAGAGTTTAATCTGTGCTGGTGTCAGGAATCTAATTATCATTTCTTTAGTTCTAGACTTATGAATATTGCTTGCCTTTGGAATTACAACAATGTCCAACCTTCACGGCTATTATCATGCGAAAATTGAATGTCTTTCATAATAATATTCATTTCCTAAATTTTAATAATCAAATAAAATAATAATTAGACAATACAGTAGAAAAAGGAAAGAATGAGTAAAAGAAGAAATAAAATGAATGACAATACTATAAATAAATTCCACGCAATTATATGAATTTTACTTTTATTCGTGTGAACAGTTAGTAACAAGGCGGTAATTATCAACTATTCCCATGGGAATATCGCAAACATTCGAACAAGTTTCTAAGTCACGAGTCTAACATATTTGTGTCCACTTAATATCATCCAAAGTACGTGACCTTTCGGACCGGGAGCTGCGACACATCTCCGTTGGCTGCAACATTGTTGCCTTACTACTACTAATAGTTGTATTTGAACTCTATTGTTTCAGACGAGGATCGAACAGATAGCTTTATCTTTTAAATCTTATATAGCTGCTTTTGTTTTATTAAGAAATAGCTTTTGCACAAAGTTAGTTTGCGCTTATGCGCAGGGTACAAACAAAATCAATTTTGTCATTTAATTTATTCATTATTTGTGCGAAAAAAACTTGAAAACATAGCTACATCACAATTTGGTATTCATAACTTATAAAATGAGACTCAGCTATGAAGTTACAATATAATACAGCTAGAATAAATGTATGAAATGAAAAAATGAATACCCGTAAAAATCAATTGACTTCAATACATCTTACCAAAATCAGAAACAATTGCGACTTGAAGTTAGTTTCAGCTTAGGGACAAGTTTGTGCTAATTTCCATATAGCTCCTTGGTTAATTATTTATTGAAAATACAATGCTATGGATTCAGGAATAGACTACTGAAGCCAAACAATAGAATTAGAATTTTAATCGAATGTAAGTGCCATTTCTCTGAACTCATACGTGATAATTAGTGATGACTTACCATCAGAAAAACCATGTATTCATTTGTCACTATAATGATAAGTGTCATAAAAACTGGTAAATTGCCATTAACAACCTGTACTTTCCTTGTTATAGGGCATTGGTGTACGTTGGAGCCATTATTCCAGATGTGACATTTTTGATGTAGATCATCTACAGCTGGCTACTGTTTTAATGACGAGGAACGGCAATGCACAATAGACACATAAAATCCTCAATTCGCACTTCGTTAACGATCTGACGCGATGATTCTCTTTAATTACAAAAAGCACAGACAGAACAGCCGTTCCACTCTTAAATATGTTACTAACCTTTACAAAGTGTCCCATTATTCAAAGGGGCCCATCAGAATTTACGATTATTATCAAAAGAATGGTACTAATGCAAAATATCAACATTTTAAATGACCGCAAAAACAGAGTATATGGCCCATGAGCGCATAAAGAAACGCACCGCGGACCAATACAAAGTAATGAAACCATAAAATACAGCGGCTGTGCGTCTTCGAAACGATTACAAACAATAAGGGCTCAATTTAAAGTTATTCCACACTCGTTAATAATGACAAATGATTAAAAAATGTTGCTAATTGACGGGTTAACGCGCGAATTAATGACAACGGTGGTCGATAATGATGAATGCGAGCACAGCGTATGTTTGACGGGTTGGATTAGCGTCGCAAGCGGTTACATGATAATAAACCCCACCTGCAAACCATTGACAAATTAAAATAACTTCTAGCACATTGTTAAGGCTCGGCACACTCGCTGCTTAGATTCTAATCTCGAAACGTAATGGACGTAAAGGTCAAACGCGTTTCTTTGTTATGAATTCATATGCACACGATTTTCAAATAGCTCACAAACCGCTCGAAAACACTTCCGTTTCGTATATTGTATACATTTTTTCGACGTCAAAGATAAGGGAAATAATGTATTCTGCGTTGTACAAAGGGTGTATGGAAAAGTATATATAAAATCGATTCACCAAAAAGTCATTGTACTTGTAAACACAAAAGAATATTCTAGCAAATTCTAGAGCGAGGCGCGAACACGGCGGGCCGGTGACACGCTATCGCAGGGCCACGTTCGTACAACATAAATCACCGACGCCGCTTGTTTTACCAATAAAATTGATTCTTTCGCGGATCACGAGTCGAACGAACGCAAACTTTTCGAATTTTTTGCTTTTAAATTTAGAGCTTAGAAAACTTTTGTGAAATTGTTTTTTAACTGCATACGGTTTATTTATAAAACAATTTGTCGATCAAAATAAAACATATCACGCGTTTTATGAATGATCGTATTGATTGATCCAATCAACTTCGTAATTAAAACATGAAAAAACTGTAATATAATTAACTGTTTAATTTGTCTCGGAATCGACGTACAATGTTACTTGCATGTTAAAAATGAATTAAATTCACATTCCGTACGGAATTCGGTACTAATAATGTAATGTCGCACAGTAGCCATAATTCATCAATGGCTCATCGAATTTTATCGACAAAAAATTGCCGATAAAAAATCCTTGTTTTTGTAACGCGAATTACACGCCGAAAACATAAATCAAGGTTTCACAATCGATATCAATGGATCTCGCCCCTCTAAATGAGCTCTTTTATCAGATACAGAGCAACGCACGTGTCTGTTCAAACGTACATCAATAAGGAATCATCAATTGACAGTGTCTCCCTTATTTAAAGTGATATATAGATTTATTCTATTTTTAAATAAAGCGAAAATGTTAAATGGCCAGGATATTAAATTGTGTTTAATATAGTATAATAGAACATATTTATATTTATGAAACTTTGTCATTCGTTATATCTGCATATTTTAGGATGATTTTGCGGTTATCGGTTTCACAGTCGATTTCTCTTTTATATGCCACAATTGTGAACTCTATTTTTTGTTGGTCTGATCATTTTGTCATTACACATGTAACTTTAGTTGGCACCATTATTTACAGTTTGCAATTTATTTACGCACGATGTTTTTTCTATAAATATTGAAATTGATTTCATTACTGCGTCGTATATTTCTAGTTCCACCTTTCGTTGTTACATAAGCGCTACAATGTCCAAGTTGTATTTTCTGGAGAAATGTCAGCACTCATTAAAGGTAGCTTTTACTTTCGTCCGTTAAACTTTAAAGTTGGACAACACAAATTTCGTGAATTTATTTTTTTATCGATTGAATTATTGAAAATTGTGTAGTGAAGAATTTTCAGAGTGAATAATGGACTTTTGATCAGTATTTCAATAGGAAATTAACGTCTTTAAAGGTGTTTTACAATGACATTAAATTTTATTTATTGCTGTCAGAAATATCTGTCCAATGACTGTTACTTACCATTGCACAAGTATCGTTATTTATTTCCTAGGTTCTTTGTATTAATCATAAGACTGAACGAAACTATTTTTTATTACCAGAAGCCAAAGTAACAAATCTAAGTCAGTTGTTCATATCCGTGACACGTCACCGACTATTTTCAGAGGTGAACAAAAATACCAACAAGAGTTACGTATATCTGTTGTTACTAAATGATGCCAAGGAATGGTCTTTATTATTTATTGTACGGAAAACAGAACAAACTAACCAAAAGTGTCCGCGGCAAGGAAACAGCGGGAGGTAACAAAACAACGGAGCCGGGAAAATAGAATGACATTTACCGTAACATTAAAAGCGTAGAGCGGTTTGTGAGACAAAATAAAAAAGCGATAAACCAAAAACATGTTGCCAATCAGATGTGGATCGTATTTAATGTCTAAATAAAGTGAAAAGTTTTTTTTTTATAAGTTGACTACTAACTCTTGAGGACTTTGACATGAATATTTTCAAAAACTTTAAAAAGTGATGGTGATGTGCTTAACAAGGAATTGTGTCACGTCTTACAATTTTTAGTATCAAATTTTCATACTCGTATAAGCTATTCAATGATGGTTCTGTACTTAATAAATATAGCAGTGTCAATATATCTAGTATGTAACAGTTTAAAATAATAACATGGCAGTCACAAACCAAGATTAAGTAGAACAAAACATAAATACACAGTTTGTACCATAAAAACTGCGACTCAAAAGGATTTCTTTCTTGAGCAGCGTAAAATGTCATATGAACAACGACACTCAACAGTTTTCTTGAGACGTGGAAATAAAATAGCAGCCGAAAACATCTGAGAGGAAACTGTGACAGAAAAATGGTGCAAAAAGAGTTGAGTGTAGCGAATGCGCTCAGCCTCCTAGGGGACGTCTGGACTCGCACTAACTACATTGTATTATTATTTACTGGTTCTATACGTTTGTTCGAGGTAAAGTTGGTAATGTATAGCATTGAAACAGGTAAATCATTGCTATGACCTTTATATACTTTCCGCGTTGTGTATAAATATTTGTAATGAAGATATACCTGAAATGCTGTATTTATCGTAGCTCACCTTTAGTCGAATAAAAAATTTGTGTTAATTTTTTTACTTAGATTGCCTGAATTACCATTTCAAATTGTCGGAAAGTGTCAAACGTAAGAGATCTATACATAATGTAAATCAAAATGTGATAAAAAAAAATCCGCCTTATGTTCAGTTCACATCTTTAACAGGGAGATAAACAGTGCAAATAATTCTATTTGGTACGAACACTTACACAGACTACAAAACCTATAAAATCAACTAACGTAGGTACAAAACAACAGCCATCATAACACTAAAGCTACTCGCGCGGAGAACATATGCGACCGATTCTTTTATTTTCCTCCATTTTCCATTTCCACTAAAGCGAAAGCGACTTTTCACGTTGACTTTTTTGTACTGAAAAGCTGCGAGAAATTGTGGTAAAATAATAATAAAAAACAATGAGCTAAGAGAAATGGAAATAAAAATTTGCTTTGTCATAAATCACGAAACGCTTCCGGTTTGTTGCTTCGTAACAAAGAAAGTTTTTATCAATGTTAAGGTTTTTGTAACGCAAAATGTGAAGGATTGCTAATGATATTAATGCTTTTTGCGCTAACTGACCAAAGAAAACTTCTTTGTATTAGACATTAGAAGAATATAAATAAGCATCTATATATGACGGACTACTATAAGTAGGAGTGAGAGCTTAAAGCATCGCTCGACACAAATCCCCAACGGAAAGATTCCATTAAGAAAATCAAAAAAGGTCCGCCCAGTTCACGGGCCGCGACTATTTTCATTTAGCAAAAACAACCCATAAATTGTCATCTTAACGAGATTTCTGTTTTTGCAGCATTCGCACCCTCAAGTATTCGGTTACTGAGAGTCTGGTGACTTACTTGTTTCGCTTAACAAAAAGCGACTCGTCAGCGCTACTTGCGATCGAATTGAATGTTAAAAACACAAAAGTGTTATAAAACAATTGACCACAAAGTTATTTACGATAAATAAACCTAACATACATACATACACAGAATGTTCTGACCTATACGTAACAGGTTTGCTTCGTGGGTATCAGAAAATGCGACAGACTTTTCTGTCGAATAAACACAATTTGAGGTAATTATTTTTGGACCACACAAATATGTGTCTAGCCACTATGATGATAGTTCAGTGATAATGCTATCAAAAAAGATATTTGTAAGTGTAAAGTTAGCTAAGCGTGACTGATGTATGCTCATGGAAATTATCCAGTTTCTTTTTGATAGTGTAATAAAAACCTATTAATTATCTTCTTGACCAAGTGGCTGGATGCATACGTTTTGGCACGGCGAGTGGCGATCGCCGTGCGCATGCGTGTCGACCACTGACACCGCAGACGCTGCGCGCGAGTGCGTGCAATAGCACCGTGTTATTTATTGCTTCAACGATGAATTAGCTTTGTTTATATAGCACCTTTCATTTGAGGGTTGACTCCACAAAAACCCAATGAATATGTTATTAGCCGTTTATTGTTTCCATTTACATATATCGTGCGAACATGGCACGTAAAATTGCTCACTTGTTTAAAATATATCTCGCAATACGTCCATTCTGTCGTCCGCGACATACTTTAGTGGCGTTAAAAAGTTGATTGCGTTTATGTAAAGTTATAGCGTTTCGACATAATATAACACTTCATAAAGCATTATAATGCCCTTTTTCTAGGATAAAGACAGATGTGACATTTAAAATTCTAATATTTCTCAGAAGTCTAATGAAATTCAACATTTACTTTCCAACTTTTTCCTTTGCTTATTTATTGCGCGCTTAAAATACGAAAAAAGACATTGCTTTTTTGACAAAGTAGTTAAGAGTCATACAGCCAATATTCTACATTACTTCACTATAATAACTTAACTATATAAGCAGTATTTCAAAGCTCAAAGCAAAATAAACTGCCGAATATCATAATTAAAGTGCCATTTCGCAGTTCGCAGCCCGTCACGTGATACCGTTGCCCAAATTATCCGGGCCTCGTGTCATCTTGTCCCAATCCAATATGGCGCCATAAATCCTCGGTGGGGAGACGGGGCGGTGCGGGGGTACGTCACTCAAACTTTCTCTGTGCTCCGTCTTACGTTCCCGACTAGGGGTAAGTACCGACAGACCCTTATTCGGCCATTTTTTATTTTATGTGGGACGCGTTGATAAGTTGAATTCGTATTTGTTATTTCTGATGTTACAGGCGGCAAAGCAACCGTTTTAAGTTTTGTCGGAAAGATTCCAAATTTGAATTAATTGAAGTTGAAAAACAACATATTTAGTATAGATTACTTCAATGACAAAAAATATTTTTGTAGCTAAATTGTTAATTTAATTAATTAAAAAAACTTGTTTATACAATTAATAGCAGAAGTAAAGTTAAAAATTGTGTTTGTGTATGTAAATAAATTAAAACAAGTTTGCAATTATTTTAATAGTTACCAGTGTTTACGTTTGTGTGCTAACCGTACGGGCCTGAGGCGGGGTTCGTTTCGAGAAATTCTCAGATAGAGTTCGAATAAGGATGAGTAATCTCTTGTTTTTCTTAGAACAGAGCCGGCTGCGACCGAGGCGCGATCATGGACGCGTTCACCCTCACTGTCGCAACTTTTTTGAATTAAAATTCGAACGCATTTAGTAGCTACTAGCGGCCTGGGTTCGGTCTGAGTTAAGGTTTTATGCGACCGAAATTGGGAAAATTTTAATAATTGCCCTTAAAATTCAAATATCAGCCCATAATACGAGTATATAAGGTTATAATAAATAATAAATTTCTCGTTTATGATATTTATTTTTATTTGGTTTAACATTTAGAACTAAATGTCATGATTCTATGACCGCTAAGCGCCTCTATGATTAATGTAGACTTCTGCCAGTACTAAGATAGTATGCTATGAAATATGTTATGGTGGATGATAATGGACTTGGGATGGAGATTGTGGTTTCCAGTTCGAATCCAAGGTATACCTCCAACTGATTATGGATGTTGATATTCATAGTGATTTACAACGCAATTTAACGGCCAAGGAAAACGTCTTGAGGAAACCTACAACTAAAACTTCTAGATGAGGAATGTCTGATTAATTTCGTTGAAGGTAAAGACAAACTTGTTTCTAGCGTACATGCTGGAATCTTAGCGGATGTTCCGATAGAAATACTAGGTAATATGGCTAAAGCTTTAAACTTTGGCATTGAAATAGTGAATATGTAAGTAATAATTTTATTTTTGGGGCACTAGAAAATATTTTATTAAAATCAATCAATATTTATAAAAATGAATAATTTACTTATATGTTCACCGAGTATTAAAACCCTAGCTAGATAATACAGTGTCTATATTAATAAACCAATGGTCATTGAACGCTACATCTGTAGGTAATTGCTACACCAATTTTCTCCATTTCCAAAACCCTTGAAACCATCCAATTTTCGTGTTTTCATCGTTATGTCCCGCCGTAATCAAATTTAGCCCTCCCATGCAGTAATCTCGTTAATACTCGCGTGACCACACCCGTATAAGAGTCTAGGTATTGGTTTTCAATAAACTGACCATCCATCACGAAGTCTTAGCTCACCAGGGGGCGACTATATTAGAAATCCCCCGTCACGTGTTCACACTGAAACATATAGCTAACGTGCAAGTTTCCACTTAATATCACACGTTTATTTTTATCGAACACTTAGAAAATATATTGTTGAGAAATTATATTTTATAGTGTGTAATTTTGATCTTTAAGGTGTTTGTTTACATTTTAAAATAACAATATTAAATATTTCTTAAATATTACAAAGAAGCTTGGGCCCCGATTTATCAGCTTGTTATACGTGCTGTTGTGTCATTTGGTTTTACTCGTATGTATGTTTAAAGTTTTATTAAATTACCTATGTTGAGGATTTATCCGGTGGCCGAAGTGACTAAACAGCAAAAAATATTCAAAAAACAATTTTATTTAAATTGTATTTCCACGTTATTTTACATAAGGAAACCAAAAATCACATAAAATGTGAATTGAATTACAGCGTTGAGATAAGAAATTGTATAAAATAATCATATGAGATTACAAGTTCCGAGTTAATTTTGATCATAATAGTTTTAATTAATTAACGGAGTCCGAGCATTTTTATGGCCCGCTATAAAAGTTGTGGAAGGCAATTACGTCTTCGCTAACAAGCCTAGAGCGCGGCGATGTCTGTTTATTTTATCAATTATACGTTTTTTATCGATATTTATATCCAGTTCATTTGCAATAGTATGGTTATTCATTTTTTTGCGGCTGCCTTTATTTGTCAGTGTAAATATGATATTAATTTGAAATGATACTGAATATTTTATTTGAGTAAGAAGTTTTGAATCATTTTAACTTATTGTGTATGATGCAGTATGTTCAAATATTATGTTTTATTTATTGGAAAATTATATGTGCTTTTTAAATGAATTCTCAGACTAAAAACAAATAACCAAGTTAAATAAAATAAAAATATATACTCCACAAAACAAATACGGAATGATAGCCAATTAAAAAGCGATGTAGAAAAATATTTATGACACCTATTGCAGTATCAAATCGCTTGGTCATAAACTTTTTTTTTTCAAACGTTATTTTATGTAATAAATTCTTTTAATACCTCGACTAAGTGAAAACACGGACCACTACTGTTAGAGGAATTTAAATATTTTCAACCATGCATATACCATACGATAGAGAAATAATTTCAACATCGACCATATAAAGACGAACGATACTTAAATAATGTTGGAAAAAATTCTTTAGCTGTGGACTTAAAATTCGGCTATAAATTTAACAATAGTTGCGTAAGTCTAAAAGTTTCATATATACTGGTATATATTTCGCAAATTAATAGCGATATCAATTTCTAAAATCTTGCTACAATAGCTTTTTGTACATTAAACTCTACCTTATAAATAAATTCCAATATGATATAAAGATCGTGTAAGGCCTAAGGGATAAACTATTTGTCAGAAAATATGATTTTAGAAATAGTCTGTTAATTCTCTGTCATGGAAGCGTCAAATATTTTCTAAATTGTTGAAAAGCCTAATTAATTACTGACAAAACGCAAACGGAATAACAGCGTACTTGTAATAATTCTCATCAACTAATTCATTTCTCGCATTGTTTTGTCTATTTTTTTTTAAATTAGAATGTGTGAACAAAGCTTATATTGTATTTAATTATTCAAGTTTAAAATATATCTTATTTGGAGGCAATAAGAGCTACGCCGGAGTTAATTTTAACAAGCGCGTCCGTATTCCGATGCCTGCTGCGTTTATGAGTGTAACGGTAAGTGGGACCGTGCGGTCGAACGTCTGCAAGTTTCGGTCGGGAATTAATTATGCAAACATAAACCGGGGTTATTGTTTCTTCTCACAATGCTTGGGATTGTTTGGACGTTTTGCGTAATTTCGTGTCATGTGTTTCACAAAAAAGGTCGCTTTGAATTCTAAAATTGTACCCAAAAATGTTAACGCTAATTTATTAAACGATACTTCCGATATTGGCACTGCAGAGTAAAAAAGGTTTAGACAAAGAAATTGTTTGCTAATGTACAATTGGAGCATTTCCAACTCGGTAATAAGAAAAGTTAGGGGAAATCCGATTGTCAGAATCGCACAGAACATTCGATTAAGTTTTATACTGTTGTTCGAAAGTAATATTGGGTTCTGTTAGTGAACGTTACGGAATAAGACGGCGACCATATTTCAAATTGTAGAACATAGTATTTCTTATTTTAAAGCAATAAAATTATTCAAAATTAATGTAACATTTTAAAGGAGTCTGATAAAAAGGCGGTCGATCATCTCTCGCTCTACTTTGACGTCATTTGTTTTTTCTTCTATGCCGAATAATTTATGGCGGCTGTTAAAAATGATTAGCGCAACTCGACCCGTATTGAGACGTCACTCGACGGGAGTTTTATGGTTTTGTTTCAATTTGAGGTTAGTTCTTTGAACCATGACCGAACATGCGGCCGTTATTCATGTGGGCACCGATAAAGCGTTACTTTGTTAATGAATAAATCTATCTATTTGAAAATATTTTTCATCATAAAACGTTTGAACCCTACAAAATTTAGAGATACAAATTATTAGCGGACAGCATTATATTGGTATTAAACTGTTTATTTAGTCTAAAATGCTTGCGGTTTAAATATAATGGCGTAATAATCATAAATCATAAGCATAGTTTCTTTGCCACTTTTCAGCCAGATGTAATTGCGAATTTTGTCACATTGGTCCACCGAGCGTAAAAAGTACAAGAGATGGCGGAGTTATAGAAAAAAGACCTAATATCTCAAATGTCAAAATGTGACATTGAGTGATTTGTAGCTAAGCTCCGCCTGTCCCGTGTTTCAAACATCACCGCTCTGGGCAGACAGCTGAGCTCTAAGCTCTACAAGGGCGCAACCGAGTTGCATCCACCCGTCCCTCTCACTCCCGTGGCGGTTTCCTATTTCCGTCTCAAACAGCGGATAAGACTCTATCCCATTCTATAAACGGAACTACCTAATGCTATACTTACCTGAGTGCTTTTGTGTAAAAGTTCAACGCTTTTTCACGATGCAGTGTGTATGTAAAAAGATTTTGTGAGTAGTGTATTGCATAGGGATTTATCTATTGCAAATTTCAATGTTATTTTCATTTGTGTGACGTCAAACACTGGGTTATTGTTACATACCGTAGGATAAAAGTTATTAGGAAATGTTGTTGTATGTACCTGAAACAAAAATATATTTATTAGTCATGTTATAATTTAAAAAATATATAGGTAATCATTAGCCCATATACATCCCACTGCTGGGCACGGACCTCCTCCACAACTGAGAGGGTTTAGGCCTTAGTCCACCACGCTGGCCTGGTTGGCGGACTACACACCCAAGAAATTCCTAAGAATGATGTTTTCCTTCCTCGTTAAAATACGTGATAATTCGTTGTGAATACACACTATAACTTCGAAAAGTCAGAGGTGTGTGCCTGGGGTTCGAACCCGCGACCGCCAAGATTCCCGATCGCGTGCCTAAACCTCGAGGCCATCACGATTTGCACTGCTGGTGTAGTGGTATCATGCAAGATTCCCATGTTATAATTGTTGCGTTCTAATATTAGATTACGGATGGACGGGATCTGGCAGCCGAGCGGCTACGGATCACATAATAGGTATGCACTAATGTCGAGAGTAGTATGTGAGGTGACGAACTGTGAGCGAGGTATCACATCGATGCCGACACCACCCACCATTACGAGCTTATACACTTCTATACAAGAGTACAGTACACGTGTCAGGTGAGGAATTGGCTTCAATCGAGTAGCAAACTGTGTGTATAAGCTAATTTATTACATTTTAATCTATTAATTTGTAACCAATTGACATATTGTTATGTATATTTAATGACTATAATTATATCAGTTGATTAATCGACAATATTATGAAACAAACACTGATAGTGTTATCCTCTATCATTCAAAGCAATATGCTAATATATGTAGTTTTATGTGCATAATCTGCATTAAAACAAAACTAAATTACATACGAATACTATCTATAATGGCAGTCGGTTAATTTTATTCTCCGCTGCATACATTGCACCAAATGCATCAGATAAAGCCTCCGTAGTACCGAAAGAACTTATTAACGATGTTCCAAATACATATTATTTTAATTGGTGTACTAGGCATCTGGTTTTAATGAATGGTCGTCTATGATCTCAAGTCCCTTGACTTGGTCGCTCCAAATATATTGCTTAGTGTCAGTGTCATACGTTCTCACAGTGTTTTGTAAGTGATAAATTTGGGTATATTTTTATCGTGATGTAAATATGCGTCATATGGTATGTGTGTAGTTTTATATAACTTATTCCCGTAGTTTAAATATTTTTAAATTGAATTAAACTATAAATATAAAAGTAGTATCCTTGTGCATGATTCAACAGTTGATTAATAATTCTAAAAGAGTTCCCTTAACATTATATGTATAGGTAGAAAAATTGATATGTTACCTACACATATTGTTTGTGAAAATTTTCGTCTGGTACTGTTTATTTGTATAAAATACTCAATATTGATGAAATTTTATTGTTACATTTGTAGTGTCTTTATTGTTTAAAAAAATCATTAATCTAATCCGATATTTTTTAAATAAAAAACTAAATACTATATTACATATTTACAGCTATTTCTCTCACTCCGTACGCATATTATTTACGATGTACATTAGTACCTACTGGCTACATTAGAATTAGATATAATAGTAAGATTAAAAATAAATATGACCAGTTCACAAAAATAAATTGGACGAGTTTTAAAGTTGACTCTAATTAAGTATAAGCACCGTAATGCGCTGTGAGAGAAGTACAACGAATATGTACTCATTACTCTACTTTATATTATTGTATGATATTTATAATTAAATAAAGTTAGTATGAATGTAGCAGAGAATAAGGGCTTAAGTCATCAAATCATCATAGGTATAAAGAAAACTTAAATACAAATTTAATAAGTGTCAAGTAATTTCAGCATTTAAGTAGCGGTATTTATGTATTTGGAAAACTATTGTTAGTTTCATAAAAAGCAGTATTATAAGGCCAAAAGAAATTCACAAGGTCCGCTAATTTTAAGCAATTAAGCTTTTATGTGACGAGGTAGCAATTCTAGTGATCAGATACATACATACATAATATAGTTTGGTGGTAGGATATTCGTATCCGCCCGGATAGCGACCACCGTACACAGGGCGTAAAACCCGCCATAGTGGCACATGCAAGTGTGCCGCGTTCCGGGATCAGCCAGTGTATATCCGGTTTTCGGGGGGGCTTCAGTCATGGTGAAAGGATGGCCGTGCCGGCATTTTTTGGCCGGTTTGTCGCGGTCGGTCCTTTGATCACCATGGCATTAGTCCCCCAAACTTCTTCACAAGGTGAAGAAGTACCTATTCGGCCGGCATGATTGTGTCGACCAACGGGAGATCATCTCTCGCTGGTCGGCACTTTTTCTGGACCCCATTACGCTTACCATCAGGTGCAATGGGGTCACTTTGCCGTGCCAGTATAAAAAATAAAAAAATAAAAATATATATACATAGCAGTGGCGGGACTTCCATAGAAGCCCAAAAGTGTTACACGTTAATTGTTTAATGTCTAGTTTATATTTTTTTATTGTGGGGTCAGGATATTCTCATTTATATGTCAAATTAGTTTTGTTAAATAACGATTTAGTGCTTTAAGATTATTATTGGATTTTTTTAAAGACAACTTAGGCTTTTGGGCTTCTATGGAAGTACCGCCATTGATACATAGTATACTTTTCGACTTGACTTGTTTTGATTTGATTAAAAGAAGAAAAACTGTACTATAATTCATATACTAATTACTACTACTTAATATTTTAAGACTCAATTTGATATAAAGATTTACATTAACACCAATCATCAACACAAAGGTGCACAACCAGAAAAATAAGTCATTAGACGAAAAAACCATAGCGCGAACGTCTTCATTTCCTTTGGGCATTAACCATCAAAACCTTTTAAAGTTCACACAGATGTTATGTCCAATTTTAAGGGTCCCTACATAGAAGGATATAAATAGCCCGAGTTTAAGTGGCAAAGCGCGCCGCCGAATGGTCCCTTCTTCCGTGCCGTGCGATAACATCGCATTAGGGCACTGTCGAAAGAATAACCGCCAGCTACTGGTTTTTGTCATATTGATATAGACGTAACTTAAATATAGTAAAGAGGCATTTATCAAGGCGTCAACGAACCAGCTGGGAAATTGTGCAGTATGTGCAATAGAAATGGTTTAGTAAATATGTTCTTTTATTCCTGAATTCATTTATATATGATCATTTTTAATATCGTTCAACATTCAATAGTCGATGCTTTAAAATTTAAATAATTCATAAATTTACGCAAAGTTTTAAAATTATTTTTTAACTGTCAGTGGTATTTTTTCTAAACTGTTCAGTATCATATAAATTAAGCAATATACGTATGTAGATAGATAACTATATCTACTATCAATTAACTTGACGAATGCTTCCTTATTAAGTTTTAATTCATATTGAAATTGCTAACGGTTCACGATTTTTATGATTTGTGTTTTTTTTTTTATCATTGGCAATTTTTATCATGTTCGTACGCAATCTTGATTTCACACTATGCTTAATGATAGCAAACACCGAGTGAACTGCAAGCTATGGCAGAGCTCGTGAAAGGAACGCTTTTTCAAACCGACTTGTCTGGGGTTAGTCGGCGCTGACTAATGTAACGGCTAAATGGGCTGCACATTGATGGAGTAACTGGTTATGTAGGGTTGAAATGTGAACATTTCCTTGTTATTTAGTTGCTTCTAAGTCTGTTGAAGTACTTTCGGGGATTATGTATCTATAAATTGACGAATAAGTTATAATATTACTAGGAGTGTATTGTGGAATCATACAAAAATACTCCCGTTTTATAGCTTTTGGTACCTTATGTCTATATAAGGTTGGAGCATTTTTCTTTCTAAATAACGTACAAAATTTTTGGTAATACATTGTTCAAGGAGTTTCCATTTAAAGTTTTGTAACAAATGAGTTTTTATGTATTTACACCTTAAGTTTTTTAATCCAATGAGTATGTATTGACTAGATGTGTCAGTTGTAATAACAATACATTACGGATGTTTTAGTCTAAAAACAAATTTTGTTAAAATGTGTAATCAACAATTTGATACATACATACATACATAACCTCACGCCTGTATTCCCCGAAGGGGTAGGCAGAGGTGCATTTCTGCACCCACATTTCGCCAGGTATGTATCAGTCCCACGTAATAGGAGGCGAGCCTATTGCCGTTTTTCGGGCACATTTCCAGACTCCGTGCCGCTACTGAGAATTTCCTAATGGAAAAACCCAATAACACTTTGCCCGACCCGGGAATCGAACCCAGGACCTCTAGATCGTACGGCACATACTTGTACCGCGAGACCACGAGGCAGTCGCAACAATTTCAAATACTTATAAATATACAACACATCCTTTCCACCTCCAGAATAAACGTGTAACTGTATTGAAAACGTATAATAATTTTAAACACAGCACAAAGCGATCAGTCGGCTATCGCATCCTGGCATCGGTCTCTACAATGTAAGCTTTAATTTGAGTGCGGATGTTCTCAGCGATTTACTCCAATAACTTCGATGGTCGGGAACGTGTGAGACTTATATTAATGATTTTATATTGATGGTATATTTATATGCAAGGATGCAAAGGATTATTTTTATCTTCGTGACTATCCATATAGTAAATTTTAAGGTAGATGAATTTAGGGTAAATTAGCGCAGAAAACGTATAAATGTTATATTATGGAATCGTATAAAGAGGTTGGTCGTATTAATAATAGGAAAATAAAACTAAACAAAATGACTTCAGACTCAAAGACGCCAAGTAATTTAAATTACTTAATAATTATAATAATTATATTCAGTTATCGAAACTCCGTCAAATATATCATACCTATGTCAACTTGAAAATAACCGAGTAATTTATTTATTTAAATAATGTTTAGCTATAAATCAAAAATAGAAAGTAAATGTTGCACGTAAAAATTAATTGCGTATTGCTCAATACAATTCGATGCAATACCATGCTAGCCGAACTCCATCATTTCGTTTTCGTAATAAAAAACTAACATGTAATTGCGAAGTTTTGATGTCTTGTAAAAGTTTCGCCAGCTTAGAAATTTCGTGTAACTTCGGCGAGAATGTTAAAGAGGAAAGTTTGTTTCGTGAGGCCGAAAGGGCAAAAAATTCTTATTATTATAGCACTAACGTTGAATAAACATACATATGTATATATAAATATATATGACGTGTCGTGTCTGGAAATGTGCGGGCTTAGAAATTATAGTTAGAGTGTAAAACGAGAGTTTGCGGGTGCGAATATTTGTTCCAGGTCAAGAGATTTTCGTCTTTCGTATTTTCTACTACTCATATTGTAATAATTTTGTTACACTTGAGAGTACTAGTAAGCCTAGCCATAAATAACGTAACTTCTTAATTTAAATTCTATTCTATATATTTTTAATCAAAAATCGTTATAAATAAAATAAAAAATCACAGCGTAAAGTCGCAAGTATACATTATGCGGTATCGGGTTAACCCCGAGCGGCACCTACCTATCGAGTGACGGCATCGGAAGTGGCGTGGGCGGGAAATGAGATGCGAGTGTGCACACCGCCTTACATAAACCCGTGTGCACTAACCTTTATAAAGGTAAGGTACAATAGACTTATGTATTAATTTAAGTTGGTAAGTATTTATTCTTCGTACTAAGGGAGATTTCTTTACTGTGTCAACAGACTATTAAATAAGAAGATGGATTTAACTTTTAAGAAAAAAAAATCTTCACAACAATTAAAAGCTCAAAGATGTCTGTTTATAAAGATCTCATGATCACAATAAAAAAACTGCTCTATCGTATTAGGTATATATTCCCATTAACACAAATACGCACCGCAAGGTGGAAAAATGTTGTTTCAATGACCATTTATAGTCTCAATTTACATACATAGCTCTTGCAAAAAGCTGTTAGATGCTTCAGGTACCCCGCTGCTAAAGAATTCCTTTACCACATTCGCTCCAACAAAAAAAACGTTTGCCTAGAAACTATTTAATTCTTACATTCTGAAATTCTTTATTTCATGCTGGCCGTTTTCTACGACTTCGTTTGCTTACTATTTTTTTTAATTCAAACGGCTTCCGTTATTTTATCTATGTTACGTTTTGTAATTACTAATATTTTAAAACCACGAATGTCGTATTACTTGAGTTTATAGAGCATGATTTATTTTATAGACGTTTCGTTTAAATCAGCAACAGTACACTGTAATAACATCCACAGCAACACTTTCTTATTTATAACTTAGAAGAATTGCTCTAAGAATGTAAATGTACGAAAACTCTACTAATTTGTGTAGCTTTTTCATGTACGTAATTAAATTACTACATGTAAGAATTAATAATTATATGTTGTTAACATAAAGATCCTTTTTTGAGATAACGCAGCCGCCCGCCTACTTCCTATGTCTGATTCACATTTTGGTATGTTTCGACTTTCCAACTATGTAGATAATGATTTGCGTTTGCTTAATTCGTGTTTATGAATATGCATAGGTACCTTTCTCTTTTTCGGCTGTATGTCTATGATTTTTGCTCAACGTATTAAATTAAAAGGTATTTTTTGCAACTAAAAATATGTGTTTTTGGGTGTAATTTTCCGATTGTTTGCATTATTTAATGTTCGACTTTCAAACATAGTGTAATTAGTGGTTTGTGTTGTTTGAACGTGTTATTTGCGTGGTTTGGATTTCTTTCTTGGTGTAATAGGTATCATGAATTACTAGGTAACTTTGATATCAGATCCGTAAATAAATTGTTCTACCGTTAGGCACGAACCTTCTAAAATGCATGGAGGAGTTAGCCTGAGGCAACACACTGGGTTACCCTTGTTTAGTAGAACTACAATATTAATATCATTGAATTGACAGTACTTTTCTGTGACAAAAAAATACTTTACGGGAACAAAATAGAATAGTTGTCTTAACTTTTAATTTTTAAAAAACAAAAAAAAAAAACAAATCAAAACAAAATTAGAATAAAATATTGCTCCGAAAATATTTTTAAAATCGGCCAGTGATATCAAAATCTCTACAAGAAGCATTTGTTTTACAGTATTATTTTTGGGCACGGCATTGTTTACCCAATTACAGTGTGCGTGTGTGGCTCACCCCGCCTGTTCCTTGTTTAAGCGAAAACAATAAAGGAAATTGCATTTGATATTAGACCCCCCGTCTGTGATTAGGAAAGCAATCTATTTTAATGTAGTTCGTTGTGTCATATATTTTTTTACATACATGTGCGATTTAATGTGTATGATAATTTAAAATTATTTATTTCATTATTTACGGATGACGAAATTATTGGTTCATTGTGCATCAATGACTTATTTTAAGTATTTATATATGTATATGGTAGGTACCTTCAAAGAATAGAGGCATGAGCGTGAGGTTATGTATGTACGTACATAATGTATATACGTACCAGTATCAAAATTATTCTACTATTAAAGAAAGCTAATGAGTTGATTCATTCGTCCGCGCTCTTTTGAAAATAATATTTGCTAACAAGGATAGGAGCTATTCTTAGTTAGCATCAAGGCACAGCCCATTTAGACGGTTAGTTTATTATTATTTTGTAGTACAGACTTTTATACATTTAATATTCTATTACAAGAAAATATCCCTACATTTCAGCAATGGTACATATTAGGCATTAGCATTACTAAATATCCGAACAGTCCATTACCGCTTTATTCTGAAACTGAACCCGAGACCGATACGATTCGATACTAATAGCGAATTCGCGTCACATACCTTCCGAATCGGGGCCTTATTCCGTAGGCGTTAAATCCACTAATACATTTCGGGCCCAATGTCGACATCAGGGCAAAAATCAGGGCGAGCCGCGCCGCCCTGCATAGCAAGCAGCCGGGATTGGGCCGAAAATGTTTTTTACACACCAGCGCGGCAAGCCGGGCGAGTTCTTAAATTAGACGCTTTCCAGTTTTTATACAATAATACAATATACTGAGTATATATTTTGTGTTATCATATTATTTGTGCAACATACTTTGCAGTGAAGGGTTAGCTCACTACACTAACTAATCCGTGTGGGTGGATCTAAGAATTTTTGTATTAGGCCCACGTTATCACCAAATAAAATAATAAAGCTGTATTAATTGAAATAATACGAAATAGATATGGATTTAAGAAAAAGAAACAATCCAACAATTTGTTTAAACAATCCTAGGATATAGAACAGACGGCCTTTTGCCTCGCAACATATTCTTGTATATTGTGTCTTCATTATTGATGTAACAACTTACTATTGCTATATATATATATTAAAAAATTAAACAAACCCTTGAAGGATTGGTACAGCTCAGAACAACGAATATAAATAGGAAAGAACATAAATATTTCATTCCCCCGCACACATTGTTATTCTTTCTGCCCCATTAGAATGTCCCACAAAACAGTTTAATACTGCTTTATGATGACACGGAGATATTAACGTCACTACCATATTACAAGAGCCACTTGAAGATTAAAAACGCACATTAACGCAAATTTAATACTTACTAAACGTGTTTCTAAGATTTCTAAATACCCAACATTATTTTAAAAACGTATTGGTTTAAATTTCGAATAGATGGTGTTGTCAGCAATATATCGTAACATTTAAAACCTTTTTTCTTGTATTGAGGTGCAATGGGGTCACTTTGCCGAGCCAGAATTAAAAAAAAAAATGCATTGTGAAACGTAAAGAAACAACTGACGAGGTCAGAATATTTGTATCGAGCGATGAGAGATCGTTTCTTGTCGTGGATAAATGCTCTAAAATGCATTTAACATCAGGTATAGTGTCACTACGCTGGATAAAAAATGACGCAATTAAAATTACAGAACAGTCACGCAAGACAACAGTATGACTGGGAGCTATTAGCTACGGTATATCTTGTAAACTTTCGTTGACAAATTGATTAAACTGATCTATTAATATCAGGAGGCCCGTTGAAACAGGTTGCAAGTGGCTTGATGAATAAGTCATTGTTTCAACCGCGTCCGAATCAGTTTTCGGTTGCATATAATTAAAACAAAATATATAAAACGCTGTTAATTAAGACATGTGTGTCGTATTTTCCTTCGGAGATTAATTGTTTAATGGACTTTTTTTTTTTTTTTTTTTTTTTTCTCTTTATTATTATTTTAGGGACTTACAATCAATTGATTATGCTAGCCCCATAGTACCCTTATATACTTACGACAGAAAAAGAGATATTACATTTTTAAACTATTGATAAATTTGTATATTTTAATAGCATCTTCACTATATGGCTTTGATAATATGCTTTGAAACGATCCTAATTCTATAATATTTATATTTAATTCTCTTAATAATATTTCTCTTTCTGTCCTATATCGAACACATTCAAGTAATATGTGATGCACATCTTCTATACTACCACATTCTTCACAATTCGGATTGCTGTTCTTATTCATTAGTTTTATGGACTTAAAAAAAAAACCAACTTAAAAGCTAAACATTATTATTATTTATTGCGCGGTATTTTTCTTGCTGTCGTAAATTGGCGATTAAACATGTATTGTTGAAAAATATTTAGTTAAATTAAAATTAGCATAATTTGTTTCGCTTAATAATAATATTTGAATTTATTCAGACATCCTTAAAAATTAGGCAATTCTTTTAGAAAAAAATTCTTTAACAAAAAAATAAGCATACTAAAAATGAATATTTAATAATATAATTTTAAAAACGCAATACTTTTCTAAATATATTTTTTTATCGAATCTAACTCGCCAACATCTTTTAATTAACAAAAAAAAACACGACCGATTATTAAATTTAACTGCATACATTTATCAGCGATCTGGAACCGGAGTTGAGAACTGTGGAGCCACTTCGTGTAGGGAATCCCTCCGCACTCAGCCGGGCTATTAAATCCTACTTTACGACGCACTCGGCGTAGTCGGAACGTTTATACACTCGTAATACTAACCTTAATTGGCATATCAACTTTACGCTTGTAATTGCTTGTTATATGATTTTTAAAGCATCCATCTTATTTAACGAGATAAAATACTGCGACTTAGATGACTGACTCTATATTTTTTCGCGGTGTTAGTATTGGCTCTGAGTTTTGTGGGACTGAAAAGATTAATAATTTTGTAATTTTGGAGCAAAGGAAAGAATTAAAGGAATTTTAATTGATATCTGGGTATTTCAGTGGATATTAGATTTGTTACTACCTATAGTACTTTCTTGACGATGGCATAATATCTAATCTGTCCAGTGTAAAAGATTAATCAGCTCTACTTTACTCGTATAATGCATAGAATTTATTAATATGATAGATTTTTAAAAATAATTTTCAATAAAATTGAACATTAATTTTTACTTAATAATAATATCTGGTAACTCATAAAACTTACTATTTAATAAGCAATGCCTATAATGGTTTTTAATAAACGAATAAGGGTAAATGAATGTTTTTTCAATCCTATTTATTATCATAAAGAATACGTCAGCATTTTCTCGTCTATAATTAAAAAAGTAGAAATGAACAACGCATTTAATCATTTTGTATTCGCTTAAAATATGTGAAACAATAATATTTCAATTGCAATTTTCGGCAACAATTTTCACATTTCGAGCTTCGCCCGGTACAATATCAGTTACGTGTTTTTACGTCGCTCACAGCAAGCCGCGCAAATTCGAAACGCCTGATTCTGGCATCTACCAGTATTTTAATTACTCGTTTCGAGAATGATTTATGTCAGAACACATACACAAACTCGCACAAATGGCACCACTGTCACTACTGGTGGGTAATTGGTTTTTATTTTTTATTAGACGCTGACATTGAGTGGCCAGTTTTATTTAATAGTTCTATTTTTTTACACTTTAAGTGTTGAAACATTTATTATCACAAGATTAAACAAGATCAGTGTGTATCTTATCGCTTCACTATATTTGAGGCTTTACTTAGTGTTTCGTCATAACTTAGTAATGCATAGTTTAAAAACAATGTAGCATAATAGCATATTTTACTTTTGTATTTTGAAACGAATAGATTTACTCAATATTTTCTACATTACCTAGAATTTATACTACAGACAGAATTTCTAATAAATAAAAACAAATTAAGTGCCACGGACATCCAAATCCGTTGAAGCAATACGCTTTCTTTGTAATGCCGGCATATTGTATGGTACGTGAATAAATATCCATTTATTAAGATCTAACAAGAAGTCGAGTATGCGATAGTTCTCGTGTGTGCCGATACCGTGGAATTAGTTTACATTAGGCAAATCGACTTTAGTAAAAGCGTGCGAAAATCGGCTACATTTCGAAAGTGTTTCGAAATATGGAAGTCGTTAAGAATTATAAAGTTAGACACGGTTGAAAGGAAATTGGAGTGGAAAATAAAAATAAAACTGTTGTAAACGGGGTCACGGCTCAGACATGGAGGCTGCATCACTTGCCCAACAACTAGTTTTATACGTGCCTAAATATATCAGTATCTGTGGGAAACACAACGTGATACATACATACGTATGTATGTATATGCGCTGATGATGATTAGGACTTTGCTACAATTATCGTCCCCAGCTGCATCTCTGGTCATTTTGACAATTTTCGTCTGGAAATTGTATAAAAGGCGATTGCATACCAATAGGGCGCGACTTTGATCCCCGCACCTAGCTGAATGTTAGTGTGATCCACAAATAGGTATTTGGTTCGAGTGTGGGTGTTAGTGAGGTCAAAGATTCTCGCGTTGCTTTTGATACCCGCGTTATAAGACTTGTATTCTGCGTAAAGGTCGTCACTTGATATTAAGTTGAAATTAATAAGAAGGATATCATAGTATATAAGTTATTGTTGTAACATGTGGACTGACTTATGAATATTTTTTTTTTTTTTTTTTTAACATAACATAACAAGCCAATGTACTTCTCCAAAAGTTGTTTAACAATACTGCAAAACATTTTCGAAAATAAAACTAGATAGCACTAAGATTTATAACAATCTAGAAATGATTCCAAATTGTCAGGAACTCTTAAATACCAAGATGTTTTGATCCCACATGTCCATATCTACATAATTTAGATATGCTAATGACGAAATCAGAAGCCAACGATCAGGTTGGCATTAATCAATGTCTCTTAATTATGCATATACTCACAAAATCATGTTTGTATTAAGTATCGATTTACTATCACATTAATATCTAGTATTTTTATTGATTTCCTAGCACGGTTTGGCAATTATTTGTATATTAATATGGCCTTATTAAACATATTATTACTAAAATTATTTGTTTTGAAAACAAATCTTGGACCACATACTTAATCTACTTTACACTAAAATAAAGATATAAATAATAAAATTGAGTTTATCTTTGGACAACAATTTCATTATTAATTCTTTTGGCAACTTCCAAGAGGTCATTATTAGAAGTCTTTTATAATGATGATAATGATTAAGAATATTTTTTTCACCGAAAGACGGCTTATTCATGTAGGGATCAAACACATTTAAATAGTAGAAAAGGCACTTTCTCGCCAGTCCAAGTATGTATGGATCTGATAATATTCTATGAATAGAAATTTAAAATATCCTTAAGCAAATTATGTTGCGACAATCACTACTAAATTAGTAATCTAGTTTGTACATTCATAATTTTGTCAAGAAAATATATTTCATAAAAAATTGTTGGAAAAAATCTTCAACTTACTCAGAATAGAAATCGCATTGGTATAATAGAATTTCAATAAGCCCCGCTTTCACTGACCACCCCCGTAACAATTGTCTAAAAAAATGCCAACTTTTGCGTTGTTCACGAGAAGTCGTGGGTATTAAACTGAATAATGTCTTGCGCAAGGTCCATTCACGTAAGGTCTTTGTTGTTTCGGACCTTTCGTAATGTTTTGTACCGTTAGACCCGCGTGTGAGATAAAAACTACGGTTCTTTTGTGACATTTCGAACAAAACCAAATATGATTTACTACCTTTTGGCGTTTCTTGCGCAAATTATTTGAATTTGGCTTTTTGTTCCGAATTGTTTTAAAAGCTTTACATTTTTTTTAGAACAATAAAATCATAAATTAAAAATCTCAAAAACCGAACACTGGCCGCAATTTATTTCTTTTTGTTATTTTAAGTGACCAGTATTATTTTTAATGGCAGCAATGATATTATTAGTTTTCAGTTTGGCGTTAACTCAATAAAGAATTATTATCTTTCAATAGACACATTGTTAAAAATAACACAGGCAGGCAATAATTATAAGTAATAATGACAACTCGATTAAAAATAAAATCAGATTTAAATGTAATTGATTATGCACTTCGATGCGAATTTTATTATCGTAAACCAGATGCTTAAAATTATTTTTCATCTTGATATCTCTACTCCCTACAATTGAAGCACAAAAGAATAAACAAATCGTTTAACTTCTACCATTCGGAGTGACTTGTTTATTTTGCAAGAGAGATAGCGGTCACAAGTTTTTCTCCCGTAAGAACTCCCGTGGGTTTTGAACAACGCTAATGCAACATTAACCTGCAAATCAAGTAATGTATACGTGAGAATACGAATTTATATGCATTCTCTTACGTAAGTATCTCTATAACGTTTCCACTTTATTGTTCATCGGAGTTACTTGTGTTTATTTATTGCTATTGAATAAACATAAAACAATTCCGTTTGACATGGAAATTTCTATTCAACTTTTGTTTGATGGCCTTCGATGCTGTTTATGAATAATAGGAGTTATAAATATAATACTGTGTCATTTTCTAGGTTTTTATTGCAAGAACCGTTATGCATTGAATTTAAATAGGAATTTTCATAACTTTGAAAAAGATGAATGGAAAAATGAAATGTAGATTTTTTCATTTATGATATTTTCAAATCATGTTTCGCTGCCCCCATAAAGTTTTGGGAATCAGAATTAATGTAAAGTTTATATGATAAATGTATGTTTGTGCGGCGTCCGTGCGATGCACTCTGGTGCTAAGTTTCGCGGCTATATTCAAAACAATTGCGAAGCGTTCGATTTACGATCGGCATTTGTTCGTTTCTAAATTTAAATCGTTAGGCTCGGGACAAACAATTTGCGGATTGCGAGCAACGGCGTCTTGTCGGGCGACACTCGCCTCTGCCACCTAGCGTGATTTAGGAGTTTGCTGTTGGACTTAAATCATAGCGGGTGTCGTCTTCGAGACCGGAATACGTAAGCTTTTTGCATTTACAAAGCTTGAATGTGGCCACCGTTGCACTCAGTACACACCAACTGAAGAAATATCGTTTGTTTTGGTTCTGTTTTGACGTTTCATATCCGAACATAAGCCCGTGTAATTCATAGTTGTATCTCCATTCCCCGTTTTATTGCGTTATATTTGGACGTTTACTCCATCGAATAAATGTTAACGTGTGTTTTTGCAGCCGAAAGGTGCACTTAAGGTTCATTATGATAATTTGATTACAACGTGTGTGTGTTTCGGTGCGATGTTATTAAACAGACATATAATTAGAGACAGTAACTCACCTAAAATTACTCACGGTAGGTAATCTAAAAGCGGTACGAACAGTAGCAATCTCGGTTCGGTGACTTATACTACAATCACATTGAATTCATACAAAACTGACCCTGTATTTATTCGTATGTAAACTATAGACGCTACGGTGCCGCTATGTTACATTATTTGTACTTTAACAATAAAAAATACTAATTATTTTCTATATCGGATATACAATTTTGTACTAGTTAAAAGAAAACGTGAAGTATCACTTTACGACACTCGTCTATATAGTGGTCCAGGTAAGAAGCGGATTTGTCGAACTTATTCAGTTTCGCGCGGTGCGGCGCACGAGTTCAGAGCGCGGGAGCGGTGGCGGCGCGCTCGGTTCGCTCGGGTAGCTCGGTGCGCTCGGTACGCTGAGTGCGCTCGGTCCGCTCGACTCGCTCGGTGGGAGTCGCGTGGCGAAGAGTCGCGCGGGGCGGCATCGCGGCGGCTGGCGACTGTGGGCGGGCGGCGCCTCGGCCGCGCGCGGCGCACTGCCGCGCCGCCGCCGCCGCCGCGACGCCGCCCCCTCACACCCGCGCACACACCCGCACCCCCGCACACACCACACTCGCGCCTATCGCACCCGACTCTCATTAAAAATTCTTTGCAAACTTTCTTCTCCAGACACGTCAATGCGCTTTTGACACGGCCTACGTGAAACATACTTTAAGGTCAATGTTGAGTTTTCACTTAACCCAACACACTCAAAGCTCTTATTGCAACGGTTAATGGCAAGAATTTTCAGCGATAAATTTTAGTTGCGATTAGTACCTAGTAGTAGGTAGTTGTTTTGTATCTTAAACATGCAATAAGGCGCAAAGGTCAATACTGACGGGTAAGACTTTGTTTTTTAATGAGAAAATTTTTCTACGAAATGAATTAATTTTCCGATAAAAAATTATTTTACGTAAAGCGATAAATCTATTTTAAGGGACTAAAGTACCTACAAAGGAATTTCATGGGAAAAAAACAGACTGTTCTTTTCGCCACTCTCTTCGTTCGTAACAAAAATTATAGGTATTAAAGAGACTGAATAGCAGCTAATTCAGTAAGGTCCGTCTGGCGCGTAACTTTAGTTTTACAGGCGGCAAACTACATAAATGCTAGAAACGCGTATTACACCCGATTGCCCCCACAACTTAAGTGCGAGCCGGATTAGAACCGGGCCGTATTCATAGTCTCAAATAAAATTATTCATCATTTTTGAACAAAATAATTATTTGTTATTTTTAGTATGATATTATCGGGAATAGATTTCGTTCAGCTATGTCGTGGCTGGTTATATGGCACCACCATGGTCGGTTGGTGACAGTTTTGACGACAAATTTTTAGGCGCGATAAATAAGAAGCAATTTTATTTTATTTACTATTTTAAAAGGCATAAACTAACAAACAAAAACCAAAACTAAACGTGAACGTGAAACGTGTTAATTACAAAATCTTCACTTAAACATTAAAAATCCTAAACGTTGATATTATTCGTACATCCATCACCCGGTAGCTATAGATGAGGTCCCGCGGCCGCCACCTACGGCGAGCTCACAAAGGACCCCTCTAATCGCCGTCCCCCCTCGCAGCCGACCTCACCCCCCCTCGCTCAGGAAAACCGTGACGACCCACAAATATAATTTTAGGTAAAACTTTCCCCTGATCGGTAAGCGCCTACTGTTTTTGGGTGCATTTGAAAAGCGAATGTTTCGCGACTTTCATTTGTTTTGTATTGTTTGGTTTCAGTACTGTACTACGAGGATTGTTAAATCATTAAAATTTAAAAATTTTTTTAATTCATTTAGAACATATTATATTAATTCTGATAAAAAAGCTCTGATTTCTTCAGCTAATCAATAAATATTTTATTCATTTTAGTATGGCAAACTAACTTACAGTATGAAAACAAAGATTTTTTTTAAATTTCTTAGGCATTCATTTTGTAATTGACATACATATATGTTCATGTAGGTCCCAGAAGGCCCCACTTGCTTATTACTTTGGAGTGTTGTATACATCATGCACGCAAGTCGTTATTTTTGGAGATACGAATATACTAAATATAAAAAAGTTAGAAGATAATAAAATACATTCTTAAAAAGTGGGACATTATTTAAAATAATGCTGTCCTATTGGAAGTAAAAGTGCCCTCGGAAAAATATTTACGGATACGTCTTACGGTCTAGTAAGCGTAAATCCGAAACTCGTAAAAACGTCCGTGGCTATAATAAACGATACCCTAAATTAATCAATTTGTAACGAGAAATAACATGATTGACCTACCGCCATAAAAATAATTATGAGAACTTTTTATTAACGTTCTGAGGCAAAGGTTTTTAAACCATACAGCCTTACTTTTAAACTATTGTTGCATACCAATTTCACTATTAAAATATGTTATTTTAATATGAACACTTTTTTACTAAAATATTTTGGATGATTTTAATTATAAACATGATTTAATAAATTTGTTAATTGATTTTTTATGTTACATGCCAATACCTGTTTATCGTAGCAATACTGTTCTATGAGTGTTAATAGTCAACAAAAGTATTTTGTAATTTCAAATACAATGGTCATCGCAATAAACAACAACACATGATCGTCATAGACAGCGAGGTGGCGCGCCGAGCCCGCGCCGCCCGTTTTACCGTTCACAAAATCGCGACACACTTTTTAATTTATTTCGTCCACAAAAAGCTTTTTGCTGTTTTATTTTCATTTCAACGGAGACTTGCGCTGTAGCGGGATCTCTATTTTTATTTATTCCACTCGGTATTTTTCTTTTTTTTTTTCAATTTCGCCCCGATCGACGCGGGCCCAGGCGGAACGCAGACTGATCTCATTTTAAATTGAATTCGTCTCCACTTTGCATTTTTCTTTGGCGTTCCTATGTAACCGTTCTAATTGGCGATGTTTGCGATAGTATTGTTCTTTTTCTAATCAAAACGCTTGTTATATCGCGGCATAATGCTGGCCGGCGTTGATCGATAACGTTGCGTGATACCATCGCCTTTAAGTAGCTAAAAAGCTTTTTGCAAATTACTTTTTTTCCTCCACAGTTTTATAAACTTACAGCGCTTACATCGCTTCATGTCATGCTAATATATGTTTTTGTTGTTGTAAATGTAGTAAATTAAAAGCGGTAATGAAAAGCAATCAAGTGTTATCGTAAACATTGTGTTCGCTCAATTCGAGCGCTTGTCGTGTGTCGGGGTGCATCGCAAATGTGGACTACCGACACGACAACGTCCCGCATATGATTAAAGTTTTGTTTTCATTGATTTGCGTACTATAGCACTAAATGGCTGAGCGACTTTATATGCAAAAATGTGCGTTCACGGTTTACTTAGCTGAATTATTTAAATGTAACCGTTGAACGAGTCTACAACCTATTTTATTTAGCGACGATTCGAACTTACAAAGCATTTAGTCTTAAAGTCAATGTATGTTTCACACTATTATTAAGAAAATTTGTTTATTTATAATCAATATAAACGGGCATTAATTCCTTATCACAAACATTTTTAACCAGTTGTGACTATTCCTCCATATAGTGTCGGAAAGATATAAAAATAATTTATTTCAATAAAGTAAATCTCACTCCCAGTCCTAAATCATAACCGTCAATCATTCAACGATTCAAAAATATAAAATAATCGTTCGAATTTCAAATCGATCGCATTTATCCCGTGGCACGATGTGTCGCGGAACAGTCATTGATAGTGACTGCGACTCGATACTCGATATCGACTTAATGAATATGTATGCAAGCAGGTGCGCGCCGCCGGCACACGATTAAATACATGCCGCTGACAATTTTTGTATCGAACATCGATGGATGAGACATCGATACTCGATGATATCGATAAACACAGTTGTAGGTTGATAATTAAATGTAAGTCATAACTGCACTGCTGGTTCATTATTACTTGCTCGGTTTTTATATTTATTTTTAAATTTATATACCGGAGCTAACACACCATGAGCATGCCAATAAACAATCATAATGTAACGTTTGCGGTATCCTTGATACTTTTACAGGTGTATAAACAGTAAATTATAGCTTATCAATCGCAATTATCGTAATGCAACATTTAGTGCGAAATTAAAAACATCTCCAACAATATATTTACGCTTTACATAGCACATTGAACGTTTAGAGGCGACAATACGTGGAAATGTTTGCGGTTTTAGACATAATAGGTATGTAAATAAAATTTGAAAATAAGTTACTGAAGCACGAAAACTATTATTTATGATTTAGTATAGTGAAATCTAATACAAATACATTTCGAATGAGCAATAAAAATATCTATATACAGTAGTAATGGCCTCGAGGTTAGGCGTGTGTTCGAGACAAAACCTCGGCGGTCGCGGGTTTAAGCCCCAGGTATAGCCTGGGCAGGTATACTTGGTACTTGGTGGACGTCTTTTGGCTGATGATGATGATGATACTTGGTACAACTACTTACTACTTAGGTACAGCGTGAAACGCAGATGTACAAGTGAACATCTCGAGTGAACCTTTGCCCCAGGGACGGCATTCGATTCAAAGCGTGTAACGTCGATATCAAATGGGTTGAAGGAATATATGATTATCGTCAATAAATCCTGAAGTTGTAGCTTTCTAAGTAAATATATACCTACTGCATATTTATAAAAAATATTCTAAGCTTGATCATTGATTATCCTCCTACTATAAAATAATAGCTAAAGAAAACTTTAAACATATTAACAAAAAATAACTACAAATGAAATGTAACAAATAAACATAAACAAACATATAAACATTTTTGATTCCAAAAAAAGGTCCACATCGACAAATGAAAGCAGTTTACATTTCATTTAACCATTACGATAATACTGTCAACAAACTGTCATTCAAGGAATTCAGATACAAATTGTATTAAGTTGTAACGTGTAAGTACCTGCATGACGAGATCATTTATATGTATCTGGTAACTAATTACATCGTGCCGCACGCTGAGATAAGTGAAGACGAATTATTGAGATAACTATTATAAATTACGAGACGAGCGGTACTGGCCTTTTGACAATTACTGTTCATTTAAAACAATCATGGCTGCTAAATTGACATTGGCATAACATGTTACAATTATCGTGAAAAAAATACTATTCGAAATTCAAACTCAATTGAACGTTATCTTTTTTAAATTTATGTAAAAGAGGTTGATTTTGATTCCGGATTACATAAGACTCAGTAGGCTTAATTACATTACATAAAAATAGCCAGCAAAGTCGTTCCGGTTGCGCACATCATAAGACTCCGATTCCGTCTTAATTTACCTTATTTAGATCATTAACAGATTAAAAACCAGTTTAATTAATTAAGAATTTTACCTAATGCGGACAGTTGTATATTTCACACGCCGAACTGGCCATTAAAATTTTTCGAAAAGTTTTTTATCATGAACCATCTCACGCGTTTATACTTAAAAAAAAATTAAGATGACAGTGATAATGATTGTATATCATTTACTTTACTTAAACAAAGATTAAAATTACGAAAAAACCTGTTTATGTAACTTCATGTTGTATTTTTTAATATAAAAATTACTAATCTTAGAGTTAGTTTAACGGAACATAATAAATTTAAATTTCGAACATGACATTTTTTAATCTTTTGTTTTTTTCTAACAGTGAAAGTTGCTGCAAGGTGATATGTTATGCGGCTTATTTCAGATTTTTCGTTTGAGATTGCTTAAATAGACTTGGATTTATGGACGGACGGAGTGCTATTTCCGTCGGACGAGTTCGGCGTGAAGATTTATTTGAATTTGAAACATGGCCCGCGACACAAAAGTCGAAGGAAAATTTAATTGGATTATTATTAACTCAATGTTGAGATTTTATATTTCGGCGTTAAACGGAAAAATATTTTTGCATTCTTTACTTTCAGATGCAAGAGATTTAAAATTCGAATTTACATTATATATTGACAAGTCCAACCAATTTAAAATCTCACTATGACAGAGTTTTATGGAACGTATTCTTAGCTTAGTGTACAAGGCATGTAGGTATACATTTATACCTTCTACCTACGAACAACAGCAGAGTTCTCGAGAAAGGCCCAGACGTGGTCGACGTAAATCTTTTGTTCTTTTTGGTCCGGAAAAGTGCAAGGGAGCGAAAACTAACAGGAAAAATAAGTGAGGCTCGTTTTTATTGTAACACTTGAGGAAACTAATTGTTTTTAGTTGTGAAGCTCTTGTGGAATGGTTTAAGAACGTGTTAAATAATGTAAGGGTAATACTTGTGATTATGTTGTATGAAATATACCCAAGGTTGTTCTTGTTGCATTGGATTTTGTAGAAAAGGCCAATGTTAATGAATATAATTTACTGCTTATATCATGATAGCCGACTCGGAAAAACCAACTAAGTGTTAAACTATTATTTTGTCAATTTGTCTATTTTTACTTAATAAATCCCAAACCATAATAAATCCCAAGCTACTGAACCACTAACTTACTCAACCATATCATCACTTTTCATATTCGAAATATATGGCGTGAAATGCGCACGTTTGGGCTCACGAAAAAATTTCTAACATATCTAAGTTGGGAACATTAAAACATCACAGGCAATGTTAGGGATCATTTAAAATAAAATAAATTTCGGGAGGCGCATAAAGCTTTCGACACTCCCCGACAGGCACAGAATCCGACCCAACTGGCGTAAATCATTAAGTTTAGAAAAAAAAACGCGGCGAAATAAAGAGCTCACGTGAAAGTTCCAAAATATCAGTCGTGAATATAATTATGAGAGCGAACGCCCGCTGGTTCCGGACTTCTATCTAGGACTCTTACTACTGGTCTTGTCTTCCACCTTATTGATGGTTCTCCATTTAAAGATTAGTGTCAGAGCTTGATGGAAACCTGATGAGATTACGCGTGGATATATACTATTAAACTGCACGTCGTCCGTATAGTTTCTGCTATTGAGATGAGTTCAGCGTTAACCTCGTTCACAAAGGTGGAAACATACTTAAGAAAGATGTCGGAACTCTTAATAATGCAGATTTCTTTCTTAAAATGTTATATCTACGGTTAGAAACCGTAGGCGGAACCCTATCACCATTTAATTAAAACCTACTCAATGAGGCTTACTTTATTATTTCGTGACTTACTACGGACGATGAACTATATGTTTTAATCCTAATTTTTCACATAACATTGTCAAATAAGTTGTCATTGATCATTGATATATAATAGTAGTGATAGCCACTCTACCGTAGTGAAAATCAATCGAAAACTCATAGTACTAACAAAGAGGGATCCTATGCCTTATAAATAAAAGATAACTCCAAGTCCTACCTGCTGCGCGACTCCGGGCTGTGAATTGCAAATATCAACTGTCTTCTGTTAGCATAACTTCGAGTTAGGCGTCAAACTTACCGCTATATACGAAAAAATGTTTTTTTGTGCGAACGAATTTGAACAATAGTGTTTATAACGCTGCGATGGTTATCAGAGGCAGTATAGCAATTAAAATGGTAATTAAAATAAGTAGGAAGCGTACCCAAAACCGGGTGTAAGCCGCAGGCGCGGGCATAGCTACAACGGTTATAAAATTCTTTATGTTAGCGCAGGTTAGTAGCGTGATGTAGAGAAACGCTGTTAAATTATATTTTATTTCAGGTATGCAGGGTGGGAATTCTAACGTAGTTAAGAGGGCATTTATATACTAGTGTAAAAAAAATAAGCTATAGTTTTGACGAAAAGGTTAAAGTCAGTGGCGGTACTTCCATAGAAGCCTAAAAGCATTACACGTTAATTGTGTAAAGTCTTATTTATAATTGTTTATTATGGGTTCAGGATATTCTCATTTATATGTCAATTTCCTTTCTAAACAAAGATTTAAAGCTTAAAAATTATTATTCGGAATTTTGTAAGGCTTTTCGGGCTCTATGGAAGTACCGCCACTGTTAAAAGTTAGCTATTTTCTATACAAAGCTACAAAAGTGACTTCATATGCAGCTTAAAATTGTAAGTAAACGCACCTATGGCTTAAAAGTCTCGGTTGTATTCGAAGTTAAAGTTATTTTTAATGAAATTTAGGTAATTCTAAAATGGTAAACCCACGCCTAGCGAGTTGTTAGTACCTAGTGCTAGTAGTTAGCTCGACCTAAATGCTACCACTGTCTCAAAGAGTAGTGATTTTTTACACTGGCACGGCAAAGTGATCGCACTAGCACATGATGGTAAATGGAAGTTATAATGAATGATCAATTCAAATCAGGATCTACCGAAGTCTGTACATTTTTAATCTACTCTGTGCCACGTTGTATATTGTTATTGACGAATAAACTTGTAACCAATTTGCCTAATCTTTTATACCTGGTTATAATGTATTAGAAGTTTATACGTAAGTTGGTTATAATTTATAATACCTAAGTTCCCTAACCTGCCATCTGCGGCGCGAGTAATTTTGTTCTCTAGAGGCGTTACGGCTTTCTGTTTTAGAACGTTAAAACATTTCGGTCGCCTTATATGGCAAATACCAGATTTTATCAGCGTGTTGCGACATGGTTAACTAGAAATGAAAAAATGCAATCGTTTGTGGATGTTGTGTTTGTGTGGGTTCATTTCTAGAATGTTCTATTCGCTTTCTTTCTGTTTGTGTAAGTGCAATAATTTTTGTGTGCGAGTTACTTGCGCTATTTCTTCTTCACAGCCAACATGAGTGATTATAAAACAGATGAATTAAAAGTTCTTGTTTTTCACATTCAACTAATTTAATTTTGCGGTCACAGAAATTTTTGGGTGAAGGCTACATTTAGTAGTGGCTGATGAATATCGTGATTGGGATAAGAAATATAATAGTTTTTTTAACATTGCTCGCGTGTGTTACCCTATATAGGAATCGGACACAATTGTATACTGTACTTTATAAACAATAATCGGAGGAATGAATTATAGCGTTCTGTAGTAATACGTTTGCGTGTGTACCCGCCTGAGAAAAATTCTTATGGATCTACTTTAAAATTCTTCAAAAAAATTCCTTGAAGGAAAAAGTATTTTTTACTAGGCCACCGATACAGCTTAAGTTTTAATCATTACTATCATAGAGGAGCGAATTTCAAGAAGTGGATGGAAGAATATAGCTGATATATTTGTTACAATATGTAAAAAATCTTCCTAAACATGTACCTACCTACTTACTTAAGTAGCGCTTAAATCGACTATTAAACACTCTAACTTGTTTAAATTGTTTAAAACAACTTGTATACGAATTAAAAGTTTTGTAGACAGTCTTAAGCCATTTTCTAAAAGATTCACAAGTTTTCGTTAAGAAAGCGGCCCTCGAACCCGGAGGACGAAGGCAATAGACTTTAGGTTCCTTGAAACTGAAGTTAAATATCCATTTAAATCTTCGACGCTGTGGCTCCCGCGGGAATACAGCGCTGCAGTAATGAAAAGCGCTTTGTATTGTAAAACTGTGCAATTATGCGGTGCTTTATCATTCCGATTTTTATAGCCGACATATGCTGGATTATGAAAGTTATCTGCTCTATGCCATCTTTTAAATTTCAAACACGACTTTATTTCGTGCAATAGTTGACATTTTGCGTAACCTTCTTTATTTTTCCGAATTGGTTTGTTGTTCTTTGGAGGTTTGCATCACACAATGCAAATTTGATACTTCACAAAATAAACCTTTTTTACTCAGAATGTGCCTATGAAATAATTGCAATATTATCCTAAGAAATATTAAGTTATTAAAGTGACTATTAGTAAACATTTAATCAATGTTATGTCGAATTACGGCTGATTAAGAATCACACATTAAAAAAAAAATCTCCGATAATTTACAAAACCGAATGGCTCAAAGAAAGCGCATCAAGCGACATCGGGCACTCGCCTACCTACACATAGCTTCGTCGACGACGGCACTAAATCAATACGAGCCATCACGCCTCCCCTCCTCCACCCCCCACGGGCCACCACCCCCGCCCCCAGCTCGCTTCAAGCCGATGCTTTCCCGCCGAAAGCAGCCACCACCCTTGAAAAGCTCGCGAGCTGAGCTCCTACTTCTGTTCGGCTTTGTGGAGGTGTAGTCGGAGCGAGACCTCTTGGGATTTGCCACTGAACGCTCCAATTGACAGTTCGCAATTTGAAATTGGCATTAAAATTGTGAAAATATCGTAGACTGTATGTAGTTTATTGATGCTATAGTTGCCCCATATTGGTTTTTTTATTATAGGCGAAATAGTTCGATTACATTGAATTTTATCTAAATGAATGGGAAACTTAGAACAGAAAAAATAAAAATATGAGAAACATTAGTTATTGTCTAGTTCTGCATTTTGACATTGCTAGTCAATACTAAATCTGCATTTCTTTACATTTGTAAAAAGATTTGATTCCCTTGTCAATAACTTAGCAAGCGGAATATTTGTCTCAAAATATACAATTTTAACTTGGATGACTTAAGGTGGATATTAGGTTTACCTATTAGGAAATTCTCAGTAGCAGCACTTGGTCTTTTAGTAAGGCCAAAAATTGGCAATGAACCCGCCTCATACTTAAAAAAAACTGACTTCAAGTGCCTCTCCGGGAATTTAGTCTTTAATATATTTGTGTAAATAGAAAACCTAAATGTCCATTACCTAGTCACGTTAACACACTCGCCACAAATGGAACAAGTATTTTTGTCTTTATAAAATTCGCTAATTAAATGAGGCCAGAGTTAATGTTCCTCCTATATACATATGTATATACATTGCGTGTTATGATGTAATTATTAATGAAAAATGTTTAACAAAGTTGAAACGTGTACGAATCAATTTATTACCATCGGTACGATTCACGTGACTCAACTTTTAATATTGTCATTTTAAATGTCCAGTTAATGAATGTGCAAAACATCAACATCTCTCGGTCGCGCTATAATTATCAGTAATGTTCGGTACTAAGCGACTGTATAAATCAAACATGCGACGCTATTGTTCGATTCGTGTTAGATTGATAAGGTTGTTCCCAAGTGTGAACGGGACAGATATCCATCCAATGCTTTCTATTCATAAGTGATTGTATATGCGAATATTTGAGAAAAAAATATGCTACTTTTGTTCATTTGGCACTTGCAATATTAAGTAGCGTAGTTTTCAGTTATGCCGTGTGTAGTGAACTGAAAACTTGTGGTAGCATTTGGTAATGTCAGTATTGGAAAGAAGATTTTTATGGATGAGTTTTGTATATACTACGCAAAGAGAGCCCATCAAAAAGTTTCTGCACACTTTTACAGTGAAGTTAGAAAACGATTTTCGTTCTTATTTACATAAAATTTAAACCCTCTCAAATTATACTTGTTTTGAAATATTCAATCCATTAACTCCTTGGTTCCCCGTTTAACATTTGTCGGGGAAAAGTTTTGAAGTTTCGGTATTTCATACGTACGTAGTTATTCTGCTTTGCCGATTGAATATTCAATTTGCCATACCTGAAACAAAAATGTTGCCAACGTTATTAATTAGACTAAATTAATAAAATACTTTTATTGTGACCACGAAAAATGCTAAATTGTATGTAAACTAAAGTAGTTCTACATACAATAACACATTTCGTTTCATACATTGATTCCACTGCAGAAATGGGCAAAATTAGACTTGGCATAAATAAAAAAACATAAAAAATAATCGATACTGGCTTTTAATGTTTGGGTCATCTACCTTTTAACTATTCCAAATCCAAAATTTCCGAGGGCCCGCTCTGAATCAAGCGACAGGCAATAATGAAATAAGCGTAGGACAAATATAATAAATCTCGCCACGAGACGCGAGGGCGGCGCGGCGACTTCCTCTTTCGATATTTGAATTTAATTTAGCGTTCGCATTGTTTCTTTTGTCAATTCGAGCGAAAAATTTTGAATATGGAACGAGTTTTGTTTTTTAAATGCTTTTTAATCTTTTGCTTTGTTGTTGCTGGAATTTATGGCAAATATTCAGTATACATACTTTTACATACAAATCATAGACGAAAAATGCTTTTAAAAATTAAAATGACGGAGTATTAACATACTTTATATTATTGCTTGGGATTTATAAAGTTTACTATGATGTAATAGGTACTTATTATATTATGTTCCACGCCATGTTTGATTAGAACAATCTTCGGTTTATTATTAATTAGGACCACCAACGATGAAGGAGACCGCGATGCCTTCACGTATGATAAAAAGAAAAACAACAAAATTATTAATACGGATTATCCGTTTACTTTATTTTTTATTATTGACATTGAAAACGGGGTTTTAGATAAATTATGATATCTTTCAACTAATTGCAAAGATTAAATAAAAACAGAGCAATTTTTTTTAAATAATAAGTATTATTTGCAGGCTTTATGCCTGTATAGTGTACGTATACATGTATTAATATCACATTTGAAGATAACATATGCAAGGCTGATACTTCATCTTCCGACTCAATACGAAAGTTAAAAGATATTTGTCCAGCAATGTCAAAAAATAATTAGCAAGAAAAAATATTGTTAAAAAAATAACAAACTAAAGCAAAAGTCGTCAATCAGGTAGTATCTATACAAAGGAATATTTTTTTTCGAATTCACATTTGATAATACGAAGAATAATCATTAAATTAATTGGTAAAACAGCATACATTCATTCATAGTCGTATATCGAAAATATAATGCTCCAATAAAGTGGCATTACATTACCGAAAGGGTAAACAGTAGCCGTGATAACATAAAAAGAACTCGGCTCGCTCTAGTTATTTCCGATAGCGACGACGGTGGCCGAAGTCTGAGGGCCGATCGTGTTTCGCGTGTTTACATCCTGGATTATCGGCCGCTTTAACTCACGGTCTAAATCGTTAAGTGCAGGGCACACCGAGGGTGTATAAAGTGTTTAAGCGAACCTTTCCCACAAGGCAATGTCACGACGTGTGAGAGGTCATCGCGTTTGGCACCGAATACACATTATTGCTTTGTGCGACAATTTATGGCCTGTTTTAAGAAGATAAAGTACTACTTAATGAGTTTGAATTGGATGTGTATATATTTGTTTTATGTTATATTATGGTCTTAGTTAAGATTATATTTGTAAAATAATAAAAAAGATATATTTACAGAGAGAAATTAAAATAAGTAGATAAGATGATGATGATAATGAGATGAAGAGGATGATGTAGACATGATAATTTATAGAATTCATATTTTTAATCCTAGTGTCGAATTAAAGCTTAAAGTTGAATTCATATTGCTGGACTAATAATTTAAAAAAAAAAAAATCATTACGTATATATTACATTATTGGATTGTAATTTTTCAATGATTTTAAAGAAAGACTTTTAATAAACTTAGTCCGTACAAAAGAGCGAAAGAGGCATGCTTAAATCGTAGTATTAGACGCTCTATAGTCAGAATATACCAGAGTAGAGCAAAATATTAGCCCGATTCACACACGCATCGTAATAATTTATAAAATCCTTCAATTTCATTTCCCATTCTAACATGAAATACGGGTCAGACTGTTTCATATTATTTTTTCGTATTAAAATCACCAAAGAAGCAAAACTGTGTGTGCCAGCGACCTAACCAAGAGCCAGCGATGATAATCACAGCCTGCCTTTCGGTGGGTGTCTATACATGTTATATATACGAAGTTTTTAACTCTCGCCCCTGCCTAGATAGTCCAAAACGTGACTTACACTAAAGAAGCTATGTTATAATTACGTAAGATTACACGAAAGATTACAAGCGCACCGTAATGATAGGCGGTCGGTGATAGTGAATGTTAAATCCGTGGAAAAAACGATTAATGAAATTCGTTGAGATCGACGATTAACTGAACAAACCTAGCGTTGATTTCGTGCTTTTTGAATTACTTCGAAAAAACCTATTGGTTTTTTGGTACTGGTGTAACATTTCTGTATTGAAGTTGTCTTAAGGGTCAATGATAAAGATGTACGGTGGTTATTAATTAAATGAAAATGCCCCTTGATTTATGTGATAAAAATCCTTATATTGAATAGCTTTTTCCGTGTGATTTTTTGGGTGTGTCAACGATGACGTCACCAGAACACTCAGTCATGCATATCATTAATCATGCTTTAACAAAGTATGAAAAAAGGATAGGTGGGGAAGATACCCACATATTGGATTTACTTTTTGCAATTTTTCTTATTTGAGTCTGTTGAATATGTCACTATATAATACAATGCTAATGGTAGAAACATGGAGTAGTTAGCTAAGACTGTGAAATAAATGGACGCCTCAACCGACGTAGTACCACTGCTTAAAAGTAACAGCTTTGTGACGTATTTCGTCCAATGCATGTAAAGATTGGATGAACAATATTCTTTGTAGCGTCTGCGATAATTCATTTAATGACGCCATTTTTGCGAAATTAAATTACATTAATTAACGTACAAAAAAATTAATATGGCTACACTATTTGATATTATTTTATATACCACCGTAAGATATAAAATCATGTAAGAAATGAGGTTTATTTTCGTCTATCCCAAGCGCCGACGGTGTCCCAAACCCCGAACGTATGAAGTTCACACGACGTCGGGCGTATAGGAGCGGCGGAACAGCGTGATGGGGTGACACACACTGTTATTATTAGTTTTTTGTCCCCACTCCGCGTCGCTCCCTCCCTCAGTCCAGGCCGCCATTCCTCGCATTAGAATCACTTTTTGTCAACTTTTTTGTTAGAGAAGCGTCGCTCTACTTTTTCGAGGTGATATTAAAAATCAATGGTTACCTTATCATAAAAGTATTTAGCATTATTAAACACTTGAATTAGAATTATTCACTTGACCATACGCGAACTTTTTAAATTTGGTTAAGTTCGAAAATTACACACCAAACACACATACTAAAAACATATCATTTATTTAATCACATCACGTTTACGATCACTTCACTTTAATTTGAATATCGCAAAAGGTTTCAAATATTAAAACCTCTTTTCGCACAGAACGCGTTCACCCATCGAATGAAAAACGGTCACTAAAAATTTTAAATCGCACATCGCAAGGTGGCCCAGGGAGACCTTGAATTCTTTTGTTTATAAACAAAAAGTGTTATGCAAGAAGTCGTAAATGGTGAATCGGGAGCGTAAAGAGCATCGTTTTATGGTCGCATTATGGACGGGACGAGATAAAGCGTTTGTTTTGGGTCGTAAATAAGACTGCAACAGGTACATGCGAACGGGACTCCACAATCACGTGTACACACTTTCACTTTAGTCTGTTATCTTTGCGTATTGATCTCATATGAATGTAGTTTTATTGTGTTGGCTTCCGAATTTTGAATTATTGTCTTTTTGCATTTATGTAGTGTAATATATAGTGCGTCATTCGGTCAAAGCAACAATTTACTGGCATAAATATGTTGCAAAAATATCTTTGATTATATTTTTTTTCGAAAAAGTCGATCGTAGCGCTGGCTGTATAGGATTTTTAATTATGCATGTTCTAAATTCAAACGGATTTTTATATTTTACCTTGGCATTGTATGCTTAAAAATTATCTGATATGACGTAACTATATAACGTTAATAAAGAAGTGGTTAGTTCTTATATTTCTATGTATATGACCTTATTAACGATTTGAAGATATGACTTTTTAAGCTTACCTTATGCAGTTTAAATGTATTTCGCAATATTTTGATTACAAAAATCATTTCCAAATATTTTATTTAATACATTCGGCGATAGGACCCACCTACATAATAAATGAAGAGGTCTTATGAATAATATTTGGGCGTCGTCACGCGGACCTACGAATCGATACGTAATTATAGAGTGAAAATGGTGCCCCTCATAAATATTATATCCGTGGTAGAGGGGCGCGGCCGGAATCGCCCGTGGCGGGCATTGTATAGAGTAGCTGTACCATGGCAGCCAAACGTCAAGGTTTTAGAAAAATACTATATACTCGTTCTCATGGCAACAACACATGGGAATACCAACAAGCTGTTTAATTGTTTCACTTTATTGTCAAGTTTGATCAAATGTTGGATGAAATGTTGGTGGCATTTTTGTTCCGCTTGAGTTTGATCAAATATTGGATAATTATGACAAGAATGTAAGTAAGCTTATTAGTCCGTTATTATGATAAATCCAATAAGTTTTTATAGATATTTTATACTAACTATAATTAAAATTCACGGTTTTGTATCGTAGTCGGCGCTCCTAAATTTGCTATCTGGGCTTCTAGGCCACAAATGTCATTAATTAACAATTTGGAATTAAAATTCGTTATCTTTGAACATATTGTATTGTATATGCAAGAAAAATTTGTTTGTTTCATTAACATAAAGATAGATTAATTATTTCGTTTTTAATTAAAAATTTTACTCCAAAAAATACTTATTATTTATTTGTGCTATTAGCCCAATACTCGCAAACTCAGCGTATAATATCCACCTTAATCCTGAGGCTCTATGGAAATCTTTAGTGGCGCTTACATTTAACAATAGGCCTGCTAGATCAAAAGAAGACGGAAAATATTCTAATTCCACTACCTTCAGAATTCCTAAGACAATTATTCAAAGTTCAGCCTTGGAACACACAAGACTAACTTATCCTCATTAGAAATAGTTGAAACGCGCTCCATTCACAAAATACTTGGATAAAATTGTTTTGTAACTTTTATCTTATATTGTACCACGCGAACGTTGCATGTTAAACGGCAGTTAAAACACAGTTTAGATTAAACCAGTGCCAACTTCCACGAATTATATAAAAATTGGCCGTGAAATTTCACCTTCGCTACGGGAATAACATTCTGGAGTCGTTAGAAATAGTTCGTTAAGTCTTTTGTGACGGTACAACGTATATTTTATGTTTCAAAAACAATGTTTATATCTATTTCGTAATTATGCGTAACATGACATTTTGTTACGGACAATGAAACGCTAACCACGAGCACATTTTTTTCTTTACCATGTAGGTAGTATATAAAAAGAGGATATAAATAATAATAGTAATTAATAACAACATTGAAAAAAGATACTGTTTCAACTAGAACTAGACTCTACTGACAGTGAAATAAGCTGCTGCTTATAGTCCTTTCACTAGGAAAGTCTCCTAACTTACTAACTAACCTATTGCTACACACCGTGGTCTGACCAGCTTGTAAAAATTGCGAATTCAAATAATTCCTCATTAGTTTAGTATTTTCTGAAAAGTTAATATCCGAATTTCTCCCATACGAAGTTTTTAATTGTCGCCTTTTTTGCACAAACGCAAAAATGTTTTAATCACTAACAATTCTATATCAAACACATCGGCATTAATGAAAGACGACGAAAGCAATTATCATTTTATCTCGCCCGCATATCGTAAAGGGTCAAACCGTTTAAGGCGCAATATTGTCCAATGTAAAATATAAAAAACCAAGCCACTGCCCAGTTTAATCTATGAGGGTATTTATTAAACATCTGCTTGCAGGAATCCGACATGTCGCATCTGGTTGCCTGGCGTTGGAGCGGAGTTCTTTTTTCAAAATTTCGAATGCGCGCGAGTCGATGCCAAGCTGTAGCGGCAGATGTTTGGATTGCCAGACAAAATTCCAACCTGTATAAAACCTTATTGGGTTACTATAGAGTATATTTTTAAAAATTGAATATAAAGATTCTTTTTTTAATCATTCTTAAAAAATAGATTATGATGTTCGAATTTTAAATTTAGGCAATAAAGTTTTTGGAAGTTATTAGGATAGATAGGCATATAAAGTTATTATATGGCTGCGAAATGTTCTGACCTAATATATTTAAATGACTGGGCTCATTGTTTTAAAGATATTTTACTTTACGCTTTTTTAGTGCAAGGCAAGAAAGTGTCATACTTAAATTATATTATTAGTTTTTTTTTCTATTAACTTAACTAGATATCTAAGGCGACTTGTATGCTTGGAAAAGTGATATAGTATATTATACATATTTAGATTGCTCCCTTCATCGCGAGCAACAATACAACGCAATTTAGAAATAGAGCAGGGAACCCCAAGGGCTTTGACTAAGCCGCTTTCCCATAAATTTTTGTATCGAACCATTATATGCGGAAAAACAGAAAAAATGCAAGTGATAAAGCGCAAAGCACTCTCATGAGGAAGACCTAAAGTTGATTTTACAAGAATGCAAAGGGATAGAGTTAGGATGTTTTGAATTTTAATTCAAAAACAAGGGGAAATGAATAAATGGCACAGACTCAATCAAAGCGGACCGCTTAAAAATTCAATCATTTAAAGTACATTTTTTTTGGGTATGTATTACAAATGCGATATAACATTGTTATAAATTTATCTGCTAATAAAAGTACATTAACCAATATTTAACTTCCTTATTAAATAGGAGTTTGTTTGTGCTAAAATAGTAGTATGTCTGGATCATATTTCAGATCATAGAAAGATGCCAGCAATGACATTAAAAAATGTTCGTCTAGAGAATTTTATAAGCTATTTATGTGCATTTAAAAGTGTGATAGAGATGTTGCTATTTTACAGCATTTTTTTACGTCCGAGTTTAAACTGTAATATATAAAATTTTATCCGTTTATGTGAGGTATTTTAAATCAATAAATACTAGATAGGCGTGTCGTATATGTCTGCGAAAGACTTATTTCTTTGACCCTCAAATTCAGTAATTTAACTTTTCCCCTCCGGATAGCATTTCATTTACCTCTTCAACCGATACGCAGCGTGGGACGAACTAATCTGGCACAATGTAAAGTGTGGAGCCATCTTTGCTGTATATTTTTGGTACTCTATATTTAATCAATGTTATTATATAGGTATACATTTTTTTTCGTAAATTTGTATCTTCTTATAAATAAGCTGTACGTGTTTGATACGGATCCTACTGACATACAGGCTACGACCTTGAGAAGGAACGTGGTTACTTTAAATTGCAGAGCAAGTTGAAAATTATTAAATGAAACGGGAAATCATGTGTAATTAGTTTTTGAATGTAGGGGAAGTAAATGATGAAATTGAATACAAAAAACAACAACACAGACGGAATTACGACGAGCCACTAGTACAAATTCAAACTTCGAGTTCGTCTTATGAATTGTTATAGAATAACTAGTACATAGAACCGTAATTAAGTTTACTATTATAATATTTATGTCGGGAAACCAAATACGTACGGCACGATACAATAATATCAATCAGACAGCCCACCCAAACATTATTGTGAGATTAAAATACAAATGACTACCGACAGATACATACAAAGCAGCGACCTTAGAATTAGAATTCTCTTGAGTCCTAATATGAGACAAGACGCATACACAATACAGCGCGACGAAAATGTATGTCCGCGTACAATTTTATTACTAACATTAACTTGATAAATTGCTGGTAATTTTATAACTGTCAATTATATTTAATTACAACTGTAATTAAAAGCAATTTTAAGCATATAATATAAAACAATTATCAACTACACACGTCAAATTACAGTTTAAAATGTCTTTATCTACTAAATGATTATAATCATTTATTTTATTCACATAATTTTATGTGCTTTAACTTAATTGTTAGCGAGCGGAAATCTGGAATCATTAATCAAAGGATCTGACGTTAACATTGTCATGATCGATGTTGACGTCGACATGACGCGTTTCTATGGCTGATCATTATTATAATAAACATAGAAAACGTGAAATCTCCATCCCTGAAATTGCACGTATAAATTTTGTGGGTATCTGCAGTGTTATAGTGCCTGATAACCTGGACTAAACAGTTTGTGGCATGAGGCCTCCTCTTAATCTAAACAGGAACTTAATGTGTGAGCGGAGATGGTATACTGGTATATTTTAAAAGAAAATTTCCATATTTTTTTTTTCAAAAAAACTATTATAATTCAAGAATTGTAAAGGGTCTATTGTTCTGGTTCTTATTATTAACTTCACCAGCATTTACTCCTTTAATTATAAAACCAGTCACATTAACCCGCTAATGTTTTGTTAAAGTATCTTTATCACCGATCGTAAATTCAATTTAAAATACACGTAAGAATCTCCTAATGAGCTGTAAATAAATGACTCATGAGCAACTTGTTAATAACTTCAATGAAGCGTATTTAGCTGTCTCTCAACCTATACAGGTGGCTAATGGAATCCTTTGATAGCTCTTAATAATACATTTTTCACAGTTTGCGGTTTAAATTTGTTAATGATATTTTACTTATTGGTTCTGATGAAACGCTAAAATGGAAACTATAATCCCTAAGCGGTGATCGTATATTCTAGCCCAGAGTATTTTATTTATTTACATTCGCCTATTCTAATGATGAAGACACTGAACGCGAGAAAACTTTCGTGTTTGGGGGACCTTTTCATGTTCGAGAAATTGTGTGAAATCTTCTTTAGGTTTTAGGTCATACTAAGATTCAATCACGCAGTAGGTCCGTTGAAAGCAGTGGGAAATCAGGTTGCATAAGCCTGATACAGACACATAAACACCTAGCATGTTAGTAAAAATGAACTTTAGGTGTGCACGTTTCATCGCGATGTTTTCCTTCATCGTTAAAGTATGTGATATAATTCATTGTGAATACACACATAACTTCGAAAAGTCAGAGGTGTGTGCCTGGGGTTTGAACCCGCGATCGTCGACCGTAGTCCGCCATCCTGCGCTAGGCCAGCGTGGTGGACTAAGGCCTCAAACCCTCTCAGTTGACAGTTGTAGAGGAGGCCCGTGCCCAGCAGTGGGACGTATATGGGCCGATGATGATGAAAGTAAAGTAAAAATTATGTAAAATGAATAGACTCCACGGAGGTCGTATTCCCGATAATTCCCTCCATTGATTCGTAACGCCTCCCGCGCCACGGTACAATGGTCGCGAGTGAGCCTCGACATTTGCCATTGTTGTTCACTATGCTACACATTCCGCTCTATACTGTTATTTATGTCGCGAACAGTGTTACGGCTTTAGATGAGTAAATATCAATTGGTTTCGTGCAATGTTTGTCGGACGAAAAATTTCGAAAATTTTTCAAATGGAATTCTATTTCAATTTCAATGTTTCGAGTACAGACAGCAAAAATAATAGACTTTAGTTGTGTTTATATTCATAGATTCAGAATGACAAGGCCTAAGTTATAATTAGGTAAACTAGCTGGAAATCTTTTAGCTTCTCGCCTTGTTCATAGGTAAATATCGTACAACTCTCCTACAACTAAGCAGTGTTTTGGCTTACTCTTTTATGACTTATAAATCAAAACAACATATAATATAGCTACAGCAGAATATTACAACTTAATAATGATATAATTCTACCCAGTAGTATAAAGTTATAAATAAAGTATATGTGGTCAGAACATTGCAGGGGCCTGTTTTTGAAAACCATGAATCTAATGATATCGGAGGGTGGCCAGTGTACATGATCGTTAAAACACAGTGGACCTAAGTGTGTGCCTGTCGAAAATAAACAATTATTTCCCGTGCAGGGAGCGCGGCAGGAACGGTCGCGAAACGGTAGGGTGCCGCCGGCCCACACATATAAGGCTGTAAGAAGCAAAACTTTGAACGATACTTCTCTCTATGGATTAATTTCATCCATTTTTAAGCTTGCTACAATTCATAATATTGTAAAACTATTACGCACTTATGATGATTATTATATTCATTAATTTCAAGAGTTCAGTATCAGTTAATGAAAAGGCTTATTTCGAGTTATTAAAATCATCTACATACATATGTATCAAATATATTTTCGACCAAATCATACAGAAAGTAACTAAGGCGTAAACCCTCTCAATGGTAGAGGAGGGCCGTGCCCAGCTGTGGAGCGTATATGGGCTGATAATGATGATACAGAAAATACGTAATCACCATCATCATTCTTGATATAGGTATGTACCAATGCTCGGCACGGGTCTTCTCTACAACTGAGAGTTGTCCACCACGCTGGACTAGTGCGGGTATGTATGAATAATTATAAATAATAATGAAAAAAAACCTTTTGTTTTAATACATGTTTCGTGTTGTATTAACAATAATCAGATAACTAATTTTTATTGCCATTAACTTCGATGACGTTCGAAATTAATTGTGTTGAAATTTTCTTATTGTTTTTGTAGTATTGAATTAATAGCTTAAGGGACATTGAATTAAAACAATTGACTTGTAATTAATATACTTAAATATTGCCTTATCTGTTGATTTTTTTATATTTAGAACTGCATCTCAGCTCTTGATTAATAAGTACTCAAGTCACTTACAACCTTTTCTTCTTGCAGCGAGTACCGGCAAGCGCCGCCGAACGTATCTGATCACTGACCCATGAAGAAAACAGAAAGGAAATTTTCTTCCACCAAGGAAAATACGACAATATAAATAACTCCATCGGACCCTACCTACTACTACATCACCCAATGACAAAAGAGTTATCGGTGCGTTGAAAACAAAAATGGCGAAGTGATTTATATCAGCCGGCAGGGTATTAGCCGCGGCTGATTCGGGAATTTCAACGGGAAGGTGTTGATGATTTAGAAAAAAGTAAATTTTAAAACCAGCCAGTATTAAAATAGCAATATAGTTGCATTAACAGCCACGCAAAAATAATATATTATATCAATCCACGTAGGTATATAATAATGTTCAAAAACACAATCATTAATAAAAGGAGTAATGTCTCTTGCCATCTACATATATTGTTTTTAAATAATTTTCTTCTGGATTATGATAAAAAAATCCTTTCTTATTTTATGGAGCACATTATTAAGTCTACAACAAACTTTTTGACTCAAATTAAAGACAGCTATCATAATAGCCAGAGGCAACTCGGGATCTGCGATGCTTTATTGTGCCTTTTAATTTAAACACAAGGTCCAGACAGATTAATTCATAACTTAATATACGCAAATAACTAAATTGCAATATGGTTAATATTATTTATTTATTTATGGAAGACTAACAGCTATAATACAACTAGGTTAAAAAACATAACAATTAACATAAAGCCAATAATAAGTCTTCACTTATAGCTACAGATCAGTAAAAAATTAAAAAGTGTGCAATAAAGGATAGATAATAATTAAAGTAATAGTAATAATAAATTGAGTAAAAAGTCGAATAAAGCTACCACTGAATAAGTTACTAAAAGAACCCAATCACATTATAATATTAATCCGGTTTTTGGAAAAATTTACGGCTCAAACATCTCCTTGCAGATGCAACACTCACCGAAAACAGGTCTAGGTTATGGTCTTTACAAAGCCTATTGAAGTTGGCGCATGCTCGCAAAAAGAAACTATTTTGCCTGTAGTTGCTTGAGGCTTGCGGAATACGAAGAGGTGGGTTAACACGGAGCGGCTTACTAGGGACATTAAAACATATTTTGGCGAGGAGCTCAGGAGAATCGATATCACTTTTAATAATTTGTAAAAGAAAAACAAAGTCAGCAATCTCTCTTCGATTAACAAGTGGCAGAAAATGGAAACGTTTACATAACTTAAGATAATCTTGAGAGTGGTATGGGATTTTCTGATGAAAGCAAAGGTATCTCAAAAAACGCTTTTGGATATTTTCGATTCGATCGATATACTTAAAGTAACGTGGGTTCCATATGGAAGAGGCATGTTCAAGATGACTTCTAACATATTATGTACAGTATAGAATTTTAAGAGTTTTGGCTTCAGTAAAAGATTTGGAAATACGCATTATAAAGCCCAGTGATTGAGAAGCTCTCCTGACAATAGAGTTGACATGTTTATCATAAATAAGGCTACTATCCTGATGAACACCTAGGTCGCGGATGTTATTACACCAGTATTTGGCCACTCAAAGTATAATAAGTGTTAAGGGTTGAGCGTTTTCTAGAGAAGGTAATTATAGAACACTTCGAGGAATTATAAATATTATAGTTTAAACACGTAGGAACTTTGAAGTGATATTGAGTAAATTGAATTACAAAAACTGTATTTAAACGAGAAAGTGTCAAAAAAATATATGGAATTATTCAAAAAATAACTAAACGATATCCACTTTTATTTTGCTTTCAGATTTTTATTTATGAACCGAATTTTGACGATCGCACGTACGTGCTTTTTATATCTATTGTAAAATTTTGCTCAAAAAGCTTACAAAATACACACACGAGATATTCTACAAAAACAAAAATTTTAGATGGGTCACGTCTAGACAGACGGTCGAAGGTCAAAAATATTCACTTACAAGCCGCCTTCGGGCAAAATCTAATGAGTGCCGACGGTGATTTAAGATACCTATCCACGGATTTGTCGTAGCGCCAAGAAGCTTTTAGGCTTTATCATAATTTGGTAAGTATTTTTGAGTTATGTCCAAAGTTTGTTAGGTTTCCTTACGGTCTTTGGATATATGCTTGGGCTAGTGGCTTGCGAACTACACAACTTTTAAGTAAGTTTTTTGTTTCTTATACTTAATACAAGTCTCGTTTAACGTTTTCCTTTTCCTAGGCGGTAAGACTGGTATAGTTTTTTTATTGGTATTTAGATTAGACCACATATATGTTTTTTTTGTTCTATATCACAATATTTACTGTGAACATATAGTACCAACTCATACACATCCATTCCGAATGTGTTTGGATGAGCGCATTAGTCTAAAAATGCACTCATTAATATTAAATTGGTTTCCTTATTCCCGAGAATTTTTTGCGGAAATCCTTATTGAATTTCAACTAGGTATACCATTATATTAAAATTTTAAAAAATCATTTAAAATTTAATTTTCACGAAACACGATACCAAAAATTTTAATTCCCCAACCGAAAAAGACATAAAATGAACTATTCTGTCGCGAACATAAATCCCGATTCGACGAAAGCGAAGATTAGAAGCTAGCAAGTGAAGCCAAAACTCGATATTGGGTGAATAATCGTCGGCACTACCGGCGCGGTAACCGGCCGGATGCGTCAGATTTATACCCGGCCGTACCCGGGCACCCGGGCAGCCTGTGACCGGTGCGCTCGCGTACACACCGCTTACTTTAAACATTATAATTTATTGCTATATTTTGTAAAACAATTAACGAATATCACAAAAATATACAAAGTGCTCATAGATGTCACGGTTTTAATTGTAGGTAATATTCTAGACTATTTTTTTCTCATACTTTTATAAGCGTTATACTTCATTGATGTTAACATCAAACAAAATAAAATTCAAGAAATAAAATAAAATTCAATGCAAACATGTAACGGGTAACGCTAATAAAACTTTTAAAAGTCTATGTCATCGTCGTTCTTTTTAAATAACATTTCTAATGTAGGTCTAAAATTGATGCAATAGTTTTATGCAAACGAATGGGCGAAGGTTCAATTATATTACTACATTCATATAACAAAGTCAAAAAGCTTGTTCCCGCATTTACTCTGAATTCTCTATCAGTCGGAGTCATCGCACATCGTAGTAAGCCTGTGTTCAAACCCAGGGAGCATCCAACTGTCCTGGGCTTGCTCTCTTCATAAAGCACCCGATATGTCGTGGCGCCTTGAGGGATGCGATTTATGGTGTGGAAACGTCATAGGATCCCGTATTTCGGGATAAATCACGTGTGTTTGGTTTGTGCACGAGACGTCTAAATAGAGTGCACGGTCTTGCGGTAATGTGCAGCTTTATTCATATTCATGTAATTTAAAATTTAATGACAACCCTGTTGAGAAAGAAGCTTCTAAAAATTCGTCTATAATTTTGTATTTACATATATGTGTATACATACATACATAAACTCATGCCTGTCTCCCGTTCGGGTAGACAGAAACTAGAGAGCTCCAAATGCCACGGTCAAAACAAATTTCTTTCGCTTCCTTCGATTATTGTATTTATTGTTAAATAAAGCTGTCTATAACAGCTCACTTATGATAAATCATATAAAATCTAAATTTGAATCCCATCCAAACTAAGAAACAGCAGATAGAACAACACGATTTTATTCCATTAATAACTCCTTAAGTAGCAAATATGAAACGTCCATTTAACAATCCATAACCAGCTGTTAATGCCAATTACCATTAAATACTCCTAATTATGAGGCACTGATATATCTGAATGGACGCGCGGTATCTGAAGGCTGTTGATGGTAAAGCGCTGACGCCGCTTGCAGCTCTGCCGCCCGCGATAAAGCCAAGCGCAACACGCGCGCGCTATCTTAGCAGCCGTAGAGCTTAGCACGCAATGTTATACCACCGATCAAGTAAAATGATAAATGTTATGCACAATGATTTTACATTTATGAAAAAAATTTTTAATCGCAAATATATTATGGTGCAGTAAAATTAACTTGATTTATCAATGTTTAAAATTACATATACATACATAACCTCACGCCTATATTCCCCGAAGGGCTAAAAAAGCACCATAATTGATTAAATAATTTATTTTTAAATCAGTAATGGGAAGCTTAAAATCAACTGTTTGTTAATTCTGAAAAATATTTTATTTTGAATTACAACACTATTGTATTGGGAGTGCGCTGTGTACAGACATTATATGTGTATAATAGCGAACTAATTTTATTGCGTCATGTTTATACATCACTTTATTTTGAAAGCTCATTTTCTCTCTTCGCTACATGTATATTTATTTCTAGATTGATTTACTTATCTTAAGAAGGTGCCATAGTTTATGGCACATTTTTTGTAAAATTTTGTGTTGTACAACATGTAGCGTATTAATAAAATGTTGTAATGTTAATAGTGTAAGCATAAAATGAATATATAACACTATTTTATTTTTATTTTCGGGGAAGGTGTAGTATATAGTATAGAAAGTATGTATATGTATTCCTTATTATAAATACCAGTGTTATGATATTAAAGAGTTAGTCACTAAGGAGCAGTCAAAGCGTTTCATTTAACAATCACGACACCCAACCTTACAATATACATGATACTTAATTTATAACATAAATTAATTTTTTCGGAGTCATTATACCTGGTATCAATATTTGAATCTAACAAAGTTATACTGTTGATTTAAAAAACTATGCCATTCTGATTCATATTTCCATCGAAATGCCCTTCATCCCTGACACTATTGCAACGTCGGCCCATCAAAAGCGAAAGCTCCTTGAATTTGTTCACAGGTAAATCAAAAATAATGAAAAAAGGCGACAAAAGAATACGTGAATTGGCTTAAGTCCCGTAGGATAAGGTAAAATTTACGACACTCATTGTCAGCTACAACGTTTATGCAATGGATTTGTAAAGAACAATATGGAACGGTGGCAAACACCCACAGAATGTTTGTGCGAATTTTAATTTGCATAAAGTTTGAAGATTTCACTTTTATTGTACGAATTAGAATTGCGAGCGTTTGCAAACTATTTGTTTGGAGTTACTTCACGTTGCATTTTTTGCATACGTATTCACAGTACTGTTGTTAAAATGTAATATAGGTTTTGTTTTTAATGCTTTATTTTTTATTTAGTTTATTAAATTTTATATCTGTGTCAAGTTAATTTCTTATACATATCTATGTATATGAGCTAAGGATCTCTTCCATCCATAGTAAGGCAATTTTATTTTGTTGAACCTTTATTGCAAATACCATAAAATCTATTTAAATATATTTTATGGTGTCATGTGTGAAGATTTTGTGATGACTTTAAAGTCATCACTTACGGGCTTTTATCAAGTAAGCGGGTATATTTAACAAAGTGTTCATACTTCATAGAAATAGAAAACAGAAATTCATAACAATAACATTTATCTCTATAATTTCTATTAGTATTTACTAAAGTTCGCTTTTGAAACGCTCCACTTTCAGAGCGCCATCTGTAGAAAAACCCTCGTATTAATTCAACAGGAGAAACGCAAGCTTGCTGCCTCAAAATCGGCAAGTCGTAAACTCGAGCAACCCCTAACGGCAGACGTAGCAAACATTTTCCACCCTCCGCCAGTAGCGCCATCTCCCGGATGGCGCACGAACTTTCATGAAGTATTTTAGTTCCAGCATTATCCACTGTGGCGGGGCGTTCGCCAGAGCTTTTGAATGAAATAAGGTCGCAAAGTAAAGTGTGCCTTAACCTATAAAAATAACGTATCATTTAGAACGTGAGGACGGCGATGTCGTTGAATATAGTATGCAAATTAACGCACCATTACATGGTTATTTATTTGAAACGAATGACCACTTTGCGGCGCAGTGCATCCACATCGAACACCGTACGTTTGTACGGGGACCCTGACCTTATATTGCGTCAATTTATAGCTCCAGAGCCGTTATACGATGTTTTACGTAACAGCTGGTGGTGTCTCGCGTGATGCCATCGCACACTAACCCCGCTTTGCATAGAACTTTTACTTTTCAGACATTTAGAAAGCGTAATTGCGCTATTCAATATAATATGCAATAATTAAAGTTAGCGTTTGTTATTTATTTGCAACTTCTTCAGCTTTATCGTTAAATAAATGTGTGTATTTTTTTACAAAGTGACCAAAAACGAATCCTTGGAAAGTATTTTAATAGTTTCTTTATTTCCCTTATTAATAAGTTGTTACTTACTCCAGGCTCAGGCGTTAGCTTATTTACTTCATTTGGTGGATGACTGATGATTTTGTTTATGCTCACTATTTGTACAACTTAGCTAGATGGAAATCTAAATCTATGATTAAACTTGTATAATATCGCAATATCTATACTAATATTAAAAAGAGATTGTTTTTTTGGTAAATGCGCTCAGAGATTACTGGTTCCTGAATAGTCCTTTAAAGGACCAGGACTAAAGGCTATAATCACGCTACGAACAATAAAAGTGGAATACTAAAAAAATATATAACGTCTAACGTTTCGCCTACGGAATTGCAAGCAATAACTTGCACATTATAATTTTTAAACGTGGCCTTTAACTTTGACCATAATAGTTATCCCGATATTTTAATGTATGTCCGTAAAAATATTTTTACCTCAAGTAAAATGATGAATGAGTGATGGCCTCGAGGTTTAGGCGCGCGGTCGAGAATTTCGGCGGTCGCAGGTTCAAACCCCAGGCACACACCTCTGACTTTTCGAAGTTATGTGTTTATTCACAATGAATTATCACTTGCTTTAACGGTGGAGGAAAACATCGTGATAAAACCTGCACACCTAAAAGTTCTTAGGAATTTCTTAGGTGTGTAGTCCGCCAACCCGCACTAGGCCAGCGTGGTAGACTAAGGCCTAAACCCTCTCAGTTGTAGAGGAGGCCCGTGCCCAGCAGTGGGACGTATTGGGCTGATGATGCTGATGATGATGCAAGTAAAATGAGAAAAATAAAAACAACAAAAATAGTTGCTCAAATTTAATAATTCACCAAAAATTCGCACACCACATTATACCAGCCAACACTTATTTGTATTGTTATTAAGAGTAAATTTTAATGGTTGAAATCAAACTTTTGGATTACCGGCAATTAACTGTTCTTCAAATGCAAGGTCACTAGCAAAGCGTTTGATTCTGAAGAATCCACCTTCGCCCCACCCTTCTCCATAACTGTTAGCTCCCAACCAATATTTTACACCATTCTCCTCTCCGTAGCCAATAACCCTAACGCTGTGGGGACCGTGACAATCTCCATACTTATGTTCATAAATACCGTTAGTATAATTCCAGAAATCATTATATAACATAAATTCAGCTTGTATAGGACCATTTTGGAACAACTCCGCCATTATTTGATCATTATCATTGGGAACAGAATAAATTTTGTCACCATAATGCTTATCACTTTTATAATCTGCTCCGTTAATACATTTTCGTGTGCAGCCAGGATTAAATATGAGATTACTGACATTATAAGGCTTACACTCTTGAGTGACAAGACCAGCGCTACGCCAGAAATCGAACGCCTCCGCCGGAATATATCCACCACAAACGTTATTATACAAGCATTCAAAATCTTGTTCTGATAGACGAACATTGACGCCGGCATGTATGCATGTTCGATCTGACGCGACAGTAGCTGTTCCAAAAGTCCAACAGGAACCACACTGGCCTTGATTGTAGATTTCTCTTATAGATTGACAATTAGGCCATTGTTGACGAGCGTCGAAATTTTCCGGAGCTGCTAAGATTGCTGTTTGACCGTGCTGTATTCTAGGAAGTTTGTTGTAACTTTCCGAATCCACAGCAGCGCAGGCGGTGTGTGAGTGGTGCACCTCAGGTGCGGAACCAATCTTGAAGCCGTAGTTTTGCTTGTTGAAATACTCCACAAACTCATCTGGAGGCATCGAGAGGTACTTGGCGTGGAGTTCGGGATCGAATTTGCATTGTGAAAAACTTATCAGAGCCAATAAGACTGTTGCACGTAACATGTTGACTGAAAATGATGTTAATGGCACTTCAACCACGATTTTATTCTATTTTATGGTATTTGAAGTGCGCTTGGAATTTGTCACATGTTAATATTTATCGGTCACATTGCTATGTTAACGCTATGAAATGCTCGTAAAATCCGTTAACCAAATGTTATGTATTAATCTTATACGTGTTTAGTATTCCTACAATATTTTCATTTGAGACTGAGACAAATTATGTAATAAATTATCAATTTTGATACTCAAAGAGTATAAAGTTTAGGAAGCAAAACACATATATATTTTTAACAATATGCTGGAAATTGTAACTGAATATAATGCTAACGTAGTTCTTCAATAACCATAAATTAGCCAACGGCAGTTTCGAGGACCATAGACATTGGACGTGGGTGTGTATGTACCTATGCTACATGCGTACTTGGCCGAATAATCAGATACAGTCCTCTTCTATTATTAAAGTCTGGCCTTATCCTACAAATTAGCCTGATGGATGCTCAGGGATTACTGGTTCCTGAATAGACCTTTTAAACAGGAAGGCTAAAGGCTATCATCACGCTACGAACAATAAAAAAAAATAGCAAAAAAAAAACGGGAATAAATAGCAAGTCTGCTGAAGTCTATCGTTTCGCCTACGGAATTGCGAGCAATAGCTTGCACATTATAATTTTTAAACATGGCTTTTAACTTTGACCATATAGAAATCTCGATATTTTAATGCATGTCGATAAAAATATTTTTACCTCAAGTAAAATGAGGGAAATAAAAACAACGAAAATAGTTGCTCAAATTTAATAATTTACCAAAAATTCACACACCACATTATACCAGCCAACACTTAATTGTATTGTTATTAAGAGTAAATGTTAATGGTTGAAATCAAACTTTTGGATTACCGGCAAATAACTTTTCTTCAAATCCAAGGTCACTAGCAAAGCGTTTGATTCTGAAGAATCCACCTTCGTCCCACCCTTCTCCATGACTGTTAGCTCCCAACCAATATTGTACACCATTCTCCTCTCCGTAGCCTATAACCCTAACGCTGTGGTAACCGAGAAAATCTCCATACTTATGTTCATAAATACCGTTTGTATAATTCCTGAAATCATCATATACCATTAATACAGCTTGAATAGGACCATTTTGGAACAACTCCGCCATTATTTGATCATTATCCTTGGGAACAGAATAAATTTTGTCACCATAATGCTTATCACTATTATAATCTGCTCCGTTAATACATTCCCGTGTGCAGCCATGTTGCATCAGTTTACTGATATTATAAGGCTTACACTCTTGAGTGACAAGTCCAGCGCTACGCCAGAAATGGAACGCCACCGCCGGATCGTATCCACCACAAACGTTACCACACAAGCATTCAAAATCTTGTTCCGATAGACGAACATTGACGCCGGCATGAATGCATGTTCGATCTGACGCGACAGTAGCTGTTCCAAAAGTCCAACAGGAACCACAATGGCCTTGGTTGTAGATTTCTCTTATAGATTGACAATTAGGCCATTGTTGACGAGCGTCGAAACTTTCCGGAGCTGCTAAGATTGCTGTTTGACCGTGCTGAATTCTACGAAGTTTGTTGTAACTTTCCGAATCAACAGCAGCGCAGGCGGTGTGTGAGTGGTGCACCTCAGGCGCGGAACCAATCTTGAAGCCGTAGTTTTGCTTGTTGAAATACTCCACAAACTCATCTGGAGGCATCGAGAGGTACTTGGCGTGGAGTTCAGGATCGAATTTGCATTGTGAAAAACTTATCAGAGCCAATAAGACTGTTGCACGTAACATGTTGACTGAAAATGATGTTAATGGCACTTGAACCACGGTTTTATTCTATTTTATGGTATTTGAAGTGCGCTTGGAATTTGTCACATGTTAATATTTATCGGTTACATTGCTATGTTAACGCTAGAAATGCTCGTAAAAACCGTTAACCAAATGTTATGTATTAATCTGATACGTGTTTAGTATTCCTACAATATTTTCATTTGAGACTGAGACAAATTATGTAATAAATTATCAATTTTGATACTCAAAGAGTATAAAGTTTAGGAAGCAAAAGACATATATATTTTTAACAATATGCTGGAAATTGTAACTGAATATAATGCTAACGTAGTTCTTCAATAACCATAAATTAGCCAACGGCAGTTTCGAGGACCATAGACATTGGACGTGGGTGTGTATGTACCTATGCTACATGCGTTCTTGGCCGAATAATCAGATACAGTCCTTTTCTATTATATAAGCCTGGCCTTATCCTACAAATTATCCTGATAGATGCTCAGGGATTACTGGTTCCTGAATAGTCCTTTTAAACAGGGAGGCTATTATCACACTACGAACAATAGAAGTAAAATACATACATACATACATAAACTCACGCCTGTGTTCCCCGAAGGGGTAGGCGGAGGTGCATTTCTGCACCCACATTTCGCCAAGTATGTATCAGTCCCACGTAATAGGGGGCGAGCCTATTGCCGTTTTTCGGGCACATTTCCAGACTCCATGCTGTTACCGAGAATTTCCTAATGGAAAACCCAATAACACTTTGACAGCCCCGTGGCGCAGTTGGCTAGACACCAGCTTGCGAAACGAAAGGCTGCGGGTTCGATCCCCGCACCGAGACAAATGTTTGTGTGACCCACAAATATTTTTTTCGGGTCTGGGTGTTTGTGAGACCGAAAAGTCTCTCGTAGTTTCTGATACCCTGATACTTTAAGAGGGATAGGACAGATTCTAACTGGTGTCTATTCAAGTCTGCACGTAATCGGTGTAATCAGATGGTACGTAACGCAAAACGCCGCCATATTCTCGATAACATCTCAGCTTCTTCTCATGCTAATATCTGGAAGTTCCTTGGGACGCTCGGAATTGGCAGAGAGAAACATTTGGAATTTCCAAGAGGAATTAGTTTGGATGATGTAAATGATCATTTTTCTAGTACCACTTCTCTTAGTCACCAAACTAAGATCCGCACCCTTGATTTTCTTTCAAAACTTAGGCGACCTAATATTAATGCATTTCATTTTTCTCCAGTTGCTTCAGGTGATATTAAAAGGATAATCCTAGCCATCAAGTCCAATGCGACGGGCTGTGATAAAATCAGTCGCCGCATGATAATTCCTTTACTTGACCTTCTTCTCCCAGTTTTATCCCATATAATCAACACTTCCCTTGAATCCGGCATGTTTCCTTCATTATGGAGGAAAGCTCATGTTATCATCATCATCATCAGCCCATATACGTCCCACTGCTGGGCACGGGCCTCCGCTACAACTGAGAGGGTTCAGGCCTCCGTCCACCACGCTGGCCTAGTGCGGGTTGGCGGACTACACACCTAAGAAATTCCTACGAACTTTTAGGTGTGCAGGTTTCATCACGATGTTTTCCTTCACCGTTAAAGCAAGTGATAATTCTTTGTGAATACACACATAACTTCGAAAAGTCAGAGGTGTGTGCCTAGGGTTTGAACCTGCGACCGTCGAAATTCTCGACCACGCGCCTAAACCTCGAGGCCATCACTGCTTCCTCATAAGCTCATGTTATACCTCTCCCCAAAGTCCCAAACCCCTCAACTCCGAACCAATTCCGTCCTATATCCATACTTCCCTTCCTTTCCAAGGTGCTTGAGGCCTGTGTGCACAAACAGCTGTCAACGTTTGTACATAGCCACAAACTTTTGAGTCATTTACAGTCTGGGTTCAGGCCTGGGGATAGCACTACCTCCGCGCTCCTCAAAGTGACTGGCGATATTAGGGCTGGTATGGAGAAATCGGAAGTCACTGTTTTGGCTCTGGTTGATTTTTCCAATGCCTTTAATACCGTCAGTCACGACCTCCTATTAGCCATCCTTTCCCACCTTATGATTTCGCTTGAGGCATTGGATTGGTTCTCTAGCTATCTTCAGGGACGTCAGCAATCGGTGCGTCTTGGCGATTTATCGTCAAATTGGCGCAATTTGAATGCTGGTGTCCCTCAGGGCGGTATACTTTCTCCCATGTTATTTTCCATTTTTATTAATCTCATAACACAAGAGCTTCAATGTGCGTATCATCTGTATGCCGACGACTTGCAGATTTATGCCCAGACTGGTGTCGACTCTGTGACTTCTGCGATAAATAAAGTTAACAGTGATCTGGCTCGGATCAAGTCTTGGTCAGATAATTTTGGCTTAACAGTCAATCCCGCCAAATGTCAGGCCATGATTGTAGGGAGCCCAAGAATGATGAGTAAACTGGATTTTAAAACTATACCATATGTCGTTTTTAATAGCTCTCATATCCCTTGGTGCTCCAGTGTTAAAAATCTAGGGCTTCAAATTGACTCCACTTTTAGCTGGCGAGCTCAGGTTAACTCGGTGTCGCAGAAAGTCACAGGGTCTCTTCGCACTCTGTATCGCTTGAAGAACTTTCTTCCCTCAAAAACCAAAGCGTTGCTTGTGCAAACCTTAATATTCCCTATAATCGACTATGGTGACGTGTGTTATTTCGATCTGAATGCAGAATACCTCAATAAGTATGACCGCCTTCTTAATAACTGCATTCGATTCATTTTTAACCTTCGCAAATATGATCACGTTTCCTTTTTCCGTTCTCAGCTCAACTGGTTACCTATCCGCCAGCGCCGATCGCTGCGCGCGCTCACTACTCTTTTTTCAATTATTAAGTCTTCTACTACGCCCTCCTATCTGTCTCCTCTCTTTCGATACTTAGGAAGTAACCATGACAGGAACCTTCGCTCTTCCAATAATCTTCTCCTTTCATGCCCTTCTCATAGCTCAGACTTTCTTCACTCTTCTTTCTTCATTCAGTCTATCCTTCTTTGGAACGCACTCCCTCTCGAAATCAGGATGTTGACAAGCCGTTTATCGTTTAAATTAAGGGTTCGACAACTATTCTTAAAACGATTGTCAGAAGCTCCATAGTATGTATTATATTTGTATATATGTGTATGTATTTATATTTTATACTTATATATAAATAGCATTATAGTATATCTATATGTACTTTATGTATATATGTTTATGTAATGGTCTATTTAAATATATTTGTTTATTTTAATTTCTATTATAATTACAATTATATTCATATTATATATTTTTAATCATGACAATTTATATTTTATGCACCTATTCATTAATATTTTTTCTCTGCATCACCCCAAGGTTGACTGGTAGATAATGCCTTAGGCATTAAGTCCGCCTTTATACAATGTATATAAAGCATAAATAAATAAATAAATAAATACCCACGACACAGGACTTGTATCCTAGTGTGGGATCAGAACTATGTATGTGACTGTTGGGTGTATTTATTATTATTATTATTTGTTATTTATTACTTTGCCCGACCCGGGAATCGAACCCAGGACCTCTAGATCGCACGGCACATACTTGTACGGCGAGACCACGAGGCAGTCTTAGAAGTAAAATAGAAAAAAAAAACGGGAAAAAATAGCAAGTCTGCTAAACTCTATCGTTTCGCCTGCGGAATTGCGAGTAATAGCTTGCACATTATAATTTTTAAACGTGGCCTTTAACTTTGACCATATTATAGTAATCTCGATATTTTAATGCATGTCGGTAAAAATATTTTACCTCAAGTAAAATGAGTAAAATAAAAACAACGAAAATAGTTGCTCAAATTTAATAATTTACCAAAAATTCACACACCACATTATACCAGCCAACACTTAATTGTATTGTTATTAAGAGTAAATGTTAATGGTTGAAATCAAACTTTTGGATTACCGGCAATTAACTGTTCTTCAAATTCAAGGTCACTAGCAAAGCGTTTGATTCTGAAGAATCCACCTTCGCCCCACCCTTCTCCATAACTGTTAGCTCCCAACCAATATTGTACACCATTCTCCTCTCCGTAGCCAATAACCCTAACGCTGTGGTAACTGCGATAATCTCCATACTTATGTTCATAAATACCGGTAGTATAATTCCAGAAATCATCATAAAACTTAAATGCAGCTTGTATAGGACCATTTTGGAACAACTCCGCCATTATTTGATCATTATCCTTGGGAACAGAATAAATTTTGTCACCATAATGCTTATCACTATTATAATCTGCTCCGTTAATACATTCCCGTGTGCAGCCATGTTGCATCAGTTTACCGATATTATAAGGCTTACACTCTTGAGTGACAAGACCAGCGCTACGCCAGAATTGGAACGCCTCCGCCGCATTATATCCACCACAAACGTTATCATACAAGCATTCAAAATCTTGTTCTGATAGACGAACATTGACGCCGGCATGTATGCATGTTCGATCTGACGCGACAGTAGCTGTTCCAAAAGTCCAACAGGAACCACAATGGCCTTGATTGTAGATTTCTCTTATAGATTGACAATTAGGCCATTGTTGACGAGCGTCGAAATTTTCCGGAGCTGCTAAGATTGCTGTTTGACTGTGCTGAATTCTAGGAAGTTTGATATAACTTTCCGAATCAATAGCAGTGCAGGTGGTGTGTGAGTGGTGCACCTCAGGTGCGGAACCAATCTTGAAGCCGTAGTTTTGCTTGTTGAAATACTCCACAAATTCGTCTGGAGGCATAGAGAGGTACTTGGCGTGGAGTTCGGGATCGAATTCGCATTGTGAAATACTTACCAGAGCCAATAAGACTGTTGCACGTAACATGTTGACTGAAAATGATGTTAATGGCACTTCAACCACGGTTTTATTCTATTTTATGGTATTTGAAGTGCGCTTGGAATTTGTCACATGTTAATATTTATCGGTTACATTGCTATGTTAACGCTATGAAATGCTCGTAAAATCCGTTAACCAAATGTTATGTATTAATCTTATACGTGTTTAGTATTCCTACAATATTTTCATTTGAGACTGAGACAAATCCTTACTAATATTATAAATGCGATTGTAACTCTGTCTGTCTGTCTGTCTGTCTCGCTTTCCTGCTAAAACTACTGAACCGATTTAAATGAAATTTGGTACACAGATAGGTTGGAGCCTGGGAAAGAACGTAGGATACTTTTTATCCCGGAAAATGTAGTATTCCCGTGGGAATGGGTATAAGTAGCTCAGTCAATATTCTGCTTTTACGCCTAAACCGTTTGACCGATATGAATGAAATCTTTTACAGACATAAATGTGATCCTATGAAGTAACATAGACTATATTTTATCCCAAGAATATGTAGGGTTCCCGTGGGATAAGCATATAAAGTAACACTGCCTATGCTATGCTTTCACGCCTAAACCATTTGACCGATTTAGATGATTTTTAGTATGGGGGTAGATGGGACCCACCCAAGAAACATAGAATACTTTCTATCCCGGAAAATGTAGTATTCCCGTGGGAATGGGCTTTCACGCCTAAAATATTCGCCCGATTCATATGAATTTTGCTATGGACTTAAATAGAACCCTATGAAGTAACATAGACTATATTCTATCCCGGGAATATGTAGGGTTCCCGTGGGATGAGCATATAATGTAATGCAAAAGTAACGCTGCCTGTGTTATGCTTTCTCGCCTAAACCATTTGACGATTTAAATGAGTTTTAGTATGGGGATAGATAGGACCCACTGAAGCAACATAGGATACTTTTTATCCCGGAAAATGTAGTATTCCCGTGGGAATGGGCTTTCACGTCTTTACTATTCGCCCGATTTATATGATTTTTGGTATGAATATAAATGGGACACTATGAAGTAACATAACCTACGTTTTATCCCGGGAATATGAAGGGTTCCCGTGGGATGAGCATATATTGTAATACGAAAGTAACACTGCCTGTGTTATGCTTTCACACTTAAACCATTTGACTGATTTGGATGATTTTTGGTATGGACAAAAATGAGACCTTAAAAAAGGACATAGGCTATTTTTTTTATCCTTATCCTTACTAATATTATAAATGCGAAAGTAACTCTGTCTGTCTGTCTCGCTTTCCTGCTAAAATTTCTGAACCGATTTAAATGAAATCTGGTACACAGATAGTTTAAACTCTGAGAAAGGACATAGGCTACTTTTCATCAAGGAAAAGGGGTTTTAAGGGGGGATGAAAAGTTGTATGGAAGTATTGTCATTTTTAAATCTAGAAGCTTGAAACTTATTTTTGTTGATTAGATATAAATAAATATGACATTCAAAGTTTGTAAAAAAAATGTACCTTTAAGGGGGTAAAATAAAAATAGGGGTGAAAGTTTGTGTGGAAATTCGTCATTTTTGAAGCTAGAATGATGAAACGACGTGTAGACGACTGTAGCTATACGAGTATTTCTGTTACGCTTTCACGATTAAATCATTTGACCGATGTAAACGATTTTTGATATGGACATAAATGGGACTCTGTGGAGTAAAATAGACTACAACTTATTTTCATTCTGAACCCAAGCCTATAGTCTACGCGGACGGAGTCGCGGGCAAAAGCTAGTTATGTAATAAATTATCAATTTAGATACTCAAATAGTATGAAGTTTAGGACGCAAAAGACATATATATTTTTGACAATATGCTGGAAATTGTAACTGAATATAATGCTAACGTAGTTCTTCAATAACCATAAATTAGCCAACGGCAGTTTCGAGGACCATAGACATTAGACGTGGGTGTGTATGTACCTATGCTACATGCGTACTTGGCCGAATAATCAGATACAGTCCTTCTTCTGTTATATAAATCTAACCTTGTCCTACGAAATAACCGAACCTTAAATTAATCAATGAATAAATGATTTGTAAAACTTTTTTAAATTATTTTATACCCACTACACAACTTAATAACCACCAAGATCTAAAGGAGTTAACCTTTAACGATTTATAAAACGTCAGGTATTTCGAACCTGTAAAATAGGGGATATCACCTTATACAGAACTGAGCAGCGACCTATACGTACTGAGGTCAATGCAATACATTTCTCCCTAGACTTAAAGCCTATTACGAGCCTTCAAAAGCTAACGGTGTATCCTAAAAACTGACTATAGCTGCTCCTTAAAATTTATCTTTAAGTGATATAAATGTGAAATATAATTTGTCATTATACGCATCATCGTGGCACACGACAGTAATTGAGAAGATAAGGATCTGATAACTTGATGGCCAATTACAATATTGAAAAGCCTTAATGACTGTGCCGGTTGACAGAGCATTGCTATTTAAAATCATTATCTTACGGATATCATGACGACAATCGAAAGGACACAATGAATAATTTTGGTACATTTTACGTACGGTTTAAAGTTTATTATAGCCTGAAAAAGGGCAGAAGGTAAAGAGACAGGCAAGTTGAGACTAACTTGATCGAAATTACAAAAACAGGAAAACCAATGAATTTTCGAAATTAGTTACGTATTATATATATGTATACCTACTTATTAAATACCGTGTATTAGAACTTGGCAGTAAAACATTGTGAATACTAATATTTTTAGGTATAAAGTCCACAACCCCGAGGTAACTTAGTGTAATTCAATAAGATAGTATAATAGTTTTAACCTATTTTAACTGTTGATGAGCCCTTTACCCAACATTGGGACGTGTATGGGCTGATGATGATGATACTGGCATAAAAGTGCTAATTTCAGAAAAAGATGTTTTAAAAATAGAGTAATTATTTAATTTAGTCTCACTCATGGAAAAAGAGTCAGTCACGTTTAACCTTATGTGAGAATTATTCTATAAGCGGATACCTATATCCTATAACTAAGGAAAATGTTACATAAGTACCTATATTTCTTTATTTTACAGAATTTGAAACTTGACGCAATAGCTTGCGGCAATTGCATAGGTATTTTTTTTAATAACGTCTTTTCATAATCAACAACATAGTCAACATTTTTCTACAGAAATTTTTACCTCCGCTATTTTAAAACTGCAGCGGATTATCGGTCACATAAAATAATGATTTATACTCAATCTATATCTGCATTCTATTCCGCAAACATTTGTAGCATATTTTTAAAAAATGACCCTGTCAGTATGTCTTTTGGTTCTCAAATTCTTTTTTTAGTTTTAATATGAACAATACCACATACGCAATATCGTTCACAAGGTATTGAAGGAACAGTGAACACCAATAAGTTATTGAAAAGATCAGTATAGTAAAGTAGTGTGTTGTATTTCAACAGGCAAAACTAATGCTTAAAGATCGGTTGCGCACCTGAAGTGCACAACTCACACACCGCCTGCTTTGCTGTTAATATGAAAAGCTACAACTAAAAATAACAGCAATCTTCGCTGCGCCGGAAAATTTCGACGCTCGTCAACAATGGCCTAATTGTCAAACTATACGAGACATCTAGGAACTATTATAATTTTAGAAAATATGTACCTACATTGTGATAATATTAAAGACTCAAATTCAAATATGTAATCGGTATCTGTTACAAAAAATTGTACTTCCTTATTCTATATGGCTTTAGAGTTGGCTATCTCCAATAAGAGATTGGACCTCTATAGCCTAATAGTGATTATGGTGATGAAGAAGAAATTTTGTGACTGTACTGTGCTCACCAATGATGATATAAGTTGTTAAAGACACACGTTTCACTAATTGAATGTCAATTATTTTTTGCAATCTGCATACACTAAATTCCAATAGCTGCAATATAAAAGGAATGTTACAATGAATAAAGAATATCGCAAAAAATGCAACATTTTATGAGCATTCACCTGTTGACGCGCGTCGTCACGACAGCGACTTAAATTGACTATCTAGGATGACAAAACAGCGCGGCTTGTCACAACTAGTTTATGATCATTGCGCACGTTAATTGCTTTTAATCGGTTTACAGACAACTAAATCATTAAAACAAAGCGATGAAAGATTGAACAATGTACATCTGACTTTTATAAATGATGTACAACGAAGCTCAGAAACAAAGAGCTAACTGTGCCAAAGAAAAGGAACAATGGCGGTGTGAATGTTACACTTTGATATTACAATAATGGTATCGATTATAATTTGCGTGCGATGAGGTTCGAGATAAAGGCGGGTGGCGACACGTAAGCGACAGGCGTTCGCAATCGGCGTCGCGATCGACTCTCGCGCCGCGCCGCACAATGCTATCGTGGCGCTGCGATCGCGGACATGCCCTCTCGCGCCATTACGATTGGCGCACTCGACGTGTACGCACCTATTTTATGGTGAACTGATTACTTACTTGCGAAAAATGTGTGCCTTATTTCTAATCTCTTTGCCTACTTTGTTTACGTTTTTATAAATATATTACTTGGTACGTAGAAATCAATTTATATTAAACTGATTTGATGCTGATGTTCACTGGACTGTCTGGTACCACAAATTAACAAGAAAGAACTAGTATTTTTTGTTTTTTTAAAAAGTTTCTTAGGCAATGTCTTCAAACACTATCCGTATGTCAATGACGTAAAAAATTAAATTTTTAAAAATAACGCAGTATACTTTATGTTCAAGCCTCAAAATAACCTGACAAAAATCAGTAGCAGAGGAGGCCCGTGCCCAGCAGTGGGGCGTATATGGGCTGATGATGATGATGATGACAAAAGTCACTCTACCTACAGTAATTTTAAAATATAACATGTTGCATTAATGTCTAAGTAACATTAAACAATCCGAGTACAAAACCGTATACGGGAATCAAACAATTATCTCTAAATAAATATTGGCTCCCCATCAGAGAAATTATTAAGCCCGGACAAATCATCAATAGTAAACAATCACTCACTGTAATTGTAAATCAGTATCTTAATATCAGCAGTAATATCTAGTAAAACTTCCGTACACAAAACCATAAATATTTCAATAAAACCCAATAATAATAAAAAATACTATGGCAAATGAGTCATTAACTTGGATGTCACAAAGAACAATCAGCCTTTTATTATAGGTAATAGAATACGCATGAAGTTTTACTCGACATCACTATAAAAATGAACAAAAAGAAAAACGGTAAAAGATTTTATTGATGTCGTTAAATTGTGATTATCGATAAAAGCTTGTAAAACTACAAGTCAAATTGGGTTAAATTAGGCGCCCCGCTAGCTCAGTGATTAGTGTTTTATTCACATAGCTCATTTAAAATTTAATATTTGTAATTCAACGCTACAAAATGAGGTGCGTGTGCCAAACCATAAGCGCAAGCGTATTATATGGAACGAAATGAAATATCATATTCAATGCAACATTTGTTTGTTTGTTTTTTTCAACGTTACTATTACATATACCTGACTGGTTAAAATAAAAGTAATAAAATTGTTTTGATCAAAAATAAAAGATTCAGTCATTTTATGCACTTACACTGACAAGGAAAAATAAAAGTAAGTTAGGGCGCTTTCAAAGGACGAAAGATGTCTAAAAGACTTGAATATATTCAGTACAAAAAACTTTTTGTTTTCAACTGTTTTATCCTCTTCATACATTTGACTGCGCTAGTGATAAAATACCCTAAATATTACTCACTACTGACTATGAATGGCCTGAAACCTTAATTCACCCTCACCACGTTCGATTGATATTAGAAATATAATTGAGAAATTCTGGTAAATCACAAGTCTAACCTCTGTTAGACGACGAGACGTATGTATATGAGCTGATAAAAATAGAGAAATCTGAGACATCCTTTAACTTATGATTACTCATTATTATATTATACTCATTATTATTGACTGGCTCGAGACCACGGTCTCGTGGCACAAGTATGTGCCGTGCGATCTAGGGGTCCTGGGTTCGATTTCCGGGTCAGGCAAAGTATTATTGGGTTTTTCTATTAGTAAATTCTCAGTAGTAGCACGGAGTCCGGAAATGTGCCCAAAAACGGCAATAGGCTCGCCCCCTATTACGTGAGACTTATACACATACTTGGTGAAATGTGGGTGCAGAAATGCACCTCTGCCTACCCCTTCGGGGAATACAGGCGTGAGGTTATGTTCATCATTATAGTGATAAATCATATATTTTTTCTCGTACCCGCTACACAAGTGTTATTTAGACCACAAGCCGAAGCAACAGGCAACAGTGTCGCCGTGGCTGCGTGGAAGACGGCACAAGCTAGTAATAAACACGGCCATGTCAATAAAAGTCACCGTCCCACCATACACACGTCCTCTAGCCAGCAGGTGTACTGTCTACCATCTAATAGGGTTACTAATACATTAACATAATGAAGTAATTAATTTAAATTCTCTTTTGGAACAGCGCGCCCGGGCTTGGCGAAAACAAATGCAATCTAAAATTTGGAACGTTGTATTGGAATCTTACCAATACCATTCGCGATGTCAGTCGTAAATCGAGCCAATGAGATTAATTTGATTAAATAGCCCGTGTTGTTTTTGTTTGGAATTTTCTTTGTGAATCAAAAATAAGCTATCAATTTCAGAATCGCGATGACGTAATATAAATTATGGATGATAATCAAAGAGAAATCGTAAGTTTAAATAAGCGCGGCAAGTGAAATTAAATATCCTATAGCTCATTATAACCGGTACCAAATAAACCTTGTTAAAATAATGCATAATTTTTTTTTTCATAAATAGTTTTAAAGATCTATGTTTCATTCATAGCAGATACATCATTATGAGTAGATACAATAATGTTTGAGAATTTTTGACACTTTCCATATACAACAGATATTAATCTATACAAATAAATAAAATTGGAGTGTCTGTTTGTAATTTTGAAATAACCGCTTTTTGATAAATGCATATGGATGTATACACGGTACCTATATATACCAAAATAACGTTTTTTACATTTTTGAAGTTATACTTCTTTTGGCGCGTTAGGGAAAAATGATGAGAGTGATTTTTTACGATGCGCGCGCACACCGACACCAAAAAGTTATTCAGAAAAAGTTTGTTTTAAATTTTAAGAATGTAGAATAGTGACAGTAGTAGTTTTTTTTTGATTACGTCACGTACGGTCAAGACAGAGTCGAGAGAGGTATTTATTTTAAATCATTCTACCTCACCCCCCTCTGTCTAACTCCCTCAATTTTAATCGTAGGATACCCGAGTTTGGTATCATTGGAATCGGCGTGACGTAAGCTATCGATTGGCCCCATTGTCATCCTAATTTTAAGATTAAGTAAAAAACTTATTGAAGTTTTGAAGTTATTACGATGCGCGCGCACACTGTCATGAAAAACCGACACCATGATTATAATATATTATTATATTATTTAAGAAAATATATATTTATGTATGAAGTATAACTTCTAACGCGTGTACATAAGTACACACACACACACTTTTTGTCTGTCTGTCTGTTTGTTCCGGCTAATCTCTGAAACGGGTAGACCAATTTTAACGGGACTTTCATTGGCAGATAGCTGATGTAATAAGGAGTAACTTAGGCTAAAAAAACAAAAATATGAAAGAATCGCCTGTTAGGCAGAACGAAGTTTGCCGGGTCTGCTAGTTATTGAATAAGAGTAACAGATTGCTTGATAGCACTAACGACGCAGATGTAAAATTTCCGTGGCCCGCGGCAGCTTAATTTGTAAATATATCAGTGGGGTTTAATATTAAACTCTGGATTGCTTCTTTAGTAACCAAAGGCAATAACTCAAAATGGTTCTGATTGTAGAACACCATAAAAATAAAATAAATATAAAATCAGTATTACCTATGTATGTGATTTTATATATTAATTAATATATGTTTATGATTTATTCTATTTAGTTTAGTTTACGTAAATGCTTGATTAATGGTCATGCAAATTCTAATTTAATGAATTGAAGTAACAATAAGCTAAACATTCTAGAAGATAAACTAAAAAAAACTGTCTTAAGACATAAAATTATAAGAATATTAGAGATTACCTTTTTTATTTTTAAAATATTTCACGATATGTGTAAACCCTAACAAGTCAGAGCGTATGGCTCATGCAAATTCATCGGCTCGCAGACGGATCCCGTCAGCCTTTTCATATAAGCATATCGATTTAATGTTGTTTACATTAGCGATTTAATTTAAACGGCTATTATAAATAATGTAGGTACTTGCAAATATTCATGCAGGCTACATAATTTATAGATTTTAGTCATTGATGAGAAAGATTCAAAAACTTTGTATTAAAGAAAATCTATTCGCCTTTAAATCAGTGTTTATTATTGCGGATTGCCCAACAAATCTGGTAGGTTGGCTTGGCCGGAGCAGTTTGTTATTAAGCTCAACAAACAACACCCTTACCCAACAATAATTGAACAAACTAACGCCAATCAAACGCATCCGGCCTTACAAATCGTGTCAACAGCTGAACGTGTGTTGCGAAACGTCAATCTAACACGAAAGCCCGCAACGAGGTGTTTAATGATGCAATAATTTGCATAGGGGTCTGTCGCTGCGAAATACAAGCTATTCTCACGTCTGTCTCCTCGCCATCTATAAACTCTCCTTTTACAGCGACCACTCTTGTTACGTGAACCCTGCGCTAAATATCAACACTGACGCGATCTCGTTTTGTTTTTTCAATCTATTCCTCACCTAAACATTGTCTATCGTCTGCCAACTCACCATTTAACGACGCCTTATTGTGTATGGACTGTTAAACAGCACAAATGGTTACCTGAAAAAGAAATGAAATCGTTTTATTATACAGTGAATTGCAGGCGCGAACGTCGAATGAGAGTGAAAAAACAACATGTGAAAAAAAGCACACACATGATTTGAGAAATGAGTGGAATCAATTAAGGTTCGGTGCAGGGGAGTGTTGTAAGCGTGATGCCTTATTCAGGCGGGCCGGCGCGACGTCCCGCGCGAAGCGGCCTGCTAAACCCCGGGCGCACAATCTGACATTTATGAGTGCCATAAAAACGCTCAAGTAGTGACTTTTACTACTTGTTTAGTGAACATAAATGTCTTTGCCTTGCCCGCGCTCAAAGTCGTCCGTATTTAAAAGCGCACAGTTTCGTGCACAGTTTTGCTCCTTTTGCCTCTTTTTATTTACTGTTACTGTACTGTTATGCAACTGTATAATGCTTTGGTTACTTTTCAGCGACAATTTATTGGTGTGTCGTCTTTTGTCTTTATTTTACTGCCGCGAGAACATGTTTTTGTTTCAGTTTTGTCTGCTTTTCATTTGGATTACCCATGACAAATTGTCTCTTAAAATATTCATGCTGCTTTTCACGGTTTATAAATCTTCACGTACTTTATCTAGGTGCTTTGTGATAGCGTATTTTGTGCTTCTATCGATATGTCTGATAGTGTGTGCTAAACAAAAACAATAAATGAAATTATATTTGGTCTTGCAAAACGGTGTAATTGATATATTAATATATTTTAGACTGCGAAAAAATATTTTGAAATGTTATGCGAACATATAATTTATAAGAAATAAAATGTATGCTTATCAATAATCAATAGTAACACATTTTGGTTCATATTTGATATATTGTTGTCCTAACAACACACAACATAAGATAAATATTAAACCAAAACACTAGAAATGATCTAGTAAAGAATTTAGAAGCCCTTGTTTTTCATAAAATAAATATGAATCAAAGCGATCATACAACATATCAATGTCGAACTTGGAATAAGCGTAGTCGATGTCAGTTTGTATCTTGATAACGTTTACGGCACTCGTAAAACTAATTAGGCACTTACACGTAAATGCAGGTGGCATTACTCGTTTATTACTCAATATACATTTTTAATACATGATATATAATTACACACGTTTAATTAACATTCATAAATGTTTAATAAAAATTATGAAATTACAACTAATTATGATAAATTTGTCTTTATCTTAATTTTTAAATGCATTTTTATTACAAAATAACATGTGGAATTGTTAATAAAAATTCTCACGTATTCTCCGACCGTAAATTACAATTTTTAGTATAATTATTGCGTTTAAATTATCCTGAATTCCTTAAAGTTTTGTATGTGAATTTGTTTATGCTACTTTATTTCAAGGTTTAGTATTTATTCCCTTATAATTAACGATCAATATAAATTATGATTGTTTCTATAAGTTTTAAAGCAGAATATATCAAGCCAAAGAGCTAAAAAGACTAGGTACTACCTATAATCACAGAATTAGGTATATTGCGAACGAAAAAATAAAAAATATTACGCTTCCGCGCCCAAACCGCTGTACCAACATTGAAGAGTTGTATCACAGAAATAGAACGGATTGAACGGAGTTGAAGGCGGTTAAACTGAAACCTTTTATCCCGGAATAAAATATATGTGGGTTTACTTTCCATTATATCTAATATTGGGCGACATAAGTTATATATAGCAATGAGTGAAGACGCGAGTGAAATCTACTTGTGTTAGAAAAATTACCAAAACCACATTAAAAAATACCGTACGCTTAAACCCAAATCTTCCTAAGCAAATTTGCAAAGCTAATATGAACGTAAAATTTATACTGCAAAATTCGCTTTACCGCCTTTCTACGGGCAGTAAAATCAATACGGGAACGGAATCGCCAATGATATGTATTCTGCATTCGTCAACCTCGGTGTTCGGTAAGTATCGACAGTTTAGCATAGCCCACCCACGGATTCGCGACTCGCCTACATACTTTCAGCCTTTATAGTAGTCTAGCCGAGAATATTAATACTGCACTACGACCCAAGGTCGCTTAACAATGGCGGCTTTGATTACTTTCTGCCCATTCTCGTTTGAGAACATAAAACGAACGGCTACTGCTTTTGCAGTTGCATTTGCTTTAAGCGTTTTATTTTCGGCTATCTCGTAACACTATTTGAAGTTTGGCGTGTCATTTCTGTTTTTAATATCTCTACTATGGAATTAAGTAGCTTTTGATCCACCGCACTGAACTGTTGGGTGGTAGGCCAGGGTATTTAAATTCATGTGAAGTATTTTCCGGTTAACGGGTGTGCTTTCAATGTGTATGTTAGTGTATATCACTATAGTTATTATCGTCTATGTTATTCATAATTATATTTGCACTTCAATAACTAATATTTACAATGACGCAAATTAAATACTTCAAGTACTGTTCGGTCCATGTACAATGGTTTAACAAGAATTGATTGTACCGCGTAAATAATTTAATTGAATAAATCGCAGATTTATTACAAAGCTTTGATTCAACCTTGACAACTAGACTTTGCAACATTCAACTTGAAACATTTATTGTACGATTGTTTATTTAGCATCGGTTCATGACTCAAGCCGATAGACAATTTAGAGTTCTTTGACATCGCGGAATGTGGCCCTTAAATTATTCAATATTTCCCAACAAACAATGCCAGTTCAAAACCTAAATAGCGTGCCCTGTTTACTATTCCCTACAGGCAATTGTAATATCGAACCAAAAGAAAGTCCTTCCACATACCATAGTAATATATTCGTCCGTCAACGATACCTTGTTTTCGCTTCAAATTAGACGATTAAGAGTCGCTGTGTGCCGTTGTATCTATTCAATTAAAGCTGAGTACGCACCGGTCACCTACCGCGGCGATTTTTTAATCGTATGTATGCGCCGTGCGAATCGCGGTGACATTTCGCATATCAATGCGGTGGGCAAATTGATGAAAAAACAGCGGCGCGTGTGTCCGACAACTCGCGCTTGAGGATACGCACGCACACCTCCTCGCGAGGGCTTTGTGGCTTGGATTAGCAGTCTACATGTGACGTCAGCGGATTAAAAATTGACCCAACTGATATTATTGTCGATGACGTAGTCTACAAGAATGTCCTACATACAACCCTTTGCCACTTTTATGAGGTTTTGATGGACTCCAACGCTGTGTTTGTGTATCAAGTTTTTATTTTCATTTATGGGAACATGCGTCTCACCCAGCACACAGTTGAAACTCTTCATTGTAGCACAAATCCTATGTAATAATCCTATGTAAAAGTTTTCGGTGATTTAAACACTCAAAACCGGAACAAATACTTGTGGATCATAAAAATGTAAAGCTGTAGTATGTAAAGCCGCAGATGATCGTTTTAAAACTATGTATATATTCACATAGTTTTAACTCTTACTAACTATGTATTTACTTTAAAAAGGTCATAAATTTTCTTAAATAAATAAATTAAATTATTATTTACTTAAATTTCTTATTTAAAATAGAGGATTGAAGAGAAGAGCGTCTAAAGTTGTCATGAGTTTTGTTGTTGTATAAAGAAAATGCTTACCTACTATATGACAATTAATAGGTAAATAAAACACACCAAACATTTACATACATAGTTCTGACCCCACGCTAGGATTCAAGTATGTCGTGGGTATCAGAAACTAAGAGAGACTTATCGGTCTCAAAAACACGCAGACCCGAAACAAATATTTGTGGAACACAGTGTGTGCGGGGATCGAACCCGCGTCCTCTTGTTTCGCCAGCTGGTGTCTAGCCAACTACGCCACGGGGCTGTCAAAAATAATAAAAAATATTTATGTCAAACTTGTACCCATTTATAGATAGGTACAAGGTTACAAGCAATACTTGCAATCTTTGCTAAATATTACAATCATTTCTGTGCGACAGTAAAGAATCACAATGCAGTGCGTTTATTCGAAGATTAGTTGCGATTACCGACGTGCTAGGCGGATCTTTATTTCCGTTAGAGTTTTTCGTTGTTGCCTTGCAAACGCGTGGTTAAAATTCAAGTCACAATCATACTGACATATCTGGTTAATCAATTTGACCATCACTATTGATAAAAACTCATTAATCCTTATATAGTTTGAATATATTTTTATAAAACTATAATGCCTTATTTTTAAAATAGAAAATAATATCTACATAAATTAATTAATGAACGTTCTATTTGTTTTGTATTGAAAGTATCGTCTATACGCACTATAAAATAAGGTATTTACGCGCCAGAGTGACGTGCATACGTGTTGTCTCTATTACTGTCGATCTGTACGTAAATTCACGTACTAGGTGACAATAATTTCCACAATTACTAATCTTCTTTATGTTCGTTAGGTTTCTACGCGTTTTGCATGACATTGAGACTTGCGAGACACTTCCCATTTAACTGTACATGTAGATTTGCATAGGAATTTTCTATTACCTATATTTGTACTAATATAATATTATATATTGGATATTGGCGGACTAACTTCCGGAATATCGCTTGAATTGGTTAAGTTACGTATTAAAGCCAAAGGAAAAATGTGGACAACATGTGCCTGGGCTTCAACTTAGAGGAGTACAGACTTCGAAGTCACCAAAAAAGCGCTGGCTTGTTGCTGTTACCAAAATAATTAATATCCAATATATAATCTATTGAGGTTATCGAATATCAAGTGAAGTGCAACAATCTTCTTGAAAAAGGTAATCCTGGCACCAAATAAAAAAAATACATTCCTATATTTATTCATATTTGTCAGAAAAGTTGTTTTAGGGAACATATCGATCGCGAGTGACCAATGTCGAATTTAAATCTTCTAATATCTTCTAACAGACAGGTGACGCTTAACTTAAAAGCCGGCAAAGCTTAACACGCAACAGCAACGAAAGAACAAAATACTTGTCATAATTATCGCAGTTTTTATACCTAGGTGCAATTTGTCAGATATCCTTATCACGAATAAGCAGAAGGGGCAGCCACGACCATTTATCTCCTACCAACTCGAACCTATCTAGACGAGCTCTAATTGTATGTTGATAGATTACCTGACACCCTATTTACATGTGTTTAGCAGCCCGCATTTGCATTGAGATTTTCTAATGAATCGCTCAATACCAATGAAGTGTTATGGAGCATTTCATTTGCATGCGTTAAGATTTCCGTTGGTGATGTGATGGACTTAAAATACTTGATGTAGTAATGTTTATTTTTAAATTCTTCTTTATTTAATTCCACAGTGACTTCAATACCTACTAGGCATTTCGAAGCTACTCGGAGGCTTTTTTGATTTGAAATTCTCAGTATCACAATGAATTCGGGAAATTCCATTCGTAACCAACAATGTGCGTTCCCTATTTCTGGTTTAATAACTGGAGCAGTATGGGAATACCATTTTATCTACACTATTGAGCATTCCTACTTCAGGGAGTATTTGTAAATTAATATCATATACTTTCCAGACAAATCGCAGCAAACGTATATGAAATTTAATCAATTCATGACAGTCGTGCGTAGTCCGTCACATCGGATCGCCCACGAAGCGCCGCCCGGCCGATCCCGTGCAATCCCGTCCAATCCCGTCGCCGATTTAAATGTTAATCACCGAGTGTCGAAATTATTAATTACATTCGGACATCGGTGTCGGGACGTTATGCATGCAGATTGCAATGCTAACGAATGATTAACTATGCATGTGTGCATGCGAAGATTTACATTCTACGGCTCGTTTGAAACGCCAGTTGATTAGCTCAGCGCGTTCCATTATAACACGGACTTGACTGATAGGGAGGTAAAAAGGCAGTCTGATAAATGTATATCAACTTAAATTAACTTGTAAATCTACGCTTTAGTCGATAATAGTCAATTAAGTCTGTTTGAATAATGAGATAGAAAGCTGACGATTCAGATAATCGGAAACCTAACACTAGATCCGCGTCACGTTTTGAGCTCGTTTTTAATCATTTTTCAAACGTTTGGTACTTACTGATTAATATTTACTTATGAGTCTACTGATTGGTTTACGCCTGTTTTAACTACTCGTTTAGTTAAAACAGGCGTAAACCAATTGACTTAATGTCGTTCTTCAATCGATAAGTGAGATTGCTGGAGATCCGATTTTCTAAATTCATCCTCTTTATTCTCTTAGTATCTAAAGGCATTCGATTATCAAAAGTTGTAACTTGTAAATTAGCTATAATTGATGTAGTCAAACTAAATGGACTCCTTGAAACAAAGTCAGTTATCACTAATAAGCACCACTCAATACTTTAATACATAAAAAATCACATTCTGCTCATCAAATAAAACGTAAACTACAACTAATACTTCACAATTGCTATATCACAAACAAACGAAGCATTAAAACGTCTTGACCTGACTCATTGCATATGAATTTAATCCAATTCTAATCTAGTCTTTTAATTGTTATTTATTGACACTAACGGATTGGAAGCGTGACATTTCGAACAAGGTATTTTAAATCAAGATAATGGCCTGCGACGGTTAGAAAACGTAAGCTTGATAAGTGAAAAATGTATTGGGGATTAAGAGATCTAAGAAATTGATGTTAATGAATGAACTGAATGTTTCTGAGAAATAAATTAAATTCTTATTGAGGCTGCTGATAGAACACGGATAAATGTAAGACACGTAAATGTTGAAGATATTAAGGCGATATTTGAAATATTTTTAAATAACGTACATTTATTAATTAGCGTTACACAATTGGTTATAATTTTAACAAGCATTTAAACACCATTCAATTTTCAAATAAACACATGGAGTATGACAATGACTAATATAAGTATAACAGTTTCATATCTTATAGAAATAAATAAAAAGTAACGGAATTTTATAGCAGAAAATTTATTTATTGATGTTTTTTGTTAATTGATATAAATTCACGATTTATATTGTTTGATTAATTAAAAAGATAAAAACTATTATTGATGAATCAATTAAGTCTGCATCTGCAAGTCGTGTAATTAATTAACACAAAAAATAAGTTTATCGTTTCATATTTGTATATTGATGGTTGAATGCGAACATAAAAGAAAATATATAGCCCGGAACTTCCTTTTTTTTAAAACTATTCCAGTATAATATTTTCTGTTGTCATACATCTAAAATAGTTTTATTTCCATTATGATTTACAACTTTCATCCGTTGTATTGTTATGGTACGGTACAGGTGTATTAATTTGTTCAAAACTGTATCACGTATCTAATTAAATATTATGTACACGTTTTGTTTTTATTGTGTTTTAATGGCTATAAATATTGAACGGCGCCTGAATTCCATCTGCTGGTACTTTGATGTGTTCTTTTTAAATTTTGTTATTTTAAAAAATATTTTAAGAGAAGAATAAATGCTGATAGTCGAGCCATTGGGGGATAGTTATGGATGAAGAAAAAGGTATAGATAAGGATATAATATAGGATAGGTAGAATCTTAATGACAGAAAGTATTTCATTGTGATATAAAAATGATTTCAAGTACTCTTCATGACTAAAATGGATAGTTTAAATTATTATACATAATAGATAAATTTTAGGAAAAATCTCTAAAATTTATTACTCAAATTTTGAACCTAAACATTTTATGAGAACCTGCATAGCTTAGAATTGTTCTGAAAAAATCTGAAATTACATAAGAATGATTAACAGGATTTAGGAACGGGTGGTAAGGCTTTATTCCTATTTATCTAAGAGGTGATCCTGAATTTAAAATCTTGCGCATGTAACCTAATAAATTAAGAACCGTAAATACCTTAATTTTTTTATTCGGAATTACCAAGACATAACGCTCTAAAGTTTAAGAATGATGTCAGTGTTTCAGAACAATGGCGTGATGAATTAGTAAACAAACAATCGAACAATTTCCGAAAACCGTAAACCAACTTCAAGAACTTCGGGCCTCGGACAACGAGCAGTCAAAATCGAGTCTGAGAAACGCAAACTATATCGATACTTCCCGGAAGTAAATGGATGTCACATTAGGTGTACCAGGCCAGCCCTACATTAACATTCACCGAACACTTGATCCAGGAGTTATCACGTATCGAATAGAATAGAGCCATAATATTTTACGATCCCTTGTGCGCCTTACTAGGCGGAGTCGGTGTTCGAATTTTAAATATTCGATGTCATATCGATATTATCGATGATGTTGATATATAATTAATCGATTTGTATTGCGTGCTTATTTATGTTGATGCTGTCATTTGTTTATCACTTTTTTGAATTTAGAATATTTTTTTGTGTTAGTGAGCTTTGGTAAAGACGTTTTGTTTCTTACTACAGACGGTGCTCTTAAAATTATTTTTAATCATGATTTTGAATTAAGAGTCGACTTCAAAACTGAAGCAACTTTTTTTATTGGAAACTACCGATTATACTCTTATCATTTGAAACAATAATTTCAACGAAAATTTGAAACCGGATGTACATAAGTAATAAGCATCGGTATGATATCGGTATATCGAAGCGCGCCAAACTTACGTCGATTACTATGAGGCGTTTTATAGCTTTTAAATTGTGGACGCTATTCGATGTCACGAATCGTATCACTAACAAAATATATAATCTTATACTCGTACATAGAAGTATGACAGGTGTGCTTACATTAGGACAACGTTAGAAAAATATCCCCAATTAAATTTCATCCCGTTAAACTTGCTTATAATACAAAAGTACTTAAGCAATTTCCCACATAAAATAAATTTTGTTGGCACTTAAATGTTCGCGACGTCGCTACCGCGGATTAGAACGTCGTCCGCAAAGCTGGCAGGCGGTTTGCATATGTTCAAGTGATTTTTCACGGCTACGGAACCCGTGTTCAAAGGCCACGCAGTGCGGTGTTGCAATCACGATTCCCGATCACGACTGGTCCTTTTCTAGTATTTACATAGCCTAATTCTTCAATCGTACAAAGAAAAATAACCTTTATTTTATTCAGCTTTAAAGCTCATCTCGACCGCACGTGCAGTCTTTTTGATGGTTAGTGAGAAATCTGCTGTCAGGCCGAACGAAAGTCGACCCTGTGTTTTTACAAATAAGGAATAAAGACCAGGCAATCATGATATTGTAAGATAACAAAATGTCTCTAGACCGTGTCGCTACCAACCTTAAATGCATTAAGTTTGTTTTATAGATAATAATCGTTGCGAATGCTAGTGCTTTGTTGTTTCAAAGATAGAGTTGTTGCCGTTGATTTATTTTTGATCAAGTTTTGTTCGACTTAACAGTGAAACATGGGTCGCGAAAGCAATTTATAAATACCGAAAATTTTAATAAACGCGATAACTAAATATCGATTAAAAACTCACAATAAACAATGAGGCATTGAAATGATCGCTCCTCATCTCTATGATGATGGAGCTTAGCCTTAAACCCAAGATATTATATTAATTCTACCCACATTTTCAATTCTCATAGAGTCGCCGAGGTCAAGAGAGCAACCGCTTGGCATTATACCAGCAAAAGCCCATACAAAACGAAATGATTTAACATTCTAGATAATGGAAATCTTTATAAGGAATATTTAGTTCGCATAAATTCATTTTATGTTTGAGGACTTAATTATTTACAAAAAAGCGCTAGATTGAATCTGACACGGCTTCATAAAATACAAATTCACATAAAGAGGTTAACACAACTTGATAAGAATTTCAGCAACGGAATAGATCCAAGATTGTACTGAATAAAAAATCACAATAACTTTGTACATTTCCCTTCCGAATTTTAGAGAGAGGGAAAAAATATCAAAACATTCACCTAGCCTAGTTTATTAAAATAATTTCGAAGGAGTGCGTGAGGTGCCGCCAGATATTGCCGCTAGCCACGCAAACTATTCCGACAAGCTTACATTTACTGTTCTTAAATACAAATTTACTCGAACATAAACACTATTTCCTGTGCTATACGGTCGATCGCAAGTCAGCCCGTAGAAAAAAGATTTTTTTTAGTTAATCAGTGAGTAAAACTTGTCCCACTGAGTTATAGCTCAGCGTATACATAAACATTGATAAGAATTAGCTTCAGGGAAAAATCTAATTAAAGATTAGAATGTTTTTATTCAGATATTCCTCTCACCCGGATGATCTGTGTCCCGTATACATTTTTCATTAGTTTAGAAATTCCATCGCCAAGTAGACTCTGTTGATTGAATAATGCAAACTGCTATTGTACGCACTCCGTTAAGAGTTAGATGCATAATTTATACGTCTGATAACGATAAAAAATAGAATTGTATTGATCATCTTGGATGGTACATCTCTTTTGCTATATCAGGTCTGTAGGTTATAAAATCTAGCAAATAAACAGGGCATTCCTTTCGAACAGGCTTAAATGTAGTAATTTTATAATCGATTTGAACGCAAAATTGCCGTCAAATTAGGAAAATTATGAAAATTAGGCAATAATTTGAAATATTTTTAATTTTAGAATTATTCCAAATATAAAGGCTTACAATTGTGTAGTATAGATCGCGAATAATGTGACAATGTGACACAAGATCTGCAAAGAAAAATATATATACCCCATGTTTCCTGAAGGTTCTGGGACGGGAAAACCCTGGCAATAAGTACCTACTTATGACAAAAAAAAAATAGTGTGGTATAAAAATACACAATTAACAGCTAAATATTTTCATTAATTAAAATTTCCTACGATATAATATAAGTGTAATTAATGAAATTTTCTTTCTCTCAGATTTAAACAGATTTGAATTGTCAAAACTAAGAGTATGAAAATGATTACTCACTACATTATTGAAAGAAAATGGCATATGTATTAGATTTCGACGCCATATATGGACTGAACTGCACTGACTTTTGGAAAATGACAAAAATAGACTCATGGATTATTAAATGTTATTGATCATCTGTTAATACTGAATCAGTGAGAAGGAGTCCATCGATGAGCGCGTATGAGGAAAAAATACTGGATGAATTTTAATACATTCTTAAAGTGTGCTTCCGTTCTTATTTATTACATTATTACAAATGAATTATGAAGCGAGGATTTTTTAAGTCGTGTATATTCAACGTCATTTTTTATGTGATCTTTTCTGTAAACAGAAATTGTCACTTATATAAACCAAAGCCAAAAATGCGAGCTTCACGGTAATTTTAAATATTTTTACAACTACATTAAGTATAAAAATTCGGACCGGATATTATAGCAGCTCTTTGTTTTTACATCTTTCTAACCATATACTTTAAGTTTTGTTGTATATATAGCAATTCTTCCTAAAATCTCCTACCATTTTTCAAGATGTACATTCACTAAAATTTGTTTCGATACACAGACGCTCATCCCCTCATCTTTGTAGTAGATATTTCTCGTCGAGGGGCGGCGGCCGACGCAGACAAATGACACGTAGCGCCCCTAGCGGCGGCGGAATGAATTATTGCCGCCAATCGAGAGCGTTCCCGCCAGCGGCCATTTTTAATTTTTAGGGGTAACATACCCTTGCGAGTATTATTATTAAGTATGGCTGTGTTGTGACCGATTTGTTTCCGCGGATGTAAGAAAGAGAGTGTGTGAAAAGAACGTTAGATCATTTTGGAAATAAATCTGAAGTTTTTATAAGAATCAAACATAATGTTATGAGATAAATTAAATATTAAGTGTATTTAAAATTTAAAATTGAAAAAAAAAACAATAATTACTAGGTAATAGATACATACTTATATCATTTCTTCAATAGTCTGAACTACTTGTTACCTTTTTAAAACATAAAATATAAATAATCCAAGTATACGTTCTAAGATATTCCTCCAAAGTTTTCATTGAAATAAAAAAAAGTTTAAAATGCATGAACTGCAGCTCAGTGCACACAGTAGCACAAACAAAAACAGCTAAGCACTACAACAACAACAATAAATCCCCAAAAAGCTTATTTGTACAGATTAGTTAGGCCAAAGTGTAAATATTTGAAGAACCGCCCATTAAAATCACGTTTAAATGCGTCGTAAAAACTAACGCGCTCATAATCGACGATTAAAACAAATTGAACCATAAACGAACATCAATGTTGTCGTAAATCACGCCCTCTAACGACGCACTATTGAACTACGGGACATTTGTCGCTTCACTATCATCTCAATCTCGGTCGGATGATGAACGACCACTTTTATTGCGGTTACACGCTTGTTTATTTACCGCTTTGTAATAGAATGTCAATAAAGAACGTTGATAACCGGCCGCTGCAATAAAATAATAATATAACACGACAGTTATTTTATGATCCAGTGGCGCTCTCATGCGTCGCTCCATAAAAATTCGTTAATTCGAAACAGCGACATCTATCAGTTTTTCAAAGAACTTTTTAATCGGATTTTTGGACGCTTAGTGGAAGGCTTACATGCCGAGCGGATTTGTAGTTGATTTCATAGAAACATTGAAAAATTCAAAGTCAATAGAACTGCACTTGTTCAGTAATGAGTATAGCAAAAAGTTTTTATTGTCTGTTTAACTAGCGTTGATCATTTATCACACGCCACAGTATATCAATAATTCATTACTAATAACATAGAGGGACTGACTTAATTAGCGCAATTACTAGGCCACCCAGTGTTTACCGCCCCACCTTCGTGGTAATTGAATTATTTATCTTTAACTAAATTAGGTGAAGCAAATTAAATGGATTCTTTACCTTTATCGAAGGCGTTGAGAAGTGAGACCACACGTAATTAAGTGCGCGTCTAACGGAACGGAGACAATGGTTACCTTAACCTTACAATTTATGAAAAAAATAATTAATTACCCCGAGACAATGATTTTAAATTAGATTAAAGTTTTCTAAATGATGTGACCTTCGTTGCCTTCACGCATAATATTACATGTATTTTTTTTCGTCATAACAATAAAATTATTAGACCACGAACCTCTTAGTTTTTTCCTGAGGCTCAGTAAGAAACATTTCAAGCACTTTTGTCTCTTAAAAAGGTTTAATAGTCTTGCGAATTGGCGTAAAATACAAGTTTTGGTGTTACTTTTTATTTAGAGATTAATATAGTTCCAAATATCTTCACGTTCATTTTTTCTTTCCTTTCCCTTTACCTTGTTCGTATTTAAGATTATGTAAGTAGACTTAGATGTGCCAGTGAATTACCGCCAGGTGAAATAAAAAAAAAATGTAGCATGCCGATTTTTTAGTTTTAATATTTAAGCTTTGTACGTCACAGTTACAAGTTTGTTTAATCGTTGTAGGAACTGCAATTAATCTCCAGCCTATGTGTATACGGTTTATGTAAGGACAATTACAAGGACATTTGTTAGCGCAACATTCTCCGGGTTCATTATAAACCATCGGGCGCCTGCGACCCTCGGATAGGTCGAACCCATAAGTTGAAGCTGAGGAATGCTGTATCAGTGCGGGTTATAAATTAATTTTCTACGACACCAAATATCTATAGTCTATTGTATATATCTATTGTCAATCACCTCTACCAATATTAAGTGGGCTTAGTTCTTAATCCAAAATGCTGTCCTTGTGTAGTTTGTTGGACTTTTCATACCCAAAAATAAATAAATAAATAATAAATAAATAAATACACCCAACAGTCACATACATAGTTCTGACCCCACAATAGGATACAAGTCCTGTGTCGTGGGTATCAGAGACTACGAGAGACTTTTCGGTCTCACAAACACCCAGACCCGAAACAAATATTTATGGATCACACAAATATTTGTCTCGGTGCGGGGATCGAACCCGCGGCCTCTCGTTTCGCAAGCTGCTGTCTAGCCATCTGCGCCACGGGGCTGTCAAAAAATACTCTTAGGTAGGTATTCTGTTTTCCTTACTATTTTTTCCTATTATGAAAACTTTTCCCGTATTTATTGATATTCTATCTTGGGACCGCTCCGTAATGTAGCAGTATAAAAAAGACAACTGTCAATATTATTTTTACAAAATAAATCATAGTACCTATTGTCGGATGCATACTTGTATCCTATCTCCCGACAGAAATCGACATCAAAACGTTTATCTATGCGAGATATTGTACATTATGTGGGAACAATTACACATCCATTAATCACAGAAGTCCTCCGACAGTTTATTGCGCCTCCGGCCCTCTGGCGGTTACAACCCTTCCCTGTTGAATTACACCCTTTTCAGAGTGCCTCCAAACACAACTTAGTTACACTTGATTAGCCATACACACACGAAATTTGTGTACTTGAAGTTTTTGTGAGAATTTTATGTGAACCTCCTCCAAAATAATAATTTAAACTCTAATTTCTATTCGATTTCTATTAAATGTATTTATTTATATCGACTAATCACAATGTTTACGCATTATAATTCATGTTCAATACATATCTTAAAACGTGTCGCAAAATTTTTCTACCTTTGCATCAAGAATCTTAACAACTATGTTAAACACGAAAAGATTTAAAGCGCAAATAGCCCTTACAAATATTTGTACATCACAAACAAATATATACCAATTGGGTCGACCGCAACATACATATATAAAGCCGAAGCTATCGTCCTAACCTTTGCACCGATACGGTTGTATTTTTCCAGGCTCACTATTATTAGATTTACGACCTACATATTAGATCGGGCCGCGCCTAAACACAGTAATTTTAGTTGCACAGAAGGCAGTAACTGCGTTTTAAAGAGGAGACGTAAGCACAACCGGCGCCCGTGCGGTCATTAATAATTTTGGCGCGAACAAATGACGCGGCTGATTAATGATTTACGTACCCAATTCAGTGTTGTCTACGGGTTACACGGCTGTCGAGACCGCAGGCACACATGCAAACACACGAGTTATAGCCTAATGTACACAGATATTACTAGATTTTAGTTCGTCTCTTGAGCTTTCGATACAGCGAAATATCTGATAAATTACCGTATCAGTGGTTCAATAAATAGTCATCATCATCATCAGCCCAAATACGTCCCACTGCTGCACTGCACACTGGGTTGGCGGACTACACATCTAAGTAATTCGTAAGAACTTTTTAGGTGTGCAGGTTTTATCACGATGTTTTCCTTCACCGTTAAAGCAAGTGATAATTCATTGTGAATACACACATAACTTCGAAAAGTCAGAGGTGTTCGCCTGGGGTTTGAACCGGCGACCGTCGAAATTCTCGACAGCGCGCCTAAACCTCGAGGCCATCACTGCTTTTAACAATAAATAGCAATGTTTTACTTTTGTTAAATAGTAAATAATGTATTATTCATCCATAAGTATTTCAATGTATATAAGCCCACATACACTGCTGTATTCTACCTGATACCCAGTGGCGGTACTTCCATAGTAGCCCAAAAGCCCAGCTTGCCTTAAAAAATCAAATAATAATCTTTAAGTTAAAAATCTTTATTTAACAAAAACAATTTGACATATGAATGAGAATATCCTGACCCCACAATAAACGATTATAGACTAGACATTAGACAATTAACGTGTAACGCTTTTAGGCTTCTATGGAAGTACCGCCACTGCTGATACCTAAAATGCACCAAAAATTAAGACAACCAAAACTTGGCCGAAAGAAGTAAAATTTAGTTAACACAATAGTTCATTTCTGAATGACACTAACTTAAAATCGGAGTGATTCTTGACAGCCACGTGGCGTAGTTGGCTAGACACCAGCTTGAAAAACGAGACAAATGTTTGTGTGATCCACAAATATTGGTTTCGGGTCTGGGTGTTTGAGAGACTGAAAAGTCTCTCGTAGTTTCTGATACCCACGACACAGGACACGATCCTAGTGTGGGGTCAGGACTATGTGACTGTTGGGTGTATTTATTTATTTATCCTCAATATATGAAATAAAAATATTTGAAAAAGGAAACATAACCACTTCTAAACATATTGATATTTAATCTCGACAAGTCTACACATTACATACATGTGCCGGAACACTTGCAGTTCAGGTGACGATCCCTTACGGCAAGGGTCCACTCCGAAGGGTTCGGGTGCGAGCTAGACGGTTCCTATGATTTACGGCACCCTTATTGATACCCATTTTAATTTGAATCGCCGTACGAATACGGGATGTGGAGAGAATGTGAATAATGTAGGGATGTGTTAGTAATATTTGAATGGGGAATTTACTTGGCTGTTGTGAATGGTTATGAATATGATGGCGACCTAGGTTTTATAGTGATGAGTCTGGTGCCCGCGGACTTGTCTGTCGTTAGTTTTATATGTTTTAATAATCGACTGTGAAAAAAAAAATAAAAGTTATTGAAAAGATTTTAATAATTTCCTGATTGATTTATAATATCAAAATGTTGTTAACTTATTAACTATCATTTTTATCGCTGCAACATTTCATATCAAGACATTATTATTTATACATGCCTATGCTTATTTAACCTTTATTGCGGTAGAGTATAATCACATGTTCACTAATTTCCTAAGCATGCGTTCTTAAGAAGATTTAGGTGCAGGATAATATCGGTTTCCATTTAACACCGGCAACGGTATCACAATACCAACTGCCAGCCGATTTAAATTTATTTCGGACGTCGGTAACTTCCAATTTAAACCTCTTAATCCTCTATGATGTATGTCGGTATTCGGCTGGATTAAAAGTTCCACGGAAAATAACCGGGAAAACCTTTTCCGGGGTCGGACTGACCCGACCAGGAGCGGGATTAGACTGGGATTGGATATACATAAATCTCGCACGAGGCTTTGGGGCCGACGCAATTAAGCCCACGCGCAGATATGTCATTTTGTGACGAGAATTGCCCGATACTAATCACAATAAGGCAATGAAAATATGTAATTCGTGTATTAAAATTCAGCGACGGCCGCGTAGTACGCACCACCGGCGAGCGTGGCGTCATAAATAATTCAATTTCATAGTAATAAAATACGCGTGACCAGCGTTACGGCGTGAAAACTTTTCAGCAATTACGGGTTGAATATAACAAAAAGCGTCGGTCGATCCGACACGGGGTCGGTGAGGCCCGTCCGACGCACTCGTAATTCATGCATCAGCTTGCGGGGAAGGGTTGGCCGGTTGGCCGCGAGTGCAACGCCGATGACTTATAGTTTGTATTAATACGCTTCGAACACGGGAATACAATCTGAAACGGATTACTTAATTAATTTATACCGGCTAACGTGTTTACGTTACGTGCTAATGGAATATTCACAAAAAATTTCATCCAATATGGAACTTTTTGTGGATTATACATTTAACAGATTTTTATCTCGCCAATTGATACTTGTTTGGTATTATAACTCTATTAAGATCATAATTGCGTACTGGTTCAGCGATCGCAGATAAACTCGTTGCGACCTAAAGTAGAGTAATGAGATTCTGCTTATGTTTAAACAGCAAGGTTCCAGCATACGTGAAGTATATATTACTGTACCGGCAGATCCATAAGAAACATTATGAAAATATACATTTTAAGTCTAAGTAACAATGTTGAGAAATAATAATAGTTAAATTGAAATTGCTAAATTGTGCTAAAATATTTTCTTTTTAAAATTGTATATTTCCTTAGACAAATCAGAGGCATTGGAAGCTCAAAAAGTTTTTTACAGCAACATTCAAAATTATGCCAATAATTGACAAATTGGCTTTAAAATATATATATTTTTTATCCAACAGTCATTGACGACGCGTGATATAACTCGTATCTGTTTTCGTAGTAACGAACCCCGAAGTATAAACACCGTGAGGCCTACCTTCATAACAAAGTAGTATATGGCGCGTAATTTCCGAGAATGTGGTCAAATTACGTTAAATTATTGATTTCTAACAGTTTAATTGTGGCAATTAGACATGGTTACTAATCAACTCGTAGATAAGAAATGTTAATGACAAGCGATGATTACGCTATACCTACGTACTAATTTCGGTCACGGAATGCTTTTGAGATTACTGCTCTTCAGTACCCTGTGTGGCTATTCAATTATGTGTTTCATGTCTAATCACATACATACATACATACATAAACTCACGCCTGTATTCCCCGAAGGGGTAGGCAGAGGTGCATTTCTGCACCCACATTTCGCCAGGTATGTATCAGTCCCACGTAATAGGGGGCGAGCCTATTGCCGTTTTTCGGGCACAATTCCAGACTCCGTGCTGCTACTGAGAATTTCCTAATGGAAAAACCCAATAACACTTTGCCCGACCCGGGAATCGAACCCAGGACCTCTAGATCGCTCGGCACATTCTTGTACCGCGAGACCACGATAATATTTAATTACATTGCGATGCCGAAATATCTGTTCATCTATCAGATAAAAATATTGCTAAACGGAATCACGTGTAGTATAAAATTTAATTAAATTTCTATAAAAAGTTATATAAATAAATTGTAAATAGTTTTATTATATTGGCAGTAGTAAAGTTCTCTCACTGGAGCACGTTATAAATTACCAACATGCAAATAACAAATCAACCGTTTAATCTTAATTTATGTGTACAAATATCGTGTCATGTGTCTGTTCTCGTTAACTTATTCTTCATACAAACTTATTTGAAAATAAAATGTGTGGATGCATGCAAAAAGTATTTGCGCCATACCGAGAAATGGAATTAAAATAAGATTGTTTTATAATGTTTTATCCACGATAACTATCTTTAAATTCACAATAGAGCGCATTCCATACTTATCTACCCGGATGTGACGAAATAAGCAGCCATTAAAATTAGGGTTGGGCTACGAAACTTGCGGCTAGGGCAGGGCCAAGGCACGCCGTGGGGTACGGTACACGTACAAAAAAAGAAAGAAAAACTATACAATGAATAACTGCCGAGCACCGGTACAGATGAGATGAGAGATTTCTCAATGTCCGAATGTTGTTCTTGTTACTTGTAACTCAATATTGAACTTGCCTCGTTTTATTTCGCTTTACAATGTATGAATACTGAGAGAGGATTTTCATAAGCCGAAAGAATAAATTTGAACGATCAACTCAAAGGCCGCTCAACAGAAAATATTAACAATGTTAAAAAAATATTAAGAACGCAAAAAGCGTTGTTACATCAAAAATACCTACTTAATAACGGACACGAAATTAAAAAGCAATTTGGTAACCGTTACTAATTTAGGCGGCGCGGCATGGAGCTCTCAATTTGGGAGGGGCTCGCCGCCGGGGCGCTGGCGGGGGGAGGCGGAGGCCCTAATCTAAAAGCTGTCAGTTAACAGGCCGGCAGCTGTGCCCGCCGCTCGGCCGCCTGTGTACACACCGCCTTATAGCACATGCGTATCTACTTAGCTTAAGAACATGCTTTATGTTTTATATTTTGATAGAGCTTTGGGAAAAATAACAGGGATTTTTTATTTGGGAAATGTTATTTTAATCGGAGTTTTAAATTTTATTGTTTTTTAGTACTATATATAGAAAAGGGTTTATGCAAATTATGTTCGTATTCGTATTGAATATAATTAAAATAAATGAACATGTAACCATACGACGACGTATTTGAAATTATCAAAATTGTGTAAAAATCTCCATTACAATACGTGATTGTGTTCTTTTTGAAAATAAATTTAAAAATATTAGGTAGTATGTCATTGACATTATGACTAAACCATAAAACCATATTGATACCATTGGCTACGAATATAAATATGGACGAAGAATATTGATTGCAAAGTAAAATGTTTTGCTAGTTATATTATTTCCACCATAAACATTTCTAAACGGGGCGTGTAAGTAGCGAATATGTTGCCCCTGACAGAAATTACGCATCCGCTACAAATATTTACACTTGCAAAATTCACGTCGCAATAATTTTCTCTTAAATAGAGCCATAAGTTCTTTAAAACTCACTTAGTGTTGAGAAATTTAATGGATTTATAATTATAATTATACACAGCGGCGCGCCATGTTGAATAATTCCATTGACTTTTCACAAAATATTTCTAATTTTAATTGACACGCCCGTATTTTAACCACCTATTACGTTAAAAGCGACTGTGAAGCTGTGAAACGCTAGTAATTAACCAAAGACGGTGTCAGTTTGATTTAATGCGCGTGTGAGAAAACCGTTTTTCCCTGGCCCGACCTCATTAGTTGGTGTATAAGCGAAATTTATATTAGAAAAAAACTATAAGTCACTGCCCACATCGGGGACAGATTAAAATCTTTTTTACACACCGTCTAATTCCCGTGCGCCTACGCGTCTCTAAATTTAAAATTCGAAATATGAACTTGGATGGTTGTCTCTAAAATATATTCTTTATATTACGCGTTGCGCAATCAGCATAAGATTTTTAGAAGTGAATTCGGTATTTCCATTTGCGGCGACACTAATTCGACACGTCTAGTTTATGATATGTATTTTGGTGTGTTCGGACGTCTGTTGTCCATAATTCTATACATTTTATTGCCAACGTAGTGACATAAAATTGTCCGACACACCTTTGCGGTGTCGGATGTCTAATCAGATACCTACCAAAATATACTTTTTGTAAGAGAAATTAAATTAAATTATACGTTTTATGAGCTTCTACATTGTTATCTATTTATTCGAGTGCGTCCTCCGGAACATTTCTCAACATCGAAGAGTACATATTTACGTAAATCACTTTTCGATAACACTATAAACATCTTATTTTGACTTTAGGCGCGGCTTATTCCATTCCGATTGTAACTGTCAGCGTGTTATCAACAAATTTTCATTAATGTGAGAAATCAAGAATGAAACACCTAAACCGAGAATTAATGCCGAATAAATAAATATTAATACTTCTATAAATAACAAAGACCAGATACCAATGTACATATAAAAGAAGCTCTGTTAATAGTAAATTTGAAAAACAATAAAACCCAGATAAACCGCTTAATATTTATTATACAAATAGAAATGAAGTCATAAAAACCCGCTTGGAATTTAATATGTTCCCGTGCAAACACATTTAATGCTAAATAATTAGGTCACGTATAAAAATTCGTTGAGCGACGTCGGTAGTAAATGTCAGTTTATGTAGCGGAGATAAAAGATTGTTTAGTGAGCCCATAAAAATTTTACGACCACTCTCATTCATAAAAACGAAATCATTATAAAAACGTACTACTACTTAAATTCTTCTGATTTTGATGATATAGCCGCCGATTGATAAGGTTTACGGAACAAGTATTGAGAAGAAAATTAATGGGTATTTTAAACATTTATTTATTATTACATATATTATGTTTAATTGACTGCATTTAATTTAAAAATTAAAAGACAACAAACGTAATAAGTTGATTCCTTTTTATTTTATTTTATCGTTTTACATTAATCGAAAGTGAATCGTAAAAATATACGTTTTTTTAAATTACTACTAGTATCATGTTTTATTATCAATAAAAGGTTATGGGAAGAATTTAAATGAATAATATTAGTTTTATGAGCATAGCAAATTTTTTATTTTCTCGTCGCAAAATCTCGTTGCAAAATTTTATTATAACATTTCTGCGCCTCACGTTAAAAAATATATAATTTTGATTGTATATCAGGAAGTAACTTTTTGTAATGAACTCTTAATGAGTTTAAATAATAGGTAATTAAATATAAAAAGTGTTTCTTATCTAAAGGCATTCGAACAGGTGTGTTCCGCAGCTTACAGTTAAATTTCAACTAATTTAATTTTATACCATTGCAGAAGCATATGCTCATTTTAATAGATAAACGGAAGAGATGCGCATACGGAATATTTTAAACAACCAACACATAAATGAATTATTTATATCATGGTTCATATTTCAGATACAGATATAACGAGACTGCGATAGTTTTTTTACGCAGCTTTCGTATTTATGTGCATTTATTTTTAAAGATTATAGTCCTATTGAATTAAACTCGATTTAAATGTATTTTAAATCATTTTAGAACACGATAAAATCTTGTATGAAATTAAATATGGATGAGTATTAACATCAGATGGCTCACTTGCTCGTTTGCCTCCTTTTTCCATTAAAAAAAAAGTGTATATATAGTAGTCACACAACTATTTATTTCAGAACCTAAATTGAGATACAACTCATGTGTCCTGTGTATCAGAATTTGCTAAAAACTCTCTTATAACCAATTAAAGCACTTAGACAGTCCAATAAGATAAAAGAATAGGAAGTAGAAATATTAGAAGCCCATAATAATTATTCATCGTATTGATGACTTGCGTGAACTTACTGCGTATATAAAAGAAGCATTCAACTCAGAATTACACATAAAAAATAGTCCAAGGATTCTTATTAGATAAAGTGACTTCCTTTATATGTCACTAACGTGTTATAAAGTAAACCGAATCAAAATTGAAGTAACAAAGTTTGGCTAACATAATAATTGTATGGAAGCTAATATATATTACTAAATTACATGTTATAAAAAGATTTATGGGGAAAATGAAAGAATACTTACACAGCTCAGAAAACTCAAAGATAGGCAGAGCTAAAGATGATTATAAATTATAAGAAAACTCATGTAGAAAATCGTTAAAATTAAAGGTTTCATTTTCCATGTATTCAATAGCCTTAGTGCTACAGTCAGTAATAGTTAAAGATGGGAAACGAGAGTCCATAAGTTCGCTCCCTTCACAGTGACTTATTCTATAAGCCGGTTGTGAGACTGATTAGTCTCTTTTCTAGTCTAATACGACACAAGACTTGTCTTCACTTTAATTTGGAAACTGAGACTGTTATGTGTATTATTTATTTAATTGATTTTAAATACCTCGGCCTCGTGGTCTCGCGGCACAAGTATGTGCCGTGCGATCTAGAGGTCATGGGTTCTATTCTCGAGTCGAGCAAAGTCTTATTGGGTTTTTCCATTAAGAAATTCTCAGTAGCAGCCCGGGGTCTGGAATTGTGCCCGAAAAACGGCAATAGGCTCGCCTCCTATTACGTGGGACTGATACATACCTGGCGAAATGTGGGTGCAGAAATGCACCTCTACCTACCGCATCGGGGAATACAGGCGTGAGGTTATGTATGTATGTATGTGATTTTAAATACTCATAAAGTGTTTAGAATATTTAAATATTAAGGTGTGAGTGACCATAAAAATATGATAATTCTTCCCTCTAGCTGTATTTGTGTTATAAATACTTCTGTGGCTCAAATATACAATATTCTAATTAGATACAGCGAGTAGGTGGGTTCGAAGATAGGTAGCGCTTACACGTAAATACCTAAGTTTAGAATTTCATTTAAAAAACTTTTAAGGTTCTATTTACATACGTATCAGATCTAATTGGCATAAATTACAATATTTATTGGGTGTATCTATTAATTTAGATTTATGTTTGATCGGTTGTGATGTCTAGTGGGTCATTAACTATACTTTATGTCGATATAATAAAAGAATGCTGATATTTGATATTATAATAATGTATAATTATGCAATTTAAGAGCTTTTCTCTCTTCGGCTGATTATTGAAATATTCAAGTAAATGATAATTAACCGTTATTAATTCATTTTATATTATAAAATATCAATTTATTATTATTTATTAGAAAGTAAATCAAAATGCCGGTTCCAGTCCCCTTTTGCAATTGTATGAGGTTAAGCTTTATCCATATTACTACCTAATGGGGTTAAATAAAATATCCAAGGAAAAAAAATATTATAGAAACAATTGTAACATCTTTACCTGTTTTTTATTTATATTTAGGTTTATTTGATTTTATTTAATTCGACGACCAAATGCGTCACTATTAAAAAAATAACAAATGTATGTAACATGGCTTAAAAACGAATCGGTGTTACAGCAAAGTATACATTACACTTCCTACTATAATAAATTATAATGTTAATATGTTTATATCATTTATATAAAGAAAATGTATAAAATGTAAATCAAAGGAATTCAACCACAAGCATAAAAAATTGATGATTATGTTACATTCATATCGTTCGTAGAGAGAATAATTATAGAATGAAAATTCAACGACTAGCATAAAATTTCAATGTTAATCACAAACTTTAAAACGTGGAGAATTATTTAGACAAAATTTTGCAAAACGAAAATTAGATACATTCTTACAGCGCATGTGAACATTTTATGTAAATCTAATAATAATATTCATATTAGAATCGAGCTTAAGCATTCATCGGACGGTACAAAAAGAATAAATCTAAAACCGGTTGAGAGCGCTCTACCAAAGAAATCAAGAGGACACTTTATAAATTTAAAATAAACCGATTATGCAAAACGATGTTTGTGCATATCGATAAGAAAAAACAAAATCGATTGTTAGTGAACAATTGATTTATAATATCCATGCGTTGTGTCTTTCAGATGATTTAATTCAAAATTACTTGGAATATTTTAATAGACATGGCAGAGTTGACACACTGTGCCTGATGAATATAAAGTTTTCCTTCTCTTGTTAATTCTTTCGTTGACATAACCATGTCAGCCTCAGTATACAATAGAAATTATGCTATTTGCAATTTAGGAAAATTTTAAATATACTTTACTTAAGTTTAAGTGTAAGAATCACATAAATAATTAATTATTTTTACCTAATCTTTTAATTTACACGCTATTTAATTTGACACCACAGGGATTAACCTAAAAAAGCTAATTTAATATTTATTTTTTCAATAAAGTTTCGAACATTAGCATAACGTATTATCATCAACGGACAATAATAGTCATAGTTTATGTGTTAGCAACACGCGTATGAAACATTGTTACATCAGCGCTCAATAAAATACCAAACACATAAATTGAAAATCGAAACTCGGTAGGTATAATGACATCATCTAATTTACATTGCTCGCTGGATGAACAGGTCCTAGACCTCTCAATACAACTGGCAGATTCAACAGTGATTTACTACGTTTTAAACGCTCCAAACTAATGAAGCCCATACAAAAGACTTAGAAAAGAGAAATTTCATTATCCCATGCGTCCACTTTTTAGGGCCCTGTTCGAAATCCTTTTTATCGACGTTTCAATAGAGACTAAAAAATAAACAATAGAAATAAAAACTGGCAAGGCTAAAGAGGAAGGCCGGACGCAGCTAAATGAAAGAAGTTTGTAAAAAAGTTTGACACATTTTTAGAAACATCAGGCACGCAATGTTCGCTCTCCGGGGCCGCTCGTAAATTTTCTGTAGCGTCAGAATGAAAAAGGGGACATCATTGTTGAAAATTTTCGAACGCGCACACTGTGATTTCGTGTGTAATCGCGCCGACTTGCATGACAGTAATAAACGTGCAGCTTTTTTAATTTTCTTTATATGCTGCCTAACAGCTACGGGCCGTCTAGACTCGCCTATTGTCAATAATTCCACGAATTTTTGCATTAATGTACTGAATCTATTGCATACTTGTTTTTTATCAGAAATTCCGACTATTTGTATAATTACAGCCGCAGTTAATAGTTTTATCCTCAATTCGAATTCATTTTGTTTCAATTGAATTATCACAATTCAATCTGATTCGAAGTGTTTCGTCCCCATCGATACATTCAATTTCGCCCCCAAAATGTTCACAGCGATACATTTTTAGAGATTTCCCCGCGATTCCATTCGGCAATCAGATGTCGGTTATTGCAGCGTCTCGGTTGCTCCCCTTATATATTTCCTCTGCGGATAACAGAAAGAAGTGAGCTGCTTTCTACTGAAACACGATAAGAATTTCATTTCCTCGCGGCTGAGAGATCCCGGTATCTGAGGAAGTCGCTAACAAAAATACCTAAGTGATAAAAGCACTGAATTCTGTACAGGTGGCGAGAGCGTCGCGTTCGCGGTATTTTATTTTAAATCGTCGCGTATCTGCGGAAAAGTGGATAGATAAGTGAAAATTCCACTCGGCGAACTTTGCTGACAGTTGATATAAAATGATAACGAAAAATACATCGCGCAAATAAAAACGAGACGATTTCGAGGAATAACAAAACGATTCGGACTCTGATTTTATGAATTCCCAAAGCTAGGTCCGAAGTTTTGTCTCGGTTCGGGAAAAAAGTTTGCCGCCCGGTTATATTTCAGGATTTTGAACTTTGATATATGAGTATTAAGGGCGTTTGTCGACTGATAAGGCATGGTCACGTATGGTTTGATTTTGCTCTCAGCTCAGTGGATCCGGATGTAATCTTTTATCGCGATGCATTCCTCTCGACGGTCTTTAGCGTTTGCTTTGAGCCGCTAAGCTGGATCTCAGATACCATATTAAATGAATTAGATAGTTGTGTTATTCCTAATTGGTAATGCCTGTAACTATCTTAGATATAGATATAAACTGCGCAAAACTATCTTGATTGTTCCACTATGATTGGCAATTGATAAAATGAAAATCTATAATGATTAAATATTTTGTAAACAAACCGAAAATAAAAAATAAATAAAAAACTATTATATAAAACAATTTAAAACTTTTGAAGTGGCCGGAAGTTTAATTAAAAAAAAACGCGAAGTTATTAATTAAATATACAATAGCTGTTACTTACAATAAATATCCTTTGCAAAACCTTCAGCAAACACTCAATTGAATAAACGATGACACTGATACACCAATAACAATCTTCAATATCACAATAATAAACACAAAAAATCTTCCAAGTTTCTTGTTGGGACACAATAAATATAAAACTATTAATTAACAGTCGCTATTAACTAAAACCGCAACATTTATTTTCGTATAAAACATTGGAACTAATAAAGATCGGTCCGCGTTCCCTAAGATACGTATGGTCTATACAAATCCTTATTTACAACTGACAGTGTTGTCCATACTATAACAGAATCGTGTTCGGAGCTCACATAGAACGGAGAAGGCATCTGCTCGACATCGCACAAAAAAACCTACGTTACAATAAACGCCACGTATAACCGATTCACTACTTTATTAACACTACTTCACCACCCCGGCATACAAGCTCGACTGTAAAAAAAACTCACGAGGTAGGGGAAAAATTTCGTAAGCCATTATCCGACTCTATACAAAAGTTTGACACGAACACTTTGCGCTTGGGCACAGTCTATTTTAGTGGGGTGCGAGACGGCGATAGTCGGCTAACGACTAATCTCCGGCGGCGCGACAAGGACGGATGTATGAGTGTGTGTCGCATTTGAATAAAGTTTAGGGGGACCAAAGAATCGTGAGCCACGGGACGTCGAGTAGGTGGTGATAAAGCATTCGTAGCGAGCTCGTTCCCAAATCGAATACGATGAGTAATAATATTTAAAAAGTAAGATTTGTTACCTGTCGACCGCCGGGAGATAATGCCCCACGTTTTTTGGGAGAAAAATACAATTAACTAGACCGTGCGTATAAATCATCATGTCGCACTGTTGTGTGCGCAGGCTCAGGTTGTACAATTATAATGCGTTGAGAAAAAATCAAAAGGTGACGGTAATAGAAAATTGTGGCGGCTTTTTACCGGCCATCTTCGATAGGCTAATAATTACACCGGTCACCGCATTTTTGCCAGACAATTACACTAGGGTCGTGAACCTCTTTTTTATGTAATGTTCACAATAATATTTGGATCGGCCACATCCGCAAATTATTTATACAGCGTATAATTTCCATCTGATAAAGTATAACGATGCGGGTACCTCCACGTTACTAACAAATAATACATAAGAGCTGATCGATTGTTTTAAACAACGATTTAATGAACCTTTCACGAAAATTGCAGACATTACTCGTAAATTTAAAACCTTTTAAGTTTCGCTGCAATAAGAGGTGAGCACTCAATCGCGGTAATTTTAAAATAGCGACCTGCCCCAAGCATCAATTACGGTGTGGTGCTGGGGCACAGCGAATGAGCAAGTGAACCACTTGCTCGAGTTCGAAAATTGCACAACAGGACCTCGTGGAAATCGTTCGGCGAACGTTTTCAGAATTACAGATCTAACCGACTAATCGGGCCGAGAATGTAGCAAATTATGCTCGCGACTAAAGCCGGGCGGGTCGAAAATTACGCCTCGGCCGCGACCAACAATCGGGTGGTCGTGCGCAACCTAATGAAGACGTTAAGCCAAGTCGTGGAACGCTGTACCTCGTGGTGTTCATATTGATTTTTATGAGGGAATCATTTTATTGCGAGAGAGCAGTGGGCGTCGCCAACCTTATCGATTGAAACTCGCATTAACAGCGGAACATTAATAAAGTAAATAAATCTAAAAATACAAAGCTACATAAAGCGGCGAGAGGAATAAATTTCAACACGTACAAAAAGCGGTGTCACAATAATCAACAGAGGCAATTTAATTTAAGCGACATAAACACGAGGCTATCTGGCACTGGCATCGATATTAAGGGTGTGTTAAATGACAAACTGCGGCCGAAAGAGAAATGCTTTAAAACGGTGTAATTTTTATTGGTTATCTTGAGATCTGGAGATTTCACATTGAAAATACCTCTGTACAGCGTTTAGTTTGACTGAGCTCACGCGAAATTTACGCATACCTAGTGCGTAAGGGACGAATAAGTTGGTAATTCGCTTCGGGTTTCCGCTGAGCAACGTTGATTAAAGGCTTTCGTTGTACGCTCTGAATATTCTTTTTAATTAATGTAACCAGCGTTTTATGTATCAATTTTGATACTTGCTGCTATATAATTTGGTGAAATGTAAAATGATTAAATTACACATGTTCAGTTTAAATGCGGAGATAATTCTTTTGCTTTCGGACCCTGTGTAATAAAAATGAAAACCACTCATGAAACATGGAAATTAAATGCGATAATATGATGTACCAGTAAGGTCAACCACATACAACTTTCATATTTTCTTTTATTTTAATAGTGTTTTCTTCGTTTATTTAAACTATTAAATTATTAAAAAAAGTTCAACATGGCTCTATCGCGATTGATATAATAAAAAAATAAATTGAAAATAAAAATGTTGCGTAAAATGGCAGTTTATATTTCACGTTTTCTATACTGGCAAGGCAAAGTGACTGTACTGGCGGTAAGTAAGTGCAAAGCGATCAAAATAAAGTGACAATGTCTTATATAATAATGTAGGTACATAATCGCAAACTCCATGCGCGAGTCAAATTGGTAGAGCTTTAATTTATATATATGGTATATTAACTACGTCATAAATTTTAAATCGATGTCTATATCGTTTTAATCAATTTCATTTATTTATTCAACCTTTTAGATTCCTTACTAAAGCATAATATATAAAATCAGAACTCCGCAAGAAGCGCATCGCATAAATAAAGGAAGTTGGTATGAATAAGTATTACCGAGCAGTATAATCGATTGAACACACCTCTTGATGAAGATATTACGGCAAACCCGGTTTACGTTTATTTCTGGAACGGCACGCACTACATACATGCACTACGTATGTATGTATGTATGTACACATGGCAGGGGAGTAACGGATGAATATTTTGTTAGGTCACAGATTACAAGCGTTCTGATATTTATGAACTGGTTAATATCTAAATTACACTTGAGTTGATTGTATGAGTTTGATATTAGCGTGTAAACTCGCACAAATGGGACGGCCGAGTGCTTTATTGAATGCTTTAGTGGTTATTGATTTTATTACGGAATTTCAATGTTGGACGATCAGTTCTGTGTGGTCATTTCGTTTCAATGGCACTCGTGATTTACACGATACGTGCGTTTTGATCGAATTATGTTTTTATGACCTGTCTTTATGTTGTACTATAGTATGTGTCGCATTTTATATATCGTCATTTTAGCCATTAACAATAGAACGGATATTATAGTTCAAATATAGAAACTTTTCTGCAAAGGATATTTTAGACCAACGGAAACATATAAGAAGATGTATGAAAGTGAAATAGACAAGCGAAGAGTGTCTAAATCGTGATTAAAATAATGTCTTCTTCCTGTAAAATTTAATGGTCAATTAAAAATATTATGAACACGAAATATTTTTAATACTTCATTTATTTTTGGAAACAATATAGGTTATATTATAATTATTGCCATATTGTAATCAATTTCCTTACTATTACGCTGTTAAACCGCCACTTGCTTACAACTGGAGTACAGTCAAAACAAATATTTGAGAGGTCAAAGAAATTATGTCACACCATTCAACAAGTACTTAAAGAGGATGCCATTCAATATCCATAAAACAGTTTAAGGAAACATATTTCATCGACACACTTAGAAGGACATAAAAAGTACACAAAAATCCTGACACAATATTTTATACGAGATAGCGGCACAAAAAGGCGAGAACACTTTTTACGCAAACTCGGAAGCTTTAGTTCATAAAAGTATATTTCTCGGCGGTGCCATTAATCCAATCACCTAATATTTCAAAGGCCAATAAGGCAAGCATCGAGCGTACCATAATCTAAACGACCTTTTTTAAAACTAATAAAACCGCTCGTTAAAAATAGCCACCGAATTTTCAAGAGGTTGGTGGTTATCTTGGGTAAACAGAGGCGTAGTGCGCCGTATAATGATATGCATCAATCACGTTCGTCAATACAAATACTGCGGGGGAATGAGTGCGTTTGTTTTGGATTTGTGTAGGATGTAACCTTGTTACATCCAAACGTCTTGATTTTAACAAGAAATGAACAGAATACGGGTCCATTTCGTTTTGTTCGTTTATGTTTTGCGGTGAGTCTATCGATCACTCTAGACTCAACTACTTATAATGTGAAAGTGAAAAATGTTATTCAATTTGTTACTTTATTTCTCTTTTTTACACGGTTTTAATAGCGAAGAATGAGTAAACTTTCAACAATCTGCCTCATCTACTTCATTCCATAAGTATAAATACGTGCAAGCGAGTTGTGGGTCGAAAACAGGCGAGATTTTAATTTATTTTATTTATTACAAAGAAATTTAATTATTATCAAATATATTAGCTAAGTGATATCAAATAGTACTACTGTATTAAACTTATATACGTATCTTAGGGGCGTAAGTTGTCTGATTTAAAGTTTGAAAAGACAAGAAATCTGAGATGCAAATGAGACCGAAAGCGATGTGATTATATTTAATAATGCATAACATAGGTTCAGTAGTTTCGAGGGAAGATTGTAGACCAAATTATTGTATAAGGTGGGCAATTATCGATCACAGGAATCGTAAATTTTCGACCAATTTGTTGACGCCGCAATGGATTAAAAATACATTTTTACCACGCATAATATTCCATATTATTATTTAATATAGTACGCGCAATTATTTCCAGTATATTGTAATAATCTTCCAGTCTTGTCATATATTTTTTGATGTTATTCCTTTTGTCGTCACAAAACTAAGCCCAAGCAACAATAGTAAGTTTTACACCCTTTTACACTATATCAAAACTTTCTTGTATACATTTCATTGAGACACAAGTCTTATAACAGTGGCCCGCGGTGTAGCAATGGCTTTATAATTTCTGCACTGATTACAAAGGGGAGCCGGCGGCCGCAATTTCGTCTTGTACCGATCGTGCCGTACATAAATTATCAGTTATTGATGAAGACATTAAGCCTACTTACCGTACAACAATTATAAAATATCGAATTTTTGGTCGCCTCTCAGGGCTCGGTACGGTAGCGTAATTTGAAAATATATCTTCATTTCTTTATACATGCTTCATAAGAACTCGTACTTTTGCAATTACGTTAGGGTTAATATTAAAAAAAACAACTGAACTCGATTACTAAGATGTTACGTAATCGTAAAGGAAACCCAGTTCTTTAAATCCACACTTAGCAATTTCATTACGAAAGCTTAAAGGTAAACTTTATACAAAAATGTCAAATAAAGAGAAAAGCTGATGAACGCACTCTTTAAGTAGATCGTATATTATGTTCTCAACCTTGGACACTTTATAGGGAAGATACAGTTATAAAAATTACAAATACAATGAAATACGCATCGAATCTAAAAGCAAAGGAGGCGCTTTCAATTTAGTAAGCGTATTCTAAGCATAGAGGCAGCCCTACGTGAAGTCGCCGGTACAATCCTTGATGAGCTCTGTACGGTACGTGTCCCTAATGCGCCATAAGGACAATTGGCATTTTCATTTCCGATTTATTCAACAGCATCGAATGTTTTGCCGCCTATTAATAAGCGATTGTTTTCGCGTCAGCTTTTGCACTTCACTGTATCCGTAATGAGAACTGGATTTTTTTGAAACCGCCATTTCTTACTTCATGTCAGCGAGCGAGACAACCAGTTTTACCTAATTCCGATGATAATTGCGCCGGCCGGAACAAATAAGATTAATTACGCACCGTTTCGGCGTGATCATAATTAGTGGAAAGGCGCAAAGTTCGCGCATAATTCGGTGCTCTATTTTTTTCCCACTCAACACGGCAGCGATCAAGGCAATTAGGCCCGCACTCTGTTACGTCTTATTTTTTAAAAGCAAGAATAAATGTAATCGAACAATTGTATTGGGCCGGTCATGATTTATGAAACTCGCGCCTTTTGCTTTAAATAAAACATTGCCGTAAGCTTTCAACGTATACGAATGAAAGTCACGATTGTAATTTTAAAACGTCGATACGGATGTTTGATGATTATATTATTTCCAAATGTTATTTATTACTCTTCACATTTGTTAAAGGTCGAGGGAACAAAGGACGTGGGATAACTTCTACCATACCTTTATATATTACCTATTAAAGTATTTACACAATACAGCCAATTATATTGTACCATATAAAATTTCCTAAATACTAACAAATTACTATTGTGTTGTGATAATGTAAAGGTGATAGTATAAATAAGACATTTCTATATGTTTTCTATTCAAAGGTGATTCCGTTATAAATACTATTATAAAGTTAAGTGTAAGAAATTCAATTGATTTTCAATGTGCTTCTATTGACTATTAAGCTAAACACATTTCTGACTTTACTATGGGGCATTGCAGACGAGCGATTCATTTCACAAATATAAAATTTTATTTTGAACGTATTATTCTGTTGTGATATATTTCTTGATTGTAAATGTGTATTACGAAAGTGGTACGCAAGTAAAGTATTTTCATGCCAAACAGACACTAGAACTACGAGTACCTAATATTTATGTTTCCTAAATTTTATTTTATTTAATTCTATCGAGTAAAAAACAATTGATGCTTAATAATAACATTTACAAGATCAATGTCACAAACGGTAAAATTAATTTTTATGGGCAATACTAATTAAATCGTTCTGCTAAAAATCATTCATTTATTGCTAAAATTCATTTATTCATTAAATATTTTCGATTTTTTGCATGTAGATTGCATGTCCATGCGATGCAAGTCTGATTATTTTATTTCATCGATTGTCGCAACAAACCTAATCGAAAAATCGTTTGTGTACATCCCTATAAGATTGTTTATGATCGTCATTGTTTGCTTTGCTGTACATTCGTTTCTATTGTGAGCTTGCGGATCCACGGCTATTAGGTATTTTATTGACTTCCTACACCAACTGGTCGGTTTATTGTCTACTATTCAACTGTATCATGCTAATGTTTTCACTGTAAATTAGTGACTGCCTCGTGGTCTCGCGGAACAAGTGTGTGCCGTGCGATCTAGAGGTCCTGGGTTCGATTCCCGGGTCGGGAAAAGGGTTATTGGGTTTTTCCATTAGGAAATTCTCAGTAGCAGCACGGAGTCTGGAATTGTGCCCGAAAAACGGCAATAGGCTCGCCCCCTATTACGTGGGACTGATACATACTGGCGAAATGTGGGTGCAGAAATGCACCTCTGCCTACCCCTTTGGGGAATACAGGCGTGAGGTTATGTATGTATGTATGTAAATTAGTATGCGGGAATGTAACTATTGATTCCATCGATTTTTATATCGATTTAAAATAGCTGATGTATGTTAACATTGGTTGACATGAAGTAATTTTTTTGGTGTTGTATGGATTTTATTCCTTCTTGGTGGTCCAAACGTTTCAAGTGGTATGAGTTTTGTGACAAAAACTTAGCCATGTGGTTATTGCCGACATTGTGTCTGGGAAATAGTATTGATATTGTTTTTAACTATGGCGCTAAATGTCGTAATAAAAAACTTTAATTAAATAATCAATGGTTATTAATTTTTATGATTTTTGTTACAGACCAGTTACTGTTTGATAGTATTTTTTTCGTTCTTTGTATGAATCTGTGCTGAATAAATGAAATCAAATTGTGTTTTTCAAATTATGCCATCATTGATTGTAAAATTTCAGAATTCTTTGATTGTGTAAGTGTAGTTTACTTCAGTAGGTATTTTATCAAACTAACCAATGTGTCATTAAAAGTTGTCACCAAACAAAGTTATTATTCGAACGCACAATAAATTGCCATTTATAAATAAGCAGACAGAAAAATCTAATAGTTTCAAATAAATCATATAAATAATCGCTGAGCCGAGAAAAACCGTTATAACTAACAGAAAAAATCTTAAGGCCATTTTAAATTCTTGTATCTAATCGTTACGCGTTCAATGACATCGGAAGGCTTTCCTAATGTAGAAGTTTATCGCGAATCGGCATATGTATTTTATAAAACATCGATTTAAACCGGTTTCCGAAAATCGATGCGTTAATATATGATATTTTCGGCGTGGAAATGGAAATTTCTAATCGATTCATGACTCATAAATTGAGTGGCAATCGTTTAATTATACGAAACATTTAAGTTACGAGTTGTTATGCAATTCCTTCCTAAAATATCACAGTACAGTACAGTAAATTTAAGACACATTTTTGTTAACAAATAGGTACATTGTTTGCTTTAATATTGCAAATAAATATCATGCTCTAAACCTATTCCTAGAAATATACGTTAATCATAGACCAATCAATTTCCGAACCGCGAGCCTAAATTGAACAATCAAAGTCAAGTAACCAGTTATGGACACAGTCTTATTCTCTATCCCCGTCTGTCATTTTAAAATATCATAATCAAAGCAAAATAAAGATTGTACCGGTCGTCTGGTACCACTTTTGAAATACATGGGGCGGCGTATGCGAAAAATCCCCACATTGAGTATTCGTTGTATGCGTGTGCTGTCAACCCGACGTGTTCTAGTGAATAACAATCGGGCTAAGTTGGCAGCAAGCCGCGGTGATGAGCCGATCTTACCAAGGGTCTGTGTGACTCATGCGAACTGTACTTACGAATGTTATTTGCTAATCGTATTCAATGGATTAGGGATGTTGATTTTGTATCAATGGTATTTGTTGTACTGGCGGAAGCGTGAGATGCATGCAAATCAGCTGATGATAAAACTACCTAATATTTAAATTTATTAAATACTTCTCTGTCTGAATTCTGTCTAGAATGCTATGAATCAAAAAAAAATTCAATCATTTAGCAAATTAGAAATAAATTGCGATGTTAACACAATAATTAATTTAGATTATAATCTAAGGGAAATCTGGCGGTATATGATATTTAACCTAATTTCAATATAAATATGCGCACGTAAAATTGAATCAGTCAAATACGAGTACTTCAATATCATGATTTTCAAAAATGTGTACAAAAGACAACGCCACATCCTTATAAATTACCAATTCTCGATGCTGCTCTCAAAACACGGTTCCAATCGGAAATCTCAACCGTCGTTGCAAACTAAAGTGATCTCGCACGCATTTATTCCGACCCCGAGCTCACTTTCTTCAGATATAGACGTAGAAAGTACTATGGTACTGGTAAACGTAATCTTGGAAACGGGAGGAGACACTGACGTTGGAAATAAACGGATGATACGATGGCATTTTGAGCCGAGCGTCCGGCAACCATGGGAACACGTTGCTGGTATTAAATTTATTTACCGTGTGTGTCACTGTATTGCAAAAGTTCACCGCATGTTCCGCTTTCATTTGCGAAACATTGTCGGGGTGTGTTCAGATTTTTTGCCGGAGTTATGGTGGAGTTAGGCACAGTTTTTGACAGCGCGGTTTAAATTTGTTTAAAGCTATCGAATATGCTACTCGTATGTATTATACAATTTTGGTGGTCGTGATTTAGTTAAAGATGAATGATATATATTAATTATATTTACTAACTACATACGTATTAATTTGTATAATAACATAGAATAATAAATAAATTTATATCAAGTCCAAAAAAATATTTATATTCCCATACATTACTTTTATTTTTTAAATTCGGTATCGATTTTCTATATAGGTATGGATAACTTTTTTTGCTAACCATATACAGAATTTGCAATCAATTAAGCAACTGGCATTTTTAAACAATCCATGTAAAACCCCAATTATGTAATCGGCATAGAAATAGAGACTGGTCAAGTGGGAAAAACATCGGTTATACAACGTGCCCACGACATCTAATTGAAGAGGCTGCGCGTACGAGCTGCGGTGATTGAGGATTCACCGCGGCGACAGCACACGTGTGCACAGTGAATTTATTTACTTGCACCTACTTTTAAAATACCAACGCATTTGAAATACAGTAAACTACGGAAAATTTTTATACTAAGGAGGTTTTAATTGACGTTGATATTCTAAACATACAGCGACGATAAGTTAAAAAGTGTCCATCACTGGTGACTACAATTATGCGACTAAATTTTTGACTTTTAAAATAAACATTAGGTGTTATGATCTCATTTAGTATTCAAAATGAATGCTAAGTTTAATCGTGAAGGTAAAGATGTTGAGAAAACCTGAGTAACTGTATGTTACCTATATTATTTTCCATAGAATGTAGAGTTCATGCACTCCCACATATAGGTACGGATGACTAAGGCCTTTAACCGACAGTAGGGTTATACAATACTTCTACCTATTAAGAAATTCTATAATTAATACATCAAATTATGACTTATATTTTAGTATGGTAAAATATCAATATGCTCTAAGATCCTAAAGCGCCTGTCAGGATCTCTACTATTTAAAAGGGTATCTACGCGAATTTAAAAAGAGCTCTCGAATTAACAAGGTAATACACAACCTAAACTTATATTCCTAGTCAAAACTTTACCCAAATTAATTCCTGAATTAATGAACACACTGTAAATCCAAAAAGCCAGCATACTTTTCACATTTAGACAGGTAATTTTAATGTATATTTAATGGGCAATAGTTGGCTTCAAATTCACTAAGATAAGGTACGGCTATAATGCATGCAGTTTGCCCCCCTTGTATTATTTATCGTGTGATTTTTGGCAACAGAACAGTTAGTCCGCTGCGCGGCTTGGCTGGATGTGCAATCTTCATAATGCATATGCTTTTGCATGATATCGCACCGCGCTTTCTGACGTCCCTAATGACGTAATATTATGTTAAAGTGCTCTAAAAGCATCAATTCTGATTGCGAAATATATCAAGTGCTTATTGTAAAACCTTTTTGTGTTCTAAATTTAAATGATGATACACAACGCGTAAGATATTAGCAATTTAGCATGAGTAAGTTTCTGTGATTAGTTTTTATGGTCAATTCATATAATTGCATTTTACATTGAGGGGAAATTATAAATGTGCAGTTTTTTTTATACAATAAACAAATGCATAGGATAGTTGGAATATTCTAATTCTTTATGTTGTTTATGTTAAATTAATATGTGTGACTTTTTGAACTTTTAAATTTGACATTTCAGTAATAAAAAAGGGACTATCAAGTTTAGAACAAAAAGTCGTGACAGTAAAGTAGTTACAGATGTTAATCGCGTTACTACGCGGAGTGGACTTTAAGGGCCGGACAAACGAGAACTATTCTGAGAAATTTTCAATTGCGTGCCCCCGTCGAAATACCTTTGCATTAACCTTGTGTTAAGTGGCTAATGAATACGTGAAATTACAATGAGGCGGAGGAAAGCTGAAGTTCTTAATTACCTACATGTCAGAGCGATTTCCCCGGAACAAACACCGTTGCTTATGCACACGTACCTGCAGACAAGACAAAACAGAGTAATTAAACACAAAAACTCGTGTAAAAACATGTAAACGGTCTTTTTGCAGTGGAGTGATTGTACAGTTATGCCTGTTATGCAATATTCATCAATATGAATCGCTTGACCTACTGTGTTTAGTTTTACTATGAAGTTTATTATCTGTGTTTACTTGTTTTATTTTGTGTAACTATAATAATATTATTTTAATATAAGATTTAAATTTTTGCTAAAATATTTAAAAAAATAGGTACTATTTATTTCTAATCTAGATCAAAGTCTACGTATTATAAGTTCATCTAAAATGTGTTCATTGATCTATGTATTTTTCACGATATAAGAAAAGTCGTAAAATCTGAGAATACTTTATGGGTTTTTCTTGTGCGTCTACTCACGTACGTAGGTAGGTCTAATCATCCTAAGAATACTTTGAACACGTAATTATTAATTAGCTAATAAGTTATTATTTCATTACCAAATACATAGTAAGGTAGTTTAGCAATTTTTAGAGTTATTTATTTTACACACAATTATAAGGTTGAAAGACTTGAAAGGCAAAAGTTTACCTATACTAAAATATTTTTGCCATATATATATGCGTCTCTCTGCCAATAATGAACACTGGTAGGAAACCAAAGTAGATACAGTTACAAAACTTAGTTCCAAATCAACGTCCGTTTTTACTCAGTACGTCAAGGCTCTAATTTAGTTGTGTGACATGTTGCTTGGTCACGTCATGAATAATTCCGGCCGCCTCATGTCCGGTCTGTAAAGAGCCTTAATTGAGAGAACAAGATGTTTGTCGAATATTGAAGCGTGTGAACTTTTTTCTGAATTTTAATAACCACAGTTTCGAAATCGTCGCTTTGAATTTATGACACGTCCGTTTTTTCCGCGTCGCGTCTCAATCCGCTTGCTTTAATGGTTACGCTTGTGTAAGAAATAATAAATAAGTAATAATGAGCCGCTTCATTATTAAAAATTAATAATGTTGAATTTATAATGTACTGATACTGTTTAATATTGTGAAAACAACAGAATAATTTCATGTACGCATTCAAACGTGGGACAACACGGATTAACATCAGTTTTGGTAAGGATTTCGCATCATAAATAAATCAGAACAATGTACAGGTGACATTAATGGATGATTTATATGTGGATTATGATTTATTTGTATGTACGGCCGAAAATACCGATCGCTAAGCAGTAAGCGCCGCCTACACGCGGGGTCATACATAAATCATATTGCGACATCTCAAAAATGCCAACTTCAAAAACATGTTCGGCCGTGGCCAGTACCGCACGCACCGATGGTAAGACAAGAAAAACAAACCTAAAAAATAAATTACTTTTGTATACCTCCTTTCTTTCCCGTTGTTGGACGCCGAACAAGTCATAAATCACAGAAAGATAAGCATAAAAAGATTGTATGAGGTGGGTACACGGTAGAACTAAACTTTTCGTATTTTGTTATCTTGCGTCAAGCGGCTTACAAAAAAATGTACGCCGCCTACACACCTTTCCCCGAAAACGATGTAGGTGATAGAACAAGTATCCAGGCTGAACTTCACACGTAACAGCCTAGCTCAGAGATCGCGCACTCACAGATAAACTATGTCCTCGGGATATCTAGAGAGGGTCACCGCCATACAAATCATATTTAATAGTGATTACTAAGCACGAGATTTACATGTGTGGATCTTAAATATATCTCATTTACGACAAGGCTTAACCAGCTAGAAAAATACTTTAAGGAAATTTATTGATGGTTACAAAACATAATGTGCCATTGTAGAACTTAAGTAAAATTCGATTAAAATATAATTTTGAATATATTTTTTTTTAAATTAAAGAGTTATTAACCAAATAATTGCTTTCATTATATTATATTCTTCACAGTCAAAAATTGATTACAAAATATATCTCCAATTGACAAAAGCTTTTGTCCTATATAATTACGTTGGTACTATTACAGTAACTACATTTTAATAACATCAATAAAATACTTTAAGAACATCAATAACCCCGTCGTACTATAACATATATTACAGAAAAAATCACCCTTACAGGTGACCTGTTATAACAAATTGGCGCAGCACACGAGGGCCGCTTGTGAGGCGCGAACACGGGCGCCTACTGAGCAATTAGATTTGTTAGCTTGTACCTACGGAGTTTCATCACGCCCCCGCTCAACAACAGATGCTTGGACTAATAACCTCTCGAAGTTTCCCCCTCGCCCACACCCCCTTCTGAACCCCAGCCTCCCCTACCCAACTAAGATAGATTGCGCCACCATTCTTGCAATTTTCCTGTCGTATCTTGCCTCGTAAATTCCTAGTGATATATAGCTTTGGATCTCTCGCGATGCGACCAGGAGCATACTCGAAATATGATAAGAGTTATTTATTATTGTTCTTATTGGTTTTCTAAGGGGCGGCCGGGTATTTCGTTTTGTGTTGTGTGTAGCATTTATATGCATCTTGTATATAATGCCTCCATTTGAAAGCGATACAAAGCGTTCTAATTCGGAATTTTATAAATAGATTTTCATTTTTATTACGGAATAATGAATATTGCAAAGTTATGAATTTAAAACAAAGCAAAACATAGCATTTGAAAAACACAGCTTTGACATATTCGAAGGTATCTTGATTGGAATATCAACATACTTTTACTTAATCGAGAATATTTTGTAGGCGTAACAGAACCCTAAATGTTACCTTAAACAATTAATAAATAAACGCTACAAATAAAACAATGAAATTACAGGGCCATTTACTTAAAGCGATTTCAAACGCCGCAACTCTTCACGAATAAAATGAGAGAATTTTTCATTAATTTAGCAACCAAATTAAAAACAGCCGAGGTCCCTTCCACAGCAGCAGGCGCCGTATTTCCATATTCTAATAGCTATAAATTGTCACTGCCATCAGATGCCAACATGGAAGGGAAGAAAACTTTGATGCCATTAATAGATGGGTACATATTATTTGCAAAATAAACGATGATATCTGAAATAATATTGAAATGTAAATATCAGTGGCGGTACACCTACTTCCATAGAAGCCCAAAAGCGTTATACGTCACTTGTGTAATGTCTAGCTTATAATTGTTTATTGTGGGGTCAGGATATTCTAATTTCTTCACACGCCTAGCTCAGAGATCGCGCACTCACAGATAAACTATGTCCTCGGGATATCTAGAGATGTCACCGCCATACAAATCATATTTAATAGCGATTACTACGCAGAAAATTTCCATTTGTACATTTTTTTGCGATTAAACCTCGAGGCCATCACTGCTTGCAAAAGTTGTAGAATAGAAATATCAAAGTACACGATAAATCTTTGCCTTCATTAAACTTAGACGTTCGCTTACATAATCAATTGGAAGGAAGCAATACATCTGTAATGGATGACCTATTTAGACAACTGTACGGGATATTCTCTAAAGACGGATAAAAAATGACGAACGACTAGCTATAAAACTCGTAGGTATACCCATCATTTAGTATTTGTCGAAGGCATAAACAATTGGAAGGAAACAGTACCCTCGCAGACGACGGAAGCGAGCCGAGTGTCGGCACCGGAACAGTTATTGCCGGAACGACTACTAGCGTCCGGTCGTGTAGACTTCAAGTCTACTCCCGTTGACGGTAACTGTCTTTGCCATTTTCATGAGCTACCTTCACATACGCTGTACTAGGGAAGGAAAATGGGACGGGGAATAAAATAAATGGTCCGTCTCTGTATTTGTCAACCTACTTAGCCATACGGATGCTGCTATACGCGTTTTGATTTTTATTCAAAATTGGATCAAACGTTTGCGCCAATTTTGCTTTCCATTCTTACGCATAGTCTTGATTACATAGTGTTCTTATGAACCTGTTTCTCCAAATTTAACAGTGTAGTTATAAAACTAACTTTCATTATGTGCTGACTGAAAGTAATCATCCCAACGCCACATGGCCTACTAGTTAGCTTGTAATTAATAGGCATTCGAGATGTTAATCATAAATAACAAGTTTTACAAGACAGTAATTAAGAATATGAACTTAATCGGTGCTATCATTATCACCATTACTCACTTGTTCAAAATAAAAAGAGTTGCTCATGTACTTTGTTATCGCTTTGACAACGGGTCGAATATTATGTATGGCATTTTTTAAATTGTCGTTAGAGTCTTTTGAGTCCTTTTAGTTGACATGTCCATCGTGCACGATGTTCATACTCGAACGAGACTTTTATAAATTATTATCAACATCATATCTTTCACAAAGCAATCGTTTAATATATGACTGGTTTTTAATGTTGAGTCAGTATTTTTTTATTTGTTATGTGGAGGAAAAAAATATTTAGTGCATGTCATTAGTATTTATTTACCTACAACAATTATTGTGATTATTTTTATAAAATTGTAATGAAAGTGTTATCATAACTTGACAGTCTCAGACCAACTTAAAATAAACTACTATAAGTATGTTTATTGTGCTGAACCTAATCATTGTTATAAGTATTTAGTACTAGCTTTTATAATGTAACCAATTCCAAAAATAAAGGAATTGTTTTTGTTGCAGAAGTCAGTTAAATTGTTAATACAATCTTGACCATTACGGCGCTACGCTCGGCGGTCACCTTAGGAGCTCTGCAGACAGAGTATCAATATTTATCTGTTTAAATAGATAAAGTGTAGGTATACGAGAAACTCGTCACTCGACACAGTCAAGGTGTTTCAAGATATACAGCTTGCTTGTAGTTGAAAATAAAAAGTGTTTTAAGACATCTTCATTCAAGATGACGCCGATAAATCTTACTTAGATCACAACAATTATTCAAGAATACATCGAATCCCGACCGACCGTGGAACACGTTTTCATATTTTACACAGGCGCGATAATCTGGGCAATAAATAGCTAAAAGTGATTATGAGGCCTTAGTCGCAACACGTTTGCTCACAAGATTTACAACAGACGCCGAGATCGTCGTGTGGCAATTAATAAACCTAATTATTTAGTATTAATTCTCATGCTAACAGGTTTAACCAGGTCTCATTCACAACGAGTTTACTCAGCATTATGCCTCCAATGTACAATATTTATAGCGCGTAATGTGTAAAGCGCACTAATAAACGTCTGTAAGCGAAATTAAGTCGCAATTTTATGTTTTTTGCATGTCGAGTATGTTACCTCCTTACTAGAAGTATTTATCGTCGTGCTTTTGTTCGAAAAGAAAATAATAGTATGAGTAAAAAATAAAGAAGGTTGTTAAATGTAAATATTGTTTCTGAAATATGAAAGTACTTTCACTACATCTTGAAATTACGCTTAATAATATGTTTTCGAACAAAGCCACTTTCTAAATGTAAATATTCAGTAATAAATTCAAATAAACACGTAGCGTAACAACGTGTAATTGAGACCATCCAGTATATTAAATATTTACGGACATAAATCCATATTTATTGCAATTCCTCAGACGCAATTCTTTACATTTCAGGGTTGGACGCACCACAGCCCATAACCTTAAGAATGCAAAGGACGCAAACGATTTTTAATACACTCCGCACCCCATAATGGGTGTTTTCGCACCCTCAGACTGCGGTGACATTTGAGAGCTAGCGCTCTATGAAAAAACAAAGCTCAAAACATTATGCAAATGGCATTATGTTCGTATTTTTGTACGTTTCGCCAACTTTATGAGCCGAACAGTTAGGGTGAAGGGTTAAGACAATCCGCCTGTTGTGAATAAAAGTTGATACCACATTGTGTCTATAGTTTATGTATTGTACCCCTTTTTGTCATTCATGTTATAAATAAATGCGGACGAAATTATTCTATTGTTGCGAACTGTAAACGCGGATTGCGGAAGAATAATTCGGAATTCAAAATTTCTATTTAATTTGCTATCAATATACCAGTTATACTGGTTTTATCAATACGTTTTTGTTGTTATTATCGAAATAAACAAACGATTTTTTCTTAAGAATTGAAAATCGTTTTAATTTTTATTAATTGCTAAGCGGTCTTAAAAATTATCTCTATAGGCAAATAGATTAATGTATTTTAAAATACGTATGAAAAGTAATTTTACGTAATATTTTCCTTTTAAAGTGTTTTCACCGCAAAGCTTTAATATAGTTATATAATTGGAACTACATTAAAATAAAACAAAGTCAGTGCATTAATTAGTGTTCCAAGATCGCTCCACATATTAAGACAAGCGCTAGGTTATCGCAGGAGCTGTATTCCATCAGACCACCGTCAACGAAGAAAGATATGTGGACTTCTTAATTTGCTTGCATGGTCGTTGTCAATGATGACTGTTGATCAATGTACCCACTTTTAGGTCAGTCAACAGTCTGTTAATATAGTGTCTTTGATAGGAATAAAATATTAATCAATATTTGCGTCTCTGATTTCGGTATTCGGTAAAAATTAAGCGGTAATTTCGTGTCGGCTACAAAAAAAATTAGTAATCTTTGACTTTTTTGCATGAAACTTAACTATCCGTTTGGTCCTAGTTCATTTAGTTTATTAAACCCACAAAAGCTATTGTTTTTTTTTAATTCAAAGTTGAGACAAATTTACGTAACACCATGAATTTCACAAAAAACTTAAACAGCTATTAAGCCGACAGTTAGTCACGCGTACAAAAACTACAAATAAACAAACGAATATCGAATACAAATTGTACACAAATAATAAACATTTTGTGGGTCATAAATTGTATTGTAATTTATACAACGGCCGAAGCGCACCAAAATAACACGAGGGACTTCCTGGCGCAACGTTTACAAATCAAATGTATTGACGTATTGAGATTCCCTCATTATAATTAGTGGTGTGTCTCATTGCATAGCACTTAATATGCGACGTGGAAAGCTCTAAGCACGAGGTACAAGTATGACGTCTTTGTAAGTATTCCAGTTTTGGAATTACTCGAGGTGCTTTAAACATACATATGTATGTATTGCCTCGATGGTTACAAGGCAGGAATTAAAGTGATTCATTTAATTAGGAATTCTCGGTTACAGCACGGAGTTTTGAAAGATGCCTTTTAAACAGTAATCTTGCCCGTTCAACAAAAAATACTTTACATAGGTACTCTTTTTATAACAGAAAGAAATAATTAAACAATTTTAAGTAGAGATGAACATTAGTTGATAGCAAAGACACCACAATTATGACAGGAGCAGTCGGAACATAAAACTGTATGTACAAGTTGTCCGCAAATTGACGCAATCAAAAGATCTTTATCTGATCACATTAGTACTCTGTTAAGTGCTAGCCCGCGGTTCGCCTATTCACACCAATTCTCTACTGACCCCATTCTACCAATCTTGTTATGTTTTAAGACTGTTGACACTATAAAATAATACAGTATTTTGATTGAACTAAAACCTACCATTTTCGGTCAAAATGTAACAATGCAAACGACAGCATATCACAATGCAACTTACGCGCCACGTCAGAAATTTTGATAGTTAGTGCCGATAATACATTTGTGTTCACGTCCAGTGTCCAGATAAGTTGATCAAACACATTGGGCGCTGATTTCATGTAAAATACGGCCGCGTTAGATGGGCGCGATAAATAAAAACTTTGTTATAAGTACGCGCATAAATCAAAACGTATTACGCATTACGGAATTACTCAAAAGAAAAATGTGTGTTACGTGTAAATTTTACCGTCAAATATTAAAATTAAGACGTCAAAATTTTTCATACAGCAATAAAATACAAGGAGGAAGCACTTTGTACGTTGGTAGTTATCCAAGCGCATCCCCTATATAAATTCATAAAAGCTTTCACATTGCATTACGTCCAGTACACAATTCATGCAATATTTTTGCATCTGTCAACGCGCCGCGGTGGCGTCCGAGTCTAAAATCAAAATTATCATGCAATTTTAGTTATAACAAAACGTATTTAGTTGACAGAATGAGATATTTGCAACGCATAAATATGTTCCGCTTCGTGCGTTCGTGTTTGATATTTCCAACGTGTTCTCGTAATAGTGTTTGGGAAAAAACAAAAGAATACAGATGCATCTGGTAAACTCGTTCCGATTATATAAGAGGAATTTTAAGTGGTTAGTAGCGGAGTTGGAATGGTAGGACTTGTGCTAATGCATCTATAAATTAATAATAAATTCATATTATACATTTAAGCGCAAGAAATCTAATGTCATATTATAAATAATCTAATTTATTTAAATGTGATGAGACAATAAAATAACATGTTTATAAATAACTGATTAAATTCCTTTTTACTCTTCTGTTTTTTAAACTTGTGTTGCAAATTTTGCGCGGAATCATTATTTTATAAAATGAGTCATTTTTTAGTGGCTTGCTGTCGAAATATTTAATATTTCATTCATTTACATAAATATAGTTCTCTTGTCGAAAATAAATTTATATTAATCGTCAAGATAAATTTCTTATTCGATATTTTTTAAAGAATATGAATGAATTAAACTTCCCGGTGACGTTTCCGTCACCTATTTTCGTATTCAACAAATCAAAAAAGAATGCATATTTACACCGATCACGTCTAACGCTAATTTAATAAAAAATAATTCATCATCATCATCATCAGCGCAAATACAGTGAGACGTATTTGGCACGGTCCTCCTCTACAACTGAGAAGGTTTATTCCTTAGTCCACCACGCTGGCCTAGTGCGGGTTGGCGGACTACACACCTAAGAAATTCCTAAGAACTTTTAGGTGTGCAGGTTTTATCACGATGTTTTGCTTCACCGTTAAAGCAAGTGATATTCATTGTGAATACACACATAACTTTGAAAAGTCAGAGGTGTGTGCCTGGGGTTTGAACCTGCGACCGCCGAAATTCTCGACCGCGCGCCTAAACCTCGAGGCCATCGCGGCTTAAATAAACAATAAATAATTAAATATTTTTAATTCAAAAAAACTAATCAGTGTATAAACTTGAAGCACTAAGCTTAGTTTTTGCCTTTTCGTTCTCATTCGGTATTTGGGTGACATCGATCCTATATATAAAGTTTTACCATTACAAAATAAAATATAAAATTTTATTTATAAAAATTGAGGTATAAAGTTTTACTATAATATTTTTCATAGGGCATTGCATTCGAGACAGTTCGTATAACGATATCACATTCATCATATTAGCACGCCATGCTGCAAAACTGTATCATATCATTCTGTGATTAGTTATGTACAAGCCACGCCTCTAATCAACTATGTATTGTTCTCCGACACTCAATACGTCATTTGCATATCCAAAGCACATGTGGCCATAGACAAAAGGGTCAAATGGACCCCGTATTTAATTTTCATAAAACGAGTACGCACCGTTTTAATACGTCTGCGGACGAATAATAACCTAACCCTTTCTATTTCAAAATTGGCTTCGGTTTCAACCGCAAAATTTATTATTAGTCGAAGCTGCTATGTACTAAGTTGCCCATTGCGCTTATTTATTTCGTATATTATTAATTAATCAAATACCTAAAAGGATGCCTAGAATGGACTTTTGGTATTTGGAATTGATATTGAAACTAATCTTTATTTCTTTGGCAAGTCAGAACGTAGTTAAATTGGAGTTACACTAACAACTTAATACTGTTGAGAAAAGAATACAATGTACTATTATTATTAAAGAGTAAAGAACAATTTTAAACAGCACTGTACATTTTAATACTTAGCATTAGAAGTTAGAGCTTTTAGATACGTTGAAATTTGAGTGAAATTAAAAACGCATTCTGTTTAAGCTCGCCCTCATCCGCTAGGTATATAACTTTATCAATTTATATGTGAAATAATTTCCTCTACTTCTCCCTTAATATCAAACCTTCACTTATTGAAATCATACTCTTCAATACGTTATTTTCATGCCAATAACTCCGCATGACATATCTTGACATTTCAATCATATTAATTGTATTATAATTTCGCAGTAATTATAACAATAAATTGATAACAATATATAAATCAAAGGAACCGTTCACATTTCACAGTACAAAAACTGCAAGATAAAGCTTTCATCGCTTATCCACAGTTAGATAATAAGGCAAGCGTCCGCGCGGCCGAGCCCGATGATTTATGCAATAGTGCAATACCAACATTATGATACATTTGCATTTCGTTCACAAAGGACACAATGCATGTAGCCGTGAACTATGCCGCACAATAGCTTTGTCCTAATATAGAGTAGATTTAGTCAGCGCAGAGAAATGATCAGCTTAAATCGCAATTGATACAGCGGGTAATTAACGTTGCTTCATTTTAGGAACTTATTTAACATCTATATTTTCTTTACAGTTCTAGGGATCATAATTAAGGCCGTTTTTTTCTTGGTCTTCTTGTCTTCTCTTGACGACAAAAAAATATTTCTGCCACTAACTGTCTGGTCATCTCTACTAGGTACTAACTTGTTCAAAGTCACAACGTCTTTCTGTTATTAGAAATATCTTTAAGAAAATGCTAATTACTTTTCTTATTTAATTATTACTTATATTCCCTTCAAAATTATTTATATTCACACATAATATTAGGACATTTCTAATAAAGATATTACGACTATTAATGAACAGCTTGGTGGTGTGTTGTTTGTTATGTAAGCATAAAAGGGTTTCGGGAAGGTATTCATTTAAATAACTCCGTTATAAATGACCGGGATGAGGATATGCGGGCATGTATGGTTAAAATTCATTTGTTAAATTGCAGTTGATTAAAAAAAAACAATTTTAACTTGAACATTAAATACAGCTTAAACATATCCTTGATCTCGTTTTTTAAAACATATATTAAGTTAAGGCATTCCCACGACGTTGACAAACCCATTCCTTGAGCCATTTGCATCAAACGGTCCCCAGTTACCTTTATCAGGTCACCTGTCAAAGCAGTGAGAGGCACAGAACAGTCATTGAGAGGTGTAAGCAGTGAGAGGGCTTCCTACGCCTTGTCTTGCTGTGCCGACATTTCCGAACCTCCTTACTCTCACCGCGTTTGGTCCATTAATATAATACGCCAATAAATTACTGTGCAATTTAGACCGTAAAATTATAAAACGATCATATAAGGTAAACAAGACAAATTCTTTCAATGCCGCTGTTATCTTATCTCGGAGTCACAAAGCTTGCATTACTCTGCAAAAACGTTTAATATCCTTTAAATTTGCGATGTTCATATAAAATTCCCAATTTAGATATGCTGCCGCGTGTTTTATACGTCATTGTGTTAAGGTTTATATTGGCTTAAATGTTTGTAATTGTTTTTTGTAGAAAATTCTGGTGCATCTTTATCTGTTGGCCAGCCAATGCGGCCGTTAAATTTATTAACTGCGATACGCATTCAGTGCGTCGGGATAAAAGGTGACTTTAATTAATATTAATTATAGCCACACCTCTAATTAATGTAATTCGCGAAATAGGTACAGTGTCTTTGGACATGTCATTGGGTGGCTTCCGACATCCAACGCACGAACCGAATAAGGCTACAAAATTTAAGTACCTACTTAAGATTCTAAATGCGATATTGTAATTGTTTAGATGAAAATATTTTGTGTTCAGTGATCATAATACTGATAATATTTAACATGAGTGCTATTTTGTAGTCATGTTTAGAAACCCTAATTCAAGACTCCAACTTAGCGCAAATGTAATTTATTTAGTGCGAACAAGGGACTGAAAGACGTAAAAAACTGAGGTGTAAGAAAAGGTTGGGAACATTATATTAAAAAATGGGTTTATTTTATTATTCAAACAAAACTACCTTTAGGTAACGTCCAATGTGTTAAAATAATATTCACATACTACCAAGTACAGAATACAAATTCAAAATGAAATTCTAAACACAGCAGTGTAAAGAGAAATTGAATTAATTAAATCAAAATTTCATCAAACTTACTATATACCGTCATTCTCATCAACTGCAAACAAGGTAATATAAGCTCGCCAGCAAGGAATTAATCAAAGTTTAAAACAATCCCATGTAGCTCCGAGGCAAAGCGAGCTTAGGGCTGCGACTCAACAAATATTTAATTGTTTAAACGTTTCAGTACGTTAGGAGAATTACGCTATGTTATATTAAATATTACACCCCGATAAATTGTTGCCTAGAAAATAAACCGATGTAACGTTAATTGAAAACAAATAAATATTTTTTGTATTTCATATACAACCTAAAATACTAGATACTACTTGGCCAATACTAAATGGTATGAGATTTCGTATTTGTGTTTATGGTAGTTGGGGATTTCGCTTTAAATGTGTTTTACTAGGGTTTCTTATTCCTCCAAATTGGTTCGAAACGACCAGGTAACCTTAAGGCACTTCACATTTTTGTTGTAAATGACTCACAGGTAAGCATATTTCCTTATGATTATTTCACACCGGCAACGTGCGTTGTAACATAAACAGAAACACTTAGCTTGAAACAGACCAGGTTCTAAATTTTAATCATAAGCTTTGGTTCGTTTCGATCACTTAAGTCAAAATCTAAAGCAACATCAATATTTGTGCATGATATAAAATATTGATTTTCCGATGACGGTAGCATCCCTATCGGAGATAAGGCGGACCGTGCGAATACAGACCGCAACGCACGAACACGTCTTGTGCTTGCATGTATGTGTATTGTTTGTACTTGTGATTGAATAATCGTATACTGAAAATCGTAATGAGTTCGCAGAACTTAGACTTACGAGATTTACTCCATCGGAGTATGGAGTAAAATATTTATAATAGAAAGGAGTGTCTATATTTTTATTAAAGAAGTAGTAGATTTTGAACTATGATGTATAATTAACGAGGTCTTTATTCTTCCATGGACTACTATAAGAGGATGATGAAGATATGAACGACGATACAGTATTACTATCTTGAATCACGAAGATAAACTAACAAGTTTGTATTCCTAACTCATAAATAATACAACGTTCGTTCAAGCAAAGAATTAAAAGTAAATTTGTACTTTTTGTGTTAATTAGGTAAGTAATAATTGCGTTAGCCAGATTGAATTACCATCGATTATAATCTACGATTTAAAGCATCAATTGAATGAATTGAATGATTGAAAATCAACAGCTAAATGCAATCTATTGGCATTGTATTAAAAGCTAGCATACTATAGTTATAATTGAATTTTTTTTTAATTCTAGAGCTAAAGCTAATACCTATCCATTTACATAACAAAGACATATTTCGACAAAGGGGGATTATCGATTAAATATTTAATCGATTAAAATTAAATAATAAATGACGATTTAATCGATAAATTTTTAGTACGTACAAACTTGGCATAAAGACCAACACATCCCGAATTTAATAAGAAACTAAATAGCTTTTTCAAAGCATAATAAGGCGGTGTCATTGATACAGAAACCGTTTAGAGTGGAACAGTAACTCGAGCAACAATGCGCCGTGTACGCGTCGTGCGCCTGTGTGCGCAACAACTTCATCAAGCGGTACAAGTGAGTGTCCGTTGTTAAAGTACTTGCACCTATGTTAGTGATTTAGTTCCGTTCCACGGTTGTTCACTGTCAAACTGGCTACATCTATATAAATGACCATTGGACGGGTGGTATTCAAATGATACGACATCGGTTTGGTTTGATCTGATGGCAGATTTGAGTTGGTGAATTTTTGTAACTGCATATATTATGAAGAAGACCAATTGCTTATAAAACAGCATGTAAAAAAGTTTAAATAATCCCATCTACATTTGTTTTAATCAAGACCATCCGAAGCCAATGTAGAGACGGCCTTTTTAATCAAAATATTGCCAGATGTTCCAAACAGCTAAGAATTAAATAAATAGAATTATAACGTACATAGTTCTGACCACACTAAGATAAATATCTTGCATCTTGGATATATACTATGAGAACTTATATGTGCGGAAAAAACCATTTATCGACTCAATAATAAATAATTATCTAGATTATTACACTTAACCCACAGGCTCCCATATGAAAGCTTAGTGTCTAACTAACAGCTACACAAAGGCAGGCAATCAAAAGATACATCCGAAATAATCACAGAACTTATATCCTTATACAACTTCAAAAGAAATTTATTAAAATATAGCACAAAATATTAGCATAGAATACATCTTAGTACTTTTTAATTGCGTTGTATTGGAACGCAGGTCGACAACCGGTCGTGACCGACTCAATCTCGCGATCCAAAGTCAACAACGTTCCGAACTATAACAACAACATTATTGACTCACAAAGCGAATTTAAAACAAAACACCAGAAAGTACAACAACTTTATAAAGGGACGCACACACGAGCGCCGCGTCGCACATAAATATTACGCACTCGGTACGCTCAAATTTCGCCACCGTCTGCTTTATATTGATATATTGTATTGTTTATGGTGCGGCCGAATCAAAACGTGATATATTGAACAACGCGCGCTGTGTTCGCGACTAACTTTCATATTTGGAAGGTTTATGAATTTATTCACTTGCTACATGAGATTGGGTTTTGGTATGCTTTGTGTTTGCTGTGTGCGCTTTAAGCGTGATGCAATATTGATGTGTAATGAGAAAAGTCTTACTAATTATTTTTTGTAGTTTATACATACATAGCTGAAGTATAATAGCTGTTTTTAATACCTACATAATTTATTGTTTAAGGAAATAAAAAATATGAATATCAAGATCCACGAATTCTAGATACTCCTTAACTACTAAAATACTTTTACAGAAAATTAAATATCCATTTCAAAAACTGAAGATTGCATTCCTCATATTTGTCTTATCCAGTCCTCGAAGTCGGTGTTTATTAGGATACATGGTAGGTTGGTACCGAGGGAATAGTTGGGATGAGGGGGAATAAGTTATAGCTTTCTCAACTATGTGTCTGCACCATGTGTTGTACATACGGTTTTAAATTACGATCGCCAACATTCATCATTTTGCCATATACTACTTTTAAAAGTAGTTGGTCCGGCCTAAACGTTATACAATTCGATATACTATATAGAGACATAACTTAGACATAGGCTCTTTCATATTTGTACTCAGAGTTTAAGAGCACTGCAATGATTTTGTAGGTTTACACAATATTACTAAATTTATTTATTTGATCTTGTTACTTATAGATAACTGTTATTTTAGTATTAATAAGGCAGAAAAATCTTGAGGAAAATCAATTTTTATTACACTTTATGAAAAATCTTGTTTTTTTGTAATCTTCAGTCAAGCGATTTTTGACTCATTGCACGGATTTAATTAATGAGTAAGAGTTTCATTTATGAACAGATACAAAATCCCAAAAAAAGGAACATAAAAAATATACCTCTCAAAACCAGCTTTGCCGTCCATTGTTAAAGTATTAATAATTTCATTAATTAACTTTTTTTGCTTTAATGCGTATACCGTGTCAGTGGTCCCGTCCGTCCCGGCGGTGGAACTTCGCACTCAGGCGAAAGTTTTAATGCATTAAGTACGTACTCATCAGGGCCGGGAGTGAAGCTAACGAGCCGACATCAATGTTGGTAGAATTATTTACGTGACCGCTCTGTGTTTAGTATCTACTTGAATAAAGGTATGGTTTAAGAGATCCTTTTTGATGGATGTATGTATAGTATTGTATGAATGTTGGAGATGGAATAGATACACCACGTATCAGGATTGAAGTTTGTGGGACTCAACTACCCCTATGGGATAAAAATGGTTATGTATTAAAATAATTTTGTCAGAGAAAATTAACAGTTAATTTATGGGAATGCTATGACATTCTACTGTAAACTACACTACGCAACAATTTTTACAACAGTTTTTATCCTCAAATACTTAGAGAAGGATGTATTTGAACGTCCATGTTTCGCCTAATATTCTATATCTATTGCAAGATAGTGCCATTTATTCGCCAAATTTCCGGTCTCCGGGCTGCTACTGGGAATTCCCAAACAGAATGCTCAGGATCACTCTACCTCATTCTTCCAACTTATTCCGTCGGCGAAAAATTGCAGTCATACTATATATATAAACAAACGAGCGTATAGAAGTAACGTGCGTCAACAGTAGTAGGGTGTTGATTCAGTGGCGAATAAACGTCTGCGCGGCGGGAGGTGGCGCGACGAAAATAATTTGATCAAAACATTTTCCAATCCATTTGACGCACGTTCAACAGCCTCGCCGACTGAATACCGCAAAAATGACTATTATCGTCTACATTATCCGTATATTTGAAAATTATTACAGAGTTACGTTTATGTATGTATGTATTAATTGTATAATTCCTGTGATATAAATCTGTTCAATCTGTTAAATAATAAAATGGGTGTTAGAGCTGGGATTAAATTCGCGTTTTTCCATGCTTGTTGGTCTAGCATAAGTTTAGTAAAAATTATTATGGAGGTGAAAAAGTAATTAATACTTTTTTATATGAAACACAAAATCAAGTCAAATAACGCAGCATATTTTACCAAGTTGTAATTACAATTATTAATAACTTAATAAATTAAATCACAATTTTGTCAATTGCAGGCATTTATCTGCGGTTAACTTTACACCATCAAATGTCGAAGTGATCCACTCTGATCCCTGCGTCGCGGCCATATTTCTTAAGGGGTCAGATTGGGGCCCGAACGACTCTCGATACGCCCCTGTCCCCAACACTCGGCGTGGGGGCACTGATAGTGTCAAAAAAAGATAAAAATATTATAAATTGTACATTTTCCAAATTCACCCTCGCTTCTTATATTTTTATTTATCGGATAGCACTGATTTGTTGCGCAAATGAAGTCGTGTTTGAAAGTTATAATATAATGTTTTTTTGTTATGGCCGATGTCTATTAATAATTATATTTACTAAAATCTCGTAAACATCTCCAAAGATTTTTTTAATATAATATTTTAAATTACATAGAATTATAGCCCTTTTATTCGTTTTCATGTGTTTTTCCACCGTGCAATGAGCTATTTTAAATATACAAGACTACAATACTAAGACATTTTAATCACAATCTATCATAGTAAATATTTACATTAAACAGAAGAAATTTACAAATGAAATAACAAAACAGATTATACAAATATAGGTAAGCTCATTTAAGTACATTAAAATCACATTAGTACGAAGATCTCGCGAGGGGCTCCCGAAATTATCTTCCGCAGTCTAAAAAAATAAATTAATAAAAAATACTTTCAACGTTTCATATTTCATTTGGGTGGTGTCAGAAAAAAAGTAAATTGTATGGAAGTGCTGATAAAGGCCTAAAGTGAGTTAATGTGTTCAAAGAAAATTATTAGCGTTGTGATATCGTGTTATAAGTACAGGCTAGCCGCTAGACTATTTTTATCTTGACAAGAAATACGTTTTATTCAGTAGGTAGTAACATGAAAGGTAAATAAAAAAATCGACAAAGTTAATTTTAAATCAATAAAAAAAAGGATTAGTAATTAAAGGACGGACGTACTATTGCATTACTTTATATATACCTACATATATTTAGTAATAAAAGACCAAATCAATGAGATAAGTTTAATGAGTGATTTTGGCCTTATTAAGAAATTATAGCAATAACTATTGTAACACTGTATTAAACTATTCCTTCGATTTATATAATCGAAGTGGATTATAGCGAGGAATTCTTACGAGACTGCCTCGTGGTCTCGCGGTACAAGTAGGTGCCGTACGATCTAGAGGTTCGCTTCCCGGGTCGGGCAAAGTGTTATTGGGTTTTTCCATTAGGAAATTCTCAGTAACAGCACGGAGTCTGGAAGTGTGCCCGAAAAGTGGCAATAGGCTCGCCCCCTATTACGTGGGACTGATACATACCTGGCGAAATGTGGGTGCAGAAATGCACCTCTGCCTACCCCTTCGGGGAACACAGGCGTGAGTTTATGTATGTATGTATTCTTACGAGATTCAAGTCATTGTAAACCGGTCTGTCGTTTAATCATCATCATCATCATCAGCCCATATACGTCCCACTGCTGGGCACGGGCCTCCTATACAACTGAGAGGGTTTAGGCCTTTGTAGTTCAATGTACCTACTAAATAATGAAAATAACACACATCTTGTTCAAATTTGTACCAAAATCATTTATGCTTAATTGAATAAAAATTTAATGTTAAATTTATCAGCAACTATTTTTTTAACTACATTAATATTTCAATTTCCATTGATTAATGTTTAAAATTATATATTTACATAGTAAATGGGAGGTGACCGCAGACTATGTTACTGACTTATTACTCGACGTAAGATCTTTGGAGAGCACTTTAAGCTATTGCTCCTTATATTGTGAGCAGTAAAGCAAAGATAGCATTCTTGAAAATAAAAATATTTTGAAATTATTTTTTATATGGGTGCCACTACGAGCTCACTGGCGTCTGCATTGACAGTATCTACTTGGGGGAAACATTTATCGATATAAAAATGGTCTTAGTTTTTTCCCGGATACACACAGGCCGATGCCGAAACGCAACATTCATACATTGCATGGATTTCATGAGTTGTATATCCGAGTTTTTGAAATTATATTCTCAATCATTCGGCTTGTTTTCAACTGGGCTTTGATCACTATATAAATCAATAATGCAATACAAGTGATCGTAAGTGAAGAATGTTAGCGATCTCGTCAGCGGCAGCCAATACCGCCAACCGCACGGAAGCAGACAGGCGGGCAATTCGCCTCACGAAGGCACGTTTAATATTAGAAGTCCTGATTTATGTCCTGCCCCTGTAATGAAGTGTCTCCACACTACAAACGTGTGTGCGTCGCACTAATTCACTACCATAGATTAATAGGAGTTGGCTTTTGCCACGAAATAAACATTGCTTTCGTATTTCCATTGGCTCGCTTTTATTGTTGCAGTCCTTTTAATTATACACGCTTACGCTCTTGTTTTGGCATTCAAGTGCGGCGCCGCTGAAAAATATTTTGCTTTGTATTATGACGTCAATAATTTGCAAATTGAACTTTGAATCGGAATTTAATCTTTATTACCATGGCGTAAGTTTTAAAATCAAAATTCTCCAAAAGCTCGTCGAGGAAAACATTGTTTCTAGATGAAAATACCCGCATATTTGAAGAGTAGTTTTTCGTTTTACAAAACCGCCGGGTCCATTAACGGCCCGCGTGCGTCTTAAGTTAAACGTTTTATCTTGAAAGGCAAAACAATGTCGTATATAATTCCTAATTTATTCCCAGGCAGGGTTGTCTCCACATTCTAAGTTAAGACAGGGATACAGCGTTAATCTCACACAAGACGAAATACAAGTGGACTGTGAAATCCAATTAGTTTAAGATCTCATTAAATCAATTCCTTAGCGGTAATATATAGCGGAGTTCATCTCTTTGTTTTCGATGGCCGCAATCCAAACTATTTGTTATTTCAGTGAGCTTGCGGATTCGTGCGAACTAAAAAGTTGGAGTCGTTTAAAATTACCGCACTGTTTAGCTGTGGTTAGGTATGTGGAAATTAATTTAAGAATGCTTTTATTTACATTTTGATTTTCAATAATTATTAAATATTACAAAAATAGTGACAAAAATACTCGTATGTAGACTTGAGTAGGAATACCACAAAGAGTTTATGCAAAAAAGCGAATTTGCTTTTTACTTTTAGAAAAACATCACAATGCATATTATTTCTTTATTGAACTATTATCCAGTTTAGAGCGACGCCTCAAAAAAATCGATTTAATACATAATGCGGTTAAAGAATTGAATCAATACGTAAGTAAATTTGAAAATTAGTATGTAGTATACATCGCGAAATAATTAGAATACCGCCACTTTACATTATAAATCATAGAGCCGACAAAGTGCTGAGTAAAACATGAACGTAATAAAAGAAAGGGTATGCTCGCGTCACTACATAAACACAATCAGTATATAACACTAATTACGTAGCTAAGTGTTGAACATGTTAATCCATCTAGAAATATATTTCTCATTCCGGGCAGATCCAATACAAAGGCCGCTAGCCGCTGGAGGAGCAATAAATTAGAAGGAAAGCTGCGAGCCAGGATTTCCCTTGGGTTTATTCTCACTCAAGAGCGCTACACCTAATCCAGAAAGCCTTATTATGCTACCCTTAATACAGAGCTCAAGACTACTTGAAAATTTTCTCGAGAAGTAAACGGTTTAGTTTCGAGACATTTCTTTTTTATTTTCGACTTTATGTTTGTCGCGGACTTTGTTGTGCGATGAAAAAATCTCTAGTTATTCCAAATACCCGAGTATGGATGTAAAAGGCTTTCTTTATTTCTTTGCATTTAAACAGAAAATATTCCAAGGAAATGAAGTATTAATCATGTCGCAAATGAAAGATTAATCTCGCGATGGATTGAGATTTGTAATTGCAAATTTATATTGAATATCATGAATATTTTATATTCCACTAACGCAACTTGACACGAATAACTTAACATAAATATAATGATTATTATAGGCATGATATAATATGCGACAAATAAAAACAGTACTTAAATACAGTAATTACAAAAAAGGGATCATTATTGAAAAAAAAAGGATCAATTACAAAAAAATAAGGCGGTGTAAAGTATGCTACATTAGTAGCATCCATAAATTTAATAGTCATTAAAACTGCAAAAAGCACGCATGAGCTTCCGTCTTATCTCTATAATTAGAGTTACCGTCGAAGCATAACGTGCGGCAATTTGATATAAAAATGTCCACATAATCGATATGCCGCACAATCGATAAGTTACGTTATCGATGTATTATCGGGTCGATAATTTTAAATATTTATTGAGGTTCGATTTCAAATTTGTTCGCCACATTCCTACGGTCGAGCAGTTAACAGCAAAGGCAACGGAAGGGTCGCTTTTTGCCTCATTCCTACTACTTTGTTACAAGTTTGCGAGAATTTACGATGCATCCGAAGATATATGAGCATTACTCAAGTATGAAAGCACTTCGTAGCTGTTGACAAGAATTTCACCGTTAAAGGTCAACGTTTAATTATTTTTAAGAATTTTGCTCACTTTTTTGTCGTATAAGTATTGCGCTATACATATTAACTAGTTATATCAGTTGATATTTATCATTGCCGTATAATACGGTATGATAGAACGAATACACTTATTATTACTATCATAAAAACTTAAAAACCATTGTCGAATACAGGTTGATATTTTTACAAAGTTGAGGTTGCAATTTTATGAACATTTATTGTTTATGATCATATTATATGTCAGTAGTTTTATATCACTATTCACTTTTTTAATTACTTAAATGTCTAGAGTTGACATTGGAGTCCAATAACGTGGACTCCTTAAAACACTTGGCTACCAATTTCTCCAATTTAAATTGTCTATGAGCGCCGCTCGACTGAAGTCAGCCGGCACATTCCGTGTTTATCGAAGGCGCGGGCGCAACCGCAGTATTGAGCTAAAAAGAGACAAAAATACCGTCAAAATTTAAGTGTGATAAGGACGCATGCATAACCAACGGGCATTCGTTTTTTAAATAATTGAGTTCGGAATGACGATAGGCACCAGACAATTCGAAGCATTTTATCGAGCTGGCAACCCTAGCGCGGACAGTGGCCATTTAATTTGTTTCCTTGTGAGCCGTGTTTGAATGAAAGTTCGTACAACTCGTGTGGGAATTATTTTAAATACCCTCATTATTAATTGCGGTTATACTAACCTAAGCTAAACTGTTGTTATTTTTTATTAAAATAACGTTAGGTTAACTTTAAGCTTAATATCGTGTGCCTGCGAATAACACAAATAGAAAGCACACACGTATGTAAAAGCTCGTTAATTATATTGAAAGCAATAAGTAAAGGCTTCCGACTCGAAGAATGATATAAATCAGCGAATTCTATTTTCAATTAGCACGCGCCACGGACCTCGTTCCTAATTTGAACGCAACCTATAATTACGCCGCAAAAGCTGATTGGCCAGCGGAGTGTGCGCGAACGCAAACGCAGTATCCTTTATTCAAAGCTATCTAAGGCCAAGCCAGTCTATCTGCCAGGCTAGCTTTAGTGTGGCGACATCTTTTATCACGGTTCGCGCTTCTGTTTTTGTACCGTTTATTTTCAAACTGCGGAGCCATATTGCGCCCGTAAATTATTACTGCGAGAGATTTGTTTCCATAGTTCTGCGGCTGCAATGCATCAGCCTTTGCCGGATGTTAGTTTATGTTGACGCACGCTTTGTGTTTGCCGATTTTGTGCTTGTCAAATGTTTACTTGTCGTTCGTTGTATTTTCTTATACATATATGTAGTTGTCATGTAGATATAACATACGTATATAGAGAGGTAGAGCTATATACATATATATAACATACGTATATGTAATAATCCTCACAAAATGTAAAATAGTAAGTTTCTACAAGGTAATATTACTTAAACTAAAAACAATACCTAACTTTCACCAAACAGAGAAACTTCTGTCTAACTCATAATAAGTTAGTAGTAAAACAATCGATTCGACAGCTTGAATAAGTTTCAATGATGTCACAAGCATTAACTCTCCGGAGCAGAATTTATTCCGACTGAATGAAACTTATTGATAACTCTTTTATTCTCAAGTGGTCGTAGCATCTTTCACTGAACGGTGCCCGGTACAAACAGACCTAAGCGTTTTCACTTCGATATCTCTACAGAGCTGTGAGCACTGTCTCTTCAAAAATAAACGTAAATTCTCTGAGAACGCACGTCTGAAGATTCTTTATTTATTGCCCACTTTGTTGTGCCTTCCTGCGAGTCAATTAATTTATTAGGTCACATCAGAAATTAACGAACCCAGGAAGAACTTAATGCGTTCAGATTTATGACGCGAAGCCTACATGCATTACGCCAACAGGAGCAATTTGAAGTATCATTAATTTGACATCCGTCTTAGTCATTTTCTTTTAAACAGAGAACCAAGATCACAGATAAGTCATATTCATAAATGCTTTGAGACCCTTAATGGACTGATGAGGAAATAGTTTAAGCATCGCGTCGCATTTTTCATACAAACGAAAAGAAAACAATTTGATTCATCCGAGTTACTTTTTTTGGAGTTGATGGTGACAGCTCTGAGTGCATCCGCTCGGGCCGGCACCACTGCGTAATGTTTTACGGTATGGGGCGAGACAATAATGGCTTGCTCATAACATTACTCGTCCTGCGGCCCTCGTACCACGTTACCGTTCGCTCTCCGGATTTCGGATATTCGACTCACTCACACGCTAAGCTGACACCGCTCTACACGTGAAGTGCCGTGATACAGGGCTTTTTGGAAAAGTTCTTGCGCACTACTTTTGTGGTTTTAAAAACTGAAATTACTGAGAAGTCATTTACGTGTTCCCGCATTCCCTCACGCGTTGTTACTGTAGTGTAGATTTAATTAGATCGCGTTATCTTTCCCAGGAAGCTGGACCGAGAGGATTTTTTGTTTCACACGTGTTAAGTTGCTTATTAGAACGTTAATTTAAAGATATTTCATGTATTTTTTGTCTACTGTTTATGGCGTTTGATAAAATCTATGTAATTCTAAACCTAATTATTCGATGCACAATAAGTGTTTGTTACAGAAAAGGCTATGTTTTTGGAAAATATTCTTATTTTTGGTTGGTTTAAAGGCATAATCGTAAGCAGTTGATTTGATTGTAAGCGAACTCAGTCATTGAAAGAATAACAAATCCAGAGAAAATTTGTCATAGACTTAGTATTTTTATAGCAAAAAATTAAAAATGTGTTAAAAGGTGGAAGGAAGGAGGAGAAGGAAGGTAAAGTAATTTTGCACAAAATGCAGATTGCACAGGTTGCAGGTTTTTGCTACCCTTTCTTTAGTAGATAGGAAAAACAAGCACAAGCTCGATATAAAGATATAATGTATATAATTTTGAAACCCTTAATAAAACAATAATAAATTGCAATTTAATTTTTTTTTAACCAACAGATTTTTTGAAGTCATAAAAATATTTTTTAATACAATAAAAATAAAATTCTTATTTATTGTAAGTAAATAATGTTTTAATTTTCATATTAACTAACAAGATATGATTTACTAGTTAATTTATTTAGCGGGCAGGTCGATTTAAATTACTGAGGAGCGAGATACAGTCGGTTTTAATTAGAGTGCGCCTGCGGCCCGTAAATCATCCTACATTTGACGTCAGTCATCTAAAGATCGCAGATTTGACCGTCCATCTCCACCTTTAAGCGGACACTGAATTAGCTCGAAGAAGCGAAATTAAAAGGTCAGATCTTGAGCGCCTAGTGAGTGCGTCCGTTAGTACCAAGTGAAAGGGAGAAATTTTGCGAATGAATCGTTTTGATTTACTATTAGTGATAAAACGAAGGTTCAATTGTAAGTATACTCGTACAGATGGTAAAAGTGAAAAATATATCCAAAAATAATAGTTGTCTTAAATTTCAATTGAAACTTAAACATAACCAAGATCTATACTAACAATTTAATTGTTAGTTCTTTCTTCCTGACCCGTTAATATCCACGCGGTAACTGCAGGATTTTAGAAATTCTCAATTCAGTTCAACTGCAAGATAAAAGTAGTAAACTTCGTCAATATTCGCATCTTTTACTGCAAAAGAATAATTGTAAAGATGCAAAAGCTATTAGCTCTCCAGCAATTTAATTCACCATTGGTAACGAGAAAGCAAAGTTGTTGCTTCATCTCGGTTTCCTGTGAGACAGTACCAATCCATTCGAGCCAGCCTATTCGCAATGTATAGTCAGCTTTCTACAACTTAGTTCACGAATAAAAATAAAAAGATTAAATCTAATAAAAAAAAGGAAAACAAATGATTCTTGCAATCTTGTTCTTTCACTTTTTTAATAATTATAATTTACAAACGAAATATTAAAGATTCTGTAACTTTTACAATTTATTTTCTTCCTTTTATAATATATGCAGAGATCCTCTGACATAGTACGATATCGCGTGAAGGTGGTCGATCACTGTGTGTGGACCTGAAACGTCTATAATGATTCCATAGCCGCCTTAACGTGTGCAAGACGAAATGATACCTTGGAGAGGTGACGCTAACTTGCCTCAGGGCAAAACTCAAAACCATAACACATGCACTACAATTACAAGACAATAGGGCATATACAAGAGACACACTGCTTATGCGGCATAAGCGTGTGCAGGGCGATCCAGAGGCCCTGGTTTCGAATTCCGGGTCGGGGAATTTTTTTTTTTTTCATTACAAATTTCTCAATAGAAGCATTGAGTTTTAAAACGTACCTGAAAAGCGGCAATAGGCTCGCATTTTTACGTTGGACTTAAAAATAATTTGTCGAAAGGTGGGTACAAAAGTGCAACTCTACCTACTTCTTTGAGCACACATACGCTTGTATGTATAAAAGACACAGAAAACTTCAACCATGTGAATCAGGCCGAATTCAAGCAACAAGTACCGTGTCATTACAATTTTCTAATTCCGGTACGAACAGCAGTCACATATGAAATTTAATTACCGCGCATGTTAAAATTATCCACGCTACTGTTCCTACGTGAACATAACGTAGTCTATTAATGGTCCATAAAGTTTTAAGAGTGATTTTATCAAGTGCGTACAGTAGTCGAGTAAGAACTACTTGGACCGCTTTAGTTCCACGATAATGTAGAGCGCTCGTGTGATTTGAATACGAATTACGAAAAAGTATGATTGGCCGGGCGCTGCTTCGCCGGATTTACTTAAAACGGAATGCTTAGCTTTCTCTTACATGTTTTGTACCGCATTTTGGTGATAGTTAAGATTTTGACATCATAATATAGTTACGTATCCTTATTGCTTTAATGGATATCCAAATTTGAAGTTTTTTTTTTGTACTAAATATTAGCTATTTTGCTGATGGTATTTCATCTATGGAAACTTTCAATTGGTGTAAAAAGTTTTCATTTAGAAAAATGAAAAAAATACATGTTCTATCTCTAAAAATAAATAAAAAAATATGTTATTACCTAGAATATTTTTAAGTCGATATAGTTTAAATAAAAGTTGAAGGTAGGTATTTTACTTTCGCATAACGTTGTTTTTAGTATTGTAGAAGAGGCCCGTACCCAGCAGTCGGACGTAATATTGGCTGACGATGATGATGATGATGAAGTAGGTATTGTATACGTTAGAATTTACAACGCTTTTTCACAAATGAGCAAAATAAAATTCAATTATCCTAAGATATGAATTAGATCCCGTTTACTTACAAACATTTTTATATCCATAGGAAACGATTTCAAGTCTCTATGAACTGTATATTATTTACTACGTAAATAAGCAAGAATATATAATAATTATTTTATATTTTTGCTATGAAGTTAAAAAATATTAAAATGCTTTCTTCCGCTACACTGATTTCATTAGGTTTTTTATTGTGAAGTAAAATGTTATATTTATATACGAAATAAAAAATACGAGCCTCGCGAATATAGGAAAAAAATATATGCGAAATCATAATAATTTTATCACATCAGTAAAATTTATTTTTTCATTACCTAACTATAAATAAAAAGAACAAATTAAAAAATAGAAAAAATATGGTAATTTTTCAACACTCCAAAAGCATGGAGCAGAGTTTAATTGAATATTTTAGTTTCCCTCCGCCATGTTGCCTCACTATTGTTTTTTAATTTGTGCAACGGCGTCCTTTTAGCTATCAATCAAGCGTGTAACTCCATTGGGCTTATTGCAAGGCTGATTCGACTACAAGATACAGTTGAGCCTAGAAACTGCATACTGCGTATCGCTTCACATATCATCAGCTAAATTAATTCGATTTTTGAATCACGAAATAAGTTACTCGTACATTCAGCCAGCACACCAACTTTTTAATACCACAATTCTAAATTTAAACTATTCTAGAAAGAGTAATTGGCGCAAAAACGTTACATTCACTACCTATTTAAAAAAGTTTCGAAATGAATGAATAACAAATGGTATTTATAAAAAAATGGACTTCACACTTTTATGAAACACAATTTATACGTTCACGACATGAGTTATTTTTGAGTTATATCATTCTTGATGAAATGACGTGGAGTTATTTCATGAATACTTGCGAGTTAAAATTAATGTTGTCCAACAAAAAATTGCGTCGCAGTGACTCGTTCGAGACCAGTATATTGCATGTGGAATTAGTAAAACACATGTACAGTATTCGTAAATACAAACTTCCCACGCAGATGGGGGTATGACATTTCGGTATGTACCTAAAAATTTTCATTCCCATGCTCCACTAACGCTCGCATAATAAAACCAGGCATCAACAAACCGGATTCAAACTGGATTGCTGCGAGTTTTGAAACAAATTCTATGAAATTGTACATTTAAAAAAATGTGTTGTAACCACAACGAAATAATGTCGGACACACACTATCACGCGTTCCAACTTGTCATTGGCAATAAGCACCCAAGAACATTGAGTTGTTGAATGATGTTGAATTTGTGAAATATTTTTAAACATTTATTTTTAAAAATAGAATACATAATTGCCAGTGACATCGACACATAAGTAATGACGGCATGCTTTAAAACTAGTTCATATAATGAATGAGACTGTGTTACGACTCATTAATGTATAAATCGATTATAAAATTATAAATTTATTAATAATTTAGTAGTAGATAGTTGTTGAAAAAACGGTGGAGTTTATTTTAAGAATCTATATTTCCGTAAAATATGGTTCAAATATTATTAAATAATAAATTATATAATTAGACTATCAGATCAAGCCATCCATTTCAGTAAAAAAATAATCAGTCATCGGTTCTTTGTATTGTCGAATGTTTGGCAGAAGTACCCGCTGTGGCAAAAAGCGGTAACATCTGACTCTGCCAATCTGGTCAAGTGCGTTTGATAAATTTCGAATACACAAGAAGAGTTTGTGAGGAACTCATTTTTCCATCGTCGTTTAAGCGAAAGTTATGTAACTAGAAATACACAAATAAATCTTAAAAGGGTAGGTATCCTTTAAAATCAAACGTAAGACCGCAATTCTTTCTAATTCCAATTAGGCTATCACATCAAGAATGTGTATTTGATGTTAATTAAAATAAGGAAAAGTTACCTACACTCATACTACTAACAATAAATCAATAGCCGTCAATTAAATTCTTGCGACCGAAGTATTCTGATTTTTAACGAATCGAGATAAAATAGGTGCGTTTTTCGCAGTTAATCGATAACGAAACTAAATTGTTCATCAATGTCCATAATTGAAGCCAGATAACTGGAGAGATAACAAGTTCTTGGAACTACAGGGCTACTCTGAAAACTTGGATAAGACACAATTCTAATCCCGATTTGGAGGACGATACTATTAAACAGATTGCTCAACTAGCTTTGCTGGTAAGTTTTACAGAGTATTACTATCTATTCGTCCAGATTATGACCATAGTATGCTACTTAAATCTTCTAAATTTACTATGGGATAATGTTATGATAAAGGATTTTTATAGCCAAATATTTATGTTACGTTGAAGACGTATAATAAATTGGCAAACCTAAAATGATGATCATTTATGAAATTTTACTTTTAACAAACTGAATTGGTAAGTTTTCTTTCATACATTGTTACAAAACACTATATTTGGAAATTTTCAACGCAAACAGTAGGTACCTATAGTATAAATAAAACCGAGAGTTAAGAGTAAGCCAGCAGGTTGCATTTGATTCGCTCGACTCTCAGACTGATTCAATTGTGGATTTTTCAAACGATATCCGCAACCGATCGGCCTTGTTAGCAAAAAGCCCTGTTACTTCTCTTATTAATTGTTTTCAATACATCTTGTATTTAAACGGTACTTGCACTAAGATAAAAGTAATTCTGCCTTGGCTTTTGTTTATAAAAGAAATGTTTTGCATTTTGCATGGCATCTTATTGATGACTGCAATTACCATGAGGATAAATTTGCTACAGTCTATTTAAGTAGCTTTTTCTTGTGGTTTTGTTCGTGTGGTTGTACGTTTTTACGGATTCATTACTGCTGTACTAATACAAATTATGTAGCTTCGATATTGAGTAAATGGATTTAAAAACACTACCTTAAAAAAATGCTTTCATAAAATTTAATGCAATAAATAACTTGATAAAAATGTAGAGATTTAATTAAAACATAAAATTGAAATCAATATGTATTATGGTAATTAATTTGACATATGTATAGTTTTTAAATGTGCACACTTTTAAGTTTTCTCTATATAAGCATCTTGGGCACGACTTAATACATCAGCTGCTGTATCAAATTTACAAAACGAATAAAGTACGGAATAATTTAATATTATTATAACTCAGCAACATGAATAGATACGAACAAGACATACATTACAAATATTTAATAATAAAAAAAACCGTATCTGCCATCTATATTTTAATCGAAACGTTTAGTAACTGCTCGCATTTTATATCTGCACCTTGCTCTCGTAAAAACTCGAAACAATTACGACCGCTCGACGGAACGTCGTAAGCGCCAATAGAAAGTGTATAAAAATGAAACGTCAATCAATCTAACACAAAGTTTAAATTACATTATTACACGTACGGCACCGATTAAAAGACGGCCTGTGGCATTCCGGGCCGAGTTTCTTTGCCGCTATGCATTTTCATGGAATTGCCAGCGTTTTTCCGACACCTTACAATTGCATGACTCGAATTCTAGAAAGCTATATTGGTATTTATTTATTTATTTATTTAACTCTTTATTGTACACTAAACACAAAGAAATACATAAAAAAAAAAACATACATTGAAAGGTACAAATGGCGGCCTTATCGCACATGGCGATCTTTTCAAGGCAACCATAGGATGGACAACCTGAAGGGATTTAATTTGGAGGGCAGAGTGTACAAAAAGAAAAAGAAAAAAAAAAAAAAAGAATAATATATATATATATATATATATCTCTATATAGAATATAAGTTACGATTAAAATCATACATACACGAAAAACATAATATACACACATAAATACATATACGTACATAAATAAATATATAAATAAGATATTGTTACTATTTAATACGGAGATAGTGATCTTTGACAAGTTTTTTAAATTGCGAGAGTGTTTTAGCCCGGCGTACCGTAACAGGAAGAGCATTCCACAAACGGACAGCCTTGATAGTGAAAGAGCTATCCAGGAACGTAGTAGTATGCACGGGCATTTTCAGCTTTAGATTCTCTGACGACCTCAAGGTTCTTGAATGTGATTCATGAAGAAATTCAAAGCGGGTTTTGAGATAAGTAGGAGTAAGAGGGTTAAATAAGATATTAAATAGAAGAAAGAGGACATGAGAATTCCGGCGAAGTCGCATTGGTAACCACTTGAGCATAGCGCGGTATTCAGAAATATGGTCATATTTGCGAATTCCAAATATGAACCTGATACAAAAATTTTGAAGGCGCTCAAGTTTATTAAGTTGGTCTTCGGTGAGATCTAGATAGCTGACATCTGCATAATCAAGGATGGGAAGGAGCAGCGTTTGCACTAATGAAATTTTCGTGGAGATGGGAAGTAAATTACGCAGTCTAAGCAAGGACCTTGCCGAGGCATACAGCTTGCGACTCAGCTCACGAAGCTGTGGAACCCATGTAAATGATCTGTCAATAAACAGTCCTAGATTTTTAACAGTGTCACTGTAAGGTATATTGACTCCGTCGCATGACACACATGGCAATTCGGACCAATTTACCCTAGAGATCATCCTAGGGCTGCCGACAACAATAATTTGGGTCTTAGTGGGATTAATTTTAAGTCCGTTGGTTTTGCTCCAGTTACATATGTGGTCAATATCGCAATTTATCGTAGAGATAGCATTATTTATATTCCCTAAACTTGCTTGCGTGTAGATTTGGAGATCATCTGCATATAGGTGGTAGGAAGAGCGAAGATGATTAGTGATAGAATTAATAAATATTGCAAAAAGTAATGGAGATAGCACGCCGCCCTGCGGCACGCCAGCGGTCAGATTGCACCAGGAGGATTTGCTATCCTCAGTACAAATACGTTGCCGGCGTCCAAACAGGTAACTCTGAAACCAATCAATCGCCGTTGGAGATATGTTAAGAGAACGGAGAATACCAAGGAGGACATCAAAATCGACAGTGTTAAAAGCATTACTAAAATCTAGTAAGGCCAGCACTGTCAATTTGCCTTCCTCCATGCCAGCTCTTATGTCATCCGTGATGTGAATAAGCGTGGTAGAGGTGCTATGTCCAGGACGAAAACCAGACTGGAAAGGATTAAGGAGATTATTTTTGGAGAGGAAGTCACTTAGCTGGATGTGGATAAGACGCTCAAGGACCTTGGAGAGAAACGGTAGAATGGAAATAGGACGAAATTCGGAAAGGGTAGCGGCATTGCATTTCTTAGGAATAGGTGTGATTTGGGCTTCTTTCCAACTAGTTGGAAAAGATCCCGAGGTGATGGAGTAGTTAAGGATGTGGCAGATGTAGGGAAGGATTTCGTCAATAATAGGGAGAATCATACCACGGCTGACGCAATCACTACCCATGGCATTTGATGCGATGAGCTTAATAGTTCTCTTGACATCACAAGCGGCAAATTGTTTAAAAACTAGTGGGGAGCAATTGGGAGCCTTCAAGGTAGAAAGAAGTTTCAAAGTATTTTCTTTTGTTGTTTTATCAAAAGATGATGATGAAGAAAAATGCGCATTTAAGGAATTTAAGTCCAATGCTTCTTCTGGTATCAGAATTTTTAATGACAGGTTTTGTTACATTTCATGTTGACACTCGGCGTATCCATAGGATTGGAGAATTATTGCGATGTGTATCTCGGCGAACGGGCGGAGGCCCCATTACTACTGGAAATTGTTTGTTGATGTTTAATGTAAAAGCTCCTGTACAACATGTTTTGCGCGGTATGTGAAGATCTAGTTAGCTCGACTTGAAAACAATTCAATAATGCAATCAATTAAAAAATGACATTTCGTTACGGTTATTAATTCTTGTTTCGTTTTTAATTCAAAACAAACGTTTGGCGTAAAATCACACTTGGCAAAACATAAATTTATTACCAAAAATTTATTACCAAAAAATTTGCTTATTAATCTAAAATATATAACACATCGATTTATACAAAATATTTACATATCTAAGCAAGTACAAAAGAAAAAGTATACATTGACCTCTGCACTAAGCGTGGCTTGTATCGCAGGGGTCTACATATTTACCGATCCTGATACACAATATTGAACAGGGCACACGGTTCTTAATTAAAGGTATTTATTGCAAGAATACCTTCTTTTAGTATACAGATTACAGATGTGTATGAATGGATTATTTTACTAGACGCTTTTAGACATCACAACTACGTTGATGAGCTCAGCTGTTGAACTTCTAACATAACACTATAATATGATAAATTGCGGGACATATGATGTAGATATTTTTGCAAAGGCCACATTTTTTATTACACTTCGAGACTGTTGGTTGTGAAAGGAATCAGAAGCTCACAACCAGATGATTACTGCCACAATTTTAGCAATAAAAAGTAGTGGCAGACGGAATTGGTACCCAAGTAAATAATAAGCAATAAGATCACACCTATATTTAAGGACAGACACAAAAATCAACACTATAATATAGTAAAGCTAACCGCAAATGGAATAAAGTAGGGGCATAAATAAGAGGAGGTTTTGCGGAGAGCGGCTAACGAGACGAAGTAAGTTTCTAGCCGGGAATTCTAAGAGTTGGGAATTCTTAAAGTTCGCAAGTCTTCGGAACTTTTGCAGGTGTGGTTACATGCACCAACTCCGAGCCAAGAGTTTTCAATTTAAACAATTATTGGGTTTACTTGGCAACATCAACGGTTACTTTTACTTCGATAGATTGTTTCCTAGGAAGTTTGTTATCATTTTAGATAATTAATATTAATAAATTGGAAGTCGTGATGGCCTTGAGGTTTAGGCGCACGGTCGAGAATCTCGACGGTCGCAGGTTCAAACCCCAGGCACACACCTATGACTTTTCAGAGTTATGTGTGTATTCGCAAATAATTATCACGTACTTTAACGTTAAAGGAAAACATCGTGATGAAACCTGCACACCTAAAAGTTCTTAGGAATTTCTTTGGTGTGTAGTCCGCCTACCCGCACTAGGCCAGCGTGGCGGACTAAGGCCTAAACCCTTTTAGTTGTAGAGGAGGCCCGTGCCCAGCAGTGGGACGTATATGGGCCGATGATGATAATGAATATAAATTTAGAAGGTTATGCATAACTTTTAATTCACCACCCTTAAAGGGCGTAATATAATATCTAAAATGCAAGAAAATTATGGTCAGATATAATTGACAGGCTACTAAGGACAAGTTGTTTTGTGATATGACTGTAATATTTTCTTTAAATATAAAGTTATGCGAGTTGACTTTCAGTGTTTTAGATACCCATGAAACAATACAAATTTAAATGGTTAGGCAAGATTGACTCGCAGACGTATACTCTAACTCTGCCAAGTTATAGAATTTGCAACTAATAGTCAATTCTGCCAGAACAGAGTAACTTCGAGCTGGAGGAACGCTCTTGCTATTACTATGCCAAAAATCAGCATTCGTTTGTCTTCATAGCAAGTTTAACACATTATACAACTATTTCTATATACTTATATTATATATAATTGTATAGGAAGAACTGCATAATCGAATTTTATCATGATTATTAATCAACATGTACATACGCTTTACACAGCTGTCAGTGGAGATAGATCCTGATAGTGCACGATTTATTGACGTCACGCTTTCGAATAAATAATTGACGTCATTGAAATGTACACAGAGTACTCAAATGCAGTGCTATAATGTCGTAAAAGCCGCACCAACATTTATGTATAGTTAAACTGTGACATTAAGGCTTAATGTTAAAGATTTTTTTTAATTCACAGGCAAAAGAAAGTTGGTTACATACTTTAAGAATTTTATCTTAAAAACTGCATTTTGGATTTCGTTTTTATAAGGATTGAATTTCTTTGCGAGAACTCTTCTTGTGCTGGTTTCCTCACGATGTTTTAATTCACATACTCACAATACATTTTACTTTAGAATAGCATACGTAATCTGGATTTCAGATCTTAACAAGTTTCTTTTCTGTTTCCTCTACTCAAAAAAAGCTTGTAAAAAACGTGTTTAGTTAAGAAAGATCTTAGCAACGACTGTATGTATTTTGTACTAGGCTGCACATAAGTATGGTATATATGTATGGACATTCGTGACCGGACTGCTGTTTTATATATACGGTATTATATGATCATGTTAATATAGTCCATACATGCATAAACTCACGCCTGTATCCCCAGAAGGGGTAAGCAGAGGTGCATTTCTGCACCCACATTTCGCCAGGTATGTATCAGTCCCACGTAATAGGGGGCGAGCCTATTGCCGTTTTTCGGGCACATTTCCAGACTCCGAGCTGCTACTGAGAATTTCCTAATGGAAAAACCCAATAATACTTTGCCCGACCCGGGAATCGAACCCAGGACCTCTAGATGGCAGGGTAGTCGTCGAGTCGTCGTCGAGTTAATATAGTCCCAATAATATTTATGTACACATGCCAGTATTGCCTATGGATATATCAGAGATGCAATTTTATTTATAGTTGGGACTATAACCTAATAGGAGGTAAGCTGAAGCTCATATGCGGTAGCCGGCCACATATTCACTCTACATTCACCCTGTTATTAAGAAATTCGTAAGTAAAAAACATAAATCTTGATCACAAACTTGAATTTATTCTGAGGGATCAACTACTTTTATTCCAATCATACCATATATCTTAAACTTAGCTTATGTCAAAGTAATAAGTACGGATTTTTCATTAACCCACATTGCAATAACGAGTTGAAAATAATATCCTTCGCATATTATTTAATATACTATAAATAGTTTATTGCATGCCATATGGAAGTCACAAGTTTTACGATCAAAATTATATGACGAATTTAATTATTCATTAATTATGCCATTTTATTACATGTGCGTGAATTAGGCATCGTTTTAATAAATGATAAACTAATTATATTTTCATTAAACTACATTTATTAATTGAAGTAATTTATTCATGAATTTAATACCTACATCCTTTTGAAATGAAGTCTTAAAATAACTCGCAAAACAAATGAAATATGAATAATCTTGCCTTATACATCAACGAAGATTCAGTGTTAAAAGCTTAAAACTTTAACCGTCTCTAAACAGTTAATGTTGACCGACTGTCATAAATTACAAGATTGATAATAGGTATATAAAATATATAAATGTACATCCTATATTGTTAGGTTAGCTTGCAAAAAGGGAGCGATGAGATTGTGGGTTCAATCCAAGTACCGACAAAAATGTTTAGAGACCAAAAAGTCCTCAGTAATTCCAATTCCAATCAAATCAGAACCAATTTTATAATATCTATTAAGAGTAAAATATAACAATGAATCATATAACGCAACACCTTCCAGATACAGCGTTTTCTACTCATAGATAATCTCTTAACATTCCACACCTCTATAATTGATTATTAAGTTTTTATTGAATCAATAATCATAATAGTTAATTTAATAAAAACATTCCAATAAAGTTACATAACACGTAAACAGATTAATCAATCGCCATGATCCAAGCGTTCAAAGTGAATAATAAAAGTGTGGGTATGGAATCCTTCAAGATTGCTCACGTACTGTGTCGTTTAGAGGTTACTAGGCTTGCCCAAGACCGGTTTGTCACATGGCTACAACCACGTGCGGCCTCCACAATACACATATATGTCATACAAACTATACTTGGAGCTATAAAACCGCGCGCGTCCGACGTTAAGTCTGTTAAATCTTTATTGGTATGGAAATACTATAAGTGATTTTATGGGTTTTTAAACTGCAATTGTATTGTTTGGAGATGGTCGTTATGAATACGAAACTGTATAAACAGTTGAATGCGATTTTGTTTCGATTTACAAAAGAGATGACCGAGATACGTGTTGTGCTACTATTAAACGTTTTAAAGTTGACAAGCGTATTACTTTTACGATAGTTATTACTTTAATGAAGCAGTTTATGAATGACTTTCACGAGCGCGTGGCGTCAGAACGAAGCCAAATAGACCTGGCCTCTTTTGATGGTATTATAACCAAACCTCAAAGCTTTGAATCCTTGTTTATTATCATTATTCGCCGGTCAAATAAACAGTCTCAGTTAAATGAAGCGGGCGGCTCGGGAGTATATTTTGATCAAACTCAAGAACAGAAGTTCAAAAACAAGGCTGGGGGTGAGGCACGCACGCCGAGGGCGGCTCCACCCCAGGCTCAAAGTTAGCGCATTATTCAAGCGAACGCGACTCTTGAGTAATTTTGAAATATTACAATTTTCGGGCTGCTCTCTACCGCACAGCCGCGCTCTTCGATGGACGAACAAGTTTGTTCCTTTATATAGCAATCGATCTTCGCTAGACTTCTTAGCGACGAAACAGCTTTTAAATTACACATTTACTTAAGCTGTTATAAAAAAATGTGTTTAACTACGCGAAACAATTTAATACCTCTCAATCAACTTTAATTTACCTGAGTTGTCTCTTTAAATTTAAAATTATTAATACTGTAAATAATTCCGTTTATTCCATTAAAATTAATTGATTATAAAGTATAAATTACGTTTATGCATTAATAGCCGACGCACAAGCAAATACACCCGATGTTAATTATACGTCTATTAATATAATACCGCCTAGGAACGGAAGTTCTCAATTCGCAATAAAAAAAAAGGAAATTAAATAAAGTGCATTTATATTCTATTGATTTTTAAAATATTATATTCATGCGGATGCAAATGCTCCGAATAAATAACTGTTTGTTTTAACTATACGAATAAACGAACAAAGGAAGGAGCAGTTGACAGCAAAACAGTAGCAATATTACACAATGAAACAAGGCCCGCTTTTGTTTTAAATAATAGGAGTCATAACACGAACATGTGTCCGTATATTAAACAACAAATATCAAAAACTTACAAAAATCGAGATGCTACAGTTACTCCAGAAAAAAAACGGCCTATTGTACACTATTGTAATGCAATGAGATGCAAATGCGTAACACAGACCCGTTATGTTTACGAAATTCCTTTGAGGTCCGTTAACTTGTAAAAAATACTATTGTCTCATAGCATGCAAAAATTCTAAGGACGTTGCACAAGTTGACAAGTTCTCTATTGAATCCACCTGCTCGCAGGTAAACGATTATTATGCTAATGCATTTCACAATGAATTTATTCCTTTGTACTAATGTTTGAAGATTGTGGTCAGAAAGGCCTAATGCGTGTAACACCTTGAGGTAATTTATAGTTTTATGAGCTTAGCAACAAAACTCCGTTTCCGTATTCTTTATCATTATCCGTGTCTATGCGGACATTATTTATGGTCTTTACTATAGAATTATGACCCGCTTTTTTAATTATATTAACAACTTACAAAATATAATACTCAAAAGAATCTTCATCATCAGCCCAAATACGTCCCACTGCTGGGCACGGGCCTCCTCTACAACTGAGAGGGTTTAGGCCTTAGTCCACCACGCTGGCCTAGTGCGGGTTGGCGGACTACACCCCTAAGAAATTCCTAAGAACTTTTAGGTGTGCTGGTTTTATCACGATGTTTTCCTTCACCGTTAAAGCAAGTGATAATTCATTGTGAATACACACTTAACTTCGAAAAGTCAGAGGTGTGTTCTTGGGGTTTGAACCTGCGACCGCCGAAATTCTCGACCGCGCGCCTAAACCTCGACGCCATCACTGCTTAAAGAATCTAACCTTAAAGTTTCAACGAAATACTCCAAATTATGGTAGTTCGAAAATGTCTTAAATATAAAGATTTTAAATGCACGACTTAAAACATATTTACCATATGATTACTTCGAAGTGTTAAAACATAATTATTCAATTAGTAACTGTTTGTGCGCGAAACAAGTTATTGACCAGATGCGGTGAAGTTTATGACGGCTAATAGAGTTTATGGCTTTTTTATTGACATTAATGTTCTCTTGACTCCGCCGTTTACGAGCGACTCATTCATTATCGAACTGTTGAGGTCGCAACATCACTGTAAATCATAGATGAACATATGGATAAGTAAACGCTCCTGACCGTACAATTTGGACCCATACTTGAGACCAAATTTATGATCATTGAATCATTTACACACTCTCCCGGCTTGATTGGACATATTACAATCATTGTTCAGCATCAAAAAGCAATGTAATTATCTTTACGTAAAATGTTTGGGTGTATTTAATAAATTATGTATTATCCACCGTAATTAATTGACATCAAGTTTTTATCTCTCGGTGTCGAGAACACGAATTAAATTGATAAAAATTTCGGGACAGCTACTTCTTTACGCGAGATCCGATGTGTACAATGTAAGGTCGCGGATAAGTGCATGGATGTTTTATAACACAACAGAACCTAGCAATTGGAATACAAATGAAATAGATCCGCTCACAACGCAAATTTATTGCCTATACGATAATTATTCGCAGTCCAAGTCTGAAGAGTTCACGTTCAGATTTAACGAATCACTGTGACGGTGTAAGGGATTTTGCGTTTTGTGTCCACCGGCTTAAGATCGATTTGACGTGGAATAGCGAGTCGGAAGAGAAACAATCGACTATTTGTTTATACGCTACTACAGCGCGACTCGCCACTTTTGAAGTGAGTGCAATTTGTCTTCGGCGACGTAATTCAAGTAGATATGATCGTGTGTACCAAGGCTTGCATAAATTTCTCACTAACAGATGTGGTTTTTTGTTTGTGTCGCGCGTGAGGTAAGCAATTCACCTGTTACTCGGTAATGTTTGACGCTTCGCAACGATTTTTTTGCTGAAATTAAAAGTTCGATAGCGTCTGATCGGCGCTACGTGCTGTGAATCGATGCGAATACAATACACAAAGGTGCGTCTCCGTGCACCGGCATTTGAATGAATTATTTGTTTTACGTAACATCCATAAAGTATTGTAATTGTTTCGTCGATTGTTTACATGCAAAATTTATAAGCTCTGTCCGCTATATTTCAATACCGCAAAATTATTTAAAATATTTACTGTGTAGAGATTCATTTAAATTGACATTTTTATAATCATTATTTATTAACATTGTATGAAATATTTTGTATAAGTCAAAGTTTACAACATATTAAAATTAATTAAATTTCAATAACCGGCCTACATTATTTTATTGCTTCATAGATTCCAATCCAAGATAGCTATCGCCAGTCCATTGTGTTCACAAATATAATAAACGGAGAAAAAGTGGACAATATTTTCTTATTGAATTTTAAATATCTCTAAATGGCATTGGAGCACAGGCCTACTTGTTTAAATAAATACGCGATAAATAAACATGAACTTTAATCAAATTCGATAAGGCAGATGCGCGGCCAGCGCGGCTTTTATGGCAATAACGAGTGCGTCCAGCTACGTCGCCACTCGCACTCCTCACAAAAACATAAGTATTGCTGGAATTACTCATTAACTTATTAAGATGATAATTTATGACCGCGGGGAAGACAATTTCATGCCCGCCATGGTACACACGGTTGATTTTACTCCACTTTTTACAACACAATAAAGGACCTTCTAGCTAAACAATAAAAAGTCGCGAAGTAAGGACGGTTCTCGCCTCGCGGGCTGCTTAGCATTTGTCTAAGTGCGGGAATTGTGCGAGCTTATGTTTTGCCCCCTTCATTAGCGTGTTAATGGAAGAAAGTGGACGTGTACATCAATCAATGGTTCACTTAATGTGCTTTAGTACAAACAATAACTGCATGTCGTTTTATGCACGCCGCTTGTTCAAAGAAATTATAATTGTTCTTATAATTGTTTCTTATGATTTAATTCACAGCGCACGAGTTATAAATTAGATTTACTCACCGGCGCGACTCTTCAGTCATAATATTTTGATTGCAATTGTATTATAAACGTCCATCTTACGCTTTAATTTCTTTTCAACTCGGACCGCTAATGATAAATCTAGTGTGTCTTGTTTGAGTGTACAAATTTCAGTCTCTATATCATCATAATTAAAACATATTGCTACGAGATATATTGTATACCTCTCTACACTTTATTTATTACATAATATCACGAATATACACAGGAATAAACTTGAACTAATCACAAGTATTTCTTATATTGATTATTTGTAGGAAATAAATCTTGGAAAGCGCAATAAGAGCTGCATTATTAATAAACCTATAGCTTTGTTCCTTAATAAATTATGTATTATGAATACAGTTTAAATAATAACATTATCATTTCTGACACCCATTTAAATTGATGTTATGACTAAGATACTCTTGTAAATAATATCTAATTAAAATTAAAGAGATCAATCGCATGATTTGTGTACGAGTGTTGCCGTTGTTTATTACAGTTGTTTGATCTACAATTCTATATAGAACGGTCAGGCGTGTATTAACATAAGCCGGTGCTATCTACACATCGCAGAAATTGAGTCACAGTAACGTAGAAGGCGAGTTAAAATTTACAAAAACCAACTGGCAGCATCACTGAATAATAAGTAGAGATTGAGATCTAACAGGGTGATGTGAAATAAGACAAATATGGCGACGCACACGAGTGGAATCACAAGCAGACTGCGCTTGCGCATAGTTATGCTACTCCTTGAGCCACTTTTTTTACTTTAACTGGACATAGAGGAAGTCGGATCGGCTACGGTATGGTTTTTAAATTAACTGGCGGTTTTTTTTTAATAGAGAATGTTTAGCGAGCGTTGGATATTGCAAGTTAAATTAATTTCCCCTACATGTTAGTGATTAAGGTATGTAGTTATGTTTTTTCACAGTTCTAGTAACCGTGCCTATTTTATAGTGTTAAGTATTCATTGCGGTGTTTGTGATGTTGAAATTGAATATTTGCAATGATCTAAAATATTACGTATTACTAAGTAAGTCGTATTTAGCGATACAAATTATCCTTTTATTCAACAGTTAAATACAGATTTTTGATTCAATTTTGTGTTAGTATAGTTTTTAAAGAAAAGTATAAAAGTTGCAGAATATATTTTTTTATCGGACAAATCCTATTCACGTCATACTTTAAGTGTCAAGAGTATAAAAATACTTTAAAGCATGATGGAAATACACATTAACTTGTGACCTTTTTGCTTCTTGATAGGAACAATAGAGTTCAGACTCAACATGCCATAACGCATAATTTACTATGGAAGGGATGCTATAAAATTATTTAATTATTACTCTTGAACTATTTTTAAAAAACAGTGTAAGTCATCCACAAAAAATATGTTTACAATTTAAATCTGTTTATATGATTTTTTATTTTATTTATAGGTCATCGGTAAGTCATTTTGTATGATCTAAGAAGTCTCTCGTAAGTACTTTGTGGTAACTTAAAGCTTTTTAATTAAATATTATTTGACACCAAAGTATCCTCTGCATATATTAAAAAAAAAGATTTAATATTTAAGACAACCTTATATGAGTACCTACAATGTGTTTTGCGCTTACTAAAACTATAACATTACATACTTTTTACTTAACATATTACATAACATAATAGGCACAATTACTGTTTGTAAGATTATAGAATGGTTGAAAACTTTAATGAACCATTAAAATAATTATATTTATAAAGTATATTGAATCTCTGTTTTTCTCTATTTAAAAGTAAATCATTTGGCATCAGCCTGTATCCTTTAAAGGGTAAGCAGGGACATTGGCTTCATTAAACCTTGTTCTCGCTTCGCACTTTCTCAACTTAATGGTGCATTACACATTAAGAATGTTTTTCTGTTAAATTTATATACCATTTGTTGATACTTGAACTGTTAACTGCACGTTCAACGTGTTAACGTTATTTTGTGTACGGTTAATTAATAATGTGTATGTGGATTATTAACACTGTTGTACTTAAAGATTTATACTAAGGGTAATGTTGGTATATTTCTTTGGTAATTTAAATTACGATGATATTACCTAATTATATGACAGTGTAGATTGTATTGCGAAGTAGTTAGGTTTTTCTTTGAAACCCAAGGCATCGAGTACTTTTATACAATGGCGGTACTTTGTTTGGTCTAGTTTGTAATTGTTTATTGTGGGGTCAGGATAATCTCATTTAAATGTCAAAGTGATTTTGTTAAGTAAAGATTTAAAGCTTAAAGATTTTTATTTGGAATTTTGTAAGGAAAACTGGCATTTTGGGCTTCTATGGAAGTTCCGCCACTGCTTTTATTATTATACGAGTGTTTTCTTACTAAAATATCAAGTGCTGGTGAAGGTATAAATACTAGGCCATAGTAGGTATCAGGGCTAGTGAAATCCAAATAAAGAATAAAAAAGAGTCTAATACCTAACCTATTAGGTCTGTTGAGAAAGCTCGCCCTCGGCAATGGGAGAATACCTATAATACCTATATGGCTTATATAAATTTAATAATACACACCAACAGGATATTATCTTGATTACTATCATAGCTATGTCAGCTCTCAAACATTTTTTTATACATACATACCTACATAAACTCACGCCTGTATTCCCCGAAGGGGGAGGCAGAGGTGCATTTCTGCACCCACATTTCGCCAAGTATGTATCAGTCCCACGTAATAGGGGGCGAGCCTATTGCCGTTTTTCGGGCACATTTCCAGACTCCGTGCTGTTACCGAGAATTTCCTAATGGAAAAACCCAATAACACTTTGCCCGACCCGGGAATCGAACCCAGGACCTCTAGATCGCACGGCACATGCTTGTACCGCGAGACCACGAGGCAGTCGAGGGATTTTTTTTAATAAACATATAATATGGGAATTAGGTATTTACCTAGGGAGTTTAAATTTATTTATTTTATATTTTTTGTTAAGGCAAAGGTGAGAAGGCATGGTATTTGCAATGAACGTATAAAAATGAAAGAGAGAAAAAATAAAATTATATCAGGTATCTTGCATACATTAATAAGGAGAGCTTTCCAATATTTCTTTTGAGTGATGGGGGCACTTATAGAAAGAGATTCAGAGTACGATTGGGATTTTCGTTTTGGAAATTCTCAGTATAGGCACGGAGTCTGGAAATTTACACGGTAGATGACAATAAGAACGGCCTTATTAATGAGTAGTAAATACACATTAATTAAATACTATGCCTCTTGTGTATTTAAATTAATGACACACAATTTTTCTTTTGTAAATTTCATCTAGATGTCTCTCTAATATTACTTCATACTATTCTACTCATATTATTTTCTATGTAGGTAATCCAAATTGATTTTAATTACCTAATAATTATATTACATAATGAATTATTCAAATGTCTTTAAAAATAGTATCTTAAGAATAAGAAGTGGACAAGATCTCAGTACGCCTGCGTATTGGACTATGATTCCAATTTATTGAAAGGAACATTTAAAGTGGGGTAATGCATAGAGACGACCTACTTCTAAATATTTTTCAATGAAAAATGCATGCAAAATAACATTTATTTTTTTGTTTTTAAATTGTGTCAATTAACATAATTTTCAATAAGACAAAATTATACAAACTTTGATTTATATACTTTGGCGCTCTATAATGGCGGTTGGGGCACCGCTATCGTCACAAGTTCATTGCCGCCCTGCCCTTTCAAATTAATTGATAATTCCTCAAATATTTCAGATAACTACACGACATATTAATTACGATCGCTAATGAAAATTACTATGAAGTATGATAAAAGTTCACGAATTTTTTAAAGTAATTACACCTCATGCCCCCCGCTTGGTTAATAGAATTTAATGTTTCCTTGGATTTATGGTAATTTTTAACACTATCAATGTATCTAATTTATGTGTAACATTAGTATCACTTGCATTAATTATATGTTTATCGTATGAAAAAATTAAACGTGTACTCCTCCCTATGTAATTACCAACGATGGTGTTTGCGCACTACGTAATCAAATTTAAACATCTATTATGTTGTGATTTTATGGGATGGAAATACTGACTGTAAAGGAAGGATTCGAGTCCTTAATATAATGGCGTAAGGTTCAATTTGCCGTTGGAAATGCTAGACAAAACTTAACGAAAACTATTATGTGCGTTAAATATTTTATTTGAGACACTTGTCTAAAAAGGAATTTCATAAAAGTATTTTTTATATATCGTTTATATTTAGGAACGAATAAGAATTATTATGTTAATTTTTTTGATGGTCTGAGTTACTAAAATAATTAATTTTCTATGATAAGGTTCAGAACTAGCTACGTAGGTACTGTAAAATTATTATAATGAGTGTCTCTTGTGTTTTTATTGATATATTTTTACCTGTTTCGATATTAGTAGGTACATTGATTTATTCAATTCTCGTGTAGAGTCCCTAACCTCGTCCCAAGCCAAGTTTGAAAATAATTGTGTCCGCGCGCTGGGCACCGCGGTTGTTTTCACTCATCGGGCAAATCAAAACAAATTGCCGTCTCGCCGCTATTCTAGGCTATTGTTAGCATCCGTTTTCGGCGTCATGATCGCTCCAAATAGAATCTAAACGATGATATAAATTGAAAGCGAGCCTTGTAAAAGTTTGTTATACAAAGTGGGCTCGTGTCGGACCCTCTGCTCCCGATGCGAGCGAAGTTGGGAGCCGTAAATCGGCAATAAACTCACCTTAAGCCGGGCGGCCGCGGCTCGCCGACGGCAAACGGACTCGCGCCATTCCGCTACCTACAAACTTCTTCACAAAACTCACAGTTCTGGCGAAAAGAGTTCCGAGAGTTTCACTCCGCTGAGCCACGAGTCACGTGTCAGCGTTTTAGTTGCGGCATGAGAGTAATACGTAATGTGTGCCGCACGTGGGTAAGTAGCCGTCAGTGCAGGCCGGCGTGAGGCGCGCGGCGAGCTGCGAGCACGTCGTGTTGTTTATGGCGCGGTGTTACGCAACGCGTAGTCGCCGAGACGCGCGTCAGTTGAATGTGGCCGATGGTTTACGAGCGACGGCGCACCCCCCGCCAGGCGACGCCACACGCCGCGGCGCCGCACTAAATCTGCGACCAACAGAAAAGGACACCACCCTCCGTTAATCCGCCGCACTTGATGTCCGAGAGACAACGTTAATCGGAGCGATTAATTGAACGGTCCGGTCGAAACTCGCGATAGAATTGTATCGACAACGGTCGCCCGTGGCACGGGCGATCCGAGCAAGTGCGGCCTCGTAAAGTTTCTTCGTGTATCGTTCGATGCACCAGACGTTGATGCCATTGCGCTCGCTGCGAACGTTGCTCTACTCCATGCCGGAATTATTTCTCTTCGCTAATTTTATTACACATTCATTGTATATTGTCATTTCGATAACACTATTAATGTGAAATAATGAAAAATGGAGTAATAAATTTTATTTTATCTCTGAATTAAATGTTCGTTTTATTTTTCACTAAGTCACAACAACCGGTTGAGAAGTCCTTGTACACACTGACACACCTTTGAATGTAGTGCAGAAGTAAAAGAGAACAGTATCAAAGTATTTCATTATTGTGCAACGCGGGTCTTTGCATAATGCGTTACACATTGCATTATCTCGCGTTGTATTGAGTAACTCCATACGTGACGACTAGCACTTATTTTTTTATATTTTATTATAATTCAGGTTGATAAATACTTTTGCTTAAATTATTACATAATCAAGATTATTGTGTATTCTACTGACTGTGTAACCTAAATATGAGCATGAATTGTCATAACTGGCTTTTGATAATAGACAAAATAAAATATTATTTCATTAATGTATGTTTTTATGCACAAAATATTTAAAGAAAAATTACGTGTCACATAAATTAAGAAACGGAATATTTATAACATATCCTGTATGATTACAATAACCCATTTAGTTTCAAACCAACTATCAAACACTCATGCAATTTATGATCTGATAAAGAAATATTTCTTACCAAGAGATAACCTCCATCCGTTAAGACTCAAAAATCATAAGATCTACAATTCGTAGTTTTATCTAAAGACAAAACTTCTACGGCTCAAAAGCCGTAGAAACGAAAAGAGAAAGAATCGAAAAAAATTGAAAGTCCAACAATCTAATCATCAAAATGTGAAGATTAACCATTGCGTACCGTGAAGTCTATTACTTCACGTCGGTGATATGCAATATCAATAATTTAAAAGTACTATAATTTTGGTAGAGAACATAAAAATATAAATTATGTTAGAGAAAATATAATTTATTGAAACGGAAACTGACTGTGAAATTCGATTACACTTATTTACCAAAAGCATTAGGTTAAAAACCACCAAGTTTGTTCAATTTGATCGGCATAATTATTACGTTTTGTGAGAAGTAGCCCTATTTGTTTCTCTCTAGTTACAGTAGGAATGAAACTGCTCTATGCTTCGTACCTACTATCAGGCCAGTGTCGATGTAAATAAAAAAATATTATGTCACATTCCATAATTTATGATGTATAAATTTACCATGTCGGTTATGAAACGGGATAGTAATAGTATTTATACAGCACATGAAAGGAATCTCTTATCTCTTTCATCATTTGAAAATTTTCCATCAAAGTTAAAGTCCTAGAAATGATAGGATTAGACTTGTGGGACCAGGATGGTGGTGGTACCACTGTCTCATAGGACACCAACGTTGAGCAGCTTCACAGCGTTTACTCAAGTATTTTATTATATTGCGTCCTGAGATTGGTCTATGCATGTCAGGTTAAAACAGGCCGACATAATTGCGTTGACTATAGACTATAGACTCAATTTATATTGTCACATTAAAATAAGGAAATAGGATTAAACATGCCTATATCTAGAAATTTTTCTTTTGGAGCAAATGGTGGTAATATATATTTTTTTAATGTATACACGACACTTGTTTTATAAAAACCTATTAAATGTGAAAAAGAAATGGGTTTTTTTTACACCTATAACGTTTAAATATTCTATATTATGTATTATCTCATTGTCATATTGTTCTTACAGATACTTTCTAAACGGTATAAGTCACAATTAGGTAATGTTAGTTTAATTAAAACCTATAAGTAACCTTTACCTAAAAGTAAAAACAAATTCAATGGCTTTAGAATTGAGGACGTCGAATATGGAACAAATGTCACAACAAACTACGCACAAATTAAAATCTTCGGACCTGTCTAGATAACGTCACTTAGAAAAATAGAAGATAATTTTGGAAATAAATATCAAAATATATTACGTGGCATAAAAAAAAAATCACTCGCTTTAATGTCATTCCTTCGATAACATAATATTTTGTGACGTTGTTTTGACGGTTCAGTCAAGTCAAGGCGTAATGAATTTCACTTTTGTAGTAAATACATAAACTTCACCACAATCGTAACTCCAAAGCATATACATACCTGGATTTTTCTATCTAAAACACAAATAGTTAAATCAGTTACCTTAGATCAAAACTAAATGAAACACGCCGTATATTCTATTAATATCATTTATTTCCAAAAACCTACAGTTTAACAAGCGAACAATACGACAGACAGACAATTAATGACAAAACCGTATTAGAACCGTACTGGGTTACAAAGAATTGCCAATAGCCAATGAGAGTCGTGTATTCGTCCGCCATATTGGTTCTCCCACCACGCGCGTCCCAAAATGAGGGACACTTCAGTTTCATCTGTCAGTGTCAAGATTCTGTACCTACATCACGTTGCTAACGCCCCGAGCGGTTAATGTTATTTTTAGCTAGTTAATTACAAGCTCGCTCAAAGTTTATATTTCAAATATAAGTGATATTAATAGGTATGTATATGCGTTAACTTTTGTTCGCTATTTATGCGTATTGGTATTTTGTGCAAAAAAAAAATGATTTTCATTTATCATAAATGCGTTTATAGTTTTAATCTATAATGAAAATAGTAAAATATATGTTCATTATTCTTATACCTCTATTTCTACTACGCAAAAAAAAACTATATAATAGTCCTTATACCATTCAAATAATACACACATTTTTTATCAATGAATAATAGGTATATTATGATAGTATATATATACAAAAAATTACGCTAGAATCGCTATTGTTTGTTATTTAAAAAAAACATTTTTTTAATACATCCACCAGTCCATCATTTTCAAATGCTAGAAGTACATTGGTGTAGGTATTGTTTAAAATAATAATTATAACTAATATCATAAATACCTAGAAAAATATTATTGAAGGATATTTGTATGTAGCAAAAAACATCCAAAAAGTGAATATTAAGCAAGCGATTCCCATTCCCAGATCTGTACGTACCGGCACCTTCAATGTACCCTAATTTTTAAAATTATAAATTCAATTATCAATTGGTTGTTGTTTACAAAGGCGTAGGTATTTACTTTTTGGTTTGAGAATAAAACAAAAAAAAGGTGGAAATATAGTATTCGACGTACTTATTTAAAAAAGGCCTACATGCATGCGTGCGTAGTGCCCAAGGTCACGATAGAGTGAGAGAGTAATATTAATATAAATACGTGTTATTATATTATTACTAATAGATAATTAAAAAAAAATTACATATAATAAAACTGTCGATCTTAAACCCTTAACTTTTTCTCAAGTCGATCTTCACAGCAAAAAGTATGGGCATCTCTGATGTATGCATTGCTGCCCTGCGGGTAACATGAAACATGTTGGTGCATACAATTTTTTTATTAATTATAATCACATTATTAATTTTCATAATCAATGAATCTCTACCTCCTCTAGATTTTAATTTATTTGAAGATAGAGAGCTCTATTTCTGCATCAAAATTAATTCGGCGTGGTTCATACTTTAACAATCAATAATTTAACTTAAAAATAATGAGAATTAATTAAACTTTTACACACACCACCAATATTTATGTCTGTAAAAAATCTGCGCTAAATTTACATTCGCAGTCATTTACAGAGGAATAATTTTAAAAAGTGCGCAGCATATAGCGCACAGTCTATTCCTACTTGACAATTCATATAAATTTCCAAAAACTTTAGTTTTTCTGCAGTTCAAATGATATCCTAACAAAAATATTTTATTCAAGTAGAGCAACGTCCGTACCGTATCGCTAGTACATTTCGTTCGCCACATTCCTTAGCACGTTTAAAGCATGCCCTAAACAGCTGATTTCCCCGTCTATATTCTCCTCTCCTTTATCGCCCAGTAAAACAGGAAATAAAACAGAGAAAACTATACTTTATGCGCTCCCTCTAGTGTTGCGCGGCCGGCGTGCGTAACCTATATGCGGCCATTTCGAGATTTACGATCTGGGAATTGTGTGTTAGAGTGAGACAAAAACATTTGACTCTCTGCCGGCGGTAAACTCGAACGAAGCGGGCCCGTTTGTACTGAGAGACCAAGACTCACATAGTATATGCTAACATTTGCGATACTTCTCCTTCAAACACTATCAATATTTAATTATAGCGTTGTATAGCTTCCATCTAATTAACAGTATATGTGACAAAAATATTACTAAATTTCAAGCTATGCAAATATCGTACAATAGATCTTCGATTTGCACATATACTGCCACCTCAAATCGCATACTAGCTCATTTCGTTACATCTGTGTGCGTAAATTAAACTATCCGCATGGGACCGATGAATGTTATAGCTTTCCCTTTTGTTTGGCTAAGTTATTGCTGCGTTAGAGCGAGAGGTCGTAAATCGCGGGTTGCCGTCCGAAGTGACATGTTTATGGGCGGTGCGCGTGCCGCGTGCAGCCCAAAGAGCCCGGCAGTGAGCAGAATGGCGGCGCGGTAGTCGCCGACTTATTTTTATCAGAGAAATTCAAACTTAACACTAACTATTTTGATGGGAAGCACGTGAGGCGATATGAATTTATGGATATATGATGTTAAAAGAAAATATATGCTCCAAAAATATCACAAATTGGCGTCATAGTATCTATTAATTTAAATAATACAGGTACCTATCATTGTTTTATTTTTACTAAAAAAAAACTTTCAAAACGTTCCAAATATGACGCTACGTGGTCGACATAATCATCATTTGGTCGTCTTTTGGCCGAGTCTTTTGGCCACAATATTTTTTTTTTTATTTGAAATTATTTTTAGGTAAATATTACGAAAGAATGTCATCGTGAAAAAATATGTGATTTTTTTAGGCCTAAATATGCCAAGTGTCCTAAATTGTGGCGTAATGTCTCTGAGTTGCCCTTGAATTGTCGCTTCCGCTCATTGGCGAGACACCCGACTAAGTGTTCAATGTCAGTGACACATTTTTTTTAAGGTCAGCATTGTCGAGTCCAAAAACATTTATTGTTCAAGAGCTATACGATAAAATCAATCTTAAAGTGGATTATATTGATCGATATAAAGACAAATATTCTATCTATCTTAGATAGAACCTAGAAGACTTTCAGGTGTCAAAATGGTAGCAGTCGAGATAAAAATTGCTTCATCATAACCAGGATCGAACTGACATTGCAGGTAAAATAAAAAATAAAAAGTTTTTTTTTCTTTGTTTTCATAGTCGCGATGAAAGTGACTATAACTTTCCATCAATTCAGGACTTCCATCAATTTCTAATTGCATGGATTTCAATTAGAAAAAAAGAAAGGTTTACCACCTTCGAATGGTAAAGATATCTACTTATATTTTAATTCACCTCATACTCACACACATATTTTGAGTTTTATGCACAAGACATCCGATGTCGCCAGAGACTATATGGTAGTATTAGCAACCGGACCTCGAAACAAATATTTTTGGATAATATTTTAAGAGCCCAGTCTGTTGTATAATAGTGCGAAGAGGCTGTAGAATCTGAACTGTTTCTAAACCAACTTACTGACTGCTTAGAGCAACTGTTATCATTTTCAGATTATGTTTAGCAATACCTATGCTATTACATTAATCTAGATAGATCCAGAATTTCTATCCAATTTTATGAAAACTTTCACAAAGTACTGAACGTTAAGCCAGCGGTTTATTTCTGTACCCACTTTTCCAACCCTCAACCGTAACAAACAAACTTATGCGACGACAACAACGAGGCACTAATACTACTTTCAATTTACAAACAAGACGTTTGAAAAATTATATATAACTTTATGATATCTATCAACCCTCGAATACAGCGTGATGGTTCAAGAATAGAAATCGCCGATAAATCTATCGGAATGGATCATTCTACAGGTGGCAAGCAACCTGGCCCTTAATTGGAGTCGCCCTACGGCCAATAAATTAGCTTGGCATACTTAACACCGGATTCTGTTTACTACAAAATCGTGAAAGTACGTTAAATATCAACGGTGTAGTCTTTCCTACGGGGCTAAAGTTCAGGATTTGCAAAAATTGCAAAGGAAGAACCTGATATATTAATATCAAGAAGATATAGCTTATATAAATGCAGCCCCTGGATGCAGGCCGCTTCTGACAGAGCGCTCTGGAATTCTTTAGGGGAGGCCTATGTCCAGCAGTGAGCGTCTTTCGGCTGTGGTCTTTGGTGATGATGATACAGCTGGGATTTCATAACTTGTTTTACTATTATTTCTAGATTCTTTACTCGGAATAGATCGAGGAATAGTTGGAATGCTCCAAATAGTTATATTTTATCACGATTTAAATAAAAGCTCTATATCTACCTTAATAACTGGGGGTAGTGTTATGCTAAACCTTTTATGTGGAATATCCTCCCTCATATGACGAGTTTGTGAAAGCTAACTTCGAAATCAAACACTAGATATTCCAACTTTAGGTAACTTTAGGTAATAGGTACCTAATAGCAGGATTGCTGGAAGAAGTTTACCATGATTCTATGATCTCTTTCATATCATTTTTTCTAATAAAAATGATTAAAAAAAAGAATATTCGATTTAATCCACGACTAAGATATTTTTATCTCTCTCACTCTTAGATCACAACTCACGCACCAGAACAAGATAAAACATTATTATGTTAGAAAAGATTTCAGCAACGCTATTTGATAATTGAAAACTCAAATTTTAAAATACTATGTACAATTTGATGATGACTAATTAATACTCAAGGAGGATTTTTTTTTAACTGGCACGGCAAAGTGACTCCACTGTACCTGATGGTAAGCACAGTGGAGTCCAAAAAATTAATACCGACCAGCGAGAAACGATATGGCAAATGGAAAGCATACGGTTTACTTAGCATTAAGCGAAACTGAATGTCTGAAAATGCGCAATAATTCAGTAGCAAGTGAAGCTGTGCTTACATAAGCCAAAACGATTGATATTATTAGTAGTTTAGTACCTACGTCACGTAAATGTCATACTCTTGTGTCTTGGGGACATTATTTTAAATCATCGGTCCATCCTAGTTATATCTACTGGCATTTAAACTCCACTAATTAGAAACAATGAAATCCAGTTCTGGTTTGTTTGACGACAAATGTATTAGCTTCATTAATTAAATCATTTAAACAGGTGTATGAGAACATTAATAGCTAGTGTTCATATGCATCTGATGATGTGTGTGTTAGTTATAATTTTATGCTTGGGGCTTTAATATAGTTAATAAATTGAAAACAAAACCAAGCTTATTATGAGTGCAGTCTAAATCGAGCCTATAGGTACTTGTGTGATCCGCTAGCTAGATGCTAGGTTCCGGTATGGGTCTTTATGAAACTTAAAATTATTTCATAGTTGCTTAGATTGTATTGTAGCTACAAAGCTTGTATAATAGTATTTAGTTAGAACTGTTTCTACGATGTTAGGTATACTTAATAATTAATTATACTTAATCTTAATTATCAATTAATAATTATTTACAGCAAAACAATTATCATTATCTTGCAACCGGTACCTTATTCGCGGGTCGGGCAAAGTGTTATCGGGTTTTTCCATTGGGAAATTCTCAGTAGCAGCACGGAGTCTGGAAAATTGCCCGAAAAATGGCAATAGGCTCGCCTCCTATCACGAGGGACGAAAACAATTTGGCGAAATGTGGGTGCAGAAATGCACCTCTGCCTTTCCCTTCAAGGAATACGGACGTTAGTGTGCATGCATGTATGTAGGGGAAGGTGGGCATGAAAGAGCCAGTTTTAGAAAAGGACTCGTTTTAATATCTAAAACTTAATAAAACCACATTTTTTATATGTTAGTCCGAAACTCATTTATTACTTTATGACATTCAATCAACAATTACTCCTTAGAGATATGTTTCATTATAAAATTCTACCTTTTTTTTAAAGAGGGAAAACGGCTCTTTCATAGCATGTGGTTGTTGAAAGAGCCGCCACTTGTTATGAAAGAGCCGTGCACGATATTACCAACTATTACAATAAATTTCTCCAAAAGTTAAACAACATTAACAACAAATGACATTTTTTTATTAGAATACCGTAACAAAAACTAACCAACATTAGTTAATTAATAACACTCATTTCAAAATTCGTAGCTCTTGAAAGTGATGTGTTTTCTAGTTTTTCTAATGGCTCATATTTATTTCGGTGCATAAATCCTCTGAAACAATTGTCACTACTACTAATAGCTACTGTATAATCGTATGTTAATTATTTAGATGCAGTTTTTAGGTAATCAGTCTTTTGTTCCTGATCCAAAATGAAAATACGTTTATTGCTTGTATTTGGACAATGTTTGTAGGTCTGTTCGCCATACGATTTAATTTTTAGGCCCCTTGCGTGTTTTTTTTAGGTTATGCTGTTTCTGATGATATTTTAATGTCTATAACCAAATAGCAAAGGTTCAAAACAGGTTGTTATGAAAGACCTAGGCATGAAAGAGCCGGCTGTTTCATCACATATTTAGTTAGCTCTTTCAAAACAAGTAGCCAATAAATGCAAAAACCTTAAAAGTATATCATCAAATTACGAATACTGTCCATTAAATATTACAATTAGAAGGTAAAATGAGTGCAGACTCTAGTTGTAATGTAATTTGGATGTCAAATCAAACCATAGTATAAAAAAATGGTTGGAATAACAGCATAAAAACTTACTTTTGAATGCCTCTTTTTTCGATAGCCTCCTGCTCCGTCACTACACTTCCGAGAACTATCAAATCTTTGTGGGCCACAGATAGTCGATGTTTCCACGCGAAAATAAAATTTAAATGATGATAATTTCAAAAGGTCGGGTAAAAATCCAAGTGGCTCTTTCAAAACATGTCTCTTTCATGCCCACCTTCCCCTACCTATGTATATGTATACTATCTTATTACGCCACATTTGAATCGATACAGGCTTATTTCAAATGCAATAAATTTGTATATCACGAGTGATGTAAAAAAAACCATAGGTGTTCCTTATCCAGGTAAAGGTGTATGCAAGGTGAAAAAGGGTCAAAACAACATTTTATGTAAGTCGCATATGTCCAAGCCCACGTTTACAAATATAATTCGATGCATTCACCAAAATCGTTACGGTAAAAGCCAAACCAACTCTATGTTTTCTATTTTAGTAATCGGAAAGGGCAGCATTACTATTCCAAATCACTTTCCAAACCTTCACGTATTAACATATTTAAAACAACGGTACTCGTATAAATATAGGCAGGTAAGCGTCTGTTTACATACAAATATGGAGATTACGACGCCTACATGAGGAACCGCTTAGTAGTGGACATTTAAAAACCTTTAAACGGCTTGTTTACTGCTTTTTTGCTCATGTTATCCTGGTAAGGCAAGATTACGCTCGCACCTGATTGTATCTGCAGTGAGGTGAATATTGAGCTTCCATTGTCATAAAATAATTAAAGAAACATCATCAGTTAATTAAATTATTGTGGCTTGTTGGTAACTGGATATACATAGGCTAAGGCGGGAACGCGTAACTTTGACGGTACTTAAACATTATGTGTGAAGGTCATCAATTCTCGAAATTAATCAATTCAATATTATTATAAATTTCACCAGCTTAAGGAGGAATACATTGCGATAGTTATAATATCAGGTACACTCTGACGAACCTCAAGATTTACGTATTATGGGACAATTACGTTAATGTAGAAATGTAGAAAATAAAGTACATTGTACTAACCAGACGTTAGCGAACCAAGATCATATTATTATTTTTTTCTCGAGGGTTTATCACCTGTCATCATCATCATCATCATCAGCCCATATACATACGTCCATATACGTTTAGGCCTTAGTCCACCACGCTGGCCTAGTGCGGGTTGGCGGACTACACACCTAAGAAATTCCTAAGAACTTTTTAGGTGTGCAGGTTTCATCACGATGTTTTCTTTCACCGTTAAAGTACGTGATAATTCATTGTGAATACACACATAACTTCGAAAAGTCAGAGGTGTGTGCCTGGGGTTTGAACCCGCGACCGTCGAAATTCTCGACCGCGTACCTAAACCTCAAGGCCATCACGACTTATATTTATCACCTGTACATTTTTGAAAATAAACCGTCAATATAATTGTATCGCCCCATTAAACTACTGACTGATTCCGACAAGCGACACTTAACGTCATAACAATATGATTAAGAACAATATTTAGTTCCTTACTCTATATGACTTTAAAACGATAGTTAGAAATAAATAGAAAACCATCCATCGCATTGAAATTTTCTGCAATCTTCAAGCTTCAACACTATACTCTTACTATAGGTTCTATTGATTATTTATTTTGAATATTCACTAATAAGACATCGTGTTAAAGTCTTTGTCTATTGACCAACTGATGGTGGGCAGGTGAATTTGGCTGGCATCCAGACATTGTTATCCTACATAGGATTACAATCCTAAGAAGCAATACGTCATTAGTATATTCCCTATATGGATGGTAGAGTGCATAGATATTAATTTATATATCTATACAAATACGTATAATAACACCTCTATTTCCCAAGAAGTAGGCATGTACGAAATGTTTTATGATTATTCAGGTAATATTTCCTAAAGAAACAGAACCGCGCATGCTAGTTCGTGTAGTCACAGCTTCGTGGTCCCTACCAACTCAGAACGAAAATATTCACAAATTCGTATATTTGTCGTACCATGAAGCTGTGGAATATGTAGTTTGACAGCTCACTTGTTCCCTATTTCCTATTATCTTAGGTCCTTTAAGCGTAGTGAAGAAGTATCTCAGCAGATTCATCATCATCAGCCCATACACGTCCCACTGCTGAGCACGGGCTTCCTCTACCATTGAGAGAGTCTAGGCCTTAGTCCACCACGCTGGCCTAGTGCAGGTATGCGGACTACACACCTAAGAACTTATAAGTGTTCAGGTTTTATCACGATGTTTTACCTTCCTTCACCGTTAAAGTAAATGATAATTCATTGTGAATACACACAAAAACCTTAACCTCGAAGCCATCACTATTTTAGCACATTAATATAACCGTATCGAAATAGGTGTCTGTCACCACGTGATGCTCTATTTGGATAATACCTTATTTACATCAGGTAGTCAGATATTACTTTTTCATGTCAGTACAAAAAAATCCAGTCCTCTTTGGTGATTGTTGTAATATACTTTTCCTTTTCACAACTACCTCAATTTGTAAGCGGAACTCAACTCGTTGAGTTTAACAAATTTGCCTGAACTCTGATGTTGAAAAAAGGGAAATAAAAATTATTTATCGCTTCATATTTCAATATTGATCGCTACATCACTCACAGCTTGAGTAATTTGTACGTCTACAAGTTTCACTGCGAAACAACAGAGCTGTGTTGCTAAACCGTCATATGAAAAAACCGTAACTAGTTTTCTTTAAAAAATTAAGCATCTATTTAAAGTCACGCTGCGTGTGCGCTGTTTATTACGCTAGAATGTCATGCGATGACCTATTGACATGCCTTTATAATTCATTTGTGAACTGAGATTTAATAACAGACTGAAGTAGTATCTTTACGATGGCCGATATGAAGAAAATATTCTGAAACATGGTGAGATTAAACAGTGGAGCAACCTACTTTTAAAAATCATGAGATAATTTCGTTTGAAAGATTCATAGTTAGACTAGTAAAGAATATTTTAATCTGTTGATTTTTTTTCATTCCAAAAATTATTCTCTTTAAACTTTTTTAGTACAACAGCTTTCAGATTCTTGTCAAAGCTACCCCTAACAAATGTCACATGTCGCTTGGAAGGGGACTCTATACCCCTCGTGTTTCAACATCCTAAACACGAAGAACGATGCAAGCTATCTACGTTAAATATTTTTCTATTAGTTATTTATTCGTTCTTAAAATAGGTACACTATTAAGAGCAGCTAAGGATTGTTTGTATGTAGTTCTTATAATACAATGAAAATTTAGAGCTACAAAAATACCAGAGAGCATAGAATTTGATTTAGAGAGAGAGAGGTTACAATTTATTGTGCTGGTCTATTGTGGTTAATTAGCGAGGACGCGCTGGCCTAATTAATGCGAATTGGTGTTCTACAATTAATATCTAGGAAACTCCTCTTGGAAAACCACTCTTACTCTTATCTTCCTTAAGATGTTTACCGTCACCGTTAAATTATGAATGTAGTCGTACAGCAATATATTAAATTTCACAATTAAGTTTATTATCTCATTTACTTCACTGTAATATGAGCATTAAGCTATTGAAAACGAAAATAAAAGCAACCTTGTTTGGTCGTAAATAAAACTTAGGTGGTTGATGAATAAATCATAGATATTGCATTAGGATGTCCGCTACGATGTGACTAATGTTTCCCATTACTAAACAAGTAAAATAATATTCAAATTACATCGAATTTCATATATTTAAACAGTTATTGCGTTTAGAGGGCGAGCTTATTGCCGTTTTCGGGTATATTTCCAGACTCCGTGCTGCTACTGAATTTCATAATCGAAAAACCCAATAACACTTTGCTCAATCGAACCTGGGACCAATATCGCACAGCACATAGTTGGGCCACGAGACCATCCCTATTACATAGGACTGATACATCCCTGGTGAAATGTGTGTGCAGAAATACACCTCTGCCTACCCTTACAGGCGGGGATTATGAAAGACATTATATTTAATATATGAAAAAGTATGGTGATATCATATGTGATACTTCATTATGAATACGCGTAACTTTGAGACCTTAGAACTGTGAGTCTGCCTGCAACTGCAATTTTCGTGGTCTGGTTCATTTCCCACTTATCTTTGCGGTCTTTTATTATTTATGTTTTTAAATTCGTCGATCGTAGACCAACCACTCGTTTTTTTTTATGTGAATCATGTTATATTAAATTAAATTAAAATAAAGTAGTTTTCTTTAATAAATTAAAAAGGAACCTGAAAAGCAATAAAAATATTTCGCAAACCATCGTTTGGCCAGCGTGGTGGACTAAGGCTAAGACATTCTCCATACGGTCTGATAAAAAAGAAGAAAGTAATTGTAATCTATGATATGTAGGGTAAGGTTGCTTAAGACGTACCACGGCTTAAGTCGTACCCCGGCAATATCTCCTCTGATACTTATAAGTAGCGTCAGCTAGTATTGTCAAAATGAACATTTCAGTCGAGTAAGCAAACGTTACCAAATACACCGCCGACTGCCTCCGTGAAGCAAAAATATTGAAAAAGTAAGTTTTTTATACAGTTGTCATTAAATTTTATGATACATTTGTAAGTTTTTTTATGGCAGGACTGTGATATCGATCTTTTTTCTTTATTTACATCAATTTGTATCACTTATTTGGCGATCGTTTAGGCGTATTCAAACGGTCGAACTTTATGAGGTTATGTCTATATTTTAGTTTTAAACTCGCAAGTCCCCACTGCTTAAGTTGTACCTGTACAAAATTCCTTACTCGTACCGGTACGACTTAGGTATTAAGAAAATTTACGTTATTTTTGTCAGGTAATTCTGGTGGAACACCATTCGGTTGCTCAAAAAAATGGATGGATCACATCAAAACTTTTTTTTCAATGGATCCAACATTTCATCAAATGTACAAGATTAGAAAAAAGTGATCAAAAACAAATTTTGCTTTTACTAGAAATTTAAAAGTGAGCCAATCGGCTCGCGAGTATGGCATAATAATGCTATCTTTCCCTGCTCACATGACCTATCGCCTTCAACCGTTGGACAGATCGTTCTTCAAATCATTGAAACGCGGTTATAATGATGCCCCATCTTCGTGGCTCCGCTCAAATCCTGGTAGTGTCATAAAACCAGCCAATGTTGCAGAGCTGCTTAGAAAAGCGTACCATAGGTCGGTTCGTATGGATATAGCGCTAAATGGTTTTAAAGCAACAGAGCTTTGGCCTTGATTACCTTGGCTATGACCTATATGCTGGCGTTGAAAACAAAATAAAAAAATATATTTGTGATATCTGTGTATCTCAATAATGTTCTAATTAAACATTACCTACTTTTTTTGAAGAGATTTTATAATTTGACCTATTTTTATTTTCTGTTAAGTATAATTTAGTATTTTTAGCTTCGACTTTATACCCAATAACCATTTTTTTTTATCTCGGACTAAATTGTTTGTAGTTTTTAGTTGTGCATGTGATCTTTGAATATTTAAGTATTTTTCTTTAAAAAAAATAATATGTTTACTAACATTTGTTTTCTAAGTACGACTAAGGCTATAGGTGGTACGAATTAGGCGACTAGGTGCCTTAGTCGTACCGAAGGTATGTTTTTCAAAAACGATAAAATACCTATTTTAATTAAAAATATCCAAGTTTCTATGATTGTTACTTAAAAGCCAATTAAATAAAGATTCAGTAAATGTAGAAGATTTTGTTTTATTTCAATTGCAGTGAATATTACAGTGGAATTTCCTTAGGGGGTACGACTTGAGCAACCTTACCCTATTTCAAATTATACAAACTTATACACAACGTACAAAACTCGCAAGCCACGATACTTCACTAATGCTTGTCCGCAATTTCTTAAAAACTACGGAAAATCTTTTCACATTCGCTAACAATAGGCCGAGTACAGCATCACCAACATAAATATTATTAATAACCGCGTCCCATACTGAAGTTTCATTCGCTCACAAAAGAAAAACTCCGCTCCATGTAACCTATGCATTGCCATCTGTCTTCTCCACAAAAGCCGGACATTATTGTTCGGTCCAAACACTCCTAAATCTTCGGAAAAGTAATATATATTCGTTTTGCCCACTGCGGTGTGGGATACGAAGATGGGATGTGCCAGTCACTGCGTTTCCTACTTTTGTTTGTGTGGAATGCTTGGTGTAATTTATTTCGGTATTTTTCACGAATTGAAAATTGCTAGAAAGTCCGCCTTACGTCTTTAGTTTAATGAACAAAAAGGGGTAATTTGTTTTATTAACTCATTCACTTACGGATGTATCTCCGAAGAGGTAGGTAGCTGTGTTATTAATTCTGCAAAGATATTACTGCAAAGATCATAAGGAAGAATATGTTTTCAAAAGATCGAGTGTTGCGTAAAACAACAATTTTATTATTGAAACCCTTGGCAATAATATATATTGTGAGATATTAATTACAAGATCTATTGTTTTAGTGGAATAGAAATGTTAATTAGCTTTTATTACAATTGCTCTTATTTAGGACATAGTAGGTACGATAATCTAGCTAATTATAAAATAATGTGTTTATTTAATTGAGGTCTTAACGTAACAAAGCTAAGGTAACAAAGTAAATTATTATATCATCCAAGGAGAAAACGTATGAAATTATTGTTTTTAAAAATATACCTTCGTTTGGCGTAATATATTTTGCCATTCGTAAATTGTTCTTCACTGCTTCTTAGTGAAGAAGCAGTGATGGCCTCGAGGTTTAGGCGCGCGGTCGAGAATTTCGGCGGTTGCAGGTTCAAACCCCTAGGCACACACCTCTGACTTTTCGAAGTTATGTGTGTATTCACAATGAATTATCACTTGCTTTAACGGTGAAGGAAAACATCGTGATAAAACCTGCACACCTAGAAGTTCTTAGGAATTTCTTAGGTGTGTAGTCCGCCAACCCGCACTAGGCCAGCGTGGTGGACTAAGGCCTAAACCCTCTCAGTTGTAGAGGAGGCCCGTGCCCAGCAGTGGGACGTATTTGGGCTGATGATGATGATGATGATGATGATGAAATTGTTACTAAGTTATACAATGCGAATTTAATCCTAACTACGTGTAAATAAGATTCAATATTGAATGAACCTGTTTTCATATTATTGTGGTTGACAACCCTCTACTCTATCGTATAGAACAGGTTGCAAATATGAATGAACATGAGCTGTATTATGACACTTAAACTTGACCATGTACATTATTTCATTAGAGTCCCCGCAACCACACAATCAAATAGCGGTGTAATCTTGATAATAAAATGAGCATATTTTTAGCTATTTTTTTTAATATTATATTCTACCCAATACCATCTATAAAAATATGTGTCTTATTCACAAATAAATGTCTGCCTCAGTGGTCGATTTGTCGGCCAAAAGTGTCAGTGAGATTTTCCTTCAGAAAATTCTCACTTTCAGGACGAAGTCTGCAAATTCACCCAGTAAACCACAAAGAGCTTGCTCTGTACTGTGTGAATCGACGTAAAAGTGAGACAAATGGACTAATCATTAGTGATCATTAGATTTATTTTCCTTTTGCAATGAATTACAGTATAATTGTTAAAATAAAAATTTAAAAAAATCAAAATGACTTTGTTCCAAAGTAATTAAATTCAGTCAGTCGACCTTTGCGTACAGGCTTTTGGAAAAAATTTAAGCCCTTCGGACATTGGCAAATATTTCATTTAAATAAAATTAGGCCACGCTTATAAAAAGAGTGTTAATTAAAATCAAATTAATCACTTAAACCCACCCAAAGCGAGGAAACAGAAACAACAAAATCCATCAAGCCGAAAAACTATCCCGTGTTGAGTTTCGTTTTCAAAAGTGGTTCATTCCCGGTATTATATAATGGACACGCGTAATTTGAGAATAAGCCCCGTAAAGCAGCGTCAAAATATGTAAAGATTTTTATCTTTTCCGTAAAATGGCTTGGGAAAAAACATAAAGAAGGTGGTGTCACCTGATCCCGACAGTTGGGATTTATTGCGCTCGGTGTGGCCGCGGCCTAAGGTCGACTCTCAGAGTTATGACGCTTGGATATAATTTACCTACGTGTGTTGTGGCCAGGTAGCTGCATTTGCTGAGACATTGCAGAAAACATGTCGGAAAACTATGGAAGCAATGGGTAGCTAGTAGGTACTGTGTTAGTCGTTTTGCAAGAAATAAAACACCATTTTATTTATAAATAAAGAACTTAGGCATAGACTCCTCTATGAATAACCGAATTCAAGCTCAGTCCATTTCTACGTCAGTCTATTCGATATGGAATGGATTCTTCTATATTATTTCTACGTATATATCCTTATCTTCAAAGTGCCAAAACCTTTGGTTTCGTAATATGAACATCACTATCCATGCGTTCTCTACCTAAAAATGTACCTCACAAACCAACAGTAATTTTCTATAATTAGATTCGTGTATCTCATTTGAAAAAAAAAAATTATAAAATCTCTAACGGATCAAAACAAAGACAGATGTATCTTCTACTTATAACCACGAATGTGTAAACGCAATATAGTGTTTGTCCCTAGCTTACCTCGAGAAATAATTACGGGATTTCATTAGGCTTAAATAAGTGAATACCCCGATTAAATCAATAACATCGTGAATATTCTCTTTATTGTTTTTCTTTACTAGCAGTTGTCAACAAAAAAACGAAAAGCTGAAATGGTAATTAAAAGGCAAATGACTTACTTTCTATTTTGGCTAAGAAAAAATATTTCTCGTCATATTGTTATTCGTCATAATATTCTTTAAAGGCCTAAACCATCCCAGTTATAATGGAGGCACGTGCCCAGCAGTGGGACGTATATGGGCTGATGATGATGATAATTATTATTCTTCTTTAATTACTTTTATAGTTTTAAATAATGAAAGAAGTCCACAAAAGGTCTAACCGTGGTCACCCTACCCATATGTGACGAGAAATAAAAGTATTCTGAAGGATAATGATCGCGTGTGGATGAGTCAGTTTTCATATTTCTCGGAGTTTTCATTACAAAATGTTTTAAGTCCACTTTTGTGATTAAGCTCGGTAACATTGTTTTATCTTCACTATCTAGAATAGGTAGTCGGTGTTTATAGACGACGTGAGTCATAAGTAATTATTAAAGCTTCATTAGTTAGGTACTGAGTCTTTTAATAAATTATTTACTATTTTTAAGGCGTTTTTAAAAGTCAGCCATGTATTGTGTGTTTAATGATAACTTTAAAATATTTGCCTATATGACGTCATAAGGGTGGAAAAATATAAAATAAAATAAAATAAGCATGAATAATATGTATACAATGAATACGAAATCGCTCTGTAACTTATAACCATTTATCTTTCACTGCACGTCGCAGCTAAGCTGCCAAAATCAAATTAAAATAACAACCACCACTAAAACCTTCTCATTACAACCGAAAGACAATCGTTTAGAACCGAAAAAAACCTTAGGCCTACAAATGTACTCAAAAAATGCATGATCTTAAATCAATAAAACGTAATAACAACCTTTGACCTTCAAATGTAATATGAATCATATGTAGCGGTAATAAAATACTATTTTCGTCTACAGAAATATAAGATGTGCCATTACGGCTGGCGATCGGAGAAGCTCAAGTAAAATGGAAAGAGTCTCCGAGAAAATTGGCACAAGTGGTTTTAGCCAGGGCAGGCAAGTCAGGGGTAATGCGGGACGAGGGGCGTTAACGAAAGAGTAAATACCCCGTAGACGTACATTTTACTTCGGTGAATTCAAACGTATGAACTCAGTGACGCGTAGAGACAATGTCTTGTACTCGACCGCTAGTGTACGAATGAATGATACCTAAAACTCTTTTATCATACACGAAAGAATATTGAAATTTAAATATTGGTAGTAAAGAAGGTACAGTTCGATTGTTAAATATCTTAATCATATTAGTTATAAGGTTAAGGTGCATGGGCTAAAATCTAGATATTGCTTTTTTAGTTTTCATCATCAGCCCATATACGTCCCACTGCTGAGCACGGGCCTCCTCTACAACTGAGAGGGTTTAGGCCTTAGTCCACCACGCTGGCCTAGTGCGGGTTGGCGGACTACACACCTAAGAAATTTCTAAGAACTCTTAGGTGTGCAGGTTTCATCACGATGTTTTCCTTCACCGTTAAAGTACGTGATAATTCATTATGAATACACACATAACTTAGAAAAGTTAGAGGTGTGTGCCTGGGGTTTGAATCCGCGACCGTCAAGATTTTTAGTTTTATCATTCCATTTTTGACAAGCTGGCTACACTAGCATTTAACGATAAGTGCAGAGATCAAAATCGTGTATCAACTGTATAACGACGATTACGAAAATCTCAAACCATTGATAAAAATGTCAGTCTGTGTTAGACAGATCAGAATCATAATTATAATCAAGCTGTGGGTCGCGTACACACGTACATAGGTAGGTAACTACGGCGGATTTCATGCCCAATATGTGGTGGTCGCCATAACATGGTCGCATTCACATGACAGATATCTACAACCAACAATTAGGTTCAAAGGAACGTCGCTCATAAATTAAAACAAAATAGAATTATTTCACTTTTTCTGTGCTATGGAGGAAATTATATTTAACTACGGCGTGGCTCCACCATTCGTAGAGATGTTTTCCCTCGCCGTTAAATTGTTTAGTACATTTCTAATAATACTTAAAAACAATTTTGTGTATGAAGCTAAATAATAAATATAAGAAAACAAAAATGAAAGGTTCTTATTCACAAACATCGTATACTATCTTAAATCTTACTTTAAAAGTCAAAGAGATATTAAAATAGAACACTGGTTACATAAAGTTATGAATCATGTGCTAATAATTGTCTTTTTAAAAAAAAAAAGCTCAATAACACGAACATTACTAGTGGTTCCCAAATAAATAAATATATTTTATCATTACTAAAGATGATCTATCCTTTCTGTGCTAGCTACTCTATGCGACGCAGTATTGGGGTGGCCGTCGAATGTTCGCCCAGAGATAGGACTCGCGACAAGATGTATTGCTGCTTACGAAAAATTTTCAACAGTCTCTATCGGATTGGCCCCGAACGGAAAATAAGAGGGGACACCGACAAATAAATGAACGTTGTAAATATCCCTATGACAATAATACAGGTCAGCAATAGATATCTCTCTGCAGATAGTAACGCATTATTAATGTAACAAAAACACAGAAAAAACGACGATTGATTGTTATAAGATAAAATAATGGGCGGAATTGTGTAAGTTTGCGTGAAATTCTCTTTAGAGGCTTCATTTTATTGATGGCTACGAGCGAACGATGAGAACTGTTTTATATGAATTATTTATCCAATGTTGTTTATTTGTACACCTTCTTACACTTATGATGCACAGTCATGTCTACTAAAACGTAAAAGCTTATTTATTTGTTTAAGATGATTTGTTAATGTTAAAGTTCGCGCAGTCGTCGTAAATCTTCGACAAATTTTAACGAAAACATTAAAGAAAATAAACTTCATAAATAATTTATATTGTTTCGATACCTTTCCAATTTTTGTGATTCATAGAAATATTTTCAATGACTAATAATATTTGAGAAAGCAATATATCACTGGCAAGATAACAGTAACCAATTCAATTAAAAATCCAAATCACACATTCCAAGCGAAACCGTCGTGGATTTTTCTTTCGAAATTTATGTCCGCCGACGCCTCTAGAGGGCGCTGTTCGGGGTGGTAGCGGGCGAGGGGGGGCGCGCGGGACGGGGGTGCGACTTCATTTCGCCCGCGTCGTTTATCTTGAGAAACATAATTCAGCAGCGAAGACTCCGTCAACTTATTCCTATTCTTTCGCCTAAGCGTAAAATGGGTGTATGTATTTTTGCAACGAGGTAAATGGCTGCTTTAGGTATTATTATATATATAAGATTCTATCCGGTTGTTAATTTACTATCGCATCCTTTAAGAGTTCATTATGAAATGGGGAAATATTAAATTATGTAATTACATAAAGAAAATGTATAGGTAGATGATATATTTAACGAAATTTCACGCCTGCGTTCCCCGAATGGGTAGGCAGAAGTGCATTTCTACACCCACATTTTTGCCAGATATGTATTAGTCCAACGTAACAGGGGGCGAGCCTAGTGCCGTTTTTCGGGCATACTTTCATACTCCGTGCTGCTTTTGAGAATATCTTAATGGAAAACCCAATAACACTGTCCTAACTGGAAATCGAACCTCTAGATCGCATAGCACATACTTGTGCCACTAGACCGCGAGGCAGTTAAATTTATATAAACGAAGAAATAAAATTGATAGAGTCTAGAAATTATAAAAAAGGGATGACACAATTCAGAAATTGCAACAGTTATGGTCCAAATTGTGTGATCCATAAATATTTGTTTTGGGTCTGGGTGTTTGTGAGACCGAAAAGTCTCTCGTAGTTTCCCACGACACAGGACTTGTATCTTAGTGTGGGATCAGAACTATGTATGTGACTGTTGGGTGTATTTATTTATTTATAAATGGACTGGTGAAAGAGGTTTACGTCTACTTGGCTTTACACTACGGTTGCTTTACAGGTCGTTAGGTATGTTTAGTATATTGGGCTTCCGACATTTTCGCTCATCGGGTAACAGGGTTGTCTCATTTAAACTGACACTACTTCGGTACAGCCGGTTGGCTTGTACTTTTTTTTTTTTTTTTTTTTTTTTTTTTTTTTTTTTTTTTTTTTTTTTCCGCGGGGAAAATCCTATTTACGGACCATCCCACCCCCGGAGGGGCGAGGGTGTGTCGGACTCACCGGCGCCTTCCGACCCAGCATAGATGTTACCGCCCGTGGTTGTTGCGGGCGGCCGCTGGGCCGGGTCCCTACCAAAAATTAATGCGCCGTAATACCGACTAAAAACCCCGCGACGGCCACCATCGGCGCATTCAGCGAGACGGCCCCGGAATACCCTGAAGCCAGAGCTATGGATTGACCCGGGACCGCCTCTGCGCCGTGCCAAAAGCATGCCAACAGATGTTAGTTCCTACTCGGGGGCCGCCAAGGTAGGGACGGCGGCCCCGCGTGGCCTCTGGGCGCCGGGCTAGATGTTGTCCCGGCGCCTCCTACGTCGCCTATTGCGACGAGCGGGATCGGTCTGCTCCCGATCCCGCTCCGCGCTCTCCTTCTGCGAAATGACACGTTCGCAGAAGGAGAGCATAGCTTTCCACGACCTCCGGCTGCCGACCATGGCAGCGACCACAGTCGGCAGCGAGAGGTCTCTCCCCACGACCGCTACTAGAGCGCTGCGCTCCTCGTCCCAGGCTGGGCACTCCTCCAGCGTGTGCTGGGCCGTGTCCTCACGGCAGTTGCCACAATGGTGGCACACGGCGGACTCCTCCACTCCAACGATGCGACACAGGTACGCACCGAAGCAGCCGTGCCCGGTGAGCACCTGCGTCAGCCGGAAGGTCGGCGCACCGTGGCGCCTGTCCATCCACTGCTGGAGGACAGGGCGCACTGCCGCGACGGTCGCTACGCCAGCACTTGGACTCTCCAGCCTGGAACGCCACTCCACCACGGCGGCGCTGCGGAGGGAGGCCAACATGGCCTCGACCTCTCTGGGGGCTGGTCTCTGCCCGGTTCGCCGGTACGCCTCCTCCCGCCAGAAGAACACTGACGAGAGGGACTGGGCGTCCAGCTCCCAGGGCAGAGTACCCGCCAAAACACAAGCCGCCTCGTGCGAAATCGTGCGGTACCCTCTAACGATTCGCTGCGCCACTATACGCTGCGGACGATGCAGCAGGCGGACGCAGCGAGCGCCGAGGGAATTGGCCCACACGGGACACCCGTACAGGGCCATGGACCGCACGACTCCAGCATAAAGGCTTCGGCAAGGGAAGCCAGGACCCTCAATGTTGGGCAGCAGGCGACTGAGAGCACCCGCTGCCCGGACCAACTTCGGCGACAAAATTTCAAAGTGCGCACGGAATTTCCACCGACTGTCCAGAATCAGACCTAAGTACTTCATCTGGGAGCCGATGGAAATCCGCACGCCCTCCACCATCAGGTGCGCCTCCGGCGGTGGCCTAGACCGAGGTCCGTGAAAACACAGAGCCTCAGTCTTGTGCAGGGCCACCTGGAGGCCAAGTCGCCGAATCCTGCCCACCACGAGTTCAGTCCCGAACCCGGCGAGCAGGGCGGCCCGCTGTGGGGTCCTGGCCGTCGCTGTCACCAACGTGTCGTCCGCGTAGCAGACGACAGCGACGTCCCGAAGGTTGGCACCACGAAGCACCCAGTCGTATCCGATGTTCCACAGGAGCGGCCCGAGAACCGAGCCCTGTGGAACACCGCACGACACCGCCCGACGATGCCACCCGTCGGCGCCCGGATACACGACGCACCTGTCACACAAGTACGCCTGCACCAGACGCCGTAGGTAGGGCGGAACCTCGTGGTACCGCAGTGCCTCATTGATGCAGGCCCAGGGCATGGTGTTGAACGCGTTGGCGATGTCGAGTGACACCGCCACGACGCACTTGCCCCGAGACACTGCATCCTCCGCCTGTGCCCTGACTCGCAGAATCGCGTGTATCGTCGACCGGCCCCTCCGGAACCCGAACTGGCAATCTGCCAGGTCCGGGCCCGTGCTCTCCAGATGCTCGACGAGGCGCGCGTGCAAGATACGCTCAAAGAGCTTGCACACCTCGTCGAGCAGCACGATGGGCCGGTACGCCGATGGCGAGTCTGCGGGTCGCCCCTCTTTCCTCAACAGGACAAGCTTGCCCGTCTTCCACCGCGACGGGAAGCTGCCCTGCTGCAGGCACGCGGAGAACAGGCTGCGGAGCCTCGTACCCAGCGACTCGACGGCGAGCACCCAGATACGTCCAGGCACCCCGTCGAGCCCCGGGGCCGAGTTCTTGCCCCGCAGCCGAAGCACTGCCGCCTCCAGCTCTTCAGGCGACACCTCCGGGATATCCCTTGCCGAATCCAACGACGATGGCGCCGGTGGACGTGGCGCCATCGGTGGAGGAGTGAACTCCTCGGTGGCCGGGAACAAAGCCGCGACGACGTCCTCGACGAGGTCTGCCCGAAGACTCTCCGTCAGCGGGGGCGCCCATGGGCGGAGCTTGCTCAACGCCACACGGTATGGACGCCCCCACGGATCTCTATCGAGAGACCTCCGGGACTCCTCGTAAGCCGCGGCCTTTGCTCGTGCAATGGCCACCCGCAGCGCTCTCTTCGCCCCTCTGTGGAGGCCATAGAGCAGCCGCTCCTGTTCTTCGTCGCCAGGTCGGCGGACCCGACGACGACGGTGCCTGGAGAGTCGGCGTAGCGCAGCTGCGCAAGACGCGCGCAGCTGCGAAAGCTCCGCCGACCACCAGTACACCTGGCGCTTTGCCGGGAGGCGGGTGACCCGGGGCATCGACGCGTCGCAGACGCGCGACATCGCCACCCCGAACCATTCCGCCTCCTCCTCGACCCGCACCGGTCCGTCCGGTACGGAGATCCACGCTTGAACAAGAGCGGCCTCTTCCGCAGCCTCCACATCGAGGCGCTTAGCGGCCCACCGCCGGCCGCCCGTGAATCAGGTAGCGGGACCACCACCGGGCTGGGTAGGGGCCCGGGAAGCAGAGACGCTGTACCGGATGTAACGATGATCGGACAGCGTCTCCTCGTCAACCAGGACCTTCCAGCCCCGGACACGGCGGGCAAGGGCCGGGGTGGCGAACGTTATATCCACCACCGAACCGCCATTATGCCGCACGCACGTGTCCTCCGACCCCCGATTCAGGACGACCAGCCCGATGGAAATCGCCCATTCCTCCAGGGCCCTACCCCGCGCATCCGTCACCGACGAGCCCCAAGCCAAGGACTTGGCGTTGAAGTCGCCGGCGACTAGCACGGGGTGGGACTGGCTGCCTTGCACCACCAGGGCCCCCAGGCGGACCAGAAAACTCTCGAATTCCGCCAGGGACCTGTTGGGAGAGAAGTACACTCCTACGACCCAAATCCCCCCCAACAGGACCGCCACGCATCCCGAGCCCTTCGCTACTTTTTCGAAGGGCGGGGATCCGGCGGCGCCCCGAGTGATGACGGCCACCAAGCCATCCAGGTCCCCAGCCCAGTCATCCCGGGGAGGAACAAAGTATGGCTCGGAGACCACAGCCACTTGAATCGACCACTGCGCCAGGGTTGGCTTGTACTGACAGTCGTGTGTTTCATACAAAATCCTTCAATAATCATTAATTTAATGGTCAATAAGTAACAGTACATAGAATAAAAAATTAAAAAATTGAAAAGTCAGTTCCGTCAATAACGTGGACCATTCTCTTTTTCAATCCAAAGGCAGCCTGAGTGCAACAAGCAGATACTTATTCACAAAATGAAAATCTCTTTCTACATACCTACTATTCCATAAATCCGGTAAACTTTATTCAACAAAATATAAGGGAAATGAAGCGCATAATATGTTTTATATACGTTTGTTACACTCTACATCTACTACATCAACCCTCAACACTTTAGATCCATATATAGCTTGACTTGAAAAACACAATTTTTTCGTTTTCAATCATTATAATATGTTGAATTGTCTGGAAAAAATCGCAGCTAGCGATAAGACCGCCTGTTGAAGCCATATATATTTTAAGTTGTATGTCATTTACGTTATATTTCCTTGTATAATATTAAATAAATAAATATTGTCTAAAGGTACATCCACATAAAACCGTTCGACATCTGCGTCGCGCCGCAAAAATAAGGGCGTTTATTTTGTTCTTAGTGAAGCTTAGCCAAGAAAAGTATGGGGGCATATTTCAGTCAGTAACCGAATGTAATGGCGATATGATATTGAGTGGGACGCTATCGGTCGGCTGCCAGTCTACAGCTCGTAAATAACACGAATTCATTACTCTCCCCCATAGTGTGGATGCTCAGAAAAATGTTTAATGTCGTTGTGCAACGTTTAGATGGTGATACACAGCATTAGGTATTTAGAAGATCGAGAAATGTGGTTCTGTGTGGAATATTCCTAATGTTATATTTATTATAGTAAACACGAGAATATTGCGTTTTGCGTATATGTTTGTCACGATTTCACACTTTAAAATATTGGTACAGCCATAAGACCTTAAAAACGATAAGGGGTACCTTTTTATAACATTATGTCAAGGCTATTTTTTTATTATTACTGAGATAACTTTGTTTAAGCGTTTGCATTTGCGAACCGATCAGATTATTTTAATGCATGACAAATACATTAAACAGCACAATAAACATAAAGCCAATAATTTAATCTATAACTAGCAGTGGATGAAATGTTTAAACAACATAAATCCATCTAGTTTAAAGAGCATTTATTTTCTAACTAACCTCACTAATTCTCGTATATATTAGGCTAGGTTCACATCACGCGCACACCATCAGTAACCCATGCGATACGTTCGACCAATACGTCATTCGACGCAATAACGGTCAAACAATAAATATCGCTTTGCGCAGACAACAGGCGCAAAGTAATATATGAAGTTAAGAATAAATAGGCAATTTAGTGCGGGACGCACGTTCGCCCGAATATTGCCGAATATTGCCGACGACGGGCGGCGAATTTCCATATCGTATCGCGATTCGTGGGGTGCGTTTATGGGGTAAAAATTAAGTCGCCGAACGTACGTACGGGTTGATTTTCAATTGGATAGTGAGCGTTGCGAATGCTTTCCTTCGATGTGACTCGGGGTGACGGAAATAATTCTATGCTTGTGAACTGCGGCGGTTGTAGGAAGCATGGTACCAAATGGAATGGAAAGGGACGCACTGAATACGAATCAAACATCGGCAAGAATACCTTTAGGTCTATTTTTGATAATTTGAGTAAGAATAACGTCACAATAGTTGATATGCAAAATCATAAGGCAGTAAAACCAATAAGGCGTAGTACTAAAATGTGTATGACATTTCCTTCGCACCTAAAACGCGTATTTTCTTAGTATTCTCTATCTGTGATGTCTGGATGAATATTACAATTGAATACATAGAATGTAAAAATGAAAAAAAAATGTCACGCTCTTTTATAATGTGTCAAATGTCGTCAAACTAAATTTTTTTGAGCTCTCAATTCTCAGGTATTTTAAACCCACTATCCCATACTACGGAAACATGGTCGACTTAAGCCTAACATGTCTTCACTACTAAAGATCACTGCCCACTACAAAGACCAGTGAGTATTCATGATGATGAACTAAAGCATCATCGTCATCAACACAAGTGCGTATATAAGAATTCTAGTTACAAAACAAGATCTAAGCGAGATACCCGCCAAGGTACTCGAGGGGTGCGAGCGAGCGAAACGAAATGTGGCTTTAAAAATTTGGAACACAATCCGGCTATTTGTCTTTCCAACGTCTCTTATAAATCAAGGAATAAAGCAGCCAACAATGCTTTATGGGCGAAAAAAAGTACCTATGTAAGATGGGGAAATAGCATACAGACCTTCGCATATACATTATAAATGTTAGAGTTGCGTAAGAGATAGCTGTGTGAGGGCTTTGCAGAGCGTAGGTGTAGTCGCGTTATAACTAATTTATTAGGCTTGGACTTGATTGCAATTTTATTCATCCATAAATTAAATTAGTCCACCACTACTGCGAATTGGTTTATGGGTAACCCACACAGGTACTTACATTTTACTTCATTTTCCTGTGCAATTTCTCGTGTGGTGTAATTCTTTATAACTGTGCCCTACAATTCGAACCCTTGATTGGTAAGATCATATAAGAGACACTGGCTATCTCGAGAAAACGCATAGTTTTTAATGTAGGTACACACCGAATCTTTCAAAAGTCGAATGACATTATGTTGATATACGCATAAAATATGGGGAAAATATGGCCATGTAAATGCCTGACCTTACTCAGTACCGGGTCAATTAATGTTGCGTCTAAAAACACCCATAAAATTGTAAACTCCAAAGAAGAACCTAGATCACTAAGAAGTGACCTAAGAAAAAAACATTGCTTTATATAGAGTGCTCGCAAGATATTCCTTAATTCAAACTCATGATGTGAAGATTTGTATAATAAGAGAATAAATGGTTTATTAAAGCTTTTAAAACACTGACAAATGAAGAAATTTAAATGATTTACCCTCTCCTTTTACGGTGACGGGTCAGGTGTATACTGCATAGGCGTTGCTTTATCGCAACATCCAGCCCTTTTAATCATACACGGTTTTCAATTTCACTGCATAAAGCGTGATTAAATGGAGTAGAATTTTAAAATTTAAAATGTATTAAAAAATACATTCATATTCGTAATTCTTTCGCGGCGACATTATAATGGCTGTTTTTATCACGCCATACAAATTAATATATAATTTATGACAAAAATGCATATTCGGCGGCCATTTTAATATCCAACATCGTTATTTAACTGGCGTCACATACGTCCGCACTACGCGACGCGTTCGCAAAATTATTGCCGTGTAACGCACTATATCACGTTAAATTTACGAGAACCTGAATATGATAGATTTTCAATCCGGCCTCCATAATATATGGCGAAAAACGTTCCGCTGTCAAAATAGAGAAATAAATAAACTCGTGACAACCAATTAATAACTCGTAAAGTGTCAGTGTTGAGGACAATAAAAAACTTGGCGGGGATAAAAAGGGGCAGAAAAAGGCGATCACAATAGCCGGAATGAGGAGAGGAACGCCTGTAAAAACGGCCCGATATCGTCCATAAATTTGGACGGATTCAAAACAAATCACCCTTATTCATTACACGTATGACTTATGGCTTCGAGATGTTTTATTATGCGCTTATATGGAGAACACAAAGAGGTGGAATCGAAAACTATTAAAATATTATAAAAGACAACTCTTGACGGACAAAGGCGAGCTTTTGGTTCATTAGTCACGTTTTGCTTCGGAAATGACACAAAAAAACTCTGTTCATTTGTTTGTACATTGATTTTTGTGTCTGTAAGAGCGTGAAAATTTATCGTTAATATGCCAATAATATACATTGTAAATATTTTGACCATTTAAGCGTTAACGCATTGTTATCGAATTGTGTCAATTGTTCCATGAATTTGTTTCATAAAATACGAGCACATCGGCATAAAAGTGCAGGAATACATACACATCACCGAGGAGGTCGGCAGAGATCCTTTATCCACGTTTCTACAACTATTCCAGTTTTTGGGCACATTTAATCACTGAAAATTTCTTAATTGAAAATCTAACAACACAGTGCTAACCAGGTATCGACCTCGGACCATCTCAGTTCCACACCGCACACCGACACAATAGTAATCTTTAGTAGGGCTAATATAAAATGTCCTATTACCTATTAAAACATAACTCCTTTAAAGCATTCAGCAACAGATCAGTCCTAAAACATGCAAATCGAATGAAGCAACTCAAGCATTTTATTATCAGATACCCACATAACGATACCTACATCAGGGTCCCGCGTAGCGTTATGGAACGTCGAATCGAGAAATAAATGGCGTTTAAAAGTGTGATCCAAGATGTACAAAAAGGGGGGCGAAAACAGAAAAAAAACGGCATGAAATGATAAATTTCCCGCTGGAAGTGAAAAAGTGAGCGTTTATTTATGACACGCCAGTGTATTGTGGCCTCGACGAAGGTTTATCAGATCTCGTTGGGCCATGCATTTTAAGTGCACGTTTGGATGCGCTTTGACGCGGGAGCATTGCTCCTTCATTGTTCCGTCGTTTGTCAGTCAAACCGACGTATACGGCGCGGCTGACATTCAAAACGGTGATTTGCAACAACGATAAAACATCGCATAGTTAACTCGTGATTTGTCTTAAAAATAAAATATGATGCTGCAGGGAAAACCGCCGCACAGGTCAGAATATTAATAATTTTATTTAACCACATACTTATACTTGGTATTATGGTGTGTAGGCATTGAATCGACATGCCACACCTAAATTTCAAATGGAGGAAGACAAGACGAATTAAAATAATTTCACGTCAATTACACGAGCATATAAATTTTTGAGAATCAGAATCCAATCTTGGCGAGCCGCGCGCGAACGATATCCCGAAACCTAGACAACTTTAAATTAGACAAGAAGAATTATTCTCCAATCTCTTTTATCCCGACCACAAATCACGCAGCTCCTTTGGAAGTAATTGAAAATACATTACGCAACCAAATTAAAGTGGAAAGTGGTACAAGTTAGCGGGGAGGCAGGTGGGGCGACAACTCCCCGCCCGCGGAATGTTTGGCATAAAATATCGCTTCAATTATTTACGTGAAAGATTTATAGTACTTAGAAAAGTGCGCCGAGAAAAAACTGCGGGCGACGTGTGCACGAAAAGTGTTTTTCTTTGAAAACTTATAATGGGTATGAGTGTAGGAGAAGTTTTTGGAATCTCTTTCCTATGGTAATTTGTTTCGTGTACGCTTATAAAGATATTAGTGTTCGCCGTGCTATGTAACGTTTTATGTTAAACTATGCTGCTGTATGACGGCGACGGGACTACCTAGTTCTTTCGAGAGTCCAAAACGTTGTAGTTCTGAGTATTAAAGGCTTCTTAAATCTGTACGAAAATCATTCTGATTTTGTGTTGTTCGCTAAGCGACGACATGTATCTTTTTTGGATTGATCTATATAGATTAGAGTGGATCAGTGTTAAGAGATGTGACATGGTAACGATCGAGTAGAAAGAAAAAATATAATGAACATAATTTACATTATTATTTGAAAAGATTTTACGTGTAAGTAAATATGACTGCGAATTATTTGGCTGTCGATTGATTAATTTTATGAGAGAGATTATTAGGAGATTATTATCATCGACTTTAAAGACCGACAATATGTAAGCTAAAATTCACTAATCACTTTAAGATTTTGACTGGACGCGGACGGTTCAATGTAATAAATAAATATTTATTTCAGTTCTAGATGTTGGACCGAAAATGTTTTTTACCACCTAACTCTATTATCTTATATCTTATTATTTTTTGCACCTAACTCTGGGATTTCTGAAAAGAATTGAAACAAACCAACAGAGTTTGAGCTATTAAAATCATCCTCAATTACAACGGGGCCCACGTTCACGGCATCACAAGAAGTATGTTTAAGTGGAAAATAAACGGGGATATGAACTCGCAAACAATGTTAATAAGTGCTTGTAACATAGCAAGTCGCATAAACCGCTCTACGCATGTTTATTTTTCATTTACGAGCGCCGCTCCGGGCAAACAGCCGTGTAACTTATTATGTGCTATGTGAGATTATATTTACATGCCTACATTACTTATAAGTTTTTATGTATATAGTCATAGGTTGATGTATAACATATAAGGTGTAATGGAAATATAATGAATAAAATAAGTAAATCAAGTATGAAGTTCAGTGTAAATAATTCGTACCAATATTATGCTTCTATGCTTAAACCTTCGAACATCTTTTTTTTAAAGTTAATCTACAGAGAAATATTGCATTTATGTAAGTGACGTATATTAAAAAAAATGGCATAATAAATTTGTTTTATAAAATTCAAATTTGAAATATAACTTTACTTCCTTCTTGTATGAATAGGTCTGTATAGGAGAAGGTGGTAATGTGGCCCCCCACTTTGTTTTTTAAGGTTTATTTCTAAAGTAATGGAATTAAAAATATGGAAAATGTTTTATTGGGTTTCGTATTTATTTGTGTGTACATATCTTACTATGAAACAAAAGAAACTCGCTAAATAAAATCAAAATTTTCATTTATTCTAAAGTAATCAAATTTGGCATCTCGAGATCAACTGATGGTAATGTGGCCCCCGGGGTAATTTTATCAATAAAATGCCTGAAAATTTATCAATAAAATGCCTGAACCATTCAGTGAACGAATTGGATCGAATCCAACCAAATGGATGAACTTTGCCAATCGTTCCAGGAGGTCCACTTTTTAACAAAATATCCGTAAAGTTTTTGCTTGGAAAAATCATCGTAGGCGGCTCAAATATACCTGATGCACTCTTGCATGCACGTCTCTGGTTTCTTCATCGAAGATAGAGGCAAAACAGTTTGTCTAGGCATCTGAAACCGCAAAATAAAAATATGTGAATGATAAGCAAGTCATACTTGTTATGTGCCCCCGGGGTCATGATACAACCAGTGTCAGGGGGCCAAATTAAAATTATTGAAAATATTTTGATAAACAACCTAAAACAATTGAAAAAATGTAAAAAATCTATATTTACCTTATATATCCTGTAGAAGACAGTGTCACGAACACAATATTCAAAACAACAGCAAAAACTATCATTTTTTTATAAATTATGGAATAAAACTCACAGTCGAAAAATAAGTTTGTCGGGTACGAGTTTCGACTTGTTCAAATGACGAACGAACGTAACCGCCCCAAGCAGATTTGTAGGGTAATAAATCAATAGTATACGGAAATGGTCCCGTTGCACCAAAATAATATAAGACGGCGTTATGCGAACTAACTATTATTCAAGGGGGTCAATATACCTGCGGGGGTCACATTACCACCTTCTCCTCTACCTATTATTTTATTTTTGCCTGTGCAAAAATAAAATCTTTAAGTATCTAAAACATATTTTTTTGCAGTTTAAACAATCATTGCACATCAGAGTAGTTATACCTACTATATATACATGTGATACATACATACATACATAAACTCACGCCTGTATTCCCCGAAGGGGTAGGCAGAGGTGCATTTCTGCACCCACATTTCGCCATACTTGACGAACGATGATATTACAAATTGCCAATTCGAATGAAAAATGCAATGATATTTCATTTTTAAATCAAATATCAAAAGCCCTTCGTACCGTAAATATGTACCTACATCTAAAGTCAATTTATAGAATTTTTCTAAGCAGACAACACCGCATCATGTCTGCGTGATCATCTTCAGTAAAAATTTAATTGAATCTCGGAAGTGCCGGCAGATGGGACACCGTATTGTTCACCCTAAACGTAGCAGCATTGTATACCGGCGCGGAAATATTCCCCTATTCCATTTAAGGACCTATACCTTTTTAATGTTTAAGAAAAGTTGGCGTGTTATTGTTTTTAAAGGTTTCGTGATCGTGGTCGTCTTTTGTTCCTTTAATCAACGTCTTTGAGGCAACTCGTAGTGACTCTGATGGCGTTTTAAATGTCTTGCTTAATGATCTTTAACGAATGTGTTTCATTTGATCACGTTTGTAATTAGAGATAACGTTGTTCTTTTGTTTGTTTATCGTGTATCATCATCATCTAAGGAAATTTCATTGCCAAGATCTACCTCAATCCAATCTTAAAGTAATTTCTCCAAATGTATCCATTTTTCGTTCAATCTCAAATTTTTTCGTTTGAGTCGACCATCCAATTATTAGCGGACGAGTGCCCAAGGTGTGTAGTATATATCTTCTAAAATTATTAATTACTCATTATGTTGCTTATAAATAAGACTAAGGTAAGTAATAACATGTTGTTCTATGCTGTTGGCACATAAAATAAAATATTCTTACATAAGCTTTAAATAAAACCAATAAAGACTTACTTTATCATTTTAATGTAAAATTTGCACAATTTTTGTATTAATTGGCATTTTTTATGAGGACCACGTACAATTTTTCAGGATTGTTTTATATACCATAAAAATAATGAAAACGGGTCCTGAATAAAATAATTAACCACCGAAATCAATAACTTCAGCGGCGTGTTTGAAGAATATTTTCATGCTCCCACAAGGTATTAAAAAGCGATGAACATTCAACCCCATAAATACCACAAGTGGACAACACACAAAGTGTAAACTCAAATCTTACCGAAACAATTACGATAAGCATCAAAAAAGCGACATTACCACGTTAAATTATCCGCTAAAAGAGGATGGCAAAAAACTGTTTCCCGTGCGCTTTAATATAATTTGTTAATGATAAATAAACTCATAAATCGGGCGTGAGCGCGCGAGAATTTGTTTACAACGGATCCACATTTAAGATATCGCCGGCGCTTTGTCGCTAATCTCCTAACAACTTTGAGCGCGAAAAATTTAAATCCACCAACGCAGGGTAATGAAGAAAAATTTTTGTCGCCTATTTTTCGGGGAATAAGCGACGATTTTTAAAGTTTTTATGGAAACTTAATTTTTCTGGGCCAAGGTTGGTAAAGTTTTGGGTTTCCATTAGGTAACTATGAAGACTTCATTAAATAATTATGTATTTTAAAGAAAGCAAGTATCGTTGCATTCTCAAATGATTATTAAGTACTTAATTAAAATATTTAACAATGATTAAATCTAAAAGACTTCAGCCCATATGCTTCTAATTATAAAATGGATTAGACTTTAATGCATTATGCTTTCTATGTGGAAAGCGGGTGCACTTTTTGCACCTAAAAAAAGTCCTAGTGGAGAACTCCCTTGCAAGTTTTCATTTGCAATTTCTCCATCACCGTTCATGTGCTTAACAATTTAATAAAAATAAAAATACTTAAGACCATGTTATATTCTCGGTGACGCAGCCTAAGAAATTCGTACTAATCTTTCTTAAAGATATTAGAAAATTTACTCGCACACGTTACGCACCTCAAGGCAGCGACCTTATGACTTTGCTCGCGGAATTCCGAGTCTCATCCACATTTCAAATTAGGGATTCCTCGAAGACGAATTGCGGAAGCTTAGCATCCTCGACGCCCTTAAGGCATTATGCTAAAGCACGTAGCCGAATGTTTTCACGTACACCCCCTCTCATCTCGGGACCAACCCCTAAATATAATATATCCAGCAAACTTTACATATATTTGTACCGTAAATCCTCTTAATATATCGCTCTATTTTTGTTAGCTCTCTCCGAATTTAAGGGCACGTAAGTATTTAATGAATGTTAATGTTGAATTGTGTTGACAATCGGTTTAATTTCATGCTGGGTTTGTGTACCACCTGTGCCGGTAGCAATGTTTAAAAAAAAACTTTATTTTTACGAATTATGATGCATAAAATTAATAGATATAGGTTTTCGATGTACAAATAGGTTAGGGGTTTGTAAATGTTTAGAAATATTAAGTAGTTACACTACCTATTGTGGCAATGAAATAGGTAAATTGAGCTCATAATATTTCAGTTATAAAAATGTGTCTACTATTTTTAGATAAAAAAAATTTAACAACAGTAAACTGTGAATTGTAAATAGTTTAAGGTTATGACTACCTGCTATGCCTAAAGATACCTGTTATTTAAACCTACTAAAATGTATATCAATCTCCGCTGTACTATTACAATATAAAAAATATAAACCGGCGTTGGACTATAATTTCTGCCCGAAGTCCAGACGGTCTCCACAAAACTTTTAAAGAAAAATTGAGATAAAGAGCGGCCCGCAAGACGGACCGTCGACCATACATAATGCGAAAATGGCCAAGCTTTACCCGTATTTGACATCGCGGATAAATTGATATTTATAAGTCGAAGGGCCAAGGATACGTTTAAAGGGATTCCCTTTATTGCTGTATCGGCCTGGAGGGCTATGGTTCCTGTCCTACGCTAGGTTATTATGAAATATACGAACTTAACTTGAAAATGTCGAAGGTATATTTATTGGGTGGGCGGAGGAATTATCGACGCGGTCGGATGTTAGGGAAGCCATTATTATCCTTTTTATTGGTATAATATTTAATTTTGGACCTTTAGCTAGTCCTCAACGGTAATCGTGACATATAAATCGGTACATTATTTTGTATTTGATGGAAAATATTTTCTATCGCGTTGTTTTAGCTTGGGACTATAGTATAGACTTTATTGAGGAAACGTTTATTCTACATATTGTCCTATATAAGACACGACATTTACTACTAAATAGTTGGATTTTTATGCAAATTTTAAAGAAGCAGCCGAGTTTATTGTATCACTTCAGTATCTAATACAGAAATGCAATACACATGAAATTTAGTGGATATCAACTTTTACCTAATAATGTAGGTTTATGTAACACATACAAACTCACTATAATTTGCGACGAAATACAATGAAAATTACGTCACTCCCGCGTCACGTGGTAACATAGCTATGGTCGGTAACAGTAATTTATTTTATTCTATTCAGTATGGAGCGTCTCTAAATTGGTCCATTTATTTATGCGACTGCCCGCAACAAGAATAGCGCCGACTACTATGTATTTTCTATGTAAAACAATTTTAATTAATGAATTTAATAAAGCGTAATGGATGTCTGAAATAAGTTTTTTTTTGCCATATAAACATCATTATTTGGTGTTGAAAACGTCATATGATGGTCATATTAATGTATAGCTAATTATCATATAAAGTAAATTTTCATTGAAATATGACTTTTATAATTAAAATGCAATTATAATAATGTCTTGATCGATACAAATAATACCGTGTCTCCACCTAAACCCACTTCAAATAAAGATAGATATTATTACCTTTAAATAATAATACATTCGTGTCATATTATACGCATATAGGTATATGCTTTATGTAATTTTGATTTATATGCTATGCGTCTATTTTATTTTTATAAGTAATAAAATAAGCATTAATTATATTTTTCTCAGCGTAACTCAGCTGGAATTCGTAAATTCTCGTAGCTCAGTTGGCTCGGTGACTAAAGTCTCGTGTCTTGCCTTCAGGTGGCGCACGTGCGCAGCGCAGCCTTCGATTCTAGGTACATATTGCTTATGGCACAATGACAAATCTTAGTATGGTAGACTTGACATTGCTAATCTTAATTGATTTAAACATAAAATATGTAGGTGCTTTTTTTGTCATTTCTTACATAGTCAAAACCGAATATAACGACTTCGTTTGTAATACAAACATATAAAAACCGAATGGCAAAGTCCCGGCCGAATGTCTATCATCATCATCAGCCCATATACGTCCCACTGCTTGGCACGGGCCTCCTCTACAACTGAGATCAATCTCTATATAGACTAATAGTTACTTGTGTATATTGTTTCTAACAACTATCGGACATAGCATCCGAAATATATGGTCCCTTCAACGTCGTTATATCCAGTTTCGACTGTTATTCTACTACGACTTAAAATCGAGGGTATGCCATTTTATATAATTTCTGTATGATCTGTTTCGGTAGAAACAGATGATTTAATGGTAATTAAAATAAAATAAAATATGTATGCTAAAGTAAAACAAAAACACAAGAACTGAAATATATTTCGAACCCAATAACTATTAAATGAAACTCAAATATCCCCAGAAACAAACCCACATTTTTAGTTAAATTGCAGAACAATCCGTAATTACACAAATTTTAGCCGAATTCCAGAGTGTGAAGCCAACGATAATAAATTATTGTGATCGGCTGCAAGTTTCAGGATGGGTCAGAGGTGTTCCGAAGGGGCGCGGGGGCGGCAGCAATTATCGGGGAAATGGATCTACAGTCAAACTAGAACAGGCAATGGACCGTTATTATGTACTGATATTTCCAAAGGCCTTAAGTCTAACATTTAAAGATTATCTGTAATATAAAAGAAATGAAATTGTCCATATTTGTTTTTAGTTTGCTTCTATTACAAAATATACCTAGAAATAACCATAAAATCAGATTATAACAAATCGCAGGAAATCGGAGCTAATTAATGAATACAATGTTCACATTTGTAAAAATCGTAATGACAATTTATTTTATTATGACTGGATTAATTCATTTGCGCATGAGTTGCAAAAGCTATAGGTACTTTAGTAACTAAACCCATTCTGCATATTTTTTTTATGGTTAACTTCAAATCGGTATAAATAAAATGTTGAATGGAAAGAAACTATTTTATTTATTTATGCTTCTTATATAGGTACTAGATTTAAGGCTGACTGAGAATGATATTCGCAATCCTTCGTTGTATTAAGACACTAGAAATGTCACATAAGCTACCATGCTACCATTCCACTAAGGCATTTTACGACCACACGGCATCAACGCGTCATCATCATCAGCCCATATAAGTCTCACCGCTTGGCACGGGATTCCTCTAAATATTAGACGGTTTCGGCTCTAGTTCACCATGCTGGCCTAGGGCGGGTTGTCGGACTACACACCCAAGAAATTACTTTTAGGTGTGTAGGCTTTCTCACGATGTACGTGATAATTAAATGTGAATACACACATGCCTTCGAAAAGACAGCGGTTTGTGCTAGGAATAGGTACTTCATCAACGCGTCACTCGGAACTACTTAAACTTGACGTCATAAAACGTTTTCGTCACAATTTCGATCGCTAAATACTAAAGCATGTCTCGTCTAGAGCGCCATAAGGCGGTGTCCAGTAGCGTCGCCCGCACACAGTAGATAAAGTAAAGGCCCCGAGCCACGTCACCCGGCCTGATTTATGCACCAACCCTTAACCAAGATTACGATGACCGCCATCCACTTACTTAGCTTTGTACTCCGACACAATGATAAGTATAATTAAGCAATATGTTAAAAGCCTGTACCGAATTCTCCGTTTCATTCGATGTTAGTGGTTGAGCTACAAGAGTATCATGGTGTACGATATTAACCTATGAGACGGTATCACCACTGAAAAGTGAAATGCCCAATAATATCCCGTAATATTTATAAAATACAAAGTTGAGTCTAACAAGCACATATATAACCACACGCCTATATTCCCCGAAGGGGTAGACAGATGTGCATTTCTGCACCCACATTTCGCCAGTCCGTATCAGTCCCACGTAATAAGCGGCGAGCCTATTGCCGCTTTCCAGGCACATTTCCAGACTCCGGGCTGTTACTGAGAATTTCCTAATGAAAAAACCTAATAACAAGTCTAAAAAGCAATAGATCGCAAAGAACTGACGTTATTTACCTTATTATTGAAAATTGAAACAATTCTAGAATGGCTTTGTCCTTTTAATGAGTACCATTTAGAAACCTATTTAGTCCGCTTCTCTCCAAAGATTTGTAATGTTTATAAGCCTTTTTTATACTCTTGAGACGTGATTAGTATTTGCAAATGACATTTCATACATTTACATTAAATCTCTTAGTGGTGGAATACGCTAACGGCCAACAGTGGGAGACAACATTTAGATATAAAGATTGTAATTACGTCATAAGAAACACGATTATAAATAATATAGAAATTATACCAGCGTTTCCGGCGTTCATATTAACCAAGTTGGGTGAACATAAATACGGCACAACAAAAGGTTTTTCCAGCACGTATCTAAAATAAGAATAATGTGTTTGAATTTGATTATAAAGATCCGTCGTGATTTATGCACGGCACCGTTTCAAAGGGTGTGTATTTATTAAAATGCTAATTTTCTCTGCTCTCCTCCGCAGCGCCACGGCTTTAGATACTCGTATTCTGCTATCGGGCCTCCGCACGCTTTGTATACCTCCTGTAGATTTATTCCATACGGTGGTCTTCTACTACCGTCACTCGATTACTAAACTCGCGAAAGTGCGTAGACAGTTTTTAAGTCGTTTAGAGTATGAATTGAATATTTTTTTTTATTAATTCATAAAAATAACAACGCTTACTTCCCGTCTTTACAGTTCCGATAAATATAGTTTTGCCCAAAAGAATATTATGTGAATGATTTTCCACAATATTCAATATTAAAATTTAAACATATTTTTTAATGCATTGTTTGTCATGGAAATGCAATGAATGTTAATACGGAGAACAAAAAGTTGGAGATCTACGTTCATGACAGACAGAAACGACAAAAGCGGCAGTAGTTCTAGAAGACTTTAAATGGTGAAGTATAAGTATTCTATAATAAATGATACTCTAATTTAAAAGTGAAAGCTGTTAATATTTCCATTGTGTTGAAATTATTATTAAGCACTACTCTTCATTCAATTAATAAACAAATATTATACTTAAAATGTACAAAAAACGGTAAATCTTTCCGACGGCAAATTGATCAATAATCTCGCACAAATGATCGAAATCGTCAGATTTGGCTCGATACTTCCGATTCGAGTGATCGTAGTAGGCGAAAATGATACATAGCCAACGGGTTAGGGCATGCGCACACAGGGGCAGTGAAAACGCAAATTCAATCATGGCAGATTAGAGAACCCTTAATATTTTAATGGCTGACCACTGGCCGCTAACTCGGATTCGATCCGCTCCCCTACAGTACACACTGTGACGATATATCTCATCTCGGCTAATTGGGGTCGCTTAATATGGCTTACCGACGTAAGTACGTAATTTATTTCCTTCACGCTTAAGAGTTATGTGCCGTAGGTTTATTATAAATGGAGAATGTACAGGTGTGATTATCTGACACCATATTTCGGATTTTAATTAGTGACGTCATAGATCGATTCGGGGTGAAGAGAATTTTAATTAGTGTTTCACTTGTATGAATAATTTCAATGTATTGGTTACATGTAGCGAATTTTACTCTTATTTAAAATTAAAAAAAAAGTATACTCGTATATAAAATACACAAACGTAAAACTTGTTCATAAATATAAGTAAGTTGTAATGGCCTCAAGGATTTCGCGTTGTATCAAAACCCACACACTGACTTTTCGAAGCTAAATGTGAATTTACGATGAATTATCAAGCAATTTGACGGTAAAGAGAAACGTCGTAATCAAACTTGCACACCTAAGAGCACTCCATGATGAACTTCTAATACATGTGCAGACCGCTAACTTGCGCGGGGCCAGCGTGATGGACTACAATTCTTCTTAGTTGTAGTGAGAAGAATCATAGGGTCTTCATCGGGTAGGGTCTTCACCCTATCCCGGCAGTGGGATGTATGTATATAATATATGAACCAATTTAGTGCAATATTATTATCCAAAACCAATCCCACATTTCTTCTTGTAAATTAAAGCAGTATGATTTACAGCAGTGACGCAATATTTTTGTACTATTGGCATGAGTTTTGACCTACATAATATGGCATAATGGAGTGCCAAAGCTGAGTCCAAAGAATAAACTTGGAACGCGCTGAAAGCAAAAACTAGTATTTAAAATAAATTAAAAATCTCTTTTTAGTCGGACACAAATGATCGAATCGCTGAACCGCATCGACCGCACACAATCGAAGCAAGCGATCTCTACGCCTTAACACTGACATTAACAACACAATTAAAAGGTCCATCAATACACGACAAGGGTACGACGAAGTTACTCTCTACTAATGTACACTTTATTCGCACATCGTAAGGAAATTTCAACTGCTCTCTTTATTTAGTGTAGCTCTGATTGCGGAAAAAATACAGAAGGTTCAGCCACAGGTGATAAATTTTGGTCATACTAAACACTTAGCAAAGCTTCTGTATACGCTTGATCTGAATCTGAGATCGCTTGTCAAATAATCTTACGTAGGTTCTGCAAATGTTCGACCACATAAATAAATAAATTATAAATATACGGTCACATACATAGTTTTTAAATTTCGGTCTCACAAACGTCTAGTCCAACATTTATGGATAACACAAAAGATTTTTTACAAGCACTGTTTTATTACATGTGAACTATATAATTTTACTCTTTATTGACTCGAAGGCTACCGCTATTAGATCCAATAATTATATTTGTGGACAAGATAATTAAAAATATCACGTCATAAAAACTACAGATTGAGAAATTTTGCAGGTAAATAAGTTTATTATTGATGAGACATTCATTGATTTAAAAAAAAATATGAATAACAGTTGAATGATTTTGTCCTATGTGTTCCTATCTACCCTTAGTACTATACTATTTAATCAATTTCGCATTTATATACTTTTCCAAGAAACATAAAAAGCATAATTGCGTTAAACAGTGTATCTGTACGCAAATATTTTGCATAAGGAGTTGTCCTAAGGCTACACACGCGAGCCCGCATCTCAATAAGGGCTGTAAAACAAAAACGCAAACTTAAACTTCGTTTAACATGCAAATTTGAGAGTTGCCACGACAGAATGACCGTCGATACTTAATTACTTGTTTAATCGTTCAATCTCTGAATGGAGGTGGGTGTAGGTTCGAAATTTCGTCCGGTCGCGTGTCAGCAACGCGATCGGTAGCGGCCTTTATGACCCACCATATCTACATTATCGGCTTGGAATTACTTAAGAAGAAATTGGTTGTCCTGTAAAACTGGTCGGAATGATTTATTTATAACGACACCTGACGGGCATTTTTTAATTAATTTATAATAGCTTCATTATCTTACGGGCCTCGGGCGATTGAATCTTGGAAACGGGAAAGCGTGTCTATATGTTCTTAGTTATTTTATAGATATAATCAGTCATTTTTTCCGGTGAAAATAATCAGATACGGTATTGACAGTATTTATTCATCATCACTCTCATTTATATTTAATTCAAAGAGCAATATAGATAGGGTCTATTACACTTGGTTTAGTTTACACAATCATTTATTTAAACATTTTCAAATAGACTAGACTGAGTGAATGAGTAAGAAATCAGAAACAATGTTCTGTTCAAGAATATAGGCTAAGTTGAAGTATAATATACATTTTTTAATATATAATTCCCTGTATCTTGCTTTTTTTTTTGTGTTATCCTGGCACTAAAGAAAAAGTTGCTGAATCGAAAATTTACCAACTCGTTACTAACTTCCTAACCCACTAACTCCTAACGCATAAATTTAACAACAAACTCAATTAATAAAACATAACAGTCAATACATAGGAAGGACCGATGGCATCGCACACTTCAGTTACTTGCAGCTCCATGTTTCCCTCGTCGAAAGCCGCGAGTATCGCGTGAGACTGCGTCCAGTTTATCAGATTTGTTCGGAACATGTAACGAGACTACTGGCCGTGTGAAAACAAATAAACAGACATATGTACCGCCGTTTGATTTAGTAGTTACGTTAGCGATAACTCGGAAATGTCTGAGAAAACTGAGCATAGCACCGTCTATATCGTTGACGACTAGTGCTCTGGCTGTTGGATTTACATGAGGCTTTAATCTTCGCTGTTTTGTTTCTGATAATCGTTTTAGTGATCGATAACATGATACTATGCCATATAGTATTTTAATTTTTATAGTTGCTTAGTTCGGCAATCGGAATTAGTCGGATAAAACTTTCATTGTATTTTTAACTAAAAAAATGTATTAAGCAGTTAGTCGTAGCAGTGGTGGTACTTCCATGGAAGCCCAAAAGCATTACACATTAATTGTATAATGTCTACTTTATAATTGTTTATTGTGGGGTCAGCATATTCTGATTTATTGTCAAATAGCTTTTGTTAAATAAAGATTTAAAGCTTATTATTCGCAATTTTGTAAGGCAAGCTGGATTTTTGGGCTTCTATTGAAGTACCGCCACTGAGTCGTAGTAGTGTATTAGTTAAAAATGACGTCGTGTTTTGGTTTATCTGTATCATAAGTAGAAGTAATTTTGTCAAAATATATATAAAGACAAATATAATTATTCAGTAAGAAACCTACGTCCTACAATGAGAAATGCAAGGAATTTTATACAATATCGAACGGGAATAGAACCAATTATAATCTATCTCGTAGACTGCTATGGAACATAAATATGTACACTCGGCACTTGGAGCAGTCCAGTCGAACTGTTTCACTCGAACGGTGACAAAACTACCTTCAGGATAAACAATAACTCGTAACATGATTAATGTAGCGAGTTCGATTTATTACTTTTGTTTTCGTTGTTTTATTGTATCTTGTTCGTTTACACGAATAACCGGTGATTTATACCGATTTTAAATTATAAAATAATTCGTTTATATTTTAATATTATATGCCGCGCCGGATGTGTGCAAATGAAAAGTGATGATGTTTCAACCAATGTTTTATCGACTTCCATTCCGGCTCTTTCTTTTATCTTAAGGACAATAAATGAACAAAAGGATATATTTACTTAATGTATATTGATTCTGATGAGTAATTCTTGGACTATAAATAAGGAAAGAGAGGGAAGTCATCATCGACGGTTATCTTATAATCAAGGTTTTTGTGACACAGTAGCACCATTCTAATGAAATCCGTTTTATAACGTTTCTTCCACTTAGATACAAACACATTAATCTAATCTGATGTTTAAAACTCTTTACCTAATAATCTCTTGATTACAACAAAATTAATTTTGTTGAAAAAATTAAAATTTTATATCCAAAACATCACATGATATTGTTGGGTTGACTTTTAGCAATTACATTGTCTCGAACAACTGTTGTAGAAAATTCTTTATACGCCCCCACCTATTCGATATCAAACTGAAAATAATCAAAACTTTGATCATAAAAATCCAAAACAAAAATGCATTATTCATAGTTGCTACTACAAGTAACAACTACCAACACAATTGGATCTCTGCCGTCGATTGTTTCTGTACAATAATGTTATTGTTTGTAGAAATACGCGGTTCTATTTAAACTGGAAGTTTGCAGGGGAACTCGAGCGGTCATCGCAAACTATGAAACTGTCGGAAAATACATAAATATTGTATTTAGGGGATACGCGGAGCAATGTTATAATCAAAAGTATAATGTATAGAAATGCACCTACATGGAGGTGTTCTTTTTTATCTCACAATTATTAGTTAACCATACTCGTATCGTACTTTTATATGGGTGAAATGACATTTTCGACCATAAAATGAATGTCTCGTTGGCGGGGTACGTCAGCGGTTTGAAATCAAGAAGTTCTGGGTTAAGGCTCTTTTTGGCACAGAGGCGAGAATATGTATGTATAAATTTTAATAAGTGAATACACCCAATAGTGACATACATATGTAGCTCTGACCCCACAATGAGGTGCAAGTCTTGTGTCGTGGGTATGAGAAACTACGAGTGAAACAAATTTGTGGATCACACAAACATTTATCACGTTGCGAGGATAGAACCCGCGGCTCTCGTTTCGCAAGCTGGTGTCTAGCCAACTGCGCCACGGGGCTGTCAATATAATTTGTCATAAACGGAAAACAATGTGTTTTATTTTTTCATTAGTAAAAATTTAACAGTAAACAATCCGAGCTAAATCTGTACTGAATCCCAAAGCAACAGTACAATACGTCAGACATTCTGTTGGGAAAGCGTGCAGAATTCTAAATGCATCGCGTCCGCTGAAGTCTGCATTGCTGGTCTTGGCGCAGATTTATTCGAACTCTATCAAAGAAAAAGTTGTAGTTCGCTGGCAACCCGCTATGCGCCGTGACACCCCCACCCAACGTCTTTAGGGACCTAGCACAATGCGCGCAGTTCTATAGAATTGGGTAAGTTATACTTCCGGGTAGGGTGTGTTAATGTCGATGTTCTGGGTGTATATTTTGAGGTTTTTAAAGATAAGTTAATTGATAGCAAAATTTAATATTTAATTGTTGACGTAACGGCATTAATATAACAATATATTACAATGAATATTATTAATTTCTTAGTGTTGAAATGCACGTGCGGCTTGTCATCATCAAGGAGGATAATATGAGAGCCAATGAATATATTATTGAAATTGCCGGTAATTAGAAAGATTTTTTTTCTGTCCGCAATAAATTTGTCCAAACAATGCTTTGTACTGTTTTTTTACAAATTATTCCTTTTCTTTATACTCACTTACATAGTTCTCTTGATGAAATTAATATAAAAATGTAAAATCTATAATTAAACGGCATAAATAAATTACTCATAAAGGTATTGAGTTATTAAGGAATATACAATTAGCCTAACAATGTTATAAAACATACGTCAGCCGGTGTGCAAGCGTCTTAACACACTAGATTCAGTATTATTCTGGCATGCAGGCAGCTGTTTAATACACTGTCAATTGCAACGTAGCCATTTGTCGATTTAAGTGCCTAGCTCGTATTTCTCCACTAAAATATGTACTGTCACTAATGTGCCATCCCTTTTAAAGAAAACCTATGAATTTTATTAAAGAAAAATACGAATGTTTTCGGTAAAATTTACGTGCCGGATAATTTATTGCGTCAAACATTAATTTCGTTGATGCTGTTAAAAATGTAATAAAATTTAGCGATAAAAGTGCTGGCCGTAATTAAAAATAAACATAGGTATTGTTTTATAAGAGGTGTTGTAATTATTGGACAATATTTCAAAAGCGAGTGTATTAACGATGACACATACTAAATTGGAAAGCGTTGTGGAGGAATTAGTGACGTTTAGCATTTTTTACTATGACGTAATAACTGTTGCCTTCTTTTGAATTGATGATTGCTAGACATAATTATTATGTAGAACAATAGGTTTGTCGTAATCTTTATGTGAGTTGAAAACATTTTTTGACTGAACTGAGACGTTAGAACACCAAACATTTTTTTTTATTTCAGATACCAACCACCCAAGTCTAGTATAATAATGTGGAAACAGGACCATAATGTGTGATATATTAAAAAAACATATACCGCAGCAAGCAGTATTTTTAAACAGTAGAGCTATAATGTAGGTATTCAAATTAGATTACGTTACTCATGAGCCGGCTGAGTCACGGTGAGTATAAGTCAACTAAACACATTTATTTTCTGGGTAATAGCAATCAAAATAGCATCCTTATGTGATAATTTCATTCTTATAAGTATACGGTAGCTTACTAAGTAAAGCTGAGTTGTCTGACAATTAAGACTTGACATCAGCCAGTTATTACTACAAAATCAGTGCACCTTTATTATAGGAAAGAAAATATGTTTTAAATCGGCACAAAGTGCCGTTGAATCGGTAAATAATGAATGTTTACTCGTCAGTTTTTAATCGGGCCGCAGTCTCGGTAAACATGTTTACGCTCTGTATTCTGGCTATATTTTTATTTTCTGTTCGAGGTATTCCCTCTGCGTTGTAGCTAGTGTGAATACAAATTCTACCTAGAAACGTCTATTGGACGTGCGGCGTTTTAAACTGAAATTTGAATATTTTTATTTGAATCTTTAAAATCGCTTGTTTAAAAACCTAAATTGCATTGACAAATTTACAGTCTATAAATTTGATTACTTCGAATTACGTCATTGGCAAAATGTGTAGAAATTATTTAAAGAGAATGAAAGCAACCTAGTTCTTGATTAAAATTCTAATTGCAGTCTGACACGGAGGCAATATACCTGACGAAAAGCACAGCCAAAGCATAGCATATCATTTCATGTTTCATATGTCGCTCATCTTATGACTTATATACCTATATTTTATGGGCCAAGTGACAAATTGGTGATTATACATAGTGCAATTAATTATAATGTATACTTATGTTGGCGGCATTGGCAAGCATCGGTAATAAGCTAAACCTTAAACCTACTGTGACAATGTTATAAAATGACCATTTATTGTAGTAATGTATATAAATTTTGTAGCATAATCCCGGGCATTATAATAAATTAATTGATCCATATTAAATTAATATGAAGGTAACAACGCTTAGAAAAGTTACAAACCCGCGATAAAATGTATTTTTATTTCAATTTAATTATTATCGTATTTCTTGGAATATAAAATGTTGAATGTTTTTGTTAGTAAATATTGAAAAAGTGTGCCGTTTCTAGTGTTACTACGTCGCGATAGAGTCCACCATGCGATGTATTTCAGTCGTTTCTCTCTCGGAATATATTCGTTTTTGGTCGCTCTTTTCATGAGTCCGCCTGAATGTGGGCTGGTCTATTCATTCTGCTGCTCCGCTTGTCGGATTTTTATAGGAATTTAACGCGGATTATATTTGCTTCGCATGAGTTCAAGTAAAACCTATATTAAGGAAATGAATTGCCTTCGTTTACTTGCATAGCTTTAGTAACATTCACGCTGTAAAATGACTAAAAAATTTCGTATAGATAAGCAATGTGTATAAATAAATTTAAGCCTTCCCACCTACACAGCCCAACGACTTTTCAGTTTAACAAAACTAAAGTATACATAAAAGACAATTTAACATACATAGTATATAAGACAAGACGGTGGATCAGAGTTCAAACTAATAAACACACCACTTTTTATTAACATTACCCTTCTAGTGAATTATGACTGATATTGTCGGTAAAAAAAAAACTACGGTTTTATGGTCATAAGTTTATGCCGAAAAGTGGCATGCGTATGGCCTAATGGAAAACAAAGTAACAATTGTTCTAAGCAGAAACGGTATTCCAGACAATACTTTACAACTAAGTTCTTGCCCCAAATACCACAATTACGAATTAAGTTGCGTATACGTGTAATTGAGGTCATAAACAAAAGCAAAAGGACAGCAGGTGCGAAAAAGACAAACTCAACACTTATCGAACGTGCCAAATTATAAACTAAACATCCAGTTAATGTAAGTAAAAGATAAACAATTAACTCCGGAGACAGACCACGCAAACGACCATAGAATCTTGGTGAGTTGGCAAATAAGTTTAGTGTGCTTTCCAACTGCTGAAGCGGTTTCTTTATAGCACTTTAATGTCTCAGTCTGGCCACCTATTCTGTGGCTTCGATGTTGTTAGAATATTTGCGTATCCTATACACTTCTGTGGTGCTTTTAAGTATTTATGTCTAACATCTACAGTCACGTTTTAGCTGCTACGATTGAGTTTCAAAGAATGAGCATGAACCGAATTCTCTTTATCCCTTTATCTTTATTGCTTGGAATACTTTATGAAAAAATCAATTGTACTTTATATATGCATTAATATCGTGATACAATCAATAATTGATTACACAATACGTTAATAGTTGAGTGTTGCAGCCAAGTAAAAACAAAAGTGCCTTATAAAAGTTTATTAACAAATTTCGATGAAATTGTGCACAAAGACAGATTAAATCTCGCATAGTACGTAAAATCCTTTTTATTCCTAAAAACTGAGTGAAACTTCGGGGTACAGATAATATAATTATTTTAGTTGAAACAAAGTTGTTCGTATATAAGCAAATGCAATGTCGGCCAACACTCGTAATAACTCACTCAGATCCCGCAATGACTAATAGGTGAGCATTGTTGGAGCCCTTTAGCATTAAGCATTCAGTCCTTATTTTTGTTTCGTCATTTATAACAGACTAGAGCCGCTTTATTAACATTCTTAGTACATAATGATTTATTGTGCGGAGGCCGGGCCAACGCGATTCAGATTAAATTGTTTCGCTTCAAACTGGAGACATAATCGTCTTGTTTGGTATTTATATACAATTTATTTATTTTTGTTTTATTTATTAAAAAGGCGACCAGACTGAGATGTATGTCGCAAGTTCAGTTTCCCTACTTCAAAGATGACATTCTAAGAGAATTTAAACGATCTACCAAGAATTTTTTACGCGTACATTATTAATAATAATGACGATAGATGGAAATCTACGCGCATTCATGAGAACCTGCTACTACTACTACTGTTCCCTCCTTCCTATGATCCTGGATCCTTTAAGCGAAGCGTGAAGAAGCATTTGTGCAGGCCGGCATGATTATGTCGACCAGCGGGTGACCATATCGTTTCTCGCTGGTCGGTAGTAATTTTTTGGACTCCACTGTGCTTACCATCAGGTACAGTGGAGTCACTTTGCCGTGCCAGAATAAAAAAAAAAAAAAAAAAAACAAAATGGGACATAGTATATAGGTAGGGTTCAAGGCCAATTAAATTAGATATATATGACAGTACTTCCATAGAAGTTGAAAATATAGACACCCAATATCATAATAAATAAGAAACGTGACATGCAATTAACTCAAATTTATTCATGGGAAAATTTCAAGTCGAAATAGACATTCTATTTTTAAATCAAATATCACGCTAAAGAATTTTAAGCGTGACAATTTAAGGCGCCGCGCCGTGTTTTGAAGTGATGTTAAAAATAGAACAGTATAGCTGTCCTGTGTACGTGACATGTGTTCGAACTAAAACTAGACTGTTTGTTATGACGGTATTAAGAAATGGGCACTTAATAACACTTACTACTGTGGGGTCAAGCCGTGAGTTTTTTTAAAAAAATCTACAAAATAAACCTTTCCGGAGTTGCGTAAGATGTAATTACATACATACATACATAAACTCACGCCTGTATTCCCCGAAGGGGTAGGCAGAGGTGCATTTCTGCACCCACATTTCGCCAAGTATGTATCAGTCCCACGGAATAGGGGGCGAGCCTATTGCCGTTTTTCGGGCCCTTTTCCAGACTCCGTGCTGCTACCGAGAATTTCCCAATGGAAAAACCCAATAACACTTTGCCCGACCCGGGAATCGAAACCAGGACCTCTAGATCGTACGGCTCATACTTGTACCGCGAGACCACGAGGCAGTCAGTAAGATGTAATTATCATTAGTAATGAAGAATTAAGGTCATCATTCATCGTAAACCTTAGTTGGCACTATAATACATCCAGAGAATTAAGTGGAGCACAAGGATTATCCGTACTTAGTCAACAAGAATATGCTGGCCGGGTCTTAACCAAATGACTGGATAAACATAGGCTGAACACAAGCGCAATGCTCTTTTTCCTTCTACTTACCTTTTACTATATTAGTGTGGGATCGGAACTACGATGTGACTGTTGGGTGTATTTATTTATTTATTTACTTTTGACTTAAAAATCACTGGTGAAACATGTGTGTATAAATAACTCTCTGCCTACAGTATTGGAGATACAGGCATGATTATAATTATGTGGGTACTATCAGTGGCGGTACTTCCATAGTAGCCCAAAAGCGTTAATTGTGTAATGTCTAGTTTAAAATTGTTTATTGTGGCGTCAGGATATTCTCATATTTTATATGTCAAATTGTTTTTGGTTAACAAAGATTTAAAGCTTAAAGATGGTCATTCGAAATTTTGTAAGGTGAGCTGGGCTTTTGGGCTACTATGGAAAAACCGCCATTGTGTAATACTTATGCATGCTTTTTATCTATTTGAGAAATACAAACAGCAACAATATAAAGGATTGGTTCGCTCTATTCAAATGAATCGTAGGACTTTATTGTACTAATGAGTATTAATTGTTTCGACCGCGAAGACATTGGCAAGGACGAATTGTTACTCACTAGAGTATTAGGTTGAAATACCATCATCAATATTGAAATAGAATTGTCTATAGTAGACAAAATCATGACGGCCTTGCGACCTGGTATTGGCCGACTCAGATCCCAGAAAATAGCACACGTGGCTGCGTCACTATTCCGGGTTATATTTCTTATTTAGAGGGCCCTATCAGAACGCATGTCCATAAACTATCATGAAAGCATATAACATACATACATTAATAAATGCACTTTTTATACATACATACATAATCTCACGCCTGTATTCCCTGAAGGGGTAGGCAGAGGTACATTACTGTACCCACATTTCGCCATTTATATGTCAGTCCCACGTAATAGGGGGCGAGCCTATTGCCGTTTTTCGGGCACAATTCCTGACTCCGTGCTGTTACTGTGAATTTCCTAATGGAAAAACCCAACAACAGTTTGCCCGACCCGGGATTCGAACCCGGGACCTCGTGATTGTACGGCACATATTTGTACCGCGAGACCACGAGGCAGTCACTGCACTTTTTATCTTACTCGGCAATTGAAAACTAAGCTAGCATTAATCAAGCTTTTCTAGGCCTTGTTGAATCTATAAGGAGACCCAGGTATACTTTTCCGCCTACTTCTGGTGTAAAAAAAGCAATTTAATCTTCAGTAACATCTAGTTACATTAAAGAATACGCTGAATCAACCCCACATAATTACAGGCTCTCATTAAAATGAGAATATATCATGGGATGTTGAAAAATTAATCATTTAAATGGGCCACTGGTGACTCGCTAAAAAATTACTTGTGCATTTACGCTTAAACAAATACATTTTCGTCTTTTGATTTACGTCGAGTACCCTTTATAAAATTTCATGGTTATAATTATTCTTCTTCTACTAGCCCACATTGTCGTGAGACTAGCACTTCAATCTCTTTACGATTACCACAAAGATTTACTCTAAGAAGTTGCTCTAGTTTGAAATACAAGACTCGTGCTATTCGTAATAAGCAATAGAATTTGGTCTATATAACAGTGTGACCTCAATTTATGGTATCACTGCATTAATACCAGTAGAAATATAAAAGCTGATCACTGTGGATTTCTGCCGTTTTATTGCAGTCCACATAACAGGCCGATGTGAAAATTCTACAAATGTTAGGTAAGGTAGGTAGTAAGGTAGTGTACCTTACATTTATTAAGAATTTTGCAGACAATATACAAATGGAACAAATACATTGTTCTAAAACACACGGGAATTCTAAATAATGAAAGTATAACAATTAATTCAGTTAATTAAGTTAGCCTTATTAACTTATGCGCAGACGTTATAAATAAGCTTTAGAGCATAATTTTACAGCACATCATCTCTGAAACGGGACATGCAAATTGTGAGCGTGAAAAATAAAAGATGATAACGTTTTTATAAGCTTCCGCTGTGGAGGGATGGGCGGAACGTCCGTCGGGCTATTTACATGTCACGACATTTACTAGCAGCCTTAAACATGACATAGTGAACTTTAGATTGCGAACTATGAGCTAATAATGTGCTTCTCTGATTTAGATCAAAACTGCGTGTAGGTATTAAGGTATTAGGCTGTAAGCTAATTTTGAGAAGAGGAACACTAGAGTTTCTTGCCCGTTGCATTGAAAACTGCCTTCCGAACTTCGTAAATTGTAAACTTGGTAAATTAAGTAATATTAAATATATTCAGTTACTTAACGTTTTATGGATTATATAAATTATTTTCATTTAATTTATAAAGTAGAACGGCAAATGATTAATACACCTACTTGTATAATGTCATACAGTCATTTAAAGCTTTAGCACGTAGAATAAGTATCACTACTGATGCGAACAGTAATCGTTTTTCGCCACCGTCTTGGATCATACCACACTTACCATAGATACCATTATCACATTGCAATAGCAGTTTAAAAAAAGAAACACATACATACATACATAAACTCACGCCTGTATTCCCCGAAGGGGTAGGCAGAGGTGCATTTCTGCACCCACATTTCGCCAGGTATGTATTAGTCCCACGTATTAGGGGGCGAGCCTATTGCCGTTTTTCGGGCACATTTCCAGACTCCGTGCTGTTACTGAGAATGTTCTAATGGAAAAACCCAATAACACTTTGCCCGACCCGGGAATCGAACCCAGGACCTCTAGATCCCACAGCACATACCTGTACCGCGAGACCACGAGGCAGTGAAAAAAAGAAACAGTGTTTTACATAATACAATGTGCTGTATTCTAACTTGAAAAGACACGCACTTACCTCAGCTCGTAGCTTATTGCTTAGAATGTCGTACAGCTCGGCCTTTCTCACTTCACAATATTTCACTCCGAAAACTCACAACACTCACACACTAAACAGCACATTACTAATGATAGCCTAAAAAAAGGTTCTAAAATTTAATCAAACACCACGGAAACTCCAGATAATCAAATCACTACGACTGAACCGCGCGACAGAAAACAACTACTGACAGCGTGCAAATAGACAACTACCTACATATTTTTTTAACAAAAAAAAATATCAACATGAATATTTTTACCTTACGATGATAAATTTATAGCTTTTTAATTAAAAAAAAGTATATTTAAAACAAACAAAAAGTAAAATTGTGTTTATAATTTACTTAATTAACATTAAAATAACACATAAGCCAAGTAAATGTATTTTGCTATAATAGATTGCAGGCTATTTTACTAATAGGATATTCACATTCGTCCAAATATTGACCAAGTAAAACGCACTTCTATGACCCATGGAACATACCATTTTCTGGTTTACCTTTAAAATATTTGATCAATCATCTTTTTGATCAATGTGTGAAATGTGTCGACATTTAATAGTCGATATTGAAAATGACATGTACTTTAATGCGATTACACTGATCGTACCCGTTTCAAATACGACAAAATATCGTATCCAAAAAGCCCAAAAGCGTAAAGTGCCTTTTGAAAATATTAACATTTCAACGGAAAGACAGCGGAGAAGCGCTGAAGGGTTAGCGCTAATGATGATGAACAATGCGTTAATACACACACGTAATATCACGGAGCGTGACTTGAGGGTTGAACGTAGGACGTGGCCGCAATTATGATGAGTGAGACACAACACTCTCGGGAAACAAACTGGCAATCCTTAATTTCGGGATGATGGACATAATATTTTAATTTACAGTATTAAAAAGCATATATATACATACACTCACGTCTGTATATTATATGTCCTATGGAATAGGCAAGATGTATTTTTATTAGGAGTGTTAGCCTAAATAGTAATATTTAGTAATTATAAATGTATTTCATTATAATACCTTACAATATGTATTATATATTTACATTATTAAAAGCTTATGCGTACAGACCTTTTACTAATAATTATTGTAGTAATAGTAAAATTGCATATTGATGATTTTATTACTTATAAGTATAATTAAAATTGTCAATAACTTTAATGAGAATATAATCTTGATTAATATAAATTAATTATTGGACTTTATAAAAATATTTAAAAATAAGACCGTCAATTGATGTGTATAAAAATGGTGTCGCTGAGCAGTTCGAGCTCAGTCGTTGAAATTGTCAGTTGCAAGACGGATTGATATTTTAAAATATAAAAGTTGTTAGAAATATAAAAGTTGAAGACGTACTTGTTTCTCAACGAGTGTTACCCTTCAGGAGAAAGGTAACTTTCCATAACTAAGAATTTGCTAATAAAATAACCTAAAATGACGTAAAAACAAGACTCCTTTATTTCTCGATGGCACGCCCTATTAGATAGACCAACTAGCAATTTATAAAAATATCATAATACATAACGTGGCTATAAAATAAACGCCTATTCTATCATCATCATCAGCCCAAATACATCCCGCTGCTGGGCATGGGCCTCCTTTACAACTGAGAGGGTTTAGGCCTTAGTCCACCACGCTGGCCTAGTGCGGGTTTCAAAGTCAAAGTCAAAGTCAAATTATCTTTACTCAAATAGACTTTTACAAGTTCTTTTGAATCGTCAATTTTAAGCTATTTCATACTAAACTATTGCCGCTTGGTCGCGGTTGGCGGACTACACACCTAAGAAATTCCTAAGAACTTTTAGGTGTGCAGGTTTCATCACGATGTTTTCCTTCACCGTTAAAGCAAGTGATAATTCATTGTGAATACACACATAACTTCGAAAAGTCAGAGGTGTGTGCCTGGGGTTTGAACCTGCGACCGGCGAAATTCTCGACCGCGCGCCTAAACCTCGAGGCCATCACTGCTTAGCCTATTCTATAATTTCCTATATATATCATATAGGTGCCCATCGGTGAATTTATCATAATATTACACTTGCGGATTCTAACTAATGGTTTAAAAAGGTTGGTAATGCAATTAACATGATCTAAATATGGTAAAGGTGCTTTGCCATGAGGCGATGTACTTGCTTTAAATAATATGCCTTAATCGATGGCTTTTTAAGTACACAAGTGTCTTCACATTTCATATTTCATTTACACAAAATTAGGTATTTGTTTCGATACTAAAACAACTTCATCACCTTAATTATGTGAATACCGATTGTACTGGGAAACGGACATCGGCTGGAAGCGACGTAGGAAACAATCGGTCACAATTCAACCTGATACCGAAATTGTTATAGCCGGCTATTCGTAAACTGCCTTCCGTAGTTTCGGACTCAGCAACCACTGTATGAAGCAAATATTAACACACATATTATGTAGATTCAACCCAGTATTGAAAAATATTGACTCTTCACTAATGACATACATATTTGAATGCTTCTTTGGACGAGCTGCTTTGAGGCGATGGTCCCGGATTCGATTCCTGGATCGGACAATGTTTTTTCATAATAAATGACCACAGGCCATTGAAAGTTAGTAAGTGTATAGTCAGACTTTTAAACATTAAAAATTGTTTTTTTTTCATACTATAGCAGCTTAAATAACGTGTAAAATTTACTTTAGTGTCAAAGTAAATGTGTCGCGTTCCAGAATCAACCTACCACTAGGATTATATTACTTTGCCAACTGGTGCTTGATTTTAAACGATTCTTGCCATTAGACAATCTATTATCTCGGTGAATCGACCATCAGGTGACGTGAACAATATCAAAACTGACCAACCAACACCAGCGTCGAGGAAAAAAATCCCTATTAACCGCACACGTATTTTCACAAAGCGCAAATTAAACTTCAATTCACGATTAATGTGAAAAATAGCCAAAGGACTTTGTGAGCACTTGAAAAAAATTCAACGTCCCCAGTAAGCCGGCAAGACGCATAGCCCTGAACGTGTCGGCCGAGGTAATTAGTGGAGATACTAATTTACATTTGTATTCAAAATTCGAGCGCTCTCTCGCAATTCCTCGTCGTCTGTTTATTCTCATCTCTTTTTTTTTCAGTAAAACGTACCGCATTGCTGTGTTTCTCGCGTAAAAAATTACGCGCGGCTCCCCTAATAAATGTTTTGGGACACTAGCGGGTTCGGTAAACAACTTAAAGCTTAATCAACAGATTCGGTTATGACGTCAGTATGTTACATTTGCTTACTTCAAAAAAGTACTATGTTTATGGTAAAATAAAATTGGAGATGTAACTTGTCTTTCCTACTAGGAATAACTTTTAAGAATAATTATCAGTTTCGCATACGCCGGCTTCATTGTATCCATTGATGAGAGATGATCGGTTTCTTTTCAATTGATCCGATCAATGCACATAACATTGACAGAAAATAAAAAAATATGTACTTTTTTTTTAAATGTATTCTAAATTTATGGTTATGGTGCTAAATTAAAAATCCCTTATTATTCAACTAAACATAAGACAATATGCAACTCTTTAAGCAGCATATTAAAATTAGGATCTAAACACAAGAGGCGACGTTGAAGCCATGTAAAACCGGTCGGATTAACCCAACGCTGCAACTGGGTGAATGTTTGAGCTGAATTTAAATACAGCTTTACGTAGTTAACAATTCCGCACATTTACTTATTTTTAGTTTTCATACGACGTGCGAGGGGCATCTGTTACGAAGTGTATTTTTCCACTGTCACCAGTGACGTACGCGAAGTGTTGTGTTAATAGACGGTTAATTATCATACTATTGCGCCTTTCACAGTCCGGTCAGGTCCACGAAAGATTTAAATCAAATTCATGGAATTGCCACGTGGTGAAGTTTTCATAGAATATTATGTGGTTTTGGGGGTAAAAAAATATATTTATTGGATCGCTTGGCACTCAACAGAGCATAAGTCATTTCGTACGAAACCTGAATTCTAATAACGATGACCAATTTTGTTTATAAAATTACACTAACGATCTAAAGAAAATAATTTTATATTTTTTTACTGCCGACTACCTCGTGATCTCGTGGTACAAGTATGAGCCGTGCGATCTGGAGGTCCCGGGTTCGATTCCCGGGTCGGGCAAAGTGTTATTGGGTTTTTCCATTAAGAAATTCTCAGTGGCAGCACGGAGTCTGGAAATGTGCCCGAAAAACGGCAATAGGCTCGCCCCCTATTACGTGGAACTGATACATAGCTGACGCAATTTGGTGCAGAAATGTACTTCTGCCTACCACTTCGGGGAATATAGGCGTGAGGTTATGTATGCATGTATATTTTTTATTTCTAATACAATGCATACATTGATACTAGTTCGCTCGAGTACCTACTTACAGAGACACGCCAGGAACGATCTGTATCCAGCCGCATTCTGTCATCTTTACAAGCCTAGACCGAGTTACTTCGACTCAAAAGTCTCTTAATACACTAACTACCCTACACACTAAACCACATTACATCACTCGTTACATGATTCAACATTTTAATATGATAATTCACATCCACTAATTATTTTAAAATTAATGTGCTTACCATCAGGTACAGTGGAGTCACTTTGCCGTGCCAGAATAAAAAAAAAAATAAAAAAAAAATTAACACCATTTTATAGTAAATCTTAGACATGTTTACGGAGCAACATATTTGATTGGTTCAGTACCAATATCCATCCTTACCAAACCAAAGACTTATCCATTAAATAATAACAATACAATTTTAACACTCGACCACTTAAATATAGAACATTAATTCGTGTTTATATGGGAGTGCGTCGCACATAAGCCGTGTCGTTACTCTGTTTTAACAATGGATTTTCAACATAAACTAAAACAACAATATTAGCGACGCGCAGAGCTGGTAATGAAAACATGTTGTTTTTAAAGCAGCTTATTAAACTGGACATGAATAACGATCGTGCGCATTACAAACGCAATAATATATGAACGAAAATAATACGGAGTGCGGTGTTAATGAAAGCTAGCGAAATCCATTTGGCGTTTTCATTTCAATTTTATTTAATTAACGCTTATGTCGAGCGCGATACAGTTGGTAACGTTGTGTGGGTATTGAAATGTCGTGACGTGGATTTACAGCTGAGATTTTTTGTATTATTAAAAAGTATAATATTTGAGCCACACCTACCGTCAGCCAAATAGGCCGTATGGTGAAGAATAATATAAAATAAAATTATTCATTCATTTGTTATTATTATTTTTATTTATATAAACTTTATTGTACACCATGGACATATTACACAAAAAAGGAATAGGTACTTAGGACTAAGTGACAATAGGCGGTCTTATCACTGACTGCGATCTTTTCCAGACAAAATATTTTACAAAAAGGACATGTAAAAATATGACTGGGTAATCCAAAAATAGATTATAACGAAAAAAAAACAATTACTATGATGTACGTGAACTACAAAAAAGAAGCAAACAAAAAAGGAAAATACAAAAACGGAGAAAAAAAGATAAAAAAACACTTTATTTACTTAAAAAATTAATAAATTATAATAAATTACTTAACAAATTTTCTCGTCGTATAACTAATAATGATACGTAATACTATTATAATAAGCAATCTTTTTACGAAACAGTGCCAAAGATACTCATTAAGCTGTAACTGCTTCATCTTACTAAACAAGGCTACATATTCAGGTGTACATAATATTACAGATATCTACATAGGTTCGAGCGTAGTCTGTTCAATTTATGCGTTATCAGGCCACATGCCCATCCAGTGGAGTGCTGTTACTCCGCGCGTATTGAATGCTTTATTGTTCAAACTCTATGACGGCGTTTAAAACTGCATTTAAATCATTGCTCTAGTGATACTGTTCTTATTATGTGGCTTTATGACATATGTCTTAGTATAATCTTGACTCCTCTTGGGCTTCCTGTTGAAACAGTTTTAAAATACGAATTTATTTTTAGAAATAAAACAATTAATCAAATAACAACTTTACCCTTATTCCATAACATTTGAATCTTAGACAAATCTAAAGAATTTGAACGCCGATCTTGTGTTTTGAAAAATGTCTCGCGATTTTGGATGAAAGCAATGGCTATTAGATATGATATGTTAAATATAAATTAGGTAAATAAAGGGTACCTCTACCTATGCACTCTGGTGTTTTAAGAAGTATAAAAGCGCAGCATTCACTGTATAGACGATTCATGGTAACTCAGTGTAAGACGAGGGTTCGAGATACAGTCGGGAGTTAAAAAATTCCAAGATGCTTATTATTCAACATAGTTTTCCGTCCATCTGATCAGAGATTTCGCTCGCAAAGGATGCGAAGTGCGGACTGTATACTGCCAGATAGGTGTGTAACATTGACACAATCGACTCAACCAATTTAAACAACAATATCTATACCTACGTAGTTAAACTTATACCTTTTGTTTTAGAACTCTTAGATTTGCAGATTTTCTCAATATGTATTCCTTAAATACGTATATTATCGAAAATTTGTTTCCAAAGTTTCCTTGACCCATGAAAAACATCTTAAGTCAAGTTTTTTAAAGGTGCGACATACTTAAAATTACTAGAAGAACCACCAGTAGGACTACACAATAGTGATGACGTCACACTAGGCGCCTCAGTAAAATCCGTTTAATTAGCAGTCGCTATGAACACCGGCACGGACGTGACCGATCGCCTATCAATATCAATCGGAAATCTAAATCTGAACCACTACCTACCGCAGCCAAACGATATATCAATCCGATAGATTTTATCGATATGTATATCGATCGTTTAGAAAGTTTATGACTCACCTGTCCATGAGTCATTAAAAAGCAATTACACTCTATAAAATGTTGTGCGTTTTTAATTATTTTTTCGTAAAAGCTGGACTATCCTTGATTGTGTCAATAAAGGGGTTGTATTGCATATGCCGCCTAGCATGTAGTATTAATATGGTAATTAAAAAAATCATCAACAAACGGAAATAGCTGATGATAGTATTGATACCAGTGACTAGTAATATCGAGTAAAATTATGGTATCTTCAATTTTTAACAAAAACATAGCATTATTATGGTAGTGAATTATCTAAGTTTCATACGGTGATGTGTTCTTTTAATTTTTTTCTTATTCTCTTAAACAATAATTGTTTCCGTTCAATTATTTTGTATTAGAACATTCACATCTAGACATACTGAATTCGACACAGTTGCAAAAGAATTTTTTGAATTCCAGATGAATGTATTTTATTCAGTTCATACAAGTCCTAAAAATGTATCCTACGTTTGAGATCAGCCGCGCTAGCTGAGCGTGGTTAGTTAATGTGATCTCAAATCCATAATAGATATCTCAGGAAAGTTACTCTTGCAATGGCTTTCTTCATCAATACACTACTCAATATTTCATTGTAGACACTCAGCACTTAAAAAGGACTGAAATCGTAAACTAAACATAATTACACGATTGATGGTGTATTCAAACAATTCATTATTTGCAATCAACTTAACATTCAAAGTTGATAAAACGTTCGAATCGCGTCGACATCTTACGCATACAATTGGATTAAAAAGACAAATATAACTATGACCATAGTCACACTACGAGTAGGTATACCTATTTATTTCCATAAATGCCTAGAAACTTTTATTACCATCAATATATGTACCTCTTCTTAATGAAGACAAACGATAAAAGATAATTTAAAGCGTGAATTGTAGGCACATAAAGTTCTCAAGCAATAACTTCAAAAATTTAGAATTATTTGTCGGTATGTAACAATTTAGGCGCGTACACAAACCTAATGCAACGCGGACATGACGCATCGCCCAATTTGTATTCCGCGGCACATAACAAAAAATCTATTATTATTCAGCCCACCACACCGTGGAAGAAGGATGATTGACAACACATTAGGAAGGTAAGGCTTGTACATTTGCTCATGCTGATCACTGTCATGTTGGTAGTACGGCTTGTGGAATACTGATGACCAGTATCAAACCGCCCCGCAAAGCAATGCCAAACGTAATGGAAAATAAACAATTATTTAACCATTTTCTAATACGTGGAATGGCTGGGAAATCGGAATATTATTTTGCGTTGCGTTTTGTATACGTACTCTCATACGAATTCATACCCGAAGGGGTAAACGGGGTTGTAATTCTACGATTACGTATTTTGCGCTTATTATGGTTGAAAGCTAACAAAATAATAACCGTTCTAGAAATCAAACTTGGAATGTTTCAATCACACACAGTTTATGCCGCAAGACAAATCACTCCGGCGGGCAGTGAATAAATAGAATTCATGGTAATTTTATTATCCATTGCCGGTTTTTAACAACATCGACAAAATTGGCAAAGTTGAAAACAAATGAGCTATTATTGCAATAATTCTTCGCATAACTTTGTCTATTGTCAATTTTTAAAGGTAAATGAACAAAAAAATTGCGTCACCTCAAGTTAGCGGGTGGTTCTTAAGCATAACTGTGAATAATCAGGACTTTTGTTTACCTTTACCAACGTCTAAAAATGTTATATTTTGACCTTTAAGTACTTAAAAATAGGGTTGATAATTAAAAAAGGAATATTTTTGCATCAGTAAACGCCTCTTGTGTATGCGGTCAAGTGAACAATAATTTATCGCCGTCGTTGTGGAGTAATTGCGTAAATCATCCATTTATGACAGTCAGACCAAAGACATTTTTGTGTTCAATGCAACGATTATGAATGCATTTTATTACAATAGAGAGCATAAATATAGCCTTTTGAGCCTTTGTTGTGACCATTAGTACACCTCCGGTATGAGGTTATTGAGGGTTAACTTTTTATTTTTAACAATTTCAATTTTTTCGCGTAACAAAACTACACAATAAGTCATGAACGTTATTGTTACGTATTCAATATTAAACTCATGTATTTGTTTCAGATAGTCTACAGTTGGACGAAAATTTTCGCCGAAGGTTTTGACCGAAGAAACCTCGAGAAGTAAATGTCCTGGGACCTATAGGACACCTTCCTGCTTCAAAACTGTATTCGCTGGTGTATTTCCTTCACTCGAGGATCACATATAGAATGATTTTACTAAAAAAACTTTATGGAAATATTTTTTTTAACGATCTCTTAACAGAGATTATTTATATAACTCATACACATACATACATAAACTCACGCCTGTATTCCCCGAAGGGGTAGGCAGAGGTGCATTTCTGCACCCACATTTCGCCAGGTATGTATCAGTCCCACGTAATAGGGGGCGAGCCTATTGCCGTTTTTCGGGCACAATTCCAGACTCCGTGCTGCTACTGAGAATTTCCTAATGGAAAAACCCAATAACACTTTGCCCGACCCGGGAATCGAACCCAGGACCTCTAGATCGCTCGGCACATACTTGTACCGCGAGACCACGAAGCAGTCAGTCAGTTATATAACTCATCTTATTTTATTTTGTATTTTTTTTTATTATTGAACATTGTGCACTTATGACTACCTTTCTTTTCTCTTACTACATCTCCATCCTTGTTTCTCTGTAAGAGATCGCCTTGTGCGATAAGGCCGCCTTTTGTAGGTACTTAATTAGGTTTCTTTACTCCATAGTTTAATTCTAATGTGTACAATAAAGTTTTAAAAATAAATAAATAAAAAACGATTATCAAAATTTTGTTGTGAATATTCTTCTACTCCCCATCCAGAATTACGACCATCAAGTTATTAGATTATACTGCGGAGGAAACGCCATCTCAGCGACAATTGACACGCAGCAGAACACACACCAACAACTGAAAACCGTAGACCTATTTCTGCTCCTTCTTTCTTCCCTCCTATTGACGACGATCCAACTATTTTTGCTTGTGAAGTAAAGTCCTCGCTCCAATCAATGTAGTCATTTACTTCCATAAATTTACCTGCTAGCTCGCTTTTAATCTGTATATTATGCGAATTAAAGTATAATTTTGCAATGAAAAAAACAACAAATACCACTTCCAAATAATTGAATGATTTTTATTGATATATAAATTGTTCTAGATTTGTTTTTATATAGATGTCTAAATATTACCTTGGAAAGATAAAGCTAAAGCTTTAGTTAAGGAATCAAGGAAATAAACCAATTAACCAATTTAAGTAAATGTCAACCAGTATTTAAATAGCACTTCAAGCGTTTAACTAGCAAATAGTAGAGCGTGTTCGCAAATAACAATTGACTTAAACTATCGTAATTTCGATAAATACCAGCCGGTAGCATAGTCTGGGTCATAACTCCCAACTTGTAAACCTATGTATTAACAAATAAACCATAAAATCATTTTAAAGCCTAAAGACTTAATTAGCCGTCTCGGCGGGGCACTGCGCACGCGCGCTGCGTGCTATCTTATCTCTTGCGCTTGAGCACGATTCGCGAACAATGAACTACGTGCAAAGAGTTTAATGGAAGTGCCCTTACACTAATGCATGCGCCCACAACTAGTAGACGTGATGGTCTTTGTAAACGAATGACCAAAGGTAAGAATAATATGTGTATAATGAGTATGTATGGAGGTCGTTTCCGATATATTGTATCGGAATATTTCGGGTGTTTACATTTTTTGCAAAGACATTCTGACTGTTTATTTCAATTAATATTAATTAACAAGTCTTTTGAAGTTTCTAGAAAGAACAAAGAACCATGAACAACACACTTCCCACGTGCCAGTGTCATTTTCCTGCAGATATAGAAGTACCTATTTGTGGTTCAAATGCATATTTATTAATATTATTTAGTTTGATTAGAATGTAATCTTTTCAGCATCATCTACAAACCCTATGTGACCCATCGTTAGAAACGATTCTCCAAAAATTCCTCCCCCTGTCTTAGCCCTCCACACTACCAAATTTCCTTTTTAATTTTTTACTTTCAACGTTTAAGAAAGTAAAAAATGATGTATACAAGAATTCAAAGACTAATTATGGTGGTTTATATTACACACTATTAAAAATGACACATCTGTATTTACTAAGTCTATAAACTGAGCCCCGACTGCGCAGGAGTTGCCAGGCTTGATATTGTAGACGTGAGGATTTATGGTCACGGCCCTTGTAGCTTAATATTATAATACACTGTATTTTTAGCGCTATCGAGTTATAGTCTCAAGTGCTCTATTTAAACGGTGACATACCGTAGTCGGTTAAAGAATGCAGATACGTAATTTTAAAAGATGCAAATTGTTATATTTAACTTATTGAAGTTCATTGCCGCTCTCAGAAAACACGCCGTGAGAGATGTTCCCTGGATTTTGAAAACCCCTGGCAGCTACTTTGCGAAAATACAATTCAATATAAGCTTCAGAAGCTTTAACAGTAGAATTGTATTTTTCCAACTAACACAAACTTCCTGCCTTGAAAAAAAATATCCGTAAATCATCAACAATGTCGCGGAGATCGAACCAGCTTTACAGTCACAGTTTGACCTCTTATCAAAAACACAAAGAAGGATATAATTTATTAAACTAACATTATTTTGAATTTAACTTACATATACAAAAATATCTATAGACTAGAACACTGATAGTGTAAAAATCTTAATTAAAACATATTTAACTACGTAAATAATATAACATAAAATTCCCAAGCATTCAGTTTGAATATGTACAAAAGCGCAGCGTAGTAAGCCAGCGCCTTGTACGTCGAAGCTCGGCTGGGTGGGTGAGCCTAGCTAATTAAGATAACTCAATATGTCCACCCAGCGAAAGATGGGTGCGCGCACGCAAAGATAGATAGCCCGTGCGTCCAGATTTCACGCTACGGCAAATTGTACGATGACATAATAATGTACGGCTTGTTTGTACCTTTTACTTTTTAAATTTATTTATTTATTCTAAGGAGATTACGTACAATCTGTTGTTCTTTTGGATCACCACTCATATGAACAACTATCATAGTGAGCGTATAATTTCGTGAGAAAAAAAACTTACAATGTTTAAAAAGCCTGCGTGTTTCGTTCTTTATGCTTGAGTCCTTTAAGTGTAGCCGAAGAAGATAAATGCGTACATACATATTATAATATGTATATTCTGTTGCTATATTTTTATCTTCAATTGTGTACAGTTGTGAAAGACTTTCTTATGATTGTATGCAGGTATGTATTAGTCCCATGTAATAGGGGACGAGCCTATTGCCTTTTTTCGGGCACATTTCCAGACTCTGTGTTGCTAATGAGAATTTTCTAAATGAAAAATCTAATAAAACTATGCCCGACCCAGAAATTCAACACAAGACTTCTAGATCTTGACCAACTTGAGCCGCGAGACCACGTGGCAGTCATTAATATACTATTCTACAATGCTCACTCTGCAAACATAATTGTATATTTTCGTTACGCTCCAAAGAATTTAAACTTATATTCAGGTAGATTATGCAACGTATTCAGCGCAAAGCAGAGTTAAACAATCTCAACAAACGCGGTGTAACATGAAAACACCTAATTAAACTAGTACGAAAATCCGATATCAGAGCATCGCTACGTCACGAAGCCCGAGCCACCTAATAAAGTGAGTCTCACGTTCCTAATTAGATCGTTAATTATAAGCCTTTCATGGCAACCTTAATTTCAACATTATACCTTAGACGCCTACATTTTTGACCGGGTTATGTTACCGTGTAATTTTACTTTGTTTTCAGAATTAACAATTGATTTTGTTTCTTTTTGATTATGTAATAATATAAAATATATCTTATTTTTTTAAATTTCTTCAATGCGCAAAGCCGAATTATCAACCCTTTTACGGGTTCTAAAAGATGACTATAAAAAAAATATTATTCAGCTAGGTACCTGAATGTTTATGTTACAATTGATATGAATGTTAAGAAAACAGAGTGGTACCAGACACAAGTATAATTTCGAGTAGCAACTGGCATGTATGTTGTCAATTATTATTTACTAATACTAACACTGAAATTGGATTCTGAAACGTTTTTTTTTTGTCACTTAATACCAGATGAGATATTTTACAGTGCTTCACCGCTACAAAATCCTTTGTAGCAGCCCTAAGTCTAGGGAGACTTAAAAAATAGCGGCTAAATATGCTGCCCACCCCTTCAGAGACATAACCATAATCTTATAATCTATGAAACAGTGTTAAACACAAGACGTTGGCAACCCAAAAGGACTAATACACGCTCGAGTAAATAGCTAAATAATAGCAGTCCCTCACCAGGTGGACTGGAGTCATTACTCTTGCGGTAATCCGCTGAACACACCCTGATTTATGCGGGCCTACAGACGGACCGCCAAATTTAGGTGTTTTATAAAAAATGGAGCTTAGTTTCTTGAGTTATAAATAATGTTAGAAATCCTCGTAGGGCTCGGCCTCGAAAATGTGCTTGGTGGTGTTTATATGATATAAATCGTTATTGGTAGAGGAGAGTAACTAAATGCGGGCTAGTGCTTTAATATGGGCTAGTAACAATTCTCGAAAACCTACAATCGAAAGACGAAACAAACGACGATCGTTTATCGCATTCATTCGCTCTAACATCGCACTCACTCATTCTCGTCAATCGCGCGCGAGTTGTCGCCAGTGTTGACCATACTTATGTTGCTGCTGTCGAAAAATTTTCTATTCTACGTATCAATGTGTTATTTAATTAATGAAAATTATGTCTAAATACTGTAACTATGTGTTTTATTGCAGAATATAAGTTTAATTTTATGATTTTCGGTCGATTTATTGCTTGCTATATATGATTTGTAAAGTACACGATCAAGTTGATTTTAGTAGAAAATTTCGAATATGGGCTATGACTATGGTCCTGAATATGGGCTACCCCATATTTAGGTATTAATATTTTAGGTGATTGGTTATGTGGTTCTAAAGGTCAACACAATTAAAAAAAAACAAGGAAAACTTATAAATAAAACAAGAGATAAGAAACCCAAGCAAAAGAAAAGAAGTAAAAGAAATAATAAAGCCAACACCAGGGACGAAAGTGAAGGCGAACAAGATATCCAATTTGATCCAGATAGTGAACCAGATGCCTCTATAAGAAGAGAGGCTCCTGACTCTGCCGATGCAGCGTGTATGTTTTGTCAGGAAGTTTTTTCCGAAAACGCAGCAGGAGAACTGTGGATTAGATGTTTAATGTGTGAGCTTTGGGTACATAATGACTGTGCTGGGCCAGAGTTTGACACCTGGATATGTGATTTATTTATATAAATTATGTGATTTCTTCCATCTACCAACGTAATTTGATCTCTTATAAAATAAATATTTATATTTGTTATTTTCGTGCAAGATATTATAAGTTTCTATTTGTAGCCCATATTTGAGTACCTGTTCCATATTTAGCGTCTATTTTGATATTTTGTTTAATGTTCAATTTAATAATATATTATAATATTAAGAACATAAGATTGTTACTTAGCTCTTTAAAAATGTATGTGTAATTATTTTGACATTAAAAAATGGTTAATTTTTTAATAGTTTTTTATTTTTGAGGCAAAAACAAAATGGTAGCCCATATTTGGTTACTCTCCTCTAACAATTGCAGTAATACTGCTGAGATGAGACTTGGAGAACAGAGAGTAATATTTGGTGTGTTCTTAGCGACTCAATATCAAGATTGCAATTAACAATTAATTAATTATATCATACGTATAGGTAAGTCTTATCGCAAAAAATTTTTGGTCGAAGGACGCTTCTATCAGTAAAATTCCTATAGATTATGATTATGGAACTGGCTGACAAAATAATGAGATTTTTTAAATACTGTAGTACTTACACAGCCCTCACAAATAGAATTCTCTTACACTGAACTTTATTTCTTTTTTATTTATCAAAATGTAAACCATTCCAAACCACTTCATTATTAATTTAAATGCGTCGTGAAACAACCCAGATATAAAATTTTGAACCGAACATGTTACTGCTCAAATCCTCATAATATAATTTAAGCTTTATAATTAGTTATCTTGTGTATTACAACTGGCTTAGTTAGTTAGCGTCTTAGCGACCCTCCCCTCCCTTGTTCCTGAAGAGTACCTACACTAAGCTGAAAGACAAATTGCAGTAACCCATCGACCTTACCTGAGAATATAAGATACAACGCTAATTAACTGTACTGACTATTCCGATACTGCGCATAATTTTTTTTTGTATTGCATTTGATGGTAAATGCAGCGTTGTCTAGATAGAATATTTAGTAGAAAGATTTCTTTCGTAATGAATGCAATCATGTCTGATTACAAAAGTTAGTCTTGACCGTGTAAGTAGACTGTAGAGTATAAAGGCTTTGTGAAAATCACTCTAAATAAATATACCACCTAAATTAGAAATTGTAATAAGAATTAGATTTTAATTTTTAATTAGAATTATATTTTAATTCTAGTTTTATCTAGGCAGAGGTGCATTTCTGCACCCACATTTCGCCAGGTATGTATCAGCCCCACGTAATAGGGGGCGAGCCTATTGCCGTTTTTCGGGCACATTTCCAGACTCCGTGCTGTTATTGAGAATTTTCTAATGGAAAAACCCAATAACACTTTGCCCGACCCGGGAATCGAACCCAGGACCTCTAGATCGCACAGCCCATACTTGTACTGCGAGACCACGAGGCAGTCTAGTTTTATTAGTTGATTCATAACTCAAATATAAATGCAATAATCAATTTAATACAAATTTATCAATGTAGATTTAATCAGAAATTATAAACGAGTATCAAAAAGTCCTTTTCAACTGCAAAACCCACTTGAATTTATACAACACTCTATTCAAAACATTTTATTCCGTGTAAAGTAGCACACGAATGGTTTGAAAAATGCTCTCAACGTTTCCAACAGCAAAAAGCTAAGCAGAGCGATGATAAAATTCAAAAAAAGCCTCGCCGTCAGCCTAGAAAACATTGTTTTACATATATTTCGCTTGTAAATATACGCAGTGTATAAATAAAGCCGAAAATTCCGTAGCAAAAGAATCGAACCTCACATCCCGTGCCGGCATCGCATGCAAACTTCCTGTTTGGCACGACACCACGGCTACTTTTCTCAATACCGAAGCTGTTTTATTCAAAAGTACGTATGTGTATTTATGCGCCCATGCCAATTTGACTAACGTATGTAACGAGAGAAATCATTGCTGTTTTATTGGCATCAATTTGGTCTTTTAAAGTTATGACTTGTTAATTAGTTGTACAGTGTACACCAACCCGCACTAGGCCAGCGTGGCCACTAAGGCCTAAACCCTCTCAGTTGTAGGGGAAGCCCGTGCCCAGCAGTGGAACGTACTATATGGGCTGATGATGAATTAGTTGTAGATAAATAAATAATAAATAAATAAATACACCCAACAGTCACATACATAGTTCTGATCCCACACTAAGATACAAGTCTTGTGTCGTGGGTATCAGAAACTACGAGAGACTTTTCGGTCTCACATACACCCAGGCCCGAAACAAATATTTGTGGATCACACAAACATTTGTCTCGGTGCGGGGATCGAACCCGCGGCCTCTCGTTTCGCAAGCTGGTGTCTAGCCAACTGCGCCACGGGGCTGAAATACTTTAAGAGATACATACTTTAAAAGATGGTTCCAATTCTAGACAGACGTACATACATGGCAAGAGACACTCACACAATTGAACACAGATAGGTATAATTAATTCGATATTATTTTGTCCTTCATTTATTTAATTTATATGCGGTCTAGATGACCCGTGAAATTACCTTTCATTTCTTGCAATTTCTGTTTGTGTCAGAATTGGTGTAGGTATGTGTGTGTATTTATAATGTCTGGATTTGTTTATTTTACGATCTTATGTTACACAAGCTAAGTTCAGCTTTATAAGATTGTTTTTAAAGTCGGTCAATCAGTTTTTTAATCTATATAATAAATAATAACCCTCTCTAAAGGATATTATTACATGTTATAAATATATATTTTTAATAAAACGGAATTATTTAGTGTTTTATTTTTATTTTTAGCAGTTTATTTTCAAACAATCCTGCAATCATCCAGGCCGAACATTTTCAACTTGAAGAAACTGTTTATGAGGGGAATGAGAACGTAAATAAATAAAAAATATATGATATTGTAACAGAATTTTATTTAATGCAGATCCATGTCGCACTATAGCCGATATTGTACAAAAAAATTATAATATCGCTTCCGTTCATATTATAGATAATGATAGGTTATATTATACACAACTCTTCACACAAATACAATCATGAAACACAAACATTTAAATCATTTTCTACGCTAGAATCCCCCGAGGTTTTTAAGTATTCCATTCGTATTACTATATAATTATATATATTACATTACAATAAATTGGGCCTACCTATTTACGTATGTCAAATGCTTCATTAAAGGACAAATTTACGTATTACATTCATGAGCATGATTCCGAACTAAATTAATGTTTTAATAACACTATCACGTGATTACAACATGAAATTGCAACACACGACGTCAAGTCGAGTTCAAAACATATATTTAACAAAAATTCCGCATCAGTGATGAAGCTATATAAATAATATCATATTTACAATATGTAACAAATTTCAATGAAATTCGGTACAAGATCCTTTCGGTTGTGCGGTGATAAAGTGCAAAAAATATTTCCCCATTAAATAATCATTAAATTAATCAAGGAACTATAAAGAGGTAATACGATAAATCGATGACATACGAAATCAAAATGAATTTGGCACTTCGAAAGGCGACAAAAAAACGAATCGAACCGAAAGCATCTCGACGGAATTTCACTCGTAAACCTCTACGTCATAATGAAGAAAAATTACGTATATGTTTTATAGGAATCCAAAAATATTACCACTACTTGTATCTTAAAATAAATTACATTACACCTTAAGATTTTAATTAGCTATTCGTATACTGGGCACAACTAGTTTTGATTCATGTCATTTTTAAGTGACTATAGGTAAACTATTTGTCTAATAATAAGTTACTCTATCGACTAATAAATGGAATATTTTTTTCGTACTAAAGCTTTTGAATTACGTATATAGAATAACGTGACGCTGGCTACACAGCCTTCAATCCGCCGAATTTAATATTGCAATAACCGAATTTTCTTATCTAGCTTAATACATATGGCGTGGTCGTCACGTCATCAAAATGATTCCGGCGTACATGCAACGAAGTTGTATCACTTTCTGTTTAGACTTTTAAGACGTATACAGACGTTGTACATCAGATTTCTGTTACAAAATACATACACACTAATCTTAATCATATTATTTACAATATATAAATTATATTCTTACTTCTCAATCATTTATGCATGATCAATTATACTGTTCATTTCCACCAATTTAAATTAATTAATCTCATTTTGTATTTACGTAAATCTAATTTTATCGAAGCGAATGAGATAATGTTCAATGAAATTAAATTATGCTCGTTAATTGTCGTTACATTTAAAAGGAATTCACGATGTTACATCAATGGCAAGTGTCAATATGACGCGCGTATACATGGGATATCGTACGGATTTACAATAAAAGTAAACAAGAATAGTAACTATAAAGAGCTGTAAAGCCGAGCCGGGTCGACACCGCGTTTTGGCAGATAAAGTGCGATTTCGAGTGAGCGATAGTGGGGCACGATTCGCACGATAAATAAAAACACAATTCCATTTGAAGCTCGTAGCTGCGGCACGGCGGCCGTGTCCCGTGTACCTCAGCAGGCGTTCAAGATTTATACACGGAGATGCGGAACAATATATCACGGTACAGAACAACGTGAACTCGACCTATTCCTAGCAGCCACCGTCCCGATGGAACATGATAGCAGATCAGCCCGACAGATAGCGACAGACTCGCAACTAACGCCATGTTGGTTGAACGATAACTGTTCGCTCCTAATGGTGCCGGCCGAACTCACTTTGTCCCACGTTGCGTAACCCACGCTAATTAAATATTTATATATTAAAGAATTAACATAATATATTCATACACAAGTGAAGCTAAGCGATAAATAAACGAAGATCGAACAGGGTATTTTTCATCCGAGCTTCATATAATTTATGGCCGACGATGATATCGCGACTGGTTCTTTTATTTGTGAAATAGTGATACGCGGAGTGTGCTCGGTAAGCGTTACTAACGGGAAATTTTGGCGATAAATCACCGGCACTCGATTGCCTAAGCGTTCGTGTGGGCCAGTATAAAAATTTATTCGACACTCGATTTTGATATCTTGATCTCGCGACGTATACGCGACGAGGCACGCGGAGTCGAGCGACAATGCGACGTGAATGGAACACTCCGACATCCATGTTGCTTTCGATGAGAGCGACTTCGGACTATCGCCTAGAGAAGTGCTTTACCATACTCCGAACTTATCGCAAAGATACAAGTCACGTATCCCGGGGCACTTGCGCAAACAAGTTTATCTCCCCTAACACCTACCAAAGCATCGACAACGCTTTACACGCGACGGCGACCTGAAACAAAAGGAAAGCGAAATTAATTAAAAATGCCAATCACAACAAAAATTAAATAGCGGTCAGGGGGATCAAAAGGTAATTTAAACAAAGAATCGATAAATTCCGTGCAATCATCTAACGTTTTATTGGGAGCTACGCATTCGAAATCCAAATGCACATAATTCATTACGACGAAAATGTTCTCGTAAACGAAGGGCGACTTGAAATGCAAATAATTTCGCGCGAGCCCCGCGGATATGTTAAAACAAACTGTTTATTCTAACATCCTCGCATTATTTATCGTCGAAGCTCACGAAACGGCGATTTCTTTTTTGTACAATTTAAGTTAATTTCTAGCGTAATGCGTATTTGATAAAAGGCCGTATCTCTGGCAGGCAGGCTCCGTCGAGCCGGCTCTGAAATTAAGATGTAACATGATGCGAGAACGAGCTAGAGCTGCTAGATTTATTGCTATACCACTTTGCATATGCTGATTTACAAAGACGGTGGATATAACGCGGAGTTGTTGCGTGTGTGCCAACGATAATTTGGGTGTGACAAGTAAATACAAAATGCAGGCTGACCAAAACTTTTACGGTCCGACAACTTGTTAACAATCTCACGGAACAAATACGTATGTAAATCATTAATGATAATAAATAAGTCTAAATATAAAAGTTTCATTTGCTATAGTGAAATATTAGACTAATTGTAAAATGTAAAATGTATTGGAATACATTTCGGGCGGACCTCTTCAGGAAATACTTTCAATTAGTGAAATTATTACAAAAATACAATTTATTTTCGATGTAAATTGTATTTATTTTTAGGTTTAATTAATTAACAATAGAATGTACTTTAATTTATTTATCATGCCTAGTATTTTTTTCACGTATGTATTTTCGCTAACAGATTGATTTGTTTTTTATTTTACTTATAATCAGTTATTATAAAGAGTGTCTACGTTAACTTTATTTAGGCAAATTATACAAATGAACTAGAATTTCATTCCAACATTACAAGCACCAAATAAAAACTATTTTTTTCCAGATACTATTTCACGCCTTACAAACTGACTTCAAAACTGTTATTTAGAATAAAAACAATTTGTTTTTACTACAAATATTATCAGCTCTATAGAGATGGTCGGTTGCTGATGTTGCCCATTCGCGACGCAGCGGGCGCGAGTGGGACGACTGTCTGGCGGTCCACACTCAGCAGAAAGAAACACATAACAGAATCTCTCGCGGCCTCGCCTCGCCGAGCTTAGCTCAGCTATTGTTGGTTGCAATTTTAAATCTTGCTATGATTGCGATTTTCGCTTTTGAATATTGTTATTTGGTAGTATTTATTTGTATTTAACACTAAAAAGTGATACGTCGCACGATTTGTTTCTTAGTGTGACTTTTTTGTAATATTTACATATGTGTATTGTATAGGTAGGTACCTACTGCAATTGAATTAATGATATATCTAATACAAAGAAAGAAAAAGTTCATTCATTCGCCAAAACTGAAGTATTATTTTATTATGTAAAATGCTTAAAATAACAATATCACTTGTAAAATAGAGATTGTTAAGGTTTCACACATTGATCAAAAATATTCTGCTAACATTTTTCTTAACAGTTTTGCTTAATTTCGATTTCGTAGTAATGAATCGCTCTAATAGTCCTATAATATATACGAGTAGGTACATACAATGAAGCTGTATTGTAAAATAAGGTTAACAATTTCAGCTGGCTGAATATACATAACTTACTAATATTATTTAATACAACATCCTGACCCAGCAATGAATACAACAAAAAGATGATGAAAAGGAGTTCTCATTACGTAAAGAACATTGTAGTTCTCGTAACGAGCAATGTAACAAAAAGTCACAAGCACAAAAAGGTTCACGTGCGTCTCCTATTCAAGGAAAGTAGGTAATAAAGAAAAAGGACGCCAACCGAATAATTGATACGATTATGTGTTACTTCTACAAACGAGACGATCTTAGGGTACTACCATAGTGGATAGAACTTTAGATAAACACAAGTTTTGATCTGCTAAATTACTTGCCATAATGGTAATAATTTGATTTAATATAATCTTTTTTCTTTTTAGCAAAGAACTAAATTTATTTTGTGTGAAAGCTTACAATGTTTGAAAAAAGATCAAATCGATAACACAATGTAACTGTTAAATAAATAATTTAAAAAGTATTTTAGTCTATATGAGCACTCCTCGACTATGATAGGCACCTCAATGCTATGCAGAATAAGAAACCTCATACTATGTATGACAACTGAAACAGTTAATGTTAATCTTTATTCCGGGAATAAAACCACAACAAAACATTAGAAGACGCCTTACACGAGCTAAATTAAGGCGGTCAAAGCCCTAGCCGTGGTGAAAACTATTTTCGCGTATCAGTATGTACACAGCACGAAGAACAATGGAAGAAGGGCGGTGGCGCTCCGTCAAGTGCGAGCGCCCATAAATCCCACAGGACGCGCAATTTGTTGAATTACAACATGCGCGAGCCAGCCACCGGTCCGACGCGAAATTAGCTCCCACAGAGATAAATTGACGGCGGGCCGCTAAATAAATTATTTGGGAAAACCGAGAAAAAACGGGCGTCTTCCCTTGATAAGGGTTGAGGCTGCGCCGTGCGAATAATGAATATCGACCGCTAAGTTACCGGTGAATGCGATCCTCTTTTGTTTTTGTGTATTATTATTTATTGCAGCACAAAAGTAAAAATAAACACAATATGGATAAGAACTAGAACGTTATCAAAAAGAAATGTGTTCACGACATGCTTAATTGTTGTATAATGTATGAATTGCTTCATAACATCAAAGGCATCACATTGAAGTATGAAAAGCAGGTATCTGTATGACAAAAGCAACATAAAATTATTTTGTTATTGGGACATATAAAGAGAGCGATAGTTAAATTGCATGCAGATGCAATTGTTAAGATCGTAATCGACGAATCAAGATGGAGGTAAACATTGCAAATTATCCCATATCATCAACCCATAACTACGCCACTAAAGTCGACCCTTAGGTCGAATTTTGAATGTACTGACATGTTACGTTATGTACATAATTATATCGATGTACAGATTTTACTACTTACTCGTAGTTAACGTTTATTATCTCATTTGCTTATTTTATAAGCCACAAGTTTGAGTAACAAGCCACAGTTTTATCTTGCTTTCCGTAGCCATACAAGACAGCTAAAGTAATTTTTCAAAAGGGTTGCACAACACCCTTTCTTTCAGCGGGATTAATCTTAGTTGTATATTCGAGATTTAGGCGGCAATAAGAAAGACGCATAGGTGGGCTTACAGAGGGTGCGGCAGTGGCAAATTGTCTCAGATTTCAACCCTCCCCATAAGGATTTTATTACATTCGTTAACGCAAAAAAGATTAATGTGTAAATACTTTATTTATATGCAAATCGGTTAAGGGTTACTACGCCGATTATAACTATTGTATTATTATAGGTAATAATTAAAATTTTCGATTCGTATAAATGATTATTTTCGTCAGGTTGATTTTCTTTAAGAAACTGTCTACAGCTGTAGAGTCTAGAAATGTGCCCGTTGAATTGCAACATTATCTTCAATCAATATGGTATTTGTTTAAATCATAACACTACTATCAAAACATGGGTTCAAAAATTCTCCTCCACCTACACCTTCGGAGTTGGAGACGAGTAATAATAAATACTTATTTACTACTATTCTATGATACAAATAGAATAAACAATTTGAAAATACGCAAATGAAATATATGACCTTATTTATAGTTTTATTCAAAGGTTTTGAAAGCTTTATGGTTAGAACTATTGCATTTCGCATGTAGAGCAGTAAATTTAAATGTAACCGAAAAATAAAACGATATTTTACTGCAAACAAAGAACAAATAATTTTGGTTAAAGTAATAAGTAAAATCCTGCTAGTTCAGTTGGTTCTACGTTAAAAAAATTACGACTATTAATGGTTCGAATCTAAAGTAATATTTGCTGTGGCCTTTGTGATGAATTAGCACGCACTTTATCATTTGCGTTTTTTTAATGTCTTAAATTTCATTCTATGCACGTCATTGTAATATTCCAATAATCAGTATTACAGCAAACAATCATTGAAATTTATTCTGCTGTTGTTTATACATAAAATTGTATATTTGTAAATGCTCAATAATATAAAAATCTAAGAAACTATAATACGTTTTCAAAATAATCAAACGGACACTACTTTGGGTACATCACTCTTGTGTATACTATTTTTTTTATAATTTCACCTTAGTGGGGTGTATCCATACCTGCGCAATCCATCCCCTCCGAACGCGGATACCGCGTGACATGTGTTCCGAACGCCATTGAAGCTCTATTGTTAGGGAATTCCCTTTCAAAAATATTGTCGGCCATGATGAATTTTTAAGAGATAGTTTTTCGAAGAGTGTAAACTTTGATGCTCTGATAATGCTGGGAGTTTTATAATTGGGAAAAGGTACGTTTTAGTCCAACCCATAATATAAAGGTGTTCCACAGTAGGCCCGGGTACATCATGATATGAATGAATATGGGCTAATACTGAATTTATAAAACAATAAGTATTACACAACTTTTAAATATAATTACTGCAAATACGAGACCGGAAATTAGGTAATTGTATCATTCCATTAATATACAATATTATAAATAAATAATAAATAAATAAATACACCCAACAGTCACATACATAGTTCTGATCCCACACTAAGATACAAGTCTTGTGTCGTGGGTATCAGAAACTACGAGAGACTTTTCGATCTCACATACACCCAGACCCGAAACAAATATTTGTGGATCACACAAACATTTGTCTCGGTGCGGGGATCGAACCCGCGGGCTCTCGTTTCGCAAGCTGGTGTCTAGCCAACTGCGCCACGGGGCTGTCGAAATAAAATTTCCATCCAAGTATAGGTAAGAGATATTAATATTAAAAAGGGCGCGTGGAAGATATTTTTTGCGCGCCGTTCCGCCCCCTGTTCGGGGTCATTTATCAGGATTTTGGACGGCGCAGGCTAAAATTTTGGACGGTTTAAGCTGCGCGTAAATTTCCCAAAACATGACACAATGTACAAAAATCTGACCAAAAAGTTACACTAAACATTTACATTTGTACAATTAAAAGCGAAATAAAAATTTGCCGATCTTTTAGACAAATGCAAATCTGCTGACTTTGAAGTTAGATGCGGGTATGAAATGAAGGTTCAAAATTTATCTACGAGTATAACATCATCATTCTACAAGCTGTAGTATGACGTATGATTTTGTTTTGGCTGACGTCATCTTTTCAGATAGATATGTTTGCAAGCTGAACTTACACGAAACATGGAATAATTATATTATAATAAGCAATCTAACCTAGATTGCTTTAACACGCCGTACTTAAACTCATGAAGATCTCTATACCAGTATAGTCAAAATATTTTACGTAAATTATTTCATTTTATCGTAATTTGCAACCTTACCCAGCAAATTAGCGGAACATAGCAAAAAAATATTGACAAGACGCCGCAACATAATCGCCTAAAGCTAATACATAAATATTCTTTCTGGGCTGTACTGCATTAAATATCAAGTGAAATTTATTCACTTAGCCGATGCAGAAGTAAAATAAATCGTCAGTTTATAAACAATTTTTCACTCAGACTTGTAAGAGCAAGACAAATTAGATAAAATTTCCAAACGACTCATTCTATTTCTACTAATCTCGCGGTCGTCCCCAACCATAAATTCCCACATATCTATCAAGTGGTTCCAATTTACACGGAAGTTTTTAACGCACGTAACTCATTGCGCGCGTATTTTGTCGCCATATTGAACTTTCACACCGCTATATATTAATTTTATTTTTGGGACGGACTAATGCGGCCGACGTGCTCAGACTGTGTTTTTTTTCTTACGTGCCATTTATTTCCGTAACACTTTGTTATGTGCCACTATTAGTTCGAGTATGCAACTGTACGAGCTATTTTAACACGGCTTGGAAGAGTCCTTTGTTGATTACATCCATTTGTGTTGATAACGATCGCAATTGATTACTGTGTTTGAAGGGAATCAGCTTTTATGCTTATATAGTGTTTGGAATTTATGATAATTCTCTGACTAAGTATTACAGCTTTAATAGCGTGTTACGATCTAATCGTCTGCCTTTTGTCAGTTATAAGCATTGTATCTGATGACAAAGAATGCTACAACACAACCATAATAAGATGTAATTCAATAACGCCAAGATAGTTTTATTCTTTGTTTTCGCGCGCGATTAATATTAAAAGGGTAATTTCATTTACATATTATCATTGCGGTTATCTCAAGTGAGAAACGCGACTTGCAATATGCGAATGTTTTATTTCAAAAATAAAATCGATTAAAAAATCTTGTAACGGCAAAAACGAAAGCCATAATACAACAATTTTGTTGGCAAATATCAGCGAGAGAAAAAACTATTTAATCCGTAAAGTTTTGTAGGTTGGTACAGGGCTATAAATCAGCGGGTCGTCGCGGCGTCGATGCCAAGCAAATAAGATGATACCAACTTGGCAACAACGTGTACCTATATAGTTGAGAATTTACTAATGTAGGTACTTCAATAACAATATTCTGTCATTGTTATCACTTTAAAATAACACAACAAAAGGGTAATATCTTGCATATGTAAAAAGGATTAATTATATTCACAAAATACTGTATGCCTTTTTATGAAAAAAAAATATATATTACCTACTAAATTCAAAAATAAGTCGTAAAATGTTTAGTAAGAAATTTGCAATTATGATAACACAAACTCACATAATTATCGCCATAACACGATCGTTATCACTTCTATCGTCTTTTGATATCTTTTCGAGCGTCAGTAGTAGTGGTGGGCTATTGAAATCTTATATTTCAGTGAAGGTGCAACTCCTTTGCTGTCGTTTGCGCACACCTCGTAAATCTCCGTATGATTTGTAATAAAATCTCGCGAACGCCCCGCCACGGACCAGTCACGTCCGTTCACTTGGACAACGAATATCTTCTTTATATTGATTACATTGCGTTTATAACTCTAAAATTTATATCTTTGCTGACCTGCACGGAAAAGGACGCTGAAGATAATATATCTTGTGTTCCGCTTCTCGAAGCTCGGTTGGTAGTTATGGCTGAATTTAATTCGAAGTGTGAGGCAAATGTATACAAAAAGCATGAGTATTTTTGTGTTCGCTCTTAGTTTTAAGATTAGCTGTTTGATAATTGACAAAGATCTTTACAATGATGAATGATCAATCAAGTCAATAAGTTTTTTAATTAACACATATTGAGAAGTAATATTTTTATGACGAGTTTTTGAGCGTTAGAGCAATATTTTGCACAATTTGACTACAATCATTTTACTGAATAGATAAACTTACTGAAAATCACTTACTTTCTGTTACAGATTTCTTTTGATATTTGTGCTTAAATATTTGGCACGTCATACAAAAAAATATGTAATAAAATGTTTCATATTAATGTTAGAATTATATTTCGCCATCAGCAAATTACAATCCTTCATGCGATGAAAGATGAGGGAGAACATGAAAACAATTTTCCTCAGGAAAGATTACATGCTGGGAATGCGTTCTTTATTGGTCCTAATCACGAGAGCTGACAATAAACTATTTTTCACATGTTATTTAGTGAGGTTCTCTTCGTGTTTTTTCTTTGACGATGTTTGACCAATACGAAAATAAGAGTGTCTTTATGTAATACTATGAGCAGATGTTTATTTCATTGAATATAATATTTTTAGGTAATATATAGTTTTAGATATGAAAATATTAATTGATTTTAACATAAAGATTTATTCGACCACGGATCGTAACAAACATAAATTGACATGACATTTAACATGAATTTGAAATAAAAAATGTTAACATTAATGAGGGTGAATTTAAAACACAAGACAGGCGTTGACGTTCGGACTGAGCTTCCACACTGTAAACTGGCCGATGAGTGAGTGCCTGATGCTCAGCAGCGCCCGTTATATAGGCAGCCGACGTGATGATGTCCTCAGCTACCCCCGAAATATTTTTATTCTTAACAATAGGATATTCTTCATTAGGTTTTTTATACTGTAAGTGGCATATTTTGTACAGGAAAATATTTTAGTTATTATTTCTGTTCAAATTTAGTTTATCTTTTTCAAAAAGTTTTTATTCCTATGTTTACGCTAATAGGTATGTAATTAGTTTAGGGCTTTTCGTTTAACATTAAAACTTTTTTTCTTAATAATCATATTAGAGATTTCAAAATCCCATAATTGGCAGTTTGTGTTTTTTGTAAAATTTCGGGTATTAGGCTAGGCCACAGCGGTTCAAATGATGGCAACGAGCAGGTTTTAAACTTTTTTCCTGATTCCATTTAATACATTAGAAATTTATTTAGAAAAGAAAGACCGCGACCATTGATCAATGTCGGCGATGCTCGTTACCGAAATCACGTTTATCATAGATCACATTTGTCTAAGGTTTTACTTTTATATCCGCGCGGAACGGCTTAATGTATTCCAAGAGCTGTTTTAATTAGAGCCCTATTACAACTGTATAGGGTTTAATTTGTAATAGAAGCGGGGAAATATTAAAGCGTTGTTAGGAAGGTGATACGAAGAAAAGTCGCGAGCCACACACGACGAATTACGAGTGAACCCGGGACACGGGCCTGAGTTATGTGACCGCGATATATAATGTTTATGAAATATGTTTTATTCTTGGTAAAATCTAGTTAAGTGTTGAAAGGGGAAAAAGTATTATTTTTCGACATAGCCTATACCTACTGTTTTCATGTTATTACATTTTATTACTTCAATTATAAACAATCTCACAGAAAAATGAAAAGAAGTCGATCTTTTCATTGATCAAATGAATATGACATTCACTTATATAAGATTCAGGATTGATCCTGTAATTTCGAACAATATCTTATAGTTTCTGATACCTACGACACAGTAATTGCAATTCAGGATGATATTGAACTGCGTAAGGGAATATGGGACGTCTTATAACTAGAAATTTTCTCAGTCTTGGGAAGGAACTTGTCAGACTAATTAAGTTCTAGTAGCCTGATGATCCATAGAGAAATTTTGATATTGATTGCAGTGCTTACCGATTGTCTTCAAGCATTTGTTTCTTTAAATGTATGTTCTGAACTGAACGCCGCAATAAGGCGGCTGTGGGCGCCGCGATTTGTCAAAAGGAAAACAAACATCCCAGAAATAGTTTGAGTTGACAAGTTTATAGCGCGCTTCGCTTTCGTCGTCTCCCGGCTTTCTGTTACGAAATTATACTAACAGCTACATACAGAGGCGGGTTTAGGTGGAAAACCTGTCTTATCCTCTCAAATATTGGTCATCATCATCATCATCATCAGCCCATATACGTCCCACAGCTGGGCACGGGCCTCCTCTACAACTGAGAGGGTTTAGGCCTTAGTCCACCACGCTGGCCTAGTGCGGGTTGGCGGAATACACACCTAAGAAATTTCTAAGAACTTTTAGGTGTGCAGGTTTCATCACGATGTTTTCCTTCACCGTTAAAGTACGTGATAATTTATTGTGAATAAACACATAACTTCGAAAAGTCAAAGGTGTATGCCTGGAGTTAGAACCCGCCACCGCCGAGATTCTCGACCGCGTGTCTAAACCTCGAGGCCATCACGACGACAAATATTGGTGCACCAATGAAACTTTAGTCTCTTTATTCAGGTGTAGTTGTTTCGAAAAGGCTGTCTTACTTTTTGATACCCAGCAACAACAAGAAGTCGACAATGAAGACGACATTAAACAAGACTTGTATCTTAGTATGGGGTCATAAATATGTATGTAACTTTTGGGTTTATTTATGAGGTTTATTAAAAAAAAAATTTAATGTCACTATTTACCAAAATCCACATACATACATACATAAACTCACGCCGGTATTCCCCGAAGGGGTAGGCAGAGGTGCATTTCTGCACCCACATTTCGCCAAGTATGTAGGTATCAGTCCCACGTAATAGGGGGCGAGCCTATTGCCGTTTTTCGGGCACATTTCCAGACTCCGTGCTGTTACCAAGAATTTTCTAATGGAAAAACTTAATAACACTTTGCCCGACCCGGGAATCCAACCCAGGACCTCTAGATCGCACGGCACATACTTGTACCGCGAGACCAAAATCCCTACTGCAAAAATGTCAAAAAGAACTTCATGATAGTAAATGTCAAATTAGCAATATTAAATTTCTGTCTACAATTGAGACTTGAGCCGCCTCTGTGCAAAGGAATTTTATCCGACACCCAAGGCGTTTCCGCTCACTTCTTCACTGATTTACATAGCTCGCTTCCATTCTGTTTGTGTACAAATCGACCGGACTCGACAATAATAAAAATGTCGTTTCACTCAATCAAGAAATACTCACTTTTTTATTGACTGGGGGAATATGCTACGAGTGTTCTTAACTAACGAGGAAACATGCTACGCACTATGAAAATTACTTTGATTATTGATTGTTTGACTGCGTGAATATAATTCAATCATAGTTTCCTGCATAATTATGTTGACTGGGTTGAAGAATCGTAATTTTGTACATTCAATATTCTATATTCTCAGAATAGAAACATTTCAAAACTTTATAGATTTCTTTATGTTTAAAATTAGTGACAAGGTGCTGCATTTACCTAGTGTATTAACACCACATGTCTTCGAGTCAATGACCTTGCCATTGCCCAACTATTCTACGCCTTTTACTATTCAATTACCAATAAACAAAAAAAATGACATTGTAATTAAAACTCGTCGCAATATACCTCGAGTGACATGTTTATTACATACAAAAATCTATGGGAATAATTAATGAAAACATTAAATAATCAATTTGGAGTATCGAGACGCAGCAGGTACCCGATAAATATTAAACAGCTGGTTCGTACGAGTCCGGACACGTAACTAGTTTCTGTGGGTATTTGTCTAAGCAGAAGCTTGGCAACAGAGGGATGCTGTTAGGCCGGCCAACTTTACACGACTTAAAATAGCCATTTTTCTAAATCGAACCAATATACTCATTCATAAGTCCTGATGGCCTCGAGATTTAAGCACGCGGTGGAGAATCTCGACGGTCGCGGGTTCAAACCTCAGGCACACACCTCTGACTTTTCGAAGTTATGTGAGTATTCACAAATAATTATCACGTACTTTATCGGTGAAGGAAAACATCGTGATGAAACCTGCACACCTAAAAGTTTTTAGGAATTTCTTAGGTGTGTAGTCCGCAAACCCGCACTAGGTCAGCGTGGTGGACTAAGGCCTAAACCCTCTCAGTTGTAGAGGAGGCTCGTGCCCAGCAGTGGGACGTATATGGGCTGATGATGATAATACTCATTCAAATTTTTTTTGTGTATCCTCGGTACCGTAAGGTACAAGTTTTTTATCTATCGGCAAATAGTCGAGGGTTATTCATCTAAAAACCCCAGACTCACATAAGTTGTGCATTACGCAGCTTTATTAATATTTAATCAACACGTTGAAAAGGTAAATAAACATCATAATGGTGTAACTAAAACTATTACGAGTAGGGTTCATTTAAACAATCATTAATTATAGAAATATTACCGCGACTAATGGATCATTAGCTTTATTATGAGGCTAATGCATTACCACTACAGATTTAATTATTTAACTTTCATAAAGTAGAGATAATAAATATTGAATATTCAGCTTCAGCAGTTCTAACACCAGGATGTCAAGATACGAGTAGGTCGCAACTTTAATGCATGTGTAACCTTTAAACTTAACCCAGAAAATAAATTGGTGGATAAAATATTAGCTCCGATGCCTTTTCTTTACACAGATCTGCAATTGATGGCGCCTTGAAAGCTATTAGGTTTATATTTTTTCGTAACATAGCTTTGGTTTTTATTAGTGAATCTTTAAGCGAGTTTGTGGAATATTGTAATAATTTTATTGTATCGCAGGTGTGAAGCGGGCCTACGGAGGGTGGTTGAAGTTAGGCGGGTAAGAGCGCAACAAGAATAATACAAAATGTTTTTCATTTTCTTTATGTCACCCCCGGCAGTCGTAAAGGCATTAAGCGTGACCAAACTTTTGTTTGATACCAACGATATAAGTATGAACGTGACGCCGTACCTACCTCCGTGCTGTAGCTCGCTTAGCAAGCAAATTCAGCTGCGGAAGATAGCGGCTTGTATTTTAAAAACTGGGAGTATTTTTCATTTTACACATTTTATATAATAGTGGATTGATAAGACTGCAGTTGTAAGTATGTAAAAGGTGGTCTAAACAGAGTATCAGAGTATAGTAGTAGTATGGACTAAGGCCTTAAACCCTCTCAGTTGTAGAGGAGGCTCGTGCCCAGCAATGGGACGTACATATAATATGGGCTGATGATGAAACAGAGTATAAAAAAATGAGAGATCTTCTCCTGTCAATCGTCACAACCGTGCAGATGTAAGAAGTTTCTTGACGCTTAAAGAGCATAGTATTGAGGAAGAAGGAAACACGTATACAAATGAATTAAAGAGACATGAACTTATTAACCTTTTGATATATAAAATTAAAACGTTAAATATCATTTTACGTTCATTGCTGCTTGAATGTGATGAAGAACTCAAACATAAGTCATTTTTAGAATCATTTTTCCATTCATATCGTTCGTAATAAATGGCAAAGTATAAAAAACGCAGTCTCGATTACAACGTGCACGAAACATATGTAATACGATACCAACATTGCGAAATAATTTATGTATGAATTTATATGAACTCTAATATTTATAAATGTTTATTAATTTATCTGCGTCATTTATTCCGTATTAACAGAACATAAATAATGCAATATTGCTGTGGTAGAATTTACTTATTTTTGATAAATTGCAACAAAATAACTTTGTTGTAACTTTTTATGACCTCACGGATGATAGTTTTTGACGTATAATTGACACCGTGATAAAATGTAGGTACTTTTCTATGACGACTAAGTTTGAGTTCAAATATAATATGAGATCATTATATTCTGTATATGCACGTTATTTTGGTTAATATGCATTCATGAAAATAATTATCTGTTCTTTTCTATTTTAAGCTAAGTTTAGGAATCAAATTGCTTTCTAAAAGGCATTGGATAACCTAACAAAGACTCATAAGAGCAATTTTATATTCAATACCTTATTACAGTAAAGGAGTCGTTTTTATTCTACTGAATATTTTATCGAGATATTTTCGTTCACTTGAACAGTCCACATTTCCCCTCTTGAAGTCCCAAAATCAGGATTCGTGATTGAATTGGTAACGTCCCCATACATATGTTATGAAAGCGACTCACAATCGAATCCATGGAGGCAATTGCTATACTCTAGAATATTCTTTAAGTGATGTTTCTGATGACAACGTGTTTGAAGATTTAAGTATTTATTCTTTTATTGAAATAAGATTAGAAAATATGCATATTCTTTTTTGATCTAGTAATGTCAGCCAATCTGCTTAAGATTTTTATTGTTATAAATTTCAACTAAAATTTTGAAATAAAATTGATAAAATCGAATCTAACAATCCATTGAAACAGTCTTAAGCAATTTTAATGATTTAATCTACAAATTAAAATCAAAAGATAAGTAATATAAGAGACTAGCTTTTGCTCGCGACTCCGTCCGCGTAGACTACAGGGTTGGGTTCAGAAAGAAAATAAGTTGTAGTCTATTTTGTTTCACAGAGTCCCATTTATGTCCATACCAAAAAATCATTCAAATCGGTTAAATAGACGAGAAACGTGTGCCGCCGCGCACCGGCCGGCCGGCCATCATAATTGCGCGCTTGATATTTTTTTCGCTGCGGTGTTATTTTAAAACTGCGATATCTTCTAAGATACTCATTGAAATCAAATGATGTAAAGGGAAAAATTCTTTTAAATTAAATACTTGTGATGAATAACGTATTTATTTGGATAAGGATTAATATCGTCTTTATGAAAACACCATTTACAAATAATGCTTTATTTCAGAACAAATTTGGTTAGCATAAAAAAGGTTATAGTGAGCCAACCTTAAAAGATAGACATATGCTGTCGCGAACTTTTTTTTAGAACTTTTAAAGGGGAACAATTCTGTCATACATTATTTTAGCGAAACTTTAACCGTTTCCGCATCGCACGTATCGGAAGATCTCAAAAGGACATAATACCCCCGATTTTAAAACATTATTTATTGGTGCTCCGCTCCTATTGGTCGTAGCGTGATGTTATATAGCCTATAGCCTTCCTCAATAAATGGGCTTTCTAACGCTGAAAGAATTAATCCAATCGGACCAGTAGTTCCTGAGATTAGCGCGTTCAACCAAACAAACAAACAAAAAAACTCTTCATCTTTATATATTAGTATAGATACAAGACAATATCCAAATTCTTTGACATACATTACGATCTAGATAAGCCAGAATAATTAATAATATAATACTCAAAACACATCATTAAGTGTTCATAAAGAGACAATGAAACTTAGCTGGAGTCAACCCTAATTCTAAGTAGTACTACACGGAGGCGGAGAGTTGCCCAAGTAATTACTTTATTAGGTGATACCGGAAGGCGGACCGCAGAGAAATATGCCGCGTGACAACCCTGCCGAGAAACGAGCATTTTCACACCGCCTAATGTAACGCAAATAACACTTAAAAATTTGTGAATTAAAACAGGATTTTTAATTGGAACAAATGCTCTTTTGTATTAGATTTGTATTCGTAGATTTGTGGAATTTTGTAGGAGTTGGACAACATGTCTCGAAATGGATAGTCACCTTTTTTTTTTAGAAAACTTTGGCCCTATAGTCACTGTATGTATTTATTTAATTTAAAAAAATTATTAGTAATTTATGTGATCTCTGGTATCAATCCAAAGAAAAAATTGCTGATAACAAATTTGACGTAAAAATATATGAATTAAATCAAATAGAATAATTTATATGAGCATCCAACTATAGAAATTGCATGGATCAAAATATTTCACGTTACGTTATTGTTGACCAACTCTAACGTTAACCAACGTACATGAAACCCTGATATCCATTTAAGGTTAGTATGACCCAAAGCTAGGTTCTGACCTAGAACGAAATTTAGGGGCACGATTGACCTACCTTTTAATAGACTGACACGCTTAAGACCACACTGACACTTATTATAGGTACAATACCAAATGTGACACAATTTCGCGGTATTACTCAGGCTAATTCTTCAACGAGAGACTGGTGAATCTTAAGCAACAAAACGGTAAAAATGCAAACACGACAGCAATAATTTTGTGACTGAAAGTCAAACCTACCTGTGCGTCAAAACCCATAAAATACTCAGACTATTGTAAACACGGGTATTGTAAGTTTTCTAAAAAATACAATTGCGTTAACAGTTCAAACATAAAAGAAGGTATTGGTTTAAAAAATGCGACAATAGGATCATTTTTGAAGTCTTTGAAGAATTGTTTTTGCCGTTTTTTAAATATAATTGTTTCGTTACGGTATTTGTGCAATGCTCAAATGTGAATGTAAAAAAGAAAAATTTTTGAGAACGGATACAACTTTCTTTAGAAAAATAACAAGTGTTTTGTTGTGAACTTTTGTTTCAATATATGTTATGGATAATAGAAATTGTCTTCTATCGGTGACATTTCGGTAATTATCTTTATGATATCTACTAAGTTTCGAATTTTTAAAATTTAAAAATGGATTTTTGAATTGCAATATACACCTGACAAAATCCAACTCCATTAAAATTTTAAGGAGGGTAATCATTTAAAGAACTAATGTGATGTGACAATGAGTTGAAATAATTTAATGACGAAATGACTACACTATGGAACAGAGTAGGTATATTAAGAAAACTACATGTTCTTATTTAATTTACTTTAAGCATATTATGTTGCATGACAAGGGCTATAAAGAAGGCTCTCGAACAGATTTTGCAACAATGCTTGTACCGGCAACTTTTAATGTATCCAGCATGATGCAGCAAGAGTAACGTTCTAGGAAGCCGCCGACGGGATGGGGATGTGCCAAAAAGAGATAAAGTAGTTTTATTGATCTACACGGACGTTCGGGTGGCGCGAGTGTGAGTTGAATGAAACGAAGATAACTTGCCGCCCCAAACGTTTTTTGTCCTTTTTGCACTCGAGTATTGCGGGTACACGCATCCCTCTCGGACCACGTGACCTAAACAGGGTGTAACTCACCCCACGGCGGCCATAACTTACTCATACCGATAGGCGGTACGCTCGAGAAAAACATGTCTGTTATTTTGGTTTTTAATTTTTCTTTTTAACTGCAATAGATACCTGGTTATAAGGCTCTAACAGAGTACGCAAAATAATATTGCAAAATATTATTTTAAAGTTAAAAAAGTACTTAATACTGTTCAAGTATTCTTAAAATACTATTTAAATAAATAAAAATCAAACATTTTAGACTTCTTCATAAATTAATAGCTTATATTTAAAGCAATGACAGAAGAAGTATTCTCCTAAGTATTTTTGTTATAAAACAATGAAAAAATATCATAACGGAACCAGGAAATATATTTTTGTTTGGTGCTGTTGAGCCCAAATGTGCAGCACATAAATTACATCGTTCCTTCACTATTTCTTTCTCTCTCTTGATTTATTTTTTGTCTTGTTCCCCCCTCCGCTTTATTAACTGTCTAGCTCAATTCACTCGGGAATTGTATCTAATTTATTTTTATTCCAAGTGCAATACTATGGTAGAGTGTAGACTGATAAACTATTAAAATGTAATACCAACCAGAGTCAATGTTGAACTTTAAGAAGTGTTTCAATAACATATTAATATTTATCATTACGGGTAATTTTGTGCAAGTACTTGGGAATTACAAACTTTCTTTTTTAATAAAATGTTATGAAGGTTTTTTTTAAATAACACTTAGAATAGAGTTATCATTCCATAAATAATTATAACATGTTAAAACTACAACATGTAAACTAGGGTTTAATACTTATTTAGTTTAAAATAAATATTAATTATAAAAACATGTTTTATTCATCTCAGAAAAATATACGAACTAAAAGTCTATTAAGAACACATTCAAAATCAAAAGATACTATATATAAATCGGAACCTCACATCTGTTATTAACATTACATCAGAATGCACAATATCGCTCGTGTAAATGCAAATAAAACGCATAAAGTGATGTTAACATTCAATAAGAACAAAAGGCCGGCACAATTATGATGTTTACATTATTAATATAAAATGCCACTAAAGTTCAGTCGTGATTGCTAAACAATCGGTGCCGGTGAGTGTTAAACGGTCGTAAACGTCAACTTAACGATCAGTATAATCGTAAAGTTGCCGTAAAACAAATAATTAGCCCGCCGTCGGTGCAACCACGGCTCCTGCTACAGATAAAAACACTTCAAGTATAAAAAGGGAGGAAATCAATCGAGCTTGCAAGGAATTTATAAGAGCAAATATATATATATATTTTTTTTAAATCCTGTAATAACGTGCAGTTACTAAAAGTCTTGCTTTTATATAGATGATTTGATTATTTTTATATTGTTTAATGTTTGCTGTTATATTTTAATATATTAATTAGTCAAATAAGATTTTTCAATTTTTAATCCAAATAGGCAAAATTAAAAAATACATGCGTACGCGCAATGATGCAACGCCACCTAGTGATGAATAGCCGAATTAATATATTTTATTTCCTATTTTATTCATACATTAATATTTTAGTAAGTTTCTCTTCGAAAAAAAGAAACAAATCGTTTATTAGTATCAATAAATGAAATAATAAATACGAAGACTAAATATGCAAGGAAATCCGAAGAGAACGATACAAAACCGTAGCATATTGTATCGTCTAAATGAAAACGAGTAAATTTATTAAGCTATAAACATCAGAGCATCAACTTGTATCGCAGATCTCTAGACAGCTCGGCGCCCATTTGAATTTATCTATCTTTATAGCATCGTAAACTGCCACTCGCGTTAATAAAGTGATTGATACCATAAAATAACATCTGATCGACGTGATTACGTACAATAAGTGCGAACTCATAATTTTACAGCTAATTTACAAACAATAAAAGTCGTTCGTTTGTCTTACACGCTCATTCGCCCTCCGATATCTCCATATTCGACGGGCGAACGTCGTAACTCCTAACTTTTATAACCCAATAAAACCATAAACCTCAAAGATTGGAGGCTTGTAGTTGACGCGGTCAATGGGACGGTTATAGGTGGCGCTTGCCGTTTACTCTGTACAACGCCATCTGTGAGCACATGAACGAAGCTTTTTACGAGGCATTTAAGATCATCACGTCGTAAAGTAGATGTTTTACGACTTCGTTTGAGGCCGCTACTGTTGCGGTGTATCTTTTTTCATTTGTTACGGATTTACATAATATTTGCTTTCTGAAACAGCTCTGGGACAATTTTGAATAAAAGTATGTAGTTGTAACTAAATAAATTATCATCGACACGAGAACACATTAAAAATTGAAAGCTCCAATTCATTTTATAGTAAGGACTTAGTAGTAAGGAGTACTTAGTTTTAAATATTTATTATTTCTGCTTTTATTTTCATAAACAAAATAAATGATTTAATTAAACGAGAACGATATACTTCTTAATATTTAACCTGTTCATACACTCCGCCTATTTCCCGCTGTAAGTAGTTACTCATAATGCCGCTTGGGTTTCGTGGCGCTGGCAGAGGATGTTTGCAGCGCCATCTCACAAAAATCGGTCGAACTTTTATATCCTTTGTTAAAATAAATTATAACTAAGTTGCGATTAAAATAGTTTATTTATTAAAACGCCAAGATTTTCTACAATATAATTATTATAAAAGTATTAATAAGAATTTGTAAAAACTTATAAAGTTACTTTTCATTTAAATCTCACCGACAGATGGCGCTACTTACATTTCACTATAATTTTTGTACAGAATACGGGATGCAAGAATGTTGAATCAAGACGTACAGAAAAACTAATATACGACCAATTTCCCCCTTTTTTTTAAAGACACAGATATTTTCGTTTTTAAGTTTTTGAACTGACAAACTTATTAGCCAAAAGTCCATGCATTACAACAAGCTCGGCGCGGTCCTTAAAACTTCTCTATTTGGGATCTCAAAACCGTATTAAGTGGAGATTATGAACAAACTGTAATATCCTACAACTTCTGAAATCCGCACAATTACGTTCGCAAACCAAACACTAATCCCACGAGAGGCCCTACTAAAGCCTCGTAACAAATAAATTCTGTCTAAAAAGTTACTCCGATATCTAAGTGTAATTATAAATGCGAGGGTGAGTGACAAATCCCCGAATAAAACAACAAGGAAATAATTCCGGGCATAAATCGTCCTCTTAGTGTGAATAGAATAGCAATTATTTGGTTGAGTTGGTACTCACGGGCCGTACCATTGGTGCGGAGAACTCGATTTTTTATCGCATTTTTATATGGATTCGTCAGTCGTCATTAGTGCACTTAGTAAATTTGTTTTGACTTCTATAAACATAAACACGGTAATATAGAATTCAAAAATTATTTTTTACATGATAAATATATTATTTAGGTAGTTACCAGGACACGAGGTGGTTGATTCGATCGGAAAAGTGATTAAAGAATAATGGCGCTGCATTTAATTTCTTAATAATTTTATTAAAATTAGTATGACATTTAATTATCACTCACTTTTACAATAATAATAATAATTTGCGTCACGGATTTTGAGAATTTTTCTAATCAGATTCTTATGAGTTTTACAGTAACCTAGCGTAATAATAAACTATGATTTGAACACAACATCGGCGACAATTGCACGACATTGTGAACATTGGTACCGTACCCCCGTGGTACCAAAATAGCCAACATTATAAGAACCGCGCCACACTTCTGTGCCGTAGTATTGTTTGTCACCAATAGATATTTTATCACCAACTCACGGGTCAGAGTAATCTGGTCGGTCTAAGGGCCAACGCCTGAGAGAAGGTACCGTTATTTTGTTTAATTAATGCAGTCACGTCTTAAATTTTCTAAAGGGCCGTTGACAGTGGCTATGTTGGTTGGTGTGCTAAGAATTTGGAATAATTATGTAAATAAAAATAATCATGAATAACCTTATGTTTTGAATGGAAATTTTGATGTATTGCTGGCCTACATACAAATATACCTGCGTTAGAGTTGGATATATTAGGTACTGCCTCGTGGTCTCGCGGTACAATTATGTGCCGTGCGACCTAGAGGTCCTGGGTTCGATTCCCGGGTCGGGCAAAGTGTTATTGGGTTTTTCCATTGGGAAATTCTCGGTAACAGCACGGAGTCTGGAAATGTGCCCGAAAAACGGCAATAGGCTCGCCCCCTATTACGTGGGACTGATACATACTTGGCGAAATGTGGGTGCAGAAATGCACCTCTGCCTACCTCTTCGGGGAATACAGGCGTGAGTTTATGTATGTATGTATGTATGTACATATATTAGGTGTGAAAATATACAAATTGAGAACTCGTATGGATACTAATTCTGGTAAGATAGTTCATAGGAATCTACTATAACGTATTTTGACAATGTAAAAGCGATGCGATTTATTGGAAGTTGTTAAATCTAATTTGATACTTCTGAATTGGAATTTCACAGTCTAATATGGCAGACGACCTCATGTTCGTCGCTGTATGAAGCCACTAGGACTTCCAATAAGACATTTTTATAAACTAAAAACTTTGTTGGATCTATTTTAGTAACGTTCATAAGTTCAGAGTTTATAACTTTTGATGTTATGCGAATATATCGAAATTCGGGACCAGCCTTGATCCACCCAACGTTAATGGGCCAAAACCAATGCGTAGTGTTAAGAAATAAAACCTATCCTGTGGTTATATTTAGATAAAATATGCCATAGTAGCAGCGCATAGAAATTTTCAGTTAGAACAAAACCAGCAAGCTATCTATAAATTCCTGAAGCTAATTACGTTAATTAGACAATCTCCGACTCAAAGTAAAAACAATAGAACAAGTAACCGCTTTTCTAATCAGCGTAGACAATACCGCGAGAAAGGCATCTCGCAATAAAGGAGTGGGATAAATATAAATTAACGTATCGGAGACGGATCGGGGTCGTCGCGGCCCCGGAGCGAGGAAAACTTGAGGGGCTCAACCCTTCCCTGGGTTTATTTACTCCCCTAGTTTCATTGAGTTTTTTGTAATATTTACTGGAGATTGGTAATGGAGAATGGAGACGGGTTGGTGATGATTAAGCATTTTTAGTTTTGATTTTTTGGCAGTTTCTTGGGCAAAACTATTGCGTAAAACTTAAAAAATAACAAGAGATCAATTTCCCCGCCAAGGCAAATTGTGATTGAATGATTGGTTTAAGTGAGACTGATAAGTTTTTAGTGTTTTCTTATAGAATACTAATGAGAATTGCAAATTTGTTTTCATTTTATAACTCTAATAATGCATGTATTTATCCTTTTTCGGTAATTGCTTATTAGATTAAAACATACCCGTTCTGTATTAGAATATTCTAGTGATTCTATATAAGGCTACATGCAAATAGCGGAGAATTACACAAGCCATTCCATTTAGTATTCTAACTAGCTCGGTGATAAAAATGTGTATAATTGAACTGATTGAGGTTCCCCATTGCATTTCATCCCCTTTTTACGTGCAAGAAATGCAGGTGTGAGCTGCAAACGTGAGCTGACTAGATAAATAGGCAGAGTGGGGATAAATCACCGACGACGCATGCGCAAAACAGCGCACAATGCACTCAATTAACTGCTACGATTTCAATTAAAACGCCTCCGTGAATTTACGACACATCTAATTTACACACTTTTGCCACTCGGACACACTGCGATTGTTTGAAAGCTGTTTATTGCTGTATTGGGTAACTATGTTTGAGGTGACGTCATCAAATTAGCTTGAAAAATAATAAGATAATTCTATTTTATTTTAACCTAACAAATGGCGAAGGATTCCCATGTTCCATCACTCGACCCTCATACCGGCTTACCCATAGTGTCATCGAAGTAAAATACCCTTATTTAGTCTGAGACAAGTATGTTATTATATCAAACAAATGTTTGTGTGGTCGACAAACATTCGTTTCGAGTCTAGGTGTTTGTGAGACCGAAAAATCGTTCGTAGTTTCTGATACCCACGACACAAGACTCGTATCTTAGTGAGGTCAAAACTATGTATTTGACTGTTGGGTGTATTTATTATCGAAAGCTGGAAGTGCGGTTTCTATGAAATTGTAAAAAAATATAATTTATGTTTTATTATAATAACGTAAAATTTGTATTAATGTAAAAAAATTAAAGTTAAATTGAATTTAACTCGATATTCTTTTGTTGAAATAGTAACAAACGGACCCAATGCAAAGGAATTTTAATTACTACAAAGTCCTAATTACAAACAGAAATGTTAAAGCAAAAAATACATAAAATTTTCTAATTTTATTATATTTTTACTGCATTCTCTCCGTGGGATGTAAGCATTAACGCATTAAAAGAATTCGTAATCTGAATTTGTTTCTTAATTTTATAATTAGACGTGTAACTACCTAATTATAGAGTGATGGAAACACGATTTCGGCATTATTTGAATATCTGAATTAAATTTACACTTAAAATAATTAATTATTGTTTTAGCTAATTTTGACTATTGTTCTCCGACGTAAATATTCACGCCTCGATTAATTTTGGCTATTTTAATTGTATGTAACTGAGCAACATGAGTCACACAAACCAATCTAAATGATTATGTCGGTATAAATTAGTAGGTATGCACTTATCCTCATTATAATGAAGAGATCACTACCAAATAAGGGGAATAGTTATATTAAAGTTGAAATGTCAATCAAGCCCCTTGAGACATAAGGAAATGTCGAAAAATTAAGAATTTTGACCTCACAAATTCAGGGTAAAATCACATAATTGAAAGACAATTAATTATAAGAGTAAATTAAGCTGAACAGTAGAATGTAAAAATGAGCCGTTCTGCTAATTTTACTTTTATGTTATTACATTAAAGACACTGTACTGTAAATTTTACGGTACATGAAGTTAATTGAATTTTGTAAGGTCACTTAATTATTTATAAGACCACCAACGGAAGCTTATAAATGACAAAAATACGAAATTGCCTTCAATCGATTATTTTACAAAGTTGTAAAAAGCTATAGGTAGACTACTGCAATACGTAAAAACGAAATTGCTTTTTGTATAAACCGGTAATTGGCTGTGTAAAAACTCTATTAAATAAATCAATTTTGAATCTAACATCTCAATAGAAATACATCAAAACACCTAAAAAGTCAACCTTGAATGTAGATTTTAAGCACCGAGGCAACTTTAGCAACATTTTTATCTATGTAAATTAGCCTGTAATGTATGTAAAATATATTTACTGTTGAGACTGATCAACTCTGCAGTTGTAATAATATTTCAGGAAAGGTGATCCATACAACACTGGCATAATGCGAGTTAGTTGACTAAACATAGAAAAGAGCTCTAATACTTGGAGAGTCTTCAAAACGTTTAAAATTTTACGTACACATACGTACGTATGTATGTACATAAATGCACGCCTGTATACCCCGAAAGGGTAGGAAGAGGTGCATTTTTGCATCCACAATCACCACCTTATATGTATCAGTCCTACGTAATAGGGGGGGGGGGGGGGGGGGAGCCTATTGCCGTTTTTCAGGCACAATTCCAGACTCCGTGCTGTAACTGAGAATTTCCTTGTGGAAAAATCCAATAACACTGCCCGACCCTAGAATCGAACCCAGGACCTCTTGATCGCACGGCACATACCTGTGCCGCGAGACCACGAGGCAGGTAAATTTTACGTAAAAATATTAAAAATGAAATTAATACTATTCAGCACTTCAGAGATTAATATGATCTACGTATCTCAACTGGCTCATTAAAAAGTAATATAACTTATTTATGGTCACACCTCAATAAACAGCGTAAATTAAAAAAAAATCTCCTCACTGATTCTGACAACTAAGCTATAGACACATCAATAAAAATACCACATCAAAATAATTCGGCGTTTACAATCACAACTAGTTAGAGTTTTACGACTGTTCCTACGTTGTAAACTAATAAAATAAAAGTTGGAAGCGCGAACAAGCCAATAGATAATGAACTTTTATTGGTCAGTTTTACAATGTTCCCTGAGTGATAGTAAAGTGTGAACGCGTTGTAACAGCTCGTTATGTTGGTACTACCGTGTACGTTGTACGGGTGGTACGCAACGCCCCTGCACTCTACGTCACTGTTCGCATGCTGTGATTGGGCTATGCCATTTGGGAATCGTGTTTTGGACACTAGAACTTCATTGTTTAATGTTCAACTCATATATATTTTCTATTTAGACGTATCATAATATAATGTGTGCAAAATATACATAAAGTTTAAAACATAAGAATTAATGCCTAAAGAATATGTTCCGACCTGCCCTTTGCTATGCGATGTGTTGATAAATAACACAATTTATAGTTGAATAAATTTATAAAATAATTAATACTTCATCCACTATTAATGCAATAAAAAACGATGCAGCAAATTGTATCTAAACGAACCAATTTCTCGTTTTAAAGCGATAATTGTAGTGATAAAGCAAAAATTACTAGGACCTTATAAAGCAGTATGTATAGAGCGTGACCCAACACTGAAATAACAATCGTAATCTTGTAACTTGACAGCGGCAATTATTGTGAACTGTCCATTAGGTTCGGCTGCGATAGTAGTAGATGTTTATTGCATCTAGTGTGCTCCCCGCTTTATGGCCGTATGACAATTAATAATTGTTGTGGTAACCGAATATTTCGTATGAATCGTAAATTTGGAATTGGCTGCGTAAGGGTTAACTCGATTAAATGTTTAGTTGTGAACTTTATTTTATGCGGTGAACGTTGGGACACTTTATGTCGTTGGGTTATTTACATTATATGTATCGAGTGTTCTAGAATCACAGATTTCATTGCATTAGGTAGAGGACAGGCTTTTCTTAAATTCTTGCATTAAAAATCTTTTTAAAAACAACGACAAAATTTTATATAATTGAAAACCCTATGAGCAAAAATAAAATTTTTCGACGTATTTATTTGTGTCATTAAAATAGCTTCTTGTATCATCATATCCATAAATTATTTGCCCGCACTTATGTATAAAAGGCGAAATACAAAAGCAAAGCCAAAACCTAAATAGAAAAATTATAGATACATTCAAAAATTACTTACAAAGAAACGCTAGTTCCACATTTGAAAAGCTAGGTAGGATATCATAGGAGTGTATTCAGAAAGCCGGCGAGGTTAGCGCAAGTCGTGTGGGGAGGCCAGGTCGGGCGATACTATCACGAGCCGCGACGGAGACCGTACACGGAACTCAAGCACTGACTTACGCCGTTGCCATACATGCACTGTTGGACTTTAGGAATTTGTAAGAAATGTCTAGGTAGCGATCGTGTTTTGTTTGTACGTTAAGGCCAAGTTGTGGGAGATTTATTTGATGTTTTGAGCTTTAGAGAAATGAAGTGAAAATACAATTAATAAAGATTTTTTCGTACAGGTACATGTTGTATGATAGCTGTAAAATATTTATAGAATAATACTAACAATTTACAGCTTTCCCAAAAATGACAATGTGATAGTTAAGGCATGTTTTTTTTTTAAATTAAATAACACGTCAAAAAAGATTTCTGTTGTAGAAAATGAAACTGGAACCTCACATTTCCTATAACAACGAAAACGCTAGATCTGAGGAAGTATAACTAATAAAAAGGCTAGTTGTAAAGATCTTATCAAAGATTCAACCCACGTCAACACAACAAAACTTGTAAAATAAAATTGAAGATCTTTTTATAATAGTTTTATAGTCAAAACAATGCTCAAAAGCTATTTAATCCCAATATTTAAAAAAAAACTTAATTTACAATTACATGGTTGAAATTTTCTAGTATTATTTCTCAGAAACAATTTTTTTACAAGCACCCCGCGGTTTCAGATTCCGTATTTACGGCAAGTAATTAACTTACTAATTTCGTATACAAAAAGTTCATGTAATTACTAGTATCGAAGTCTTCATTAACGGAATAGTTACACGATTGTTATAGTAGGTACTTGTTATTACATGGTTGGTAAAATAACTCATTTACTTAAAATTTAGTAACCAGAATTATTTTCCGAATTAATTATCAAATAGACTGAAGTAAAACATCTTGTAAAAAATTGCTTACCTAAAAGTTTTTCACAAGGATTAGTTTGGAATGGAAAGTTTATCAATCCGTACTTGATTAACGCGGTGGACTAAGGTCTTTATTAATTTAACAAAAGAGGTGGCCGAGAATCGAACCCTGGACTTCTCAATCGCACGCACTAATTTACACGGCGCCTCCAACAGGCCAATCAGTCTGATATAAGTAGGTACTTATTCAATCTACAATGAAAAAAAACACTAAAACTGATTTGGAAAATCCAGAAACGTTAGCGTATAAAAGATTCTGATGAAATGCTAAATTCTAGCCTTCCTGCGACCCGCAGCTGGGCTCGTGTCGACTAGTAAAACTACGTAAGGAGGGAGATCTCTCATCCACAGCTGCCGGCTTGTGTATACCTAATAATGTATTGCTAGGGTTGTGTCACTCCTTATCGGATACGACGATTCAACCCTACGGCCCTCTCGTAAAGAATAGTTTGGCAAACATCGCGATTACATATCCCATGAATCGTTGATATGTATTCGAAAAGTTTTTATCGATTAAGCTTTGAATTATTCAAGCTGCGAATTTATGGTGATTTAATTAGGAATGCAGTAGTGTAGGTTTGTATTTTTATGTCATCACGATTTGTGTATGAATACATAAAATGTATGTATTTGTCTCATCATCATCATCATCATCAGCCCATATACGTCCCACTGCTGGGCACGGGCCTCCTCTACAACTGAGAGGGTTTAGGCCTTAGTCCACCACGCTGGCCTAGTGCGGGTTGGCGGACTACACACCTAAGGAATTCCTAAGAACTTTTAGGTGTGCAAGTTTTATCACGATGTTTTCCTTCACCGTTAAAGCAAGTGATAATTCATTGTGAATACACACATAACTTCGAAAAGTCAGAGGTGTGTGCCTGGGGTTTGAACCTGCGACCGCCGAAATTCTCGACCGCGCACCTAAACCTCGAGGCCATCACTGCTTCTGTATTTGTCTGCTACGATTCAAAGCATAGTGTCGTCAATTTATTAGAAATATATTCTTTAAGCCATGTAGGTAATATTTATATGGAGCCAGCGACGCGTAATTTTTTTTATGGAGGTGTTGAGATGCTTCATATAAAATTACTAGCAAACACATTTTGCTGTTATAATTACTACTGGGAATTCGTTTAAAAAGACCCATTCTCCTTTTTCGTCAACCCTGCGCTTTTCTTGTGTACGCTCACATCCAAGCGGCCATGTAAGCGAAGTGGTTTTATTTAAAAACAGGCCCACAGAACCCTTATATAATTGCAATATTTTAATAAGGAACGACTACTGAATACCAATTAATTAAAACAAAAATAAAAACGTCAGCAGGCGGTGTATTGATTAATCTTCCATGCATTATTCAAGTTTTCGTCCCAATTAAAATCGAGAATGTACCGTGTCGCAGACTCCGAAACTCGAATTCATTACTGAGAAACTTATTGAGAGACTTTCATTGGCGGCCATGCACCTACTGATCTAGTATTGGGGCTTTTCTGACTTTACAATACTTTTCTTTATCCCACATACTTGTGGCGTCAGTCGTACCTAATGTTCGTTAGGTACTCTCATTTTCTCTAAATTCTTTCTTTTTCTCTAAATTCTTCTCTCTCATTTTCTCAATCACCCAGTATTTTGAAATCTAGACATATAAAGCTGCTGAATACTTTTTATTAGAACTGGTCTTTATCTTTAGCTAAATATAGGTCGTGATGACCTCGAGGTTTAGGCACGCGATCGAGAATCTCGAAGGTGGCAGGTTCAAACCAACTCAGCATCGTGATTATACCTGCACACCTAAAAGTTCTTAGGAATTTCTTAAGTGTGTAGTCCGCCAATCGGCACTAGACCAGCGTGGTGGACTAAGGCCTTAACCCTCTCAGTAGTATAGGAGGCCCGTGCCCAGTAGTGGGATGTATATGAGCTGATGATGATGATGAGGAAGAGCAAATAAACACACGATTATGTCAACTAATAACAATGTTTTATTTTGATCTTTATTGCTGTTAACATCAGAAGGCAGTTCAGCTTCCAATCGAAGAAAAATAGTTAGCCATGATAATTGATAATCATATTATAACACATCAGTCAAGGTTTTAACTGTGAAACTATAAAGAGCTCTATCGGATTGAAAGTTCGACATGGCTTAATTTTTTCCCACATTTGAAAATGTATGATTTCTTAGGAGCTAATTGTGAAATGTAATGTCAGGAATTCAATACCCGATCAACGACAAATGTTTTTATCCGTTTATTGTTTCGTATAAGGATGTTGTTCGACCAAAATGTATTTAGATAAATATTATCTTAGTGATTTGTGAATGTATGGCGTAGTGTCGAGTTTATTAAAAATATAAGGTACCTATATTAATTCATTTATTCCACAAATTCAATTGAAATAACAAAAGACTCGATGTAATTGTTGAATATTTTATTACTTGTAATTTGTTCTTCAGTCTTAAAATTAAAGAATAAAACTGAACATAGGTATTGATTGCCAAGAATTAAGATTAAGCACAAGTTATTTATAAATTGGTCGTGATAAAATTGTCATAAATAGCGTCCCGTCTTAACTAATAAAAAGCGAAGCGATATTTATCAAGTTACAGACTGATTAAATTGAACGACTCTCATAATTGGCACTGAAAAACGCGTTTATGTTCATGTGAGTGGAAAAAATACATGGCTTCGTTAAGGCGCAAAGCCCGTCGCGGCAAACTGAAATGGACGAATTATCAAACGCACATATTTTTTATACAAACATCTGCCATTTATGTGCTCTAAAGTATGTAATAATTAAGTGAGAGACATTGACGTTATTCTTAATTGGCATCGCATGAACATAGGACGAGTAGACTATTTTCTGATGATTGGAAACCCAATTGACTATTGAATGTCGATTTTAAATTTTGAAACAATTCTTCCTTCATGCAATTTAACAAAATATAATTGAAAAAGATCGTAATAGCTACATCAACCTATTTCCTATTAATAAAAACGAAAAAAAAAGAAAAACACTGGCCATCAAGTTTTACGCGTTAAGTGCTGCAATGATAAATTTGGTAGTTTTTAAAACGATGTACTCTCACATTTTTTCTTTATAATCTTCCCTGTATGTTGTAAAAGTTATTTATGTGTATACAATATTGCTTTTAATAATGTAATTTTGTCAAAGTAAAATAAAACGTGCGGCGAACATGGTTCGGTAAAATTGAGATGTTCAAAAAGGCCCCCTGATACGTCGGTGCCGGGGCAGCCAATATTTTTTCGTATCGACTAAATAATTATCTGTTATCGTCGAATTGGCGGAGTAAGGTCGAGGACCGTAAAGATGGCCGACGCATGGACCGTCTGCAAAACAAGTGCATTTTTATGTACATACATAAGGGCGAATTTTTGTGAAGAAAAATTGAACTTTTAGTAGAGAATTTTAATGATATAATGTAGGTTATTACGGCGTAATAATTTAAGTGCTTAAGTTAAACCTTTTCCACTAAGAAATGGTGTTCATGAATAACAATATATTAGTTTGTAGCGATAAAACTCTAATGATAAAACACTGATTTTTAATTCGGTGACAAAGCTGATCAATTCAATAATGATGAAATCGGAACTAAATCGCGTCAGAAAATATAGCGTGAAACTTTGATCTGTCCATTTCATATGCTTGTTTATTTGTAAATGATACAAAGCGTGAAAAGATTGGAGATCTGTATTCCACAACACCCGCTCACACAATAAACAGTCATTGATTTTTTCCAGTTAGATATGCGCTCCACGGATTATTTACTAGATATCAGCACTCGGACATTTTGTTTCTCGTTTGTAAAACGCCACATAATCTTTCGCCATTACTTACGCGGCTCCCGGAGCGAAAAACAACTTCGTGATCTACTTTTTACACGATTTCAACTCACTAGTAACATGTATTAAATCCTAATTGATCGGGTTGACACGTACATATAATGCTATTCGACATTTTTCAACACGAATAGCAGCACCATATAGGTACGTAGGTATTTGAAGATTTTTTTTGCCGACCGTCCGGTCGAGTGAGACTTGGAATTTAGTTTTTAGCGACTGTTTGGCTCTTTAGCTGCCTTATCCGGCGTCGGAGATGGAACATACTATAGTCGATTTAATTAATAGTTCCCACCGGTCGCTCGCCCATCTATACTAATATATAAAGCTGAAGAGTTTGTTTGTTTGTTTGTTTGTTTGTTTGTTTGTTTGTTTGGTTGAACGCGCTAATCTCAGGAACCACTGGTCCGATTGGATTAATTCTTTCAGCGTTGGAAAGCCCATTTATCGAGGAAGGCTATAGGCTATATAACATCACGCTACGACCAATAGGAGCGGAGCAGCAATAAATAATGTTTTAAAATCGGGGGTATTATTTCCTTTTGAGATCTTCCGCTGCGTGTGATGCGGAAACGGTTAAAGTTTCGCTAAAATAATGTATGACAGAATTGTTCCCCTTTAAAAGTTCTAAAAAAAAGTCCGCGACAGCATCTGTCTATCTTTTAAGGTTGGCTCACTATAACCTTTTTTATGCTAACCAAATTTGTTCTGAAATAAAGCATTATTTGTAAATGGTGTTTTCATAAAGACGATATTAATCCTTATCCAAATAAATACATTATTCATCACAAGTATTTAATTTAAAAGAAATTTGCCCTTTACATCATTTGATTTCAATGAGTATCTTAGAAGATATCGCAGTTTTAAAATAACACCGCAGCGAAAAAATGATAAAGCGCGCAAAGATGTACAAGGCGCCGGCCGGCCGGTGCGCGGCGGCACACGTTTCACGTCTATTTGACCGATTTGAATGATTTTTTGGTATGGACATAAATGGGACTCTGTGGAGTAAAATAGACTACAAATTATTTTCTTTCTGAACCCAACCATGTAGTCTACGCGGACGGAGTCGCGAGCAAAAGCTAGTAAGTTAATAAAGTCATTATGTATAGTTACAAAATATTAAGAGCTCTACTCTACGAGACTCCTTTATTTTTCCACACCTAGTTATACCGTTTGATAGGTGTTAGTCTTAATTATGACGGGCAGACAGCAAACGTGCAGGTTGGCATAATTTACAACGTAAACAATAATAAATTATGCAATGATATTAATCGTTGCCTTGCATGATTGAGCAAGAGGTTGAGCATTCTGCGAGTTCACGACGCAGACGGTCGGTAACATCAAAGGGACATCGGACTTAGTGAATTAAAACATTGTACAATGGCCGTGCGACTGAAAGCTCGCTAGGGCTACATCAAAAATGGCATCGCGCGTCGACTGGTGACGGCGAGTCAGTTTTTCGCGACCGTCTCCACTCGATAAATAATGGCGGTGACTTTGACAAAAACTCACCTAGTCCTGTTCGGTGGCCTGCAGCGCGCTCCCCTCCGCATGCATGTCCCCTCGCCCTTCCCCCCTCCCGTCTCCTCGCCCGCTGGCCCCTCGCTCGCAACGCACTCGCCCCGACGCTTTTTCTGCCCATTCCACGGCGCCGGCGCAATCGCGAACCGCTCACTTCCATTAACGTGGACGTTATCCTAATTATTTACACTGCTACTGGCTAAATAATAACTACTTATATTTATGGCAATTTGTTTAACTTCACCGACTATTAAAACTGCAGGAACACGATCACGTTTACACTATACTTATGCGAGAGTATTGAAGGATTAGATGGCGCGGAAGATAATTCTGTTTCACACTGTCCGTCATTACATTAGCGGTTAATTAACTTACGACTCTTTATTTACTTAGCGTTAAGGGTACGAGACCGGGTCTCTTTGGTAGGCATATTAAATTTGTACAATGTAAATATAGTTCGTGTCGCCATTGGTGCCGAGCGGGAGCGCCGCACATCATATATAAACGCTCTACGATACGTCGATACACCTACGCTAACATACACAGAAATGATTTCTACAAATTGCACTGGTTTCCGAACGCGATCCTCTTCGATGAATACGCGAATTAAAATATTAATAAAAAAAAATCAATAACTCAACAAAAACAAAACATCCGAAACACAAATAATACGACCCGTTTGCAGTCTATACCATTCAACAGTTTATTGTTCGCTTCAATGAATTAAAAAACAATGTGTCTAATTAATTAATTTAAAAGTAATCACAACAACCGAACAACACTTAAATAACGAAAAAAATAATAATTACAAACAATTTACAAAAGCTAGCGAGTGTTTAGCGAACTGCGATTGTATCACTGGACGACACGTTAGTTAGGGGCTTAGTGCTTAGTGGTCGGGGTGGCCCTGCGCGGCTGCCGCGGCCGCAGCCGCCGCCGCTGCTGCTTTCTGCGCTTGCGCCTGTTTCTCTTGCTCATTCAACTCCTTTATAGCCTGGATCTCCTTCTTTAATTTCATCCTTCTGTTCTGGAACCATATTTTGATTTGCCGCTCCGTAAGGCATAACGCGTGCGCCATCTCGATGCGTCTCCTCCGCGTGAGGTAGTGATTCGTGTGGAACTCTTTCTCTAACTCTAGCGTTTGATATCTAGTATACGTTTGTCTGCCCCGTCTTCTCAGGCCGTTTGCTCCTGCAACAATGGAAAATATATTATTACTTTTGTATTCACATAAAATTTATTTACTATGAAACTTTATCTATTACGCTTTTCTTAACATTAAGGTAGATTATTAAAGTTAGATACTAAATTAATTACAATTCAAATTGTTAGAATTAAGATGAATGGTTTTATTTTAGAACCATGTAAAACCGCTCAGATTTCATCTTTTGTTGAAATTCAGCCAATAAAAAGCTTAAACCAGTGTCGTATGATTGTTCGCTGAAATTCAAAAGGCAAGGTGGTATGAGGTTGAGCGCATCTGCCTTCAGCGCAGCGCTTGAATGCTGAATGGGATGGCTTGTCCCTCGCAGGTTACTCCAAATGACGGTACAATTGAAGGTAACGACAGCTTCATTCGGTTCGAACGTCAATATTGATAAACAGCGGTGGATTCCGCCTTTGAACGCCCGCCAGGCAGAATTAATATCGCCCGCAAACTTGATTAAGAAACGAAAGCGAGTTTGTAGTCCGTGCAAATTTGTTTTATGTAAAGCTGATACGATCTTAAATGGTTAATTTATATCTAATATGGATTAGGTGTCGGCGCATACATATTAATGCAAGTGAAAATCGCCGTACATTTTACCGGAGGTATGCCGAGTAAGAACATAATTAATCAATATCGAGACTCCTCTGTACCGGAATACCTTTTGAATTGCTTACCAAGAACTCGATGTTCAAGCATGATAACTGAATAAGAGGCCAATACCCGTGACTCGTGAAAATTCGACCAAATTTAGGGCTGTCTCTGTTGCGAGTAAAATAATTTTAATATGTTTGTTTGGTGTTGTAAATTTCAAATCAATGTACCTATACCTACTTCGAAATGTAATTTTGGACACAATTTAACAACAAAATCTTGATCAAAACTTTAGAAATGTGTTTAAATTTTTTACCATGACATGTCATGTTTATTTTTATAGTGTAGCTTAAAGCATCACTCAAATATATTTAATTAGATTATATTTAAATAAATTTCAAAGTTCTCCAATCCTTTCTTTTCTTTTTTAAATTCTTTCGTCTTTCGTTCTTTCTAATCTATATTCGTATCCAACTAAAATAATTCTTCGTAAAAAAATCATTGATCGATCAATTTTTCTTGATATTTGCGGCACCCCTATGATAATGCAGTATGCAGTTATATACGTGAGGGCCGAAAGCACTGCATCTCGCTGCTGTTGCGTGCTCGTCCATGTAATGTATGGGTTACGCACGATCGTGTTTTGTTCCTTTTCTCAACTCCTTTCCAAATACCTCATCAGATTGAGACGGTAAGTCTTAATTTACCTTTATATAACGCTCATGTACTTATTTAAAGCTAATGAGATATAAACTGGTTGTTTAGTGATAATGAGTTGAGTTGGACTAGTTGGTAATGAGTGTTTAATACTGTAATACGGTGAAGTTTATATAAAAAAAGGTATAAATTATTAAGATCTGAACTTTCTTTTTATGGTCAAACCCATAGGTTTGAGACTCATGAGTCTGCCTTTATGTGCCTTCGTCATTTTTTGCTACCGAAGTTAAATGAAGTTTACTTAATTTTTTATGTTTATAATACAAAATTTAATAAATTTAAAAATACTATATAAATTTAATGTTCCGAAAATGTTTTGTGTCTTTCGCTTCTAAGCAACGTAATACTGTTTTTTTACATGCAATCTGTGTGCCAATTTTAACTGCCACGCTCTGTGCATTTATTGTGTTCCAATTTCAAAATCCACACAATACGCATGTAACCTTCCAGCACATCACAAAAGATGCTTCGTTAAACCAAACAATACGTGTCATAGCCGACCCACTTCAACTGGAACACATTGCCATTGCGTCTGATACAAAAATAAACCATTCCGGTACATACGACCAAGCGCACTTCACACAGCGTAAAAGGGTTACCAACCAATTTAATGGCTTAATTATCTCAAGTACTGAGATCGAAGCCACATTAAGGACCACAGCTTAGGAACACGCGGCTTTCTACATACGGCTTTATCTATCCGCTTTTAAATTATACTGTGTACTTTAATCGGAATCGTGAGAATGGCCCGATGAAAAATATTGCTATTGTTTACTTATATGTAACACAATATAATCGTTAAGTCTCTAATCTTAAAACGTTCCGAGTCGTGAGTTACAATTGAAATTTTATAGATCTTTTTTTTATTGTGGAACGATGCTTACTTCAGTTCACGTAATTTTAATTCTGCTGATTTTATCTGTGTCCATGAGATATTGATTCCAAAGTCTATTTATTAACCAAGACAACTGAATATTTGTATAATCCACATCGTTAATCATTGCTAAGCTTGAAGAATTATCTAGAAAGAGTTATTTGCCAGTAGCATATAGTAACTAGTGGGCGTCTACATAGTTGCTAATTGTCTTTCATTTGCCAATCACATCTATCGACGAGGCCACGGTTCAGTGAACGCCTTCTTTGCTTACTTAGTACCACGTGAAAACAATAGGTTGGCCGTAATGTTCATGGAGGTGACAGCACTATTTAAAAAAAGTCATGGCTAGGTAAAAGTTACTCACAAAGTTTTGGGCTCACACTCAAATACAATTATATGAAAAAGTAGGTACTAAAGACATTTTGACAAACAGAATTTAAAAACAATTATTTATCACACACGCCATCTTTCTATTCTGACTTTTTCCAGGTTATAATGAAATTATATTCATCTAAAACAGTTTGGAATAAAGTCCCCACATAAGCCGCAATAAAGCAGCGTACAACAAACCCAAAGGCGTATTTCTCCCGAGCGCCGTATAATTCTCCCCACCGCAAGAAGTTAAGTGCAACCTTTTTAATAATTAACAAAAATTCTCGAGCCCCAGCAAGTAGTAGTTAATTGAGTGACGCTAATTAGCTAAGCCGTAAAAGCCTTCTAAGGGCTTTCGTACACCGGCAGTGAAACAACCTTTATTTTCTTTATGTATTTTATAACGATATACATCAACCTGCTTTGTAACAAGCCAAATAGGTACTTCTAAAAGAAATATACAGGCGTTCATATCCACACCTAATAGTTACGAAAATAATTATTGTAATGTTTTGTTTTTAATTTTAAAATACAAGCGAAGATTAACGCTTTAAGTTGTTTAATTAACTAAATGCAATATATATTTACGTATATAGAATACATTTAATGAAAGAATGCCTTAAATTCATTGTACATACTCGTATATATTTACCTTTTAAAACAATGAAGGTTGAGTTTCAATTTTTTATTTGAGACCAAATTATTTATTCTATGTCGCAAACATTTGTCCAATATTTCAATATCGTAATCAATTGACATACTGTAAATAAAATTAAGTATTTTATGTATGTACCTTAAATTACGTTTAAGTGGCCGTGTATCTACCAATACACAGAATGACGAATGGAACTCACTCCCAATTCCGATAAGTGGTTGCCTTTTTAAACTCATTATAACTGTTCAGGCATCAATGTTAATTTGGGAGCTTTCTCCTGCACGATTCAGAATACATGCCCATACTCCCTTGCCTTATTAGACTTTATACGCGAAAAACTATTAAATTAATTCACGACAACTCGTAAATTTTTGTACGTAGGTATAGTTAATTAATTGGCGTAGATTATTTTTGTATCAAATTTTTGGTTAAAATGAGAATGTATTATTAATTTCAAGCTGTTATCGTCTGTTCTATCATAATTCATTTATGGATGGCCCTTAATTTGACAAGTAAACTTCTCTAGTTTAGATAAATCTACGTTCGACTAAAAAATTCTAAATATTCGAATGGACTCATAAGTATGAACGATTATTCTGTTCATAAAATTGTTTGATCTATCAATAATAATTTATCGCACAGAAAATTACTTCTATTATTCTTATATCATCCGGATAAATTAATTTGTGTAGGTACTGTTAAATAATGTCCAATAAATTACATTCCCGTATAAATCATTCGTAATTAGTCAAAGCATGTTTATTCATGTAATGAAAAACGACTATTATTTAAATATTTACACCGTAATTAATTACACCGTATTAAAGTCTTTGTTTACATGAGATATAAAAATGTCCCTAAATCGCGAGAAAATCTAATTATTGTTCTTACATTCCATTCATTCGTTGTTCCAATAAGAATTATTTTATGTGATTCTTATTCGATATTTGAGCAAGTTTCGTACAGATTGTCATATTTAAAATATTTAATACACTTCTGTATGTTAGCCTTCACATTAATGTTTAAACAAATAAGCAATAAGAAATATTATTATTGTTTATAACAACGAGCAAAAACGCATAAAATTTATTAGCGCCAAAATTTATGCACCTCTTAATCTCATACGCATTAAATAAATCTTTAACACGAAATCTGACAAACATTTTGACCTTTGAAACCTAAAAATACACACGTGAGCCAACTAATTAGAGCGGAGATGATTTCGACGTCAATTTACGCTCAGTAAATTCGACTTAGATCCTCAATGCGCCGTTAAGGCAATAAACATGACATAAATACCTTCATTAACTCCCGAAGGCGGGGTTTGAAACGCAAAAAAAGACGTCACTCACGCCCTAACACATATATAATGAGGGCAAACGTTTCCGTTGCGTGATTTCCAAAATACCATCTGCGTAGACGCATTATGTGTTCCGGAACGAGTGTTGTATTTCCAAGATGACTCCGCCATTGATAAAAAATGTCATTTCGAAGCATTAAGATGGGTGAACGACCGATAGGCCCTCCTCCCTTCGATCGATGACGAAATTCACACAAAATTTAATTATAGGCGGCAGTTAGTATGAGAAATTAGACGTCAATTCAAATTATAGTCTTTCTGCCAGAAGATAGTTGATGAGTTAGAAGATCTAAACATGCAGAGAAAAAATATATAGATCTCAATGCATGAGACTTCACTACTGAAAATTCAAAAATATGTGAAGTCCACCAATGCGAGCTATGCTATAAAATTGGTTGAAATAAATTTAACCGTTGGTACCTACTCTGTCAAAACTTTTACAATTTTTCAAAATAATAATAACCTCTAAATATCTCTTATCCGTCAACTAAGGTAAGAGAACATTGCAATGCTAACGCATGTTCACTAAATTTCTAGTCTAAAGAATGCGCAAAGGAAATTAATGCCATTTCAGATTCATGTTAGTCGCAAACTGAAATTTAAATTCCATGTAAGAACGTCGGAATTTTTCTAAGTTTAGAACCAAAACATGCTCCTCCAACGAAGGAAACGAGGAGAAAACTTGTCACTCAACAACAATTTCTAACACGTGTGTAACGACAAGATCGGAATTTAAGTTAAAGGTTGATGATACAAACGTTGTAATTCAGAAGATATACGTTGCTGTAAATAAAAGATTACATCAAAGAAAACTGTAGAGAAAGAAATTTCGCAGAATACATATAAATTTACAAAAACCAGTAATTATCCCGCGACAATATAAAGCTGTAAGTGTATCATCTCAATTGCACGTTCATTACACGAACGGCCCGAAGCGTTCGAGAACAGGTTGTATGAATTTGTGCCCCCAAAAGCGGTGCCGAATAAGAACGCAAAAATTTCCTGTGAAAAAGGACCAATGGAAATTACAATAATCTGACTCTCAAAAATTGGTGTTCAAAAGAAAAACGACAAAAGCGCTTCCAAGGAAATCGACGTGGAACCGTTCCCTTCGAGTATCGGTCGCAACCCGTTCGGCAACACGTGTCGCAAACAAAAGAACTTGTCCAACTTCTCCCCCTCCGCACCCCCGGGGCGGCAAAAGGATTGCGCAAGTTATATTAGTCGTAAAGAATTTTGGACTAAGATCTATAGGTTGTAAACCGGCAGTATTTCACAATGGTCCCGCAATTGCGGGGGACATTTGCAACAACTGTTGTTTGCTTCAATGTTTTAATTGTTCCTAATTCGTGAAACTTTTCGGCTTGATTTACGATTGTTGTTTTAGCGGATCGGTGGCTTTGGGTGGTTTTTTTGAAATCACTAAACATGTGGTTGACAACGGGAACTTGTATTTATGATGGCATGTGTGAAGGCGTCTAATGAAAAAACCAGAGCTGATTTAAATGTGGCTGATACAACATGTGCATTCACACCCTTAACTGTGTAATGGGACGATCAAAATTAAGTTTTAAAGTAGCTCGGTTTATCAAATGCATTTAAATATTGATTCTAATCTCGAATGTGTACAAATGCAGCGATGGAATCTACAACAAAACAATACATTTAAAGAGACAGGTGATGTAAGAGAGACGGAGCACACGTCGAGCTCTGAACAACGTTTTTGCATATTGCAACAGAAGGGATGCATTAAAACTCTGGTAACCGTATCTGTGTATACGATTTTGTTCAATAAAATTATGTAAAATAGACGGCACGCACGGCGTTTAATGAAACTTATTATGATAAGGTGTAGGTGCGCGGTACACGTTTAACTCGGTAAGTGTATTCGCGTCGACAAAGACTAGTAACGGTGTTACAGTTTTGCCTTTATAATTTTACTGAGGTCCCGTATGTTAATGTTGATTCATGTTTTATCGCGAATATAAATGACGGCATGACATAACATGCAAAATTCTATGTCGCTTACATGCTAAGCGTGTGCTTTGTGCAAGTTATGTACTACGGTTTATCGTAAGGAACTTTTGGATACGTATGCCTGGTGTATGAAGCGATTAGCATATTAAAAACATTTTTCAGGCCTTCCTTTCTTTTTTCTTTTTCCGATTTAGTGCTCATCGTGGAACTGCTATCTTCAACTACTTATTGCACACTAAATACTGTGGGAATTAACAATTTTAAATCCAATTTAAATAGACGGAACTGACCAAAAATTAATAATATAAGTAGCCATTAACTTAATAAAAGGAATATATAATATGTACATAATAATAAACTAAACATTATATAATACCTATGTTTCATACAAGCCGCACATATTTTAAATTCGCAACAAAATAAAACTCATAAAAATATAAACGCATCGTTTTATGCGCGGTGTTTTTAATATCGTGACGCCATAACACTAACGAATGCGCCAAAAACATGTCTGAAGCACTTTTCCTTACATTATCATCTCATTACCCGACGCCATTGGAGCGATTTTAAATAATCTCGACCACTTATTTTGGCGAATTTTCTTATTACACATTGCCAACGGGCTCGGCGAAATCACTCAAATTGGTATTTTAAATCGATAATTACAAAATTGATACGAGAAATACTTCGAGACAAAATTCGTACCTACAGACGCGCGCCTACTACGTATTATGTATAGATACCGGTAAGAGGCCGAACCAAACACCTGGGTGGTCCACGGAATCAACTTGACCGATTATAAAGTACATAATGCTGTGCAGGCACCGCATATTGGTCGATGCCGCCCGCTTATTTATAATAACCCAGCTTGAGTTATTGTCTTAAATAAAGGAATCGCATGATAAACTGTATCAAAGCGCGGCGTAATTAAAACTTCGGTAGCGTTTACATAAATGCTTTTACGTATTTTATTAGGGTTCAAAGAATTAGCATATCTGTTGAATCCAACTTTCCATTTACGTGTGACTAACAACTCTCTGTTGGAAAGCGTCGTATTTTTCGATTTTCCAAACTGGGAAAATACGTTTCCGTACTAGAAATCAGAGATTCAGTGTCCACACTGCGGCGTAATTTTAATGGACTTTCCAGGCGCAAGTTGAAGCGGCTTTCCCGCTATCTCCGCTGCCTTCCAATCAGTCCGCTAGATGTGTATCGACTTGAGAGCCTGCTTGTTATCTCAAAAACACAATATGAATAATACATTAGTGGCCGGCAGTACAGTCGCGCACTCTTAAATTGGCGAAGCTTAATTGACTCAAAGGTTGAAAATGAAACAGTAGGACCTCAGGCGAGTGAGTCGGCCGTAGGAAACGTCGGGGCAACTTTTTATGCAATCTTTACTGGACGGACCGCATAACGGAATCAATTTAAATCGGTTATGTGGCATTGCGTATGGGCTGGTCATGTCGCTGAGATTTTTACATACATATATGAAGAGTGCAATTTACTGGAAGCTTTCTGTCGATAATCGTATCTAGATCGTGGGCGCCAGATGTGATTTTAGTACCATTAGAGCCCAATGTCATTTTCGAACAGATTTCTATATGATTCTGTTGAGAATTTCTTAATAGATAAAACGTAATAACACTCGGATTGACATGGGAATCGAAATGCAACCCTCTAGATTAGATCATACGACCATACCAGTGGCGGTACTTCCATAGTAGCCCGAAAGCGTTACACGTTAAATGTGTAATGTCTAATTTATGATTGTTTATTGTGGGTCAGGATATTCTCATTTACATGTCAAGTTGCTTTTGTTAAATAAAGGTTTAAAGATTAATAATTATTATTCGGAATTTTGTAAGGCAAAGCTGGGCTTTTGGGCTTCTATGGAAGTACCGCCACTGCTCTACGACCATACTTAAATTCACAGTACCAAAGAGATATAAAGGCATTTAAATGAATTCCTTTCACCGGCATATATTTTAGTTAATAAATTTAGAAATAATTGTTTGAGACAACTCCGGATACCGGTGTTGATGTTTGTAAGGTAAAATGATAATGATTTGAGTGTGCGGTTGGTCGTGGGCGGGGTCGCTGTACGCGTTCCCGCCTCGACTAGTTTCAATTTCTAGCTAAAACTTGTATTAGCTTAGGTAAATGGAATATCGTGTTGTTTACTAAAGGCCTACAAATACGATAAACTACTGTTAATAAGATAACAGTTGTTTTCGATTTATATTATGAAGTATTGTTGCTTGGTCGAATAATGTTTCACTTTTCGTTTAAGTTATGTGAACTTCTCTAAAACATATTTTTCATTGTAAGCATACGAACAAAATGAATTATTTTTCTTGGATTGTCATATAAATTTTATTAAAAATAATTCAATTAAAATATTAATGCAAAACTGTGTTTGTACACAATGAGAAACAAAAGAGCCGGTGTGAATTGTTTACACGTATATTTAGTGTAACCTTTGCTCACATTCTAGCTAACGGTGAGGGAAGACATCGTGAGAAACATTCCTGCAAGCAACTTGTGCCAACACCACGATTCACGACCTTTCACGTATATGACCAAAATAGACCGATATTGACGATTTGAAAAACATTATTTCGTAGCATCTTTATATTAAATTATTACACTAAAATACTATGATATTATTAATATACCTATATAAGATAAAGACGTGTTCATATTACAACTTAATTAAAGTGCATAATAATATATTTACTACTTATTTTAATTGGAATATAGACAAAGATCGTGCAGAAAAACGTTTAATGTAAGTATTCTTTATATGTTTCATAAATGTAAAAACATAAGGACGTATTACCTACTCGGCACAAGCGGCCATTTTATTTTATAAATACATTATTAACTGAGGACTGTTATTAAAATAATTACAAAACATTAACTACATGAAAAACCAGATGCCATGAGTGGCATTTTACCGAGAAAATTATCGTTTCGCGCGCCAAAATGATGTCGATTTTTTTGCTTTCCAACCGAGCCCCTAGATAATTTCGAATGCTGCTGGGAATTCACATCGCTAAATTATGCTGTTCAAGAGTGCTGGACCTTTGTGAACGTGGTGTCCAAGCATTTTCTCGGCGTGTTTTTAACCGCCGACCGGCCTATATAAATGTCTGAGTAGGTACTGGAATTCGCATTAAAATAGTTCTTACATGTGTAAAAAGGTCGGAACCGAAACAATAAGTGAACCCTTCCAGTTGCGTTCGATATCAGGACGATATTAGCTCGTAGATCAGGGTTGAAGGCAATAAAATTGGACGGCCCAAGAGGATTAAGCAAACCCTGACGTATGTGACACCCGAAAGCCTCAGACAATTTCTTTCTGAAGGGGTGGCCGCTTGATGTTATTTAAAAATCAATTTTAGATACCACTTAAAACATCAAAGTGCTTTAGCGACATTTATACGACGTTCGGGATGGGCGGCGGACGCAGCGCGCATTATGATGAATACGTCAGCTGTTACTCAAAATAAATGGCTCTGTAAATCAATAATAGACTGATATTAAATACGAGGTCATGCAGCGTATAATTTGCACAATGCCTGCCCATCAATAATGTCTATATCAGTGAATCGGACAAGGGGCGCGATGTATGTAGAACATTCGCAAAACTTTAAAGTACAAATACTCATTCACGCAAATAATTATGACACAAAGCGCTGCGCTGAAATCGACGCTAACAAGATGCAGCTGTTGCGATCTCTCAAGCGGACGACCATTTTGAAAAACTCGTTAGAGTTTTCGAAAATAGAATATAAAATATGTCACTCCTTCCCCGATAAATCAGTCGTGATTAATGTATCCAAGTTAGGAGCGGATCGCGCCGCGTGACGGGGCACGCTCTCATTGGGTGGCGCGGTCGCCATATTGCTCCGAGCTTGTACCTGTCAAAGTTTGATATATTACAGCTGGCTTTCTCTAGTGTGCGCCTTGTCTTATAACATCCAACTAAATTAAGAAGACCATTGACATCGTGAAATTGCCAACGGATCGTCCAAATCGAAGGATCATTCTTTTGTGTGTCCTAAAAAATACAGTAATCTTTGATTCCACGGGACATTTTGAGAAATTGATGTTTTGTTCTGGAGGTGTAAAATATAGCGAGCACTGACTACCGAGAAATAAAGCTTTTGATTTATATTTTGACATTTGAAACCAAAACATTCGTGTTTTTATTTTAACTTCGTAATTTATTGTGATAATAAATCTGACACGTCCTAATCTTAGGGCATTGGTATAATTTTATTAATGGAACAAAAATCTCTTTATTAAAATACGCTGACTTTATATGTATTTCTGAATGAAAACACCTAATTATCAGATACAAAAACATATAAATGTTTATGAAAAAGCTGAAGCATGCATGCATAAATCACTTTCATATACTCGTACGAGTAAACATATTCTTTATTCCAGTAAATGCGAAATACGTGTGCGTTTCATTTGTTTATCAACACATTATAGCGGCTCATTCACACAATCGGCTTTATTAGCTCGTAACTTTTCAATTATTAGTTTATTGGACATTATCTATTACTGAGGTAGGCAAAAGGCGGGGCCGGTCGGAGCTCATCGGATCCACAATAAGCGTTCACTTGTACAGTGTATATTGCGATGCGAGGGACTAGCGATCTTATGGAAGTGTGGTAAGATGTTGTGCACTATCCGCGGGAGTACGAACCGTCAATTTACCATTTAGCTTGAAAGCGAATCATACAGTTTGCAATTTTAGTCAATAATGTGTTATTACTGCAGAACATCTCGAGTGTGTACTGGCTGCAAAAAAGAAATAAGAACTTAAAGAAACATGACAAATATTTCCTGACCTAACCATTTGGTGCTTGTAACTTGCTGAAAACAAATAGAGCAAATAAGAATTTAAGAACCATATAGTGTTTATTTCAATATTAGAATTTCTTTATTCCCACAATAAGAAGTCTTTTAAGTACATATCTCTTAACGATGTTAAAGATTGAATATTAAATAATAAAAACGACATTTGGTACAGCGAAGTTAAACATAAAAAAAATGAGACTTCATACAATTAAAGCTTATTTCGAGAAATGATTTTGCAATCCGTACTGCTAGCGAGTATTTATAGTAAAATATCAGAATTATATCGTGGAAGCTCAATGGTTGAATGCGGTTCTCTAAATTGATAGGCTCGTATTCGCAATCCATTATGTTCGGTTTGATTTCATTAAATCGCGAATAAATTTATTGATTTTCAAGATAGTAGTCTTGACGCCAATGCAACTTTTTTATAATGTTTTCTTTAGTCGTTTGTTTAATCCCATGTTATATTTTATATTTATTACAGTAGTATTATTGATCAGTTATTGAATCGAATCTCAACCTTCAATACAAAACGCAGTGAATCTCATACATTTTATCCAAGGAAAGAATACTCGAAACGTGAAACGAGACAACAGTATAAATCACCAAAAATCCTAAATCTGCATTTCGTATTCAGGAAAGTTTAAATCCGCGAGCGCACAGAAATACGTTGAAAATTTTAAACACGAGAAAACAAAGTCACCTGCGAAGGAGTTGGGTATTCAAGAGCTTCGGTTACCGAAGTTGGGCGTAGCTTCGTAAGTTAAGTTAGAGTTAAGTAAAGAAACCGCACCGCCGCAATGTCTGACGACTAACTTAAATCTCTGCCGATACTAGGCACCGAGTACATGTTGGTACAAATATTAATTTAAGGTGACATGGGGATAATTGGCCTTAAAATGTTTTCATTAGTTATTAAGCAATGACGTTGAGTTTTTTTAAGGCCATATTTTAACCAGTATCAAATATCAAACACAAAAAAAAACAGTTGAATGAATCAATAGATAAAAATGCACACAGTTAATATAAATAACAGTTATCAATATCCAAATAACAATGAAGCAAATATTGCAACGACAATATTTTAAACTCGCTGGAATAAATATTTCGAACTAGCCACGTAACTATTGATATATTGTTCTATAAATAGTTTATTTATGTGATAATAAACTAAAGTGAATAAAAATATTAATGAAGAAAGTAAAGCCTTTGTTTTAAAGCCATGCAATGTGGACGTAGCCTAAATGCAAATTTCACAGTTGAGTCAAGTATTCGTGGAGATTTTACCGGCGTTTGAAATAAATATTCTAGATTTGCAGTCAGGACTTCTGTGTTAAAACACTGTTTCATTCAAGACTTAGTATTCGAAATACAGAGGAGAGGCGCAACTGTAAATTGTGCGCTATTGCACGGAAAATATATGGAGTGGATTTGATGTAAGGCAACTTCAAATGTATTGCAACTTTTGGCAACGACCAAACGTACACGTAAACTTTATCCATGGGGACAATGGATGTGTCCAAATACGTTTTATAATAAAATGACTTTTATAGAGCTCTTATATCATAAAGCAGTAGGCTCTTCTTTACCTAGATGTAAAAATATCTTTTTTATATACTATTATACTTCTGCTTAGTGTGGCTTTCGGTAACTTAAGTCATTTTTAGAATATTAAAAGAAATTATTTTCAAAGTGCATCGTACAAATGTTAAGAAACAAACAAAAAAAAACAAAATGTAGATAAATGTAAAATTACAATAGAAAAGATAGTATACTCGAAAACCAAAAAGGTCTTAATACTCGCAAAAAACATCCTTCATATGTTTTCTTATAATATAAAGTTTATTCACAATTTCTGCCCATTCTGATATCACGAGAAAAGTAAATAAAATTCGCGAACGATTCAACGCGTCACTATACAACACCAATAAAAATGTTCCCTCCCGAAACCTGTGTCAATAAAGATAAAGGAAAACTAATATCAAAACAGGAATAGGTACGTGATAAGAAAACATTTATTCCCTATGTTTAATGCATGATTTGTCATAATTCCCCTGCCTCCCCGCTCTGGCTGTTGTTTTGTTGCTGGAGAAGAAATGGGCGCACATGATTTATAGTTTATCATATTTATCTCGGACTCAGAAAAATCTTCCGAGGGGAGACAGGGCACTTCCACGTTTATTAACAACGGTATCGGGATTGCGAGCGGTTAATTGCACTTTATTGTCTTTGAATATTGCATGCGCAGATTAATAGAAATTGTGTGGACAAATATAGAATCTATAATAAATTTCGATTATGCAAACGGATAACAGCTAATCTGATAAGGAGTTTGTACTCGTATAATGAATTGTTTGCTACAATTGTTAAATTAAAATTAAACACGAAAGAAACAATCTTATCTGTCTAATTTAAATTGGAAATTCAGTAACAAATGAAAAATGTTTTAAAGGGCCTCTTGGAACGATTTATTGCACAATGCACCTTCGATTTTTTCCCCTGCAGTTTCATTGCGGCAATAAAGCCGCGAATCAAAAGTTGGCCGTAAATCACAATATGGCGTCCGCTGCCCCGTGTTTGCTCTCGCCCACATAATCCGTTCATACGGCGGTAAATCCATCCAACAGTGTCGCGTACACCACTAAATCATCATAAGAGAATCTAACTCCCATACTATATACGTGATATACATGAATTGCTATTGGTGACTTGGCGCAACACTGTTTGAGACATCTCGCAGTTTAACAAGGATAGATTACATACATAAAGATGCGATAAAATGAATATCAAATCGATATATACTAAAAATAATTATGGAAAAGTTGAGTATAGAATTGGCTGCTAAAAAAAACCTCGTCGATTTATACGATCCTTTTTTATTGGATTTACGCGCGGCGCGCCAGCTACTGAAAAAGTTTGCATCGTAATGCAATCGCGCGGCATTAGTTTTGCCGTTTATCACAGCGATCCCAGCGCTGCAAAGCTTTGAGGGATTAATCTGACGGCGCGAGGAGGAATGAAACTGAAATTCAAAAGTTGAGGAAACACAACGCCGATTGTACTGAAGCACAAGTTTTGTTCTGAATTTAGATGAGTCGCTAAATCCTAATCCATAATGCATTATTAGGCTCCTGTTTTGTTTGGCTTAAACCCAACACAAAGTTGCACATGCGAGCCTTTCCGCGAATTTTACGATTCCAACAAAATGGAATACCATTACGGAACAATTAAATAATCTAGTTTTGGTTGTAAAACAATAAAACGGCAACTAAACAACGAGTGCTCGTGCAATATTTGTTTTGTAAAATATAACAATTTTTAGTTGAGTGCCGTGCGTGAACCATGGCCTGCAATTTAGCTTTTTCACTCGATTTATGCGAGTATCAGCGGCCCGCGGAAAGCGGACAAACAAGCGTTGTTGTAATAAAACTATGTTTTGGCCTCAGTACGTTTATATTCGTCAAATAGCTTACTGCAGCGGCTGCGGTTTTATGTGTCCATTGCGACATTAATACTGCGTTTGTTGCGTAAATAACAAAATTCATAACATTCCGGCGGCATGTAATGGTAACAGAGTTCGGCGTGGCGCAGTTGGTAACAGACTGATTGGAACGCATGTATGTTACGTCATAGGTTTTTTCAGACAGTGATAGTTGCACAAAGAGACACGGGTTTCAGAGCGTTTCCAACGAGACATGCGTGGTTGTGGAACAATAGCCGCGCAGATCAGTTACGTTTGTTAAGCCCTGTCTGTCCGTACGTCAGCGGTTTATTGGACACACCGAGATTGAAGCGATAGCTCGCGCACGCCCGCCAACGTCGAGTTTCGAATTAGGAGCCGAGCTAACCGATGTGCCTCTAGACTTGCGTTTTGATTTCATTAAAATATATGGAATGTAGGAATTGTTTGCTAATCTAATGATTGTAGAACAAAGTGCACTCGATAGCTGAGAATGATGTGATAAAATAATGTATGCCATATTGTGACAATGTAATGCGTTATTTATAAATATGTAATACGCAATGTTTTTGGTATTCCTCCACATAAATTTGCACTTTTTTATGTCAGCTGCAGACACATTTACATTATTAAGAAGTTATTGTTATTAACATTAAAATGTACAACTTCTGAATTGTCCAAAAACTAAAGGACTTACAGTTTCACACACATGGAGTAATTTTCAATTACGTAGAGAAGGTGTATAAAACGAATTCAATTTATAGAATTGATCGCTTAAGGCCTAAATTCATATGGTTACTTGAAACCCACACTCACTATAAATAGTGGGATATGTGTTCGATGTATATTATGTGCCAACATCAATGTGCGAGCGAATCTTTAAGACTCACGAAGCTCAAACTATTACAAGCAGCAAAATGATTTACGGCAAAACATCGGCTAATGAAATAAAATAACCTTTCGTCCGGCTACAGCGTCTAATAAGAAATAAAATTTATTATATCTATCTAGTGAGCTGTATGATTCAGCAGGGCGGCTTGTAAACAATGCTCCGCATAAAATATTGGCTTCAACCGCGCTCTACATCAAGCCGGCCCGTTTTAACCCCTGCTAGGTGTATATATTGCAGGCTTTATTGAAGCTGTGTGTTCACTACGATACAAATATTACTATACATATTTGCGAATGCTAACATTTTCATACCGCTAGTTTTTGATAACTTTATTTAGCGGAAATAAGAATAATTGTTATTTAAATCGTATACCTGTGTTTCTTTGATTTGACATTTGAAATCTTTACAAAATTTAGACCTCATAACGCGCCATGAAATAAAGTTAAACAATCCAATACGAGTAGATGTCAAACATTTGAAATACGTGTATAATAACTGAAGCAATTTAATGCAGGCATAAAACGATATCCTCAAAAAAGGTCCAAACAAAATAATTATTCTAAATCGTCACAACACTGTCCAGTTACACGAATGACCAAGTAAATTAAAAAGATAAACAATCTGCGCCGGCATAGGACGGTGTACATAACGAAAAGCACGACTCACGCAAACTCCTTCATCGATAAATGGTTTAGAGTACACACTCAGACTGTATCCGGTTTAGTCTAAGTACAAAGTTGCTTCAAGTCCCAATGTCGCGATATTCTTGTCTGAGACCCACTGTAGGGCTGCCACGTAGTATAAGTTATTTGATTGAAAGTGATTTATACGCCAGTGAGATGGATGAGGCCTTTATAAATGTTGCCGATAGATTGCTGATGTAAGCCAATCATAACAGTCGTTAAACTGTCAGATTTTCTATTGGTATCTTGAATATTATAATACAGTACTGGCTTTAAAGTTAAGTTAGAGGGTTTAATATTTATTTGGCGTTACTTTGATGAATTAAAGTATAGAATCCTGTAATATAAGAGCCTATAAAAAAACTATCTTAAAAACAATACATCATTATTATCACTTTGCTTTAGCGAAAAGCAGGTAAAGCTCGAGCTTGGCATAGGCATTTATCAATATGTATGTGTTATATAAACTGATACCAATAATGTCTTTAGGTTTTATGTTTACCTTCACTCATATACTTTCTATGTAAATCATATAATAAAGGTTCATTCCCGAACAAAAAATGTACACACGCCACCACATTTTCGCATAAATCATGAACTAAAATTGTACTCTTTAGAAGAAATTAACCTCTTTATGGATTTAGAGCGAGCCACGGAAAGAAAGTGGGCACGTAGCAACCCTACCATACAAGTACAGTCGAGCGCAGCTTTACTCAGGGATAACGCCCTGTTTCAGAATGCTTTATACGTACATTTCTATTCTGTTAGTTAAGTTAATTGGAGAATATATTTTATTTACAATGACAATTTAGGTTCTGTCTTTAATTGTTTAGATAGCGTAATTAAACAAAAGAGTTTGGAGTTAATGAAACGTACCTACTTAATTGTTGTATGAAAGAATTGGTTTACATACATAAACTCACGCCTATATTCCCCGAAGGGGTAGGCAGAGGTGCATTTCTGCGCCTACATTTCGCCAGGTATGTATCAGTCCAACGTAATAGGGGGCGAGCCTTTTGCTGTTTTTCGGGCACATTTCCAGACTCCGGGCTGTTACTGAGAATTTCCTAATGGAAAAACCCAATAACACTTTGCCCGACCGGGAATCGAACCCAGGACCTCTAGATCCCACGGCATATACTTGTACCGCGAGAACACGAGGCAGGAGAATTGGTTTAGTTCGATACAAATGTATAAGTGGCCATGAGACGTTGTTTCGAACACCTTTTTATATTTACATAAACTACTTTTATGGGCTATGTAATGAATATTTGTTTAATATCGTCTCATATGGACTATGAAATCGTTTAACTAGAGACTTACAATTTTATTAAAAAAGTTATTATTTTTGCTCAGTCTTCTTAATGTATAGGCATAGTTATTTATGTCTACAAAAATATAAAACTACTGAAAATATTAAAAATATCCTGAATGTTGCGTGTTCGAAGTACCCTATTAGCGCAATACATAAAAATATGTATAGTTTGCCTATGCACGATATTTTATTAAGATTCAAGTTTGCAAATTAACTTTAAATGACAGTGTAATTACGACATAAAAACAAAGGAATAAATGACAAAAATATAGAGACATAGGGAATCTAAGTTCTGTATTTGTAAGTTGTGGGCACAACATGTTCCTTGGGCTGCCAGTGCACAGCTGTTCCTACATATGTGACATGAATTGAAACACCAATGTCAATGTCTCAATGTTCAACACGGAAACTTGCAAACAGTACGAGCCGAGCATCGAACGCCAACTTTTCACTGTTTATTGGTATCGGTGTAGTTCAAGTACCTACTGTTTGTTTCTATACCATGCAAATTTTTAATTGTGGAAAACGACTTAATACACGAGAATGTTTCGAAAATGAACTAAAGTAATTTTAAGTACTGTAAAAGTTTGTGCGTTTTAAAATCGCGATATATATGTATATATACGTTCTTGTTCATGTGTTTACCTCACGCTTCCAATATGAATTATAATGGTGGATTTGTCTTTACAAACATGATTTTGTGATGTATGACTATAACCCTATTCTTTGTTCAGTTGACTTTTCAATTACTTTAATTAGACGCCTTTTTATATAGCGACTGAGTTTTAAGGTTATTTTTAAGATCTCATTTAGGTCTACAATGTGTCAGTCAAATAAAATTACTTCATACAATTCATAACATGGGTTTAGCTCCCCGAGAATATAACATGTATAATACCAAGTAGGCAACTAAACTAGAGGGCTCGAATTTAGCCGTTGTTAATTTGTCACAGTGAATTAGCCACGGACGGGGTAACTGATAGCGTTAGCATGTTGCACCCTGCACGCCGCCAATATGCTCGTAAACGTCGCTACAGGACAATTTAATACCTAACTATGTATCTAGATGCTTATCTGCTGAGATGTACGACGCCCGGCCTGTATTGTTGCTAACTATTGAGGACAAGTAATTAGTGGAATATGAAAAATAACACCCTGATCTATGACTTTACTAGTGTAGTATGGTAAGGGATGATATCGATAGTGTGATGATAAAATGTCACGAAGAAATTTACATGGATTTTTAAATGCTATTAAAAGACAATAAGCGGTTGTTCTAATTGTGATTGGTACGAAAGTTAAGGCACTTATTCGTTTAAGACTAGTGGCTATACTAAGGGTTCATATTAATAGGATGATATTGGGTAAACTGAAGAAGACTAGTGGTGAGTAATGAGAAATATGCCTGGTAAAGTCAAAAATACGTATGGAGCATTTAAGAAAAATGACGATATTAATTTAGAAACAATGATTTTTTTGAACATCTTTACAAATTTGTCTAACCTAAAGGTTTGCATTCAATAAGGCACACAAGGATTGTCGTTTCTAAAAAACGTATTCTAAAGCGGTTCTTTTTGTTTAAAAACCGTGCACCATAAAACTGTTTAGTGCCAGCAATTTGCGCAACCAAAACACAGTTGAAAAAATTAGAAAGTCCGAACTTCATAAAAGGACGGCTGACCGATGAATTATTATACAAATATTAAAGAATGCATTTTACCTTTGTCCCCAGGATAAAGGGAGAAAGTTGCACAAACGGTCAGCTTTCTACCATTCTATAGTTTGTCTATTGTTCGGTACAAAACTGTTTCTGGAAAGAAAGTTAACTGTATTTTGAGTAATGCATTCGTGAGTTTGAGACTTGGGCACGTGTTGGTGTTGTAATGCCAAAGAAACGGTGTTTAAATCACATTCTCGCCCAGTCAGTTTAAACTGTCACTCGAACATATTATCTTGCATAAAAGAAGATTTTTACCTAAAAATGTAATAAATGACAGATAAAAATATTAAATTTCATAAAATGTGTAAATAAGAAACTAAACTAACTTCGCTTTTGCGTAGTCTGGATACAGCGTGGGACTTCTATCATATTATTGCACATTCCAACAGACATAACAACTCAAAATTAAAAGGCACATTGAGGGTCAAATTTAAAGAGTGATAGAGTTTTTCAACAAGAACGTAGGAATGGTATTTAGTCCGTTATGGTTTGCCCTTTGTAGGTAATATACCGAAAACAACATTAGCAAAATGTGGGTGAACGCCATTAATCTCCTTCTACTCCGTAGCAATAATTGCATTTTTTGTGCTACTTTTTACTTTATTTATAAATTACTATGCCATTTCAAATTATTCATGCCATTTAAGGTTAGTATTAAGGAAATTAATTCCTATCGGCGGGATGGTATTTTTATTAGCACACAAAAATGTTATGTACCATTCATTAAAGTTACGACAGTGTGCTTCGATCAAATCAGTGTGTAATTGATTCATTGCGTTTACCATTTACGTTAAGTTAGGAAACAGCGTTCAACGGACGTATAAATCAAAGGTGTGTGTCTCTACCGAGGCAAACATTCTTTAATTATTCCGACATGAGTAAGTTGGCTTAAGTTTGTACTTATACGTAAGATTGGTTGTCGTGCCAAGGCGCGGTTAGGCTGGCTTGTTAGTGAACAATGCTGAGGACACAGTATGCACGTCTGTTCACTGTATAATATCTAGATAGAGTGGCTTTCGCATAGACCGCTGGCGCTGGAAAAAGAATGTCTTTCTAAAGTATTTGCATTTTAAATTACGATTCCTATGGCAAGAAATCAAAAACAAACTTTGAATAACTTTACGTGCCAGTGCTTTTGTTGAATTGTAACTCTTTGAATGAATAATTAACAAGACTCTTTTGATATTTTCGCATTTTTTAAAGTTGGTGGACGTCACTAGATGCAGGTTGCTTTTACCAGATTACGTTGTATGAGTTTGATGGTTTGCTAATGCCAAGAACAATAAAGTTTAGTAATGAACAAAATATAATTGGAATCACAAAATATTATATTCGTAAATAGAATATAGAATACGAATTGAGCGAAGTAAATAAACGTTCTCTTGGTGAATATTTGCAGTTTGCTCGATGGTTTATTGAAGCTGTTTTAGGAACATCAGAGTGTGACTAATGTTTAAGTGAATACGTGCAAACAGACCATCAACAATAATATAGCACTAATGCAGACGTTTACGATGTCTTGTCATAATAATAACAATGTATCAAGCCTCATTGAACTAAACACGCTCCATGAATCAACGAATCAGATGAAGAAATCAATTGGATAGAGACGCGTAAAAAATTGAATATGAAAACGATTTTAAACATTTGCAGTCGGTATGGGTGAACACGATTTTTATTCATTGATGTAAATTTTATTGACTTGGTGAAATTTTTATTGCGTTTTGTAACGCAGATCGTCTTTTGTTTTTGAATGTAGGTACCTACTTGCTCAAATGCTGAATTTCTTCTTGGATATGGAAAACTATATAAATCAATTTCTTAATCTACATTTATTTTTAATAAATACAATTTTCGGCAATATTTTAATTCGGTTTTCATAAGCTCTCAATTTAAGTAAGTCTGTTGTATCGCCCTCAAGAGCAAAATAAATTTACAACATACGCCTCACATAAATACAACAGTTCACACGCGTGTAGTAAAATGCTGTAAGATTAATTTATGCATATATAGTCACGGTAGCTAGTTAGCCGCTGGAATCATTTGAATACTGTTTCAAAAATGTAGCGAAGATTGCGGTATAAATCTAGTTGAGCGTAGTTCATAAGTTTCTCGCTACTCGAATGTTGTGCCGTATACAGAATTTCCACCTAATAAAAGGCCATGTTACGCGTAGGGAACGTTAGACACGCAATTACAAGGTAACCAAAGTATTAGGAGCCGCGTCTCCCTTGATGAAACTGCTGGCCGAGATGAAAGAGGGGAAGATATATGAACTCCCGGAGGTCTGAGTTAAGTGGTGGAGTTGCACGACAAAGTTTCACGTAGAACGTTAATTAGTGCGTGCCTCACGTTCTCGAACATGTATGGATGTATGCTCGAGAGATCGCTATGTGTGTTGGTTTAAAAAATGCGCGGCTGATTTCGCCAAGATTATTATAGAAATCTTGTTTTCTCGCGTTTGTAACAACTCAAAATTTAATTGAGCTGTTAGAAATTAGAAATTAAAATATAAAATTTCGTAAAAATACTCTTAGCTTCATTTCCAGGTATGACCATACACCATGATGCATGATAAAATCTATGAATTTATAATCATTTTGACATTATGTATACTTTGTGAAAACATATTTATTTAAAGAAAATTACAGCCTCATAGATCTTAATTAAGAATTTGAATTTAATTTCCCATGTAAAATTTATTTATGGTTTCATACCATATGTAGATATATAGGTACACACAAGAACCAATTAGGCCAGGAAATTTATTAACAGTTAATCCGTGCATCAAATCGCACGTGTTCACAAGTAATTTGATGCGGAGATGTATGTGCAGGCCAATTTATTGTCAATTATAGTTACCAACCGCCCTGGGATCAATTAACACAAAGGCGCTATTGCAAATTAGACTAACTGGACACCAATTTAGACGGCCGTAGATATTAGATACGCAAGATTGTGTCAGTGTTTATTGAAATTGCTGAATACTGATTTGATAGTGAGGCTATTGTGTATTTATCTATATTTAATATCACTGCAATACGTATTGAAAGGTTTACAAAACACATCTTGCTTTGATTTAACTTTTCCAGCAGCAATATTCTTTGCGTATACCTATATCTGTTGACAAATATTTATTTTTCGATCGTGTTATTTGATGATATAAATTATTATTGTATTGAATTTTTTAGGACTTTCAAATATTTTCTAGACATTATTAGGTTTTAGATGGTCAAAAAATGCTTCGAAATAGTAGTGGTTTGACTACATTTTTGTTTTCTTCAAAGTATGGACAACCCTCCTAATATCCTTACGTGTCGGCCATTACCTAATTGGTTAATGTATTTAGTAAGAATAAACAGTCTATCTATCTATGTCCATCCCTAGAGGAGCGTGGATCGTAAATACGCCTGTCGGTTTGTGAAGTCACCTCAACTCCCGGGGGCGATGGCGCTTTACCTACCTTTGCCTTTAATTTACTCTAATATGGCCAAAACAAATTAAAACGGGCCTTAATAACTCTAATACTAAAAATCCAACGATAAGAAAATCATTTTAACATAGGTACATATATGTACAAGTACATGTAGAGACTCTTTTTAGTGTATTTATAGTCAATCATAAGACATTCATTCAGAACTAAAAAAAGCAATGTGGAGCGGCTTTTTTCTGTTTAATAACGGTGAAGTACTAAATAACATGAATGAATAAGAGACGAATATTAATCAGATTTTCGCAATAAGGTCAATTTAATAATAACCAAATATACTTCTATCCGTTCAATAAATTCTTTAATCTGGTTGCATGAAATTTATTTGAATGAATCAAGTAGGTATCTATATACCAAGTCATGTTCCAGTAATAAAACTAAAGCACATCATTAGACACAACACAAAGCTATTAGCAATTGTAATTGGTAATGTTGACGTATTAAATAATATTTTTTCCATAACTCAATTGAATAGAATGAGTTAATAACTGAACGGAGTATCGTAAATCAATAAGCCGTGGATGCGTGCTGAATAAGTTATTTTGATAAACATCTAACATCGTTCTAGTGACGTGTTTAAAGATTTTTATAAACTTGTGTAACTAAAATAAAATTTTACTAACTAAAATTACACAAATTTGAATTTGAAATTTGAAAATCGAATTGCATAAGACCCTTATGACAGATATGAGACTAGCTTGCCCACATGTTCTTCGTGTATTACAAAATTTATTTATATAACTTGAAACTAAATATGAAAGGACTGAGCTGTCTGAGGACGAAGACCAATTGTGGCAAATTATTCGTAAATTTCCATAACTTATTTCTTATGCATAGATAGTAAATTTTAAATAAGTTCCTTAATTTCATGTTTTGGAAAAAGTCGAACGCTGCTCTTTCTCATGGATTGAAAATTGAATGACGATTATTTTTAATTTCAACACTCATAGAAAAATAATAATGTTTTTAGCTTGCTTTTTTTATACCAAAATGATTTTTAATACTGTATAACGAGGCCTCAGTTCAGCTTAAGTACTATTACATAATGTTTACCTATCAATACTCAGTAAATAATAATAAATACACCCAACAGTCACATACATAGTTCTGACCCCACATTAAGATACGAGTCTTGTGTCGTGGGTATCAGAAACTACGAGAGACATTTCGGTCTCACAAACACCCAGACCCGAAACAAATATTAATTGTGGATCACACAAACATTTGTCTCGGTGCGGGGATCGAACCCGCGGCCTCTCGTTTCGCAAGCTGGTGTCTAGCCAACTGCGCCACGGGGCTGTCAGCATATGCTTGATGCATATATTAATTAAGAAGCAAGACGTGTACTACTTAGTTGCTGTCGCTTCATTAGGATCATTCCACACGGGACCGCCCCACATATTTTATAGTGCACGCACCATCGATCCCATTGTTCCAAGTTACAACAGGTGATTTTAATTGTGTATTGTATACATCTACTAACTTGTAATAGAGTAGGGAATTAAGTAGTTATAACAGCGCCATTGAGAAGCCGGCTTGTAAATATATAGTAGGGCCTATATGTAGTTTTGCAAATGGTGTTCATACGGTGAGGTTGGCACCTTGACGGTAATAATATTAGGTAGCTAGTGATTAGGGTTAATTTTAAACGTGAAAGAGCAGTGTGTTTTAAAAGAGTAAATGAAGCAAGTACTATGTAAGGAATATGCGCAACTAATAAAAAAATATATATAAAATAAATGAAAGTTACGATTCCACAGGTGTTTCGTATACGCGCAAAACTTGCAAAGTATTGCAAGTTTATATATACATAAAACCTGGGAATCTTAAGATAACATTGAATTTTTACGCGTCCGAATATTTCTCACTAAACATTAAAATTCAAGTGGAGAATTAATAAAGAGATAAATAAATTTAAGAGCAGCGGGAATGTGGGTCTGCCGTTACGGAACCAGTTCGCTTTATGTGCATATCGAAGATGGATGGCGCTGGTGTGCGGTGCGGCGCGGGCAAGACGGGCGCGGGGGACCGCTGGTGGCGGGGGAGCGCGGGAGGGGGGCAGCTACACCGCATACCGCCCCCACCACACCCGCATTGTAATGGCCGCGACCACTCGTTCCCCGTCAGACGACAAAAATGCCATAATAATGGCCCCTGAATAGTTTTTGCTGCACCGCTCCAAATACTCCCCAGCCCCCGGCACGTACGTGACGACTAGAGATTGCAACCCGGTATGTTTTCCAACCCGGCCGGGCCCGGTTGCATCCGTCGCCAACCCGGCCGGGTCCGCCGGGCCCGGCCGGGTTTGTTAGCGATGAAACATTTAACGTATTTTATGAAAATTTTCTATATATAAATGGAAAAAGACAATGATTCAAGGTTAATATTCATTTCAAACTGGCTTATGGACAATAATCACTATAATTAGTCTCAAAAAAATGATAACTTTGACTTATGGACAGAAAAGTAATATTAGTACCTATTAGTAATTATTCATTTTTATAAGTTTAAACAAGCAAGTCTTTCTCTTTACTCCTTATCGTGTCTATTTGAAAACATTGTATTATAATAAGAAACTAATAACGCAGTTTAAAGTACTAAACGTGTCATAACAACTTAAATTAGATAGATCAATAAAGTATGGTAGCTTTGGTATAAACAAAACAAATTCTTATTTGCTAAAAGTAAAGTATGTATAATGTTTTTTTCTTAAACTTTGGCCATTAATGTTATTATTACTAATTGAGCAAATAGCGAAATCTTATTGGCTAGGCTGTACCTACTGTAACGACAAATAACCAAAATTGTTTAGTCCCAACTAACAAAATGTAACGTAAAATTGGTTGCGATACGTAGGCTTCATAAGTATAATATAACAAAACAAAAAGTAACAATTATTATTCAGTCTGAAAGAATGATTGATACGAGTATTTTACAACAGTAACTACTACGAGTAGGCGCTCCCGCGCCGCGATTTACTTATCGGGTCCGCTGACCGGGCCCGGTCACCGGGCCCGGTAAGAATGGCCGGGCCCGGTGGGTGCGTAAAAGGGCACCGGGCCCGGGCGGGCCCGGCCCGGCCGGGCCCGGTTTGCAATCTCTAGTGACGACACGCCGGTCATCTCTCTTTTATTGAGAAATTCGTCAGTTTTATTCCCTAACGGAAAAACGTACATATCGAAAGGACCGGAATCCGGTTGTGTCATTTCAAACACTTGATAAGTATCGCTGGGGAATTTTTTCCTTGCAAAATTTCAGTTGAGCTCCTCCCGTTTAGTATTCGCTGAATGTGAGCTTTTTACCCGCCCTTGGCTTGGCACGGTCACCTTAAGGGCCCTTTAATTGTGCGCCAATAAGAACTACAATGCCTTATTAATGGCGAACCAGTTTAAGAGCTGAAGAAAAACAATTTTGTATGTAATTTATTATCTCAAATAATTCAAACATTATTGAGAATTAAACTTTCAAAACTTACATCGTCACATTTACAAAATAAAATAAGTTGACTTTTAATATTTCTCATGATTATAATGTATATAAAAGTCAAGCGGATAATTAAAACGTGCGATCTGCTAAAATAAAGCGTGTTATTATTAAGGCGGTATTACGGTACGCTACAAAAGGTGGACCAATTAAGAATTTCCCCGAATGTCCAAGCGAAAAGTTCAGAATGATAGCACCGTCAATTATGGCTCGCCGTCTCGTAGCCCGCTCGACCAATTACCAACCAACCAGATTGATAAAAAACAGTTTCGAAAAATTCACCCAAACAAATTTGAGTTATCTCCGAAGCACCGTTGGTCCGCCACGAGAACCTTCACGAACGCTTAAATGGACCACCACAATTCAGCCCCTGATTACACTCGTAATTATAACCAGTACAAAATTATAAGTTGATAAGTCTCTTAAAGAGTAAAAAGCGATAAAAAATACACGTCGCGACAAAAATTTAACATTTTGCGAATACAAAATTATTTACGAGCCGAGGACGAGACTTCGAAAAAACTAGTTCGCGCTTCATGTATGAACCATGACGCGGTCGCAAGAACAATCACCAAGAATAATTCATATTCCGAGCGCGCTGCAAATACCCCGCGTAGATTTACGAGCCGCCCGTCTACGTCTCTCTCGATTGGAATCTTAGTTACTTTCAGAAATAATTGGTTTTCGATTTGTGCGACAAAAAGGCATCCGCTCGCCACGTCATTCATTACCAATGCCCTTTTGCAGGCTGAATAAATCGTAATTGGGGATGTGTCGCGCGCTATCGACGCATCGGTCGTGTCTAACGCTTCAATATCCCGGCTTAAGGACTTCAGCTTCTATTTAATTTCCATCGGCGGCTACCGCAAGGGGCGCTCTATCTCTCGACACCTGTATGCATTATTTTGTCGTATGAATCCGATTGAACTCGTATCTATATAATAAATAGTTTGCAGATAATGGTTCAACTACCATAACCGTCTTATTTTACCATCTACGTTGCATTTCTTCCATCCAATCCAACGTTTCTTATAATTAATTCAATTCATATCACTTCGCTCACGAACCCTGTCTGATACTCCGTATTTGGTACACGATTGTGCCCGAAGGATACTTTTCACGTTGTAGATATGAAATATTCTTGCATACTTTAAGTCGGATTCAAATAAAGTGTACTTTAAGTTAGAGTGTCGACATATCCCACAACAAATATGTGGTTAGAAAATGGGGTTGTATTAGCACACAATAAAATTTATCTGGGAAGAATCTCTACTGTTCGCGAGCGCTCTTCTAAAACGTCTATTTTGTGTGTAGGCAATGGAAATGTCGTTTGGTCTGGATAAACGGGCGTATGAACACGAGACGGGGGCGCAGGCGCAGGGGAAGGGCGCTTGTTCTAATGAGGCGCGGCCAGCGTGCGCGGGCGCTGCACTCACGCGCTCGCGTTCACTATTTATGCGGTTAGGCATGAATTTAAATGAATACTTACGCCCATTTCAATTATGCAATACTACCGGCCTATAGTTGTTTGTTGTAGAGCCGATTGTTTCACTTACTCCGCTATTAATTTAAACAGCCCATACATTTGTAGGTGCGGTACCCCACAGCTCTTAGTAAAAATAATAAAACCCTTCGAGGTTTACGGGCAATTTACGAACTCGCATAAACATTAAGTCAGTTTTTTCGTACCCTAACCCTGTGAGGTGCTTTAGCTTAATAAATATTAGCAAAAAAGCACTTCGCATGTACCGCCGAACCACACTAGCTTTTAAACGAATTGCTTCGCATAACAATAAAACGCGTATAGGGCCTTTCACACATTCTAATGTGCCCAATGCTCCTTCATTTGTCGAGGGCAAGCACGCAGAGGAAATATTTTCCCAAATCCATACAGCCTTAAGGATCTCATAAAGCAGTCGTTTTCCCTACGCGAAAGTATGGAAGTGAGATTTATATAGGGGACTTCGGTCTCGGGCCCGGGGCTTTGCTATGATGAATTGACACTTTTTCAGCGCCGCCTACAAATTTCAACTCCAATATACGCACTCTGAATGAACAATGAGAGGTAAGAGTTACCGCGGTTATGGCTTGGAAAGTTTTAATGTCTCCAATGAGGTAAGGCAACCATAAATATTACCATTAGTGAGATTAGTGACTCTTTTCGGAACTTGCGCAATGTTAAGTAGACACTGTTAATTAACTTTCATAATTATACATTTTTACAGTTCGAGCGAGATTAGCTTCGAGATTTTTGAACTTATCTTGTAAATAAATGGCATTAATATTTTAATTTTCCCCTCATTATACAGTTGCAGAGGCATGCTCACGTGTAGAGCTGGCTGGCAAAAAGTATAAACACATTATAAACATGAACGACCTACGGCCATGGCTTTACGTCACGGAATCTTCTTGCATTTTTGCATACCAACGCTATGATTTGTTAGACATGTTTTATCGCGTCATGTAGACTCGAAAATGTCTGGATAGTGATTTTAATAAAATTCACTCAATAAAAAAAAATTGAGCATAAATCCTCATTGTTGATTAATGTTAAACAAACGTTACTCCATTAAACGTATTAAAAAATCGAAGGCTAAAATGATTTTAGAGCAGCATGTTGTGATGACTTCATTCATTCAGCGGATGCTTTAGGCACTCGTCTAAATTATTATAATAAGCGGGCGTGAGCTCACCCGATAGCTTGTCTTAATAAAGCCATTATAAATATCTGATTCTTCCATGTACGTTCAGTGGTCGGACGCCAAATGCCAAAGGGTTACCGGTCATAAATATTTCGAGACAAGAATAATTTAAATGTGACTTTAGGTATCTGCTGTTATCGCGCACCGCACTCAAAACTGACGTGTAATTAAATAATACTTAAAGGTGTACATGTTCATTTTCATCTGTGATATACAGCCATTGTAACTATTTACATACTTTAAACTCGCTGCGATGTAACCGTGCTCCGTGCCTCTAGCGTGCCGTTAACTTGTCGTGTCACATTTGAAGTTTTTTCATCCGACTTATAAATTCTTCGAGTGTTTTGAAGTAGTTTCCAGTTTATTTCAATAAATTTAAATTGTGGTTTATAAATAAAGATGCGGTCATGTATTTACATAGCGCCGATGAAACGCGTGACACTTAAGCTTTAAATTTCCAATAAACAATTTAAACAAACGTAGTTGATCTTATATATTCAACATATCTTAATGCGATAGATAAGTAGATCGAAATGTAAAAACGAACGCGGGAAAGTCGTGATTTAAACGACCAGCAGATAACAATAGTCGCTTATGAATAAAACGTATACAAATTTAATCAAAGAGAAATCTATTAGTAAAATGAGAAGTACGGAAGGGAGCACCTATACATATTCAACGAGGCACTGCATCACGAACGGGCCAATTTATGCGGCAACTCTTGGGAGTATCTTTAGTTTAACCTCCGCCATATGTAAAACTGGAGTATTTCTTGCGCCGATCAGATCGTCACCCGGCCAAACGGTTCTTATGTGTTTTGGTTTTGTTGGTTACGTATTTTTAAAAACACTTACATTATATATTTTTTCAAACACTTTTGTGACAGTTACAAAAAATAACTTTTTTTGACATTACTTAGGTAGCTCAAGGCGCCCCGAATATAGCTTTTGAAATGTTAAAATAAAGGTGTAATTGCGAGGCTCGGATGTACTTTAATATAGAGAAAGAAGAGGCTCTCGAGAATCTCGATAGCATTTTATGAATTCAATAACTATATACTTAAAAAATCAGGAAGCTTAATCGCGATGTGTCCTTCTTTAAAATGATTTATAATTTGTATTTTGTACCACCATCAACAATTAATTAAAGCTTCTTATATAGCAATAATACCAAGTTTTATAAGTATATATAAAATACAGTCCTACCCTTTATAAGCAGTACTACGTATACGAGTACATACAAAGCTGTATGTGAGGTTTAAGGCGCTCGCCGCCTGCCTAGTTCGGTCGGCCGCGCAAGTTTCCTTTAAAGTATTAATCAAGAGCCATGTCGCGTTTTACCTTTCCTTTTTTATTTCGCAAGTGCATCTGCCCTTCTTTATATTGCAACACGCTTTATAAAAATATTTTATTTATATGCAACTTCGTCTGTACTTGCTGAGTTTAAAGTGAAAAGTGATTGATTATATATATCTTTATGTATGTACAAGTACATACAAATTTACGCTATTTTTAGTAAGACAGATATTTGCGAGTTGAGCTATCATCGTGAAACACCACTATCGCAATTACACATCTTATTATATTTATTTCCAGATATGATTTAATCGTTTTATTACTTCATTAAAGGCCATTTTTCATTTCAAGGAATTCATTTACCAAATTCGTCTAAAGGTTAACGTTACAAACCTATTTGGCTGTAAGACTAACTACTAACTAGCATTAGACATAAAAGGTACTTAGTTGAAATCAATAAACATGTAATAAATTATCATCGCCAATAAACACCGTTATCACAACAGATATAGATCTGGAGTCACAAAAGAGTTCACCAGACCTGAAATGGAAGGGCCATAAAAATAGAAACTACGGTAAGTACATAACATATTGTTAGAGCGACCTTTAAAGGTATTCCGATAGACATTATCGACGATCGAACGACTTTATCTACTCACGTTGTTATAAACAGTTAGTTCTGGAAACCAAAGCTGAAACGGTTTCAATTTTGCCACTATTATGTATTCCTCGTGCACTGAGTATTTCGTTGTTATTTTATTCGACAACTTCAGTGTTAAATGCACGTAGAACTCATGAAAATACAATCTATTTACGTAATGAATGCTAATAAATGTTATGTCATCATTAAAATAAAAAAAATATTTAAACTGATTAATCATTAACTCTTTCACTTCATTTTATTCATTTATTAATGTTCAAAAGACTAATAAAACTTTTTCTTATGAGTGAGTACATCCCCCTTTCCTATTTTATCGCTGCGTCGTTTCATTGCGTGTAATAAGGCTCGTATTATTCCAAAACCGCATTTAAATACCTAAAATTATAGTGGTACGAGCCAACAAAAAGTCAGAACGCATTTTAAATGTGTATAAATGAATGCGACATATTTTAAAAAGTTCCTTACAACGGTTGCGTGTAGCCAGACAGGCGCTAAAGTAGAGCGGAATCGATGTCCCATTTGGGATCCTGAGCGCTGTGACGACGGAATAATGTCTACGATTTTTGTCGTGCATGTTTAATTTTAATTTATTTACTTCCTTAGTTTTGAAATATTGCCGACGAATTTTAGAAATGATGAAATAATTTCTATATCAATATATTAACACACGCAATACAAGACAAGACACGAATCAATATATGTACCTACAATAATTATCAGCTTTACACAGTTCGAATTAATTCATCCATTCCGAACAAATTTATGACGTTTATAAATAACTTTTGTTTGTATTTCAAAGGCATTCATAATAATTATTGCTACAACAATTTGATACATAAATTAATTAATTTTTAACAACTGCACGACCGTCCTATAAATTGAAATAAAATTAAAAATAAACTAAAAGGTTGCTGTATGGACACGTATTAGTATTAAATTTTCCACAGAATAATTTCAAATAATAGTGTATAACATTTAAATTTAAAAAACAAACAAAATTTAATTTACAAACTTATCACTATACCACAAAGAGCGTATTCCGATAAACGTTTGCAATATAATAGCGGCCTTAGACATATTTGAATATCTTGGCGCGAATCGGTCGGCGGCCATTGTTGCTGTACCCAGTATGGACTTAATTAAGGAGGGGTATAGGTGGGAAGATCTACTGGAATTTAGAGGATGGCCAGCGGTCGAGGTGACCAAATAAGTATTTATTGCGGGGAGTAGGGTGTTGAATAATTAAGCAGGAAATTCTTCGATTCAACTGTTTACTTTGTGAAGCAAAGATCGTAAGTAATTCTGCCATTGTCGCATACCGAGTCGAGCCTCGGCTCAACCCCATACATTTCTTACTGATATGCATTTCTGTAATTGTTTTAAATTATCGTTTATTTAAATTAAAACTATTATTATAATGATCATGTAAACATACATGAATTTTTATTATGTGTTTTTAATTACACACGCAACTAATGGCCGAATACTGAAACGCTACTTAATCTGAGGGTGACTTATATTTAAGTGGCTGTTATAATTTAAGCGGTATACTGAAACATCATTTATCGGTTTTAAGACTGTGATTTACTAATGCCCACCTTAATTTCCATAAATGGCAACATTACCACAAAAAGTTCTTTTACATGACATTTTTGAAGTATAGGTATAGCGCTTAAATTATAACAGCCACATAAATATAAGTCGCCCTCAGATTAAGTAGCGTTTCAGTATTTGGCCATAAGTCAGTTAATTTAGTGCTCCAACGTGAACCGTCTAAATATCGTGTCGTAAATACAGTTGTATTCATATCACTTCACACTTAATGTTTATTCGCTTTCAAATTTGGCTGTGGGGAAATCAAGATGGTAAACTTGCAGTACTTGTAGTGGTCACCGCTACGACCTTTGGGGATAACATATTTCGCAGTTTGAGAAACTCAGTTCAAGAGACGTACCGAACAAACACTACGTTCTATTATCCACGTCTGTGTATATCACCAGAGCGACATTAATAGCACATAAACGACTGTTAGAATTACGTAATAAATAAATGAAGATCTAACAAAGAATATGTCCGCATCAACGTTAAACGCCTATTAATGTTTTTTGCTTCTGTATTTAGTTATTGAGATTCCATTAGAAAATATTCCTGCTTAATAAATGATGCATAAATGCATTTAGAACAATGCTAATGATATATATCTATTCATAACCGTTTGTGAATTCAAATGTGAGCGAAACTTGTAATTAAAATAGTTCATTCTAATCCTGTATTCACTATGCTGAGTTTTTCCACGGCTACGCAACTAAAAAGCTTTGGTATTTTACATAGGCGACAAGCGATTCATAAAAGGTAGTGGACATTATTAATGAAGGTATTAAATATTTAACAATGTGTTATGATAATGGAATGCGCCATCAAAATTCGCTTATTATACAGTGCAGTAATGAATAAAAGAAATAGAATGAAGTTTAACTGGTATATTTTGCGATATTCTTATCGATTAATTAAAACAAAACATGGGAAAAGTAAATTTTATTGGGCATTTTTTAAACACCAGTTTTATTGAAATGTTTATGGCATAATTTTGAAGTCTAAAGTCACCCTTAATCCTACCTTCTGTATAGAAAATAAGGATTTGAATTTATCTATTTATTTTAGTTAAAGTGCCAAAATAAGTAAGTATATGTAAAACTGCAACTGAGTATTTTTTTTACTTACTCAAATTTATAATATTATTACTATTTTTCTAATAGTGTCAGTAATTTTCATGGAGTAATTTGTGTAAAGTGACATCTAGCGGCACACAGTAAGACTATTTTTTACAACGCCTGATCAGCATTACTAAAAGTGAAATCCGCCTGACAATTGTGCCCACGTAGAAGAAGCCGTCGAGTTTACTGCAGGGATATAAATTAAATGCTTACGTTTCGCTTGCCCCGCTCCGCTAGTTTAATTAAGCGTCTCCTTTGTGTGCATGTGCGTAAGAACATAGAACATGGACGGTTGTTGTTCTTACCGACCACTCAGACGCATTGTCCCTTAACAGATATGAAACTGGGTATGTTAATTGTATCCATGCGAATTTATTCCGATATAAATTCGGTTAGGGTTACGGCGCGTTTTTAATTAGTTTATGTTATGTCGATATATTTGAGAGGATATGGGTTAAATTTACAATTTGTAGGTAGTGAAATTCATTTGTAAATTCGATCTATATAGGATATCGGAAAAATATACTTAATTTTTCGCCTTTAAAAATAAGTTTTCTTATCCCAGGTGATTCAAATGGCAAAATTACTTGATAAGTTGTTTATTCAAATTAATGTAGATCGCCCTTACGTTAGAGTTGGTTAGGTCTTGACCACCACGCTGACCTAATTCTAGTCGAAAAACTTTATCTAACGAACATAGAATAAAAGAAGAAAGATATAACTAACTTTGAAAATTTATTAGTGTGTGTAGGTACTATGCGCGAACCCGTGACTTTTTCTTCAAGATTCTCACTCTATATACCTACGACATATAAAAATAAAACATAATACTCGTTTTTCTCGGACTGAACACGTGTAAAAGTCACAAAGTTAATAAATTCGCCCACAAGATTTCATCATAACTACCGAAACACATCTCTGTTCATCCGTTTCGCAACATAGGTGTGAATGTATGTATCTTATTTTCTAACTCGCCGCGTTCCATATAAATTGGCCGACACAAAAATACACAACGTTAATTTTTACACGCGGTACAAGGTACACGGCTGTGGGATTAAATTTTCAAATGCGTCACGCTCGATTAATTTTTCCGGAGGACTCTCGCTTTCATCACTTCTAGTACACGTTTAATCAGAGAGAACATTATTGTTAGTTATTTAGGTCGCGTTTTTGTATGTTTGCTGCGTTAGGGGTGAATTTTGTTGACAGATTTTTTGCTTAACTTATACAATCGGGTATTTGCTAAGATCTTACAATATCGAGACTACATCTAATATTCATTATAAGTGATTACTTATGTGTACAGTTAGTTTTGCTTTTTTTATCCGTAATTTTTCACCGATCTATTTTCTACTCTGTACGATCATAGACATAGAAAAATTGCTTTAAACAAGTTAATGTACCTGAAGGCAATAGTGTATTATTGCTACCGTCAGCCCCTATCTACCGCTGTAGGTCTCTCACTCTTGGTAATGGAACTCCTACTCTTTTAAGAGAAATTAGGCCTTACTCTCACACTGCAGATTGGTAGTCTTCATATACCTAAGTCAAGTCGTGATGGCCTCGAGGTTTGGGCATGCGGTCGAGTCTGGATGGTCGCGGGTTCAAACCCCAGACACACACCTCTGACTTTTCAAAGTTATGTGTGTAGTCACAAAGAATTATCACCTGCACAACTAAAAGTTCTTTTAGAAACTCTTAGGTGTGTAGTCCGCCAACCCTCACTAGGCCAGCGTGGAAGACTAAGGCCTAAACTGTCTCAGTTGTAGAGGAGGCCCATGCCCAGCAGTGTAACGTATATGGGCTGACAATGATATAAGAAATAAGAAAAAGTAATACCTGACAAGAAAATGTATCTTCAATCGCCATCACTGCACTAGCCGATTACGTCAATATTAAACAAACGTTCAACAGCAAGAACGAGCGAATACTAAAAAACTCGAAACCGTGCAACGAATCCTTTGCAGGTACAAAACAATTTTTTAACAATAGCGACTTTCTCTCGGACAATAACTCAAAAAACTCTTTGTTTTTCAACTCAACAAAACGAACTTTCCCTTTACACTTGCACAATGAACCGTTACTTTTAAATTGAACAATAATATCGGCTGAACTAAAAAACTCAGTCACAATCGCAGCACCGTTGAAGCTATCCGAACCACGGCACAATCGTGATGATACTGAAAAACGGTATTCTTTTATCCAGAAATCTCTTAACAAGGTTAGTTTAGGCAAACTTTTGTGATGTGATTTTTTGTTCCGTTTTGTTCGGGTTCATATGAGTATTTTATATTACCCTTTGAAAGCCGATAGCCCCTCGGCAAAGGGTTGCACCGTTCTATCGAGCTTCCGATGCGCAGGAGTGAGCGTGATGTAGAGATTTTGTTAATGGCCCGTCGACTCCAGCCACAGCGGAGAACAAGTTTGGAGAATAATTTGAATACCGAAATGCAGATGGCTTCTTTTATCCGAGAAACCGAGGGACCGCTGTCAACCTACAAGTTAATTAAGGTATGCCCATCAATTAAATATTGGTTTTGATTGTTTTCATTTTGCAGATTAAGTTGTGCTGTTGATTTATACATTAATTGTGTTTTGTTAATTAAGAGATACATTGCGTGTCCGTGAACTGGTAGAACCGGCCCGTTTTGCATTGCAAAAAAGAGTAGCCAATAATGAACACATAAATCAGTCGGCGGTTCGACGACGGATTAAAGTGAAGGACGCGATAGATAAGTTTCCTCAATAACTTATAATCTCAGCGAGATAAATCGATACGGATTCGTATATGGGACGGTGCATTCGTTCAGCGAACGGATTCACTGAGCGAAACACCAAAATTTATTGGGTTAGTAGTTGCCATAGGTCGATAAAACTACGGGCGGACGCCAAAACGACGTAACTCTATAAATCGGAAGAGAAAAAATACGACCTACGAGTTAAAGAAACAGGGTGAACTTTTGTCTGATGCCTCTCGAAGGTTGTATGACTGAAAAGAGCAATGCGCAGTGCAATTTTGTGATATCTTTTTCGCTCTTTCAATGGCGTAGCCGAGCGACATACGGACGTTATAGTGTTAAATTAGCATATTTATTGCTAGTTACACGACAAACTAAATTTATCTTAAACTAGGCTCGGGCAAATTTAGTTTTTATATTTTGTGTAAAATAATTCCGCCACCGTTTCGCTTTGGAGACTGGGTGTGGCTGCATAATACACCATTAAGGATTATTTTTATTTTAATAATACCTTCTACTGGATATTATTAAAATATCGATATGAGAAATTATAAAAAATGAAGTAAATTTTAAAAGATTTTAAATGTCTTAAATATATCCAGTCCGCCAACCCGCACTAGGCCAGCTTTTTGGACTAATGCCTAAACCCTGTCAGTTGTAGAGAAGGCCCGCCCCCAGCAGTGGGACGTATGTATATGGGCTGATGATGAAATATTTCCCAGGCGTTTAACACCTAATCTAAAGATAAAATATTCTTAACACTTAATGTTATTTTAATACACCCAAGAGTTTTTTTTACAACCTAAATCCCAAACTACGACCCGAGACATGTGTCGAAGGTTAAAAAATTGCAAATAACGTTATTATAAAATTGGAAACAAAAGTTTGTCCGCAACACAACCGTGTGCCTCGGCGCGGGGTCAAAAGTGCAACCGCTAGTTTCATATCCAGATTCTAATTGACTGCGCCACGGGCTTTATACGAGTAGTAATAATAATCAAGTATATCCTTTAAATTTATTTAAATTAAATATTAATTGTGTAAAAAATAGTAATGAACTGGTAATTTAAGAATTTTAACGTAATCATAATAGTTGTCTATACAGCATGTTCTATTTTTGTCATGAATAAATCAATTTAATAAATAAAATTAAAATTATTTACAAACGATTATTATTTAACTTAAAAAAAATATAGCTCCGAGGCCATAGTAAGAGGAAAGCGGGATATGAACGATACCCCATAGGTTCGTTTAAGGCGTTTAATGTAAAATTATTCGTCATACTTTCTGATTCATACAATAAAATCTACATTTCCTATTAAATGTCGAAATTATGCATGTGATTTTTTCTTTAAATAATTATATTATTGGATCTAGGCATATTCAATTGGACACCTTAGCATCCAAAAACTTACGTCTGATGTAAAATATTGCCATACATAGCTCCGTTATTTAACATCAACAGTGTATCCATATTAAAGCAAATAAAAACCTTAACACCGTCTGTGATTCGTTACCTGAAACAAAAAAGTAATAAACATTAAAATTGTATTTTTAATACCTCGCGATATTCGCGTCGTTCAATTCATCATCATAAATAGGTGGCGCAAGGATCGTGTACCTGCGCGGCTGCGGCACATAGCCCGCACATACGCACACTCAGTAAACGCCTCTGACAAAACCGGTCTGAAACGCCGCCGGCATACAAATGTACTCCCGTTCCGACACATTCTCCGTCTTTCATCGGCGCCAAAACATCACATAAATCCACCTCGCTCGCTCACTCTAGCCAACTTCACGGCACTGAGCGCGGCGGCCAATCGGCGCGCGGGAACGCATCGCCATATTGAAGTGCGCGCCGATGCTGCCCTCTACGTAAACTTACACCAAAGTCTTTGTGTTGTACGTAATGTTTTTTGTGAGTTTTTCTAGTTTTTAATGGGTTTTCTCTCAATATAATTCATAAGATCAGTGATTTATTGCGTGTTTATGTTATGTGTCACACGTTACGTTTGTTTTTTAATGAATTTTATGCAGATATCTTGTGAAACAACAATGACGCCACATACGGTACCTAAAGCTAAGTTCAGTACTCTTACGTGCAATGTTATGTTACCAAATAAATAAAGCATTTTTTAATAGGTTATCCTCAAATATATTAATATGCTTCTTATATAGGCATTGGCGGTAAATTCTGCGTAATTCCACAATTTTTCTGGTGTATTTAGTTAGCATCCAATAAGAAGTAAGTAAATATTAGCGAAAAATCTGTTTTCTACGTAATTTTTTATAATAAATTTATTGCTAATTGGTGTTATACTACCTAACAGTATATAGAAAGTAAAATTATTAGAATCATTACTATAAAATCACGCCTAACCTAAAAAAATGTGCATTGTTAGTGTAGAGTTTGTAGTATCTAAACTATATGTATTAATAGCAATCTAGAGAAATATTCCGCTTATAATTTATAAAAATACACTACTATTTTAAATAAAATATTGAATGAACAAGATATAATATCATATTCAGCAATAAAAGGCAAATAACGCATCTAACCTCTGAATGGTAAACAAAAGCATTGTATCAGATAGTAATTACCTAAAGTTTGTTTATAGAATAGATTACGTTAAATTTAAATTTACAATCAGTTAAATATATTGCGTATTCCAATTTTAAAATCATAAGTAATGCATGAAAATGCAATTCCGACGGCGTTGTCCGAGTTGGTGCCGACGGCGCATGCGCTAATTCATCTCCACATCTAACCATTTATGGGTATAAAATAAATATTTTACATTTGAATCCGTAATATTTGCTAAACTGTTTAAGTATGTTTATTACTCATAGTCGTTTTTATTTTAAAATACACTATTTTCATTTTAATTCAGAGTTTATTGCATACACAAAAGTATTGACAAAGCCTCCGTGTGTATTTTGTTGATACTTCACAATTAATGAATTTGTTTTAAGTATATTAATCAGTTGTAAATATCAAAGCTTATTTAATTTATAGGATTATGAAATCTAATTAAATACGCATTCGGCTGTGAGTTTTTGAAGTAATTTGTGGACATGAATATATGTTTATAACATTAATGTCTTTTTTATACTTAAATCACGTAACATGTAAAATTTAAGGCCTTCAGATACCTATATAAAAACTATCATTCTATTTAAGACATACACTAAATCTTGAATAAATGCATAGCCTCACGCCTGTATTCCTCGAAGGGGTAGGCAGAGGTGAATTTCTGCATCCATATTTCTTCATATATGTATCAGTCCCACGTAATAGGTGGCGAGCCTATCGCCGTATTTATTAAACCTTGAAAAGTTATTTAGTTGGCATAAATCAAAACTGGCATAGAGCATTACGTACCTATCAGCTTTATGCATACTACAGAATAATTTACAAGTCAATATTAGTATAATGTTAATATGTAGACATGAATTTCACATACTCAAAATGAAATAGATATAAAAAATGAAAAAGCATTGTGTCTCGCTTCTTGACGTATCTGGACTAAATCAATTGTATTATAATTTAAAAAAAAAAACTTTCTTTTAATTAAATGAATAAATAGCATAATTTATACTTAATGGTATAAAGATATTTCTTCCACTTTCAAAAATAAATTTTTCGCTTCGCATCCAACGACAAAACTTACAGTAATAATTCAACTCATTGTAGGTACCTACTCGCAGTATATATTTAGCCACATTGCAATAGCTTGCGTTACACAGATAAAATACGATGCCAAGTCTTCCGCGGCCAAAAGAAGCGAAACGAAAGGGGTGATTTAGTGCAGAAATTTTGGAAGTCAGCAGGCACCACTATGTGGCCTACATTAATCATTTGCCAGGAAAATATCTGCTTTTCAATTCTAATTGCCTCACTGAAAGAATAAAAGAGGAAAAAATACAACCGGGCTAATAACAGCTCTTAAACAATCCGAATTAGCTAAACGCATGTAAATTCTAATTTAAACCGGACTTACGGCCTATTTATACAAATTTACAGCGATCCTTTCTTCCAAAGGTGACCCAAATTACCATGAAAAAAGTTTAACAGCCCTTTATTTCAGAACAAACAGAGACTGTAGGTGGGAATCCTGTGTAATCCTGGCCACTTATCACGCGTGCAAAATGCAAATTCACCCGGAGCGTATACGTAGTATTAACGAATACCGGACCGGGTAGGCGCGTCACTAAAATTGACAAAGTTTCTAAGTAATATTAACAAAGGATCCGTAGGTACCTACTTAATCTAGCAACAGAACCTGTTTGGCGCTTGTTATGTCTTATTTATTTAAAATACAAGTTAATTTTTATTCAACGTGAATATTTATTGAATTTAGATTTATTATTTGCATAATTCAATTAAGTTGCAATTTGCAAGCATTTAATTGTTTATGCCTAGACATAATTACTTTTGAAATAATTTCAAAGTGCCTTGAAATACAAAACAGAACTAAATAACATAGGATATACTTCATAGTCTGTTACTTCATCTAACGAAATAATATCGTGCGTATGAAATAGATCCTGGAAAGTAAAGATGATACAATAATTGCAATAATAAACGTTTCTGCTGCTAATTAAAATAGTCACCTCAGTACAGATTTATTCACATAAAAAGTAACAAAGACATAGCGTGTGCAGGAACAATACATAACAAGACCTTTTCAATACCTCTTTATATTATTGATTGGGCTCTGAGAAAAACTTGGCACAGCGATACGGCAGCATACGACGCTATGCGCGGGCCATTATAGAGCAATTATTAGAACGCTCCTTTGCCGTTTCAAAAGATTTCTGTATAGCAAATGTGCTGCAGTACCTTTATGTCGGTATTTTTATTGCTCTGTTATCAAGAGATTTATTTAGGAAATAAAAAGTAAACTATTAAACGTCACAATCACGTGTAAGAATTTTCTAAATAAGCGTTTGTTCACCGCAAAGAATTCTCTCATTTTCATGTTGTAATACACATTTTGCCTTAAAACATTTGATTGTACACATTAATTTGGCAGTACGAAAGGCTAATCTTCGCCGTTTTAAGCGAGCTATGGTCTGCCGAATCCCGAAGCTTAACGCCTGTTTGTTAGCTGTAATACGCTTTTAACACCTGCGTTTTCGGCGTTATGTAATGCGAGGATGAGATAATGTAGCTTTTGTATAGAGTGTTGAGTGAAATGTGGGGGCTACGTAAACCGGTCTTGTAATGCAATAGAATACAAATAGTTCCAGTTGATTGAATGATTCGTGTTGATTATTTGAGGAACGGCGAATGGCCGATATCAATACTTTTGGCGTAATTTTCGACAGAATTACAATAATGTTTATTTTGAAAGCTATTTTTTATAATGGCTTGCACGTTGGACTTAATGCATTTAGCTGGCTATACTTTATGATCTTACTACGTCTATTATTAAAATATTGTGTGTCGATGACGCACTACCAAACCCGTGTCAGTAACTGTAACATTAAACACTATTAATATTTTTATAAAGTAATAAGTGTTGAAAAGACATTACAGATTCTAGATAATATTGTCCTAGTCAATGCTAAAATACTACTTCTATCTCAACCTTCTCCGCTTCAAGTGTTTAATATTAGCGCCCGACTACAAGCCTTCACATTTTCCAGGAGGCCAGTGCATTTAGTTTTTTACATTGGCACGGAAAAGTGACAACATCGCACGAGATGGAATGTGCGGTTCTCTCTATATGGAGCTTGAGGCTCTTCTTTCGCCAGAAACCTGATCAAGTTTTTATTCGTACACAGTTGAGCAAAGTTAAACATGTGTAAAAAAAATCATAATATATTTTGTTAATTCCTGCGCTATTTTAATACTTTATTTCCTTTAATCTGATTACTTTTACTCCAAGATTTCTTAGAATGATTCACACGGTAGTTGATCATTAGGTAGAAATTCTATTTACTTACAAGTTATCCAATTCTCAGCACAAGAAAGTCAATTACACAATCAAGTTTCCGTATAGGATCAGATCATCACTACGAACACATATGTATGTAGAGTTTATTTTTTATCATTGATTTACAATTCGGTAATAGTTATATTTAAAAAAAAAAAACATTTGGGTTGTTTATTTATATTTAGGGCTCTATTATAGCGATGAATCATGTAAAAGTATTCATGTATTACTTTATCTATCTCAAGACTACAATTAATACGTTTACTATTTTATTAAATAAACTTATAATTTAGATTTTTTGTCAGTTTTTGATATACAATAAACAATTTTATGCATAAATTTACCTAACGCTACTTTTTACGTAAACCGTGATGAAATTGTACAGGAAATGTCGCTTTTTATGGTTTTGTAATTTACATATAGTAATTAAAACATACAGTTATACATACAGTTGTACATATAGTTATTCGCTGTAACAAACTAAACTTGAGGTTAAAAAAATAATTTCAAAAATATGAGCAAGCTATAGAATAATAAAATTTACTATAAACCATAACCAATTAGTTTTATGTGATAATTTGATGACTAAGCGACTTTAATAAGCCATTTTAAATCAATAAAACCTTTGAAAATTATTATGGATAATTATTATTAAACAATTTTAATCAAATTGGAGTCCTTTATGGTTTATAAGATCCTGCCTCCGCGTTACTTAATACCTTAGTAAATGTGCTAATTATGTTGTATCGTAACAGATAATTATTTTTCATATTACTAGCGTATATATATTTATTAATATATTTTTTTTTATTAGAAAACCTTGGAGTTTTTGTGTTATTTCTTTCTGTTCGTATTAAATTTATGTATCGTATACAATATTAATTTCTTAGTTCAAAAAACAAAATGAGTTATAAATCTTGTTTTTAGAATAAGTTGGTGATTAATTTAAACAACGCGTTGATCAATAGATTATAATCAATATAGTTACAGAGAACAAATCAGATTCATTTATATTGTTCAGCCGAAATAGGTTTGTTTACAATAAATATCACGTGAACTCTATAGACATAATTAACTTGAGAAGGAATAAAAGCTTACTGTCTATTACTCGTACCCACTCTTGTAACATTAAAAGGATAGGGTGAGGTGCATTTTTGTGCTATCGTTTCGCTAGCTGTTTTATTGTTTTAAATATATTTGTAATTAAAAACACAACTGATCAGGGAATCTAAACTAGGACTTCCAGATCAGCAAATACCCATATCTCTTACATATGGTATAAATCGTGCCCAAAATGTGGTTGTCATTAATATAAATACAATTGTAGTATAGTGAGCTGTGGCGTCCATATTTTTCGGGAAGTGTCATGTTAGTTAGCCGGGGACAGAGTCATTATCAGTTAATAACAAATCGTTTAAGGGCCTACGTACACAAACGAAATGAACGCGACACCAAAGCTGCTTATGCGAGGGCATGCCGCCACACAAATCTACTTAAACACGCGCGATTTATACGTATTTACAATATTTCTATTACGATAAATTGGAACGCTAAATTTTGAGGCTTTAGCCCAGGTAGCATATCTGCATATTTATGGAAACCGCGGAAGCCTTAAGGGGAGCGTCTCGGCTTTAAAAATGGCGGAAAATGTAAACGTTTTTTTACCCCGCAAGTTTTTAACAAGATTCGCCTTATTTATGTTGTACTAGGGCGGGTATCTGACTCGATTTATTGCGGGGAACTGTGACTGATCGGAGAACTCGCCTCCGCGAACGGTACGCCTGAATATAAATTGGCTGTTTTATATCGCAACTCGTACCTATTGTCTTTAAAATTTCTATTCATCGTGCAATGTTTACAGTTCAGTTTCATTCATTGTAATAGGGGTTAAAGGTTATCAAAAAAGAGGAAAGTTATTCGTCATAATATCGTTGAAATTTCAAAAACATTGTTTTTATGGACTCTTATTTGTTATCCCGTACATTGAAACAACACCGTTTGGAATAAAGTCAATCAATTCGATGCACTCATACAAGTTTTCTCCAGACTAGGTTACACATTACATAACAATTAAATTTCTAAATTTAAACGTAAACACTTATATCGCTGCAATTAACACGACAATAAAACGTCGGTCAAGTAAAGATTGCTGCAGTCAGTGCATTTGATCTGTCACAATAACTACGCTAATTCCATTATACGCTGACCTGTCTTTTCTTAGATAAATTAAAGGACCCAGGAAGGCGGGTGAGGTCTAAACCGTTTGGTATTTGTATCGTAGTGCAAATCAGTCAAAGGTGACAGGGTTCATTCGTTTGATAAGCGAATGCGTTGACAGGACTGCTGTTGTATGAAATAATTTTGTTATCGCTTTGTATCTGAGTGGAAACTGCTGGCAGATAAATGCAATTGGATCTTAACATATGTTATCTATACAAAATAAATAAAATTATTTCAATTAATGTATATAATTCGTGGTAGTGTGAGTGCTGGTGATGATTAAAGACAAGTTACATACATAAACTTTCCCTTATTAACAAATTAATGAGAAGAAATATCTAGTATGATAATCTCATATTTTATGACTTATTCGAGCTATTTTCTTAATTTAATAAAGGATAACTTTAAATAACCTCTGCAATTAGAATGATTTACAACAGTATTTAATAATTCTAGTATTTTCTTTATTTTTACGTATAAAACAAATAACATATTCAAACTTAAAAAGCTGAAGCCATAAAATACTGTGAGGAAGAAAGTAAAGGAGAGATAGGAAAACTTGGCGAGCTAATGAGCGTCTCATAAATAGATTCATGTATAATTTATTAGGAGCCAGCTGCATTTTTTCGGCTTTCTTCGCGTCTAGGGGATGAGCGTGACTATTTACTGGGGCTTAACTTAAGCGCTAGCACTTTAAGGAGAATATACGCTCATAGCTTGTCTTTAAAGAATTGTAAACTTAAATACATACATACATCTTTAGACCACATTCGTTTAAGCCATACTAAATACTTTAAGTCACAAGAATTCAAACAATCTGGTAATGTTTTTGGGATAATGTTTTTAATGGTAATGTTTTTGGGATAAATATTTTTTTTGTAGGCATTGAAGGCACAGTGAACAAATTTTTAAAGTTATCACAAATTCAATTAAATACATATACTAAATACTTAATTATTTTATGCAATTAATAATTGGCATTGGCATTAAAATATTAAGTATCTTTTTTTTTATTAAAGAATAAAATAAATAAAAAAATGGTGCAATTACTAGGATTGCTCTATCAATGATCTGAATATTTGTGTATTTACCAATTTATACAAACTATATAGGTAGTTACAAAACTGTGATCCCAACCAGCCGAATTATTTATAGTGTCAGTGCAAATAAGTTGTGTTGTATGTAATTTATCCGGAGTGAGACAATCGCTCGCGATACAAAACATATGTCACACTTGTCGATATGCAAAGAGATTATGTATTTATGTAAAGATCCACAGCTGCCGGAGTTAGCACAATGAACAGAATGTACCAGATCCGTACCTTTTTAAGTCAATGACACTTCAATTGTATTTCGTATACGTTGAACAGCGATAAAGGTGTGTTTCCAGATGGCTTTATGGTAAAGAAGCGGTATACAGCAAAGCAATATTTTTGTTGCTGTTTAAATTGCTTCTGCATTAAATAAATAATAAAAATAAAAAATCTTAAATCGACGTCGAATAAGTTGAAGTCGCATTGACATTGATGCATTGTCAATAATATTATACTATTAATAGAAGTATATAAGAATACTATTAATACTTTTTGTATTAATGCCGCTAACACATAACCGATGTTTTACCAGACAAACAGTAATAATATCGGATACGCGAACAAATTAGCTGTTAGCCAAACGAGGTATTTGAACATTTGAATTTTAATAAAACACAACACGTTCGTGTATTCATACGTCACATTAATGCTTGTTTTCACGGCGTGTACTCGCAATTTACGTCTCTCGCGGGAGACGAAGAGTAATGTCGACGTAGGGAGAAAAGGCACAAAAAAAACACGCAACGAGTCGACAAGTTCAGCCAATTATAACTGACAAGCGGCGCAGGCGCGGCTGCCTGCTCAATTTCAAGCCTCCGAGCTACAAACCGTAGTGTTTTACACTATGCATGATCATTATTAGCCGGCGAAACGGATGTATAAATACAGTTCTAATTATTTCGCAGACGAACCTTAAATGGGCAGCAAACATGCAGTTATTAAATCGGTTAATTAATTAACGAAAAGGATTGTGTATTAAAGTGATATGTAATAAATTATATTTATAATATACACAGGAATAGGTACTGAGGAAGCGAAAGTAATTTATTGTGATAAATTGTTACGTCGTGTCTGGTAAATTACTAGCTCAATATGTCAGGGTTATATTAATAAGTGGCTGTTAAAGCCAAGTACATCCATATAGAATGCGCTGATTAATTTACATAATGTGCTTACACTCAAAATTATTAATAAAATATTCATTTACACTATCGTCGGTTCAATAAAACGGGGTGCGTTCGAAATCTTGATTTCCAAAAATACCAACATCACATCTGTTTTTATATTCTATCAGCCGTCCACATTCATTACAGGTACGTTCGAAAACTTAAAAAGTGCCTCGGAATGAATCATGGCGTGCGATCCCTAAGAAATATTACACACAAGCTGGCACCATAAAGCAAACGGCGTGGCACAAGCGATACAACGATAGCGACACTGCGCGCTCCGACAGACACCACAGAACTGGCCCGACTGCCCACCACAGGGTGTTGGATGCCGACTATGCCTTTCTATATATTTTTAATATATTTTATAATTATATTCATATCCTAATATGGCTATCCTATTCAAATCTAGTGCTATATGACTCGTCTTACTTTGACGGGAGTTTGGTTATAGTTCACCGTATTGCCTTACATCTCGGTCAATGAAGTACAAATCAATATATAGAATTTATATTCAAAATACCAGTTACACGACGAAAAAAGTGTAGGAAGCAATATGTAGGTATAAAGTGATTTACATCATTAATATTCTATAGTGATTTCTTTTGTTAGTTTTGATGTCATAAATAAATACCTAACGCGGAGGTAATATTAAACGTTCGGTCCATTTATGGAACGTTTTGATAAATAATGCATTCTATTTGTGTTGAATAAAATCCATGTGCCACCTGATTTATTTACGTATACGTACGTTATATCGCGCGAGAGAAAATCAGAAATAATGCTACTTTAGTAACAAAAATGATTGGACACCTTAAATATAATATAAGCATCCTGAAAATCAGTCGATGCAGAATTCGAAGTGAGCCTCGTCAATTTCTATCATGGCTCGGCCAGTATGTGCCAGGTCGAAAGGACAATAATTTATGTCATGACAAACCCTCCTAATTAAATTCTAATTACTAAGATAAAGAACTTCACTGAAGGTTGAGAACGAGTTGGAAAAGGAGCCGCCTGTGTATGACTCCCACATATTTTACTCACCAACACAGGGACGTAATGAAGCAATTATATATCGATATTTTTATGCATAAAATACTTGGCGGATATCTGGTCGGGCCGCATCGGAACGTTCACAAATAAAACAAAGCGAGAGGTTATTGTTGGCGCGGGTAGGTGTGTGTCCGTCTCGGTTATCGAGCTTTTAACCCGACGCGCGACACGTCGCGACATCGACACGATTTATCGCCTCACTAGCACACCACTCATTCGTATTTCCCCGCCAGAATAAATTTCAAACGAACAACCTAAATGAACGAATGCCCTCCGCTCCATGTACTGGATGCAATTCGGCCAAACATTACACTAAGTTCGTAAGTAATGGTGGAATATCTTGGACGTGATATCGGTGGCGCGTCCCTTGTCAAAATAAGGGGCATCTAGACACCCGCTGTGGGCAATTTTCCAGGCCGTTTCGGCTATCCTTAACTGTACGAATTCCGAAGCTCGGTGGCGTGGGGAATTTAACACATATTTTTAATGTTCGTGTCTACATTAATAGGTTGGGTAATGGATTTTATACACAGGAATGCACAGGAGAGTTGTACTCATGTTTTTTTTTGTATTTCATGTAGTATAAACCATTTTTTCGGATACTCGAATACGGGAATTTAGTAACGACTGATTACCAAAAGCTTTATTACCACTATATTGTTAATAAATATTTGCTTTATAATTACTGCCTACCTCACAGAGAGACAGGCGTCAGATTATGTACATACATGACGGTAAATGAACACGTTTGCCTAAGTAAGTTATGGCTGCGATACCTACGGCAACGTAATATGTTCAATGCAAGTCACTGTTCATTCTAACTGAAACTTACTACTTGGTAAATGATTTACATAGGTAGTTTTTAATATAAAAGAATTTGATTACATATTGAAGATGAGGATTCTTTTTTTAAACCGTGAAAATTGTTTTTTTTTTAATATTCAGGTGGCAAAGGCACGCAATGCAATGTGCACGCACTATAATCACCATTCAAATTAATGAAATGGTACTCCGTTTCTTAAAAGCATCAATTTCTTCAACAGCTTCACGTCGTGTTTGTTTCGATGACTAACATTATCGACGACCAAAAATTAATACTTTAAGGCTCGCAATGCATGTATGATATCCAAGAAATTAATATTTTTACGATTGTAATGATATTTTACTACTAACGGTGCTTTTCATATCTTAACCGGAACTTGAAAATTATCTCAAATTATTTCGATTTTCTATTAATTATGTAATTATTAAAAATATTTGAACAAAAATTGTTTATAAATTTGTTCATGAATAAAATACTTTCACAAACAATAAGTATGACGTATAAAATAGTAAAACTTGGCTGGGTGTGCGTGTGGCGGATCTTGGCCGAGTTTGTTCAACTCCTAGTCTTCAGTTAACTCGTTCCCCCGGATTTATGTCTAGAACTTTTAGCTCACAGCTCTTTGCGACACTGACTTCCTTTTGTACGCGATTGTTTCTTTAAAATACTGGATTTCTTCTTAATTTTCATGCACAGGTAAATGTTAGTTTCTTGCTTTGTCATAGCTTTGTTTTTATACATTGCAATGACTAAAAGTACGACCATGGATATTTTGAAATCAGTAGATATAAGAAGAAATTTGTTTTTTCTGTTTTATTTTAATATACATGTAATGTGTGAAGTAAATAAGACAGCAAAAATCCGATCGCCATGTATATAATTAAAATACACTTCCATTACCAAAACAACTACTGGAAAAATAAAATTGTTTTAAATAGTTTGTAATTTCGCATAACAGTTACCCACCGACATCATTAAACACATTCTGCTTATTTTACTGAACGTTCTAAACGACGAAAATGCTTTATTTTTATGTAAAAAATGGCCAATATATGTCTTAATTAAATGGTATATTTATAGTGCTTCTGTTTAAATGTTTATCGATGTAAATTTAACGTTTTATTATACCTACACAATATAAAAATAAATATTATCTAGCCGTTACCGTCTTTTCCGAGGAAACGTTGAATCTGTTAATAAAGATACGAAGAAAGAAGTATATTCACATTCGAGTCGTTTCCTGCAGTTTTGTTTTGTAAAGGAGCGTTCAACAAACTTGTAAGATGTCTCTTGGGAGTGTGAAGCTAGATGTCAAGTAGACGGTAACATTGGCGTTTGATATCCACGATTTTGCTAACTTGTATTAAAATTGTGTAAACATATATCTATTTTAAACTATGAATGCATTTATATTATTTATCGAATATGTTTAAATAAATATTGAATCATTATACATTTATATTATAATTGAGCTTTATCTTTTTTATTTTCTTATCCATCGCGTTGATTTAATGCGGATGACTTTAAATACCTGAAATAACGTATTTCTAATTTTAGTCTAAAATAGATAAAACACTTTATTATAAACCTTGAAAACAAAAAATACTAAAGAACTTTTAATATACATAGTGGACAAATTGTGCAAAGATTTGTTGGTTAGTGTCTAACTAAACCACACGGCCGACCTGAGTAACCATTTTTTTATTAATTTTACTCATTAGACAGTCAATTCAACTAGAATTAGCCTAAGTAAATACATTTTAATAAAATATATTCAAACCGCTTCTTCTAAACAGTATTAGGATTGGTTACAATTTCAAAGTGCCATTTGTGGGAATTACGCAAGAATAAATATAATGTGGCGCCATTTATTTACAAAAGCACAAAAGAGTTCCGAAATATAATGAACCATTTCGTAGATACATAATACATCCATTCATTCTGTGTGCTGATAAGATGGGCCGAATAGTGGCTGGTCATTTATCTTAAAGATTAATGAGCCAATTTTCTTAGTTGGCTATAAAAAGATTTACTAAGACGACCTCCAAACCAATGATAGCCACTCACGACCTAACTTTGGACAATTCGATGCTTGCATTTTTCCACAACCGATATTAATATGTTATTTACAACGGATATAAGTTATTTTAGTTTTAATTTCATTCCATCACTGTTTGGTTACAAATATTGATATTAATTTATGATTAAGTCGTTTACTTTAAACATTCATAAATGAAAACACGAATGTTATGTTGGTACTGCGCTCTGGGGAGTCTTTCGACAATAAATAAAGAAGGAAAAAATTTAAATTCAAAATAACAATTATAACGACAAAATTCTTCCCCCATCCCCAGGGCGGGATACAAGGAAACAAATTGGATTAAAGTGTCAAAGGTGAAAAAATCGAGTAGGATATAAATACTTTATCTCCCACCACGTCTGCGCAATATCAAATTCGTAACTTGCAACAAATGATACGCGAAACTCGACCTCCCATCTTTAAAAATACTGACGTATATTTTGAATACACTGCACCAAGAATCTCCATGTGACTAAGTTTTATAGTATTTGCATTTAAAGCGGTAAGTAGCTTTGAGTTTAGTGAATGGACGACCGCGTGTTTATGACTCGTTTTATGACCTGTTAAGCGAAGGATCGCTCGTAAAATAAATCTTATGGCCGCCGGTCTAGTTTTTTACATCGACGCTTTATAGAGCACTTTTCATTCATAAAGTAATAGTTAATTTGTGCAAGCTTAATTGAAGTTGCGGGACATGAAAATATAATGCCGATAAAATATTTTATTCATGGAGTATACAAAAGTTGTATCGAATGTGGATGCGCGCTTTGTTTTCGCCCACATAAATCGGGCGTGTACAACGCGGCCGCGTTAACTTATTTTTGTTCGTAGGCAGGGCAGGATAGATGGATCCAATTCCAAATTATGTCTATCTTGGGAATTAACGGTGGGACGAGGATTCCAACTTATCCAAAAAAAGTGCGGCGAGCGCGGGGCGGCGCGAAGTAGGGGGGATGTTGGAGCGGGAACGGATGGAAGTTATTTTGGAATTATGATTCCGGATGCGTCCTGCGAGCGGCGCGTGTTTCACGCCTCGTTTCGTTGTAATATCTGGTGGTTGCAACAGTTTAACTAGCAATTGGACGCGACGCGATCTTCAACACGATTTATTTATAGCCATCAATAAGATATGCGCAACACATCGCTTCGTTTATTACTTTATAATATTTAAAGTCGAATAATTAATTATTAGCTAAACATGCTGAGACTAATAAAAATTCGCACATTTATCAATATTAAATCCTCATTTTTAAATTATTTAAATTTTAAATTAGGTATTATTTAATTTTATTTGTCTACGATACAATAATAGAAATCGTTTTAAAACATGTTTATGTTGCAAAAGTGAAGTCGGTAAATAAAAACGAGACTCGCGGGAACAAATCTAACTCGGCTGTCTCGGGCCGAAATTAAAATGTTTGGCCAAAAATGCGGGACGTGTGTTTTAATGGGGTGTCACCAGGGTTCTTAAGTATTCCACCGGCCCACCCTATAATACCCAGTCTCCTTAGTCTGGCACGTCCTCCCCTTGATATATTAGTCCCAGTTCGTCGTACATAATTTTGCAGCGGGGTGGCACCTCCCTCACTCCCTCTGTTGCGAGTGGAGCGTACAATACCAAGCTTTTGTTTATTGCTCTATAATAAGCGTAAAAAACTATCGTCACTTTAAACTTTAATGACGGCGTAGCGTGCCGCGATCAATTTCAAGTAGGCTTCAATATGGACAAAATCTCTATTGGTTTAGATAAGCCGTGTGTTTACTAATTAATGTCCGAGTAACGAGTTATATATAAACTGTGGCGCATGCGGGGATATTTACAACGTTTGTCTTTTGTTTTTGCACATGTAACAAACCCGTCCGATCTGAAAATAACTGAATGCGAGCCGTTTGAACATTCGTCGCAGACGTGTTATGGAACTTAATTCAGACGAGTACCTACTTGCCAATTGTCTTACTTTTGAAGATTAGATATTTATTTTTATTATAGGACCTTATGGATTTTTTAAAATGAGGCCGGTTACAATTTAAGCACGGTCTGGCTGGTTAATATTTAAAATAAAATTCTTTGATGAAGTATTGAGAATACCACAATAGTACAGAACGTACTATTGTACTAGGAAACTATATGCTTCTACAAAGCAATATATCGTATGAGTCAGTGTACACTTTGTATGTGTCTATATCTGTAAAACTTGATTACATATACACGGGAGAGCCATCCATCTTCAGCGGTCACGTGCTCTGTATTGAGTTAGCTTGATCTCAGTTCAAACAACTTTGTATGAAATTGTGGGGTAACAAATTGGTATATATTGCCGGGGTAGCAACGTAATTTGGCAGGTTAATTCAACATATGTGAAATTACCCGAGTAACTATATAATACATAATTTACCGAAGGGAAAATTGAATAGAACCGCAGACCAAAAAAGTTTGAAACATTTATGAACTTTCATTAATTCAGTTGTTAGTAGGTGAATGTCGAAACTTATCTAAGTTACTTTCTCGGAACACACAATGGCCGCCACATATTAGACGAAGTATTATATTAGTCCATTAGTTAAATTAAGCAAGATTTCTCTCCCTCTCTCAGCTGTTGTTTATCATGTGAGTGCCTACTTTGGGGATTCACTTGCTGCAATACATTGTGGTTAAGGCATTTAATTTTGTGTCAGTAATAAATCTTCATTTTAATAATATGTGTTTTATGAAGCCACTTTGAACTTAAGACCTTACTGCTCAAAGTAACAGGGCGTCGAGAAGGCCTTGTAAACGTTTTGTTTCACGCATTACGATTAAGATTTTATCTTGTAACAGCTGCTTAATTACGAGTTTAAGGTCGTCATATAGTGAAAAAAAAACCAACAGTAAATTTTGAATGAATTTCAAATTTGGAAGGGAATAAATTTATATTACTATAGAGTATTGAGTCATTAGAAAACAAAATGGCGGCTCACTGTAGATCACAGCGCCCACACGCCGTCACAGCGGCTCTGTTTTATTTATGGTATTCCAATAGTCTACAAAATAGTAATGATACCTACTGATATCATGGTTAATGGACTCTTATCAGCGTTCGGGATTGGCATAAATCTAACCAACAATAGTAGAAATAAACAAGTTGAAACCAACAGCTGATTTTTCAATAGATCATTACTAAGACACTAATATTCTCATATGGCGTATAAATTACGACGGACAGACGTTTCAAAGATTCTTAATATTAATACGCCACGGATATTAATATTACGTGTGTGTGTCATAAAAATGTATGCGAACGTACTAGATATCAATAAATCTTTTGATACCATTTTAACCTATGGGTGTTACGGAAGAGCTATGAAAATCGTATCATAAAATATCCAGAATTTATTTTCGTAGTTAATTTTGTAGAGTGCTTTTTTAATTTTTGCTCGACAGTAAAATGTGTTCGGGTTACAAATGCGGTCGGATTTATTTCTACGGCGTAACTTGTGAAAAATTATTTCATTCTCAACAAATATGTCTACGTAATTTAAATATTTTCTTTATTTAGAGATGCTTAACGTTTCGTATTTATTATGTCATTAAAATTAATAGTTCTCGTGCTTATTTTTTAAATAAATCCAATTATCTACCTACTTGTGTTTAATTTAGAAAAGCTCAAAAACTGATATATTATGATAGAAAATTTCTCTTCTAGTACAATTTTTTGTTATGTCGGTACGGTCACTACATCATGCTAGTATAAAAAAATTAAAAATAATTTTACTACTGTCATCTACACAATCACAAACCTAAATGCATACTATCTACTGTGAGTAAATCACTGTGAATACTTTACAGTGGCTATGACGTCATACGACCGCCACCAGAGAACAGCCGGTGGCAAACACTAGCCAATCCGTCACTAATAGCATGCCTTATAAGTTTTTGATTAAAAACCTCGGGTATCCAACACGAAGCCACTCATTTACATACGACACCTTAACTACCGCTCCATACATTCTCCTACCCACCAATTTGCTGTTGTAATTGCATCGTTACTGTGACAAGGCGAACTTCTACCTTTTATGACTGTTATTATACCGATAACATATCCCGGCTGTATTGGTCTGATTTTATTTTTACCATATGGAATATGCCTTCATTGTTTTCAATCATGTAGTATAAATGTACTAAAAAGTATAGTGTACTAAAAAGTATAAATAAATAAAAATATGCAGACGAATAACAGAGTCATAAATATGTATGAAATCTGTCTGTCCTCGGATGTCTATATGAAATGATCTTATGATGTAAAAAGTACTCTTTAAAAAACTATTTTGGTAACACCATTGTTATACATAATTTTTTAAAAGTCTATTCGATCCCCGAAATGAGATAAATGTTTGTTTGATCCACAACTATATTTTCAAGTCTGGGTGTATGTGAAAAGACTCCTTGGGTTTTGAAGACTTTAGAAAAATGACACAGATTTAACTAATATATTTTTTTTTGTTTCAGAAAAAATGCCAATCCGGACTGACATGGCAAAATTCAGACTGAAGCTACCAACAATCATATGTTTTATTTGGCAAAGGATCAAAATCAATGCGTCCATTCACTAACCAGTTACGTAAGGGATGTGTTACACGGGATGTAGTAAGTAACTACTATACGCATATAATAAAAAGTTGCAGCGAGTTTCCGAGCTTGAAGCATGAGTGCATAAACCATCCGTGTATCCGATTAAATTATTTAACGTCTTCATTCCCTAGTGCACGCGTGGTGCATGTAGGCACGCGGATGTAGATACAGAGTTAGCGTGTACGGACCGCGAAGTCTTGGATAGCCAACTGATTATGTTTATTCTAAAAACACATTATATACTTAGGTTGGAAGCACGGTAGCCGTGGGAATAGTTTTAAAAGGATTTTTACTATTAAAGGATCAAAATTATGTTATCAACAAACATAGGTTGTGTTTGACAGAATGTGAGAAAGTAGTTATGGCGTTGCATACACTAAGACTACATTTGATACTCATAAATATATTTTCTCAGTATTTGAGTAAAATCTACTGTCCGAGGTATTTCTTACCCTACTTAAATCAATTAAACTTTTTCTATCACGCAAAGTACATTCAACTAAATCAGTGCTTTACGTTCTGTCATAAATAACAGATGTAACAGGCCTAATTCTTTTCATATCTTAAGGACCGGTACTTAATCAAGCGGAACTAATCTCTCCAAGAGCCACTTAAACAATAATTAAGTACAAACAAGATTTAGAACAATTTAAAAGTAATAAAACATCTGACAATACATTTAAGGCGGCTTTAAATGTACTATATTATTTAATATTAAAGATCTTAAGGTAAACGAGCGGAGAGCCTGCAGTTCCGCGATAAGGCGGCCCCTTCGCGCCCCCCAGCTTTTTGGAGGGGGGCGAAAGACTTAAGAGGTTGCCATACATCAAATTGCGTTTAAGTTAGATAGCTAGTTTGATATATTGCGTCTATTATTGCATATTCCAAGAATCTTCATGGTTAAGCAGGGTTTTCATCAGAAAATGTATTTTGTGAATTTTATTAACATTATTACACATGTTATGTTTATAAAAAAAAAACCTGTATATATTATGTGCATTTCAATGACATGTGTGATAATTTGACATTCTAGAAGATATGGATTTACTCACAGCATTGAAAGTAAATGCCCCGTTTATGATAAGTACCTGAAACAACGAATAATTTCTCAGTATACAATTTTAAATCATTTAAAAATCGAACCGTGCAGTTTTGTAACGCGTATGAATAAAATATATTTTCACTTCGTAAATACGTGACAGTACTAAAACACACTAATATCCTTTTTAAAAATGAAAAAAGGCAATGAAAATACAACGCACAGCCGGATTTATTGAAGGCGAAGAGGTAGAGGCACCAAAGTTTAACACAAATAGTAATTACAATAATCAATACAGCAGCAACGTCATATGAAACACAAATGTACGCATAAACAACAAATGGAACGAATTACAATCGGCGCTCTATATCACAAGCACGTAGACGCGTTGTGGCATAAACCCATATAAATAGTTGCTACAGATGCAATATCGATTTATACATTTTGGAACCATTTTAACAACTGTTATCGCGTACTCTGCTGAGTTCTTTATAGTAGTCTATTAGTATATTGACCACAGTCGCAACTTGCTGCAAAGTTTCACTTAATAACTGTAGGATTCTCAGAAATTTGGTCAACTGTGTTTTTCCACCTTCCGTTTTTCCACATGGACAGCAATCATTTATTGGACTACCAAAGTGTCTTGCTATTTCGATAAAAAAAGTGTAAGAGTGTTAAGTTTATCGTATTTAGCAGAAACTATTATGGTTTTAAACTGTCAAAATCAAACGCTAATGTGTAAAGAAGCTTAGCGATCAAAATACGCCAAGAGCACTTTTGTATTATACAAACAAGAGCCCCATAATAAACTTCACCGGTTGAATCGGAGGAAACATTTTCAACGCCTCGCTTTATTGTCGAACATTTCTAAGATTCCCGCGATGTTCATATAATAACAGCGATACAAAACTCACAATAGCCCCCGGCGAAACAGTATCGCCGCAGATAGATTAAACACCGAACGGCAAATGAACGCGTGATAATTTATCGAACGTACCCCCGTGTGTATTAGCTGTATCCGCCTAATGCTGGCTTTCGATATTCGGCGCCCGGTCGCGATTCGATATTTACGATCAAACGACTCGCATTAGACTGTCCGGCCGTAGGTAAATTAGCACAGATGCTAGCCACCGTTACAGTGATTCATTCCAAATTGGCTTTTCAGCAGGGAAAAAACGGGCCCGCCTGTGCGGTAGACGCTTTAGGGGCGGTTAAATAGCTTTTAAAAGAGTTTGCCTTTTATTTCGTTATAGAATGGAGTGCAAGATTGCTCTAAATATCCTTTAAAATACTACATCAGACAAATTGTACTGATTTATTATTTCCTTTAATTTATAGTAGTCGTTTTTGTTGCAATCATTTTGGCGTTCATCCATATGTATTTTGCAGCTAATGAAATATTGAGCTTGTAGTGATCATTGAATTAATTTTAATTAATTTGTAATTATTGATCGTAGATTTATGTAATCATGTCCTTATAAATCTTAAGTATAATTAAACGAGATGCCAAAATAGGGAGTAATTTCATGTCCTAAAATAAAATGTGCTAGACTTGTTTTTAAAGTCTTTGTAATTTTGCGTCATAATATCTTAGATTATGTCAATATTTTTTACTTATTTCAAAATACTCTTAATGTACCCCCATATCCTTGATTTAACTTGTTATTTCTACATCAAAATCTAAAGATCAAGATGCACTCAAAGCGTAATGTACAGAATAAATCAAATCCGCAATTAAACATAGTGTAATTTAAGTGCAGAGATCGCTGGTAGCCGGTACGCCTCGTGATGGCTATCGCTCCGGAAGAGACCGCCTTAACGCGTGCTAGAATACCTGATAAAATATTGTGCTAGAGAAATTGTATGAGTTACGTCGTGCTAAGTGCTCGTTTTGAATTAAACGTGTAATTTAATCCCGACACTGGCTTGTTCCTTTTGTCCCGCAGATTGTTTTTACAACCATTGAGACTGGTTTTGCACGCACAAATTTCCCTAGTAATTTAATCATATGTATTGTGATGGTTCAAATTGTGAATGTGTAATGCATTTTATGAATAAACTACATTTAAACGATAAACATGGACAGAGTTATATCAAATTTCGCACTATAGTTTATTTTTAATGAACTGCAAATGATAGTCTGTGAAATACGCAAATGCAACATTTCCCAATAATGAACCGGCAAAATTACCTTTAGTATAAATAATCCGTGCCAAAGGGTGGCTTCGATGCTACTGCAAATCAACCCCCTCCGCCCCACTACCAGTCCCCCCCACCGCGGGCTGTCGACGATAAATAAAATTCACGTTTTAACAATAAAATGCATTTTCCGCAAATGCTCCCGGTGAATTATTGTTCGAGCTTTACGAGCTTAAAATTATATGGCCACGTGAAATTTTCGATCTCGATAATGCATGATCCCTGTACCGCCAACACTATTTTGCAATTATTTTTATTTGCAAATTAAATTTGTCGTGCGGTAAATAATGCGGGTAAATAGAGACACGATACGAACCACGCAGCTTCAATGTATCAAGGAAGATGAGGGTTGCATTTTTTATGCACTTTCCATTTACAAACCAATGCTCCCCAAAAATACAACTCGACGTCATGGAATAACACGTCACGTAGCAGCCATAAAAATACTTATAAAACATTTCCCGGAGGAAAAAAGCAATGTTTTATTCGCAACAAAAATAGATCACACGACCGCTTAATGGACAACCAATAGCGGCGGACCCTGCGGCACAGATGGCGACGCAAGCTCACAGATAGCAGAAAAATATGAATTGTGGCATTCGATATTTGTCACTTGAATTACAACTCCCGACGGACACCGGGAACGGCCGAATTGTGACTCGCACCTCGTTTGCTGAATGATCTATTTTCCACTCGTTTTTACTTCGGGAAAAGCTTTGTCCGCTCGCTTTTAAGAATCCAGTTTCGGTTTTTAGCTTCCTAATTGTTATCCTGCTTTGGAACATTTTAGAAAATTGGAACTAGAATAATAAAATATAACGGTTTTTTTAAATAGCATTATTTTGTTTCCTATTTGCTCACACTGTGGTGTACGATAGCTCGTCAAATTGATCACGATGACATCCAAGCAATAACGGGCAACTGTTCAGCAGTAAGTAAACAAAATGTAATAACACACAGTCACGCCAAGGAAACCAATTTGGGAGGTATTTGTAAACGTCAAATATGTTTGTGCGCACCTATTTATTGCGAGCATCCCTCACGTACTAGTAAATAACGGAGACACAGCGATAAAGTGAAAAGAGATACCGAAAAGTGCGCAGAGCTTCACCTTAAATGACGTCTGTAGCTGAACCACATTCAACTTTAATCTGAGCCCGTTAAAGTCGATTTTGCTGTGATGTATTAGGGCTTTAGTTGCGCGACGTTAAGGCCGGTGCGTACACAAGTGGAAAACTCAGTGCGCCACGTGCGAATGATTCATGTTAGTCCCTTAATTAAAGAAGATTTTAATTGTATCGGATGTCTGTGAAAGCGAAAATAATGTACTCCTAAATTGGGGTTGGAATTCGGAAATTTATTTTTGTTAGCCGCTCGAAATATTGCTTTGCGTGTTTCGCTTGTGGGTACAATCTCGGAGATATTTTTTCACCGGCTGTTTTTGTTTTAGGCGACATTTTTGGACAACATTTTAAAAGTACCTAATAGAGCTACTATAAAATAAAATTAAGAAGTAGCACACAACTTGGTTCAAAAGTCACATTAATGTGCTGACAACATATTATTATGATATGTGGACATTATTTATACCTATGTGTGTGTGTTATAAACAACGAATTCGTCATACTAATTTGCAAACCTTATTGGGTATGTAATTTGTATCCCCATAACACTATTATGTTTAATGATAAAGCATGCCAACAGAGTAGCTACTGTTCGTTAGTTTATAGTTATTATATCGTTTATAAATAAGTTAGAAAAATTTACTGTCCGTAGTCATTATACAGCGCGAATAAACAATCTCGTCTAACAAACATGAAACCCCATTAAATTCAGTAAATTCATTTTGCGTATATAAAGTCAAGCTGCCGCCGGCTTAAAATATCTTTCTTAATTACAAAAGCCTTTGTTGAACGTATCTGATCTATGTAAGCAGTCGGGGTGAATGTTTTAAATAGCAACCCAACAAATAGGTTCCGGTTGAGAGAAATAAGCAAAACTTTTAATGAAACAACAAGCTATGGATTTTTGCTGAAGATTTTGTAATATAAACTAATTAACCTTTGATTTACTTTACTTATATTTTGCATTTAATTTGAATGTTATTTTTAATATTTGTACACTGAAAACTATAAATGTCGTTCTGAATGTTCAAGGCAAAAATATTCTTTATATGCATTGATCTATTATAAAAAAAGGAGTGGAAAAATACTGCTTAAAATACACGTTCAGCTACGAAAAATTTGAAACTAAAAAAATATTTACATGTTTATTTTCATGGTAAGGTTTTAGCATAATATGCAATTTATAATGTAAAATAAATATTAACCTAATAAAGACACCTATTTAAATTGCTATCTAATACCATTAAAAATGCAAATAGCCAATACGGAACGTTCATAAATCGAATTTTCCAACCGTAAAAGGATGACGGAAGCAGTGTAACGATGCTGTAAGCTTGGAGCGTACTTCATTTGGCGAACAATGGAGAGGCCTGGTCCCACCGCCCCGCAGCGACACAGGATAAATTGACTGGGGCCTTAACTCGCGCCCGCCCGCGGAAAATTGGGGAAAATCGATTTAAATATCTTGAATGTGATGGCTTATCTCGATCGTAGGAGTTAACCAGTAGCGGTTCACTGTCGGTCACGACGTTTGTAACGTTAAATGTAGGTATATTTAAAATTTCTTAGTTGTGTAGTCCGCCAACCCGCACTAGGCCAGCGTGGTGGACTAAGGCCTAAATCCTCTCAGTTGTAGAATAAGTTGTGATGGTACCGAGGTTAAGGCACGCGGTCGAGAATCACGACGGTCGCGGGTTCAAACCGTAGGCGCACACCTCTGACTTTTCGAAGTTATGTGTGTATTCACTAATAATTTAAATTTAACGGTGAAAGAAAGCATCGTGGTGAAACCAGCACACCTAAAAGTTCTTATCAAAATGTGAGGACTTTTTTCAGTAATTTAGAGACAAACATGGAGAGTTTGCAATGTAAAATGGTATTGGTCGGAAGTGTTACACTCAATTAAAAAACAAACTTCTAAGTTGCATAAACAAGCACGTCTAGATAATCAAGGAAGCCTTGCCAATTAAAAAGTGTATGGCTGTGAATAGCGAGATGTAGATAGTCCGCGAACCTGTCCTGTGGAGCGCGACTTTTCTGATGAATCTTAAGAAGCACGCGAACGGCGAGGTCTGAAAATTCCCTTTACAATACTTCTAAAAACATCGTTAAATAAATTTCAAACCTTAGTCAATCAAACAAAACGAAGGGCCGTTTTGTGAGCCTTAAAGACCTCAGAGCAGAGTAAAGCTGCCGCTTAACGTAATCTAATAGAATCACCTCGGATTGCTTTCCGATATTTACTGTTTGATTTTTTCCCCTCGTGTCGAGATTTGGGACGTTTACCCAAAAGAGGCGTGTACCGGTTGATAGTAATGGCCGGTAGGGTCGATGTATACATAACCTTTCTAATTAACCATCAGCCTTAATAAACGCTACACTTTATTAGCAAATTCATTGATTAACTAATTGGACCTCCATAATATATTTTATCAATAAGATAGAAATAAAGATTATTTTAAAATAATGAAAATAACATAACTAAATGGGACGAACAATGCTAGCCAAATAAAAACAAATACTGAGGCAATAATTCAACCGTACAGTAAGTTTATTGGATTGATCATGCGCAAATATTTATCGATGGGGACGCGACATGATAGGGTCAGAATTTGTCGAAAACACAGCAACGGTGGATGCATAGGTAAATATAAATCTACATCGTCGGCAATCAGACAAATTGGCTACATCCAATCCCCTCTAACTGAATTAATCTGGTAGGTTTTCTTACACAAAACCACTTAGACGAAGAAATATTGTGATCATCGGAAGGGAATCGAGACGGCAGATTCCGCCAGTATTATTTATTAATACTTGGCAATGTTGCCATTTTGTATGTTATATGAATTGCCTCGATGACGGCATAGATAAAAAAATATTACCCATAGAAAATATTGGCAATGTTTAAATATGAACGCTTCCAAATAATTACAAAACACGTAAAAAGCATAAAAGGATTTTGTTACGGCTGTTGAATACTTTAACGTCGCCCCAAAACATGTGTGTAGTAGGTACCGGAATAAATATTCTGCAATCCACCTTTAAATAAACAGTATGGGGGAATAACGTTTTTGCCTCATTCCGAGTAAACGATGCTTAAGATATTTATTAAGGGATGAATTGAGTTTTTTAGATGTTGCATTCCAACGGATCTGTTCCGTGAATTTGTACTGCGTGGCCATTCAATTTGTCAGACTATTCCGATCGTGTGACTTATATGATATTGTTAATATTATTTTCATGATAATACAAGTAACATTTTGTAAATATATTTTTCTCTCAATTAAATAACAACAAGCATGTGATAATGATTTCTACCTTTTCCCATTTTACTTTTTACTATTTTGCTCAAACTGTTTATAAGTTAAATAAATAAATAATAAGTGTATTTATTATTTATTTATAGTTAGTACCTACCTATATAATGCCATTTGAGACAAAAATTAATACGCAGGCTTTACACCTACTTATCATTAATTACATCCGCTTAAAACACTTGAATCTCTCTGAGGAAAAACTGATTAACCAATTAGAAAGCGTCTTAGGAGACTTTCCTTACCATAACTAATCACAAATTAATGAGCGTTTGTACCGTGTTGCGGTGCAGTGATAATTCCACGCCTCCCTGCGGCGTTAAGAGTCTCATCAATAATGGCATAGCCACCCTCGAAGTGTCTTGGAAGTTAAACACTCCTTTGTTCTATACTCTATGAGATAAGATTGGATTTGATTTTCTGTGTAATTATTTATACTGTGGCGTGATAAATGGTGATACGTGACTGTAATTAATAATTTAGTATTTTTATTACTGTATTATTAATGACTTCTTCTGTCTGTGCATGGGTTCAGTGAGTTCATATGTTAATATTAATTTTAATGCATAACAATAAGTGAAACAAACCTATCCTTGTTTTTTATATTACACTGTAGTTCTGATATTTTACGTAATGCGTTAGAAAAAAAATATCATCCTATTTCCAATTTCAACTAATGAACTCGCGTATCATTTTTGGAGGCATTATACCTAACAAAATCCTTAAAGTAGTATTTAAAAGTTTATTAATAAATATTAATAAAAGAACATCTATATATTAAAAATATGAATTAATATACAAAGCATTTTGCCTACAATCCACAAGCTGATTTTCAATGATGCATTAGATCTCCCTAATCCCTTAACTAACAGTTCTTCAATTTAATGTATCCGTAGTTGACACACTTGATTTGTTTTTCCGTCCACAAGTTCTGTGCTCAGTGTTTGGAACTGCCATATGGCCGGGGTTCACACCCGAACCTGTTAAATATAGAATAATTTATACGAACAGGGTAACACTTTGACATAAAAAACGGGATTTAATGACGTTATAGCGTCAAGGATGATACGCACAACGGTGTCTACTGCTAGAGGTTTTTATATATGGTGTATTCTGATTGTTTATTGTCCTAACGTAAAAGGTAAAGAATTTCCTAATAAATGCCATTTTAGAGTCCCTTATAAACTTTTAATAAACCAGCAATGTATAGCGTACAAAGCTTCATAAGTATTATTGGTGTAGATGAGTAAAATATATTATATTTGGCAGTATGAAGTCATTTACGGAGATTACAAAAAAGTATAGAATAGTTCTGCTACGGCGGTTGCCATACATTTTGCAGTTAAATTAATATTATACAGTAATAAACATATAATCAACAACATTACATCATAATAAAAGCATTGGTCAGAATTTATTATGTAATCACTGAGGTAGTACGCAGTCTTTGATGTTTCCATTAAACATAAACGTTGCATGTACAGTGTAAAGATGGCGTCATTATAAATCGCACACTCACTGTATTTCGCATATGTACTGTTAATACAAGCTAACAGGTTTTATTTAGCGCGCTACAATTTGAATGGGATCACCCTTAACAGCGCTCTTGTTGTTATGCTATGAATATAAATCGTTATAAATTCCTGTCGAGGCGGGGCGCGGGAGGGACGCGGCGCGGCCTCAAGGGCTTTTTTTCTTAAAAATAACTTTTGTCAGAGTAATTCGGAGGAGACTGGGGATTTATGGCAAGGTGGTGTCACCCCGGTAATTAGTTTTTAACTAGTTGTGATAAGGGTCCGCTGTGTTTTACGCCCTCCCTCTCTAATAAGTTCAGACCGAATTGCGAATGAGTTAAATTCGTTTGCACCACTCAAAATGCGAATACAGTTTTTGCGTTCGAGCGCCCATCAAACAAAAGTTGCGAACAATTGTTCCGACATGTCACAATATTTTTATTTTTTCCATATTTCGCGCGTTCACGCCCGTCATGCTGGAATAAGGTATGATTTACGTCCTACAAGTAAAAAGAAAAGAAAGTTTGTTCGAAGAAACTTCTTTTATTCTCGGAGAAAGTTGCGTAAAAAACTGGAGGCGTTTAGAAAAAAAGCAATTTTCTAGCTCAGGTGTGTGAGATGTTCTTTATCTAACTTTGCATCCGAACTGCTTTGTTTATGACGACATATTTTTTCAAACTTTTGAACATTTTATTACTTTGCACAATGAAATCATACTTCTGCCTTTTTAAGCATAATAGACAATAGTTGTTTTGTTTCGTGTTTAAAAACTGCTACCTGTATTATCAACAAAAAAAGCTATACAAAAACTCGCGACTAATTTGAAATCAACAAATGCTTAATGTAATAAGCAAGAAACCGCATCGCGTTTTTAATGGACACGGAAAATATAATTTGAAATACTCTTTATAGCCACCATAATGTAGCCAAGTGGGCCAAAAAATGGTTGTCACCGTCTGGCGTAGTACATTAGCATGAAGGGTGTGAGGCAAGGAGGCTTTATCAGGAGGGCCTTTCCTGAGGGAGGGCCAAATAATGCGATATTGCTCGTTTGTGCGAGCTCCTATTTATCTATTAAAAAACGCAAGATTTATGTCTGAGTATAGGAAACTTTAGGAAGTTTTTATGTTGTTCCACCGAGCCCGGAGCTAATATAAGAGATTGATGCGTGCTATTTTAGCTTTGTTTGGGCGTGTATTAGGTGTTATTTTTTTGTGGGCGAAATATTTTTTTGTCATAAATATATTTTCATTTTCACATTATTATCATCATCATCATCAGCCCATATACGTCCCACTGCTGGGCACGGGCCTCCTCTACAACTGAGAGGGTTTAGGCCTTAGTCCTAAGTTCACATTATTATATACCTACATATTTTTTTATAAATAAATAAGTTTTAATAGCCTATGTATTCCTTCATAATTTTAGGTTTTATATTTGTATTCATATTTACACACAGGAATCATTAATATTCGTATATTTGAATAGATTCACATAATTATTTTTATTTACCGTTTAAGATGCAACCAGCATGAGGATACAGAAGCAATGATCTTTCATTAACCAGTCACGATACAACTAAAGGAAATGTCAATATAGATGAATCAAAACCGTTCGATAAATTCAAATTTAAATACCGTATTGGAAACTAACGAGAGAAAATACCAAAGCGAAGTAACGATGACTGAGTTCGAATGTTAGGTTATTTAAGGTTTCGTACACACGGAAAGTCGTGACTCTCGTGACTGAGCCGCGATCTGACAACGGCCGGCTTGTGTAACACGTCATAATGACGTATAAAGTGGTGCGGATTTTAATAACACGATTTATATCATGATGAATAATAAATGGGGATTTTTATGGGATTAAAGCTGGTTTATTTATTTATAGTTTGGGACCAATCTTGAGTGGCTCCGGCAACGCGCAGTGTAGTAAGAGTGGGATGTAGGTATAAGTTAAATTTTGGGGGAGTTCTTAGTCCAGTAATGTACTTGTTTAGTCGGTTAGTGAATATTAGTTTTAAGCAAGTATTTATAGCATATAAAAGTAATTGCTGGTTATTGAAATGTTCATAACACTACAAGTTCCGATACGATTGAGATCAGTTTGTGGATAGTCCATCACGCAATTGTTTTGAATTTATTTATAAAACTAAAACCCGTGAGAAAATTTATTATAATGAATAAACCTATTCTGATCCACAAAGCATTTCATCAGAGGTCGTCTAGTAAGATATCTAACAACACTTAAATCCGGGCAAAGTGGAAGAGATTTAACGGAGTGACCAAGACAACACTAATATAGTTATGTCCTGGCGAGGAAAATGAAAGCGACGTTTTTGGCTTTAGTTCCAACAAGAAATAGCGTATTATTTAGTTTTCAAAATAACAGTAACAGTTTTATGTTTTGCGTGGACTTTCTAAAATATTTAAAAGCTTCGTTTCTGTATTTATGTTTGATTTATAAAAATAAAAAATAAAATAAATTAAATACACCCAACAGTCACATATATAGTTCTGACCCCACATTAAGATACGAGTCTTGTGTCGTGGGTATCAGAAACTACGAGAGACTTTTCGGTCTCACAAACACCCAGACCCGAAACAAATACTTGTGGATCACACAAACATTTGTCTCGGTGCGGGGATCGAACCCGCGGCCTCTCGTTTCGCAAGCTGGTGTCTAGCCAACTGCGCCACGGGGCTGTCTGCTATTTTTATAAATAATTTTAAAAGAATATTATCAGGCCAGGTACGCCTTACTGTTACCCTCTACTATTGAGAGCCCTTGGTCTACTATGCAGGCTCAGTTCTTTTCGTGGACTCTTAAACATGCCGTTTTACTTAACACACACAATTTAAAGTGTGTATAATTAGAACGTGTTTTGCCATAAGAGGGTTATGTCCGTAATCGCCACGCTGGGCAGGCGGGTTGGCTATCGCAGTAGTGTCGCACCAGTGAAGCTGCTGCCCATCACTGGCCTGTGTGGTTTGAGGAGAGCCGAAGATCGAGCCCAGTGGCTTGCCATAGGAGAGGCCTATGTCCAACAGTGGACGTGAAAAAGGCTGTTGATGATGATGATGATGAATTAAAACCAACGATAATACCATTGCTAAAAAGTCCACAACGTAATGACGCATCGCGATAAAACGCACTAGTTAAATATAGTTTATCTACACAAATGTGTGTTAAGTATCCACATGACGTATGTTTATTATCAACAGGGAATATTGGCTCGAAACATAGTGCTAAATTCGCTCCGGACACCCGATACTGTGGTATTATCTGCCATTATTTGTCATTGGGTGAACAATGCCCCAGCCCTCATAATACACCTACTATCTTACACAATTTGTCAACAATTATAATGAAGCGGAAAAACTAAATTGTGTGCGTTGCGCTAATAAACTTTGGTTAATTCTCCGACGTGTTATAATTATCTATTATATTGTCATGTAAAAAACTTTAATGACATTTTTTACATAATGTAATGGCATGCCGTATAAAAAATAACGTACTTAAATGAAATAAAAATTAAAGTAAAAGTATAAATATTGACTTATATCATGCAAATCGCGTTGTGATTACTTCATTGATACTGAAATAGAAATTAAAATCTATATTAATATTCCCACTATGCACCTACTTTGAAAACATATTAATTAGACTGAGAAAATAAAGAACAAAGTGGCTTATAACAATGTCCAGTTCTTCTATAATTTCTTATTATATCAAATTCTTCATTCCAATTAATTATTAAATAAAGTTTGACCTAGTAGCTATACATAACTTAACTTACTATATATATATACTTAACCATTATGGCATTAGAAACGGAGCTCTCAATCTTCTGACTTCGTATTTGAATAACAGAGTTCAGAGGGTTGACGTTAATGGAGAACTTTCTCCAGGATCGTCGGTTACCATGGGAGTCCCACAGGGTTCAATTCTTGGGCCGTTTCTGTTTCTTGTGTACATTAATGACTTGCCTTACTACGTAGGGGATAAAAACGATATAGTGCTGTTTGCGGATGATACATCTCTTATATTTAACGTAAAAAGACGTCTCGATAATTTTGACGAAGTAAACAATGCACTTCGTAAAGTTGTTCAGTGGTTTGATAATAATAATTTACTTTTAAATGCGAAAAAAACTAAATGTGTTAAATTCACAATGCCCAATGTTAAGCAATTAAAAACCACTGTACAAATTAACGGTGAAGAACTGGATTCTGTTGCGTCTACTACATTTCTGGGAATTACGGTAGACGCAAAACTCCAGTGGGGACCGCACATTCAACAATTGGCAAGCAAATTAAGTTCAGCGGCATATGCAGTGAAAAAGATCAGACGTCTGACTGACGAGGAAACGGCAAGAATGGTTTATTTCAGCTATTTCCATAGCCTTATGTCATATGGTATTCTTTTGTGGGGAGCCGCTGCGGATATTAACACTATTTTTGTTTTGCAAAAAAGAGCCATTAGGGCTATTTATAATTTAGGTCCCAGGGCTTCACTTAGAGAAAAATTTAAGGAAATAAATATTCTTACCCTCACTTGTCAGTTTATATACGAAAACTTAATGTACGTCCAAAAGAATCTTGATAAATTTAATAAAATTTGTAATGTACACAATAAAAATACTAGGAACAAATGTAATCTCGTTCAACACGTAACTCGTCTCCGGAAAGTTAATAACTCTTTTATGGGGCAATGTATACGCTTCTATAACAAACTTCCGAAGGCTATTAGAGAGCTTCCCTTGACAATGTTTAAGAAATCAATTAAAGATAAGCTTTACAAAAAAGCATACTATAAAGTTTCAGATTTTATTGAAGATAATAAGCCCTGGGAGTAAGTAAATTGATCGGAGTTTTGTGTTGTTGCTACAGTTTGTATCGTTATGACATTTATAATGTAAAATTTAAATAATGTAATGAAAAAAAGACATAATTATATTGCTGTTTTTTTAAAGAAAAAATGACATGTGTTGCTGAGGGAGTTTCTTGCCGTTTCTTCTCCACAGCTATAACACGTTTCGAAGCGGCAATAGTTTAAAAAATTAAGATGTGTAAAATTGACGATTCAAAAGAACTTGTAAAAGTCTATTTGAATAAAGATATTTTGACTTTGACTTTGACTTTGACATATATGTATAATTCTATTACCTAAGTATATGTCTCACATATAATTCAACTGACATTGATCTGCTTTTTGTCTTTTGCTTTCAGTAAACTATATTTTTAGAGTTACTAAGGAAGTATACTATATTCTTGTTTATAGCAAAATGAGAGGGGACGAAAGAAAAAGACTTGATAAAACCAGTGACGTAATTACTTAGAGATATTTCTACTCATGCCATCGCTTCCAATTACGCATTTTTGTGCCGGTAATCGCTTCCGAAGCGATACAGATTACGACATTGGGGTTGTCGAGGGTTGCCGCTTGACGTCACCCCTAAAATCGCAACTGGCTTAATTTCTACGATTGGAATAGGGCTTGTTATGTTTTAATAGACATTTTTATAAACGTATATCTTTAACGAGTTCTTTTGTACGATGTATGTGTTATTGTATTTAAATAAATAACATCAATCTCTGAATTAAAGCTTGACATACTCAAAGCTAAAGAAATCGTTTTGTTCTACTTTGATGCCAAGGCTTAAATATTAAAGTGTTTTTAAAAGTAAATGTACACAACGACGTATAAAATAACCTTAACAGTTTCTGTTCCTTGTTAAAATTTATATTTTTTACTTGAAAAGAAATAAAAATATATGTTTCAATTTTTTTAGTTTGAATGCAAGGCCATTGTCTATCTGAATGCTGTTTCAACTTCACATATCTTGGAATTGCATCATTAAGAATTCTGAGGCATTTAAATAAACTGTCATTTTGTAGAAAAAATCCAGAAAATTCCTTAATAGTAGGTATATGTAACTGGCAGTTACGAAGATTCAAATTAATTCCAATTTTAAAAATTGATTATTCAGCCAAAACAATTAGAAATCCGTGGACAGTGTTCCCGTGACAGATGTTACACTTAGCGAGAGCTACCGTGCTCCGGGGTTACCTAATAAATAATAGCAGTGTGAGTTAAGACCACCCAGCGAGGTAGCAGCTTGTTTATGGCGTTACCCCAGCAGTATTGTGGCCACCTACGCTATATATTTTGCTTAGCAAATTGCTTAGTTCGCCTCACGGTGTCTAATAACCCTTTAATGAAGGAAGATTGTTATGTTAATGTTGTTTATTAGGTATTTTGTGGAAACATTTAATTTTGGAATTTAGGTATATGATTTATAACCCTGTAACTGAGAACTTGGTTTGTTAATGATTTTTTTGTAAAAAGGTATATTTTAACTTATTTAAAGCTCTTAGACAACTTAGTATCAGCTTGATATTTCTGCTTATTAAGTAGCCAAAACAAAAAGATGGACATTAGTATACCTTACAGTTGCGTCGCCAAGAGTAAAGACATTACCTGAAAAAAAAGAAAAACAAATCATATAGTTATTAATTTATCAATTTGAATTTAAAAACAGTCGTAAATAAAATTAAGTCACGCTTTCGTGTATCGGTACCAATAGCAAAGTGATAATGTATCCTAACTCGAATTACTTGACTTGATAATAAATTTCGCGTTCAAAGGCAATACAAAACGCCCCCATAATAATGTAGTAGTAGTCAATTATCGTATTTAAATAATGTAACGCAAATTAATTCACGCGAGAGCACGCGACTCGGCCACTCCATTCACAAAACTAAAGAACTATCTGTAATGGCTCATTTGAATACAATCTAGATGGCTATCAGTCCAGTCGCCACTAGAATATTCTTATTATGTAATCCATGCCATAAAATTCCTAATACAGCGTATTTGTAGTAGGCGCCACTTTAAAAATATATATAATTTTTTTTAATAATATATTTTTTTAGATTTATTTTATTTCTGGAAATTAGTAAAATAACTAGATTGATGTAAAACTTTTTGTTTTACATACCTACTGGCCGTATACAATTAATAAAACTTATTCAAAAATGAGCAGGAATTCTGACGATGCGGCTGGTTGGTTATTTTAATAGTGCTCTAGGCTGGTTACCGTTAACATAGTTCTTAATTAATTATTTCGTTTTTTTTTAATAAATAATAAAAAAAATACAATTCAGCTTCATAGCGTAACATGATAAAAATATCTTGGAATAATTAAATATGTTATTATTTACCTCTGTTAACAGAAAGGTTCATGTTTACACCAAAACATTATAATACGATTTTAACGTTTTTTTTTTTTAGAAAAATTGTAACGGTATAATTTTATTATACGTTATTTTAGATATATGAGTAACAGCGTCATAAAAATTACTATTACTTTAGAACCTACTAATAAAGGACAGGTCGATTAAAATTTACTAAATATTTCGATATATATCAAAATGTTATAAAAATATACAATATTCTATACAACAATACGTATATGTAGAGTCACGCACACATAAACTTCGAACTTTGGCACACTACCATAAATCAAGGGGCGTTATACGCCATGTTTCACGAGTCCAATCTTTCTCTGTTACTCTAACATATTTCGTGATACTTCCATCCCTGTCTAACATTAAGCCAGAGGAGCTTTGAGGGGCTCAGGGGAGGGGGGCTGTCTAGTCGTGACGTATTACTCGGTTGGCGGTCGGTCAGGGCGGCCGCTCAGTTACAGTTGGAGATAATATTTCCCACGAATAATTCTTTATTTAAAAAATTATTATTGCAATTTTAACACGATAATTAAGGAAACAAGGAGCGCGGCCTAATGAAGTGTCTGATACGAATGTCTACTAATTACGTAGCTACCCGGCGCTATAATAATATATGCTGAATCGGTTCTCAATGCAAATAGCAAGTTCGATCCTAGAATAGACAATGCGATCTGAACTTTATTGGACCACCCACACATATTAAATGCATATGTCTCTTTAATAGGAACTAAAAACTACTTTACTACTAATCTGAGTTGAACTGAAATGTTGGAATTTCAATCAAACCACAAATTAAATTAATATATGAAAAAGGTTGTAAGTGATGAATCATAAGTTTTTAAATTATTAAAATTTCATCCTAGATTAGACCCATGTGGTGCCTAATTCAACCGCAGTGGCTCGTTTAGCAAAAAAGTATATTACCTAATGCAGTAGTATGTAGATATTTTCAACAAGAAAAATGTATTATAAAATAAAAATACAAAAAGGGGAACATCCTAAGAGGGCAATGTGGGTCTACTGAACAATTATCATAACCCCATACTTTCATAATATATATTATTTATTTATTCATATATATTTTTGTTTGATTTTTTTAGATAATTACTAAAGTTTTGGTGTAGTGACTGGATCGCAATGTAATTCTATTTACGAGTTAAAACGGTGTTTAAATTAACTTGAACCTATAACCAGGCGTGTAAAAAATACACCTATTCATATCTCTCTGCATCACCCTAAGGTTGACTGGGAGATAACGCCTTAGGCATTAAGTCTGCCTTTATAGTTTTTTCATTCATTCTATATATATAAAGCATAAATAAATAAAATGATACTGTAACGCATGTATTAAAAACCTAATTAGTAAATAGTAGAGCCATACCTCACTATAGAGTTGCGACAGTAACTGATGCGGCAAAACAGTCCCACAAAAATCATCTTTTAATTCGACTAGAATGATCGTAGCTGCAGGTGTTTGTGGCAAAAAAATCAATGTCAAAAAGAAAGATTTTTTTCTCCACAATTTTCTTAACTTAGCTTTTACTGTGTAGAAAACTGTCATAAAACATCAGTTAATTAACTATAGTTTCGAAGGTATAGAACGTGATTAACATTTGTTTATGGTAGAGCAAACGTATACGATCTCTTGCTTTTACCAAAATGAACTTGCCTGTATTTTTTATTGACATTCTATTTTCTTAGTCTCACTCCATTTAATATTGATAAATAGTGCAATTAAAATTTCTTCCTGTTATAAATCCTGTCCATTCGAACAAAAGTTGCAAACAAAGTGTACACAATCTGTAATGCGGCCGTCCTCGTCCCGCGGCCGCGAATGCCTTTATTACTATGTTCTTATTTGTATGGACTAATTCGTCGATCGTTAAAAGTATCGCGCCCTTGTAGGACAACTGAGTGGCGGCCAATAAATACAACGTTATCTCTCGATATCGGACCCGGTCCGCACTTCGCTCCACGACCCACCCCTCGCTCTAATGAATTACACAATGAACTCTCATCTAAATACAGAAAAAACCTTTTAAAGGCACATATCAAAAATGCCCACAAAAGCCTACTAAGACAGCAAGGCCCAGATTTATAGCTGTGCTTTTGTTAAATCACGTAATCTCCACGTGGAGCCGCGATATAAATGGAGGTAAATGAAAATAAATGTAGTTCCTCATTCTGTCTATTTACATTGTGGCCGAACATAAATTCGACGCTGTTTAATGGTAATCTATTTTAAAAATTACCTGTTAAATCACATTAGGACAGATAAAACATTGTTTGGGGTATGTGGCGCAGAAAAAATGTTTGTCGGCCGACGCGTTGGAGATTTGTGGCCTTCACGGTGGCCTTTACATCATGGCCTCTCGTGGATTATGTTTATTTTTATTGCGTTATATAGGCTACAGTTTTAAACCGCTCGAAACCACGAGTTGAAGGTGTTCAAATAATTTTATAAATTATGAAAGAAATAATTCCATTTATAAACTAAAACTCAGAAATATAATATAATAATATGTTTTAACATATGTGTTTATTAGTTATTTATTGAACATATTTATGAGCAAAATACTAAGCCATTCTTATTAGATTTAGGAACTAAAGTCAGAATATGTACGTACATGGTACATTTTAAAATGTACATACATATTATGTTTTTACTCCTACTGTGAAATATATGTGCCGTGCGATCTAGAGGTCCTGGGTTCGATTCACGGGTCGGGCAAAGTGTTATTGGGTTTTTCCTTTAGGAAATTCTCAATAGCAGCACGGAGTCTGGAATTGTGCCCGAAAAACGGCAATAGGCTCGCCCCCTATTACGTGGGACTGATACATACCTGGCGAAATGTGGGTGTAGAAATTCACCTCTGCCTACCCCATAAGGGAATACAGGCGTGAGTTTATGTATGTATGTATCAGTGGCGGTACTTTCATAGAAGCCCAAAAGCGTTACACGTTAATTTGTGATGTCTAGTTTATAATTGTTTATTGTGGGGTCAGGATATTCTCATTTATATGTCAAATTGCTTTTGTTAAATAAAGATTTAAAGCCTAAAGATTATTATTCAGAATTTTGAAAGGCAAACTGGGCTTTTGGGCTTCTATGAAAGTATGGCACCGGTATGTATGTGTGAAATATAATAAATTTTCAATCCTAATCGAACTAACAAGGCCGAAGTTCAAATGTTCACCTTGATGTTATTTAAAAAGCAAGTAGGTAACCACGCTTAAGTCAGCTTTCTGTATAGGTTATGACAAATATTTCGTTGTCTTAAATCACAGTTATCGCTAGTGAGTGGGCGAGTATCGAATTCAAATTAATGATTATTTATCGTCTATTCCGTCGATACGTGTCTCAACACTCATGTGGCGCGTAGGGCCATTTTCGGCTGTTTCCGGGTCCAACAATGTGTGTTCGGACAATTCGTATGCTCAACACGTGGAATGGCTAAAAATCACACGCTGTTATACATGCACGTCAAATCAACATTATTGTTTTAAAATTCTTTTACTTTTTCATAGTGTCCAATACTGGCTCTTTCACTTTAAGAAATATGAAACAAAAATGTATAAGCGAACTTAGTTAATCTAATTCGATCTAATTATAACTGCACCAAAAAATAGAAGACGTATAAAATTGAATATGGAACACTAAACAAAACCCTTTAAAAAGGTGACTGTGCGAATCGCGAACCCAAAAATAATAATAAATACACGCGGCAACAAAATAAAAATAATAATTAGTGAGGCGACGTCCCTCGGACTCGAGACCGCATCGAACATTCTCCTGCAATCGTTCGAACGCGCCAAAAGAAATAGGAGGTGAAAAAACCCTACGTAATATCTCATCGGCAGATTTGCTCGAAAGATGCTGATCCAGTGATTTCGGGAAAGCAAAGCGCTGGGATCTCTCTCGAACTGATATTGCCGAGTTTTTTCTTATTATCTTAAGCTGAGTCTGGGAATCATAAAACTTTTGTCAACTTGGTTACTTATTCGAAAGATTTTCTCAGCAATTCACTTTTAATAACGAGAATATAAATTAGAGGCTAATAAGTCGGCAGCAAATATTCAAATTAGTTTTTGCACCATTAAAATTCTCTATTTATAAAACTAATAACAAACAATATATTAGTTGGCATCGTGTATCGTAAACCAACCGGCAATTTATTTGCTCGGTTTATCGATACGTGACGCAGCAATTAGCACATCACTAGACAAAGCGCTCTCGGGTGCGAGCCTATAAATCATACCGATAGCATCTTCTACAAATTTGAATCGGATCTTATTTATGATTTGCCTTTTTCACGGCTACGTTTTGGGGAAAACTCGAATATAAATTATTGATAAATGGTTATTGGGTTTCGTGCCTAATTCCAACTTTGTAACCGCCCACCGCATTTGAGAATAATTCGGAAACATTTCGTGTTTATCATTATTGTATTGTAAGTTAAAATCCAATCGGAAAACGTAAGAAAAACGCGGTCCAATTGATAAAAAGGTGGAAAAGCCAAAAGTTCCCACGGCATCATTTTCATTACACGTAACAACGTAATAATCATAACAAAAGCATGTACAAACACCGTACTTGGTTAAACAGCAATCGCATAAACAAACCCCTACAATAAAGCCAAATAAACACTCGAGCACGCCATCCAATCGCACCTTGAATCGCACATAAAAGCCCATGAACACCGGTGGAATTGAATACACCGCCGCTCAACAGGAGCATCCAAATATTGCATTCCCAACCGTACTCGGTCGGGTAATATCGAGCACGAGAGTAGACTTCGTTAGTGCCCATAAAATCGTTTACGAGCTGCCGAAGAACCCTCTTCAATAAACGTGCCATAAAAGTTCGGTCATTCGACGGTAGATGGCGACACTAGTGGCCGCTTGAAACCTTTGCAACGGTTTTTACTGCCATCTATGGAGCTTTTTAAGCGTTTAAGGGTAGTGCGTGACAGAGATAGGGCGCTGTGACTTCTCGTTTCCACGAGTTCTCGATGAAGTTTGACGCTGTACGGGCGAGTCAAGCGTGAGCCTTTTACTTTTTTTGTCTAATTAATTTTAAATATCGTGTTCTTCGTTACATAAAATTATGATTCGTAGTTTTTACAATAAAATGAAGATTATTTTCAGATTGTACGATATGTTTTAATGGTATTTGGTAGTTTAAAAATAAACAATCGTTTAATCAACTCTCTGTATAAAGTAGCGCCCAACTTATCTTCACTTAGCAGTCTATACCTGAGATGGTCAATTAAGCTCCCGTAGGCTTCAATTACAGATAATTTTGACTAACAGTAGTTGAACACAATAGTTATGAGTAAAAGCCGTAAAAATCAGCGTGGTTTAAATTACAAACTGAGCGCGATCCAACTCGTGTGATGGAGGGTTTCACGCGCAGTAAACCTGCCGGGCTTTTGTAGGGTTATCACTTACTTGAATTATTTCATATAGTTTTTACTAAGCAATTAAGCCATAAAAATCGACTTACGCTAAAGAGGTTACTTTTGCTTTTTCTTAGGGTTAACTCGTGAGAAATGTAGGTGAATAGGTTGTATTTTAGTTTAGCCTACTAGCGTCACCATAGTTGAAATTTAACAGTAGAGACTATTGATTAAGTTAAGGCCTTAGTGGACTAAGGACATTTTTCACGAAAGATCGTGGTGGCGTTGTATAAAGTAATAATATTTAAAAAATTACGTATGCTTTATAGGCACGAGTTTTACTTTTTGTCATTGGAAGGTGAGATAAATCATTAAATATAAACACAGATTTATCTATCTTTACTCATATATATTTTTAAATTATATCACTTTTTTTACAGGGTTCTATGACCTGGCCTTTATAAATAAGCAGATTAAATATAGGTACAATACAATATGCAACTGTTGAATAGTACCTACAGAGGCAAATTGTTGAACGCAGACCACAAATTCTTTATCAGTACAAACCGAATACACAATCACATCGCCTGAGCAATGAAATTCCATCACAGACACGAAAAACATACTCGGAATCGATTTATCTCGATTATTTCGCAACACCCAACCGCAACAGCAGCCCTATTGTACTTGTTCGACGGTGGTCTCATTAGATCACGCCCTTATTCGTTATTTTTTTACTTATATAAATTATAAGTCACGTGCACTGGACCGCGATCGGAACTCTCCTACTTGCGTGAACTGTTAAACGGTTAAACTTTAAAGTACCGGCGGCGCTAAAACGACGCCTGGCCAACATTAAAGCTATAAATATTTTCACTTAATACGCCCGCTGATATCATTATGGGCAATATAATCTTGGCAATCGATTAACTGCACACCTATTTACTTCAAATCCTTAGTAGTGAGCAGTAGCGCGCACCTACGCCTTTATATTGAATATTATTGGGTTTTATGCAATTTTTTATTATAATTTTAATTATACGCATTATTGAGTCACGAGGTGTTAAACACCCTATCTATTCTCAGTAATGCATTTGAATTTTATATTTATTTCTACATTTAAAAAACGTAGTGAAAAACTTGATTAAAACCCCATTAGAATTAAGACGGTTGGATCAGTTAAAGATAAATCAATATTATCATCAAACAAAGTTATTAATCAAGTGGTGAATTCGAAATTCGATAATTTATAGACAATGAACTAAATCGATACAAAACATGTTCACAGAATAAATCTTAATAAAATTGATCACATCTTAAATAACATCATCTTGGAGGGAGATCGTATACGGGAAACGGGTACGGCCAGTAGTACAAGTAGCTTTATCACTCATTAATATAAAGTAGCAACAATATTTGAATTTAAACGTTTTAAATCATATGTTTCAAGCTATTGATTTTAAATTAATATTATTACTCACAATATGCATAACTTAAAGTTCCCTAATGATGTTGATTTGTTAAACAAATTTGATATACCTATTATAATACGAGAATAAATTTTACAATAAATTTTATTTATATCGTAGGTACTATCTACCATTTAGAAATTTCAAATAGAAAAACCAAATAGTCGAACCCGGGCACTCAAAATGATACGATTTTAAGGCGCAAGACCATAGCGGCAGTTTAATAACAAACAATACATGTTATAGGTAGTATAAATTATTTTCGAAAATTTAATTTACTTAATATATCAAACTCAATCGCCACTAAAGAATCGCATTCTTTATGCGAACGGTACGATCGAAAAAACTGGTTTCCGCCGTACATATTATATTATACCTACAACTAACGCTAAACGCTTTGTTATCTCTCCTTTCGTCAGAATATTTGAGATTGTTTCGTTTTTAAATTATTCATAAATACGCAAAGGCAAATGAAGGATTTACGAACTGACGAGATGTTTATTAAATATTATTCACCTCGGGGTTGGACAAATTGTAAATTTTAATATTATAATGAGCCCCTTGGGAGGTATATAAAATTTATTGATGTTTATATGCACTTAAATTTATGAAGCGCAGTACTTAGTCATGAGACCTTTAAATTAATTTTCCTATACTTTAAAATAATGTGTCTAAAAAATATTGTGTCAATGAATACCAATCCTCTCAGCTGTAGAGGAGGCCCGTGCCCAGCAGTGGGACGTATATGGGCTGATGATGAAAGAATACCATGTGGTATCATGAGTAGTCTGCAACCTTTATTTTCCCTTTATTTCTCTTTTCGATGTCTGTCATTAAAATCTGACAACAGAAATATACTAGTAGGTATTATTCTATGGGTATGACTAATAACTAGATCTTCTGGTTATATAAGGTGCAGCACCTTAATATTTGAATTCAATTTGTAGCTAACACTGATTTTGTAACACTTGACATTTGTAAAGAGGGTCTTCGAAATGTAATGGTCGGGTCTGGTTCTCGATTCCTAGCCCTGGTTTGCGAACTTGAACATTAATGTAACATCCAAAATAATGTATGTAGGTACCTATATATATATATAATATATAATCTTCGTTTGTGTTAGTTGATAATCTACATAAATCATACATACATACATAACCTCAGGCCTGTAATCCCCGAAGGGGTAGGCAGAGGTGCATTTCTGCACCCACATATCGCCAGGTATGTATCAGTCTCACGTAATAGGGGGCGAGCCTATTGCCGTATTTCGGGCATGTTCCAAGACTCCGTGCTGCTACTGAAAATTGTCTAATAGAAACGTCTAATAACACTTTGCCCGACCCGGGAATCAAACCCAGGACCTCTAGATTGCACGGCACATACTTGTGCCGCAAGACCACGAGGTAGTCAATTAGATAATTACTCTAGAAAAACAATCACTTAATCAAGTGCACTCTTTATCAGTATATAATTGTTTTCTGAAAGAAGCAAGAATATATTATGATCCGTGACTGACTTCCATTGAGTATCATACGAGAATATTCAATACATCAATGGACCTTTACAAGTGTAATGTGTAATTGTAGATCACTACACTGTGAGGCAATGTTTGTGTTTCTTTCGCAATCGATACTCATGCACTTTCTCTTCATCGCAAGGTAACTTAAGTATCAAATCCCTATGGAACAAAGGAGGAAAATAAGAAGACAATATAGTATTCAATTAATTTATTACGTCACATTGTCTAAGAACATGCCACACAAGAAATGACCTTTAAGATAAATTACAAGCAAATTACGGCAATTCGATCGCTCAACGCACCATACGCGGCGGTTATAAATAAATTTAATGAGTTCAATTATCCGCCATCTTTAAAATACAGTTTGACGTTTGATCTCTTTCACATAACCTTTTTGGTCTACGTGTGTATGATTAAATGTAAATGCTACATGGCGACACAGAACGATTATGCACGAACATTGACACTTCAAAATTAATGTTTCTTGTTAAAATGCATAGTAATCCCAAAAGAAGTGAAGTGTAAGTGAGACAGAGCGATTGTGCGGTCGGCAACTGTTTCTTGTAGGAATATTGATTGTACATTTGATAAAAGAGACAATCAATCACTATGTTTTGTTTAATATTAGTAATTTGGGACAATGTTTTAACATACCATGTGTATGTTCGTTTATTTAGAATTTGATATCATTTTGATACTGACAGAAAATGTTATCAATTATTTATTTTCCAATACCTTTATACATTTTGCCGCATATTTTCTATAAGTATTACACTATCAAAAATTAATTAAACACACATTTTAAATAACATCAAATTTTATCAATTACCCAAAAAAAAATATTATACTACTAACTGATCTGAAATGTATAAATTATTTAAGTAAAGCAGTGGTCAGTCATCAATCCGATTTAAACATGCATAGATTAAACCATTAGTTATTTAAAGTAGGACGAAAAGTGCCGGAAGTAAAGACCTTGTGACGGACAATTAAAGCTGTAGAAACATGCGAATGCTTACAATCTCCCTTGACATATGTTTATTCATGAGCATATATTTTAATATTATGTTTGTAACGAGCTGCGCATTATAATACAATATTGTCATGCTTGAATCTCGGGGGAGAAATCCAAACACACTTGAACATCAATTATTTGGTATTCGGAATCATAGAAACCTCAAAAATCTGTGATAGCGAGCAAAGTGTCTTTTATATGACTGGTTACTGTGGTTATCAACCTGTCTTCCTACAATGTTTTGGGCCCCTTTTTTATCAGTGGGCCTTATTTGGAACGGTTAGATGTAAGCGCGTGGTACCTTAGGTAGGTATGTACAATGAAACACTAAATGAATGTTATCTGCATATATTAAAGCCTGACGGCAATATTTCGTGCAATTACACAGATCCTTATCTGTGATATTAACATGCATTCTCCTTGTATTTGAATTCTGATAAGCCATTTGTAATTCGGCGTGTTTTGTTGCTAAGATCAAAATCATATCAATGCCATGTTAAATTTAATTGTCTTGGGAATGTCTTTTTTTGTATTTTTGTGTCAATGTTCAAAAATTAATTGTCTCTAACTTCATTTGTAACAAACAGGGATCATATTTTTTCTTTTTAATTTGGTGTTTTCTGCACGTTTTTTTTAATTGGCAAAGCAAAAATTCTAACCAGATAAAAAAATAATTTTATTCATAAAACCGTAATAGCAAAGTGGTGAAGTAATATGAATAAAATATGAGGTAGAAATTAAAAGCATAAATATTAAAATGTTACCATCAACCAAAATCTACAAGCATAAAGTAACACCTTTTTAATTGAGTGCGAAATGATTATATTATGCAAAGCCAAAGAGGTAGTACATAAAATAATCCACAATATAAGTTTTACTTGAGACTAATCTCAATATTACACACCATAATATAGTAGTGAACTGACATAGCTAGTGTTTCTGTGCTATCAAAAGTTTAGAACTTGCAAAAGAAAAAAAATATTGACATAAAATCTATCTGCTTATTTAATATAGATCTTAATAAAGTAGGTACAGAGGTTTTAGCCTTAAAATGAACCATGGAAGTTTAGTAGACTGTATTATCATTAGCCGTCCTTAACAAAAAAGAGCTAGTCTTAAGTAGTGAAGTGGTTGTGTTAGGAAAGGATGAAATAAGGTTAGTTTTATAGAGCCTTCAAATGAAACTTGAGCAATGACACGAGTAACCAGTAGTATGCAATTCAAGGCTATTAAGTAGGAATTGGAATGGTTCCGGAACTCCCAACATCTATAAATGGTATGTAAAAAATAAATTGTGAGAAACGTAGTGACGTGTGTAACTTCCCTAGATTTTATGAGATATACCAAAGATTTCCGCAATTGTTGCTGACGGTCATATGTATTCATAGCCGAGTTCTAATCATATTTTCTACAAGAGGTATCATTCATGACTTACAATTTTTTTATAAACCGCATGAAGTAACACATCTTATTTTTTATTGATTGCCAAGCTAATGGTTTACCTTTGCAAAAAAAAAAAACATTTTTGACACGACTGCAGGTATGAAAGGAAAAATCTACGTGTCAATTATGACGAATCTCAATTTTTTTATTCCTTCACTACTAAACTAAAAAAAAAACGTTGTCTTACTTTTACAAATAATTCTAGTCAACGATCATATTCAATAAAGTGATGTTTCAAAGGGCGCCAAACTGCTTATAATTCATCTTATACAGTTGTTTATTGAAAATTAATTATAGACACATATCATCGAGCATTCATCACAGAAAATCGATCTGACATCGTGATTAGTTTACTAATTTGTGGGGGAACTATGATTTAAATAGCTATTACAATATTTTCACTTCTTTGACATCTCCTTTAGTTTCATTGCTTGTCCTTTAGTTGCTTTGAGAAAGAAAGGTGAACAGACCTTTGGCCTTATCTTCTACGTTTATCTACGCGGTTTGATCAATTTCACATCAATATTCTTGTGGAAAACTCCCAGACAGGTTTCGTCACAATATATTATTTTAATTATGTCTTGTTAAAAATTAAAAACTAGCAAAATTAAACGCTCTTACTAATAAAATACTGTCCGAAGTTGATTGTATCTCGCCCTGTACATGAGACGGTTTATAGAACGTTTAACATTTTGCTGTACAATAAAAAACGCATTGGTACCATGATATTTATTTAAGTCTTGTTTCACAAAAGACAAAAGATCCCCGGTGTAATCATACGTTTCTTCCAGAACTTGTCCTGTCATTATTATCGTTCAAAACCGATAATTACACCGTACAATTTTTGCTCTTGTAAGTATGTAGCAAATGTAAAAGATGAGACTTCGATATCCGATTATTCCGTAGATCTACAATTCGTAAATGGCTTAACGCGTTGAATCCCCTAAAACCCAAAATAAGCCGATTGGCAACACGTTAAAGTCCACACTCCAATAAATAACAACTGATTTATGAAAATTTATCATACACTTGAGGCTTAATTTTGAAACGCTCCGTGTGGTTTCCTTAAAGGACCTAACCGTGTTTTGAATGACAATGAAAACGGGACCTTGTGTTTAACATGATAAATAAAATTTTGGCATGTTTTGATTCGCAAGGAAGACATTTTCCGCCGCGGAGTTCCAAGTGTGTCTGCGTATTGTTTTGATAAGCTGCGGAACGGGTTTGCGAGATTTATGGCTGGTATGATTTAATGCGAATAAACTACTCGCCTTGCGCTCATTGTATTGATGAATGCTCTATTTTTAGTGCAATCACCTACATTCCTTTATACTTGAAATTACTACATCTTGGGAAATTTTTAACGGAGAAAAAAGTTTGTAATATTATTTTTGTTACTTATTACATTATCACGTAATTCATAGTAAGTACCTATTTCTTGTTATTTAAGAATAATAGTTGAATACTTTTTTTATCATAGGCATCTCGGTGATAAAAGTTTGTTTTGTTTATACGCAACCATAAATACATCTAAATAAAGATGGCGGAAACTTATAGCGTATTTTTAACGTGCTTTTAACTGCTACATCACGTCCGTTCGAACCCTGTAATTATTGCAACTATAATTAATTTAAACAAACGGTGTATATAAGTAATATAGTGTATCGCAGACTTGTCGCTGGCGGCCAATGGGAACGGTGTAGCGCGGCGCCTGCGCATAACCACCCGCTGAGGTATGCGCTCCACGACATGGCAAACAATGTACGGGGAAATAATTTGCTCATACTAGCTAGAGTATCCATCAAACGTCGAATAGTCTACATACTTCTCGTAACACATTTATGTGAACATAAACTCGACTCCAAATAACTATTATTGTTATAAATGGGTCTGTAAAAATTATTATCTCAACTATACCTCTAGTAAAAACACTAATTGAGTTTTTAAGTACCACTAATTCGTCTGTATTGAGTCATTTTAATTTCCCACATCGTAAATTAAAATACTTCAAAGAGCTGAGACATGATCTATCGTCGCAAAAACGTTTACTTTATGAAGGATATCAAAACCTGTTTCGTACATTTACGATTCCATTACCCAAAACAAGCGAAACAATTTGCTTCAACATTGCAGTTGTTGCAAACTGTTGCCACGAGTACGTATTGATAGACAGAGAACTGGCAGAGTCTATCAGAATCAAATTGTTCGGTCTATATTCGTTGGCGAACAATAAATCATGTGCAGTTAGTGGGTATTTGCGTGTCGCAACTGTTAAATTTATTGCGATAACAAGGTCGGCACTAGGAACATGCTGAATACCTAATGTTGACTAGGTCATATTCGACGGTATTATTGCAATCTTTTAAATGTTTTTACATTATAGATCTTATCGCAGTAAGCGTAAAAACCAGATGAATTTAATTCGTATTATACACTAGACAGACTGTCTTTAAATAAATCCATCCGTAATTTTGGTGATTTAATCATTTGTATTTAATCGAAGCGGAAATTGCTTCTCCTACATTCTTATAATCAATAAATGTAATGAAACAAGTGCAGCAATTATTGATCATGTCATTTGAATATTATGAATATGCAATAAAGACTATTTTAATCACAATTCTATGATCAGTTTAGCTTATAATATTCATTATTTAAATTCATACTAATCACAGAAGCTGACTGGAATAAGATGAACGATAAATTTCCCAGCTAAACGCTATGTAAAAAAAACCTACGTGACTAATAATGATTTGGCTATTGACGTCAACAAAGCAAGATAATAATTATTTAACATCGACTAATTTGTCTTTTTTGTTAGAATTTTTCAGTTATTGTTTGATTTAATGCACTAATCAATTAATTTTACCGTTCGATTACAAACTATTTAAGAATACAAAATTTATGGAGGAATATTTAAAGATTAATTCACTCTAATTATTTTGCAAGTGACTTAGAACTCAAATATTGTGTAGTTAATTGAAGAAAAATAACAACACATGTACATAAAGGAACATTAATTATTTTGACATTTCAATAATGTAATGCCTTCTGTAACTGCTGAACTTAAATTGACGTAATATAGAAACTGGTTTTCGTCATACATTTACTTAGCAATTATTGTACACTTTGGCTTCGTAAGGACTAGATCATAGATAAAATGTCACATACATCAAAAACAAACGCACGGTACAAAATATGGCTTAAACTGTACGTGGAAGCTAATTTAGCGTGTGACGTAGAGAAAATGCAATACAGGTTATTGTAAACCCTGTAATTACAGGCGAATCAACATAGCCTACAGGAAATGCCTAGCCAATTAACTATCGATCGTGTCGGGGTTTCAAGCAAAAAGTGCGATAGACGAGCTACAATGAAAGATTGGAGTGAACAGAAATATGCAGATGTACAATGGATTGGTGAATATAACACGGCACGAAATGCGTGTAGGTAAACATTTTTTGTCTAACAGATGGAAAGGTTAATAGAATTGATGAGATTTATTTAAATAATAAAATCAAAACAGTTGTTAAAGGCTTTGAAATAAATATGCATTTATCTACATTAAATTTATTCATTTGAAGAGCCTTTAAGTATTTCAAAAATAGTTGCAAATACACATTAATGCTACATTCAAACTTAACTTCAACCCTGCCTACATTTTTCTTTACTGTTCAATTTAATTTTACCACGCGCTTTATAATTATTGTAGTAAAACTTATGAAATTTATGAGCGATTAAATTCAATATTCAGAATATGTAGTTCGTTTATTTAGGTTCAACTTAGAATTTTTATATTAATTAACAGTCTTACACTTCACTCAAATGATATTGAACCCACACTTTTATACTCTTGTCTTGTTCCTATTCACGTTACAATAATATACCGAATAATGCTAATCAGAACAGTACTAATATTAGTAAACTTCACTAAATTAGCCATCTCATTTGAATGTTCAAAGACCAAAGCGTCAAAGAAGCTAAATTAAGCAAATATCTTTTTGATTAAATTTTATTTCAGAAGTATCTTAGCCTTCAAAACCTATTTATAACACTATAAACCTCATGCCATTATAACAGTTTATGCAAAAACAATTGCCTTGTCCGTAACCAAGCGTGCTAATACAAAAACCACCCAGCCCAGGACACTATTACGAAGATGATGATAATATATTAAACGTAATAGTCATACTTTATTCCATAAAGGAACATAATTTACCGAAAAATGAGAAATAACCACTTGAAGATAACAATATAATGCACACAAATAACCCTTTATGAAGCGTCTATGAGAATATTATCAAATTGTTCTGCGCCTCCACGATCGAGCCGGATATGGTCGGGGTACACGCCATGTGAGCGATCACCAATTTACTTGACAGATAGCTCTCGAGATCAAAATACTGGCTGGATTACATCAACCAAAAATACAGATTAAAAGTATCCAAAAAAAAAACGTAAAAAGTCTATAACCTAAATTTAAATTATGTTTTCAAATCGTACTGGCCTATAAAACACATGTAAAAAAATAAAACCTTAATATGTAGTGAAGAATAGCACACGTATTATATTGTTATTTGACACGCGAAGTTAGTGAAGACGTCTATCAAATTACATTAGTTGTAGTGCGTATTTTGATTCTCGCAACAATTATTTCTAGTTTTTATAGGATGTTTTGTAATAAAACACAAACCAATAAATATTTTATTCAAACATTATCTATACAAACATTAATTTAAATTAATTAACACAATAAAACTAAGATTTAAAACATTAATAAATATATGCTTGAAGATTTGTAGTGTGTCTATTAAGCTAATAGGTACAGTAATGCAATATTAAATAAGGAATACAGTTATTATATTATGTCGGGTGAGCGGGGCAAGGTGATTGCTAGGCGACCCTAGTTAAAGTCTAGTTGTAACGCACTGTGTAGGAAATAACTGTATAGAAACCACTTTTAGGGTCAACCTTAAAGCCTTTACAAACGATTATACCTATAACTCTTCTCTGCGAACATATTTAACCACACATAGAACAAATTCTAATTAATAAATACAAATGTTATCAAATAATTTTGTATGAATTTTCTAGAAAACTGTTTCACATTTTATTTATCAGAAATAATTGAGACATTTAATGTCAATATAGTAACAGGAAACGACACCCGATTCAGTAATAAATTAAAAATAATTGTCAAAATTATTATTCAATGTTCTAAACGAATATTTTTGAATGTCTAAAACACAGAGAATATCTTAAGGCTGTGGGAAACTAGCCGACTGCAACATTTGTCCGCAAAATATGTTTCGTGTTATTGTATTTCATGTCTAGACACCTTAAATAACTTAGTGCCTAAAGTACATCTGACAGGAAAACAAAATGTTATACAGCTTGCATTACCTATTCATTTTACATGTAATTATTCGTAATGAGATCATAATTACATACAAAGACGTAGACGATATAAACATAGGTGTAAAAATTATCGTTCTTGTTTGTAAATTAAAGATAAAACATTTTTACTTATATCCAATGTTACAAAGCTTTGTTGTGAAATTAAATAGTTTTGTTAAACTTTCTTACACTATATCAGTCGATATCCACATTGTCACCATGAAATTAAATCATCAAAAATTTACCAAAATCAGGATGAAGATAGATTTTCATACAAAATTATTACTTTAAAGATTACGTTTGAAAATCATATCCAAATCATGCAAAAGCAGTAAAACTGTCAATCAGGCAGAATTCAACACTGGAAACACAATAACCAATAATTTTAACGCAGTATCCGAATGCACCCGGACACAACAAGCGGTAGGAGAGTTGTAAACAGAACGTAGCTGGCCACTCATAACTCAACGCCGCGTGAACGCAACAGAACTAAGAATACTGGAATAGAAACAGAAAATGTTCAAATAAAAATACATTTTGCACCGACTGTCCAAACTTCACCGATCCATGCTCGTAGATAACCCAAACTATTTAAATTGACTAACGCGATTAATTATATTCCGTTCTATTATACACATTGTTGTTATTTAATTTAGCGTCCTAATGAATTTAGATGTTAATCGCCTCGCAATATTTTAAAAAATCAACAACACGCTTGTTACGCGCGTCACAATTTAATGTTGTAAACGGTATTAATTATCATAATTTATTAAATATAGTTTGCTATGATACCCTGTGGTTTAAAATAGTTTTTATTGCTTTCGTTGCGTGTTGCCACCCGAGATGCCGCTGTAATTGTACATTGTTTGCTGCATCAATTAATGTTACGATTAGATAATCTTTGTCGATAATGACGTAGGGTTTTCTCCGTGCTACTACAGCAGCGATCCCTACTGATATGGTAAAAATTATGAAATAATTCGTCACGTCCCGCGGCCTGGGCGGCGTGCCCACGTGGGTAATTTTTATTGGGGCCTTGAACTTGTGTACAATTTTGTCGGTCGATAATTCCAACGCAGTCAGTTTTACTGGCTCAGATGACTCGCTCTAGTTACATTTACGAGTGATATCATTGTCTACGGTCCTTTAGTTTAGCGACGAGAATATCCAAGGCTAGAATTAAACAAATTCTAAAGAATGTCTTTGGATTGTTTAGTTACGTTATGAATTTTAATCATGCACGCACACCTTCCCACGCGTTTTATGACTCATATTTATAAGGTAATAATCGTCATAATAGCAAGTATTGTCTATTCTGAATTGTACAACTTTTATTTTATATTGCAATTGTCTTCAATGTCACATTTAATTTACTGCAATATTTTAATAGAAATTCTATTTTTATAATCAACTCCTAGCTGTCAATTTATTTGGCGTGTTATTTCATAGAAACTTCATTAAAGGCGAGTTTCCGTCGCTACGTTGTGATCGAAGACAATCAATTGTTGCGCAACTAGTACACCGGAACCGAGCAACCGAGCCCTGCGGGTTGAGATAACGGAGATCGTCTTCGTGCCTCCGCGGCCAACTACACCCGACTAACGGCCTTTCGACATCACTTTTTGTAATCAAAAACCGTGCGCGACCGACGTTATTGTCAAAAGGGAACCATTTATGTAACTAAATTTAGTAACACGCCCAGACAAGTACAAAGACTAAAGAACAGCGGACGCGATGTCTATTATAACGCAGGATATATTAACAATCAAAAAACAACAGTCAACTGTAGACACATAAATCACACTTTTTGCCCGACCTTGCGGATGGAAGTACAATATCGAAAAGTTTTTAATACTTAGTACAGTATAATATAAGGCACGGCATCACAATGGCAAATCACTGATCTTTGACATCGGCAGGAACAATGGGTAGACACAGTCAGCGATTTATGACGTGGCGGGACTGTCGCAGATTCAATATCGGTGCGCGCACGCATCGACCCACGTCACGTGACGTATAACCTACGAACAATTTATAATGATTTGCATGCGTTCCAAACACAGGTTGTGTTTAAATTAAGAATTAATGTCTTTATAACAGCGAGATTTTTACGGTCTTTCATCATACCAGATGGAATTTCATATTTCGAATCTAGATTGTGAGATAAAGGGTTTTGAAATGTCTATGAAAAAGTATAGTAATTGCTGGTCCACAGAGTGTCTTAATGTTTTCCGGTGGAGTCGTGAGAGTCGTTACAATGTCGCCGCCTTATACCAGTTTGTTATTTTATTATTTTACGGTGCACAATTCCAGTTGAACAACCTGTAATTAATTTGATTCATAGTTTATGTATAAAAAAATAATTATGTAATTAAAATTATTGCTAAACCAAAATTTTTGGCCGTTAATTGCTTCATTATTTGGGTGAGTGTATTTTTTTGTGAACTTCTAAATGGGTTTATCATGTTAAACCCATGATATATTATAAGCGAATAGAGTATGGAAATACTAATTGTACTTATTTACATAATAAAGTTGTAACCTTCTAGTGTGAAATTTGCTTTATATTATTCCCTTATGAGGAAAGTTGGAAAAAAGTTTACATAAAATGTTAATTATAAAATTCTGGCGGTGTAAAAACAGTACCCGTTCCAAAATATACGTATTAATTTAAAAGGTTAGTGAAAGAAATAGCGGAAACTAAAACAGTACATACTTTTAGCCTTTATTTTAATTAACATTAACAATGTCAAAAATAGTTCTGACTTAACGTTTTGTAAAAAAAAAAAAGTATCAAAAATCTAAATTTTAAACATTTTTTTATGGAACAAACAAATACTTTTTTCGGTGCAAAAATTGAATCCGTAGCGTTCCGTTTCATAGCCCAGCTGAGCCAATTTACTGTCATTTGAAATTATTTTGAATTCAACCTGTACTTCTAAGTACACGAGTAATGTTTCATGTATTGTATTGGTTGGCTAATTAATGCTTGCTTTATTGTAATAGCAGTATTTGTAAGATAGTAATACGACGAATAATTGGTATAATGGAAACAATGCGGGTTCGATTCCGGGATCGAGCAGTGTTGCTGAATTTTATATAAGTAGCATCATGGGGTCTGAAAATTCAGCGAAGTTCACTTCTTACACAAAAATTACTACCTCTTAGTAGTTACGGATGGAAGGTTTTGAATACTTAAATTCCTACATATTCAACAATGTTTTTCATACTTTGTAATTTCATTAACGTATAAAAACGTGTTATAATTTTAAAACGTGAGATTTACAATGTTCATATTACACAAAAAGTTTAGAAGAATTCCATTCATAGAAACAATTGTCGACATAATTGTACAAGTTTTTTGAACAACGGAATAATGTAGTGAAATAACAATGCAACGTTACCTGTTCCTAAGAAAACGTTTATTGGTTATGGTCAAAATTTTTAAACTTTATTAGTTTATTGACCAAAAAATTTTGTCGGCTCGGCTGTGCGGCGTTCCGGTGAATTAACAAGAGCTGTTAAGTTGTATTTTTAACAACATTATAAAAATCCGTTATTTTTATGTGGTTAAAAATATATCAATCGCGCCTAAAATAAAATAGTGTAAGCAGAGTTGCAACAGTAACCTTAAATATATTCTTTATACATTTGTACAATTTGTTATCAACAACTTAAGCGTTAAGGGCGCTATTACATTTTTACGCCAAAATCGACGCTTTTTAGGTGCAGTTTAATTGAATTATGGATTCGAAATGGTAACAAATTATACATAAAATTAAAGATAATATATTCATCTATAGAGTACATTCAAAAAAAGTATACGTTTCCATATAAAATATTCACTCAAAGACGATTTTACCAGCCCAATGATCGCTCAAAATTGAGAAAAATAAGGTCAAAGGGAACCATTTACATTAAAACTACTCAATTTTTCAACTTTAAATATACATAAACTTGCGACCTATATAGTCCTCAATACTTACAATGAACATTTTGCACATAGAAATATATATTTTTTTATTTATAGGCTATAACGTCAACGCATGTAAATTTCCCCATACATTTTTCGTCGAGCGAGTGCCATTCCGCGGTGAGCCGCGCTTTTGGAAGCATAGGTGTATCGCTGTCTCCCGCTAAAATATTACGATAAATTCCGATAAAGTACCTACCTATTGATGTGTGTGTGAGCGTAGCAATAGCCGTCCCGATGTACAGCGTTGTTGTTTGCAATCAATGAATGAGTTGATATTCTTTCGGACCAGGGATGTTATGGAGCTCCGTAACCGTAACCGAAACTATCGGATATCCGAAATAAAAATATATCCGTAACCGTAACCGTATCCGTTTCAGAAGTTTCGAATAGTTTCGGATAGTTTTGTATAAGGGTGGAGTCTAAAAAAACGGCATGTTTCGACTTCCGACAGGTTTTTGTTTCACCGTTCACACGCCATGTCAATCTTGCAATTTGTTATTTCTAGTCATAACATAACCTCTTTCATAACTAATTAGTTTCTTATTTAAGAGTCGATACTTAATTTAAGAAAGTCTTGTGTTAAGTAGCACTACTTCACTGAAACTTCATCTTAAATGAAAACACTGTGATAAGTACAAAAACAGTTATTGTTGAAACAAAATATGCAACAAAATCAAAACCATCCAAACAGCTGACACCTTTGTAAAATAGTTATATTTTACTTTAATTTCATATCCGTAACCGAAACTATCCGAAAATTACGGATAATCCGAAATAATTAGATATCCGTAACCGTATCTGAAACCGATATAATTTTATTCCAATATCCATATCCGTATCCAGATCCGAAATATCATATCCATAACATCCCTATTTCGGTCATTATTGTAGTATTGGAATTAGAATTGGGTTATGTGTAGGTACTTACGTGATATTGAATTTTAATATAAATAATGTTTTTGTAATTTCAGTAAATGATAATGGTTTTCATACTAAAAAAAAGAATTCCATAGTTTACAGATTTGCTAATTATGAATATGATGACCCTCTTGTGAAGATCGCGGATATTATTATTAGATTATTTATATTATATTTATTTGTCAGCCCCACGGCGCAGTTGTTTAGCCACTAACTTGCGAAATGAAAGGCCACGGGTTCGAGTAGTTTCTGGTACCCTCGACACAAAACTTAGTATAGAGTCAGAACTGTGAATATGACTGTTGGGTGAATTTGTTTATTTAAAATGATTAGTTTCATTTATGTAAAAATAAAATAAAACTAATAAATTCTACCATGTTTTTACAAGCTTGTATTTAGTTTCACCTGTCTTGGTTGCCGACTGAATTTTGCATAGATGCGTAAATCGCATGACAATACAATATCATGCTGACATGATGCTGATCTGATGATGGAGCTGGAAGGTGGTCATAGGAACTAGGTAATGAAACGACACAATGTCATCAAGTTTGGGCTTGTTTGATTCGTCTTGACTAGTACTTTAACTGAGTACTGTTAGATGGTTTCGAGGGTCTGACGATGAAGCTGGATGATGGTCATAGGAACTCGGTAATAAAATGAGATAATCTCATCGAATATGGGCTCGTTTGATTCGTCTTGATGAGTACTTTGCTGTTAGATGGTAACAAGGGTCTGATGATGGAGCTGGAAGGTGGTCATAGGAACTAGGTAATGAAACGACCCAATCTCATCAAGTTTGGGCTTGTTTGATTCGTCTTGAGGAGTACTTTACTGTTAGATGGTATCGAGGGTCTGACGATGAAGCTGGATGATGGTCATAGGAACTCGGTAATTAAACGACATAACCTCATCGAGTATCGGTTCGTTTGATTTGTCTTGGCGAGAACTTTGGTGTTAGAAGGTCACAGGGGTCTGATTATGGAACTGGAAAATGGTTAAAATAACTCGGTAACTACACGACATAACCTCATCGAGTATCGGCTCGTTTTATTCGTCTTGAGAGTTTTTTGGAGCTAGATGGTAACGAGGTACTGGTAAATGGTAATCATACAACCGCGTCGAGTTTGTTATTCATCGAAACGAGTAGATCGTTTTTGAGGGGTGGTGGTGGTCGTGAGGTGGACGTGAATAAGAGAACAATTATTAGAAAATGTCGTTTTATGTTCCCTAGCAATAGGGAATATACAGATAGGCTCCTTACTTTCAAAAAGGTTATAAATTATATAATTAATACAGGGTGTATCAACAATCACAATCGTGTACACATCTGACCCACAATACGTCGCATATCGGATCAAGCACAAAGCGAATTTGTGGCTTTACGTTTCATAAGCCAGCCAATAGCACTTCTGAAGTTGTAATAGAAAACATATTTTTAGTATTTTCTTCCTGTTGACCGCAACTTTCTATGCGAAAAATCAGACTTCGAACCGTATCAAAATGTCAAATTTACTTATTTTAACTCATATTTTAAAGTCATTCTCGCGACTCAAATTGACAAAATTATTACGAGTATAACATCAGTTTTTTTTATAGTTATGTAACATAGGTGCACAAGGTGTGATGACTTATGGCGTATCCGCAATTCGATTAAAAACTAATCGGGCTTTTCAATTACGAATTTTAATATACGGCGCAAGTTTGTAAAAGTGCCTAGACACGGGATTAGACCCGCCGCCCCCTGATTACAAGAGCTTATGTGCGCGTTGAAATACATCTCTGCCTGGCCATGAGAATAAGAATTTAGTCATATTTATACATACATACATACATAAACTCACGCCTGTATTCCCTTAAGGGGTAGGCAGAGGTGCATTTCTGCACCCACATTTCGCCAAGTACCTATGTATCAGTCCCACGTAATAGGTGGCGAGCCTATTGCCGTTTTTCGGGCACATTTCCAGACTCCGTGCTGTTACAGAGAATTTCCTAATGGAAAAACCCAATAACACTTTGCCCGACCCGGGAATCGAACCCAGGACCTCTAGATCGCACGGCACATACTTGTACCGCGAGACCACGAGGCAGTATTTATACTTAGCGTATATACAATTATTTTTACGCCTTATTTGTCGCACAGTGTAAGAATATGGCATGCGATCGAGATGTATTGAGTTCGGTTCACAAGTACGAGTAGGTATTGTGTTATTGGGATTTCGTTTTAGGATTTTTTGCGCATTAGGCATACGAAGTTTAGATATGACCCCAAAAACAGCAACAGCTGTGGATGTAAATATACTCCTCTGCCTACCCGTTCGGCGATATAAGCGTGAGTGCATTTTCGGCCGCTAGGCTAGTCGCGACGTCGAATTTATTAAACTTTTAAACTGAACTCGTTTTGTATCATCTACAGCACTTTAATTTGTGTGTGTATTCACATTCAATGTATTATCACGTACTTTAGCGCTGAAGGAAAACATCGGGACGAAACCTGTATGCTTATAAGTTCTTAGAAATTTCTTAGGTGTGTAGTCCGCCAGTCCTCTCTATGCCAGCGTGGTGTACTGAAGCCTAAACCTGCTCAGCTACAGAGGAGTCCCTTGCCCAACAGTTACATGTATGTATATGGGCTGATTATGATACTTTCTCAAATTAATATTCCTAAATAAATAAATAAATTATAATAATAAATAAATATACCCTAAGAGTCACATACAAAGTTCTGACCCCATACTAAGATATGTGTCTTTTGTTATGAGTATCAGAAACTACGAGAGACTTTTCGGTAGCCTATCGGTTACTTCGGTGCGGAATCGAACCCGCGGCTTCTAGTTGCGCAACTTATGTCTAGCCAAATGTAGATGTATAAATAACTATATTGTTAAGTATTAATATACTTATACACTATTATTTATATTTTTACACTTGCACATCTTCATTTATACATATATACAAATATAATAAAATAGCATTGTCAATTAATATTAGGGATGTTATGGATATGATATTTCGGATCTGGATACGGATATGGACATAGGAATAAAATTATATCGGTTTCGGATACGGTTACGGATATGTAATTATTTCGGATTATCTGTAATTTTCGGATAGTTTCGGTTACGGATATTAGATTAAAGTAAAATATAACTGTTTTATAAAGGTGTCAGCTGTTTGGATGTTTTTGGGTTTGTTGTATATTTTGTTTCAACAATAACTGTTTTTTGGACTTATCACAGTGTTTTCATTTAAGATCAAGTTTCAGTGAAGTAGTGCTACTTAACACAAGACTTTCTTAAATTAAGTGTCGACTCTTAAATAAGAAACTAATTAGTTATGAAAGAGGTTATGTTATGACTAGTAATAACAAACAAACTGCAAGATTCACGTGGCACGTGAACGGTGAAACAAAAACCTGTCGAAAGTCGAAACATGTCGTTTTTTAGACTCCATCCTTATACAAAACTATCCGAAACTATTCGAAACTTCTGAAACGGATACGGTTACGGATATATTTTTATTTCGGATATCCGATAGTTTCGGTTATGGTTACGGAACTCCATAACATCCCTGATTAATATATAAATACAAATAAATGAACAGTATAGTATTTACGCGCGCACGGTACGGCGACACCGCGGTGAATTGAATTTGAATGTGTGCGTGCGGCCGCGGCGCAGTGTGGTGGTGTGTGTGCGCGTGCGGCGGGGTACATCGCTGTGAGCGCCGCGGAGCCCGCGGATTGACGAAATCGAGCGCGTCGAAAATGTAATAGCGCCCTTGCAACTTTTGTTGAATCATATGTCCACACTTGTGTAAAATATAAAGTATTATATAAATTTAATATGGTATTTTCAACATTTAAACTGTTTTTTTTTATTAAATCTATAAAAAAATGTGTTCACAAACAAACGGTAGATATATTAAAATCCGTAAGAATCTCATCGTTAAATAAGCATGGTACACCTGAATTATTCCTATCTAAATCTACTTTAATTATCATGGCTTTACGAGCCGAGTTAATGGAAATAGACACAAAATTGCCCAAAATCGGAACCTGAACAGCTGTTGCGACGTAATCAAACAGCTGATGCTATAAAATGCGCTGTAAACAGGACCGCAATAAAAAGGGGCTATAGACTGCCTTACAACAATGCTCGGCGCTACGTGAATATCTAAACAGATACCGCGATGGATTGTAAATCTTAAACAATAAACAGAAAAATTGCGATAAAAACACGCATTAAGTTTACGACTACAGCAATTGGCCAATCTTTAATTGAAATATTACGTGCAGTTGAAGATAAGCAGTTGGTTATTTCGTGTCAGCTCGGATTAATAGCGCGATAAATCTAGCCATACATAGCCGAGTTATTGAGCTAAGTTTTCCGAGTTTTGGCATAACCTATTTACGTCAGGATTCCCAGGCATAATTGTGTCGATTTGTGAAGGTTGTAGCAGCAGTTACCATCAATCTATACTTTATTTCGACCGCTTAACACTTACGGCGCCAGTGGTCTTAATATGCGTGGGCTGTATAAAAACATGACATTTAAAAGTGCGAATAAAAAAAAATCACGCTTTAAAAGCACGCCTCAACATACATTTATCCTATCTCGTATAAAATATCAAAAGGGCAAATTAGTAATCCGAGAATTGCAGATCATCTTAATAAAAATATGGCCAGTTCGTTGCGTTAATTAGTTATTCGCGGTGCTGTGAGGGCCGTAACAATTTGTCGAATCGGAAAAATTATTGTGTTGTACGTAAAGATCGGGCGGGCGCTGAGACTCTCATAAAATTCTGTTCATAAGTGCGTTCTGTTCACAATGCGACGTTTTATTGAGAACCGGGCAGGTGTGAACATTATCTTAATTCAACTGCTTCTGAAACGATCGGGTGCTTCAAGCTTAAATGTTGCAAATTGAATGATCTTTAAGTTTGTTTCGTTTATTTAACTTTTTATAACATAATCTTTACTTATTTTGGAAGGATCTGAGTTCTATATTGCAATGAACAACTGACACAATAAGGCGTTTTTTTTTGTAAATGTGTAAATATTATTATGGCGGTTTTTTTTTATTGATTCTTAATTTACTAATTGTAAAGTTTTAATGTATTCTTAACAACTAAGTTTTATACTTAACTTATAAATTAAACTAATATAACTACCATTTAGATACACTTACAAATAAGAAAATAACATGAACCAAAGCAGCCGACGTCTAAATATATAAAAACACGTTTTAAATAAATATTACAATCAAGGTGTTAAATATATTTACAGTTTAATATAAAAAATATTTAGGAGCATCTAAACATACAAATTAAGACTGTTTTCTTAATGGCATGAATATTTTGTGCTAGTTATAAATATACTGTTAATTTATTTAAATTGATGCAATTAATTTTATTTAATTGTACACGTAATGTCTGCTCGCTGAAAATCCAAATGTGGCACTACTTATAAACGTAATTGAATGAAATAGAAATCACTTTCAACATACAATTGTATTAAAAACGATCTATTATATTCTTGATCGCTGCTATTATAAATAAATTATTCATCGTATGTTCTGAGATTTTTCAATGAAAAAAATAAATATAGATTTAATGGAATTAACTCTGGTACAGTATGAAGCAAAAATCTTTATGTATTTTATTGTCTTAGCAGAGGTTATTGTTTTTAATTTATTCAATGACTTTAGTTGACTATTTAAATAAGCTACAATAGTTCTATTGTTTGGCAAAATATGACGAAGTTTATTATTATTTATTATGCATGAATGAACTTAGTAAAGTTATGGAATAACCGTTTTACAAAGTTTAAATTCAATGTTTTTTTATTGAAATTAGTTATGCTTTGACGGTTACTGAAAAAAGAGAATGATCTTATGATGTTTACTATGGAATCATTACCACAACATAACAATAAAATTACATTCGAAACATTGTTTTCAGATGAATTATTTGGATAATTATCACAATGATTGATCATGACCATCATCATCAGCCAAAAGACTTCCACTGCTGGACATATGTATGCCTCCCTCAAGACTTCCAAAGTGCTTTGTTGGAACCGGCCTGCATCCAGCGCGAAAGATTTTAGTTAGATTTTACAATGATTGATCATGAAAAATATATTCAAAATCTTGTCTATAAATTACAATAAAACTGAATCATTCAATTAAGTAAATTAACTTTTACTATTTTAATTATTTAATAGTACTATTTTAATTGTAATAGTATGATAAGTGTTGTACCTTAAAAAATATATGTAAAAGTCAAATACAGTAAGTTAAAAACTGTTAGTTTTAAATTATTTTAACGTTCGCAGTTTCAGTTACAGAGGGGTTAGCGGGCCAAGCCGGAAGGACGGGGGTCGCCGCCCCCACTGCCCTCAATAGACATCCAGCTCAATAAAGATAGAACCCCACATTCTTGTCTAGAAACAAAGGCATACCGAGCGCGGAAATTAAAATCTTTAATTAACTTGATACTGATATGTACAGTCATTGATAAAAATTAAAAAGTATGTAACTACGGAAGTTTATGGAAGAGAATATAACTGGGTATGAACGTAATTAAGATATTCGAAATAGTTTGGTTATAAATCTGAATAAATACATCATCTACATATAATAATATACCGATGCATTGTTTTTTAGAATAACTAAATCAATTTTCTTGGCAACTTTGGAAAATTATCTGTCATATTTTATCAATCTGGCAATTTATCTATTTGTTTGCGGTTCTTTCGTCAGCCTAATTCGACTATAGACAAATATTCGATTAGTCTATAAAAAATACACTTTCTCTATATAATGCTGTCAAATATGTAAATTAATACGCATAAATATACGGCCTTAGTCCTATGCTGTCTGAAATTATAAATGAAAATATCAAACAAAAATACGTTACACGTAACATTTGACATTATACAAGCGCAATTTTCTCGCAACATATATCATGTCGAGTAATTTCATACAGATATGAAGTATCATGACGCGTGCGTGACGGCGAAAAATGTCAGCAAAAAACTGCACCACACAGAGGTTACTTTAAATTCATATAAAAATTACACCCGGGGCCTTAATTGAAAATTAATTGCCATTATTATTCCATATAATAGCCTAACCTAAAATAGCGTTATTCTGCATTTATGCACGTGCAGGTTTTTGCTCGGGCTACTTATTCAGTGCTAAGACCGTGTTTAGTTTGCCTGTTTGTGGCCACATATTTTCGCGGCGCCGCGGCGTGCGCTCGCATTCATAAACTCGGTGTTTGACCTCTTAAAATTACTTACTGACACATTTTAGGTACACTATTAAAAACAATCGATTGTTGTAAGACACAGTTACTTTTAAAACACTCCGTTCGTTTTAGTAATAAAAAATTGATTCGGTTTAATTTATTGGTAGCACACAGCGCGCGATTGTACTTTCCGATGTAAACATGACGGCGGGCCGCATAATGTTTATGTATAGCAGTCTAAGTGCAGTGCAGAAGGAAATTCTCATCAAAATTCTGCGCGGGCGCCGATGATTCCAACATTCGTGCTTTGACAGTCAAATACATATCTCGTGTGATGCGTGTGAAAAAGTAAAAGCACGTTGTACTCGGTGACAAATATAGATGAAACAAACACTCAATTAAAAATCGAACACTGCCCTACATTCCTCCTAGTGTCGCAATTACTATGGACACGTTTAGACTCCTTCTTCGGCGAGCGATGACAGCTTTGGAGCAATGAGTAAATTGGCGATACGTGTGTCGCATTGAATCACATATTCAGACACTAAAATATCGCGGCAGTTTTTAAATGTGGTAGGTCGCGAGGTCTCAATTCACTACACTTATTACATGTTTTCTTGTTACGTCCGTTGAGGTCGAATAACTAAGCCACACTAAAACTTTGATCAAAAGAACGCCGCCTTAGATAAAGCGAGGATATCTTAATTTCTCAGTCCTTAAATGTAATAAATTATAATTTACGATTGTATTCCAAGACAGCGCTTGGTAAAAAAGCGGTCTTCTATAATAGAAACGTCGTTTTTTTACAAGCGTGTAACGTTTAACTGGAGTTAGCCTTCGGCCGTTTATCGGACCTTCAGTGGCCATTTTTGGAATGAGGAAGAACTAATAAACGTATCGTTGTCTCTTTCTACAGTAATTAACGGAAGTAATGCAAAGGTTCCCAGCATAACTCTTTTCAATTTCATAATATAATATTTTATACTCCATAAAAGATTTTATTTCACTTTCCAACCACGTAAAGGCGGATCTAAATCAATTACCTATGTTTGGTACAACTGAATGAAATCATAAGACTGAGATACACGTGTAACGCAGTGTGTATCGTTAAATGGTAAGGTTTATTAGGCGAGTGTGGTGGCCGCCATGCATCATTGATGTCGACGCGGGCGCAGCTTTCCGTTCGATTCCCGCGGTGAATATTTCAATTTTATAACTTTACGACATCAATCGGGCGTATTGAAGAATTTTAACGACTTTTAAATGAGGCACGAGTGATCGAGTTAACTGAGGGAAGTAGTTCTACGGAGTCTTTTTGTCGTAATCTCTGAAAACAAGTAAGGAGCCCAGCTGATCATAATTGATCATAAACTTAATACAGCAATACGCACATTTTTCACTTTTTTTAAAAGGGGAATATAATAAACAAGCTATTCTGTAAGGTCGGCGACTTTCACAAACTCCAATAAAACACTATTGTGACGTCAATGTGTTTTTATATGCACAATTATAAAGATTCCTACCGAAATAGTGTGATAAACTTTATTGGTCGTTAGAACGAGCACCGAAACAAATTCATGAGTGGTGAGCCGAATGGTCGAGCATTTGTTATGGGTGGTAATTGAAACCTATGATTGACCAAGGATAATTAAAAAGTAGCGAAATAGCAATAAAAGTTAGAACCACCGCAAGCTTATAACAATATTACGTTTGGTTTAATTGATCCAACATTTTATAGGGAAATATTCTTATTTCCAACGCTGTGTTTGTTTTCAAACACATTATCGAGTTTCTTTTATGAGGCAATTAATTTTCAAGTATAAATATATTCAGTTCGGTTTATTAAGATTGTAAAAATATACCTATTGAAAAAATCTCGTGGCTATTAAGCTCATTGATGATAATAAATTATTAGCATTATGATGACTCTTTCGTGTTAACAAACTCCAATGGATCTTGCGTATCTTTTATTAATTTATTTTATATTTAATTGTCAATTAATGTCAATCAAACTGAAAATAAGTCAAGCAGGGAAATAAACAATAGTTAGATAACTCTTAATTGCAATTTTATGTGAGAATCATAATGGAGCCAACGCGATTAACTGACTTTAAAAAGAAGATACATGGTTCCGTAAAACGCTAGTTTCGGCACGAAGCGCTTTATATCTGGAAAATAAATTTGAAATATCCTAAGCTTTATGCATTGTTGTGCAATAGTGATCCCTGCACGTTGAAGTTAAAGTTTGATTTACTACGCTGCGGTATTTCTTGGAGCGTTTATTGAAAATTGTGCTTTTAGTTGATTGAAATAAAATTTCAATTTGTTAACAGCTGTGCGATTTCGCTTTGGAAAGGTATGGCGGCGTTTATAAGAAGTACCTATATGTAGCCGTGTACTTTTTATACGAACTTAAATGTGGTGTAATAGTTTACCGGGAAAGAGTTACTGAAATGTACTCCTCGCGTGGATTCATTTAAAACGTGGCAAGAAAAGTTTTTACGTTTAAATGTTTTATTTTCATATAAATAATTACGAATATTCGAATCTATCCTAAAGCTTTATAATCGCGATTTTAATACAAAGAGAATAAAATGTACAAAAATTTACTATAGGTACGTATAACTTGACAGACGTGTAGATTCGAGTTAGTGAGCCAATACAAGAGTAATAATTGATTTAAATAATTTAAGACTGGACCCATATAATGTAGGGTCGGAATTATATTTGTGTTTATTTATTAAGTAATAATTATTGACTATATTACCTAGATATTGACAATAAAGTCATCAAGCACCACATTCCATAGTATCTATCTGGACATTTCGATAAACGGACACTGGTATACAACTAGTGTTTCGCTAAGTGTGTTGGAATATTCAAATTCACTCTGTGGGGCACCTCCAGTGTGGGATATCGTGCAACGATTAATTGCCCGACAGACATCAACCGGCTCTTAGGGCAGTCATCCATGCGCTCAGCGATAATTCTCATGAACAAAATTCACAATATAAACTTTTTCTCACTAATAACGCGAATGGATATGCAGATAACGTAATTAATTAACAGTTTTTTTTATGAGTATGCTTGCTTAATGCGAGCTAGGTTATTTATTTAATTATAATTAATTGAATTTGAATTCGGTCGTATTAATTGGAGATTATAGAGGTAGGGTTATGATGTTGTTATGTCCGTGTGTTGTATGAATGGGTTGGCTTAGATATTGTTATACAATTGTTACATAGAATAATAAAATCCATTAACAGTTTAGCTAATTACAATTATAGAAGCCTAATTATTCACAATCCTACCCCCTTCTCTTTCTCTACACTATCTTTTTGTCATCTAATAAAATTTGTTTTTATTGGTAACGGCGAACAATCTCAATTACAGGAACTGCTTATTTTACTGAAAAAAGAGACCAACAATGTCTTTAAATTACATATTTTCTTTGGACATAGTTTATATTGTCTAAAGTTTACTTCATTGCACAATCATTTTAATAAACCAAAATAAATCTGATCAATGCAAAGATGGTATTTTATGATTCAGTACATCCGATGTGTTTTTGTTTGAATCGCGTCGCATAGCTGAAGTTGTGTACTCGGCATGGCACACTGGCCTAATATAACGTTTCCTGCGGGTGGCTAACCAACTTGTAATAATGCATTTTACATACTCCAGGCAAAAAAGATGAATTACAGCCCTGTCTTTGGCTTTGAGCTTGCAACAATTTTCTTTTAAAACCGATACACTTGCACCATTTCTACTTGTTTTTGCTATAAGGATAATAGGTAAATTAGAATGTATTCTCACACTTTTTTAATTGTAACAATGTGATAGTAAATTTTGATTCGATATTATTTTTGTTTAAAAGGCAGTAATTACAATATTTATCAGGTGTCTAGTCATGAATAGGTATGTATGTCGATAAATGTGATAAAAAAATTGCAAACTAAGCGATATCATTTCGACGTTAATGTTAAGTTTTTCCAAGGATTATGAAGATTAATTTAGGTGAAGATTTAGTGAACATAAGTATCGCAAGAAAGTGTCTTAGTATAAACGTTATGATGTCGGTGTAATTATACTAAACATTATAGTACAATTATTTAATACTCGATATAATGTTGGGCCGACAATTTCCAATGTAACGCATAATAACATGTGCTATGAAACCAGCTTTCATTAGCGTATGGTCTTACAAGTCTATACAAAGTATATACGATATAATAGCTTTTAGCTTACTATGGGCGTATGTCCTAAGCTAAGTCGCCAATTTTTTCATAATTATTTCATTCATGTCATTTATGTCTCAGCTGTTATTTTTGCTTGTTAATTTTCCGTATTACATTGACAGCTTATGATAGATTGCGTTTGTGCAAATAAATAATTTATTACTAAGAAATAATGTTTTGTAAAAACTTATACTTAATGAATTCAACGATTAGTTTATACGGTTGCAAAAAAGTTACACATACAAAATTCTTATTACATTCCTTGCATAGTAAAAATTGGTTCGATACCATTACAAAAATAGATAAACATTTCTATACAAGAAACACTTATACGTTCGATATGTTTAATGTTAATTATAATTTAGTCTAAAATTACTTTTCTATTTCCAGATGTCACAATCGTCGCTTGACTTCGGCGCCGCAAAAAGAAAGCCCACGTAGATGATGCGGTCGGGACTCTGTATATTTTATCACTTCACAGCTGCGCACCTATGATCGATCTTATCCAAGATGGCCGCCGGCGCCCGCCGCGAACAGGCGGGAAACATGCGCTTGCACACCTCCTCCGCCATACTGGACCCGTCAATCTCACGAATTTGAATTTAGAACACCATTACAACGGTTTTATAATAAACACAAATGTATTCCAATTTTGAAAATTTTCAAAACTGACAAGCGTGCGAACTCGCTGACGGTCTGTACAGTACTAAATTAACAAAAAACTCAGTATGAATGTATTCAAAACTTGAAACCCATAAAATATATTCTCCCCCATTATTAGTTTATGGCTTGCGACTGTTACTGGGCTATTATGTTGTTGTGTTTCTGTGTGTTAGTGTTTGTTTTCATTGTGTGCGGTGTATAAGTAACCAATTTGGGATACCATTACGAAACGTCCCTATTGAGTCAGTGAGTGCATTCTTTTTAAATAGCTTTATTATCTTTTTAATGTAGTTTCGAAGGTAAGTTTTTGTCGCATATTTGTATATTTACTGTTATCTTAATATTTTTGTAAAAAAATTTAGTTGTAATGTTATATTTTTATAATTTATGAAAGCAGATTTTATAAAACACTTGTTTGTTTTTAGAAGGGCTAACAAGAACAATTTGCTCATCATCATCATCAGCCCATATTCGTCCCACTGCTGGGCACGGGCCTCCTCTACTATTGATAGGGTTTAGGCCTTAGTCCACCACGTTGGCCTAGTGCGTGTTGGCGGACTACACACCTAAGAAATTCCTAAGAACGTTTAGGTGTGCAGGTTTCATCACGATGTTTTCCTTCACCGTTAAAGTACGTGATTATTCATTTTGAATACACACATAACTTCAAAAAGTCAGAGGTGTGTGCCAGGGGTTTGAACCCGCGACCGTCGAGATTCTCGACCCCGTGCCTAAACCTCAAGGCCATGACGACTTATGAATCTTATTCAATTATTCATAACTAAGAGTCAAAATGTAATACGTGCTAAAGTTCACAAATAACAAAATCAGTATTAAAACTGTACAAATAACTAACAAACTCTAACGGTTCATAAATTAATATCTTATAATATAATATGTATTATAATTCTCAAAAATTATGTTTCTGTAAAGAGCAGTTGACCGATGTAGAGCCACTTTCGTAGCGTTGCAGCAGACAGTCACGGATGCGCCCGCATTCTGCCAGCCCGTAGATGCACCACATAAACATAACTAGCGGACACACACACACTTAAAGCTCAGACACACACACACGAGTCAACGATCATTACACAGATTCGTTAGTTTTATTTAATGTATTCACAATTATGTAGCTGAATTATGTTGTTTTCATTAAAATTCATGACTCTTTGTCATGGGCTGGCAAATTGTTCGATAATTAGCGGAGATTTTTTTTCACGAAATAATCACTTTTCTCGTTTAAATAAGTATAATTTCTGGACTCACTCCAAACCGCATTTATTTTTGTAAATGAAATTGCATTAGACTAATGATCAGTCATGTCTAGTGATTTAGTGATATATTTTTCAAAAAAAAAATAGCTAAGCAAAGATGATCAAATATATCTTATAACATTGAAGTATTGTCTGTATACTCTTACACTTTATTCATCATCATTCATTCACTTGCCCTGTTCCCAATTTTATTTGGGGTCGGCGCAGTATGTTTTATCCTTCCAAACATCCCTATCAGCCGTCATGTCTTCAGTCACCCCTTTTTCTTTCATATCTTCTCTCACGCACTCCATCCATCTTTTCTTAGGCCTTCCTCTGTTTGTCCATCCTTCGACTTTCATACTCATTACTTTTTTACCAATATATGTTTCGTCCCTTCTCATAACTCTTACACTTTATTATATTCATTATATCTTATTGTTAGATATTATAAAGTATTATTATAATTTATTTTTCTGTTATGTTTAGCTTTTAGGACAACTGAACTAATTTAAATATATATATTTTTATAACTTGGTCTAATTTTAATCAATAGGTAGGTATGTCTTCATAATTTTCTAACTTAGTGATAATTTTATCATCATTCTGTCATTTCTTTCACTAACTCAACATCAAAGTTAATAAAACCTCCTTAAAATTACAAAAAAAAAAACAAAAGAAACTCAACACGAGTTCACGTCGCCGATAATTTCAATATCACGTTTTATTTCAAAAAAGTATGCAAGTGCAAGCCTCGGAGCAGTCGCCAATTTCGGTACCTGTTTAGAAATTATAGGGTCAACATGCACGGAGGTTAGATGGCTCTGAAATAAGCCCCAATAACGAGGTATTGAAATGGACGTGGCGAGATGCGAACATTCATGTATTTGAGAGGTTCTGTACAGAAAAACTCAAAGCCGAAATATGTTTTATTCAAATAAACTACCAATTTTGAATCGTTTAAATAACGTATACTACTGCCGCTTCGGAACGTTTTAATTTGTGTAATCGTGTTTAAATATATAACATAATATATCCCGTTACTGGAAAAAACTTAGGGTAGACTTTTAACAAGTAATAATATAGAAATGATATTTAAAATATTGTTTGTTACTGAATTAATCTTTACAGTAATTATTAAAGAAGTTGTTGGTAGGCCATTAAATGTAGAAAATAATGCAAATCTATCTCTCTAAGACTTTTCTTAGGTTTGTAAGTAGGTATATATTATTTGTTTTTTGTTTTTGTTTTGTGAAGTCTGTTTACTTGCATAAGGCTAGCATGATAGACTAAGGTTCGATTCATAGCAAAGGTATTATAGTCGTGAGGCAATGTAAGTATAGAGAACTGGTTTAATATTTAAAATTTCTTACTTCTATATTTAAATGTAACAACTGAACTCATAACATAATTAGATAACAGTATTTTATTAGTAGTTTGATAAAGCTAGTATAGTTTTTAAGATATTTAATAATAACCGGTCACTATAAATCAATAATTAATTAATGATAAGTTAATAATTTTCATATAGAAATCAATTAAAGTTAAGATATTTCAATCTTGTCTAAATGTGTTTATCGTAAAATTGTCTCTCGCATAATTATGTAAAATTTAGTTTGGCATTTAACTACTAGTATTGGCATACCTTTTATAGTGTTCGCTAATCACTGATCTAGTTGCCTTGATAACGGTTTTAATGAGTTTATAACACGGGTTTAAACGGTTAATAATTTCTTATATGAAAAAATATTTAAATTAGTAAATATTCATGAATGAAAAATAGATACAAAATAAGTATTTCAAAATTGACTATGGTGACTATTGTCATAAGATTAATTAGGTACCTTTTGAATTTAAAAATAAAACATATTTTTTTCGATAGATTGATATATATTTTTTTTAATCAATGAACATTGCTGTCTTATCGTGAATTCAACTAAATGTGATTTAAATGAATTCAAGTACCTAACGCGAATTTATGCTCAATCAAATCCACGTATGTGTTGGAAATTAAAGAATAAAAGTAAAATTTGCATGTAGGAAGTAGGGCTGAGCGCAAGCGGCCCGGGCCGAAACGTGTTCGCATCAGCCGAGATCGGACATCGCGGACAAGCTGGAACTTTTCATACAGCCCACGTCCAACAAGCGTCCTTGTATTGTTTCGCGGCCCGTGTTGCGTGAACCCCGAGTGAAATATGGCTGACAGTGCGACTACTTATTTTTGTTTTATTTTTTCAGTCCGTGTTACTTAATTTTATGAAGTCGCATGAGTTATGAGAAGTGGGACCACACGCGTTGTGTTAATTACACGTTAGTTATTCAGCGCTATGACTGAGATCCGCTGGGCGCCGCACTTATCTGCTGATAAGCAAGACGCCCGCGTTGCTTTCCCATGACTACGTAATATAACGTACTTTAAAATCTAAAGCGGAATTCCAAATTTAAAATTCAAATTTATGAAAATAGGCTTTAATGTGAAAATAGTATTTATATTTTTGTCGAAGACTCGTGCGCGTGCCTATGTTTTCTGTTAGAATGCGTTGAGTCAGAAGTGTAAAAATAAAATTCGCCGGACCGTACGTACAGCGTCTGCGAAATCCGGTGCTTGTCATACAAAAGCATAGTAAACGGCGATGATTGGCCGCACTGCCTCAACCTCAGCCGGTTAGCCTTAGAGTTTTACGACCAACCTCAAACATGTAATGGATTTTTTATGTAGTTCCAATTAGCCGCCGAAAATTTTTTGCTAATTGTAATTGCATTCAAATGCGGACACGAATTTTTTGTATATAGTTACACATTTTTTTATTCCGTCCATTTTTATTTTTATAAGTTTTTTTTTCCATTAAATAAAGTTTTTCACATTGAATGGGAAAAACATTGGGCGCTTTCTCTTCGGTTTATTTATTCACGACTTTCATCTGAAGACAGACGTACGCATAATCTTATGGTCATTTGTCGGGTGGTCAGTGGCACTCTTAAGTTAATAATAATGCGCCCAAACTAGACCGGGCCATTGACCCAAGCAGGCGGCAGCGCGCGCGCTCCTCAGCGACACGTGCCGCTAAAATGACGCTACGTGCCACAAGAACATGCGGAAATAGTATTAAGATTTAGATGTTTTTTTTATGTAATAGTAATATCTTATGACACTCCGATTTAGAAAAAGTTTTTCTATTCGAAAATATCAAGGAGGTTTACAAGAAAATCTTTTGAATATTAATAAAACATTCCTAATTTAAATCATTGTAAATTAAAATACTGTAATTCACTTGCTTTATACATCAAAGGTTGTGAATTTCACCGATTCTTTGATTATAATCTTTGAATTTTATTTCCATAACAGTCCTTATTCCAATAGGACCTTATTGGAATATGAGTGTTAGAAGATTATGCTTCCTTATATTTAAGCTTATAAAATACACAGTATTACATTGCTGATGTATTTTGAGTTGTGCATTTTATAAGCAAGCAAGAATTTAATACACACTTAACTTAATTCTAATATACCACTTTCCGTTCATCCATTTTCATCAGTCTCTTATGATACTTTATTTTCATACAACATAGCCTTTTATTAGTTAAAAACAATTTTTTAATCTTTTGTAAATCTAATTGGGGAAAAAAGTATCAAGTTGTAGAACAAGAGTCTTATACGTACGGCACAATGTTTAATAATGGGTAATTTTCTAACAATTCCTTCATTCCAATAACACATGGACATGTAATTATAATTATAATAAAAAAATATTATTAATTGTTTCCCGTGTTTAAATCTCGATTGTAAAATTGACTCTTACATTAGATTTGTAAAAAGAAATGTTATATGAATAATTTTACTGGAGTAAGAATTACTGAAAGCACTTCATTTGGTAGATAAAAAATATTATAAGGATGAATGATTTTTAAAAGTTAAGAATCGAAATATATATTTCTAAATAAAAAGTGTTAATTGTTTTGTATGCATCTAACATACATATGAGTAGCATTGAAATGTTTTTGAACAAGCTGTTAAAATTTATACAATTGTAAAAAAATCATTTTTAATATAGGCATGTATATGGGAGGGATAATATGTTAAATATTCTAAATAAATCTGATGTTTAATTAACCTATAAAAAAACGTTAACATAAAGTTGTAAATTCAATAAAGTGATACGAATTTGTCAAATAAATTCAGTTTATATTCAATTTCAATACACAATTATTTTATATGATACTAAAACGAGTAATTTAACGGCCATTCCGAGATTTTGATGTCCGCAATAAAATTATGAATGGCACTCAAATCTGTCCCACTAATAAGGTGCTAACGAGGGTCGTTCGTTTTATGTGCGTTTTATTGACACTTGAGTCGACGCTACCTGCCGCCGTTCTTATTGGTCTCCTACGAGACTCGAATGGAGATTCTCATTCGGACCGGATTTAGCGCCACTGGCTCGGTGCTTGGTAGCGTCATTTTAGACCTGCGCCGTTCTGAACAGAATTTTTTGGGACTATTTGTTTGTAGCTATTGATTAATTGTGTTTTTATTCGCTGGAGATAGTAGTTTAATTTACATTTAAGTTACTTATAAATTTAGATTTGTTTATCATTTTTAATTTATTGAATTTTATAGAGAACTGACCTGCTATAGCCATCCAAGGGTAGAAGGTATGGTTGGTGGGCTGATGCTGCACCGGCTGCGCCGCAGTGGCCGCGGCTCCTGGCAGCGCGCACTGGTTCCCCCACGGCAGGGCTCTTCCCGGACTCGAGGACTCGCTGTACCGCGCCTCGGGAGTGCACGCCGCTGGCCTCACCAGGGCTCCCAGTCCCGAGCCCCACGCCTCCTTACCGCCATAACCATTCTGCTGTTCGCCGCCTGGTTTGGAGCAGTCTGCCTTAGGGTATTGTTGCTCGCCAGCATAGAGCTTGCAGGCGGCCGCCACCGAGGCATCATAAGGCGAGTCCTGCGGGCGCGGCTGGTGCAGCGCGTGCGGCTGGGCATAGGTGAGGCCGAGCGGGAAGCCGCGATACTGGTCGCCGCCGCCGCCGCCCTGGTGCACGCCGTGCGCGCCGTAGAAGCCGCCCTGCTCGAAGTAAGAGTTCATTCTGATGGGTCACCGACACTAACGTCACTTGGGGAACACTTATGTCATCGCGGCCCCACGCGCCACGATAACGCGACCTCCGCCAATGTCACTCCAAATACGGACAATGTAATTTAATTTTATTAATTTTATTGCCTCTTAAACGTCACTCAAGCGTCATAATGGGCTTCGCCGGCGATAAAGGCCAGTTGACGTGTGTTTACTTTTTACGATTATTTTACGAGTCGGGAGCGCGTGCCGCGGGTTTTACGACTTTTTAAGCGGTTTCGTGTGTGGCGCCGGCTCGTCTCGCGCTCGGCCGTGCTGGCGTACGTGGTGTCAGTGCTGAGTATGGGCGCAGTCGGCGCAGACGGCGGTTCAGGCGCGAGTGTCGCGAGCGAAGTTTGGTGTCGCGTGTGTCGGGAGCGCGCGGCTGAGTGCCGTGTGCGACCGGCGCGGCTCGGCTCACGCAATCTACTGACACCGAGACACGCGCGCCGCCCCGCGCGCTGCCGGCCTGCCTGCCATCGCAACGCCAACCATTGTTCCGTCCCCTTTTCGCTAATGACCATAAATATTATCAGTTACGCTCTCTTTTCCCTTTCTTATCACTCCTCCTGAAGCACGTGGTGGTCAGCTCTACGTCCACCGCGTTGACCTCTTGCACTGATTAGGATATAATCTCGATACCGACGAGTAATCACTGCACCTGACGTGCCTAGTCAGTGATAAGAGTTATCCCACACCCACAAAAAATAACTTGAACAAGTGGCACTTGTGCAAGCTGTTAAATAATTGTCGGGAGCTGATCTTAATCGGGTAAAAAAAAACATCAACAAAACCCAAATAATGAACACAAGTGAAAAGTTAAGCCGCAAAAGTCGTAAACTCATAAACGTACAATTAGTGAAACGGGCGAGTAAAGAAAAGATTTTACAACCACTCCTCGACCGTGCCACAATGAGCGCGCAGTATCGTAACAAGGTGCTGAATAGAGTGAGAAGTCGTAAAGATGATTATTATTTCTTCTACTACCTGTTTTTACGAGTGATGTCGCTGTTACTGTCGCTCGTGCGCTATCGGCGCAGGCGGGAGCGTGACGGCGTATATTCATCGGAGCGCTTATCGCCGGCACGGAAGCGAGGTTGGTATAGCGGTCTCTGTTGCGCGCAGTGCGGCGCGTGCACCAAAGGCGCACTATCGAAGGGTAAACAATAGCGCATTATCGCAAAAGCGCTCAGTTCGCGCGTCCAAATGAAGTCATCAAACGAATGAATGGCTGGTAGTGCGGCCTACCCCGAGACATGCTCGCATTTTTATTGTAGTCACCTCTTTAAACAAATATTTACAGATAAAGGCCGCCGTGCGATGCGGTGATTTTCAACGCACATGTGGCCAACCGTTTGGGGTATCTGTACATGTACCCCGTAACAGGTCGCTTTAATGACTAGTTAACGAGATACGGTGCAGCTGAGATGGCTCGTGACGAATCGAATGAGTTTCTATGATTTTGGAAACTTCTTTTTAAAGTTCATGCATTATAAAAAATATATTTTAATTAATTAATACAATATTTTATCTTCCTTTACTATATGTTTTTCCTTGAAGGCTTCCCCCATCCTAAAATTTCACAAGTTTATTTACAAGTAAACTCAATATTTAGTTGGTATTACAAATATTTAATTTTTTTCTATCTTTTTATATACAACATGTTTAAATTGTTTAGAAATAGGCCGGTGATAATGAAGAAACTTTTTGTATCATATAAACTAAATATTATTTCCAAGATAACATTACAATTCCAAATCGTAAAATTATGTGGAGACAGGTTAATAAATAACGAATAAAATGTGACTGGATGGTAGGTACCTACTTGAGGTTGTATTGACACGACTCACTGTCCTTTTTGTGCAATAGTCTCTTTTAACAACGTTAAGGTCTTCGTAAAAACCTTTAATATTTACAGTTAGATACTGAATTCGATTTATTCAGGTAATTAAAATTATTTGCATCGAAAAGCTTAGTTCTTATAAAGTACGTTACTATGTCCAGAAAAATTCTTAAAAGTAAAGCTTGAAGTGTACTCGTATCAAAAGATTTCACACTCATATTGTCATACTGTGAAGCAATACAATATGAATTAATCGAAAATAAATATCAAAAATCAACTGAGCACACCAAATAAATTTGAAGATAAAAAAAAACATTAGTTGCTATTTAATTTATCAAATTATTACACTACTTGAAAGAATAAACCAGTTATCATTTGGAAAAATTAAGGAGTAGGATGTACTAAAATAGCTTTTTAAAAATTATAATGGATCTAATTTCTAATCATTACCTATTGTCGATTGGACTAACTTAGCATTTCTCATGCTATATTGAATGTCCTAAATGCAACAGCCTGCTCAAAACATTATTTAGTCGCATTATTTCATTGAATCAAAAGACGATAGGATTACTTGTACTGGTAATACAATCGTATTAGCATATTCGTCCTCTCCCGAGTAACCACTGAGGTATAAGGAGTAAAAACTTCCCTAGGGATTAGTGGCCTATGCAAGTGTGTCGCTTTCCGGAATCAGCCTCTGACAACGAGGGTTGACTGATGAGTTACGTCATTGGAAAATGAAAAAATAATTATGCGACAGCGAAGTTATTACGTTTTAACTTAAAATTAAGATTGTACTACGAATCTAAAATGATAGACATGCCCCATCCTACTTATTAATTTGTATTGCGGTAGAATCATAGACAAAAGAAATAGTCATAGTGTTAACAGACAGAAAAAGTTGATTCCATAATTCCAAAATAATCCAGAAAACCATAAAGTAAAATAGCCAAATAAATACACCCAACTATTATACACTGCTTGACAGCCAATTAAGGCAACACTTGTGGGCATCCGAAACTACCAGAGATTTTCGTTGTCACAAAAACTCCGACCCGAAACAAATATTTGTGGATCACAGCATTAGCTACAGTGTATGGCAACCGTGGTCCTTCAGAGTATGACCAACAGCACTACAAAGTCTTGTTAAAGTTCTCTAATTGACTTTCGTGATTGAGATTGTGAATAGCTCAGATAAAAAACTAAATTATGTGAATGAATACGTATATATACCTAGAAACTGTTTTTAATATGTATAAGGAGTTTATTGCTCATAATTGACACACTATTTCATTACTTTGCTGGTTGTGATAAAAGACATACTAAACATAGAGGTAAAAAGGAAGGTTCTTTTTCTCATTTCTATTTACACTTTTTTACAAGTAAAGATACTGACAATGGTGTGTTTTAGAACTTACGTAAAATTCATTTTTATGCCAGACTTACTTAAAAAAACTAGCTGAAATACAAGCTGTTTTGAACCAGCATCTTCTAGTTTCGTAACTGGCTTACGTACACTGCATTTGCGGTACTTCCATAGAAGCCCAAAAACGTTACACGATAATTGCAAATGTCTAGTTTATAACTGTTTATTGTGGGGTCAGTATATTCTCATTTATATGTCACATTGCTTTTGTTAAATAAAGATTTAAAGCTTAAAGATTGTTATTCCAAATTTTGTAAGGCAAGCTGGGCTTTTGGGCTTATATGGAAGTACCGCCACTGGTCCACTGCACTAAGTAAACTTTTAACAAACTGTACTATCTTCAAGTACTGTTATGGCATGTAATTGTTTATAATTCCGCATAAAAAAATAGTAAAAAAGCATATCATAGCGACTTAAAGTATGTCGTGTTTCAGATCAAAAGTTGTTATGCAGTTTAATAATTTCTACGGCTCCTTATACGTTCATTTTGAACTGAATTGAACAGTCAAACTCGGTGTGGTCATTTGGTCGAGGCTATTTAAAAAAGTCGTGACCTAAACTACTTTGATAAGTCAAAACTGGGTCACTTGACCACGAACTATTAATGCCATATGAGATTTAAAAATTAAAATAATTTTACATTTATTTAAAAAATAATTTCTTTTCTAACATTACCTACTAATCGACAATAAATAAATCAAAACAGAATCGACAAATGGGAAACTACATATCTAACGTAAAGAGACCAACACCGAGTATGGACATGACAAAACTTACTAGTGTCAGAAGTCAAACGCAATTTTTTTTAAAGCATAAGAGTGCAATGCAATTAAAAAAAAAAACATCAGTATGAGCCAGTCTGCATTTTGAGTAAAAACGAAATGCAAGACAAACCCGAATGAAAGGGAATATATTACGACAATTTCACAATAGTCTAAAACTCTAAACAGACTGCATCATGGAGCTCTCCAAAACTGCTGTAACTCGTAGACTTAATTTAAGTAGTACTAATGCTACTTTTACTGACTATAGGAGCGAGCATCTTTAATACGATATAGGTAGGTACATTCAATGATACATTTCGTAGATATTTGACCAAAAGACGTGTAACATAAAATTATTTGTATTTTTATTTATTCAAATCATGTTTAAAAGAACATATAAACAGGGTAAAACCACTACTTTTTGTAATAAGTAATCCATAAAACGAAATTGTCGAGTAGCTTCTTAAAGTGCTTCTTAAAAAACTAATGGTAAACGCACAAAATTAATTTTAAAAATGCAATAGATATGTACACAGTACATGATACATTTATGTATCTGGTGCCAACCCAGTTTCCAGAGTCTTAGTTCGTTTGTTCTAGAGTCACCTGATAATACAGGTTCGCAATTAACGACCTTCTTGAACTTCCATTGTAGTAATAAGTGGCCATATTATCAAATGCTGAATGAAAAACTTGTTCTATATTTAATAAAAATTGTTTAATATTACATACAACTAAAGGAAAGAAGTCCAGTAACCGTATACCGTACAACGGTATACTCGATTTATATCAATTTTTTTAAATTAATAAATGACGAGGAGAAAGACTAGGTAAACATTGCTAATTTTGAGTAGAGATTAGTGGTGGAAACGCTGTATAAAACATTATTTTTTTTAAAAACAGAAAACTGTTATTGACTGATAAAAAAATTAAATCGTTATTAAAGTTAAATGAGCATACTTCATTCGTTTGGCAAACAGTAGACATAAGACTGTACCGAGTTATACTGAGTAATCGTTAACTTAAGTTTATAATAAAGACGAACAATGAATTAAGACGTTTAAATGATAAACAAGCTGTGTGGACAAGGTAAGATGACACGTTCTAAACGTACTGGCTATCCGAAACGAGGGGGTTAGTTAACATGTGTTAGATTTGTTAAAAGCGAACTATGAAGCCGAGACACGGTTTAGGTGAGACATCTCTGACCAATTGAGATTACGTGTGCATAGTTTTTGTCTTTTACTCGTATTACAATGTTAATGATTTCAGAGGCCTTCATCGTTGAAAGGATAAACAGAAGAGAATTTGTGTGCCCATGTTTCGCCAATGCAGCGTCCCAGTCCCAGCGAGCGGCGAGCTTGTTACAGTTTTTCGAACACATGTCTAGATTCCGAGTTACTACTCGAAACACTCAAATTTTGTTGACTTTGAAATAAAATGATTATCTAATATTTTTAAGTGTTTGATAAATAGTCATATGGTCTTTAAATTTACTGAGAAAGCTTAGATGCTTTGTAGAATACATTTATTTTGAAATCGTCAATAGGCAGCTAATAATATATTTTTTGTTAATTCTGAAAAATGTTCTATTTTGAATTACTATTGTATTAGAAATGCGTACTGAGACTTACGGACAACCTAATGACACTTTGCCTGGCCTGGGAATCGAACCCTTGTACTTTAGACTGCAGTCTAGAACTAATCTAGTCTAGTCCTGCAGGACACATCTTATGCTGCAGATCAACGAAGCAGACAGTTATGGTAACTACAATATTTTGTTGACTGGTGAAAAAATGCTTTGGGTTGAACTTTTCTATAAAATTGATATGCTGAGGCAGATCTAGTCCAAATAGAATTTTACGACTGCCTTATACCAGACTGCTTTGAACCCATTTGAAATTAACAGCTTTTTTTACGTACGATAGGTAAAATAGCCAAAGGAACATCAGTCGCAAGTGGGAAACAACCTTTTAGAATTTTTAGTTCATCGATTAATTATCATTTTATTAGTTTCCATGGGCGGTGTTGATCAGATGGTCCGCCTACGGATCTTTTAACACAAACACTCACTCTATTACTGAATGAAAGTAATTTGTAAATAGAGGTATGTTTCTGCACCGACTTTTCACCGACTGCGAGCCACGAGTTGCTACTGGAAATATCGTACCTAATGGAAAAACTCAACAACATTGTCCGAGCCTAGGGCTCTCGATCACAAATCGCACACTAATGCAACAAGCATGAGATATGAGTTTGAGTCTGAGTATTCATTTTTATCTACCCACATAGATCTATACGTCATATCAACTTGCCGTTAATGGGCAGTGGTCATAATCCTACCCTAGTCACTATTAATCCTCTCAAGCAATAAGAAAATGGTCAATCTGGCTGATCTAGAGAATATGCTCTAAAAATACTGTAGACTAATCTTGGGTAAGCAAGTTTCCTCACGACGTTTTATTTGCCAGATTTATGGTATCAAAGGAAATAGTTGACGTCTTTTAAATTAAGCCACTGCCTCCTACTTCTTCAAAACTTTAGATCACTTAAACGTTTTCAACAAATCTGATATGATCATATTATGTTACTTATTATATTATTTTTATTCACAACGCTCTTGTATACAGGCTTGACATCGTGATCATTGTGCATGTTAAAAGCATTGTGAATTGTATAACAATTTGTGACAATAATTAGTAGAATAACTACTTGTGTCCTACGGTTTAAACCACGTTAAATTTAATTTTCTGCAAAAAAGTAGCCTTTGTTTAGGCCAGGACGTCATTATTATGGATGCATAACACATTTTAATCAAATTAATGCAGGCGATTGAGCGTGAAGAAATAACAAAAATGCAAATAGACTCACAGACTTCTCTCCCTTTATAATATGATTGGGATTATATGAAGACGGCTCATGTAAATACGTTAAAAAAATTCCAGACTCCGTGCTGTTACTGAGAATTTCCTAATGGAAAAACTCAATAACACTTTGCCTGACCCGGGAATAGAACACAGGACTTCTAGATCGCACGGCACATACCTACTTGTACCGCGAGACTACGAGGCAGTCGTGTCTGGGAGTTTATGAAACCAAAAAATTGGACAGACTCATATCCTTGAAACGAGACAGGTAATATACAGGGTGTATTCAGACCGTGATCGGAAACTAAGGCTGGTAATAGCTAAGGTGATTACAAACCCCCTGGCGTTAAAGAAAATTCTGACAAAAAATAAAAATTTTGACGTTTTCCATACAAACCGCGTACATTTAATACCGATGGTTGTATGGAAAACGTCAAAATTTTTATTTTTTATCAGAATTTTCTTTAACGCCAGGGGGTTTGTAATCACCTTAGCTATTACCTGCCTTAGTTTCCGATCACGGTCTGAATACACCCTGTATGTAGGTACATAGTATGGTTCTAAAACTAAGTGTGGAAAGTATAAAAAATTGAGAAAGTCTCCTGTATTACATGAAAGGTTTGGACGTTCCAATTGACTGAGTGCGATCTGGTTTCCAATTGGATCTCATTAGATTGCGCAGGTCGCAAATATATTATTTCTCAAATTAAGTTCCTAATATTTACATTACAGACAAATCTTAAATCTACTAATATTTATTCATTTATAAATCTTCATACATACACTCACGGCCCTTTCTCCGAAGGGGTAAGATAAAGTGAACAACCAAGTTCAATCTTCTAAATTTTATTAATGCGCACGTCAGATACCTTGCTGCTACTGATATTTTTTTTTAAAACAAAAAACGATTACAATTTACCTGACCCGGGACTCGAACCTGGTACCTTTTAATCGCACACCACATTAATTCCTCGAGACCAAAAAGGTAGTCCGTTAAATTCCACGTCTATCTACACAAATTGTTCCCATCTAATATCATCATCATCTTCCAAAACGAAACTAATTTAACGAGCTCTTGTGAAACTGGCAAAATGGAACGTCGTGAGTTCTCCGTACCAAGGGCAAAGATTCTAAACTCCGACCTCGACGACCTCGCACTCAAAAAGGTAAAAAAGGCAATTTCGACTACCGGCATCGCTATCATCAAACGTACAAAAAATCCCAAAGGCACATAAGAGCGCCAGATGCGGTATTCGCACGAAGTTGCGCAGGCGCAGGGCACGCGTCCGCTGCCGCGCCTGCGCCGTCGTAAACACGATTTTTACTACCACTCGAACACTCGTAAACGTCACGTGAATTGCGCCGTTTGTAGAACTCCCAGTAAACACCGCTCAGATTATTTCGAATACGCCTCTGGGGCTAAACCTCGATATAAATTGGAAACTTTATGGACGCGGTCGGCGGACGCACGTGGATTGTTATTATGCCGTTCTTTGGACGTTTATTGAACCATTATTGACTTGTTTAAAGTATCACCCGTTTAATAGAGATAAAGGAGCCGTTGATGCTTTATGGCTTCATCGTGTGGGGATAACGATTGCTCGGTCGCCCGGCGTCTAGATCGCGGTCTACACTCGCTCGCTTTATGACTGTAATTTTCCTTTTTATTGAGTCTCGTGTTATGGCAACAGAATTAATATCAATCAATGTGAACATTGTAATGCTTTATGATGTCATAATTTATGAACCGCCGAGCTGAGATTAATGTTAAGCTTTGCTGATACAAATTATGCGGCGCTCATGCATTGAATATTTTAATGTGTTAAAGCTGTTATTAATTTTATTTATGCAATGCCGACAAAGTTTATTATTTCGCTTATTGCTTAAAAATGTATAAAAAAAATAATCTCATTAAAAAGCACTGCATTCTTGCAGTCAAGATACGGTAGCTCCATCTGGATTGAAATGCCAAAAACTTTTAAATACAACAAAATGTTTTAATACTTTTAATAATCTCTTCAAATATAATTGCATTTTAAAGTTGAATAATCGTATTATTGATACTCAATACCACATAAACATTATGTTATTATCTAAAGGGTTGATAAGCGCCATCTAGTGATAATGCCTTGCAATAAAACAAGGCGTAACACATCACAAGTTCCCTAACGGCCCTGTAATGTTCCGAGGAAGGTTAAACACGCGCTGTAGCAAAAGTTTGCATTTACATCGCATCCATTTAGTTAAACTGACCAATAAAATAAATAGTGTAAAATAATCAAATCAAAACTCGTAAAATGACAAAAATTATAACTCGATATCAGGGGTCATTAAATTGTTGCTCATTAAAATCTTTATCAAACAAAACGATACAAGAAAATTATACACAGACGTGTTGGAGACGGCTATTTATATTGTAATGATTCAGTTTTACGATCGTGCCATAATGTTACGTAATGTCACGTGTTTGTATGAAAAAGCGACATAAGTGCCAATAGAAAAGCGATAACGTGAACATAAAAGCGAATTTTATTGCTTTATTCATCATTCAGCTATATAAATTCATCAAGACACTTGTTAATCATAAAATAAATCTTATTACAGAGTAAAATGATGTTTAAATTGACGACAAGCGTTTTATTTTCGTCATAACAATAAAATTTATTTTTACGAGCGCCGCGCTAGTGTGGCTTTATTTAGCGCCATCTCGCGGTTTCTGTTCACACCACGACGTCACAGCAGTTGGGTGACGTCATTGGATTGTGACTCCGATATTAGGCTTTTTACGAGGCGCTCACAACGCTTGAATGAATGGACTTGTAAATGTGGATTTTTGTGATTACTTTAATATGTTATCTTGTAAAAAACTCTTTTATCGCCACTGCACTTGTCTAACCCCATTAAAATGTATATAAGTACGTTGTTTATGTTTTGATACAATAAATTGTGTTGCGGAGTAGCTGTTAGGCACACTGTAAAAAACTATTTTTTATTAAGCACGTAATGCGTGTAATGTAAATTATTACGAAGAAATGGACACATAAATTAGATAAATGTTAATCTAATAAATATTATTGATTTATGCTATAATAAATTATTGAAATAAGCTTATTTCATTGAAAACATTTGCGGTTATCTTACTTATTGAATTATGCACTGGCAACAACCGATACGACACTAGAAAAATAGTTACAATGTATTTCTAAAATAATGAGTACTGCGACCTTTTCGCGACGATTCAAATGTATGGAATGGTTATAAATAAAATAAGGAGAAGTAAATTAGGTCACGCTAGACTAGTGAGGTCACCCGGCGCCGCTCCCCAGGGATAGAATGAGCTCCGAGACGTATCTTCGGTGCACACACGAGCGTACCGTATTGTCCCCACGCACTTTTCCTATCCACATTAAAACTAAACAAACTTTGCATAAATGTCTCATTCACGCACATGGAGCGGTTACGTCCGCCGTTAATGGTGCCATCTCTCTCGCACCCAGTCCTCAAAATGGCCTCCAAACGAGATATTTTGAAGGAACGACGCCAACTTTTGTTGCTGTAATGGGCGGAGCGTGCATGCACAGATACGTATTCGGGTTAGAGGAAGAAAATTCCAATGGTACGTATTGAAGGGTAACACTCGTTGAGAAACAAGTACGTCTTCAACTTTTATATTTCTAACAACTTTTATATTTTAAAATATCAATCCGTCTTGCAACTGACAATTCCAACGACTGAGCTCGAACTGCTCAGCGACACCATTTTTATACACATCAATTGACGGTCTTATTTTTAAATATTTTTATAAAGTCCAATAATTAATTTATATTAATCAAGATTATATTCTCATTAAAGTTATTGACAATTTTAATTATACTTATAAGTAATAAAATCATCAATATGCAATTTTACTATTACTACAATAATTTAGTAAAAGGTCTGTACGCATAAGCTTTTAATAATGTAAATATATAATATTGTAAGGTATTATAATGAAATACATTTATAATTACTAAATATTACTATTTAGGCTAACAGTATTTTAAGTCCGTATTTTTTTGGCATCACAAACAAATCATCATGAAGGTATATAAGTAATTAAATTAGTAGAAATAAAAAAAATTGTCTTAAGGTCTTGGATTTTATTTTGATTGTACTTCTTTTGGCGTGTTAGGGAAAAATGATGACAGTCAATTTTTACGATGCGCGCGCATACCGTCATGAAAGTTACTCAAAAAAAGTTTATATGTTTTAGATTTTAAAAATGTAGAATAGTGACAGTAATAAAAAGGGATTGACATATTTCCTCCTCCTCCTCGCATCGTTTTCCTCATTGCTGAGGGTCGTGATCCCCTGCACCAACAATAGTCGTCCTTCTTACTATGGCGCGCCACCTGTTCCTATCTTTGGCATCGACATATTATTATCATATTGACATATTTATTAGTTGTCAAATATTTATGAGTACGTAGAATAAGGAGAAAGATAAAATTTTAGTATAACTTCTAACATGTGTACACACACTTTCTTTTAATTTGAAGTGAATTATGATTCTAATTGAGTTTTAACTAGGAAGGAAATATTTTTTTATTAACGCCTTATTAACCTGATATATAAAAGCCTATATAGGATTTACACTTTATTTATTGTAGTCGTTATTAAAGCGAATAGGAATATTGTATCACCAGGAAGTAAAACTTATTTAGGTGAATCAACAATTGTAGTTTGTCAGCATAAACACATACCATGACACGGAGGAATAAAGAAATAATAAAACAATAGGAATAATACAATAAGAATACCTGCTCTTGACTGGACATATTCATATAGATATTATGTGGTGATTTGAATTACTGCTTCTCGTTTTTTTGTGCCATTCCTAATAAACTTCAGCAAATGTTTTCTTCATGAGTTTTCTTAGTAAAAAATAAAATAAAATAAATTAATATTATTTATTTAAAACTTGCAGTAATCTCTCAGACGATAGTTAGTTTTCAATATATTTATTTCGTACACCTTTGGCAATCTTTATTTGTGTGTAAATAAAAGTATAAATTGTAAACCAAGACTTTCATTTCACCATCAACCCATATACGTCCCACTGCTGGGCACGGGCCTCCTCTACAACTGAGAGGGTTTAGGCCTTAGTCCATCACGCTGGCCTAACTTGCGGGTTGGCGGACTACACACCTAACAAATTCCTGTGAACTTTTAGGTGTGCAGGTTTCATCACGATGTTTTCCTTCACCGTTAAAGTACGTGATAATTCTTTGTGAATACACACATAACTTCGAAAAGTGAGAGGTGCCTGGGTTTGAACCCGAGACTGTCGAGATTCTCGACCGTGCGACTAAACCTCGAGGCCATCACGACTCACATGTTGTTACATAGTACAAATATATTTATAAATGCAAAATACTGACATAACATTTAAAAACACAGATTATTATTACACAAACAGTTAAAGTAAAGACAAATAGTACATAAATTATAATCGTTCAAAAATTCATGATTCCATAGTCATCAATATATATCTTATCGTCAAATACAAACAAACAACATTGTCTTTTTGGTTAAGTTATTACGATAGTCTAAAAAAATCTTAAAATTAAATCAATCACAACTATCTCATTTATAGGAAATAAATTCATAAATTAAATATAACATTTCATGGTTAATGATTTTTATAATAACTATATAAACGAAAATATTTCCCTATTGTTAAGAGAACAAAATAGACATAGAATAGTATTGAATACTTAATAATATCCATCTTTTTATGTCTAATAAAACAAAAAGTACGTTTACTTTAATAAATATAAGTATTAAGATGTAAATTGCATGTTACTAATTAAAGTGAAACATAATATTATTACCAATCATGTGTTTTATTTCCTTATTCATCGTAAATCATAAAAACTAGTATTATAAATTATTATTTATTTCCAAACTAGATGCGTCCCTGACTGCAAGAATTTGGATATGGCGACCGATGTGCCGCGTCGACGAGCATTCAATGTGATTTTAGCTATTTAAAATGTCTCCTTAATGTTTTTAATCGTTCTGTGTATGTTTAGTGCAAAAATAAAAGTTCATTTAACGTATAAACGTGTTAATTTAGTGTGTTACGTACAAAATATCAATTAAATTATTCAAATTGTATTGTGTTTGCCGAACATACACCGTTTCGGTTCTGCGTGCACGCGTGATAGAGACCGATAGTGTGTCTGTCTCGCTTGCACTTATTGTAAGATACGTAAGTGAGAACTACCTATTGAAGCGATTTCAACGTATTGTATTTCCTGTTTTTTAACAGTAATTATTCTGTTAATTTAACTAATTTGATAGAACAGCGTGTAGAATTTGATTCTTAACTAGAAAATTTTCAATTACCTATAACTAGGTTGTAACATTTAAACTTGCTCCATAGTCTTAATATTTAAGTTTATTTATTTTTGTGATATAAAGTAAAAAATATTTTTTTAATTTTACTAATTACTAAGCAAGTAGAAGTAACTTAATAAATAAATAAGTGTTCAATACAATTAGTCTGACAAATAATTTAAAAATTGAAAACGGATCTAAATACGTTAGTTATTCAATCAATAAAAATAAGATTGATTATTTCTAAATATGGTTTTTTTTTTTTTTTATTTTATTATCACCCGATTCATAAGGCATAGATTTAATAGAGATCTTGCAGGGGCAAAATTACATATTTAATATTCTTGGCTGTACAGCATACATAGTCTACTTACCTATAGGTAGGTATAGATAGGTACCTAATCTACGCATAAATATTACTATCCATTCCTCCAATATCAAATGGCTCATGTGTAAATGTGAATTGTAATTAAAATATCATTGGAGTGATTAAATTCTAGACCACGTGCGTGATCGGCGTTGTTCCCGGCAGTTTCCGACGGCCGCGTACAATTTTACTAACGTAATGCTACTTTCACAAAATTTTGATGTGTTAGAAATCTGTTTTTTTTTTGCTATAAATGCATTAAATTTGCACAGGAAGTTGACATAACGTAGTTTTCTGGATTAACACTTTACACACCGTTTAAACAAAAGTTAACAATATTGAAAACAACATAATGCATAGAGGACAATAGATGGTGTTATTTATTTCATAATCATCATCAGTCCCAGTGCTGGGCACGGACCTCCTCTACAACTGAGCGGATTTGAGGCCTTAGTCCACCATGCTGGTCTAATGCGGGTTGGCGGACTACAGACCTAAGAAATAGGTAGGTACCTACCTAAGAACTTTTAGGTGTGCAGGTTTCCTTACGATGTTTTCCTTTACCGTTAAAGTAGGTACGTGATATTGCATTGTAAATACACACGTAACTTCGAAAAGTCAGAGGTGTCTGGGGTTTGAATCCGCGATCGTCGAGATTCTCGCGTGTCTTAACCTCGAGGCTATCACGACTTACCTATATTTATTTATTTCATGCTTTTTATACAATTACCAACGTATAAAGGCGGACTTAATACCCAAGACATTCTCTTCCTATCAATCTTGATGAATTGAATTGGTGATGCAGAGATAAAAAAGTAGGTGCATAAACATTGATATGGTGAAAACAAAAACAATATTAAGTAGACCAATAACAAAACACATATAAACATACTATCGCTTAAAGCGGTTTCTTCTTAGTTATGCAAAGAAGAATGCCCATTTCTCCATAAGGTTCTTGGGTCGCCATCGTGGTGGACTATAGCCCTAACCCTCGCAAGAGTAGAGGTGTGTCCAGCAGCGCACCTACACGGGAAGTAGCTTTAGGTATACATAATATATAGACAAAGAATGCAAGCAAACAACATGATGACCGCTTTTTTTTCTCTCAAGGGGAAAGCTACTTTTGGCTCTACTTCCCGCCAGCCCTGGGGGAGGGGGGTGAGAAGCGTATATCGGGGTCACCGGCCTTCTAGTCTGGCCATCTTCGCGCCGAATGGGGCGACCACGGTGTATGGGCGAGAAGCACCCACAATGATGCCCCAGAACATGATGACCCCTGCTCCATCGCTGTCTACATATTTGTCTAGAATTATGTCAGTTCTTATAAAAGATGGAGAAAATCTAAAGATTTCTTGCCTTAGAAAAAATATATGGTAAAAAGTATTATTAACGTGGATTTTCTGTTAAAAAAAGAACCACCTAGTCTCCTATAAATCCTAAAAGTGCACATAATAATAGGGTTAATCAAGTGTAAGAATTTTAGTCTAGGTACAAATATTGATGCAGTATAAAAATGATAATTTATTTTTATGAAATCACTTCGAATGTTTTTTTTATTAGAGTAGTGTTGTAGGCTGTTGTCAAATAGGTAAGTATTTTAAAAATCATTCTGTTTCTTAGCTTCCAGTTGCTGTGCATTCAAATCAAGGAAACTATGGAGGGTAGGATGATGAAAATAAGTAGGTACTAAGTAGAATTATTACAAGATATGCAACACGGTGTAAAAACTTAAAAACTTATTTAAAAAATTCTCGAAAAATGTGTAGGTACTAGGCTAGTTTAGTGGACTAACCCATAGTAACCTGAACTGTAGTTTAGTAAGTAGGTACCTTGTCCAGTTGTGGAACGTGTGTTGATACATAGTCTAATGAATATTGATTTAAAATGAATATATTTTATATATTGCCGCCATATGTACCTTTCAATGTATGTTTTTTTAATGTTTTGTTTTGTGTTTAGTGTACAAAAGTGTTAAATAAATAAATAAATATTTGCGATGTTAGTGATTTTAATAGGTATTGTGAATATGTAAAACTAGAGTCCTCACATTTTACTTGTACCTATTACCTATCTACGAAAGTTTGTATTTCCGTATGAGAATGTTTTTTACTCGATCAATTAATTTGGCATAGGTACAAAAGTTTGTTACTTGGATTAACATCTACAGAAAAAAATAAGGTTCTTGATTGTTATGTATAATGATGTAATCACTACCTACTTTTTTTTATTAAAAAAGCTCAAACACATGCCTAATGACGAGGGCAAATTGCAATATATTTACATAAACGCGCAAGTAGGATTATTTAGCATCTTATTTTATAATATTTATCTTTAAAAAACAGTTATTTATGAGTCTAATTAAATAGCTATGTGTATTCAGAATATATTAAATAGTGACGTGCGAATAAAGTTTATTATAGCAAAAATATTATTTGTATAAAAGTTTAAGTGTTAAAAAATAAGCAAATTATAATAGAGAATTTAAATTTTGTGTAGAACTAAGTTTTGGCTTTGGACCACCTGTTACGGTTAGATTAGATTAAATCATCCACACTAATAGTAGCAATGATCTTGTTACGAATTAATATTAAATAATATTATACACAGTACTTTAAATGTTGTATTTAAAATCTTAATTTTACTTGTGTGGTTACTTACTTACCTACTTTAGTAATGTACTGTTTATTGTGCCTATTTTGAAGCTACTCAAAATATGAAAATGAAAAATATTTATTTACATATTAAATGAAAGCAGAAGGATAAGTTATTAAAATAATATGACGCAAAATGTTAATAAATATTGTACACATTACCTACTCGAATATACGATGCCAACTTTTAGGAAGTGAAATTAAAGAATAAGTTATGATTCTTTTTATGACTTTCTTATGACTCGGGACAAAAAAAATCTACACTTACAACTGGATGGTAGTCTAATTGCCTCGTGGTCTAGCGGCACAAATATGTGTCGTGCGATCTAGAGGCCGCGGGTACGATTTCCAGGTCGAGCAAAGTGTTATGGGGTTTTTCCAAATTAGTTTTTAGCAAATTACTTAGCAGCGGCACGGTGTGTGGAAATATGCCCGAAAATGGCAACATGACTGATGATAAATGTGCGTGCACAAATGAATCTCTGCTCGAACTTGGGACCGCTCGAACTTACATTGTGGAGTCAACGAGCCAGTCTTCTACAATATTTATTTATTTATTTATGCTTCATATACATAAAAGTATAAAGGCGGACTTAATGCCTAAGGCATTATCTGCCAGTCAACCTCAGGGTGGTGCAGAGAAACACAAAAACATAGAAAATACATATGAATACATAAGACTACACACACATACAGGGTTGGGCAGTATTTGAATTACTTGTAATTGAAATACGTAATTGAAATACAAATACGTATTTTGTATTTGTATTTTAATTACTTTCTTAAAATGTAATTTGTAATTTGTATTTCAAATACGTGAAGCCGAAGTATTTTGTAATTAGTATTTCAAATACTCGAGGCTTCAAAATACATTTATTAAAATACATTTAGCCTTCATTTAGTATTAAGTTTGTGCTCATCAGGACCTGCAATAACAAAACAAAAACCGCCTTAAAAAAAAACTATTCCAAAACAAATAAATATGCATTATTTTGTAATTTGTATTTTGTATTTCAATTAAAAATAGCTAAAATACTGTATTTTGTATTTCAAATACCTTACTTAAATGTATTTTGTATTTCGTATTTTAATTACTTGCGATACAGTATTTTGTAATTTGTATTTCAATTAAAGCAAATCATGTATTTTGCCCAGCCCTGCACACATATATATACATACTATGATACTTCTGACATAGGTACGATTAAATAAAAGTTGCCGAACCCTTTCTTTAAAAGAAAAACGGCTTGTCAACGTCCTGATTCCGAGGGGAGTGCGTTCCAAAGAAGGATAGACTGAATCAAAAAAGAAGAGTGAAGAAAGTCTGAGCTATGAGAAGGATATTAAATAAATAAATAAATAAATACACCCAACAGTCACATACATAGTTCTGACCCCACACTAGGATACAAGTCCTGTGTCGTGGGTATCAGAAACTACTTTTCGGTCTCACAAACACCCAGACCCGAAACAAATATTTGTGGATCACACAAACATTTGTCTCAGTGCGGGGATCGAACCCGCGGCCTCTCGTTTCGCAAGCTGGTGTCTAGCCATCTGCGCCACGGGGCTGTCAATTAGGAGAACAATATTAATTTTCCCGAAAAAATTAAACATACAAATCCTTATCTAGGACGTTATATTGCTTAAATGCACTATGTTAAGCATCTCACACTTCTGTCTACATTGTTTTGCTCAATCGAACAACCATTCCTAGTTTTTTACCGATGAGTCACTTGCACTACTCACGCATAGCATAATAATTAGTTTATCAGCATCGACTACGCTATTTTTATTCTACCTTGAAACATAATGTGTATTATTTAATGTTGTACACATATAATTGTTCTTACAACTTTATTCTAAAAGGGTAGACAGAGAATACAAAAAAATAATCATAGTATTGTCATCTTGTCCTAAAACAGATGTGGTTGCTTAAAACATAACGATTACAAAGTCTAAAAATGTTCCTTTCAATGATTTTCAATTATTAATAACCTCTTCATGTAATTATTAATCAGAAGAATTTTTATTAAGTTTCTTTACTAGTTCTTTTTAAATATTATTTTATCCATTTAACCTTGGCCTACATTGGTATCTGATTAGCGCAAAATAATAGGTATGCATATTGCGCTTAATTTTTATTTAATATCATCGTTAACAATGAGCTATGGAAAATAAAATTGACACAATAATATTGAACTCGCGATGTTACGGTTCACAGTCCAAATATTCAGTAAATCAATTAAACTACAACTAGTAACATATCACAATGATACCGAATAGCTTTTACAGTATTTAAATTGACGCTAATTTTCGTTGCTTAAAACCAGCTGGCTCTTTTTTTTGTATCCTTTGCCTTCTTTAGAATTATAAAAAAAAAAAAACTTTGAAAGTACCTAACTATTTCATCTGATTATTGTGTCTATTTAATATAGTAATTATGACGAACTGTATTACTCTCGTGGTCTCGCGGCTCAAGTATGAGTCGTGCGATCTAAAGGTCGCGGGTTCGATTCCCGGGTCGAGCAAAGTGTGATTAGGGTTGAAATTCTCAATAGCAGCTCGGAGTGCACGTCTGCATACTCCTTCGGAGAATACAGGTGGGAGGTTATGTATGTACGTCTTTATATAGTGGAAGACAAGGAGGTCCTCTAGTACCTATGCAAAGTTCAAACCACACTGTGCCAGGTTGTTTAAGGTCAAAATAAACCCAGTAATAACAGACTAACAACATTGACTCGACTTGTAAGATCAACATATACCTATATATCTGTTTCGACTCGAAACTTTCGAGTATTTGTGACACAGAAAAGTATTTTGTAGTCTGATACTTATCACAAAAGACTTGTATCCTAATTTGTGTTCAAAACGATGTACATGACTGTTGATTGTATTTATTTCTTATTTATTAATTTATATCTAAGAAATTCTGTATGTACCAAACACAAGTACCTACATTGATTTCGTCACGATATATCTGTAGCTAAACATTACCGATTTCGTCATGTGGTGATTATGTTTACGTTTCTATGTATGTAAAAATAAATGTCTGGGCGGATAGACAGGGCACGTGCTTCGGCGCCGGGTCGCCTTAACATTCAATCTTTGTTTATTTTCACACTGACTCAGCTGCGTGATCGTTTTATTGAGTAATCTCTTATTGTATGCCCCTCATGATCTAATGCACGTATCCCGACAATTTCAATTCGACTTTCAGCCCATAAAATAGATAAATGTCGGAATTAATAGTGTGCGTGTTTACTGGAATGTGTTTGTTTTACATTCAAGCCCTTTATCTTTGTAGGAATCGTAAATCATTGAGAATATCATTATACTTGATTCGTCCCGCGGGAGGAGTAGGTAAGCGATGTAGAAGACTCGGGTTTGACTCCTGGGTTAGGCAGTAAGGTTTTTAATCTTCAAAAATTCTTAAGTACCTATCTGCGAAACATAGGGTTTAGTTATATACCTCTGCCTTCCCCTCAGAATACAGACCTGAGGAAGGAAAAATGTATGATTTGATCCGTTTTAGTGTCATTATGTCGTGTTATATTTTGATACTGAAATAGGTTAGTAGGTACTTCTGCGCGCCAAAAATTGCGCCGATTGCATCAGTTTGCAAATAATGCGGCATTGACCTTACTCTGGTGTTTTTAGGTCAGTTCCGATGATTAACGGCGATAATGAGAGTCTTCCTCACACAAAAATTAAATATTTGTACGTATTTAATCGCAAAATAAAACAGTTTGCGTTGCTAAGGAAAGACTGCTACCTAGTGCTATTTTGAAATAAATTCTGAGAATGACAGAGAAACCTACCTGGTGAAATGTGGGTACAGAAATGCACCTCTGCCTACCATGGCAAGCCATGTGTATAAGTCAACTGCAGAATTTGTGCTTTGTATGATGTCATTGTTCTGAAAGATAACTAATAATAATTGATGGGCAACATAAATAGGTTTTTAAGTGGCATTTAGACAAGACTTTCGAGAACCTGCATTTGCTAATAATATCTCTATCATTATGACTAATACTCTCCATAACATTGCATTTACAAGACAACAAACCATCCAATGATTCCGTTCCATATATGTTGCAACAACAGTCTCCAGGTGCACAAAGCATTTGATTTTTCCACGTTTCCTATGTAAAGAAGCTGCAAACATCCAACTATTATTCGAATGTGTTTTACATACACTAGGAACGCTATCGCACCAATGGTATGGAAATAAAATAGATATGTGTCTCTAGCATTGTCGTGGAGATACAAAAGGATCGCGGCTGCGCGATAATTTTGAACAGACCTCCGCCATTGTCCAACGCTTAGTATTCTATATGTAACTTGCATTTGTATTGAATGAAAATATTATTCTGTTTCCTGATTCTAATTCAGAGGATGTGTCGCCGCGGTCTTAGACGTAATTTGTATCGAATGGCACTGGCGTATGCGTGGATTTATTGGGCTTTGGTGGGCTCAGATCTAATTCTTATTTATAAACGTCTATCTAATGCTGATTGAGTGTTTCATAAACAAATGCGCTATACCTTTTCCTGACCTTACACTAAGATGTCATTATTATGCCGTGAATCTTAGAAACAATGTATAGTAGGTATATATTATACTTGTGTACATAAAGCCATATTTGTTTGTGGGCGTTTGGAATTCTGGGCGCCGTTTTCATTGAAGGGTTGTGTTTTTATAAACTCAACTGACTTGTTGAGAAAAATATATTTGGTCGCTATTAAAAAATACTCTCAACACTAATCTGATGATTAACTGTGTCACTTTTAATTGGATTGTCATTAGCTAATGTATATGTTTGTAATTCTCGGTAATGTAAGTAAACAGATACCCAAGACACGGGCTTGCCTATATTGGGACCTGTCGATACTCAAAAATGTACATGTATTACGAAATAAATTTCATTTCATTTCATTTCACTAATCATTTTATAGGTTATCGTTTTGGATGGCCGTCAACATTTTATAAGGTATTTTTATCTCGTAAAGTTCTATCTTCAGTATTTTCAAAAGAATGCGGCCAGGAACCTTTAAGAAGGCGTACCTACTTTGTGAAACGTCGACACTCACTCACGATTCTCTAGACCCGTGTACTCGGACCCGTGTGTTCGTGGTTGGCAGTAATCACATACTATCAGGCAAAACGTGTCAGCGTTTATTTCTTTCTCATAGAAAAAATATGTTAAAGGGCAGTACCTACTGTGCTATTAGCTCTAGAACTGTGACTTTCCCTTGCTAATATAAAATATTGGACCTTTTTTCTTACTTGGTTACTTACTTCATCAATGTATTATATGACTATATTATAATACATTGATGAAGTTGCTTAATATTTCAATTGTTATTATGATGTCTGTTTTGACATTTAAAATATTGTCTTATAAGGTTTTCAACGTGCTTTTATTACATTTGAAATAAGTACCTACCTAATGCTTTTGATTCTTTCAACGGAATACAAAAGTAGTAATTAAGTAAGTAATTTATAGAAATTAAATATAGACCTCAATTAACATCTCAATTGTTTTTTTAATGAAAACCTTCACCAAAACAAATCCAATCGATATTTAAAAATAACTCCACAACAAATTCGGTCAATCGCTCATCGCCGAATCTTCTACAAGTCCGTAAGTCAAAGAGTTTTAAGTTAAAAGCTTTTATAGTATGTAGGTGGGAGATAAAAGCTGTACACCGAGAAGCAAAAGAAATACCGCAGCCGGCGCCGGTCGCACGGAAAACGCCGGCTGAAAATATCCAGCGCGTCACAAATACTATAGCGGGCTTACATGACGCTCGACTCACGAGTATATTTGTCAGAAAATTCGTATTTTTGTTTTGAAGGTCTAGAAAAAACAAGTGATGGTAAGTTGTCGGCGCCAGTTATGAATACTCGCGGCATTTGTGAAATAATAGGGCTGAGTTGTTGTATAAATGCGATAAGAACGGTCCGGTCGGGACTCGGATGTAATGCTATCACGCAGAAAACTGACTTGAAGCAACAATGATGGATTATGTAGGAAGAGAGAGATCGATGAGAAAAACAGAAGAACAAATAGACGATAGTAGGATTAATGTATCCCACTAGGTAGCTACCGTAACTAAGGTGTAATACAATCGGTAAAAATGACCACCATATCTGAGTAATGTTTGTGGTTGTAAATTTCTTAGGTGTGTAGTCCGCCAACCAGCACTAGGCCAGCGTGAGTGACTAAAGCCTAGCCCCTCTCAGATGTAAAGTATGCCCGTGGCATGATGAGTCGTAGGTCTTTTGAAAGAAGCTTATGTAAGTTTTAAGCTCTGAAATTCCCGGGTAATGGGAGGTAGATAAATCTTGTTCAGTGTGGTTTGTGGTATATAAATGAATTCCTCAGGCTTATTTTAAATATTTAGTTTTATATCTGATATAAACATGTTAATAATACTCGTATATTAATTAATTTAAATTATGGTTTAATTTTTACAAAATTGACAGATACGAATTTAGTCGATGTTATAAGTATTAAGCTATATAGGTATAATCCGCTAAATGCGATAGTCCGTTAATAATATGCAAGAATGTTGTTAAGTGATATTCGTAACAGCTCCTAATTCCATCGATTTTGAATCGGATCGTGTCGATCTCAATACAATATATTATCTGAAGAATTTTGGGGAACAAAAATTGTATTAAAACACCTGCTTGAATTCAATTAACGGATTATTTAAATTACATTTTCATGTTCTTTTGATATCAGTTAATTAAACAATAAATATATTATTTTATAATAGTAGTGTGTTATTAATACTCATTTTAGTGGAACGCATTTTGGTATGTAACTGTTAAAGTTGCAGACTTAGTTATTATAACAATTTATATATTGGTCTTTGGTCCCGCGGTATAAGCGTGGGTCATATGATTGAGAACTAGAGACTGTGCCGATTTCTAGGTCGGAAAAATTGTTATTTGATTTTTCTGCTACGAAATTTTAAGTGAGATCAGAGCCTGGATTTGTAAATATGAACGGGCTAGCAGCATAATTTTGAGACTTTAATTACCGCCGAAATAAAATAGAAAACATCTAACATTAAAAGTAAATTAAAATGTGGTTGGTTCGCTAGGCTGTAAGGCAAAAGGCAACAGGTTTGATTCCCGCTTTGTGGAATGATCTACAAATGCTTATTTGTTTTGGGACGGAAGTAAAATGTTTTTTTTTAATTCCCACAGCAAAGTTTATATGCTAAAATTAGATATTATGTTTCTCGCTAGTGTTTTCCTTAGAAGGTATCAAACCTACATATTAAGAAGTTTAATGTCAAGAGTTCTGTGTATAATCTGACTATTTTGACCGTTCAAACATTTACTTCTACGCGTTATAATGTTGTTACAAACAATTTATCACGTTTTGCGCTTGTAATTGTCTATCGTAATAAAACTTAATAAAATTTATTTACATAGATCACAAAATTTGTGCATTCAACAAATATTTGTTTACTGCTAGAAATAGGGCAATAGGAAACATAGATTGGTACTAAATGTCACGAAATGAAACTTGCCTATTATCCAAATTGTCCTATTATTATGTAAGTTGATGTTGTTATAAATTTATTGGCGTTCTTTAATATTAATTACACCAACTAAATCACCATATTCTATAGAAGATATTAAACACAAAATACATTACAACTAGGTAAACAAGTCATGTAGAGGAGGCCTGTGCCCAGCAGTGGGACGTGTATGGGCTGAAGATGAAACAAGTCTACTCATAATATAAAACCTAATAACACTGATTAAAACACAACAGATTATGTACCTACTTCAATATTATTTTTAATTTGTAAATAAATCACACATTCTTTTTATTAAATAAGTCCTGAGATATCAAACATAATAATACGGATATCGTCCGACCAACTATACTGCACTAGCGAGTGTCAAGTTCAAATTGATACAAAAAGACGGCCATTTTGGAGTTGTGTGAACCGCGCGCGTTCGGCCCCTCCCGCTCTCGACTGGAGGGGAGATGTACAAAGACGTTTTAACGTTACGTGACCCACCAGCTAAGCGATTTTAGACCTTAACCCACTAAACTTAAGGTACAAAGATAAGGGCGGGCTACTTTGGTTATTGCAGTATACGGGCTGTTTATGTAGCCGAAACTGCCGCTTCATACACCGACGGCGTCAGTGCCATCACTTTCATTATTATTGGGCGATTCACGACGTTTACTCGGCGCTCAGAAAATCTCTGTTCCGCTGTTCAATTAAAATGTTGGTGATTTTTACTCCGTGTTTTTATTATTTCCTATTTGTATTTTTTCGGCTGAGGGGAAAAACTGTGTGGCGACGTAGACATATTACGCGATTATAGCAAGTCTACGGTTGTGTTTGAAATTGTGTTCTATTTTCAAAAACATAATTTTGACACCGATCAACATACCTACCGATGTTCTTAATTTAAAAGTTTAATTTAAATATTTATGTTTTTATGTTTAACTTGCACAAATGGATGTTCCACATAAATTGCGCCTATCTGGTAATCCGATATATGGCAGCTTTATGCTAATATCGGATGAATTATGGATACAATTGATTCATGCGCAATAAAACACACTGTTCAATTTAAAAAGTAAACGCTCGTGACCATATTTTATAAAACGGTGTGTATTTTGAATATGGAATATAACTTCAGAATAATATTGAGTTTGATTTGTCCTAAAAAATAAATTTATTCGCTAAATGATACTAAATAGATTGTTTATTATAAAACATATTTACCAATAATTTAAGAAAACAATGAAAACGAAATAGTTCATATATGAAAAGAAATAGGTACCTACCAAATGGTAATGATAAATTTTTTTTAACCTATTCAATTAGACTTCACTTGAAATTTAAAAACAGACAATTGCAGAAATATCGTGACGTTGTTACTGAGTTTTATTTAGTTCAGTTTAATTACTAGGAATTTTGGCTCGCTGAAGGCGTAATGGGCACGCCGTGCGGGCCTGCGGCCCCGGCGGAATTAGGTGGTTAGAACTCCGGCATACATCGTTTTGCGTTTAGCACAAGTTATTTCTCTATCCTACATGCTTTCACCTAGAGTGTTTTTGGATGCTTTCTGAAAACATCTTCAAATTTTTGTGACTAGGTAGGTACTTCATGGTAGGAAAAAATAAGAAGTTCATATTAGGATTATTAAATGTGCGTTTGGTTGTAATAAAATGTACCTATGCTACATAGTGGTTTAAAAAAATCAATTAGATATATGGCGGTTGTAGGTATATTTTTTCCCAAATTACATATTATAACTTAAAATTTAATATGTAGGTATTAATAATTTAGACAGGTAGTAGGTATTTTAGACACATCACTTCTAAATTGTAATCATGGTTAACTATAGGTGTGTAACGTAGTCATTTTAATTCTTGAACTTGCAATTAGTAAATTATCTTACTTTCTTAGTAGCTACATGTTTTGAACCAAAAAAATAAATATAAGTACCTAAAGCATTTAGGTAACTTCATTTGGAGTAATTTATGCTAACACTTGCTGCAATATTTAGAACTTAATTATTAAAATGTGATAAAAAATATTTCTTGATAAAAATTTATTTATAAAACTACAATTTTGAATTCATCGCAATATACCACTATACAGTTAAGATCCCACATGTCTATAGTAAAAAAGCCGGCCGGGCAAATTGCAATGGCATATGTAGAAATAACACCTCTTTTTCTCTAATGGAGCCGCGGTCGTTGTTGAGACGTTTCGCTTTTTATGTTACGAGCATATCGTAAAATAAAAGTGCATCGCGACCAGCCTACCGTTTGCATTGTCCCCGATTAAACCCTGCCAAATTTAGAATCCCTCTTTCCCCTCCGCAGGCCAACGTTCACGAGCCCACTCAATTCGGCCGCTTTAGCAGGGTTCCTTTACGATTATTTAGTCGTAAAAATCAAAGTTATAGGCTATTTACAGCGGTAACTGTATGTTAATCTTTGTTTTACGAGAGTGCGGCTTATTATTTAATCGTTAATCACTTAACACTTAGGTCAGTGAGGCCGGTTTTATGTTATCTCGTCTCGATTATTGAAGCGACTAACTCAACTGTTGATTTGTTGGGTGTGTGCCTGATAGTGTCTTGTTTGGAGTAAACATATCAAGGGCATTGATTCCTAAGTAGGTACTTGGTCTTGTTATTATCGTAGTAGAAAACACAAGTTCGCACTTGTCGGACAGGTTCAAGGTTCGATTTTAGGGAAACATTTTTTTTAAACAGGTAGGTATGATTTATATGCCTAATTTTGAATATACATAAGTAGTTAGATCGGCCCTAAGATCAAAATGGAAGTGATAGAATGTGTGTCATAATTTTCAGTACTTTAACAAATAAAATTATAACATATAACTTTTTGACAAAAAATAACTATATTTATTATTGTTATCATTTGTTATTTTTTGTAAAAATAATAGAAGTTCTAAATTCTAAATTTGAAATAAGTATTGGTATTCTCTTTCGCAATAACTCAGTGAGAAAACCTAGAATTTATCTCTTAGAAATCATTCACGTACGGGTTTTCGTTGCGGAAAGCGGCGAATAAATAACATTCCTACCAAGTCCTACGCACGAAGGATAAAAATCTTAAGCTGCAGTAACGTGCTTTTCATTTCATATTTGTTTATACTCAGAAGTAACATTAGTCCGTCTTTTAATCGCTTACCGGTTTGAGATTAACTACGTAGATACCTACTCTAGATTAAATCAAGAAAATAAATGTTGTTTTCCGTTACCATGGTTGCTAGTGTGGTGTTTTTGTATGGATAATTTTAAACCATCACTTACTACAGAATAAAGAATTCAAAATGATTAATAGAAATATTATATCATCATCAGCCCATAAACGTCCCACTACTGGGCACGGGTCTCATAAGCAACTAAGAAGGTTAAGGCCTTAGTCCACCACGCTTGCCTAGTGCGAAATATTAAATTGATTAATAATTATTAAGCTTAAAAAAATATTTTCATTACAGCTTTTCTACATGTCATAATAAACGGACAATATTTATATAATTTAATAATTATGACTTTCTTTAGGACCCTTTATATAGTAGATATATTTATGTATGTATGTATATATGAAAGCCAGTATACGTCCCAATACTAGGCACAGACGTTCTCTACAGCTTACGTTTGCTAAGTGTGACCTAATACCCACGCTGACGAAGATTTCTTCAGAAATACTTAATACCTTGAAGTACCAAGGCTTTGATGACAAGTCTAGATGACACTGCGCATAGAAAAGGCAGTCAATGATACCTTAATGACAGTAGTGAATTTTTCCTTAAGGCATTAGGACTGGAATCTTCAACAGCCGCTGACTAATGGCCTATTATCCTAGTACGGAAAGAAGTTGCATTGGAGTTTTAAGATAATGAAATCATCAATGAAAGGGACGTGATGAGGGAACGTGCATTTCTTAAGAAAGTACTTATTTTGTAAGTGACCACACTGGCACCTGATGGCTGCTTTTATCCCTTTTTAGTGACTGCTAGTAAGTCCAGTGTAATTTAAATACATAGAGCATTATCTAGAGAGAATCAATTCCAAATATGTCTTAATAATTATCATGAATGTGCTGACCTGTTCGATTTAAGGTGTGGTCAGTGAAAGTTCTTGCAAAAAAAAAAAAAAAAAAACATAAAATCAAAATTTTCGTAACGTTTGAATCGTAGGCGTTCATTTAAAGAGTTATGCTTACATAAGCTCTTCTAAAACCTGTATCGACTATCGAGGCATAATATATTTAACTATATGAAAAAATCTTTGCACAATTTTAAATCGAAGTATGTAATATACCTAAATAGCAGACTGTAACACAAACAAATACACCAGCCATTGAGAATTCGGAACCACGTCGCTGTAACTCAAGGGTCACGCAACTAGCGTTATCTCTTCTAAGAGCATCTTAAAATACCCGTTGACTCACCAGTTATGTATTGATAAACAAGTAAATGGCGTGCTGTACCGCGTTCGACATCGTCCGCATAATTTACCGGATGGAATCTCATTGGAACAAAGACATTAAACACGAGTGTCAGGACCTCAGACAATATTCTATACATCGCTCAATGTCCTATAAATCTGCTTATTTCTCCTTGTCCATTAGGGCGTACGTACACGAAACTGTTAGTTCAATTTCAACTCTTCTTGTCCGAGATAGAGTGCAAAATTCTGTAGGGTTTTTCGTGAGATGTTTTATCTTGAGTTGTAATAGTTTAATGTCGTTGAATTAACTGCGCCGACGCGTGTGATTGCATTGCAATTTGCACTGTTACTCTCTTGAATAGCGAGAGTGACTTATCGTATAAAGACCTTCACTTAGGTACTTATCTTAAGGGCCATGAATCGTTCTGTATATAATTTTTACTGATTTATCATAATTGGTAAGGAGGCAAAAATCGAGGGATAAAAATAAGCAAATAAATTACTTTAAAACTAAAAACATTTCGAAACGTCATTGGTTTCGTTAAATATAAAACAGTTGTAATGTTTGTAGTATTGTAATGTTTTTGCTACATAGCTTCATTAAATTGAATGATTGTTTAAACAATTATAAAATTGTTTTACAGTAACTAAGTTTCTATTTTTTGTTTCCATTCATTTATAGAATCTCGTTTTTAAAGTTCGAGTAACTTTACAATACAGTTTTATATGTCTAGTGCGACCACCACACAACCATTAAAACGTGCTATTTTAGCAACCCTTATAGATAGCAACAATTCAATATACAAATGTTGTTGATGATAGGTACATAAAATTTAATTCAAATCTAAGCTCATTACTGATTATTTATATCTTAAGCATATCAAATTACTAGGATAATCAATGCAAATTTAATTTTCTTTTTAAACCGGTAAAGTTTTCAATAAACATTTAACAGAGAAACATGTGAAAATTCCACCGCAATCTCGCAAACGTATTACGTATGTTGTGCGTTTAAACATGAAATATATACAAAGGCACACTCCAGTTTCAATAAAGTGTCTAGGCGTATAAAGCTGGTAGTACAGCCTACGACATCGTTACGAATACTTGTGTGTTGCCAACTTATGGACACCGTAAAAGGATGTATCGGCGACGACGGCCGGCGATAAAACTACAACGCCCTGCGGAGTTTCGACACGGAAACCGGGCCTTTTTGTTTGTGACTTGTGCCTACCACACTGCAGCATGGCCTTATTCTATGTGCTTTCTATATCGATAAGCCTTGTTTGGTTTCTTTTGAGGTGAAGATTTGTGCCTACTAGACGCGTAGCCTGATCTTAATCTAGTTTTCATATGTAGAAGGTAATCTAGAAGGTAAATTAGAACTTTGTTCAGAATAAAACTCTGGTTAGGTAACAGACAGCAGCCGTCTTCTGTGTAGGTACTTGGCTATATACCTGGAACGTATGTTAGGATTATTTTAAAGACTAAATTACCTACGCAGATCAAATGTACGTTCTTGCGCATTATACCTACATATAACGAACATGCTATGTAGAGATATACGTACCTTCAAGAATATACGACTTAACAAAGGTTTAAACCAGGATGTATGGATCTTTTTCCAGGCTACAAGACAAGCATCAGACGTCATTCAGAGACGTTCACAGATGAAATTACAATCAGCAGGAAAAATCATCTGTCAACAGTCTTGCTTTACCCGCAACATTTTATGTTTTACCAATGGCTAGCTGACAATCCAGTGTAGGTAGTTTCCTTTGATCAAATAAGAAAAAAATATTAAAAACCCAACGCTGGCAAATCAAAACAAAGTAAAGACAGAATCGGCTCGCATTTCGGTCACGTCGCTGGGAGTCGTGACGCGCTGTACATCACGTCGAGATAAAGGCCCTTCGTATCGCCTGTGCCCACTCACGGTGGCTCACAAAAAAATTAAACATCCTTAGCACTTAGGTAACGGGCGCGCGACTTTAGTATACAAGTTATGAGCAACAATTGGTGAAGAGTCAAGAGGCTTAAATTGGGGGGAATGAAGACAATTGACTTCGGAGGAAGAGAGCTCGAAAGTTTTGGTAACATATGTGGGTTTATACAAATTGACGAAGAAGAAGAATTTTCAGTAAAGTGGTATACTTGACTAAGGTAGAATACTAGATTTACGAAGCAATTTCTCTCAAAAAAATCCCAAAACTTTTTTAAGCACTGTGAAGAATATCTAGTAAAATATAAAGTAAGGTTTAATTAAAAATACTTAAGATAGCAATAAACGTCTTATTTAGAAAAATGTGAAGTAGAGCATAAACAATTACGGAAAATGTTTAGGGAATGTAATATAGATATTAGCATTATAATAAAACAATTGAATTGAATTATATAAATTGATTTAGCAAGAAATTTATACGAAAATATCAAAATAACTTTGATTTCCATTTAGATTTAAATATCGCCATTACATCAAAACGTACCACGTTCGAATACCAGAGTCATAAACCAACGCCCAGCTAGACACAAAAAGGGTCTCAGCAAACAAGAATAAGTTGACAATAATTTATTCCTCGGTGAGTTATGTAGTATCAAGTTTATGTAGGCGGGGGGAGCGGGGGCTTATCGGACCACGAAGCCCTGACTTACGGCTTACAGGCTTGATATCGTGAGCTCGCCTCTCTGAGATAAAGGTTCGTTCGTTTTTAACGTGAACTCAACAGCGGCTTGCTACGGAAATGATCCTATCTGTCATGGACGGTAATATTTAAAAAAAAAATGTAAATTTAATGCAAGAAAATTAAGCATGTTGTATTTCTAAGATAAATACTATGTATTTTTTTTTAAGTTTTGATATTAAATTTAATTATAACAAAATGAGTATTATAAGTTATTATTAATGCATTAAAAGTATGCATGTCGATCTTTACTTATGTCTCAGTGAGATAGCATCGACTGAAGAACTTTATTGCATGCTCCGTAGGTATAACTTTGCTGTCAATACAACACTTATTTATTGCCTTCACGATAAAATCTATTACACATTCACATTGCATAAATATGATAAAACTTACCTTGGGAATAAATGCGTGTTCCCCACCACTCGAAAATTTTTATATATTGTTTATTTATACACATATTTATGGATAGAATTGTCTAGCATATAAAACCAAGCGTACACTGTAAAGATTTTTTCCAGACTAAATTCCCGACAACAAGCTGCCTCTAACACAATAACCCTAAGCGTATATTTAAACATCGATAAAACAAAACGCAAAACAAAACGCTTAGGCTTTTGTGTGGACCGCGTTCGCAGAAGACCCGAAGCGGTAAAAAACTGAAAAAAGCGTTTTTTTTGTTAACAAAACATAACCCTACTACGGGACAAAAGATACTTTTTTAAATGGCCTTAAATGGGTTAACGGTGTGACGAGGCCTTGAAGAAAGTATCAATTTTAAAGTCACCTATTGCGAATGTTTGATAAGAATGAATCCCGCAATGTTTGGCCTTGTCCGCGGAGGGTTTATTGCGCCGTAAACCACTAAAAGTACCTTGTTACAACATCTGACATTGTACGAAGGTGTTCCGCACCATTAGGCGGATTAGAAAACAAAGAATTGCGAATAATTACACATAATAAGCATTGAAAGAAAGTCTTTCGCCCATTGTGTGTTATTGCGTAAAATATTGTTATGAATGCGCTGTCACGCATTTCTCAGGTGTAATAAATAACAATGCAAACATTATTACGAAATATGACAAAGACAGTTCGATTTGTGCAATTTTTGCTTTCCGTTTAGTCACAATGTTTTGGTGTTCGTGAATAGTTCTGTGTTTTGTTGAATTGAATTCAGAAACAGTCATAATCATTTCAATTTAACTTGTAACAAAAACATATTTTGCTACACGAATATCAAGGAAGTAATTAGACTAGGTAAGTTTTTTATTTAACGCGTAATTACACTTGTTTTTGTAATATAAAAACTTAATTTCATTAAGGTTATTACATTAGACAGTGTATTAAATAGTTAAAAAGAAATGGAACGTTCTCCCGCGGTAGAGCAGCGGGCATTAATGCTGAAAGATACATTAGCATATCTAGAAGCGAGCACGTTGTGGTCAGAGCCACAAAGCCGCCTAATGGACTGACAATCGGTCCCACATTTCATAATTATAGTCTATTTTGACTGGACAATATCGGAAGCTTACACTATGTTCTCATTTAGGCTGGGTAGTTTAATCCAATCTAATATTATACATGAGATTTAAAGTTATTTATAGCATTGATACTAGACTGATGAAGTAGTCAAAATATAACGTACGAAACTTGAGTTTTGTGGAGAAGTAGACTGAATGCTTTTGTAAATGTTTGGCTTTTGAGTTAAGTTTGAAGAAGTTAACGTGCATTCATGCAGGTATTCACACATACTCAATTTTGTTTTCAATATAGATCTCTAATTTTTTCATAAAATTATTTGAATTCCTGCAGTTTTAAACATTTGTCTTTAAAATCAAAATTAATAATAAAATAAATAAAACACAAACAAGGATTTTCCTCGACTAATAAATTGTGCGGTTTGCGGATTTCGTTGATTTATTTAAAATTACTTTTAAAACGCGAATGTAAACCAAGTAATATATCAAGTTGAAGTATGTTTTGCAATATGACCATTTTCGTTTTTTCCGTCGACCTCTGCGCAACATTGAACAAACGACTTGACTGTCCAATATAAATCCTTGATGTAAATATATAATTTTATTAAAATATGTTTAATCCGTTAGATTTCAAAGATTATTAGCATAGCCGTTTAGTTTATGATCTATAATATGACAAAAAATGAACATAATTTTTTATGTTCGTCTAATCGATTTTGATTATAGCTTTTTGTTCTTAGTTTTATTTTATGTACCTTTTTATCACGAAAAAATCTGTTAGGTTCCTCTCCTAGCACTACACAAACAATTTTACTAGTAATTTCTGTGTCACCGGTTTTTCCACGCTCAGTCACATTGTTTCCTAAGTAATTCTTACAGTTACCAAAAATTTTGAAAGGAACAAACATACACGTATGTGATTACTATGGTGATTTTTGAATGACCTTATCCTTATTATAATATGTACCTATGTGACGGAATCTCTAAGATTTTATTTTTATATATTTTTATCCTAAACAGTGATTTAAATTTAGAAGCAGTATAAATTTCTTTGAAAATTCTCTGTATCAAAGAATAACTACATACATTTAGAATATACAGGAGAATATAAATAAATAAAAAAAACATCATTAAATAAGTATAAGTGAGAAACCTTCGAATATAATAATATAATTATAATTAGAGTAGCGATTGCGTCGTCAGCAACGGAAAACGTACCTACCATCATTACCACGCGTTTGTTCGACGTATCAGGATCACAATACTGTTGCCAAATGCGATCGGACTTATGATGGGAATCACTTTTAATGATCCATTTACTATGGGCGCTAATAGAGCGTAATGGTTCGCGTGGTTGAAACATGCCCTCGGCCCTCTTTCGTCTATTTTGGACTGTGAAGGTTTTGTCTATAATGTTTTCTTCTGCAGTAAGTGCCTCATGGCCTATGAGTCAATTGGACTAAATATAATCCCATTGATTGTGTTTGTATTTGTGAATTATCATACACGGTTAGGAAAGTATTGTGATGAATTTTGGTTGCAAAGAGTTTGTTTCAAGAAAATGTGGAATGTTAGCGAATTTAACCAGGGACGAAGGTTAACCCCTTAGCTGAATAAGATTAGAAGGTAAATAGACATTTGTTTCGGGACGAGAGTCGCCGTTTGTCTGTTACCTGTTCGTTCTACTACGATCACACGATCAATGGAAAAAAAAATCAAATAAAAATGAAGGAGTTGCTGTCACACTATGAAGAATTACTAAGAAGCGGCCATGTCAAACATATGATAGTGTAATCGTAGGTTCGGTCCGCTCGGCATGCTGAGATTTTATTTCTAGTCTTATTCAACAGTTCTGTGCCGCAGGATATCTATATAATATTATGAACGGTTCAGGTGCAATATTATGCTTAAATATGATTCTTTACATAGAAAGGCCATGTCCAGCAGTGGACGTAAGAAAGGCTGCTGATGATGATGATGATGACGACGATGAGGATGATGATTCTTTACTACCTATGCAAATATGCTTCCAGTGAGAAATGACCTACATAATAGCGTTAAATTTATAAAAAATCGATTCATGGTACAGAAGTAAGATTTATAGACAGTAATCTCATCTAATTCTATTCGGCGACAATAATGTATGTATTATACTAATTTATATGCAAATAATTACCGTACATCTACTATAGAAACGCATTAGTTCTGCACCTGTGAGATTTGTTCTATATACGTACGGTGGCTATTACAGAATGTATTATGTAAATGTATGTAGGTTCGGATGGGCCGGCTCATTACACTTAATTGGAGGGCCATTCGCGGACGCACGTTAAGGCCCTGATGGGTGGTTTTAGGCTGAAATAGCCGCACTAATGTCAGGACAAAAAGTAAGGACCGCTGGGGAAGTATTAACGTAGTAAAAAATTAAATTCCGCTGCGAACAACTTGTGCTAATCGCCGATGGGTACTCGGGACTTAGCGCGCAATGATTTTTAAATTATTACTTGTAGTGTGATGTTTTAGTACGGGGTGATTTATATTGGGTTAAGTTTATTCTACTTTCCGTAGTATTATAATATTAATGTTACATTGGTAGAGTCAGTGAAAATACTTTTACATAATATAAATAAATACACCCAACAGTCACATACATAGTTCTGACCCCACACTAGGATACGAGTCCTGTGTCGTGGGTATCAGAAACTACGAGAGACTTTTCGGTCTTACAAACACCCAGACCCGAAACAAATATTTGTGGATCACACAAACATTTGTCTCGGTGCGGGGATCGAACCCGTAGCCTCTCGTTTCGCAAGCTGGTGCCTAGCCAACTGCGCCACGGGGCTGTCACTTTTACTTATACGATGTCAGGTTTTATTTGTATTATAAGTTGCTACATTTTACAAGTAATGCTGGGTTGCTAATAGTAGGTACCTATTGTTATGATATACCAAGGAATTTTTTACAGATTTAGAAAATATTTTTTTAATTAAGCGGTGGACGCTTAGAATTTACAGACAGAAACAAGTATTTTTTGGTCATTTTAAAAAAACATGATATACTATAGTTGTCATAAAGATCAGAATTCCGAAGCGGTAAGAGTAAAACATATATAAGGATGTAAAATGGAATATGCCATAAAACATCTTTATGTTGATTTTAAAAACAACCTGCATATGGGAGATATTCAAAACATCAGTCTGTATAATGGCAGCTATTAGGTCGCTTTCAGCGGCTGTCTTCAGCACAATTTACTTATAATGTACATAAAATAGTTCACCTTTAAAAGGAAAACAATTTCGCGCTCACTTTGCTCTGAGACAAGAGACATGGAGGCATAATAGATAATGCGGGAACTCACTTAACCGCTTTTGTTTCCGAGTAAATATACATTTTTCATACTATACGGAGGTGGTGCGACGGAAAATTACCTGTACAGCTTACGGTACAACGGTCATAATTGCTTAAATTCAAATATATAGCGTGCGCAGCGAAATTGGTCCCTTTAACGCACTTTGCAATAACTTACAAGGGGTGCTCTCGAGATTGTCCTTTACAATTATTTGTAGTTAATGTGTAGTGTTCGGATATTACGTAAGTTAGATTATTATGATTTTTTTTTTCTTATACTATACTATTTTTATCGACTAACCTTTTTGGCGCTATTAGTTAGACTAGGCGAGAAACGAGAGGTCGAGGGTTACATTCCCGTAACGAGAAGGATTTTTTTTCGTGGTCTGCTCTACATGAAATTTTTTTAAGGAGAAAGTGATTATGTAATTCTTTTAGAAATTATATTATTTTTTCTAGAGTGGCTATTAGCAACAAGCTGTGATAGCTGCATATAATTAAATCAATTAAAAATGATCAGCAGCGATGAGTCGCTAGCACTTGGTTTTCTCGTTACGAGATATCGAGAGCGTGCGCCCGGCAACGTTGTTACTGAAACCAATCACACATTTCAAACACGAGCGCGATCGCGATACAAAATTAAAACCTGCCTCGCTATCACAATTGGCAATAACCGATCTCTTATCCGTACATATCTATACAGACCTTAATATAAACGAAGCGCGGCCGCGGGCGCCGAACGGCGAACTAATCTCCATAACTTTAATCCCTTAACCCTCGCAGTACCAGGAATCCAATCAAACAGTACAAGCGACCCCCTTTTAACTCCCCCCCAAGCCCCCGCGCGTCTCGCCTACACAGCCTGTCCCGAGTAATTATCAAAGCTTTAATGACGTCATAAATCGAGTGTATAATCTAATCTGGAAAAGCCCCGGGCTCCAGCGCGCGGCTTAATGGTGTGAAAGCTACCTTATCTCCTCCCATGTGTGAATAGTCCTTTAGGTACATGCACGGCTGAAAGCCCGCGCCGGGAAACTTTGGAAAAATATGTCGTAGAACATTCGAGATAAGAATGTGGGACGTGAAACGCTTTCAAGTTTAATAGAAAATCGAACATTATCGTAAAAGAGATGTCTTTGCTAACAAATTCTTTGAAAGTGTATCTAGTGGAGTGAGCAGTTAAGTTCATGGTAAAAGGATTGTCATATGGGGAATAAACTAGCGTTACACGAGCCGACATTCCGATGCATACCGCAATACTACATTTTGTTGTACGAGAACCAGTTCTGCTATATTATTAAAATTGTGAAATACAGTAAAAGTATTATTAAATATTCCTTAACATTTATTTTTAAAATTTGTATAAAAATCCTCTTAAAAAAATAATTGCATAGACTATCACCAAAAATACTGAAGCGTGACTTAAAAAAAAATCCGTTTTAATTACAACACATAAAATTTTATTCAGAACGTATTGTACCGTATAACAAAGGTGAAAAAATAAGAACAAAAAATTAAAACAATAAAATTTTGAAAGTTCACATAAAACACTTAACGAGTGTGCTAATGCTTCGCTCCAACACTTCCTAACATCACGCCGCCGTCTAAGCTGTGCAATTTCTTTGAAAAAGGTCGATCTCTCTGTGGCAAATTGTTGATTACAGATAATAGTTTGATACTTGTCTGAGTGCCGCTGGTGTTCCGATGCTATTATTGAATTACACGCTATATCCCATCTAACGCCTTTGTGGAGCTGTCTTTACAATTTTATAACCACCAATTCGATATACGGCAGCAGACTGGCAACACTGCAACCATCGATTTATACAACTGGCTGCCGATATCGGACGATACTCACGATGTTTTTTGTCTATGTCCGTTAAACGTAATGGGAATATCTCGTACAATTTGTTTAATATCATTTATGCGACGATTCGATTTAAACTAGCAATCGATTAAACCGAATCTATCAATGTTTCTCACGTTTTTGTAACTTTAACCTTTCGTGTAATTGATTAATTATTCGTAATGGCTTTTCTATGCTAATCGATAGTAATTTGATCGATTGCGTATAGAGCTTATTTTGATTTGAAAGGGGTATATTTGGATACCGCTTTTCTTTTTTGTGTTTATTAGATACATAATGTTTTGGTCTAAAAATAAATCGTAAATGCATAAATAAAACATATAAATTTACATACGTATGTCCGACTCTGAGGTTAAAACGTGATCCGAGAATTTAGTGTGTTGTTTATATCAATAAAAAATCATTATTTATCCATTTTTGGCTATATTTTTATCAATAAATTACTTTATTTTCAAATATTAGTAGGTTATATTAATACTTCACAATATTTATATAGGTATAGGTACTAAGAATTATTCGTTTGTAGTTTGGACAAGAAGAATCGGGCCCACATAGGTACTTTCATGTGGTGCGCCCGTTCCCTGTCATAAAACTAATTTTTAGTCCACATAATATACTAAGTTTTTTCGATTATGACGTAAGCAAAGCCCGTTTTTCTTAGTTGTTTACTATAGCACCAGGTAGCATGAAATTATGATCTTGGAGTGATAAAAGACACATAGGCTTCATGATGCTTCATGATGATTCTGATATACAACGCAATAATCGATCCACTAGTATTCTTCCGTGAAGTAGACCCACTTATAGCATAAGTACTTATGTTTTTTCTATTCCCGCGTGCACACGACCTTAATAATCTAAGCCCGAGCACACAGGGCCATTATCCTAAAATTCGTCTCTCGCTGCGATCCCCCGCTTCGCCGCTTAATGAACGAATAAATAAATTGAGCCCTTCTTGTAAACATACAACGTGATACGCTTAAGGGCCCCACTGTTAGGGTAAGTGGATTTCTGTGTAGTACAGAATCCGTACGGTGAGTACATAGTTTATCTATAAGTGTCTGGTGGTATATTAACACCTCCGGCTTATCGCGACATATAAGCCTTTTTAATTAAAATCTACGGATTAGTTTCCGCCTTTGTTTATTCTCCTAGGATGGGAGGTAACATAGGTCTGCGTTGTTTATGCCTGGAACATGGTTCTAAATTGTATGGACCTTCGTTTGTACTCCGTTACATTGTCGTCGGTACATTGGCTGTAAATGTGTCAAAGCACTTTCACGAAACTGTTTCATTTCAATGAATTATAAAGGTCCATTTATAATATAACATATCAAGCATGAAACAATATAAATGTGTTACAATATTAATTGCTAACAGGGATCCTATTAAAAGATAATTGTTATAAGAAGGTAATTGTTGTAAAAACAGGAAAAAATAAGTGGTAAAAAAGTGAAGAGTTTTACTTCACAGAAGCTTATCCTTGAATACGATCTTCATTAGAAAAAGTACAATAGTTTGAATTCTCTTGTTTTAAATAAACATTCCGCTATACAATTTTTCGTCTTATTTAATCATATTTTTTATTGATTAACTCCACAGCCCACGTTTTCCCCGGAAAATCGTCCACAAAAATCTTAGTAGCCGAAAACTCATTAATAAAGTTATTAAGACCGTATATCAATGCGAGTTTGACAAGGTATTTGCTTCCAACTAGTTTTCATGAATAAAAATAACATTTGATCGCCTACGCGAGCGACTTTCCTCATTCGTAATGGGGACGCATTAATATTTTGGACATTACGTTTTGTAACCAGAAAAATATTGTGGAAAATGCTCCTTTGTTAATATTTCATATTGATTTACAGTACTGTGAAACGTATTTAATGCCGTGGGCCGCAAATAACAACGAAAATACTGACAATGTGTTGACTGGCTGTACCTTACGTCTCTACAAAGTGCTCCTCAAGGCTGTTTTAATTTGACACGCATTCATTTACTCGATGAAAGTTGGGTGTCGAACGCTTCGGCGCTCATACTTTTTTAAATTAAAACGAAATCATAATGTATTATTTATTTTTATCTTCTACGTGAATTATTGTCGGGACGGAGCACTATTTTATTCGAATATTATAAATACGAATGTGAGTGATATACTACCAAAATAGAACAATTTTCAGCTGAGCAAAACGTTTCTGAGAAATGGAAAAGATTTTTTATAACATTAACATGGGCGAATCCACGACAAAAAGCTATTCACTAGTAAGTTCAATAAACGAGTGAATAATTGTTATTATTAACAATTGACGATTGCCGCCAATGATCACATTATTAGATAAGCGACTTAGTCGCCGATAAAAATTGAAGGAAAAGTGGAAGAGACGATGGTTATTGGGTCTCTAGTAATTATAGTAACTGCGTATTATAAGTCAGTTACACCACCATGGTAAAGCCTGCTCATCCTTACGCTAAGTCAAACCGTAACCGCGGCTCTACTAACTTAATAACTGTAGATAAGGTTCAATGAGAATTCAATTTAGTAATGGTATAAATAAATTTTCCTAGACATTTTCAATGCTGTTACGGATGATGCTGACAAGAAAGTATTCCACGCCAATGATTTTCCGTCTTAAGTCAATTGTTTATGGTAATAAATCATTAATATAATAGCGCTGATAGACGTTTATCATATTTACTCGTAATTGCAAAAAAATATTTTTTTTCTTGCAATTAGCGTAGACAATTACTATTGCAGCAACTTTCTGTCGAGATCTTTTTTAACCATTGAAAATCTTTTTTGCTTTGTTACGTTTATAATAAATTACCCTCAACATCTTGTACTTTGTTTTAATGTATGTATGTTAGATTTTCCATACAAACAAAATAAAATAAATCTTATGTGGCGTGTAGGTGTTGTGGGACGCAGGTAATATGTTACCTCCAACACAATATATATATCTTACATTGGTCAATGTCTGTACATGTGATGTTTGTATACATATTATACATTTATACTACTACATCACATATGGAGCCGTGGCGGTACTTTCGTAGAAGCCCAAAAGCGTTACACGTTAATTTGTAATGTCTAGTTTATAATTATTGTGGGGTCAGTATATTCTCATTTATATGTTAAATTGCTTTTGGTAAATAAAGATTTATATTCAGTGTTTTGTAAGGCACACTGGGTTTTTGGGCTTCTATGGAAGTACCGCCACTGATATGGAGTAGGTACATGTTTCACTATGGTATCCAAGCAAGCGTGCGGAAGCCGAATCAAGTAGCCAAACGTATGTACTCGGATACTGGCCAGCATAAAAATATTTTCTTTATACTGATGCAGTAAGCAGTGATGGCCTCAAGGTTTAGACGCGCGGTCGAGAATTTCGGCGGTCGCAGGTTCAAACCCCAGGCACACACCTCTGACTTTTCCAAGTTATGTGTGTTCACAATGAATTATCACTTGTTTTAACGGTGAAGGAAAACATCGTGATAAAACCTGCACACCTAAAAGTTCTTAGGAATTTCTTAGGTGTGTAGTCCGCCAACCCGCACAAGGCCAGCGTGGTGGACTAAGGCCTAAACCCTCTCAGTTGTGGAGGAGGCCCGTGCTCAGCAGTGGGACGTATTTGGGCTGATGACGACGATACTGATGTACGCTTGTCCTTTACTTACTTATTCCCCGGTGACATTAAACTAGCAAATTACGATTAACATTATTTAACACTTCGATTAACATTTATGTGCGAAAGATATTAAAATATGCACCTCATATCAGAAATTGATATTAAGTACCCGAGTATTGTGTATAAACACTGTCATGCAATTTAACAACCGCATTAACGAACGATTCAATGTCGATATTCATCACCGATTAACAAGCTATCTTGTCAACAATTCATAATAAGTGACTCCGATAAATAGCTGCAAAAAAAACAGTTTTATTAAAGAAATTTTATTCCTACACGCGAACTAGGCGTTGTTTAATAGAGGCAAAAGCTTAGATTACGTAAGGCGTCCAATATAAACAAGGCTCGTTCGAGATAACGTGAGCGGGGATATTTAGTCATCTATTTAAAGAAAGAAACACCATTAATTTCGGTCGGAGCATTATTTACTGAGCTAAGTAGGCACGAAACGGGTTCGTTGTAATGCGATAAATCGAGACGAAAGCCCGGAATAAATCTCTCGGATACGCCGATAAGAATCGATGTCTCACGCGACGTATTTATTTATTCCTTTACCGTATATACTGAACCCGGAAGAGTGGGTGTCGACGAACTTAATACTTAACGCTTTCTCTTTACAGAAATATATCGGAATACGGCTTTGGCTTGTTTAAAAACGTTAAATACGAGTGATGTAAAGGGTTATCGGATGGCTCGCCGAAAATGGATGACTTCGGCGGTAATATTATGAAGGTCACTTGGATTTATTTTACACAATTATTATCAGCAGTTTTTACGCGCGTTAAGTGTATGTGCGATTTATTGTGATTAAATTAAATGAAGGCCGCGGGTACGGCCTACCGTGTTTTAAATGTAAATGAATTGTTTTTTGTTCTATAAAGTCGCCTGATCTGAGCTTTCGGACCACACCTGCTCAGTACAAGCATGTGCACATAGACTTTAAATGGGCTAGAATTGTTGTTGTATAATTATGTCGGCACCTTCGAAATGATATGAGGACACCTTAAACTTGTACTAAGTTATAATAGATTTATGCTTAGAGTAAGGTTCTTTTGGGAACTATTAGGTAAAAAATACCCAGAAAATTACATTATCATAGACATAGTCAGTGTAGTATCATAGTTGAGTTTTGTCAGAAATTGGGCACTAACCACTATTAATTAATTAATATAACATTTAATAAGATTCATTTTGTGTTTAAAGTGACTTTAATTACATAAATACACATACACAGAGAAGCTTGTGTCGTATAATGGTAGGTAGAACTTATAAAAGGCCACAAGCTACGATTCAGGCATATATTTTTATCACACGTTTCCGTCGGGTATATAAAAAGTATGTCGGTGTGTAAGGGTAGTCTACACTGTCGATAGTGACCAGCAAAAAAATGCGTCACGAACATTCGATGTCTAAAATAGGCCAGCATTGTACATTTATAATGTCGGTGCTGTATTATATTAGGCAAAGGAATGTGCGTGCAGCCACAACGAAAATATCGGCCAGAGCCACCACTTATAATGTACTGTTCTTAATATATTGTATTTCTTTAAAGGGCCGTGATTTATTTGTTTTGATACTTAAATGTACGTTACGATGTATGATGCACCGAATTTATTTTAAAAATAAATTCGCTCATTCGCCTGCTGTTAATTAACAATTACCTTATACTTGTACGTAAGTAGGTATAATATATATTGGATAATGTATGGTACGGCAATTTACTGCACCGCATGGAAAGTACCTATGATATTTTCTAAATGGATAGAAAAACAAATAGACACTCCATTGACACATTTATGCTGGCCTAAGGAATATGCTTTTCCTCATATTGAAATAATATGAAAGAGTAAATACATAAGGTTGTAGATAGTTCTTTCTTCTGTTTTATTATATATATATTTTTATATTTTAGAGAATATCTATAATAAAAATGGAAACGTAAGATTGAAAAATACAATGTACGGAGTTTGAAAATTTGATTAGAAAACGGTAACTGGCTTCGAAATCTTTTTGTGGAATTAAAAAAAACATAATTAATAAAATTAGTTTATATAAACACACTCCTGCCTACCATACCGGATAAATAGGTATTATGTAAATAGGCATTGAGCAAAAATACATAATAATATTTAAAATAACCCGTAGCCTACATAAACTTCTACTATTGATCTAAATACTATAAATATGCACATTTACATCTTTTGATTTATATATCGTGGCCAACACAGGTGCTGTTTCTATAAGTGCGCACTCAAAACTGTTTCATAACCGAAATGACGGTCATTAACCTCGAGCGGGGGAGTGTGTCGCTTGGTCGAGGTCGCACCGAACATTTATCATCCAGATATAGTCAATAAAACGTTTAATTTGTTACTTACTGACGTGACTGAAACACCGTGGAGCAACACGTAATATAGTAGGTCACAATTGGTTTTGTAAGTTCCTCAAATGACAAAAAAAACAGTTGTTTTAATAGTCGCTAAATAATTTTTACGTTTTAAAGGACCAATCTTAACTGTTATTTCGTAAGTAAATTTTAACATCTTGGTAACTAAGTATCTATAAAAAACCGGGTTTAGCCGCTAAGTACGGGCATACTCAACTGTCTCAACATCAGCTCTTATACTGGTGGTTCTGAGCATCCTCTACTATTGAGGTCATTAACATACATTAACTATTCTATACATTGGTAATGAAAATGCCAACTATCTGGATACCTAAATCGTCGGAAATTTTAAATGACTTCTACGGCAATTTACTTAAGTTAAACAGAAAAAAAAATTACCATTTTCAAATAAAGCTGCTTGCTATTATGCTTATTAAAACGACTTAATATCTCACAATTTGTGATGTTTATATATTTTTATGTGCAGTTATTTGGCTGTTTGCCATTGCAGTGCGTGAGGTGAGATGCAAGGGGCGCGGGGAACTGGGCGTTACGAATGGAAATCAATACTAACTGCACACAACTACTGCATTGCTCCAATATAAATCAGCCCCTCTGCCGGCACCCTGTCGCACGCAACAGTCATGCTAATATCAATTTTAAATTACAGCTTTAAAGTTCAATATCAAATGCACCCGTGAATGCAAGGCTATTTGAAGAAGTGTATTCTTAAACGTTTTAATAGAAGTTTTGTGAATAGAATAGTGTAAAATAAATATCGCATCTTTGCTACATCTGTCAAAATAGTGGTTTTCACACGCATAGTGAATACAGTAATGGCTTGCAAAATTAAAAGAGGAACTCTTGTTTAGGATGCAAGATATTTTTTTTTGAGTTTTTTATATTGTGAGTAGAGTTACTAAACATGATACTTTTTGCTATGAGCCCACCAGCGGCTATCCTAACTTTTCCTCAGCGCATTACTATTATAAGTGTACCTACTAAACTTCATTTACTTTAATTCAGCCGTTTAGGCTTGAAAACATTGAAGTCAGACGAAGTTCCTCTCGTTTTTATATACTTTTTATACGAATCGAGTATTTATTTACCTTATAAAAGCAGGAACAATATATCAACTCCATAAAATTTGCACCTGCTAATGATATTATATGCTATAAAAATATTTGTCACCAAATAAAGAAATTGTTTTACGACTGTGCGTGTCTCGTAAATTTTTAATTGTTTAATGAGCGCGTGCCGCTTGTACCTACTGCTTAAACTATGATAGCAGCGATTAGCGAACAAATATAATATTTCCGCCAATTATGACACTACAATATTTAAATTTTTCTAATGCCTATTTTGTTCCTTTTTTGGTATACAATAAAGAGTAAATAAATAATTAAAATTCAAGTTTTATTAAAATTCGACGTAATAGTTTTGTGTTAGCGAAAAAAAAAGTCAACTATGTTTTTCTAGTCATAGACCGCCTATAAGAACTCGTGCTAAATACAACTTGACAGGATGTTATGAAATTTAGACTTGCTCCCAACTGACCTACAAACAAACCAGAAAGTAACAACGAACTTGATCAATTAAAGAACAGTTTCTGCCTACGGCTATTTTTGTTTAACTACCGCCCCGCGGTTGCTTGAGTAATATTACATATGCAAGTTAATTATACAATATCTTTCACTTCTAATAATTACTTTAGCCCATCACTACAGCCAACGCAGAAATATTAACATTTTCATTATTTTTTTTTAAGATTTTGATGATTTACCTACCTATTTTTTTGGACGTTTTACATGTCATTGAGCTACCTTTGATGGTTCAAAAGTCAATATAAAAAAGTGGAAAGTCCGCGTTATATTTATAAGTACATTAAAGATTGGTATAAGGTTACTCAGAGTATACACCTCCAAGCTGATAAGGAACAAGCTCTGCCCACAGCAAGCATTAACTCTCCTCGTCTTATTTATTACGCGCTACGTGCTCCAAGCAAGCCATTCTTGACGCAAATTCAATTTATCACCACAACATACGAGAACAAGCAAATCTAAACCATAAAACTATCGGGTTATGGTTCATAAATACTTAAGATACCGCAAATGTTACGTGGCTAAGAAGCACTAATTGATAAAAGTCCTTGTATCTGGCAGTGTTGTGATTTAAAAGGTTCCTTGGAAACCCCGGATTTATGGGGAGCCAGTGTCATAATTAGAACTGTGACTTTAGTTACATTGGCTGGCTTCGTTACTGCTATACTAACAGCTTTAATAAACCTTTTGTAGGTTTCGATAGTTTAATATAAATAATTTGAAAAGTATTTTTTAAATTTAACGGTTTTGAATTTTGTATCGCCATCATTATGAGCATAAAAAACACGGTTCATAACTTTAAAAATTAAGCTTAGGTATAGTTATGGGAATGTTGACTGGCTTAAGTAAGCACCTACAGCTTCTTTTTAAATAGGTAACTCTGCACATTTTATTTTTACTGCTACTAAGTATAGTTAGATTACTTATTACTCTAACTATATAGGTATATTTGTAAACGGTTTCACGGGAAAGAATACCCCACAGATTATTCAAAATTTGCAGATCCACTTGTTGTGCCATATCAATTGCTGTTATCCTTCATCATAATATGGAATACCAGGCACCTTTTTGGAGGATTCATGCAACCTATAATTATTTAAGATAACTTAGTCTTGTTTTATTTAATGGAGGCTTTGTGGTATCCATCTATTCCTTGCAACCTCCTTCTGGTTCTATTGTTGAAGAATAGTAAGGTATTTTCTTATGTTTTTTTTTTCAGAGATCGATGCAATGTTATTCACTAGCCTAACGGGTTTTTCGTTTAGCAATCTTAGAATTAGAAAAAAAAAAGTTTTTTTAGGATCCAACATTTTTATTCTCGATTTATGAGACGTTTCCAAGAATCATCATCATGAAAATCGTGGTCTTTGCGAATGTTTTTTATTTCCAGATCTCAACTGGTGGCTTCGCAATAATTCTGCAAACACCAAGACAGGCAGCATTCATGATATAATTTATCGTCGCGCTGGCCGCCATATTTAAAATACATGCCATGCAAATTAGTCAAGTCCGATGCCAAAGCAATTATCGAACCTTTGGTCCGAGGTTTATAAATCGAAAAATGTTTAATGTGCCAGCAACAAGTTAAGAAATAAAACTTGCGATGCCGGTTTTCGTGGATGCTCTATCTCTTTTGTGTGGGCGTGGGTGTATTCAGTGGGAGTGAGATGGATAACAAGATGGATTGCCCGTTTGAAAACCAGTTTATCATCGGGCCAAAACGTGTCTTTTTTGCGGAGCGGTAGGCGTCGATGGTTGCGCTGATTGTATTCTCGAATTCTGAGGGTTTATGTCTACCTACATGGTACAAACCTACGGATATTCTATTGGTTTTTGCCAATAAAGCATTTTACGTGTTTCTTCGTACTGTATAGAACAATACAAACAAGTTACACTTTAAAATATGTCATCCAATGCCTCATACGTACGAAAAAATATTGTTGACTTATACTCTCTCAAGACTGATATTGTCTTCAATATATATATTAATAATTTACTTAATACAGCATCAATATTATAATAGCTTTTGTCGTAGTTAGGTCAAGAATTATCAGAGAGTTTTAAGTCTTAAAAAGCTGTAAACCTAGACACTCTAGAAATCGGCCCTTCTGGAACAATTTTGTTTCAAAAATCAATTATTCAAATCAATATCAATACATTACTGTTGGCCTTTCTTAGTTTCGTTCTAAATTTGTAATTTAGTTCATACGAAATAAAAATGTACCAATAATAATTTTTCCTACAAATTAAAAAAACAGCACATTACAGTACTTTTAATTCCAGCCTTATAGTATTGAATGCGATACAAACAGGCATTTAAAAAACTTAACCGAGTGCCGTAGTTATTTTAAAAAGTTTCGTAAGAGTAATGGCGTCGGGACGTGCCGTCAGCCCGGCTGCCGTTCAATAAAGCAGGCGCCCGGTGCAATTTACAATCTTTCAAAACTTAGCCCTCGCTCTGGGGAAAGAAAAACTACGTGAAACATGTGCCGATTGATTTACTAGCCATTAATGTCTTTACACCTTTTAGATATCAATACATTGTCGGACAACGAGGTCAATGCCCGTTGCAGTCAGCTGTTTTATGTGGTCTCTAGTCTCTATAGTACCTATCTACCATTGAACATATGACTGTATTTTTATATGTATTAATTTGACCTATTTATTACCTCTCCATAAATGTTATATGAGTTTGTTATAATTATACGTATGCAGTATTTTGTCGCGCTATTTTAATGATATTATGACGTTCGAGAAAACAAACAAGATTATAATAAATAATTTCAATACGATACGATATGTCGTGAAGCTTTTTTTGCATTCATTCTAATCTTCAGTGCTCTGCGCTTGGAGCTAATTAATTATATTTAATAAACGCCTCATTATACATTGCTACTGTGAAAATAATTATTTATAAAAATATTGTTTCATCTTATCCATCAATATTAAATACATTGTATATGCAATCAGAGGCGGTACTTCCATAGAAGCCTAAAAGCGTTACACTTTAATTGGGTAATGTATAGTTTATTATTGTTTTCTGTGGGGTCAGGATATTCTCACTTGCATGTCAAATTATTTTTGTAAATAAAGATTTAAAGCTTATTATACGGAATTTTGTAAGGCAAGCTGGGCTTTTGGGCTTCTATGGAAGTACCGCCATTGTATGGCGATATGTATTATAGGGATATATATTGCATATATGCATATTATTTTGTCAAAGGAGTTTATGTTCAATAAATGCATCATTTTTTTTTTTGCACCAATAAAATTAGAGCGGTCATAGGCTAGCCGCCTATATCTGTAAAACATAGTTGGTGAACCGTGAGTGTAGATAAATACCTCTGGCTACCCATTCGGGTACTGGTATAGATTTCTCGCACAAAAAGTGACATAAAAGTGATTGTTTTAGATCTATGTTGTATAACACAGTGGAAAAAACATACAAGCAAAGAAACACCAACAAGAAAAGTGTCTGAAAAAATAAATTTAAACAACATATTCTCTAATTAATAAGCCCCTTACATGAACCACGAAACGTACCATTTATAACCAACGCATGAATTTTAACACAATAAATTGACGATGCGTGTTATTTTATACAAAAATTAATTTACAAAGTGGATAATACATAACCATAAAAATACATTATACTGCACTTTATAATATGATCGTGTAACTTACCACCTGCGCAGACGCACGTTAATTAACATTTGGAAGTTGGTACATCTCGAACGATGTGGAACTATTCTTAGTTAAAAACATTTGAACAATTTAATGTTTTTTATAATTTTATTCCTAGCCACAATGGACGGCTGTGCGCTTAGTAAGGAGGCGGCTGAGAGGTATAGCGGGTGCGGTACGATTTATTGGTAAATCATTCGGATACCAACATGGCCCGAGCCTCCCAGTACGGTCTTAAGCAATTATGAGCACTTGCCTTTTTTTCTCAAGGTGACTAAATGACTATACGCATGTGAATTGATATATTAAACCGTAATTGTGTTGCGATAAATATTCTACCGATATAATGTAGCCTTAATTTTTTTATATTTACTAATTAATTATCCATATAGGGTAAAGGCGGGATAGATGCCCCACTTTTTGAAATAACCTCATAATTTTCAAAATATTAATTTTATATAAATAATGTCTATGAATTTAGTTAGGTCAATCCTTTATCTTTAACTATGATTTGATTGTTTTGACCTATAAATTATAGATTTTGAGGATTTTAACTTCTCGTGGAACTCCTTTTTTGGGGATAGATGCCTACCTGTATGGATAGATGCCCCACCTTGAAAATACGAAGAGGGATAGATGCCTGCGTCGTGGGATAGATGCCCTTCATAAAGTATAAACCAAAACTTAACTAAACTTTTATGAGGTTTTGAGGACAATAAGTGTATAGTTTTAAAAGGCCTCTCCAAAAACAGAAATTGTAAATAATTGCCTAATTAATAAATGTCATTTTGCTGTTTTTTAATATTTTAAATGGTGTTTAGCCGAAGAGTGGTTTCAGTTTTCCACATCTTGAGTAATCATTTATGAAAAATGTACAGGTATCATATAGCGAGTGCAGACACTTTATACATTGATTCCAGTCGGATTTAGATTTCGAGTTTTTTGTAGTTTTCAAAACATTCAATGCAGTTATCTTTACTTGTACCTTTAGGCTAACTCTCTCCATCTCTCTTGGTGCTCTTTGCCGGAAAATCTTTAGTTTTCTTTTCCTTAATTTTATAGTGAGTTGATCTGTCTTCATCTTCACTGTTTAAACTATAAATAATTCACCGTTTTAGTTGTTCGTGGCCCTAGTCAACTCTTAAATAATTATAATTTTCTTTATCACATAAATTAGCTCTAGGTCATCACCGTTGTTATCACTAAAATAATGTTTTTCCTGGTTGGTAATGTAATTAGTAATAGAGGTTCCTTTCTTTTTTCTTAAGATTTTTTCTTAGATAGTTTCAATTCATGTAGGTAGTATTTGAGTATATTCGTGGCGTGGTTCTACTAAACTCAAAGAAAATCTAAATATTTTATAGTGATACATATACAGAAACACATAATAAATATAACAGAACACAAAAATATTTTCAAAATATAAATTGAAGCCACATATAGGTACATATGGTGCATGAAGGGATAGGTGCCCCTAGGGGCATCTATCCCTCAAAAAATCAGGGCAACTATCCTTTTTGATAGGGATAGATGTCTTGGACATATTTAAATAATAAAAAAAAACAAAAGAGCAACTATTTACATCTAGATGTATACTTAAGGAATCAGTATACTGACATAATAAAAAATATAACGGAATTAATGAGTACTTATAAAGTTATACAACAACAAATAATAACATTTTAAAATATTACGTGTTTTTGAAATTCGTCGCGGAAATGAATGCCCACACCAGCGAAACTTATCCTCACTGCACGTCGGTCCATGGCTAACTAAGGTCAGGGGTGATTACGGCTCTTGGTTATACTATTGTTTCTTAGTCACGAGTTTGGGAAGTTAGGTTTTTTGATAATGCGGCATCTATCCCACTGGGGCATCTATCACGCTTTTACCCTATAGTACATTGTTACTTTTCTTTTGGTTTAGTAATAAATAGATATAGGGGAGAAAATAATTTTTATGATGAAAATACGCATTATATTCGAAGTAATTAACATCAACATTTTTTATATCCATTCAGTATTTTTATTACTTTTTCTACTATAACTATCTTATGCAATATATTAATTGTACAATTTTTATAAGATTTCATTTTTAGTACTCTTTTAAGCTACCCACTATTATGACCTGCAAACAGTCTATGACCTACAAACTACCTTTCATATTTACAATTACCCTTCCCTGAGAACAACGGGGATGTAAATCAGCTGTTTCAGCGAACAATGAATCAATTAATGTCCTATTTATCGGGTCGTGAACAAAAAGTATGTGTGGACGGTGTCACCTCAGTAGGATCAACAGTCAAAATAGGGGTTCCACAGGGCTCTATTCTGGGCCCCTTTTTGTTTCTAGTTTATATAAATGATCTCCCTTACATGGTACAGAAATTTACAGACATAGTTTTGTTCGCTGACGACACGTCACTAATATTTAAAATAAATCGTAAGGATAAAGATCTAGCTATTCCAAATCATGTACTTAATTTAATTTTGAATTGGTTCTCATGTAATAATCTTCTACTCAATGCAGGAAAGACAAAATGCATTCGATTTACATTACCAAATGTTAAGAATGTAATGTCACCTGTTACATTAAACGCAGAAACACTTGACTTGGTGACTTCAACTGTTTTCCTAGGAATAACTCTAGATAGTAAACTGCAGTGGGGTCCGCAAATAGAGCGATTATCTAGTAAACTGAGTGCCGCGGCTTTTGCGGTTCGTAAAATAAGAAAACTCACGGATGTTTCAACGGCTAGGTTAGTGTACTTTGCTTACTTTCACAGTATAATGTCTTATGGCATTCTATTGTGGGGATCGGCGGCTGATATTAACAGCATCTTCATACTACAGAAAAGAGCAGTCCGCGCTATCTATGATCTACGTAGCCGTGATTCCTTACGATCCATATTCAAGGACTGTAATATACTGACCGTGCCGTCTGAATACATTTATCAAAATATTATGTATGTACGTAAGAATGTATTTAGCTTTAGTAAAATTGGTGATATACATAATATAAATACCAGGGGTAGACATAAACTTGTGATACCCTCATTAAGATTAGAAAAAACCAGTAAGTCCTTTATAGGCAACTGCGTTAAATTTTACAATAAGCTCCCCAAATCTGTAACTGACCTATCAGATAATTCATTTAAGGTGCACATTAAACGTGTTCTGATGACAAGGGGATACTACAATATAAATCAGTATTTAGAGGATAAGGAAATTTGGCATTAGATCTCTCCCGCACATCGCCATCACCACATCTTGGAACCCAGTACCTTTCACATTCTTCTTTCTTAAACCAAATCATTTGAATAAATACATAAATAAATATAAATTAACCCAAAGCTCCAAGTGTAACTTAAACCATTATAAAAACATCAAATACAAATTGATATCTAATATAAAATGTGCACAAAATAAATAAAATAAAAATAAAATGACGACCGATCGAGTAAATAATTCGAGCAAATAAATAATAAGAAGGCAATTTTTATTTGGCAGGTCATATAATATAATTATGTTATCCTTACTGGACCAAATACATGCCCACTGAGTTGGACTCGCTGGATCTACTCAGGTGTGGGTCGCGCCGCGTAAATTCCAGTAGTAAAGTGAGCCCGCTGAGTTTGTTTCGCCGGGTCTTCTCAGTCAGGGTCGCGTTTGGATCCGGTGGTACCATTAAAATAATACGTGACGTTTCGGAAATACACAAGGTCCATCTCGTTATTTACTTTAAAATAATAATAATAAGATATTATGTATTTCCTGATGAAAACTAAAAATAAATTATAAAAAAAAAACCGTAAATATTTTTGTACAAATTATATAAAATGAACCATAGTTAAATTATAATGTAATAATAAAAGATTTTTCTTTTCTGTATTGACTTGTCATAAGTGCTATTTGATTGCCTACGTGACCAAATAAAGCAATTTCATTTCAATTTCATTTCAAAGCAATTTCATTTCATTTCATTTCAATTGCTCGGCCGTATCGGCATTTCTCGAATCTTTCACTTCTTTTGAAAAGGCCCGCTTCGGGTTTCAACTTTATCTCGGTAACGGGATACCGGTACTTTGTGAACTTTTTTAACTAACCATTAACTGTACGGAGGGCTGGTATTGATTTGCATTCTTTTTTAGTTAAACAGCATTGTTGAAACTTGACGTGTTGTTTGGTTTGCTTATTGATGAAAGGCATCATCATTATCATCACACGTCCCACTGCTGGGCACGGGGGCCTCCTCTGCAACTGAGGGGGCTTAGGCCTAAGTCCACCACACTGGCTTAGTGAGGGTTGGCGGAGTACACACCTAAGAAATTCCTAACTTTTAGGTGTGCAGGTTTCCTCACATGAAAGGATATGAAAGGAATAAATAATAATAATAATAAGGAAGGATGAAAGGCATAGTTTGGATCGAGGCTAGGTTGTGAATCAATATGCCCAGGGTTTCAAGCCCGCTCGAGACAACTGTAAATTTGTTTCGAGTCGGGTTGTTTCCAAAATTGAAGTCTCATATTTACTCATTAAATACCATATATGTTGCTTACTGTCAGATCATAAATACGCTTCTGGATTTGATTTTTCGATACAGAACAAACATACATAGGTACAATACATTATATGTACATGCATATAATGCTAATTTAGATTATTACCTACCTCCATAACAAATTGCATAAAATCTGCTACAGTTTTTGAAGCATGAAATTACAAAAGTACAAAAACAACTCAAAAACTTTCACCTTTATGGTTTGATGTTTTTTTTTTCAAGTTACGAGTAACTTACAAAAAACTAAAAGCAATATAAGGTAAAACGTCTCTTTCGTAGGTTTCTGTTTTAAAAACTAGCATCAACAGCTCCGTCGGCAGTAAAAGGTTAACGATGGATTAATCGACCATGGCCTATAGGAATTTTATGGTTATTTATGAGAGCGCGGTCGAATCGGCCCCTGGTTTGAACAGTAAAAGTCCATAACTGGATTAATTTGACATGATTAATTCGTGGCAATAATCATTTCTCGTTTTTTGCGTCATAATTGAAGTACCTAATCAATGCGAATTGACAGTTGAAAATCTAAATATTATATATTTGAGTAATTAAAAATGAACTTATATGTTTTACTAATATATTTATTACATACATAAACTCACGCCTGTATTCCCCGAAGGGGTAAGCAGAGGTGCATTTCTGCAACCACATTTCGCCAGGTATGTATCAGTCCCACGTAATAGGGGGCGAGAGCCTATTGCCGTTTTTCGGGCACATTTCCAGGTCGGTGCTGTTACTGAGAATTTCCTAATGGAAAAACCCAATAACACTTTGCCAGACCCGGGAATCGAACCCAGGATCTCACCCAGGATCGCACGGCACAAACTTGTACCGCGAGACCACGAGGCAGTCTAATATATCTATTATATTTAGCTTTTATATCTATTAACGTTCGTAGTAGTGCCACGTATGGACAATAAAAAGAGATGTATGGGGGTGGTTTAACAGAAATGCGAGGACTAATAAATTATACTTTCCTGTCTGTCTTCTCTCCTTTTTGCTCTATTTTTTTTCTACAAAATTAATTAATAAGGTTAGGATATATTTATATTCGCAAATTTTATATGAGAGAGCAAGCACCCAAACCGCAAAAAAATATTTGTGCGCTAACCCTTAATTTTATCAAAACATACTAGTTTATTATATCTATTATTCAAAAAGTTAACTTTATTTTATGTTACATGATAAATACTTAACAAAAATAACTCATTCCAATTCATTAAGATACTGATTGAAATGTTAATAAACTATTTAAATCAAGAGTAATTAAAGTCTTGTTCCAACTTCATAATTAGAGCTCGCCTGTTTGATTGCAAATAACTCAGTGTTAATTGATTAGAATAACTCACACGTCCGCAATTCTACACCGTCACGACATATCTCAAATGTTTTTGCATTTAATCAACGTGAGTCAATTGTGTTGAAATAAGCGTGTAATTTCTAGTCGCTTTGTTGTTGCGGTGGCATTGCATATTCGTAGGACAATTACTTCGTACACTCACTACTCCTTGTTGAGAAATATTAAGTCATATTAGTCGGATAATTTGTTGAAAAATATTTCCAGTATGGACAAAATTTTCATAGGCTTTGTAGGTACAAAATATAGAAGACTTAAGAAAGGAGTAAATTATTCCTTATTTATGTACACGTATGTATGTATTTTTACAAAGCATTCGAAGCCAATGAGAATCTATTTTCACATTATTCATGGTTTTACATTATATGAAAAAAGTTCTGAAGATGTCACTTAGACCGTTTTTTCTTTAGGTATTGTACATGAGTCAAAAACGCAATTGGCAAAATGTAGGCGCAGAAATGCACTTCTACCTACCCCTTCGGGGAATACAGGCATTTGTGTGTGATTACGCACATCCTACTCAAAACTATAAATAAAAATTGTGCGTGCTTATAGTCAACATAATTCTAAAAACAAACCTTTATTAATAAAATTACAAAAATAAAAATTACCCTTTCAAAATACATCTGCCGATCGTACTTCAACTAAGACTGCAATGTACGTCTTTTACAAAAATCCCTAAAACATTTTCAAAAATCTGTTGGTCCTTAAATCTACATACGCATACATCCTTATATTCAAATGCCTATTTACTTACAGCCGGATCAAGAAGTGTACGAATGTTGCTTTATACGAAAATTATTCATGGGAGCCTCACCATGGCAACGCGAAGCTCTGCATGACGCCCGGATAAGCTCACGGATGAATACATTTAAATAGTGAATGTGACACTACTGTAGATCTACTACGTAATGTTAGCGAGCTGCGTTTACATGGGACACTTGCTTGACGCAAAAATGAATAGGAAAGCAACTTGACCCTTAAAACTTATAGATATATTCATCGGGTTGGCTGGATTTTTATCGATGTAAAAGAAATCCATTGATGTATAAATTGATATTTATGTAAGTATTTTGCTTCGAGGTCGTCAGTTAGTATCCTGGCCATAATCTAAGTAAATATAAATATTATTTTGACGTTTTTAAAGGCTGAAACTTGACAAAGGTACAAAAAAGGATTATATTTTTTTTTGCAATAATAAATAAATGTATACAAAATTATGTCTAAGCAATTTTGCCACAGCATAACGCATCAAGACCTTTTTTATTTTTCAACGCGAGCTTATGGCCAGTTATAGTAATATTTGTCATAGAGCCGTACATAAGGCCCATTACTCACGGCTATAACTCGCTTCTGATATAAATATGGCGCGCTCAGAAATGGTTTAGAGTCGCGTCGCTCGTAAGTCTGCCCGCACAAAGGGTTTGTTAGGAGAAGTTATGAAGTACTGCCTTCGTATTTGCCCACGCGCATGAATAGAACTACGCCTTATGAAGCTGGACATCATGGTGAGATTTATACGATATTGCTAGAGGAAAAATACACTGAAATAGTATTTATAGATAAATTAATTGTATGGGGAATTCCTACCTTCTTTAATGCTGGAATCCTGGTCACTTCTTCACAGTTCACTCGATGTTTGCGCGTACTTGCCCACTTACCTTAAGTACCGTATCTGAAACAAGACTTTTTTTTAAATCAAATAGTAAAGGGCTTTGTCGCTACAGCGGTTATGTCGCCCAAGACATAAATGGTTTTTGTAATAAGCTTATAAATTGACAATAAATTAATAACTGATTTCTAAGTTTCAAGTATGTCTTTTTTATGGCATTACGTCGACCGGGGCTAGGGCGGCGTTCCCTACAGTGATTGGTCTAGATTCTAGAATAACATATGTATCTTCAATAGTAAGCCTATAGGCTCTTGTATTCCAAAAAATACATCAGTGTTTGCAGTTATTTGTTTCATAATATTACATGAAACAAAATGCATAAAAATATATGAGTTTGTCTTTGTTTGTTTTGCGAAGACCTAATAAACTAAGATATGATCAAACATATTATATTGGCGCTTGGGATACATTTTTTTTTTATTTCTATTCTGGCACGGCAAAGTGAGTCCACTGTAGGTAGCACAGTGGAGTCCAAAAAATTAATACCGACCAGCGAGAAACGATATGGTCACCCGCTGGTCGACACAATCATGCCGGCCCGCACAAATGCTTCAAATATCGCAAATTCAATTTTTAGATCGGGCTTAGGCGATTTCCATACGGAAATTCTCAGTTTGAGCAAAAAGTCTGTGCCAGTGCGGTCACCGCGTCAGTATAACATCACAAAAAAATATTTTTATCAAAAAATTATTGTTACCATAAAATACAAAATACCAACTGTTTGATAAACCATTACATTCATAATAAGGACATTTAATGTTTTAAATCATACAGAACAATGAACATGAATATTACATAAATACTGCGAACAGTATTTGCTGAATAACTTCCTGTCGTATTATAAATTCAGGCGCAATTATACAGCGGCCATTCTTCCACGGAAGCCGTGGTGTATCATCTTTAAATCATGTATATCCAAATCCGATCTTTTGTGGTTATTGTAATACAAAGGTATTTTTGATTTATTAATCGACGAATAAAGGAATCTTTACTGAGAGGTCAATAGCGGCTGTAATATCTGGAGAAATAATATTTGTAAATATATGTCAGCTTTGTTGGTATCTTGGTATAAGAATGCGGCAAATCCTAACTAGCAGCCCTAAGTTGGTAAAGTCCTCGAAAAATGACAATAGTCGTGTCCCTGTTACGAGAAAAACATTGCTGGCGAAATGCGGCTACAGAAATAAACCTTGCCTTCTTTTTCGGGGATGCAGTCGTGATTGGATGTGAAAATACGAATAATTTGCCAGCATCCTAGGTTGACTTGTCACAAATAATAAAGTCTAACAAAACCACATCCAAACTATTTATTGGAAGCGTGTCAGGGCCTAGACGATTTGGGTCGCGGATTGTCAAGACATCATTTGAACGGTGCTGCGTTGAATCCTAGGCACGCTACTCCGAACTTTCGAACATCATAAGAGAAACTGTATGCATAAAACGAAATTGTTTTAATTTTTTTTTTTTCATCACAAGAAATACACATTTATATGAAATCTATACTATCACACTAGGTCATCTGTACCTAGCATTAGGATATACACAAGCTGATATTATTGAACTGAAAGTACCAGTAACGCATGTACAGTTTGTATTGGACAGGTTTCAATCTAACCCTCATTTGGCACGCCTGCCCACGCCCAATTGGTGTCATTAACTAAATGAATCATTGCTTTTGGCACATCCAACTCACTAACTACTACTTAACTAATTTATACATAATGCGACGTGTAATCACTGATACAATGTTACAAATATTGAGACAGAAAATTAAATGTTAACGTATAATAAATTGTAATGTTTCACTTTATTGATTTTCAACTGTCAATAATCATTGAGGTGTAAAACCTGCAGCACTGACAAAAACGTGCCAGATTCTGGATTAGTTTGTGTATTTATGGTTCTCTGGTCGGTATAATTATGATTGAGGAATAAATTTAAACAGTAACATTTATTACCAGTCGTCACTGTACTTATTTTATATCTGCAAAGGTATTATTGTCTTAAGTATCGTGAAAGCTTCTTCTATTTAAAATAGTCAGCACAACTTTATGATTTTGCAAACGTCTAAATACTAGATAATATTAATGAGAAATTTCTCGGTTCTTAAGCATATTCGTTTATTTAATGGAGTAAGTACCTAACTCATATCTGTCGCATAATATGGTACACTAAACTATGATAAACTGACGAGACGACATCCTGTATCCTTCATGTAGTCATAAAAAACATCACCAATAATAAAAATACTTAAATATTAAATTGTGTCATTACTTAAATTTTGTAGATAGGTCAAGCAAAATTGGGCTTGATAACACAAAAATCGCCAACTACTAACATAAACTTTTAAGTAAGAATTATTTATTTGGGTATTTGGTTAAACTGGTATTATTGGTATAAAACGTTTAAATGATAAATATGTACATAAGTTTCAAATGAATCAACAATTCATAATTCCATTTACCAACTTTTAAACACATAATATCTCAACCAATATTTTAGTCAATACATTGTTAAAATAATATGGCGGCCGTTAAGATTAATATGGACATTTCCTCACAATATTCCTTTAAGTATACGTCTCAATCAGCAGTTTGTTTTGTTAAGAAACTCCGCGAGAATATTCCGTAATTAACATCTGAGAACCCTTTGATCCGGACACCTTAAACGCTCATGAATGTATGACGCTCATGCGTTCAACATGCCCTACTGAGGTAATGACGCAGATTATAAGCGACGGCGTGTTAATCCATAATTATTAGTCATTATAACTAATTTCGACAACTATTATATTATTTTTGGTAATAAAATATGGATTACGACAGCTTAATGTTATGTAGTTGCAATCATGTTGACTGAATAATGAATGACTTGAATGTGTTACAACACACACGCCCGTTTCCACTACTTAAGATAAGTTGTTTATAAGTTCCATAAATAGGAAGCGAGCCGTTGCACCTTACTATCCGGTAACTAATGTTACTAGTGAGAACCTTGTAACTTTACCTTGCCTGAAAATTAATCGCAATCGAACCCGGGACACCCGATCGCATGCCACACACATAAGGCGCGAGGTTAATGAGGCTGGTATTGTTGTAAAGTAAATAATGTAACATAGCATTGTATCGTTGTCTTGTCTTTGTAATAAACTCTGATACACCTATTTTAGGATATCATACTTTGTTATCATTTACAATTAAAGCTTTTTACATGACTTTTCGAAGTAATGTGTGTATTCACAATGAACTATCACTTGCTTTAACGGTGAAAGAAAACATCGTGAGGAAACCTGCGCACCCTTAAAAGTTCTTAGGAATTTCTTAGGTGTGTAGTCCGCCAACCCGCACTAGGCCAGCGTGGTGGACTAAGGCCTAAACCCTCTCAAAAGTAGAGGAGGCCCGTGCTCAGCAGTGGGACGTTATGGGCTGATGATGATGATCTTTTTTATTTAAAAAAATACACTTTATTGTACACACGGAGAAAATTAATAACTTTAATAACAGCAATTCATAAATGTCACAATTTGAGTGTTTTCATTAGTCTCCGCCAGCCACTAACAATTAGTCTGAGACGAATTAACAATTTTAGCATCATTTTCACTTATCCCTTTCCCCCAACAAATAATGTAAAGTATTTTACCTCTATAGGAAGTCGTAACACCGAAATCATTTTACACATACAAGTCGTCCTAAGCTCAAGCATTGCGCCCCACCCGACTCTTGCAAATGAAACTCGTGGAATTTATATGAGCTGAGTACGGGCACGTGTTTCGCGTATATTTTCACGCTTCCTCGCAACAACGTGTACGCGTGCCAGTTAGAAACATTAGTATTTGTCTATGTCGTGCAATGAATATGCTCTCACTGTTCCATGCCTCAATTAACTTTTATTTGAATTTAATTTCCACATACCTCCCACGCCGCTTTTACATATAAATAAGTGTTCACCGCATTGTTAGGATGTTGGGCACATCCTTGATTCTTAAAATAGCATCTGCGACAGAGCTGGCTGCATCGACAGTATAATGTGGATACGTCACTTGATCTGAGTGGTCTTTTTCAGGTCAACGCGCTAAACAACACTCAGGACAGTTATTTATATTTAGATTTTTTCCATATACTTATATATTCAATATGATTCAAGTAAAGTTTACGTCAATAATATTTAAATAAATCGTATTTATGCTGCGATGTTGTTAATATCTACTGCATTATCGCAAATGCAAAACGGTTAGTTACAAACATAATTTTATTTCAGATAAAGAATTGTTTTGCATTCCGTTGGTACATCATAACGACAAACAATTTTATAATTAGTTGATAACTTAATGTTCCATAAGTTAACCAGTAATATAATATACTAAGAAAGCAATATGTCTGCAAACTACATGTCAAGTCTCGAAGCTGTCTCCAAAACGGTTAACGGCAGACTTTGAAAACTTCTATGCTGCGGTAAAACTTTCAGGACATCCGCAATAAGTTACAAGTTAGTTTGGGTAGCGCTCGAATTCCTTTTACATTTGGCAACACGACACTGATTAACTGTGTCGACACAGCTAATGCAGCCGAACGTTAAACCCAAGCTTAGCTCGACACTGTGCTGCTAGTTGAAAAACGATGATTGGTCGCAGCGGCCGGCATAAACAACTGGGTGTTCCAAACTTATTTGCATTTACACGGGCCGAGTAATTGTGCTGCGCTTTGGGGAGAAGTTTAATTAAACTAAAGAGTCTTAAACTTGAGTAGATATAGACGGTGAAGCACCTAATAAGAAAAGTTTTGTGAATTACCTAGGTTGATACCGTATAGGTAGCCGCTAAGGTTCAGACACGGACAAACGCTGCTGTGTTTCAAGCTAATATACCGGCATCGCAGACATTTGAACTTTAATATTGGATTATTTAGATAGCTATTAAGGCTTTTGTGCAAAGCGGACTACTATAGTTTTGCATGGTAAACAGTATTTGTTCAGAATCCCAGATTTGGGACCACCAAGTAGTTACCTACTTTTTCCGAGATTCCGTTGTCGTCGATACGATATAATATAAGTTTCATAAAGTCACATTGATGATGTATTGTGTCATATCTTAATTTTAATGTTCAAATAAAGTTTAAAAATAAATTCTCGAGACACGTCTACTTATTTTAATAACTAATAATAAAGAATTCTCACGTACATAGTATGTACGTACTACATACATACATAGGTTAAAAAACATAATGTAATTAAATCAAGTAAACGATTAATGAATGAATATAAATATTAATTTAGTAAATTAAAGTTTTAATCCGCCTTCGCTCTTCACAATAACGCAAGTCTTACAAACATATAAAGTTTTAGAGATTGGTTTTGTTTAGAACACACTATCTAGATTTATTTTCCCACTTATTTTTTAATTTTAATGTAGTAGAAAATAACGTATTTTCAACTGCATTTTAATCGCACTATTAAAATTAATTTCTGAAAACAACCGTTTGAACTGGTGAAATTGATTTGTCCAAATTATAACACCGTTTATAACAGAGAAATCTCAAATAAAGTGAGTTGGTAATTGCTAACAACACTTTCGAATCGTCTGTGAAATCCATCAAACGATTTGTTATGGTTGTATATTAATAAATACTGCGGCAACACTATCGATAATTGGAAATCGATTATATCTACCACATATCGTATTACCGGCTCCCGAGATAATAAAGCCGGGCTTACACTACAAGATTTAAAATAGCTTTTTGCATAATTTATATTGCGTCTGTGATGTATTTGCTCAACTAATATTGAACGAGTTTTGCGCTCAAATGTTTTAATCTTAATAATGTGTTTAAATACTGCTTATATAACTTTAATGTCGCGAAAATTTCTTTTTTTTTGCAAATATTATTGATTTAATTTCAAATACCATGGGTTTTATTGACGACTTCTATTATTTTCATTTACGGCATTGCTTATAGAATAAATTCAGTTTCATGAGAAAGTCGGATAGATTGTTGGATGCGCGGCATAATATGGATCGAGAGAACCTTTTTTTTTCGTTCTCAGGTCGGCCAAAGTAAGTTTTTGAAATAAGTATGTAAATTAATAATATCGTAAAAACAGCTTACACCTTTGCTTACTTTTTGAGGAATATAGTCCTAAATATATATCTATAATATAGGTACTTATGAAATATGATAAGACCTTTCAAAATATACTACCCACAGCTTCGACGGTGACGTCACCACCTTATAATTATTAACAAGATGACTGTCAGTTGTGAGTTAAACCGTTCCTAGTTAAGTTCAGCCGTTGATTCACTCAGCTGACGTATTGCGCGGTTTACGAGGGTCGCGGGCACAAATTGAAAATTATGAGTGGCCACAGCGCAATCACTGCGCTTTTACGTGCCTTGTTTACTTTATGTACAAGCAAACATACAAGTCACACGGCCACAGAAATATATAGGGACACAAACTGCGATCTACAGGGCATAGTTTTCTAAGCGTTGACCTTACACAAGGGACGCGTTGTTCACATGATGTCAATAAAAAATATGCGTTTTCAGTTTGGCGAAGTGAAGTACAATATTTTATAAATTGTATAAAATATAAAATTGTTTAATATCTACAAAAAGTTTTGTGAAGGACAATTTTGTTCTTCAATACCACTAGTGGATATAAATGACTCACTGTATAAATTCATAAATCAATCCTGAATCCTAAGGTCATTACACTCTATATACAGTAGCCACCAATCTTATTATATACATTTTGTTCACACACAAATATCCTACCATGATCAAATCCCACAAATTTTAAACCCACATTTATCCAGTGACCTCGCAATGCCCGACCGTCTCATCTTCACGGAGGTCGGCAAAATTATTGCATCGGATTTCCTTCAAGTTCGCGTCAATTATAATTATTGATTGTACTTTTTATGGCGAATAAGTGCCAATTATTTTTGGCACTAACTGCCCGCGAACGGCGATCAACGTTTCTGATTAAGCTGTATAAGTATCTTGGAGTAAAATATTGCATTCAGATCACACGCATTTAAATGCAAAAAGTGTCACTTTACGGCACTTAAATAAATAAACTAATCGAATCCATTAAATATTTATAGTTTGCTCGGGGTTTTGATCGCTTTAAGTATTCAACATACCTATACACCTGAAGGGGTAGGCAGAGGCGCATTTTTACAATACGTACTAGTTTTACCAAAAGTTATTTTTAGTTTTACATAATCGGGTTTTTGGAGCTGCATAATATATTATAGTATATTAATGCAGTTAAGTTCGCGGACAAAATCAAGTGTGACAAAAAATAGTTTTTCACCTACCTTCTTCTCAGCCTATCGCCGTCCACTGCTGAACGAAGGCCTCCCCAAGTAGGCGCCAACCATCCCGGTCTTGAGCAGCCCTTATCCATCCGCTACCCGCCACCTTTCTCAAGTCGTCGGACCATCGTGCTGCAGGACGTCCTACACTACGTCTACCTAAGCGCGGTCTCCACTCCAACACTTGTCTGCTCCAACGGCCGTCCGTCCGTCGGCAGACATGGCCGGCCCACTTCCACTTCAGCGTGCTAATCCTGCGGGCAATGTCAGTGACTCCGGTTCTCTGGCGGATGACTTCATTACGAATTCTATCCACCAGAGAAACTCCAAGCATTGCCCGCTCCATGGCACGCTGAGTGACTTTAAATTTGTGGACCAGACCTTTAGTGAGTGTCCACGTTTCGGCTCCGTATGTCATTACGGGTAGGACGCACTGATTAAAGACTTTCGTCTTGAGGCACTGAGGGATCGACGACTTGAGAATATGACTTAGCTTCCCGAATGCCGCCCAGCCCAACCGTATTCTTCTGTCTGCCTCATTCTCGAAGTTGTGCCGGCCTAGTTGAATGGTTTGGCCAAGATAGGTGTATTCTTGGACAACTTCGAGAGTGGCATTCCCTACGACTACAGGCCTCGGGAGAACATGACTGTTAAACATTACCTTCGTTTTGTCTATGTTCATCCCGAGTCCTATTTGTCTTGAAGATCGGTCAAGGCTGTTGAGCATTTCCTCCAGATCCTGCAGAGATTCCGCCATCACGACGATGTCATCTGCGAATCGCAGATGAGAGATGTACTGGCCGTTAATGTTGATGCCCCGTCCTTTCCAGTCGAGCGTCTTAAAAGCGTCCTCCAATGCGTTGGTAAACAGTTTCGGAGAAATTACGTCTCCCTGTCTTACCCCTCGCTGCAGTTGGATTGGCTTCGTGCTGTGTTCTTGTACTTGGACGGTCATCGATGCGGCTTCGTACAGACTTCTCATCACCTGGATGTAGCGGTAGTCGATCAGGCATCTCTGCATGGACTCCAGAACAGCCCAGGTCTCGACGGTAACAAAAAAAAACTTTCTCGTAGTCCACATACGCGAGGCAGAGGGGTTGGTTGTATTCCTCAGTTTCACCTACCTATAAATCAGCAATTGAAAAACAATTTTTGCCACACTTGATAAAGTATCATACGTTTAAAATTCAACTAATGTGTTAGCAGGGACACTGTATCCGTAAGCTTGCTTTGAATCTGAAATTATTGGACATTCCTACGTATTGGCTGTGGCGTGTATCACAACCTTTTCCGGGAACACAGAAAGATTTTTTTTACATACATTACATCAACATCATCATCATCAGCTCATATACATCTCACTGCTGAGCACGGGCCTCCTCTACAACTGAGAGAGTTTAGACCTTAGTCCACCACGCTGGCCTAGTGCGGGTTGGCGGACTACACGTACATTACATACATATTATTAATTATTATCAAACCTGTCACGTCGGTATTGCGGCATAATTGGTTGCTGTGCTACCAAGGTCTTGGGTTATTTCATTCGTAAATTCTCGTCAGATTATTTCGAACATAATACTACACATCTAAACGATTCTTTCCACCTGAATCCCTCCGGGGAGCAGTAGCCCAATTAGGTGTTAATATTAACTACTTTTCAATTATTTCTCCCTCTATCTTGTGTAATATTATTTGTTAATATTCAGGTTTAATATACAAATCATTTAGCGGCATATATAAAGTTGCAATATCGTAATGACCTATGTAAAAGGTTGATATATTCCTACATTACCTATACGTTGCTTTGATATCTAGACCGCCTCATACAGAAATATCTTACCTCATAATTAACGTTGGATTTAGTTAACAACGTTGAATTTACCACTTAATAAACACATCCGATGTGAGTGCGAAGAAAAATAATTTAAATCATATAATTAGTGTTTACACAACAAGTTCGGCTGCCTATTTGTTATGGACTGGCCTCAATATTTCTACATGACGAACAGTTACTGCCATTTGTTGTAATAAAGTATTTTATTAGCGCAACGAATCGACGCAGCGTTGGCCAACGAGCAAATTAGAAGTTATTATCGTCTTAGGCGTCCATTATTTACATGTAACTTATTTAGACTGTTTGTAAATCTTCATTTTCAAAGTTTTTATCATTTTTGACATTATTCAAGGCGATGTACGAGTATATTATGATATATTTATATGTATTATCTTGGAATCGAAGTCAGGAAATGTGTATATTTAAGCTGAAAATTTAAACGTATTTTTATATTTTAAGAACGTATAAAGTGGGTGGATAAGATGAGGTGAAGCTTAAATTTTTCGGTAAGGAAACATCAGAAGGAAATGTGTGCCCAAAGGACTCTCCACAATGGTAAAAAAAATCAACCCATATTAACACATCATTGTCGTGTGTCTATGTATATTTTAAGTAAAACAAGTTGCTTTTATTAACACAGAATTAATAATGTACCTCAAACTGGCAAATTTATAAAATTAAATTAAAGTAATTGTTTTATTAACTCTAATAATAACTGTGTTCAACACGCAATTTTATTGCTATAGCGGCGTTAAAGCAAAATTTAAAACAATTTAATTTTTACGGCAATATTAAACGCGGATTTGTCAGTCATTTCATAAGAAACACACATTAAACATTAAAAATAGAGCAAATAAAATATAAAGGAATTTTCTCACGTTGTTTTACGCTACCGCATCCTCAAGGTTAGATGACAGATAAGGCTCGGAACACAAACAGTGTCACTTAAAATGGTCATTCCTGGCAGTGACCACTCGGGTCGTGACATTCGAGGTTTTTCTACGTGATTTCCATTTCAACGAGTTTGTGAGCGCTTGACCTAAAAAGGGGCCGCTTTATTAAATATCGCTCACATTATAAATTCTATGCAGTTCTGTTAAAGTTTCAAGCTCCGCTGCGCATGAGGCGAAGATCAACACCTAATTACGAGGTGTTGAGATCGATTTTTGTAATAAAGAGATCTTTTAGTCTTCAAATATTTAGCTCCACTTTTTCGTTTGGAAATAAATTTACAAGAAAATGTTTTTTGTCAAGGCGATTTTTCATTAGCTGTTCCTAAAAAAATCAACGTCAATAGTTACAATTTGCGAAACTAGTTTGGCATCCTAATTACAAAGTAAAAACATGAAGGTAATTTTGGTGTATTTGTTACACGCGAAGACGAAGTACCTATTGTTATGATGTTCAAAGTTAAAAGACTTGAGTTTCTCAAACAAGCACAATATAAAGAATTATAGTAACTGGCAAAACGCAATCATTAAGGACTTAAGAAGAAAACAAAATGCGGAATCGGGCATAGGATATTATTGACACTACTTATTAAATCATCATCATCATCAGCCCAAATATGTCCCACTGTTGGCACGGGCCTCCTCTACAACTGAGAAGGTTTAGGCCTTAGTGGCCACGCTGGCCTAGTACGGGTTGGCGGACTACACACCTAAGAAATTCCTAAGAACTTTTAGGTGTGCAGGTTTTATCACGATGTTTTCCTTCACCGTTAAAGCAAGTGATAATTCATTGTGAATAAACACATAACTTCGAAAAGTCAGAGGTGTGTGCCTGGGGTTTGAACCTGCGACCGCCAAAATTCTCGACCGCGCCTAAACCCCGAGGCCATCACTGCTTTTTAGTTTTAAATACCTATGGCATATTAATTGTTGTTTTAAATGTTAATTAAATAGAAAACATATTACACTCTTGATTTGTTATAGATCAGAAACAATTTTAAGCACCACGAGTAGGTATATGTAAATGTCAAAGAACTTCATCTTCCGGTACCTCCTTTGTGTCTACTAATAACCATAACAACATCAACACGGTTAATGAAAAAATGGCAGTAACTAGGGATGTTATTTTTAAATAAATTTATTAAGGACAAAGAGCGTACAGTATGATTAAGCGAGTTCAAAGCCCCCAAGGTTGCGGGCAGAGTGATCAAAAGCGAGTACTTCACGACGGCCGGCAATCCATAACACTTGAGATATCACTTCCATGCTCCATTTGCATCAGGAGCTCGCACTACTTGACTCTAGTAGCTTCGCGCTGTGTGTTAAGTAGTTTCCATTTGAATTATTTACTTATTTACTATATTTAAAGTCTAGTTTTGAAATTATTGGTGGGAAATGCAAAGCCGCTGGTGTCATCGTCGCACCGAGACAAGCATTTGCTTTGGATCTAAGTATGAAAATTAAAAATTTCCATCAGATACTTAAGGTCTTTTTGTAATACAGTTCGTAGAAGTGCCAACAGTTTCAATATAGATAATGCTGCCAATAATCGTGGTTAATTGTGGTAGTCTCATATTCATCCATCTATATTCCATTTTTGACGAAGCAATATAGGGTACAAATACTCTTTCTTGTGAACTAGGAACAAACATTCTAATAAAATGACAAAAAAGTTACAAAAATGTTACATAGCGCGTCACTAAACTTAGTAAGAAATCTTTTATTCTGACTTAACTAAATTCCGCATCTTTTTGATAGTAAATGCAGTACGGTTAACAGGCAAAAACGACTACAACTACCCGTTAAACGCCGATAAATTTATAGTGGCTTGTTACTGAATATGCAAGGATACTGAATATGATCTTAGAACAATGCATTGCGTGGTTATTATGCCGGGTCTTACAACTTATATGAGGCGATTTGGATACCAATCCACCAGCAAATGCAGGTTAAGTTGTTATTTTTTATTTCACTCGTACCACCAGCTGACTTGATGCAAACGCGGCACACAGCACACCATCCCGATTCGAATGCCGTATTTCAATTCGCGCATCACACATTAATGCCTTTAGTAAAAATATAGAATGCAACAGTCGTAAATATGTTTGTAGCGAGGTTGCGTGCTGAACGCATCATCTGTGACGTCAATTAGCTACACACTGGCCATTTATTTATGTTTTCTTTATCTATTGGCCAACTAAGGAGGTCGAAGTACTTATATAGGATGTATTTGGAATGTTCTCAAAAAAAACAATAGGTGAATCTTCTGATTAATGTAGTTATCACCGAAAAAAAACCCAAAATACAATTTATAATATGAGTGATACCTACATACCTAAATTACTAAGTTCTAAAAAATAAAACATTGCATTTTATATGTATTTAAACGAATTTAAAGGATTACTTTTATTTCAAAATCGATGTTTTTATGCGTCTAAACGGATGAGGTGTAAAAAATTCGCTATTTTTGTATTTTAATAGTCCATTGTTTCTGTGAATACAGTATTTTTTTGTATGTAGCGTAGATCCACCAATGTGTTAGTAACAACTTTATAGTGAATCTCATGAATTTACAATACTTATAAACAATAACTGATAAATTTACAAATGTGTGGGGATATAATAGAGATGAAGGGCCAGTAAGAAACATAGAGAATGACGAGGAGTCGTTAGAAGCACTTCATTCGCCATACTTGTGAATTCAGATATCGCAAATCAATATCATTATCATCATCATCATCAGCCCATATACGTCCCACTGCAGAGCACGGGCCTCCTCTATAACTGAGAGGGTTTAGGCGTTAGCCCACCACGCTGGCCTGGTTCAGGTTGGCGTTGCGGATATCGCGAATAAATAGGCAAATCTAAGTATTCCTCAAAAGATATACATAATTGAGTTATGAGTCCACCAATTCAAACCGGGTTGTGTTGTTTAGTAAGGCCTTATTATTCTTACATGAGGCCCGTACCCAGCAGTGGGATGTATGTAGATGAAATAGACGCATAGATTCAAATAGGTATCCTAAATCCAATACGGTCTGTTAAAGACTACTATTGTATTTAAGATTATTATTATTATATGATGGGAGGGATCGCCCAATGTGGGATCTCAATCATTGCGATCGCCGGCGGTTCTACGAGGTAGGCATTTGTTTATCACTAATACAATGGCTCATGAATCATGTTTTGTTTTAATATTAGCTCTATAGGCTTTATTGTATCGGTTTCGTGTGAATTATGGTTAGAATAGTATAATTCTAGTTACTTCGATTATTATGTTGGTTATATCTGAAATATGCTTTTAATTTTATCATATTTCTCTTTTCACTTACAATCTGACCAGATTCGCTATGTTTTTATAGGAAGGTATTTTAGAGGTATGGTTGTCTGCTTAGCAACTGATATATAGATATAGACCTACGGTCTATATATAGGTATAGACCTTTGATCATACATATACATCAAATATGGTTTTCTATTTCATCCTCCATCAGGTCTATATACGTCCCCCTGCTGGACACGGGCTTTCTCAACAACTGTGAGAAGTTTTTTAATTATTTTATTTTATTTCTAATCTAGTAGAACCCCCAACATTTCGGTCGACGCGTGTGAACAAAAAAGTACTCTCGTTTTATATTAAAATTATTGAGCGGAAATACTTATTGCGCATGTGTTCATTACTTTGAATTTACCACTGAGCCTCAAGAATTTACTACACATAAAATAATTATCTCGGATAAAAAAATCCAACGTAAATAAAATACATTTGTTAAAATAGCAATTCCAATAAATTTTCTCGGCATAAAAAATGCAGTCGCACTTAATACTCCCGGTATTTGAGGGAAACTAACACCGCATTATATTTACAATGATTTGATTATCCGAAGAATACACAATTCACAGAGCGGGCACAAATGATCACGAGTCAGTTGTAAATTTTCAATTCTCGTACACAATACAATATGGAGGTTGGCCGGCGTTGCGCGGTAAATTGAATGCGCGAATGTTCCCGATTTACGACTGCCATGCCATCTACCGGCTAGCATATTTTTAATTATTTGATCAGGCCACGCTGATAAATCAGCTGTTGTAATTGGCCAGTCGGTGTGTGCCAGTAATTAGTTTATTTCATTTCGCGGACGGCCTGTAGTAATTAGTTCATGAATTTTAATTCCAACCCGGTGTTGGAGGCAGGCGTTAATTGATTAAGAGGGCGGATGGACTGGTGAATCTCATTCTTTATTTACAAACTGTAAGTGGGTATGGCCATGTACTTGGTTGGATAGGTTAGGCACGTAATCAACTATTTATATTCTCGTTTACTATGGGCAAGCGGTAAACACGGTACGGAGGAAATCACGTTTTGTTGCGCCTTGGATGCTTTCAGTAAAAATTTAATCTTTCCGTTCAAGGTGAGTCTAAATGTACAACATAGATAGCCACAGATGAATTCTCGTTAATATAGGTGAATGTTTGTGCATCTTTAACCCCGGATATTAATGATTGTGGCTTAATTAATATAAAAATACGCTTTGTATGTACTTTACCGTAACATATGTCTTTCGCGTTAAATATATAATATAAGGTACAAACTTGGCAGCAGTCAACACATTTATTTTTTTTATAAATATACGTGTTTATATATGTATAAACTACATGGACTCAGTTCAAAATGCCTTAATCTGTGCATCGCCCTAATGAAGACTGACAAATAATATCTTAGACTTTAAATCCGCATATATACTACTTCAACAAAAAAGTATTTGATTTAACTTAATTTTTCTCCATTCAAGATGACTATGTTATTCTCATATTCAATACTACAGTCTGAGATTGTATTAATGAGCTGCTCTAATTTGGGAAATTCATTATTCGTATCAATATTGTAAACTATCTCTTGATTGGAAAAGAGCAACACTAGAGTTTCTTGCCCGTTCTTCTCTAGTGATGACTGCCTTCCGAACAAGGTGGTACACCAAATTTTGAAAGACTGAATCTATGTGATGTATTTGACATTTTATAGATTCAATAAATACATATAATTTCATTTCATTTCATAACAAATAACACAACTCTCTTTACTTTAATGAGATGCTAAAATTGTACAGACAATAAAAATACATCTATTTTTATAGCGCTGAATGTATCTCTCTATTTCCATTTGTACTTTCTTTTATGTTATTTATTTGATAACATGTTTCTTTTTTAACGCATCGTCATTGCATCCTTCATCGTAGCTATACACGAATCATCTCAGCTCGTAACTCATACAGACTGCTGGGCGGATCCTCCGATAGAGGCGATGGTCGAACATCGACCTAGCGTTGACATTTTTACTGCGCCAGATATCGCCGCCGATAAATAATGGAATTCGCTTTGCTGGCACTCGATTCCGATGATAAATACTTCTAGAATATTTTGTAAGCTGTTTGCAGAGTTTAGTAGAATTGTATTGCCATTGCGAGTTCATTGATCTGATATATTTTCGATTTTTTAAATTTATTTCAAAAGTTACTCGTATAACTTTTGGCTTTTGAATATTTTATAAATTAGAACATTATATGACTTCCTATTAGCTTAGAAATATGTATATAGTTACTCCTTATTATATAATATAAGAAAGCGCCAACCATCCCGGTCTTGAGCAGCCCTCATCCATCCGTTACCCGCCACCTTTCTCAAGTCGTCGGACCATCGTGCTGCAGGTCGTCCTACACTACGTTTGCCCAAGCGCGGTCTCCACTCCAACACTTGTCTGCTTCATCGGCCGTCGGACCGTCGGCAGACATGGCCGGCCCACTTCCACTTCCACTTCCTTATTATAATCTCTTTAAAATAAGAAGCCGCGAATCCCCGCATCGCGACAAATGCTTATGCAATCTACAAGCATGTTTCGGGTCTGGGTATTGTGAGGCCAAAAAGTAGTCTTGTAGTTTCGGATATCCATGACAAAAGAATTCTGTCTTATATTGGGGTCACTGGTATGGTAGACTGTATAATTTATTACCTTTATAAAAAAATATGCCGATTTAATTCTCTACGCCATACTTAAAGAACCCAAAATACTTACATAAATATTTTAACACTAATAAACACACTAAAAGTTTTAATGCAGAGGTATTTGAATACATATTCAAAGTTACGAAAACATGATATCTGAATTAATTGTTACAGCTCGTATTTAGTCAAAAGCCTGTATTTTTATGCTAATCTTAATTCCATGAATTCAAGAAGTCACGAGTATGAAATGTTTTTGTAATTTTGTTACAACTAGTAATAGTAATTATAACACTAAAGAATTATTTCTTAATTTTTGATCTTTATCACATGTCAAGGTTATTTCGACTTTTGTGTTATGTGTATTTTATTCGTGTGCGTTTAAATTTCGTACGGGTGACGTTTTTGTTATTTATATCACGCTTATATTGAACGAAATATTGTAATATATAACACGTTGTGACTTGTGATAGTTAATGCAGTGGAGAGGCAATCGACGATTAGTGAGAAACAAAATCTTTAAGCGGTCGATATATGTAATTACACCAGGCAATTCGACTGTATACTTTCTTTGCGGACTGGATTCAATCCTGGTTTTTATAGCAGTGGTGGTGAGATAATGTCCAGTCTTTCTTCCTGACCGAATGAATGCGACAGCAAATGTATTTTACTTCAAAAACGCCTTGGGATCAGTGATAACCACAAAACTAGTCCATTTATACCAGCACTTTAGATAACAACATACTTTCTCAGTTATAAAATATGCAAAAATGTCAAATTAATTAACCAATTAAAATATTTTCTCTAAAAGAGCTTAATTAAAATGCACAATTTTTTTTATTTAATTTTTTTAATACATTTTATTCATATAACATGGCACATTTAGCTGTAGTTATTTCTTTTGGAATACAATGAAGAAGTTAAACAAACGCCTTAATTAGCTTGTACAAGCGTTCCATAGGAATTATTCCGTTACGTATTTATAAATAACATGTAGAAGGAATTACAGTTATTTTTTCAGCCTAACTCAGTTTGTAGTCAAATAAAATACAATATTCTTTGCATTTTTTATTTAAATATCGATTCGTTAATTTATATTTATTTTTTATTCTTTATGCCATTGGTACATGCATTTTATTACGATGGAACCAGTTCCTTGACATGATATATTCAACTTCAACTGTTTAAAAAAAAGTATATTTAATAGATTTTTGATAGAAAAGTGAACTAAGACATATTTTTCACATAAATCCCGAAGGTTATATTTTAACGCATGCCATCATATATCCAAGGCTTTTCAAAGCGTATAAAAAACATTTTGCAGTCTCCGATGGTGGCCCGCGTGCCGGTGACACGCCGTAGGATATCAACAAAGTGTGAAATGGCTTGGAAATATCGTAACCTCTCCCATCCAGACATTTCGTTCCTTCCCGCTAGCCACGCTCATTATCTCCGCTTCACGTTCCTCTTTGTTGATTTTAAGTCGCTTTATTTACTTTGAGTTTAGTGTACACCCGCTTATACTGGAAATCTTCACTTCAACTGTTTTAAAACTTACGTCTACTAACGTCTCGTTACCTCTAGTGTCATAAGTCATAAAATATACTACTACAAAATACTATATTCTTCGAAGTTATGCAACGTTTGCGAATAATCCGGCAAATAACATAAAAGGCAATTGTTAATGTGATTATGGAAAGCAAAAACAACAAATTCCGCATTTTAAAGACTGTTATGTTCCCAGCAATTACGTTGTTCGCAAAGATGGTTGAAATCTTATAATAATGCTCGATTTTTTGCGAGAAATGATACCGTGCGTTTATATTAATGAAAAGGATATTCTGTCAATCAAGATTAGATAACATCATTTGTACCACCACCACCGCAAATATTTTTTTCGGGTCTGGGTATTTGTGAGACCGAAAAGTCTCTCGTAGTTTCTGATACCCAAGACACAAGACTTGTATCTTAATGTAGGGTCAGACTCAGAACTATGTACCTATGTGACTGTTGGGTGTATTTATTATTTTAATTGGCATTTTTAAAGCTGATTTGTTTTCTTTTATACATTAGTTCCTTTATATAGGTAAATTCATGTGTCTTATTATTTTCTTCCTATAAGGTGCAGTGCTGACTATTTTATCAGACTTATAAATAAAGCTTATTAAAATTAAACTGCTTTTCCAACACGGCATTTTAATATAAATAATTAAATATACAAGTGAATAATTTCAATTGGTCAACGAATCTTCACACATAAATGAATACAAATACGGTTTTATGCATTTCCAAGCGGTTCACAAATTCCAATCGCGACATTAATATTAAAATCTCGTAATTTTACATGTTTGTAATGACACTGAACATTAGTATGTCATCGTGAAGGGGGATATAAATAATAAGTGAGTTGTCCCGTAAATAATACGATTCGTTTCCGATGCGGACTCGCTCCCCGTATCCGGTAGGGAGTCGCCCTTCGAACGCGACGCCATTTTGTATTTTATATTTGAATTTGGAATGATAATGCAATGGAAGTGTGATGAGCGATGGCTCTATTTTGAATGTTGCGTTGAGTTTGTTCTTTATTGTAATTTCTTGACTTATTTTGATGTTTGATTATGTGCCTGCTTTTTGGAGGAATGGTAAAGCCGCGGGGTAGTCAGCATACACTACAAAATTTTTATGCTTGCTGGATTGGGTTGATGATAATGTTAAGGAATCCTTTTTTATACTGGATTGTAGTTTCAAGACATCGGCTATAAATAAATGGCGATTAGTAATATTGATATCGATAGATATCGTATCAGATGACGAACTTACTCAACTAGACAGGTTACCTACATTTTGTAAATAAACATATTTTAATAAAATAAATAAATTATATCAACTTTTGTGTATTGAACGTTACATAATATTCGATCTCTATACGCGAATCGCTTAGGGACCAATATTTACAATAAAAAAAATAACAATTCTTACCACTTGTAAATAGTTCAATTCTACATTAAGATTTATACATTTATTTATTTTATTTACACCCGGAAATACTTTGCAAGATATTAAAGCCAACAGCCACAGACCAACCTAAAATTTCTTTATACTATAAAATAATTTCATTCACAACGAATCAGATAGTTTTAAAAACCCTTATCATAATTAAATCCAATTTTCACCCGTGTCGCTGTCACTAACGAACCTACGCTCCCACATTATTTGAACTTATTGACAACCAGTAAAAACTGACCCGCATTCTCTAATTTTTTCAACGGTTTCAATACGTCGAGACGCGGTTCGATGGGTCTTTTTTCTCTGGTTGTTTACAATAAATGCAGTACGCGGGTGTTGATTTAATTAAACCGTACGATTTATGTAGCGTCCAATTTAGCAGTGAAGTATATAGGGGTGATGTGTCCCTTTAAGTGGAAGATGGGCAGTGATGTGTCGATGATGTTTATTGCGATTATTTGTATGGGGCGATTATTTTAATTACAGTGTAATCTGTGGGAACATGTTTACATTACAAATCTTTTGGGAGCATGTCATGAGAAAAAAATATAGTTAAATTCAACGTGAGTAATATGTAAAATTTATTTTAAGCTATTTTTTAAAATGTGAGAAGACAGCTTATGAAACCCTAGAAGATTTTAAATAATTCAAATTTAGAAATAATAAACAGGAAGTCTCTTAAAATATTATAATTAAAAATACATTGAACTCATTTATCCCGAACAGAAAAAGAACTGTAGGTCCTCTTGTTGTTACATACAAGTACAACGATCATAACGGGATCTATAGGCTTGACAGTGTTTTCGTGAGACATTTGTTGTGTGTAAAATTTATTTTCACTCATTCGTCCAGACTGGAGCTACCACGTTTTACCACTGGAGCTATTTAATTCGATTATTCATCCGACAAATATAACATGACCTCAAAAAGCGATTTTATTTACTGATTAAAACATAGGTATTTGTTATATTGGCGTTAAAATCATAGTTAAATTAAAGGGAAATAACACTTTATATTTAGCATGAAATATAAATATTTTCCATACATGTGCTTCCATCTAGTAGTCGTCTCCGAAACTACGTGCAATGAAAGCCTTCTACACCGCCATGTTGATTTCCACATAGAACCTTCGTGGCGCTGAACGAAGGCTGAATTAAATTGTATTTTGTAAACTCACTTAGATATTCACACGATTTGAATATTTTATAATATTTTTTTTTCTGTACTTTATTAGTCTCAAATAGGCAATGGTGGCTTTTGAAGGTCTTTTTTAGTAGGTGAAGCATAAATGAATGAAAATATTAGGGAAGTAGTAGAGACAAATAAATTCATGTATCTTATTGTAATTATATTTATTTTAAAATTGTGTAAGCGGTTATATTTAATTTAATGTTGTTCAGTGAAGTTTTCATTGAACAGTTCATTGGTATTGCAATATAAAAATGTTATTAAAATGTCTAACAACAGGAAATATTTAAATAATTACTTAAATATAGTTTTTCAAAATATTTGCATCATTTTATTGTATTCTTCTAGCTTTCAGTAAAGTATGATTTAAATTTTAACAGAAGATGTATTCCTTCACCTAGCCCACATTATGGTCCATTAAAATCCAACAAATTCTCATTTAAACTTTCATATCACAGTCATTAACTATGATATACCTACTAGCCCGTGTAGTTCACGAACCCTCGCTAAAATAAGCCACAAATGAAATCCGTCCGCCCCACGAACTATCCCAGTTCAAAGTGAGTGGTATCGCTGATAAGACTTACCCTCGGGTTAGGCCGCGGACAGGTCGCCAGATAACTTTCGATTTAATACGTTAAAAGGTGCCCTTAATGGGGGCAGCCACATTCGTTACAGGGGTAATGTCCGGGAATTTCGTTGACACTGGCCAGTTAAAAATTTGAAAATAGAACGCGATATTTACCTTGTTAAAAAAAGTACAGATTATAAACTCATTATTGACAGGTTATATGTCATAATCGCATTTGAAAATGACAAGATACAAATACTAAAAATAATAATTAATATAAAAGTAATAAATATAGGTAATAAGTCGTTTTTACTCTATAAATTAAATAAAAGTTTACATAAAACGAGAAATATTACGTCTTAAATGTAAAATGCACAGCGGTCATATTTTTCTCACCTAAAGTTATATCCGATCAACGGTTATTTAGAAATATGATAATAAGTCGAATTTATTTTATCACCGGGACAACCTAAAATATATTTAAATAATGTTATTAACCATTAAATACCAATCGAATTGTATAATCAACGTGGGGCCAAACTACTCGATACACTGTTATTGATGTAAACTTGTCAATACTGTCCATTTAAATAAATGGAATTTACGTAAACATAAATAATCGATTTCTGTTATTTATTGCTTAATTAACATAATCACTAGTGTTTCGATTAATTCCGAATGAATTACTACTGACATTAATGAATGAATTACGATTGGTATTGGTGGAATTCTCCAAGTGGTAGAGCCACGCTTTTAATGAAAGCATGAATGGGCCGGCTCGTCCGGGGTGGTACCACTGTCTCACATAATATCAACGTAAAGTAACAGTTAACTGTTGCGTTTCGTTTGGTGTGTGAGATTGCCGGTGGCCCAACTCCCCCTCCCCTCCCTTAGTTATGGCTGCGGTATACAAGAGAAATCTACCCCAGGGGGGTACCGGCACTATATGTGCAGGAGAATCCCCCCCTGAGCACTCTCGCTCAGGCTGCCCTACGTATTCTGGGGAGGGCAATATCCCGCTCTATAACTTTTCTGCCAGAGGCTCAACTCGTAAGGCAACTGCTGCAACCCCTTTAATGCTCCGTATGGACTTCTGCAATATTAGGGGAATTCACTCCAACCTTGATGCCGTTCACTATCACCTGGAAACGAACAAGCCGGCCTTACTATTTCTAACGGAAACACAGATATCCTCACCTACAGACATCTCATACCTGCGCTACCCGGGATATAATATCGAACATACTTTCTTGTGTCGAGCCGGTGTATGTGCATATGTCAGAGAGGATTTGTGCTACCGTCGCCTCAGCAGTCTTGAAGGTAAGGACCTTTCCATCCTATGGCTGCGTATAGATTGCCATGACCATCCTCGCGTCTATGCGTGCCTCTATAGGTCCCATAGCGGTAACGCAGAAAGTGACCGACTCATTGAGAGCATTCAGATGGCTACTGATTCAGTACTTGAACAGATCCCTTCCGCTGAGATTATCATCCTCGGTGACTTCAACGCTCATCACGCCGAATGGCTAGGTTCACGTACGACTGACCACACTGGGAGATCTGTTCATGACTTTGCCTTAGCTTATGGTTTTACACAATTAGTTGCCTTGCCTACTAGGATTCCTGATGTGGAGAACCATATGCCTTCTTTATTAGACCTTCTGCTGACCACTCATCCCGATGGCTATCAGGTTACCATCGATGCACCTCTGGGGTCATCAGACCATTCACTTATTCAGAGTAAAGTGCCATACGAGCGTCCTGCAAGACCTCGTACTACCTGGCGTCGTGTTTGGCACTTTAGGTCAGCAGATTGGGACGCGATGCGTACATTTTTCGCTTCCTACCCCTGGGGGCAAGTTTGCTTCTCACTGGGCGATGTCGACACCATTGCCGACTTGGTTACCGATGTAGTACTTCAGGGTATAGAACTTTTCATCCCTAGCTCTATGGTGCCGGTCGGTGGTAAGTCTCAGCCTTGGTTTGGCCGTGCCTGTAGAATGGCATCACGCCTGAAGCAGGAACGTTACCAAGCTTGGGCTGATGCTATTTTGTCGCACGACGCGAAAGCCAGTGCCCTTAAAAAGGAGTATAACTTTGCCGCTAGGGGCTTCAAGAAAACGATCGCTAAGGCAAAGTCTACGTACATCGAGAGCATAGGCAAGAAGCTAGTTCGTCTTCCTTCAGGAACTCGTGCATATTGGTCTCTTGCCAAAGCTGTCCTCGGCAACTTTTGTAAGCCATCACTTCCTGCATTGCGTAGGGAGGATAACTCGCTCGCACACAGCGCAAAGGAGAAAGCAGATCTTTTGGGTGTTCTGTTCGCGTCTAATTCGACACTAGATGACAAGGGAAGACTACCACCTACGATTACTAATTGTGAAAGTTCTATGCCGGAGATCCGATTTCACCAAAGCTCCGTGCGTAAAGCACTACTCTCCTTGGATATCAACAAGTCGAGTGGGCCAGATGGAATACCCCCGATTGTGCTGAAGACTTGTGCTCCTGAGTTGGCACCAGTGCTCACGCGCCTTTTTCGGCATCTATATTCATCCGGAGTAGTTCCAAAATCTTGGAAGGTTGGTTTAGTGCACCCGATCCCAAAAAAGGGCGACCGATCTGATCCCTCCAACTATAGGCCTATTACCATCACCTCCTTGTTTTCTAAAATTATGGAATCGATAATTAACACCCAGCTTCTGCGATACTTGGAGACTCACCGGTTGATCAATGACCGTCAATACGGTTTTCGACGGGGGCGATCAGCTGGTGATCTTTTGGTGTATCTCACCCACAGGTGGGCAGAAGCAGTTGAAAGCAAGGGGGAGGCCTTGGCGGTAGGATTGGATATAGCGAAAGCTTTTGATCGGGTTTGGCATGGAGCTCTACTTTCCAAGCTCTCTTCCTTTGGACTTCCCGAGAGACTTTGCGACTGGGTCACTAGTTTTCTCACTGAGCGAACCATAAAAGTCGTAGTAGATGGTTCAAGCTCGGACTCTATGCCTGTGAATGCTGGTGTACCTCAAGGTTGTGTGCTATCCCCGACTCTGTTCCTTCTGCATATCAATGACCTGTTACTCAATAATAACATTCATTGTTATGCGGATGACAGTACCGGGGATGCCTTATATACTGGCCGCGCAAATTACTCTCGAGAACAAGTCGATGAGTGCCGGAAAAAGCTTGTTTCGGAGATCGACCGTTTGTTGGACCAAGCCGCAGACTGGGGCAGGCAGAATTTGGTCGAATTTAATCGGTCGAAGACACAAGTTTGCGCATTTACCGCTAAAAAAACTCCCTTCTCTCTATCACCTCAATTCATTGGCACTCCCCTTGGTATCACGTCTAGTATTGGAATCCTTGGGGTCGATGTTTCGAGTACAGTCCAATTCTGCGGTCATCTGGGAGCTAAAGCTAAGCTGGCTTCGAAAAAGCTTGATGTGCTCAGCAGAGCGAGGCAATATTTCACGCCGGTTCAGCGCCTTCAACTGTATAAGGCACAGGTCCGGCCACATATGGAATATTGTTCTCATCTCTGGGCTGGAGCTCCTCAATACCAGCTTCTCCCATTTGACCGCATTCAACGACGTGCTGCTCGAATCATCGATAACCAGATCCTTTCGGACAAAATTGACCCCCTAGCATTGCGAAGAGATGTTGCGTCTCTATGTGTCCTTTATCGCATTTACCATGGGGAGTGCTCTGATGAACTTTTCGGATTAATACCTGCTGCTGAATTTCACTACCGCACCACACGCCAGAAATTGAAGTTCCATCCCTACCATCTGGATGAATGGCGTTCCTCAACAGTGCGGTTTAAACGGTGTTTCCTTCCTCGCACAACATCTTTGTGGAATCAGCTTCCCTCGGCGGTATTTCCGAATGGATATGACTTAGGGACCTTCAAGAAAAGAGCCTATATTTTCCTTAAAGGCCGGCAACGCACCGATGATTCCTCTGGGATTGTGGGTGTCCATGGGCGGTGTTGACCACTTAACATCAGGTGGCTCACTAGCTCGTTTGCCTCCTTTCCCAAAAAAAAAAAAAAAAAAAAAAAAAAAAAAGATTAGCGATAAAATGTATCAAGCCCCGCCTTACATAGTAATATAAATTAAAAATATGTTCTCTTCAGTTTATTTATACACAAACAAACTAAAATTGAGACTTGTAAAGGCGATATAATCGAGAAATTAAATCGCACATTGTGTGACACTAATGTCTGTTTGTATGAACTTCAAAGGTCTTTTAAATTCATAATTTTGTCGTTGGGTTCTTTATTTTATTTTGTCGCTTTAAACTTTTCAGAGGTTGTAAAAGCAGTGTGAATTTATATATTAGCTGTAGAAAGTATTTTAAACTTCAATAAGACTTATAAAATCATTCCTGTTCCCTTGAAAAGGTAGGCTGAGGAGCACTTCTACACACGCATTTTGCTAGGCGTATTTTTTCAAATAATAAGGCAGCATATGCCACATGGGCCCATTTTGAACATTCCATGAGAATTTCATAATTAAAAAAAAACATTGTTAATTGAGTTTTTACTAATATAGAAATCAGATATTATTAGGGAGCGATCTGCTGGTTGTCGGTTTAAAAAAGAAAAATAACGAAAATAAATACTTTCCAGGGTTAATATGATTCTTAGGCTATTTTAAATGCTCATTACCATAGAAATTAAATTTTTATATCCAAGATCTTTGAGATACTATCTTTGATAGCATACCGATGGCTGAGAATTAATAGGTTTAAAAAATGTATTTAATTGTAGAGTAATTATATTTAATAATTATGTGAGTTTGGAATTGTTAATGTTCTTAAATCGTTGAAAAGTTCAAAAATGAATTATTTACTTAATTAGAATGCATAATTTAATAAAGTAACGGTAATATTATTAGTCAAAACCCCCGTTAGAGATAAGAGCTTGATTAAGAACATTTATATTTTCTTTTATTTATGAATATTACTTTTATGTTAATTAAAAAAACGTATACGTACCTATACATATTATATTAATTAGTTTATGACTGTGCAAATTTCAGGTGGGTGCTAGCTTATTGGTTTATAGACACATTGGTCGAGATTTAGCACTCCAAGACATACCTTCTACTGTTTGAAGCTTAATGCTGAAATATGATAAGCTGCCTAATCTTAACACCCGACCTTTTTCTGGATGAGTTTTAAAAGCTGTAACGAACTTTAAAAAAAAGAAAATATGCAATTATATGAGTGATTTTATGGAATTATTTTTACATCTAAAGAGAAAAAAATATTACATCTGGATGAAATAGTAAAGCTAGATTTACAATTGTAGTAAAATGTTAAATTATTATGGCTTCAGATGATCAGTGTACAGCGTCTTAATAGGCAAGGAACTACAACGACTATTAAATTGTCGACACAGCTTTGCCGGCCTCAGTAACTTGATATACACAGGCTGATTTTACTAAGGGCTTATGGACTTTGGCTTATGGTGAAGGAAAACGTCGTGATGAAACCTGCACACGTAAAAGTTCTTAGGAATTTCTTAGGAGTGTAGTCCGCCAACCCGCACTAGGTCAGCGTGGTGGACTCCCTCAATGGTAAAACCCTCTCAATGGTAGAGGAAGCCGTGCCCAGCAGTGGGACGTGTATGGACTGATGATGAAACAAATCTAAACAACGCTAAAATTGCTTGTACAGTTTAATTTAAAGAAATACACTGTTAACTTGAATTTACGGTCCTGTCTTAATCTTAACGAGGTGGCTTGTGTCGGGTTTATTACCAAACGGTTGGTTAAGGGGTAATAAAGTGACGTCACACGTCACAAGTCGACTTGTTATAGTTTTTAAACTGCCTCACTGACATTACAACACAATAAAATCAGATTCGTCGCTCATTCATCGCCAGTTATTGGGAGTTTTATTTGTGTTGATAATTTTATTGTAATTTGTATTTTATTAAATTTATTATTTAAATTCCTTTCATTTGTTTGCTTTTAAGAAAGTGAGAAAATTCTTACAATTTTTATTAATTGGGTATCAAAGGTAAATTTTTATAGTACGTATTAGTAAATAACAAGATGCGGTGAGATGGTGAAAAGTGAAAATAATAATATAAAATATATTACTTACCAGTTGAGACATTCCACTAATATAATATGAGTGATGTTATAGATTGTCTGTCTGTCTCAAATAATATATAGAAATTAGCATTTTTTTTCAACCAGCGTCATTCCATCCCTATTTGATAACCTCTGAGGCACAATTGCTAAGGTACCAGGTAGATTTGACTGAGAGGCTAGGAGTTCAATCCATGCACCAAGATGTATGTGTGATCAACGAATATTTGTTGAAAAAAAAGTCTCTGTAGTTACTAAGAATCACAGCAATATACAAGATTCTCAGCATTTAGTTAGGCCTATGTGATTGTTCGTACTATAAATTTCTTATACTTACATATGCTGATTTGTATATCATTTGCACAATTTTCAAATTCTTCTTCCATTCCCTAATATTTTGTATAGTTTCCGTAGAAATTAAAATAAAACTTACGGTACGAGTAGAGCCATTAGTTTTTGATAAGTGAAAGTTGTAAGTCAAGAATATGGATTGCGTTAGATAACACGATATCGGATTCCCTAACACATTTTGTAGCTTTTAATATATTTACACGCATCCAATAAAATTCATTGAAAAATATTGTTGCTTAGTTCTTTCTATACGACACATGTAGATTGAAAAAGTAGTTATCATTTTACATGCATCCAGCATTATGAAATTTTCTTTTGACAGAATTGTTTGTCGAATCAGTACCTAGATGACAGGCTCATCCTAAAAAGGGAAAATAATATTGAGTATCAACTATTTAAATTTACCATTGCTTTCAAATAAATTTATATGATTGCTGGCTATATTTCTTGATGTAATGAATTTTCGCATTTCTTAGTACAGCTGTGTAAGTGTGTACAAGTGTAAACAGTAATAATATAAACGTAGAAGAATTTAATTAAAATATGAGTTGAGCTACAATCTATGCTAATTTTAATCTATTGAAATTATAGTTTTTTTGAACCACCGGCTTTAAGCCTCTTGGACAAGACCTTAACTCAACTGTCGGGTGGCTCGTGCCCAACCGTGAAACAACACAAGAATATAAATAAAAAATCAGTAAATGAACATTTAATTATCCCCTAAAAATAACCTCATAAAAATTAATTTTCATAACGTACAATTTGGCAATGTAAAGAGACCGCCGGCCCGTTTGCGGTTGCGACAGCGTATTTTAATTAGCGATACATGAAAATGCTTTGAAACGGCAGTCGGGTCGTGTGCGGGCGCGCATTTAACGCAAAATTATAATCGCAATATCACACTCGTGTGTACGCCCCCTTAGTTTACGCTCAGTGTTTGTTATGCGCCTTTATAATTAGAAATTAAAAGTTAAAAAGCTTGTTCGTGTTAGCTAGAGCTGTGCACCAAATTTGCGTTTGTACAAACGGAATGTCAGGCATTAACACATATTTAAATTAAGCATCGATTTTAAATAACAAATGAAAAAGTCTTTTAAATACTTTTAGGCCTGTAATAGCCCCTTCAGGCATCTGTCTACGCATTACAGAACTAATTTCGTGACACTCGACAACCCTAATTAGGAGCTCGAAAATCTAATAAAAGATAACTCGAAAGTCATACCGAAAGCCGCATTCATAAGGAAAAGTTTACCGATTAAAATTCCTCTAACGAGTGCGAACCATCGAGTTTAATAAATACCGCCCCCTCTAATTTTCCTTGGAGAGATTTAAATGGCATAAATTTTGCAGGCTGAAAAGAAACTCTGTGAAAGAAGAGCTTGTACATTTTTACGATGGCGAATCTCATTCGCCCCTCGAGCGGCGAGTTGTCTCTCCTTTAAATTAAATTTTCACTCCTAATTTGAAAGTATAATGTCATTTCACTAGAATTCCGTTATTAAAACTTTTAAATCATTCGGAAGTTTCCTTTTGTGCCCGCTACGGGTGGGCTCTTGTGATTTTTTAATCAAAATGGGATCATTTCTAGTGATTTTTTACGAGTGCGCCATTCTGTCGACATCAAATCGTCATTAGCCACTTGCGTACATCCGATATTGCTTTTCTTTAACAACTGCCTTGAATCTGTCGAATATTTAATTTTACACCCCCGGCGCGTTTTTTATGACATACCGTAGAGATCGGCGAAGGGAGACTTATTGAACAATACTGATTGAAACAAGGAAATAATGTACCACATATAACATGCAAAATATACTATTTATTTCTGTCTACAAACAACATGTGTTATATCTCCCATTCCAGAAACGTAAGGGCGTATGTATCATCTTCGTGTTCACTACAACGTCAAAGTAAACCAAGGATCGCCAGTTTGTAAGTCTACCGCAACATCTTGTCTTGGTACACTCTATCAGCCTATGTTGACAACATTGTGTGATCAACAACATTGAATCAGCTCGGGAAAGCTAGAAGCTGTTGTGTCAACACTAGTAAAAGGGCCTAAAGTTATTATCGTATAAATTGTATCATACAAAATAATAAAAAAATGCGAATAACAGTAAAATTGGTTGAAAACGAATATTTATTTTAAACAAAAAAGCAACGGTTGGGAACATCTTGTTATCTCTTTTCTGTGTCTGAAGTTTAAAAACTGTATGTGTTTGTATCTGTTGAGTGTCCTTTTTTAACTATTATCCAAGCTGTCATATTTAAAATTGTTTTAGCATCACTACTTCAAAATTATTTATTTAGTACAATTATATTACTCCTCAATCCTATGGTGTTAGGGGGAAAGGTTGTAATTCGTCGTAAAGTCGGAACTATAGTTACCACTAGTTGCGGTACATTCATTTTATTATGCCTTAATCAACGAAGTAAGAGATGATGGCTCAACGTCCATTAGAAATACATTTTTCATTTCTATTATTTTATATTTATTTTAGTTACATCTCATGTATCTAATTGTACTGCGTTTATGTTTTTACCCGCCACTGGCAAATAGTGTTAAAAACAAAAGGAATTGAAATTAAACAATCCAACACATCTGTGGCAGTCCTTTTCAGTAGCAAACGTCACATCTGTTTCCAAAAAAACAAAAAGGGGTTTTGACGTTTGACAGCGTGTTGTAAAATGTCTCGCAGTCGTCACACAAAACGGTCAATAAAATTGTCTGGAGTCCTTGACACACAGACACAGTGTAGACGGAGCTTTTATAGTCCATAAACATTTTACTAGCCCGACCTTGAGTAGGGTCTGCAATGAGGTCGTTGCACTCACTGCCGCTCGTTTCGGTTATGATGAGCACGTCACGTTGGGGTACGGAATATCTCGCCTTTTATGTTATGATGATTTTTCTTGTTGTTGTTTTGTATGGTACATCGAAGTATTGAATACATTTTGTTGACTTTATTAGTGCTTTCGACTTAACGATTTCGCTAATAAATGTTCATTTGTTTCGGCACTTTGTTCACAACTGGATATTGCAGCTACACACACGTTCATGGGCCATGGCACATCACTTTAAATAAAACATTATGTATTAAATTTCAAAGAAAATGATGTGCAAATCTTCGCAAACCGTTAATTTACCTGACCATTTTTTTTACTTCGGCCTTTCTTTTAAAACATTATTTTACACGGTTACGTATAATAAACCCTTAACTGTTCCCGACTCGCAGGTAAAAATAAAACTGTCTTCTCAAACTTCCAAGAAATACGTAAAAATAGTTGCGTCAACTCTAACAAAAGTTCTTTGTTAAATGAATAAAAGGGTTGTTTTTCTTTTAAAAGAATAACGTTACCCTTTCTTAAATTCGACAAACATTGCGCAAAGTGCCAGTTTGTACAATTCTTTTGTTTTAATTGTCGCCAAAATGTATTGTCCAGTTGTTTATGGGTGGTAATAAAAGGGTATTGTGTTTGGAAATGTTTTGTTAAATCGTTTTACAATGGAGAGGGTTTCTTAAGGTAAATAACTAATGGCCAGTGTTTTTGAACTGTGCCTTTCGATCTTCCTTCAGTCAGCATTAAGTGGTGTGAAAGGGTGTGTATCTGTGACCATTTCGGTAAGTGCTTCCAATGAGATTTTATTTTAAAATCATATAAATAAAAACATAAATAAAGGAGTACAACATCATCGCATCTAAATTTAAAAATCCAATCTGAGCGTGGAATCGGAGTCGCGTCGAGTCCCGACATTCTTTCCTTTTATCCAACCAAGTTTCTTATCCTGCGCGGCATAAATCGCCTCGACCCGTATAACTCTCCGCGGCCATTAAAAAGATAAACAACTTAATATAGGTATAATAATAAACAAGAAGCGGTGCGGAGCGGGCTTAGATCCCCGTACACACCGTTCATAATTTTATTTATTCACGAAACCGTAAATATCTGTAGGAATAATTCCGAAGGCTCTTTGCGGGGATTAAGGGGGCGCTGCGGGCCTGAGAAAATTATATTCGGCTATAACAGTTATCATGCATCACCTGGAAGAAGCTTAATGTGCCTTTTCGCAATCTCCAGGGCGGCGCGAGACGCCGAGCGCAAATTACTTTTTCAAAGTATTTACATGTAAATAGAGTTGGAGTGTTCCGAACTTTGCCATGTTGTATGGATGTTGTTCGGGATCTAGATTTAGTTGTTAATATCGCGATGCTTGTCATTATGCTTTGCGATTACATTAATGTTAATACTTATAACTTTAAAAATGTCTGTTTCGTATTATACGTATGAGACCAAATTTTAATTTTGTGTTTTAAATGAAAAATAAATTAAAATAACATGTGGATGGATAATAATATTATATATATTAGCGTATTTAGAAGTAATCGAAGCATTTAGTTTTAAGAAAATTTTCATCATTCTGTTTAAAATGAAAACATAATTATTTCTTAAACAAAATAACCTGTTTTTTTATTCTCTATTGATAAAACATAGAGCCACTCGCGAGCCTCAAATTACGCTTTGAAAATCCGAAAGAATTAATCGTTTTTATTCGCAATTCACAAAAAACTCTTTAAGGTGATATCGCTTAAATAGCACGCCCTATACATAAAGCGTGTATAATTATCATCCATTCTACTTATAAACTTTCATAACGGCCTATACGTCGACTTAACCTCTACTTTCGGGGCTCGGGTGTCGGCTCCCCCCTTGGGGTAAGCTCACCCCACCTTATAATGGGCGTCTAAGAAAAACGGGTGCACGGTTCGGAATAGAAAACGCTCCTTTGGAAATAGCTTCGGTGGAAAGCTGCCGATTTATTCGCGCTACGGGATACGCTCGGAAAATATCCGAGAGCGGATTTTTAATGGTCCCATTGTTTCTGTTTTAAAGGCGGTGTGCGAATGGAATACTTAAATTTCAAGTTAAGTCTTTTGTTTAAATGTAGAATTCTGTATTTGAATATGTTTTTAACAGAAAGCTGGTTGAATGACGACGAAATTGCTCTAATATTGCGGGTAGTGGTGCAGAAGCCACTGGTTATTTTGCTAGATTCGTACAAATGTCTCAAAGCCACGTACTAAAAATATAAAATCGCTTTTCTGGCGGTACTTTGTCGCTAAACAATTTGAAATCATTAAAATACAATACAGCTTAGTACTGATTTAAAGTAGATAGATTCAACGATTGACTAATTGAATCAAAAATCATACTCCAATAATACCGATTAAAATAACTCCCCTATTAATTTGTTCTACACTTAACACTTCTATGAAAATATCCTTAGCGTACCAAGCAGTTATTGCACCATTCGCTAAGTAAATATGATGAAAGTACGTAATAACTACATTTAACCTACATATATGCCCTCATTAATATAAAGCAGGCTAAACAACATGAAGCTAAATTGCCGCCTATCTCACGATTCCACGCGCGCTGCGTTTTTACAGCGTATTATAAGCGTTGATATTAGCTTCGTATTTCATTTATAATTCGCTTTTTGAAGGAGGGCGCTTGCGTGTCGCTTCCCAGGTATCGCTGAGGCGGTAATGTGATATTTGCGGTGTGGACGCAGCTTTAGGTTGGCGGATAATGTCATCATGACTTATGCCAAGAAAAATCCTTGTTAATGCGAATATGAAATTTTTTCTTTGTGTATTATGCCTAATGATTCTATAGATGCCTGATGAATTAGTATAGAAATAACGGAACGGATTTTTTTTTCTCCCTGAAAAGAAATAGTGGTGCTGAAGGATTAGTTTTATAAAATTGGTTGACAAAATATATCGCAAGCGGATTTATGAGCGAAAGATAGTACAAAATAAATGAATAATATCTACTAGGCGCAATGATTGCCACAACAACGAAAGACAGTTACAGGTTAAAATCCCATTAACAAACATCTGATTTTTAAAGTTTATGCATGAAGTATTTATCCATAAAATAGAAAAAAAATCTTACTGTATCAGTAAAGTCAAACTTCACGAGAAAAAAGGCATATTTCAATTCTACACAATCGTTAAGTATAGCAATGCCCATCTTTTCCAAATAGTAAAGGCAACCCCTGCCCAACAGTGAGACTTATGCGGCCTGATATATATAGAGAAGTGAAACGTTAATCAAAAAGTAAGAAAACAGCTACCAACAGAAGATTATTATGTGTCCATAAAACCTCATAAAATAGAGTCACTTATTACATCTAATGATCTTATTTTGAATATGAATCGCCGCCGCTAACTTATTGTTTGAACTATCAAAACTAATCTATTCCCGAAAGGTAATCAGCGAGGAGTCGTTTTTTATCTCCGGAAGAGATAAAAATGCCTAAAAATAATGAACTAATAACACAGACGCGGCTTTCGGTCTAAGCAAAATATATTAGTAGGCAAGTAACACATCGTTCCGTCGGTATAATGAACATGGCTCCCTCTAGCGGGGGCCATTAATCAACCCCCTTTCCCCCGCACACCGCACCCTCTCCGCGCTGAGATCCCTTCAAAAAAGCCCCCTCGCCCCCCTCGCGCTTAGAATGTTTCCAATTCATCACGAAACCCCGCCCTTGACAACTCTATATGAGAACGCCGCGGGCTTAAAATCCCTTACCCGTTTGCCTTTCAAGAAATGTGGGCGTTCGGTTAGTGACTTAAAGACAGATACTGGTCCAAAAGTCGGTGGTATAATACAAAAGGATTTGTTCGTGAAAGCGTACAGCGACTTTGAGACCGGTCGGTGTATTTTCTTGTGATATCAACTTGGTTGTACGGCGGCCATTTCAAATAAATATTGTCACCTTAGTTTTATTTTTAACGCATTTTCGATTTTGTTCCATTACGATTGCATTCATTATTTGATTGGGGTATTTAAATTATTAGTTTTAATTAACAAAAATATATCTGACAAAGTAATCACAAAGGTGCTATCTACAATATTATGGTAGTTTGATTATTAATTTTGTTGAACATGTTTCGGCTTTAACATAACTGTTGGGGGATGGTAATTGTCGAGAACATTAAATGCATATAAATTACTATTCATGGCGCCGTTTACCTTATTCTCGACATCTCTAGAATGTACAATATTATTGTCCCAGTAGATTACATGTTGAATTATTTATCTGCATAAAGAAAGAAATATAAGTAATTGAATACCAGACTAACACAACTTATATTAATAATTTTTAATATTATTATACATTTATATTTTTATGTGAAACAAAAATATAACAATTTCTGTGTGCATTTTGTTAAGATGCAATTTATGCTTTACAAAAATCATTTTTTAAACTTTATTACTGTTATAAATTACCATTTGAAATACGCGAAAACTGAGACAAAACAAAGGAATATCACCAATATAAAATGGTTGACAGTAAACGAAATTAAAGCAGAGAAATGGGGAATGAAAAGAAAATATGTGTTTGTAATTATTCAGTTGCGTCGCACGCCGACGGAGAGCGCTTTATGAGATTTAAAAGAAATGAGTGTTCATAAGATATAATAGAGCATTTTAATAATATTCACAAAGTTTATGTGATGTAATTTAATTTTTGTTTATATTAGCAGGAATTTGAAATAATACACTTAGAAAATAAGGGAATTATTCTATGTATTTAATCCTTAAAATCATGATGTCTCGCAAAGACTAATTCGAGACAAAGGAACATTGTCACGTTTATTTTTTTCTACGCATACGTAATAAAAAAATTTGCTAGACTCATTATTTCACGAGCATTTTTAATATCGCATTTTTTAAGAGACTAATTTTTCAACTTTGATAAATAATTAATAGGAAATTAATATAAAAACGTAATTCTTCGAATACATGTTCCGCACACAATTTTTTATACAAGATATTTTTAAAATCGGGTGTTGGAATGAGTATGAACAAGGTATCGGAAAAAATCGATTAAACTGCTGCCGGGGCATTATGTCCGGTTCATTGCGCTTTAACTATTTCTAATCTTCAATGCCAGTATGATTTCTGGGATAGAAATAATAATAAAATTATTTGGATATTCTAGAATTTATTTCTTTCAAGTTAGCTCTCACGGAATAGACATTATTGTAATAAATATGTAGGTATTGTCTTAGCTATGTAACAATTAAAATAATAATTTTAATGCTATATCGATGACTTCAATATGATGAGTATAATTTTATCATTATATAATGTTTATAATTCAAATAGTTTTAATTACAATTGCAAAAGAAACTGATTAAATAACTGTCGAATATTTTGCCAATAATTTTAAAAATAAATAATTGAAGTTTGAAGTATATTTTTTTTATTTTCTAAATTATATTCAAATATATCCCTTACATTGCTTTTAGTATGGAAACACCTTATCCATAAATTTTAAGGAATGTTATTCTAGTAACACGTTGACAACTTTGGACGCACATTATACAGTTTTTTTTTTCACACATCTTAATAAGAAAAGTTTCTAATTACAACGTAAAGACCAAATAATCAGCAGTATAATTGTAAACCATTAACCATTTCATATAAAAAAATTTTAGATATACAACATGTACAATGCCATTCCAAAAAAAATGTAGCAAAATTTTTGTGCGCGCTCAAACCTTAATGCCTACGTTAGGCCAACGTTTAGAGATAAAACGGCCCATTACAAATCGTTTCCAAAACACTTTCAGTAATGAGCACGATCGTAAGTAAAACCGGTAAATTACACAAGTACCATCTCCGATAGACGGCGCTGAACCACGAGAAGAAGCGGACAGATGAAATGAAATGAAATGAAATTGCTTTGAAATGAAATTGCTTTATTTAGTCACGTAGGCAATCAAATAGCACTTATGACAAGTCAATACAGAAAAGAAAAATCTTTTATTATTACATTATAATTTAACTATGGTTCATTTTATATAATTTGTACAAAAATATTTACGGTTTTTTTTATAATTTATTTTTAGTTTTCATCAGGAAATACATAATATCTTATTATTATTATTTTAAAGTAAATAACGAGATGGACCTTGTGTATTTCCGAAACGTCACGTATTATTTTAATGGTACCACCGGATCCAAACGCGACCCTGACTGAGAAGACCCGGCGAAACAAACTCAGCGGGCTCACTTTACTACTGGAATTTACGCGGCGCGACCCACACCTGAGTAGATCCAGCGAGTCCAACTCAGTGGGCATGTATTTGGTCCAGTAAGGATAACATAATTATATTATATGACCTGCCAAATAAAAATTGCCTTCTTATTATTTATTTGCTCGAATTATTTACTCGATCGGTCGTCATTTTATTTGTATTTTATTTATTTTGTGCACATTTTATATTAGATATCAATTTGTATATATTTGATGTTTTTATAATGGTTTAAGTTACACTTGGAGCTTTGGGTTAATTTATATTTATTTATGTATTTATTCAAATGATTTGGTTTAAGAAAGAAGAATGTGAAAGGTACTGGGTTCCAAGATGTGGTGATGGCGATGTGCGGGAGAGATCTAATGCCAAATTTCCTTATCCTCTAAATACTGATTTATATTGTAGTATCCCCTTGTCATCAGAACACGTTTAATGTGCACCTTAAATGAATTATCTGATAGGTCAGTTACAGATTTGGGGAGCTTATTGTAAAATTTAACGCAGTTGCCTATAAAGGACTTACTGGTTTTTTCTAATCTTAATGAGGGTATCACAAGTTTATGTCTACCCCTGGTATTTACATTATGTATATCACCAATTTTACTAAAGCTAAATACATTCTTACGTACATACATAATATTTTGATAAATGTATTCAGACGGCACGGTCAGTATATTACAGTCCTTGAAAATGGATCGTAAGGAATCACGGCTACGTAGATCATAGATAGCGCGGACTGCTCTTTTCTGTAGTATGAAAATGCTGTTAATATCAGCCGCCGATCCCCACAATAGAATGCCATAAGACATTATACTGTGAAAGTAAGCAAAGTACACTAACCTAGCCGTTGAAACATCCGTGAGTTTTCTTATTTTACGAATCGCATAAGCCGCGGCACTCAGTTTACTAGATAATCGCTCTATTTGCGGACCCCACTGCAGTTTACTATCTAGAGTTATTCCTAGGAAAACAGTTGAAGTCACCAAGTCAAGTGTTTCTGCGTTTAATGTAACAGGTGACATTACATTCCTAACATTTGGTAATGTAAATCGAATGCATTTTGTCTTTCCTGCATTGAGTAGAAGATTATTACATGAGAACCAATTCAAAATTAAATTAAGTACATGATTTGGAACAGCTAGATCTTTATCCTTACGATTTATTTTAAATATTAGTGACGTGTCGTCAGCGAACAAAACTATGTCTGTAAATTTCTGTACCATGTAAGGGAGATCATTTATATAAACTAGAAACAAAAAGGGGCCCAGAATGGAGCCCTGTGGAACCCCTATTTTGACTGTTGATCCTACTGAGGTGACGCCGTCCACACATACTTTTTGTTCACGACCCGATAAATAGGACATTATAAGTTGAAGAGAGGAACCACTTATGCCGTAGTAACTCAGCTTCGTAATAAGGGTCTGGTGATCAACGCAGTCGAAAGCCTTCGAGAGGTCACAGAAAACCCCAAGAGCATCTTGTGACGTCTCCCAGGCTTCCAGTACAGATTTCATCAAAGATGTTCCTGCGTCTTGCGTAGACCGACCCTTTGAAAAACCAAATTGGCTACTATGTAATATCCCATTTCTATCAAAATGTTCCTGCATTTGAGTGAGCATGATCTTTTCGAAGACCTTACTAAGAGCTGGTAGTATTGAGATGGGTCTAAAGTTTGATGGATTATTTGGACATCCCGACTTAAATATGGGCACAATTTTACTGATTTTCATTAAGTCGGGAAAAATACCGTCACTTATACAAGAATTGAATATAACCGTCAATATTGGAGCAATATTAAATATAATAGCTTCAATAGCCTTAACCGACAGTCCCCATATATCTTCAGTAGCCTTAATTTTAAGATTTTTAAAAGCTTTTATTATTTCGGAACAAGACACTCTTTCAAAACTGAAAATGGGCATATTTCCAACAACATTTTCTTTTAAAAGTGATTCAGCCAAGACTGCTGATGATTGCAAGCATTTAGTTGTCTCTAAAGGTATATTTGTGAAAAACTTTTCTAGGTAATTAGCAATACTAACTTTGTCTGAAACCAGGTTGTTGTTTATAGCCAAGGTTATCTTGTTGTCAGTAACCTTATTTCTCCCAGTTTCTGTATTTATAATTTGCCAAGTTGTTTTTATTTTATTGCTAGATAATCTCAGCTTTTCACTAATATAAGCTGCTTTAGCTTGCATGCATACTTTTTTAAATATTTTAGAATATTGCCTGACATAGTTTATAAAATTGACATCAGGTGTATAGGACCTTTTGTCATACAAGTTATATAAAATTTCTCTACTACGTCGGATGCCTTTGGTCGCCCAAGTACTAAATTTAATGTTAGAATTAATTTTAATTTTTACAGTTTTAATTTTGCACACTTTGTAGAATTCTTTGCAAATTGTATCAAGTAATGAAGAATATATATCGTTGGGACTGTCAGAATTAGGTTCTAAAATATTAATTTTTGATTTTAGGTTGATATTAAATTTACCTAGGTTATGTCTTGTCAATGGCCTGTACTTAATTATTTTTTTTATGTTTTCAATTCTATGTTTCAATTTGACTAACAAACATTTATGGTCCGATCTAACTCCTATTTGTGTATACTTTTCAACCACTTCGAAATTGGTTATGATATTATCAATGCAGGTTGCTGTTTCAGTAGTTATTCTAGTGGGTTCAGAAAACAAACAAGTATAATTAAATGAACTAAATAATGACACAAATTTACATTTATCAACTGAATTAACCATTAAGTTAATATTAAAATCCCCACATACTAAAACCATCTTATTATTTTTAATTTTTTTAAGAATATCCTCCATTGTGGATAGGAAAATATTAATATTCGACGAAGGAGGCCTATACACACACAATATTATATATAAATCAGTTTCCGCACATGCAACCTCACACACTCGTTCAACAGAGAGGCAGGAGATGTCCTTCCTTTCTTTGAAGGTAATGTGATTTCGGATAAGAATTATCGAACCACCACCTTCCGCCGAGGTTCTATTAAACGAACTAGCGACCCTAAAACCATTCACATTAAAACTCATAAGGTGTGCCTTCAACCAAGTCTCAGTAAAACACAGTATACTTATATTAAATGTATCACTAAAAAGTTCTATTTCTAATATTTTGCCAGAGAAACGGTTTATATTTTGATAAGATAAAACTAAATATTCAGAACCGTTTCCTTTTGTCACATCTAAAAGTTTAAATTATTCACCACATTAATTTTAGTAACATTACTAATTGTGGGGGTACAAAGGGACTTAGTCATACTACTTATGACTGTGTTAATATAGTTAGCTACAGGTGTAGCAATAAGTCTTAAAAATCTAATTGGTAGATACAATGTATCTCTTGTCAATTTACAATATTTTCCAATAAATATATTGGTGTCAAAAAATGAAAATTTGTCACTATAGTGACTCGTTAAAAATTGCATATGTCTATTTAACATATGAATATACTGATGAGATAACAATGAACATACTGTAGACAAAATATAGATAAAGCAATCAATGTCGGGAATGTACACAATTCGTAGATAATTTGTATTAACAAACCAGGAATGAAAACAAGAGCTGTTTGCGGCGAAAGATGTCATTGAGTAGTCTCGGGTTTCGGTCACATTCTTATAAAAAATAATTACGGAATTAATTATGCCAAACTGCAAATATGCCTGTTTTAAGTTTTCTGTCACTATAATGTTATTTTTCTGTCGTCTTTCAATTATTCTTATCTCTAGTACGTGTTAAGAACTTGTCTTATAACTATGTACATGCTGCACATATGCATGAGATGTTGGCCAGAAACAACTAAAAAGAAAAAAATACTTCAATTATTGAGTAATAATTGAAATATAGTAAGTACTACCATGAAGATTCAAATTTATTGAGAAAAGAATGGTTATTTTGAATGGCATGTTGGTTGTTAGATCCCTCTCCCGATCACATGAGAGCCTGGTCCGCAAAAACCGCTGCCTGTTCACATATCGTACCACAAAGCAAGAACAGCACCAGTGCGGGACTAGTTTATTCGCAATAAAGAAAGTGGAATCCCGGGTTGCGCTCCAATTACCGGGATATACGCGGCAATCCCGGTGACGTGTAGCCTAGTCCCGGGTACGGCCTGGCAATTATACATATTGCGAGCACTGCCGACCCAATTGGAATATATCGTCAACGTGGCGTGACTCCGAAACTATCGGTTTGTTTTTATTCCTTTAATATATTTTTGTTTAGACTTTGTCATTGCCAAGGGGCTGTTGGCAAGCGATTTATATGCTTACAAATATTTTCATTATACATTTGACGCTTAAGTAGCCAAATCTATTAATACTGCCGTCTCATCAAGCAATAGGTTATAATCACAAATGAAAATCAATCTGTTCTCAGCCACAAACGTCATCGTAGCAATTTCAGCGTTCATTTATTTCTCGATTCGGGCTTGTAGTTTTTCTTAACCCCTCAACGGCGATAGGAGGACGAAGAGGCCCGGGAGTGCGCCCGCGGGACGCATACACTACTTTTTCGGAGCATATCTTATGGCTCTTTTGTTGATACCCGGGGCCGTTAGTTTCATCGCCCGGGGGTCAGGGGTCTCCATCCCGGCGTCACGCAACCGAGTTACGCACCCAACTAACGAATTGCTGTCTTTCCCTAAAAATATATTTTGAATAGTTTTAGTCAGTCTATTTTAAATTGTATTCCAACAATAAATGTAATGTCTAAACGACGACGAATATGTGCTTCACATGATAAAATACAAAAAATAAAATATCAAGCAACGTTTTAAAATAGAACATTTTTGTGATGATTAACTACAATACTCGTGTTACCAAACATTTTAGTTACATATTGTATGTAATAAAATAGGAACCAAATTGAAAACATTTTCCCATTACATCTTCCATCCATGTATAATTTACAATATAACTGGAGCACTCCTGGCATTAATTCCATAAACGCCTAATCAGAATAAAAGCAATTATTGTGAGCCATTCCATCTGAGGCCAAGATTTCGAAAGGATTAAAACATGCAAATCAAACAAGGAGGATTTTCAACAGGGGACGTCCCTCCGAACTGCGACCCTCTTTGTCTTATTTATTCATCCGAGTTGGAAAAAACTTGTTTTGTTTACTTTCTCTATGCTTTAAGGGGGAGGTCAGAAATTCGCTCTGGAAGCGACGGTTTCGATTTATTGTCTGATGGAAAATAGTTTTGCTTGTTTTTTCCGTTAGAAATGTTACTGTGGGGTTGAATGTGTGGACCGAAGAAGAAATAGTGTGACGGAATTAAAAAATGTATTTTTGGGAATTAGTTGCTTCACTGATTTTACATTTTATTGGTGATATTTAAGAATATTTGAAATGAAATGATCCATATTTGTTTAAATTTCAATATACATTTTGCGCTCTGGCTATATGACTTAAATACTTCTATCCCAACTTATGAGGCTGCTTGATCCAGCGATAATAATAAAACAATAGACATTAATTGTTTTTCTTTTTTTCGAACGGTAATAGAAGATAATCATATTACATAATGACAAAACCCAAATCAGAAACGAATACCTTTATATCTCAGAAATATATATCTTTTCGCTTGTATCATACCTGCATCCCCAAATTTCAAAATCGCCTTTCTAATACAAACAAATTTTGTAACACCAGGCCCAATAACTTGTATCCAATACCATTAGTTCTGATAAAATGTTGTTTGTTACAACTATAGTGTACGGTACAAATATCTCAACATTATTGTATATATTGCAGTATTATATCTTATCTCGTGACATGGCTCTGGCGAGCAAACATGCTCTTGAATCACCGCTTTACAAGTTTATTATAGAACACTAAGGATATTATTGAAATTATGTGTCTAGCATTCACTGCAACGTTGGAGATTTCCTTTGATAATAGTTCTATTTGGACATTGTTATTGACTGAATTTGTGTTATTAATCCTTCTGTTATTGATTTAACTAAACATACAGTACTATTGTGTTATATACTATACAATATTATGACTGTAGCTGTAACTGATATTCGAAATATATACCTACATAGACACTAATTCAAAGCACTTTATAAGACTAAATATGAACGCAAACCGTTCAATATTTTGCAAATTATCTGGGGTGCTTTCGACCGTACCTAATGCTAATCATATCATTTATACTTTAAAAACAAAAATATATACTTCAATTATTGAGTAATAATTGAAATATAGTAAGTACCTACTACATCAGGATCCGAATTTATTTGAGAAAAGAATAGTGATTTTTAATGGCATTTTGGTTGTTAGATCCCTCTTCCGATCACTTTGAGTATTCAAAGCTATAGTAAACTATTGTAAAAAAAATTAAAGGGTAAATCGATATTTATCTTCTTTGAAGCAATTAATCTTAGGCGGTAGAACTAGTCTTAATTCCATAAAAAATACAATTCGACGAGCGTTACTGTTACAATATTAATTTAAGAATATAAATTTTATTTCGGAATGTCTTACATAGCCGTTTAATGACCAATATAAATGTGTTTCAATATGTTATTCCAAGAAACTATTTGCAATAAATAATATTTTTAACTCTTTAATTAATTATTATAGAATAAATGAAACAAACAGTTATTTGAATTTCATTATTATAACAAAAGTTTTGACAAGAACCTCCAAGTATGAAAAGCAAAACAGGAAAATGAATTTGAGGCTGTTCGTCTATTGTATGAAATTTCTTGTTTAATTTCGTACGCGAGTTTTGAGGGTTCCGTTTCTCCCCAACGCTACCCTTTTTAAGGGGATTTCTTTATGTTGTGAGAGCTCATTCATAGCGTCCATCAAGACGATTCCAACCATCGTTACGGTCTCGGCAAATGTAGCGAAATCATCGCTTCAGTGCCGAGCGGCGGTACAGACTCTGCCATATTGTACCTACTGTATAGAATAGCTGGGTATTTGATTCAATTTGGACTTTCGGTTCCGGTCTTCAACTCACGTGCGTCCTTATTTTATTCCTATCTTGGTTTTATATGACTTCTATACTATGCCACAGAACTGATCATTTAGTCTTATAATTGCATACATACATAAACTCACGCCTGTCTCCCGTTACCTTAAAAAATAACCCGTCTGTCAATTTTATTATCCTCACTAATGTAAGAAATAACAATGAGTTTTTTTATAAGTTTTTGTGTTTCATACTGAAGCGATTTTGATCAATTTAAATTCTGTATTGAATTTCTGAATAAAAACAACAAACATGTTTTTGTAACTTTAGCCAGACCTTAGTTTCAACAACAAAAATTTCCCATGTTAAAAAAACACAGTACGAGTATTACACTTTAATCAGTTTTATAATTAAAACAGCGCCGAAACTTCTCGTCTCGAAATATAGAAACGTAACAAGCTTGTGGACATTTTGCGGGCAGAAATTTTGTTTTAATAAAGGTCCTATTGCACCGCAGCCGTCGCCACACCAATATTACTCGTGAAACGAACACTCACTAATGTCCTCGTTGATATTACACTGAGGCATTATGTGCTGGGGTTGACAATGGGTTAAGACACGATTAAGCTTCATAAACAATAAGCGACTTATTCATAAATGTATGAATAGGTTTGATTATGATTCGACTGTGCAGTGTTTTATTATGTTACGTCACGAGATAAAACGAGAAAAAATATAATAAGATTTAACGGAACTTGGGAAATTAATCGCATGAGGCTCTGTTTACTATCGAAATATCGGTAATGATGAGGTAGAAGTCTAGCATTTAAAGAATAATAATTCACTTACAATTAGTTTACGCTGATAAACATAGCTTCCTAATTATTTTAATCGACATTTTATGTAAGACGTGACCGCTCTATTAATAAAAACTCATTAATATAAAAACACACGTTACAACGAACTTCCAAACACATCCAACATTTTTAACCGACAAACATTCGTACAAGCACCCAGTTATAATTCTTAAAATACCTCATATAAATTGAACGCAACAACCACATTAAGTGCAACCGCACATAGCGAAACATTTAGCCAACCCTCGTAAATGAGCCGTACTAGCGAAATAATGTAGTGCAGGTCCACAGGTCGCAATGACCATGGCGCTTTGTGCTCGCAGTTGGCAATTAAGATTGGCGACTCCCTACGTTAATCCGAAAATACGTGCGTTGGGTGTTTATTGACTGCCGTCGGCCATACGGATTAGTTTATTCCGCCACGATTAATGGTGTTTACTTTGGAAACTGTATTGTCTTAATATAGGTACAATTTTCTTATCAAAACAATATAGAGGTATTTCTTGTATTTTGTTTGGGAAGTAACATTACAGACATTATTTTTCAATATCGCATTATTTAATAAAAACTATTTTAAATTTTTATAATAACTCAACTGGCACAAAGACCCACTATCATACATTTATAAATGAAAAATAAACGTAACATAAGTTCTAGTTAATAAGTTAACAAGTAAAACTCGATAGAAATCGTGAGTACCTAATAAGGAGTATAGAGTGGAGACTTCAGTCCGGCACGTCGACTTTATGGACCGTTAGTGCTACTGAAATCAATAAAAGTACCGGAATGTACCGCACATGCGCACTGGAAGCACCCTCGCTACTGACTCAGCTACATTCATTTTATAGCCACTTGTATTTGTGTCTATGGCCATTCTGTACTCGTTACTGTTGACGGAGTAAAAAAGAAGGGAAAATTAATTGGCGCGGGTCGTAAATACTACCGGCCGTTGTTTAGGGTTGATTTTTACGTATAAACATTTTTGTATGTTAAGTTTTAGGATTTATTATGACTATTTTATATTCGCGTATTACATAAATAAAAATATATACTAAGAAAATTTAATTCACATTAATAAAACATTTCCTAAACATTATTTATATTAACATACGACCCATGAATACTATTACATTATTAATAATAATTCGTTGTAACAGACCATAACTGCGCGTACAAATTTCGTTTTCACACAATATTCCTTAGTTGAAAAGTATAGATAGTGCTTTAAGGCTGGGTTCGTCGGCACAAGTAATTTTGTTTTGGTGGAATAAATTTAAGAAGCCTTTTATTTATTACAAGGACAGGCGCGCCGGTGAGACCGAATAGACTTCAAGCTGTGACTAACGATCGTTCTTTCATACAAAATTGTATAATTCAACATTAGTTTAAATTTATAATGGAATGAAGATCTCTGTATACGCCCACCGAAAACCGGATAATTGGGTGTTTCATTTGGATATATGCCGATATTATTAAATCCGATTAAGTTATTAGCCAATGTTCAGATAGGTTAGATATTTTAATGAAGCTATTTGTGTTGCACACGTTCGAAGAAGACAAATAAATTATATCATTTAGGAGCGGAAATAATTAAAATATTTAGAGTTAATTATAAACTTCATGAATAAAAACTGAGGATAAATAATATGTCAAATTACAATATTGATTGCAAATTACGGAAATGAATAAAAAACTATTATTATCCACTCGTAATCGCCACTACTTTATTATGTTGTCAATCTTGATCAAATATCAAAAAGCAAATAGATATACCAGTGGCTCAATACACTATAAACGCTACCGCACAAACCTCTATAAATGTCGTAAATACGTCACTCAAAGCGTAAATCTCCGCCGAATGAATTTACGAACTAAACGATTTACAACGAGCATTTTACGAGATTTTTATGAACTGTTCCGCAGTAAAATAACATTTTATTATTAAATCACTGGCCGGTTAACAATTTTCCAGCCATCGGCATCAACGACAAAGCTGATATGGTGTTTAACGGCATGACAATTAATTAAAAAGGCATAAATGCCACTTTTATTCTCCAAGAGCCTATAAAGACTAACTTTTATGCGTCGTAAACGCGATTGTCTGCGGACCTTGACGACTTCGATACTGCACCGCTCGTGAGCTTACCACTACGTTCCGAGGGATTGGGGTGAATCGATTTCTTAAAAGGTTTTAGTTGGGTATAAGACAGATAAATGTAAGACCTGAATAATAAATTACTGTAATCAAATATATAATCTTTTATCGCTATAAAATCATAATTATTAGAATTATGAACTGCGATTCAATAGAGGTTTTTAGGTCAATTATTTATTCCATTCGCATTTTTTTATATGATCCACTGCCTTGAAATTCAAAGGACTGTTCACAAAAGGCAATCGTGTCGTCCAGAACATAATATTAAATCACAGAAACGTTAAGACGAGCACAAACATCACATAAAAGCAATTCCGATCAAAAGCTAAATGTCTCCGGCGGCGAATAAAACAGATTTATTGGCCGCCCCCAAAGGAAACTTGGAATGAAAATTGTGAGATTTTTTAAATAAACCATTAGAGAAAAAGTTCCGGGCCATTTGAGGCGGTTTATTGTACCACTATCGGGCGCCATTGTTGACTGCAACGTGGCTTTTAATACAAAGACTTAGGGAACGACGGTGCGCCATGCAAAATAACATTGACAAAGATACGTTTTACCTTCCAAGCAATAATAAAGTTGATATTTTGCAATCACAATAACTTATGTGTTGCTCGGTTACTCTCGTCAATTTTATTGCATAGTTCATTCATACTTCCTCAATGGATTATTCTATTTAATCTCAGTTTTTTATTATCTAATTAATTTAGGACCTGTTTATTTCATATAGCATATAATTTACCGTATAAAAAAGCTTTATATTTCTAAACAGTAAAAAGAAATTTAAAAGTAACATCGACCAGATTGTGTTCTCACATACACCGTTCTCTCATTTCTAGTACTAGTGTCGCTTCTATCCTTTAAGTTTTGATCCGCGTCACCAACTTGCTAGTCGAGATTGGTCTTCAAGTTATGTTTGTTTTAAACGGAGTGTTTGTATCCATTAATTTTTACATCCCAGCGCGTCCTTTAATCTCGAAGTTTTACATTGGATCGTAAAGAAATTAAATAAGATAACGTATGCACCCATTCTGTCTTTTAAATGCATGTTCACACTTTTTAATTACTCGGTTGCTTTGTATGCAAATATGGTTTCATTTCCGAGTGTTAGATAAAGTGATACGAGTTTAATTATTCATATAATGGTATGGGAAGAAGTTAATTATGAGAGCAAAGCGTTGATATTATAGTTGATAAGGCATATATTTCTGTTTAATTTCCAAGTTCGAAAGCTTGTTCGTGTGACTTAATTTTTTAACTCCACCAATTTTAAAGGAAAATTAATTGCATTAGTTATTATTAAGCCTATCTACTATAATTTATTACACCGATACAATTTATAAGAAAAAGTTGAATTAATATAAATATACTTATTTAGGGCACAACAAAAATAACTGATTACATAAGATTTCACGAGTACAGGCCAGCCAATTTTATGTATGGATGTTCAGGACTTATTCTATTATTTATTGGCATGTTTTTGTTCATTACAGAATACACACGAAGATGATCGAAGATAAAATTCCGCCGGGAATTGAGACAAAAGAAACATACCTAACAACAAAAGAGAATGAAATATAGCTTAGAACAATATAGAAGATATAATATAGAACTAAATAGAAAGTGGGAAGGTAAAATAATGGATGTTTGTTGTAAAGCTAAACCCAAGGCGAAATAGGCGATTCTTTTTTGGTTAAAGCACGTTTGCATTATTAACATACATAAGGAGAGTGAAGACTCTTTCATTCTTTAACCAATATCGATTCTGTTCTCACTACAAGTGTAAAATTTTATTGTATTCGTAAAGTAATAGAATAATGCACGATATATATATTACATATACCTACATACTTATAACTTCTTTGTTTCAGAAACATCGAGTCTCCAACAAGGCAATCGCAATGGCGTGTATAAACATTTTCCTAATCGATTTATTTTCGTTGTGTCTATTTATTTGTGAAAGCAAGCACTACGTCACGGGGGACCCTGGCGGGGGAAATGGCAAACACAGGAAACGGATCTGGCAAACTTTCCCGCCGAGCCGGCAGAAGGGAGATCGAGTATCCTGTGCGGATGGGGTGACTATATTTTTGAACAGAGTGACCATGATCATCGGTAAAAGTAAGGACTGAATTAGTCATTGTAATTTAAAGAATAACGCTTCGTCGTGCCTGAGGTAGGGGAGCGTGGGGCTAGTTGTAACACGGGTAAGTAGTAACAAGCATTTTTTACCTACATAATAGAAGAAAATTCGTTTGGTTTTCAACCTAACCTACTACGTTATATCCATTCTATCATATAAGTACGATCAGTACCCTGCCGAACGGCGCAGGAAGCAGTTATGTGCAGGCGCTCTGAAAAAGCCAGGTCATGTATTTTTTACTCCTTATACAAAATGGATTATCATAGATTTCAAATTGTTTAGCATTTGTTGATTTATACATATACATTTAGCATTTGTTTAGTTTGATTATATTAAGTGTAATTTCACACCAAGTAAGCGCCTTTTTTTTTATTAGAAGTTATTTCAAAAAAACTCGCAGCTGGGTATGTTGTAACACTTTTACGGGGCAAGTTGTAACATGTTACAACTTGCCCCTTATTTATTTAAAAGTTATATGAAATTACGCGGGACGTATTTAAATTCCTTCTTTTCATGTTTTGAATACTTTTTTAGCTTCACCTGGAGGTCAACCTGACTTAGAGCCTACCTTCTGGTATTCAAAATCAATTTGATTTCTCTCCATCTAAAATAAGACCTTACCCAAAAGCTCCACCACGAAAATGACTAACCACCCTCAACGTAAAAGAAAATGCTGTGTCCTCACAGATACGCCAGAGAAGAACGGGTTCCATAAAGATCATGAAGAAAAGTTATAGAAGACAAAGAAAACACAAGAGACTAGGAAAGGCAAAAGAAAGAGCAAAAGAACGATGACAAAAAGATTGAGAGGAAAAAGATAAGATAAAGATAGTCAAAAGATAGAAGAAGTAAAATAAGGTGTTTTAAATTCTGATTCGGAATCTGAACCCATGGAATGGTTTTGTTTAGCTTGTGGGGAAACTTATGAAAATTAAAACGAGCAGTCAATACAATACATCATGTGCAAGATGTGGGCACATGTAAAATGTGCAACAGGAAATAAGATCTCATTTGTGTGTCTCAATTGTGATTCCGATGAAGACTGATTTCATATTTTACCTACGTCAATCAAAAGGCTGATTACTTAAAAAATTGAGATTTTGTTATTATAAATGGCTGTGAGTCTAAAGTTCCTATATAGTTTAAGGAAGACCATGTTTTTGTTAATATTTGATTATTTTTCTATTAGATTAAGAATAAAACTTAAAAGTCAACGTTTTTATACCGTGCCTAAGGTTTATAATGCTAAATGAATCAAGTTTGATTACTGAAGAAGTTAAGATTATAAATGGCTGTGAGCTCAAATTTAATTAATAGTTTAAGTAAAGAAAGAACATGTTAATTGTTTATTTTTGAATATTTCCTGTTAGATTAAATATTTAACTTAAAAGTCTAAACCTGTTTTAGCGTTTGTAAAGTTTCTTATGCTAAATATGCCAAATAAATCTTTATAAAATATAAAACTGGTTTTCAATTCCTAATGTTACAATGTGCCCTAAGCCTGTTACAACTAGCCCCAATCACGGGGTAAGTTGTAACACTCGTCAATTTTTTTTCAAAGCCGTTTCTACAAAAAACCGTTACAGGTTTGATCAAAAGTTTATTTGGAATCGATAGTTGAATAGTTGTTAATTGGAATAGTACTGCTAGATTTCATAAATACCAAAGAATTAAGCTTTCATAGCCAAGAAACGAAAAAGTGTTACAACAAGCCCCCCTCTCCCCTACATGAGCGGCGTGCGAACAAGAACTTCGTGGTTCAATTCTCAAGTCAATTAAAGACTTATTGGCATTGGACAAAAAACAAAAACAGCAAAAGCTTATTTTCTAACTACGGGTAAGGTCGCGATATTATCTTTTGTAGTTGTTAATCCATCCATCCATACTTGTTAATACTTGCGTTAAAATAGCTGTTTAAATTATCTGTAATTGCGTACTTAACTCCTGACAATTTTGAAGGCGATCATATCAGTAAAAATGACATGCGACTTCATAAATTTAATTTTATCTGTTTCAATAACTCACGATATCCATTTCATTTAATAACGTTTTGAAAACAGTACCTAATAATTTTAATCTTTTGCTTCGATTCTACGCAAGATAGTGAAACTATACGAGTGTAGACAACTCATTGTCAGTTATAAACAAAAGATTACATAGGTTTAATCAGTGTATCTACTTAAGTAATTCTATAGATATATTAAACATAGAAAACATGATAAAAGCTTTTGCATATATATATTCAGAAGCTTTTTAATGAGTATACTCATGGTCAGTATTTAAACACCCACGTAACGAAGCGACCCTTACTTCTTCGGGTACATTTTTAGACTCCGATCTGGTACTAAGAATTTTCAATTTCAATAAAACACTTAAAAAACTTTTGAATTTCGTTTATTACTAGAAATATAACATTCATTAGTCGCATGGAGCAGAATCATCTTCAAATTTTCAACTAAAATTTATACCGTTTCCCCATAAACTCATGGCCGCCCTACCGTCTCTTTCTCTTGATATATTTATATGCATTAATACCGTTTTATAGTTGCGAGATAAGTATAAATCCAGCGGTAGGCGGACCGCGACGTATCTACATTCTACATCCCACTTTATTGTAATGCCGTTTGAATTTATTTACTAAAGGCCAAATTGTCTGGGTAAACGTGAAATAATGAACATTTCTGGCCTATTTTGCTATTGTTTTTTGATTTTTGTAAATATCGTTTGATAGAGCAACGCACTACGGTCTAGTTATTGGAACATTTTTTACAAACGACACTACCCCCTAATGTATGTACTATAAAATAATACTTAACTAACTAACTAAAGTTCTATTACTGTTTTCTGTATTAAAATAATACTAAAATGATTCAATAAATTATTTCCATTTTAATTATCTTACTTCAGCCCTGACCAACTGAAATATTTTTTTAGGCAAGTCAAAAGCTAAGAATGTTTCCAAGGGCATATCAGACTTCAAAATTGTTATGTAACACCGATCAAATAGAAGAACATGTAAAAGTACACACTTACGTATTCCCTTTTCGGCGTGACACATAAATATAAAAACCAGTAAAATTAATATAACAAGCCCTAAAACCTATAAAACACATGCTTGCCGGGATGTTTTAAACATTTATTGAAGATATAAGGAAAGCAATTTTGATGTTGGAATGGCACAACTGGAGCGTTTCGGTACGTTACATCCACGTTACGGAGCGAATTGTGCTCTACTTTAAACATTTTATTTTTACCAAAAAGATCTGGTACTTACATAGACCCTCATAATTCTGCTAATACAACATGCATATCTATTTTGAATACGTGAAGTAAAAGTGCAGATCTTCAAGCACAATTTTAACCAGAAATCTTAGTGCTTCTTAATTGAAGGAAGAAAGCAGAGGCTATTTAATTTTTTTAATACGTTATCAGCCTTAATAATTTAAAGTAGAGCAGTGTTCAAAGCGTTCGATTTTCTCCTTCAAGAAGCGCAAGTAAAGGGAGGCTCAAGTAAAATATGAATTCAGAGCGACTCGGCTGTTTCGCGCACACGTTACTTGTTTATCCTTTTAAGGGAGACTTCTCATTTCACGCAACTGCTATGATTGCTATATAATCGCCAATATACTCTGAGCCACCCCTCTCCTCTCTTCTAACTAGTATGTAGACGAATGGGACGAAATTAAAGGCGACTGAGATGCCAAGTTACGCTGGGTGTACTGCTAAGCATTTCGGTAATAGCGTCTCACGAATGAAAGCAGATTTTCGGCAACTGATTATGAGTCCTAATACGTTTGTTATGTTAGTTTTGTTATGTTTACCAGTTGTTTTATAGCGTGTTTGTGTCTGTTAGTAGGTTTATTGTTACCTTGTTATTACTATTGGAATACAATCATTTTCAAAAAATTCGCTTTACACCGGTGCTATATAGGCTATGCTCTAATAGGTATTGGTTTTTATATTTTTCGATGAAACAAACAAATTAAATTGAACTGCTAAATTAAGAAGTACAAAATTATTTACGAATGAATTGCCATGGTTCTACTACCAAGTTGTCTTACAATAATCTTTCTTATAAAATTATATATTTTTATACAGATTAAATGATATTACTATTTGATTGTAAGTCAAGTGCCATTCAAGTAAATTTTTCATCATTCGACTCAGTTATATTACACGTATGATATTACATATTACATAGCGCTTTTTTGATCAATCATGCAAATACCCTAACAACTGATCAACAAAATCCATCTGGAACTACTGCAATAACAGACGTTTTCGGCACCATTAAGTCTGCTAAAAACGACAACTTCCTTAGAATAAAAAACTCCCGAGTACTAAATCAGATAACATACTTTTTGTCTTTTTTCAGATGTATATAGGTGCAGATTGAAGGAGAGATTGTGTCTATGAATACGAATGAGTGTAAGGGGAAGGAAATCGCCTCGGAATATGCACTCACGAGTCTGCTGTGCTCATCAAATCGGAGTGTTTTCGCGCCTGAAGACCAGACAATCTATTTAAATTTGCATTAACAGCATTTATTTATCTACATAGCTTATTTTGACGTCATTTCAATTGTGTATTGTCATTCTGTTATGTGAAATATGTTGCAAAAATATAGTTGATTCGAGGTTAAACAGATTATTTATGTTATTAGAGGTCGTAGTCTAACAAGCTTATAATAAAATGGTAACTCTAAGTTTTGCCAAATAAAAATCTTCATAAATTCTTTTCTAATTCTTTAATATTCCAGTTTTGCCTACAGTGGTAATTTGGGATTATCGTCCTAATATGCACTTATTAATCCTTATGTATGATGTTGGTTATGTGAGCGAATACTATCCAGTTAATTAGGTCTCCTGCTATGTTACTCTTTGAAGGAAACGAAATCCGGCAGCATTGTATCAGTCTTCTGTAAGTCAGTGTTGCCATATTGTTACCGCCATCTTCTACAACGTGGCTCTTCCACTTCAATAACTCGAAACGTTTGCTACTTTGCTGTTACTTTGAAAATTATGCATTAATATATGGCGATCGCTGCTTGAAATCCCACAAACAATTTTGTAAAAATTCTATTCAATTAAGAAATTGATTCTGCGCGGCGGAATATCCGAAAATTCCTGTCCCTAAGCCAAACATTTGTAAATTAAAAAGTATGTCATAACAAGTCGGCGTGGCTGAGGTATTTTATGTGTATGTTTTCGTGTTCTGGCACGGTGTCAAAGTATTTTTGGCTCCGCTCGCCACTTCATGAATGCACTCGCTATTGCCACCAACATCTAGAATATATTACCATTATAAACTTTACTCCGCCTATATGCTTTATATTCATTGCGTGAAAACTGAACGTATAACATTTTAAATATACAAGGGCCTAAACAAAGCATTCAAGCATACAAGCGAAATCGTTTATAGAAATGATAAAGTGTGAATTTCACAAAAATATCCCGTGACTTGGTGATTTTTTATGTCACTTCTATACATTTTTATTTAGTTATTATTATAATTCTGCCAGTAGAATAATTTATCTGAAAACTTTAGTCGAATTAATCCTGGCGATTGTTTAGAAAAATAAAAGGAAACGTTTCTTCCTACTTGGTATTATTACTATTCGAAGCATTTTAGTCACTCTACCAAGACAGAATTATAAAAACCTATGAGACATACGTAATGAGATCCGAGTAAAGTGTGATAACGTGTGATTATTACTCATAGTGTCAAAATAATCTTCACAATAAGTTTGAAATTTATCGATTAGATATTTCTGTAAAGGAGCTTTCAAACATGAGACAGTCTATAGTGTAAGTCTACATCTTGTTTATAATCAAAGTAGTTTACCCATATTCCAATGGCTGAAGAAATAAATATTTTTAGTATTTTGGCAAATAAAGTCCACTATCGTAACACTTAAACAACGGTACTTGTTAGACATAACAAAACACATTCCGATATCGACAGACGCTATTTCAACCGTGACTGAGACAGAAAAAAAGAAATAACACCAACAAAATTGAAAACAAGCCATTGTTATGTTATACGAAGGTTGTACGAGAAAAAGGCAATCTACATGGAGGGTCGCCGGACGCCTTCAGATGAGGAAATAAGAATTCATCCTTTCTCGCCCCGGGGGGAGCCGCACGGGGAGGGCACGGGGGGGTGACGGACGACGCCATTCCAAAAACCCATTATACGAGCGCTGGAGCTGTTTTCTATCTCAGAAAGGAACCCTCCCTCCAACCACCCGCGCGCCCGTCCTCGATATTCTCAACTTTGTTTATGAAAATTACATTAAAGCGGCTATGAAAGTAACGCTTGCCACTGCCGAAATTAATAAGGAAATTGATATAGATTATTTTTTGCCCATTGCCGCTGGTGATTGGTCGTTGGTTTTAATTGTTTTTGTGTAGTTCAAGGGCAGACGAGTTATATTCAGAATTAATACGAAAGTAGAAACTGAGTTAACCTGCATACATTTATCTAGTACAATGATGGTTAAATGTACCATACATATCTTTTATGTACATCATTTTACTTAATATAAACTGCAATGTTTTCTTTATGAAACTAAAACATCGTATTATCTCATTTTATATTTAGCACTACATTAATATGGCTATATATACAAGAAAATATATTATATTCTTCAAGTACGTATAGATCACTTTTATTACTCAGCAATTACTAACGCAATACTTTTTATTAAAAGGTAAAAAAGCGCCATAAACCACGCACGGCACTTCAATCTCACCCCTAAAGAATTTATAACACCATTAGAAATTAAATTAAAAAACAAAATTATTACACTTGAACCAAAATTTAAATACACATTACAGCTCTCCCCTCTTTATTGAGAAGTCTTCCGCTTTCTTCAGCCTTGGTGGTGTTACCGTCTTTGTCGAACGTCCCTGGACAATGAGTGTGAGAAAGGGACGGAAAATAAATGCGGTTGCGGCTCGTAGCTCGGTATAAAGAAAGATTATCCGAAGCCCCTAAGGAAGTTTGAAATTGCTATTGTAGCGAAAAGGATTATATGTTAGTGCTACGACGTAGCGCGGAGTAGCTGGGGACGGATTCAGAATATTGTATATCGATGTTTTATGGACACGTGTACATTTTCTTTATATCAACTTGTGATAGAGGTAATTTTAAAAGTGGATTTGTTTTTGTCCGTGCAAACAATTTTATTTGCAAACTTAAAATATAACATCATAGACAATTTAGAATCTATATTTCATGATTTAAAAAGAGAACTTAGAAAACATTCAAAATTCAAAAAAAGAATTTTATTACCAAAGCTGTTGGTCAATTGAAATATGTACTGGCCAATAAATGAATTTTATTTTTGTCGTATGCAATGATAATAAAAGCTATTTGCAGCATAAAACTTGAAATATACAATGTATCGCGGAGAGCGCAGGCAGCGCGGTGGACCGGGATTAATCCCGTTAAATCCCGGTAAATACGACGAAATCCGGAGCGGGCCGGGTGTGCCGCCGGCGATACGGCCCGGCCTAGCTGTTACCGGTTAATCCCTATTTTAAATTCTGATAAAAGCTTCACCTGTAATTCGTGCGTTAATATAATATAAATAACAGATTATTTTTCATTATGGTGGAATGATATTGACACTCACTAACTATTGAATTAAAATTACTCAAATTGTATTGAATATAATAAATAAGAACCTCACAATTTTATGCCCCTTGCTGTATAACATGAGGTTTTTTCTTAATTTTCCAAAATTTTACTGGGATCAAAGAAATAAATAAATAAGTGATATAAATAAAGATACATGGGACGGATGACTCCTGATATGATTAAATAAAAAAATAATAAATGTAATAAAACATAAATATGATATATATTTATAGATATATTTGATTAACTGATCGAAATTTATTTAGTCTGCAATTATGAATTGAAATAAATAAATAAATTTTACAAAAATATTAATACTCGACAATACTGTTTACTCACTCGCTTTCTTTTATTTTTAATCACATTTCAAAACAGCCAGGCTCAAAACCAAACGTAACTCCTCATTGTTGATATAGCATTATAAATTCACATATCTAGAAGCATCACCATTACGAATTTGAAATTGTAGGGTTGCACGTTCGCATAATCCGACTCGCATAACGGGATCGAAAATGATACATAAATTGTCGAGACGGACTCGATGGACGATTAAACCCATTAACGTGCGTACGGGTCAGCGAGACCCCGGGGTACTCCCCGTCCAATCAACAAACCCTTTTATAGTACCACCGAAGCTGCCTACAGAGTTATGTTTTGCTATGAATTGTTTCATCCATCGGTACCTATCGCACTTCTTTTGTTTATAACTTTTTTGAATTGACATGTTTTTTTTTCTAATGGGGGTTTTATTTGGACAGTTAGGACGCACTGCAAGACAAATAAATGTGTAAAAATAGTATTTTCGCCGGTAATACAAGTTTTTATTAGTTTTCACTTTAAGTATCTAGCATTATAAGAGCTTTTAAGCAAATTATAAGAAATCTCACAGAACACAAAGGCCAGTGACTGGAATGTGCCTGCGGTATTCTTGGTAACTGGCCAGTAAAAGTAATTATAATTAAAATTAGTTTTCTAATCTCGCAATGTTTTCTATATGGCAGTAGCGATATTAGTGAGTCATTTAATGAATATAAGTCACGTCTATGGTTAAGATAATTTCTTGGCGTTACTCCACCACGCTTCAAATTTCCTCAATTTTTTGTCTTCACCCGTAGAGTGTTAATGAAAATGTAACTATGAAACTCATAGGTGTATACTAAGCGTTAACAACTAAATATCAAAACGCACAAACTGGCTCCAGCAACAGCAGTTAAAAAGCTCGCGGCTCCCAATAAACCGGCGGTGGTGTATGAGGATTCATGATAGGGCGCTCCCATACGCCCCCACTCAGATATACGGTAACGATCGCGCCACAATACCATACACAATAAATAGGGGCACACACGGCCGGCCCGGCCCGCGTACAACCAACAGTATTTGTATTGTTTATGCCGTATTAAATTGTTAGAATGTTGCCCGGTTATTGCCGAAAACGTATTCGGTACGCGTAGTTGTGGGCGTAAATTGTTTTGCCAACGTTTGCTATTGTTACGGCCTAGTTTTGTCATGTTTGTGTGTGTACCTAAATATGATGTTGATGGGCGAATTTGTCGTGGTTTCGTCGGATTTTAAATGTCTGTTACTTTATTTGAGAGCGAAATATGGATTGAAAGTAGCGATGTCAACGCCATCTGTCAAATGTAAACGAAAATAATAGGTTTTTCAGATAGTTCTTAAAACTAAAAGAAACTGAAATAATTTACTTAAGACGCTTCCGTTATTCAATATATTTTTCACAACTAATGTAAAAAGCACCTAATAAAGAACTACATTTAGTATAATTGTATGTAACACACATTTATGCATAGCGCTTGGACCTTAGTTTCTTAGTATGTTATATTACAATATATATTTTATGAAATATGTAATAATATTGTATAAGAAATGTAAATATTAACTAGACCAAAAACGACACTTTTTAAATTGTTTTATTACAAGTTTTTCCAACCGAAATAAACAGGAGATACATGAGAGAAGCAAAACTGTATGTCATATCATTTAGATGTTCATAGCAACAGATGTCTCAAGGTATATTATTAAAAAAAAACTTCAATATCGAGCTAAAAGCTTTCACGTCATTAGCAGAACATTCCGTTGCGTGTCAAACTGCCATAAATCAAATTCCATGCGTGCCATACTTCTGAAATAATATAATCGGAAAATATATGACTTTATTTATATTAGTCTCTGCTGAGTACCTAATAATTTAGACATTTTATGAACTATTACGAAATTTGAATAACATTAAAAGAATGATAAGAATTTATTAAATAGGCTTTAAATGTTTGGGCGTTTAATAGTCTCAAAGTTGTGGCTAAATATTGAAATGGTATTTCAGTAGATTTCTTTCAACCTTAAGACTTTTTATTAATAAAAATGTCATATCAGTAGCGTCATCTGTGTCTTAAATACATTAATAAATTTGTTTCACTCAAAATTTTTAAAAATATTAACCGCACCTAATCATGATTTATTTCAAATTTGAAGGGAATTATTATACAATATTTTTCTCATTTTCGGATTAACACGACCAAGGGTTAGCAATAATATTTACAAGACCGTCTAAGTTTCATAAAACACTGTGAATGAAACGTTCTAATTTTTTTTCAAGGTGTCCTTATCACAAGCGTTATGTTTCAAAGCATTAGCTTTATATTAATATCACATATCAATGTGTTAATAGATAATATTTTGTAAAACATTTTGGAATTCAAATATTTTCGAAAAGGGGTTATTGTAATCGTTGACTTTTAAATTTCATATATATTTCGTAGAAAATTTAACATGCTATTAAATATCACGAAATCTAAACTCGCTTGAATCTGTATTAGAATATTACAAGAAAGATTTATTTTCAAGAAGAAAAATATTTACGCATTCCACAAAATATAGTGAAACCGAAAGGCGGACGACCCAGGAAGACAGGGTCCTTATGGATAAAGCTATATCGATAACAGACATCGGATGGTGTACACTGGCACCTTATTTCAATATCAACGACTCCTCACAAAGGAACCCTATACATATATATTTATTTTACCTGAACCTTTACCAAGGAGGCTGAAATTCACTGGAATGAGACGGACTACGTTGGTGTAGTTTTTTTTAGAGTAATCTTGACTGATGTCAATATAATATAGGTACGTATGATTATCGTGAGCTTTGCAGTCAATATCGCACAAATGAAACTACAAAGAAATATTAAATTATTGACTAAAATACCAATATTTTTTAAACTATTTCTCTGTACCTACTAGCCTATTCAAATATTTAACTACTTGGTACGGTAGGTACTATTTGTGGTTGAAAAGGGTTAAGTTAGTCTTACACGCTGGTTAAAGCGAGACTTGGTAGACATCCGTTACTGTCAAAATGGTGATGGAATTCTCTTCGACAGGTTCCAGCAAGATGTTTTGCTTCTTTGCTTAAGTGATTAATATTTATTTGAAAAATCTAAAGTTAGCGGATAATAATGATTGTTTTCATTATGGCAGCGGTTGGATGAGGAGGGCCGAAGATCCAGCCCAGTGGCCTGCCATAGAAGAGGCCTATGTCCAGCAGTGGACGTGACAAAGGCTGTTGATGATGACGAATGATTGTTATTAAATAATAAACCCATATAAAGAAAGCGGTGTTATAAGACATGCATTCTGCGAGTACTCTTTGGCCTTCCGATCGGCGCTTACAATCTTGATAGTTTCAAATCTATATTTTATGTATTAATGTACATTTATTTGAATTAAGAGTTAAATTTTTAAATAATTTAATTATTGTATTTAACCCGTTTATTTTTTAACGTTGAAGTGTAAGGTAGAATTTTATTCAATGAAAAATCTCTTCCAGCCCGTATACATGTATGTTCATGGGTTTTCTCGGTAAGGCGTTGTGAGGCGATGTTACGAAAGTCGTAAAAATAAAGCATTATTCAACAAGCATAATAAACGTCACGACGAATGCCTACTTGGAATAATTTTCGCCTGAACACCTAAAAAGCATTTACATGCATAATGTAAGCAGGAGTGTGGAATTTACGGTAACAAGTTCACGGGTTGTGTCGATTACATGAAAACGTCAGGAATCTATTACTTCTATGCGATAGTGCTGAAATATTTATGCGATGTTCAATATATACATAACTGTTTTTTACGTGAAAGAGCCGTTTCATTACAACTACTGCTAACGCCATCTTTTATTCGAGATTGGAAACCTTTAGCTTTTTTTATAATTAATATTACTATCGCTATAGTATACAGAATAATTAAATAGTTATATTATTTCGTTTCCACTACTTATGTTTGGGGATTTTCCAACATCTGACATAACAGCAATTTATCAAAAATGTAAAAAAGGTGACAGTGACTTACTAATGGCAATAAACAGCAATATTCAACAAATTAAAATCCATTAACCATTAAACAGGATTATAATCATTGCGTAACGTGATTAAATGAAAAAAAATCCTGAATTACATTATCTCATGTAATATTATTAACACAAAAATAGATCTTCTTTTCGTGTTTTCACGCATGAAAACCTGAACAAATTTAATTTAATTTGGGTATTTACCCGAAATTCTGACTTCATCATCAGCCCAAATACGTCCCACTGCTGGGCACGGGCCTCCTCTACAACTGAGAGGGTTTAGGCCTTAGTCCACCACGCTGGCCTAGTGCGGGTTGGCGGACTACACACCTAAGAAATTCCTAAAAACTTTTTAGGTGTGCAGATTTTATCACGATGTTTTCCTTCACCGTTAAAGCAGGTGATAATTCATTGTGAATACACACATAACTTCGAAAAGTCAGAGGTGTGAGCCTGGGGTTTGAACCTGTGACCGCCGAAATTCTCGACCGCGGGCCTTAACCTCGAGGCCATCACTGCTTGCAAAATTTCTTTCAAATTCTGACTTAGGAGGACACAACACACATGTCACCTTAGAAGATCATTCATTAACTTAGGAACAAAAAATAACATTCAGGCTTTCAGCTGGACTTAGTGGTTTAGAAGGCAGAGTTTTACCGCAACAAGGCGTAAGTTGGATAGATCCTTTATTTAACAAAATATTGTAAAATCCACACATGGTAGCATAGAACGAGCAAAACAAACATAATGCGAGTAGAACATCGCACGGACGGCGCGGCGACCACGCGTGAAACTACCCGCGCTCCGTTAAACACAAATATCTCTATATCCACATTCCAAAACACTGCCGTCGACCATCGGCTGTATAAATACCTCCTTTTTACTGTATTGTGACGTCATTATGTGTTATGATGTCACCGGGTAGAAGAATAGTCCTTGTTGGCGTTGATGAAAAAAATTGTAGATAATGTATGCTATAATCGATTATAATATTCAGGTGATGTTTCATGTGAAACACTATACTATAGAATTGATAGAACTATCCAACCCGCATTAGGCCAACGTAGTGGACTAAGGCCTAAACCCTCTCAGTTGTAGAGGAGGCCCGTGTCCAGCAGCGGGACGTATATGGACTGATGATGATGATAGAAATAGGTACTTCAAAAAAATATATATTAAAAGTACTAATTGTGCTTTAGGTAGTGTTTGCCGTAGAATGCAAACTGATAAAATGATTTCTCTTAGAACATAGAGAAAGAAAATACACAACCGAATTAATAAAATATAATTTGACTACGAGTGCAATATAAAGGCATTCAATCCAACGATTCATATAAGAAATGAACTCCTTAAATGCACGAGAATAAAAATATTTTTACTGATGATGTTACTATAATTTAATTTATAATGTTCATTTTTAACATTAAAATTTAGAATAGAGTTAATAACTTCTACATTAAATATCTTAATAAAATAATCAGATTTAAAAAGCCGTACCAATTGTGCCGGTCAGCGTTGAAATTGTTACAAGCGCATAAAAATACATAACAATACATCATCATCATCATCAGCCCAAATACGTCCCACTGCTGGGCACGGGCCTCCTCTACAACTGAGAGGGTTTAGGCCTTAGTCCACCACGCTGGCCTAGTGCGGGTTGGCGGACTACACACCCAAGAAATTCCTAAGAACTTTTAGGTGTGCAGGTTTTATCACGATGTTTTCCTTCACCGTTAAAGCAAGTGATAATTCATTGTGAATACACACATAACTTCGAAAAGTCAGAGGTGTGTGCCTGGGGTTTGAACCTGCGACCGCCGAAATTCTCGACCGCGCGCCTATACCTCGAGGCCATCACAATACATACGAGTAGAAAATTATAGCTTTATACATTAGGGTGGGTCACTGGGGAAATTTAACAATATTTCAGTGTATTTGCATGGATGCTGACCCTTCCATCTAGCTGTGTTAATATCGCCCTATTCAAATTAATATTTGCATCTAATTGTGAACCATTGTTGTGCCATGGGAATGGATAGCAGATAGATTCTGTTGTTATGGTCACGGCTTGTGTATGTATTAAATATGTATGTGTTTTTGCAACTATAAATTTATATTATGTGTAGTAATATTGATTGTATCGATTTTGAATTAAAAACGAAGTCATGCAAAATTATGAATCTGTTTTGTAACTAAGAATTAAGAAAACGTAGTCATCATTTAAAAACATGTTAGAAAAAAGTTTAAGCACTTTTAAATAAGAATTAAACTAAGGGTCTTACATTATTGTGGCTTCACTATATTTTTATAGACTTAGTAACTCACAGAAAACATACCAACTTTTCAGATTAGTTTTGGCCTTAATGGAACAATAATAGTCTTGTCAAATGATTTCAAAAATAACGTTCCATATTTTCCCAGGACCTTGTCCAGCGCCCTCAGCAAATATAGAAAAATCGAACGAGAAAAAAAATTAAAAACACATAAAGACATTGGTCCGCGGCGATGGTGAGCGCGGGTCGAAATGCGCATCTTCCGTTTTCCGCGGCATTGGGCACAATTTGAAATATTTTACTGCTGTTGTAACGACTTGATGGCGCTGCCGAGGGCCACTTATATATCTCTTTTATCTTTTGTTGGCCCTCGCCCTCCCTGCCCTCTGCGTCGGATAAAAGTTCCACGATAGACTGTTTTTTTACTCGGACCGAAGAGTGGATTATTGGCGAATAAGGGTGGACATGTTGAATAGCTTACTAGAAACTGGTCGAGAATGTGAGATATCTGCTTCGAATTTCTGAAGATTATCTGATCATGATGATCAGTTGACAATATGACAGTATGTTGACAGCGTAGGAAATAATATTTAGATAATAAAGTATTGTAGCAAGGCTGAGAACGCGCATTTTTTACGAGACAGAGTAATTTTTAAGTTAGCAATGTTTCTTTTAAAGTTTCTTAAAGTTATCATTTTATGGTACATCAATTACGATAAATCAATCGTAATGATACTTAAGACCAATCTTTTCAAGAGCATGGATAACGAAAGGAAAAATTTATGCAATATACGACAGAGTAGGTATACCTATCAATTTTTTTTCGCCAGCTTTATATAAGATTGGCATGCCCAAGATCATTATATTAAACGAATAACTAAACCAAGAACGTGCTTAACACCAGGCCTATAAAAGCAAAAACATATTTCCTTTATAGACACAACTTTTTAATCTGTTAGTGGTATACTAGCATCCATCACAAAATATCAGGAAAGAGTATATAGTCTATCTTTGTATTAACCCACCTGAGGATAACTGTATTACCGAACAGGCAAAAAGTGAACTTAAAGTTAACTAGAGAAGATTGAATAGTAAATTTAGCTCTTTGACTCAGTGGCGGCACTTCCATAGAAGCCCAAAAAGCATTACACATTAATTGTGTAATGTCTAGTTTATAATTATTTATGAAGGGCCGGGATATTCTCATTTATATGTCAAATTGTTTTTGTAAATAACGATTTAAAGCTTAAATATTTTATTAGGAATTTTGTAAGGCAAACTGGGCTTTTGAGCTTCTATGGAAGTACCGCCACTGATTTGACTCTATTTCGACAGCCGTTCTTAATACTGAAATACGTGAATAAGGAAGGAGAAAACAAGTGGGCCGGTGATCAAAATGAGCTTGGATAATAATATTTAATCCAATGTTAGTGTTTATTACGTGATTATTTGACTGGCAAAGCCGGTTTAAATTTCAGATAAAGCAATTTCCAATAGTTTGGCTATAAACAACATGTTAGCAACGTGAATTAAATTTATTCCCTCACAAAATACATTTGTACAACAGCATTACTGTAACCTTACGCAGGTAAATATTAAATAAAGCTTCATATAATAAATTTGTGAATGACGTATATAAATTATGTTCCATAGGAATTTGTTTTGGTATACCTGAATAGCGTGCTTTTAATGACTAAGATTATTTATTAAACATTATTGATGTATAATAAAATTAATTGTCACTTTCATTCCAAATTACCAACCGCTTTTCTTAAATCTGTTAATATTTTTACGTGTTATTTTAATTGCAAAACCTCATGTGACTCTAAATAGTATGCGTCTATGATACATTACCTAGAGTCGATAGCGAAATGGATAAGTCAACAAACCTCAACCATTTTTCATCTTTGTTCAATATTCTAGATAAAACTTTCGTAGCTTGCAGCATAGTTTAAAAATATTACCTTAATTAATTAATTTTTCCTTACATCTATCCATTGATTCACGTCCAACACTGAGGCAAAAGATTTGCCTTACAAAACAGTTTTAGTTCTGAATACTAGAACAATACGGTGGGTGGACTGCGCGATTAACTGCAAACGAAGACAGCTTTTAAATCCTTTTAATTAACACAATCAAGCTACGTTTATTGTGTCTGGAATTGCTGGATTTCGAGCTATATACAACGCCACAAAGGAATGCTACTCATAAACCTATCCCTCGGATGAATAAATCTGTAGGGCAAGATGGCTAAATCAAGCGCTTATCTGAAATGCGATCTACAGGCTGTAAGCAGATATTTTATCGCCTTGCTCAGTGACTTGCGAACAACTGTTTTGCTCTCTACCTTTTCATTTGTTTGGCACTTGGTATGCTATTTTAGTTACATTGGATACGTTTTAGTGTATTTAATACTTAAAAATCTTCTAGCTGTACAAAAGTTACCATATTAACAGCGGTATTTAAAAATACTGGCGGATATTGATGAAATAAAAGACTTTTTATGTCACTGTTTTTCAATTATGACACGATAAAAATTAGTTTATTTATTCCATTTCATTTTATATTAGCAAAGCGTCAAATCTGTATTTAATTTTTATATATTATATTATTCCTTATAGCAAACAAAAAAAAAACAAGAATACGTCTTTAAATATGATAATTATAAAAATATGGTATGATGAAACTAGTATTATCAAATATGAGACAACACTTTGATAAATAACAAAATGTCAGAAAATCTTTAGGATTGAATAATAATCTAGGTATATACGTTACGTATAAGGTTTCCTCTTAGAATTTAAAGAGATTGAAAAAATAAACATTTTATAAGGAAAAAGAAATAACTTATTTCTCCATCCGACGTTTTTATTTCTACAAAATCACGTTATTTACAACCTTTGCGAAATATATAAATAAGTATTTCTTACAGATCCCAAACTGTCGTAAGCTCGGTAAACATCTATCTCATATATTATGTATGTAGGTAAATAGGTCAATATCCAAAATCCATCGGTAAGCGGAGCCAATGTGTCCGTCCTTTCAGCGTTCATTTATAATTCATACTGGTGCGTTCCTATTAAATATGCATTTGTTCGCGTTATTAACATGTCATAAGGTTATTTTATTGCGCGGGGCCGGTTACCGTCGGGACTTCAGTACTTTATTGCTAATATATTCATTATAACATACGTCTTTCCCATACTTTCAAACGTATAAATACAAAACGGGGACTAGCCGGCATAACTTTAGCCGAACACAACTATAATTCAAGCAAAAAAACAAAATATGGCTGCGTTCACATTTTTTATTTATTTTCGGGTAACGTCTTGATTAAGTAGGGACCACCTGCCCGCGTCCCGCTCCTTTGGGACACAATAAATAAGTCTTGAAAAAATATTAATGGTCACATAAAGATTATGTTGAAATTCAAGTATGGCCCTATGGTTGTTTTATTTAGTCGGAAGGATTGTTGTTTGCTTTTGTATGTGCCGAATACTGCTCGAAAATGAGATCACGATGACCGAGACTGTAGATTGTATCAATAGAGATTTATGCGGTGTATTTATTTCTAGGATTTTTTCAGTTTCTAAATACCCTTTCGGGCCTAAGATAGAAGCTCAACTGTTTGGACCTTTAATACTACTTTACGTACCAATAATTATATGTTTTGATCTATCATCTATGTTAATTAAGTTTTTGTTCAAATGAAAATGGTTTTCCTATCCCAAGTTAAAAACTCGAAATTAAAACAAATTATTATTAAATAGGGACAAAAACATGGTAAGTCATTATTAGACATTATTATTTTACGAAACAAAAAAACCGTGCCATTCCACTTTGCCGACGGCAACAAAGGGAACGTGAAAAATCGCATTTCACACACGTAAAAAGAAAGCATTTTTTGCGCAACATTGTGGTGTATTTCAAATTACGCCGAACTTGCACAATGCACCACTTCAGGTAAATAGAAGAATGGCGTCCCCATGCATATAAATTTCGCTAGACATGTCTGCTTTATATCTAATCGTTAATTTATTGTTGCGAGGCTCGCAGTGATACGAATTAACAATGAACAAACTATTATAGCATTGTTATATTTTGATATAAATCAGACTCATTGTACATGAGAGCGTTTATGGGTGCAGTGTGTGATAATGAAGCAGTTTCCACTACCGCATAATGGCCTCGCCTGTAAATTTTATATTTTGTTTGACGTAAATGATTGACATGAGACGATGTGCTCGGAGAAGGGAAGCTCGACGGCTTTACGGCCTCAGTGACACTTAAGCACCATAAATTTGTATGTTGTGGGATATTTGGGCAATTTTATGAGTCATTTGGTGATACTAAACGTCGTGTGGATTGTTCACGTGTTGACTCATGATTGTTATTATCAGGTGATGGTTTATTTTGTTTGGAAATTGGTTGGTAATTTTAGTATTATTTAGTTATTTGTTAAAATAGCTTTGTTCATTAATAGTATAGTTGATTGGAAGATTTACAGGACGTGAATTAAGTAGTTCACGAATTCTTTATATTTATCGCGTAAAATAACTTCTATGTGAAAAGAACTGCAAAAAGTTTTTAATGAGTAACGTATCGAACATATAACTTGTTGTCGTATTACGTATCGAATGAAGAGAAATAACAATTATTGCTGCCATTCTATTGCAAAGTAGTTTGTTAAAACGCCATAACCAAAACATGCCTATGTACCTGTTCTCAGTTTTGTTACCTCACTGCATCAGGTGGTAAGATATAGAAATCTTCGTATATAAATCGTGTCCATACAGATTGCTTAACAATCTTGTCAATTTTTTTTATAAATTATCTAAGAAATTTGATTACATAAGGACAAGAAAATATCATAAATTGTTTTCAGCTCGTGCATCGTGTTTAAATATGCATTAGAATTAGAACACGGATAAAGAAATGCGAAAATATCAGTCTAATTCGTAATGCGAATTGTATGTTGTCAATCTCAGAAAATATAGGTCGTATGCACAGTCACGATCTGTCTTTCGAAGGGGAGTTTCAGATGTATTTTATAACGATTCAAAGCGGGTTATCCCTCCTTAATCTATATCAGGCCTCTTCTACGACTGAGTGAGGTTGACCGTAGTCCAGGTCGCTGGCCTTTCTCGGGTTGTCAAATTACACACTTTAAAAAAATGACAAAAAGGTTTTATAATAATAATGAAATGTTTTAACTCAAACTCTCCGATCTTAATTAATTCCAACCATACTCCAACATCGAATAACTGTTACCAAGAATGATTCTAATAAGACATTAATATTCCGAATACGATTTTTCTATGCCCGCGTCGACGCGGCGCTCGGCTCGAAGGCTTCGAGGGAACAACATTAGTCTCCCGACAAGCACCGCCCAGACTCCTCTCTCATCTCCCATTGGCCGCACACAGCCCGCCCAACAACACGTACAATTATATTTATAATGCACACGCTGAAATAATTTACATTTCAGCTGAATTTGCTACCATTCTGGGTAATTGAAAATTTGTTGTATTGACCCTAAACGGCCTAAGGATGGGGGTTTGGAAAATTTAAGTGATTAACCGAGCGCGCGGGCTTTTTGGGTTTTTGATGGGTGTAATGGTACTTAAAAGTTATAGTAGTGTCAATTTTGGAAAAGTTAGACATTTGATTATATGAATTACAATTTGAATGGTGAAAATAACTCTTGGTCAAATTTTTAGTCTTTATAATTTCTATAGGGCAAAATATACGAAAATAATATATTTCTAATGTCAGCTTTATATTTTTAGTATTCTCATCAATTTTGTTTTCTAAGATAAAGTGTGATTGTTTAGGGAATTGCCATGCTTTGAATCATTTCTCTGCGTGCAGCGTGATGTTGGATGTGGCTATTATCCTTGTGTGTAGGACTTACAAAAATTTGGAACGATTGTAGAAATCAATGTAGAGACGGTGTTTTCTTGAGTATTTAAATTTTGACTATCTAGTCCAAATATACCTATATATTTAATACCTATATATTTGTGTTCATTTCATGTTTTTAAAATTTTAATTGTAATATAAAATAATTTATAATTTGTAGGAGAGATCCAGCAGTAGAAATCCTATAACGATGCTAATATTTTTTATGATTTAGTATTTATTACTTACACCTTTTCTCGTTTTTAATGTTATTACAATATAAAACAGTTTTGTCTGATTTATTTCGCGTATCACCAAAATAGAACATAACAATAAAACACGCGCCATATTCTACAATCCGTATCTTATTTAAATAAAATCCAGTACACAGATAGAGCATCTAGCCACATACCTCCCCTCATACCACATACTCTTAATTAAATACAATGTTAAACGCAATCGAATAAAGTAACCGTGGCGGAGTCAGTAAGTCACGTATCTAAGTACAAGACCGGTCCAAACGCTGCGGAGGCGATAAACACAAAGTTCCATACTAATAAACTAACTGCGGTTTAATTGGCCCCACGATATAGATTTTAATTGGTCGTAAATCGACGAACGCCTCTTAATGGCGATCGCATCCGCTCCCCGCACAAATCTTCGCCTTAAATTGAGATTTTCTTCCACACGACTGTTGTGCGTGTTGCACACCGGAATGCAATGGTTTGTTTTGATATTGTATTCAGGAGGCTTTTGTGAAGTAAGCTCTTAAAAATTAGACGTCGTATATTTTCAAGTTGACTACAACTGAATCAATTATAAAAAACAAAGAGAACATTGCTCGGTGACAAAGAGCAACTATTGATTAAGGAGATACCTAGTTAGCTCAAGGGCCGGAAACCTTGGTATACCCCTTTTGAGCATCCCCTGAGGTCTTAGAAGGACAGCATTAGGCGCTTTACTCTCGTGAAAAATATACAAACGTAAAGAGAAGTTATCTTATAAGGGTAAATATTTTTGCCCCATATTTAGCGGTAGTCCGATTTAACATAAAAACACTAGGCACTTGACTCTTTCAATCATACCGTGTCTTCTGTAATTTATGACATTTGTCAGTACTATTAAATAGTATACTAAGAATACGTACATGGCAGCTAAAATAATGGAAGATAGCGGCTTCATCGGTCAAGGCGATTTGCTACAACAAACTTAGACTTTTAGAACTGACCGACACTGTTATTAAAAACCTTGATAAAAAAGCTAAGACTATTGGTGTATTTCTCGACCTATCAAAGGCTTTCGATACTGTCTCTATTCCCATACTTCTTTGTAAGCTTGAACGCGTAGGAGTCAGAGGCATTGCTCTTGACATGTTTCGTAGCTACCTTTCCAATCGCTCTCAGTACGTAATAGTAGATGAAATTAAAAGTATCGAACTCCCCTTATCTTATGGTGTACCACAAGGCAGTGTCCTTGGCCCGACCCTCTTTTTAATTTATATAAATGAACTCTGCAATATAAAACTCCTTAAATCCAAAATTATCACGTATGCTGATGATACTGTTCTCCTTGTTCATGGCAATAGCTGGGCTGAGGCTCGTGATAATACAGAAAAGGCATTAAGAGTGATAATGAACTGGAAGTCTTCTAATTCTCTCACCCTAAATCTATCTAAAACTAAATATATAGCATTTACTCCCAACCTTTCACTCCAACCTCCTTCATCATTTCAGTTAAAAGCTCACAACTGCTGTAAAGATAGTAATCCGACACCCTGTAATTGCACATTTATTGAAAGAACTTGTACAATAAAATACCTCGGAGTGGTAATTGATAGCTGTATGACCTGGAAATTTCACATTCATTATATTGTCTCCCGAGTTAGGAAATTAATGTTTGTTTTAAAAAAAATGAGATCAACTTTAGATTTTGACTACCTTAAGATAGTTTATTACGCCTTAATACAATCGGTAATATCATATTGCATCACAGCTTGGGGTGGGTCTGGGAAAACTGTTATGCTGAGGTTAGAACGGGCACAGCGAGCAGTTCTTAAAGTTCTTGCTAAGAAACCTTTTCGCTTCCCTACAGTTGAACTGTACTCTCTTTGTGTAGTTCTAAACGTACGTCAACTATTAATTGTGAATACAATTCTACGTAAACATTCACAAATTAGCTTTGATCTTAATTTTGTAACTACCCATCGTAGATCTGACCGGATCTGCAAAATCGAATATCGTCGTACAAAAATCGCACATCAACATTACACATACCTGAGTCCCAAACTGTACAACAAGATTAATAGTGTTTTGAATATCTATCCACTCGTACTACATAAATGCAAAATTAAATGCGTCGAATGGCTCCAGTCTTTAACCTATGAAGAAACAAAAGACTTAATATATACTTAATTATTGTACATACATCCACACACACATACATTCTCTTACTCTTACATACCTAATTAGTATCTAAGAAATTTGTATTTATTTATGTTTTATTGTTCTAAATGTTATTATTTTATTTTATTAATTGTACAAATTTTCTCTTTTTCCCTATTTTTACCTATTTAGTATTTAAATTTATAATTCGATTATGTTTTACTAAATGTTATTATGTTATTAATTGACTTTCGATTATGTTATTAATTGTATTTCGATTTTGTTATGCTAAAAATTATTATGTTATTAATCGTACAATATGTCCTTAATAGGTATTTGTTATTTTGTATTGAATTCGTTTTTGTGAACTAGAAGGGTGCTTGATGTCTGCGACACAGTTACAATACTCTTACAGGCGTCAACGCTTATTCTAACTTTTCTTGTTTCTGAATTTTCTTGTTGTTATTTTATAAATAAATAAATAAATAAACGTTGCGGAAGGAAATGACAGCAAATTATAGGTAAAATTCGATTCGATTTTAAGCTAATAATTCACATATTTATATACGTACACTATTAATATCCACGAGAGAATAACACCCAAATCGACTACTAAGAAGGCAAGAAACGTATAGAATACATTTGAATGCGTTCGGTGTGCACGTCATCCATTGCATTCTGTTTGTATAATCGCAATTTTGTCTTCGATTACTTTAATGGAATTATCAGACAACTATTTCATTGGTTAATGACGTTCGCACACATGGATTGTGTATTTTATTCCACATCATTAGCGGCTTCTGTTTTATGTTGTAATGCTTGTGATTCACTCATCAGCGCTGAAATACGCCGATCGGTGATGATAAACAAAAATAAGTACATCGAGATTAAAATATTCCGGTTAAAAACTATTTTAATGTTGAGTATTTTATGTTATATTCTATTTAGCTTTATGCATATTACGCACTATGTAGAATAGACATAGGATGGGTAAATCACACTTATTTTATAAAAGCAGTAGTTTGTGGAGCCTGTTTATATGTTTTCCTACTTTAGCGCTAATGCTACTTTTTTCTTTCTTTCAGAAAATCTCATTTGATGCGGGTGAAACATCTAAGCACACCTACTAAAATGAAACACAAGTAACATAAATTAGTTTTCGTGCCTATATCCCCGATAGGCTAGACAGATATATATTTCTACACCCACAGTTCGCTAGCTCTTTTAAGTTTAATGTTAAAGCGTTTATTTATGAATATAACTGATTTCAGAAAATTCTAGTGGTAGGTAAAATACAATCCAAATCGTGACTATGGTAAACTGGCAAGACTCACTATTAAAAAAAAATCTAGAAAAAAACAAATAAACATGCCTAATCGTCGCATATTTTAAATATTAAGTAGGTACCTACGCATATTATCTAAGATTGATACATACATGTATGTATGTATGTTTGTACAAGTCTTGTATAGTATAGTCTCGTGAGTATCTTTTATCTTTAGTGTGTGTGTTTTTTTGTTCTTATGTATCTTTATGTATGTATTTGTTTTAGTGCGGGGGTCGAACTGTCAGCCTATCGTTTACAGGCAGGCTAACCAACTGCGCCACGTCATGTCGAAGTTTAACGCTGAGTTGATTTTGCGATTTGGACGTGTAATAACTACGTTTTCTGTAATCCATTTTCTTCGTACTTAATATTTTTTTATAATGGCATATTATGCTACATTGTAAAAATTAACATCTTTTTCTATCTTTCTTATATTCTTATATTTTTCTATAAGATATTTGAGCCAAGAATTTACGTGCTGTTCTGCTACTATTTATGTATATGGGGTTATTAAAGTCACAATTATGTTTAAATTACTATAACATAAATAAAATAAAACGATAATCATATGAATAATTTAATTTTATGCTGGTCAAAATTTTAAAACCGGTGTTGTTTTTTGTCTACAGATATTTATGTCTGTTAGACAAGTTTATTAGCCACGTACTTAAAATTCAATTGATTGTGAGATTCGATAATAATAATTTTTATTTATAAAAAAGGTACCTACATTATAGTTAAATTGCTAAAATAATTGATATAAATAATATCATATTCTTTCCACCGGATTTAGATTTTTCTCCATTGAAATCCAAAATTACTCACAAGTCATTTGTTTGTACCTATACCTATTGAGTATCAGAACAAACGGGGAATTTTTGGTTGTATTACCTTCGATGCAAAAATCCAACCCGCACTCTTGCTTGTCAACAACCTAGTCCAATCGTGATTATGAACACTTAATTAACCTACAGCAGAGACGCCTATACGTACTCATCCTATGCATAAAAAAATATTATTCGATAAATTCTCTTGATATTATACTACACAATAAAAGGGTAGCAGGCAATGATTAAATCAGCCGATAAAAATTGTCGAGAATCGTCGCTAGATGGCGAGCTACGATAAGAGCTACCCTCGCACACATAAATATATAGGGAACATGGGTGTACCATTTTTTATTTTCTACTCATTAAAAAGGTATGCGAATGTAAAATGGCCGGTAGATCGCTAAAGCGACTCTAAAAAAATTCTATCACTGAAATATAAAAAAACTATTAAATACGGTCCACATTAGCACGGGCCTTCTTTTTAAATAAAATGAGTTAGCGCAGATATTCACTTTTTTATATCCTGGCATGTTAGTAACGATACTAACATTTGGTAGTGAACGCTTATTCATGATGAACCAACGTATATAGATAATCTCACGCCTGTATTTCCCGAAGAGGAAGGCAGAGGTGCACGTCTGCGCCCAGATTTTGTCACGTTTGTATAAGTCCCACGTAATAGGGGGCGGGCCTATTGCCGGTTTTCGGGCACATGTCCAGATTCCGAGCGGCTACTGAGAATTTCCTAGTGGAAAAACCCATTAACACTTTTCCGTCCGTACGTATAGATCGTACGGCACATGCTTGTCAGTAAATATGCTCTAGGCAGTCTAGAAAATATGCCCTATATATTGTTAGAATCCCTAGACTGATCTTAGAAGGCAACATAGGTACGGTGGTCAGTATCCCGGTGAAAATTCGAAATTCAATTTGAATTTACGGTATTCTCAGTCAACGAACGAAACGCAACAGTATTTCTTCGTGAGGCTTTATAACACTGTGGTACTTTACGTATCGCGTCGGCCATTGGTCCTAGCTGACTACTAGTTGGCTACTATCTACGTAAATTTTAATTTCTCGTGATAGTGGTAGTTTTTAGGATTTAAGAAAGCTAATAGATAAAGCAAGTTACATAATGACTAATAAATTTTTGTTTGTTACAGATGCAAACGAAAACAGCGGCGTTGCTCTTGGTGCCATGGTCTGCACTCAATTGAATAAGCTCAATAAATAAATAAAATATTTAGCATGGCTACAAAAATAATGACAGTAGGTATTAGGCAAAGAATGGTTGGCACATGCACCTTGTTCTCTAAAGAGTGCAAACTAGATTCCTTGTGCTTAAATGCTTTTATAAATTTTTACATCGTTCATAGAAAAGACGCGTGCAACACCGATACTAAAAGTTATTTTATGCTTGACTTTTTTTTAAATACTCATAAATAAAATATATACATAACTGAATGTATTATAATAGTAACGCTATTATGAACAGTAAACATTTGTGAATGTAAAGACACTTGCTTTTTTTTAATGTTGCTTTAGCCGTCATATTTTATGTATAAAATAATCAATATAATTAAAGAGCAAATGTAAATTTAACATTTTATTTTGTATTATTTTTTCACATCTACGTTTGTTTTTTTTTTATAATTTATAACATATGCAGCGAACATGCTATTTGAATTTAAATTATGAGGAAAATTTATTCTATATGACAAGTTCAGTAATTAATTCGATTATATGTACAACACGTACCTACTCAAATTCACTAAAATAAGGTACCGAATACCTAAGGGGTATTTTTCAACTAAATTTCGACACTTTTTTTTTATGAGCAACGCGAAAAAAATGCCCGACCGAGATATACCTCACGCAGTCGATTCCTCACTAGAGGACCAACAACTCTTGCTATATTATAAAAATAACAAAATAAACTTACCATTAGGTACCCGCTCCTTATCCTAATGAACATCTGAAACAATTAAAAAACATGCTTATTGCCCTTGAAACTTTCTATTTTGCAGCGGGACCTTTTATGGGGATTTTAAAAAACCTTAACTGGATGCAATAAAATAAAAATATATATTGCCCTTATATAAGTTCAAAAGGACCGCGTAGCGAGAAAGGAGTTATTCAACTAGTTTTGTTTTAGACTTTCGAATGTGTACTACGAATTTAGTTTAAAAATATCTAGTGTGTTTTTAATTAAATTTTATTAAAAAAAAACATTGTGAATTCTTAACATGTGAATAAGTGTAGTGATATTAGAAAAATAATAAAGGAAGTGACGGTGTGTTAATTTAAATATTTTTTCTATTTAGTCGTACCATAACCTTCGGTAAGACGTCATTAATTATACTGGATTTATACTAATTATGTAAATAGATGGTAACATGGTTATTCCATTAGATTCCATATAGTTACTAGTTTCCGTAGTACATGTCAAATAAAACCAGCTTAATTTCCTTTATTATCTTGTTTTTTGGTAAATTAAATTAATGTGCAGTTTTATATCACAACTAGTAATTATATTGAATCAATATCAAAAAGAAAACATTGAACAAACGATAAAATGTATTGTGCTTTATTCAGTACTTAAAAGGCTCAAAACGTTCTTTTTACAAATAAATGGATATAATATTTACAACAATTGAAAATAAAGTATTAAAATAGAATAATTTAACTTAAAAAAATTATATAAAAATTTTTTTAATACAGCTCCATCTATTAGCAGTATTACAATTTACATAGTTAACTGGTTTTTAACAAATTCAAGTTCTTGTATCGCCATCTGTGAGCATGCGCATGCACTTCTTGGTCACCTACTCAACTGTTTACGTACTTTATGCATTTAGTATTTGCAATAAACGCGAGATGTTACTAGTGTTCCATATTCAGTTTAATGTGTGTTTTGCAAGAGAATTGGCAGCGAAATATTTTCATAATAAAAATAATTTCTATGAAATTAAAATAGAAACAAACGACGATATAAAAAATAGGTGGTTAATATGTTTTCATTCTTTTTATTTTAAAATAAATAATATAACAACACTTTTTTCACTTTATGCCATTATGTTTGGACAATTTTCATTTTCATAATTAAAAAATACCTACGGACCTAATCATATAAGCCAAGAAGAAGAAGAAGAAAAAGAACAGGATGGATAAATAAATACATTTTCCATTTAATGATTACATTAAGCACACAATCGATAAATATCTGATACACTATAAATATAATTATTTAGTACCTACGCTATCGCGCACTCAAGTATCGGAAGATGCTCTAAGCCCAATAAAGAACAATAAAAACGACCTAAATTGATGTCGAAATGGATGTTTTGTTTACATTGGTGCAATAAAATAGTTACGACGTGTTGAATAATCGTTTCCAGTTTGAGTGACCATAAATTTGTATATTTTTAAAGTCACGTTGTTTTGGAGTCAATAAAAATTTAACGATTGCGAGGGTGCCCGAATAAAATTGTTACGCGTTTTAAGGTGCTAACTGCTAACTAGGTGGGAAGGTAGTTTCACGGAAATTTACTTTATAAGTCATGACAATTTTTTGTTTAATCAATTTGATTCGAGATATAGGTATTACGCTCTAGAGATTTTCGTGACTCGGGGAAAACAAATCTCTTTTTCTCCTGTTTGTTACCTTATTTTCGTTGGTTACATAAATATTCCATTACACGTTTACTGCCGCGAATAAGTTATACTACCTACTTACACAATTCGACGTAGGCTCATAAATAGACAAACGTCAAGAGGTTATTCCTAACCTAACGTTCCTAAAGTAATCTATCTCGAGGCCTCACCGCAATATCGGTTTCTGAACGATTAACAGAGGGCGTGCGTGCCCTTCGCTTTTATGGCATACTTTTACGACGTCGTAAACTCGGCCGTATAATGCCTATAATCTTTTCCTGCGAAGCTCCGCCCGCTGGCGATAGATGGCGCTTAACACAAAACTCGAAATCACTGTCACCGAACCAAATGTTTAAGTTTTATTGTGTGTTTCGCTAATGTGGTGTGAAATTAATAGGTAATAATGTTTTTATGGGTGCTTGTGAGCTTTATAGGGGTATAAACTCATGGCAGGTGAATGTGGTACCCGATGTATTTGTTTTAAGTTGACCGCAGGTGTTCTCAGCTAGCATCCGACGATTTAAAATGATGTGGTATGATAAAAGCAACATAAAAATGATGGAGACCTATGGAAAACATTACTTGTTTTACAACCTTTTTACTTTGTGTACATGAGGGTTTACAGGAAGAATTTATAACTTACACATACGAAATGGTTTCTTATTTTTACATGAATGTTAGACATTATGGCCTGTGATCAAGAAAGCTGTACCTACTGTCTTTGAATTTTGGGAAGGCAAATGAAATCGAATAAATGATAGAATCCCTAAAAGTAAATTTATTTCAATTCACGTTCCCTCGCCCGTATCTCCGAAGATGTAGCCAGAGGTGTATCTCTGAAACCACGTATTTTCAACTTCATTTTAAGACCGACGTACCTACTGAACGCAGGGAAATTTGTTCGAGACGGGAGTCAAATCCAGGTCTTCTTAACGCCACTACGCACATGTGACCACGGAGGCAATAGAGACGAAGAATATTATAAGAAATATTACAACGTTAATAACATAGGTATAAGAATGGTGTTAGTTTAAGCTGTGGTTTTAGCCTTCCATACATAGGTACATATGTAAGGCTTAGTTAACTAAAGTATTTCGCTCAAGCTGCCGGCGCAAGCCTCGAGCACACAATATAAACATTTGAGCAAGTTTGTTGACCGTATTGAGCCGTGTTCCAGGATATGCGCTGTGAACTCTACTCTTTGATTTTTACACGTTCAATATATTAGGTTTACGCGTCGAGGTTTAGGCGCGCGGTCAAGAATCTCGGCGGTCGTAGGTTCAAACCCCAGGCACACACTTCTGACTTTTCAAAGTTATGTATGTATTCGCAATGAATTATCACTTGCTTTAACGGTGAAGGAAAACATCGTGATGAAACCTTTTTTTTTTTTTTTTCCTGCGGGGAAAATCCTATTTACGGACGGTGTGTCGGACTCACCGGCACCTTCCGACCCAGCATGGATGTTACCGCCCGTGATGTATTCGGGCGGCCGCTGGGCCGGGTCCCTACCAAAATCAAATGCGCCGTAATACCGACTAAAAACCCCGCGACGGCCACCATCAGCGCATTCAACGAGACGGCCCCGGCATATCCTGAAGCCTGAGCTATGGATTGGAACGGGACCGCCTCTGCGCGGTGCCAAAAGGCACACCTAAAAGATGAACTATACTCCTCAGGGGCCGCCAAGGTAGGGGCGGCGGCCCCGTATGGCCTCCGGGCGCCGGGCTATGTGTTGACCCGGCGCCTCCTGCGTCGCCTGTTGCGACGAGCGGGATCGGTCTGCTCCCGATCCCGCTCCGCGCTCTCCTTCTGCGAAATGACACGTTCGCAGAAGGAGAGCATAGCTTTCCACGACCTCCGGCTGCCGACCATGGCGGCGACCACAGTCGGCAGCGAGTCGTGATGAAACCGGCACAGCTAAAAGCTCTAAGAAATTTCTTAGGTGTGAAGTCCGCCAACCCGCACTAGGCCAGCGTGGTGGACTAAGGCCTAAATCCTCTCAATAGTAGAGGAGGCCCGTGCCCAGCAGTGGGACGTATAATTATGGGCTGATGATGATGAATATATTATTAATATATTAATACATATTTGCGCTTGTATCCCTAAAGAGATAGTAAGGGTAAGGGGTATATTGCTTCTCTGCGTTTAGCTAGTTGTTTGTAAGTACCTAATTGTGTTCGGACACTTTATAGAATGAATGAGCTAATTGGAATTAGGGGGTTTGCTTGCCTCAAATTCCTTAACGGAATATTTTATTTAAATTATAAAGGTGGAGATAAAGGATTCTGGTAGTTAAATCGATTAACCTCAATTTCTGAATGATAACTAAAATAAAATACTGTTCTATTATAAAAGCTTTAGGTAATACCTTTTAACGAATTCAACAGCATTACGACAAATATAAAAAATACGGATCGGCAATAGCCAAAATGGCGTCGTACAGTAACCACCCTCTTATCATTTCATGTGCGCGAAATTTTCCCGTATCAACGTCACTGGCAATAATAATATCCATCTTTTATAAGAATAACCCATAATAACCGTAGCCATAGTACATTTTAACAATCGAATTTACCGTAACACTTTCCGCAACCTGTAACTTATACGTCTAGACTTTTTGTGTATTACCCTCATTGATTATTATCGGACGTCCCTTTCTGACTTAAGAGGAAAGCGGCGTGAGTGGAAGAAACAAACGAGAAGGCTGGTAAGATGAAATCCCACCGATTTTCCGAGTAATTGAATAAAATACGTTATGGTGTGTTGACGTCACTATAGGATTAAGTCGCAGCCTCAACCAGTTTCGACTTCCTAGCGTGAGCGAAATTTGAAAGAACACATACATTTAGGTACATTTACTATTAGCTAGCTGATGTTTGTTTATATTTTTCAATGAATACACATTGGCGTTATGAATACTCGTATTACTAGTATAATATTTATGTACCAGTATAACATTATCATTTCTCTATTCTCTCCGCTGTCTAAAGATGATAATTTTAGAGGTGGTTTGTAAAATTCATATATCAAAAAATATGTGAAAAATCGCTTAAGTTTGTGTAGATTTCTTACGAATATTTTTGGCATTTTATTTTGTGACAATATTTCAAAACTAAAATTACTATTGAATGCTTTGTGTTCCAATCTGAGGCTTCCACACAATGCTTGCTGTATTGTCGAATGAACTTTCATGCACGACCTACATAAAACGTTAGTAAAAGTAGAGATACTTATACCTACTATATGCAAAAGTAATGTTAAACATTACTAAAAATAACTAATTTTGTTTTTTGGAGTGACATGTCCAAATTGCTTTTAAATTGTATATGAATAAAATAAAATAAAAATTCAATAAAAAAAACAGTCATCATTTAATTAGGTAGGTACATACTTACATCATATTAACTTTTGAGACATTGCACTAGTCCAAGAAGAAACAAAGCTCTATAATATACTTTTATTTCAGCAATTCAGTTTTTATCTTCAACTGTGAAGTTTAAATGCTTTTAGTTTTAACTCAATGAATGTATAAATGAAGAGTTCTATGAACAAAAAAGTATAGAAATAGTATTTAATATTCCAACATTCTGATCATATAATTTTAACAGACAAAATATTTTCTTTCCCAATAGCTACGAAAACATAAAAACATACAAAGGGCAATGCCCAACTGACTATGGAACTTAGTATCGGCACAAATATTTTTGTGCCACAATGAAAACTTGTGCATAGTGTTGTAATTAACATACCCTATCAATAAAACTAAATAGTACTTGCATAATTTGCGGGGTTCCATGGTAACTATAGGATCAAAGTATAATAAAACCACAGAAGTAGGCAGTCATAGTAAAGTTTTATTATCATTATTATTCCATGTTCTCTTCTTCTAAAATATTGTCTAGGAATGGTACTGGTGTAGTAATATTATTATGCCATCCCCAACTCAAGTACCAAGCAATAGTCATTATGTGGGCACAACGGCCCACTGTGTGTTTGCCCAACTAAGCAGCTACAATAGTAAGCAGAGATCACCCTTAGTGTATAGGCTGTATTGATATATGTATGTAAAACTGGCACATCTTCTATTAGTTATTGGAGCATGAACTAAATGATTAGCATCATACCGTAATTGTCGCTGTAGTGTTCTAGTTGCCATCCAACAAGCTTTTCACACACATTCTAGATGTGAGATCTGAAAAATGGATATAATTGTTAGTAATGTGAAATATTTCATAAAAGTTAAAAACAGGAATTCTCATTTAACATGAAGAATGAGGCCCTTGAGACATACATACAAAACATACATTTCAATGTCCTAAAATAGAAGCTTGAAGTGAGCCAACTTGAAGAACAGCATAACACTCCATGCAGAGAATGCCATCCCATGAAATCTGTGAAAATATATGTTTACAATAAGACTTTGTATTTAAATTCAAAGGCTAGTAATATACTACCTCTGTGAATCAGTGAACATAAAATGAGGGCTGTACAATATCAGTGTGCAATTTTATGTCTCATTGACCCCCAAACTAGGAATAAACCTGTAACTTGGGGGTCAAAGTTAATTGTGTATTACTTGTTATGTCTGAAATTCCCAAGTTAAAACTAATAATAGATAGCAGTTTAAGTGTTTGGGATTGTATATCCCTGTGTCTTAAACAGCACATTAAAGCAGGCAATTAGAACAGTTATAAACATCACAGTAACAATAGTTAAAACCTGGCCTAACAATAAGTATTGAAAATAAAAAACCTGAAAATCTTCATTGGATTATAAACCAAATATCTGTGTTTACATATAATATAATATACAATGTAGCTATAGTTACAGTTTTGAATTCACTTACCGGCGAGGGTGAAATCCACATAGATAGAGATTGTACATGATTTCATTGATTTCTCTGAATGCCTGCGAAGGTCCATAACGTAGCCGAAGTGTACAATTAACACACCGGCGAACTGATATTACCATAATACAGTGATATAAGGAGGCTCTGTCTCACAATCACTAATCACTTGTCACACTAAAATACTAGGAGCCTCTGTCTCACAACCACTTTTCACAATAAATTGTACAAGGAGTCTATCTCGATTATAAAGTAAGTTACCTATATGGAGTCTCTTTCTCAAAATCACTACTTATTATATTATAACTAACCACCATACTTGGAAAACGAATAACATTAATATGTTTACTTTTGCGAAAAACAAACGTAACGGCCGTTCTTGTATAAACATATAGATTATGATGACATTATCCCACCCGCCAACCAATTTCAATGTTGCCAAGTGCATAAGTCGATTTATTATTATTATAATCGATATTTCTCATGATTATCATTTTCACAGAAAATATTTTCGTGTTAGGTATCATTATAGGAACTGTCAGGATATGCAACGTATGGTTAGAAATATACAGCAGAGAAAAATATACTCTTATTAGAATAGTGCCGTACTTGCTATAATCTGTTACTAATGAAAATAAATAAAGAGCTATTAAGTAATTGATGTGATTGTTGCAAATAAGCGCTTTGATAAAAGCAATGTGCGCAAAGCAAAAATCTGTGAAGTGCCTCGCTTTAAAAATGATTGCGTTTGGTAATAAAAACGAAAACCTATAGCAAACACCACCGAGCATTGCTAAAGAGTAGGTAAGTTACATTTATTTGAATAAGTCTTATTATTAACTTTTCACGCTAGCGAACCCACAAACAAGATCTAGTGACAGCTTAAAACAATATAATTGTAATTGCTGCTTAATAGTAAATGATCAAATAAATTAAAAGTCGATTTGATATATTTTTATATCATGGCAACACAGCGTAATAAAACGACAACAGAAAATGTAGGTAATAGGTAAATAAATAGAAATACGATTTATCTTTGTTTTTTTAATCCGGCAAATGTAGGCTCAACTAATACGAAATAAAATTATTAAAATTAAAGACAAGAATTGTCGATATTACTAACTTGTATTGTGGCACAACTTAAAGTCATGCGATACTGCTTATGGGCATTCTCCTTAATAACGCAACCACTACCATCAGCCCTGCCTTGATTAAGCCAACCTATGAGTATCGTAATCCAAACCGACTACGGCGTGTTTTTTCCACTTATACTTAGGTACGTGGTACCAAAGACTTCCTCAAACTTTCTGATACCCACAATGTTATCTTAGTTGTAATAGTGTGTGTAGTAGTAAACAGTCATCTTCATCACGTCACAGTTTTCTTCTGTTACATTATTATTATTTATATTTCTCTAACACTCAACTCAAAAACTATAATAATATGTATAAAATTTAATCTTTATTATCTCCAACATACAAATTCACATTCTATCTTAGCGCGCAGACAGCCTATCTCCGCACACTGTCGACGGAATAATCCAAACGGGCTGAACAAAATGATACACACTAAAGTTTTATTTAAATTAAAACAAAAACACTTGATAACCAAATACATACAGCCCTAGTACCTACGTGCCTGTGTTTTCGGTAATGGCGCTTGGAACGAGCTCCGACGCCCATCCAATAGCGGAATTTGCATTATCATGATATTAATGCTATGGTTACACAGAAACACCATAGCGTGATACGAGCTTAGGTTAGGGCTGCCGGAGCCTTGACACTGCATGTGGTAAAAACGTAGTAACTAAAAAATAATACCCATATAGGTGGTTTGACTGGAAGCCACGGCCCTGTGGTTTTTTTTTTTTTTTTATACTGGCACGGCAAAGTGACTCCACTGTACCTGATGTTACTGCCACCTCTGTTCAATTAGGTTAAATTGGTATCATTGCTGTACTATTAAGCTGTAGAATAATTTCCTAGATCATGTATTACCTACCTCCCATTAGATACGCTGGTTTGCTTATCGGGGAAGTGCTGTTGGTTTATATATATATTTTTTAAAGTTTTTTTTTATTTTGTCTAATCCCTCTATCGTCATTATTGACTTAGGCAGCACTTATACCTTTCGAAAGAAACCTACATGATGTACAAACTCATATAAAATGCAGTGAGGCCCAATTCACACGCATAAAGTGGAATAATTAAAATGCACGTAAAATACCGGCGTAAACACATCACTTCCGAAACATTGTACAGTAAGAATTTAATTAATGTGTACTTAAATTTTGCAGTGCATGTTAACACACTTATCTTATCAGCTTTAAACTCTGAGAGTTGCAGATGTATCTTATAACATATTGTGGTACAAATAGCAGCTGTTTCTTGAGCATTGTTTTCGGATTTTCCAAATTGGGAAATTTATTTTATAAAACAGTGTTAATTTAAGAAACGCGTGATACTTTATTGGATCCGGTTGATACTACTAAATAAATAGTTAAATTCACCCAACAGTCACATAGGTACATAGTTCTGACCTCACATTAAGATATGAGTCTTGTGTTGTGGGTATCAGAAACTACGAGAGTTTTCGGTCTCACAAAAACCCAGACCAGAAACAAATATTTGTGAATCACACAAACATTTGTCTCGGTGCGGGGCTGTCTATTACTACTAGGTATTATAAGTCTTTTGGGTATTAGGTAGGAATGATTTTATTGCTTCCTTAATGTTTTGTATCTATTGCTATCTATTGACATTAGGTACCTTCTATCCATATTTTTTTATACTGCGAGTGATGCTGATTCATCGGCCGCTGGCTTTTTCTGTTTAAAACTATGGGGCTATGTTGAAAACTCTTGTTCTCTTCCATCAGCCTATGTGAATCTATGTGCAATTCTTTTATTACGTTGATATATAAAATGATAAATCAGACGATTAAATTCCTTCATAATATTCCCGTATATGGGATTGAGTCGTTTATTAGCGTTATAAAAACAGGTAAGTCAAAGTAACCCAACTCGGCTAAATGCCTTCTAATAAAAATAGATAAAACCGGAAAACTTTCCTTTTTCCTGGTTGATTTGCTCATTTCCTGATTTAGTTGCCCTAAACAACTTTCATGTCATAATTGGCGCACCATGTCGCAAAATAAATATACTATAATTGCGCCATGAAGGTTTATATCGTAAAGATGTTTTGTGTGGCTACTGGAAATACCGTATTTCGTTTATTCTAAAAAAAAAACTGTTTTCAGCCCAGCCATACCTACACCTCTGATTTTTTGAATTGTGTGTGTACTGTGTATTCATAATGAATTATCACGTACTTTAACGGTGAAGGAAAACATCGTGAGGAACCTGCACACCTAAATGTTCTTAGGAATTTCTTAGGTGTGTAGTCCGCCAACCCGCACTAGACCAGCGTGGTTGACCAAGGGCTAAACCCTCTCAGATGTAGAGGAGGCCCGCGCCCAGCAGTGAGAGGTACATATATGGGCTGATGATGACAGCCACGTGGCGCAGTTGGCTAGACACTAGCTTGCGAATCGAGAAGCCGCGGGTTCGATCCCCGCACCTAGACAAATGTTTGTGTGATCCACAAATATCTGTTTCGGGTCTGGGTGTTTGTGAGGCCAAAAAGACTCTCATAGTTTCTGATACCCACGACACAAGACTCATATCTTAATGTGGGGTCAGAACTATGTGACTGTTGGGTGTATTTATACAAAAAACCTACAGAAACCGAATCCAACTTCCGCGTTCGTATTCCTTTCCCACCCAACACGTTCGATAGTTTTTAATTCTACAAAATTTAATTAGCAACTCTTCCAATTTGCATTCACAATGCGCGCTCACGTACCTAAACACCTACACAAATAAGCACCTACAAAAGTATCTTCTAAAGTAAAGAACCGTCCAAATACGCCGTTATTTTAATACCCTTATCAAAAAACAAGGCACATTACAAAATGGCCGCCATTTTCATGAGTTTGCGCGGGAAAACGCTCGTGAGCCAGCCTGGAAAATTATAACAAAAGGCATCTACCGCTATCTTTCTAATTATAGTAAATCACCTTGCTACAGGCAAGATAAGACTGTACACAAACCTTCTAGAAAGTCGTAAGAGTTCCTCTAATTCAAGGTGGTTAGCGCGTTTCGCTTCTGGCGTAACACACTTCGTATATTCAGGAGTGAAATGGCGCAAGTCTAAAAGTTGTAAAAGTGAGTTGAGACATTTGTATGTGGAGAGGGATTGGGTCTATTTTGAGAAATGAAATGGCGTTAGTGAACTCGCTGTTTGGGTATTATACGCCGTTTAAGAACTGGAAAGGCAGCTCGTTCGATGAACGGATCCCTCTCACAGAGTATAATCGCATCAAAAAGTATCACGTGTAGGTATTTCTTTACAGCCCTTTCAACACGAACTCTGTGTACACAGAGGCACACTTATAAGTTATCCAAGCAGGTGCAAATTAAGTGGTTGTTCAAATTGTACTCAACAACTGTTTACGTATGTTGCATGGCAATAAATATACATTAAATTTTGTTGTATAAATATGTCGCGTTAACGTTATCAGAAGACCCACATGATATCGGAGCAATTTCTTAATCAAACTGTAAAATAGCACGTGTGTATTCATTTTTTGTATTTATTTCCGCAATATTTTTTTCTCATATATAGATACATAAACTCACGCTTGTATTCTCCGAAGGGGCAGGCAAAGGTGCATTTTTGTACCCACATTTTGCCAGGTATGTATCATTCCCACGGAAATAGGGGGCGAGCCTATTGCCATTTTTCGGGCAAAAAACCCTATAACACTTTGCCCGACCCGGGAACCGAACCCAGGACCTAGAGGTCCTGGGATCGCACGGCAAATATTTGTTACGCGAGACTACGAGGCAGTCAAGTATTTTGTTCTCACCTGTCCTATTGTTCTGTACGTAGTTACTGAGATATTGGGTGGTGCACCAAACGTACTATACCTGTTCTACAGTTTCGTACTATGCATAAGCAACTCCCCCGTCCAACGTAGCGTGACCTCCCTCGGCCCCTCGCTATATAATAGAGTAGATCAATGGAGGGAAGTGAGACATTCTATCAAAGATCTTACACGATTGGTTTGGCGAGCGGGCTTCGCAAGGCTCGTTCACGAGAGCTAGCTTAAATGGAAATAACTTTTAGTTTGTTCTTTTTTCTGTAGTGTAAGAGTTCGAGGAAATAATTACTGTTAACGCTTTTTGTTTGGTATTGAATTAGTCTGTCTTTATTATCATTAAGTAATCGTAGATTAAAAACATAGATTTCATAAGAAATGCATTTCTGATTTACTTAACCCGGGTAAAAACTGAAATTTCAATAATACGACCGGTATACAGGGCCTTCTGTAGAAAAATATTTGTTGATGATAAAAGTGTATGACCACTTAAGATCAAATGAAAACAAAATAAATCCTTAAAATATCAATTGAATAATTCATAAACTCGCAGTGTAAGTAACCTACAGACCTACCCTAATAAGCAAATCTTTTTTTTATTCAAACCTACATATTATTATGCTTATATTAACGTGTAGGTACCCAGTAATCGCCTATAAACAACAATTACACGCAATAATAGAACAAAGCATCGTATAGTGCGAACAATATACGCAGCCCGCACTGACGCCCATCTACCACGTAATACGATCCAATTAAATTGGTGGAAATTTATGTATACACGGCGCGCCCATGGTGTCCTTAATTCCGTTTGTTTTAATATATGAGCCAATGTATCGGTTCCACAGTTTATTGTATATAAATTACATTATTTGATTGTTCAAGTTAAAATACGGATGGCAGTTCGGAAAAAATGGAAGATGTTGACGAGTTGCGAGTATTAAAGGAGTGGACAGGAGCGATGGGATGGGATATCGGCATTAGAACAGAAGTAACACTTCGGCAAACACATTATTTAACATTCAACAACGACTTGGACAGACGATCTGGGTAAATTGGCACCTCGCTTTTTATGAAGTAGTACCTAAATCTTAAAAATCCGACATTAATAATTATAAATCACTTCTTTGTTTCAATCATATAATTTAATTATCTTCATAGACAAATGATAAAATCTTGTTAAAATCATTCTGCACAAAACCTAGGTACCGTAACTTCCTACGTCTATTTGAGCGAAATCGTTCGGCAGTGCATAAAATCGCTACAGTCCTCAAATTATTGCGACCATCTCAATAGGAAAAGGACAATTCGACCGTTTCTTTCAATATTCCTGTATTTTCCCTCGGAAAACGTAATCGAGCGAGGACAGTAATATTACATTTTGTTATATAATAACGATTTTCCTTCCCAATGGCAATTCGTCGTTATTGGACGTAAAGTAAGAACGAACGGTGGCTTCAGTTGAAACGAACATAGGTAATAATAATATAGTTATTGCTATACCTACCCTTAACCTAACCCTCGTGCCGGGAGTTCCAATTTCGTGCAGTGAAATCGAGAATACAGAGTTTTACGACTTACATTGCGTGCGTAAAACGAGTCGGCGCGTTTATATCGGGAAGTATGGCTTCAATAGACGCGAATTGCAGCTATGCAACGAACGAGTAGTGTTCCGGGACCGGAGGCAGGTTCGCTCCGACCTGGCTTCTATCTGCAAAATCAATGTGGCTATTAGCAAGTTCTCGCGCAGTCGCAAAACGTTCGCCAAACGCTACCGGTCAGAAGTTACTGGTAGTCAGACGGCTCTCTCTACGTATGCAGATGAGAAATAAAACGAATAAATAGCTCCATTTATTACAAATAAAATATATGACTAACACCGTTACAATAACGCAGAATTAATTCTAATTCGAATGCAAGCGATTACTGTTCGACTTTATGTCACCTAGTCTAGTTTTGTTGCAGCACGACAACACCAATGATAATAAGATGCTACGCACGAGACACGTCGTATTCGTCAATAAAAATGCTAATCTTATAGGTTCACCGCAAATCCTTCGTGTCTCTTGTTTTATATAATATCAAAGAATTTCTTCTTGTATCTGACGCGACCCCGTTTGCAAGCTTTTGTAAATTACAAATAGAAACTAATTTACATACGAAAATATGTATGTTTAAATTAATGCATATTTGTGTTTCATAAGTAACTAAGAATAAATAATCTATTTTAAATTGAACAGCATTTAATATAATTACGTCATCATGGAGATATGTTAAGTTAAATGTCAAGAAAAAAGATAAAAAGCAACTAAAAATATGTTTTTTAAATGAGCCAGTGTGATAAGAGAACAATGGAAAATTGATAGTCGTTACGAAAAAGCAGTAATGTTCCACGTGCTTTATCTGTGACGGGAACTGAATAAAATGTATTTAATTGAATGTTGTGACGAATTGTAAATAGAAATTATATTTTGTACTTCAAGTTCAGTTATATTTAAATATGCAGTGAAACAATGTGTACTCGTATTTCTATTTGTTCCTCCTAAATTAAGCTTAATAATTTTTATCTTATCTTTATCTTATATTTTTTTAGTGAAAGGATAGAAATTTAAAATTTGATTTAAAGCAAAAATGAGTGGCTAAACACTGATGATTGAAAATACAATAGTAGCTCAAAGAAACTCTTCAAGAGAGTTATTTAATATTCATTTTATGAATTCAATACACGTAAATATTAATCACTGAATACGTTCTACAAAGTGAGCTTATTATAGCTTATTCGATATTAAGTAATTATAAAATATTGACTTAAACAAATATATAGAATTTTACTCATGATATTACAAAAATTGGATCTTTTAAGATAGATTTGCAAAAACCCTTGTAAAATATCATAAGCTATTTAAGCTTAACCAAACCATAACAGTCCCCAAATATACCATACTTTTGTCCCTTAATTACTGAATATCCCTTCGTGTATTTTTACGCAATCCCTTACTAAACAAAATTGTCCGCTGTATGCGAGTGCACGTACTGCCGAAAGTACGAAGGAGAGAGGAGGGATGTGGACCTATAACCGTAGTTTAAATCGATACTGCAAGGGCGTCGCTTACGTACGATGAGCTGCGAAACTCAACGGGAGATCTCTAACTTCTTGGCGTTCCAATTGTACACATATACTGCTGTTGACTGTCTAATATTTTAGCATCTTTTTTGTTTTATATTATATTCTAGTGAATATTTTACAAACGTTATATATATTTTTGTGGCTGAATTTTTATATTATGAAATTATCTATCAAGAATCTGTATAGTGCTAAGGTCTTCCAGCGATTCTGCCAAGACTACAATATCGCCGGCAAACCGAAGGTGTGTGATATACTTGCCGAATCGACTAGAATTGCTGTTACCACAGCACGGAGTTGTAAAATATGCCCGAAAGACCAATAAGCTCGCCTCACATTAATACACATAGGTTAGAAGACATTTCTGCCTACCCGTCTGGATATTGGCGGAAGTACGCATTTATATTGTATAGGTACAACATTGAAGGAAACAGCAAAGACTCAAAATATCATCTCAGGCTGAGATCAAAGAGTTTGACTCTCTTTTTGTAGACAGATTATATTGTACCTACTGTACCTACTTTTAGAGCATTTCATTGCTTCGAATGCTAGTTACAAAATCCTTGCGTATAAACACTCGGTTGATTTTTGAAAGGGAATGAGCGGAGATTATGACATTATACTTACATAGCTTTTCTACAATTAAGCAATAACTTTAGCTAAAGATCATGACTTGTACATGCAAGTTTACACGGATAATAATATTTAATAACATTTATTTTCGCGACTAGATATAGCATACTCAGCACAAATCAATGTATTTTATAGAAGATATGAAAACTCAAAGACAGTATTTGGTGTCTAACTCATAGTGCAATAAAACTAAATGATGTAGTATTTATTTTCGCAAATATGTATAAACATACGTATGAAATCTAATAAGAGCTAAACATTACAGAAATACATAACTTATAAGAAGAAAATCGCAATAGAAATCGTGAGTAATTTTTAATAATATCATGCATCATTGGAAAGTCTTAATATTCAATAAGAAAAAAAAAAACAAAATAATGATCATTAATCATTGTAAATAAAGGAAACGTTTGTCACGTTTGAACACAAAAAACAAAAAAAGTAGGTGTTCTAGTCATTGAAAATAAAGAGTTTTATGCTGAAGGCTTGATCATCATATTTTTTATCGACTAGAATCCCAATCCAATCCATCAGCCAATGGAAGTCCACAGCTGGACATAGGCCTCTCCCAATGACTTCCACAGGGACCTGTTGGAAGCAGCCTGCAACCAGCGACGTCCCGCGACCTTTACTGGGAAGTCTGAACACCTTGTCGGAGGACGTCCTACGCTGCGCTTACCGGTACGTGGCCTCCACTCGAGAACTTTTTGGCGCCATCGGCCATCAGTTCTCTGCGCTATGTGCCCAGCCCATTGCCACTTCAACTTGCTAATCCGCTGGGCTATGTCGGTTACTTTAGTTCTCCTACGGATCTCCTCATTTCTGATTCGATCTCGTAGGGAAACCCCTAGCATAGCCCTCTCCATAGCTCGCTGAGTGACTCTGAGCCGTCTAATGAGGCCCATAGTGAGAGGCCACGTCTCAGTGCCGTATCTCATCACTGGTAACACACAACTATCGAAGACTTTCGTCTTCAGGCACAGGTATTTTGGACGAGAAGACGTCGCGTAGTTTCCCGAACGCTGCCCAACCGAGTTGGATTTGACGATTGACCTCTCTCTCGAAGTTGGACCTGCCTAACTGGACCACTTGTCCTAAATAGACATATTCGTCTACAACTTCGAGAGTAGAGCCCCCAACTGCGATCGGGGTGGACACAACATGGATATTCGATATGATCTTCGTCTTGTCCATGTTGATTTTAAGACCCACCTGTTGAGAGACTCGATTGAGGTCTTCGAGCATAGTACTAAGTTCTTCCAGCGATTCTGTCAAGACTACAATATCGTCGGCAAACCGAAAGTGTGTGATACACTCGCCGAATCGACTAGAATACGCGAAGCATATCTGTTAAGAAGCATTATCGTTGCGTTAAGTTTTAACATCTACAGTTAATAATTCTACCAAAAATACATATCACTTCGTAAGCTTGCTTGAGCTTTTAGTGTATTAAAGATAAAATATACAGAGAATTTATTATTTTATTCTGTATAAATAATTATTAATAATAACCGCTGTTAGAACAAGCTATTTGCATAAACATAAAGTTCGTACATGAGTTTATGTCGTGTTTTAATACTAACAAGTATTTCTAAGAAGAATCGGCAATGGCATATGACTCGTCGTCATACTAATTAGACAAACGATTTACATTGAAGACTCTACGCTGTTTCAAATATTCAATAGTTCCAATAATTCGTGAGTTAGTTGTTAGTTACTCGTTAGTTAAGTTGAGCGGCAGAAGTTAGGAATTATACACACATATATATATATATATATAATTATAGCTATTTATCTAATTTAAGGGTGTGTATTGAGAAGCCTGTATCATGCTTAGAACCGAGTATGTATAGGCTGATAACTTTTGCTAAAATACTTAAATGCAATAGTGTACAAAACACTTTATGGTTGAAAATGGGTACGAATATGATTTTGAAATGTCCAATTAAGCGACTATACAAATATTGTAGTATGTTTAAAGTTATAATTCAAGTTTCTTTTTTATATTTTTGTCATGAAATTGTTCATACACTTGCCTACAAATTATCTCTAATAAAGTCAAGGTAGACACTTGTAATTACACTCAAATTATAAAACTAAATCCCCCGCTGCACCTGTCTGTCTGTTTGAAATAAACACATAAACTACTAAACCGATTTTCAAAAAGTTTTCTCCAATATACAGAGTCAACCATGAAGAAAATTTAAGTGTATAATTTGTTAAGGTTTTGTGTAAATTGATTGAAATAGAATAATTATAATTGTTGAATATGTCGGAAAAAATTAAGTTACCAAGGAGAAGATGCTTTTCTACGCGCATGAATCCTGGGCAGGCAGTTAATATAAAAATAACAGTACCTAAAGGTAGAATATAGGCGGAGAAATCAGTATCTCAAGCTACGCCGAGATGTTAACGTTAAGTCTCGTAAAACATCCATATTCTTTACGTTGCGTCGACTCGGCTCAGCAAAGATTTTGTTTAATACTATGTTATTAGTGCTAAAAATTTTACGATTTAGTTTGTTGCTAGGCAAAGAAGCGTTGTTACGAAGCAACATTTTACTACGGAAATATTGTTCTCTGTAATGCTTACCTGTAGCGATTTTCTAGAGTAAATTCAGTGGATTGAAGATACGAGTAGCTTTGTTCTGAGTTTGGATAAGTTTTTAGTGCTTTCGCGTTCATCTAAGATTTCTCAACGTATTATGACAAACAAATATCAAATCTTAGGTTAAATTAAAAGTATAATAAATATTATGCTTTTCTTCGTGGTTTAAGAAATATTACCACACACATCGAGCGTAGTACATTTTTCGCTAATCATTTTGTGTTATAATCGGGGTAACGTTAATATTTTTCATCAGTTAGTTTTCAGACATGTGGTGCTGGAGGCGGGTGTTGAGGATACCATGGACTGCGAAACGCACCAATGCATCAATCCTGACCCAACTCTGAATAAAAACTCGCTTATCCAGTATAATATGTCAGCAACGCATCCTTTCGTACTTCGGTCACACGATGCGCAGAGGCGACGGAAACCTGGAGAAACTGATTGTGGTTGGGAACACCGAAGGCAAAAGGTCACGCAGTCGTGCACCAACGAGATGGTCCGATGAAGTAAAAGAGTCGTCGTTCTCCAAATTCTATACTGCCGTAAGGGACGCGCTGGACAGAAAACGGTGGAAGCAGATCATCCGCTCCAGATGTCACCCTAATGCTGACCACGATCCTCAGATATGACGGTCCGAGCAGAGAGAGAGAGAGTTTTCAGACGAAAACGCCGTACGTGAAGGCAAATATTTAATTCTTACCGTTTTATTTATTTTTATAATTTTATTAAAGTAATAATTATAGAGTATTCAAAGTGTATCGATATAAGATACATACTTAGTATCATATAGGGTTTAAGTAGTATTTTGCTACATAGGAACAACCACCTTAAAGACATTTCCAGCTAGTACCAATTAGCTACACAACACCGTAACTTCAATACTCCTTGTTTTCTCCGTAAAAGCAAAACATTTAATTCCCGAGTAAAAAGTTTTCATCAAAATGTTCACGTAGTACGGTGCGTTATTTACGTAGAGTACCTTTAATGTGTTAAGAAATTTAATGTTTTCCTTTGAACGTACAAACTTCTGTGAATTTTGTCTCGAAGCAAAGGAGACGTGATACAATGTTTTAAACAACGTATCTGATTTGAATTGATTATCTCGCACTCGACGGTGAGTCATTGGAAAATTTCCTTCCAACTCGACAGATCACTGGGTAACTTTAATTATGTAGGTTTATTCATTACTCATTATGTCTTCGTATGTCTCTGTCTAGGTAGCCGTATGTAAATTGCCCATCGATCTTTGTGTCAATAGCTTGTACCTATAGTATCATACCTACAGATCGTCTCGTAGTTTCCGCGGCCTTAGTGTGCGGTGTGCGATCGAGAGGTTAGTCAATATCCGATTTTTCTATTGAGAAATTTTCAGTAGCAGGGTGGAGTCTAAAATTTGACTTTTTTAATTGGAACTTGAAAGTCAGCCGCCGGAACATGCAGTACAAAATTTCTACATCTCGTAACATTTTTTTAAATTTTTGGCGGATCAGAAATATTATTTATAAATGCCTAAATTAAACAATATGATAGACTTTAGTCCAAAAGTGAGACCGCAGTTGCAAAACAAAAGAGTTCTTACTGGTCCAAGGTCTCTCCTTATTTTTTTTGTTCTCGGGGGGGAAGCTAATTATGGCTCTACTTCCCGCCAACCTGAGGGAGGAGGGCAGAAAGCGTATGTCGGGGTCAACGGCTTCTCCTAGGGTTATGCTGTCCAAAAATATATTTAATATTTGATCCTCATACTGCCATACCATGCTATATACTTACCTATTGTTGGGGATATAGGTAATTTCTCTAAAATGAGATCTTTACCAAAACCTTTGGGGCTAAATAACAGTATTGACTTTAATTTAAAATTATAAGGAAAAGTCTAATTTAAAATATACAAATACCAACCTTTTATTGGTAGGAAACGTTTCACATCTACGTCATCGGAACAAAACAATTTTCTGAATGGAATAAAAGCAAAATCGAAATGAAATACAGGATGGAGTTTTCTATCGTATCCGGAGCAGTTTGCAAGCGGATCGCAGTCGCCATGTTCGGTACATACTGACTTCTATTACGTATTGCCTTTATACAATTACCATATATATATGTGGATTGTGGGACTTATTATTTCTATGATTTTTAAATAATGATATGATTTCGAACCGTTAGTCTCTAACAATCCTGTGAATACCCTAACTTGATTCTGCATATGGAGAAGAATGTCTACGTATAGTTGCGTTGATTAGTTGTACATTAATGTTTTTCATTTTGATTGTTAAAAAATTTGGATTTTTGATCTGAATTTTGACAAAAAAAAACAGAATACAATTTAAAACAATAGCGATATCAAATGGAAATACGTAATGAGTACTTCCGATGCAGAAAGGGAGCGTTAGACCATGAAATTGGCACAGTCTATGCCGCCAGAGCAACGCATCGGCGTTTAATCGCCTCCGAACAGATAGGATTTCAGCTATTTTCATAAATAAGCTAACTTGATAACTATTTTACGTAGGTACGTATTGTATAGAGCTTAATGAAAATTCGGCAGCCATTGTACTTTAGCTCGAGGACACCTTTTAATTAATGAAAATTCTAATTCAATTAGAATATGGCGTACTTTTATACAGTTTTGAAACAATCTTAGACATTAATTTTTATTATGTTAATATTAAAAATCATTATAAAAGTAAACTATTTTTATAAAGGCTTAGTTGACAGCCAATTAACGAAAATGCGTTGATAAAATGTCTGTTAGGCAGTAATCTTATAAAAACAACGTTGTATACAAAAAATATGTGTTAATGAATATTGTGATGTGTGAATTATCTTTCGTACACAGACCGCATAAGGTTAAACCGCTATCTGCTACAACATTTAACGTAATAGCAACCGAATTTGTTTTGGTCGTATCGAGCCATTTTAGCCACTTTTAACAGTCATTATAATTTGCTATGATCTCTCCAAGAGATTGCAGGCGCCATAAAGGTAATGTCAAAAGATAGCACTCGAAAAAAACTATCAACAAAAACTATAAAAGACCGAGTATCAGAAAGGTCGGGGCAAAAAATTGGTTGCCGTAATGTGTAGAATCGCTTGCGCTTCTGGGACGCGAAATTGAACTTTTTGCTTTCAACTGGTTGTGTATTGCTACGCGATTTTCGGTTCAGAGCAATACAGTCCCACCTATTGTGAATTCTGTAGGTCTGAAATTTATTTGACAGCGCAGTGTCTGTGGAGAATGGAAAATGGCGGAATGGCAGAATACATTATGGATATAACTCATGGTTTGTTTTCGGTTGAGATCCGACAAACGTTATTGGTATTTAGGGGCATTTAACTATTAGAGGCGATGTTTTTTTTTCTCCTTTCTTTATTGATATATGACACGTTGAATGGTATGGCTACATGCCGACACTCGGTTAGAAACGGTGGGAATTAATATTGTTTTAATGAGTTTAGAGACTTAAGCCGGGGGAGAATTTAGATGAGATGCAGTAGCCTCAATTCTAAAGTAATTTTAAAATTATAAATGGTTATTGAATCGAATTGTATTTTTATTTATTCGTTTTTCGACACCATTTTGGCAATTGATACAACAATTTTGCAACGATTATATCTATGCAATTATAACGCTTCAGAAATATAACAAATTATATATCGATATCGACTTTTTTGCTTATGATTCAATTTTTTTATCAAACTTTTCATTTCATAGGACTATCAGATTACATGACTGTCTGGTAGACTTGCGGCGCAAGTAAATACTTAAGGCACATGCCTTGCAATCACGGGTCCGATTCCCGTGTCTCATTCCCGATCAGGAGTGTTATTGGGTTTTCCATTATAAAATTATCAGAAGTAGCTCGGAGTCTGAAATTATTACCTGAAAAACCGCAATAGGCTCGCCCCCTATTACGTGAGTCAGATACACACCTGGCGAAATATGCGTACAGAAATGCAACTCTGCCTACCCCTTCGGAGAATACGGTTGTGAGGTTATGTATGTATGTATTAGAATAATATTGCTAAGCGAATAGACTTGGTTAATAATTACTAGTTATTGACTGCCTCGTGGTCTCGCGGTACAGGTGTGTGCCGAGCGATCTAGAGGTCCTGGGTTCGATTCCCGGGTCGGGAAAAGTGTTATTGGGTTTTTCCATTAGGAAATTCTCAGTAGCAGCACGGAGTCTGGAATTGTGCCCGAAAAACGGCAATAGGCTCGCCCCCTATTACGTGGGACTGATACATACCTGGCGAAATGTGGGTGCAGAAATGCACTTCTGTCTACCCCTTCGGAGAATACGGTTGTGACGTTATGTATGTATGTATTGGAATAATATTGCTAAGCGAATAGACTTGATTAATAATTACTAAACCGTTCTTTCAAATGCTAGGTACTTAAAACATATTTTACCCAGCCAACGGAAATTAAATAACTAAGATTCAGAAACGTGTTTCTCTTAGGCCCTAATGTTATCTTCATCAGATAGACTTTGTTAGACTTTACGTTTGATCCCGTAATATAAATGGGTCTTGTTAAGTTAGCCTAAGTAATTTCTAATGTTACTGAATGCATGCCGCTTACAACGGTTATGTGCATTGGACAACACTAATGGGCAATGTCTAGTATAATGCACATCCTATGTTAGATGATAAAATTACAATGTTCGGTTATATAGCTTGTTGATGTTAACATCAGCTTATACACCGGTATTTTGGTATTAAATATTTCGATTTTGCATATATATTCTTTAAATACTCTCAAAGAACGGCAATAAGCTCGCCTCCTATTACGTGGGATGGATGTACAACTGATGAAATCATCATCATCATCAGCCCAAATACGTCCCACTGCTGGGCACGGGCCTCTTCTACAGCTGAGAGGGTTTAGGATTTAGTCCACCACGCTGGCCTAGTGCGGGTTGGCGGACTACACACCTAAGAAATTCCTAAGAACTTTTAGGTGTGCAGGTTTTATCACGATGTTTTCCTTCAACGTTACAGCAAGTGATAATTCATTGTGAATACACACATAACTTCGAAAAGTCTGAGGTGTGTGCCTGTCGTTTGAACCTGCGACCGCCGAAATTCTCGACTGCGCGCCTAAACCTCGAGGCCATCACTGCCGATATATGGATGCAGAAATGCACCTTTACCTACCTCTTCAGGGAATACAGGCGTGAGGTTATGTATGTATGTATATGTGATACTCATAATAACAGGGAACCGCACAGATTATAAGCTTTACAATGTTTACTACAATGGAATCTGCATTATGTTAAACTACAAATTTTATTTTAGTTATGTGTAAATGTTTGTCTGTTCTGCGTATTTGGATCCTGTGTAGATTTGTTCGGTTTCTTTCTACAAAAGACTAACTATGTAACTACATCAAGTTACCTTATCACCCCGTTATAAATTCGTTCTTATGAATATATTTTCGTAAAGATTTAAGATATTTCACTGCGACACAAGCATAGCTTAGTGCAGGGTCCTTGGTGAATCTGTTTGATGTTATGTATATACCTATGTACTTGCACCAAACTGAATCAGTTAAACTGATTGTAAAACTGAACCTGTGTTTGAAATAAATTTATTAAATAAGTAGTAACAAGGTTACCAGTACGGAAGAGCATTAACTGCGTATTGTCCAGGAAGACAATACATTTGTATTGTTTGTATTGGTTTTGGTATTTACCAAATCCGGCAATCCATCCGAAAAGCCAAAATCATGAAAATCTTAGTGAAGTCTTGTTACTGTGACTTTTTGACTTGATGACAAAATTTCCTACACCGTCACCACACATAACTTACACTAGATTGACCACAATAGAGCCAGGAACTAAGCTAAGTCATCTCCGTGACGGAAGGTACGCCACGTCCTCGGCGGCGCACGCGACTCTCAACAAGCGACAGGCGAAAAATAAATAATGACTGACATATGGCTTATATTTGCGATGTAAACAGAACCAATTATATTTTACTACCATGTTATATTTGATAGAAAAAAAAAAACATAATATATAAATTGTGTTTATAAGTATGAAGAATTGATTGCTGAACCAAATTTCATTAGTGAGACAAATGCCCACAGACTTTGCTGGCTTAGACATCTAGAAAGAATGGATGAGGATCTTGCGGTAAAGCCGGCGTACCTACCTTGGTCGACCGCGCGGTCGTCGCCTGGTTGGACGATCCAGGTACCGTTGGAAGGATGAGGTCGAAAAGGACCTGCGGGATCTCCAGGTCGAGGATTAACAGAAAATGGCGCAGCACAGATCCAAGTCGAGAACCTTATTGTTGGAGGCCAAGACTCACATTGGGTCATTGGGCCACTGCAGTAAGTAAGTATAAATTATTGTTATGCTTTCACGGCTCAATCGCTGTATCGATTTTGTTGACTTTTAGTACATGAGGTGTGATATTAAACACAGTTATATTTATTATACTGTCAAAAATTGACAAAATTTAAATGAACTCAAATAAACTCATGGACTAAAGCTAGTGAATCATAAATGAGCAGCTGCAAATGCGATTAATCACATGGGTTTTTCTATAAATTTATCATATTATGTGAAGGAATTTCGAAGACACCTACGTAAATATACTACTCTAAAAAAATATCCATGCTTTCCCTAATGCCTTGAAAATATATTGTTCGACGTATCTCTACCGACTCACGCTAATATTGCCAATGAGGTAAACAGACATGTGTTTCTGCAATAGGCGAGTTTCACACATTTCCAAACTCGGTGTTGCTTCTAAGAATTTCGTTAAGGGAAAACCTTTTCTCGACATGGATATCTACCTCGGGACTCTTGATCGCACGTTAAACAAGTATGCCGCGAAATAGAAAGAGTAACGTTTGTTAAATAATTAATAAATATTAACTGCATAAAGATTTCCGTAGATTCCGCGTGGTGGAACCTAAGACCAGCGCGGTGGACTAAACGACAAAACTGAAATGGAAGTAGTATTGTAGAACTGGCTCATTACCAGCCGTTTTAATGGCTATTTTTTAAGAGGTAAATATTGATTTTAAGAAAATATTTTTGAAGCAAATAACAAATTTGACACCCCTGTGACGCAGTTGTCCAGACAGCAGCTTGCGAAACGAACGGCTGCGACTCGATCCCCGCACCGAGACCGAGGCAAATGTTTGAATGATCCACAAATATTTGTTTCGGGTCTGGGTGTTTGTGAGACCTGAAAAACTCTCGTAGTTTCTGATATCTGCAACACGAGACCTGTGTCTTGGTTAGAACTATGTATGTGACTGTATTTATTGATTTAATTTTTTAAAATATTCTGAGGATAGGTACTTTAAACGTATGATCGGGTTGCATCTTTTTCTAGGAACAACTGAGTTTTATTAAGGGAAAGTAATTGAGTTGTTATTTTATCACCGTACGTTAAATTAAACTTGTCGTAAAATACAGTGATACAGAAAACAGTAAAAGGCACAGGAAGTTGTATATCAAAATTAAATATTACCTAAAATCAATTTGGCGCCTTCACACCTTTCTTTATAACTGTACTTTAATTGATGTAGGAATGGGTACATAATTAATATTTTTATTACAATATGTATACCTACCTATACATTTTTAATAGGATTTTTACGGTCGAAAATTAAGTTTAGATATTCTAATTATAAATAAGTGTCAATTAATATATCGTGATAATTTTTTAAGTGTTAAAAGTAATGTAATTTGGAAAAGTATTTTGATAAGTATATTCATTTTTGTTTTTGATAACTAAAGGGGCTTAGTTTAATTATTAATTGAAAATATCCTGCTGAATGCTTTCATTCAAAGCATTTAAAGTTTTAAAATGCTATCAAAATCTATGAGTTTGTAGCAAAAGCAACCTGTATTTGAAGTTGCAAATTGTGCTTTATTCCGCTTAAATATAGGTACCTATATTATAAATAAAAATACATATATTCACACTCTCGTTCCAACTAAACTAGGTAAATTGTACTAATTATTTGGAGAAATTTCATGCATATTATTTTTGGAATTAAAGTTTATTTTTGTTTTACTTATATGTATCGATTTAGTTATTTTGAGCATAATATTAAATTTTTAATTGCAAATATCTAGTGTTAAAAGCGTGGTTTAAAATAATACTTAAAGATTTACATATTAATGGCAATAAGTTAGGAAACAGAAATTTTGAAATTATTTCGGACCCAATTATTTTTAAATGAAATAAATTTGAGAAGTCAAATTGTTTTGCAATAAGTGACATGATGTGTCAGTGTTTTTAAATTAATGTTATTCTTAACTTTATGTATTTATTTTTAAAATAGATTAAAAGAGAACTGGCCGCTATTTTAATAATTTAGGCATCACGCTGACAAACCGAGAGTCCGTAAGCATCTGATACTAAAATAAATGTCTGAAAATGTTGGGTTGACGTAATAAATCGCGTTAATTTCGAACAACATTAGAAGACACTTTTATTCGTGTCGTTGGAAAAAATGAGGACGGTTACGAGTGTATAAATAATTCTCAATGATAGTTAAATAGGTTCTTCCCGTTGCGTTGGTTTGTTTCTTGTTAACTTTTACTCGAGGTTTATTTACTTATAGAAATATTTTTAAGTAGATTTTAATTATAATTAGTGCAAAGCATTAAAATTGGCTTTCGTCTGCAAAAAGGTATTTTTTTAAATCACACTGTTTATATTATAAATAAAGTATTGTATGAATTTATACTAAATATAAATCCATAAAGTTACAAAGTTATTGCGTGAAAAGGAATCACGAATTCACACACAGTTTCGTGGTGCTATTAGTGAGGATATGAGTCATTCATACCTTGCTTCATAGGAGTAATGTAGGTATAGGTCAGTTTATGTTAATAAAGGAAATGTCCAATAGGAAAATACACAGCATATCATAAATTATCGCTTAAGGTCTAAAAACAAAATCAAATAGCATTCATTTTATTAACTCTTTATTCTCTTGAATTTTTGAAATTAATATTACAATATTGAATGCGGGCTTCATATACAATCACCCAACTATTTGCTTATATACCACGACACAGTCACTGTATGTCGTCAGCCATACAACAGCTTGACCACGAGAATTACTTCACATTAAAAATACAATATGTAGCATTGACAATAGCTGTACTGTACAGCAACTTCAGGTGTTCACAACCAGTATGCCTTGAACTTTACAGCCAATAGTAACCAAAGTATTTCCTTCAACGCGAAGTATCTAATTAACGTGGACAAGCCGTCCGGTCCGACGACACAACTCAATACATAAATAACATGAAACAAAAAAATATATATAAACAAAAAATAATGCGCCACGTAAAACTGTCACAACTATTTACACTTACTTAATTTTAAGACAATTTTAATTACTATATTCAAAAATATAGATGTACATACATAAATACATAGCTACCTTTAATGTTAAAGATAAAAATTGATCGATTATTTTTCATATAACTAATAGAACGGAAGTCTTGTTACATTTAAAGATAAACATCGAAAATGAAATACAATAACGTCGAAAACGCAACAAATAAACTTAATACAACAGAAATATCAAAACGGTATTTGTTAATTTCGGAACGAATTGAGACAATTGAAAAATAATTCAAATAATTTCGTTAATCAATAGTGATACATAATAGTTAGGTACATTAGCATACCTAATCTAGAAAACACTAGCAGTATGGCAAGACAGCATTATGGAGGACGTATATAATCTATTTAGCAAATTGCTCATTGTTTCACATGAATTACAGTTCTTTACGAGGCAGAAACAATAAAGAGAACCTGACATAAATCAACGGACGTACATACCTACACACATATCCTTACTATGTTACAAAGATTTACCTATTGTTAAAGACAAAACTTAATGGATAGTTATGACGAAGCTACCAACGAGTAAACTCCGCGTACGGTTTCTAATTTGCACATTCCCACGAAACTATCGTTCAAAGCGAAAAATAAAATGCAACGCATCAAAACAATTATCTAATATTCAAATGCAAGAAATAACAATTTAATTCGTATACACACATTGTGTGGTGTATTCAACATCCAACGTTCTTTCGCCCAGTGTGTACCTACATACGTTCCGTAACAGAAGCATATTTTCAAATCTCTAAATGTGGCGTGATCGCAAATCCATATTACCACCGAATTCAACTCCTACGAACGATACTAAATAATTTTAAGCGTTTTTGTTTTTATCATTCAAATACTAACCGTCGGGTTTACGCTTATATTTATTCCAAGTTTCTACGATATATTAATAACTATGCGTTTTATAATTTATAAAGCCTACTTATATCGAAGATACTTAAGTACATTTTGTTCGATTATCATTCTCGATCGTTAAAATAAGATGGGATAAAGTTATTACTAACGACAACCTTATTCTTTATGTAATCTTAGACAACAAATATGGCGCGTCATATGAAATGTGGTATTGCACAGGTCGAACGAAGGCAGAAAACATTGTTTATAATCTCATATATATAACTAATCACTGTGACGAATACGGTAGACCGAAAATAATATATTTATCAATCTAATCTCCATTTTTGTTCGACGTCTCAAACAAAACTAGTTTCGTAAATTGTTTTCCAGTAGTTTTTATGTAAAGTTATATCATCAAATAATCATCGTGATAATTTGAATAATTTTCGTATTACTGGCCATTTAATATTATGTTGTTGAAGAAAAAATACAAATACATACATAGTAATTACACTACCGATAAATTATGAATATAATTTGATCGGCAATCGAATGCGGTTGATATCGATTGGAAGTTAACGATCCCATTTGACGCATTCAGCTACGAATAGAGATGAATCGCATGAAGTTTTTAATCTACAGAAGACTTAATCCAACCTCTAATGATATCACGACATTAATGTTCTGAGTAACGTTACACAGCTATCAGATAATATACCGAATAACACAGTGGACAGATATCAAGAGAAGATTTATAAAAAACAAGCAGAGACTTCAATATTAGTACAGATAATAATTAATTTACCGTTTTAAATTCTACCCTGACATTAATTTACGTATAATGGTGACTATCAACACTAATTTTAAGTTTCTAATTTTTGCTCTGATTACGTATAGAAGCAACGAAACGAGACAGTGTACGGAGCGGAGACGAAGCGATGTTAACAGTTAATTGAATTATTTTAATAGTACATGTAGGTTTTGGCACAACACGGAATCGAAAGCTGGTACAAAGGTTTATGACGTGTTAAATACGATTTGTAGCCAGCCACGTGTGCTAATAAGCGCAAGCACAGAAATGCCATTCTTTCAAATTTCAGACACCTCATTTTATACGATGTAGGCATTTATGTGTGAAATAACTGAACCGGTAAATTCAAATGTGCATATGGCAACGTAAAATTGCAGGAAACATAATTTCGTCGAGTGTCGGACTCGAAAAATCGCGGTTTTAACGAACCTTTTTTATATTTTCAGGAGGAACATGCGACATCGACTTTCTCGACCTACCTATTAAAATAGCGTGCGACCACTGCTCGCTCCCACATCGGTATGTAATAGGTACCTAAGAGTCTTAGCAATACTTCATACAAAGTCGAACCTATTCACCTATTTATAATACACTTACACTACTCAACTTTTAATATTACGTGTAAAATTTATATTTAGTCACATTATTGTAATTTATTATATGTATCATCGTTACGTATATAATTTTGAACATCAGATGACTCGGGCGTGGATACAGGACGCAAGTACGCCCTTCCCACCCATAATTTTGTTCATATTGTTCGATATCTGTTTCAATAAACATGGACATGGTGTTTTCAACTAGAATTATCAAAAAATACGGTCTTATCTTAAATATTCATTGTAACTGAGACATGAAATATAAAACGCAACATTAATTATGACGAGAAACCTATTACCAATTGTACTTCCATACGTATATTGTGTTATCATAGTTACATTCTTATATCAATTAGCTATGTATGAATTACTTTACCACAAGAACATGTCGAAACCAAACAACAATCCACCGACTTACACTACTGAAGTGAATCACAATCTGGTCAAAGAAAAATAAAAGTAATCTTTTTGAAATCAACTGATAAAATACAACAAATTTTACAATCATAAAAAAATGTGACCATCAAAACATAACTAGCCCGCTAAAAGCGGACAAATAATAAAATATACATCAAAATGTACATAATATAATATCTATCAATAAAAAAATATAACATAATGGATTACATTAAGTGGTAGCAATAAATACTATGAGATTCACAGATTTTAAATCTTAACTAACAATACCGAATTCACTCTGGCTCCATATGTAAATCTTAGAGCGACTCTTACGCCCTTTGTAAATTTTAGTAAAATATTATTGCAATACAAGGTGTGGTTATGGCAACAAAATAAATGCTTAAAGCACATCACCAGCCTGTCCACCCAGCGAACGACACCGAGGCAAGTCCTTCGCACTAAAGGAACATTATAAAAATAATAGTCACGAGAGGCCTCCACAACGAGGCGACACTCCGGATCAACCGCAAAACATAAAACTAGTGGATACGAATCGACTAACGCCGCCCGCAGGTCCGCAGGTCCGTCTGGACGCAACACTTCCATACATTTCACACTATATGATACAGAATCAGTCAAGATTTCCTATGCGGTGTCGCGGACACCTTACGTGGGGACCTTGTTCACTTTGAGAAGGTCGTTGGAGCCCTTGTCGATGGGCATCTTCATGGGGTCGTGATGGTGGGTCACGTGGTGCCCGTGATGCTGCCCTTCCAACTTGGCCTGCTTCTCTTGTTGCTGCTGCTTCATCCGGTCTTGCTCCTCCCGCTCTCTGCGGGCCTGCTCGTTTATCTCCTTCACGGCGCGCAACTCCTTCTTTAACTTCATGCGCCGGTTCTGGAACCAGATTTTGATCTGCCGCTCTGTGAGGCACAGGGCGTGAGCGATCTCTATCCTGCGTCGGCGCGTCAGGTAGTGGTTGAAATGGAATTCCTTCTCGAGTTCTAGCGTTTGGAACCTTGTGTATGTTTGCCGCCCTCGTCTTCTCGGACACCCGTTCGGACCTGAAAGAAAAGACATCAGTAAGTTTAAATTGCATATTCCAAAAAAAAAAAAAAAAATATAGATACGATCAAAACAAACGGCAATACATTTACAAGTAACGGTTACATAAGGATGTTAAATCGATTTACTGCGTCGTATATCACTAACCCGCTGCTCGGATTCGCAAAAGGCTTCGAGAGAAACCCATTAAATTTCACTTTTATACCATTTTAGATTTTAATGAGTCATTAATATTTTATTGCGGTACTAAAGTTAATTTTAGAGTTATCCGCTACCGACCAACCTCAAAGTAGATTAATTGTTGAACACTACGAGCCAGAGACGCATACACTCAACAATGAGAACGGGTTAGTTCGGTCACGAGTACCCGTAGTATAAATAAGCAAAAACAATATCTACAAAAAGTAACGGAAAGGGTTAGAGCCAAACGGTCCGCGAAGAATAGTGTCCTTTTTTAAAAGAAATCGCTACAAAAAACTCAGGGACGCGTAAAGAAGGGTTGCGCAACTTTCTAATGCTTTGTAAGGTGTCCCTATTATTTGTGTCACAGCAGAGGTGTATTCTAAGAATTCGTGAAAGTTTACCCTTTAAGTCTCGTACGTAAAACAATTTTAACGCTTCATTTAACTGAATAAGGATTGAATGCGACGCTGTTTCTCCCATACCTATGTACACATACATGTAAAGCTGAGTCCCACAAAGCGATCGAGTCTCGAACAGGTTTCCAAGTCAGCCAATAAATAAGGCAAGATAAATAGCCTTCCCATCGCGTATAAAATTGATAGCGGACCAACGGAGTGCCTCGGAATGTTGGTCGTGTAGGCTGGGCTTCGTTACCTGACGGTCGAAACTTACAGATACGGCTAATGGGTTATTTTAATTGATGTACCGGATACTTGGGGATTGTCGTTCAAGCAAGTGAACGTTTAGATTACGATATTAAATGTATTATACTACTTCTATGGTAAAATCAAAATTACGATGGAAATTGAGAGGATTTCTAGTAAGTGTGGTTAGCTGTTTCTAGTGTCATATTTATTGGTTATCTAGCGTTATTGCTACGAATTTAGAGAAGAAGGCATCTTCTGCACTCAATTCAAATCATAAGGAAAAATTTTACAGGTTACGTTAAAGTATAATTAATATTTTGCTGGTTCTTATAACACAGGGTTTCCCTATTATAAGTACCGGCCGTACCACACTGTTATGATCTCAAAAAAGATAAATAAATAAATTTGATTATTATTATTAATTATTATAATCAATTTGAAAATTCAGTGATTTAATAAAAAAAGGATTCTCATTTTTGCTGTATGATAAAACAATAATTGTAGGTGAATGACAGAGCAACATCATTCATGTTACGTTTTCAAATATAATAAAATACGCATAATTTATATTAAAAATATATTTTTAGTTTTGAATTTAATGAGGGATTTCATTGTATTTTAATTGAATAACCTATTGTTTAAATATTGTTAATTATTAGATACAACAGAGTTTTACGACGTGTACACATCGTTATTTATTTTGATTTTTTTATAAATATGTTACTAGTCAGAATTTTAGTTGCCATTTACACTAGTTGGCTCAGACAACGATAACATCACGAGTTGTCTTAATTAAAACACCCATCCGTTTAATTAAAATGTAAATTTCGTATTGAATCTCAGTAGGCGTAAATAGGATAAAGCGAGATTTAATTTTTGATATCCATTCACGGACGGGCATCCGTAATGTATTAAAAATATTCCAGTTGTTAAATCAAGTTTATGGAGTCAGTCGCGCTCCTTTTTTACTCATTGCCAGTATATTACAAAGTAAAAAAAACTGCAGCGCCATATAAATCACGTGATTCGTACGAAACTCAGATACTACATTTACATGAGCGATAAATTACCCAAACTGCGTTTTTACTGCCGCAATAACATTTATGGTTCGCGCTTATTTCAACAAAAATTTAAAAACTGTTTAAAATGTCATAAACAGACAATGGTATAATTATACATGCGGTTAGACAAGGATCGGTGTATAGCTCCGATGCACTCGACAGAGACAGTGATACCCATTCTAATTTTAAAAAGCAAAGATGGAACCCGAAACACAATACACGCATCCCAATAACATAATTGAAGCGAAATGACGTAAGTGACATTTGGTGACAAATGAAAGCGGACTTTCGGTAGTAATCTGCAAAGTCCAAAATCTCTACGACAGCGCGAGAGCGTCTACAGTTCTTTGTTGGGGTCGTTGATACGTCGGGGCAGGTTGGCCACCCTTCACATGGTTGCCATGACAACGGACATTACGGCACCTCCCGTCAGCTGGCGTCCATTATTATTCAACGTCACCGTAAGCCTCGACTATCGCCGTACCTGCAGAGTTTTAACCGCCAAACGTTTCCCATGATTCGATAAAGATCAGATAGAAAACAGGATATAATAGATCAGCTTCATTTGCATTGTTTTCCCGTAATGACATCTAATCTGATAACACGTACGAACAGTGTATTCGAGTTTAAAGTGGGCCGTATCTCAGGCGTTAGAAAAAGAAAACCCTTTTAAGTGAGACTGACCACATACAGAATATACTCGTATATCAGCCAGCAAGGGCGCAGCATTAATTAGAGTCGTACATTGTGAGGCGACACCGGCGAGACTATAAACATACTGCGACAAGACCCGGCTCTTACCCGCCACGGTTTTTTCTCCGAAATAAATCTCAAGGAATGCTGCAGCTTATTTATTATTTTATTTAACTGGCCCGCCTTTGTGGAAACCAGTTTCATGTATTTGATTAATGCACACCCGTTGGATTGTAATATTAAAGGTCTGATTGTGAATTATAACAGAATTTTGTCCAGTAAGAGGGTTATTTATGGACCGAGGGCCTTAGCTGAAGGGATTTGTGGTCTGGACGCTGTTTCAACACGGCTGAGTTATTATTTGTCCGTTGCAAAAGCTGCTTGGTGGGAGTTTTCATTTTTGCTTGTTTTATGGCGTCTTATTTGGTCTTATTCTTAGTTGCGATTATCGCCGTCTCCGTTGTATATTATTAATATTGAAATTCAATGCATTTGTTTTATTGTGCGGTACCTACACTTTGGATTACATTGAAATGTTACGGCTGAGTAAAGAATATTTTCTCCTTCAATTTATTTTAATCGGTTAAGCCGTCTATAAAAATCGATGACATGATTATCTATAGACTCGTATAATGCACAATCAATATCAATTAACCGGGTATTAAATGCGCTTTAAGAGTCTGTAGCGGCGTGTCAGCGACACCACGTTTTATTGGCTCATAATTCGCGAGGCATCGTAAACACTCCGCAATCTTCGGCGCTATCTTTAAATAGTCCACAGTCAAAATCATGCGTTGCCCGACTATATTTTTCCTCCTTGTTTGACATTTGCGATTTACGTATAGTTTCCTGCTTGTACGAAAACATCTTTCGTTGTAAATAATTGTTGGTGGCGTCAATAATCACGCGCTAGTACAGTCAGTGCGGAAAATACTGTAATTTTTCACGTAATCGGCGTAAAGCGACGCTTCCACGTCAAAATTATGACGGAGCACGCACGCGTATTAATGTAAGAAATCTGTAATCCGCATATTAAAATTGTTTTGTTTCGGTACGAATTAATGTGGAACACGCTTAAGTAATTATTCAGAACCACGGGGCCCCGTGGCTTTACAGGCAATTATTATAATTATTTAACGTGTTTATAATCAGAATAGAAGTTGGATTTTTTTCCACCGACGTGCGCTTGTTTTTCCTTTAATGCCGATTAACTATCTCGGCCTGTTTTAACAGGTTGTGAAGCTTCTTAAATGGCCACGCGTAGCCATATATAGACCGCAGCAGTTGCGTTGTTAGACATCAAAAATGTTGATCGTCTGAATGGGTAGGATATCGAAGGAATTCGAATCACATAAATAGACCTTTATCAATACACGAAATGGCTTGTTATAAGAACATAAACACATTAGGATTGTTAGCCCTGTTGAGCACAAAAACTAATATTTCAAGCTTGTTCGCGTCGGAAAGGACTATTTGTGCTCATTGCGAGCGCCTGCTAAATCATCACAATGTTGTTCTGTGCCCCGCTCGGAAGGACATTGCCTTACTAGTAAGGTTGTCGCGTGACTTATTGTGTTTTTGATATCATAAACGGAATATTCAAATAATGCCAGCTAAACCAAGAGAAAGATTTTTTACAACCAACATATTTTGCTACATTTAAAATGCTTTTCTGCTCTTCTAAGAAAATCATTTCTTTTATTAAAAGCGCCACTATACTAGAATATTAATTAATAATTATGGTTCATAAAAAAAATAAAAAATTCTCTCCACGTGTCATTAACAATGATTTGTCTTTGGCGAGCGGAAACTCTTTGTATGAGAATATTTAATAAAAATATACAAGTGACAACCTTGTATCCGTAGTTGTGAGCGCATTGGTGAGTTGAAGCGAAACGATCTTTGATCCAGGGATGGCACGCCTCAGTGACGTCACGATTTATTCATCCCGTCTGATGAACGCGCTTTCTAATGTTATTTATTGTATGCAGCCATTATATGCTTTTTATGATTCGAATACTCGGCGATATTATAAAGAGGATTACATTGAGCGATACCTCATAATCTAGGTTTATTGAAATGCAAAATCGTATTCATAATAAAGCTACATTTTATCCTATTGCAAATTCCTAACACACAATTCGCTATACGCGGTGGTCTTTATATGCGTCTTCGACATACATAAACATCTCCATAGCTATAATTATGTGTTTAAAATGAATATGATAATGCGAACTAGTTTTTTGAATTATACGATATTGATTGGAAGTAGAGCGTTCGCGCTTTAATTGCTGAACTTAAATTTATAGTGAGACAACTTTTATAAAAGGCCGCCACTAAAACAAGATTTTATCAGATACATATTAAGTGTAATTTCAATATTTTGTTATTAGAAATTATCAACATCAAATAATATTGCAATAAAAGTAGTTTTAATTAAAGGCAAATAGACGGGCGTGTCGTCCGCCTACCAGCTAATACGGTGTGTGTATAATTCAATGGTATAATTATAGCAATTCAATCCGATTATGAATTGTAGAAATGCAAGGTCTGTGAATACTTTCAATTCTTTATTATTTGTCGTGGAAATCTATTGGCTGTATAAAATAATTTTAATTGTTTGTACTGTTAATAGGGAGATAAAAATATTATAAAATAATATAAATGTTATATTGACGGAGGGTGTATATTATGATAGAGAATATTATTGCACACTACAGTTTGATATAAGATTATTTAAATACAACATCAAAATGTATGAACAAAAAATCAAATTGCTATTTACGCTTGCTCAATGCTACTTCAAATTTTAGGTTTATTTATTTATAGCTAAAAATAAAATGAATTAAGAAATATTTCATCAATTCATTTAGGTTCAAGATTTTATGCATAAAAAACCTACAAAAAGTATGTGAAAAAGCAGTCCAAATTGGCCTAAATTTGAGGCAATAACTCATAAGGATGGGAGTGGGGTTGCAGAGGTCTCGTGCTATCTCTCTCTAAGGTCGATCTGTAATGGCGGCGTAGACGTTTTTTTGCTACTGACACGAAGTGGTGACCGCACTGCACCTTATAATAATATAATGTAGTTTTGAGCAAATGGAGCTAAGTAGGTAAAGACAATTACTAACTTGCGTCACTCAACACAATCATGACCTACCATGCTTTACACTTAGATGCAGTGGCGGTAGTTCCATAGAAGCCTAAAAGCCCAGCTTGCCTTACAAAATTCCGAATAAAAATCTTTAATCTTTAAATCTTTATTTACAACAACAACAACATCAGCCCATATACGTCCCACTGCTGGGCACGGGCCTCCTCTACAACTGAGAGGGTTTAATCTTTATTTAACAAAAGCAAAATAAAATATACTAACCCCACAATAAATAATTTTAACTAGACATTACACAATTAACTTACACGTTAATTGGGCTTCTATGGAAGTACCGCAACTGCTTAGAAGATCATACGCTACGAAAAGGGCAGAAGACACATATTAAATTGTGAACATTTTCGTTTCTGCTTAAGTTGAGAAGAGACTACAGAGCTCTATGGCTTCATAAACTAGTGGGCTTTTTGTACATATTTTGAACTACCCTACTTTTATGCTAGTAACGTTTGTTATTTCTTTATAAATGTCTTGTTAAATTGTATATCGAAATTTTTACTGCATAGCTGTAGTAATAAAAATAGCAATAACTTTACAAATAGTTAGTTTTTACGTATGTTTCCCTGATTCGCAACTTTTGGGTGGCATGCACAGTTAAATAGCTATATTTATTCTGCAGTTTTGCATTATTTAGATATCATGTATCGCAAGCCTACTGTTTTGCAAGCGATTAGGTACCTGTTCGACAGGTACACATTTGCATAATTATAAAGGTTAATAATAACGCATACGTTTTATTTGCAACTATGTATGAGAAGTGTTATATTGTCTACCTTCCCTTATTGCAGAGTAGGTACCTACTTCCAGATATTTAGATATAGAAATATTTCGCAAAATAATAAATATTCTTTAATTAATTTCAATTATTAACCGACTTCAAAAAAGGAGGTTATCAAGTCGTCTGTATTTTTTTTTTATGTTTGTTACCTCAGAACTTTTTCCCTGACCTATTACTATCAATTTTAATATTATTAAAATTTATTGTACAATTTGAAGTGAGTCATCGTATTGATTTAGAAGTGTTTAATGGTATACTTGGTATACAGAGTCTGATAAGACCTGTTCCATTTTCTAATGATAAGATGCATGCATGAAAGAAACTTTGAAAATTTACCAATAATGCCTTATACAAATTAGAATACAAGATAGATAATGACAATTATCTTGATGACAATCCATGGTCACCGTTCATAAATTTAATAATTACTGTTTTCAAATATGTATTTTTTTTATTAATGCAGGGATTAAAGTAAACTAAGAATATTTTATTCAACCAATTACAGAAAACAGCGTTCCCTATTACGAAAACAATATCATGAATTAGTTGACATGTAAATAAACAATTCAAGGAATATTTTTTTAATTGCTGCGCTGTAAATAATTTTATAAGAATGTGTACGGAATGCTCGCCCGCATGGAAGACAAGCGGGTCGATATTCGACCGCCAGCCGGGGCTTGGAAGCTTCGGTTTTTTTTATAACGACTATTTGTTAGGCCAATATATTTTTACCAATTTAAAATCATTATTTTTTTCTGCAATTGTTGTTTAATTTTTCTTTTTTGATGTTACAGTAATTTAAAAGCATTGGACTGGACAACTATTTAAAGAGAAGAAGGTACATTTTCATGCGTCACTTCACCTACCATTGTTTTGTAAATTATGTGTAATATTGTTAACTTCGATGTTACAGCATCCGATGTGTTATGGGATCGTCCGTAGTATAATAATATATAACGAAGTCATTTTCTGTCGTCCAAAAATGGTCTTAATAAAAATACTAAAAAATATCACATTAAAATTCTATACTGGAATGGTCAGAGTAAATAGAAAAAATATCGTATTTCCTTAATTAATGCTGTTAATATTTCTGCAGTTTTTACGAGTATTATATGTGGGCACATAAGCGAGTATCCTATTGCAATGGCCTTGATATATCATAAAACGTTCATATGTTATGAATTGGCATCAAAATAAACTCTATTAAAATATTGTGTACCTTTTAAATTATCTACAATTACAACTTTAAATTAATTAAATTAAGATTGTAGCATTGATATTGAATCAACGACTGCTAAATGATCTCTTAATTAAACTGTTTATTTTTGATCCGCACGTTCGCTCAACTCATTAATATATGAGGAATTATGTATGAACATTAAGTGCATTTATATTCATTTGTGTATTCAAGAAATACATTAAGAAATCGCTCCACGGATAAAACGCAACATAATGTAGCTGCAAAACATTTACATGACTCCGAGATAACTCAATTCTCGTTCGATGTTGAATGGCGTTAGAAGAGTCGCTTCTAGAAATAAGTTACAGTGTATCTCCGATATAAATTTATCTAGTACTAGTATTCACGCACGGGATAAAATACTGAGTCCTGCAACTTTTACAAATAATGACTTACCTTTAATATATTAGCCAATAAATGCATTATAAAACACAATCTGCCTTGATTGGACACTCTTGAGCATCGTCCGTGACATTACGTCTATGAGAATTAAAGAGCGGATGGGTTCATTAAGTAGCCGTTCTTTGTGCATTCTAACGTAATCATACGACGAAATTCTTTTTAGGTTTACTCATGCTATCACAGAATTTAAAAATACGATTAGAAGATCTTTAGTTTCTGTTTATTATTTCTAAATATGTAAATAATATAACAATGTTCCATGACTTAGCGATGTTAAACGTGTTGAAAAGTGTCATTTTCTGTGTTAATTATAGGCATTAATATTATCCGATTACATAACTCAAAATTCAGGGGTATTTAAATTCCGGTAAACATCCGCAAGAGCCCAATTCAATTGAAAATTTCTAAGTATCTATGCAGTACAAAAAAAAACCGCATACATGCTATTCTAGTACCAGAGTACAACGTCTCTGCAGTTACCCATTTAATTTAATTAAAGCTGCATTATGTCACTTAATTGTAGTGCAATGACGTCACCAAGGCGTTTGGCACATAACGCATTCGCTCATATTAATTCCGCGACACTCGGCCGGACTTGACATTCATTTGTAAGCCAAGTACAATGGGATGCAGCTGCAATGCGGAGCGCATGCGGACGCGCAAACAACCGCAGACAACCTGATTTAAAGAGGTCAATAGCCAGCACTCCCCTCGGATAGGGTTGGCGAGTTACGGCTTATGTGCGATATACTTCATATGCTTATGTTATGTACTTTTTTGGGTATCAACCTTGTACGCTATAAAGTAAACTGCTGAATGAAATTTTAACGCGGTTTCCACCAATCGACTATTTAATTGAATGATTCATTAAAAGGTTTAGGTGTTAAATTTGTTAAGCTTTTTGTAATTTTGTTATATATAGCGACAATTGCTGGAAGTGACGAGTCAGCTATAAGATTATATACTATCATTTATGCGAGACACAGGTATCCTTTCATGTAACTACGATTAGCAATAAAAAGATTAATATGTCATATAGTATATACTTAACAGATTACGTCAATTGACTTGACAAGTTAATTTACATTGTAAAACTGTCCAATGCTACATGTACATTTAAAGCTTTAAGTCAGCGAATAAATATATGTTAAGCATTAAATATGACAATTATAAACGCCTTTTCATTTTGAAGTCTTGAATACATTGACTATAATAAATGTATGCATAGAGAATACCTTAAGAAAATCTTAAAATCATTTTTGGAATAGTGTTACAAAAGAGATTAACAACAACTACAACATCCCTAGAGAAGAGTAAGTAGATAAAGTAATTGGAGAGTTTAAAGAAGGAGTTTCTAATTCCATAGTCATCGATCGTTAACCCGCACTGAATTGAAATGTAGGTACTATTTAATTAGGGGCGAAGTGAGTCATAAAGGGATTTGAAATTGTGTCATCACTAATTCAAGTAATTACCTACTTCAACAATAAACATACGTGTTATTAACTATTAAACCAAGCCTAAAGTAAAAACTGATGGCAATGTAACACATTAAACATTATTTACTAAACAACACGTGAAAAAATTTCCGTAGTACAATATATATGGGATTACTTCAATAATTCACTACGGCATAATTATAAAGGTATTCCATCAGAACTTGCTAAAAAATGCATTTTTTTTTATTCATTAAATTTTCTTTCACGTATTAATTATGCCATCCATAATGCTCAAATGCTATACTAGTATAACATAAATATCGATTGTAACCATGCACTACTAATGAGACGTTAATCGGGGTAATATGGTAAGTGGTGAGCAATAATTACCACTTTGTTGGTTGCCTAAATAATTCAACTGCCTTAACGTTTACATCTGATTGTTATCGCTTATAAACTCAGTTGAAGTATTGCTTACCATTTGCAAGTACTAATTGTGTGGAGTATATTAGGAGAATTGTTTTTACAAATTTAATTTTGCTACCAGTTTTATTTTAGTCCGCTATGATTGTTACTTCATCACCATCATCACCTCCTTGCCCTGTTCCCAATTTCATTTGGCGTAGGCATGGGGTACACATCCCTATCAGCCGTCATGTCTTCATTCATCCCTTTTTCTTTCATATCTTCAGTATATGATTGTTACTTCTGCCATGACAGCCCCGTGGCGCAGTTGGCTAGACACCAGCTTGCGAAACGAGAGGCCGCGGGTTCGATCCCCGCACCGAGACAAATGTTTGTGTGATCCACAAATATTTGTTTCGGGTCTGGGTGTATGTGAGACCGAAAAGTCTCTCGTAGTTTCTGATACCCACGACACAAGACTTGTATCTTAGTGTGGGATCAGAACTATGTTGGGTGTATTTATTTATTATTATTTATTATTATTATTCTTCATTGATAATATTATTGTTGTGTAATGTGTACGTGTTTTAGTGTTGCCTTGGCGGCTACCCAATCATATTTTTTTTTATAAATTGTATTACAATTATCATCAATTATTTTTCTTTTACATCTCTTTTCGATTTTCTATCGGCTCAGTCACTTTTGTTGTGAACTTCTTTTACATTTAAATACGTGTGTACTAAAATACTATCATAGTTAGAAATGTATTAAACATCGATGTGACTTTAATAAATGATATTCAACAAAAACAAATAATTCTAAGCTGTAAAAGTTGATGTGACAAAACAAAATTATAATACAGCATTGTAAAAGGCCGTTGACGCCGTTTAAGTCAGAATCGTTTCTCATATCACGAGAAAGCCAAGTTAAAAAAAAATAAAAACGCTATAAAACTCAACTTTGATTTGTTGGTTGTATCGGTACATTATCATACACCGGTGACGTGATACCGTATGATTTATTACTCACGAAAGTGGAAGGTGGACTTTGGTTCGTGCCACATCAGGCGTAGTAAACTGCCTCGTTTTCAACGTAAACAAATTTAATGAAGTGAACAGAGTAATAAAATTGGAGATGTCGTTAAATTTGGTTATTGGGAATATATTAAGGATAACCTTTCATCGTAGCCTAGTTACGCATGCATGCAATCAGAAGTTGAAGCTAAAAATTGTGATGAAATTTTCTGTGCTTGCCAAGAATGATTTGATATTTGAAATTTCGTGTCCCATTCTTGTTACTTATTTAGCATACGAGTATAAAATTTAATATATTCAAAGTTCTTGTCGGTACTCCATCAAGAATTCCATCGCCATCATTCATAAGATTTTAAACAAGACTTATGGTTTCAGTGAGTAATTTCTCGGAATTTACTACATCGCACTCGCACCCATTCATATCTTGGTTGAGTTTCACACGTTTCATGCGATGTGGCGACTAGTTTATAGCACATGTAAATTATACTCCTTATGCACACATTTTCATGTTAATCCGCCATTCGTTTCCTTTCATAAAACGAATCTACATTTCATCACTTATAAAGAATGCAATTAAATAAGTTACATACAGTCAATTGCTTTTTTGTATGTAATGAATACGGTAAGCTATCAAATTATATAGGCAATAAAAAATCGCGCAACAACAGCAATCAACGGTTTAATTATATATACACAATACAGGCTAGTATCTCAAGTTACAACAAAACGGTAGCTTGTTCAGATCACTGCATTATTATTGGCCATAAAACGCTATTTATTATAGCACAACCATTATACATTGTGGACATTATGACAACTATTATTGAAATGGATGACTTTATTCATGATAAACGGGTCAAATGATATCGCGAACGACATAATAATGTTCGATTTAATTAGTCTAAATGTTTCCATTACTGTATGATCTGGCTTTACTACTTCATTCTACCGTGTTGCTTATGTACGGGTTATGTAAACTTTTATATCTTTAATAATAAAGCCCTTTTCTTGTAATTGATTTATGCAGAACAAATTGATAGGAGGCAGGTCAGGGATCTTTACGTCAACTTGAAAGTACATAAATGATTTTTAATAAGTTACTGCTGCTGATTTGACAAGGTAAGATAGAGTAGTTCTAGAAGTCGAGGGAATATTCTGTTTTGGAAGTTTGGCGGACAAGGCAAAATTTTCATGATTCTAGTACTGTTTACTGAACTATTTATTGGTATAGGTAGCCTTGAGAAAGGAATTTAACAGAGTAAATTTTAAACAATTGTAAAAATTTCTAGGAAATATAATTACTTTAAGATTTCTTATCGTCTATAATCTATATAGGAATACCTAAACTAATACTAAACTTGGTTGATGCATAAATATCACGTGAGCTTATGAATATCGCCCACACCTAATCTCCAGGGGTCCCTAAGATCACGGCATACAAGTACCTACTTTGTATTGAATTATTTTCTTAAAATATTCGTTTGTTTTTGACTGGAACTTAAACCTTTTCTTTTATGTCGGAGATAACTGCCCATAAAAAAGCAAAGATCACTTGACCTACTGAATAAAGATATTTAGTATTTACATCAGTCGCTACAATTAACTACACGAATAAGTTAAAACATTGAATCTAAAGAATCAATGGGAGTTAAAAAGTGTAGGATTGCAAAAACCAATTTTACAGTAGGTACCTACATAGAATTCACTCAGTAGGTCATGACCGTTCAAAAATGGCAGAAATATATTAGAAGGCCAGACACACACGTCAATAAATAACCGCAGTAGATCTTGAGTACAAATTGGTATTGAATACTTAGTCGATCACTTCAGAGAAAACAAGATGTCATGGAGATAAAATACGAAAGTTAAAAACTAAAAGGTCGACTTATCATAACACTCTTATCGCTTATGTCAACTACTTAAATATATGTCTCAATTCTCAAAGTGGCTTTACTATTCAACATTTTGTTTCCACTACGGATTCAAATGAAGTAATTGTAAATTCTATCACGTTTTAAGATTAAGGTCTCGGCTCGCTGACTGATATGATTGAGCTGGGATTCAAGATCGGTTGGCGTCGCCTTGGACACGAGTCGCTTTTATATATTCCGATGCTGCATTCTGGTGTATTACTAAGTTTTTGAACTTTCAGCCTTGGCAGGAAATTTATTTATCGGTTATTATGGACTGAGTATTAATTCCATTCCATTGCGAACTATCTCTTGAAATGGAGCTAATTACGAGACTGTAATATAAAATTATGTTAATTAACCACACTAGGACTTAAAAGTCTATTTTTTCTTCATCATTTTTTTGGTCCCTATCCCACCACACACTCACCACTATAACTCCTGTGCTCCAGGATCAACAGCAGCACGCACAGTATTGACGCTGAGCAATGAAGCTCAGCGGATCTCAGGGGACCTAAATTTGTCATAATCATTTTTTCTTCATCTACCAAAAAAAACAGGATTGACGATCTCCCAAAGATAGCGGAAAACTGCGCTTCTAACAGAGCTTTTGGATATCTGCGATGAAGGCCAAAGTCTATCAGTGCACGTCTTTTGGCTGATGACGTTAGTCCAGCAATTAAAATCTCTATTTTCACCTTAACATGATGCAATAGAAGACATTACGTAAAACTTGACAATCCTCTTCAATAGTTTCGCTGCATCGACGTAATATGGAAAATAAAAGCGTTTTACTTTTAAAGTTTATCTCGAAGAGCGTAGATCATTGTCGGGAGCAATAAAGCGTTCTCGGTAGCTCGCCGAACTGGTTTCATGAATGCTCACTACGTGATTGTATAACCAGTGTGAGCATTGAAAAATGCGGCGAAATTTTCGCAGTCCACATATGGATAGCGCGGGGGAAATTAAAGATGCAATCTGACTGTAACCTTATATAAAAGGAAAGTTTTAGATTAATAGTCAGACATGTGTTTGGAAGAGAAAACAACTCATTTTAAAGATTCTTTTCACTTAATCTTTTTTTAATGTAGGAGATAGGACAACACTATCCTTCTTTACAAAATCTAGGGTCAAAAGATGCTGAATTTAAAAAGAAAAGAATAAGAGCATTGATAAGAAGAACGATGTAATAGGGAAAAACAACTGCTTCTTGCGTTGTATACTGCCTTTTATGATTTACGTATCAGTATATTTGTTTAAGTAATAAAAAAATTATAGAGTTAATAAACATATTTTTTCGGAATTCCAAAGTAAAATACAATAATTTTTATTTGTTTTTACATGTCATGCTTAATACGGCAATAACAGCCTTGAAATACAATATTCATTCATTAAAAATATGCCCAACAAATACAAAATAAGCAATAAAATCTAATTATATGCACAAATTAAATCATTCTTATACCGTCGAGTGCCATTAAATTAGTAAAAATTTTACTTTTAAATAAAGCTAGCGGTAAATTTTATTACTATTTAAATTTCTCTGCTTTAATTGGAAAAGCTTATATTTGACCCTTTCGTTGTTTTAAATTGTTAATTAAAAACATAACGTAGGTGAACTCACCGCCTATAGATCTTCTAATAAACTAACATCTGAGTAATTGCGTTACCAAGAAATGATGCCTATTAAACAACACAATTTATATTCCCGTCTCGTTTGCCGACAATAGAGTAAAACAAAAACGACACACACGCCACTGAAAGTTATAATTACTTGAGACTTTCTACCAAACACCCAAAACCCTCAGCAATTATACAAAGTCTGCACAGGATGTGCATCCAACGCCTAGACGAGAAACGCTCTATCTTCATATTAAGTACACGCGAGTTTGATCTCTATTTCACAAACAGTAAGGTCTTTTTTGTTTTACAAAAATGTCATAGGAATTTTCAGCAAGGATTTCCCCCTTAGAGCTAAGTCTGAAATATACGCTAGCGACACAAATAAAATAAGTGCAGTCTGCCGCCCACACCGCAGTGGGATTAATCGAGTCTGTCTTGTGATGTTTTAATTAAGAACATTCTTATTTTTTACTGTCTCGATACAAATGCGAGAACACTGTTCACCCTACGCGCTGCTTTTTTGAAGTCTAATAATAATCACAGGCGAATAAACAAACATCAGTTATGAAGTCCCGGAAACAATTGGCTTACACAGCTTTAATTCTTTCCTAGTCATTATTTACATTACAAGCCCACGTGTTAATACTATAACAGGATGTTTGAAACGCCCAAATTGCCTCGCTAAGGAGGTACATATTTCATTTCCTATAAGAAATTATTTGTGAGTATGCGTGTTTGTAGATAAGCTGGCTGCCGCTTCGCCGGCGCGCACACAACCAAACTCAAAGCGTTATTTTGATAATATATTAATGTGAAGTGGTCGTATATTCTCATGGCAAGAGGAGAGGGCCGTTTTATTTTTGAAAATGACTCCATCACTCACAGATAACGCTCTCGAAGCGTCACAAAAAATTGTAATGGCCGGTATTATGTGTCACGTACAATTTTAAAGGAACTAAATATTGTTCAGCGGTTTCGAGGGATATTACAGTGACTTTATTGTTTGTTGCGCGATAGAAACTACGCAATTGATTTACGATACTGAATATTAGAGACAGTTTTAAATATCGAAAATTTTATGACATTATAGAACATAATTCATGTTACACCTACAGCTGCTAGACGGGTTGTTTTGCATTTGAGCAGATGAGTTTTGCATCAGCCATTAATATTAATTTCTCGAAATTAGGTGGAAATAATAAAATAATTTGTAACAAATTTATTTATGACCGACCGCTAATAAACTTGATTTTTTAATATCTGCTCCGTCATAGAGGACGTGAATGTAGATATAGCGATTAAATTTTATGAATTAATAAAATAGATACGCAATAGTTGATTGATTACCTCAACGAATATAGAAAACAAATTAATTTATTAATTAGTAAACGCGAAGTAATTGTTTTACACGGAAATAAAAAATCAATTTATATTATGAAGAATTGAATAAATGTGTACTAATTCTCATTACAGCGCTACTAGGTACTATTTTACACACGGCGCTATTTCGGAAATTGGCTATCAAAAATCTTTTCTGTATATTTTTCACCCTAAAACAGATTCTATTACAAATGAAATAACGTATATATTTCGAAAGCAGCCGGCCGATTTCTGAAGATATTATACTAGGTCGCACAATAAAAGAGCTTTTAAAAACATCGTTGGTATCTTGGCGGACGCACAGACGGTCGTGTTACGCGTTGTTTTGAAAGCGCATAGACCGATTACGATTACGTTTCCAACGAAGTGTCGACTTCGGGTTACGTTTTATACCGTCATTTGAATCTCTCGCTCGGATGTTTGGTCCGAAACGCTCGTTCATTAGCATTTTATGACTGATACGACCGATAAAAGTGTAATAAGACGCATTCAGCGGGTCATATGATGTGATAGACGTTCCGGCCCGGCCCGCTGCCACTCTTCGGAGGAAGTTGGCACTCTGTTATTGACTATTCTCATTGCGATCGACGCATTCCGATTCACTGAATGGGAGCTATTGTACAATCCACGTGTTCCGATGCCGGCTTTGTTAGTTTAGTGAGTTTGAGAGCTAATATCCGAATGTAATGTCGGCACTAAACGTCGAATGCGAGTCGACCGTACTATGACTCACCAATTGTTGCAAAACTTACGCTCTCGTATTTCAGTTATCTGTGCGTGTGCTGTTTGTGCAACAAATATTCAACGCTACGCAAAACTGAAAAGTAATATGAATTGGTGCAATAAAAGCGAATTATCTCGAGTATAAAATAATTCATTTGTATAAATAAACATAAAATTTAAATTGCTATAAAATCGTTCGCCACTTCGCAGGGTGCACGTTGCATCGTAATTGCTTCATCGTCGCGTTTGTGAAAACATATATAAGTGGGCATTCTCATGTTCTAAATATCGTATGATATCCGTTAGTGAACGTTGGGGAAATATTAATGCGGCAATTCTGTACGGCGCGGAAGTCCTTTTGACACTTGAATGTCCGACAGTAATCACGGGAGAATTATATTGTCTTTACATCCAATTGGACACTTGGCATTCAGAATTCAAAGTCAAGGTTTGGGGCCAGGTGGGACATTGGGCCATCTGCCGCAACTATCGATTGTCCACGTTGCGATCCCGACGCTCACACCCCTGCGCACGTGAAGTCAAACAAACCAGGGGCGGCAGAGATCGTAAACTTTTTTTAGAAATTCTCTCAACAAAACGCGAATCATAAAAGTAATTGGAGCCCATTCATATTAATAGACGTTTACGATGTCTCCACCATAAAACAGAGATTGTCATCGCTTCTTACGCAATATCAAATTCCTATGGACATTTTGTATTAATTCGTTTTGTTTGTTCAACAGTTTTATTGCAGATTATTCATGTTAACCGGATATAGTGTGTAGTATATAAAATGAAATGTTTCTTACATTTTGGCACGTATTTTAGATGAGTGTAACGTTTCTATTGCGCTTCGATGATAATATAACAATGATATTTCGATAATATTAAAGAAGTTATCACTCGTTTGATATCCTTAGGGAGTATACTGTTATGACGTAGTGTATATGCAGCGTCATTTCCCCGATCGCTGATAAATAGAAAGGACATTAGGCTCCGCAGCTGTCGCCCGACGCCTCCTCAGGGACGCCGGCAATTTTCCTACCCTTAGTTTAATTCGAATCCCGAAAGGTTTTCCTCGGAATATTTATTATTATATCTTTATTAACGTTCCCGTTTCGTTTCGTCCCGTTTATTGCGAATAAGATTTGTGTTCCGGACTTGTTCTGCGTGCGTCCATACTGATAGTTTTTATGTGTTGTTTTATGTTGGAAAGCTAATAAAATATGCACCTGTCTAATAAATATGTTCGCGAACATGTGGCGATAACAGAGTTCCACTATTGTAAATTATCTTTGTGGGCGGATAAGTTCAGATTTTAAGAATTTGCAGTTAAGAAATAACATCGTAAAGGTGAGTCCAATGTTGAAATGAAATAAAGCGTAACAAATAAATGAAACAATAATGCAGTGTTCGAACACGCAGCAGATACGAAATGCTCAATTTCAAGACGTATATTCGCTCTCTTGTCTTATTATATTTATTTATGTTTTGGCGATGCAACGATTTCAGCGACCAAGTTTTCTTAACTGCCTGTGTAATTAATATCATGTTAGGTAGCTGCGTAAATAAAAACACAAAAAGTTTTATTTTGAGTGCAATTAACGAACAATAACAATTTCTTTAATGTGAAAAATTACCAACACATTTAAGCGGCTAATTAACACACGGCTCGTTATAATTACAGCTTTGCCGGGCTTGAACAACTGCATAATAAATACCAACCAGTAAATTAAATATTACGTATAGATATTGCATTTGGCGAATGTAAATTTGAAAGTGTTGAATGAAATATCGTCTGGCGTCGCGAGTCGCACATACACGTATCTAATAAGTAATCTAATTACGCGCGTCGCTGTGCCTCCTAATATTTTATTCGTACCCTCTCTCGGCTGTTTATATCGGCAATATTTTAACTCGAAACGCAATATCGTAACGTAATTTAAAACGAATTAGTTTACCCCTGCCGGGTACGAAATTTGAATAGCGCACGGTTGCTCGCGCCCCATCCGATACCTGCCTTTAAAAAACAAAGGGAGGGACGTCGTTGTTATATTTTATAATTTCACTCCGCCCCTACCGTAGCGAGATGCGCAAATGTTTTTAAAGAATAGACCCCCTAATGTAAGGGAACGTCTAGGTAGAGAGCTTTCGCGAAAAAATGGCTTCTTTTATCTGTAAAAAATAATGTTTTCTCAGATGTGGTTCGAGATGCGAATGCTAATGGCTTAGTAGCTATTCCTGAGGTCAAGGGTCGATATGAATGAGAGAGTACGTGGCGTTCCATATTTAAATCAAATTGTTGGGGTAAAGAAAGTCTCTTTTTTGTGGCCAGTATCTGTAAAGATCTTTTCTAATAAATAATGAATCCTGAATTTACTATACCTACTCGCCTTTTTACCAGTTTTATCGTTTATTGGCATGTTAAGTAAGATAAAGCAAAACAATACAATACAGCTTTTACAAACAGACTTGCACAACTATTACATATAAAATCCTTTCAGAAATGCTCTGTACTTTTTTATATTTACCCATCTGAAATTAAATAAAAATTTCAACATAGACTAACAATATACAGCCTACTAGTTTTGCGTATATCTGCCTAAAGCTAAATGGTTATCAATTCGCATCGGAACATAAATGGCGGACATTGTCCAACAATGGCGGAGGGGTGGGGCCGTAGGGGTGATGCGGGGTTGCAAACATGCAAATTTAATTTGTTCCTATGCAGGCGGTCGCCTCCGACAGAGCTCGTTAGCCGTACCATTGTGTTATTAATTCAACTATATAATTTATGACGATACAATTTCCAACGTCTGCATTGTGGGTGCATAAATTGTTTTAATTGAAACTTAATGCGGGCAAGATATTGATTTAAATTCCTTGTCTGAGCTTCATGTAATTTTGTCAATAACTTACGGATTGCTCGTCGTGTTTTCTTTTCCGACTGGATTGCGGATATTAACATCGCTACCAATATAGATGTCCCTCGTTCCTTGAATTGCCTATGTATATCAGGATGTCTTCTACGAAAATTTACAGTTATAGTTTCGTATTTCATTGCTAATCAATTTACTAGACGAAATTTGATGCTATGTGTTCAAACGAATCAGTATGTGGGTAATAAATTCAATGAGGTTTAACAAATCGATTGCTTTACTTTGATGCTGCAGTTTTTTTGTAGAGACCATGACTTTCAGTATACCTACAATAGTCATCACTAGTTGGAGTTGCAATTACTTTGTCTCACATACAAAAGTATCTAAGAGATTACACGCTATGTGTTGTGTCGATTTATTTATACTTAATATTCCTTTAGTAAGTTAGCACGTATGGTTGTGGCATTGGCATTCGACGCCAAGCGCAGTCCGCCTTTGTACGGTACAGCTCTCGCGATATGAGCTAATGTAAGTAAAATTTCGTTCCCAGCGTTTTGTTTATGTGGAAATTCCCTATCGATTGGTATTCACGTTTGATCCGATACTAAGAAATTATTAAATACACTATAAATAAGAGTTATTTAGTTTCTTTGTCTTAATCGAAGCATTTAACATAATTTATACCAAATGTATGTAAGTAGACAGCCCCGTGGCGCAGTTGGCTACACCAGCTTGCAGAACGAGAGGCCGCGGGTTCGATCCCCGCACCGAGACAAACGTTTGTGTGATCCATAAATGTTTGTTTCGGGTCTGGGTGTTTATGAGACCGAAAACGTCTCATGTAGTCTCTGATACCCACGACATAGGACTTGTATCCTAGTGTGGGGTCAGAACTATGTACGTAACTATGTATGTGACTGTTAGGTGTATTTATTTATTTAGGCTAAGTCCTTTACAGAGAAAAAAATGTAATGATCGCAACTAGCTTTTAATACAAAATACAAGGAAAATCGTGACTCTAGGCTAGAAGTACTATGGCATCATAAGTCAACTTTTTTCTTATATTGACATCGCAATCATTTTATTAACACTTGAGCTATGTCTTTTCGGCCAGTAGTGCTTATGCAAAGATCAACTACTCACAAATGTCGGCTTTTCCGATTGTTTTTGCTTTCTGGTTAATGCCTATAAATAACTTTAAGTGCATTGATGAACTATAGAAGAGATACCTACACTTAGCGTTGATTGAATACGGTAAGAATTCTTTGTCTCGAGACCAAAACTACTTAGTTCTTTGTCACAATCTTTGTAATTACACTTTTTTTTTCTTTTTTTTTTCTGGCACGGCAAAGTGACTCCACTGTACCTGATGGTAATTACTTGTGACTAATTATAACTATAGGCGCGCGGTCGAGAATTTCGGCGGTCGCAGGTTCAAACCCCAGGCACACACCTCTGACTTTTCGAAGTTATGTGTGTATTCACAATGAATTATCACTTGCTTTAACGGTGAAGGAAAACATCGTGATAAAACCTGCACACCTAAAAGTTCTTAGGAATTTCTTAGGTGTGTAGTCCGCCAACCCGCACTAGGCCAGCGTGGTGGACTAAGGCCTAAACCCTCTCAGTTGTAGAGGAGGCCCGTGCCCAGCAGTGGGACGTATTTGGGCTGATGATGATAACTAATTTTGTTTATGACTGTTAAAAAGCTTACGACATGGACTAAAGTGTAATCTATCGTAGAGAACGTCGTATAATATGGTTATCATTTACCACTATTTGTTACTTAAGAAACTAAAAAAACCGACGTCCATATGTCGTTTGGTACTTAAAAAAATATCGTATTGCAGTCACGCATAAGTTCGTATTCCGATACAGTAATTCAATTCAACGGCCGTTCTTATAAATCATTCATAAAAAGATCTTTGTTATCGTTCAAAGTACTTCATTGACAAGCTTTAATTTGAGCAATTTTAATGAACAACTTATTATAAATAAGAATTTATTCAAATTGTACAGCATATCCTAAAATTACCACTATTAAATTTTCAACACTTAAATATTTTAAATTTATTGCACGTTCTAAATATTCAACATAATATTAATATATCCGCGTATTACTTTGTTTCATGCATGAAGCAAATATTCAAAATTAACTCGGCGCATATTCGGTCCCAAAAACGGCAGCATTATCATTTTAAACGTGCGCCGCTGAGGCACCTTATCCAAAACTCCTCACGAGACCGAGTAAAGGTTGTTTTCATAGGCACTTCGTAATTGTCAGTTTAGAGCGTTTTAATTACATAGGCCCTATTCCACGGGTGTAATGCGCCCTTAAGAGCCCAAAGGGCGTCGAAGCCCTTATACGCTTGTAAACTATGATATGGCCCCGTAACCGCGCGCCTACGTGCTTAAAATTCCCAGTTTAATATCGCCGAAATTACTATGTTAAATGGTTTAAGTTGTTAGTAAATTATGATTGGCGTTTACTCATTATAATGCGCGGATGGCATTCTTCATATTTAAAGTTGCGTTGGTTTTGTAAAACAAAGCGTTGTTTAATACATGAATTTTTCGCATGTACTAATAACAAACAAAAATATGTTACGTTAGCGTCTGCGTTACAATGTACATGTTCAAACAATGTTGGATTGTTAGAGTGTGTGTTTTTGGGATTCCAGCAGTGTTACGCAACCCGGTGTATTTCATTTAAGAATCTTAATATTAATTACATATTTAATAAAGTAGAGAATGTCTAAACGTAATTAAGGGGCGTTTATAATTCAAGAATGTACTTAATATTCCCCCATCCCCCGCCCCTCGTTATAAGTCGAGTGATTAAATCGAGCCTCTCTCGCATTCTAACCACGACTCCGTCGAACGAGCACCATCGCCACTCCGCAATTATAATTAAAAATTAATCCAACGACCAAGGAAAGTTTTATACATTTTTCATGGTTAATTTTTGAGCTCAAATCACGGCCTTAACGTGATTAAACCGAGTTGGGGCCTTGAGAATTCTTTGGTTGTATCTTTTACTTGCCACGCCTTGAATCTTTAACGCTACAGATCAATAAGTAAAACATTGTCCTAGGACCGTAGAATTCATATAGAATATACGAAATTAGTCATAGCATGAGTAAAATCATCGGTAAGCACACATACGAAGCCTGTTATATTCATAAAGCAACACGGCAAATAGCCGAACGCAGTTATGTTAATGCCGGACCTCCCTCACCGGGCCAAAAAAGATAGGATTGCAAATTTGCGGCCGACAATTTATGATGGCCGTAACTCCCCTCTGGGGCGTGGGGGTAAAATAGACCTATTGGCATTTGGGTGAGCTAGCCGCGCTCGTAGCCGGTCAAAATGACCCTAAACATTTTATTTGGTAGCATCGCTATTCACGTAACGTGTTGGAATTGCGTAGACTAATCTTGAACCTCCATTAAGGGGTGTTTTTCGCCTTTCTCGTATGAATGTTGCTCGGGATTACACACGTTCGTACGGCTTTAAATCAGATACACCGTGTTGGAACAATTTGTAATTCATGAAAAAGTTTTTGTTATACCGTATGTGAATATTTTGGTCTATATTTTGCATACTTATCAAATGTTATTGGGTTATTAACAATGCTATTCATTATTAGGCTTACAATCAAATTTGTAAATTTAATAGATTATTCAAGATCTGAAATATTTCAATAGCTGTTCCCGTCTAACAGTTAATCTCGTTACTCCTTGCAAACATTTTTTTCTATTATTTAAATTATTCTTCCGAAAGTTTCAATTTTGTATGTGTGAAAAGGCACTTTATGAACTTGAAATATCAAATAATATAAAAATTTAATTTCCGATGTACACTATACATGGTTTACAGGAAAATAATCCCCAAGGTCCAATACAAAATCCTAGTATCAATACCTAGTATAATAATCCTACAGTTGTCTGTAAGAAATCACATACAGCCATAAGACCGCCGTTTGTTGCACTCTATTTTTATTTTCTATTTGGTTTATTTTTAAATCATGTTTTTGTTCATTTTTGTGGTAGGTATACAAAAAAGTGTGATAAATAAAAATTAAATAAATAAAAGGTATTTCTCTCAAAAACCTCTTAAACATGGTAAGCAGGTAATCTATTGGCTCTCGATAAGCTGGCAATGTTACATAGGTAAAAGATTACCAAAGGGTGCATGAAATTATGCCCGCTATCCCCTCGAATCCCAATTTATTGCCAATCGATTAGCAGCAGCAAGCGAGCTTTGTTTAATTGAAGTGCTGGCCTGATTGGATTAGCAGAAGCCATGCGGGTGGAACGCTTCAACGCCCCAACAGCCAGAAAGGAAAAGTAAATTGCTATTTGGGCTTGTAATGTGTCGGTTGGAATGTTCAAAATACAAGTAGTTTTACCGCGTTTACATTAAGTTTATTTTTTTATATTTATCGATCATTTCATATGGATATTTTTTCACTGTAGCGTACAAATTGAAAAAAAGGGAAGTTTTCGTTAATATGTAAATATTAGTGAAAAAGTAGACCTTACCATGAGACGATTTAAATTTAAAAAATCTTTAATTTTTACCAAAATATATTCAACCTAGGTAAATCTATTATTGTTATTTACTTATTTAGGGAAGCACTGCCGTATATTAAAACTAGGGTTAAGTGCGTATTATAAGATATAAATGCAATTTTCGTACATTAAATAAGTTTAATATACGAAAATTACCTTCATATCGCATCCCTTTATCAATGAAAGTGTTAAAAAATTGTATTTAGGGGAAAGTGTAATTTTTAATGTTTATGTATGCTACAGGGTGTTTGTTAAATAAGCGCTTATCTGTATTCCCACGTCAATATTTCCCCGAATGTAAATATGACACCCCATAAACTGAATGTTTTATCGCCTGACACTACCATTCCAATTTATTCTGGTCATTTTTGTCTACCTCGAGGGTGTCCAATTTTTAGGGGAGAATTTATTGGTTCTATTATGACTTTTTTGGTGGCACCTTCGAACTAGTTTAATCATGTCAATAGATGTGTATCCGACTTAATCTTATGAACAAAAGTTGTTTAACATTGCCACTAAACATTACTGTCGGATGAGCTAACAACCACTGAGAATATGACTTTTATATAGAGTGTTATTTTTACATATATTTTGTAGAATAGATTAAAAATAGAATATAACCAAATTCATATAGGTACTTAAAGTTGTCTGTCACGTATAAGTGGACACGTAAATTTGTTGTATGCGAAAGTGTTACCTTTGATTGCACCGATAAGATAGTATTAAGTGTGAACGAACACGTAAAACTAATAAATTCGCATCAAGTTTACAATTTATCAAGTAGATACAGATGCGTATCGTGGTAGTTGCCTTCCCGCATTGTAATCCGACGTTTAGGACACTACACCCGGAGTCACAAAATATTCCGATCTCGTACAGAAGTAACGCCCTCCGTCGCCGGCCCCCACTATTTATACCTCCGTTATTGGCACTTCTTCAATGTCAGAAGCACCCTGCGCTTGTCCCCCGATCCCCTAAATGCCGCAGACGCCCCTCCGTATCTCCACTATACATTACACAACACAACGAGGGCTATACGAAATTATATCAATTTTATTGTGAAATTACAATTGCAGATTTGACACTGCCTTATTGGTTAAGGGTTGTGGGCGAGGATTTTTCTGAACTACATTGTACGCATTAATATGTCGGCCGCACACTCATTGAAAGCTTGTCCTCGACGTAGATACATATCGCAATGTAAACAAGGAATTTATCGCGGTTCAGCATCCGGTCGGCTTATACTAAGAAACATGCAAAGCAACCGGTTAATAATGAAAAATGTAGATGTGTAGTTTTAATTAAGGCAGGGCCGACATCCCACCAAAGAGATCCATTGATGTATAAAACGGTTTATTTTATCGATTATCAAACAGTGCGTATTTTAAGATTACAGACGTAAGCATTAGGCACTATTTATACCGAATGATTGAGCTGTAACACGCGTATCATGTTTGAATGCTCCCGATGAAAATAAGCAGTATACGCGTATGGACATCATAATGTGCACCTAGAAATTGTTTTACATTTTTAAGTTTATACGGCTCGTTCAATTCATATACACGAGGCGAATATTTATACATTCACGTCCACTGATTGAGAAATTAATATCCCACAACGCCATCGTAGATTACGTGAATTAATTGTAACCTGAATTCTTTAGTTTTAAATACTAACACAAAATTTTATTATCGGAGGCGTTGTATAAACTAAATCGAACCAATGAACATTATGCGCGTAGATATATTTGCAGACTTGTGAAGACCCTAACGCCCTGAGTCATTGTGTGGCCATTTGAAAGCAAAGCTTGCGGTTAGTATTTATGTTACATCCGCACAGAATAAAATTTCCTACGCATAAATAATAACCGGTGGCAAGCGGGTATAAGTAAGAACTCGTGGGTGGTAACCGCTGTAATTAACAATACTTGATTACAGTTTTCCAAGGTTCATTTCCATAAAACGTAGGCAATACGAGCGACTCTTAGATTAAATCCATAATTCATGTTCGCAACGTGAAAGCAACATGAGAATGACATCGCAAATGCCATATACCTAGATAAAATCATTAAAATGTTTTAATTATTAATTCAAGTTGAACGCACTGTAAAAACCACTCGGCAGTCGGCTGACCTCAAACGGCGGACGCGTCAAAAATCCACGGAACGCACAATTAAGCTCCAATACAATAAACCCACATTTTAATACCTTATTAATGGCGATTAAATTACTTTGAATGTCACTGTAATTGGACTTGTACACTTACATATAAAGACAATGCATTTTTTATTAAATTGCAATCGAATAGCGGAATGCTATCTTCAGACGAAGTCTATTTGTGACTCAAACATTTCGATGAAAATAGTTAAAATAAACTAATATAATTTTATTTCGATCATTGATTTTTAAAGTTTATTCAAAAGTGTTGTATCTATTCGACTCTATAGCATTCTATGTTCTATACGATACATAGTAATACGAAGCGATCCGAACAATACCGAGTGAGGTATCGTGTCATTCGCAAGGCCCACAAAGGTGAGACTCCCCACTCCAGCGGTATCAAGATGTGTATCTGAGATTTACGTGGCGCGCTCTACCCGCGATGCTATCTCTCAGATTAATGCGCGTGAGTCGCGTAGACCCTAACTGCCTGTAGGTAACATAACTCCCGACCTTTACCTGTTTCATTGTGAAGCGCTTTATTTACACGCCTCCAATGAAATTTCGATCACAGATATCGTGGTGTTAGACGATTTTTCTATCAATCTAATTTAAATTCTATGTGGTATTAAGTAATTGTTGGCCGTATTGGGTATAGAGAATTTATACATAAATTGTTCTCAAATATTATGTGTAAATACACTTGATAAATGGCAGAATCGTTTTTAAAAACATCATGATTTTCGTTGGCTTGTTTTGAAAAGAAAAATGTACATGCTGAAATATTGAACACAGTAAAATATTTTTAATGCTCTGCTCAACGTATTACCTACATAAATAAATTGGAAAATGTATCAAACGCACTGTGTTATAATGTTACAAATAGTTTTCATTTATTACCATAACAACATCGCTCAGTGTGCGAAAATGTCAGTAAATCACCTTCAAGCGTGTCGCTCGGCTTCCTCGTACGTGTGTAATGCGCTACTTTGGTCAGCGAGCCAATTTGTTTTTATTGAGACTACCCCCGAGTTATGCAAACTGGTCGGAAACGCTGAGCCCGCTGTAAACAAACTTAAACGCGACCAATTTCCTGTGAGCCCCGGCAGTAAGCACCGGGCGCGTATCCACAATCAAAAATAGGGTGGAACGGGTCAAGCGTTGCTGGCAGAGGTGGCCAGGTCTACCTTTAATCTCGAAGCGAATGTTTTCACAAGCGTCTGCGTTTCGCCTCCGAGGCCGCGGTCAGACGTGTGTAAACAATACTCAACGTTAATAGAGATATAAATTGTACGCATTCCATTTAATCCCTTTGAGAGCAATCGGCACCTATGCGTTACGAAATAGCTTGTTATCGCGGCGAGCACATTTCTGCGTCGCTTGTGAACTTTTGGGATTCGGCGTATTATTTACACTGTCCGAAACAAACGTCAGATCAAACCTGTAATTCACCGCGATACTAAACCAACAGCTTTCGATGCGAAATCGTAAAGTGCCCACTTTATTCTGAAGTTCGTACGAGTGGAGTACAAAATTGATATGCTTCAATAAACTGTCTAGAGCGTAACATTAGCATCATTCGGTACCTAAATTTCAAATAGCAGACGAATAAAATAAATTGTAAGTAGCGAACTGGCAGACGACACGGTATCAATATTAGCATAATGTTTGGCGTGAGCCGAGCGAGCTGAAGCTTTCTCAAAGTTCGTCGGACTGAACAATGCCTTTCGCATTCTCGACGCTATTGAGTCACATCGCTGAGAGTGTTATGTACTAATAACAGCCTGTGTAACGGCTCGCTATGTGCTTATTGTACAACTTGCCCCAACACCGGGGTCGTCTAATTTATAACACTCTTGAGAACTATTCCGTTTATACGTAAATTGTTCCGCAAAGTCTGTTGTTCTGTTGCTTTTATGAATACTCGGGCCCATTCGCTATATAAAACTACAAACTTTTACATTAAATTTTAAGATAATGTTTGAAAATAATCGCTACAGTTTTTGTATCAAGAATTAAGCGTATTACTCATATTATTATTCCTTTACAGTTTGATGTACAAACCCAATATATCAAACATAAATTGTGCAATAATACTACGCTCAAAATTTACTCATAGTAGAAAGGAGATTTAGTTCGGAAATAAATTGTCTCACGGACAAGTTCCAACAAATTTGCATTAAATGATTTACATGTACATTTGTATTATTTAGTATTGGAACTATACTATAAATTATCAGTCGTCAATAAGATTTACTTGTGATTACAACCATTAATCTCTCGCGAGACCAACGCTGCATATTAAAAGAATCAAGCTTTATAAAATAAATTATGAAAATACTCAATGCGATTGCCACATAAATAATTCAGATAACAATCAACGCGGTACACATAATTAATACAATTTCCAATTATCACTTGCGAAGAAAGCTTGCAGTTGAATGAACAAATAACCGCATTTACATAACAAATGTGAAATTATGTAGGTTATATTCAACCTGAATCGTACTGCCGATAAATGTGACTACTTTCTTGATATAGTTAATAAATGATTTGGCACGTACAATATATTAAATGTTAAACTGGCAACTTTATCTATCAGATATTTCATATTGAAATGATAGATATGAACAATTGTCAAATCGTAACTTTGACAGACAGAATTAGGTAGGTATATATTAGTTATCGCTGAAAATTTAACAATTAGGGATAGCTGATATCTATCTTTGAGAAGTTTAGACAACTAAAACCTTTTTTGAAGATGTTTAGTCCAGTCTAGTTGATAAATTTAAGACATGGTAATAAAATTAAGGGTGACAATAGTTTAAACATTTTTTAAAGTCGGACCGCCAAGCACATACATAGATGGCGCAAATAATCTATCAGAGCATAAACAAAAAACAAAAAGACTGAATATATTGTTGTTAATAATACGTATCAAACAAACAAAACTAAATTTTATTCTCTGTGTAAATTGTTTATTAATTTTACCCTAAACTACACATTAAAAGGAATGTGTTAAAATATTACTAATCTAGGTTGTTAAATTTTAATTCTAACGTAATTCAAGGCTAAACATTCCTCACGAAATACTAGTACCGAGTTAATGTTTGTTAGTTTGTACGAATTCTAGTTATTGTGAACTGGGCGTTCTATTATTTATGTTAGTATTCTGTAATTCAATGTTCATTTTGTAATAAAGGTTTTGTATTGGACTTATAGATTGTTTATCAAAGGAACATTAGACCAAATTGTGTTCTGTTACACGCTTGTCTTGAAAACTTGCAAGATTGAGCTATTGATGATATATATGATGATGATGATGATGATGATAAATATACTTTGTCGAAAACTACGTCAAATTGATAATTCTAAAAGCCAAGCAAATGTACCTACTCTTTCAAAAGGAAATGTACCTAATCTTTCTCTCTACAAGAAGGCAGCGAATGTGTTGCTTCGCATGGTCTTTCGCAAGACAGAAATACCTGTAAGATCGAGCTGGACTCTTTAATACTGTGTATTTTACCTCATTTTACGTGGTTCGACAAATGCTTTAAAATGTTTTGCTTATGCCAACTTGAGTAATAAATATCAATTATCTTTTACAAGGCAAATGTAAAATAATTTAACTGAATTTCCAATTATCATGGGCTTCCTTTAGAAACCAGTGGCCATTTACGAAGCATGGTAGCGCCCATAATTACTAAAGAAAGTACTTATAGCCATTTGAATGTTCCTCACACGTATTGCAATTTGTATAGAACTCTGTATGCGGTTTAACCGCCTAGGGCCTAGGCGATGCAGACGGTGGAAGCGCATCGCGTGAATTTATTATTAGCGTTTAAATATAACTTCACGTTGATCGATGGCTGGACAATAAACTAAAAGCTTTATACCAACAGGATGCTTATTGTAATTGCAAAGTGAGTGCTATTCTAACAATGTTTGCTGGCCGATACGCAAATTTTATAGAATGAATGAATGAATGACTACACTTCACAAAATAAAGAGAAAATTGACTTATATTATTCATGAAATTTCCACAGAACCAACATTTAGTTCTTGTGTAATAGGTATCATGTTACAACATTCTAAATACTAAGATTGAAAACTTGATTACACAAATATGCAGAGTTGAGAGAAAGGTTTCAAGGAATACAAGACTGTAAGCTACTATGGTATTTCTATGTGAAATACCCAACCCTCGAATGTATCTATACCTATAGAGAACTCAAGACTTAAATTGACATCATCATCATCATCAGCCCATATACGTCCCACTGCTGACCATGGGCCTCCTCTACTATTGAGAGGGTTTAAGCCTTAGTCCACCACGCTGGCCTAGTGCGGGTTGGCAGACTACACACCTAAGAAATTTCTTAGAGCTTTTAAGGTGTGCAGGTTTCATAACGATGTTTTCCTTCACCATTAAAGCAAGTGACAATTCATTGTGAATACACACATAACTTTGTAAAGTCAGAGGTGTGTGCCTGGGGTTTGAACCCGCGACCGGCGAGATTCTCGACCGCGCGCCTAAACCTCGAGGCCATCACTGCTTAAATTGACATAGTACCTAATGTTGAAATCAAATTAAATGTCGCTCAACGTAAAGTCAGAAATGTATGCAATATCAATAAAATATGCATCCCTGCTATCATTTCCTGCATTTAACCTTAAGTTAAAGATATTATCATTAAAATGGTCATATTTTCGGTCGTGGAATCAAATTTAAAAAGCTATGAGTATTATTACTATACCCAGAGTTTTAGGATGATCACTGACTAAATTAAATAAGTTTGTTATTACACAGCTTTATATAAGTTGGTTCATTCATGCGTCTACTAACTATAGTAAGTTTTTTCTGATCCGTTTAAAACAAAAATGCTTTAATAAAAAGACTTGTTTACATTTGAAGCAAATTACTCAATGAACTTACATAAAATGATTTCCGATTTTTTTTAATTTTTAACTTATTAATGAAATGAAATTATATTAATTGAATCTATAAAATGTCAAATACATCACTTAGATTCAGTCATTTCAAAATTTGGTGTACCAACATGTTCGGAAGGCAGTCATCACTAGGGAAGAACGGGCAAGAAACTCTAATGTTGCTCTTTTCTAATCAAGAGATAGTTTACAATATTGATACAAAGAATGAATTTTCCGAATTAGAGCAGCTCATTATTACAATCTCACACTATTGTATTGAATATGAGAACAACATAGTCATCTTGAATGGAGAAGAGAAGAATAAAATAATATTATGTCGTGATTAAAACTGGAATATGTTTTCGACGAAATAAAAATAAAAATACTACTATACGATACTATACTATGTATCTATGCATATTGCATGATCTATTAAACTTATGTAATACATTGCTCGCTTTATCAACGAATTTGCATGCCAATAAAATGCCAATATTTGTTGACACAAACACTTGTCTCGGTGCGGGGGTCGAACCCAAAGCCTCTCGTTTCACAAGCTGGTATCTAGCCAACTGATAATTTGATCATGATCCCTATGTTTTCCGGGACAAAAAATAATCTACAACAGCCACTATAGTCTTCATACAAGGTTAAACAAAATCAATTTTGTATTTATGTCATGGCAACACTCACTGTCACATTTAAATATTGTATACCTACAGTAAGAATATTTCATACCAACATTACTAAAATAGACCGATAAAGTTTGTATGACATTTACTGTCTTCTACTGTGATTCATCAAACATCTAGAATTATTACTCATTTTGTGAAACAGGATGAAGCGACATTTACATCATTCAAAGGTTTCTGCACCTTAATTTGCACACGGAAAAAAATTCTACGAACTTTACTTGAGTTACCTACGTGGTTGAAACATTAAATAAAATCATTAGTCGGAATCGTTTCCAAGTAGCAGTTACAAAATAAAATATGATGTTTATAAACTGATTTTTTGTGTGAAAATTACGTTTATGTTTTTTAAAAACAAGTTTCATTCATAGAACGCTGTACGAGTATAAATGCGTCGGGAAAGTCTACTTTCAGAGTAAACTATACAGGAAGTAGTTACGCTAATCGTTTGCGATAAGTGCTCATGAAAGTGTAAAATTTATCCTCTACCGACCTTTACACGTTAATTAGAATTCTGAGACATTTATAATGATTAACTCGAATTCGTTCAAAGATAATAATAACATTATATTAACTTTCAATCCAGCCCGACCTTACCGTTAGGTGCGATAACACACATTCTATTTAAACATGTTATTGTTTATAAAAGTTATCGTCAAATAGAGGTCAATAAACCTGAGCCACTATATTGTGCCGCAACTAAAAATATTCTTTACGTAACATACAAAATAGCACCAACAAATATAACCTTGGAAGGCAACATATGCGTTCCACAATTGCTGGGCGCCGAGACTAATGAATAGGCAAAAGACTGTGACGATCGACGGCAGGGCGAGAATAAACATGGCAATGACATTATTCATTCAATGAACTTGACATAAAAATTGATATGGCTTTAAACAATTTTATGTGCAACGCGTAACGTGCGCATTTGCATACTGCTAATAAAGAAACTAGAAATTTCTAGAACAAACAAGTCATTCTATATTTTTTTTGTAATTTTTATTACACATGTAACAATGTTACTTAGCGACCTACAATTGAGTTATAAACATTATTCGTCTCAATGAGATACCACACAAAACAAGACGTCTTGTTCAACTTTTATCTTGCTGAAACATGTAACTATGTAAAATAAAACAGAAACGCATAACACTGGTCGCGATAAGCTACGTAAGGACTTTATATACAAAATTTAAACGTACTGAGTTAACTTATTTGGCACGCAGGTCTACAGAGGCGCGTTCGTTGGTACACGACGCGACGTGTCGGTCAGAACGACCATTATGGAAATTAATTTCCGTCTAAGCCGATGCGACGCTTATAAACGGGCATAGATTGCCGCCACTCTATTCTAAGGTACATTAAGACCGATGGCGCTTAAAAGTCCTTAATGCGCATATAATAGGCAATCGGTGAGAATTGATAGGTTATTAACTACCCGAACGGATTAGACGTAGGAAAAAATTGTAAATCAACGATTCAAGTTCGGTGAATAGTCGCGTCGTAAATCAAATTCTAGTTTCGTCAACTCTTCACTTTTAATGACTCCGAAAATGTTACGTCTGTCACTAAGGCAGCACAGATGTCGGCCCAGCTGTTTCTATGACAGTCACGTTCACGAATCTGACAATGTGTTTGTACTACGCCACGCTACGGGCTTGGCTCGTTAAATTTTTATTGCCACAAGGTCGCCACTTTATGGTCAATTCTCAACAGTTATTGTTCGCGGACGAACTTTTTTTCCTCGACTCCAATCGGTTTATAACGGTGGTTAAGATTTACAGTGATTAACTCTTAATTGTTATTGCGCTAGTATAGTTTTTATTACATACGGACTGGAAATGTAGTAGTCTTGTTGCGATTTATTGCATTATACGATAGTGTTACGAGCGTATTTCTATTTGAAAAACTGATGTTCGCAACAATTAATCATAGATCGTGTGATTCCGCGCGCGTGATGCACGGAATAGTCATAAGCATAATAAATTCATTCATTGTTCAGCACTTTAGCTTTATCCTGTTCTGAGCGCCGCGTAACAAATGCCATGCAATTTCGGCGATATCGACTTTCGTACAGCTCACAGTAATAAAGCAATTTGCGAGCGTGCCAACAAAACAATGGTCTGTGTTCTAAGCATGTTTTAAAAGCTTTCAGCGCCGTGATTTAAAACCCTTTGACTTATGCCTTATTTGTAAACATTTTATAAGCACAAAGGATTTGTGTTTTAAAATAAAAAAGGAATTTGCGCAACCCCATTGCCGTGAACCTTTTGTTTAGTTTTTGCGATGTTTCACACAAAAGTTGGTGAAAGTTGCATAGATATTTGTCTTAACATTTTTAAACCCTTTCTTCGATTGCATATTGAGAAATACGAAGCGAAATAACATTGTATAGATCTGATAAAACAACTGAATCACAATAGCTTTATTTGGAATGAGCCCAAATTTTGATCTGGTCAAGGCGATTCCGACCTCGATTCCGTTTTAATGCTTTTTGCCAATGCAACTTTCTTGATGATGAATTTTATGCTTTAAAATATATGTGATATTTTTATTCTTTTAAACACTTTGGACACTTTAAAAGTATCAAAATACTTATTGCAAATTATGCTTATTGCCTTTTTGCATTGAATTGCTTTATTCGCTTATATTCCTTATAAAAAGTGCAGGTAATTGATACATAGATAGGTACATAAAGATTCTTTACCATTGGAAATTACCTAAAACTTTCACCCTTCTTAAGTTGTGCTCTAAGATACTTCCTATACATTTCTTGTTTTAATAGCTTTCTTTATCGATATCTCCCGTTTTATTGAGGCACACGGATAAAATGTAAAAATACTAGAATACACTTAAATCGAATGAGTCAGAAGTGAGTAAGTATAACATTTAGTTTGACTTTCGGTATTGAGTATATAAGATTTTGTATAGGTACCTATTGTTACAACTTCGTATTATGCCGACGTATGTATTTATTACATAGATATATTAGACATTTCACATTATACGTAGCATCTGTGTTGCCTTATCTCAAGATATGTCTATAGATAGGTATACGACAAAATCGTGCTGTTTCTTAAGAGACGATTCCTTGAAACCGTTTTTTAGAAATACGGGAATAAAGAGAATTTAAAGGTAGAAAGTAGCCTATAATTTACGACGAAGCTACTAGCCGTCACCAATCACCTGTAAATTAGTTACAAAACCCTTTAACTATGGTAGGTACACTGACCCACTGTTGTTGTTTTGTTCTGGTGAAAGTTCGCATTCATTGCAAAATCTTTGAACCCTTTGCGTCACTTTTTGCAACATTGTCTTGTTTTTTGTTGTTTGCGATGTTTTATTGTAATTTGCAAAGAAAATAAACAACGGTTCTTCGGACAGAAAACACAATACTTTCGAAGGTAGTCGGTAGCACGAAGTATTGAAAAAATTGTATTATGTAGGATTTCATGTTTAAAATTATTCAATATTATATTAAAAATTATCTGACGTATTAAAATTAATAAAAAATATCAATGCTGTGGAACACGTAAAACACATCTTACAATTTAAATAAAAAATAATTGTAACCGTTACTAGTAAACATGACGAAGCAAAATTAATATTTGCAAAGTAATTGTACAGAACTTGATCGCGTCCGATTGGGTACCTATATTTTTTTTTATATAGTTATTGTATTTTCATAAATACAATGGTTTTAACATTTAAAATTGCGACATTCGAAAAGTAATGTGGCAATTTCAACAAGTGCCGGCATTAACCTGTTTAAATGATATAGTTGCAAGTGATATACATTATCAGTGTAATAAATACTGATATCCAACGAGGCCCAATCGTACACGTCATGTTGCCTAAAGAAACGTACTTAAAACTAAAAGAAAATAAATTTGAAACGATAAATACCATTGAACTCACCGCAGACCACGCGGTCGAAGGGGCTCATCCAATCTGGAAATGGAAAATCTATTATCAATCGTATTGAAAGTTCCTTGTTTCGGCGGAATCGCATGCACAACAATAAAGCGGACGGAGAACAGTTCAGTCCGTATTATTGCAATATATTTTTACATGAATAGCGACAATTTCATAAAATAAATTAAAATATTAACTCATTGTTTTACACAACAATTTGCTTGGTAAATAAATTTAAATAAAAATGCGTAATTGTTTATGAAATTGTCGTTTGATTTAGTAAAAAAAAAACACAAATCAGTTTAAAACTTTCACACTTAAAACTATGTATACTTGTACATCTACGCTATAAAAAAGACAACACAATTAACTATAGGTACATCATACAACATAATTATTTAAAAAACAATACATCAAATTTATAAAAGATGCAAAAAAACATAGCATTTCATTATAGAAATTTCAACATAACATGCAAGAAAAAAATGGGAAAAATGCAAAAAAAATGTTTGTCTTATACTAACGCTAAAGGATTTTAATGCACATTGGGTTCGATTCCCATGTCGAGCCAATATAGGTACGCATCTAATTGATATGAGTTTTTATTTGGGAAAAGTACCTTTAAGACGTGCGTATTGTTGGTAAATATTGTCAATTAAATCAAATAAAAATATCATTGATATGAGTTTTTATTTGGGAAAAGTACCTTTAAGACGTGCGTATTGTTGGTAAATATTGACAATTAAATCAAATAAAAATATCATTGAATAAATGGATCTTTAACTAGTTCGCACTAATTTGCCTGCTATTTACCGGAAATACACAGGATGATCCCAAAATGGATCACTATAGGAGTTTTTTAAGCTAATCTTTATATCGCCGTTCGTTTGACTACGAATTCCGTCCAATAAAATCGTTGTTCAGAGATAATCCTATCGGAACGTCGCAACTAATTGTTTTAATTACCAACTAAAAGCATCGAAGAAACAAAAGGCATACAATTAAATTCGAATAACGAACAAGTAAGTTATGGGTTTTCTCACAACTACCATGTGAATAGACCAACAATTATGATAACAATTGGCAATTAATTACTTTTTATCGCTATTCTACGACCAATTTTACGAGTTCAACGATTTTAATTGCATTTAATCAATTAAATACTGTTTATTGGTGGCGTAAGGCACGAGACATCGCGATCGATCGCTTTGAATTCGCTACTGCAAGCGGTGGTATTGTTTGTTGTTAAAGGTGATGACAAGTTTTATCGTCAAAAACATAAATTAGCAATAGCATATTTTTGTTGCCGGTACTACCTCTTATTTTACTAAATAGATAACGCGTTTATTATTTTTATTGGTGATAGTAGATTTTGACAACCAATCTTTAATAAACATTTTGTGTTTGATCTTGAATTGTTTTTTCTTTCCACAAAATATATAGGTATTATAATATATTCATCGACCTTGTGTTTTAGTTATGAAAGCGTAACAACAAACTCACTTTTGTGATTATAAATTTGAAGGATTTTAACGGTTTAAGACATAACACCATTTAACATCCTCACCAGAATTTATAGGGGATATATTGTTTTATAACCAAATCAGTCAACGTGTTAGAAGAATGCCTCATCTGATTAATTATATAGGAGGCTTCTATCCACCGATGGAGCATATACAGGCAGTTATACGATAATATGACGTAAAATGTCACATCATAAACGTCAACCGTTATATGGGTGCTGCTATACGAGTAGTAGGTACTACAATAGAGATGTTACTATACTATATACTATTGACCAGTGGCGGCACTTCCATAGAAGCCCAAACACCCAGTTTGTCTTACAAATTCCCGAAAAATAATCTTTAAGCTTTTAATATTTATTTAACAAAAGTAATTTGACTTAAAAATGAAAATATAATGACCCCACAATCAACAATTATAAAGTAGACATTATACAAATGACGTCTAACGTTTTTGGGCTTCTATGGAAGTACCGCTACTGCTATTGACCATGTACATGTTGTTATTGAATGAAAATATGTAAAATGTCACATCGCGTTTCTTTTGAATCGAGACCGTTGTGAAATCATTCTATTTCTTACACTATTTTTAAATAGCGCTGTGAAATTATGTTCTTAGCCATCAAAGCGAGAGTATATAAATTTTGCGTTGTGTTTTTATTGTATGCACAATTTACAAGAGTTTTATTAAATATTAAATTGTATTATGTGTTACAACGACAAATGTTTCTTTTCAATTATTAATAGCAAGGAATCGGGTTCATAGTGAGAAAACTAACATACATTTCTTATTCAAGAATTTCATTGAGAATATTTTGGTAGATGTCTATAAATATCTATTTTATATAATTAATATTATTAAGTAATTGACTTGTTACATGATTTTGATAAACGTATTTCACTTTAGATGTAATAATAACAACTTATAAATTATTTAATAGGTACCTACTAGTAAATGCTTAGTTTCAATTTTCAGCATTATTAGGTTATTTTGTGTGCTTTTATTTCTCAAAATCCTATATAATGTTTGTACAAAGGATAAAAACACATTTCGCGCAAATAAAAATCACAGATTTCCACTTAAAACAATCTGAGATACAGTCTGGAGGCGTTTTTTATCTCACTCAAGTTCATATTTACTGCGACATATTTTGAAAAAATGCATCATGATAAAATGCAGCCAAAATTAATTTTGTAGTACGTACCTACATGAAAACACGGACTTTTTAATTTAATTGTTTTAATGTATATGAAGATAAATTCATTGTTACAACAGAGTCACTTAAAATAACTATCCATTAATTATAATCAATAAAATTATAAATAGATTGTGTTCCGTTTGTACCCAAAAAACACAGCGCGAATTCATTATGGCGGCACGTTTGCCCTTTTATGTGGGGTGGAAGTTTGTTTTAGCGTAGTTCAAACACACGTGCTGTCTAGAGATCTCGGAATCTAATGTATTTCAAAGTTAAAAGTCTCATCATAAAATTCATTCATTTTAAAGGTAGTGAAAACTCTACCTAGCTGATTATCCCATAGGATCTTCTTAGATATATGAACTACATCTAGTATCTACCCATCTCTACCTAGCATAATTACTTAAAGATAAACCCCAATTAACCGTAGTAGGATTGAAATCATAGGGGTATGAATTATGAAACATATGGACAAATACGAGTATACATAGTACAGTAGTCACTGTTCGATCGCATAGAATTCCTACCATTCGTATAGAATTAATAAAGTCATATTAAAATGCTTCAAACTAGACTCGAAGCGAAAATCATAAAACATTAGTCTCGTTTCTGGAATAGAGCCAAATATCATTATTATTTTCGTTATAATTATTTTTTCTAACTCTTATTACAGTTATTTACCGTAAATTATACACGACTCACATTGGAGCAACTTCATACGAAATATATAAAATATTAGGTAATAAACACGCGTTTTATTTACGTTAACAATATAACTACTGTTTACATCCAATTAAGTATAATTCTGCTACTCGTTATTTAGCAACGTTCCCAATTATCCAGTTCTGTTCATCGGAAACATTTATTGTCTCGCTTGCAATCGTTAATTGCACGAAATAACTCGATTAAAACGTTTGGCGCCGATAAATCGGTACACATATATTCACAATACGTTGAGATAAGCCCAGCCCGGTCTCAACACAAAAATGAAACGGGTGACGAAACTTTCGAAAGGCGGCTTAACCCTAAAATGGCTGAGAGTACTCGAACCCTAATATTTCAACGAGGTTAGATAACGCGCAAGTTTTATGTATTTTATTTTCTACATCCCACAACTAAATACAGACGATAAGTAAAAGGAGCCGCGTAAATTATGTATGAATTCCATTTGTGAGGTCGTGATAAATGGTTGGAAATAATTAACCCGAGAGCATTTTTAAAAACGTCTGACAATAAAAATTTTAACGTAATCCATTAAAAGATGTAACGTAAACAATGTTTCATTAACAGATTAATTAATAGCTGCCTACAAATAGCAATCAATAGCGTTAAGGGCTTCCGATAGCATGTGGGTTCCGTTTGCACACGCTGCCCTGCGATTGGCTGCGGGAGACGGCCATTTTTGATCCGCGCATGCGCCCTGAGCGCCGCTCACATGTGACTGGCGTACATCTTTCCGCGGCACCCGATGTGCACAGACAAGTTTAGTAGGGCAATACAATACAACCGACCGTTGCTATTGTATTCAAATCTAACGTATAACTACAGTAATCCGCAAAATTAACTCATTTTATTTTTAAAACGATTGTAAATTTCAAAAATAATACGACTCATAAAAATATTTATTTTTAGAACTTACGATCCCGAAAAACTATAGTATGTAAATTCATTCAATCTAGCGTTCGAGTGGAGCATAATGTGATGTTATACTCAAAATGTTTCTCTTACGACGAATAACTGTCTTCTTACTGACAAGTCCGCCATTTTAATTTGGTGCGCGCGCGCCGACCACCTGCTCCCGCGCGCGTTATTTTAGTCTACCGCCACGACCGAGAGACGGATTCGCGCCTCCATCAGCCTGGACATTTTTATAAGCCAACATCGCCGACAAATCACGGGAATAGTCCATTTCTAAACAAAACAACACGATTATAGGCTATTTTGTATAATTTCAGTGACGTACGACGCGTTTGTACCGGAGTGGGGTTTGATAATGAGTTTTTTTCCTGCATGTCAACCGTTCGCGTAGACATGTACCAACAAGGTCGCACGCGGACTCGAGGAATCTTTTTGATTCACGTTTATCTTTATAGCTGCAGATATTTTTACGGACACGTCATTTTTTATATGTTTTGTAGGCTCGTGAAATTGGGCTGGCGCGGTATCAGATGTTGTGTTAAGCTCGTGTTTCGTATTCTATACATTATTCTATCCGCTCGAAGTAGTAAGCTTTCTGCATAATCTTCTTTATAGCCAAATGTATAATAGCAATTACTTATCAAAATTCGTTTAAACTGCAAACAATTACACCGGTTTTTCTACAGCTGATTTAAGGTTATGGCTATGTTGAAGTAGGTATTAACTTGTGCTTCTTTCTTCAACATGCCATAAAATAAATAAGATAAAGCGTGCCTAACTCAGTTGCAGACGATTTATGTAAATATGCTTAAATTATTATGGCATTATTAAATAGGCAAGAACTATCCACACGAGACGGAGCAACATATAAAGCGGTTTATTTTCGCCCGCGCCGTATCGATTTCACACCAAACGAAGCTTTAATGTATAAATAAAATTATTAGATTTTTATTGACACTACAACAATTATGAATAAATAAACACGACATCAGCACACATTGATATGTTAAAAAAATCGGTTTAAATTGTCTTTATCGCGGATAATGAAGAGATTAATTAAAATTTGGAATATTTATGGTCGATTTGAGACGTTTCCAATTCTTAATTATACACGTTGACCCGCTGTTTCGTATATTTCAATGTGACATTTGTTTGAAAAAAGTCATTGTTTGTAATCGAATGAGTTGGTCATTTGTCATGTCGACCGTTTAATTAGAGATCCGCGTTGTGTTTTGTAAATTCTATGAAACTATTTATAACGTAACTACTACTATAAATTTGACAATTTGTCCGTGTTTCCGTAATTACTCTAAACAAAATACAATGAAATTATACGTAAACTCGAATTTATTATACACTACGCTATATGCCAGAAGTAGGATAAAGAAATATTTTTTGAATTATATAGGTTGGCAAAATCTATTGTATGACAAGGGAAGTTGCCAGCATAACCTATTATTCAAGTAACTATAGGCAACATAGTTTCTTTTTGCGAGCATGCGCCAACTTCAATAGGCTTTGTAAAGACCATACCTAATCTAGACCCATTTTCGGTGAGTATTGCATCTGCAAGGAGATGTTTGAGCCGTAATTTTCTTTTAGTAACCTATTTAGTGGTAGCTTTATTCGACTTTTTACTTAATTTATTATTATTATTATACTTTAATTGTTATCTATCCTTTATTGCACATTTTTTTTACTGATCTGTAGCTATATAAGTGAAGACTTATTATTGGCTTTATGTTAATTGTTATGTTTTTTTAACCTAGTTATATTGTAGCTGTTAGTCTTCCATAAATAAATAAAATTAAGTTACCTAGACAGGTTGTAAGTATGCACGAAAGTAAAATTTCTATAGAATAATTAAATTATGAAGTAGGTACGTTTCGATGGTACCTATATAGTTTTTTTTTGGCAAATTTCAAAAATAGAATAAAGCATGTACCTACATACCTACGTAGTGCAAAAATTGTAACCTAAAGGCTCTCATACTATTTTCACATATAGGTACTTAAAATTTTCTGCTCTAAATAGGTTTATATAAAATTATATAGGTATTTCTGTTTAAAAATAGATAGAATTTGTAAATTTATTTATTTTTTAAACAAATAATATTTATTCATTTTACAGCATCCATACACGAGTTGATCTAAAATAGTTAATAGGGACAAACTTATTTTAGTGCTGCTATGTAACTTGCCACCTGAATGTAATTAGTTTTAGATAAAATAGGTACATTCAGACTGTTAACATATCCATAGGTATTGAAAAATATAATTTAATTTCTACTTCTTTATCTCTAAGTTTCTAATACCGATCTACTAGTATATTTATTTGAACGCACAAACTAATGCTTGTTTTTAATTCATTTTTTTCTCGGAACGGATAAATCAGCCCCCTCGCAAGGTATAGGCTGACTAAACTATACATATCTTAAAAAAAGGAGTCTATAATTTTATTTAATAACTTTATTCCGTTTCGGACCAATGGCAACGTCGTCACCATGCAAATTTATGCCGCGATTATAATAATAACTGTATTTTATTCTAAGTAATGATTTAAGTTATCTCAACCTTCCTGCCAATGTCAGTAAATTTTTCTATTATAACATAATATAACGCCATACGAGACAGCGCATATAAAACCTTACATAACATATTCATACAGAACCCCACAGTTTTTGCTAGACAATATTTTTCTATTTTCAACGACATAAATTTAAATTTTAATTCGAGCGTCTTTTATTAGTTAGTAGCATTTTTTGCACATTATAATGTTTTGCGACAATAAAAAATTGTAAAGTTTTCCATTTTTAAGATGTAATTACGCGATAAATCCAATTGACTGTTCTGAGTTGCGATGCCGCTTCATATTTTTTATACTTTGAATAATTTTGCTAAATGTAATTCCTTTTGCGAATAAAATGTAGTTTCAATGTGCGTGTTATCTTTTATGGCATAATTATGTTATTAATTATCTGTTTTTACTTTCTATTTGCACATTTTTAAAATACATAATGTGGAAATTAGTTTTTTTTATTATATGCTAAGATTAATTATTATAAATATTTTCTTTATTACTGTAGAGGCGGAAAAAATGATAAATAAGGTAATACAGGTAAAGGTAAATTTTATAATATTTTTTTATTAAAAATGAACTATTAATGTGTCTCGTATTAAAATCTGGAGAATTGAATTTTGCCGTAGGTAAGTTAATTACAGACGGGGAAGCTGTAAAAGCCGCAATAAAAAAATCATATTAAAGCCCAAAAAGAGTAAAAATGTGAAAAATTAACGCTCTAGTCATTATAAAAACATAAAGATAAGGATGTGTGTCAAATTCAATTAAACATACACGTAATAAAATTATACAATGCTCTACATTCAGCCTGGTGTCACGGCTTTATGTACGGAATTGATTGCTAGATAATAAAACGGCGTATAAAAAATAATTGTACCATTGTATGCAAAGCGTACAGGCAGTTTAGTACATGAGCGTGCGCCATTTGGAGTACTAAGTGGACCCCACGTACTGAACCACGTAGTGACACCTAGTGTCACAGGTTAGACGCCTTGGACATCGACTGCCTTATATTTGGACATGTATTTTCAGATAATTATAACTGCTTTCTCATAATTTGAATTTTAAAAATGGAATTTTAAGAAATGTAAAGTCTTAAATATTTTATTATTTATTGCAATTCTATTCATTGACAATTAAAAGGTTACTGAAATGTTGTTATTTCAATTTTGCCAAAGGAACTGTAGTTCCTTTTTAATTTTATGCTTTTCATAGTAATAATTGACGATAAATTTTTATAATATTCCTTTATTTACTTGGCTTACTCCAGTATGATCGTCCTTGGTGAAGTAATTAATAGTTATGTGAATTATATACTTAATAAAATATTTTTAATATACACTTTAATCTTTACATACCTACTTAACATTTGTATTCTTTATTGCCGATTGCATATATATACCTTTATCAATTAAATATATAACAGGTATTTTCAAAAGTTATGGATTTATTCACTACTTGTTTTTTTGCGAATTAAATTCTTCTAAATTCGAGTTGGATTAATGTTTTATGTGTATTAAATCATATTAATGGCTGACATTAATTGAACGAAGTTTCTATGCAATAAAACTGTATGCGTAACGATAACATAATATACTGTCTATTATATTTATTTTTAATTACAATTAAAGCAATAGTATTATAATATTTTGTATTGTAATATTATAGGTATAGGTATTATAAAATAAATTTTATGCGTATAATAAAATTCAAGCAATTAATTGTAATAATTACTGTGTAACATGTTATTTTAATTGCCTCTCTGCATAAAAGATTTCGCGTTTTTTATGCGTTTAAAATTATTTGAAACATGAAGTAGGTACTATTTTGATAATAATTAATTATTGGAATTGCGTAGGGTAGAATTCTGTTAAATATTATTTTCCCCCTAATATCCAAAGATTTTAATTTTTAATTTGTATGTCCATTAATTTATTAGTAAATATATTTATTTATTTTATTCAAATGTATAATAATTTTTAATTTGTTTATTTAAATCGGTGTTTAAAATTCAAATTGGATCAAAGCCCGACGGCTAAGATATCAAAACAGAAATGTTACTCAAATATCACACTTCCGAACCATAAAATACAGTTCCTTAAAATTATTTAATATTTTTATCAACCTTTTCCCGCACATAAATATTAAAAATTATTAATTATTTCCTTGAAGGAAATCCGATTGCTCGAATTATAATAAAACAACATAAAGAGTAACGGTCATTCGTATTGATTAATTGCCAATAAAATAATTATAGCTCACTTTTATTGCATTTATATAGCCCCAGCTTTACATTTTATTGTTATGAAAGCAAAAATTAGCTTTTAACGTGTCAAATATGCGATAAGTGGATAAAAAGTCAATCTTATTGGAATTATTATTTATGTAATGGGATTTTGTGTTTTATATCGGTCATTCATTCAACTATTACATGCCAATTATGTTCTTTAAAGTATGGTAAATAGCACGAATGGCAACAAGCACTACTTAATTTTAAAACGAACGTCTAAACTACATCCAACAACACTTCACTCAATCGACAACATAATACAACAACAAACAACAATATATCATTAAATTATGCTCTGTTTAACAACTGTGTCATATGGGATTTTTTACACAAAATGGCAAACTATAATATAATAATTAAATAGGCAAAATCCACACATTAGGCACTAAATTTAACCAAACAGAAATCACAACGAAAACGGGCATGCATTCAAGGAGTAAAAATATTACCAGTGATGGACATCCAGGGGTACCGCGGGATGTCTGGCAGCGGCTGTGCCGAGGGCTGCGAGCACGCGGCGCCCATGGCATCCACCGTGGCGGCCGAGGCTGCGGACGCTGCTGAAGCCGCTGCCTGGTGGTAGAACTGCGCCGCGGCCGCCATGCTCGCGGACGCCGCCGACACCGCGGCTCCGCCGTTGTGCTGGCCCAGCGCATAGTTGACCATGGGGTCTCCGCCCACGGCCGTCGGGTATCGGCAGCTCTTGTCGTCCGCGGCGGAGAGCGAGCCTCCCGCGGCGAAGGGCACGGAGCCGCCGAACTGCTGGTGGTGCGACACGTACGGGTACATCCTGGCCGGCGCGCCCGGCGACGCCGACGACGACGACGAGGAGCGCTGCGGGCTGCCGGCGCCCGGCGAGCCTGCCCCCAGCGCCGCCGCGCCCAGTCCGCCTGACAGCGAACTCGACAGCGACGTCGACAGCGACGACGACAACGAAGACGACAGCGACGCCTCTATGGGCGACGCTCCGGCACCCGCGAACAAATTCTGGTGGTGGAACTGCTGGTGGTACTTGGGGAGCATGCTATCGATGATGAACTTGGAACTCATCGCTCGGCGGCGACGCGGCGCGCGACGATCGCCTCGCGGGAGATGCGTTTATCGCCGGCGATTCGGATCGATTCTCGCGCGTGCACCTCTACTATGGCCGCGGATCGTTTATGACCCGCGTATGAGGCTCTACGACTCCGAATTCCCGTCGTGGCGAGCGTTTACCGCTGCCGAGCGCGCCGCTCGAGACGGCGAACCGAGCCACGTGCGTGCGAGCGGGACGCAGCGAGCCGCGGAGCCGAGCCAACGGAACCCTCTCCGTCTCATTAATTCCTACCTGCCTCGCTAATATTAGAAAGAGATAAAAGCTATTCGCTAACGACTATTTCGACGGCCATTGTTCGTAATGGCGCCGGGCCCCGCACTACCCCGCACCACCTTCGTCTACGCCAATAGTGATCCGGTGCAGAACATTCACCGCCAATCACAAACCATTCCGGCACTTCTAGCTGTCAAATTGAATGGTTTTAAACACTATGGTAACATTCGTTTTATAAATATACTTTATACAACATTATCAATATAAACTAATAATTTTATAAATATTACATTTATTCAGTCTTATAGATCTACAACAATTCGACTAGACTTCTAACACTACATGTACAATAGCTATAAATTAATTTTATAATAACTTTTTCTTTAAATTGTCTTTTTTATAATTTTTTAACAAATCATAGTAGATACATTTTACTTTAGCTAATTAAAATGTTAATTAATTAGTTATTTAAAAATATATGTTATATATTATGAATGTTATCAATGAACACAAAAAAATATTACTGATGAATCATCAACAAAAAACGGATGTTACCAAAACAACATAAATTACATTAAATTAATATTTTGTATCAATATTTTTATTTTCTTATACCTAATAAATACAAATAGTTTATTTTTGGAGTACATGAGTATTATTCCCATATAAACATTTCCTTAAATTATAATACAACCTTTGACCTTGACCTTTTCTATGTTAGTGTAGACTGATACATGCAAGGATATATAAAATTATGATGACGTCATACGAATACTTTTACTTAAAATCGGTTAAAATAATATATTTTTTAAAACGAGAATTGCGCGGATTTGCGTTACGCGGGCCACGTGGAGAACTGGTATCATTTGTCTCTCTCGCGCGGTTATACCCATCTCTTTCACGCGTTTCATTCATGCCGACAAGTCGTAACCACAACGAGCAAATGTGCAACAACAATCTTTACTACGATTACAATAAAACCGTTTATTGCCTGAGAAGTTTATTTATTTATTACACTTTTGATTGTTAAGCGTGTTTAGTGCATGGGTTTTATAGGCTTAAGTTGCCTTTTCAGCTTTATCAGGTCGGCAGTACGGCGGTGTGGCAGTAGAACATTGCATAAGTATAGATTTTATGTTGTTATTGTGATGTTTTTGCCGTAAACGTATGGAATGTATGATATGGTCAGTTAAGGACGTTTATTTAGCTATAGCAAGCATTTTTTCATTGATTTTTAATGAAGTCAACGACAGCATTACGCAGTCGGAGCAAAAAACTTTTCGCTCTGTTAAATACGTATTTGCGATGATTATTCGTATCGTTTCAAAATCGAATAATTGGAATTTACTATTTATGAAGAGTTGGAGGCAGGAAATATACTTTTATACATACAAGATCCTCTTTTAAATTGCCCGAAAGAAATGTAATTAACAGAAAAAAATGACAAATGTCACAATGATGCAGTTCTTGGCAATCTACTGTCGACTGTTGAATATTAAATTTTTAAACAAAAAATATATATATTTTTTTTTATTATAAGGTACACAAGACTTTTGCTATCTAATTATATTTAGGTAGGTACCTAATAATTAAAAACCAAAGAGTCCTAGGGACCCACTTTTCAATTGTTTTTCATCGCATCAAGGAAAAAATAATACCTAATAAAGAACAGGTACTTTTTCTCTCATAATTTCAATAGCCAATTCTTTTTTATAATTCTTATTTATCAAAACTTACTATCTACATATTAAAAAAAATATAGTAACATAAGAGTAAAAATCATATGATACGTAATCGATAGACAAAGGAGATAGACAATAGACGACCCTTTATAATTGATATGTAAAAAAAAAGTAGATAATATAAAATATGAAATCGTTTATAAACTGTAACAATTACTTGACATATTTCCATATTTAAAAAACCAACCACAACAGAAATGAAAATAAAATATTGGCACTCGACTTAAAAGCGCACCCTACTTCTAAAAATGAGTTAACAGTTTGTCACCACCCGCTGAGGTTCAACTTGCTCCACTAACTCACAAAGCTTTGACACAATATTTACAATGCAAGTGCAACGATTCTGCAAATACAAAAGTACGGTCATGTTTCTTTACTGAAAATGCGTTTTACTGTAACATTTAGTAAGGGGACGTGTATCAGGTGTTTCAAAATTTATATGAATATACGGTGTAGCAACTTTTAAACAGTATTGCAAAAGAGAATAGGGTTTACGTCAAATTGTGATGGATAAAAAAAATGGGCCGTGCCATCTAGAGTCCCGGGTTCGATTCCCAAGTTGGGAAAAGTGTTATAGGATTTTTGTATTAGGAAATTCTCAGTAGGAATAGTGAGTCTGGAATTGTGTCCGAAAAACGCTAATAGGCTCGCCTCCTGTTACGTGGGCCGAAAATACATGGCGATATGTGGGTGCAAAAATGCACCTCTGCCTACCCTTTCAGGGATATACAGGTGTGAGGTTTTAAGTGTGCATTAAAAAAAAGAATTCTGTATAGATCCATATATTATTTCATCGTTAGGGGATCATCAAAAGATGAGCGTTTCTTCATTATAATAGCAAAAAAGTGTGACAAACCTTAACACATTAAGCAGATACATAAAAATCTGTCCATTATTGGTGCTTTTCATATCGGCAAAGGAATGACAGATTTATCTTACAAGCACTATAGGTAGACCAACACTAGAGAGCCACCAATCGATGCAAAATAGCACTTGAAGTGCCGTCCGAGTATCTACTCGGATTTTTTATTGGTGGTAAAAAAACGATAATGTCTCTTAGCAGTCGCAATAAATATGCCGGCCAAGCATGTTCTCATCATCGCGAGGGAAGGTTAAACCGTACCAAATAGCGAATTTGCCTTCCTTTTGCGGGCACATCTAAACACTTCAGCTCACAACACTTAAGCACAAACACATTAAATTAAAAAAAAAAACTCATCATACCTACGTAACTACATCTGGGAGCGCAACCCCAAGTGGGTTATGGAGTATAGTAGTAAGTGGTATGGATCACTTTTACTAGTTTAACACCTCATATAAGGTGATTTTAATTCGAACGGACTTGAATAACTGCTATCAGCCAGACTATGACGTAGTAATCCTCAAAGATAAATATCATTTAATTAAATACTTGAAAAGAGTTTTAATTTATTTGTACAACAATAAATTATACAATAACACGCTATTTGATTCTCAAGAGCAAAGTTTATTACATCAATATTCTACTTAAATTTTAATGATTAATATTAATAGAATCGTGAATATTATAATTTTTAGCACTATTTTGGTACTGGACAAAAAAGTGCTATTGTCCGTCTGAGAATTCAAAATATCTAGGTATGTCTGATAGTGCAAGTACTTAAATGTTAATAATAATAAATAAATGCTGTGAAATTTTATTAAACGAGTCTTATAAGAAGAAACAGATTTTCTAATAGGTAGGTACTATTCTGCCTCTGTTAAGGCACATGAATATTTTGTTGTGTATTTTTTATTTGGGTACCTTCATATTTTTTATGCAAAAAATTTGATTTGTGTTAGCAAGTCATTTTGGTGGATTATGTCACTAAATCAAAGCAAGGTTGTGAGTTGCTTTAATAGGCAATAACAAAAAGGTTCATATCCATTTTTTTAACAATTCTTACTCATAAAAAATACATGATAAATCTTCAAAATTAATTATATCCTCGTATGGTTTCCTGGAATGCTCCAGTCGTAAGTGGTAGAGCCACAGTTAACTAGTAGTCTACATTACAAACAGGCGTGATTCATTGAACCGTAATCACTGTCTTATAGAATTTGGAGCTACAGATTTGCTTACGTATTTCGATCATCGATTGTTTTAGTCCGAAGCTCATCAATTCTTACATTCTCATGATAAGCCACAAAATTTCCTCAAAAACTTCCAGAGCGATCTTTGGGAAGAAACTTCATCCATTACGTTCGCACATTTTTTTGTTTCCTTCTGTCAATGGTATGTCAAAAATATCACAAATGCGAGGCAGGGATGATCAAGAGTTTCTAGATGCCGCTTCCTTGCCTGAAGTGCAATCACGAGCTCGCCATGCATTACATATTACACTTTGGGTCATTCATATTTGAGTGGACTTGAAAGGGATAACCATTATCGTATTTTTGCTTTGTGACACTATTTGTTGTAGTGATATCAAAAATTTTGCTTAGCAATAGAGATAGGACTTACAATACAAAAGCAAAGATTGAAATATATTTGACTGCAATTTTAATTCATATTGGCTATCACGAATATCAACTAGCCCTTAGATAAACATTCATATTTAAAGATCGACGCCTACAATCTACAAGTGGTGTTTGTGTAAAAGTTGTAATGATGAATCTACCATCATCCATCAGGATAGCACATTTCCCTAACAAGTAATAAAAAGGTAAGGTACCATAAAATATGTACATACTTCTCAGTTGTTTCCAATAACATGTGATTTAACGGACATTGCAACATGGGTATTTCCAATAAGAATTTGTTTATGCGCACTGCACACTGCCTATTTTCCTTGTAAGAATATTATAATGCGTAATGTAACAAGTCATCACTAAATTTAATTTTAAATAATTTTCTATGAGTAAGCGTAAAGTCCAAAAAGATTAGTAGGTACTGGAAGACACAAACAAAAAGACAACTCCAACAATGTAAAAGATCCCAATTCTTTCCATCGTTCCCAATTCAAAATTTGTTTAATTTTTTCTCTTTCATTTTATGTGGTTTATGACGTTTCTATCAATACCAGTGACATTTTCTTCTCTTATACACCCAACGTGGTTTATAAAAATAGTCCCAATTAGACAAACTAAAAAAGAGCTGGGTGCAGACAAGCACCTCTACCTAGCCTACCTTGGGCCCACTTGGGCTGCAATACAGATTAATATCACTTACTCAAATAATTTTTAAAAAGATTTCATTGCGGTCATAGATCTCTGGCCAAAAGGAGCAAACCGTTTCAATGTTTCGATGAGCTATCAGATGAGGGTGGTAAAGTCAGTTGACCAGTTCCGGCAAAAATATAGACAGCAGTTGAGGATGCTTATTAAGTAAGTTGAGTAGATAGATACGTAGTAATTTAATCGATTTTCAGAAAGGTCCATCGTGTAGATAAATCAGTCTAAAGAACCACTCGATGATGAATTCCTGATAGCTCAAGAATTTCGACAAATTCTAAGCTGAAATTTAAGATTTGTTTTGGAGATGGATAGAATTTTTGGAAATGTAAATTTAAATGTAATGCCCTAAATGTATTATAGGAAAATGAGCTGTGAAAAAAAATCAGCCATAAAATGGGGTAAGTACTTTAACAACAATTTTATACTTCAGTCATACAACTCTCACTACAGGTTGCTTGTATAGCTGACGAAGTTTGGTCATTTTCTCTTCTCTTATCAGTAGTACCTAAACAATAATATTTTTTATTATGATAGCAAATTGTATGCACTGGTGCCTAGTAGCCACATAGTCTCCCAATACTCTCTCTACCACTAAAGTTAGTAATAAATCCAGTTGCGGAAGCTTCCTAGCTGCTAATAGAGACAACAACAATGACCAGTCAATAAACATTTTTATTACTAAATATTAAAAAATCTCAATATGTAAATAATAATGCTAATTTCCAATATGGTGGGCCGCAACACTTTATCATTGTCAATGTTAAATACATTCGTGGTACGTAAATAAATATTCAGATTAACCCAAATTCGATAAGCTTTGGCAGTGACTAATACGATCTTCGTGACATGAAAACCTATAGACAGTGGGAGCACAGTACATTGACAACAGATTTTTGGTAACAAACCCGCATTTTTGGGGTTATCTGTGGAATTTCGTGAAGAAATCTGTATGTTGAGAATTATTTCAGACTCGAAGAGAGAAGAAAGTTTTTGAAGAACAATCCTTAATAAGTTAGCGCAGTGGCGGTTCTTCCATGATGTCCAAAAGCGTTACACGTAATTGTTTAATGTCTAGTTTATAATTGTTTATTATGGGGTCAGGAGATTCTCATTTATATGTCTAATTGATTTTGTTAAATAAAAATTTAAAGCTTTAAGATTATATTATTCGGAATTTTATTAGGCATGGTGGGCTTTTGGGCTTCTATGGAAGCACCGCCACTGAGTTAGCGGTGAGCTATGGATAGACCCTTTCAATGATAGAGGACATTGGTGCCTATCTATGGGCTGGGATACGATGAATGATGATGATTTGTTAACTGGGAATTACAAATAAGTTTATTTCCAATTATTATTCCAGTAATGAAGCATCCTCTACAAAGGCAGCTAAGTTATTTAAAAATGCGGTTTGCTCTTAAATCCGATTTGTTCCTAAGATCTACACTCTTGATGCTTCTAAGTTAATTTAATGATGAAGGAAAACATGGTAAAGAAACTTGCATATCCGAGATTTTTTATCAATGAGTCTTATCAATAATTATAATTAATTAATTAATAAATAAAGAAACAGATATGAATATAAAATATTAGGGTGAAACTGACACTTTCCAAAAAAAACAACGAATAGTTGGAGATATTGCCCCTTTTAAAAACTTTGGGTTAATCAAATATTTGTACTTGCCAACCGAGTCAGCAATTCTGTTATAGGATTAGTCATACTTGTTTATAACAAAGTTCTCAAAATTAAAAATATTTTTTTTATGAAGTCAGAAACAATAAACAAAACTATTTCATGTAAAGCACATTATTTATGCATAAATGTAATAAATTTGTTATAGAATGTTACGATTTTTCTTAGTTGAGTTCCTTGCCCACCCATGATGGCAAGCGGCTTGGCTATGTTTTTGACATTGCACAAGTTCATGGCTGGTAGAAATCAGTTACTAATAGGCGAACCGCTTGTTCATTTGCTTAATCTGATTTAAAAAAAAATATAACATTTGGAAGCAACTGATACAGTGTGGGCTCATAATTCACAAGACGAAGACCCATAAAACCATATTACATACATATCAAAACATGTTTGTACACAAAGATATTCCCTTGATTTGTGTTTAATAAAACACTCATCAAAGATAGCGTGATAATGGCGAGGGAATATGAAAAATTCCGAAGAAACACCGTCGCAAACCATCACCCCGTTTTATGGGGGCTCGATATATAAACGCCAGTATCATGCAGGCCACAAAGTCTCCGATGGGCGGAGCGTATGTCCATCGTAAAAGCTGAACACTCCTCAGAAAATTTATAACTATCGCTTGCGAGATTTAACGACCAGTTTATAGATCCAACGCTTTTAAATTCGATATAAACATGCTTTGTCTCAATGAAACAGCCATCATTGTGACATGTGTAGCAGTTACGCAGAATTATTACGTAATTGTGGCTATTTATTGAGCTGTTTCACGCTGTTTTAGTGCGAAAAAAACATAATCCAAATATACTGTCCACCTGTTTGGCTACTATTCGTGTATTGATTTGCAATTCTATTATGCTCTCGTGGTACCCTGATACTGGTTTTGAATGCTAATAGTGATAACGGATGTTTTGGAATAGTTTAAAGTGGAGCTATTAAAACATGTAGAACATTTTGAAGATAAAATACAATTGTATAAGTGAGCGCGAAATGCATTTAGCTGGCGAGTAATAAGGAACTCTGTCGGTACGATTCCCTAAGGATGAAGGGAACGGCACGAGCTGATGTTAGGGTTGACGACTAACAAGAATAGAAACTCAATTATTTGAATTATGCTGTAAAATATTTTCTGTAGTAATTTTGTTTGAATATTTAAATAACATGCGCAATTCTCTAGACAACAATAATGATCTCGTAAAATATGTTTCATATAATATAAAAGATTAAAAATGATCTTATGAATATAATATTACTTATTGTATAAATACAGTAGAATGTACGTGGTATATAAGTTAAATTAAATTCCCTTAAATTAATTTCTAAATTATATACTAAAGTTACTATTTATAAATAGGTACGTAAAGAAAAATAATAAGATTGAATAACACCAAACACTTACCCGTTTAAGCATCGTCACCTGAAACAATTAAAAAATAAACAATTAATAGGTATACCTTATATTTAAATGAAACATTAGTAATAGTAGTTATTATAATCAATATTAATGACTTTTACATTATTTAAACTTCTTAACACTTGTGTGTTTATGTACCTTCTTGTGTATTTTGAATATGAGAGTGCAAAAAAAAATTACCGATTTAAATAATTTTTGGTATAGAGATAGATAGACCTTAAGAAAGAACGTAGGGTACTTAATTTTAAAGAAACGCCGTGCCCTACAGCTATTATTTAATAGAATAAATAAATGTTGTACTAAGTACAATGAAAATATGTCGAGATTTTATTCTTAACAAGCAAATTAATTTAAATAAATTTAAAAGTTATATTAATTGTCTATCTGCAAACAGCGTATAAATCACAATAACACTAATTGGACCAAATAAAGCCTAACAAAACTATTTACATGGGCATTTAAAATTACAATTTATTCGGAGTAGGTACCCACTTACGCATTCACGTTTTATAGTGTCCAGGTAATTATTCAAAATTAAACAAATTAGGCGACTTTGTACGATTGATTTATTTACCTATGCATACATACATAACCTCACGCCTATATTCTACAAAGGGCAGACAGAGGTGTATTATAATGTAGGCTCCATTTTAGTACACATTGTAAAGCTATAATCTTTACGGAGTGCTGTTGCCTGGTATTAAAATAAATATTTAAATACACCCAACAGTCACATACATAGTTCTGACCACACATTAGAATACGAGTCTTATGTCGTGAGTATCAGAAACTACGAGAGACTTTTCAGTCTCACAAACACCCAGACCTGAAAAAAATATTTGTGGATCACACAAATATTTGTCTCGGTGCGGGGATTGAACCCGAGGCCACTGGTTTCACAAGCTGGTGTCTAGCCAAATTGATTAAAGGTAGTATAAACATATATAACCTCACGCCTGTATTCACTGAAAGGGTAGGCAAAGGTGCAATTCTACACTCACATTTCACCAGATATGTATCAGTCCCACATTTTAGGGGGCCATCCTATTGCCGTTTTTCGGGCACATTTCCAGATTCTTTGCTGTTACCGAGAATTTCCGAATGGAAAACCCCACTTTACTCCACCTCGGGACCTCCAAATCGATTCAGAACCGAGAGTCCAATACGTCACTAGCATGGTGCGGTATGGATTATTTCAAATCATTACTGCTTATTTTTACGTGTGGTACTATATACCATGGCATATATGGCACATGGTGTGAGGTACTAGGTTGAATTCGTGTCCTAGGTAAAAGGTTTAAATTCTCGGTAGCGGAATTGTAGCCGCAAATGTACCCGACAATAGGCTTGCCTTATTCCATGAGAAGACTAATGTTGGCGATATCTGTCTATACCTTGAAATACAGGTGTAAGTATGTACAGTAGGACTTCTATAAGTTGAACATTTGGACTTAGGTGGATTATGATTCGACGTAAAGTGGTTAAGATTCAATCTTATACATTGTTAGTTAGAGACTTTGCTTTGTTCGAGATAGAGAGGACCAATTTTTTTTTTATTTTGGTGGGAAAATATGTACCAAAATAGATTTGAGGGACTCACTGATTATTTCGAATAATAGAGGGTTTAGATTTCGAGTAACGGAGGTTTGGGTGCTTGAAGGGAAGGGAACAAAACATTTTTTCGAAATTTGAAGATTTTCAACTTAACGAGGTTCGACTTGACGAGGTTCTAATGTAGGTACCTATTTGTAGGAAACTTCGAAAAATCAAAATAGTGTGTGATTTGTATACTTTGGCATTACGGTTTTAACTGACTGTGCGATGTTCCAAAGAAACGTAAAATAATGAACACAGAGTGCAAAAATATTTCTTTAATGTTAATAAAACTATTGACCTCTGTTTTGGTATTTCCAAAATGCCTGGTGGTCTTGTATTTGTACAATTTTGGATTTATTAATAATAATTTAGCTGGATGTGTGACTGGTAGTTCGTCTTCTAAGTTGTATGTACCATGTATTTGTATAGAAATATCTCACTGACTTTGTAAATGTAGATATCAATTTACTTTTTCTATCAATAATTAATGATTTTATTTCATAAAAATGATCAAAGTCTAAATGTATACCTATTAAGAAACAAGAAATTATCTTTAAAATAATAATGAATAACATAGAAAGCAATTTAAATGAACTTGAGTTATGAAATTGTAACGACAATTTTCAGACATATGACCATGTATGTTGTAACCACACTTACTCACACAATCATGAACCCATCTGTCCACTTGGTTAAGATCAATACCCGAAAAATTCATATAAAATATAAAGTAGCTGCGTAGTAAAGGTTCTTAAGTAGCAATATTTATTTAGATATAGCAGCCATGCCGTATAAAAGGGGGGTAAGTAGGAAATTTTAATTTCACGTCTAGAAGGCGGGCGGGGAGCGGAAATTTGTGTGGCATAATAAGTGAGATTGTTGCGAAATTTGCTACAAGAAAAAGAACGAGGGCTCGCATCGCGCTCGCGTTGAGAATACATGGATACACCTCTCAGAAATTAAATTCAATGTTTTTGCTTAAAAGTAGCGAAACGATTTTATTTGTATTAAAAATCAAAATTAGGGATTGGAACTAAATAACAAGTTTCTGTGGTAAAAAAATATAAAAGTAGATATAATCCAATTACCGTATAATTTATAATTTCATACGACATAATTTGTAGACAACATTTGGACAAAGTAATGTAGGTAAATATTATAATTTAATAAAATTTAATGACAGTTTAATGCAGTGACTTGATTATTTTTCCTATTATTAATTTAAGTACTTATTTAAGTAACAACTTAAAAAGTAGAGCGAGCCTCTTGCCGTTTTTTGAAAAACCCAGTAACACATTGCCCGACCCGGGAATTCCAGATGCTTACTATAGGTACTTATTAGGCTTTGGTAGGTAATATGCAAAAAATCCTGTTTATGTTTACACAAATAGTCCTTTATCAATCGATGTCATTGAATATTCAATCAATATCATTGAATGTTACACAAATACCTTTATGGACATTACAGAGTCTTCTTTTAGACCTTAACGTAGCCATTATATTTTGCAAAATTAAATACATTTGTTTTTATCGTTAGATAGACTAGACTACATTATTTATAGACTGTCATTGAATCCTGCATTCCTTATCCAAAATCTGATTTACACTCCAGGGGTTTAAGTGAGTAAGATGTAATAAATCAAATCATCATCATCATCAGCCCAAATACGACCCACTGCTGGGCACGGGCCTCCTCTACAACTGAGAGGGTTTAGGCATTAGTCCACCACGCTGGCCTAGTGCGGGTTGGCGGACTACACACCTAATAAATTCCTAAGAACTTTTAGGTGTGCAGGTTTTATCACGATGTTTTCCTTCACCGTTAAAGCAAGTGATAATTCATTGCGAACAAATCAAATAATAATCAGATATTAAAGAATATTAAATCCGCAGTATGCTTAATTTACGACGCCGTAAATCAAGAGAGGAATAAAAACAACGAATTATATTTATTTAAAATCACGGGCATGTCCATATTCAGACAACCGCAGACGGTGGGCGCACGTGTAAGTGGCAGCTTCAATATTTATGTGCAATTTTTCCAGCCTCCCTCCGGCCCCTCCGTCGGACCTCACCCCCCCTCGCCCGTGATAAAGGATGCAGCTCTCGCGCGATCTACCCTCAGTACTGTGGAATTGCGTAACAATGATACGCATTTGTAATAATTTTATTAATCTATTTACATGGCAGGTTTGATTTTGGAATTCATTTCTGTTCACAGTTGGCTGTATATTTCGATTATTTTCACGCATTTGTTTTTTTTTACTGGGAATCACGTAGTTAACAATAGACTGTTTGAATTTGACGGTAGATTCAATTTTTTCAAACATAATGTACAGAATTTATGTAACATCGTATTACACCCAAACTGGAATACTAAAGTTATATTTAATATATTAGATACTACTAGACTTTTTGGTTCCACTACATCAAGGCCCGAAACGTGAGTCTCTTGTGGCACAATTTCTAACGTATATATACTGCGAATCGTAGAGCACAAAGTAATAACTACACCAATATAAATAATAAAAAGCATCTGAACTCAGATTGGTCTTCTATATTATTCACACGAAACAGCATAATATAAATTGTGATCTATTGGCTATTTTATTTAAAATACACGAATAGTCGACTACATTAATAATTCACACATACCCATCAATAATCGACATAAATAACCTGATTAATTGTCTTAAGATCGTATAAAACTCGTTTTCACAATAATAATATATTATCTGAACTGTCTACACATTATCTTTAAATCTTTTAATGTTCAGGTAATATTCGATTTAAAGGTTAATGTTAAAACACGAGTAAAACAAAAACGAAGGTATCAAATATATCCGATTTTGAATCATTATAATATTTTTAACTTTACGTATTTTTGTTTGAGGGTTTTATTTTTTTCTACCGTTTAAATTTAAATAAATAAGGAAGTAAACGATGCAATTAACAGGCATAAAGTGGTCTATTTATTTCCACCCATAGCTTTCTCAGAAAGTAATATCATCATCAGCCCAAATACGTCCCACTGCTGGGCACGGGCCTCCTCTACAACTGAGAGGGTTTAGGCCTTAGTCCACCACGCTGGCCTAGTGCGGGTTGGCGGACTACACGTCTGAAAAAAATCCTAAGACCTTTTAGGTGTGCAGGTTTTATCACGATGTTTTCCTTCACCGTTAAAGCAAGTGATAATTCATTGTGAATACACACATAACTTCGAAAAGTCAGAGGTGTGTGCCTAGGGTTTGAACCTGCGACCGCCGAAATTCTCGACCGCGCGTCTAAACCTCGAGGCCATCACTGCTTAAGTAATATACCTACTACAAAAACACATTCGTAGTACCTATTCGGTAAAATTTTGACAAATTTTTTGAGTCCAATATTGAAATTCTAGAGAAGAAAAACTTTCTAGTATGCGTGTAGTCTGTGTAGGAGAATCACAGAATATTCTTATTGAATCGGATAGGAAAGGTGTCGCATAAATTATATGCTCAGGTGTGTGATCTCGATACAAAGCAATCAGCCAAAGGTACCTATCCTCTTGCAAGAGAGACCCTAAGTTTCGTTGTGTCTACATCTTTATTGGATTAAATGCTTTTTATACAAAACATTTCTGTTTTTATCTGTTTTATACAAAATACTTCACGAAAATCGTTTTTTAATATACGAGTAGATTCGTTGGCAACTTTTAAAGGAAGATTCTCACGTTAAGAAGATAACACAGTGAAGCAAGCTGGAAGTCCGTAGTTGAGGACTATATTAGATCGGTCTTTACCTAGCAATTGGTATAAAGACTAATTTATTAGGCATGAAGAGGTAGAGTTCTTTTGAATATCAAGATGAGATGATGAAAGATGCCATACATCCTTACTCCTTACTAATATTATAAATGCGAAAGTAACTCTGTCTGTCTGTCTTGCTTTCCTGCTAAAACTACTGAACCGATTTAAATAAAATTTGGTACACCGATAGTTTGGACCCTGAGAAAGGACATAGGCTACTTTTTATCCCGGAAAAGGAGTTTTAAGGGGTTGAAAGGGGGGATGAAAGGTTGTATGTAAGTATTGACATTTTTAAAGCTAGAAGCTTGAAACTTATTTTTTAGGCCGTTGATTAGATATAAATAAATATGACATTAAAAGTTTGTAAAAAATGTACCTTTAAGGGGGTAAAATAAAAATAAGGGGTGAAAGTTTGTGTAGAAATTTGCCATTTTTGAAGCTAGAATGATGAAACGACGCGACGTGTAGACGACTGTAACTATGTATATGTAACTATAAAATGTTTGTTATGCTTTCACGCCTATATCATTTGACCGATGTAAACGATTTTTGATATGGACATAAATGGGGCTCTGTGGAGTAAAATAAACTACAACTTACTTTCTTTCTGAACCCAACCCTATAGTCTACGCGGACGGAGTCGCGGGCAAAAGATAGTAAAAAAATATGTGGCGAATGTGTGTAAAGGAATTTTAAGAAGCGACGAAAAATAATTAACTGACTGTAATCTAAAGCTAAGACTGGTAATAGTTACGGCAAAACGTCAATATTTTTTTCAGGGATTTCTTAACGTCATCATCATCATCATCATCATCAGCCCATATACGTCCCACTGCTGGGCACGGGCCTCCTCTACAACTGAGAGGGTTTAGGCCTTAGTCCACCACGCTGGCCTAGTGCGGGTTGGCGGACTACACACCTAAGTAATTCCTAAGAACTTTTAGGTGTGCAGGTTTTATCACGATGTTTTCCTTCACCGTTAAAGCAAGTGATAATTCATTGTGAATACACACATAACTTCGAAAAGTCAGAGGTGTGTGCCTGGGGTTTGAACCTGCGACCGCCGAAATTCTCGACCGCGCACCTGAACCTCGAGGCCATCACTGTCTTGTTGTTGTGTTTCTTAACGTCAATAATTTGTAATCGCCGTTGATATAACCCGTCTAAGTTTTCTGTCTGTCTGCTTATATTCTGTATATGGACATAGTCACACCAACACTCTGAATCATACAAAAATATGCCAATAGTTTGAAAGATCTTATTCTAAGATATGAACAGTTATCGTATTTTACAAAAACAAAATTAATAAACGTAGATCTTTATTTATACTGCTCTATATTACGACATTTATTTGAAATCTTGTATTGTTTAAATTATACTGCAATTATCTAGGCCTACTTATTAACATTTTGGTCTGTTTCGACCACGCCTAGACTAGTTTGGTAAGAAAATATGTGCATGTTTTTGAACTAAGGCTATCAACTTTTGCTACATGTTATCAATTGTAACCCACCTACTTAAAAGTATACTGTTTTCTTTTTGAATGATTAACGATTATGTGTATAGATAAGATTATATGATATTTTTTAAATTAATCAGAAAATATGTAAGCTCCTTTACTATTGGAAAGCGTTATACAGCTAAAAATAAAGTCCCAGATCTAATGAAATGCTAAGCGAATTCATTGTTGGTCTTAAAATGTATTAATACAGAAGTAAAAAAACTGAGTACAAGAAGAAGATGAAACTTAAAGGATACTTACTTTATGATATGGCAAATTTTTATTTTCCAAAAAATACTTTTTACCTAGATATTTTCCATCATAGAGTTCATATAACGAATGCAACTTAATAATTTAATCTACTCCATTACATACATCTAGAACATTTGCAGAAAGTATAATTGTATTAAACACAAGCTTGTAGTCGTAACGAACACGAATGGTTATATCCAAAACAATAACACAATAACCGGCCATCCAGGAGCCGGCACAGACTGTTCACAGTAATATTATTCAAATAAAAACAATTTCAATTTGTTTCCAAATTGAAACAGAGAGCAGGCGGCGTGTTATTACATTTGGGCGGAGGTTAGCTTCGGCAGAGCGTGTAAAGTGCCTATAGAACCTTCTCTCCCGGCCCCTCTCATTGCCCATAACACCAGCATCGGGCTTTCCTCAAAAAGCCTCCGAGAACGCCTCAAATTTAGCGACTTTTCGCTCTCAATACTTTTACGCGACATTTAGACGCTTAGAAAGCATGTACGTCATTTTTTCCTTTGTGCGGAGGCGGCGGGAAATATAGTTTTTGATGGACGCGCGCTCCGAACACTCTATCTTGTGTTTTGTGGGTGTATACTGCGAATGGTATTTCTTATTTAGCGAAATATGCAATGGGGTGGCGATATTTTTATACTTTACTCAACATCAGGATTTCTTAAGTTCACCGACATAGATCAGGCTGCGATGCGTGCTTCCTTTTGTAAAATATGTAAAAATCTTTTTCTGTTGAATATTGTATCCGCAATCTATATAAGGTTGTATTAAAAATAGAAAAACTTTTATATTTTAGAAGTAATTTTGAACCTTTAATAATGGATATAAAGAAATCGTGATTACCAGAATTCATCATCATCATCAGCCCAAATACGTCCCACTGCTGGGCACGGGCATCCTCTACAACTGAGAGGGTTTAGGCCTTAGTCCACCACGCTGGCCTAGTGCGGGTTGGCGGACTACACACATAAGAAATTCCTAAGAACTTTTAGGTGTGCAGGTTTTATCACGATGTTTTCCTTCACCATTAAAGCAAGTGATAATTCATTGTGAATACACACATAACTTCGAAAAGTCAGAGGTGTGTGCCTGGGGTTTGAACCTGCGACCGCCGAAATTCTCGACCGCACGCCTAAACCTCGACGCCATCACTGCTTTTTCTTTTGCTTTTTTTTACCAGATTTAAAACGGTAGATATGTACACTAGCTTACGTCACATTTTAATTTATTCAAACATTTATCTTATATCTAAATTGAAATGTCTGGTAATTCTAATAAAGATAAACATTAACGCCTCGTTGGCGAATTTTATATAGAATTTTCATACAAATGTTGACTGGTTGAGCCCATTAGTTATAGACAGCTGAGTTACTTATAATACAAATAGCAATCACATTTAAGTTTCTATGACCCTTTACAATGAGATACCAGTTTTGGCCGTGTTTATGAGAAATTACTTAAAGATTCAGCAATAGGCTCACCCCCTTTTACGTGGGACTGATACATACAGGTGGGTGCAGAAGTGCACCTCTGCCTACACCTTAGGGGAATACAGAGGTGAGGCAATGTATGTAGGTATGTATGTACTTTAAAAAAAATCTGTCTGTAACAAATTGGTGAAATTTATTTAGTTTTGTTCGGATCTGAACCTGTAATCTCCCATTTCAAAGCCTTCAGTGCAGCCTATGCGACAGGGTTTAATTTAAAATCGAATGAGTACTAATGCTCAAATTATTATTTTTATGTCTTGTACGATGTTAAAAGGATCACTAATATTATACATAAATAGTTATTTATTTTATACTTATGGAATATACCTGTAGTTTACTGGCACATTTTATTAATGAATTAATTTATGAAACATGTATTAGTTTAAAGAAATGTCTTTATGGAGAAAAATAAGGCAATTCATAATTCCATAAGACGGAAACGTCCGAGAACAAAAATTTGGCAATTAAGCTACTGTAGAGCCATCTATGTTTTTACTTGGCAACTATTAGCGCTCTGCCGGCGGTGACCTTTATTTTATACGAATTTAAGGTTATGACAAATATTAAAAAAAATCTTATTAAACAATTTATTTATTTTTTTAATTATAGGATGAAAATTTCAAATTATTTGGAAAGCGAATTTCATTTTACAACGCCCTCTGTTGTGGGGTGAATGAACTACGAGTCCAAAGGGTTGAGGATGCACTTTTGACAGTGCAAGATGGGTGACTTTTGTCAATACACAGCAGTACCATTGCTCAGTGCTGCTCTGTTGCAATTTTTTTTTTAAATATTAATCTTTAATTTTAGGTATTACTTAGGTATATCTAAATTTCAGAACGAATGTGAGAATATACCTATTAACCGCGATCGTATCGAAGTAAGGATTCACTTTGGTTGAAGTTGGTCATTTGGTCATAATGTATAATAACATAATATAAAATATTTAGAACATTTCTCCTTACATATACAAATACGATCACATTGGGAGAAATGGGCTATGAAGTGTAAGGGTTAAATTGAGCTATTGTAGATCACGTGTTTATGAGTCGTGATAAAATGGAAAATTGAATGGCCTCGAGGATTAGGCACGCGGTTGAGACTCTCAGCGTTCGCGGGTTCACACCCCAGGCACTCACCTATGACTTTTCGACGTTATTTATGTATTCACAAAGAATCATCACGTACTTTGAAGGCGAAGGAAAACATCGTCAGGAAACCTGCACATCGAAAACCTGGTATTCGAATCCGAGACATTAGACCGCGTCATTTTAGGACGCCGGATTACTGGATTACGGATTATAGTGGGGAGGGCTATATTGATGGTTTCTCTGAAAGATAGGATCAGAAATGATGCCATCCGTCAGAGAACTAAAGTTATCGACATAGCCCAAAGGATTAGCGAGCTGTTGTGGTAGTGGCCAGGTCACATCTGTCGCAGAACCGACAACCGTTGGGGGACACGAGTTCTGGAGTGGAGACCGCGACTCGGCAAACGTAGTGTAGGGCGCCCGCTGGCTAGGTGGCGTGACGCTATTCGCAGGGTGGCTGGCAGCGTTTAGATGAGGAGATCGAAGATCGAGCCCAGTGGCGTGCCCTAGGAGAGACCTATGTCCAGCAGTGGACGTAAGAGAGGTTGTTGATGATGATGATGATGATAAAGCAGTGGTTTCCGTCCCATAAATGTAAATAAATAGGTAAGGCATCTGTTAATAATGGCATAGAAAATAGTTTTACAAGATGTAATAATATCATCATCTGACTATTCAGTGTCATAAAATATTGATTAGGTTTTAGTCCACCACAAAAAGTAGGCTGTTTGGTATTTATTTAATTCCAGGCCTTATATTTGAAGCACCTCAACCAGTCAAAAATTCTATAGTGATCATCCTTATCCTCGTTTAAATAATTCTCTTATCAACAAGTTCTTGATATTCATTAACGCACACATAATCTGCCGAAAACGCCCATTCGCATCTGCAAAAATGTGTTATCAATTCGAGCACGTATTGCAATAACTCGCGAGGACCGCTAAACGATCACGCAATCGGCGTGATCCCGAGCGATTTGTATAAGTAACCGATAATTACGTGGAGATATATGTAACGTTGTGGTTCAATTAACGAATCCACGAGGCGCGCACAACCCCATACGTCACGAGCGCGTCACGTAACCGCCCAGCGTATCGTACAACGTCTAAATAATGAATCCATTCTCACGTTCTCCCCTGATTTACTGCCGCAACACAAAACCGTTTTAAGACTACGTAATGACACCTACCGCAGCCACTTTATTTTTGGACCTTATACATTTTTTTCACACGCAACGATTTAGAATTTTTATCACGTAAATTTTCCGCTTGAAAGGGAAATCCCTATTGTCATTCCGTACGCGCTGTCGGTTTCCTCACGAACACGTGTTTGAATATATTTATATGTAGTATATAGAGAAAGCATTTATTTCTGTCACGCAATTTCGGTTCGGTGGATATTTGAATTTTCATAATTCGCTTTGTTTTGTTGCTACTCGCGTTGGGAAACCGATAGTGACTCAATTAAACGCGATTTATTGAACTGTGGCACGTCACAGTTGGTCGTTTGTGGCCATTGATTTATTTTTAATGTGAACGCGTAGGTTGCGAGGCACAATGAGGAGGCGAATAATGGCCTTTTACAGCGGCAACAAGAAAAACATTGTCTTTTCATGTCGGCGGTGTTGTGGTAAAAAATGTTTTTAATCCATTCGTAACGCGCTGCTTTAATGCTGTTTATTTTTGTCAATTAAATTAGCGTAAGCCATTACACATTCGATATATTCTTAAGTGCCTACTTCATTTTATTTTAATTGTACTCTTAAGTAATTATTTTAAACGTAATTAATCCCAAAAAGGAACAAAATATTATAACGAATTAAATTTTAAAAGTGATTGTACTAGCAACTGACGGTGAATGCTTTACAAATGATTACAATTGCCTCTCTTTCGATCTTACGTAGCATAAAAATTAAAACAAGACCCTACAGAGAACAAACGTCACTATGCCGCTCATTGTTGTTTGTAAAGAAAACTTACAGACTAAAAAAAACTCGCCAAAAAAATTATAAAATTAAAGCAAATATAAACAATCAATATGGTGTTCATCTTTCCCTCAGATTGCAAGTACATGTTTATACATCTATTATTTGCTGGTCCTATAAGTAATAATTCCACCAACCTGCACTTAGTCGGCGTAATGGACAAATCATTACTCAGAGTGAATTTGAAAGAGACGATTACATTTTCTCTCACTAATTGACAAATTATGCCGATTATCAGCTGATAAATACGGTAATAGGTTTGCTCTCTATTCCGTGGGACTGAAAAAACATAACTGGCGAATGTGGTTGTAGACATAAGTAGATGTATCTGCCTGGTTTTTATGGAAATATAGTCGTGACTACATGTCTACTTGCTATGTTTTTAACATATCATACATAGTTATAGACTCAACAATCTTATTGGGCACCTAATATATACAATCTAAACATAACCTTTAATAAAACCCATAAAGTAAAATGATAACTTGCAACCAATTCAAATAACTACCACATAATGTATGAAATTTAAAAAAATTGAAAGGGAAGAGTGAAAGATTTCTTGATGATCAGGATTCACTATCCTGTCCTGTATGTGTCCTGGTACTATCGTTGACGCCTATAGGTACTGATTGAACGTCCAAATAGGACCCAAAAGAAGAACATGGAAACAAACAATCTTTTACCAAAGTATAAAACCAAACTTTTCTGAAACGCGTAAAAAACACTTTTTTAACTTGACGCCAGACAACACAGGATGTTTTTTGTAGAAAAGGTGAATCAAAATACATATCGATTTTTTTATATTTTTTTTGGAACCGGATAAACAGCGACTATGTCTGATTATTAATCTCTCATGGCCCCTTCGTGCTTTGAGTTTGAAATTGAATATGTATTTGAAGTTAATAACTTTAAGCTTCTTTAAATTCACGAAACATATTTTTTTACTTTTTCTCGCTATTTGATATTCTCTTTACCAGCTATTAGACTGCCACGTGGTCTTTCGGTACAAGTATTTGCCTTGCGATCTAGAGTTCCTGGGTTCAGTGATATTTAGTATCAGTAGCAGCAAGGAGTTTAGACATGTGCCCGAAAAAACGGCAATAGGCTCACCACTATTATGTGGGACTTATACTATACACCTGGAGAAATGTGGGTGCAGAAATCCACATCTGCCTACCCCTTTGGATTATATAGGCGTTACATTATGTATGTATGTATTTCTTTAGAGGTCATTTTAAAAAGGCTTTGTAAAAAACTATGCGATAGAAATATTAAGACAATCTCCGACAATTCTTTTATTGAGTGCTGGGCAATTGTTCCCACGAGGAGTCCTATATCTTCAACGAACTGATTTCTTTTATTCATTGCCAGACAAAAAAATACATTCATACCATGATACTTATGACTACGCGTTAGATTAAAAATACGAGTTGGAACAAATCCAATTCGAGTGTTCACGAATTGTTTGAGACAAAAATGGCTAAATTTTATATACATACTTTACGACTAACTTATTCATGTGTATACATATATACATATAGGTACTAACGGTTATGTAGTGTGTATCCATAATGGTAGGTAGAAATGTATGTCTACACGCTTACGTCAGCTATATTTTAAGTCTCTAATGATAGATTACGATCCTAATGCCATGTTTTACTTCGCGCTTCTAATGAATGCAACTAACAATTTGCCCGACCTCGGAATCGAAGCCGGGCCCTCTTGATCACTCACAGCATACTTATAACGCATTTCCCACGTTATAGTTACTATATATAGGTACATATTTATATCGCCGTATCAATGAACCCTGACGTTCCAAGTTTTCTTGCACCAATATCCTCGTTCTGAATTAAAAAAACAAATAATTACCCCTTAATACCGTTTTTACAATCTCTTAAACAGGTACTTTCTTACAAACGTTCGAAAAACGTATTATAAACATGTTATTTTTTATCTTTATTACGCAAATAAAATGAATGGTTTGACCAAAATCCAACGTGTTATGAGAAATTACCACCCGATTTTAAAAGTTTAATGGAAACAGGATATTAATGCCGTGCAATTTGATTGAATTTTTATAGTATTTAGAGCCTCAATGTAACTTTTATACAAGCATGAATGGGCAGAGCGATTGGTGCCACTGGCACTGAACAAGAAAACAGAAGCCAAGTAACCTTATCGGTTTATTAATACAACTGTTTTAACTACTGCATATCTACCGATAAAAAATATTACAGGAACTAATTAAATAATTGAAGGTTAAATCAAAGTTTTACATTACTAAGGACTATGAAATGGTTATCGCTAGGACATAAAAATAATTTCAATTTCAGAACATCAAATCGTAATGAGGTGATATTTCTTGTCGTGGTTAAGTTTTGACGGAGAAACCTTGTTAATAGAGAAATTTTCTCACTGGGTCTATCAATAAACAACCGATCATTAAACTATACTCTCAGCTTTTCTTTCAGTTAAATACTATGTGGGAAAACTATCAGAAGATGTGCGTAAAACCTTATAGCTTAGTTTCAGTATGGGAGTTAGGCTCTCTCTTGGTCATTCTCTTCTTCCTCGTTCCCTCACTGCTGAGGATCGCGACCACGCAGGATCAGTTTCCACTGTGTGCGGTCATAGGCGGAGTGGACCGCACGGTGCATGCTGCCTCCCACCACCTCTCTCACTGCATCAGACCATCTTGTAGGTGCCCTCCCACGTGCACGCCTGCCGTCAATTTTGCCCAAGATAATTTCCTTCTCCAACTGGTGCATTGGAGATCGCATTATGTGCCCAAAGAAACGAAGGGTTCTTTGTTGACAGACCGCAGAGAGTCGTATGTTGATATTTAGCTCTTTAAGTATGGACTCGTTGGTTCTCATAGCGGTCCACGGAATACGAAGCAGTCGTCGCCAACACCACATTTCGAAGGCATCGATGTTATTAGAATCCCGGCTTCTCATCGTCCACGTCTCCGCACCATATAGGAATATGGAGAAGACCAGAGCTCGAGTCAAACGCACTTTAGTTGCACGTCGAATACCTCTGTTCCTCCAGATGTTATCGAGATTGGCCATAGCACTTTTAGCCATAGCTGCCCTGCGGCGAATTTCTTGATTACAGTTACCGTCACTGGTAATCAATGACCCAAGATATACAAATTTGTCGACTTTCTCGTATCCGTTAAGTGCGTCGGTTTCTGGTAGTATTTCAGCTCTATCCACCACCATTATTTTTGTTTTAGAATGGTTGATCTTAAGACCGAGTGCGACACTTTCTTCTTCAACTTTCTTCAGAAGTGATGCCATCTCCCTTTCATCCGACGCAACTATAGTCGTATCGTCAGCATATCTTAGGTTACTGATCCTACGACCACCCACTGTAATACCGCCATTCCAGCCGTCTAGCGCTTTTCTCATAATAAATTCTCCGTACAGGTTGAAAAGCTTAGGAGATAGAATACATCCCTGACGGATGCCACGTTCCTGGTGGAAAACTTTTGATTTCTGGTTCTCCAGTTTCACATAGCTAGAGCCGTCAAGGTACAGATTCTGTATAAGGAAGGCAAGGTGTTGAGGCACCCCCATTTCCACAAGCACATCCAGCATCGTCATCCACTGCACGCAATCAAACGCCTTAGCGTAGTCTATGAAACACAAGACTAGTGGCTTATTGAATTCCCGACATTTTTCTATAAGTATGCGAATATTCAATATCTGTTCACGAGTGCCTTTTCCAGCTATAAAACCAGCTTGTTCACTCGGTATCTGGTGATCTATAAAAGCTGCAAGTCTAGTGTTGATAATGCGTAGCAGAATTTTACTGGCATGTGACATGAGTGACAGTGTCCGATAGTTTTCACATTTTCTTGTGGAACCTTTTTTATGAAGTGGGACAACAGCTGATTGTGTCCAGTCAACTGGCCACTGTCCTGTTCTCCATATCTTGTTGCAAATCAGATGGATGATCTTAATTCCTTCAGGCCCTAAATGTTGAAGCATAGCCGCTGTCACACCATCCGGACCCACAGCTTTATGTTTCAATCTTTTGATGGCATCTTGAACCTCTGAAAGCAGTATATCCGGTTCCCTGGGGTGCTCGTACCATCTCCGCTCCTTACTCCTCCCCTTATCATCCCGATACAGTTCTTGGCAGTAGGTTCTCCATCTTTCCAGAATATTTTCCATATCGGTCAAGGTGTTACCTCTACTGTCTTCGATTATGCAGGTTCTTGGCTTGAAGGTCCCAGTAAGCTGTTTCACTTTCCAGAACAGGTCTTTAGATTGTACTCTGTTAGCATGGCTCTCAATTTCTTTGCAAATGTTGTTAATATGCTCTTCTCTGTCTCTCCGCGTTGATCTTTGCACCCGGGCATGAAGCTGGTTATAAAGTCTTAACTCAGTTTCTGTCGTAAGACCTCCACGCTTCAGCATTTTCCTTTCCTCAATTAAGGCCCACGACGCTTGACTAATCCACTCTTCTGTTCTTTTTAAAGGTTTGTGTAGATCCTTACTCTCCTTCGCTGTATCTAGAACAGTCTCTTTCAAAGTGTTCCAGTCTGCTTCGCTAGAGTCAAAAGGATCCCATTCACGTTGACTAATTTTGGTGTCAATAGTTTTATGAAAGTAATCTAGAGCCGATTTGTGAAGTGTCAGAGTGTTTTGGGATTTTGGTCTAATGCTTTTTAGCCGGAGTCTGAAATCAGCTATGACTAATTGATGATCACTTCCACAGTCAGCGCCCGGGAGAGTCTTAGCGTTAGTGATTGATGATCGCCATCTAGACTTAATAGTTATAAAGTCTATCTGATTTCTATGGCCCTGAGGAGAAACCCACGTGTATAATCGTCTTGGGTGGTTTTGGAACCATGTATTCATGACAGTAAGCTGATTTTCCACGCAGTATTGAAGAAACTTTTCACCTCTGTCATTTCGTATCCCCAGGCCATATCCACCGACTACTTTGCCCTGGAGTGGATCATCTACAGTGCAGCCAATCTTAGCGTTCCAATCACCTTGAACAATAATAACCTCTTTGGATGGTATAGAGCGTAACAGGTTGTCAAGATCAGCATAGAATTTGTCTGAAACTTCTTCATCTGACTGTGACGTAGGCGCATACACTTGGATAATGTTGATCGGCGCGGGATTAGCATCAAGTTTTATAGCGATCATTCTGTCATTAGGAACAACATATCCCTTAACGCTGCTACGCAACTTTCCTGGTACTATGAAAGCTACTCCATTGTGACTATGGTCTTCGGCACCAGCGAAGTACATAGTATTGCCATAGTTCGTAGAAAAATGACCACTACCTCGTCTATGCACCTCACTGACTCCCAATATATCAATATTGCACCTGGACATCTCTCTCTCGACGACTTCCAGTTTTCCCGGGCTCAGAAGCCCTCTTACATTCCAGGTACCTATACGAAGTTTTTTGCGTAGTTGCCTTTTGGTAGTGTTCGTACCATCACCAGTAGCATAGTTTCCACTCACTGTCTGGTGGTTCGCAGCTGAGTGGCCGGTCGCATATTTCACACCATGCAACCCGGAATTGCGATGGCGCCGAGAGTCAATCGGATCATAAGACAGGACGCTTCTCTTGTTGGAACTGATCATAATGGTTTTCTTGGGGATAATAGTGCAGTAGGTCCCCATAGCTTTCTGCACCAGACATTTTAGGGGACAGTTAATCCCCAAGGCCGCTGCAGCCTTTGTGCTTACAGGTTAATTTACCGCCTCCTGTAACTCGGCGTTGTTGTTCGTTCGGCGCCACCCAGGGGGCACGTGCAGGGTAACACAGGGCACTCTTCCTGCGGACGCGAACAACATCACCCCCCTTGGTCATACCACTGCTTAAAAAAGAAAACCTAAAGTTAACAGCAGCATAGAAGCATTTTCCGTGAGTGACATCGCCCAAGTTACTAAAATCTAATGTTTCATCGCTTTCCTTTCATTTTTCTATCTATGACCGGATAGGTACCTACTAGATATAATGCTAAATTTTTAACACTGTCTAAGCAATACAACAAGAGACACGACGATTAGGCTATGCTAGTTAGTAACATCCAAACACATACTCGTATTCGGTAAGTGGGTGGAATCAATAAAGTGGTGTCTGTCCAACAAATACATAGGTACTATAGTACCTAACGAACGTCATAGACACGAGATTAAAAGTGCTTATTACGTATCGCCAATCCGAAATTCCAATAGAAATATCGTGTTTCATTTTTGAAGGTTTATTTATTTAATCATTGGTCTAATAAAGACGTATTACATATTTGCAAACAATATAAGTTATTATTTATTTAATATTAAGTTTTACTCATGGGGGAAGTTGTTATTGCCACCTACAACATAAGATATAGAATCTTCTTCAGTAAATTTGAATAAAACCTGCTTTTTACACATCATCATTATTCCCGATATTACCTAATTCATTATAAAGCTAAGACTAAGTTAGTTTGTATTTCTACTCTGTTTGTATTATGCGATAGTCTCTTCGTATGAATCTAGATTAACTTAAAATAATAGTAAAAAATTGCTGTTAGGCTGATACCAAATCATGACCAGTACCTATATAAGCAAAATGATGTATTTCCAATTAAGCTGATGTTTGGATGAAGCAAAACGCTAAACGTTCATTTACAGGTCCATTAGAATTGCAGGAAAGGTTCAAAACACTGATATGACGACTCAATAAACTATTAACAAAACTATAAAACTAGCCATTAAGTATTTAATTGCACCGTACAGTTTTAAAGTACCACGATAAAGATGTTTGCAATACTGCATATACTTAAATAATATAGGCAAAAGTTTATATTGCATAAAAAACGAGTACCTATATGTTACGAGGTAGAAGAACTACTGCGTAAAGGTTGCTAGGGAATTGGATGCTGGTCACTCATAACAGCTCTGAAAAAACATAACTGTAAGCACAGATTTCCTAAGAAATCGATTGGTCATAAAAAGGAGGACTTGTGCTATATGATAATAATGTAGACACTATCATGACTGATAGGCCACTACACAAATTTTGTATTCGAATGATCGTAGGTATCGTAAAGCAAGTTGTCTTTTATGATGTCCTAGTCCATTACGGTGCTTGTATCGTAAATTCATATAAATTAGTAGGTATTCAATTTACGAAAATGGATTGTAAAACGTATCTACAACGATTTATACATAGATTACATAGTGCAGATTACATATTTATTTAATAACTTAGCACCGCAGTAAAGTTGGATATGCCGTTCGTTAGTTAAATTATCACTGTCTTAAATTAAACTTTGTTACTAAAGTTGTATAACGAATATTATATATTATTATATTTTGGGTTAAAATGAGTCGGCTTACAAAGTTACGCGTAACTTAGGGCTTACTGAAATTGCTTTTACATCGCTGTTTTGTGCAGATTATGTAAATTATTATTTGCATATGATACTATTTTATCGCTGATTAATTAATAGTTTATTTGAAATAAATATAATTTCGCAAGGTATTTGAGCAAGGTAGTGCTGAGAATTGTTGGGTTTAGTTAGTTACCGAACAAAATTACGTCACGTTCAGTTCAATGTATCGTGTGACAATTCCAGTCTGAAATCAATGAAAATAATAAGGTTAACATTGCCTTAGTCATCAGCTAAAAGAGAATGTACGTGCGAGATCTGTTTAATACACAACACCAGTATTCAAAGAGGTTTATTCCATTCATTTCTACCAACAATCCCTTTTTCAACAGATAATTTTAATATCTTATTACCAACAATAGAAACTTTAAGGTGGAAAAAATTGTTCAGGAAAAATTATTCCATTATGAAGGGTTTATTAAAGTTCGCGTTCCATAAATGGCACAAAAAAGTAACGTAACGGCTTTTTGCCAACTTTTTCTTTGAACCAAAGGCGAAACCGCCGAAGCGTGGCAGGGATGAGATTGTTACAGAAAAATATAGACAATTTTTTCCGCGTCACAAAGATTCATTATTCGAATTGAGTTGGCCATTTCTCTTGATATTTTGCGTACTTTTAAATTTAGTTTTGTATTAGATATCTTTTAAAAACCGAATGCTGTTAAAAAAATTAATTAATTCCCGCCACATGGAATATGCGTTTATGCGTTACGTACTGACACTTTGGCATCTGTCAAACATGACACTAACAATCTCCATGAATATATGTATAGCGATTGCGAGTAGTCACGTAATGGGCGCCACATGTTTGTCACCCCGCACCCGTTGCAGACTGGGGTTGCAGACAGGGGCGGCGGCGCATTGTTGCAAATACTAGCGACACCCAAAGATGGTGCTACTGTATTTTGCAGTGTAGAAACAAGTTCGTCTTTTGGTGGATAGATGGAGTTAATTGCAATTTGGAAAAATATATTTTGTCTACTTATATATTTTTGTATATAGACTCTAAAGAGTTTTAAAGTTATATGTGTTCTAGTCATTATCAAAAGTGACTATATACTTTATTTAAGTTTTTAAAACATAAAACTGTTAATATATAGAAAATATATAGACTCTAAATATCAGTATCATCAAAACTTATTTAAAAATAACATTAAGTGCTTCTATTTCATTGTTTTTTACATACATACATAAACTCACGCCTGTATTCCCCGAAGGGGTAGGCAGAGGTGCATTTCTGCACCCACATTTCGCCAGGTAGGTATGTATCAGCCCCACGTAATAGGGGGCGAGCCTATTGCCGTTTTTCGGGCACATTTCCAGACTCCGTGCTGTTAGTGAGAATTTCCTAATGTTCATTCATTGTTTTTTAAATTTCATTTAATATCTTAAAACACTAAATTTATCGTTTGAAGTACCTACTCAGATAATACTGATATACTTGGCTTATAATCAGTCTCTGTACATAAGCTGTTGAACCAGCCATAGTTATCTTTACAAACGTTTTATATTCCGCTATTCACCAGTAGGTACCTATATATCTCTCCAGCGTATTATAATATCAAAAAAGCACTGTAGGTACTTGTATACATAATACGTACAATTTGAAATCATAAGAATCAGAAGAAATTTATAATTATATATAAAGTCCAACAACTCGTACTAAAGCAGTCTTGTACAATAATTGTAGAGGTGACCCGTGTACAATACAAAGCATACAAATAATATGAGGTTTATATAATAGACAAAAGAGTAACATATAATTGTAACATATCAGATTTTAAAAGTTTTTCTTTAGTTTACGACTCGTTAAAGTCGTTTGTCTGACTCTGTGCTGCAACCGAGAATTTGTTAATCCGTGCGGAAAAGAATATCATTCACAGAAAAAGTCATAAATACCACAAAATTATATTTTCCAAAAAGTTGAGTTGCTTCTCCTTAACTTATAAAAACAGCGAACGTTTCCTTATCGCTAACAACGTCATTTCAGCTCTATGGCCATTGTTAACATTTTAAACGCGATTCGACTAAATTTATTGTTTTTATAGATGTTCATTTATATAGGTAGGTATATATTTTTTTTTACAAAATAACACATCAAATTTATTTAAAAGACCAGGAGTTTTTTGTTCTATGAATTCATGTCACCAGTCATGAATTCAGTTCCCGGTTCGAGCAAATTAGTTTATAATCAACTAAAAACGGCAAAAAAATACCTCTACGTACACTTCCAGAGATACATTGGCGTTGGTGTATTCGTTTTCTTTTTTGTACTAGCATATTAAAAAGGCAGCACTGACATGATGATCAGTTCAGTGAAAAAAAAAGGTCAAAGGACGACAGTCTACTGCGACAATCGACAATGACTGACTATGAATCTTCTTAACACGATTGTTCGTTACCGAATATTACGAGTAATGCAACCCGATGTTGGAACACGAAATGTCTTCGTGGGTCACTACGTATGTTTTACACTTTATTTACGGTGGTGGCTATGCGGGCTATACCTAACCACCAAGAAAATATTTTTCAGGCAATCTCACTTACCCAACGAAACGCAATCACTATTAAAGTACTAAAGTATTCTGTAGGTTGTACCATTCCGGTCAAGCTGACTTATTAACACCACAATCCCAACCGACTGTATCACCACTTTATCACTAAAAGCCTGGTCTTTCAAAATGTTAAAAAGCATACCTTTGCAATGTGTTTTACAATTTGAAATTTATCATTACAACCAGAGATGTAAAAAAGCGTTAACTAATTGCGGTAATAGATTTTGAGCAACACAGGTAAATTTAATTACCGTTGCTTTTTCGAATAACGGTCTAAACGGCCACACCTTTAAGCTTAACTGTTTTGTGCAAAAAGGGTTGAATGACGTAACAATAGGTGCATTGTCCAGTACTGTCTTCGACTCCGTGTTGATTGTCTAGCGGTTAATTGCTGGCTAAACAAATATTTATAGAACGACACGACAATTTGATACTTGGCCAAGATTCCTCGCACTTGGAAATTGATAGGTCCGTGTTGACAATTTAAATATTTACTTGTCTTTGATATGTACTGCATAAATATGTCTTAATTGATATTTAAGCGCCATAAATAAGAATACTAATGATGTTTTTATTTTCTTTCACAGGGATGGAATTAGAAGCTTCGCATTACATTTTGGGGATTTTTTAAGCATCACTTTTGTGCTCCTTATCTTTAATTGCATAGTCTGCGGTGCGTATTTTGATCTAGTTTGCCCCTTACCGCCCCTATGTACCTTGGAGGATAATTATGCGAGCCGGACTTCGTATTCGGCGGGTCGACTTAAGTCTGGTGGGCCAGTAGCACCGACATATCCTTTACAGTTTTCTTCGAGTAACATCAACTATCATAATTTCTATCAATCGGCTGACTGTTACGTTTTCATAGTTTATCTACTGGACCAATGTTAATATAATTGATTCAAATCTAGATAGGAATTATGGAGAAGGACATAAGATCGTATGTTTTATTTTATTGCGATTAGGCGAAACTGGCCGCTTGTATACAAACTAGAACCTGACAAGTGGCATATAATGTGACTCGCGCCAACCAATAAATGTTCGATACCGCTATTCGGTTGCCAATGGCATAATTTGCCGTGTTGAGAGGGCCGGGCTTTGATTCCCAAGTCGTGCAAAGTATTACTGGATTTTTAAATAATCTTTCATCAGTAATAAGACATTAGGCATACCAATTCGTTAAAGAACAATTGCATATTTATTACAAGAAGAGTAAAATATAGGCAGCGATACTAGAAGTGGAAACACACCTCCGAATGCCGTTTCAGGAAAGTGTTTAGTAGGTCATTTAATTAGTACCAAAGGTCTTAACCAAGCATCGGTAACTATTGCGCTCTTACATTGCTCTTTACATTGGGGCTTACCTGTCCTTTTTTTGACAGCAGGGGTAACCAATTATGGGGTCTTCTTACCCTGTAATATCTCCTGGCGCCCAATACGCGTGGACACCATCGAGAGACTCTAGTCGACTTCCGACAAATTCACATGATTTTACTGTAGGTACATATTCATTTTTCTGTGTCTCTATAATAATAAATTTATTAGTACCAACTCAATGCAACACTATTCATGCTAAGGTCGTAATTATAAAGCTTAATAAAACATTATTTTAATTATAAGTTACATTATATCTCTATACTAAAGTAATTATTTTCCAACATTAAACGTGTTAGTACATATAATATCAGTTCACTCAATATAGAATGACGCCGGCTTATCGTTTAGTGTCTATTTGAAAGAGAAATACCATAAATGTCACAGTTTACGGAATATCACATACAATGTTGTTTACTTAATCTACTTAAGATGCTGCGTATACTAGGGATTTTACGGGTTTTTGACTGTTTTCAGATTACGCGCGTATTTAACTTGTATTCGCACTTAAGGTGCGTATGGGTGTTTTAAGCTATCGCCATTATTGCCGGCCACAAGAAAACAGCTGTACCTTGTTAAACGCGGTAAAAACCTCTTTTTTTTTTATACACCCAACAGTCACATACATAGTTCTGACCCCACACTAGGATACAAGTCCTGTGTCGTGGGTATCAGAAACTACGAAAGACTTATCGGTCTCACAAACACCCAGACACGAAACAAATATTTGTGGATCACACAAGCATTTGTCTTGGTGCGGGGATAGAACCCGCGGCCTCTCGTTTCACAAGCTGGTGCCTAGCCATCTGCGCCACGGGGCTGTCGAATTTTTAATGTGCTCTACTCTCACCATATGATTAGATGAGATATATGGGCATATAACCGCCACTGCAACTCCTATACCTACATTAGGATCAACAGCGATACGCACACAAATGCCAACGAACATGGAAGCCCATTGAGTCTATGAAGAGCTACCTTGTCTTACTCCATGTTACTTTTTTAAAGATTCAATATCAAGTCATACAAAAAATGATCCCTTTACTATTTGTCTTTAAAGTAACATTTATTAAACACGGAAAAATGTCACTAGCAAACATTTGTCATTTAAACATCATAATATATTAATGAGGCATAAAATAAATCTATTGAAAATAGGCACATCAAATCACAAATACGCTGTAAAACCAAACTATATAATTACAAGTATGTAACATGATACTGTGTCAAGTAATTACTAGGCATAAAGTATGAACAGTCTTAATATATATGCTATAAAAGTAAACTAACAAGTATCAATATTAATTGGCGAAGTACAGTAAGGCACACAATGCTTGAAAATTGCACAACGAAAATCCATAAAACCGTCATACTGTTACCCAACCCTTTGAGGTGTAATAAATTTGCTTTGACTGTGTTTTGCACGTCATTTGATTTTCAACCTCATTTCAAGGCGCATAAAGAATAAAATTGAGTGTTTGTGCCCATGTAAGATTTGTAAAACATAACTGTAGAGTTAATTACCTGACAAAGGTGTAAGGAATGGCAATGATTACATGCATTAGGGGGTAAAAACGCACATTCCCTCATTTCGAGTTTGGTTGACGGTACAGCGAGTGATGTTTTTGTGAATCAGTGATGTGTTTTATCGATTATGATATTTTAATCCGTGTAGTTAATCGAAGAAACGTGATTTATGGTGAGCTGTGATATTTGTGTAGAAAGTACAGTTTATTTTAATACAAGTTACTTAAAAGTTAATAGTAATTAGTAGGTACGACCATAATAATAGTGATTATAATCGGCCTTTATAAAGAGAAGCATCCAGGAAATGGTAATATATTATTCTTGAATGAGTAATGAAGAGCACATATGAAGATATGAGGGTTACTGGACCTCTAGGAATTTAAAATAAATTGCAAGACTAACGCTGACATTTGATATCAGTTTATGTAATAATAATATTACAACTTCTGTCCTCCGATGGGTTCTAATAAAAAGAAGGAAGATTGTAGAAGTAAATGTTAGTTGAGGACGTAGGTACCTAGGTATATAGGTACCTATGTATTTTTATATCATGTGTTATATCATGTCTAATTCTGCAAAAAGTTTTAATAATTTAAAAGTAAGTTAATTTTCAATTCAATATTTATTAAAAAGCTTAATATAAATGTTTACTCATTTTAGTTCTAAAACTAATTTTGTAAAAATAGTGCTTAAAATGGTTAAGGTTTATTGTGTTTAATTATCCTGACCTTTTTCGTCCCCATTATCGATTTAAAGTATTTTTCGATGCTCTTGCCTAAGTTCTATTTAGTCAGTGGTCTACGAACACAGCCACCCTTAATTCCTGAAAGGTATATAGCATCCTTCATAGTCGAAACAGAATACGGCTCCTAGGCGTAGTAGCCGTAGTTAATACCTGACCAACCGTATGGAACTTACATAAGATTATAATTCAACAATAAAGCCATTATCATCAAAGTTTTCTTGAAGCGCACTGATGGAAGATAAACAATATAGCCTCTTACCTCGAAGACTCGTCTCAGGCGCCGTGCGGCGATTTCCCTTCGAAATATCAATTTGTCTCGGCGTTGAAAAGTCGAATAATCAACGTAATAGCCGTCCCAATGATCACAAGTCCCCGTGACATCAATCGGAGCCTCTCACCTACAATAATATCAATTCTGTATGGCGCTTAGATACCAATAAAAGCACTTTCCGAGGTTGCGCCGCACTAAACTGTCCCATAAAACGTTTTATGATCCATACGTACACACATTAAACAGATATGTATATAACAATAAATCATCATTAATATGTTATAAACAAACGTGGCAAGGGTTTCGGTGGAATAAATAATTTTATGACACTTTACGACCTTGAAATTGTCTCATGCGAATTTTATTGGTGCAATAATTCATATTAACATAGCTGGTGATTTAAGTTTCCTTTGTACGCTAAATCATACATACAATGTTGTTATCAAAGCGAAATAAATCGTCTTGTTGTGAATGAATGATTTGCGATTGTTATATTGGCGCGCCTTGGTTAATTAATTTATACATCAGTTCACACGTCTCCATACTTTGTCGGATGCATTGAGTAGTAGAGAAACCCAATAAAATAAATATTTATATAATTACATTATATTTAATTGCTAAAAATAATCAAACCGAAAAACTTAATACTCATTAGAAAATATCCATGTTTTTTAACACACATATATGGATACACTATATCTATAGATAGACAGGGCTGCCATGAAACGAAATATAAAAAAGAAGAAAAGCTGTATCTGTTAACCCAATTTAACCAGTGAACATCGTCATGTGTTCCAACTTCCAACACATGTCAAAGAGGTCAAGGCTATATAGTAAGACACAAATTAATTTTACTTGTATGACACATAAAAGTGTCACCACTGGCTGAAATATTAAAAAACGATAATATTCATTGCTAAGATAGATTGGTTGCTAATATGAGTGATTTAAAAACTATTTTTATTGACTAAGCCTTTTCAATTGATGAGTATTAAGACTTAGTTCAGTAGCCCAATACTGGTTGATTAAACTGAATTTGCTCCTGAAAGATTTGTGGACAGCACTCGGACATGCATGTAAAAAAAGTGTTGCTCTGATTATGGCTCAATGCCACGAGATTAAATTTCTCAGACGTGAGTAATGTGTCATTAACCCTGTGTGAAGGAATTCGTAAGACTTTCTAGGGCTAGTAGTTCCTTAAAATACGTCACCATAGTGTAGGCAATTTATGTAGTCGTATCGCTCAATGACCTACTTATACAAAAAAAAAAACTATTTTATATAGCCACTTAATAGCCCTATGATTGAAAGACGAAAAGCCTAAGAGATATCTCAAACTTATACAGAAAACTAATGGTAAACTAACCATTTTATGTATTAAATCTGAGTGAGTATGACCAATAATACAGATCTTTCTTAATTATCCGCTACTAAATCCTTCTGGTAAGTAAGTTACAATAGTATGGCGATGCTGATGATAAATGTAAATCACATCACGTGACCTATTTTCTAAATCTAAACAATTAAAAAAGAAAATACGTCCAAGACAGCTAAAGTAGGTGAAGTGAAATGAAATGAAATGAAATTGTCACTTTACAACAAAGAAAGCTCACGAAATCCCCACAACGTATAACTATCACAGCTATACTAAGTATGTACGTACATCTAAATTTCTCATTACTAGTTTTCCCATTCTGTTCTCAGCGGAGGGTTGGCCATGGAAACCAATTTAAACTTGGCGACCGGCTGGTTAAAAAGCAAAGGTTCCTTTTGAACTTTACTCGTAGTGCCGGCGGCGGCGACTCCTTTATTTTTACTTATTTTACAACTCCGGCCCTTTACGAGCGTCCGCCATGATGTTTAAGCCGCTCGCAATCATATTGCTAGATACCTACAGATCTGTCTGCTATTTTCTGATTTTGTTAATCATTATATAGGAATAAGTTTGTATTGAAAAGAAAAAAAATAGTGTATGAGAGAAATGTTTTAAATCATTACGATTCAGACATTTTTTGTATCCAATACGGTAAGCAGGTTTGACTAGAGAAGAACGGGCAATTTTTTTTAATAGCCTATAAATTATATCCCACTGTTGGGCCAAGGTGTCCCTCTTCTTCTTCCACTCCTTTCTCTCTTTTGGCAAGTTACACCATTCCTTCTCAAAGGCAGTAAATTAATTCCTTACAACAAACTGTACTCGTTTTTTATTTTGAAATGTGAAGTCTATCTGTCTGTTTGTGTGTCTTCTTGTGCGTTTTGACCCAAAAACATTTGTTAGATTTTTATAATATATTTGAAGTCGTTGATATATTGCTTCATATAATTTAGCAGGAAAACTCTTAATCTCACTAGATGATCAACTAAATTTTATTTCTATTAATAAGTGAACATTTGCATATGTCAATATTAGCATTTCGAATAGCTATTGGACGTCCTCCATAAGTGACATAATACACGTGTAAAAAACTTACATTGTAACCAATAACTAGATCTATAAAATAAAGGACATGATGTAGCATATATAATAGAAAAAATATGTAACGATTCGAGCCAACGGTCCCAGCATGGAATGTGTAATTAACTAGGATAGATAGAAGCCCACTAGAAGTATTAAAACAGAATTTCATTGCTTGCAATCAGGTTAAGGCTACAGCGGCAATAATTAATTTTCGTTTGCTAAGTTCCTAATAACACACAGTTATTTGTACTTTAATGTCGAACACATTCCTACGAAAAATTCACAACAGTAAAAGAGCAATCTAAGAATATTCAAAACACAAACCCGTTAAGTGCGGAACTAATAAAGAGAATCACGAAAGTTAAAACGCCCAAACGCCGCGGCCCTTCGACCCATGGATGTCTCACAGCGCAATGTTAATCAGCAACTTTAAACGCGAATCGCGCTTCTAAACAACAATTAGAGCCGGTTTCGACCCCAAATTAACGACAGCGCAAACTTTCTCGAAGCAGTCACATTAGAATAGAAATTGGGTTGTACGAGGTATGTATCTGTATAGGTATATTTACCTACCTTTTATATCTACGTGGAAGGAAGGGGTGCGTACCTGAAAACACAGAAAAACATTTCGTTTATATATATTGTAACTGTACATGATTTTTTATGAGACAACTATTTAATACTACTACTCATACAAATAGTAAAGCTAGAAAATTGCCTTCTCAAATAAACAGTCCTTTATTTATCAATTAAATATTAATTAATCAGCTAAAATTTTATATAAACGATTTGCATGTTAGCATCAGATTTTCATTGTTCAATAAAATAATTTAAACCTGCAACACAAAGTCATTCCGAATGTAGACGCGCAATAGAGGCGACAGTAGAAAATTCACTCATTTAGTACAACTCGTTAGTAAAAAATGTTAAAATGCGACTAAACTCTCTTAGAGTCTTAAAAATTGTCTGCTTTTAAAGTCATGCTTCGAAATTCAATATGCTATATTCGACAAACCTATTCCTGGATTTTGCCGTATCGTACACAACAATGGAGCCACCCGAATATTTCGCAGACACGATAAGCTCCCGGCGAACTTTCAATTACACTGAATGTAATTAAGTGCCGACGATAGAACGCTACGAACTCCGTCACTATTAAATTGCTCAACTTTTATCGTTTCAAAGATCACTTTAATTTTTGTTAGTCGATTCCCCGGAAACATGCCGCGAAGGGATTTCAAATATATTTCTCTTGACTGGTTTAAGGAATGGAATGTTAATTATACGTATTTTCGAAATTATACCATAATCAAATGTCCTGACTACCTTTAGCTAAATAACAGTTAAAAAATCCATAGAATAAAATATCTTAAATACACCCAACACCCAACAGTCACATACATAGTTCTGACCCCACATTAAGATACGAGTCTTGTGTCGTGGGTATCAGAAACTACGAGAGACTTTTCGGTCTCACAAACACCCAGACTCGAAACAAATATTTGTGGATCACACAAACGTTTGTCTCGGTGCGGGGATCGAACCCGCGGCCTCTCGTTTCGCAAGCCGGGGTATAGCCAACTGCGCCACGGGGCTATTCATTTTAATAATCTTATCTTTAATTATCTTCACATTAGCCGTTTAAGTTGAAAGCCAAAGATTCAGAAATACTTTAAGCATCGTACGAATATTTGTGTGGTCAAACGTAATTAATTAGTACAAAGAATTTCATCGTGTTTAAAAATTGAACTTCAATAACTACACCTCAAAGTTTTTATTACGCTATACAGGCTTAAAGTTACCTTTATCACGATATTCTTGGTTATTTTGCATTACATTGACAAGTCATTACATAGCTTTTATTACATGATATTATTCTAGTACATTAATGTATTGAAATATTTTTAATTAGAAGACTTATCTTGAAATTGTATCTTGCATTTATAAAATAATATAATAATGGCTCTGTCTCGCAACAAACTCTATATTTACTTATCCATTTACGCGGGGAGTACATTAGATATTTCTTAATAAAACCAGTTACATATTATCAAAGGGAGGGACATCTTTTCTTTTTTTATTGGATCAGTATATTAACAAGCTGTTCACCTGTAAATTGCAACGACCGCCCATGGACATTTTAATATGTGAAAGTTTTAGTTGCTTCCTTGGCCTTACAAAATTTATGGTAAAAGATTACATTATAATAAAGATAAGAAATAGAAAGAAACTAGATTGTTCAGATGCATTTTCACTTGGGTTGAGTGACAGAGTACAACATTATTATATCATAATAACTAACAAGTATTTAATAAAATAAACACAGTGAATAATTACCGCGAGATTCGTATTGTCACAAAAAAATAAGTCGTGTTGTAACAAAAACTACAAACGAGTTTTTGATCCCACAATACCTAGAAGTTTTTTTTTTTTGTATTATATTAATGCGAGTATTGAACCAGAAGCTTCTTATTAAATAACTAAATCCCGATATTAATTAGTTATCATGTTATCAGTGATACCCTCTCCCCACTTCATACTTTGTTAGGACAGCATTTTAGTATCTTCTACTACAGAAAAATTCAAACACTGGGATACGCAAACAAAACCTGGAAATATCGGCGGTAGGTATTGTACGAGTAAATGAATGAAAAAAAAAGCAATTTTATCATGCAATTTATTGCTTAATTACACATATACGAGTACATGAAATGCGGCGTCTATAATCCGAAAAACTGCAAGACCGGGGGACTGGTTAATTAAAATACGCAATCAATATGAGATGCTAAGTGCTTATTGCAGATACGACATGTGCGAAATGAGTATTTAGATTTTATAATTTAGCCAATTATACTCCTGAAGTGTTTATAATGCAGTTCCTTACCTCATTTTTGTATTAGTATGTAATGCGTGTTGATCATATGACAGCTTTTTTGTTGTATTATAGCTTCGATAGCAACGTTCCACGAGTTATTTGTAATGTTAGATTCTGTACCAAAGTTCCTAGGTATTGTTTTAACGCAAAAGATATATGACGAAGTACTTAAAAAATATCTGGCGAACTGATTTCAGTTTATGCAAGGCAATTGCTTTTGAATTATATTTTTTATTATAAGAAAACTCTTATAAAAGTCATAGCACAATAATAAAAAACGACCATTAATACTTTTAAAAATATACCATTTAAATTTTTAAGAATAACATTGACTACAATTTTTTTTCGATCTAATTAATTATTATTACTCAAAATATACGTACAATCTCATTAAGCACGATTTATTCCTTCCAAATTTGTCTTCAGTCGAAACACCGGTTAAATATAGCCATCCCTCATATGCTACGAGACAAAGATTCATTGTAACCAGTTATCAAAACAGTTTTAATTATAGCACATAATAGTTGAAAGTAGCGCCACGCCTACAAGGCGAGCCACCCCTAATTTAAGTTCTACACTAAGTTTGGAATTGTACAGCAGGACTGCGCTCGCCGTCATATTGTTCTGACAGTTTAAAATATGTTCACGATATGTTCCGAGCTGCTTTGTTATTACACTTACAATGTTAAAAGTTATTTTTTTAAATAGCAACTTACAATTTAAATATAAGGATAAACATTACTCTCAATGGATTACCTTACCTCTTTCAACGTTAATCTTTAATAATCGGAAAATAAATTTAGCTTTTTCTACTCGATTTTCATAGCATGCGAATTTATATAAATAAAGTAGTGATGTTAAGCGCGTTCCGATGAAACTTAACCGGTTTCTACATTTATATATACGTTTTGTAGGCCGATGATATCATATTGATGCCGGTTTTAATGTGTTATAGTTTAGAAGTCACTTACTTGATGCTACGCTTCGTTTCTTGTTATTTTAATGCCGTGCGTGTTTCTTAAACTTATCGATAGTTAACCGATGTACCGCTCTCCAAAATTTGTAGTGAATAGGTCGTGATATAAAAATATTTCGGACACGTACACGAACCTCACGTCACATCGGAGACAACTAAAAATATTTTAAATAAAAAAGCATTGTTAATGTCTGAAAACAGTGCGGCGCATGTTAAATTTACGGGGCAATAAGGAAGTGTCAAGCCGACACATATTTTTGACGAAAGGGTTGAATAGCTCATTGTACAATTCATTGTATTGATTTTTTAAACTTTTTGTGTGTTCATGTTAAATATCCGTATACTATTGTTGTTCAGGCCATTGTTTCTATTTCTAAAAGTTTTATTATCTGTTTTCATAATTTTTTGAAGTGCTCTTTGTGTGAAGCTACGTGCTTCGGGGATAATATATTCTCAAGGGACATTTCGTCGTGTAGCGATTGTGTGGGACATCGATTTGAGTTTTATTTACGATTTGTCAAGAACATGTCTTTAGTAGAATAAACCGACGTAAAAGTAGTTCAGTCTTTGATCTAAGATAATTTAACAGATTGTAACAGCATTAATAATAATAATAATAAGCCCCCTAAAACCCAACCACACGCCCGAATCCGAACACCTGATCTCGTGGGGGGCGGGCAACACTGAAACTACTGGAGTGGCTAACGTGGCAATGGTAACCCATATAATATGGAGACTAGGTCTATGAAAAAACGTATAGGATCGCTTCCCGGGGGCGATCGCCGGGGCGCACTTGGAGCTGGCGCTGAGTGCCTCAGCATACGGACCGCCAGTGGTAGTGAGCTGAGCAGGCGGGCTCCTACCGGGTCACCCGAAACATATGCTACAGCCGAAACACCATCATCATCATCCTCTTCCCCAAAATCTCTTTTTTCATCGCTACCTTCATCATCACCTTCTCAGTTATACCATATCTCTGAAAATTCTTTTTCTTCTTCAACTTCTTTATTAAATATTCACTCGTTAGCCGTGGATGCTGTGCAGGAGGCAGTAGCCGATAAAACTGCACCCACCACTGGCAGAACACGCGCGCGAATAAAATGGACTGAGGAAATAAATAAGTTCATCTGGCGCAACTACCTTATAGTTACAGAAATGGAAACCAAAGTACGAGGATATTTAGACCCACTTCACTCCCGATTCATTGAAAAATTTCCACATATCGATGTTTCAAAACAACGTATAGGGGATCAAAAGCGAGCAATTTTAAGATGTAAATTACTGTCAGATAGTACACTACAAACCATTAAAGATGAAGTTACAAATCTACTGCAAAATGAGAATCATTTAACCACCAACTCTGAAATCTTTACACAACAAGGATCATCACAAAGTACTCGAATGAGATGGACCGACGACATAAATGAAACGATCTTAAGAGAATATTATAAAATCACTAAGTTAGAAACAAATAAAACTGCATACCGTAAGCCCTTGCACGCTTCTATAATAGAAAAATTTCCACAAATTATAAATGTTTCAGAGCAGCGAATTTCAGATCAATTACGCGTAATTCTTCGCAATAAACTTATTCGAGAAAGTAGACTAGAAGAAATAAAGCAAGAGATTAGAGTTAATCTGGCTTTATTAGATATGCAAATAGACGATATAAATACTCCATTACAATTAAACGCAACCTCAGATGTACAAAGCTCTATAGTTTCAGAATCATTAAATGAAAATGTACCACCTAATCATACCGCCATAGCCTCGGAAGAAATACTGAACAACAAAATAAGACAGACTTTTGAAGATATATTTCAAAAATATAAATTTAGTAATCCTACTCAAAGACCGTTTCTTCCAAGACAAAAATCATCAAAAAAATTTGCTCACATAACATCATTTTTGAATACAGAAATTATACCTTGCTATACCCCCAGTGATGATAATTTTATTGAAACACACACAATTTTATATTGTGCCGCTCATACAGCAGCTTTATGCAACGGCTCGAAAATTAAAGATCCAACACCTACTTCCACGGTTTCAAACACTCGAATAGATAGGAGACCAAACTGGTTAAAAAGGTTAGATAGTAAAATTGAATACATACGTAAAGAAATAGGTAGGTTCACTCAATACATGCGAGGAAATAGAAGCATAAAACTAATGAAACATGTAGAAAAAATAAAACACAAATACAGAATCCATTCGAATTATGAAGACCCTAACACTACTGATAACCAATTCCTTGATAGCTTAAAACAAAAACTTAACGCCACGACTAATCGACGCAATAGATATCTTAACTGCACACGAAGGAAAACACAAAATGCTCAGTTTAGTAATAATGAAAAACAATTCTATAGAGAATTATTAGATAACACATCAAACACACATAAAACAGAACATGCTTCGGTGAATCACATCCCCACATCAGAACAGATACATGATTTCTGGTCCAAAATTTGGGCACAACCAATTCAACATAACTCGAGTGCTGAATGGATAGAAGCTGATAAGAGACATCTAGAAAAAATCCCTGAAATGATATTTGATAGCATATCATTAGATGTATTTATACATGTTCTCAAAAAAGCCCATAATTGGAAATCCCCTGGCACTGATAATATACATAATTTTTATTATAAAAAATTCTCCTCATTACACGCGGCATTCCATAGACACATTAATAATTTTCTAGAATACCCAGATACGGTACCGAATTTTGTTAGTCAAGGGGTCACTTACATGATCCCCAAAGATACGGAAAAAAATAACCCAGCTAAATACAGACCAATCACTTGCCTACAAACCTTTTATAAATTAATTACCTCTTGTATTTCTCACGTTATAAACGAACACATTACCGATAATAATATAATTGCAGTCGAACAAAAAGGATGTAAAAAATTCAGTCAGGCATGCAAAGAGCAACTCATAATAGATTCCATAGCCATGAAACACAATATTAAACAAAAAACCGATTTATGCACAATGTATGTAGACTATCAAAAAGCTTATGATTCCGTACCACATAGCTGGCTTACATATATTTTATATCACTATAAAATTCACCCGACCATAATAGGATTTTTAAAAACAGTCATGCAGAAATGGGAGACGAAATTAAGATTGGGCAAATTACTCGAAACGGCGCCTATTCAAATAAATCGGGGAATATTCCAAGGTGACGCTCTTAGTCCCTTGTGGTTTTGCCTAGCACTAAACCCTCTATCAAACATCCTAAACCTTTCCGATAACGGCCTACCCATAGTTGCAAATGACGCAACTTTTAAATTATCTCACCTTATGTATATGGATGACATAAAACTGTATAGCAATAGTATCTCTTCTTTACATCAGCTTGCAGACCTCACTCAAAAATTCTCTGACGATATTCACATGGCCTTTGGTATTAATAAATGTAAAACTTTTACAATGCGTAATGGTAAAAATATTGAAAATAACCCGTATAGATTAGCCACAGGACAATTAATAGACTCTTTAGACAATAATAATTCTTATAAATATTTAGGATTCGAACAGTCTCATCAAATAAATCAAAAAGACACGAAATTGCACCTTACTAAAAAATTCAAACATAGACTCAATATTTTAATGAAATCCCAGCTTAACTCCCGAAACTTAGTTAAATCAATTAACACCTTTGCTATTCCTTTACTTACTTATTCCTTTGGCATCATTAAATGGTCAAAAACAGACCTTATAAAACTCCAACGTATAATTAATACAACCATGAGTAGTCACCGAAAGCACCATCCAAGATCTTGTATACAGAGAATGACGCTATCAAGGGAAGAAGGAGGCCGTGGGCTCATCGACATTAGGAATCTACATAATAGACAAATTGCCACATTAAGAAAATTCTTTTCCAACACTTCTCATCATTCAGCTCTCCATAAAACAATAGGCCTCGCAGATAATAATTACACACCACTTAATTTACAATCAACAGACACACAGAATAATGAAGAAATCGTTCGTGATGAGGATAAAGTTTCTGAATGGTCCCGTAAATCTTTACACGGAAGACACCGCCTAGACCTGCAACAACCCCATGTCGACATAAAAGCGTCGAACGCATGGTTGCAGCGAGGTGAACTCTTTCCGGAAACGGAAGGATTTATGATCGCCATTCAGGATCAAATTATAGATACAGCCAACTACCAGAAGTTTATAATCCATAGACCAAATTACTCTGACCTTTGTCGGCGCTGTCATTCTGCCTCCGAAACTATTCAACATATTACAGGTGCCTGTAAATCCATAGCCCAGACAGATTATAAACACCGACATGATCAAGTCGCCGCAATTATACATCAAGCCCTAGCCATCCAAACAAATCTTGTCTCAGAAAAAGTTCAGTATTACAAATACAAACCGGAAGCAGTATTAGAAGACTCAAATTTTAAATTGTACTGGGACAGAACAATCATAACGGACAAAACAATTTATAATAACAGACCTGATATCACTCTACACGATAAACACAATAAATCAGTTTACCTAATAGATATTGCCGTATGTAATACCCACAACCTCTTGACAACACACACAGAAAAAATAACGAAATACACAGATTTATCGATAGAGATTAAATCACAATGGAAAGTCAATCACACTCGCACAATACCTATAATCATATCCAGTACCGGAGTTATACCAAAAACACTACATTCTAGTTTGTCAACCTTAAAATTAAACCCGTTAATCTACCTGCTGCTACAAAAAGCTGTGATCCTCAATACTTGCCGTCTAACCAGAAAGTTTTTAAATAGTGAAAATACAGAATTGAACTAATTCATCTACTACCTGCACTTGGCCATGGCCCGTGCTTTTATCCCTCAAAGGAGGAGAAACGAAATCGTTGATTCATAATAATAATAATAATAATAAATTTATTTATTACCAAAAAATTTGCTTATTATAACATATAACACATCGATTTATACAAAATATTTACATATCTAAGCAAGTACAAAAGAAAAAGTATACATTGACCTCTGCACTAAGCGTGGCTTGTATCGCAGGGGTCTACATATTTACCGATCCTGATACACAATTTTGAACAGGGCACACGGTTCTTAATTAAAGGTATTTATTAGAAAAATAAACTAAACATTAACAATGTCTAAACTAAACTAAACTAAACTAAACAATATTACTGTTTTTATTTTTTACAAATCTTTAAGCATCTGGGTATAGAATGTGAGTGTGCAAGTAGAAATTAAATGTAAAAGAGTTTGTGTGTGTGTGTGTATGTGTGTGTGTGTATGCCTGATATGAAAAACATATAGGGTGAAAACAAGGTTAAATCGTCAACATGATATTTTCTGTCTCAGTATAATTTAACTTCAGTAACCAATTCTCAATCTGCTGTTTAGCTTCTTTAATGGATTTTGTATAAATTTGGGGGCATTTTCGACATATAGTGTTATAGACAGTCGGAAGAAGAAAGAATGGAAGGTGTTTAGCAAATGTACTATGAACTGAAGGAACTGGAATTTTAAAGACGCGACGTTTTAATAAAGTTTGATATTCAGTTGAATTTACAATTAGACTGTGCATAGACATGGTCGCACTTTGTATGTACAATTGTCGGACTCGAAGGACATTGCATTCGTTGTAAAGGTCGTCAGTGGGATAAAGTCGCGGTTTGCAAAGCAACACCTTAAGTACTGCACGCTGTGCTCGTTCCAGTTCCATCAACCTAGATTTTGTGGCACCTCCCCAAGCTTTAATGCAGTAAATCAACAAGGACTGACAAAGTGCTCTATAAACAATCAGTAAAATGTCCTTACTGGTAGAGTGCCGGAGGCATTTCATTATATTAATAGTTTTTCGTACTTTGTTGGATAGTTCGTGTATATGATCTCCGAATGACAGATTTTGGTCCAAAACGACACCCAAATATTTAATACTGCTGACTGTTTTTATACATGGACAGTTGCAACTAGCAAGAGTGGGATCGCATGAATGTAATCTCAGAGGTCTTAGGGATGTGGGCGGTTTGGATGCCCTGGTTTTATGGAAAAAGAGACTCCGGGTTTTTGTTGTGTTCAGGGTAAGCAGATTACGTTTAAGCCAAAGGGATATTGTAGATAAACCTTGTTCGGCAACTGTGAGAACTTTATTCCACGAAGAGTCTTGAAATAGGATAACGGTGTCGTCAGCATAGCATATTAAGTCGGCTCCGTTTAGAGGTAATTCCAGGATATCACTCATGTACAAAATGAACAGTGTCGGGCCCAGAATGCTACCTTGCGGTACACCGAACTCCATAGGAAGCTCATCACTTACATTACAAGATATTCTGACACGTTGCCGTCGATCGGTCAGATAGCTAGTAAACCAGTCGTGGGCTGACCCTCTTATGCCAATACATTGTAATTTTTTTAACAGGATGGGAATCGACACAGTATCAAAAGCCTTAGCAAGGTCTAGGAATACTCCCAGACAGCACTTATTTGTATCTACAGCTTTGGCAATGATATTGGTAAGTAACAAAACTGCGTCTTCGGTGGAATAACCGCGTCGAAAACCGAATTGCCTTTTTGGAATAATATTGTTTTTTTCAAGGAAATTGCTGAGACGCTTATTTACTAGTTTTTCAAGTACCTTGGAAAATATAGATAAAAGAGATATTGGCCGATAGTTGCATGGATCACTCATATCACCACTGTTTTTAAAAATAGGAGACACAATAGCTATTTTCCACTTTTCAGGGAAAATACCGGTGGATAAGCTGAGGTTACAAATGTAATAAAAGTGACAATTTTATTTAAGTAGGTACTATTTAGCTATTACTATTATTTAGCTTTGTAATATTAAATATAGATCTATACATTCCGATAGGCTTAAGCCATTCGCAGCGCAAAGATCTCGGGCCTTACAATTTCAATTACCGAGTTAACTCAGTTATTCTCAAATGTAGGAGTGAGGTCTCAAGAGTTAGGGTGCGACAACACTCGCGTTATAAATACAACAATGTAAGTGCATCGTACGACCTTCCTTAATCAATGCAGGCAATGTCGCCAATCAGTCGTAATGGGCTGATGTATGGCCGGGCCGCGATGTATTAATATCACGGCACAGCGTATGCAAGCCACAATGCGGATGCAATTGCTGTGTCCCTTGCAAATGAACGTGGGCACAGCTCGCCGAGTTTCAGTCCCACACCGTAATGTATTGTCTACATTAAATTGCACAAAGGGGTGACTGCTACATATTGATTTCGGCGCTGCTGGGAATTTCAACGGATTGTGTTTACATTGCTGTGTTTTTTTGGTAATTATATACAATTTAAAGCATTGTAGTTCATTTTTAATCAATGTAAAGCAAAATATACGTGTAGTATAGTCAAGAAGATTAGAGAACACTGTTACAACATTGCAAATAGATAGGAATATGCTCGTAAAATGGCATATTGTATAGGTGAATGCAAAATACAGTTTGATTCCACCTACAAGGGACCGGTGCGCTATCTCGTCCATCTAAATATGTATGTACGTTTTATGACTTCATAAAATCAATTGTAAATAGTGCGTCGCATTATCTTGGCTGTTGAGAATGTTCCTCATTGAGGAACATGCCGTGGTTTGATGCAGTACACGTTGCTCATTGCACTTTAGTTGCAGCAAATTGGTATTACCGGCGCATTCGATGCGTTGGCGCCTTTGAGAGTCATCTATTTTGACGTAATCGCTGGTACGGGATATATTTTATTAATAAGAATCCTTTAGTTCTCACAGAACAGTTGCTTATGGGATGATTGCGTGTGTAAAGTTCACACAGGTGTCGCTTTCGCAACAAATAAAATATGTCGACGTCATAAATGTATCAATTTTGTTTCGTGACCGAAATAATAATCGATTGTAATGTATATTTACTGCACATAGCCTGTTTTAAGCTCTTCAACTGTAATAACATAATTTTAATCGTCTAATAATCAAGTTATTGTTTAAAGTAATGCAAGAATTCAATTTTCCGGTTGGACAAATACCCTTTTTGTGTATTTTATTACAAACATCTTTAATGTTTTTGTGTTATACAAGGCAATAACTTCTGTATTTCTTATGACAAAGTATTTTTGTTTTGATTAGCTTTACCTAATATAATTGTTAATATGTATGAGATGTTAATTTAAATAATCAATATCTCCTTTTGGGAGGAACGCAATAATAGAAGACGCATAGACTTAACTGAAATAAAGTGTTATCAGAACAAAATATGCGCAAGTCTGTGTTTTATCGAGGAAATATTAGTGGCGCCATAAAAAAACAAAAGAGGATAACATTAAAAAGGGATTGACGTAAACGCAGTAAATGGAAAGTTAAACACGTTTGTCGCCATTTTTTATAAAATTCATTTTGTCGAAACCGATAACATTTAATGGGAAAAATGGCCGAATATATACAAAATTTTGTTTTATAGCATATATTTTTGTATTTCCTGATCTGACTCAAATAACAACCAATAGACATTCGAGTTCGCACGACGTAACCTAGAACAAAATTTTGCGACCACACACACGCCATACAAAATTTCAAATACAAATGTCCTTTAGTGAAGTATATCCTTGTAGTGTCAGCTTGTAGCCGCAGATGTTACTAACTTCATCCAACACTATGATTGTGTTCGTACCGAGGGACGCATGCGATATGTTTCGAAATCCGCAACAAGAATTAAATGATTGCCTCACCACCGACACGCTTTATTCCATTGAAGGTCAGTAATTGTGTTGACATGAAAGGACAAAAAGTAACTCGAGACCTCAATAAAACGACCGCATCCTACCGTCGCGCAATGAACTCCAAGAAATCGCCTCCTCAAATAATACAATGTTATGATTCAGACTCACTAGTTCTTAATACGTCATAAGTATCAAGGAGCGAGCCATTTTGTCGAATTCTATTTATTAGAAAGTCGTCTAGACAAATAAGCGCGTTTTTGTAAAGTGTCCACGTACGCAGACGACACGATGTGGCGCGTAATTTATGTACGAACATGAATATTGATAATAATCAAATGATATTGAATTGAATGAAGGTGCGCCGGGCACATTACTAGGAACAATTAATATTCAACTATTCAGCAAGCCACCAGACAAACTTACACACATTTGTACATACAAAACGTTGGCTTATCCGTCTGACGGAAGCCCCCTCCCGCTTCTCCGAGATCCGAGTCTCATTGTGATGCAAATGCGTCCGCTGTCTGCCTTCAAATTACCCCTACGGTCAAGCGGGAGTCGCCGATGACCAGACATTAGAGCCCTCCCTTTTAAAACAAAATCGACCCCACACTCTGTACTTTAATAACTAGCCGACTTGCGGGATATTCGCCTCTAATTTATACGTGCGAGAGGGCATAATTGCTTGTTTAGTGCGTGACGCGTAATATTTCATAGCAGATATAGTGTTATGAGAGTTGCTAATGTGGCTGTATGGAGTACAGGAATGGCGTAGCAATTGTGTGGACAATAATTAAGGGTAATGCGCAGCGGTATAAGGCGGATCATAACCGCGCGGGGTATAACGACTTGCGATTTTGTTGATGGCTTAGCGCAAGTACCAGAAGACCGTTTATATCGATCCACTAGATTATATACGCATCTATTGTATTTAGCGGTCATTAGTGAAATGCGATGGAAGTAACAATTCTCCTGCGATGCTGTGTTACAGGATTAACTAAGCTTTTAGCAAATACCCGTTGTATTCTTAGAGTAAATGTTTGTAGAATAATATGAGTTTAGAATAAGATTGAATTGGAGTTTAGAGATAAATATCAAACTAGTCATGCTACATTTTCATTACGATAAACCGTTTTCATAGTTTGTGATTTATTATGAATCTACTAGTCCCTAGTCCCCTCTACTAGCCTACTAGTTCTAGTGATTTTTTTTCATTCACTGTGTTTCTCCTACACCACAAAGATAGCTGATGACTGCCTCGTTGATCTCACGGTATATGTGTGTGGCATGTTATTGCGAGATACATTGTTCGATTCTTAGGTCGAGCAGTGTCTTACTTAGGGTTTTCCATTAAGAAATTTTTAGTAGTAGCACAGAGTCCGAAAAACGGCAATTATCTCGCTCCCTATAAAGTGGAAATTCAAATATAAATCAAAGGTTACGGTTGAAATACACTTATGCTTATCCCTTAGGGAATACAGGCGCGATTTTATGTATTTTATCACACATTCGAGTTATCAAGGCACAATAGCCTTCATACAGTCACGTAACCCATTGGCGAATAACTGATAAAACTTGCTACACACAAAATAAATAAACCTTAAACTTAAGTTACTGTTATCGAATATTCATGTAGCTTTCTTCTCATTGGACGCGATAAAAATTATTTACAAAGACGTTGGTGCGAGTATGCGCTATTACGCTGCTATTTTACGTACCCCGATGACAACAGCTTTTGATATGCATTCACCTCGCTTCCCTACTTAGAATATTTTGTACGTTCATTACTAAGTCTTAATAAATTGTTAACTTAATGCCATTCTATTGCGGCGAGCCTAAGAGCACCTGAAATCCTCCAACTGGTTTCTGTAAAAAGTTGACCGCAAATTACGCACATTGTTCAATAACGTCGCGATTATGCTGATTCACGAAATGTTTATTATGGAATAGGGCGAGAAATTCAAAGGAGCGTCGCATAATTAAACCAAACGTTGGATCTTTATGGAACAGGATTTCTCGGTAAATGTTGTGAAATATTGGGGTCATGTTTATAATAACATATACATTATATACACCTCTAGGAGGTTTAATATTACCTCGTGAATAGACACTATGGAACTACTAGACTTTAATCTTTAGATCCATTAGTGAATAAATCAATCAGTGGCAGTGGCGGTACTTCCATAGAAGCCCAAAAGCATTCAACGTTAATTGTGTCTAGTTTATATTTGTAAATGGAAAAAGATCTCCTGGGTCTGTTGTTACTATGGGAGTTCCACAGGGTTCAATTCTTGGACCCTTTCTTTTTTTGATATACATAAATGACTTGCCTTATTTTATAAGGGACGACTGTGATGTAGTGCTGTTTGCTGATGACACTTCTTTAGTATTTAAGGTAAAGCGTAATCAACCAACTCTTGACGATGTAAACTGCACTCTCACTAAAATCGTGCATTGGTTTAACATTAATAACCTTTTATTAAATAGTCAAAAAACTAAATGTATTAGGTTTATAACACCTAATGTAAAATACGCCAATGCTAACATTTTAATGAATGGGGATAAGCTGAGCCTTGTGGATAATACTAAGTTTTTGGGAATTACATTAGACCCCAAACTTCAGTGGGGTCCTCACATAACAACATTAGCTCAAAAACTGAGTGCAGCAGTCTTTGCGGTGAGCAAAATACGTCAGCTGACCAACATTGATACAGCTAGGTTAGTGTATTTTGCTTACTTTCATAGTTTGATGAGTTATGGAATTCTACTGTGGGGTGGTGCTGCTGACATAAATACCATATTTTTACTACAAAAGCGAGCCATCAGATCTATATATTCGCTTGGCTCTAGATATTCTTTAAGAGAAAAGTTCAAGGAAATTGATATTATGACAGTGGCATCTCAATATATACACGCAAATCTTATGTATGTTCATAAGAATATTGATAAATTTAAAAAGGTTTCTGACATACATGATAGAAATACACGCAATAAAAATAAGTTAGTTATTTATAAGACCAGGCTCCACAAGATCAGCAAATCTTTTAAGGGTTACTGTATACACTTTTACAATAAAATCCCTATTCATATTAAGGCCTTAAACTACAATAAATTTAAAGAAATTACTAAGAGACAGTTATGTAACAAAGCCTATTATACAATTTCAGAATATATGGAGGATAACGAAGCTTGGGTTTAATTAATAATTATTGTAATCCCAAGTCTGACTGAGTCTTCTTCAATGGACATAGCTGTTTATACATATTTACTTATTAGTTTAGTACTTTGTAAGCAATTAGGTATGTCATGCTCGCTGAAATGTCTGTGCTTACGGCGGCATCGTGTGTCGGGTCGGTCACTTCCCTATGAAATGGTTGAGGAGACCGATGGCTGGCACATGCGTCATACTCGTGAACGGGTGCTGTTTGTGTGGACTGGTCTGCCTATTTTTGCTTATTTGTATTTATGAACTTAACCTTATCCTAACTTAAACTTAAATTTATAATTTAACCTAGTTAAATGTCAGTTTCTCCATTCAAGATGACTATGTTATTCTCATATTCAATACAATAATCTGGTATAGTATTAATGAGCTGCTCTAATTTGAGAAATTCTTTTTTTGTATCAATATTGTAAACTATCTCTTGATTGGAAAAGAGCAACACTAGAGTTTCTTGCCCGTTCTTCTCTAGTGATGACTGCCTTCCGAACAGGGTGGTAAACCAAATTTTGAAATGACTGAATCTAAGTGATGTATTTGACATTTTACAGATTCAATAAATAATTTCATTTCATTTCATTTCATTTCATTTCATTTCATTTCATTTCATTTCATATAATTGTTTATTGTGGAATCTTTATATTACAAATTGATTTTGTTAAATAAAGATTTAAAGTTTAAGATTATTATTCGGAATTTTGAAAGGCAAACTGGGCTTTTGGGCTTTTATAGAAGTACCGCCACTACTCCGTGGCACAGTTAGTTTAACGCCAGATCAGAAAAATCGCCGATTGAATGCTGAACCAACACTAATGTTTCTACTTTCTACATAGTCACTGTTTTGTCTAAGCAACAGAACAAAAAATTGACTGCGCCTATTCAAAACACAACAGATTATTTTTAAATTACTGTAGACTCGTATTGGAAATAAGCAACTAAACCCAGACACATACAACATAGGCATTTATGTACAAAGTACCTATATAAGTAAGGCGAAAGATAAAACGAGGTGTTTAGTCCAGACACTCTCCCCAGGGCGAGACGGCAATGTTCGCAGCTTCTTCGCAATTTCACAAAATGCGAAACACACCTACCATTGTATATCCGCTATATCCGCATATATCGTCGGCCAGAATGTAATGAACCACCTCTCCTTTATTCAACGCGGAGGTTTTAAAAGGAGCGAAAGGTCCAAACTTACTGGACACTTCGAGTTAGACGGAAATAACTAGACAGACAGAAACTAAATTAGAATACTCCCAAGATTAGCTAATTTTAAATGTTATACTATAGAAACTCGAGTTATTTATGCTGTTTAAATTAACACTTTACAAACCGGTGTTTTGATAGCTCATTTAAAATTCTAAATATTGACAATATTTATTGCCTGTTCATTATAAAAACAATAACTATATTATACCGAACATTACGACGCTTAGGTAACAGAATATAATACATGCATATTTAATTAAGAGGTAAGTGAAAGCCGCCGAGTACATGAAGCGGCCTTTAGTATCCGTTTATTTTATTTAATGACACTATTCTGATCCCGCATACCTTTAGTAGGTACATGTAGGGAAATCATCAGCTCAATAGAATAGAGGCCAACTTGGAGTGGTTATTGGCACTGGTACCACAGATACACTGCGGGCGGTATTATATAAGCACTCCATATCGATTTATTTTATCCGAAGTGGACGCAATTATGACATTAATCCAACTCATAATAGCCATCAATGGTCGTATAGAATGTTAGAATCTAATAACTTTATACCGGGGCCAACGAAAGCGGCCGATGTTTACTTTTTTTTGTTATATATTACAGGTATCGGGAACAGGTAGAGGTGTGGGAATATTGCCGAATGAGACGATCCCCGATAAATTTCAAGAAGCACGCCTCGCGCTCCATCCCGCTCGCTTAAAGCATATAAACTCCTCGCGTCTAGCTAAAACCCGTTATGTAGATGCATTTGCAAGTTCAACATTTAAACTGCACATTCTATATTGGATAGGTAATTATTTTTGTGGTTTAATTTGCATCCAACTGGCGAATTACCAAAGTCATTTTCAACATTACGCTTGTGCCTTTACGTCTGTAATACTATACGACAATCCGTAGATAGCGTTCATTTTTATTTCTCTTTTAAGCAATATTAAACGATACTGTATGTGGGTTCCGTGGGTCGTTGAATTTATTGACATGTCACGAGATTATATGAACGATTGTCGACTACGCGGGATGTCCTTATAATTGTGAGCTAAGGAAATACTCGTATCGTATCTCGAAGTATTATCGGAATATCATAAACAGCACACGTTACTAAGTAACAATCCGATGAAATAACACATCTAAATACATTTGTTACACGATACAACACACCTTGAAAAATTGTTCAAAACAAACCTGTAAAATATAATAGGTTTAAATAAAGCTTTCAGAGCCTACGTAGGCAGGTTAAATGAGCTCGGGTCGTATATTAGCATGAGTATTCGATATAAAATTGGGTATCCCGGTGGCCTAAGACATAAATTGAGATAAAGGACACTTTAGCCTGTAGGTGCCGGGAAAGGGCTGAATTTGTGGCCGCCACAGAGTCATTAACTGACAATCTCTTTAAATCACTTGTGGATCCTCCCTACGAACCTGTGCCGGCTTATTACAGAGGGTGGCTTCGTTATTAGCCCCGGTATTAAGAAATTTTAGCTTTCGTATCTTATTATTACGCATAGGTAGCGGAGTAGGATATATAAATTGCATAACAACTTAAAACATCACGTCTTGTTATCGGCGAGTTTAATTTGTGAAATAGTGATTGGATATTCTCCGAAGGTGGCCAGTCTAAACAAAATCAGACTGAAATGTTTATGTTCTCCTATACATTATTAGTGCTAATTTTATCTACGCTCGGAACAGATTTAAAATATTAACTTTACGTATTCAATTACATTTGTTCGCGTATTGCCCGCAGGCTTCGCCTCGTCAAACTTAATCGATCGTAATTTTAAAGGAACCGTGATTACTTTCAGTTAACTAGCGTGTGAAGAGAACATAACAGCGTTGATAGTTCAAACAATAAACTCTTTCTTCCCTTTGGTATTATTTTATGACCGCGAATTTTATCTCGTTGCTTCAACGCTGAAAATAAACACGAAATATTTACATAACATTTGCATTCAGCGGAATAGCGTATTGTACGATTTTCGACTTTATTATTAGGACGATAGGGAAACCGGCGAGTTGCAAATTTATGTTGGTAGTTGTGCGGGAATATTGTAAAGTATTACAGGCAAACATAGGGTCCCGCAGTGTGTAATGTTGTGTACGAGCGCGCAGTTTTATGAGGAAATGCTGGTTGCAGCGTTTTGTTTAGCAGCCGTCATATTCGCAAGCTTTTTTGGTGAGACCGAATGTTTTTGCCGATAAAATCTTTAACAACGCACAAACTCGCTAATGAACTGTAATAGACATATATATTGAGTCGGGAATACCTACATTGCATTGTTTCTTATGTTATATGAATGGATTGGAATGAGAATGTTACGTCGTAATCTTTAGTATAAATGATAGTGTAAGTAGGTACCTACTGTTATGAACATTTGAGAGAAATTTTCATGCTTTCAAGTCTTAAACACAGCTTTTTTATAAGTCAATTTTAATATAAAAATTGATGGATACTGTATACAAAGGGGCTATTTAATGTCTAGAAGTTAACTACATAAATGACTCTTCACTTTTTTTTATTTTTAATTCTAAGTTTTCTTAGGGACTTATAACCAACAATAGTAGGTCAGTCCCATCGTATCCTAAACTATATAAATAAAAATGCAGAAACAATAAAGTTAATTAAAAATTAATGTATTAACATAATTAAATAACATTCCAGCCCCTTCAGAAGTTGGTTGTGACAATATTTGAGTGAAAGTGCCAACATCATATAAATTAAGCTGCAGTTTGCGAATTGAACTAGACTCTTTACTTAAAATAAATGTTTCAACTTTTTCATAATAGCCTACCGTCAAATAACAGATTTGCTGTCGCGTTTTGATCGTTGATAAGGGTTGCTAAAGTTTTCTTGACAGTCTTTTTCTCTTCCCATTTTTCCAATTTTAAAAGGTTGGTAACTCACCCACATTTTTAAGTGTTATCTAGTGTTATTTACGGACGGCAATCGTTTACCAACGCGTAGGAGCTTGCTAGTTTATGGGATTTATGCAATAGAATTTTTAGTTTAGTGTAAATAATCTTTATCATAAATTATGTGATTTGATTGTATCTGAGAATACGTTGAATTCGCAAGCTTGTTCTATACATACTCGCCACCCACTTAGACCCAGTTAGTAAAAAATCCCCGTACTTAGACAAAAGTTTTCCTCATTTACGAATACTTATTTTTATTGTGACGTTTATGAAATTTATCTAGAAAATGAATGAGCTTCATGTGTATGCGAAATTTAAATTGACGTGATATAATTATTTACTAGACTAAACGTAGGTATGTTTGCCGACAACTAGATTACGTACATTAATTATGCAACACTTCGTTTATCTAAGGGTGTTTTATCAAGTGCCTAAACGAAGCGCGATAAAGGCGAAAACATCGTTGGAAGGGAAGCTGCCTCATTCCAGACAGAATACCTATCTAAACAGCCATTACTTATATCCCGAAGTTCCCCTAATTCGCGAACAGGCTACGTCACAACCCACGTGAATACTAAGCACCTAATTTTGATTTTTCAACAAAGCCAACGAGTATCCGAGTTCCGCTCATCGATCCGTCCCTCCGTTCCGGTCGCAGCTAAAACTCTGCGAGCGTTTTTAAAATCCCCAACTCGAACCGACCAATATACCAGACCCCCCCACCGGGCTGGCCAATATAACATTTGAACTGTGCTCATAGACGGATAAGTACGGCCGCAGTTCACTTGATACTGGTTGCGTCGCCTCCTGCAGGTAGCTGATAGCTAATTGTGTATTCTTTGCTCGCTCCCGCCGTTCTTAATCTGGCCGGTTGGCCCCGTCCCTTTTCCACCCCACGCCGCTGCGCATCAACTAAGCGGAAAGTTTAAAAATATTGTATTTATGTAGACTGTTAATTGATTTTATATAACTCATAGGGAGGTAAACGGGTTTATCACCCGTTCTAATTAAAGCAAATTGTTGTGTATAGTACCTTTCGCTTCTAAGCTAATTTAGATCTAAACTAAAATTAAACCACGGTAATGTCGCTCGTACGTTGTAATTGGCTATTTTGCCAACACTTAGACTCATTTCACTGCGTTTATTAGTTTTCTTCACGCCAACCAAGCTAGAAACACGGCACATGAAAATGTTTAGTACTTGTTTTATAATAAAATGTATTGATATGGTTTATAATTTGTGAAACGACTGTTCACAATCTGCTCCGATAGTTAATTAAACTCACTGGAATCGTATCTTCCATTTGCATTGCATTTAGATAATTGCTTTACGACAAACAGTAAATGAAATCAGTTTTATTAATAGAATATAATGATAGGACATTTCTCGTAATATTATGTATGTAGCTTTAAATATTATTGTTTTATTACTTCATTATATTATAGATAACCTAATAATAGAAGACAGTATTAAGTACGATATTAAATTATCTGCTTAAATCTAAGTAATAAGACCAGGCATGAAGATACTATTTTTATTATTTATGTAACACGATCCTTAATTTAAATGTTATTTTCGAGTTATGGGATTTATACTAAGAATATTATTTATTAGTATGATTTATAACATGAGTAATAATACCATATTAACATTTTAGTATTTAGATTCGTATTAAGCCTGGGCAATGATGGCTTATTATTGTCAAAAATTTGATTTGGATCCACCTTTTCACAGAAATTATCATTTTCATCATCATCATCATCATCAGTTTAGACTATCGTCTAAACGCTATCGCTTCCATACCCATAATCAAACATTCCAGGATTTCCACCCGCATCCCTTCAGGGTTGTTGCTTAAAGAATAGCGCCCTTCCATCCGACCTCCCGACGTATATAAAGATATCTTTAATCTTTCTCAGTAGATTATAACGCAAACCCCTAACATAATGCGGTAGGACCCAATAACTGAGCGGTAGATAGTGGGAAGGAAATTGCCTGGGAAAAATTTACATTTTTATTGAAATTTCCAGTGTCGCCTTGCGGATGGAACTATGTCGCCAAATGTACCTGCTTTGTGTAAATTTGTTGTTGTATGTGTCTGGAATTAGAATAATAAATATTTAAGCCATCCGAGATATGATTAAAATTTGTACAAAGTAGAAAAAGAAGCCTTAAATCGTGAGGTTATATCTAAGTACTATATGTCCTGCATCACTGTAGTAAAACTATTAAATATGAAATTAAAGTTCTTAATATTAATAAAAATAATTTGGTGTTTTCCAAATTTTCATGTGTGAAAATTAAAAAAGAAGACCGAATTAAATAAGGGTATTTAATTCGGTGTCCTTTTTTAATTTTAACACTCAACTGACAAATTTTTTTTTGCCTTCTTCAATATAATCAAAGTCGGTTTAGCGATTTAAGAAATAAGGTAGTCGTATCTGACATACTGGGATATTTTCGCTTTTATAACATTTATATTATTTCAAAAATTATATTCGAGCATACTGTATAAAAACTTATAAGCAACAAATTCGTGACATCGGCGCGTGTGGCAGACAATCTCAACTAGTTTCTGCCTTCGTAGTCGAGTTCGGGATGGGTTCATATAATAGGAAATTTTCTTTTCCGAATATGCGCGCAGTATACGAAACCCTTTTCACTTGTATTGTTTTTATTTTCCAACCCCTAATGAAAGAACTTGCCTCGTCTCTATTGCTATTTCAATATATTGGCTTAGCTTCGTGCTCTTTGTTTTTTATTTCGTTGCAGTGATATAACAACGTTATCTTTGTCTTTCATATGTACCAACATATAATCATGTTTCTACCACCTAAAGATAGGTAGAGGTGTTTTTCAACCTTTTGCGTATATTTTCTTAAGTTGAAATAGGTAGAAAGAGAGAAGAAAGAAAGAAAGAAAAAGATTTTATTATTGGCTAGTGCACGAAAATACTTTTTTTTTATAAAGAAAACAACTAATAACTACTCGTATAATTCACACAGCCAACAATGGTCCCCTCATTCAGCTACATGCTGCAATTCCGCTAGAGATGAGATGTGCACTAGAAGTATTTCTAATGGATTAAAAATCCAAATAACAACTCGCCCGAACAATCGAATATAATCGACAATCGAACCCGGGTTCTCTGGATCGCACCAGTTAATCGACGTTTAATTAAACCGCTAGATTTATTGTCGGACGTCGCGTTATTCTTTCCGCAATACTCGTGCAGTGACGCGTTATATAAGTTCAGTGTTGTTCAAATTAATTAATTATAGTAATAAAATAAAATAACTTTATCAAAAATAATATAAGATGAACATTAGCACAAAAATCGTTTATATTACACCCAAAAACTACTCATTTAATCCAAGCAGATCTTATTATTTTATTTACACCTGACTTCACGACCGAAGGATTCATCTAAAAAGAACTTACATTCATAATCTCACGCCTGTACGAGTATTTCCCGAAGGGGTAAGCAGGGGTGCATTATAGCGCCCACATTTCGCCAGGTATGTATCAGTCCCACGTAATAGGGGGCGAGCCTATTGCTGTTTCTCGGGCACATTTCCAGACTCCATGCAGTTATTGAAAATTTCCTAATGGAAAAACCCAATAACACTTTGCCCGACCCTGGAATCGAGCCCAGGACCTTTAGATCGTACGGCACATACTTGTACCGCGAGACCACGAGGCAATCGAGTTTTTTGTACACTCAAAAGTTCATTTAACCCAAGTAGATCTTATTATTTCATTTACACCTGACTTCACTCCCGAAGGATTCTTCTATAAGGAAAGTTATATAAAACAAAATCTACAGAAAGTATCAAGCCTCGTAGGAGGGGACGTAACTATTGCAAATGGGATGGAAGTGCTATTCACACGAGATAGTGGTCTATTAAATAGTTAACTTATGACACGTCCCGAAAAATCCGTACGCATACGTATAATGCTGTATTCCTGCTAACATAAACTAATATTACAAGAATTTACTGTTCGCGTCTCATACGGAATATTCCATAAATTCTATATGTCCTTTCAGTAACCGATGGTCATATAATATCATTTCAGTAGTACAAAAAACTGATGAAAGCGTTATTTGTAGGTTTAATGGCTTTGTTCTGTTTTTTCGTTTGTAAATCATCTAACAAATAACGTGGACTGAAAAACAAGAACGATACATGATTTATGACTTAAACAAGGACACGAAAAATAAACTTTTTGTTCATCAGCTGTAAATGTCTCCACAAATTGACCATAAATTTCTGCTCTATTAAAATTTATTGCCATCGAACCGTTTATTGTAATATTACGTAACTCGGTAACCCTTCCATGGTCGTAAAACAATGCAGGATAGATACAATGAGCCATGCGAAAAAATGCCTCCAAGTTACATAACTCCTGGTATTTAAGACTACATTCGCGTGACAGGGCTCACCCGATTTTATGACGTAGGGGGCAGTGTTTTACGATCTCTTATCGAATCGATTTTTTTCTTCGAACAAACAAACGTGTAACTTGCATAAAAAGCCCATTCGAATTAAAACCACAATCGTAACAATCGCTTCGATGATTTTTGTACCAATCAACTAGGTAGTTGTATGAACATTATATATTTTTTATATTCAGCACGTGCTTTTATTCGCACTTCGTTAGTCAAATAAGAAAGTATGATTATTGCAAATGTAATTAAGTATGAAAATAGCATTTAATAATGCGAATAAATCCAGTATTTACAACATGTTTCACACAGTGTCGCAGTTAATGCAATATGTTCCCGCGAAACCCTTTGACGTGCGACATGTTCCTTGCTTTTTATACAAGATAAAGCAAACACCGCTCTGAGCAGATAAAGAGGGGAAATCGACCGCAGCTATATAAAGGTTTGCGGCGATAAAAATACCGTGTTTATTTGCACGTCCTACATCAGTTACCTTAACCTGGAAAACCGTCTTAAATGTGCTAGCGGGGGAAACCGAAAACAAATCACAAAATGAAAGATATACGATTTAGTTTGCAACGCTACTTATCCCGGCGTAATGTTGTTTTACAACACTCAGTAGTCGAACTTATACTCGTCGAGATCAGTAAATTCCGATCCGTATCTCGGGTAATTTTTCCTAAAAACGTGATTTAAAAAGCATGCCAATTTTCACTGAAGCGCCGCCGAGTTTTATGCAGTTTATTCGGCACACAGGTGGTACGTGTTACGTGGATTAAAACTTAAAAGGATTAAGCACTTAATACTGCATCAATACATTCTCTTTTGTTTACACTCCGAGAGATGTTTATTTTTTAATCGCTCTACGCCTTCAATTTTCTATGCAGATTTATTTTTGTACGAGTTTCAGAATGAATAAACAGCCAATAAATTTACAACATTTACGTTCCTCTAAAATATAGTTAGTGAAGGATATTTGTACATTTTTCTCAGTTTTAATGCGTATTTATTATCGGCCTTTTCGCCCTTAATAAAAATTTGCAATGTAGTCCCCATAAAGTAATTCAATTTACTGCTACCAATGCACTCTAGTCGCAGAATGAAATGTACGTTTTATTCTTTCTCTTATTCATTATTCTATGAGATAGATAAGGATAAACATATTTTGTAAATGTCAACGTTCGAACTGTCGCATATTTTAAACGCAGTATGGTATCAGTCACGATGCTTGAAATTTTCTATTAATTGGAGTTTTTAGTGCTTTTTGTCGATGCCATTCTACGGGCTTAACGTGATTTCGTATCGGCATTGTCATGTAAACTACCCACTTAGCTGACAGCGTTATGATACATAACTCAAATAACAGAAACGTCTACGCAACCACGTCCTGGTTTGAAACAAACGAGGGGCAGATATATGTGATACAGATAGTTCAATGCACGTGCCCGCTAGTAGTCTAGTCTGTATAAATAAGATTTATTTCTGGCGCCTCCCCAGCTGAAGTCGATTATTCCCTGAATATAGTCTCATTTATTTTTATTTAGCAAATAAAAGCGATTCAAACGATCATAAAGGACCGTTGAATTGGATGCGAAATGTATGCTAATGCCGCCACCGAGTTGGTATAATTGGAGAAACTTCCTCTCGGAGTATCGTTGGATCGTGTAGTTGTGCATCGATCGGGACAGCAGCGACGCTCATACGAAATTCCAATAAAGGACACGATGAAAAATTCAATAGGTCGATAGCCAAAGAATGAAAGTGAAAAAAACGAAAACAATAACGCTGATTTAATCAGTATTCAGAACGCGAAGATTGTGTCCACAGCTGGGATATTTGGCAAGGGGACAAGTCCTGCGTACACTTGTCGAGTTTACACAGGGCTGCATCACCACGTCAAGCTTGTGGGTCGTTGGCGATCTGACAAATTTATAGTGTTATTCCCGACGTACATTATGCAAGGAATCAGCGTCAGCAGTCTCCGAACAGAAATAACTAAGACATGTATTTCGAGCCGCTCTGATTTATCGGGCCGGAGGAAGATTCAGTAAATTATACCAATTGTTGTTCGCCCAACGCGTTAATAAAATATATAGTCAAATTAATAAAAAGTATTGCTCATAAGCGATATGGTCTATATAAATAACATTCTCGTTTGTTATGCACTTAAAATACACTCGATCAATTGTCGGCGGGGACTAATCATGCCAATGTAGCTGTGCGTCGTCCGACGCCTCTATTGTCGTAAATATCATCATTATTGTGTCCAAACGGCAACTCGGTCAAATACCTGTGTTCTAAATCAAATTCAATGTATTCAATGGCGATTTGTTCACCCAAAACGGCTCCTTTGTTAGAGCTACTAAATAATTTAGTATGTGCTTGTGCGAACTGAAGTCATACATCGTTGAATTGCTGACAGTTCACACAAGAAGCTCACGAGACGACGCATTTCAATTTATGTTCCTATATTTGTGTAAATGAATACGTGATAAACGTTTCATATCAACGAGGAACTGTTAAATACGAAATATAAACTCTTATCTTGTATGATACATAAATGTTAATATGCAATTTGCAAATGATATTATCCATGGAGATTGTTATCACCTCGGAAAATAATTTATTTGGCTTTATATACGTAGTTCATGAAAACAAAGAGTGAATTACATTTAAAATTCAATGTAAAGGCGCGTTCAATTATGGACAAGGAGTGTGTTTTAGCATAATTTCGTTCTCGAAAGAGCAAACGCTCGTGAGACACCGCCGCCCAGCATTTGCATTCATGTGATACCCTCGCTTATTTTATAGATAACATTTTAATTCAACTATTCCTAGAATACATTCCACAAATGGCAAAATACGAAATTAAAACTGAGTGTTCATTACGAAGCCTTTGAACGTCGTTAAAACCATATATAAAGACGCACAGGTAACAATAACTTTTGAAAGTTAATTAACTAAAACTCGATATTATGAAGTAATTAAAAATAATCTATGTTCAATTTACTACATAAAGAAAAGCCTCGTTGTTTTTAAAATAAAAATATCCATAACTTACGCCTACGGCCTTAATCAAAAATATCTTTTAGATAAGCTACATCGGTCCCATCAGAATGCTTCTATCGCGTCGATCAACATCCTCAAGAAGTACAGATAAAGACAAATCTTATCTTTATTCTCGTCACATCGTGACGGCGCTATCCTCCAAACCCGCTTCACTAACCCAGATATACTACGTAATGGCACATGTAATGTTATGCCTAACCTAACCGGGCCGAGTATGTTGACTAGATAGTTAAGTAAGCTAGAGTGCGTCGACCCCGCAAGGCCGGAATCCGTCATCCTCGGGTCAAGGTTACCTCGACTCGTCAAGTCTGTCACAACTCACACGTCACACGGATATCTGCATCTGTGATCGTCTACACTGATAGTCGTGCATTTCCACCGAATGCCAACCCTATTCAATTGGAATAAGGCGGTACGAAAATAGAAGGTGCAACGACCTTTTGCTTCACTGTTTGGTTACAAGATGTTGCTTTCGTTGGTATTTTTTTGATATTTACGCTAGTAGCACTCGATGCTTTGTTTTGGTACGAAAGACCTGCTTGCCTACTTTCGGCATTGTTTATGTCTCGCGAGAAGTATAGATAAGCGACAATATTACACAAAATCTGACTTATGGATATTTGTTATCCGTGACTTTTTTGGTACATTACACATTTTTTGTGCATTTTATTTCTGTCTCTCGTTGACTGCCCTAACATTTCTCATACAACAATACCATGTTCTTAGTAAGTATTAGGTATACTAAAATGTCGTAAATAGACCTTGTTTGTATAAAAGTTATTAACATGATTCACGACTCAAAACTGTCACACTATCAAAAAAAGGAGTTTATGAACTTGTTATTAACACAAATAGCCCGCGAGGCTTTAAAACAACATTTTTACCATACAAATGGTACATTTTGTGTCCACAAATAGCTTAGTCATGTGACCATTATAAAGTTATAAAAATGTTGCAGTCTAATAGTAAACTGGATGACTTTATGTACAACAATCCAACATCACAACTGTGGTCTTATTTATTTAAGAATTCTTTACCACACATTTGCAACAAAATTAATTATACAACATTGTTAGTAGTTCCAAAGGATATTTAAGAAGCCCTCGTTTGATTCCAGATCTGATTTACAATAAACCAAATAAATTCACAATTTATTAAACCCGTTTTTCAATGTGTTAACCTGTTAATCTAGGTCGAATATATTTGACATTCGTCAGACAATTTATGAGTCTGTGGTGTATTAACGATTTAAATCTCCAAGGCTTATTGAGAGAGCTGCCGGTTCGATACCCGCGCCGTGAGACCATACCTAATACGTACTATTACCTTACTTGTTACAACAATGTTTTTTTTTTGTATGATCGCAATCTTTCTTGCTTTGGAAATTTCATGACTATTGGATTCATTGATTTAGGTATTTAAATTTTACTTACATATCACAATATTAAAGCATACTTACTACATAAAAAATACTCAATTGTTTTTTCTCGGCTGAAAAAAGTCCTACTGCCATTCACTCACAAGCCACCCTAATGAATTGATAACAGCCCATTTCTTCTCACAGAATATACTTTCAAATGATTTTTATCTACCTACATACGTTTAGACGCACTCAACCCACTTGACTCCTCCAAACGACATCCCGTGCGAGTTGTCGACGGCCCTATCTTGCAGATGGGTTAGAACCCCTTAATGTGTGTTCACAATCATCGGTTCCCTATAGGTACCTATAGGTACGACGTGACCCCTGTGACCTCACTTCACGGTTGGATAAGCTTTCGCGGACTCAGACCTAACCGGGTCATATCTCAGTAAGCAGATTAGAAAACGTAGTATCAATTTCTAACTGGAGATTTCTTTAGACATAAATTTATTTTATTATATTTTGTTTATTTTCGATGGAAAAGATGTTTAGGAAATCTGGGTCATCTATGAGAAATAAGATGTGTATAATATATTATTCACTGCCGTTCGATTCTGCGCTGAATTTGACTAAAATATACGGTTTAAACATGTTTATCGCATCATTAATTATGCGCGAATATGTAAAAAGGCAGAGAAATAATTTACAACTCATAATTCTACTATACTAGGAAATTAACGTTTAATAGTAACATAATTAATTGACTTCTGAACTCACCACACAACGCACTCACGAACGTGTAAAAATAAAACTCATAACGTAGTGATAAATCGAGAATTTTCGATACAACCGACGTCTGAGTCCGAACGTGATTATAATCATAAATTGGCGATTTTAAATAAAAATTATACCGCGGCCAATCTCTGAACTAATCACATAAATATGGGGAACAACAGATGGTCCCTTCCCGCCGTACGTTCCCTACCACCGTTCCCTTCCAATTTCATATTTTACAACAATAAATTGTAGAAATTAAAAAAAAACATGTCGGCATCACAAAGCGTTGATATAGTTGTAAGGGCACGGCGTGGTCAGGTGGTCTTTAATTATTTAAGATAAAAATATGATAGTACTTCATTAGACGAGGGCCAGCCGTTTTGGTTGTAATAAATAACGTCCAACCTCGCTTTATAATGAGTGAGAAATGATATACGGTAACTAACACCTTTCGGGGTATCTCTAAATCTATTTACTATAATACATACATACTATTTGAGTCGAACATTAATTATACTGTACATATTTTTAATTAAGCACAACTATATTAGCTGTAATTACATGTAAACTATAATTATTTAACATACCATTTGTCACCAATTACCTACATATACGAACTTAGTTGCCATGATTTTTTTAATCTTTTTTAATTGGCGCATCTACGTAGATTCTGCTTCACCCAAGATTATAAAACAAAACCATAATCATAATTCTGACATGCCCCCGCCTCTTCATGTATTAGAACTATCATTTACATGGAAGGTAAAGCCGTTAAGCCCGGGGTATACGCATAAATTCCATTCACTGAAAACCCTGTTTATAGAAGGATACTTATTTAGCAGGTAACGTTTACTCTTACAATGTTGTAGGATCATTACGTATGCATGTATTTTAAGGTCTTGTAAGAGTATCTACATGAGCAATTTACTCATAAAGGTTAGAAGCAAGTGAGCCGCAACGTCAATATGAAGAAAGTAAGTGTTTGGACCGCCATAAACAGCGTTTTGTATGAGCGAAAGTTAATTAAATTCTTCATAGAAGGGCGAATTTTAATAACCATTTTGATAATTTTTAAATGAACCAATTGCATATAACTCTCTTTAATTAGTAGATAGTAGTGTTTTTGTAAAGGGCACATATTAACATAACCGCTTATCCCGGCATTTATTTAATGTCATACAATCCTTTGCCTATTTGTCGTATAAAAACTTATAAACTACAACATCTTCATACCAATTTTAGCTTCAATTCCATTCAAATTTTACTTCGATGAAAACATTTTGGGTAGACAACAAAAATTGTCAGCCAATTAAAATCTCTCAACCTGTCACTGTCGAAACGGTTGAATTCTAAAACGCTCTCCCCTGCACGATTAGGGTGCATCCTAAAAGCTTCTAAAGCGATAATTCACAACGCAAGAATGCGGACCGACGAGCATAGGCCAGGGTAATGGAAAACAAATGTTATTATACACTAAAAAAAACACTATTACAATGTGATAGAGTTTAATTTAGCGTGACTGGGAGTACAATTACGTTTGCATATCGGTAGCAATGGTGGACTGTCATGGCGCGCTTGACGTCACTCAACCAATGGGCGCGTAGAGCGACGCGACGGCAGCGCCACAAGATGGCCGCCGTCGGCCGACCGCCGCCGCTTTTGTTGTGTTTAGGCCTAAGCTACAAAATAAATAAAAATATTGTAAAGAAATTCTAATAAGTTTGAACTTTTTATAATTTAAGAAAATTGTATACGCATTGCTTTCAACTTTTAAACGTGGTTGAAGTCTGTTTTTGTATTAAATCAGTGTAAATTCAGTGTTGTTAATGCCCTCGCCGGTAAGTGAAAACATTTATTTGTTGGTTCTCAGCCCTATATTTTTGTTTAATTCAACATTAAATGCGTAAAATTATTTCTTTTTTATTTGTTTAGTAAGGTTAAGCTCTTGAAAATTTTCTTTGACTGTATTTTAAGTTTAAATTGTTTCTTATTTGATTTTATTACTTTCATTTATTATAAATTAAGTTAAAATCAATATATTTGTTTTAAAATATTTTGTTATTCAATATACAATAAATCTGTAAAGTGTTTAGTTTAATTTCTAATTACTTAACCTGGTAATTTTATTTTAATTTGATATATTTAAGTGCCGCTATTCTATTCAGTATTATCCTCAGTGTTTAATGTTTTTTTATTATAGGTAAATGATGCACTCTGGTTGCACAAATGTTTTATTAAAGGCACATATATTAATTTACATGCGTTATTTATTGTTTTGGAAATTTATTCACATACTGATCTCGCTTGGGAAACACACGATCGTAATTTAATCATTTTGAAAGATGTTTCTGAATAAATTTTCGATAAGGATGTTCATACATAACTCAAACTTGACAGAATTATTGAGCGTCTTCAATGCAATTAAATCGCTTGAATTTATCGCCGCACGTCTGTAGACTAAATAACAAAGTTAGGGATCAAAGACTTCCCTCGAAAATTGCAACAAAAGTATTTTAAATGCAAACGGTTTGCCGGGTGGATATTGGAACTCATATCTTACGCTGTATTACGCATGTTATGGTGTATGTTCGTGCGGTATATAACCTTTATAATGGTTCAGTGAAAACCTAAATAGATCTTATAAGATTTTAGGGCAAGCAAGATATTACACGGAAATACATCGTACTTTTGAAAAGTAAACATTTCATAAAATACAATTATTTAATTGCATAAAATTGTCTTCATTGGACCTATTTTTGTATTAACATATAAAAACAGTATTATTAAACGCTTCGCAGCGCGCATAATATGCTGATCTAAATGATATAACCTAAGTAGGGGAGAGTGGGGGAATTGAGAACGGCGGGTAAATCGGAACTGCTAGGTAAGTAATACTTCCACCAGCACCACACCGTCTCACGCTTATTCGAAGGATGCATTCATCACCCCTCAGTACGTGTGCAAAAGTGAGAATAAAAAGCCGCAAACGTGCTGTCACAGTGAGTCGAACAATGTTTTTTGCATTTCCGTTATAATTTTTGTCGTGTATTATAATAGATGTAACTATCATATTTTTCAGTTCAAAGCCACCATATTTTGTTACTATCATCCATATACTATCTGTTTTCAAACCCTACGTCATTTGAAGTTTAAAAAAATACTATTAAACATGGCGGCCATTTTATTCATTTATTAACTACTTCGGGCAATTGGGAACGACGTCAGGCGGGTAATTGGGGACGTTCCCAAATACCCCTTGTATTCTTTCTTAATTACTCTAGTACTGCTGGTTGATTGCTAAAAAATGTTTTAATATTACAAATTGTTTTAGATGCCTTGAAATTACATTCGAAAGACTTAACCGAAATATAAAATTGAAGATCGTGCAATCGAAGATATAAAAAGTAAAAAGCTCACATTAGGCAAAGCTGATACTACATACTCAATACCAAAAACAACATTATTCAAACAATTGAAACAAAACGAATTCACAATACCAAAAAAGGTCGGTGTAGTGTATTTAAGAAAGAACAAGAAGACCAGCTAGAAAAATACATACTTGATTGCTGCAAGACTCTTTAGGGTATAACACAAAGTTTACTACGAAGTATTGCTTATGGATTTGCTGAAACTAATAAACTGCAAGAACTGAGTAAGAAATTTTAAAAAAGCTTTACAAAAAAAAATGAAGAGGAGTTTTGTTGATTAATGTGCAATGAAATGTAAGAATCCCCACCGACAGAGGATTGGATCATGTTCTCCATTTGTAAGCTCTGGGCACACGAAAAATTTACTGCCGGCGAGACTAATAGAGGTTACGTGTATGATAACTGCCAACCAGTCAAATGTTAGTTTATTATAAAGATTTGAATATGTCGTTCCTAATTACCCCATACCGTTCCCATTTCCCCCGCGGGCTGATCTCAATTACCCCATAGGGTATCGGGTAAAAAGGAACGACAATGTTTTTTGTTTTTGTTTATATCTTTGGTATAGTGTTGATTTTTCAGAATATTTTGTCATTAATAAGTAGTTAGATAAGCATAGTTTATGTTGTAATAAAAGTTGACTATATCTGTGACGTGTTTCTATTACTTTTGAGCGTTTGAAGTTAAGTGTTCCCAATTCCCCCACTTTCCCCTATATGACAACAAAATACTATATGAAGCGAACCAGCTACAACCACATTTTATTCTACAAATCCAAAAGTAAAACTTTTGCGTATAATTTTTCTAGCATCCAATAAACTGCCGGAGCATTAGGCGTACCAAATCATACCGCCATTATTACTATTACAAAACGACCATGTTTCAAATAAATCTTAATTTTTTTGTTGCAGGGGCTGTGTGGTGCCACCCTATTTTTTGACCCCACCCATCGCAGCACAAGACTTTACTCAGATGACATCATTTGCCTGCCGTTTGTTGGACTATTCGGATGTTCCCGTTTTGAATGAGCGGTGAGTGGGTTTAGGTATAGGTAAAACTCTGGTGGTGCAGTGGCTGTAATGGTGAACTGAAAATGTCAATAAATGTTTTGATCATCATTGATAAGTAGGTAAGTCGTGATGGCCTCGAGGTTTAGGCATGCGGTCGAGAATCTCCACGGTCGCGGGTTCAAACCCCAGGCACACACCTCTGACTTTTCGAAGTTATGTGTGTATTCACAAAGAATTATCACGTACTTTAACGGTGAAGGAAAACATCGTGATGACTGCGCGCCTAAAAGTTTTTGGGAATTTGTTAGGTGTGTAGTCCGGCAACCCGGACTAGGCCAGCGTGGTGGACTAAGGCCTAAACCCTTTCAATCGTAGAGGAGGCCCGTGCCCAGCAGTGGGACGTATGTATGTATGTATATGTGCTGATGATGATGATGAACGGTTCGGTTCTGTTTGTGAGACAGAAAAGTATACTGGTAAGTAGTTATTAATGCGACACAAGACTTTGTCTTTGTTGTTATAGAGTCTGTTTATGCTTGGTGTACTTTTATATTACACCCATTATTATATGTATTATTATATGTATGTGACTGTTGGGTGTATATTCACATTTGTAATACTATAGTTAGTAAAAGAAAGTTATGTCGAAAATCTTCTTCTTGGAATAGTCTGCATCCAATTTAATTATTTTCATAGTTACACTTGGATTCTCTTGCTTAATGAACGCATTCAATCTCATGGAACTTTGAATCTTGAGAGATTAAAAATGCTCAGGTAAGATGGTTATTTAGGTATGCATTTATCGAAATACCTACTGAGCTATACATTGGAATTTTTTGATGAAATGTATAAATTAAGTTCTTACATTAAGAAAAAATCATATGAGAAACAATAATAACTTTAGTAATTTTCTTTTTCGCGATACCTAGGTATATGAAGTCGGTTCATAATGCTCTTCCTTAGTAAAAAAAAATATGAATTTGGTTAAAATACCTACATGAATATTTTTTACAGTGAAAATTTTGTTTTAGAAATATAAAGTGAAATTACGAATTTCATCAGAAACAATAAAAATAAGAGCCCTACCAACTAAAAAAAATGTTGAATATAGTGTCCTAAAATAGGATAATTGGGTTAGAAGAGTCGTAACAATACATGCCAGAGAAATGTAAAAGTTTTGATACTTTATTTCAATTGTTAATTTAATTTAAAAAACGAAAGGTCAATAGTATTTATTAGCAGCCTATTTAAACCATTAGAAAAGAAACAGTTCGAAAACAAGTAACCGTTCTATTCCCGCACCAATAGAAATTTATTTGCAACAATATGATATTTTTCATACACTGTTTTATTATCACCTTATTACGAAGTATTATATGCCCAATCACATCCCTTATAACCGCGCTTAATAGTAGATCGAAGACAAGCTAGGATCCCATCAGTGGCGGTAGGTATTTCCATAAAAAGACCATAAGCCCAGCATGCCTTACAAAATACCGAATAAATCTTTAAGCTTTAAAATTTTATTTAACGAAAGCAATTTGTCATATAAGCGAAAATATCCTGACCCCACAATAAACAATTTATAAACTAGACATTACACAATTAACGTGTAACGCTTTTAACGCACTGGATTTCATAGCATAAGGCTAAGCTTCGATGCTTGATGTAATTTTTGTGCGTGCATCTGCCATGAACACAAGACTTTAGTTAGTTGATGGGTAAAATAGCCTTTTTAATGAGTAAATTGACAAGAAAATAATTTAATTATTTATTCACACTTTATAAATAAAAAATATAAGAGTGGACTTGATGCCTGAGGCATTCTATACCAGTTAAACCTTAGGTGGTGCAGAAATGAAAAGCGTAGTATAGATAGATTTTCTAGGAAATGTTATTGATAATACGTAACGGCGACTCCATTCCCTTGAAGCAACACTAAAACAGTCTCTAAAAAGTAGGATACAAAAACAACCGTGCAAAGGTTGTAAGTTTCAATTTTACATCAATTAGACACGACTACACCATGTAACATTAATTGAAATTGGAAGATTGACCGATTAGTTAACGCAGTTACGTTTTTTATCACTATTACACATCTCGTAGGAAATAGTTCGTCCGCAGGCAATATTGTTCTAAAACAAAAAATCTATGGTTCTATACAGAGCGTAAAATACATAATAGGTAATGATATACAGTCGAAATATACCTCTTGCCATTGCAAATCTTATACCATATAAACACTACAATTCTTTAAATTTTCAACGTCATTCAAACTAAAATTATCGGCATAGAGATCAAAACTAAGTGATAGTCATAGGCTTAGTCGCCTATATAAAATATACGTACTTATATACATAGTTTTGCATATAATAGCGTAATAATTTTAATTGCGTGGTGAATACCACAGCCTCAAAAATGTCAAGGCTAAAGAAACACTAATTAACCGCAATATCCCAAAAAAGTTTAATTATTTCTACCAGTTGACTTCAATCATAATAAAAGCGTGGATACATTTTGAGATTTACGAAATCTTAGTAAAAACCCAGATTTGAAACCAAGGGATTTTACAATGCTTTAATTATTGCGTTAAAGCGCTAAGCTTAAGTGTGTACTTAGAGATTCTAAAGAACCGCGGCCGCGTGGGTAGGTATGTCTCACTCCGTACTTTTCCTAAGATTGTATCCATTTCTTTAATTAAATTGAAACATTGCTTAATTGTATATACCTACTCGTATAAATTAATTTTATACGGACGAATGCATGTATAAAGTACCTACTCAAGGACAGACACGTTGCGTCAGACTATAGTTACTAATGCGTTAAAGTTTCTACATAAATGCACGCTTGAAGGATTTAATATTAGTCCCCATAATATTGTAGGTAAATAGTTTAATACAGAACAATTTAAAACACTGAAACGCAGCCGCATGGCGGAACGGTAATCAACGAGAGGATGGGAACAGGTGACGTTCGCCGCGTCTATTACCTTAATATCGACTTTTTATCAGCGGCCAAAAGCGCCTATTAGAAAACATAGGTACTGAAACCGCCTCCGATATGAGAATATAAATGATCATTTGTAACGTTAGCTTCCACGAGGCCTAAGCAAACTATAAAAAAACATTACGGGGTGCAAATAACAACGATCATGGCGTATGTAATGAAAATCTTGCATCGGCATTTGGCGTGGTGTGATGCGGCGCGCGCCGAGTGGCGGCGAGGGCGGCAATCGATGGCGGGCCGGGACGCGCGCCCCGACGCCCAGACCGGCAGACGCCCGGAGACGCCGTCCCTGAACACACGCTCCTCAAACACACGCGCCACCCCATCCGTCATCCTTCAATGTTTACTTATCGGAGTCGACGCGAACAGCTGACCGACCGGACCGGTAAGTCACGTGCTTTGTAAACTCTCCGCCGTTTCGCGCTCCGCGTTCCGCGCTTTTCCCTCCGCGCTCTGGCTTTTAGTGATTATTTTACGCGTGCATAGAGGACCTTTCGTTTGTGCATTAGAATCAATAATGCAAGCCCGGTGTGATGTTCGCTCGCGTCGTAAATTATGAATATAATACACCCTTGCGCCTATTCATGTCCCTCTATTCAGACCCCTGGCCGACACACGCAGTCCGGGAATTCTTTAGTTATCTTTACGAGTGGTGGTCGAAACTTCTCTTTTATAATTTATCCTTTATGTGCACAAAGGCCGGTGGACAAAAGGCTCTGAGGGCGATTGTCGTTCGTCGGCCGAAGGATGGGCAGTAAAAAATCGAAAAACAGTTTGCTACCGGCTAGTTGTTTTGCGAAAATAATTTTTGCAAGCCAATCCCGTGTTTTGCAAATATTACTCCTTTCTCATTGGTGGGCGATTACAATAGATAGTTTGCGAATTTCCTTTTAGTGGTTATCGCAGTTTTTTTGTTTACATTTGAACGTAATTTATTTCACGCGGGGGCGTTACGATAGCGGAACTTATGTGCTATCAGTGCTACATTTTCGCGTTGAAAACCCAGGCGTGTTGTAAATCGGTTGCTTTATTTTATAGGTGGTGGTCCCGGAGGATGCGTGGGGAGTTCGGGTCAAACATTACTACGGTCGGTGAGCTTTTAAGATATTGCGAGGGTGCTGATATGGTGTGTGAACGCCACATTTAAATCGGGCAGTTGTATTATGTTGGTCGGGCGGGATTTTATACAAAAAGGTTTTATAACATTTTCTAATATTTGTGCTAAAGTTTTCAGATGCTGGCTGATCTTCGCGGGGCTTCTGAAGTGAAGAGAAGAGAAGATAACGCGTCGCCTTCTGTACGTATACTGAATGTATCCTGAGTGCGCCATTCTTGTCCGGTATACCTTCAGTATACGTAACAGAAGATGACACTATTCGTCGAGCTTCGAAGATCTGAAGACACCATCCATGAAGATATTCTTGTTTAACTGTTTTTCTGTAATAAATTTTATTAACTTACTGTACATTTTGTAACGGATGTCCTAAATAACATTTTATTGTACTTTTTATTTATTGTGTTAATACATATTTTTTATTTAGCTCAGGTTTTTTGTATGGTAGGTACTTATCTATAATTTGATATGCAATATTTGAAGATTTATATAGTACATTTGTGAAAAATATGTGTTGCGAGTGAAATAAAATAAAGTATTAAATAAATGAATTTTAAAATTATACTTGGTTTAATTTAGACTACACAGAATTATATACACAATAAACACATCGAACACATTTCAAAACACAATAAACACATCGAACACATTTCAAAACACAATAACATTTGCCCCTTTTATAATACAAACACACACTAAAGTAGCCATTAAAAATATTCAACAAGGAATTTGTAGCCTTGACTTACAAAAACTAAATATTAACTCAAATATATAATTACCATGTTCTAATATTTAAATGAAGCAAATACTTTACAATTCTTTGAATATTTCTTACCGAATATTCTGGCCAATGTTATTTCTGATGCAAAACTAATTAGGACAAGGCGTAAGTTGAGTCGTAAAACGCCTTTCTGGTTATTACAAGTTAAATTTTAATTTCAAAAACTTTGTTCATTCATATCTAAAAGCAAATTTTTCGTGAATTTGGCTTATGTTTATATACAAGTACTTTTACTTTGGATAAATTTTCGTTTTGAATGATACCGAAATATTTTAACATAGGATATGATAAGTGTCCTACAGAGATGCTTCGTTTAAAAGGTTCACGCTAATAGAATTGCTAAAAAAGACCCTTTTACAAATTGGACAAGAAGTGAGTCGTTTGTTCAAATTTAAGGTTACATCGCTGTGTCCCAAATTACAAGCCTTATCGCTTTCTTATAACTAAAGAGATGATGGTTAAGACCAAACATCAAAGAAAATTCTTTTTGAGCCCTTATTATCGACTTTCTTTGTGACGTTAACAATAAGATGGTATTAAATTTATTACGCTGTGCCTACATATTAGATACCTTTTATAGACAATTGCCCACTAAGCAATCACACCACTTTGGGTGATGCAGTAATATCAATATTAGATTCATCATTAATAAGATTTGTAATAAGCGGCAGTCGCTCACAGAACGTTATACTGTGCATACCTAATATGCTTTCAAAAATATAATACGTTTATACAAGTGTTCTTCATCATTTGTGTTCCACCTCACACACCATCATAACACACCAACACCATCAGGCAAAACGCAATTTCTAAATTGCCTCAAACTAGGCTTTTGCTATGGGTAGAGTAAGTATATAAACAGAAACATATTTCATTTCATAATCTTTGAGACTTTGAGTCTCAAAAACAAACCAGAAATCAAACCCGAAACCTCTGTGGCGCAGAATATTAACTTTTTGACTTTGAATTCCATTATCATTTTCTAAAGTAGAAATGTGTTTCTGCATTATATTGGTACTTTTCTAAATTGACACATTAGAAAAAACTTAGTATAAACAAAAGAACGCCTTCAAAGATAACACAAATCTTGTACTTAATTAAAAACCAATAATTTATGGCCTTATTTACTGCCTCGAGACGAATGGACCAAGTCGTTTGAACAAGATAAATTCGTCTAGAACAATCACTTATTACTAGCAACTAACAAAGAGTGTGGATAAAGTTGTAAGAACAATCTTTATAAATGTCTACGGCTTAACACGTCTTGTTTGCAAGTAAAATTAAACCGGGCGACAGTATGGCCGTAGGTGACCGCAATTTTGCAAGTGAGAAAAGTTCCCTGATAATAGAGACGGCGTGCCGGCTGGGTTTGTATCTATCTATACTTAGATCAGTGGCAGTACTTCCATAAAAGCCCAAAAGCGTTACACGTTAATTGTGTAATGTCTAGTTTATAATCGTTTATTGTGGGGTCAGGATATTCTCATTTATATGTCAAATTGCTTTTATTGAATAAAGATTTAAAGCTTAAAGATTATTATTAGGAGTTTTGTAAGGCAATCTGGGATTTTAGGCTTCTATGGAAGTACCGCCACTGACTTAGATTCTATACTATGAAATGGAATGGAATATTTGTTTGAGTAGATCAATAAAATATTCAGGCTTTTAGAAATATGAGTGGATTCACAATGACTTACCCCTTACTTTAACAGTAAAGGAAAACATCGACAGGAATCCTGCATAAGAAGTTTTCATATATGTAGGTTTGTAAGTGTAGTCCACCAACCCGCACTAAGCCAGTGTGGCGGCTAGCTGTTGTGAGCTAGCTAGTGAAAACTCTCAGTGTATAAGAGGCCTGTGCCCAAAAGCGTGATATTGAATATTGCTATAGGTACTCATAGACAAATATTTAATTAAAACTTTGAGCAAATAAAAATGTTTTTTTTTAAATTTAACGCAAAGTAATACCTTTCAAAAAACATAACATGGAGGTAGAGTCAATTAAAAGAAAATGAATAAGATACAAAAATAGCAATATAAATGCATAATCTTAAATTGATAAAGTTGTACCTAATCTCTTCAGAAATCATTTTTAAAAAGGCATTTGTAATGTACTCATAACTCCTATCATCATCAGCCCAAATACGTCCCACTGCTGGGCACGAGCCTCCTCTACAACTGAGAGGGTTAACTCCTATAACTCTACTTATTTTATGCGATTTAGGTACCTACTGCTGTTTTTGTTCAAAGAAGTATGTGTAATATTCATATACTTCTGAAAAAAAGAAAAAAAGATAAAATACCTCTAAATAGGTTTTATATTAAGGAGCCATATTTAGTACTAGAATATATATTTGCCTGTAAAAAGAACAAAACGTCTACGATTACCAAGGACGTCACATAAATGTTACGTTTTTTTCTATTTACATAAAGTATTAGTTTTTATTGGCGCTTACCTACTTTACGTTTTGGAAGATGTCTACTTCAGGCTTAGAAATTACGAGAAAAACGATTTTAAGTTATATGTTAAGGAAATTCATATTCAATATAATCTTCTTAGTTTAGATTTTAATAAATATAAATTATTTAAAAATAATACTGATGAAAATGCAATATTTCCACTTAAATTTTAGAATAACCTAAATTTATTAACAGTGCCATCTGTGATTGAACTGTCAAACTACGTAGACACAAAATTCCATCTGGCGAAATTTTCGTAAGCTCTACCTTTGTGTTTTTATTCTTGACAATCATAAGATTGACCAGGATATATTTTAATGGGAATATTTGCTAAAAATACATTCAAATATTTATGTTTTTGAATTGTAATGCATAATATATATATATTTTTTATGATTTATATAAATAAGGAGGACTAGTAAGTAAATATTGATAAAATGTCTTGTCCCTTTTTCCATAGTCAATATATTCATACATACAAAAATAAAGTTTAATCATGTAAAAAATATATTTGATATTTTATGTTAAAATAGTCTTGGGAGTCCAATAAGGGTCATTGAATAGGCTATTGTTTCAAAGGTGAAAGTTTCAAACCCTTCCGCATTGGAGGTACCAGGAAGAATGGAATTGTAACAAAAAAGAGAAAGTTAGTAAAGGTAAGGGAACAATATTTTTGTGCAATATCGACCAATAGTAGGGCTGGTTAGTGTAACTTTCTAATTTTTGTTAGACCATATACTTTGACCGAGGTTCATTTGCACGGTAGCTCTCAAGATCGAGAAGTGTGATTAATAGTGATCTAAAAATAGTGCTCCAGTTCTTTTAATAAGTCATTTTATAGCTTTAAAAGTGAAGTGTCCAGTAATAGTTTGGCAGTGTGTGGTTCTCAATTAGTTTAAATAAAGAAGATAATTACGTCACACAGTGAAAGAGGTGAACAACTCAGGGCAACCTATGTACTAAGTATTTTAAACGGCCTTAACAAAGATATTTGCAAATCTGCGCAAAATGGGTATCATTTTAGTAGGGTCGATACGAACCCTACTAAAAATGTTAGCCAAAACATAATGCGCACTTCCTCTCAACGTTATATATTTCCCGGTTGTTATGTAATCAGCGCCCTATATACAGTAGCATCGCACATCTACGGCATTACAGAATGTAGGTCAGCGTATTTAACTACACTCGTAGTTCGCCTTCTTGTTCGAATAAGCTTTCCAACAAGACCACCGGTTCGCATTGCCGACCGTGCTAAGCTTTTTGTGCTAACCCTACGTAAGCTGGCGCACAGCCATCGTTGTGCGAATAAGACGATCGTCCAAATCCGGTGTCAGCATCTGATTACTAGAAGAGTAAGCGAGATAACTGTAGGGTTGATTGTGCGGCTACGAGACGTCGGTATCGAGCGGTCCGTTGTCATGGCAACAGACAATGGATTTTGGGTGCATAATATTTTAGGCTGCGCCGGGGTGAGGCGTGGGGCGCGGGGCGAGGACGCCGGGACGAGAGCGGCCATCTTTAAAATTATATTTCCAGTTTGGGCGAGCTCCTTCGATTCCAGTACCACGTTTTCTCTCTATATAGGGACGCGTAGGATATGCGCGTTCTGTTTTTAGTTACTCATTTGAAGGGCGAGAATAATTTTACTTAATACTGTTCTATGTTTAAATTGGCATGGCAACAGTAAATATATTATATACTCGTGGCTAACATAAATCTATCATTAATTGATTCATAATAAATATGTTGTCGGATAGTCCATAAATATTCTATTAATTTATCAATCCACAACGTCCGTAATATTATTAGGAAAGATTTACTCACATATAAGACTGTCTTATATTTATAAATAAGGTACGTATAGTAGTACCTTTCGAATGGATTTGAGAAGCAAAATTTTCCGTACAAAACTCTATTTGATGTGCGATTTTTTCGTATACAATACCACCGAGAGTGGAGAGGTCGTTGTGTGCGGCTCAGATTCCCCTCATAAAGCGTCCGATTAATGTTGAAGCTCCGACAATATCTCCCGGCTCGATTAAGCGATATTCCGCTACCTGACTTTCAGAATTTCAGATGAAAAGATTTTTTCTTTTTTATTCGGCCTACCGTGTTTGTTTATTGGGCACGTAACCATTATCGAGTACTTATAAATAAAAACAAACATACAATATATTTCCTTTCGCGACGTTAACGTCCCTGCTCGTAATTTTACTGTTCAATTTATAAGTAAAAGTGTCAAAATTATGTCAAGTATACAATTTTTTGACAAATAAAGTAGTATCTTACCTTTCAAAATCTCTGTTCACGTTTCCTTCACGATCTGCAACAAAAAAGACGTAAAAAATATTTTTATATTGTCATTTATAATATTTCTCTATAGAAAGTTCTGGTAGATTTCCAGCTCCAATATTAAGCGATGCAAAGTAAAAGCAGCTTTCTGGGTAAAGACTTTTGTACTATATTTCCATGCAGACAGATCGAAAAAGAGACAAATTTTCCTTACAGTATTGACGAAGAATTGTGAGAGTCAACTTCACTATCCTATTCATAACGTTAAGCAATCTAATTATAAAACCATTTTTTTAAAAAATTAGTGTTAATCGATGATCCTCAACTTTTCAAGAAAAAGTTAGAATACATTTCTCGCTATTATTATGAACAAAAATGGGAAGAAAAAGATACCTAACTTATATGAGGTAGATAATACCAGGACATGGACATACAGTATTCGACTAAGGCAAAAATTAGATCTAATCGTATTCAGTCGTTAGTTAACTTAATTAATAAATAAATACGTACGCGTAGTCATAAAAAACAAATTCCAAATTATTATGTCAGTACTGTAAAATTAATGGGTCTATCTATAGGACATATTTATTAAATAGGTATTTATATAAAAAGTCAGTTAAGATCGTAGAATACTGGATAAGTACGGCTCTGAATCTCTGCAAAGGCTATTTTTATTCTAAATGGAACATAACATAGCGCATTAGGCATATCTCAAAGATAGTGGGTCGTAAAATCACAAGTGGCAGGGAAATATAAGCACGGTAAAGGATTTGATAAGGTTTTTATTGTATGGGAATGTTAAAAGGGAAGCCTGTCGAGTTCTTTAGCATATTATTATAAATAGCAACAACTACTTTATTTAGATAATAATTTAAGCGTCTATTCTGTTTAATCTTTGTTACTATAGATATAGGCAGCGGATGTTCGATTTTTTTTTAAATTTCTGATTTAATTTGAGAAAGTATTTTTTTAATTTTTGAAGAAATATATTTCCCTGCGCTTTGCTAATGTGAATAAGTAGAAGAAAAAATAAAGAAAGTAAAATCTTCTAAATAAACACAATTTCGTCAATAAAAGAGCTTTTTCTCGTTATATAAAATATTTACACATAGTAGGTAAGTTTATAAAAAACTCGACACTTGTAGTACAAGATAGATTTTAACCATCCTAAGAATATAGCGATTTCCAAGCATAGGTAAATACCTACATATATTTTTTTATCCGTAAGGATTTTTTTCTGACTGTAGGTACCTCTGCCCGTAGTTATTTTTCATGGCTCTTGTTTTTGTCATTGACCTTGAATGAATTTGAATTAAATGTACGATAATTTAATAATTTCAATAAATATATTTAGTATAAATACCTGAATTATATAAAAAAATAGCATTAAGAGAGTTATTAGAATTTTAAAAATTCCTTTTAACTCCAATAAATATTAGACATTGCAATAGAAAGGAAACCCGGAATAGTCATGAGTTTTTCAAAAGGAATATCTAAAAAATACGAATTTTTCAAATCCACATTAAGCCAGCATGATAGAGTAAAACTTCAACCTGTTTAAAAGTAGCGAATGTGACCAGTAAAGAGAAAATTAAAAAAATATATTATTAAATATATTCCATGCTACTTTTTTACGGGCAATCAATTATGTTAATTGATGCTACATACCTACATGTATACAAACCAAATTCTACATAGTCTAGTTTCACTCAAATATCATTAATCTCAATCCAGTACAGATAAGTTATCTAAGAACTAAGCTTGTATTGAGCGGAATAAACCCAGCTCAAACGGAGCCCGATGATACAATCCCATGCCATTAATTTAAAGCATTAGCTCGTAGATGTTTAGCCGCAAACAGCCGCAAGGGCGGCGCTGCACTAAGACGTCTAGACGGGTAGGTACTCGGTTCGATGTTCGGTCAAAGGCCCGGACGAAAGGTCGTCGCCAAATTGAAAAGAAAATACCTAACACACGCGTTCGTAACGCTATCTGTTTTTTGCCGGCAAGATAAATTAAATTGGATCGTTGTGTAAATTTAATTTCTCACTCGTCGGGGAACTTCGAATTTTTTGGTGCAAATGTTTTGTATAAGATTAGTCAGCGAAAAAAATCTTTAGGTATTTTTTTTACCAATCTTTCCAGTACAAAGAAAAAGAGTTTTTTTCTTAACAATGTCTTGGCTATTTATAATTTGGCTAATATTTTTCCACTATTTAAAACGAATTTTATTTTGAATTACTAACAATATTAAAGCATCAACAGTATCATACTTCAACATTGAATTAACAAGAACTCCAATAAATTCCACAGCAACATTATGCACGTTTTTCTTTGTGCTCGTGTTTCATTAAGTAAACACGTATATTATATTAAATATTCACATAAACCTATCAATAACAGGTAAACTGTCGTGCATTAAGAGCCATTTGTCACGTTCTTTCCATTTAATTCTACTTATTTACATCGTCCAATGACGCGCTCCGAATGACTAAACGTTTATTTTTATTATTTAAAAATAATTCTCTTGAGAATGGCCAACGTCAAAAAGACCAAAGCTGAATTTAATTATTTGTACATATACTCACTCCTGTGTCCCATAGGGGTAAGTAGATACTATTGAGGGCTTCATGCTGAGATCAAGAAATGTATAGTAAAAGTATCATTTGGATCAATAACCTTCTACTTTAATTATTATAATCTTCAATGCGCCTTATGAATTGACTAGAGTCTAGAGTTCTAGAAATTCAACTTGCGGGACTCTATTAACATTATCATAATATGTAACAATTATGCATAATTATTCAATAGATTCTCTGTGTCTTGGTTATATAATCAAAGATTATAAAAATAGAAATCTGTAGAAAAAAATATCATAGTTTTAATTTTAATTAAATCGCACGTCAATAAAAGAGGAAATTTTCAGCAAAATTGCCATGTATTTTCACACATTAAAAAGGCTATTTTGCCGTGAACAAGTTTGTACTAAAAGCATTGATCCTCTAAATAGCGACCCTGTAACTCTAGAATATTCCAGATAAGCTAAAAGCTGCAGATAATTCCGTAGCCCTCGAAAAACCTATGTAAATGCGATAGGAAAAAAACAATGCGGATAAGTAATTTATTCAGAGTGGGGTCTTCCGTGTACGACCCCGCTTGGAAAATATGTTAGGGATAATATCATTCTTAGGGATCTTTAGAACACCTGATGCCCACAAATCAGCCATTTTTATACGAACAGATTTGAATGTTACTTTTTTAATCAGGGTGCGTTTTCTTTTACAAAACGTCTTATGTACAAGGTTATTTAATCGAGGTTAGATACATTTTCTGGATAAATTTACTTTGTGAATCGATTTATGTATCAAAATAATTTGTTATAAAATTAATATGATAGTTTTACTGCAGTTTACTGTAGTTTTACTGTAGTTTTACTGTAGTTTTAATATGATCTCGCGGTACAAGTATGTGCCGTGCGATCTAGAAGTCCTGGGTTCGATTCCCGGGTCGGGCAAAGTGTTATTGGGTTTTTCCATTAGGAAATTCTCGGTAACAGCACGGAGTCTGGAAATGTGCCCGAAAATCGGCAATAGGCTCGCCACCTATTACGTGGGACTGATACATACTTGGCGAAATGTGGGTGCAAAAATGCACCTCTGCCTACCCTTTAAGGGAATACAGGCGTGAGTTTATGTATGTATGTTTTACTGCAATATTGTCGCTTAATACGCATAAACATTCGCAAATTGACACCTGTTTTTAAAGCCATCAAGTAATTAGAATTAAACTTGACCGTGCCGTTAAGTTAACAAATGGCGGTTCTGTTTACCCAGCCCCTACCTACGCGGAATGTTCTCTAATTATGTTAATCTCAAAATAAAGTTATGCAACCACACTTGGGAGGGTCCGTTCTCGACCCTGCCGTACTTATGGTACGACGTTTTGCGCACTCACCCTCTTTGTCGGTGTGTTGCTTACATACAAATTATTTTTACTGTGTACTTTGGATCCGCAATTTGCGTTCAAAAAAGGAAAAACAAAGGACGTATTTTACCGTGTTATCGTGTGGTTTAAACGTTTCAAGGCGGTGCTATAGATAAATGTAGGTGGATATTTTATATAATTATTTGCAATAAGCATATTTAAATAAGCTTGCAGTTGAGTTCCTAAAATTAATTTTCTTAATGGCGCTAATATTACTATGGGATTTCAATTAAAAAAAAAGCGAGCACTTTTGATTTCGGTCAGAAAATACATGTAAAAATGTAGAGTAGGCCATCAGTGGTATCTAAATACTTGCAAATAATATAAATAGAAATCTAGAAATAATATCCTGAAGAAACATTCGGCTGGCCTTATTAAAATAAACAACAACATAACTATGAATTATTTAATTACGTGTTGACTGTAGCTACTTTATTTAATTACGTTACATAAATTACGATAAGGCAATGAAATGTATTAAACTAGCCGTAACAATATCAACAAAGGCAACATTTTTTTCTGTAAGTTAACATCTATTAAGGTAAATATATTAGATAGCATTGCTTGTGTATGTAAATTATGCATTAATAAGGGAACAGGTAATATAAATATCATTTATTTACAAATTAAATAAATAAATTACACAATACACGATGTTTAGAATAATTTATTACGTCACAATGCTCACAAAATCCGTATAAAACGGCCTATGGGAATAACATTACAATAGATAACGAATGAAATAGAGAACACATTCCTTTCAAATATATTTTGTGAGTAAACTTCGTATTCTTGCCAACTCTATTGAAATATTTTACTTGATTTGGCACAAACTTGGCGGTCTGGCTGCCAGATCCGAGTAAATCAACTCCACTAGGTGTGGTGTTGGTGATCGTATCGACATTTTTCCCCACAATTTCTCAGGAGAAAACGGTAAACTCGCGCAGTTGAACCTTTGAATAATATATACTTCGTACACACGTTACGTTTGAGGTTGGTCTTACTTTGTAAGAATACGTACGATGTAGCGAGAACACATTGAAATTGGACCAAAATGTGTAGCTAAGCCGATATTAGACTCGTCCATGAATTATGCGGTTATCACTCCGCTCTAAATGCATACATATTATGGAAACAAGCGGCGATAATTTATGCCACAATAACGCTCATTATGTGCCAAAACAACACTGGAAAAACACATAATTTTAGGTTATTATGTCCTGAAAATGAACTCATAAAATCTTGGAAAAATACCATATGAATTTTTAAATATTTTCAACAACATTTATTCGGTTAGGAATTCCTATTAAGGTTTATAGATTTTTTTATATGGACGGCTCTTTGTCCGTCTGATAAAAGAGCTTTCTTAAATTCAATCTTAGTCCGTTGGTCATATGTGCTTTATAAAATGTCTGAATGACGTAGAAGGCACATGTGCGGGGCGCAGGTCTGGAGACTCTCATTCAAAATATAGCGCAGGGAACACGAGGCGAATATGAAACAGGGTAGCGTTAGAAAACAAATTGCCGAGCCAGTTGTCGCTTTATGTTTTGTGCCAAACCGAAATAAAAACGAAAATCGTTTATTCGTAGACTTCTCATTCATCCTTATAAATAAAAACATGAGACCGTCCGATCAAGGTTGTTTATTCCAAAAATTAAAAACAAAATCTTTTTGATTTGTCACTGTAAATCTTTACGAAATTCTACCACATTCCAAATGCGATGTTGGATACCGACGATAACCTAATGAGGCAATTGAGAAGATTTATAACCACCAACTCGAATATCATTCAGACTGTGTTTTGAGCCGTAATTATATTGTAGACATTTAACGGTGTTATGTTTTATTTTCGATGCCCTTTACGACTTACAAGAGTGTTTCACACTCGCATAAAATAGCGCAATGAATATTAAATTGAATGTCACAGAGTTGCAGACGGTGTTTGTGAAAGGGCAGATGGCTTCAGTCGTCGAAAACGCTGCATTTGGCTGTCGTCGGGACTTGGCTCATGTCGACGCGAGCCTCGTTACAAATGTCAGTTACATATTTCATGATTTACACATTTCTTGATGTTTAGATGTTTAATAAGTATGAGCGTACCCATGAATTGAAAATGTGTTGAATGGTGAAAATTTAAAAAGGGTTTAAGACGGGTTTATGTTGGATTTTAATTTGCGAAGGAGATATCTAAAAAAGGAAATTAAATCATTAATGAAATAGAAGTTTTCATAGACTCTTTTTTGCTTGTTCAACAATTTTACGTACGTTCTGTCTAAATGTTAAAGTTAAAGCAACTTTCTCTATAAAATACTGTGTATATATGTACCTATCAATGTCAGTTAAATCTGTTTTAAATTGTTCTAGAAAATCCCCGAGCACGAACAGGCCAGTTACATTTGCAGAGATTAGACCTTTATCAGTCGCTTTCCATCTTCCACATACACACTTTTTAAGTCCAAGCAATACTTTAGTCTGATGTTAATTATTTATTGGACAGATTTTGTTTTGTTACAATAACTAGTGACTATTTTAAGCCGTATTTAGTTCTTGAAAGAAAACTATTACGTAGATCGTTAACGTAAATAGGCGATAATAAGCCTATATATTTGATGGAATGTAATTTACTCTTTCCGTTATGATATTGATAAGAATTAATATGAAATATTGGTAAATCTGTACTAATATTGTATAGCTGAAGAGTTTGTTTGTTTGCTTGCTTGAACGCGCTGATCTCAGGAACTACTACGATTTGAAAATTTATTTTAGTATTTTGACAGCCGCATGGCGCAGTTGGCTAAACACCAGCTTGCAAAACGAGAGGCCGCGGGTTCGATCCCCGCACCGAGACAAATGTTTGTGTGATCCACAAGACTCGTATCATAATGTGGGGTCAGAACTATGTATGTGACTGTTGGGTGTATTTATTTATTGATTTATATCAGTCAGTGGCGGTACTTCGGTATATGGGTAATTATCACGAAATTCCGAAATTCCGAAATCTTAAAAAGACAAAAAATATTTATTTTTTTTGATATTTATTTTATCTGAATTTGATAGTATTAATGTTACTAGAATTTTATTATGTGGTGGTCCCAAAAATTATCGCGTTTTATGAAAGTTATGAGGACATTAAAAAAAAAAACAAAGTGAGGGAATGACAATTACGGTGAGGGAATGATTATTTCAGACAAGTCATGAAGCGTTTTAAATGAAATTAGTTTTATTTCAAAGAAATCTTTTTATTAAATGAAATACATAATAGTTTCATACATCCACTGTTCGTAAGTCACTATTCTGTTTCGCTGTGGAAGATAATACTACCTCTCTACCAGTTGTTTAGACAACCATCACATTTTCGTAACAGACATTTAGTTGAATAGACATTGTATGTTTTCATGGTCAAAAATTTAGTTAGAAGCAAGGCAATACTCTGTTTTCATATAACTTCATGATCAACCGTTGAACATTTGCGTGAATTACACATTTGCGTGTGTTACGGTTTGCCCAAGTCACCCAAAAAGGCCGAAATCTACAGAATGTTGTCAAGCGTATTTTATACTCAACTTTAGCCAGGAAATGAATTTTTCATGGTATCGCACAGTAAACGTTTTTGTTTTACTTGTCCCTTTGACCTTACAAAATCTCTCTTTTCTGGGCACATCCGAGAATTTTCGTCCTTTTCCAAAAAATCTTGAACATCCTTTTTGACCTTCATCAATTTAGAACTGACCTTCCTAGAAACGCTCTTTTTGTAAGAATCATATTTGAAAAACTGTTTTGATAGCTTCTTCAAAAGATCTGGTTTTACTATATGAAATAGTAAAAAAAGTTATTTTCTTTTCACTATGTTTCTTTAAATTACTGTACCTGGCTTTTAGCTGTTTGGTAATAAATTCTTATAAAAGAAGATTTTTCTTCACAATTTCAGGAACTTGGGCGTTCTTAGAGAGAGCTGAAACTTTAGCTTCCGGTGTAGTCTGATTATTTTTGTCTTGTCTTTAACATCTCTTACGGTATCTCTCTTTTCTTCTTATTTCTTGTTTCAGTCTTTCCTGTAATGGATATTTTTGCATAAAGTATTTCTCTACGTCTCCTGAGTTGCTGCCTTCTCCGATTAACTACCAAATGTATTAAATCATCATTTGCATAGACCCTGGGCTAGGATCTGGTGTCTCATCTATTAGTCTTGCTATTTATTCGCACTTTCACTGTTTTGTCTCTGTATGTTTGGCTATCTTTCTTCCAGTTTTTCCTTTTTTGTCTTCTTTGTCGGAAACTCATTGCGGATATAGGTTTTACTTGACCTTTTTTTAGGTATTTAATTCTTTTTTTTTCGAGATGTATTTTAAGTGTTACAGGATTAGCTTCCATTTTTTTCCCTGCACTTTCGGTCATATTCTTGCTTTTTTATGTATCTTCATATTTGTTTATCTTCTTTTTTCTTGTCATTTTTTAACCTACAACAGTATTGCAGCAATAAATTCAAGAGTTAATAAAAGCAAACAATAACAAAAGCCAGTTAGGCCAGCCAAAAGTCATTCCCTCATATATTATCATTCCCTCACCATACATTTTTATGAGGGAATGATGGTGAGGGAATGACGAAATAAAGAATAACCGTAAAGGGCTCGTGACATAACCTTACTTTTAAAGCGATTTTTCTGCTTAAGGAAATTACTCCCAAAAGCCATCTTGTCTGTGCAACTCATAATCAGTTAAAGTACTTACCTTTTGTTTTTTAGAATGTGAGGAAATGACGATCAAAAAGTTAATTTAATCATAAAAATTAATAAAATCTTTATGCAGCGCACACCCGAGCACAATCACAGAAAATTCGCCATTTTGAAAAATTGATATTAGTGCCAACTTTCAAAAACTAATGGCAGCGTTCGTATTTTATTTAAAATGCGTTCATAATTCAACTGCCAGTAATAGTGTGAGGGAATGATTTTTTTTTGTGAGACACATATAAATATACAAATTTTTAACTCGTTTTTTACTTTATAACGCTAAGTTCGGGTTTCCCATAAAGTTATATAAAGTCGTTAAACAATCCAACCTACTTGAATATGATTCGAACGATTTTTGTGCTTTTTTGGTAAATAAAAGTGAATAAAATTGGTACTTAGGACACAGTGAGGGAATGATATTAGGAACATTATGGTTATGTATTTTTATTTATTTATTAATACGGCTCTAAAATCTTATGTGAAACTTTTAGATATAGTTATGTGGATTATAGGTATAGAAAGATTAGTAACATCCATTTCTTTGTTGGATTTTTATATAAACTCCAAGGACAAGAATTTCGGGATTTCGTGATAATTACCCATATATATATATCATCACACTACAACCAATAGGAGCGGAGTAGCAAAAGAAAATGTGGCAAAAATAGAGAAAAAATATTCCTTTTGAAGACTTAATGTTTCGTATAGTAGCGGGCAACAGTATTAATATAAATTTCGAATTGTGTGACCCCGCAGATACGTGAATAAAATTCAAGTAAAAAAGGTTACAAAAATACTACAAATAGTAATCCGAGGAATGGTAGTTGAAATAATAGAGTACATAAAATAACCCGATATATTCTTGTGAAACGTGAATCTCATTAGTAAATGTAGTATTTAAGTATATTTTGTAGTAACTCTACACCTCTTTCACAACAAATAAAACCGCATAGTATTCGTATACGAATGTGGACGATCAAATCGATAGTTTTATTGACATGTCCTTATCAGATTATTCCGAGACGCTCACTTAATTACAAACGGTGGTAATAAAATTAAACAGTAATGTGCAAGATTTCATAACATTACCTATTTATATTTAAACTGGAGTTTTATATTTTTTTGTTGGCAGTACAATAACCCCAGTAATAGACGGTTTAGATAACTATCAACACGAATTGTAACCCTTGTTTCATCCAGCAAATTGGGCGTATTTCCATGCGAAATTTTAACATGACACCATCTTAAATGAAATCTATTGTTTTAGGGGTGTATCTTGATACAACTTAGGTTATAAATCTGATGTATATAAAATGCGTTTCCGCTTTATATGATTTTATCTTACGCATCATTATGAAGCATGAAAACTTAGCAATTTTGGTAACTTCTAATTAAGGATTGTCACATATAAGTTTTCCGCTAGATCTGTTTATGTTTTTTAATAGTTATATTATTCCTTCTATATTTATAAAATAACTTACATCGAGATAATTATGACAAGTAAAATGAAGATACAAATAGTCTAACTCCTAAAAAGTTTCAGCTACACTTTGACTGTTTATTTAAAGACATACCTATTCTATGTATATTTGTAAATTTACAATAGGCATCGAGACCGAATAGTATGTACAACGTAACACAATGCGTAAGATACACATGACATAGAGATAATAAACGTAAACAAATGAAGGATTATAAATACCTAGCGGACAAAGTCAAGGCCCGTTGAGGCTCGCTGGAATTTCTGACTTATTTTAATATCGAACAAATCATTGAATTGTAAAATGAATTCGAGTTCTGTTTATTGAGACATAAAGTCTCTTTCGATATACAAATGTAAGGCAGTTGTGACGTTTTTATAGTGTATGTGTCCGTAAGTAGCCACTCCGCAGCGCAGTCTGATGACAGCGAGACCACAAGAATCGCTACGACGAATAATCACTACACGTTTTATAGGTCGTAATTGTTGTCATAAAATGGAACAAAAGTTGTTTTTACGTTCGGCACGAGAGGCGTGTTTATCATCCCGTAGTAACGATTCAGACTTACACAATGAGTGTGGTAGGAAACCACCTTTTTATGACATTTTAATTGTTTAACTCAGTTTTAAGGTGTTTTTCACACGATTCCTTATGTTGGATCGGTAGCGGAACTTTATTGGTGCTATTAATTTTTTTCGATGTATTTTATAGCTCAGTCATAAAAGTTGAGATGTACACACGTGAATCAAGTATTTCGAATTAGTTTTTCACATCGGTTCTGCGTAAGTGAGCGCTGCTAATTATGCGGTTGAGGCGAGGCGGCATAGGTATTTTAATTAAGCACAACATGTAGGCTGTGTATCTATATAAAATAATAAGCAGAACGGATGAAGGGAATATATTAAAATATTTAATTAGGGTTCGAGCGAAACAGGCTTCGCGAGAGGCGTCCCATCTGCCCAAGGGTTTAACAACGCAGCGTTTCTTTACACGAATCGCTGTCGGAATTAAACAATTCTAATTTAAATTCAAATATTGTATTTTCTTTGTACGGTGTGAGATGACGGCGAGTACTACGAGTATAAAATATATTAATGGATTCGATTGGAGCGTGACTCGCGCCGATAATAGTCACCGGCGCGCACGGGACGGCGGAGATGGGCGTTGCGCGCGCTGTGTGTGCTCGGCGTGGGTACTGGGTACCGCTTGCGTGTGTTTGTTTAGTAACACATGGTAAGGGATATTTTCCAATTTGTAGGCGTAGTTCGACGTCCGTCCTCGGGCGCCAACTGACTCACCGACTACGGCCGATTGTTCGACACTAAACGTCGATGGAATCGGTAACTCAGGCTTTTTACGGCCGACTTTAATAATATATGGGGCGTTGCGTAATTCTCCTTTAGTTTCGCTTTATGCGCACTTTAGTGCAAATATTAGCTCAGCGCGTTGTTTTGAGCGATTTTCAATATTTTTATAAACTCTCTTCGTTTAATACAGTGCGAATGCGGTACGAATGCGGATCGGCTTCCCGGTTTCATTAAATCCAAGAACAGTAAACATAAATATTTTCGGTCGTTAATCCAACAACTCTTCGAGCTTAGCGCCTTTTTACACTATAAACAATTCTCAGCGCTCGTTAACAAGAAAGATGAGCTCTAAATGCTTCAGTTTATGGACATTAAAGTTGACGGCACGCGTCGTGTGTTGTACGACATTGGCTACTTTACAAACGCGGCTTGCACTACATAGTGCAAGCACTAATACGAAAACATTTTCGTATTAAAAAAAGTAGTGTTAGCCGAGCTGACATATCAATATTTATCTTACACCTGCAATGGATTTAGAAAGCGGGCGATTTATGTGTCTCCTATCTTTTTTGCATAACTGGATTTAATAAGTAAGAATGTTGTACAGATTAAATCTGGATTATTTAAAAGAGGTAAAGCCGATAGTTACGGTGATTAAATTAAATTAATTATTATTAATCCTTGGGTTTTCCTCTCTATGAGGCAATCGAATAGTAGATGTACCGTAGGGTTCACACTATTAAGTTTTATTGTTTGAGCGAAGCGTTTCTCAGTGTTTGAAAATACCGACGCCGATTGGCCAGGAAAAATTGTTCTTTCACTGTAGAATCTACAGTGTGGATCTGGATGCAATCGTACTCACTATTACGTTCGCTTTATACCTATTCTCTTTATATCGCAAGGATTAAAAACATATTTACTTAAAATCAAATGTTATATAGTTATTAGTCATTCATAATATACAATAACATGAAGAAAACATCTATAACTCGCCGTTGAAAAAAAAATAGCTTCCTTTTCAAGACACTTTTCAAAAAGTTGAAGTATTCTACACTAGACGAAACCACCAACCTCATTAGAAATTGCATCCGCAAATGACAAAATCGATAGCGTCTACGTCAGAACGTAGCCTTATTCCGTGAAAGCTTTACCCTCTCACACGTTTGACATGTCGAAAAAACCTGTACGGCTTCAACGCATTAATATGAGAGTTGATATTGGAACAAGTAGGTACGCAGGTAGAGAGTTGAACCGCTTCGTTTATAAATAGGTAAAGAGCGTAAATAGAAACGGTTGTATCGGCTCTCAGTTGCTACCAATCGATACCTTATATCCCCGGTCTGTTTTAGCGTATGACCCTTCTCTCTTTCATCCGACAATGTTCCCTATTTGTTCGCATTACGGGGTGAATTCGTGTAAAAAATCATTGAAAGTATTTGCTTGAGATCCGAATAAACAGAAGCGCACGTAGGAACGTAGGTATGTGTGCATCTGTACTTAAGGTTAAATAACAACATGTTATAGCTTCTTAATCAAAGTAATTGAGATTAGGGGGGTTTAATAGCTTTGTTTAATTGGAATTACAAGTTTTATTATTTAATATAAACACGTGTTGCATTAAAATATTTTACAAACTCACTCAGAAACATTATGTTTGGAATAAGAACATCGGTCCCCACACGGAGACAAATGTGATCCGGCATTATTAAGTCAATTGTAGTTTCAGATACCCACGTCAAAAGATTTGTGTCTTAGTGTGGGCTCAAAAATATGTGATTGTCTTTTATTTTTAAATCCAAATGAATCCGCTTTTTACGTTGAACATACAAAGATTTGTGATAAGACAATGGCACGTTTTTTTAAAAGATAAAATGGAATCGGTGAATATCTTCTCAATATTATACCAAGTTATCTCTATGATCGCTAAAAATTCCCAAGTTGCGAACCTGCAGCCGTTATTGGGAAAGTTTTGAGCCGAGACCCGTGCTCTTAAATAAAATCTTAAAACTTTTATCTTTTACTTTGATAACACACCTATTCGCCGCGGAACTTGTATTACTTTCGCTGCTCCCTAACGTTTCGCAAGATAAATGTAAAAAACTGACTCATTTTTAGAATATCGCTGAAAAAGTTTACCTTTGCTTTTTTGGATGAAATCTTATTCATTCCTTCCATATTGATGTTGTAAAATAACATCGTCATTATTATTTAAAATTCTTTAAGGTAAAAATTAAAAGAAAATTGCAGCGGAATAATATTGAAATATCTAGTAAATTAACGTAATCAAATTTATTTTTCATAACATTAAATACCTAATTATACTCAATACGCCTAAAATTTCCAATATATGTGCTCGATAATAATTAAATAATGTGATCAGAGGTAGAATTCAATTCGAAAATCGTTTAAAAATATATACGAGCGGGAATTACAATTCTTTTACGATCAAATTTTACGAGGTTTTTATGTTTTTTCAATTGCCATCGGTTGACAATTTAAACCGTGTAAATTCTAGCAAAATATGCGTGTGAAGAATCCGAAGCTATTAGTATGCTAATTTGAAGTTAATTTTACTATAACGTACGTACAATAATGGCCGTAGACCTTGCCCACAATATACATGCGCCAACTTGCAAGTGGCCTCAATAGGTATTTCAATCTATATTTAATTGTTTATTTGTTTGAACACTCTTTTCATATAGCCGAAGAAAAATTGTTTAATCATACAATTGCTTTTACGAGCCCAGAAGTTAAATAATGGACTACCTTGACGTATATCGCAGGTACAAAAAGACATATGTATCTACTGTGACAATTAAATATGTGATTTTAAGTGAATACTGCTATAGGTGTCGATATGTGATGCTCTATCTTTTAGCGATTATTACTAATGATCGTAATCCCCCATATGATAATATAAATCGATCATTTCAAAGTCAAAAGAGATGTCGCGAGGAAAATAGCACACGTAGCTGATTTTACGAAAAAAAAAAAAAAAAAATGGCCTACGCATAGATAAATAATAAATAGGTACCTACTACCTATTATTATTTTTACTGCATATTTTTAATATTAATTCATTTTTTAACTATACCTACGAGGCATATCCAAAACGTTAACAATGTGAAAACTTTATATACCTACCGGGAAACAATGGAAGTCCCATCTGAATCAACTAAACTATAGGTAGGGTACACGTATAATGGATTAATTTAGATATTCCCCGAACAATCCGAGTCGGGTGTGCGATTTAGGTAAAATTAAACCATTACAAACATCTGCGCACTTAATGGATCTTCAAAGTTTATTAACTTCATGCCAATAGCGGGCCGTGCCCAAGAAACACGGCCTGTTTTTTTTAGTTTGAGGGCCGCATACTTGTTACTGTCAAGTGTCAATATTTCATGTAAATCCATGCTCCATCCTGATTAAACTCTGGAGGGGGTTAATTCATTACACGCACCTATAATCGAATGATTAGTAACACGTGTCGACGCGGCTCTCGTTTTAATATTTATTACGGCCCACATTTTTCCCGACTCCCAAGTTTTTCTTAAAAATATTTATCCAATATACACAATCAGTGCCGCCTCATCACTTATGAAAAATCGTTTCTCTACGGAGAGTCCTCTATAAAAAGCTCATTCCAAATTAAAATTAAGGTCTAGCGTAACTAAAGAAAAGAATCTTATATTTTCAGCGAGTGTTGCAACGCGAAACCATCTTTATTGCGGGGCGAGTAGACAGCATTTCGTTTGAACTTTGATGGATTTACGACGTACTTGTGATAACCGCTTGTCAAAATAACTGGTTGTTTTTCAAGATCCATTTGTGTGGTGCTCCACACTAGCGCTCTGAATTATAGACGTTAAAAGAACAACAAAACATGTTCGATGTTTTAGTTGTGTTAGATAAAGTGCTAATAGGAATATAAAGCTCGGGGTATTATGAATTGATTTTTTATAAGAATATCTACTTTTAAATTACGTTTACCGACGCCATAACCCGATAAATATTACGCAGATAGCGGCCTTCAATGTGTTTCGTTCCTAAGAGGCTGAAGAAAATATGTAAATTTATAGTTATAAGCTTCGATCGTAGATCTAACGTTTGCGGTTTATAAGCAATATTATGTTTTAATCTAGACATAACATCGATTAAATGTTGTCTAGAAATTCAAAAGAATTTAATAAAATCTTCTGTATATACGAAACGAGAATGAAAGATGGCAGTTATCCGGCGCCAGCGTACGAAAACACACAAAGTTCAAAAGTGTGTATAAACAGTGTTCGTTACTGATGTTGTGTAATGTATAGCTATTCAAATATACATAGGTGCACCGCCATCGAGCGAGTCCATTAACATGAAGCGTTATTGAGGCCGTATCTCGAGCCCCGAACCACTCCGATAGCCCCGCGTTCCATTAAAAGAAACCATAAAATTACATTATTATGTGTTAATAATTTCATGTGAAAGAACGTCCTTTATTCCCTGGCGACAAATTAAAAATTCATATTGGTCGTTGTATATGAGGATTGTTCGCCGTATGATTTCCTATTTATCGCTCGGTATGCGGTGAGCGAAATTGAGTTTTGCCTTATCGAGTGCGAAAACGCTACCTCGTCAGTAGCTTCATCCCGCGTTCGCGTGAGGTCATTTCGTCATACTATGCTTTGGAAATGAAAACACGCTGCACGGTATTCCGAAACAACTTTTATAATATGCTCGTATGTTAATCCGAGGCTCCTTTAATACTTTTATGTTTTTAATTTTGATCGTAACATTTAAGTGCCTGCGTAGGTTCTCGTGAAAGCCTCGCGAAAACCGAGCGGTGTTCTCACGCTGAGATCATTTCGTTTATTACACTAAGTGCTATTACATAACCACAGATCCTTTTCTGCCTGCCCTTTTACAACGTGATACTGAATTTCATGCACTAAACACATAAGTTCCTGGATATGGAATCGAACAGACTATTTAAAGATTCTATAATGCACTGGACCAAAATGCTTTAGGGCTCTTACTCTTTAGGTTATCTTTGATAGTGCCTAAAGATGTTATTTGATTTTAAAATAATTATTTTTCGAATTTAACAGCTAAAACTTAAAAATAGAGCGAGGAATGTTACCAGGAGTAGCGTTCAATAACCGATGCTGCCGATAAACGTTATTGTTCACGCAAGTACCTAGAGATAAAATAACCAGTATTGCCGCTCATGACTATCTCGTACAAATCTTAATAGAATTAAAATATGAGAAGAGAAAATCAAGAAAACTGCAACACTATTCAAACTATGTATAAAAAAATACTATTTTGCGTAATCAATAAATACACATACAAAAGCATAAATGGTATAATAATTGTAATATCTGAGCATTCAGCATGAGACATAACCTTATATCGAATTGAAAATTCGATAAAACTACCCGTCCCGTCACAAAAGGGAGAGCATTCCAAAATCGAGTTCTAACAACAAATGATCATTTCAATTTTCAAAAATAGAATTCAATCAATAAGAAATGCAGTGAATATGCGCATTAGTCGGTATAGTATACGCGGAAGGCCGAAGTATTTCAGTCCCGGTATCTACGTGTGGCGTGTGTAGAAAGCCGAAAGGCGTTTACTCTTCGATGTCTCATAAAATTAGTATCTAACTGCTTGCGCACCGGACCTGTTTCGAGCCGGATCGAACCCACATGACGCTTGTAGGTATTTCAGCAGATTAAGATTAGGTAAATCTGATGTGTTATCATTCGTGTTGTTTTGGGTTCAGTAGTAAGAATCGATGATAGTTAAATAATCGATTAGGTGTAGGGATTAAAAATTGCGTTTTTATCAGTTGGGAAATAAGTGTGATTAATTGTCTTGTAAAATTATATTTAAATATGTATTGTATATGGGATAACTATATGTAGGTATGGTAAGAATTTATATTTTATACTAAAAGTGAATCTAATCTTTTTACACATAGATAAAATATCAGTCACTTCAAAACCTTTTAGTACCACTTAAATTATTACTTACAAAGATACATTAACATACTAAAATTGAAAAAATAAACTGAAAAGGAATTCGGATGTATTTATTAATAAATACCAAGAACATTAGAATGCAAAATTAAAAACAATTGTTGTGTAGGTGAATATTTATGATCATATTAAAACTAATTTTGTGCAATAATTAAATGAATCTCATTTAATCTATAAACACCAGTTTTAACTAAAAGCTTTCATACATTGCATAACATTCTTAACATTCCGCTTCACTATACATTTTGTTACTTTTATTTAAAGTAGAATGCTTGTTTCATTTTGTTATTTAAATGTAAAATGCGCATTGACTGTAGCTTCCATTTTTATCGAGGTACGTTGAAGTTAAAAAAGGATTTTTACCTTTTTGTATTCATTTATAGTTTAAATAGTACCATAAAAATGGTTATAATATCACAAATACTTATAGGATTTATGTATAAATCAACTAACCGAATAATTATTATTTAATAAATATAATTCAATGTCCTCTCAGTTGCAGAGGAGGCCCGTGCCCAGCAGTGGGACGTATATGGGCTGATGATGATAATTCAATGTTAATAATAAATTCAACACTCTTTTTATATAAACTTACGATATGTATCTTATGATATAAGCCCCATATAGGTAAGTGTTTAATAATATATATTATTAAAATTGAATTATATTATAATTATAACTAAGCCATTGAATAATAAAATAGAAAATACAGCGATATCATTATCTTTTATTGTTATTTTAATTGCGACGATATATCAAAAAATTTGTTTAATTATTCTGCGTATGATTCGTGTCTGCTTCACACGTAGAATTACTCAGGAAGCTAAGTACGTGTTGGAACGTATAAAGTACCTACCAATTCGATCTATTTGTAATTTGCAATACAACTGACAACTTCCTTATGATTTGACGTTTTAAATAACTCCCTTCCGTACTTTAGTAAGGATGTAAAATCATCCGTATTAAAAAGAAACCTAGGTATACATAAATAAGAAATCAGCGGGAAGTTATTACGATATTCGGTTTTCGAATCTATAACCTTGTATTTATTATTAATATTTAAATGTAATAATTTATTAACTTTGCGTTTCTAGTGCTGGCACCTGTAGAGTTGAAGGTGAATTAGTATTTATAAGGCAAAATAGCTTAGTATTATATAACGAGAATTAAGAATTATTACGTTTAACAAACTCGTCGGTGACTAAGCGATATATTCATGGGCATTCTTGAATTTAATTCATGATATACCTACACATAATCCCACTGTTGAACTCTGGCCTAGTAGGGGTTATTAACATTAAAATATCCAAGATATCTCTTATGTATCAATAAACACTTTCTGAATTATCTATCAGTTAGTTATAATTTCTTTTAATTAAACATTTTAATATATTTATCTATATGCTTTCATAATTATTACTATTTTTAAAGAATTATCCATCTGAATTCAGTATATAACTTATCTTTTAATAAACAGCGTCATTATTATAAGTTCCATAAATTGCTGAGTTTTATTACATTCTAGGACACATCTGTTCGTTAGTTTATATCATCAATGGGTCCAACCCCTTTGAAAGTATGAAGGGGTTGTCCATCCTTTGCAATCATAGAAACAGATAATAAAGAAAATATACCGACAGAACCCTAAATTAATAAGTCGCGTGCATACTTTGGCAAATTCTTTTAAGTAAAGTTGCCGAACTCATTACCTCCGTTTCCCCTATCACATTAATTTTAATTTAATCATTTTAAACTCAGGTAGTAATATTCAGAGTTTAAATAAGCTATTTTCGCCGTGGAACAGACCGTACGTTTTCTTTTTAATATATCTGTCTGGCCGATGGCTTTTGCGGAGTTAAATAATTTAATTATACTTGTAAAGTGACTAGGTGGTGAAAAAAACTGCGTGTATTGGCTATTTTATGAATAATCTGATGCATAAAAATACTGTCATAGTGATAAGTAAACAATATGAAGTATATTTATATGTACTACGTAGAAGACTGACTCTACCACGGAGGCTTAGAGCGATTTCGTGAGATTAACAAACATAAGGAGGTCTTATGGAGAAATCTATGCTGTATTAGTTTTTCTTTTCCATTCTTCAACACTCGTTTACATTTGAGTGTACACATAAATAGAAAATTAATTAGTGGGTGCTATATTTATTTAATTTTAATAATGAAAAAAAGCATTCCATATAAAAAGAGAGCTATCAGAAAGCCGCCACATAAGTAGGTACTTATACTAATCCTACTAATGTTTATAAATAAAAAAGTTTGGATGTTCGTTACTTAGTCACGCCAAAACCGCTGAAAGTATCTGGATAATATTTGGCACAGACAGATTATATTCTGAAATCACAGATGAGATATTTTTCGTCCCGGAAAATCGACGCGGGTCGATTTAAATTATTTTTTGATTTTTCGTTAGGATCACTTCTTGAATATAATGAATAGAAAATAAATTATAAAGAATAAATAAGTAATTATTTACATATTCCAATGATAAATTCCATGTTTGCAGACGTAACATAAATTAAGCAAACGGTCCCGTTCGAGGGCGTATTCTGTCATATTCGATTCCGCCGACACATCACCATATCTATCGAATTTAACTGCATAATGTAAATGAAACGGCAGACACACAAGTTTTTCGTATAATTCCGACGTCTTACGGCTTATTTTCGATTTAATTAAATTAAGTAATTAGGAGCTACCTGTGCGTTGGCATAACTTAGTCAAATCGATGGATAACGGTACGAGAAATGTATACATTTGATATTTTATTCTCATAAATATAATTTTAATTAAAGTTGCATTACCATTATATTTACAGTTTAATCAAAAGTATTATCTTAAAGCCATATGCACAAATGGCATTGACATGTACTCAGCTATTTATGGGTTACAATTGAAAAATAATAAAAAAGAGAGAAATACATAGGTAAGTGTTTTAAATATGCAGTGAAATAATGTTTATTTGTTTTAGAATATAAATATTATAATTAATAATAAGTATTTACATATTCATCAACTCATACAAGATACATGTTGTTTCGTAGGCATAAAGAACAATTGAATTTGCTGGCCTTTCTATACACAGAATCAATCGGTTCAGACTCGTTAAGCCTGGTTTAAATTAAAGGTTTTCTACTTTACCAATTTGAAATAGGCGGGCAGAAAGTCAACTCAAATTAAATTTTATACATACCTACATAAGCCCTATTATTACAAGCAGCTGCCAGTGAGATCACCTTTCAATGCCAGTAAAAAATAATTTAAACCAGTCGAATAATTTCTAATCTTCTCAATTTATTTCTTTATCATTCAGTAAATCACATAAAATGACATCGATATGCTAAAAATGTATTAATACATTATTTTATTCTACCTGGCGTTGTCCCGAGCGGTGCCAATGTCCGATTTCTCGCTTAATCTCCCCCATATGCCCGATTTAGCATCATCAAGAAAGAGATCATACCCTTGCAAGCCCTTGCAGATATTTTCTCAATAATGTATAAGAAAATCCTTTGTAAGAAATTACATATGTAGACAATATCTTGCTTATAACTATATAATACAGACATACAAATTTCTGAACCATTAAGGTACAAGTGTGATTTGTACCAACATTTGTACAATATTTAGGAATGACAAAAACATTAGTGTCTTTGCAGGAACCTGAAACTTCTCAATTTATACATCACCTAGCCTATAAGGAGGTAGTCGTATCAATTCATCCTCTCTTTGTACTGTACAATAGCCATCAACGGAAACGTCACTTTCCCTGATCAAAAAAGGTTGTTTCCAAAACATTTGTAGTGTCGTTTCGTAACCCACCCCGTAGTAACTAGCGCCGCCAATATTTGTTCGCCAATCAAGTGTTGTACTTTACTGCTGCAAGCCGACAGTAACTTACCACAACGAGCTCTGGCTCTTGGTTAATGAGACAGCATCGTTTTAGTGTCAAATGTTACTGGCTACGCGAATAAAGTCCATAGTAACTTGACTTCAATATAGGCCATAGTGTTAAGTGGAAATGACTTCGGCGTAGCAGGGTGTAGTTATTGTTAAATGAGGTTTTATTTATTCTTGTAGAGGCTATGAACCTCCTTAGGGGTTTAAAGAAGAAGGTATTTAAAGTTGAACATCATAATATTATACAGTACTTATATTTTTTTCTTCATAATTGAATTCTGGGATACACTGCCAGTACCCTTGTAGTAAAAGCACACATGTAGCACATATATGTAACATATGTTTGTGTAATGTTATATGTATGTAAAAAACTGCGCTTTCCATTAAAAATATTTATTCTTATAGTGGAAGCGCAATACTTATAAGCACTACTTACGACAACCTACGAATAAAACATGTGAATTAATTTTACGATTTGTCTGTCAATAAATAATCTTGGTTTGCTGGTGGTAGGATATTCGTATCCGCCCGGATAGCGACCACCGTACACAGGGCGTAAAACCCGCCATAGTGGCACATGCAAGTGTGCCGCGTTCCGGGATCAGCCAGTGTATATCCGGTTTTCGGGGGGGGCTTCAATCATGGTGAAAGGATGACCGTGCCGGCATTTTTTGGCCGGTTTCTCGCGGTCGGTCCTTTGTTCACCATGGTATTAGTCCCCCAAACTTCTTTACAAGATAGGTGAAGAAGTTTTCGGCCGGCATGATTGCGTCGACCAACGGGAGATCATCATCTCTCGCTGGTCGGCACTTTTTCTGGACTCCATTACACTTACCATCAGGTGCAATGGGGTCACTTTACCGTGCCAGTATAAAAAAAAAGAAAAGAAATGGTCCTCGATCATATTCTCTTTTCGAATATACTTTTCCGAGAAACTATCACAAGCGATGAGCCAAGGCAATGAAAAACAAAATCATTTCATTAAAATTAAAAGCGAAATGTTTACATTAAAATTTCAAAATGATTCTGTGTTCACTCTGACATTTCATTTAAAAATACGTTTGTCCTTACAAAAAGATCGTAAATAAACTCCTCCACTTGCGTACCGAGCTACATGTGCCGCAAGTGTCTATTTGTCACGAGCAAGCATTAAAGCTCTAAATCAATTGGGCCATTTCACCGCCATTACACAGTAATCGAAACGCACGTACTAAATCGTATTATTATCGTTTATTTTGTTAATAATAATAACATATTGTCGCTTTTGGTGCCGCTGCATCCGTTTTTATCTGTGTTTATCGATGTTTTCACTCGTATTTCACTTGACTTGCATTCAAACGTTTAATTCACTCACTTTATTCGAATATTTTATGTTATCTAATCGTGAATAAGAAATCCGTGACCGAACTATATCCTTTTTGTAGTTTATAACACGAGAAGCGAATTAGCTTTATTAGTTTCTACACCATTTATAAAATAATTTTATTAATGCATACTTTTTATTAATTTTGACAATAACCATTAATGGTTCGACTAGCAGCCAAACACAGCTTTACTCGTTCGTAATCTTTACAAATAAGTCCTAGATATAATACACTTTCTATTTATTTGTGAAAAGAGGACATTAAATATCCGTACTGACTACTGATGTTATGTGCCAAATGCATTGAATGGTCAGAAACGATAATGTTTCAATTACTGGTCGCCTCAATTATGCACGCCTCTTTGAATTGTACACAAAATGAGACACATTTGCGTGGGTCATTATGGTTTGTTTAGCAAATCATGTCTACGAATATACCACCAGCAATCGTTCTCTATTGCAATCAAACGCATTGCACAAATGCACTCCTCTTGTGGGTGTTTCATACTTACCATATAGTAAAGATTGTCACAGTAAATACAAAACATCTCTTAAGAATTTTCAGTGTGTAAATAAATGCATAGAAAAATTCTCTCTTGTTATAGGAAAGGCCGAAGAGGGCCCCGCTTACACGTCGCGTCTACCTACATATTTTATTGACCCCGTCTGCCTCACACGAGATCACGACGTCGAGATAAATCAGCTGTATTTGGCGTAAGAAAATTGATGTTAAAATTGATTAATTTACTTTTACGATACGTACCCGCCTACGTGTTTTGTAGCCGTTTTACGACTGTATATAATTTTGGAAGCAATATTCCATTAACAAAACGAAACCACTGTGTTCATAAACTAACCAATTTAATAGTTTTTGAATGGTTTATTTGTGTATATTGTAATGATAGACGAGACCAACTGAGGCAGTAATTGAATGCAATTCATTGTGATGTGGAACAAATCGATCAATCAAATTGTTTTATACAATTTCTTTAAATAGCATTGTTTGTATTATCGATTTTACATTTCCATCATTATTGCGTGTATGTGTCATGATTCATTAGTCCCTCGGACAGCAAAGAGATCATGTAGGCACCTAAATCATATCAAATATAAAGAAATACACCCAACAGACACTTTTACTTAATGCAGAATATATTAAGATAGCAGTATAATTTCGTGCAAATCAGAAACTATGAGGGGCTTATCCGTCTGAAAATCTCTCGGACCTGAAAAATATTTAAGAATCACATGAAAGATTTTTTCGGTGCTGGAATCAAAATAACAGATTCTTGTTATATAAATAAATACACTCAACAGTCACACAGGCACATATTTCTGACCCCACACTAGGATACAAGACCTGTGTCGTGGTTATCAGGAACTACGAGAGACTTTTCGGTCTCACAAACACCCAGACCCGAAACAAATATTTGTGGATAACACAAACGTTTGTCTCGGTGCGGGGACCGAACCCGCGGCCTCTCATTTCGCAAGCTGACATCTAGGCAACTGCGCCACGGGGCTGTCTGCTTAGGCTGGTGTCTAAATGAAAACACCACGAAAATTTCCAACTACCATCTCATCCGTCGATCGTCACCTGCGCGGTTTGTTGAATATTTTCGAATGAAATAAATTTTTAAACAGGTAGAGTCTCGCAACACATCCGCAGTTGTTGTCCCGTGTACACCGCGACACGTTCTTTATGTCGTATCAGTTGGTGCGGTATTCCCAAACTGCACTTCAGAGCTCCCGGCCGACATATATAATACATACCGTTCCTATATTTATGTATAGATGAGTTCACGCAGCGCTGCCCGCATTCGGGACACGTAACGTATGTTTTAGGTGAATTTCTTGGCCCATTTACTGCTTTATTTGTAAGGTGGGTTTTTAAAAAGTATTCTCGTTGTATGGGTATATAATGACTATGCATTGTTAAAGAAATTGAATGTTTTTTTTATTAAAGAACAAGTAATAATAAATTATAAAATTCAAGTCAAGAGATATAAAAATATAGAATACCTAGCAAAATATATAGGAAATAATACGTGTTTTGTTTTGTATTAAACCTACAATTGAGAAATCTTATGGCCTGTATATAATCACGGTATATTAGTCTTATGGAGCGCAGCAGTATCTTACATATAAGCTTGAAATAATCTAAAATATGTATTTCTTATGTACTCGATATTTATATAGAACAGACTTACGTAACGCAAGTTTAATGTGGGAGGACGTCTGGAGCTTAGCTATTAAGAGAAGAAACGGCGCTTTCATAAAATTTAGCCTAGGTACTACTATATTTTGCAGTCCATGATGTCACTACTTATTAAGTTATACCGCTATTAATATTGCTTATATAAATATACTAAATATAACTAAATATAAAGAACATATAATTAAATACGATGATCCCTTTTTTTGTTACTTGTAAAATACGTTTATATTAAGAAATAAAAAATACTTATAGATTAAGAAATCTATTAATGATGTTTTTGAAAATAAGACGTAAATTTATCAGTTGTAATAATAATATCAATTGAATATACTCGTAATTCAGACATTGTCCATAAATTAGGGCAATTAATTAACAGCTATAATATTTTACACACACGGACTTTTTTTAATTTACTTTAAAGTATAAATGAAAGTGTGGTTGGAGCCTAGCATTTAGCTCTACATTCTCTGTCCAACCCCAATGGGATAATTTTTATATAAACAGGTTGTTTGTGTATATAGTATAGTATATTCTTTAAAAAAATACACAACTTTCCTTACATAAATGCCAGGTAGAGTTTTATAGAAACAGGTTGGGCAAACGAGAAAGCGGCACACCTGGCGAGCAGCGGCGCTCATATACCTATTGTGCCGGGGGAATTGTAGACACGTTGCCAATATTTCAAAGATGATTTGGGAAGTGCGGGGAGGAGGGTGACGAAATCATTCTTCAGACGATACGGAAACGATACGATTCTTCTAAGGCTTATGATACAAGTCGGGTCAAGTGTACCTATAAATTTCTTTATAAAGTAGGGCGACTATTTCCTATAAAATTATGCCACTAATCCTTCAGGTATAAAACTGGTGGTAACTGGTGCTATAAAAATAATACTTTCCTAATTTATTAGCGTGAAATTTTAGTGAGATCGAGCTGATAATTTTAAGCTGTGCTTAACTGCGTGTTAATAGTTTATAAAATGTTAATGCTTTGGTAGAGTAGGGTTGTTTATGTAATAAAGAAAATATTTTTACCGCAACATTTGTGTATATTTTAAAAATTGGATGCAATACTAAATTTTAATATTTTAAAAAGTTCTATTAACTAAAACGTAGGTAGGTATCATTGCCAGATACAAGCGTCCTCTTTAGTTGAAAGGCGTTTAGCCTTAGTCCAGAACATTGTCTAGCAAACATTAATTACCCATAACAATTCCTTAGAACAATTCAAACACAACAAATTTATCTAATGTAATAATATAATAAAACAAAGATATAATGTACCTACTCATAAACCTCATTCAAATAAATTAAGTGGCGGAAATAATACTAAGTAGTTCTTTTAAAGGTGACAAAAATAAAAGATGAATTCTGGATTTATAATGGTTTGGTAATGTGAGTAATGGCCGCTTATCTTTAGAAGCTCTTGCATGCTCATTTTTCCAACTCACTGCCTTTCCATTATCTTGAATTAAAACAATAGTGACTGTCAACGTCTGTTTGTTTCTGGTTTATATTTCTGAACCACCAAATTAAATTTAATGCTATTTAACATTAACATAATTCCCAGGAAAATGTGTATACTTTGTTCATATAGTGAATGGGAAAGAAAAAAGGTTCACCCCATCTTACGTGGTATTTAAAACACAGGTTGTCAGGCTTGGGTGGACACACCTCTACGCACTCTTTTGGGGTACAAGCGTGAGTTTATGCATTAGTAATGAAAAAGTGAAACCAGGCTCTACCACTAGTCTTCAGGCATTAAATAAAACATATAGCATACACAAACCGGCTTTTAAAATACATTACTCCTTTAAATGTCCGTTCAACTAGTAACTGCTAAAAGTTGTCCAACAACTGATCTCAGGCCAGCGAGGTGGACTAAGCCTTGTCGTTTTCTGCCGTAGATACCTGCGCTCTGTATAAGATGTAGGTGGGTATTTTTTTCGTGAAAATAGACACATGTGCAACAAGAGCATTCACTTACAAAGTAGCAACAACAAAGATATTTTATGGTTTTAGAAATTATAATTTTATACATGCGCGATTCTTACCTCTCAATATAATACTAAGAAATACACCGTCAATAAGTAGACGCCATATGTAGAAAAACTTTGCAGTTGTCAAATACTTTAGCGTGTGGAACATAACATCGTGTGTTTTATATAGCTGTTTCACCAGCACACAGCAAGGTGCAGTTTCATAAAATAAATAAGGAATTTAATCGCACATTACCTACGCAACTGTGGGCTAAAAATAATGTTTAATTAGACGTACGGCTTGTGTAATGTAACTGCGTATTTATGCTGTCTAAGGTTTAGATAAAAATACTGATACTTCGTGTACATAATTTAATTTATACATAAGTATATGACATATTCAAGCATAATTTGAATAGGTAATTAGTCAGGATTGTTCCGATAGACGAGAAGGGTCAGTTGTCAATTTTACTTACCATGTCTTTAATAAAATGAGTATTTTGCAAAGCTGTTACTGAGACTGACATAGGATTTTCAAACCTGAAGATAACATTGGAATTAATTTAACAAAACGTATTTTTGAGCGATTTACCCAAATTGAAAATAAAGGTTTATCACGAAAAAAAAACGAAATTAATTGGAATATAATTTCGAGAGTAGGAGAAATATAATTAATAAAATGTTTTGGAGCGGGCCTATGTTCATTTTCAATTGTAATAGTGTATGTACACTATTAAAGTGTAATGCATGTGCATTACATTGCTTTGTCTTATTTATAATATTATAAATCCAATATTTATAGGTATCGAGGATTCATGTTGAAAATCACTTATCCCTACTCAAAACAACAGTCCATTGTATCCTAAATATAACTGAGGCCGGATCAAAGCGTTACGTATTCCCTAAATTGTTTACATTAGTGCCAACAAATCATAAGAGTTATCTAGATAAGGCAGTGTTTTCGTGTATTGTTAATAATTAAGTATAGGTATTTTAATAAGTTCATATAATTTCATAAATGATAAAATATGTGTTCTATTTTTTCTTAATATTTAATACTATTACAAACGAAAAATCTCAATAACCCGAAAAAATAGGTATTACATACATACACATACATAAACTCACGTCTGTATTCCCTGATGGGGTAGGCAGAGGTGCATTTCTACACCCACATTCCGCCAGGTATGTATCAGTCCCACGTAATAGGAGGCGAGCCTATTGCCGTTTTACGGGCACATTTTCAAACTCCGTGCTGCTATTGAGAATTTCCTTATGGAAAAACCCAATAACACTTTGCCCGACCCGAGAATCGAACCCAGGACCTCTAGATCGCACGGAACATACATGTACCGCGAGACCATGAGGAAGTCAAAAAAGTTATTTTATAAGTAAAATATAGGAGCGAATAATATAATTCCGATTTCTGTCATTTGATTGGGTTGACGTCAATATTAACGTCATACCCCTGTTTGAATTGCTAAAAAATAAATAAGTTAGATATTTTTCAAATTAAAAGACCCATAGCATAGTAAAGCCTAAAAATATCTGCAAATATTCATTCCGCACATTCGACAATACAAACGCAGCCTTATACAAAATCACCGTGGATTACGTTATCTACTCACTAAGCAGCGATATATCTCTTGTAAACACGCGCACATGGATTTGACAGGTGGTAAATGTGTTCGTGTGAAAATAACACAATCCCAAAAGTGTAGTCAAACGTAGGCGTCGTATATTTACGTTATAATAAGCATACGTAACTGGATAAGGAAACTGTCCTACTGTGGACGCAGTTTAGCTTAGTCTATTAACTATATTAGGAACAAAAACGCCCCTCGGTTGACACGGGCCTCCTCTGCTTAATGCATAATCCAACATTAAAAACTTTAAGTTCTCTCCGTTATTCAGGTTTCCTCAACGTGTATTATTACAAAATTGCTGGATATTGATAATTCATAAGGAATACAAACACAACTCCGAAAAGTCAAACTTACAACGAGATCGTAATTTAAACTTGCGACAATTCAACCGCTCGCCTAAACCTTAAGACCATGCACTTATTTTGTTTATTTTATTCGATTGTCTTTTTTGACCGCACTGTAGTTAGTAACAGCTGTAGAGAACACTAAATGTCAGGTACAAAAAAAGTTTAAAACACTCTCTTTTTTCATAATTACCACAGAAAAGTTGTTGTATTTTAAGCCTTTACCATGCTGACCAGGTAAAGAAGTTATTGATAAGAAATTATCTGTTAGTTCTAGATATATTTATTCTAGGCTGCTCAGAGCAAGCTTCGTTAAGGATCCCAATATATAATTACATTTCTACGAGCTACTTCTGAATAACCTTTGAAGAAATGTAAATATCATGCCAATTTTAATAATGTTTAAATAAAAAAATCGAATTCATTTACGCCAATTATGGATTCTTTTTAAAATATCTCACAAACATATTTTACAATACGAGTATTAATAACACGTTTTTCGTAAAACCGAATTTAAATTTCTTTATTCCTAAATTAAACAGAAAGTTCTTTTATATTCCCTGTGGCTTCAAGATTTTTAAATAGACTATTCAACAAAGTACTTTGCAATTTGCTAAACTAAGTCAAGGCATCGTGCTCTTACTTCGTTAGTATATTAAGCTATGAAATAGGCTTCTGGCTCCCTTCCTGCAACGTATAATTACGGACGCTGGAGACTTGAGGCATCTGTGCAAGTTCTCGGGGTTTGGCAATCAGGTACACTGTAAGTTAGTCGGGCTAGTTAAACGATATTAGTTCCTCTAACTGGATCTGGAGTTGGAATCAAAGTTTGCTTGTTTGTATAATACAATTTCTAAAGCAGTAACTTTAAATGTATCAATATGTGGCTCTTGTGGTGCTTCTCCAAGTATTAAGAAAGCCATCGGTAGGTATTTAAAAAAAAAATTTAACAGAGAACATTTTCACAATTCAACAAAGTCAATAGTTAATCTAGTCAGCATTTGTCACTAGTACGACATTTAAGCCTGCATCAGTGAGTTCAGAAAATTCTAAGCGATTATATGAACGAAATTATATGAATCTAATAGAAGGATTACTTCGGTAAACGTTTTAGTTTTAACTTCAAGTCACGAATAATTTCTTTTTCATCAGTTACAATTATTCAACTCTGTTTGCGATAGCATATCTACATTAAAATAATGTTCAGAACTCCAAAAGATACGGCATTAAATGACCTATAAATTAAATTATAATTACGCCCTTGTACATAGGTACTTGATAGGAGTAGATACAAATATGCGATTAAAATAGCAAAAATACTACCATCTTGGTAATCATTATTTTGACAAGGAACAGAGATCCTCAATTTGCAGAAATTGCCCACATCCATTAGACTTGAATATCTTCACAATATCATCAGTATACGTATAAGAACATAGAAAAAACGTGAAAGGGCAAGTTGTTATTGGTATTTATTTTAAACATTACTGGTTTGTCACGATCGCATGGTTAATAACATAAATATGAGCATGCAAACGATGTTGGACGCCCCCCGGGCAGATGGGCCGACGACCCGATAGACGGCGGTTCGGTAAACGAATTAAACATCGAGCTCAGTGACGAGCTAGGCGAAAAATCGTCATTCTCGGTTGAAACTAACAGGCCCTAATATTAAAGTGTGGCAAAGATCATTTCAATAGTTGATCATTTACTTTTATTAATGTTATTTTACTTGAGGTAGCTATAAAGCTATTACCCTATACTGTTTAGCATGCTTCATTTTTCCAAGAGATTCTTTAGTATAATATATGGTGAATTTTTGTTAAAAAGTGTAATATATTTTGGAAAAACATTAGATTGTGTAATAAACAACGTCATTATGATGCCCCGTGGCACAGTTGGCTAGACATCAGCTTGTGAAACGTAAGGCCACGGGCTTGATCTCAGCACCGAGACAAAAGTTTGTGTGATTCACAAATATTTGTTTCGGGTCTGGGTGTTTGTGAGACCGAAAAGTATCGCGTAGATTCTGACACCCACGACACAAGTACCTACTTAGTGTGGGATCAGAACTATGTATGTGACTGTTGGGTGTATTTATTTATTTATTATTAATATTATTTTTATTATAAACTGGCTATTTTTTTAAACATTAAGTACCATCTACAATATGCATAAGCGAACCTAAAATCCCTATAAATTGTTTTATTATGTAATTTTTATCGCAGTTACTCATTCTACAATATATCAAGGCTTTGATTTAAAAAATATACTTTTTTATTTTTTTTATTTCTAATATATTGTAATTTATTTTCTATATTCACCTCTAGATATGTGAAAATATTTTATGTTTTGTTGTATGACTAACGCCTTACTTAAACACTATTCCACAATTGCTCCTATTGTACAGCCTCTACCAAAATTGTTCTACGCATTCTGTACATCGTTCGTATAAAATAAAATCCTTTTCTTTTGTTTCAGGGCATCTGAGGAAAACGAAAAAGCACCGAGCAGCATCCAAGACATCTCTTATCACCGTACTAAGGCAAACTACATTACAATAAATTGTCTTTATTTTCATTGCGAATGTACCAATCCGCAATATTTTCATAATTTTATAGTAGGCTTGATACCATGCAATCTCACTATTATCTCGCACCTAAAACAAAACACTATCGTAACAAATGAAATTTTGTACTTTATCGTCACAAAGTGCGAAGTGCCAATTATTATTATTTTATATTATATTTCGATTGTTTAAGAGTGCAATTTGAGTGTCATGGTAGTCAAAAAGTGTTTTACATTATATTTATTATGGCAGACTGCTTAAAGCTATAAGTGGTATTATACAAATTAAATAGCATGTCAATGCAATAATTACTACAGAGCTATGTATCTACCGCGTGAACGGATCAGAGGGTTGTAATTTTTTGGAAAACTGTTTAATAAACAGTAAAAAATCGGTATTTAAATATCAATCATCAGTACTTTGTATCATCTAAGTATTATTGTATATTTATCTTCACTGTTTATGCACCTATATTTTATCTCTGCATCACCCAAAGGTTGACTGTTAGAGAATGCCTTAGGCATTAAGTCCGCCTTTATATTCAATGTGTAAAAAGCATAAATAAATAAATAATTTAATTAAAAATTGTATAGGATACGTTTAAATTGAAGAAATACTGCCGATATTTCAGTGAGTTTGCGTGGTAGGTACGAGTCTGCTTTCCATTAAAACATTAAACACATGAATGTTTAACTGTGTGTATTCATTATTCGATTATTTGAGTGATAATTTAAATATTCTGCGAAAAAATGTTCATTACTGCTTAAATTATGTCACTAAATAAGAAATATTTATCGACTTGTTAATTATCTGCAATAAATTATATATACCGTTTTGTCTTTTTATTTACCTTGCTGTATAATTACATACTTATTAAACGTCTCGTAGCTCATTTGACGGAATGCATTTTTATTATCGTAAGCGTGAAAGGGACAAAAATACATTATCTTTATATTATAATTACCTGGAAAATAATCCATTGGATGAAATATATCTGAAATTAAATGAAAATCGAAAAAACATTAAAAATAGGACCATACCTATGCCATGCTCCAAGAATTTAAATAGTTGTAGTGACATTAAAATATTTTTTATAGAAAAATTTAAAGGCCTACTTAAGGCTAGCAAAGAGAAAGATAATACATCTATGCTTATGCATAGTTAATTAAGTATTTTTATCTCTTAACACAATATTTTCTCATAATAAAGTTTCTCCTGAATTGTGGGACCTTTTATAAATACATCATTTACTTGGACAAAGAAAATGGCGAGAAAATTAAAAGTAAAAGAAATTATTGATCTTAGCGGGAATTCAACTTGTACCTAATCTTATGCATAATAACTCAGCAACAGCAGCAATAAGTAATCGTGACACCGTTTTTAAACATGGAACATTAAAATAATTAAACACTGCTATTATTCCTGAACTATGTGATAACGATCTAAAGAGTATTTAATAAGAAGTTTAAATATCAAATGACTAGTGCGCTAACGTAAATGAGCCGTCGACGCATAAACTAACTTTTTCAACGACATTTAAAAACTTTACAGACACTTATTAGACACTGGCTAACAATTGCTAGAATATCAGTTACATTATAATTAAAATTGTATTTTTCTTTTGTTCGGAATAATAATCAGTTTTATTTAAGTCTTTTGAAGACATTTTCTCACGTAGGCACGCACGAATTGTGCCGTAAATTAATGAAATTGAACACTCATGTAGGTAAGTAGTTTAACCTTATGTACATAGTTATTCTCTTATTTACTGTTTCAATGGTAGAGCAATATTCGAAACTCGACAAAATCAGAGTTTAAATTGTTCGTTTTACGATTATTGCGTACTTCGATGGTAGGTATCTTTTGAATACAAATTTGCGACGGGATGTACACGCAAACCGCGACCCTTCGTATCACAAAAACGATTTCTAACACCTGTAGAATAGAGCTTAAAATTCATTAGCAATATAATACGGAATACCCACTCATAACGTACAGAGGTCCACGTAAGTTTACACGATAGTAACAGTAATATTTGAGAGTAATATCGACAATTGTGCTGATGGCTGTACCTAGTGCTTATATTAGTAATTTTACGACAATAGATATGTATCATTTTAGTGTACAACCTTTCTGCCAAAGACACAATAACCCACGGTCAAAAATAAAAAAATCCCATCCCACACAGTGAAACAAGTTTTTTGTCGTGGTTATCAGAGACTACTAGAACTCTTTCGGACTTACGACACCCAGACTGGACTCAAGTATTTTTAGGTCATACGAACATGCTCGATGAAGGGATCGAAACTAGATTCATAGGTGTCATTCAGGAGTCATAGGTCATTCAGGGGGTATAAAGACCGTGATCGAAAATAAGACAAGCAATAGCCACGGTCATTACAAACACCGTGACATTTAAAAAAATCCCGACAAAAATTAAAAAATATGTTTTCCTAACTACCACATACATTTAATACTTTTGGTATAATTAAAAAATATATATATTTTTGGCCGATTGCCTGTCTTAGTTTTCTATCACGAACGTTTTAGATCACGAAAATACAGTATTTTATTTTTAATTGGATACAAAATACAAATTACAAAATAAATAATCTAGACCAGCACGGGCTGAAAAGTAGAGAAAAACAAGATAATTTTTTTTTTTCACTCTGCCACAGAGGTTTAATATCAACTAGTGTCATAGTTCCACTTTTGGCATACATAAGTGACATGCCTACATAAGTAAGTCCTATTGCTGAGCATCGGTTGCTTCGATAACTAATCGAGAGGAAATCCTACTCTACACTAGTGAGGCCTAGAACTGGTTGCCTTCACATACCTAAGAAATTACCGCAGTGCATTTACAACAATATAAATAACGTTTAAATATATTATTTGAATGGATAAAAACAAACAGAACTAGGATAAAAAAAAACATAAAAGTCTTCCATAACACAAATCATAGGTTAAGTAGATATGTTACAGTGAATCGTAAAATTATGAAAGCGAAGGAGGAACATAGAATAAATTAACTGTACAGTCGTCTGAACCGTGAAAATGGCTGCATATATATTTTTAATATTATTAATTATGGTAATTAATGAGATAAACTTAATGTGAATGTAATTAATTTAGTGGATTTCTACATTCGCGATAGAGTCCATTAATATTTCAACTGATTTTATAGAGAACCTCGATGGTCCTGTGGTATTAGTATGAAAAGTAAGGAATGGTTCCATGTTCGAATCCCGGATCGGGCAGGCCGGTGACCCCGACATACGCCTCCTGCTTCTCTCTTCCGAGGATGGCGGGAGGTAGAGCCATAAGTAGCTTTACCCTCGATAAAAAAAGGTGTTATCGGGTCTTTCCGTCAATAAAGTCTCGGTATCATGACTGTCTAATGGCTTTACTACTAATGAAGGATAATTATGTCAACATTTCTATTTAAATCAGAATAAATAATCACATTACTTCGTCAAAGAACTCACAAGAATCGACATGGCGCGCCCTTATTTGTTTAAAGTAGCTACTTAGCGAGGAGAGACAAAATTTTAGTAAGGATAATAATACCACAAAAATGTCTGTAATCACAGCACATAATATAGCGTTTAAAACATTTCATTACAAATACTAAAGAAACTAGCACATCTTGTCGAACATCAGATATATATAAGATCCTATAAATAACATTAATAGATATCAAATGCATATCCCTAGTAAAAAATACATAGTCTACAAAACGATATACTTAATCGTTACAATGTTGCCATAAGCAATAGATTTCGTAATGTAAAAGGTAAAAAATCGATTTACCGGCGTGGAAGCGAGTATAATCGTACGTAGAATCGTTTTTATGGCCTATTCGCTACTATATCGATGATTGTGTATTGATTTTTATTTTTAGGGTTCAATACTTAATATGGAAAGTAAGGATTGAATCATTATGCGTACAAAGTTTTACATTACCATGCGGGCTATTCGAAATTGATCTAGTTCATCGTAAAATTTTAATGAAATCGTAATAATAAAGGCTCAGTCAACTTCATTATGTCCTTTAAAAAGGACTCTTTTTTTTATTATTTTCATTATTATATTTGAACTTAAATAACACTAAAAACATACTTACTTATAAACTCAAGATGCATTGAATTCTTACTACATTGAAAATACTAAACGAAGAAAATATTTTTAAATTTAAATATTTGACAAATGGTCTTACATTAAATATAGTGCTATAGAAACTTAAATTTGTATAACAATAACATAAAGGCCCATGCAGGTATAACACAGATAACACGCCGCAAGCAGTAACCCAAATAAAACAGTAAATTCACGACTATAAAGTGACGTGATATCTCAGACCACACCTCGCTGAATAACCCTGCTAAGAATACGAACAACGATCCCAATAGATCGTTGCGCCTATATTTGCGTGGCGACAATACAGACGAGGCCACACCAAGACCACCCGACCGAGCGGAAACAAATCTAGACAATAGACATTCTGCACTATTGATACAACCAAACTATTTCATATAATATCTTCATTTCATATATCATATGTTTTAAATTGTAACACTGGCAATTTTTTTTTTTAAATAAACATTTTCTGTTTTTTAAAATAAACCCATGCTTATTGTTTTATTTGAGGATCATGTACCTATTTAATCATAGTGTTATAAGTTTTTTTTAATTTCTAGAATTAATGACCTTTTAAATTAAATAAAAAACCGTTTAATAAGACGTAGTTTTATTGAAAATGCACCAAATATACAAAGTGTGTTTGTATTTTGATAAAGACGCATTACAAAAGTTATCTTAAAGTCAAATGTTCACTTAGCAACAGATAGCTAATCAAGACACATTCGGGAACAAAAAAACATTTTAATTACGGAAATTTACATCTTTATTATTAAAATACAAGTAACAAGTTGAAAACAAAAATTTAGGAAAATTTATTTTTATTAGAAAATTAAATTTAAAAACAATAACATTGTGAGAATACTAAAAATAGAAACAGTACCTATATAACACACTTCACTTAATAAATTATTGAATAATTACATTTATATTTAATTCCTCGGTCTCCACTTCAAAGTTTACATTCGACGAAAATATACGGAACCGACCGAAGGAAATGCTGAAATTGTAAGCGCCAAGTCTATTTTTATTGCCTAGCAGCTCGTTAATACGTAGATAGATAATTTCACGAATGCTCAACTTAAATATAATAGTATGTAGGCACGCGATACAATGAATACTGCACCGCAATAAATGCTTCTACTGAAGCCCGTATTTGTTTTGACATATTTACATAGATATACTTATAGGTAGGTACCTAAGTATAACTAGGTATTCATATTACATCGCTATTAGGTTAACCACGTGCTTTTAACGTTGTTATCAAATATCTTATTATGACATACCTATACCTCTTTTTACATAAATATAATAAGTCCAACTCAAAATAACTTAAAGATATATGTTTTAAATCCATTTTTGTAGTCAAATTATTCAGGCGTATCAAATAACAGCTGATACCAGTTTAAATTCTGCTCTATCGGTACTAGAGCCATCTAGTACGCAGAAGATGAACTGAGCGTTTTCCAACGCCATCTATGCGTAGCTGCTGACAATAACTCACCAATGCACAACTACATTGATAAAATATTCCGTCCCGCTCACTCTCACGCGCGATGACAGAGCGGAGGAAACGCCGCAAGATGTCTTCTAAATGACCTTTTGAAAGTGCACGTAGCTGATTGGTTAGCAAGAGCGTGGGTGAACAAGTTTTATCATTTCTCCACCAATGGTAAAAACTACTGGCGGGAGTAGTAAAGTCGGCCATGCGGGTTCAGGCGGAGCTAGGTTAAAGAACCTCCTTTATATTCCTGACGTATGCAGCCATTTGAGTTATGGCCGATGGCGTAAGAGTACGCGTATTTATAAGAAATTCGCTGATTCTTCCATTTTTGTGTGGGTTATATTTTTTCGGATATAATGCTGATTCGCCAGACAGCTGAAATAAACCCACAAGCCACCATTAGGCATTAGTTACCTGATAAGAACTAGTTTGTATATTAATTTAAACTAAATAACTAAAATAAATTCTAGATAAAATCTATTTGTTATTTCATTTAAGATAGAAAGAAGTATTTAGCACATACTCGTAGAACGCAAAATATTTAAAACGAGCACTCCAAAATAAATAGAATTGATATGCTAGTGAATTTATTTAATTTAATTTAGATACGGAAAATGTTGTTATTCTTAGCTAGTTTAAATACCAAGGCGTAAAATTACTACGTCGATAGGTATCTGTGTGTAAAAAGAAAAATTAAGCGCTGATTGGTGTATAGTCAGCTACAAAAGTAATTTAATTTTCTGAAATTGGGGATAGGACATTCGTTTATTATTTAAACCCAGATTAATGTGACTAATAAAGTAATAAAGATATGTGACTAATAAAAATATGATCTCAGCCAGTGGCGGTACTTCCATAGAAGCCCAAAAGCGCAGTTTGCCTTACCAAGTTGGAATAATAATCTTTATGCTTTTAATCTTTATTTAACAAAAGCGATTTGACATATGAATGAGAATGTCCTACTCCACAATAAACAATTAGACATTGCACATTTAACATGTACCTAACGCTTTTGGGCTTCTATGGAAGTACCGCCACTGATCTCAGCCAACCCGCACTAGGCCAGGATGGTGGACTAAGGCCTAAACCCTCTCAGTTGTAGAGGAAAAGAGATTTTAGTCACCAAAAAGAGAAAAGTATAAAAAATATATAAAACTTATCAAAAAATAATCACATTTTTTTAAAAGAATATTCTAGATTATTTTATTTCTGTAATATCAATCTATTTCTAATCCATTATTCTTTTTTATTAGGCAAACCGAGCAATATTCAGTGGATACATGTTTTTTAAACAAACTTTACAAGAATTGGTTCGAAAACTCAAGACGCCATTTTCTCAAAACAAAGTTCTTGAGGGTGAACACATTATTGCTTATCACCATCCATATGTAATATGCACTTGACGAGTTCATAGCTCGTAATCTAAATGTTTTTTTTTCTTATACTAGGTAGATGCAATTATTATATGTCTACAACAACCGACGGTCTATTTTCAGAAGTGCTTTTAGTTATCAAGTTAATTTTTCCGCTCTATAATTATCATTGCATAATTATTTATCAACGGGTGCAGATAAACTATTAATTGGATACAAGATAAACGTAAAATTAATTATTTTTTTTATGAGTGAAAAATAAAGTTACGCCCGACATTTTTCTGTCAGTTTACCAAAGTTATCTTCATTTTTTCAGGGAAGATATAGAAAATTACATCTTCCATTAAGAGTACCTAAAAGTTGGCTAGACGACCCTTGTCCCAACCAGATTATCTTCAAATGATGTAACTTAATGAACCGCTAATAACTAGTTAGAAAGCCTGAAGAATGTCAGATATTCTGTAAATGACAGGAATTATTACTACACGCCTGTTTTTATTGATCTCAAATTAATGTATTAAGAATTAAGATGTATTTTTTGTGAAATTAAATAAGTGTTTTATGTAGGTACTAGTTTTATGTAAAATTCATAAAATTTAAGTTGTAAATACCGTCAAGAGGTAAACAGATTGTTCCATTCTAGCAATATCTATAAGATTATATTTTGTGTATTAGATAAAGGTGTTTCGAAAATTAGTAGGTACCTACATAAATTGGTGTTCCAACGGCCCAATACAATAGGTACAAATTATTGTATTTTATTACAAAATTTATCTACTTATCAAAATCAAAATTTATCTAACTATCAGTTATAGAGAAAAATACGTTCAAGCACGATAAGTTGAACATCTGGGATAGGGAAGTTCCCATTGCCCAAGTGGCGCTCAAGCTCGACACATCGTAAAACCCGTGAATGAAACATCGAAGCCATAATTGGCACATTAAAACGTCGTCCATTGACAAAATTTTATTGACACATTGTAAGGATACAACAGGTGACCGTAGGTTTTACGAGCAAGTGAAGCGCGTGCCACGCCATAAACCGTCCACGAAATCGTAAAATCGTAAGGAGCCGTTTAAATTGCCCCTAATAGAACATTATAGTAGTCTAAATGACGTGTTAGCGTTTATGTGATTTTGTATTATATGTCACAATAAAACATCCGACGTCGGAACACTGTAAAATTAGTCACCGCGCCGGCCGTCTAGACGCTAACTAGACGAAAAAAATACAAACATAAAATATGCCGTTTTAATGCGAATACTCCAAATATCTCAACACGTTGAATTGTTAAATAGTTAATATGAATTATGTAAACATTAGAATTGTGTTACAAGAATTCTTATGATTCTCGTTAACGAAAACAAACTATTCTCATTAAGTAGCAAATTCATATTCTTGGGAAACGCGTTGTGTCTGACTGTACGTTTACACGCATACAAATGGTTGGCGTCTAAAATTAAGCTTGTTGAATAAGTCGGTAGCAACAATTTATACCTGTGTTACTGGACAGACCTTCATTAACGCGCTGAAATACTAATCTACTGTTCTACTTTAGGTAATATGCATGCATCCTATGGAACCAAGTACCGTCCGCGCGCTACTTCATTTAATTATAAGGGACTACCTAAAGTCAAGGCAAAATTCTTTTGTAACCCCGGAAAATTCTTTTGTAAACCGGGAAAGGTATTATAGAGAATCGGTCTTGTTGCAAAGGCATTAGCCGGTCCCCGGGGAACAGAACCCGCGGCTGTATTTGGCCTTATCAACTTTCTGCTGATAAATAACGGGCGTACCTACGGCAAGTTTGGGGAAGCCTTATATGAATAGGTAATAAATCTCACCAAAGAACGTCTTCAGTTCGGCCAATGTTCATCCGTAATCCTTGTGCACCTGAAAAAATAAAGCATGATTAATTCACGTTTGAATTAATGAAAATATTTCGTTAAGATAGATGTGATTTAGTATTCCGAATACCCGGGGTAGTAAGCTCAGTAATACGTTTCTGGTTGGACGGTATCGACGTAAAACTGAAGGATGTAATACAAGTCGCGTTGGAGCGTAATACGCGACACCTCATCACCTGCGCTCGTCACCAACGGATCGCAGTAAAACCCGTCTGTTCCTAGTCTGCGTCTTTTACGAGCGACCGATACTCAGATAAAAATAACCATCTCGCGCACACGCTATTATTATAAATGATACACAGTTTACGACGAGAATATTTACGTTTTTATTTCAAACGTTTATTGCTTGTTGTGCAACTTAATAGCGCACTTGAACTTGGCGGGCTAGTGACACCGTTTGATCCAAATCGCGTTTTATTGTTTTGCTCAATGGACGGACGAATTTTACGAGCGTGTCGTAATTTGTGACGTCGCGGCTATAACTCTGTGTAGTACGTTCTGACTCATGATTCATTTATATGCGCTTTCCATTTCAACTCCTTTTAAATGCACGTGATGTGCGGACGTACGGCGCTCGATAGCCGCGACGTTCGCCACAAAAATTATGCGCTTAATTGCTTCTAACACGAACTTTTGTCGTGTAACATCGTCAGGCATATCTGCGGTGTTTGAACATAAACGAAAACAGTTTAGCAACGCTTCAATGGAGATATGCGATACTGAAGACATTATCTGGATGTATACAAGTGCTTTTAATGAGTAGACTTTTGAATACCTGAATTTGTAAAATGGTAATCGCATATTTATGTTCGAAGCATTTCGACTTATAGAAGTTATGTGTGTTCACTATCACTTCAATGCATTTTACTATAAAGGATAATCTTAACAATACGAGTTTTCCTAGGTTCCATAAAATCTACACCTCGCATTAAGTCAACAAAGGTGCAGCGGTAGCGACGGCCCGAACCTACATTGGGTAGAGTATGAATATGCTAATATAGCACCAACATAGAATAATAAATTAAAAGTCAAAAGTTCTCACGACTAAGGTCGGGACTCCTCTTCGTTAATACTTCCAGGGGGATAATGTGTTAATCCATTGCGGTAAAGCACGTTCACACATAACGAATTTCTGTAGAAAACCCCTCATATACTTACTTAAGTTTGTAATAATTAATAATTTTATTTTACTAAATAATTAGGTAGGTACCTTTTCACATTACATAAAATGTTCATTTCTTCTTGCAAAAGAAATATATCTTCATTTATATCTATAGAGTTCCTTCCCTGTTATGCCGAGTGTAAGAATAAGAAATTCCCGTTGAAAAGTTGGTGTACCTACTCCTTGGGGAGTTTCGAGTGAATTTGCATTATTCAATTTCATATTTCCGAAACATTTTTAGACAACAAATGATGAGTATGCGGGGTACCTGGCCCGACATTAGGGACATATTTTTATTCACTTAGAGCTCCGGTAAATATTTTTGTTATTGCGTTATGTCCCTGGGGAGAGGCGGCGTGTTTTCTATTGGTTTTCCATGTCGCCGATAGGAAATTGATCCGGAAAGTCATGCATTATTGACTGTACCTTTTAGCTCCGATGTTCATATGTACCTACAATACAAAGTTTATATACTCAATATCAAGATTTCCTTTTTTAATCAAAACATATATTTCGCTTTAAGTATGTTGAAACGAAAATCGGATTAAACCGAGTAGCCAACGGGTTGTTTTTGAATATAAAAATAAAACCACTTAATTTAAGTGACAGAAAAGGGGAGTTCTTAGAACGTTGCCATTACCTTCGTAAAAATTATCGAAAAAATTTATACACGACAAATTTTAATCAAGCGACACGGACTCTCTAAATGCATAAAATGTAATATTAACACCATTTGTGCATTACGTACAAAGCTGAATACCTGTAAGCGTGTAAATAAAATCGTCTACATTATGTGACAGAGCGCCGCTCGACCTTACTTTCAAGTATCTTGACTTTTGGAAACGGGTATGGTGCTATATAAAATTCAACATTCATTAGGCACTTTTCGTTTCTTGTTTGTTTCGTATTTTTAAGCTGACTCGGTGTAATGTTGTTATCTTCTTACAAGATGGGGCGCCGAGATTGCGAACCGAAAGTGCTGCGGTAACGACAGTACAAACGTTATATAAACAACTTTTGATATAAACAAATGCCGATCGGAATCTTTGGAATATTTCTTATTCGAATGATGAGCCAACGTTTACTCTTTATACGTAATAATAAAATTAGCTTTCTAGCACAAAAATATAAAATTGTATTTTTTTTTTCTTAAATATTATTTAACATGAAATAAACTCGTAGACTCAATATTTATTAAAGGATATAAAACTTGGCTAACTACCTAACTAGGTAGAAACTAATCTACCTAAATACGCAAGGATGAAACAGTTATAACTTAGAACAACTGACTTATAATCAGCCCTTTGTTAGTAAATGATATTCAGCGATACATTTTAAAGACCTTCACACAGTAATTTATTTACTAATGATAGGAATATAGCATTATAGTATTTAACCTTTTAACAATTTTTTAAAAACTGTGTTCTTCAAGACACATTTTGCTTATTAATAGTCAAGAAGAGCTTAAGATATACTCTACTTATGTACTTGACAGTCTTATTGACGACATATATTCTACGTGTATCAAAGTTATATACCCACCTGCCCATAGAATACAGATACATGGCAAACCGCCACAAAAATACTTGAAATAAGCGGCGTATACGAACCGAAGGAAACCAGTTCATGATAAAAAGGGAAAAGCTAAATTCAAATGTTTATTGCTGTGGCGGCAACATGGACGTTTTGTAAGCGACGTCTCGGTTCGATGGACTTTTCACTAAACGTCAGATTTTGTAAATAAAACTAGTAACTAACGACCGATCCGCCCACAGCAACCTTGGCTTAATCCACGGATTGGATTATCAACAGGATCCTACTACATAGCGTTTTGTAAGATGGGATGTAGCCGATGTCAAAATATTTATATACTTACCAATTTTAAGTGGCAAGTGTTTGAACGGTTATTTAGAAACGTGTTTTTGTAACATAACCTGTTAATACAGTTGAATATAATTTAAATAGACGAAAGAAAACACGCGCGTTACTCATTGGATAAATATTTTGTCACTAGCATGTTTAATGTGGAATTCTTAATAATTGTATGAGTAGGGATTTGAATATGTTTTTCATAAGCGGTGTCAATAATACCAGGTAATTATAAGACACTATCAACTACCAATAAAGTTAGAATTCCAAATACCTACTGTTTTCATTTGCGTACTGCTATTGCAAATGTAAAATCTGTGCCATTCCTAAACTAAATATTTTTTATCACAATGTAGGTAGGCAATTTCTTTCGAACTTAAACCTAAAACAAAAAAAAATTATACTATACAATTCAAAGATGTGCCTTTTTAACGGACTAAACATTCGTTCCAATTTTTTAAGTAACATGAATAGTAACCCGGCCGACAAAAACTTGGCTATTGTATGCATATCGTATGCAAAAACTCCTTTAAACTTCTAAGAACTGTAAAAATCATGTGCATTATTTTTTTGCTGACATTACTTCAAAGACTGCAAGGAAATGCACCTTGTGTTGGGATCGGAAAATGAATGCGACGTTCGCACGGGTCCCGCCCTCGACAGAATAGGGTTCGCAAGGTGCACCTCTGGGGATGAAAGCTTTTTCCAATTATTGCCTTAGGGAACGGAAAATTCGATGGATCTTTGTTTGGTTGGATGAAGTTATTTAAATGTTGATTCGGAGCTTACTCCGGAATCTTGAACGGATTATAAGGGTGTGCTGGGAGAAATATCTTTTGAGGAAAAAAAGGACTCAGGTGTAGCGAGATTCGGACGTTAGGGAAAAATGACAAGATATTTCGTACCATAATAATAGGTACCTATATTTAGCACATATTTGTATCTGAATTTCTGTTTGTTGATAATATTTTGTTTTTGTAATTAGAAAATTTTAATGACATTTATTGCGGCATTAAAAAAATAGTTTTTTTTTGGGGAATTAATGTACCAAACAGAAAATCTCTATCTATCTGCATTTTTTCTCAATTTCTTTTTTATTATTTTATGCCAGTAACAAACCTTTCCTTGTACAAAACAGCAAACATTTCTCAACGATATGACTGTCTATGAAACCTTTCGAGTGGCACATTCTATTTCTGGCACTTTGAAGCCGAAATGAAACGTCAGCGGATAAATTATATCTATCCATAAATAATACTCCTATGTCTAACAAGATCCAATGATGTTGAAATTTCAAAGCCAAGCTTGTTATACTGTGGAACAAAGGGGCTTTCAGTGTGGAAATAGTGTAACGAGGTACCTTGTTAATACCGCTCTTGTTTCTATATTAAAATTTAGAAGAACCGTCCTACGTTGGCTCAAAGCCAATTAGCTATAGGGGACGAACTCACAATTAAGTATACTGAAGACTTGGCGCTCCCTGTGTTACAGTGTGACGTAATCTAGACTGAGCTCTTACATAACATGTACCTATTAGAAAAGCTACACAATTTTTTGCCTGCAAACGTGAAAGATAGTTATACAGATTTGGTTATGTTAATAGTTGTAATAATTGAGACAAGGCAGAGTGTTTGTTATGATGGAAAATGTAAATATTACCTATAATTATTATATTTCTAGTACCTACACAACTTTAAGTTAAATCCAATGGACTGAAACGATTAATGTGATGAATATTGAAAGCATCACCATCATCATCTGCCCATATACCTATGTCCCATTGCTGGGCACGGGCCTCCTCTACCAATGAGAAGATTTAGGCCTTAGTCCACCACGCTGGCTCAGTGCGGGTTGGCGGACTACACATCTAAGAAATTCCTAAGAACTCTTAGGTGTGCAGGTTCATCACGATGTTTTTCTACACCGTTAAAGCATAACTTTAACTAAGCATAACTTTTTTGAAATATTTTGTTGTAGGTTGATAATTTATATAGGTATATTATAAAATGATATTACACGGGCCTATTTAATAATGAGTAACATCAGAAATGTTTGACTATCTATTTAACGTTTTTTTAATGACAACATAAAAAAGTTTTTTTATTTTTTTTATTAAAACTAATTAGTCTCAATCTGTCAAAAAATGGCCTTAAATAAGTAAAAAATATGATATATGTAAAGGTAACGGTTTATTTTTCACAAAAGCGACATTAAATTGTCACCTGGTAATTACTAATAAATAAATTTACGCAACATTTATTAAAGTTCAAGTGAATACGTATTAAATCAGATACAACTCAATTGCGTATTCTTTTCAGTTAATTAATGTAAGCGTTCGAATCGTTGGATGAAGTTTATCGGCCAGATTCAGTGCCTACCTATTTCTAATCTTCTTAAAAGAGTGGGCGAATACACAGGAAGTTGCCTCATCATCCATACAATCAATATTCCTTTGTAATATCTAAGCGATACATTACATACCACAATATTTGCAATTGAACAATTGATATACCTATTTGATTACTTTTCTAGTACCTACTAATTACTTTATCAGTTTTTTTTAAGCCTAGCAATATGACGCCAACCAGACTTTCTCATAGCCGTCGAATTTATAGGAAATACCTTTATGGAAAAAGCCTTTTATACCTAATATACGCAAGTGTTGAAGCAGTCCTAAATATATTTTGTAATCGGACATAAGTTACATACACATTTAAAAATGCAAACAAGAAATATACGAATATAAATTGGTAAATAAATATTATTATTATGCGAAAGTCAAAAACGTTGTGTTACATACATTGCATGTTTGGACATTGTATTTACGAAATCCTCATAATAACAACAAATTTACTATGTTCCCAGTATGCGTTGTGTAACTAGAGGATTTGTGGCGAGAGCCGCACACCGATTCGAAACGAGTCAATGACTGAGTAGGCTTAGTGCCGCAGACCTTGTTTCATTATAGTGTATTATGTCTAAATGAATATTCCCGTGTATGTTATAGCAATGAACTCGTGCCTTTATAGTATAAATGTGTAAATTAAATATATTAGGACGTTTGCCCATAATATTATGATGCTAGTTGGTTTTAAAGAATTTTAACGACGGCGGATGACTATGCACAGCGTATTTATAATTTCTGTCATAACTGGATCAAAAATAGTGAGAGGTAGCTTAAAAGTGATTTTGTAAGACTAATAATATTTTGCTTAGGAAATGGTTTAGAACCGCTAGTGCTAACATTTAAGATGAGAAGGTAGTTTAGGAATTCTCAAAATGAATAAAAATCTTCCGGAAGAGGGAATTTTTATCAAAATACTTTACATAATCCTCCTTCCGTACTCTATGATGTCTTTGGCGGCCATCCAAATTGGCATCGGAGTCTTTGACTATCCATGAGAGAGCTGTCCATACATCTTATCTATGTATAGAAACACCAAAGCTTTTTTGAAGATATATATAAAATAGGTCTAGCTAATTAACGTCGATAAATTTTTCTCTCCGTCAAGAGTTGCGAGATTAATAGATTCATATTTCAGAGCGAGTTAATGTAACCCACATTTTAAATTGACTCTTGGTTAAAACAAGTAAAGCGGTACTGATAATAAATTCATGTTTTTATTAACAAAAATCTTGTTAATGTTGACACGTTTGAGTGATTTTGATTGGTTTTATTATTGTCTACGTGAGCGGGCTTCATTATTTGTCGGACAAGAGACTTCCGCGAGCAATCTTAATGTCAAACTAAGGATATTCAGAATTACTGCCAATAACATTTTGATTATACAAAGTGCAGTTTACACCCACGCAAATGAGTTGCATTGGATCACGCGCTATTTTAAATCGAATAAAGATTGCCACCTACCTGGAAAATACAGAGGTCACGTAACCGATTAACATCAAATTAGTCCTTACTATGTTCTCACCGAAATGGGCAAGACATTGTGTTCACATGGGCGGACATGAAGACAATCCTAATTTGTAACTGCAGTCAATCGACATCCTCATGTTCTTTGCGCCTACGTGATGCGATGGGCGATGCGACGAGGAATACATTGTGATTCAATAACATAGAGTAGAAAGTATATATGAATCGGAAAACGAGTACGATTTCTTTTACCGGCAAAGATATATGTGGCATAATCTAATAAGGTTTCAATTAATTAATATATTATGTTATTTATAACTGTTTCAGTTCTTATCTAAAGGTATAAAAAACACAGTAAACTTCATAAGTAAAATCATTAAAAATTGTAACATATAATGATAAGGCATATAACAAAGACAGAGCTGTGTGAAAACTCTACCATATCTCATTTTTACAATATTAATAGTCTGCGAGAGCTTTAAACACCAGCACGATTAATTGCAACAAATATTCAAACGACCCTAATGAGGTTAATAGAACAACTAAATCGAGTTTCAATTGTTGTTTTTCTTGTCGTACAAATAGTCTTTAATTACAATTAACCGTATCGCACACAATGTAAAGTCGGCCGTGAAAGTCGAATACTAATTTTGAGCCATTTTGTGTCACTTCACGAAATAAAATAGTGTTTATGTCGTTGGAAAAGCAAAGTGAAAGGCATTGAATGGATAAATTTAATAAAAATTGAGTAAGATATTCAATAGCTTCTACATTATTGGTTTTATTATATTTATTTATACACCATATAAATAAAGATAACCAGTGGCGGAAGGCCGAGGATCGAGCCCAGTGGCGTGCCATGGGAGAGGCCTATGTCCAGCAGTGGACGTAAGAGAGGCTGATGATGATGATGATGATGATGAGTGGCGGTACTTCCATAGAAGCCCAAAAGCGTTACACGTTAATTTGTAATGTATAGTTTATATTTGTTTATTTTGGGGTCAGGATGTTCTCATTTATATGTCAAATTACATTAGTTAAATAAACATTTATTTCTTAAAGATTATTATTCAAAATTTGTAAGGAAAACTAGGCTTTTTGGCTTCTATGGAAGTACCGCTACTGAAGATAACATAGGTATTGTGGTAACAACTTAATAAAGTAGTGTCACAAATGGCGGCCTTATCACTATCGGTGATTTCTTTCAGGCAACCTAAATTACTAAACTGTACTAAAGTACTGATGTACTAAAGTAAACTTTGGATTGTTTCATATTCAGCGCTATTTGTACAAGACGTAACGCTATAAATCTGTAAGTAATATTGCATAAAATATGGATCAAAACCATGAGAATACATGCTAGATTAAATATTTATGAGTGTGCGCGAATACATTATCATAAGTCAACCGATTTCTAATAAGCAAATGGGTTCGTGGCATCTCAGACGGGAGGCCTGCCAACTCGATTACGTCTGCGACCAACAATTGATATGAAACGCGTATGTCACTCACCATATACAATATAACGATGTACTCGTATATGCTCCATTGGCTGAAGAACCTTGAGACCGGCAACAAATATCGATGACGAAAACCGACCAAATAAAGTATTGAGGTTTATTTTAGGAGTCGACTAAATGTTTTCCCTCCTTAATATGTAAACGATCCGCAAATCCTTTACATTTTTAATAAAACCAATTCAAATAAATAATCGAACGTGTTGTTTGTTTTGTTTAATATAGGTATTTAAATATTATTTACCTTTGGTGTGTCACGCTTTCCGATCATGACTCGTTGTTAACAATTACAACACTGGTATAAATTGAAATTATCTTGAACGATAACACTGTCTCACGCACTTATTAGGTTACTAACATTTTTTGCGTTATTAAAAATTTTTTTTTCGCTCGACAACTTACTGAATATGTTCGGAGAACGACTGGAGTAATGTGAGGGTCTCGTAGTTAAAACACCAGAAACAAAAGACGTAAAACAATTGCTTGCATCAAAAAACACCTTGCCTCATTGCATTGTCTAGTTTCTATTGAAATGTTTTTATAAAGAAACTGAAAGTGTATTGTTTGAGTTTTTGGTCCAGTCTACTTTTTATGGGGCCATAAAAATTTGGAGCATAAACAAAAAAACACGAAACCCTTCCGCGTTGCGACAATTGTACATTTGAAGGTACACCAGTTTGAAATTACAGGTGATATAGTGAAGGTGACTTGTTCATTGTGATAACGTACCTTTTTGTCATATAAATTACTTTCTTTTATACCCAATTATTGATTTACAACTCTAGTGAAAGGTGTTTGGACAGAGAAAGGTTTGTACCTTGAAATTACAATTTTCGTTGAAATATTTGTTTGACCGCAACACTTTTAGTTGTTTCCAACGTAGTGCATGAATCAGGTGATAACGATACACAAATAAATTATAATATATTTTTTTATTCATTATTATTTAGATGTAGAGTACCTAAGTAAAATATACTTGATGTGTCAACTAAGTTTAATCAGATCCAGACGGTCTAAGCTAACATTTTATTGTACTTACTGATAAATTATACTACGAATAACTTAATATTATATTAAAATGTCAGTGTTTTTAATCGCTTTCAAGAAAGTCACTGAGTGTTTCAATATGATGACCTGTTATTACAGTCTGTAAATAATACGAACACTCTGATAACTTTCGCCTTGTCGTAATTTCGTTCGATTTCTAAAAAAACGCATGTCAGTTTGTGTATTATTCTCCTTTCACCTATTTCTCGTCATAATCTGTGCAGAGGGGCCTACCGTGGACAGAAAGCCACACTGAATTTTGATGATCTCTCTCATCTGGCTTATGACAAAAAAAAGATACTTATTATAAATTTAAAATTAAGGCGACATCTGACAAACGATTAAACTCGTGTCAAAATCGAGTGCTCTTTAAAAACATCAAATCCCTATGACGTAAATCATAAAAATTACATACAAGCATAACACCACGCGGAGATAAACTACGAAACAGTGCAAGAAACACGTTCAACACATCGATAGCTGTAGCAAACGACGCCAATAATAGAAAACGGTTTGTCGCGAGAAAAACTAAGCGAGCGATAAGTCGGGAACGTGCCTTGCCGCCAAGCATAGAGACAATCGCTAACCGAGTCGTAATTTTATATCGCCGTGTACTATTATGCCCCTATGTTTGTTCCATACAACATTTGGCTCGTATTTGCCGAGTCTGTAGCAATATTTGGCGAACGTGTCAGCCAACGTGTCAAATGTTACGTATCTAGGCCCTACACGTCCCAGGGGTTGGCAGTTATTACGTATGTTATTATCTCTGTGTTTTTCTTTATGTAATAAAGCCTTGATTAGTGGTGGCAATTGCTTTAGGGTTGCGGGATTTAACGCGTGCGATGTACATAGGTACTTATACGATTTTAAGATGTTAATGAGCTCCTATGTATAATAACACTGTAAAACTTTTTATCACTTTTCACGACACAATTCCTCTACAATAGTTGTTAAACCTTAATCCGCCACAATTTACGGGTATTGTAATTCTAATAGTCTGCAAATGAAAATTAAATGACATTTTTTCAGCTTTAATAAAATAAATATTTTCTACGTTAAGTATACCTATATATCGTCTATCGTAGAAACGATTACGATAGGTGTAGCGATCGCTGACTATGCTATCTGACCCGCCTAAAACTAGACTATTTTTTCTATTTATATATTTTGATTCAACAGTCGTGATGGCCTCGAGGTTTAGGCGCGCGGTCGAGAATCTCGACGGTCGCGGGTTCATCTCTGACATTTCGAAGTTATGTGTATATTCATAATGAATTATCACGTACTTTAACGGTGTGAAGGAAAACATCGTGATGGAACCTGCACACCTAAGAGTTCTTAGGAATTTCTTAGGTGTGTAGTCCGCCAACCCGCACTAGGCCAGCGTGGTGGACTAAGGCCTCTCAGTTGTAGAGGAGGCCCGTGCTCAGCAGTGGGACGTATATGGGCTGATGATGATGATGATATGTTTTGAAGTGTGTATTGAGAATACAAAATTACGAAACGAGCTTTTCCCTTTAAACTTTGTACAAACGCGATACCTACTTTGCGAGAAAGTGCGCAATTTTTATTTTATTTCTCGAAAATTTAAGATTGTTACGAGTGCCAAGTCCGGAGGAGGCACCAAAAAGTTTTACTACCAAAGAAGTCGGTGTTATGATATTTTTTTAAATCCTTTTTCCGCGAAATACAATTCTCAAAGCAGTTGAAGTAGTAAAGAAGTATTGTAAAGGTGAACTTTTCAACTAAGATCGTTAGTTAACGTAAACAGGAGTGCAAATTAACTCTCGCGAAATTGAACCGGGATACAAACTTTACCTACTAATCCTACCTGAATTTAAATATGAAACATCACATTGAATTTATAAATAAAGTTCAAATAACGTTCTTATCTCAATGTATTAAGATGCATATTTCCATGTAAGTTGAAACTTACTGAACCATTTTCTACTGTACCTATCTTAAAAATATGAAAGCGTTTTCTGTTTAAATATGCAGATCGGTGTTCGCGGATTTGACCTCCAATCCCGCTTGGCATTTGTTATACCTATCATCCGCATTGGATATGAGTCCAGATAAGATAGTCCCGACTTACTGGAATCATTCTGAGTTTTAAGTGTTGAAGTTTTGATACCGTTTTGAATCCCGCCGACGCTTATAATCCCGATGCGAACACGGGAACTTTATAAATCACCTGATCTTGAATATTGCAAGCAATTTTGAAAACTGGTTAATAATTTTGCGATAAATTGTTATTAGGCCTTTTAGCGCGAAACGTTTTATAATTTTATACCTTATAACAATTTGTTCATTCAAAACAAACGATATAAAGTAAATAGTACGGCAGCCGGTAAAAATTTACGAACCTATTCTTGCTCGAATAAAATAAAAACAACTTTCCTATATTGACCTATAAAACGAAGAATGCTTCTACAATTAAGACTTAAAATAAACGTAATGTACCAACACATTACTTCCTACTAGTTAAACATGAGCGTTTTCTTTATAAATTATAATAATAAAACAAGGTATACTGGATGAGACTCGCATGTAAGCGGTTCGCTTTCAAGCCTCTGGTCCATAAAATGTATGATAGATGTTGACATCGACAAGCCCTCGCGTGTTGCCAGTACCGTTCCGTCCCCACTCTCAAAGGCCGAGCTATGCCAGCTGATAACCAACCTAATAAGATCCCCCGCCCCTCCGGCTTACCGTAAGCCAATCAACCAACAAACTTTATTACGCGAAGGTTCAAAGCTCAATTTTAAATGGGCGATTGTATCAGACCATCGAATCGGGTTTCGGTGCACTCGGAACCATATTTAAAAATCGAACGTTAATGGAACATTTGAAAATGGCCGAATCTTTTTGTTAACTTTTTTGTCAAAGTTTTTATTTTTTATTTTTAAACCTTCAAGTTATTTCACGGCGCTCATCGCATCATGTTTTAATTTAATTTTAATCTTTTTAAATAGAGTTTTGGGAATGGAAATCGTAATGAGGAGCCATCACAAATCGTGGGTTTAAATTTCGATTTCCACATTGTAATAACTTTATATCCTTTGTAAATAAGGTAAACTTATTAGGTAAGAAATCGAAACGCATCATATTATGTTGCATTTAAATGCATTGCAAAATCGAAAATCCGTTAACAGGCTCTCAGCGTGAGACGAAAAAGATCCGATGGCCATCTCCCAGGGCCACCTGCTTGACACATGGACATATGAACACTCATTTTATGTACGGTTTAAGTTGCCGTATTGCAAATAAATTCACAGTTTTTATTTTACATATCGAATTAACGAATCGCCATAATGTGTCATAAAGATACGAAACGAACGACTGTGTATTATTTTTCTTGCTTAAATAAGGTTTGTATTGCCTCACTATAATATTCAATTAAAATATATGATATTGTTATCGTGTGAACGTCCATAACGCAAACATAAATTACTTTGATAACAAATGAGTGTTCCATTTTGCTTGAACTATCAAGTTAAGTGAATAGTGCTTTCGCTTATCCATATTTATGTAAATATTTACTTTACATGCTTAAATAATAGCAGAATTGCAATGTTACTTATTCGCGCTTTTAGTCTTGAATAGAACACGCCTTACAACAAGAAAGGTAATATGTCCGTTAAGGTATTATATCGTACCAATCTCTTTTGTTCAATGTTTAATCGTGCACTGAATATTTTTATGCTGTTTTACTATCAATATTCGGTATATTTAGACACTTATAGAAACGATTCATTAATACCATTGCACTCAGCATAGAAAACAAACACTTTAATCCTACGGGCGTGAAATCATCCCACTAACCAGTGGATTTAATTACCAACAGCTTAAGCAGTTTATTACAACATTTCTCCATGATACAATTAACAGAAGATTCTTGGAGAACAAATGTTGTAAACAACTTCCACTCCCAATCTATTTTTAATAAGGAGCGTGTTGTTTTCCATCCACCAATTTCATTAACTTGAGATCGATTTAATCTCGTCCAAGAGCCGAGTGAAGTCTCAAGAGGCCCAAATTAATTTAAAGAACAGAACATCGGGCCAATCTACGTAGCTAATTCCATCTATTTTGGAAATTAGCAAGGGAATGTCGCTTTTATTGCTTGAGGCTTAGAGGTGATTATGTCGATTTGTGGGTGGAAAAATAATTTTGCCCAAACGTCAGCATGGAACATCCAAGTGTGGTCAGGGAACAGATGCCCCGAACGAGTTTGTGCCTTATCAAAACACTACACAGCTGAAATTATGGACGGATAATTACTTTGTTAATATTCTAGTTATTGGCGGCTGACTTGTTAATTACGAGGTTTGGGAAGTTTAATTTGTTCCGTTGATATTTGTTTTGTTAAAACTAATTTGCAAATTGCTGCTTAATGTACAAATTTGAATAACTTAAGCGGAAAACGTTTGTTGCCAGTAATTAACCAACGTAATTTAATTTCCCTGATTAGATTGATGATAAGAATGCATGGGAATAAAAAATAATTATAGCCATTACTAACACGAGTCGTCATGTGGACTATGGGAATTTTCTTTTTATAACACATATTAGTGCGGTAATATTAAGTGAAGATTCCTTGTATCTTTGTTAAATGACAAGAAAAAACCTAAAATTATGTGTTAATTATTTAATGTTTATTCTGTTAAAATAAAACTTTTTCGATTTATATTTTTTTTGTAGTTATCAACTCCTATGCATAATTAAATTTGTAAAAAACTCACTTAGAAGTTTAACACGGCGTAACACAATTAAGGGGCATTAATATTTATATAAATAGCGTCGATTTATATTTAAATTAGGCGTATATCATGTTGCTAGGGAAACTTTCTTAATATTAACAAATGCAAACGGAATGTTGCTAATAAACCGACGGGGTGAGTTAAGTCTCGAGTCTTAGAAGACGTTTTCTCTATGCTTCAATGTTTGGTAGACGTTTCCCGTCTTTGTACCCAACAACAAGAAGAGCTACCGTTGCAAAATGAAGCCGTTTTGTATCAAGGGGTACCCTAGACAAACTGCAGTGTAATTTATGAACTGCAAGCGATTCTGACAAATAATCGCTCGGCTCTTCGAATCGACTTTTCGAAGTTGCATGTATTCACAGTAAATGTCTAAATCAGTTTAATGGCCAAGGAAAACAGTGGGAAGAGACCTGCTCACCTTTATAATTAACTAAAGTTTTTTACAAAAGAATTTCCTGGTTTTTAAATGATTAGGACGCATTTACCACAAACTACTAACTACTCTTTTCCTCAGTTCAGAAAGGTAAGAAGTCATAATCCAAGTCTAGCGGGATTTAGTACATCCCAAAAATTCTAGTTTTATTCTTTTTTGAATTACCATGTTTCTTTTATATAGAAGAGGAAACATAGGACACTGGATAGGTAGTATTGATTTGAAACTCTTTTTTAAATCCCTTGTCTTTGTTCGTTATCATATTGTCGTATATACCTATAGAGACAGATAATAGGTACCTACTACAATATTTGCTATTATCGACCGACATCTCCAGAAGCTCTCAATTGGTTGGTGGGCCAAAACCCAGATTCAGAAGGCAGTGTTTAGACACGTAAGTTTAGGCATGTATTGTAAGGCGGTTCCTCCCTCTGGGCTCCTAACCACCGGTGGCTTGGGTCGTGGGCCTCACCATCGGAGGGTGTATATTTAAAAAAACCTTTTTTTTATGTAAGTATATTTAAAAATATATGTATATTAAAATTTAATCGACTGCGTCGTGGTCTCGCGGTACAAATATGTGCCGTGCGATCTAGAGGTCCTGGGTTCGATTCCCGGGTCGGGCAAAGTGTTATTGGGTTTTTCCATTAGGAAATTCTCAGTAACAGCACGGAGTCTGGAAATGTGCCCGAAAAACGGCAATAGGCTCACCTCCTATTACGTGGGACTGATACATACCTGGCGAAATGTGGGTGCAGAAATGCACCTCTGCCTACCCCTTCGGGGAATACAGGCGTGAGTTTATGTATGTATGTAAAATAAAATGAGCAATTAATTACAATAATTACCTACTACCTATATGAATACAGATAAAATGAAATTTGATATAGGTATTCAAAAATCTAATGTTCGACATTATGTAAATTTACTGCATTAGCTTAAACGAAAATCTATATTTATATTTAACACATGTTATTGACATTTATTAATTGAGAAATAGAAAAAGTAAAAATTATGAACGCTCGTATTTTTTATACCTACCTAAAACATAGTAGCTACCTATACCTAGCATTAATATGTGCTTAAATTTAAAATCATCGGCTATTGTACCTGCCGAATCCATTTGTGGCTAAAATCACATTTTAATGTGACATTAAAAGATATAAAATTAATTTATGGATGTCAACATGCGAAATGGCCAAAACAAACGCAGAACATTAATTTGGCACCTTATTCTTTTAAGTGGTTATTCGATTTTTTATTGCTATCTTTATCAAGTTTATTATAATAGTTGTTTGCTTAACTAAACTCGATTTTTTAATAATACAATCTATCAAGGCGGATCCATTAACTACTTTCTTGTTATGGGTGCTTTAGGCTAGAAGTTATCGGTATACCTAATATCTTTATTCTTATTATTGATTTATTTAATGGTGAGTATAAAGATAGCGCAGAAATTTATTTATTTACTATACAATTATGTATGAATGTGGATTTAATACCTCAGGCGAATGTGAGGGAATTCTTACACTTTATCTTAAAGTGAGAGATAAAAAAATTAAATGCATAAATAACGTTAAAACACTATGAACAAAAACTTTATTAAGCCTGACTTTACATACCTACATAGTTTTTTTTTAAATAGATTTCCTAGATAAAACGACCTAGTTGACTCCATGGCGAAGGTACGTATGCGGCATCCCTTCGAGAAGTCATAAGATTAATTCAAAACTTGGGCACAAGTTTTCTTCCATTATTCCATTATGAAATTCTTAGTTGCAGCACGGAATTAACACGTGAGTTTTATCTACCTATATAGATTGTATTAACAAAGTATCTACATAATAATAAATAATTACAACATATGAATTTATACAGCATAATTATACATAACTAAGCAATTACAAAAAGTATACATTGACTTCTGCACTAAGCGTTGCTTGTATCGCAGAGGTCTATAACTAGATAATCGCTAAGTCTTTCAACTCGCACCGCTGGACCGGCTCTAGAGCCACTCAGACTTGTTCAGCGGTTCGATCGTTAGGGTTAAAATACCTTCAAGGGTTCCGTAGCCGTCGCCGTATGCCGTACCTACTGTCTGGACCCGAATTGTTATTATGTGCCAGTACCGTTTAGTACTAAACAAGTATTTACTACGAATTGAGAGTAATTTTCATATATTTACAGTATATGAAGCGTCACAAATAATTTGGGAATATTGTAAATGTATAAAAAAAGAATAATTTATTTGTTTAAGAATAAATCCTTGAGAAATAAAATTTACAGATTGCCTTTAGGCTTATCTTTATCGAAAAAATTGTATTAATAATACCTAAATCTTATAGAGGTCATGCATGTACCCAAAAATTACCTATCAATAAACTCAGAACATTTCGATCTCCTTGAGTCAAGAGTTACAAAAAAAAGATGGTATTAAAGTCACTGCAAACATTAATCAATATTTTATCTTAAAACGTGTTTAAGTAAATAATTTCTTTTTTTGTATGAAAAAATGTTTTATTGGCACTAAACTTACACAAATTCACAAATCTAAACAGTATGATCATAGGAGGGGCGCGGGAAACATCGCGCCGTCCCAATGGCGTCAGCTAACACATGATGCGTTTATCTGATTAATATAAGTATTCGTTGATTGAATTACATTTAACGTTGAGCGCTAATGACATTACATGTAACCATAACAATCTACGCAATGAACACTTGACAGCAGTAAAAATGAGTGTTATTTTTTTTATTATCTACATGACGCGGTTGTGGTACAAGCGGTCTCTATTTGAAACATGCTTTTTAACGGTCAATGAGACATTACAGCCGACGATATTATATTTTACAGCATCATTTAGAACATCGATGTTTATAGTAAATAGTAGATATATAAAATTATTTATATACATACAGTAGTTACCGGGCGGATCGGAATATTCTATAGGTGTGTTACTTCAAGCAAAACATTTTTATTAAAAAATATTTTAACTTTCCATATACAGATAACACGTACTAATTAAATCCAATGTTCCATCGGTTATACCTAATTTACCATACATTGCCGTGTTACGTCGTAAATAACACCTAATTAGGCGGGTCAGAGACACCTATGTACGTCGGCTTTTAAAGTATCGGGTTTTCGGAAAATAAAAAAGTTACACAATTTATATGAGGCCGGTCAAAGAGTTTACGCAGTGGGTATCAGAATACAAAAATCCAATGCCATATTTTAGCAAATGTAACTGCGGGGCTTGGTAGGTATAATGATATGCAATTATGTATTTACAATGTTGCTGCTTAAACGTGAGGCACAAATGATATAAATTAAACCAAATCGATACCTTTACCTGAGTTGTATACGTATTAAGTGACTGCTAATGATTCGTAAACTAGAAGCCCCTATTAAAGTATACATATTTATACACGCGTTTTTTTTTTATACTGGCACGGCAAAGTGACTCCACTGTACCTGATGGTAAGCACAGTGGAGTCCAAAAAATTACTACCGACCAGCGAGAAACGATATGGTCACCCGCTGGTCGACACAATCATGCCGGCCTGCACAAATGCTTCTTCACGCTTAGCTTAAAGGATCTAGGATCATAGGAAGGAGGGAACACGTGTATACTATAAAAAAGAAACAACTGTTTGTTTGTAGCCCGTAGGATAGTATTTTATTAAAATCAAATTTATTATATTAGGTTATAGGATAATCGGATGACAACCACCTTTCGCAAACTGCACAGCTCGCCATAGAAACCCGCGGGTTGGCAAATAAGACGTTCTTGGCATTAAATCGTGGGACCGGCACAATTGTGTTGCACCCGCACTAGGCCAGTGTGATGGACTAAGGCCTAAACCCTCTTAATAGTAGAGTCAAAGTCAAAGTCAAATTATCTTTATTCAAATAGACTTTCACAAATTATTTTGAATTGTCAATTTTAATCTATTTTACACTAAACTAATATATATATGAGAAGGCCCGTACCCACCAGTGAGACGTAAATGGGCTGATGATGATGATGATACATTATTTGAACTGCAGTACCTATAATAAAACAATAAACGATTGCAATATGTTTTCATATTATTCATTAAACAGCAAATGATACTTAACTCAACAAAGAATATCCATTACTATAATAATTATGTTAATTGAATTGTTATTATTTATGCGAACATTTATTTTAACATTTAAATATGTACCTACTGGACACAAATGTCCTACTGACAGAAACCAGCTTACTGAATACCTTAAGATGTACATTTTATTTACCTTATTTTACGGATAAGATAAAAAGGAATATATGAGATAGACCGACTCGTAATTATGAGTATTTAATAGAAAACCATTCAATAAATAAATGAAAAAGATTTACGAACTATACATACTCATTTGTATACTTAAAAGGGTAGGCAAATGTGAATTCCTATTAACGTTAGGATAGGTAGGTAGGTATTTAGGTATAGGTAGGTATTTATCTTAGGTAGCTGTGTTTCAAGTGCCATGTTATAAAAAGCGAACCTATAGGTGTTTTAGGGACATTTGCTAAGACAAATTTGTACACTTGATACTGAATAGGATTTTCTAGTGGAAAAACTCAATAATTGTAACCCAACTCAATAAAATTAACCCGGACCTCGCACACTCATACTGCTATAAAGAGACGAAAAAATATATAGGTACTTAATACAACTATTCAAATTAAGAATGACATAGTTGGGTTAGTCAGAAATTCGCATGACTATTTATTCAAATAGCTATTAATTGAGGGGAAAGGGGAGGCGGAACTTTTGAGGCATTGTAGAGCCCCAAGTTGGTCGGAGGGGAGGTTAAGCCGTCAATTTCGCGTGGCTATTAGGCAATGGCGGCAATTTTTAAGTCGCACTAGACACCCGGAGGGTCACTCCATAACTATAAAAGACGCTAGACTAATCAAATTCATCCATATACAAAGTCACTCAGGTATAAAATCTCTACGATATCGCAAAACGCGTAAGAAAATCAAGATATAGAGTTCACATTTGCATCAATAAATAATTCAATGGTTCATATATCGATTCCATAGCCGTATACGAAAGTAAAGTTTACATAAATTATAATCGTTACATTTATATTGCCGACTTTATAACTTAATTGCTCTATCAGCTAGCCGTACCATAACTAACACTTCTGCCAGTATTTAGTGTTTTATTACCATTTATAATCGATTACAATCGATTTGCACGATTACGTACGTCACTTTTTGCCATCCTTAACTGAATCTCGTTAGTAGTAAACATTAATACTGAAACAAAGCTTCATCGTACATGCATTAAATGAAGTTAAAGGCGAGTCACGTACTCGCTGAATGCATTCCGAACACGATAAGGTAAATCGAAAACACCAGTTCCATCAAACTGACATCGAGAGTCGGGACTGGAAAGATTCAGCGTCGTTCATTTTCAAATATCGAATCGAGATTTGGCAAATACGGGTATTCGCATGCAGATCCTTAGCGTTAGTGCAGTGCAACGTGGGACTCTCGCTAATAATTCGCTGCACCCTTGAAGAGGGCGGTGCCTCTCCCCGAGGGAGGTCGGGGGCGACGGCGCGGTTGTTTGCCTCAATTTGGAAGTGGAACTTTGTTAATTTACTGGGTTTTTGGTCGTCCCGAATATTAAGTAAATTTACTTATATATTTGTTGATACAAAGAGTGTCACAAGAATAGCTGCTGTATTGTTGTTTTACTTTTTTATAGATCACACCGAAATACCTACTGGTAGAGTGGTTGCAACTTCGCTTGTTATTGAACAGAAAATCATAAATGTAATTATTTGACGCGAAAAAAAATAGTAAGAAAATTTAAATGTCCTATTGAAAGTAGTTTTTAAAATACAATGTCAAGCACAGGAGATATTCAAATATGCTTTACTCCAAATCAATAATTCTAGTTTGATGGTAAGCTGATCGAACCGTCTCGTACAAGCGATAATAATATACCGCCCAGAATAAAAAAGAAGAAGATTGCAATCAATTTTTTCATTTGCTTAAATAGGTGAATATGACTTCTATCTAGGCGCGCGGGGCAAAAATGTGCTTAACGTAGCATATAATTTTAAAAACAGTACTAGTGCAATGTTTTAGATCAATTTAGTTAACTCTGAATACATATAAGAAGTTTTAATGGCAGAGTGAAGATACAAAAAGGTTAATAGCAACCACGCGTCTGTAACATAGACTTTTAAAAAGGTCGCATAAAATACGGTACTTTATCTATAAAAACGGTATGGAATTTACATTTCTCGTAATCCAAGTCGCTTTTAGGTGACTAAAGCGCCGTGATTCATTGTAAAACACAGATAGTAAGAAGTTAGCCTCTAAAGTTTTATGTGAAAAAACCCTATGTCATCCATTAGTCTATTATCAATGAATTTTTCCATATGATAAGCGCCATATTATGTCTTCCCACACTCAAACATGTGTCACGCCATGTGGTTTGTATATATCTTAAATCGTGTTGATTGAAATCTTTCCTTTTACATACTTTTCTTTGAGTCAAAGAATTGGTTTCACCGTGAATACCAAATAGGTAAGATAAGCTTTTATTCTCCGTAATCAAAAGTATTTTACCCAAAATATATTTTAGGAGAACCTATTTGGAAAATTGCAAAGGATACCTACGATGATTTCTGAAAACTATAAAAGGCTTAGTGTTTAATCAAATGTAAAATATTAAACGAAAAACTTTTTAATTTTTGCTACCTTTAGTAGTACCTACCTACGTAAATTAAATATATAAAATAAAAACAATGTTCTCATAGATTTTTATATCAGAAATCACGGAATTGTAAATAAGTGTAATATAAATTGGGTGCGACATTCTAAAATTCTATAATAAAGGCGCCGTCGGCAAGTTTAGGCATGGCCGCCATCTCTGAAAACCACCGGAAAAGTCAAATAATACAGGATATATTTCGTGTATCAGTCGATTATTTAGCTCAACCAATTCCTACTAAGTGATAAGGAACGTTTTGCTCAACTCATACAGTTAAGTAATAATATATAAGGAGCAAAGGGTTAACTCGGCGCCCGGCCCCGGCACGACTTTATCTAATTTATGAATGTGTACCTACTTACATTAAATTCAATATCATAGTGTAACAATACAAACATAACAATGAAACAGATAAAATTGTTTATATTAATCCTTATTTAGTTTTAAGACTGAAATCTAGCCTAAAAAAACCTAGGAAAATATTTGAAAAAACATTATCCAATCCAATCCATCAGCCAATCGAAGTCCACTGCTGGACATAGGCCTCTCCCAAAAAAAATTAGTAATAATGAAAATAAAATTACCTTTTAAGTTTTTAACTCTACTTTTTAATGCTTCATAAAGAAATAATATAAAGTAATTTTGAGAATAAAGCTGGTAGTATTACATATAATTATAATTAGTATAAAATTCCTTCTGCTGACTGGCCACAAGTAGGTACCTACTATTCTATAGCCGACAGGATTATAACCAACCCGCACTAGGCCAGCGTGGTGGACTAAGGCCTTCACCCTCTCAGTTGTATAGGAGGCCCGTGCCCAGCAGTGGGAATATGGGCCGATGTACAATTTACAAAAATAGGTAATATTCAATGTGTTTAAGAATGAAGATACAAACATAATCTTGACGTCAAAGGTTAAATTTAATCATGTGGGTTTTCAATACAATATTATTACATTTTGAAGATATATTATTAATTAGTGTTTATTAATAAATTTATGATATGTGAACAGTGATTTAACATGTGGATAAACACCACAATAATAATTATTTTGTTAATGGTAACAGCTATTGCTATCTGCTTTGTAAAACGTTATGCTGTTTCATTAAACACTTGGTAAGTAGGTATATGAGACATCACTGAAATTAAACTTTTAGCTTTTTATTATCTAATTAAAATAAAATTTTGGAAAATGTTATATTTAAATCAACTTTATTAAAGACAAAATTAATAAACGTCACGTACATAATATAAATTATATTTATGTGAGGCTTATTTTTAAAATAATTGGTTTTAAAAACGCAAACACATTTTATTTGAAACGAGACTGTAAACAAGTTTGGCCGACACTATTTTCTTTGAAATATATCAGCTATCAGTACAATTTAAAAAATGTATATAAGAAGAATTCCGTTGTTATTTATTAAGGTATATAGACATAAACAAATCATGTTGATCTTGAAAAATGTTTAAATGAAGGCTTATTTAACTTTTGCACGCGCGGCTCCATTCCCATTAACAGAACCATTGATTGATGATAACCTATGTTTAGACGTACACAAATTTAAATTTCCATTCGTAAAAGACAATATCATTTAACTTTGATCTCTATTCCATTGTCTTAAGGAACTAGCGGAGGTAAACTTGGTTTTATGAATAGCGAATACAAAATTGTATCATTATGTAGAACACTGACAGTTTCAATCATCGATTTGCTGGAAGGATGGAAAGAGGTGTTTTACAGTACAAATGTAAAGTGATAATGCATATATTAAGATGTACGTTAAACTTCGGGCGATATTTTAGTCGTTATTAATATTCTTTTTAGTGTAAAATATGAGTTCAGAATTTATTGTTTAATTTAGTTTTTGATGGATTATAACAACGCATCAAAGTTTTAACGCATCCTGAATTTTATTAGTAAATACGTTATAGGTATTTATTACAGAGATGACGCTGTTTCTATTTTTAAAATGTTTAATATTTCATTTTCTCTCAGTTAAGGGATCGTCCCTTAAAACTATTTGTCGTTATACGTTAATATGTTGAAGGAGGTTTTTACTTGATTTTATCTCTTTTTAGAACGTAGTAATCTTTGAAAAATTGTTTTTTATTTGTTTTATCGAATTACAAAAACAATATTTTTGAAATACCTACGTCATTTTTTTTCAATTGTTCCAAATTCAAACTTAGTTTTTTTTTCGTATGTAGAAAAGGAAAATATACTCATTCGGTGTATAAATCTATGTAGGTCGTGCAAAACATCTGCGGGCTTACATTAGATAGGCCAGACGGGTAGGACTTATTCGCGACCATTCTATTTCTGTGCAAAGCCTTGTCGATCATTTCTTGTAACTAGAAATTATTCAATACGCCGAGAACGGACTTCGGCTTACCGTTTTCTTATTACATTGCCGAGTGACTTCGTCGCGAAAATATTCTACAAATATATTTTTTCAAGTCGCGATTATTTCATTGAAATATAAGCTTATTTCGTAGGTATCAGAATTACATACAATTTATAGTTACATAATAGACAAGAAACTATTTAATTCTACCACAAATATAAACGTATTTTATTCTCCCTTATATTTAACCAATTTGTTAAGGTGAAATAGTTCCGACAATTAGAACTATTTTCAGGACATAGATATGTCTGTAGTTCTTCCAAGTCTCGTTGTATTGAAATGGCTCGTCATTGCTCCATAGCCGCCTGTTATTTCCCACGAGGTGCACAAATATTATCGACCACACAACGAAACGCTGTGTTTACCAACAAATAGGGCAGATTGGGGAGAGCGCATGCGCTTGGCTGTGTTGGCGTGACTATAAATATGGCGACGGGACGCCCGGCCGCCCCACGTTATGCAACACTGTTTGATCTAGAAACATCTCAATAAATCCCCAACATCACAAGGAGTAATTATTAAAAATATCTTCCAATAGCGTTATGAAACTCGAATAAGAACGCAGGTTTTGAGAATAGCACCCCTGTCTTATATGAAATGCGTTTTCGTTAACTCTTATAAGAAGGAAGTATTATTTCAGCTCAGTCGTAAGATCTTACAAGCTCAGTTAGTTAAAGGCGTTTTAAGTTCCAGCACAAAAATATTATCATAAATAACAACATTGTGGAATATTTTGGCGTTATTTGCATAACACGTCGACATTACACATCTTATAATTACCGAGGCTTTTAAAATTTCGCCATTCCATTATCAGATGAGATAAGAAATTTCGAACATCGAGTGAAAAAAATGTATTCAAATTTATTCATACCGAATCTTACACGCTTTTTGAAAGTTAAAACTTTTACAATTTTGCTATTTTAGTTTTGGCGAATTATTAAAAATATGGGTGTATATAAGGGTTCTAGTTGGAGGGGAAGAAAGTAGGAAGCCATTACGAGCAGCCTAACGCCATCTATCCGAAATCCTCGGAGGCTTTTCCGAACTACACCGAATGCTGCGGGACGTAGATGAATTTTTGAGCAATGTAGGTATTTTTAATTTTTATTTATTCAGATGATGATGATTTTTTTACTACGAAGACTTTAGTGTAACGTATTTTATTCATATCAAGCTAAACATTTTGATAGAAAAGAACTATAGCTAGTGTGTCTAGTGTTATTATTCGCGTATATTAAAGTAAAAAGCAAATTATATCAGGAATATTGTTTTAACCATAGGAATGGAGCTAGTAAACAACAGGAGTCTGATAAAAAAACATAATATAAACATGAATTAGAATCAAGATTTATAGCTTAATTGTATGCCAAGTCTTAAATAACTAACATTTTTCTTTTAAATTAATATTGTCTAGTTCTAGGATACAAATTATAGCGATCTGTATTTAACAAATACAAATATGTTTTTTTAAAAGTACTATTCTAAAAGTTGCATTTCGGCACAAGTAGTTAAGTTTGAAGACATTCACTCGCATATTTTATTTCACAAATATAATTCTATGTATTTTATAGTACATCAGGTAAATAAATAAATATTACAATATATAAAAATAAATAGAGCAACGTCCCGAAGCATTTAATCCAAACCAGTTTCCACGGCGAAGCCTTTCGTAGGACGTGACAGCCTACATTATATCCGTCTCTATTCTCGATGAGTGTTATTGCCAAGCGAGAAAGAGACAGCAAATCGGTATTACGTAAACTGCTTGTGTGGCCTTTGGGTTCCTGTAGATTAATAACTTTTCATATACTTATAGGTTCTGAATATGTATGGGGTTACATAATTAGGTGATTATCAGGCGTCGTCCGCCATAGTTTATCAGATGGCTAGATACAATTTATGATGTTAGGTACAAGGCAGGATTTTTTACCGCGGCATTTGGACTTTAAACTTTAATTAAGAATTAGTTCCGATGAATTAATCTTTAATTATTCTTGGAAGTTTGTGTTAGGAATATTTTTGAACTTTTCTTCTTATATTGTGTGTAGAGCGTCTAGTATTGTGCCTTAGGTTCGATTCCGGTCTCCATTTTGGAGATAATTTTACGGGGCTCGTGTGTAATGGAGCGTTATGTGAGACCCTTCACTGGGGTTGAAACTTGGGGGTGCAATAGTCGCCTACCCTTTGAATTACATGTACTGCGTATATAAATGGAATCTATGTACACTCAACGACAACATTAGGTATACTTTTGTTTGAATTGTGTTGTGCGGTTGAAAGGTTTAAAGTTCGATTCCGGAGTCGAGCAAACTGTTGCAAGACTATTTCGTTGGGACATTCCTATCGGTATAGTATAATAAAAGTGGCCGGTAAACCACAATAGGTTTGCCTCTCATTATGTGAGAGATAAAACAGGGTACAAGTCTCTAATTTGGGAATACAAGCTTAATATTATTTTGCATTCCAAATTATTATCCACCAAAAATTCCTTAAGTTCTCATTACCAAAATTGAGTTATCCAAATCGTCGTATATTAAGTTGTTTACCGCGAACCGTTCGCGTTACCATACAATAATTACCTTTATCCGCTCCATACATAGTGATTTAATCCCATACCGAAAGACTGCGCCGAAATGTACCGTTCGAGTTATGGAGACGATATAATCAGCGAATTCCGATGGGGCAATCAGTGAATTTTTATTTATTATTTCATTAAGAACCAGCTTAGGCCCGAGTGGGCGTCCGGCGATAGATCGAAAATATCAACGAGAATGTAGCTTTTGGGTTTTTTAATATAATTTACGTGGCAAACACGTTCTAATAATACAGCCGACGTAAACAAACAGAATGTGGATACGTCGATTCGGGCTGCGAAGGGCGATATCGGGCACACCGCTAAAAATAGTTTCTCTTGTGAAAATGTTGAATACTCGAAATCTATTGTGGGACCAACTAACTCTAGGCTTTCGAGTGGACTAGTACCTTACACAGTTTCAGCAATCCCCGTATATTGACTGATGTCTGATATAACTGTAGTCTTAGAATTATAATTTAACAGATAGATAGATCCAAGATATAATATAATGAAATATCACTGTGAAGGAAAACATCGTGGTGAAATCTGCACTGATAAAAAATGTCTTAGGAATGTCTTAGATTTTTAGTCCGCCAACCCGCACTAGGCCAGCGTGGTGGACTAAGGCCTAATCCCTCTTAGTTGTAGAGAAGGCCCGTGCCTAGCAGCGGGACGTATACCTATGACTGATTATGAAGATAAAGTCTATATTGGAGTATAAACTAGTAACTAAAAAGTAAATTACATTAATAAGCAAAAGTGATCACTAATTACGCTAATTGGCGGCTGATTTCCTAGACTTTATCGGTAACATTACGTGTGTTGTTACGTTGGTACGTATGGTATACATTGTTGCCAACTCAATAACTTGGCAATTCGATCGGCGATACAAAAAGCCTATAATGAGTACATGTGAAGATATCATGTTAGCTAAGCAATTTGCGTGAGTTAAGTACTGGAAATGTTTAAATGGCAGAGTCGCTCTGTAGCGTAGACAGCTTAAGCCGTTGAAATAATAATAAAAAGATTTATTTTAACAGCCGGCTATGACCTAATTTTTTATCTGTTTATTTGGTTTGTCTTGTTGAGGTCAGCCATTCGAAATAGATATTTTATTTATGAGATTTAGACATAGGATTAGGAACCTGTTCTAGGCCAGTGTGGTGGACTAAGGCCTAAACCCTCTCAGTTGTAGAGGAGGCTCGTGGCTAGCAGTGGGACGTATATGGGCTGATGTTGATGAGTCAAAGAATTGATTGCTTGTTTTTTTGTAAGGCTTAGGTCATGAAGAAAAAGATACCTATAGGTACGTCCCACTGCTGGGCACAGGACTCCTCTACAATTGAGAGGGTTTAGTCCACCACGCTGGCCTAGTGGGGGTTAGCCCACCTAAGAAATTTTAGGAGTGCAGATTTCATCACGATGTTTTTCAAAACTGACATTCTGACCAATAAAAACAATTCATTACTAACAGTTTCTACTAGAATAAGAATAAGCAACTTTCCAAAGAAAATGAACACATCTAAAGCGTTTCTGGGAGACCAATCATTGTTACCGTTAGACTGAACTGTAAATCCAAATTTCCAGTGGACAATTTGTGGTAAGTGTGAAGTAAAAATGCCGACAAAACATATCGCTTCCATCAGCGGACATTATAACGCAATTGTAGTAACTTGGCGAAGAATTCCTCTTGTAATGTGTGAAACTGATACAATCATTTTTACGTACATTACTGTACATCGGGGGGCTTCTTAAGGAAATATTAATTTATGTGTGGTAGAGATATGTCGTTGAACAGTGGAGCTACGAGATGAATGAGCTCGCGATCAATTTTTTTACTAATATATTTTCTAGGGCAAGGCATATCTTTTTTCTTCTTATGTGTGGAAAGACTTGTGCACTACCTACAGTACCACCACTGTGGGTGGCTTGAAATTTCTGAAAAGTTCTAGCCTTTCAAATCATTTTAGCTCTACAATGTTATAAAGATCTCGTTGAGCATACATGTATTGTGTGCTTATTAGTATAACGGTAAATTATTTATTATAATTTACTCAAGTAAATATAGTGACAACGTATACTCCAGTACGTTGTCACTTGTCATATATTTTTTTTATAGAAATACATACATATGCCTTCCTACTCTACCTTTATGACTGACTGATGGCAGGCAACCCTCTCAGTTGTAGAGGAGGCCCGTGCCCAGCAGTGGGACGTATATGGGCTGATGATGATGATGATAATGGCAGGCCTTATTCCACCACGCCTCACAGGCATCTTTACTATAGTTTGGTACAAAAGCAAGTACCCATTTTACATGGAAGATGTTTCATGCAGGTGCTGTATACCTACTAAGAAAAAAAACGAAAATATTTCTGGCTTGGGAATCGAACCTAGGACCTCTCGATGCACACTCATGCCGCGGCTCCAACGAAGCAGTTACTTACTATTAAACTTATATGTGTATCAAAAACATAAAGTCTATTACGACATGTTATGTTAATATGGTTAAAAAAGTAACATCGAAGCGCGTGTAAAATTTAAGCAATAAAATTTTTACGACGGCTTGAATAAAAGTGAACAATTCATTCATAAAATCACACAAGATCTTATTCTGGTAAATCTACGAATATAATTATCTCAATTGGGTGTCGACAATTGTTTGGGTATTCGTACAATGGATGGCACGTTTGTTCAAGGTCAATTCCATGTATCTGCTCTGAAAAAAAATACAATATGACGTCAACAACGGCATTCACCCACGCTTTTTGTATCTAGATTTATCACTTTTTTGTTTTTGCTCAGATAATGCCAACACTTTCGTCTAGATGCTAATGCTAATGCGTCTTTTGTTAAGATTTTAAGAATTCAGCCAATTTTTTTGTGCAGTTCGTTTGCGTAGATTTAGCTTGTTAATTTAAATTCAAGGTTTCTATTCTTTGTATAATGAATAAATGTTCTTACATTTATCAAAACGTGATTTGATATTAATGCAAATCACTGTTTAAAAAAAATTGCTATATATCGCAAATTATGAGTGACATGCGAGTAGTGCCCAGCCATGTAGTGTTTTTTATGGCTCGTTTGGATCAGAATTCTGGCGATTTATCTTAAGAACGCCCGTCATAATTGTCCTCAAGTGTACACATATTTTTCGACCTTCAAAAGTTCAAACAGTCAGCCGACTGAACGGCAATGATTGGCACCTGGTGCCACGAGACAATTCGCTAGTAACGCAGCTATCTCGCTCATCCTCGCCCGGCCAACAGCGACAGAGTATCGCGCGATCCCCAATAATCCCCTAGCGTCTACGCAAAACGTCAATGAACTTTACTAATCTCGGCGCGATACAAAACGTAAGAGTGTAACCGCCAGCCAACTGTCCTTGTGTCATGCAAAAACGTTAATTATGAATTCATTTCACGCAGGACCCTCGGAACGCCGGCAGATATAACTAAGATTGGACTTAGCTAAACTTCATTAACAACGGAACGTAATTCCGCGCTATTCTACTTAACGTTTGGCTGAGAAATGTGATCAAATATGCGGCCGTTGACCGAGTTGGTCGCGTGTTTGAAACCACAATGACATAACCGTGTGACGTATCACGAAATATGACGCGGACAACTCATTCGGTTCGTGCAAAGAGGAAATAACGGACATTTGAATACACAAAATATTCCATTTTCCCAAGTCTTGATTGCTTAATTAGATGCAAATGAAAACTTATGTCTTCATGTATAAAATAATTAACTATTGTATTAATTTCGTTGGCCATAAAGTGTTGTTTCGTATCTGAATTTATTATAATTGATTACGCGCCGACAATAATCCTTGAATTATAAATTAGTACACGGTTTTGTAGTAATTATCCAAAACGAATTCAATCTGCCCATACATAAAGGAAGTCTTTGATAAAGATGTCTATTTTAAGCGGCGCACCGATGAATAAGGACGCAACTAACTTTTCTTTAACAATATTTTTTCGATGATGTTTTTTCTTTTTATTAAAGTGAAACTTTTATTACATCGTCTCAAACTTTTTCGTCTGTGTAGCGCATGTCGCGTGACGGTCGGCCGTCAAGGCCAATATGGCGGAGTATTCAATCTTAAAATGGAAAATTATGGTAATGTACCAAATACGAGATATGGTACTATAATCTAAATATTAATAATATTTTTCTATTTTTTTTTAGTTACACCAAAAAAAGTTTCACTTGCATTGTGGTTTCATAAAACCACACAATAATTTTTAAATACAGCGTTTCATTAGGTATTCAAACTTCATTATTAAATGTGTATTTTTAATTTAAATATCGACATAAACTTGATATTAAACATCATTTTCTCAAATTTATCTGTGTTTTAAATATAAATCAAATGTTATAACCAATTTATCTAATGGTAAGTATTCACGAATCTCTGTTATATGAGGTACTAGAAAATTAAATAATAACGGAGTAATAACTGGGAAATTAATGACAACGTTCAACAATGTTGGTGTTTATCTGTGGTCTAACATGAGACAGCGGGAACACCATCTTTCTGCGGCCACAGAGTATTCAAAAAAATAATTAACTACAAATTTGCATACAAAAAATATCAAAAACAACTACGCTACAACATTAATTTAAACAACTGTATAATATATTTTGGATAACATAACTCGTTTTAAAGGAAGTGAATCCAGTTTTAAATGATAATAAAAAAACTAAATGAAAACGATAGGAAATGTGCATATATGTGCATATGAAGTTATAAAAAACAGACAGCAATTCATTTCTATAATTATAAATTCCCATTAATATACTAATAATCTAATAAGATTATTCATTAACGTGTTATATCTTCTATTATACAATCAACAAAACGTAGTTGCAGCACTCTTCGGGACCGCTGTAAGCTTTTAGTTCCACGAGCTTTGAACAGATGTCGCTACGTGTTCCAATGTTGAGAAAAAGTTTCCGCGTGTGTGAGTGAGACACCGACTTCACAGACGCACACTAACACCGTACGGATATAGGCATTCCGTGTACGAACAAGGCACACATACAAACCGCGTACACACCAACGCACACAACCTTACGAATTCCTCGTAAAGACAGTTTCAGTGTGTATCTTACGTTGCGTTATACACGAATTCACACACAGGCGAGTATATACGGAGTAGTTTGCGCAACCCGCTGCGGGAATAGATGGCGTTAGTGTACACTGTGAGACGTCAAGAAATTTCGCTTGTAGATTGTTTTCGTTTACAACAGCCGTTTGGAGGCAATATCCGGGAACATTAATTAGCTTTGAGAAGATTGGATATGTTTATATTATAGAAGCTTTAGAAATGTATTGGAAACAGTAACACATAATTGAATAGGTATTGTTCAGTAGTCGGAGAAGTGTTGATTTCATTACTTCCGCGATTGATTTATCTATACAATTCTATATTTATATATCTATTAATATTTGTACATATAAAAGATGGCATACGGATAGTTTTTTGCAAATATATACTATGATAATTAAAATACTTACCTACCTATTTCTTTTGCTAGTTAACATCAATTCTACTTACCTCATAATACTATATAATTAAGCGTCAGAAACGAACCTGTATGCAATGTATCTGTTGTATTTTACTGTCTCTGCGATACAAGCCATGCTTAGTGCAGAGACAGTAGGATAATCTCATATGCATGCATTAATCTAAGTATGTAGGTACCTACTTATGAATAAATGATTATAATTGATAAATATATTTTTTATCTTTTGATCTATCTTCCTTACTGTCACTTAGTGTTTCATACAAGTCTTTAATACATTCTATTACAAAACCTTGGCATATGCTGCATCAATAAATTAATATAATAATGTTTTTTGTAAAACTAGTGCTGATATCATAAGGAAATTCTAGGCGCCCATGAATGTGATGTCTAACCGTTCATAGATACATTTTAATACAAGGTTTAGTAGTAAAATCGTAATTAAGTAATATAACCGCGCTCTTGGATTACGAAGCGAATTAGCCGGCGCGACTAAGCCGATATGACTCTTTCACAGAATGCGGTTGTAATACTTTTATGCCCTTTTTCCTAGTCCGGAGAGATGGTACAATATTTTAACTCCAACTTTGCTGTGGAGGAAAGCGGGCAACTCTTTGTTTCCTTTGAAATTTAACGAAATGAAATAATATTAAATAAATATCATATCATCATAAATAATAATCTATAAAATGTCAAATACATCACTTAGATTCTGTTATTTGCGAAATTAAGATTCCCACTCTGTTTAAAAGGCAGTCATCACTAGAGAAAAACGGGAAAGAAACTCTAGTACGTACCTATTGCTCTTTTTCAATCAAGAAATAGATTATTTTAATTTTCCGAATTAGAGCAGCTCATTAATTCAATCACACACTTTTGTATTTAATATGAGAATAACATAGTCATATAGGATGGAGAAACTCTCAACTCCTCCTTCATAACTTTTTTCTGATTAACTTCGTTGCGGGATCATGACAAATTAGGTTCCCTTAGATTCGCTGAGCTTAAGTGCTCGGCGTCAATACTGTGCGTGCCGCTGTTGATCCTGGAGCACAGGAGTTACAGTGGCAGATGTGTGGTGGGATAAGGCTATTAAAAGGCCGGTAACACTGGACTAAGACTTAAATTGATCGGAGTTTTGTTTTGTTGCTATAGTTTGTATCGTTATGACATTTACAATGTAAAATTTGAATAATGTAATTAAAAAAAGACATTTATTGCTATTTAAAAAAAATGACATGTCGTGTTGCTGAGGGAGTTTCTTGCCGTTTCTTCTCCACAGCTATAGGTAACACGTTTCGAAGCGGCAATAGTTAAAAAAATATTAAAAAGTGTAAAATTGACGATTCAAAAGAACTTGTAGAAGTCTATTTGAATAAAAATAATTTTACTTTGACTTTAAGGTCTTTGAGAGTTATAGGTGTTCATGTAAATAAATTAATAGTTATTATTCCCACATACGTCCATAGCCCTGAAGAGGCCTATGAAAGTGTATTTCTGCACCCATATTTCCGCACGTTTATTTTAAATATCACTAAGTAGAGGCGACCCTTGTCGGTTTTAGGCATATTTCGAGACTCCGTATTTCTACTGAGAATTTCCTAATAATATTTTATCTGACCCGGGAATTGCACCCAGGACCTCCTTCTTTAAAAAACTCAAGTTATGTTTGCTATGCTCATCTTGGTTCTCCGCTACGATCACGTTGGTTTAGGTGCATAACATTTTATTGTTCCGAAAAAAACACAGACAGCTTTTTTTTCTGTATTTTAACAAACCCAACGCCCTTTTCTGCGCTTATGATAATATACTTATTTTGTTCCGATCATTTAAACAGGTGCCTCAAGTGTATAAGAAAAACAATAACAGTCCCATGAGCATCATAATATTGTGATTATTCCCTTTATATATTGATAGTTCTACAATTAACACATGCCGTGCAGATGACCGTATAAATGTCAGTGGGACCTGTTATTTCGTGGTAGGCCATCGCCACCGGCAATAGTTATTCAGCTGAGTGTAATAGCAGATATCTCGCGGCAGAAACGTAATTACTTCGAGTTCCTTCGAGGAATTTAGGTAGCGACAAAATTCTAGTAATTTACTGTTTTATTGTACGAAACTTTACAGACTGGTTGTATTTTTTTTTTATAAATTTGTGTTTTAAAATTTAAATACAGGTCCATGTTACAATGCTGGGTAGATGTTCGCTACATATTGGTAGATGTGAGGCGTTAGTTCACCGCATTGGCTTATTGTAAGTTGGCGCACTGCACATACCTAAGAAATTTCTTAAAGCATTGCACAGGCTACTTTCAGATATTTTCTTAAACAGCTGAAATGCGTGATAATTTTTATTAATAATACTGACATATTAAACTTAAGAAAGAGAGTTATTTTAAAATGTACACTGCACTACAAGATGTGACTATTAACGAATAGGTATAGGTAGGTATGTACCTATTTCTTTATTTTGGAGAATATCATATGGAATTTCCGGGACTAAGGTCAACAACTCGACTACGGCATCCAGATAACATACCACCCAAGACCGGTTTCTTGTGTCGGCCGCAACACGCCCGCGTGACGTCACCGGCCAAGTTCAAACGCACAAAAAATAAAAGGTCTCAAAGCGGCCATTTTGTGAAATCATATCGATTGGTGAGAAAAAATCCATTGCTGTAGATAACCGGCCCCTATTGGCCCAGTTTTTATATCGAGGGTGGCACAATGGAACAAACTTTCCCCATTTTTTGCCACCGACTTCCCCATATAAATATGAATACACGTTAGAATGACGACGTGACATCGAAGTTTTTAGTTTTGAAACTTGTAATGTAAAGTTAATATTCTGTTCAAGAAGGCTGCAGGAGAATGAGGAAGGTCAGTATGATTTTCTTCGATACATTGTGTGTTGTTGATTGAATTAAGTAACATATCAACGATTCGTAATAAGTAATGTCAATTCAATTGCATGGTTATAAACAGTTATAACAGGATTATCTTCATTGCGTGCATTCTATAGCTAACTACAATGACTGCATATTTAAATAAATCGCCTATGTTGGACGAGTTTTATTACACCAATAATAATATTAAGTCCTGATGTCTATATGATGCACGTAAATTGTTGATTAGATAATAAAATCCGTTTTATCATTTACTTTGCACTCCATTCATGCATGATTTAAGTCTGCAAGATGCGATGAAGAGATAAAATTGTATATCTAGATGAACTAAAACCACTAGTGCCATTTAATTGCTATTTGAAGAACTGTTTAATAAAGCATAAATATCATACAAGATACTATGTTACCACTGGTACCTACCTATATATAAAAGTTTTGTGACTAGGTATAAATATACCTATTAACTAAATATTGAAATAAATATTTAATGTTATTATTACCATATTTTATTGTTTTTCTTTATAATAGGTATAGGTAGATACAGTTAAAAAAAGAGAAAAGAACAAAAAATATAAAAATAAAGTAGGTATAGATATTTTTGCTCTTAGAAACTTACAAGCAGATGAATCTGGGAGAATTAGAATTACGTAGTGAAAGGATGGAAGGCCTTCATTCTGCCTTTACCCCCATTACCATCCCTTTACTTTTAGCAAAAGGATGAAAATATTAATTTACCGCGTCATGTTTTGCAAATATAGGTTTTTGTCAGAGTGCATAGCTAATATAAGACGTACTTATAAATAATATTACGATTAGGTATGCACCTACGGAAGTACGGAGTATCAAAAGCAGTACCTACCTACCTACATGCATAAAATTTGTCAATCAATTATGACAAAAAAAAAACATAGTTTTGATTTAGGTAAGTATACCTATTTTTTGGAACATCACTTCCATAATATTTCAATTAAATCACAAAAGGAATATATAAAATAAATAATAATAAAAAAAATTACATTTAATAAGCTCACAGTTCTTCTATGACGTTAGAAATCATTTATTTTATTAGAGGCTATACAAATATTTGTGTTGTAGCGGGAATCGAACCCACAATATAACCGCTCCTATGAGACGTCTATCTATATTCTACATGAGTCATACTAATGACACCAACACTCATACTTCTATAATCAAATACCATTATCTCTTACATTTCCTTACTAAAGATCGTAACGAAACGTTAGACTTTGCATAATACACCCATACCCATTATACAAACATCTCGGCTATTTTGAAAGAAATCTCGCAGTAAACACTTTAAATGCTTGAGTGAGATTTTCTTTCTTTAAATAGAAATCAATTCCCACGTAAGTTCCTAAATTGTATAATGTCTCCCTCCACCTTAATAGCTTAATACTCTGTTAATTAGTGAGCCGCAAGCGTTGCGTCTAATGAAAGAATCTTGCACATCTACGGTGTCGTAGGGGAAACACAAACGGGCATGTTTAGGTATATGTATATGTGTGTATGGATATATTTTCTGACGATATGGTTTAGGTCGCAGAGCCTCTGGATGCGGCAAGTAGCTTGGAGGAGTAAGAAAAGTAATAAAATGGTATATGATGATTAAATTATTTAACGTTTGATATCTATGCTATATCCGATACCTGACTCGTGGATCAATTCGAACCGTCGCGTCGTATTCTTCAAATAAAAATAAAAAAACATTTTGCTAGTTTTTTGTTAATTTAATTTTTTTTTTATATAACCTACTTGCTATACCTATTATTAGAACAAGATGCAAAATTTCAGCCAGTATTAAATATTATTAAATAGTAGGTATATTCACTTAACTGAATAATTTGTATTAAATTTTTTGTCATTATCCGCTAACATTTCTTAAATTTAATTAACAAACAAAGATGATGGAGCTTTCAATAATATTTTGAATATTCAAATGGTAATATTGTGTAGTGAGAATTATACCTATATCTTTGTTTGTATTATTATGAGAACATAGTCCAAGGAGTTTACATTACAAGCGGACTCTTTGTTCACGAAACGAGTTCAGCCAATCCCTTTGCGATAAACTTGGAACAATATTATAATCGTGGTAGTTTGACATTGTTACTTTGTCTATTCGCATTATATTGTTTATTCTTGTTAAAGTAAATTTCGAGATAAATTTATTCAACTATGGGGAATATAATAAGGTCATTTTACTTTTGAAAATAGAATAGTACGTATACTTGAGGATTATAGCAGTAGAACCCTTAAAGAATAGAATTCTTAAGAGGAGAACCTTGCATGTCAATGAATTGTAAGTAGACTGAAAAAATAACGAGGAGGATTGTTAAACTACTACTTAGTACCAAGCTTCTTCCATGCGCATAGAAATACGCATCATGCATCATTCTCTATGGACCTATTAGCGCCTTTTCCAAAATTAAATAATTTCAGTTATTTCAAGCCAAAAGCGCAGCTCTCCTTATTCTCTACTTTTTTTCTGCATATCTTTAATAAGACGCGTTGATGCTGTAACTTGTTTCTACAAAAAAAAACCTCTCAGTTACAAAAACTAATTCCCCATTGTATCCACATCTTGCATCACGCCAATTAACTACGTTGAGCTCATACTGCACCGCGTCAATTCGAAAATTTTAATATTTGAAATAAAATGTCTAAAGGGATGAAATCGTCTCCCCTTCTTAGGATATTTCACTTAAATATTGATAGGTGGAAAAATTGGACGGTGGTAGAGCTCCAATGTAATCTTTCCCGACTGTAGTTGGACTTGGCCTACATAATTATGTTGATTGATGACTCACCAATCGTGTTTCTATTCAGACTGTAGGTACTGCACCGACCTACAAATGCCAAAGAAACCTATTTGTCTAGTTGTTATAGCGGCTAGATGAGTTTTTACTGGATGGAACTATTTGCTAGTTGCTATCATACACATATCTAATAGCAATATCGCATTAGTTTACGAGAGCTTTGTAACAGCGGCTACCTGTTAAAAGCCTTGCATTAAGTATCGTATGATAAAGCTACGTGTCCATTTACGTCGGCCTCGTAAATGCTTTTAGATGTGGGTTTGAGATAGTTTATTTGTGATTGTTTCAGGATTAGGTTAGCAAGACAGATTTTAAAAACGCTAAAAGGTTAGATAAGGAGATCATATAAAGATCATCATCATCAGCCCACTTACGTCCCACTGCTGGGCACAGGCCACCTCTATAACTGAGAGGGCTTTAGTCCACCACGCTGGCCTAGTGCAGGTTGGCGGACTACACACCTAAGAAATTCCTAAGAACTTTTAGGGGTGCAGGTTTCATCACGATGTTTTCCTTCACCGTTAAAGATCTAATTCGTAATAATCTCCCCAAGTCAAAGTTAGGAGTACCCATAACCGAAGTATGTGTATGAAATGTATGGATGTCGGAGAAGCAAAAGAGGTGTGTCAGGATCGTAGTATGAGGCACTCAATAGTATTTCTTACCCCTGTGGGATTCAGACGTGGGAGTGTATGTACATATACGAGTATAAAGGTTAGATCTACCTTATTTTAAAAACCTCTTTGGAATGCTGACTGAAAGGCTATGTAATATCTGGTGCATGAACTTTATTCTTTATGATTTTTTATAAGAATGGTTGACGTAACCGAGAATCAAACGTAAGCGAAGCCGTGTAAAGAACAAGTAAGTTAATAAAGTGTTATTGCGATATCTACTCAAACGATTAATACATTAATAAAACATGAACACAAACTCTTCACTTTTATATGCATTTTTATTTATGTGAAATAAATACAAGATAAAACAAACGATCTGAGAAAGTGTAGGTAGAGTCAATTGAGAGACCTATTTTAAATGTTAATTCGAAAATCAACATAATTTCTAAGTAACCATTAAATATCCAGGATTATTACTTATTGATTAATGTGTTCAACTATTGTTTTAATTTCACGTAACACCTCATTCCAACGGCTGATTATAAAACAATAGGCAACATAAAACATATATTTTGTATTAATGATGCAACTTTCGCTTTCGCAAAAACACTTTTTCGTTTTCCTTCAACGAATACAATACAACACATGAGCAACCACCCTTAACGTAGTGATGAACATTACCTTCGGTATTTATCTAGTGCCGACGATCGGACGACCGAATGCACTTACCGAACAATGTTCCGTCACTATTATTTATTCGGTGAGTCGATGTGCACTACACGGTGACGTCCTTTAGCAATATGCAGCATTATTTGAACTTCGAATCGCATGTTAGTATCCATCTTGAATAATATTATGGTACAATTACTCAAAGGTAATGGTGCAAAAGAAACCTGTGAGTTCTTTAAGTTAAAGTCGTGATTGTCCTTTTGAGTAGACAAGACCAATGGCCGGCAGTGTATTTCAAACAGAGAAATACGGTAAATCAATTTTTATTTTTAAAATTTAAAGTATGTACTGAGCTTCTAGGTTATTTATAACACCAAAAAATATCGAAATATTATTTTATACTTATTTATTTTGTATTTTATGTATGTGATTGTATGGTGTATTAATTAAATAATATACCTATACACAGGGAATCTCTATATTATGAGGCATTACTTTAAGAAAACATGTTATAAGTTTTCTTATAATATTACAGGCCAGTACTTACTATCACATAAACAATTCTTTCGAATAATACCAACTTGAATATTAAATTTCCTATAACGCAACTCTATACGGAACCCTCCGCGCATCACAGCGACCGTCACCATTAACTGGCACGCATGCAATAAATTTCAAAATTCGTCAAGTTTATTAAAGTGCGAACAAAGGCCGCCGAATGGTACCTCCGTCGCCCCTCGATGCTTAAGCCACATTACGCAGATATGTTTTATCTTAACGTGGTTGTTTTAAAACAAGGAGGCTTGTGTTTAGGAGAAGGCAAAGATCTTCACACACGCCTCTATAACCGAAGATGTGGACAGAGGTGCAATTTTGTACATACGATTCGCCAATTACGTGTTTTAAGTCACACGTAATAGGAGACGAGCCTATTATAGGTGCCTTAATGGCAAGACCAGCAACGCTTCACATTGCAATCAGTAGAAAAATCTATTAACTGTCGTTAATTGTGTTATCGTCAAATATTTAATGCATCAAAATACGCGAAAATATTTTAATCATTCGTATTTTACCGCTTAATACTTTAAAGTAGCCTACACAATCGTGTGTAGGCCACTATAAAGTCGTAGAATCATCTCCGCGTTAATACCCTATTTAAAACACATTGCACTTACTATGAGAAGCTTATACGTGCCATACATAAGAATGTATAAAAAAAACATGGTGGCACTACAGAAAACGAGGGACTGGTTTTTTTATAAAAAGGTGCAGACTGCGGACTACGTATACCTACGGTGGTTGCACCCCTAAATTTTCGAGTAACTTTTATGTTATTTTACACTCTAGCTTTCACTTTAAATAGCTTTTATAGGATAGTAGAGTAGAGAAATAACCAAGAGACGTTATTTTTTTTATCATAATCTTCAGGGTATAACAAATATTTTCAAGCGCTTTAAACCAGCGTGATTTCTTTATCAAAAATATTTTGATAACTCTCTTGGTAACTTTAATAAAATTAACAATTAAACTACATTGCTTATTTAAATGAATATTATATGTATATGTAATAGATAAGACGATTTTATCGCGTTAAAAATAAATAGTATTAAATAAAAACAATAAACAATTTCTTCCTAGTTATTATTCATTGATAGGTTCCGGGGTTCAAGTAAAACTGATAACCCTAAATTTAGCTTAGATTATTCTATTTTAAATGTACGTAGATAGGTACCTACTAATATTATAAAAAATATTGACTATTATATAAATTTTAAAATATTTTTACTGGCACAATAAAAATAATGAAAGAAAAATTTTGTTTTGGTCCTAGATTGCTAAACTCATCATACACATCTTTAATGTATTTAAACTCCAATTTAGGTAGGTATATCTTCAGTAGCGACAAATGAATAGTGAATAATTGATATAAGTATTTAAACTTTTACCAGTTATTAGAACAAAAATAAATACATTATGAACCATTCCTGCTATTTGCGTAATATCTAACTTTGAATCCATGTGAAATGTATAAAAATAACGTTGGGCTATGTACCTAGAGACTTTATTCAAATAATTTTCCCTACTCATTGTTTCGAAAGATTTCCTTCCCAAGGCCCCGAACAGGATAATCTGTTATACTTAGAATAAGTAGAGAATATTTATACGATCATGTTCAATTTGCCATGACGTCATACTTGGTGAAAAAATAATAATTAGTATTGTACATGTACGTACATCATGTAGGTAATATCATAAATTACATCTAATTGGAAGATTTGTTAAAAAAATATATACGCAAGGTTACGAAAACTGGTTAACGAAATTACTTCAGCAAGTAATGTATACATAATTAAGGCGAAGTATCCTAGCTTAATCCAATTTAAGTAAACAGTCATTAAGTTCTAGAGCGGTGCATGTTTTGCAAAAAACAACTTGGCTCGGCGTTGCTGTAGTTACGGCAAACTTCAAGTGGACATAAATAAGGGTCGCAATATTCGGCGGTCCCATCCCGACGGGCGGTGCGCTTCTACTCGCTTTACAAAACAAACCCAGCTTAGCGATATTGGACTTTAACCCGAACATAAAAAGGCTTCATATCGAATAATCCATTGGGAATACATCTTAAAATAAATATATAAGAGAATCAACTTTCACAGTCAAAAAACAAGGCTGGTTTTCGGAAAACAACAACGCTCCTCGGAGACATTTCAACACAAATTTCTTTGCAAAACAGTACCTCCAACATCAGTTTTTGGAAGAAGTCGGATTAAATAAATTCTTTCGAGTGTCATTTGTTTTTAAATTGCGAATCGAATTTGCCCGCCGAATGTTCACCTCTTCCAATAATTTAATATTAAAGGTCATTAGGGAAGGAAATTTTCCTGAGGCGCTCATTTGTAACGGATAACCTGGCGACGATAAGAGCTAAAAACCGAATTTCATCAGATGTTCTCGGTAGCAATTTATTTTTACCATTAATTTTTGCGTGGTGTGCAGTTAAAAATATTTTTTTAATTATTGCATTCGGCAAGTATTGGAATTCAATAATACATAAATAAAGAGATTTAATTCTCCCACGTTCAACTCTTACGTTAGGTTCTGCAAGTATATTTCATTCTGGCATCATTCCCTTTTTATGTCCCTTTCGACCGTCGACTTCCAATTTCTGAGTCGCGTGCAATGTAAGTTCTCGGCGCGCAATACGGGAAAATAACTGAACCATTTGGGAATCGCTACCTTTACACCTTAATATAGCTCAAGAGATTTTCCCTTGTCCATTCCATTTCATACATATCCCTCCCGGATCACGTATAAAGGAATATCTTAGACTGGATGGATTCCTCTCCGGTTCCATTTGCCGACCCTAGAGACTTATTATACTGTGTACATGACACACGAGGAATATTTTGTTCAAATATAATCAGGGACGCGAGTCCAAACAATGTTTTTGTTTTGGTCCAATCTTATAAAGAATATTCGGCCGCTACGGTCTCAGAAATGCAAATGTTTAACATCATATTGGATCGGGTCGGGCTTGTCATTTGCGTAAATATATATATTAGATGGAGGGCTTCGTCGTATAATATTATCTTCATTGCTTACATAAATGATGTAAATAGGAGTACAGAAAATTAAATAGTGTTACACTTTCATACGCAATATGAATTAACATCCCCTTAAATGTACGCATGCGATTAAAAAATATATAGCTTCTCGAGATAATAAATCATTTCAACCTTCCTAGTGGGGGGGGGGGGGTACATTTAAAAAACAAGTTATTTGTACACACCTTCATGGATAAAATTTAATTTCAAGGTTCTTGACCGTATAGGTACTCAATGGCTGCAACGTGTAAATCAAAATAAATTCCCTCGCAAAAACAAGCAATGGAAAATATTCTGGCAGTACTGCTAAAGTAGCTATGGTGAAAAAGGCGGTCTTTCTGTAAATTCTCCTCTACAAATTCTGCAAAATGTATCCACGTGAGCTGTGTTACAATATACCCCGTGTGTAAACAAGGTAAACAGGCTCGTCGCCCGCTGCCTCAATAATATAAAACATGCGCCATATCAACCCTGTGTTGTAAAGCCTTCTGCAACGTACATCGATTCTGGCATCGGAAATTGTGGCAGGAATTTATTTTAAAATTGGAAAACAATATAGTTGCTTTTTTATTTTCGGATAGAAAAAAAAGATGAAAACAAAATTTGGATAGGTGTTTATAGAGATCTGGTTGTTTTTGCTTGTGTGACCGTTTGAATGCCCGAACTGAACGAAAGATCAAATGTAGGAAAATCGTAGATCGGAAAAATATTTTTGAAGCAACGCAATCTAACTTGTAAAGATATATAATAAATGTATAAACTATGCATTTTTAAAAGAGTTCAACTATTTTTCGATTCCACGGCATCCTGATACAAAACAATGTTTTGAGTTTATCATTTCGAAGCCGGCTTTGAACCAACTGCGCCTCTGAGACTGATAAATAGATACTTTTTCGCCTACGTAATAAATATCCGAGTCCATATTACTTCCCCGTGCATTACTTAAGACTCTACCCCACATTTTTATGATGTTCACATTGTTTTTTGATGTCGTAGATATGGTCATTATTTATTGGCTGGATTTAAGCCTCTATGAGGGTGTCTTTAGAGCCCAATATCACAAGAAAGGTGCATACAAAATGTTTAGGTATTACGTATTAATTTTCTCTTGTATTTTTTTTTCATCGGTAGTATTGCCACTCATCTACGTTGTCTTTAGGACGTGACTTTTCTCCTTTTTTTATGTAGAAGTGGCAAATAAACACCTTATTTCATTCATAATACTAAGTAATGAAATATAGGTACTGATTCCTCCCCATCAATTGTCACATTTATGCAAACCTACCAGAAAGCTCTTACTCTCCATACTGCGGATATCTACATTGTTAATATATTCACATAAAATATATAAGATGAACTAATAATGTTATGTATTTTCTTGACTCGAGGAAAAATACGCAGTAAGTTATGGATCAATGAGATAACGTTATCATAAGGCAGGTCACGCATCAGATGTTCGGGCAACAGCCGAATCGCTCCCGTTAATTCGAATCACCGACCCTTCCATAAAGGAAATAGACTCAGGAATAATCGCGAACTACAAGTATTACCTAAATAGAGTTAAATTAACAAAGGAAATATAATTACAATTGTGAATGAAATTACTAATAATTTTCTACAGGTGTAAAAATTCATAATAGACCGTATATATTTATTTGAGTTATTTGCGGCTTTATTTAAGCGTAACAATCAGAAGTATATTGAAGGCAACAACGATAATAACGAAATAAAATACATGAAATCTATCAAAGAAAAAATATATTATAAGCTATAGGTACCTACAAATTCGAGTATCATCTTACTTATACATATTTACCACTTAAACTGGCAGATGTTTATTTAAATATATATTACAATAATACCATAAATTGAAAGCTTAATTGGCTGAATTTGACATAATTAGGAATTATAGCTATCTTGTCAAATAAACCAACATAAACTTTATTCGTTTCCAATACGTATGGCAAAAATAAAGTCGAACTATTTCGATATTTGCAAAGTCTGATACCTACAAATTGGGAGCTCGTTACAACAAATAAATAAATAAATAATAAGGTGTCTTCAATATTCTTTGACGGCTGGGTCTAGCTTCGGTGACGGACGCCGATCGGATTATTATACAAACAGTAAAATGTTCTAACGTTTTGGCTAGGCTCCTAACTCTTATTATTTTTAGTATACCTTTTCTATACACATACGTACTCTTTCAGGTACGCTGAATGGGTAGGCAGACGTATTTCACATCCACATTTTGCTAAGTCAATTCCTACATAAAACTTGAGACATATTAAGCTTACCAGGCACATTTTTGGACTCCATACAAGCGGCATAATTTTCTAAATTAGAAGAATTAATAACACTTCGCTGATTTAATGTATGTATAGTAGCTGATTCCGTCACATTAGCAGGCTTTCATCTGGCGAAGCATGCTTAATTTTCGAACAAATACTATTAATCTACGTCAAATAAAAAAACACTTTTTGCAGGTGTACAGTTAACCTTGGAACATATAATATCCAACGACATATTAAAGAAAAAAAAACAATGGTGTTATATTTTTAAAACAAAAAAAACAAATCACCATGATAAAGATAAATATATGTGTACATACTCTTATATTTATACCTATACACAATTCAGAAAGGACGTCTACATATTCATCAGCTCAAAAGCGAATGCAAAGCATCCCGTAGTTTATTATTCTCTCTTTCGAAACATATTCAATACATTTTGCGTCCCTTCGCTCTTTCGTAAACAAGATAGTTTCACTGGGACTATGTGTACTCTGGGTAAATTCTCGCGACCAAACATATACACTGCCAATGTGGAGTACATTGGCTTACTTGCAAATATATTACCGAAAATGAAAAAGCTGACAAAAGAAGTACCAGTAAAATTATCATAAATATTTTTCTTATGTTTATGGAAATAACTGTACATAGACGCATATTTTTACAAAGATTTTCTAAGCTTATTTCTATTATGAAACCTTAAGACTGTATTATGCGGTGACATGGCTTACATTCCCTTTTTACTCTGTACCAAGAATAATCTTTTTAAAATTTTCTTTTCAGATAAGAGATCATGAACAGCAGCGGTGCAGAACATTTGGTTTCAGCAAGTCCTCCGCTCAAGTGCACCTAAGCGGTCGTGAACCTCCCAGACCGAATATTGCAAAGCAAGTTTGTTTCACTTACAGAGACAGGCTTAGAAAAATACGTCGCTTAGGTAAAATTAGTTTTTTTTTCTTTATCTTAATTCAGAATTTGAAAATATGGCTGCAGCGCAAAAAACTTACGCAAAAGTTTGAAGACTTTTATTAAGTCTGGGTCACGTCAGTGTTTTTTTCTGATTATTATTTATTTCATTGAAGGTGATTCCATCTTTATATGAAGATAAAGAGTAGATGAGATAAGTAGATAAGGCAAACATACATATGTTTATCTCCGTAATTGTTTACACACTTGTCTATAACGCTGGCCTTTTCACAGACCCTTAATACCTAAGTTTATCTCGCTGATATAATACATACACAGCTTTTCAATCAGCATAGATTTCGGCAATGGCTTTGCTTTACTGAATTTACCACTCTTTAAAAATATGCTAGTGTAATGAAGCTATTTCGAAAAGGATTAGAAAAAACTGAAGGCACATGTCGCTTCTAAGCAATGGACATTACTATTCAACACCACAATGCATGGTGAGGCATGCCAGTTGTCACGTGATCAGTTCCATTGTACCTGCGCCCCCAGCCCGCCCCGCCTCACCCCGCCGCCTCCATGCGTCATTGACATGCAAATGAAACGGGCCGCGGACCGCTGGTTATTTATCTCTGATTGGCTCCGTTTATTCCGCTTTGACAGACAGATTCCAATTCAAAACGGAACCCGCACTGTGTTTACATAATTAGGTATGCAAATACGAATGTGCAATTCGTATTTCGAGAACAGGAATCGTATTTTTTATTCGTTTTGAGAACAAGATCCGATTCCGCCCATATTTCCCGGTAGACATTTTGAACGGTACAGCGATGCCGACGTATTCAGTTGCATAATTATTAAAGCAAGGAATATAATTTTAGGTATATCAAATCATGTAAATTCTATAAGCCCCTGCGGATTTTTGAGATTTAATTTACATATTATTCAGGTATATTTTATCGTGCGTTAAAAACATTTTTTACACCAACATATATTTGGATTATGATATCGGGCTTTTTAATTGTAATAAGTGTTTTATACATTACAATTACATGCAAATGAAGAATCGTTTGTTATTCATATAATGTAACTACAGAGTTACTTCTCCGAATATACCAACCCAGTTCCGTTGAGGCGATTGACGGCAATCTCATTTTTTATCGCCCCACTTATCTGTAGACATGACACTTTATCTTTCTGAGTGAGCTTTAATAAACGCTCACCTTTTGCAATATACTTGAACGCACCGAAAACTTTTTTAAATTGCGCTCCCATTTGCCTCGCCGACCTCGGCGTATTACAACTGCAATCGATTTTTCGTTGTTACTAATTCCAATAGTGGTAATTAGATCGTTTCTATCTTAATTGCACACTTTCTGGGGCATATTTAAAGCTTGTAAGTTAAGTGAAATGTTAATTAATTTATTTCGTATAAAATTAAGGGAATGTTGCTAGGGCTTGTGTAATATTAATGTAATTAGTTGTTTTTGTAATAATGGAACAGTTATATCACCGAAAAACAGATTTAAGTTAATACACTAAATACATTTAAAGTTGATTTATTTTTTTCTTTAAATATCTATTTTTTAAAACACAACACACACATGACAAGTCATATTAAGAGTATGACCGTGATGAGGCAAAGTTAATAGTGCCTTCACAAAATTTTTTTTCCAATATTTTCAACCTAAAAGTTATTTTTTATACATTTTTTTTTTACATTTCGTCTCGCGGTACTAGATTTGACAAAGATTAAAGACATTTATCTTGAAACTTTAGACCAATTTATAAAGGCGCACTAGTTAACCCAAATAAGCGGAGACTCGGAACAAAGTTGGACAGTTTAGTAACTTGTAACTCGGCAATTCTTGAAATCGATAAAGACTCGGCTCCAGCGACACGAGGACCTCAGTCCGCACAATTTTCGAACTTAGTATAGAATGAAGTCAGCTTTAGTACAAAATCCTTAAATATTTATAAATAGAGTGTTATATAGTTAGTTTGGTCGAGTACAACTGCACGAAGGCCATTGATTTGTACACGTGAACTTTACCTATATCTTTAACTGATGCTTCAACTGATTTGTGATTTTAAATGTAGTCTTTTTCATCTATAAATTAACTGTTGTAAGAAGTGATTGCAAGATAATTATTCTCTTTATTAAAGTAGCAAATTCTATGACTATGACTTTACATTGTCCCTTATGTTAAAGACTACTTAGACATAAAATAAAATAAAATTAAGAAACTGGCTTAAATAATATGTAACATATAAACAACGTCTATTTAACACCATATTTCATAATAAAAAATACGATTTTTAAACGACTGTTCCGTAAGATATTAAGGATTTCAAAACTATTTTCTAAACACATGAACGTTCATTAAAACTTTCTTTATTTATCACGGAATACCGCGTCGTGGAAAATTTGTTATCGTTGCGCTTCGCATGAGAAGGAAATATTAACTACGTGCCTTGACAGCGATCTTGCTCATTTGTACATATTTATTCGTATAACTGACGTATACGGAAAATTGCGTCGAAGGCACAATAACAGCGGCTAAATAGGTTGTTTTGATGGTGGGGCTCACGCTTTCTTTTACAACTCGGATTTCTTCCGATACATATTTTGACTGAGTGGGTTTTTGTTTTTATCCGGGTCAATCATGCAATGATTTCATCATGAACAGGCAATAATAGTAAGTACTGTGGGTGGGTGATATAAATCTCACTTTTCAAATATTTATTATAAAAGCAAAAAAATATTCAATTAGCAAAATCTTCCTTGGCCTTGGTCGCACCCACAAATATACCATCAATTTTTTTCCACACATTTCTCTTGATGGTTCGACCACGCTAAATTTTTTTTTTTTTTTTGAGAAATACACAGAACAATCACAATCAAAAATATAAAATAAAAATATAAACCACAATCCAAAACAATTTCCAATAATAGACTAAAGATTATCCTGAGCCTCCTTGCTATACAATATAATAATGTCAACCTTGCAAATCACTTCTTTAAACGCAAGCTCAAGGCCTTAGTTACTGTAAACCCTGACGTCATCCTAATGAGTGTTAGTTTCCTCACATAGATTTACGTAACACACCTATATTTCTGTTTTATGTCGTTCCCACTTCGCCGTGCGAGCTGTTCGAATAAGAAGTTCGGGGGGGCTGAAATGTCTATTTTTCGCGAGTCACGTATCGGTTCAAGCTTATCCGGCGTTAGGTTTGATGATAATAAGTGATACGCCGAATATGAGCGACGTGGATATAAAATAAATGTCTGAAAGTGAACACGTAGGTTTTTTTGTAGCTTCTGTATTGTTTATGGTTAAAGGTATTTATTCTTAGAAAATATATATAATGTGACTTTCACGAAGATAATACGAATGGAACTAGAAATAAAAATTAATGAGAAAATCGCATAAATGTTGACATACTGACTTATAAAATAATTCCAATTCATTCCAAAAAAACATGTATCTTTATTAAACAGATACAAAGATATAACAAACAAGTTTAGTTTTATAAAACGCATTTTATAGCGTAACTTTCGCTTTCATGCTCCAAAAAAGCCTTAATGAAGTCATTGAATTTTAAAACTTACGTTTAATAGTGGCGCTAATTAATCGATTTTTATACAAAACTTTAAAATATTTCTGATATTTTTTGCATTATTAAACAAATGCACTACGAGCTGTAAAGACTCGATTTACCTATTTACCTACATTGCTTTTTGTGCGCGCGGTTTTCGCGTAGTGCTGAGTTTTATGGCCCAGTGTGGTGTCGGTCAAGGCCGTGGTACGTCTACGTTAGAACCTACATTATGTGGGTGGTAAGAGTACATGAGGAAAGCGGGTTTAATTGAGCCGCGCTAAGTATCCACCCACACAACTAGGCACATATAACTGCGTTTATTAGCCGGAGTTTTTAAGTTTTTATAAGGGTGTTTTATGCTGAGACTAGTATCATCAAATGAAAGTTGATGTGTTAGCTAGATAAAGTGGTCTTCAAAAAATATATAACAAATGCTTTATTTTACGTATCGAATCAAAGTAATTAGATAGCTAATTGTTGATAGTATAATTTAATAAAACCTATCGAATCTTGTCTAAAACAAAACCATTTTATTTTTATGTCTATTTACATAATATATTATATCGGTATTATTCAATTAATTTTTTTTTAGATCCCGATGCCTAACATCGCCATACAGCCTGATCTAGATATTATAAAACACTAAAAAACCTCCGCCAACCCGCACTAGGCCAGCGTGGTGGACTAAGGCCTAAACCCTCTCAGTTGTAGGGGAGGCCCGTGCCCAGCAGTGGGACGTATATGGGCTGATGATGATGATGAAAAAACCTCATTGTTTTTTACGACCTAGCGGATGTGAACGCACACAATGACTCACAAATTATAATTAATATTCGAAGCACTAGTCGTGTCCAGTTAATACTACATCTTCGAGGCGAGGCATTCACTAGACGTCCTCACAGAGTCAATATCAATAAATGGGGAGCTGGGAAATTGGATGTGTTGCGGTTCGTGGTCGGAGCCCAACACCGTACGTAATAAGATAGTAATGAGCCGATCTTTGCACTCGTAAAAATATGCCCATTGGCCCCCGTACTACGGCTAAATATTTAACTAACTACAATGTCCTCGCGTGTTTGACTACAAATGTCTTACATTGTAGCGGTTCTGTTTGATCAAAGCCAGTTGGTACATGTGGTTTTGGTCAATATAATTTATTGCGGTTAATCTTATTACGTTCGAAATAAATCAAGTCTAAAACTCCACCAAATTAAATAATGATGTGTTGATAATGAAACTGTACCTGTATTTAATTTCATATATTGCTACATATGCTATGCTATATATGGGGTTTTCTCATAATCGCTTATTAAATGCGCTCGTCATACCGAGTCAACTCACATAACCGATCGATACGAAATTTATCGCTTACTCATATCCAACCAATTTAATTCCAATCGATATGTGTTGAGCTCTCATTCACCTGTCGCTCTCGACGCTACTATAGTCGATTGTATAAAACATATAGACTTGCTTGAATGAACAGATGTTAATGTAAAACATTTCGTAATATTCTTGTCCAGTATTTCAAGTCATTGCCACAGACAAAAAGCTCTTTGCTCATGCATCACACCACGATCTCTCGTCACTCTCTCGCGCAGCGTGAATTTTAATTAAAATTCGGCGAATGCAAATAGGCCTCCATCAGCTAGTAAAAATAGCTCGATAACTCACCATATTCATTGTCGCTCGTGCCATTCGCGATCCAATCTGGAACGAAAAAGCTAGCATTAATTAATGCGTTCAATTCATGTAACATCAATTCCACTGAATTGTGTGACGCGTTGCATCAGCCTACAAGGATTGATTTGACATTGACACGCCGCGCATGCGTATTGTCCTAATTCTGTACAAGGGCCGGGTGAATACGAAATAATAAAATATACAAAGCGACGGGTGCGAGCGAGACCGATAGAGGGTTATCGAGGATGTCTGCGACGGACGGGTCGGTAACATGGCTGACGGGGCTCATGCATCTGCATGCGTTTTAAAGAGCGGTATTGGATGCAGACATTTTTGTGGGAACTTTCTCTTTGGCAGCTTTTAACAATCAGATTACACGTCAGCCGACTTAATTTGTATGATTAAATAAGAACTTAATAAGGCGCAACTCGGAATTGTGGATGAAATTATCCAATTGTAAAATATTACGCGAGTCTTCACAGGAAATTTAACTTTCATGGTGGTTTACCCACGTGTAAAGCTCAGTTCGTTGACCCTGAAATAAAGCTGGAATACATCGTGTTGGCGAATTAAAATTACGGCAGAGGTTTTTGATACGTCAGTATAGAACGCCCTTGAAACCCACGCTGCGATCAATCATTGCTCGATGACGAATGATAATCAACATACCCAAATGAATTTCATAATAAAATCAGTCTACTGTTAATACATCGGCTAGATTTATGCAGATGTTTGAATATAAATTACGCTGCGAGACATTTACATAAATATCGAACGGTGTATAATTCAAAGTCGATAAGCTGTGTCTTGTCGAAAATTTACGTGTAGGTAGATAAGTTATCTGATTTAACTGTTGTATTAACATAACAGATTTCTTACTGAGGTATTGGGAGAATGCAACATATCACGACAAATTCTACAATTTATTTATAAATTATAGAATTCCACAAGATATGCTGATTGTGTATACTGTTACACAAATGTACAATAATAATTATTCCTTGCAATATTATATTCTATTTACAATGTCATTATCAGCAGATGCCGATGCGGTTTCTTAACAGTGTTCGTATGTAGAAAAATAAAGTTTCCGCGGCATAGTACGATACGGATAAGGCTTTATGTGATGCGCGTATATTTGTGGTATCAAGTATTAATATCTGAATGTTTGGCGTATACATTAACGCTTACTCCCCCTAAAATGTGGGCAAAGTTGGATTCCTACCGCCACGTTTCGCCAGGCGTGCTTTAAGTACTTCGCGTTGCAAAATAATCCTTCATCGCAATTTTTTTGCGACCCAGAAATCGACCCGAGACCATCGATCACAGTAGATAGGTTTTAAATCGTAAGATTAACGGGCTATCAACAGTATGCTCTTCTACACGACCTTGTGTCACAGTTATGTGTGGTCGGCGCAACATGACTTTTATGTCTGCTGCAGTCAGACTTGGCATGTGATTTTACGACTGGACGGATGTCTGACGACAAACCTTTTAGGAAATTACACATTCTCGAGCAAATAATGTTTTCCCACAGAGAAACTCGCACTTATTATCAAACTAGTAAGTTAATTCTGCTTGTTAGTACAAGTAGTATCTTTATCCTAATTTTAAAATAATATTAACGAAATAATTAAGATTTCTTTAAATTACAGGTACATTTATAAGAATGAAATCAATCATAAATTATTAAAAATAATTAACAAAATTGGAATAGCAAAATTGTCTCAATGAAAACAACTGCATTAGAAATAAACCTATTCTACGCTAGACGGATGAGTGCATTAGTGTTTTTTACATTTTTTTCTCTCTTCCTCTATATCATTTATTCTCAAAAACAACCATCCTATGAACTTCATTTATTGTGGGGTTCAGTTACTATCTGTATATTTATATCAGGGTCTTATTTATTATCTTTATGTACCGTTGATCGAATACTATTACGTAACTGGCTAGTATACTTACTAGACTTAATCTAAAGTTGCTATAGGTAGATATAGGTACATATGATATCCAATTTGCATCTAATTATAGCATTTATTACAAACTGTTCATGTCATTAGTGATAACGCAGTTCAATGAACAATACACATAAATACTGGAATAAGTATCTACTTACTTGACCACAAATACGTATATAATGACATATGTACCTACATTATAAATAATAATGTTTTCAACACCTACATTTTACTAACTTTTTGTTGCTTAGATAATTCAAAAATGTGCTGCTTAGCGCAATTCAATTGGGATCGCAACAAAATTCCTCGAATATTTACCTTTCGTGTTTTAATAAGAAGCTTTAATTTAAAGCGTTGTGGAACAAAGCGTTCTGTGAAAAGGCCAGGCTGCTAATCGCTTCAATTTGACGCAAGTAAAGTAAATAAAAGTTTAAACAGATTAAACTCGGTAACGAGGGCCGTCGGCGGGACGAGCGGGGTACGGGAAGCACAATTATCTCGTCCTATTTCCCTTCTAATTTCACGTTAGGTCCGCCATTGTAACGAAGCGCAGACGGGCAGAAAAAAAACGCAACCCTAATGACTGCAAATTTTGTGATAACAAATTAGCAGTGATTTTTATTTATATTCGATACTCAACGTGTATTTTTATTACTTAAAAATTGCGGGCTATTAAATAACAGACTTAGATTTATGTATCAAAAATATATTTTACTAAAAATCTGTCTTAAATAATCGCGTTTTACATTTATTATTAAAATAAAATAATATCAATGAAAAAAATGCAAAAATACGTTAGTCTGTACGATATCGGCAAATTACAATTGTCCAAATAGGTCTACCTTAGCCCAACCGTGTGAAAATTAGATCTAGCGTCAGAGGTATTCTTAAGGCCCTTAATAAGACTTGCGCATTTCCAAGACAGTTTGTAAATAAACCCTATTGTCTCAGCGCTGAGCGTCTCATTTCTCTTACAATTTGTTTTCGTAAAGCCATTTAATATAAGCCAAAGGCGTACGAGACAACTCAACCATGTCTACAAGCATCGCATTTTAATTCAGGAGAAGTTAGATTCCACATTTAACAATGCTGATATTTGTTATTAGTAGCATTAGTATAATCCGATTACATAAAAGGATTCTCGTAAATAATAAATCTTAATCAGCTATGATTCAGCTGGTGACATAAGTACATAGTAGAGTCACACTAGTACCTACTTGGCAGCCACTAGAAATTCAATATTTAAAAAATGATTTAAAATGACATAACAGCAAAGCTTAATTAGGTCGTAATAAAAATATTAGCAATGAATACGAAGCATATACCTAATTTAATAAAACTAAGTTAATGAAAAATTATCAAGTCAATTTTAGGTAACAATGAATTACGGCAATTACTTTAAATAAAATATCGTTTACAAAAATCCGTGCGTATGTACCTACTCAGTTTGGTTTCCAAAATATTTTCGAGCCGTGATTAAAGGAAAAAAGGGGTCAAAACTCTTACGATTATTGCTATACTCGTTCCTTCGGTTACAAGTCAAAACATGATATTCGACAAGAGGGCAAAAGCAACATTTGCATACAAATTGGCGCAAGTTGATACCATTGAACTTTATTAAGGAAAGCCCTCGATAAACACTCCGTGTAGATTTTATCCCGTAATCTTGAAAAATTTTGTTGAGGTTTTATCTCCATAAACAGAAACAAGGGAGAGGGATGCTCTGATTGATTTAAATACGTAATCGGTTCCCGTGATTTGCGCACAAATATATTTTGCAGCTTTTTGATACGAGCAGATATTCTAAATTCAAATTTATATTCTTTTCTTTCCATTGCAGTTGGATCTCTTATTACTAACACAAAGACTTAAATGTGACTGACTCACTAGCATTTTCTGATCCCTCAAGCAAATCTTTTTAATCCACTATCTGATATTATCCATCGTCACTGTTAAATATTAATCAGTGTTATTTACATACCATTACCCGTGGTAGTAACTTGTACCGAGCAAATTGAAATGTCGATGCTTATCTAGATAAAAATTATCATAAATTTTAATAAACTTCTAACATTCTGTATTGATGTAAGAAACTGCATTCAACGCATGCGATCTTTCTGATACCTGATACGTCGCCCTTGTTACATAGATGAGTATAAAATGCAAAAGTTTATTGGTCATAGTCTTGAATGTGCGAAATTTGCACAAAGAATGGTATCGTTTCATTACCATAATGCGAAAATTAGATGACATAGTTTATGTAGCGCGTTGTCGCCTTATAGGTTATTCTCATAACAAATTGCCAACTTAAGCAAGTAAATTCTTTGTTTCAGAAAATTGAAAGTAGTTCCTGTTTCCCACAATATGTTTACCATGTTTTTCCAATATACATACAAATATATGATAGATTCGTGACTTGCATCGCTTGGGGCAGATTAATACGACGGAGAGGGAATAAGAACAGTCTTAGATTAAAACATACATTTACATAATGCTTCAGACGGAAAGACGCCCAAAATAAAATTTAGATAGGTATATTTACGTCATCGGAGAGATCACCACATCGAAGACTGGTATACGATGGAATCGTTAGATGTTTTTGTTGGAAATAGACCAGCGTTTTTTATGTACATATCTGATGAGAGCTGACGCATATTTTTATGATCATAACTCTGATACAATATCTAATAGACTTTAAGACGTTAAATAGAGGAAATAATTTGCTTAAAAAACATTAAGGAACATTGAAAAACACAGTCTACCTTAATACAAAGACAATGTATTCGAACATCAAAAAAACTACGAAATGTTTCTATTAATTCCGTTCAAAAGGTTGAGCCGACGATAAAATAAATTAAGGCGCCGAATGCATCGTTACTAAACTCAAAAACTAACGAAGAAATAATAGCTTCATTTTTTCTCTCTTTATTAATAAGCATACGAATCGTGGAATAACAAAGCTGTTCTATTAAATGAAATGTTTCGTCCCAAGGGATTTCACAGAAAGGGGTGTTTATCTATAAAGAGGGAGATAAGTATCTAGTATTTGCATTCACCTGCAAGTTTAGACGAGAAGGCTTTATTATAAAGAGTGGAGTCAGTAATTATAGTGGTCTAGTACGGACATGAAGTGGTGTACGAACAACTTCGCCCGCAGCAAGTTGTAACGGGCGGGGCGCGGTTTAATCGCATAGGATCGAGCGATTTGTTATGTACTTTTATATACAGAAACGGCAAAATGGCCGCATGGACGCCGAATTGTAAATATAGTGCGGTCAAATTGAACATGGGACTGCTAGAATATTTAGTATTTTGTCGAACAATTCCGCTGATTTCAAAATATTTATAAAGCAAAATACTTTTTAATTACAGGACTAGTGGGCGTTCTGCAATACGATGAGGAGATCCTGATATATCTTCGAGAAAATGGCAATTTTACTTTAAAAAAAATATTACTAAGATATAAAAAAAATACTTAAATCACTTCAATTATTGAAAAAATATTGATGTTTAAAATAAACCATGTAAAATTTAAAATTCTAAAAAAAAACGTCGAACGTCAAGATCATTGTAAATTCTTTCCTTGATTTTAAGGGCATTTCTTTTATTGATGATGTAAATTAACGGAATAATAATTATAAGAATTTGTTGTAGGTATATGCATGCACGGTTATGTTTTCCTTTTAGATAATGTTATGTTTACTATTGGAATTGCTTTTTTATTTGTAAATTATGCTGCACTTTTGATACCCGTTATGTTCATACTTCCTTTAAAAATTGTAATATTTGCCGACAAAGGTTTTTAACAATAGTAATATAAAAAGCGAACCAACTCTCACTTTCAACAAAAAAGCAAAAATTCGGTAGAGTTTCACTTTCTGCTTCTGTTAAAAGAATCACAATAAACAGGTAGCCGTAAAAAAATGTGTCTTTTGTACAATTACTACTGCACTTTGTTTATTTTTAAAAGGCTCTTTTTATGCTTTGTTATCTTTGTAGTTTGTTTAATTTTATGAAAACAAACTTACTTTTAACCAATTGTTATCAGTAACTATAGAAAAGTTTGTTAATGCACCGAATTTTACAAAAGAAAGTGTGAATGCCGAATAAAATTTAATGCACCTGTTTAAGGGTATAATTACGGAGCGAAACAAAAGACGACTGCTGTCTGCAGAAGTGCTGATTTAGGTATTGTTTGATTTATAATACTATATAGGTAGTAGGTATGTTGATTTCCAATTTTAATTAACAAATAACCAAAACTCTCTTTTACCTACTAGTTATTAGTATAGTACAAATTGTCTCCGATCCAATAAACTTTATTATAATATTTTAGCTACGTATATGGCGAATAACAATCTTTTTTATATATCAATGTATAGTTTTTATTATTAAAAATTAATTGGGAGCGGATATTTTTTATTTTGTTTTCCCCCGCCTTTCTCCTCTGTTGTTACCACGCCAAGTAATCGTTTAGACCGGAATGTTTGCCTATAAAGCCCGAGTTTTTAGTTACCGGCTATCCAAGCTAAGTTCACTCCTGGGGTCGGAATGATGAGAGTTTAGAAAGAGCACCTCCGACCCCATCCACTCCAGTGGTTCTCTTAAAACTGCTACAATTGCAAGCATTCACAATACTTAAACGAGGAGTCGAATAATTTAGAATTCATTGACATATAATTACTCAAACTTAGTTCATGCAAATATACCTATTATATTAATTCAAAAAATATTGAGATAATTTTAAAATGACGGTATGAATTATGCATAAAATATAAGCGTTTCTGATACCTACCTATGTAATGGTGGCACCTGTCTGCTTATAAAAGTGAAACTTATGTCATTGCAGGTGTTTTTGTCAACTTTTTAAACACCCAGAGAATAAACAATATATTAGACTAGATAATTGTGCATTCATAAAACTTAAAGCTATTATCCCAAGTTTGAGATAGCAACGCGCAATTTTATTTACCTTTGCATATGTTGAAGCTATAGGTATGTTTGGTGGAACAGGAAATTCTCGTTTCCGATCAGGTAGCTACGAACTGCGCATAGTAAATAGATAGTCCCTCCGAAAACTTAAACTGCTGAATAATAGTATCGCTTACTGTTTTGTATTTTCTTTCACGTTGCATACATTATTTATGCTTCGGAGCGAATTTCGTTGCCGACTTTAAATAAATGTCTGTGAGTAGGTATAAACATTTTCTTTGTATGTTTAGTAATTCAAATTGTTATTACGATTACATTACAATTATAAAAAAATGTACTTTATAAAATTCCTAATAATTAAAATAGGTACCTATATGTAAAAATGACTTCCAAGCTGTCGGTGAAAATATATACCTACCTGTACGTATCAGCATGAACCGTCATTATCATGTCTTACGGAACTTCGAGGTAATTTGAGATTCTTTATATAAATTTTAAGGAAGTACAAATATGTATTTTAAAAGAAGGTAGGTATCATCTTTAAAGTATTCTTATATGTACATAAGAAATCTTGTTTTCTATACTTACGCTAAGAAATACCTACTCGTATATTCTATTATACTTAAACTTTTAGGCTTTTTAGCAATAAAAAAAACCTTTATGTGTATACTATACATAATAAAGAAATATATAAATATTGAGTGCAAATATGTATTCAAAGTACTTGGCAAAAAATTTAGATATCAGATATCCGAAATATAAATTCAACAATTCAACGTTTTGTCTACAGCCCCGACAGATCCAGTAGATACCGAACTATCTGAATTATTCACGCAGTCGCCTTGAAGGGTAAGTCAAAAATAAGCCGTGGCGTGCTCAACCCCCATCAGCCCGAGATGAAATATTGTTTCAGCGAAAAAACACGACATAGGTACGATTTTTTTGCATCGCGGTGTTTACTATTATAGAAACGCACGCAATTCTTGTAAATATAAAAGTATAAATTAATGTCAGCAATAATTAAGGTTTTTTTATAAGTAGGTACCTAGTTAACTGGGTGAATTTCGATTTATCAAAAACAAATGACGGATTAATATGCAACTTAAAACTCTTTGTAATTTTCTGCAAAAAAGGGTGAGTGTAAGTGAGAGGTAGTGTCGGTAGTTCCATACAAGCCCAAAAGCCCAGCTTGCCTTACAAAATTCCGAATAAAAATGTTTAACCTTTAAATCTTTATTTAACAAAAGCAATTTGACATATAAATGAGAGTATCCTGACACCACACTAAACAATTATAAACTAGACATTACAAAATTAACGTGTAGCGCTTTTGGGCTTCTATGGAAGTACCGCCACTGGTGAGAGGTATTCTCCTGGTCTGAACCTTGTTCTCAAGTAGGTACTTGTACCTACTGGTTAATGATCAACTTCAAATTGTTAATATAATTTTTTGTTCAAAAGATATTTGTTAATCTGAATTAGCTCATTTCGCGCCATGTGGCCGCCATGGCCACTCTTTACGATAAAGGTCAAACAACAAAACCAACCTATATCACAAAAATAATTCTAGCGCTAATAGTGTCATGGTTATTATTAACGGCTCTCATTGAAAACACTTTTAAAAACATTTTATAAGATTTATGTTATTCAAACACGAGGAGTAGAACAAAATCTCATAACAACATAAAGTTTCGGCGACAAATTGAAAAGCACGAGCGGTTTCCTTTCCTAATATAATAAACGAAAAACAAGGGACGAAACTGTTCTCCGATACCGATGCAATTCCTGAATATGAATACACGGAAAATATCAAACTCGTCCCTAAGAGGGTCGGCGTAACTATTTCCCCTCACCGTACAAATTTCACGAGGACACTCAAATACATTTTGTATGAAACAGGGCGATGTCTCGGAAAACTTCGTCTGCAATTCTGCACGGTACATCTGCCTCGGCTAGATTTCGAGACAGGTGCAATACAGCCGTAAACTTATGAATGCAAATAAGAAAACTCCAGAGGTCGAGAGACATTTGTGTGCAAAAACTCTTCAATTATTTGGACAAAACACCAGCACAAACCTGCAGCTGGTGGAATATACTTTTTGCTTGTTTATAAAATTCAAATGCGTCCCCATCGCATAAACAAGCAGCCTCGTTGTATTTTAAATTAAAACATTTGCCAGTTGCATTGTGGTTAATTGTTGCTCGATATCATGGGTGAGAATTGTCGATAAAAAATCAATGTATGTGTTAAACCAACAATGTAAGTGGCTTGACTCATTTAATGAAGTAAGTAGAATCACGGCGATTGTTAAATATTTATAAACAATCTGTACAAAAAATAGTGAATGAATTAATATTGATTTTAAAACAATATCATGCTATTTATTTATATAAATAATAACGTAATAATTACATTATTTAGATAAATATGTATATGTTTGGCCGCTTGGATCTATGACACTAACAGTCAGATTTGAAAATTTGTCTTTTCGTGTTCATCATCAGCCCAAATACGTCCCACTGCTGGGCACGGGCCTCCTCTACAACTTAGAGGGTTTAGGCCTTAGTCCACCACGCTGGCCTAGTGCGGGTTGGCGGACTACACACCTAAGAAATTCCTAAGAACTTTTAGGTGTGCAGGTTTTATCACGATGTTTTCCTTCACCGTTAAAGCTAGTGATAATTCATTATGAATACACACATAACTTCGAAAAGTCAGAGGTGTGTGCCTGGGGTTTGAACCTGCGACCGCCGAAATTCTCGACCGCGCGCCTAAACCTCGAGGCCATCACTGCTTTTTGCTTTTCGTGTTATAGCACGCTTATATGGTTTATATCTTCTCTAATATAATTCATTAAAACAGACGAAAAATCATGTTTAAAAAATAAAAGAATTCGTATACAGTGGACTTAAAAAATATTCCAAGCGGAGTTAATAGAGTCCGCTAATAAACTTTCATTACGCTCATATAATATTTTCTAATTAGGTACTGATCACCTCAGACCCATAGCAAATGTTAATTTGGATAAAAAAACAATGCCACGGAATGTTTCGTATTTCATCTGTATTATTTCGCTCGCCTTTCTGTTACGAAGGTGTTTTTTCTGCCGGGTCCTTGACATATACGACCTTTTTATACTTACGTGTGTAGTTTTTTCGAACTAGACCGCTTTCGGCCTTACCTTCCTTAGCTTCTAGTTGTATAGATTGAAAACGCATGCCTCGCTTATTACTTTTAATCTTCTCCGTAATGGAATTGACTCAAATGTAGTCACCCTCTCTTGAATGGGATAACTATATTTGATTTAACTATATTTTGTCTTATTTCACCTTGTTTTGCTTGGTATGAGTGTGCATTTTATAGACTATTCCCCAGAGGTAAAAAAGTTAAGCTGTATAATGGATAATCAACTGAAATTAACTTTTTGCAGTTATAGTATCTTTGGCTGATTTAACATCTGCTATCGTTGCTGAATAATTTTTCACTAATAATTTTAATATGTTCAATAATCAAAACAAAAATAATAAAAATGTCGTATTATGTTTGACGACATAGTATATGTATTTATGGTCTGACGACCTGGTGAAGGTCGCGGGTCGACGCTGGATGCAGGCTGCCTCCAACAGGCCACTATGGAAGTCATTGGGGGAGGCCTATGTTCAGCAGTGGACTTCCTTAGGCTGATAATGATGATGATGATGATTATGTTTAACCCCTAACATTGAACAAACCATAGTGTTTAAATTCCCAATTAATAGTTATTTACCAAATTTCTAAGCATTAAACGCTTATAATAAAACAATGCAAAGACAAACTTAAAATTTTCAATTTCAAGATTATTTTTATATTCTGTACCTACACTTAAAACCTAACCTAAGTACATTGAGATGTTTTGTGCTGGTACGTCACACATTATAATCGTTTTATTATCTACTTATTATCGTGTACAGAAAACTGGTCTTACAAAGAGCGCCGTAGTGTTATTCCGTCTATCTAAACTAATTCTTAACACTTCCGTGAACAAAGTTTGTCTGAATAAGAGGTTTTTCACACTTCGTTTCCCGAGAAACGGTTGTCATTTTGTATCAGTATTTGTCGATATTCTATGTTGTATCGAGGCTTTTTTATGTCTGAATAATTGACAAATACGTGTCAGTGTACTAGAACAGCTCTGTTATCAGTCAATTGGAAAGCTAAAAATGACGCAAAAATAAAGATCATTGTTACCGCATTTTTTTCTTGATTGAGATATAAAAAACTGCCTCACTCTAGGTTGTTTCCCCTTTAGCGTTTTTATCATAGTTACTCTAACACAATCAGACCCAGAATATTCGTAGGCCAGGTAAAAAGGTGACTGTTAAGCTTTGAATTCCCTACAATAATTATTATCAAAGGTCAAATAGTAATTAACTTCATTTCTCGCCAGTTACCTACTCGTAATTTCTCAAGCTTTGTTTCGTATACCTAGTCATATTTTGAATTACTTTAGTAGTAATGAGCAGAAAATCACTTTCTTTGAAAAACGTAGGTATTAATTACAATAACAATTAAATTATACTATTATTGGAAATTGCTTTGGATTGTGTACTATATATTTTGCTGTATACTTTTAAGTGTAATTATTCTGTAGGTATATTTCCCAAATAAAATAAATAAATAAAACTTACTGGACATTCAACTCATGCGGTTGTTTCTCCTTAGGGACAGGGAGAATACCTAACTTACTAACCGCGTATTGAAATATAGAACGTGTTTAATCCAGCGACAACCGGTTCTTTGGCACGTATACAAAGCCCAATGCCACAAACACAAAAGGTGTTTGAGTGACCCATATGACCATGCGAAAACCTGATTTGTACACTCACAAGAAACGTTAAACACAATCTAATTCTCCTATCAGAACACCTCGAAGAAAACACAAATGTTTTAATTAACGCACGACCACCATGGAACGAGTTTCTCATATTTTTTACCTTGCCTCAAATACTTTTTAATAGGCGTAACTATTGGATTTTTCACGTGTAAATCGATGTGAATCGTGATCGGGAATGGTGTGAATAGAAACATTAAGTTTGGAATATAATTATCTACCATAACACGCCGCCCTAATCGCCTATAACAGAAAGATGGTTGGTGAAAATATAAAGAATCGTGTGTGCCGAGTGGAGCACCGAGATAAACGCTCGTTTGATATTAAACTGCTTTCGGAATTCTGTTCACTAAAATGTAAAAAAATGGTTTGCCATTTACCAACCTTATTTGCTTGACCTTATCAAAATTATTTTGTCAAATATGCAATCGCATTATGTTAAAAAGAAAACTTAAAGATATTGCAGGTGATATGCAGATTGTTAAAGTCGAGACAGTTTACTAAATATGTAAGTGAAATCTATCTTGATATTGTTATCATGTTTCGATTATAATTTAAATATCGATTACAACCGGCAAGGTATTTTAATCTAGGCCAATTTATTTACCAGATAATGAGCGATTTTAAAAAAGAACGTGAATTTAAAAGCCGTAAAACAATAACAAACACTCAGTCATACGTTACACGTTTATTGTAGCAAAAACTTGACGTCAACGTTTGATGTTTCATGTTTTTATTACACTTAAGCTTAATGCGTACATAAATCACGTGGAAGGAGATGAATGAGTTCTTGAGTGGCGCTGCGTTCGGATAGTGTGGGACTTTTCTCCACGAGATAAAATCATACATTTAAATTCATTAGGAGAGCAATGCTTGCCAAGATGTATATATCCATCCATTATATTTAATTTAAAGATCGATTGAAGGTTAGGATCTTGAGGGAACCGAATGACTATAAGAGTAGATAGTTGAAATTGGATAACTTATGTTAGATCATCTAGAGGTGGATTAAAGCCTAATTCCTAAAAAGCTCGTAAATTATATTTAATAAAAAAAGGGTACTCCTTTTTTCATCGAAATTTTATTGCATAAAACTATTTAAAATTGGAGTGTTACTTAGTAATATTATAAGCAAAAAGATCTTCGCCAGTGTCAATCGGAAATCTAGATAGTGCCATGTTTTGTCTCGTGCTCTAACTACCTACTGATATAAATCTCTGTGTCTTCATCATAAATCTTTGCTCTTTAATCCGATTTCATCAAAACGTAATATTACGCACTGACCTATTATAATATCACGCCCTTGGCATGAACATAGACTTTTCATTAAATAGATTTTTTCATAATTTATTTATTTTTTATTTTTCAGACAGTGAAATAGGTAGGGGAAATAAAAAGAAATTCTGGAACCCGAATGCAGCGATACTTATGAAAAAGTAAATGGGTATTAGAGGTTTAGATTTGCATAGAATTTGAAATTTAGGACATGGCATAAAAAATGGAGGGGTATGGAGGCACACATTCACATGCATTTAAATTTTTATTGGTTTCACATCGGCTTAGGTTTAAAGTAAAGAAATCAGTTAATTGGATTTTGGGGTGTGTGTTTGTGAATACTAATCATTATTAATCAGACGCATACAGTTCAGAAAACATTTGGTACGTGACCTACATAGAAAAACCAAGGGAAACATCGTGTGATCATATTCGACCGATTGGCGCTTTAAAAATTTAGTATTAAGTTAGGTCATGATATAGGTAGCTGAATGCATTTTACCTACAAAACATTCTATATCTACTCGTATAACTAAATGCCTGACACTTTAAATTTCCAAATGCATGTTTCAAATAAGCCACGACTAACAATAATAAATTCTGCTGTTCACTTCATGTACACAATAATTTAAGTAGTAAACCTTGAAACACAATCAGCTTAATGGAATAACACATTCATATTGTATTCTATAAGACTGGTTACAGATTTCAGACATTGTTGCTCTGCACTCCGATCTTGTTTATAGACGTGGACATTGGCTGTCGCATGAGCTGAATAACTTTAATTAAATTAAGAGATTCATTGGCTCCAAGTTTAAAGTATGATGCATACAGCGCATTGCTTTGCTTTTACGCACCAGTGCTCGCGAACAATATGCTGTTTTATTGAAGCAATCGCTTGTTTTAAATCTTTGTATCTAACTCCGTCGCTGAAACTTTATCCTATTTATAGCAATAATAAAAAGAACGATCATTTTTCTACTGAAACAAAGACCGATCGATAAAGTTAGAAACTAGTTACAAAAGTTTTATAGTTGAAGGTATAAGCGATTAAACAAAATGGGATGACGAGTAAGAAAATGTTTAAGTTAAGCATAATAATTTTTTGTGTAAAGTACCCACTTACATAATAAGGCAATTTCAAGTTTAAAGTAAGATTCTATTTTCTAAAATAATATTGTGTTTTGAGTAGGTATCTAATGTATATAAGCGAAGTCGGCATATTTTTTTTAAAGTATAAATCACTTCGAAAATAGAAATAATTTATTCAGAAATTAATAAAAATAGAAGATTTTAAATTCCATGTCAAGCAAAACTCTCAAGTCGCTAGAAAAGGACGCAAAAGTCAGTCTCTGCCGTGCGTAAGTTCAAGAGAGACAGCAAGAGCCTCTTCGCTCTTCTTGTAAAATCTTCTATATCACTGAATCACGATGCTAAAAGATATCTTACAAAATTAAAATTTTGAACTTATGAAGCTATAATGTTGTACAATATTATTTTAATCTTAAAATATACTACATACATACATACATAACCTCACGCCTGTATTCCCCGAAGGAGTAGGCAGAGGTGCATTTCTGCACATTTCGCCAGGTATGTCTAAGTCACACGTAATAGGGGGCGAGCTTATTGCCACTTTTCGGGCACAATACCAGACTCCGTGCTGCTACTGAGAATTTTCTAATGCAAAAACCCTATAACACTTTGCCCGACCCGGGAATCGAACCCAGGACCCCTAGATCGCACGGCACATACTTGTGCCGCGAGACCACGAGGCAGTCAGAAAATATACTGTCAGAATATAACTGATATATCTGGTTAAATTTACTCCGGTGTAAAATAATAACGTAGGTACATGTTAACTCGTGCGACAAATTGCTTAAAAGCCCCAACTGTCTGCCGTCATAAACACAAACAATAATTTATGAATTGTTCTTTTTTTTTTTTTTTTTTTTCTTTATTGAAAAGGGTTTGGTCACAAAATGACTATGTCACCCTAATAATATACAATTAGAATCTTACAATCTACTAGTAACCTCTATATTAAAGTCTATTAAATGAATTGTTCTGTCGAATATTACCTGTGACAAGCGCTTTACAACCATCACGTGACCTCAAATTATGATAAATTTTAATTCACTTGTAATGCATGCTTAGTTATATCTACAAGCTCCGTAGTACAAAATGTGCTACTTCAGGAATCATTCTCGCATCGAGACAAATGTACACGGTCTATAATATCTGTTTTGTGTCTGGTTATTTGTAGACTGAAAAGTCTCATGGTTTTTGATTCCACGACACAGGATTGCTGCAACTTGCATTTAGAATAAATGTGAATATTTAGTATATTGATTAAATTAGTAACTGAGTACCGTAATATAATCCGCTTTATATTCGACTTTCGGGAATAAAAATCGTTATTTCAGACAATTTGTCTAGTCCCAAATTTTACCCAGATACGTTCATCCTTTCTGAAATAACTGTTAAAAAACATGTGTAGGTACATTAATTTAGCTTTTATGCCTTCTTTGAGTAGGATTGCTAAAATAAAATCTATAAATGCTATGGCACCTCCTTTTGACAAATATCTCAAAGCATTAGAAGGGAATTCAGTATTCGCGAGGCTGAATGCATTCCCCCATTGGTATGCGGCGTTTGATACCAACGGACCCGAGCCGAGTCAGCTCATTTGGCAACGTCTTTGTTAAGAATTATCGTTCAACATTGCAGTGGCGGTACCTACTTCCATAGAAGCCTGAAAGCCCAACTTGCCTTACGAACTTTAAGCTTTAAATCTTTGTTTAATATAAGCAATTTGACATATGAATGAGAATGTACTGACCCCACAATAAACAATTATAAACTAGACATTTCACAATTAACGTGTAACGCTTTTGGGCTTCTATGGAAGTGCCGCCACTGCAACACTGTAGCAGTAATTGGATTTTATCAACCCAAAAAATACTAAGATCACAAACACGTACTGATACCGTAAAGATGTTTTTTTTTTTCACGCTTGTATCCCCAAATTAGTAGGCAGAGGTGCATTTCCGCATCCACTTCGCGCTACTGAGAATTGTCTATCAGTTAAACGCTATAAAATTTAGCTTCACGCGGAACTAGAACCCGGTTCTTTTAGATTTACATAGTCATACACATACATACATAAACTCACGCCTGTATTCCCCGAAGGGGCAGGCAGAGGTGCATTTCTGCACCCACTTTTCGCCAGGTATGTATCAGTCCCACGTAACAGGGGGCGAGCCTATTGCCGTTTTTCGGGCACATTTCCAGACTCCGTGCTGTTACTGAGAATTTCCTAATGAAAAAACCCAATAACACTTTACCCGACCCGGGAATTGGACCTCTAGATCGCACGGCACATTGTACCGCGAGACCACGAGGCAGTCAATTTATATAGTCATACGGACAATATATTTTATCAGTCCGTTTCATTATATATTTCTCTTTTACTTCCATGTTAAACATGGCGGTAGATTTTATTCTAATTGGTAAGTAAAGTATAATATATAAATATAAGGAAAAAAAACAATTACGTTTGTTTGTGCACGCGCGGAGTAAATAACTTGATAATGGTGACAAATAAGTATATATTAAGCAAAATTTGTATACAGCGTGCGCTATAAACAAGTCAATTGCTTTTTTTAAAGTTTAAGTGTTATTAGTGTCACCACATGTTGTTCAAACTAATTAAGTTCCTTGAAACATTTAGCATTCAACCTTTTTATCCTTCGTGAGCAAGGAGGGCGTTAACAATGTTGCCCATTCAGCTGAGTTTAATTTTATCTTCTTAAATTTCAAGTCTATATGGCCAGTATCAACAAACCGAATAAATTTTTAACCAACATTTTTCTTAATCATAATTGATAATTTTAAGATAAAATATGGTCGCTGTTTTAATTAACTGTTGAACACAGCGGCTCTGTTGTGCGTAATTTGTGAGGAGTTGATGGTAAATATTTACATACTCTTAGGTTCATATCTCAGAACGAATAGGTACAGGTGTACTTCCACACCAACGTTTCGCCAGCTGTATAAAATTCCACGCAAAGGGATTTTTTTTTCGATTTTCAAAGTAAATTCCTAGACTTTACATTGCGAGCATGTCCTAGTAGAAAACCCAATACTTTGCCCGATTTGGGAATTGAAACCGGATATCTCAATCGCACGGCGCACACGTCACTCGACCAAAAAGGAATCTAAAAACATCCCTATCAATCGTTATTAGGTAGGTACATATTATAAATAAAAATATGGAGAAATATCTACGTTGAAACTTGCAATCACTGCATAACAACATAAAATAATAAAGGCAAGCTTGCGTAAAATAATAAAGAGTAAAAAGTCATCAAGGCTTGTCTCGGCGCGCGCCTTACAAATTGGGCGCCTCTCTGTGTATTCTCATATTGGCTGATATTACGTCGTCGCGGGCCCACGCCACATACCTACACTACGTTATTTAGGAAACTACTTATACAAGGGTATTTGGAAGCGAACTTGGGCAGAATGCGACGGGAATGTGTTATGCGTAGGTATTTGTTAGAAAAGTTTGTCATGTTATCGGATTGCAAGGGAATATTCTGTCCTTATTAGAAAAGTCCGACTTCGTGTAGCGAGTAAGGAAAAGAATAAGTTATTGTATGATTCGTATATCGTTTTCATTTTTTGTTTTTATATCGACGGGGCAATGTGACAGCGCTGCTCCTGATTCAGTATAAATAGTAAAATATAAAATATAGACTGGTAAAAAAACTAAATTTTCTTACCAATTATGCCGCGATTTTTTTTTACTACAATTAATAAATATTAACCATTAATATATTGTATATTAACCAAATATACGCAAGCTAATCTCAAAGTACGACACCGATGCATATGTATAATGGACATAATAAAAACGTGACATCAGTTTTTTTTTGTAGAGTAGGTAAAATAAGTACCTACCTAGGTACTAAGTAGGTACCTACTGATAATTCAATTTCAAAATCCAAAATCGATTGCTTGATTGTATCACTAAAATTACTATCGCGTTCAATAAATATAAATTTAAGGCATTGATTGATTTGAAATTTCAAATTTTATTTTCGCTTGTGTGCGAACGGGAATGATTTCAGATTTCCGAGCTGTGTGGAGCCGGGACGGTGGAATTGGCCAGACTAAAATAACGGACGGACGTGCCCTGAAACTCTAAGAAATTATTTTTAAGTTCGCCCACTCCGCGAATACACAAACAAAGATCTCACAAGCGATAGAAAACCCACCTACTGTGTTTGCATAACTATTCTTCGATAACATAAATAAATCCAAACAAACCAATTTACCAACTTAATTTAAAGTGAATTTCAGAATTAAAGTTAATTTATATATTTCCATAAATTATGTATATAGGTACATCCTATATATCCTTAACAGCATAGTTTAGATAAAAAGCAAATACACAATATGTTTGTTTTATTCTAAATACGGAGCTTTGTCATACAAAACTCAAAAGAAACTCACTGCAAAATAAATAAGAGAAATCATCAATGATAAATATAAATGCTCAGATCATTTGCAAAAAATATAAGCAGCCTATTTTATGATACACGAGATGATTGAAATATGCTCTCATCATAATCACGTTTTAAAATTGCCTTTAATTACATCTCAAGTGATTTATTATTGACATAACATGAAATAAAACTGGACGTTAAACACAAATTAAGTTGTTGTAGAGATAAATTTTAATTACGTATCTTTATTTCTATTGACATCGTTTAACCATGTAAGCACTTATAAGTGATATTATACTGTGAATACACAACTTTTAACTAAAAATTATTCAATAAAATGTCTAATACGGAAATGAATTTTTTGCTTTAGCATTATTGCGCCAAATTCATAAACATAGGTACACCATTTTGATTGTAAAAGTTTATCACAAAAATATAATAATATTACATATTCAAATATTATTAGTAACATCCTTTATAATATTTAAATATAATTTAATATAAAAAAGCATGAAAACAAATACTTTAACACGCCTACATACAAAACGGGCCTATGCGTCGATCTATTTTATCACCGGCTCAATCTCGCGAGGCAAGATCCGCCAAAGCTGCGGTGCCATAGATGTGCCATCAGCTTCAAATTTGAAATTGGAACGAATGGAATACCCCGGTAATGGAACAAGTTAGATGAAAGAGGAGGCGGGGGCAAGGGGTGTGCCTTCTCTATCGTACCTCCACACAGCGCTGGTAAAAGTTGAAGTTTTAGTAAAATTCCTCCTCGGGCTTTGTGGTACGTCTTTTAATTATATTTTGTAGACTATGTATGTTAGAGTTGGGAAAAAGTTTTAATTAATCCGTGCACTGAATTTCTTAATGATTAGGGTGTGATTGTTGATAATGAAATGTGACTTTTCAACTTCATGATCACTTTATCTTAGTGCTTATTTAATACTACAATAATAATGAAAAATATTTTAGAAATATAAAAAGAAATTTAAAATAAAAAGATTTAATGTTTGGTTTTGAAAGTTGAGTTTGTTAGCTATACTTTTTAATATTTTTAATAAAAAAATTAGATACCAATAACAACAATTAGAAGTTGCTTTACCCATATTATTATGTGTAAACTGCGAAAGAGAAATAATGTGAATATCCCTTGTCTCTTTAACCCTTTTCATCCCGATTGTGTTAAATGAGTTTATTGCGGTTTATATATTATTACACTTACGTCAGGGGAGAAAAAACACTATCCCGGCCTACTATATTTTTTGACACCTGCTCTAGAATAGTCTATACAATTTGGTATTAAATATTAATATTTATCTATGTACAAGCGAAATCTGATAAATAATTATATTTTCAAGTTTCAAGTTTCCAAGACCCTACTTTTGCGACATCCATACAAGTCACCGCGAGCAAGATGATAATTTTTATTCCTTCGAAGTTTAATTTAATTGATATGTTGAATATTAAACAACGTTTATAAATGAATGGAATAGGAGGCGCCAACTAAATCATTTCAAACACGTAAGACGGCTGATAAAGGAAAGGAAGCAGAATATCAATGAACAATATTAATATCGAAATATTTTTCCTGATTGATTTTTAATCGTACACAGTCTATAGTTGAACAAATATGTTTTAATCATCTGACGAGACGGCCTTAAATACAATAAGAATACAATCTTATAAATCTAATAAACGCTTATAAGTCCACACGAGTCAGATAAGACACTAAAAACTTTCCCATAGCACAGTAGCGCCAAATGCGTAAACTTGGAACATTTTTCAAATGAACAAACCATCGGATCAGCGCCACCGCGCGGCGAAGGGCTGAAGCATTTCAATGGTCCTTTTTACGAGCCACGTGTTTATCTGTGTGCGTGAACCACTTACGCACACTCACGCACCAAGCAGGTTTAGTTATGTGCGTGTGGGAAACTTTTATGTGCCTGTGTTACGTCCCATGTATAGAAAGGTTCGTGGCTCGTGTCCCATAGTTGTTATCTATTTTGTGACATAGATGGCATTGGGTGTAACGTTCACCCACGCGGTACGTTAACGTTTTGGGCACTCACCGAAATATTGTTGGCGTTCTGGCTTTTTCACACGATTCGGTAAACATGTCTGGACAATATTCAGCCGGCGCGTGCATGCGAGGAACAAATTTAGGTACACGAAGCCACAGTAGGAGTTTAATTAAAACCGTAAAGACGTGTTGGCCAGCGCGTGGTTTCCTCATAACTGTGATAAATTACGTGTATTTTGTTTTTTTTTCTCTCACAAAGCGAAAACGAACCGTATGGAAATGTAGAGCGAAACTGCACTGGCCATTGTTTAGTTTGCCAATTTATACGGGTCGGTTACACTTGCGACTTTTATTGATGCATTACCGATAAAGAGAGTCATAATAGGTTTTATAGTTAGATTTTAATGGCGATTTGTTGAAGAGATTTGCACTTTGTTCAGAGGTTTGACGAAGCTACTTGGTAATTGCGAGGCTAGTCTTGATATTTACCTGAGAGTCAGTATTAAGTTACTCTGACTTTCAAAAATATTTGGTGGATTACAATAGTTATTGTTAAATGAACGTAAAACGCAGATATTAATATCACCCAAACATATCTCTAATAATAACATAAGCTAAATATAGGGAATAATTTACACTTCTAGCAAAAATAAGACTCTTGAATACGTAAAATATATCCAAGAAAAATATGAATATTCTTATCTGTTCTAACTTCAAACAAGGTTAAATCTAATTTTATTTGATTTAATTACACTGCAAGGTCTTTTGTGCGTTCGATATCGTATCACATAGAAATATTATTTTATATACAAAGATACGTATAGAAATATACGCCAATGTATAATACTACAATATTAAAGATAAGGAGAGGCAGGTATTTGAATATTATTTCCCTTTCACTACAATAAGGTGTTGCTTATGGCATTGATATCTTGTAACAAAAGTATAGGGTAATAATAAATTTTAAAATTTTATTGATATTGCAAACGTATTATTTGATTTAAAAAGGCGATATTGTAGACGGTAATGCAAAAAAGAGAAAAATATTATATACCTAAATAGTACGGTAACTATAGTATCGATTATTATAAATTTTCTCAAGCTTTACAGTCTATATGAACGAATATATCTTAATTCTGGGTAGCGATCGATTTTCCAATATCGATAAACCGTTCCCGAATGATTTTTCAATCGAGATCTGTTGATTAACTATTCAAGTCAACAATGAGCGCACGTTATCGTTTCTGTTTATCGAATTTAATATGCGTAGAAAGTCGGCACTGTTATCGGTGCCGCACGGAGTTTGTTCCATTTTGTTATCGCACGGATTTCAACTCGGAAATTGTTATTGTGCTAGGTATATGGCCTGTGGAGAAGGATGAATACATATTCGCAAATTTTATACAAATTTCTGCACAAGCAACAAAGAATTACACTTATATTTTTCATTTTACATCATAAAACTTTATTATATTTTTTTTTTTGTGAAAATGGAATAGCTAAACTACATATAATTCATCCCTCGAATATGCGTACACCTTAGACGCTTTTACCTGTTAACGTGGGGAGAGCAAATATGATAATATAAAACCTTCTGCTTCAATATAGGTACTGTCGCCACGAGTCCCCTTTTGCAAAGAGGTGCTCAGAGAAAATGCGACGCAGCTTTTCTGTTAACGCTCTTCATATTCATATAATACGTAGTATATATAGTAGTATGTATCTACATATACTATGAATGTTAGTAAAGATTGAATATCAGATAGTCTAAACAAGCTGTCGGTATAACCAATCAACCGTTTGTTTATGTTGAAGGCATTAATCGCGCTCATAATACCTGCAGTGTTGAATAACTCTCAACAGCCACTCTGAGGGTCATCTGAGGCGGCGACCTCACCTCAGCTGATCGGTCGCCGTTAAATCTTTACGGCCCATGACGTCACCAACAACGTCTTTTTTTCTTCAAATGATTTACAACCCGACCATAAACCGTCCACAATAACTGTACCGATTGTTTAACAGTTAACCGCAATGTTTAAACCCTTTCTAGGTAGAGTCCGTTATTGAGTTCACTTTTTGCTCCAGTTTAATTTTATTGTTATTTAAGAAGTCGAGGAAGTCGTTAAGTTACGCAATCATATGCAAAAAAGGGTAAATTTTTTCAGCGCCGGACAATGGGCCTTTTATGGAGAAACACGTCTTGTGTCGAATTTTCTTTTCATACTATTGTTGGTATGCAAGATGTGTTTGTGATATTGCTGTGACGCAAATTGTGAGGTATAGAACCTTTTTGCATACGTCCTTACAATTTGAAACTAATATTTTTTGGCTGGGCATTTGAAACATCGGCCATTTTGACCACATTAAAATTCGTATTCTAAAATCGTTTCGACTTTTTTTTGGCACGGCAAATGGACAATGTGGGCACCGAACAGAGCAAATGTTATATCTTCCATATATAAAGAGCAAGCTGTTGAAAAATGACTACGATTATCCCTCACTAGTTGAAATATTTTCTCGGCCAGATTATAACAACATTTCTCTATTAGGAGATGCTGAAATACGTCCTATATAGATGCAGTGATCACTATCCCGGTCGCTACAAATATCTGACTTTTTTTATTGTTATTAAAAGACGGAATCAATGTTACAATTATAAAAGAATGTAGGGAGAGGAAAGCACAATAATGGGATGATAAAAATACCGAATTATTTATGATTTAAAACACAAGGGATGCAATTAGGGCACCATATATTTTTATAGGAAAAAAACGCATCAATAAAAGAAGATAGTTATCCATAATTGGTCGTAAAACAGGTATTTGCAGTGTATGGGTGCAAAGAAATTATAAGGAAAATAGAGTCAACTTCTGCAGTAGAATTTATTCCTCAAAATAATAATTTTATACATAGCAGATGTGGTTTTCTTGGTGCAGAGAAAACGATATTATAATTCTTATTTCATCCTTCATTAAAACACCTGTAAGGTAAGGTGTTTTTAAATTTAAATACTTGTAGGCCATTTTAATTAGACCGTGCAGACACCGAACCCAAGTAAGTTTCTAAGCTTTTACGCAATGGATGTTAATTTTTATTTAGACAAAATTGATAAAAATATTACCAAACCGACTTTATGTTTTATATTGCGATAACAACCTCTTTGGATGTAAAAAAAAAAGTTTTGCTTCCCATAAAAATATACGCCTATGACGTAAGAAAATAGCTTCATTCGATGTGTAATAGTAAAAAATAAATTGATCCATAACCATAACTTGGTGCGAAACGTACAACACTAAATTTTAATCGATCATACCGCTGTGGAGTAATTGAGGAATAGACATAAAAACAACTATATATATTATAAACATTATCTCGAGAAATTGCTTTAACATGATATTAAACAGTAGTTTACGGTGATCACCCGGTATTAGCCTCGTAGCATCTTTTTCAATACTGTATGATATTCTTATTCAATATATTTTTTATTATCCAACATTATTTTTTCCATAATGTTTATCTACAATATTCGTTGGCTGCGCAGCATAAGTGTGCGGGGTGTGTGCATAAGTAAAACATCACAGGTTTTTCTTTTAGATAATCTTTAGTTGCTGCATAGAAATGTGTCCGAAAAGCGATAATAATCTCACCCCCTATTACCTGGGACTTAAAAAACCAGCTAGAGAATTTTAGATAAAGATTTCATGTCTTTTTTTAGTTCATATATCCCACTACTGGGCATGGCCATGCTCTATCATTAAGCGCGGTCACCGGTCGCTGGAGTAGGTACGGATTTCAATCAACACATACATAAAACATTCCTAGTTTCTATTCACCTTTGAAGTGCAATGTAATTCATTATCAATACACACACTTCTTAAATAAAGGAGAAATTTTAAATATTTTTATTCCGAAAAAAGTAGAGTGCGGAAGCGAATCAGTGTGTAAAATTAAGTAATCAAAAAATCACATAAAAATATTATTATTATTTATAAAAAGGTTTTCATTAAAACTATTGACCAACTTACAGACATTTAAGGTAAAATCCATTTTTTTATTGTTTTATTGTGTTAAAATTGATAAAAATGACGCAGCATTTTAAACTTGTTAGGTAAATAAAATTCAGTATCTATGGCATATTCGAATAGTAAAGATACAGAATTCAATAACATTAAAAATGATAAGTATTACTGGTTTTACATTTATATTTCGTACTAACGTTATCCACAAAGCAATTACGGATAAACTTACAGCTGCTTACGAATAAAGTACAAATTGTAACAATTACCTACTACTTTCTTATAAATATTGAATAGGTTCTTAACACTTTGACTTCCTAAAACGATATAAAACTATGTACCTATCTATTCACGATATCTAAAGTATTAAAATACTTCCATACATAGGTGCACAATCGCTCTCGTATTTGCGAGAAAGTAGGCAGAGGTGCATTTTTACACATACCTACTTTTCACCAATTGGGTTTTTTATTCCTGAAACGGGACGGGCCTGTTGCGATTTTGGGGTACATCTCCAACTCCGTTCTACTACTGAGAATTATGTAATGGAAAAACCCAGTTTTTACAGGATCGAACCCGGGACATCTATACCGCACAGCACACACTAGTGTCGCGAGACCAAGAGGTTGTCATACATAAAAATACTAGATTAAATTCGGGCAAAAATACTCTAAAAAATATATTGAAATATCGTAATTCGGCTTCGGGCTTTGTTTCCGATAGAACGCGGCGCCGATCATCTACTTGAAGATATTTTTTGTGGCGCTCCAAATATATGTATGCGTAGTGTTGTCTGTTCACATAAATCATGAACTCGTTACGATTTACGAGCACGCTCGGGCGTAGCACCGATTGGAGCTTTAATTTTAGGTTTTCACTCAGTGATAGGCATTAGCGGTGATTTATTTTTAGCACAACGTACAACGTAATCAAAACAATCTCGACGCGGCCACGTGTGCGTTCATTATACGAAATTAGGGGTAATAATAAAGATGTCTAGTTAAGACGGGGAAATTTGGGGTACATTGCGAATGCCAACGATTGATGCTTACAGCTGATACTCGCCGTGCCAAGATCTATACTAACATTACAATAATATCTGTTTGTTTGTAAATAATTTTCTGAACGATACTTTAAATCTTATTTACGTAATATGGGTGATAATTAATTATCTACTTCACGTGAGGAATTTCAAGATGGTTAAATTAAGAAGTTCAATAAGCAAATTCGGACATCGCCTAATACTAAAAAGAAAGAAGTAAAATAGGTATACGAATCTTGCACATTCTAAGATCGCTGATTATAGGTATTATTAAATAATTATCATCATGACCGAATTGAAAGAAAATACCGGCACAATGGGACGTAGACATTATGCCTTAATAAAACCTTAGAAAAGAACATCTGTTTAATATATTTTTCAGTCCTTTCCAGATTCTGAAAATGATGTGTTTTTGTAATTTATATGGACATAAATAAGATTTTTAAGTTAGGTTTTAATTGGCTTCGAAGTAAAGGGAGAGGAGGTTTCACAAAATACAGATAAAATGCTAGTACCTATTTCGAAACTTTTTATAAAATAAATAGTAACAACGTTGGCAACACAAATATTTAAATACAGATAATGTTCTTTATTAACGTTATCTTTACTTCCCGCATCATGACGAAATACTTTTCTTAATAGTTAATCACTGTAGAATTTGACTTATTTTATACGTTGTCAAAAAATGATTGTAATTTATCGAGATGAAAGTCAATTTTGGATGAGAACAGTAAAGTATGTAATGCTTTAAATAAAATAAAAAAATGCTTTTAATGACATTGAAATTCACAGTGTACCAAAAACAATTGTGAGAAGAGCATTAATAGGAATGAAACTGAAATCAAAATTATAATTTTTTGACCGGAAATATTAATTTTAAATTATGATTTTAACCATACCATGTAATAACATTTTTCAATAATAATTTATAAACCAAATTCTTTTAACAACCCAGCAGTAACATCGCCGAATTTCCACTCCACATCATTATGAAACATTTTCATGTAAAATACACGAATAAATCCGTCGGAAACTTAGAATTTTTCACATTGCACTATCTGTCTGTCAGTGAGTTGTATTAAAGCTGATCTCAAAGACTGACGCTATTTCTGTTGTCTAACATGTGTAGAAATATTTCAGAAGGTGTCTTGGCAGAGTTTTACGCGCAACGTCGTCATATCAAAGCGTAAAAATCTCATTTGAAAGAAATCCTTTCCTCGGAATCAAATTAAGTGTAAATTGACACGAAAGTGCGTAATTAAAGCGCAGAGGCAACGATTGTCGTCGCCTTTTGAAGGTGTGAAAGCAGACGATCTAATAAACGAGAAAGTATCTGTTGCAAGAAAAAATAAATTTTTTGTCTGTATGAAAAGTAATTATCGTTTATATACCTACTTAACATTTAAGACTTTCACAAAAAACATAATAAAATTGTACCGAAAATATATATACATATATATTTCAATCATTAGTCTATGCTATGTATAAAATTCGTTTGAATAAACAAACTCCTTATACAAACATAAGATAAATATGCAACTAAATATTCAAAAAATGTGGGAAAATGACATATTTGAGAAAGTAACTAATTCCTCCGAGATATCGCTCGATGAATATGTAAAATAATCGATTACACACCCACCGCTGGTTGAAGTCCCGTTCAACAACAATAAATCAATACTAGTCCCCATACAGATCGGATATATTAACATCAAAAAGGCATTTTATTTAAATATATTTAATTCAATTACATTTTTAATACACGGTTAAGCCGATGCCACGCGGAGTGACTTTCACCGCTATGCTCTCGTAATAAAAACCGTACCTAATCGCATTCAAGGGCTTGAAGCGGCCGTGACCCGTGGAGTGTCTGAGGATGTAACCAACTGATTGAATGCATAAGTATCCACATATAAATACATCAGATAATGACGGCTTCATCACAGTCTAGCGAACGTACTAATCCGCAGGTCAATGCACGATGTTTCGCCATTTCGAGTGATGACGTCTCGGGAGTCTTTATATCCAATTCTATTATTATTGGTAGCGTTATGCAGAAAATCCTTTGCATTTAATAAATTGTGTGGAAAATCTACCTTATAACATCTTGCGATTATTATTGGATTATGTTGATAAAGAATTTCAAGCTGGTAACAGCTTTTAGTATTATGAATGTAAATGGGCAGTGGATCTCTTATCAGCTGCTAGCTCGTCAGGAATACTTTTGCGATAAGAAACCTCTTTTCTTTGAAAATTAACATCACACAATTTATAATAGTGCATTATGGTTTTATATCGGTTTAAAGAAAAGTAGATGTTTAATTGCAATGTAACGCCTTAAGTGATGTTTTAAAGAAATGTCATGAGCATAGTCATATAATTTTTAATAAAAAAAAATCTAAGAAATCGATGTCTCCTTAAATTAAATATTATTATGAAGTCATACTCAAAATCCTCTAATTGCCTGAAGAGCATATTTTTTCAATATACATATTTATTTTCTCAATAAATTAAAAATAAACGAGCATCATTAAAATACAGCAAATAAGTATCTTAACTTAAACGACGAGTTAATTCTATGTCCTATAATTTGATACACGTATTCACATTTAAAATTGATTAAACATAGCCATAATAATTTATACCTAAAACGTCTTGTAAACCCGTAAACATGTGATCAAAACTCATACTTACAGCTATCTAATTACGGATTGAATTCACTTCCATAACAAACCGCACAGTATCATTATAAGTAACTTTTTATCAGATTCGTTTGCGAGCAATGTCACATGTTTTTACATTAAGACGTAGTTGCAAAGCGTTTTCAACTTTAAGTCTGTCTCACAAAGTTTATATTACGGTGGGGGTATATTAAGTGTGGGATAATGGGGTCATTTGGCCGAGGCGAGGTGTAACGTCGGGTTTACTCACTACATAGGCATAGAGGCGTGTTCTCCGAGTGTCAGAATATTGGCATCGTGTATTTGTCACATCGGCGTACACTGCGCACAACATTTTAACTACAGATTAAAGAGAAACACTTGTGAATAAAATATTGCTTTAACATCAAACATCAAGGTACGTTGTTTTTTAAAGCAAGGCCATTTATTTACAACGTCGGTAAACAACTGGCTGTTCTATAAACAAATTTAAGGCCTGTCAGAGGTAGAGTCAGAGGAAGAATCAAGTCGCTTCCTCCGAAAAGGCACTTTTTATTAAACATGAATTTGCAAGATAAATACCATTGAAACGAAACTTATGCTATCAGATCATTTCTTCATGATCCCAACAAGTATTTAAACTTTATTTTGGTAATATTATAAATGCGGTAGCAACTTAACTCTACCTGTTACGCTTTTGCGCCTAAACCGCTTACCCACTCTGGAAGAATATTGTTATAGATATAAATGGGGCTTAAGATATATATTTTTTACGAAACTAAGTATGGCTGTAAGGGACATTAAGTGAAGCATCTAAGTAAAAATTAATAATAAAAAAACTGTCCGCCAACCCGCACTAGGGCAGCGTGGTGGACTAAGGCCTAAACCCTCTCAGTTGTAGAGGAGGCTCATACTCAGCAGCAGTGGGACGTATATGGGCTGATGATGAATAATAAAGAAGGAAAAAAACACTTTTAAAAAATATGAATTTACACAGCAGTGTACAAGGCCTTCCCGCTTCCCATATTGGATAGACCGCCATTACACGCGGGATCGGTCTATCCGAGGCATTGCCCGTCCATTACGTCACGGGACCGTAACCGTAACGAACTCGGCCCGGCGGCCAAGGGACCAGCTAATGACAAAATATTTTTAGAACGTTTCTTGACTCGTCAATTTCCACGCACGTTTTTAATTCATTTTTTGAATAATCAACTTGACTGTTTTTGTATTTCGTACCAATAGGATATTTTTGTGGCACGAAGATTCTATGGATTATGGAAATAATAAGCTGATTATATCTACATGTTAATTCTGCGTCTTCTTCTTTTCTTATACCTACTTACTTCTCTTCTATTGGTGTAAATTTTAAATAAAATTTTGTAGCTGCGAGAAATTGTGATATTCGAGTCGAAGTTATGAAAAACTTCAAAAGGGATTTAAAACCATACTCTAGTAGGATCAATTAATATTATTATATTATAAAAATGATCCTTTGCATACGTCGAAAATGTCGTAGCTTATTTGGAGATAGTTTCTAGAAGTTCGCAATAAAAAAGTTGGATGTGACACTACGTATAAATATATTCATTATTATTACATTCGTCCTAAGCAAAGTTATAGCAATCATCTTTACGCAAAATAATAATTTACGTAAGAAAACTGAAAATATTTTCAAACGTCAATGCATATATAGAGCTTACATACATAAACTCACGCCTGTATTCCCCGAAGGGGTAGGCAGAGGTGCATTTCTGCACGTACATTTCGCCAAGTATGTATCAGTCCCACGTAATAGGTGGCGAGCCTATTGCCGTTTTTTGGGCACATTTCCAGACTCCGTGCTGTTACCGAGAATTTCCTAATGGAAAAACCCAATAACACTTTGCCCGACCCGGGAATCGAACCCAGGACCTCTAGATCGCACGGCACATACTTGTACCGCGAGACCACGAGGCAGTCATTACTTCAAATTAATTACTTCAAATTGAACGCAATTCGTAGAGACGAACGTTGACCTAGCTGAGACTCACGAAGAAGTCCATCAAGGGAATTATCAGAGTTTTATTAACCTTGCCCAACTTTATTATAGCGCCATCGTACGACAAATCCCTGAATTACAGGGAATCTTGATACTCAAGGACGGAATAGATTATAACAAAATGTTTAATACTTATTATGATGCATTGAGGCCTATGAGTATTTATCGGACGTTAACAATAATTCCAGACATGACATGAATGTTGTGAAGTGAAAATATATATTATAATTATAAATTAATTTATATTAATATCAATGCTCTTATAATATCAATATAATGTATGAAAAGTCTACATAATAAACCTTAGTATCATGACAGTAGTAATATTCCACCATTGTCATCGTTACCAACATGACCTTCTCTAAATATTGTTTATACAAAGGAGTCCATATCTAGCAAATTCTTAGGACTTTTAAGAGATTGTCATTCCAAACAGGGACTCAACATCTAACGCTGAGTTTGCCGGTACAAAGCCTCCACATGAAAGATTTTTTGTCCCATCGATCATGGGTTCTGCTAAGTTATACCTACACTGCCAATGTAACTTGCTAATTCCTTTGAGTATAACTTCATAAAGTATAGATGAATTTTATATAAATATTGCAGTCGGACACGGCTGCAATAGGGTGGATGGCTCACATCCGCTCCTGTACCGATGCAAACGATGGCGCGTATTTTTATTTTCATCAATTTAAGCAGACATCGCTCGCTTGAACAGGGATCGGAGACGTATTGCCAACCTTTTAAAACGGATAAGAAGGGAGAAATGAGGCTAAAAATCTTAAACGAGACATAATTATATACTTTAGAAATACAAAATTCGATACCTACTTATTTTTATAAGCTCATGTAACAACAATTTTGAGATGTTAACAAAGCAAATGACTGATTAATTGGAATTATAAAGTTGTAAAGCAATATCAATTGATAAGAAGTGCCAAAACTTTAGGAAGGAGTCACATAAAGATTAGATAGGTACATAACAAAAACTAGGTATTTAAACAAGTTTCGTCCAATGATACAGTTTCTGTATACATTAACGCTTACTTACTCATTATTGTACTATCGTTTGCAGTTAATGTAATTAGCATAACTCAGCATTTTATATGAAGCTGAAAATTCTAGTTTTGCATAATTAAATATGTATCTCGTGTCGAAGTGCCCCGTTTACTGTGGATAAGAATAATTTGTTAGTACTTGGAATATTGAGCGGGTGCTATAGGTATTTTGAATATTTTAAAATTAATTGTTTTATTTTATCATGGAGACGGCAAGGTGTGTTCCACTCTTAGTTATAGTTACAATGTCAATGTTTTATTCGAATAACCTATGTATATTTAAAAATATTAAATTAATGGTTTATACTGTATAAAGTTTTAAACGTTTTAAATAAGTGTTTTATTGTACTAAAAAAATATGATTTTTTTCTTTGAACATGTTTCTTACATTTGAATCGTACATCGAAAAATAGTAAAAAATAATAATGAAAATCTGCAAGCGTGTAGGTAGGTACAAATGGCGACCTTATCGCTTACTGCAGTTACTGCCCGCCAACCTTCAAATGAACAGAATAGGGGACTAGGGGACAAGACCCATTTTATTGTAAACATACCAATTGTAACAGATTAAAAATATTTATCGTTTTTACTATAATTAGAAAAGAAACATCACATTCGGACGGAAATAGACTTCAATTATTTATATACCTACACTTTATCGTACACCAAGTTAATGAACAAAATAGGTAGTTTAATAGTAATATTAAAGTAAGGTTTTATGTCATTTAGGTATTATATATTATGTCACTTTTGTATACGATTTATGCCCAAGAAAAAATACAGTGGTATTATAATATCATAATCCATAATAGATAGATATCGTCATTATCACAATTTTCATATAAACTAGCTATCTATATATTTTTGTCTAATAGATAAAAAAACATAACACAACGATAAGAACCAAGTCCTACATATTATTTCGATTTCAGAACACGAATGTCCCCTTCTTGTAAATCTCACCTAGATCATTCAGCGGTCAATTAGTGGGTACATACGACAAACACGTCGTAAATTAAGTGCCACACAGACACACTTGATGAGATAGAGTAAACAGTATATTCGTGTGGAGAGCACTTGTACCCAATAAGGGTTTGTGATTGAACGCTTGTCCCGATTGTTTGCCGATGGGACGATGTTTGATGTCGTACTGTATTTGCTTTCGTGCGAAGGCGATGTTCTTACTCTGTACGTCATGTAACCAGACATATGTATTTATATTTTTTAAATTAGAATACGATGTCATTGTTTTTTTTATTAGGTTTTCATTTTGTGCCATCTACAAGCATGATGGCACTTGACGCAAAGAGTTCAAGTTTAAAGCTATGACTATAAATTTAAAAATGGAACCATTCGAATTTGTTTAAAAAATCGATTCGAGACATGATTTCCATGAGGCGCTCGACATTTGATCAGGCGAGATATAATCTGTGTGGGATGTAAATGCAAAGAGCTACCTACAAATATAGTGTTATTTCACTGCGATTATTTCAACTGCAATATAAAAATGTAATGATTTTGTTTATTCCTAATCGCATTTGAAACCTAAGTAGCGTGTACTTGCTTAAATTCTTTATTTATGTAAGAATTTTTAATAAAAACTTGGCGTTTCCATAATATTTTTATAGTCAACTGACTGTCATGTAGTTACATGTCGTAAGAGGAATAATTTTGACTTGTACACTTAAATATTTTACGCTTGAATTCCATCTCTACAAAGCACTCAACTAATATAATTCTCTGGAATAAACAGAACAATTGTAAATAGTACCCATACACATTTATCCACTGTTTAGAACTTTCTAGACGCATCATCATGTTTGTTCAAAGCGGAGTGCACAAAGTACCCAACTTTAAATTCTTTGCCGTTACTAAAAGACCCCTAATCGACTGCGCGTTTCCACTTTACTGTATAACGTTGATAGATGCAGAGGGGCGGGGTGCAGGTCTTGATAAATTGGACGTTCGTCTTCAAGAATATCAGTTGGACAAACACACGGGCGAGCGGGTGCCGTGGGGGGTATGGGGAGGGGGATGTTTACTACGCTCAAGGGAGGTGAGCGGAGAAATGAAATTGGCAGATATTTCGGTGATGTGTCACACACGTGTAGGTAAAGCTTGGCTTGCAATGAAAGTTTTGCGAGGTTTTTCTACTTTCGACACGGCTGGAATAAAGTAAAAGGCGAATTGTGTATACGTACATACATGTTACGTTTACGTTGGCATAAAGAACCCTTTTCTTGCCCTAGCAAAAAATGTATTACGCAAATAAAACATAACAAATATGAATGTTCAATCTAGGCCCGCGAGATGCTTTTAGACTCTTACACATAAAAAGAACACAATTCGCACAACATACAACCGAGTCATATAATTTGACGACATCTTTTGGTTCCCACAATGACATAAATACACTTTTTCCAAAACTACTGAATTACGCGATCTTAAGCTCGAATAAATTTCTTGCCTCACAACCAAGCACGAATCCATCAACTAAATTAATCTCCACAATCAGTTTTGCGATAAACATCGCAGGAAGATCAACAATAACATTTTCTATATAAAATAGTTTGCAACAATGTCTGTGTTTTCGACAAAGCAAGGGCAACGCTAGCCAAGCATAATGGCCGTGTTTGTCGCAGCCGAGTGAGATTGTTCTCCAACTTTGACGAATATATTCGATAAAACACCGATAAAACTATACAGGAATATATGTGGCGGAAACTCAGCTTACAGCCAAGATATGAATTAACTTTCTGCTCTACATAGAAGTAAAGATAAGGGCGTGATGTTTATGCGGAGACCGACCGTCTTAATAACTTACTCAATTCTTAGTATTAACTGGAAACTGCGGCTTTTTATATACTCGGTTTGATTTAAATGGTACATTGACCTTATTAGGGCTAATTTAAGTAAGTTTTTTTTATAAACTTTGAGATATAAAGCAAACAAAACAATAATCATCCGAAATGAATAGTCATGTACATAGGTACATATACATATTGGTATATTGAGTACCTATTAAGACACAATTGACTTTTAAAAAAATTAACTTTATCTGGACATCATAGCGCTTATCTTGAGTGAGGTAGTTAATAGGTATAGGAAGAAGAATATAATGTAAATAGAATGAAATATTAATTATTAAAATTTATTAAACATTTACAACATCATTTCTTGATAACAGCTTTAAATAAAACACTTTTTATTTTTGGTTTTGTTTTACACAATTTATTTTTGAATGATGAAAAAGCTAGCAGAAAAGCATCAAAACACAAAGCAAAGGATAAAATTAAAAATATTAAACTTGTCTAATGTATTTTTTTTCGTACTACTTCTTGCCATTAAAAAAAACATAAAATACCTACATAATGTCAAAAACACAAAATGTAATAATGACACAATACTAAAACAACGCACCCAGACATAGATCAATGCATTATTCAAATAAAACCTCGACGTGAATATACACGCGAAATGAAAAATGCAAAATACATGCAAAGTACATTATGCAACCAAAGAAAATCAATGCGAACATAAATTAACCTTCAATTTTACACACAAATATTGTTTGATATTTTTCATACGGAATGTACCTTTTTTTTTTATTCTATATTTCTCTTATGAACGCTCTCTGTGTAGGTTTATGAAACTCTCGTAACAGAACCTCCATGCCAGCACATCACAAAAAGTCATTCAATTAACAGAACGAAGTATGAAAGCGACGATAGGCAGTCTCACAAGAACAATATAGTAATAGCACTTAATATCCGAATGGGCAGGTTCGTGTCCATCTACGGCAGGCATAATTTCAAAACTCCAGCTCACAAACCGTTTGACAATCAAATCGTATGCTGTACTCGGGCTCATTTCCTTTTTGCTACGTAGAACGTTGTTCATTTGCATAAATTTACCTATTGTTATTCTGTACGGCTTCCATCTTCGCGGAGACGAACAAGATCTCTGAATATTCGTATAGACGAGGAAATTTGTTTCTACTGTACGACAGAGTCGGCCGTATCGGAAACGAGTTAAATAACGTGCCTCTTTTGTTTTGTTTTAAAGCCCCGAGCAAAATAACAAGCCGGCGGAATATTGATGAGGCCCGTAGGTGGATTACGCTCCCAGTAGATTGTTTTGATATTTATGATATTGGCGTACACTGTGTTCGGTATTGGGTTCTGTTTGTGAATATTTATTCTCTGGCTATTTACTTACACAAGTCTAGAGAAATATGCGTTGAATAAAATAATGAATGTATTCATTACAAAGACTGCAATAACGCGTGTACGTTCGTAAAAGAATATTGTGGGAAAGTATATTGCCGACTAAGGGAAGGTAAAATATTCGTCTGGTCAGACAATATATGAAGCAAGTAAACCAAGAAAATGAATGTAATAAACGGTCCTTTGTAGGTTAAAGATAAGTCAAGGGTAAAAATAAAAGACAAGGTCTAAATCTGAATTCATATCATGCCTTATCTGAACGGTTTCCGAACGGATAAATTCGAACGCGTGAGGGAAAAGGAACGTGCATCTGCGGCCAAAGGATCTCATTTTCTTTACAACTTCAATTCCTATGTTATCCCGACTTGATAGGTTTTCTCTTTGAGATTTATTAAAAGGATAAATTGACTTGTCGTATCTAAAAATATTTATTCGATTTATATACACAGAAGACAAAAGAACTCAGCCATTGTTCATCGAAATAATATACATTTAGTTTTATACGTTAGTAGATGGCTTAAAACACAATAGCTTCGTAGTATTTCGGACGAAACATCGACAAGTTAATGAAAGGCATTTGAATGTAACGGACTTGAGCAAGTTTCCTCCGGGGTCCGATAATGGTCTCCATTACGTGTCTGTATAGCAAGTGGTACTGACATGTTTCGCAGTATTGACCTGCCACGAAGCCATGCTGTTCGTGTATGATATATCATGTAGAAATAGAAATTACGTATAGAAGACAACACGTGGTATTCTTGCGAAATTCATACGTGAACGTTAGTTTTGATTCAGATCTAAAAAAGTGAATCTTATGTAGTTTCTACCCATCGAGTTTTTTTAGTTATTTATATTAAGAATACAACCGTATATTGGTAGTTAAACTGCTTTATATCAAAATGTTTAGGATAATTAACAGACAAGTATGTAAGATAGAAATAATAGTACATAGAGTTATCAATGCTAATAAATTTTTCCGTAGTTGTCAATTACATAAGAGAAAACAAAGAGTAGTAACTAAGTGTACTAATTGATTTGTGATATATTGCTATAAAAATGGCGATAAGCAATAGTATTCCTAAGAAGATACAGAAAAAGGGCGCGGAGCCATTCCGGTACAAACAGCCGCCCGTGGCATTCGCCCGAGAGGTGGCCATTTGGCCCGCGTTCTCTTGGATACTTCACCGCCTCCGTTTCGTATAAACCGAGTACAGTTTTCAGCCAGAGTCGAGAACAGCATTTTAGCCGGGCGTCGTAAAGCGAAGGATCTGGAGCATTCTCGAAACCCGTTGCCGAGCGACTTTCAGCGACATCTAAATTCAAATTTTTCCTTCCACTACCAGCGAGACCTTACGACTTTTCTATCTGCATAAAACGAGATGAAATTCGTTTTGTTAAATAAAAATTTTCTCTATATTCATAGACATTTTAAAATTCACGTAGGTAAACAACCTTTTGTCGCAAATAAACAGAAGAAAATATTCTTTGCGGAATAAAATTCATTTTTCCTAATAATATGTGTCCAGTCTCTACTTACGATATATGAAGATGATAATATACCATTATATTATAAATAAAAATGGTTGATAGCAAATAAATCTTTGTTTATTTTTTTATTTATAAATCTATTGTAAATAATAGAATGTTAAAAATAATTACTGTTAATTATAATGTCAGCTGACGCAAGACTTATTACTAGTTTACTCACTTTGTGAATCGAATGTATACGTAGAGCAGCCTTCTGCCTTAGCAATTACAATTTATGCAGCGTTAGATACAAACTTTAGAATAAATATAAAACTTGCTTCTTTAATCACGTACAGACTACATTTTCAGATATGCACAAAGCTCGTTTGTATTAAACCATACTATTTACATTTAAATACAGCATTTCTTATACGACAATAAATATAAAATTTACTTAATCGATTTTAATTAATAGCTGCGTTCAGTATCACTATCTAGAATTAATTTCACATCATATTACCCTACAAAATGATATAACCTGTTTAATGTAAACAAATGTTATCGTTTTATGTGCGCAATAATTTGTCGGGTTATATATAAAGGCTGTATGGTAGGTACCTATCAATGACATTGTCAAGTAAATATGCCCCTCAACTGCCAATGAAACATTCATAGAGCCTACAAAATGCAGGCCACTTTGTACTCGCCGACTAATTAAAATACAACATTGTAACATAAAGCCACTGAACCACGCGAACGGACATTTAATATAAGGCTAATGTATTAATTAACGTCACAAAATGTCTGCGATTTCGGAGTGCACTTAACTCAATGGACATGTATTAAACATTAAATATTCCTCTTCATATATTGGGTACTAATTGTACGTAATTTATTCGCTATAAAAAATATGCTACATTTAAGGTATTTGCAGGAATTTCACTTGCTATATTCTCAGAAAGTAGTGCAAGTGCTATTTAATATCCCAAAAACTTAGGATATTTCCGTATAATACAGTAATATAGTAGGCGTCATATAATTTCACGACGAAAATCTCGTCCACTTTTTCTTGTGGCAAATCTCTGAAGTTTCCAAGCTAAAGCATTGTGAATAGACCCGTAAAACAACGAACAACCATTCATTTAGGGTTCTCCAAGTTACGTCAGCGGCTTATGAATAAAGAGGGATCGGCGCCGGAAAAATAAAGGGGGTTATCCAAAGAAAAAGTTTTTTTTTTGCGTAAAAAACGTCGACTAAGCGGTGGATTATCGTCCATTCGCTGACAAGAGTTTTGTGGAACTCGCGGTCTCCTTCCACGGACAAGCTTTTTATTATCGCTTACTGAAAATGTTAGAGAATATCCGGATAAGAAAAACAATTATCACCGAGCTCCTTTCTTAGGGCGTACACTTGACATTTTTGAAATCATGACGATAATATTAAGTAGATAAGTATGGAAGGCCATTTCCTGGTGGAGCGGGAGTGGTCGTTTTATAAATATTGATGTAGGCTTGTGGCGCCAACATTATTTGGAAATGTGACTTCATAACCAGTCAAGTACACAAAGCAGCGTCCATAGGCGCAACTTAAGGGATATTTAAATGTAAACTATGATACTACGCATTCGTGTAAGAATATGCTGTGCATGATTTAAAAAATACGTTGGTGTGTAAACAGTCGTAATAAATAAGCTGAGGAAGGCAGTTGGAGGTACGGTTCTCACGAAAATACATTCGAGCCGGATGACTTTATAATTATTTTCTACATGTGGCCGTGCGATTTGTTCCGGTACATTAGCGTTGCCCGGAGAGCCGGGACAAAATCCCGGGCGAGTAACGAGATCTCCGCCTCAGCGTGAAATTGTGAAATTACCGGGTTGGTTAAAGTCGAACGCTGGTACGAAATAATTAGGTCCTGGACATTTTTGTTACGAAAAAAAACATTGCATAATTAAAATTAACACATCCAAGTTAAGCTTTGGTTATGATTGAAATGAAATAATATTTAATGAGTCTATAAAAATAATTATAAGGTTTGCGATACAAGCGTTTTCTATTCGCCTAGCATTGCCAGTGTATTGCATTTAAGACATAATAACTTGAAATTGCTGACGATTTAATATTCCTTTATAATTTAATTTTGTATGTCTCTGTTGTTACGTTTCGTTTCACTGATTATAACTGATGAATAAAACATTCCTGATACAACTTAATATGCATCTTATGAATTTAAAGACAAGTAGCTAATGTATTTGTATTATCCAAAAACATATTAGATTTAAAATATATTATGTTTAATGTTACTAGAAAATCTGAGTATTTTAATAATCTTCGTTTTCTTCATTTCTATATAAGAAAAGGATAACATTTAATTATTTATACAATTTTTTTTTTTTTTAATTTGAAGCTATTTCTATGACACAAAAGCTGGTTTAGTTGAGTTTGATATATGACACTAATTTCTTGGAAAAAGCGAGTTAGTTTAGTATAGGTACTGAATAAAATTTTCAAGGAAAACGCAAATTCAGCGCAAGTAGGTTTTGAAGTTACGCAAAGGAAACGTTGTTGGCTGAAAGTTCGAGATAATGCCCTCGCTTCGTCGAGACCTTCGCCAATGTTCTGAGAAATTTTGCCTTCAGATAAAAGAAAATGTCTTAAACTGTGGAATATTACCGCCAAGAGTATATATTTCTACACAGATAGGAAAATATAAAACTGAGAGCTTGCCTACTTTTAGCGAAGAGGCTAAATTAGAGCATATGAAAATGTAGATGTGTAAGTACCTATTTTTTATTATTAAGATTCATATTTTGATTTCGTTTTTGTTACATATCAGCTATGAGCTATGGCATAAGATCAGGTTGATTTAGGTTGCAGGTAACTTATTGATTTTTGAAAAAAAAAAATTTTTATTTTTTTATGTAGATATGATAGTAGTTTACCAATAGCCGAGTGATCTGAGACACTGTATTTTGTTAATAGAATAAATATTTAGGTTGGACTACAAAACACGACATTTTTTGCATTATCTAGTTTTATAAACATTTTTTTAATAAATGATATAGGTACATATAGGTACCTACCTATAATTGTTTATAGGTGTATATATTTATAATTGTATGTATATTTATATTCACCGATAAATTTAACTGTATCGTCACTATTTATAATATAAAATACAATTATCCTGTTATCATTTAAAAAAAAAAACTCTCTCCATTAATCGAAACAGCACCTAAACTACCAAACATCAAGACAAACACGCATTCTTCAGTAATACTTTAGTAAATATCTGAGTTTATATCGAAACAAACATCCATCAATATAAAATAAACGCCGAGAGAATATTCCGCTTTTAAGATCCTTATCTTGAAAGCTGAAAGCGATTTAATTAAGTAAAGGAGTGGGAGTGTCTTACATAACTCCAACAAAGACTATTTTACCTACCTACTGATTAAACGCAAAATACCTACTAGTTCGCAGCGAATATTACGGGATTAGTTTAGTTATGCTGAACTTGGGATAGTTGAGGAATTAGTAACAATTACTAAGATATGTCGTTAAAAAAACGTACCTACAAGAATAAAATATTATGTCTAAGAATATTCCTAGTGAAAATTTTAATCTTAGGAGTATTTACAATATTTCTATTACGAGTAAAGTCGCAAAGAATTAAATCTGAGAAAACTGTACTAACAGACAAACGTGCCCTAGGCTTAAAATATGCAAATAATATGAAGCATACCTAAGGCTTGGAAAACTGGTGGTCCATGGCGCCTGAAGGTGGCCTAAGGCCCGCAATGGAATTGACATCCACAGCTATTGTCCTGCCAGTCACAGACTGTCAACTTCCTTTTAAAATATAACGTGGGTGCTGCATTACAAGTTCGATATCATGTGTCACATATTAAATAAGCTATTAAAAAAAAAAAAACGGTCGCCGCAGCCACAGAGAAGTCGTATTCATAACAACTTTTACGTGGACCAATTCAGTTTAAAATGTATCGCTTATTCATTGTGCTATGTCTCTAATATACGTGCCGAATAAAAGTAAAATTGTTAGGAGTTACAAATAAAAGTATTTGTTTTATTAGGAGATTATAATTCGAACGATTTATTAATGTACCTACCTTTATAACATTTAAAAGCACAAATCCTCTCTTAAACATAAGATCAATTGTAAAACCTTTCAGAAAAGCTTTTCATACCTTGACGTTTTTTATTCAAAGTCAAAGTCAAAGTCAAATTATCTTTATTGAAATAGACTTTTACAAGTTCTTTTGAATCGTCAATTTTACACTTTTTAATATTTTTTAAAACTATTAAACTATTGCCGCTTCGAAACGTGTTATAGCTGTGGAGAAGAAACGGCAAGAAACTCCCTCAGCAACACGAAATGTCAATTAAAAAAAAATTTTAGAAAATCGCATATTTTTTTTAATAAACAGTTTCAATTTTACATGATAAATTATTAACTCTAGTATCTTAATTGTCTTAAGTGATTTTAATTTAGCAAACATTGACTTCAAAATAAACCTAGGTGAAACAATAGGAACAAAATTGCAGATTTTGTAGTCCTCATTTCCACCTTTTCTTTCACACCATTATTCCTTTTACGGACATTAATTACCCCCAATTAAAATTTAATTCTAGGCGTATATTCATTTATATTGTCCATTTTGTATCATCCAAATTGAATTTATTTATACATACAATAAAGTATTTATAAATAAATTCAATGAGTTGAATAAATGAATCCATTGAGAAACAAGCAAGCTTTCAAACTGATAAAAAACATTGACACTCAAGCGCAAAACACAGATGTCCATTTCAATTTCTTCAAGTGTCCAATATAGGAGTGCTATTTGTCCTGCACTTACCTTCAAATCTAAATGAAAATGTAGTCACAAAAAGGAAAATAATTGAATGCTAAAACAGGTCCTTAATTTTGCATCATCTCCGACATTTACCAAGCTTATTTTATACCGGAGCATATCAAAGACATTATACCAGACAGAGATGGCCTTATCAAAATTCAATATCTTTATTTTGTGTTGGAAAAGGACGGTGCACTCATAGCGCGACTAATCTCGAAGGAACAATGTTGCGTCTCAATCCAAAACAATTTACTGAGGAAGGTATTAAGAGCTAACATTGAGCGCTATAAAATAAACTCTAAGCCGCCCGGTTAAGGATTATTTTAGATTACAACTTGTACTATCTTTATGTTGTTTTTAATAACTAAAAGTGGATCTCATTCCATATAAGCTGCTCCTTACAATGTAAGCGTCAGCATTAATCGACGAGTCGAAATGCCGCCGGGCTGAACATTTGCGAGAATGTTTCTTACACGGCGTAATTACCACGCTAATATCATTGATAAAAAAATAATTTTAACCTTATAATAAGGTTTCAAGGCTACCTACCACAGAGCATTTTTTTAAATTTATCATCGCTAATTAAAATCTCATTTTAAGTTAACTTTCTACATTATAAAACGGTTACATTTGATCTTATTTTTGGGGCTAAATAATTATACTGGTTACACTTAATTCTACTTAAACGCCATTTTAGCAGCATTAAATAAATATAAAATGATTATGGGCATCAGAAGTTGTATATGTCTCAATGAACTTAGAACATTCGTGTAAAGTTACTTAATTAAAATAACAATAGTACAGTCATAGAGAAAACTTGCGCGAGTCCACATCAGCGAGCGGGGATAGTTGAATAAATCAAGCGGCGCGGTGGTCGTGCCCCGCCCCTCCCGACTCGCTCCCAAAATGGCCGACTCACAACACAAGTGAGTTCTTTTTTTACTCCGACGAAGTGGCCGAGCCATTTTGTCGCATCGGTTTTTTTCCCAATTCTCTTGCGTCAGCTAACACCGCTCCACGATTTCTGGTTGTTAAATTAAGTTACTGTAATTTGAATTGATGTTTACGTGACCAGTCGGAAGAATGCTCCTCGTTTTCGAAATTATGTAGGTTGCATATTTCTCGGAATGTAAGCGTTTTGGAGTGATTCCAAGTACATCGGTTCATGGTTTCACAGATTGTGTTTTGGTATAACATTTAACCGGTAAGTAATGTTTCACATAAATGAATATGTCAATTAGCTACGCATAAAAAATATGAGTATGAGTCAGCAAAATACTCTAATTAAAATGCAATAAATTTCGTTTTAATGTATGCTGAAAAAACAAAAGAGAAACTATATATGTACATCTCTACACGCCAACATAGCTTTAAGAACTCCTTAATCTTTTGAAAGGATAATATTTGAATTTACTCTGTACAAGTCGTCTTGTTCCATCTTTATGATATTAGGTTAAGTTCGCTCCGAAAGGATTAAGGCGGCTCTTAATTCAACGCTCCCGGGCCGAAATAAATTTAACGTTTTGAGAAGCTTATGAAGAAAAACTTGAGATGTACGGACGGATAAGCTCTCTCGAAATTTAATATGCCGCCGTTTATATCGGGATGGATGAAATATGTTATCTACAAAAATAAAAGAACATAAATAGGAATTAAGGGAAGCGAATAATGAACGCGAGTGTACACAACATTGTTGGTTTTCGCAATGCGAAACAAGATTTTAAATACGCGCGGATACATCAGAAAGCTCCGAACGTTTACGTTGGATTTGACCTTTCAGTGTACATCGGGCTTTAAAATTCAGCTGCATTTTATGCGTCAGAACATATCCGCCAACGATTTAATTGCTGCGCGAAATTTACGCGAGCTTCAGAATAATTCGCTCACAATACATGTATGTGGTACGTAGGTACTCGTATACAACACGGCACGTACGCATAAGGCCCCCGAAGCGGAGATACGCAGTAATTGGAACGTATCTCTCGATATTTTATTTTATTTTCCGCCTCAATTTTATTTTATTTCCGCGGCGCGGAACGCCTCTAGCTGAATGGAAGGTAATTGTAGGCTACGCGGCGAAGGGTTCGCTTTAGGGAATAATTGTGCGAATATAGCAGAGCCTCTGGGAGTGTTTAATGTGAGGCCATGGCGGAGCGGCGTTTTACTGGGCCTGCGCGTTATGCTTAATGCTGGACCAAGGACGAAAATTATCTCAGTAACGAGTTTCGTAAAAGCGGCGATGGCAACTAATGAGGCTATTGGGCCCTCTGACTTGTTGTGTGAATATTTTTATAGGACATAACTTTAATTTTGAGAGCGGACGATTAATTTTAACGTTTATGTTAGATGCTGCGTTAGTACACGAGCCAAAGTGCTCTCGATGGCAAATGCTAAAAGCGGAAGGGTCTGCGCTTAAGATGGGTAAAAGCGTACTCACCGATCCTGGGGCACAGCCGGTGTCATATGGGACTTTAACCTCGGACACACTACACATCACTGAATATTTAAAATAATGAAAAGCCCGGACATCGGTCCCGGGGCGTTCCCTTTTAAAAATGCACTGCACTGGGAGGTTTTACTGCAGCCGTGCAGGTTGGTCGAACAGAAATTCTTAGAACAACGATAACAGTCTCGTAAAGGAGGTGGTTCCTCAAACATACCACTTGGAAATAAACATCGGCCAAAACGCGGCATCAAATGAAACACTCAGCCGAATTGTCTATTTCTACATTGCACCATTTCACCCGCAAACGTAAACCCGAGGCATATCCACGCGTAAAAACATATTGATAGTATCTACGTACGTATACATATGTAAGTAGATCGTACAGCAAACCTATTAGTTTAACATAATTTTCAAATATATTATCTAAGATTATTGACGTATCGTTTATATACGGACCTCATTTAATTTTATATTATAACAATTTATCACGATTTAATTTTCGTCAACTCATTATAAAAAATATTTAAAATCGTAATCCGTATTATAATGCTAATGTAAATTCAGATTATCAATCCTAAATTGCTCAAGCTAAAAATGAATTCCGTAATGCCATTTATTTTTTTTAAAAGGTGAACAACCCGTAATGAAAAAGGACGCTTAAATATTCAATGCGATAATTTTTCCCGAGAATTGTGAATGTAAATTAGGTTCAGAGCAGTAATTAGGTCAGACTCCAATCTTTTTTCCAACGCAGTATACCGTCGTCCATCTAATTAATTCTAATTAGTCCGCGGTGGGGACTGTATAGAGCTATGAGGAAGTAGGTGTAATAACAGGGGATCGGAAAAACGTCAACGTACCGTAACGTTAATTTAATTCCGCCCGGCCCAGGATTAGACCCCGGCCTGCGCCATTTGAATAATTTCCACATTGAATCAAAAATGTTTTATAGTTGTCTCTTGATTGCGTATATGTACAAGATAATGTCTGGTTTTATACTTACAAATTGTGTTAAATTGAGGGGAGATTTTTCACGTTTATTGAGGAAAATGTACTGTGTTTTTGCTATCTATTTATTTTGTGACTTATATATTTGCATAAAAGATAATAAGAATGTTAAACATCGCCTTATATTGTAATACCCAAAATAATTCAAGGAATATTTTGTAGTGTTAAAACAATACATTTTAATTAAGAGCTAACTTAGAGCTCGTAAAATGTAGTTTATCGGTGCTCATTTTCAACGAGGTATCATAATATTGGAAACAATATAATTAAATTGCCGTACTACGTCTTATGGCTATTTACTTTCTAGTTTATATACGAAAGTTCTAGAGTCTAGACCGTTGACACATTCCTCAAGTGATAGGGACTAACACTATCATCAGAACGATGAAGAATATTCCACCCCACATTGTAATACGAATCTTTCATCGAATTGGGATCACTGTGCGGGACAAATTATTTTTGCATAATTGAATTGATTCGTCGTTTGGATGCAAATGCGGCCAGATATTTTCACAAATGGTTTTTAAGGAACTGCAGCCCGTTGAGGGATATCTGTTATTGCTTTCGCGAAGCTCACTGATTGGCCTTGTTTATTTGTACGACGTCGAATGCACGTTTTTATAATTTCGATGTTATCTTGCTAAGGCATTTTTACGGAAAGCGCTGCATATTCAAAAAAAATGTTCTGCTTCGTTATTAGATCTATATCATTTTAATATAGTTGTTGAGTTTTATGAAGGAGCTTGTGATATTAATATTAATATTTTCCTTTAAAATCCGAAATTTATTTAAATTTACTTATTCGTATATAGTTTAAAAATATGATAATATTAAAATTTACTTAGTGAATATTATTTTTCAGTATTAAATATTATACAATAAATGACCACTATCGAAATCCAAGTTCAGCGACCGCTAAGCTTTATTTACGCTTGTACATCGAGTATCATGGAATCAAAATATCTATGAAGACATGTTCTAACTATGGGAACTTTTGACCACGTCATTGTATATTCAAATCGTGTCATAGGCCATAGGTACACGGGCACACGCAATGAATGACAAACAGATCGACAGCGGAATAACAACTAGTAAGGGTTGTTCGTTGAAGGACTCCATGAGCCAGCAATCGTTACGAGGAGAGTTATTTGACAGGGTCTGACTAAACGAAATAATACAAGAAAATTAGAAGCTTCTACGTTGAATTTATTATTGAATTTAATATATTTTATACCATTATTTTTTCAATAAGAAACATTAATAAGGCAGTTATCTCATATGATATTCAATATGAATAAAAATAATTACCACAACAGCAAATATTTAGTTTGTTTTCTCGGAATGTTATTCTATTTTCAATCCAAATTAATTAACTAGACGTTTTACTAATTATAATTTTAAATCAACAAAAAACTAATTGAGCAATTAGGTGTAATGTTTTTAAAATTGTAATACAATATTTAATATTACAGGCGTCATATAAGGCAGCATTTGAAAATCGAGCAGGCGTCGACAGCGATTGATAAACGGTGAGCAAACGCGGGCTGACTCACAAATATTGGATCGTACGTTGCCTGAGTGCTGCAAAGAAGAAGTAGAAGCGGTAAAGGAAACGCTTATGACTGTGTAGTACCTAAATATACAATTTTTGTCTTAATTTATCCTTTCAAATTCTTTTATTAGACCTAATTATATTTTATTCGAAGTATTCATTCATCGTTTACTACTCCCAATATGTTCATGGGATTGCATTCATTTTTGTAAAATAAAAAGCATAAGAAAAAATCTTGTTTGTTTATAAATTTGGAAAACATATTTACTTTTGGGTAAAAGCTTTAAAATGTAGATCTTAAAAAACTATTTTCCTATAATAAAATTTAATTGGACTGATATCATCTGTTTTATTTCTGTATACCTAATGTAATTTAACCTATCGATTTTAATGTTTTTTGCTATCGAATTTTTACTTATCGTTTTCACACTTGCCAATAAATAGAATTTCAATTCTTCAAATACGTGTGTACATGCCTACCTACTGTTATATTTACATAATGCTCTGTTATTTCCTTTCCTTGCATACTATCATTCCTAACTACTACACATGTCGGCCTCTTCCAATCCCTCCAGTCAGTCTGTCCGTTTTAAATTATTCCTAACCCAGAACCTACGCTAGACGGCTCTATCATAATTAATCCTTGTATTTTTTTAAAACTAAATCACGAAAGACATCCTAACGTACTATCGCAACATTTGATAATGCAACATACTTCTTATTAAAAGTTAAAACATAACTTTAAAATGTCTAAATTAATGTAACATAAACTCTTATCGCAAGCCATCGTGCAATTTAATACTCTATATCTTTGTTAACTGCCTGAAGTAACTTATCTTACAAAGGCGTTAGTTTTTTTGTTAAAAAAATTAAGTTAGATAATACTAAACAAAAACAGTATTTTATCGAAATTTCGGTATACTCATTAAAGTATAGGCGTGAAATATACTTATGAAATCGAGTGACGCTTGTGACTTAGCCCCCAACCCCAACCTGCCTTCCATTACGTGGAATTTTTACGTAAGCGACGCTAAGCTCGCGCCACCTCCGCCCGAGGAAATTTATTTTGAAAGCATTTATACATCATCTTTTATACATAACATGTTATATACATACACTGACCATTTTTATCTGTGGAAGTATAAATTGTTATTATTTTTCTGTTTTTTTAAGTTTTTTTTTTGACAGATACATTACGCTTATAAATAATGTTTATGATTTTACAGAACTTACGAATAAATGTGAATACCTACTTACCTAGCAGTAACACGTACCTAATCCAAAACCTACATAGAGGTACAAGACTTATATAGTTAGTAACAAAGGCAACAAGCCACTTTTGGTCTCAAAACTTGCGCAAAAGATAGTTGCGAATTACAATATGGAAATGGGACATGCCAGGTGCCTTTTTTAGCCGGATTATATGTTAAGACTATACTAAATAAATGGAAATTATAACCACACTTATTTAAATTGATTCCGTTTATGAATAGGTACGCCTTTGCGTTTAATGAAGGTAGAGCTTTAGTTCAATCAGTACCTACATACACCTAACTAATTAAAAACAAAATTCTAACTATTCTCATACTTATTTACTCACACGAATCACCCTAAAATAAACTGCCACATACAAGTAAATTTACAAACATAGGAGTAGGTATATCAGCCGAGTACTCACAGTAGGCGATGGTTATTTTTTTTAAGTAAATTAGAATAAATTACTACGGATCGTAAGTCTGAGGGTTTAGTGGAAGCACTGGCAGTCACGTAGTGGGAACGCGTCGGGCGCAGCGTCGCCGCCGCCAATCTAAATAATTGACCTGTTCGCTGTCCGTCCGCCTGTGAAAGTTCTTAACTCGGACAGGGAAACTGTTGAGATGACGTTCATACTCCATTTTTTAGAATTCTGACATCGTAATCCTGAGTTAATGGTTTTGGATGTAGATACATCCAAATTGTAGATACCCAAATTGTAATAAGTTACAGATTGATTATTAATTAATAAATTTAATTAATTATCGTACGTAATTTTCTAAATAAAAATATATTAGACTAGCTCATTGGCTCTACGCCATAAGTAAGCGCGTGTAATCAAGAGGTTGCGGCTTAGATTGTCAGCTTGGAAAAGGTTATTGTATTTTGCTGTTGCGGCGTTCTCTGTAACAGCACAGAGATAAATGGCAAGATATTAGCCGCTTATTACAGGGCTTAGTTTCTGATTTAGTGCTGAAAAATCGTGGGTGTCGAATTACACCTCTGATATCCTATTGGCGTCACAAGCGTGGGTAAATTAATAGGTATTCAGATTGCTGAAAGCACTAAGCCGTATAGTTTTCGTTTGCTATTGCTAAGATAAGATTTTACTATTTTTATTTAATATGCTTTATTGTGCACTACATACATAAATAAAAATTAAATTAAAGGTACCTTATAAACTATTGTGCCACAAAGGGCGGTCTTGTCGCTATTTGCGATCTCTTCCAGACTACCCAGAAAAAAAAAAGTATATAAAAGGGGTGGTCATGGAAATTAATTAAAATAATAATAATAAAAATACACAATAAACAAAAAAAAAGCATTAATAAAAAAAATAATAATAATTAAAACTAAATACACAAATATATTTTTAAATTAAAAAGATTATGAGTAGTGTGCTTTAAGCCTAGACTTAAAAGTAGACAAGGATTTTGCTTGCCTTATAGATAGAGGAAGTTCGTTCCACAAGCGAGCAGCATGGACTGAAAACGAATTACCAAGAAAAGAGGAATTATGCTTGGGAATCTCTAATGACAATTCTCTAGTGATCTAAGCGGTCGTGCATGGGTATCGCTTAGGAAATGGAATCGTTCCTTCAGGTAGGAGGGGGAAGAAGGAAGGAAAAGAATACGATAAAGAAGAGAGAGAATACGAGTATTTCGGCGAAGGCGAATAGGTAGCCACTTGAGTTTAATTCGAAATTCAGAGACGTGGTCATATTTGCGAAGTCCAAATATGAACCTAATGCAAAAATTCTGGAGTCGCTCAAGTTTTTCAAATTGGGCCTCGGTCAGATCGAGATAGCTAGCATCACCATAATCAAGGACAGGTAAAAGGAGAGACTGAGCAAGTGCAATTTTGGTGGGAATAGGTAGGAAATTCCGAAGTCTTCTCAAGGACCCCGCTGCAGCAAATAACTTTTACTATTGTACCAAGCTAGCAAAGTAGGGAATTGACTGCATACGACAAAACGCTCGGATACGATTAACTGCATAATATTCAATATTTAGTAATAAAAAAAGATAAAAAATATCTTAACGAATTACTACAATATCGAAAAGAGGTGATGAGTAGAATCAACTGCTATAAACTCTCTCAATTGTAGAGAAGGCCCGTACCCAGCAGTGGGTCGTATTCGTATATGGGCTGATAATGATGATAATGATAAATTTTGCTATAGAGCAAAAAAAAACTATTACTAAAGAAAAACACGCCATTGCTATTACGAGGTACATATACATCACAAAACGTTACCTACGTTAAAAAAAATATTCAGTTGAAGTCCTTTCTACGACATTCCGATTTCTATATAACAGTAAAGGGTGGAAGTAAGAAGTAAAAAGAGGAAAAAAGTGTATTATTAGTCTTTTACCGAAATGGAATTGGAACATTTCGCGTAGCAAAATTCCAGCAAATACGTACTTCGCTTTACTTAGCTGGGAGCAACATCATATTTTTGATATTTTACCAACCCAACTTAATAGCATTTATACAGAGAAAAATATAAAATGTTTTTGTGATATTGGGTATTTTATCTGTGAAGCTGCAAGGAGTATGTACTGGCTTTTACCTGATATTAGTTTGCTTACTAAGTTCGCTGTGTTTAATACATTTAGCTTCATTACTGGAGTAATTGCACTTTATAAGGTTTTGATCCCATTCCCTACGGATAACTACTTATGTAACACGCGATTTCTAGTAATATAGAGTAATATTGGTAAATAAATTTATATGCATCGTGAGTAAATATACTTTATTCGTTCCGCTCGTTACTAAATATCATGATATTAAACCTTTTTCCAAACCTTTTCCAATAAATAATAAGCAGGTGCCATTCGAGCGTAAGATATTATCCAATTTGATTGGACGGTTCTAATCAAATTTCCCCAATTCTATTTTGTTGTAATCACGCATAACTGAACATCAAAAGTATTCTTTATGACGTAACAAAGCCGTTAATAATCCCACCAATCGGTGCCGGCCGTTTCAAAAATCGAACTGTCAGATGTCGATGCAATGAAGACTTTATACATTTTTATGTTTTCTTTGACGATGCCGCCAAGACGAATGAGGTTAGGGTAAAATAATAGTCAGCCTGCGGATGGCCCAGAGCTTCATTGTATAGCCATCCTGAGGGAAAAGTTACGACCGCGACAGGTGTGATGCCGAATTAACTTCTTATATAAAGTCGCTTTTTATACAACACCGACAGCTTAATGAGGCCAGGGGATCATGGTAATGAAACGCGAGCAGTCTTGGACTTTTCTTTCGACCTCCTTTACACTGTTAATTAAGATCTTCTCGGTGGATTACACAGATGTCTCAATATATGTCCGTCTAGGCGCAATAAGTGTAATACGTATCATTTATATGCGTGGTTTTATTTTTAATAACCGACGACCAACCTGCATGCTCTCGCACTTTACCTGTAACAAGAACGATAAGTTTAATTAAAACACTGATAGTTTTCATCGGTTTAAAAATGGAAAACTCGACACTCCCGAGTTGAACGTTCGGACGTGTGTGAAAACTTGTTTTTTTTTGGTATTGTGACATTTTTGAGTCCGTTATCTTGTGGTCGTTGACCTGTTTCAAAATAAACAAGAGTGGAGTGATCGAGACACCAGCCGTCTGTGAATATGGCATGACATGTTTCATTCAATCAAGACAGCGGATGCATTGTGGCGGAGGTCAGTGAACCCTCCCTGAAATAGACGGCTATGTATGTATACCTTCGCGGTATCAATATTCATGATTCTGTGATGGCAGGGAGTAACGTGCCGAGTATAGTTGTTGTGGGCGTAACACCTCAGCCGATACGGGAATGTGCCGATTGCACTTACAAATTATAAATGTATATAAAACCAAACAAACTTGATATGTAATCATGACCAAAAGCGAAAGTTATTATCCTGTTTCTAAATGCATTCATGCTACAAAAAATGTCGCTATTTTTACATACATACATAAACTCACTCTTGTATTCAATGATGGGGTAGGCAGATGTGCATTTCTACGCCCACATTTCGCCAAGTATGTATCAGACTCACGTAATAAGAGGCGAGCCTTTTGCCGCTTTTCGGGCACATTTCCAGGCTCCGTGCTACTACTGAGAATTTGCTAATGGAAAAACCCTGTAACACTTTGCCTGACCCGGGAATCGAACCCAGCAGCTCTAGATCGCACGGCACATACTTTTACCGCGAGACCACGAGGCAGTACTTTTTTTTATAATGTGCAAAAGGAATTATGAATGTAAAATTACACGTGGTGAATCCAAGAAAAAAACTAAAAATGTTATAATTTTATTTGTTTTTACAACCTTTTATTGTTATATTATGAAATAGCAACCGTGGAGATCTTATATTTAAATCCTGTAATATTGTAGTCCCTGCTGCTAGGTTTTGAACGAGAATCACCAGTATAATAAAAAGGAATATCATAAACACTGCTTATACCTACTTCATACAAGATAAACATATGTTTACTAAATTTACACCCTATTGAAGTAGGATTATTCCAATTTTGTAGCATTATGTTATATTCCAATGTATCTTTACGTTCTAAAGTATTACCTGAGTCTTTGCCTATGGTGTATTTGGTAAGAAGGGGTGGGAAACGGTTTGAAAAAATAAACAAAGTTTTCGCCCAGTTACTATTGAGCGTCATACTAAATTTGTGCCCTATTATAAGAGCTAAGAGTGTGGCTTTCATATTAATCTTGTGCTTACATTATCATTAAAATACTTTATGCAAGTCATTTGTAAGTTATTTGTCAACAGATGCCAATCAAGCCATATGGCATCCATCGGTGCATTAACACTAAGTAAACTCTATCATGAATGTATGTGACATTGAAATAAAACGCATTGTATACCTTATTACTTCCAAGAATTAGCGACACTCGTAAAATTGTTAAAATACTACGTCATATTCGCATAAATGCAACTCTTTCGGCGGGGTGTCTGAACCTGCTGATGTTAACTGCGATATTCATAGAAAACAACTGCGTTACGCCAAATTTATGTGTATTTAATGAATTTATCAGCTGCATCGGCTACAACAAGACTACATAAAAGTTAATTGTACTGCAATGTCATCACGGTTATAAAATTACCATTCATCGAGGCGCCAGATGTAGGTACGCCATTTTATTGCTCACGCGTAAATTGAAAACGCTCTAAGACAATTGCAACGTTATTGTTTTCATATTATTTATGGCTTTTTTTAATAATTTTGCGGCTGTGGAATTTAATTTATTTCCTGCCCTCAAGCATAAAAATGTTTTATTTTATTTACCAGGTCATGATAATCGACAATAGCCGTCAACACTAATATGTGTTTCGCCAAAGTTTGGCTTTATAATACTAGCTAGTGTGATGTGAAAAAAATGTACCATCGACCAAATACTAGAATCTAATTTAAAAAAAATATATCGTATCTAGACTATAGGACTTGCCTATAAAATAGACCAACTAAAATGAGTTTATATCACTAAACACTTACATATTAAAAGATTATAATTAAGCACAACGCATAAAGAATATCATTTGTATTTAAAGCCCTATAGATGAACTTAAAATGGTCTATCTGAACGTAGCATAATGACACTCTAATTTAAGTTCATTTAGATAACATAGCCGTGTCGCATGACAACAAATTCCTCGTGTAACTAAAGCCCCTGTAACTTACGTACATAAATTGCCGACTTAGTCAATTGGCTCAATTAATTTACATATTCATGTTTATAAACAAGAATGAGACTGAAAATGAACGTAATTTATTATTCTCACTTCGCCTTAATTTAACAGAAGTTATTTAAACACACTCGTGTATACCACGCATTACACGTGACTGGTCTACATAACTTTATGTCGGCCGGTGTTACTCTTAAAAAAATAAGAGAAAAATGCCTTGAGTCACGATTTAGCCTCAAGGTCTCACTCAAGGGCCGATTAAAGTTTGACGTACGCGGTGAAATAACATCTCTCTGCTAGAAACAAATGAAAAGCAACACCAAAAATAAATGAAGTGAATTTAAAAATAAATGGAATTCACAATGTAAAATTTCTAATATAAAATGTAAATGTCGCACGCATTTTCACAATGGCTGAATACAAACTCCGTTAATATTCCTGCACGGTGGTGTTCTATTTTTAAAGTTAAAAAAATGCTTTAGACTGGTGTCCGCCTCGAGGCAACAAAGTATGTATTGATTGGGCGAACGCCGACCGGGCGGAATCGTGGCGCGGTATACCGTTCTATTTTCGAATCATTCGATCCCGAACGATTTACCGGCCATGATTAAACCGGCCGCGGTGGCATTACTTTTGAAAATATACTTACTTCAGTAATGCGAATATTCAATTAAAACTGGTCCTACCCACTTATGATCGGGTTTGAATGTGATTAAGCGATTCGTATATTAGATATTAAATTGTAAAAGAATCGCGTACCCATAGGTAAGACCGCGTGGGCTTAATGCCAACATTGTAGGGACCGAGTGGGCTCGTAGGAAACATATTTTATACATGTTGATAATGTTTTACTAAGAAGGTTTTATAAGTCAAAACGAACTAGTTCTGCCTACTTTATTTAAAAAAGGAACATATCTATGAGGCGTTTGTTGCTATGTGTGTGGTAAATACTTTAGTTAATTTACGTGAATGTTATGACGATGTAACAAAATGTTCGGTGCCGAACAACGCTCGGGAGATGTCAGTGTTTATATGGATACGACCTCATGCATATGTTACGTTTACAATGCCTCCCACTTATGCTAATGTTGGTAGCGAATAAATTACGTACGTAGGTATATCGGTGCGGTTCATTTATATGCAAATGTTAAATGTTAATTTAGTGAACGTTAATGATGTTAATGTGGGTTTTGTTGTGATAATGGCTTAATAAGGCCCTCTATCAAATTTAGGTACTTTTTCATATAATTGCAAATATAAAACACTTTGGCGCTTCATGGGTAAATTATAACATGTCAAGCTGTTAAATACGCTGCAGTTAATATAATTTTTTTTTTGGACACCCCTGAATAGTTGAACCAGTTCTTTCAAAATGAATATCATTAACCTATTCATTTACCTATATGTATAGGTCGTATTGTATTATCTAATAGAAGCACATTCTTTTTAATATTTATTAGGATGAAAGACTTTCAAAGAGGATTTACGATAATATAGCAATAATACGATTACGCTAGGGATACGTAATGAGACACACCTTACGACCAATCTGCGTTAGGTTTTAGTTATAAACTATGAAGACTCTCTACTTTACGAGCATCAACTCATATAGTATACGCTAAAACTTACACCGGCCGATTACGTAACAAAATGTTAAAAAATTATTACCATGTGTGCGAGCGTCTTGTCAATATTACTCTTACACGTGTTATGACGAAATACACATAAAAAATCGTGTGCGCGTTGCTGATTTAAATAAATTCCCAATTGGAATAAACGAATAGATAACATATTCACATGATTGCAAAGAATATATTGAATTATTAGACATGTCTCAGATACCGTGTTCCACATACCTGCGTATATTATAAATATTTTATACAAACTTTCAACTAAAATCAAACCTCAAAATGTTTGATTAAACTTGTTTATTATATTAGATGAATGATGGCATCTAAAGTTGTAGGGTTTACTGGAGAATATTTCACGCACCGCGCGATGTGTTACGTAAGAAGCACCCAATTTAATCCCGGGGATTCTCTACGCTCTAGATTTTGCATTATATAACCACTGCTAAAATATACATACTAAAATATATTTTTCATTAACGTCTTCGCAAAAATGAAGACACGTAATTAAAAAGCAAATTTAGTTCCACTACTTGAGCTTATGTAAACAAAGAAAATATGTTTTAAATCCATAAAGATTTATACGGTGTATTGAAGCTGAAAAATCTATGAATTTCTATATCTTGTGTGAGTTATCTATTTCCAATACGTTCTCATATCTTTGTCTCACGTTACTAGGCCCCGAACCAATGGCGGAAGCAGATAGATACCGAAGTCTTGCAATAACAATAATGCGGGAACCGAGTCGGGCGACCTGCCAGGGTTCTATCGATCCGCACCGAGCTCGAGTCACCAACATAACAAGACCCCCGAAAATACAGAATTCACCTCGATTTTTAAAGCCCCACCAATTGGCGAAGGGGGCGAGGAATGTCATCACACACTGGATCCCCAGACACACAAGTAGGTCAGAAGGAAAATTTACAAACACTACTCTCAGAGAATGTGGATTTTTTTTAGAAATAAACTGAGAAAATGTTTTCCGGGTCAATGCAAATGAGGATGTTTACTCGATGGAGGAATAAGCCAATGGGTAGGTATATCGAAGGGGAGCGAAGGATAAAAATGTATAGAATTCCTTTTGTGATTTCTGCCATACATTTGACCTTTAGACATCAATCTATTTTATGTTTTTTCTTTTAACTATTCTGACGAAGATGTAATTTGTTTGTTTTTTTGAGGAAGGAATTCTTGATTGATATAATTTCAGTAAAGAACACTTCTATTTGCTTCTTTCATCAATAAATAAAGGCTCATAACAACACAAATTCACTGACAGACTTTTGAATAGTGGTGCTAGACCTTACATAAATTTTAGGATGCAATATAGACCTGTAAGTGTAATTTAGAAAATTCCAGAGTATAAATTTAATGTTATAATATTTTTTACCTACATGAGCAAAAGCAGAGTAGGTAGGTACAAGTGTAGACTAACGCTTTAAATTAAATATCATTAATTTAAATATAAAATAAAATAATAATCATAATTAGTCTGTCAATATCGCGATATGAAATAATCATAAGGAACTTTATCCAAAAAACCATCGATAAATCTCAGACTGGTTATAAACTTAACAAAACTGTAGTTAAAACTATATATTTTAATGATAATTGATTAGCAAAAATACGAGCCTAAAATAAAATACGTAAGCCGTGAACGATCGTTGAAAAATTTCATGCTCGGTAACATGTAATTTATTAAATAAAGCCATTTAAAATAATTACATTATTTGATAAAATCATGTTATTAATTAATAGTAATAATGTAAACAATGTGACTCATTTAAATAAAGCAGTAAAAAGTTTGAGGCTAATCAGGCATTTATCTTTACATAACATCTCTGCTGACAGCCAAGTTATAAAGAATGAGACGATTTTGTAACTTATTTATAACTTACTTCAATAAATCATTAAACGCTCAACTACTTTATTTTGGAGTTACGTCAAGTTTCTTCTCGAGATAAGTCGTACCTAACCGATCCTATACTTATTTAACTGTCCACTTTTAGAAGACCCATAAAACGGAGCTGCATTTCCTGATTTCGACTTTATCTACAAAGGTTAGGCGGAGGGCGGAGGGCTCTTCGTACACTGGGTAAATCTAAAGGTACTAGAGTCCCGTGGGTCGACAATCAAGTGAACTCCAGATAAAATATTTAAAGGTCACCTTAAACGTTAGGCCCTCTCACCACTCTAGAGAGATTGGACGATTTGATTTTTTTTTTGCGCTCTCTTCTCATAGTTTTATTTTTAAACTCAAGTGGAGCACTGACAAATCATAACATTATTACTTTTAAAACGTATAGTTAAGTGAATATTAAATAGAGTTTTCACACGTAACAAATATCAAATTACATACACACATCTCTTAAATATAACATCTTTCTTATTGTATCTATGTATTTTATTATAGGCTTTATATAATAGCTATATTTAAAGTCTATGTCAATAATAACAACATAAATACATAATGGCTTGTTTATCATCGCCCAACGAACCGGTTCGAGTCTAATTAAGGGAAATTCAAAGATTCTAAAGATACTTCAGACGCACAACATAATGTGACGCTCAGCGTGAAGTGTACGCCTTAATTGGACGCAGATTGTATCCAATACCAGTCTTTCATAATTATACTTATGTAAAACCTGATTATGAATTAATAATTACATACCGTACCTACAACCACGTCAATTTTTGTCGGTTATAATGGGATTTACTCATCCTGGCCTACCATCAGACGTTAAATAAATATTTGTCGCATTGCGTAATCTGCTTACGAGAAAACTGTTTCGAAATGTTTTGAAGATGACTTTCTAGTTGTAGCATAGGGGCACTGTACCTACTCTTCGCTAGGATGAACGGAATAAAATTTCTGACAATGTCTTTATTATAAAAAGCTTATGATAAAAGCTTATAATATGCAAGACGCATGTCTTGATTAATTAAGTTGATTGAGTTGGCAAATACCTAATGTTTGTTGTCTGTTTAACATGTTTATTTCTTTACATAGTTATTTCTATGATATCCAATTATGTTTATATTGTAATATTTATTTATGTTCATAATATTTATTTGAAGCTATGGCGACGACGTTTTAATCATTGTAATGGAATTATAATTGTTAGATTTTTATTATAGCATAGCAAAGTGACGACACTAAACACATTGACTAGCGTTATGACATCCATACAGAATATTGACAGATCATTATCAACTAACTCTTGCTGAATAATTTGTTACTCCCACAATTCAAATTAAGCCTAAATTCCCTATTTTACTTTAAAGAGCATAGGCGCCAGTAGAGAGGATTTCTTCATAATTAACAAGCTTGAGACCATCAATGAGTTAGCTTGTCCTGAGAATTCAGGAGAGGTAATAGACCAGCCACATGTGTCGATCCGATAATGTTTTAGCTTTCAAGTGGACGCCTAAAAGGTTTAGGCAAGATACAAGGTCTCTCCTCATATAAATGACAACAAATGGGTAGAATAATGCGAAATACAAAGCTTAAACTGAGAGTATGAGTATGAATATCTGAAAACATAGACATAGGTAACTAGTAGAGTTGGTTGGTAACTTCACAAATAGTATAGCCATTAGTTGATTACTTCTAATCGCTAAACGGTTGAGTGATTCACGAGGCCAATGATCCGTAAAACAATTAAATTAAATAATGAATCCAAATTTAAAGGTAGAAAATGTTTGAAAAGTGAGTATACTTCAAAATTAAATAAATAAACCTACATAAAAGTGTAGAGAACAATTCTAGGGCTGAATGTTTTAGCGTTTCCATTCAATACCTACGTACATATTTATTTGCTTCCTACTTGTGAAAGGAACATTGGAAATCTAAGTATAAAGTTCTAACTATATAGGTACTTACATACATTTAAATTAAGACATATTATTATTATATTTTTTATATGCATTCTCCAGAGGGACCGACCAGAAACCCTTCTTTTGTGTTGTTAAATTTATTAGAAACAAATAATACTGCAAACAGAAATTACATTCAATTCACTTTTTAAGTCGATTTTAAAACGTTATGCACGAAAATCGTGGTTCTATAATATTGTAAATGTTATTAAGTAGGTATAATAAAGAGGTTAACTTTATCTTAACTGTTTGTAAAACCTTGAAATGAATGAATTAATAAATAGCTTAAAATCTGCAACACTGCTTATTTTAATAGAGTTTTGCAGTCTCAAATAGGTTGGTAAAAGACCAATTTTATAAATGGTAGTCTATATTTCAAAGAATCGAGATAATATCACCACACGTGAGAAGCGACAGATAAGGAATATTTGTGGTTTTGTTAAAAAAAATATTGTCAACCCTTCTTGGTACGAAGCCATATTGTTTGTATTTCTATTCGTAAATCTTATAAATTATTAAATAATAAAATATATTAATGTATATACCTTATGATATATTTTCCAACGTAGATAAATTGATATAAACGAATTAATTACTAATTTACTCGTAATCTACCCTTATTAAATATTAGAACTTTATATAAAGAACTTGAATGAATATTAAAAAAGACTGGAACTATTGAAATTATTATAGTTGGAAAGTACTATAATAATCATACAAATTATAATTTTTTAATCAAATATATTGATATGAAAATTATTCAAATCATAGGTAGATGTCAGTATTCACAAACATTGTAAAACCCGTGTGGGATAGGTACCTATAGGTAGACAACTTATTTTTATGTGGATAATACGGATTTTAAAGGGTATTTTTACTAATTATCTGGTTCATTAAGAGCCATATTTAACGGCTTAGAAACCTTGAGAACCTAAGTTTAATGTCTAAGAATTTCATCATCTTAAATACCTAGGTATAGACTCTAAGCCAATCATAAGGTGTAGACATATTTAATACTAGCTTTTGCCCGCGACTCCATTCACGTAGACTACAGGGTTGGGTTCAGAAAGAAAATAAGTTGTAGTCTATTTTACTCCACAGAGTCCCATTTATGTCCATATCAAAAAACGTTTACGTTGGTCAAATGATTTAGGCGTGAAAGCATAACAGACATACCTATAGATAGTTACAGTCGTCTACACGTCGTTTCATCATTCTAGCTCCAGATTCTAGCTTTAAAAATTACAATACTTCCATAGAACCTTTCATCCCCCCTTTCAACCCCATAAAACCCCTTTTCCGCGATAAAAAGTAGCCTATGTAAAATTTCATTTAAATTGGTTTGGTAGTTTTAGCAGGAAAGCGAGACAGACAGACAGACAGAGTTACTTTCGCATTTATAATATTAGTATGGATTATGATTAATGTAACACTATGCATTATTTTGTTAAATAAATAGCATGTAAATACAAAATATTATAACACAAAAACTGAATTTAAAACTCGGTAGCCCATTCTCTAACATAACCAAAGTATAAACAAGCGTCACGCGGTAGAAGTATAAGTAAAACTCATTTTTGAAATTACTCAGAACTCGCAGTCGTGTCGTTTCTCGTCACAGCGATGTTTACACAAATGGGATAAAAACACGACCATTACTAGACCTAATTTCATATCTGACCATCTAAACTGTGTACGACACGTTTTGAAATGGGCTCGTAGAAGGAAAGAATTCGGCCTGTACTCCCCTAATTGAGCGAGTTCTTACGGCGGTTGTTTGGGCAAGATATTATACTTTAATCGCTGTCAGAATGTTTGTAATTATTTCCTACGGCGTACATGGCCAGACGAGACTGTTGCAACTCATGCGTGAACAATAAAAATAAATAATTCAAAATACAATAAGGGACGGTATTAGTCTATTGCTAAGAACATTTTGTTTTTCTACGTTCTTGCCGGCAAAGCCTAGACACTGGGTTACATGTTTCCCTTTGCTAAATTGAGGTTTAGAGCATAATAACCACTATGGCGTTGTAACAAGGATGTGTTTTTTTTTAACTTTAGTAACATGTGTGCAGTAAGAATATTGTGTAAGCAAGTTTTGCGCCGGCAGTGAGTGTCCGACGGCACGCAAGCTCGCGTGCGCCCCTCGGATCCCGCCCAAATTGCCCTTACAATTCCTACCTGTGGTTTCCATTTCACATGGCAACTGTCGTAGGCATCAGCAGTTACATTGTATGTAATTGTTGTTGTGAAACTCCTGTGTTAATTGAATCGAAAGAATAAACCCCGAATTAATTTGCGTTACTTTTTTTTTCATGTAAAAAGTTGCCGCTTAAATGGCAAATAAAAAGCTGCTGTTTAAATAGCGTTTATACGAGTTTTGAATAGCTCACGCTGGGAATTTTGTTAAAAATTCAAGTCGCTAGTTCGTAAATTAGCTTGTATGTATAAACTTTATCTATAATCCTGTCAGCGGGTAATGAAACCACTGATTTAACAAATCAGTGATTTAAATGCGCATTGTAGATATAAGCTTAAGACAAACAATATTAATGCGTTTTATATGCAAATAGACTAGTAATAAGAAATGTCAACTGCATCCGAGCATTTCGCTTTAATAGATAACTTCATATTAAAATAAGCGTCTATATCTATCGTTCGATACAGGAAAAAGGCCAACTCTAAGCACATATACTTGTAAGTCTAGTAAATTCTCTAATCCGTTATTCATTGTCGAAACAAAATTGGCGAACAATGGGTGTTGCTTACATAACTGTCTATCTTCCTGTAGCTTCTCGAAAGTGGAGTTGCTAGTTTCCTAATAATTTTAAAAGGAAATTATTATTTCTGATGTCTGTAAGCTTGTATAGGAGCATAAGTATTTACGCTTAAAAAATGAACATCTTTACATAATATTTAATCATTATAAGAATTAGTTTCTAAGAACAGCGCACTATTTCAGGTTTTATATTTTTTTGAATTGATTTGTTTTGTTAAAATCAATCTTTAAATTGTATGCGTTTCATTATAAATTTCATTATAATTTTTATCAAAATTATTTAATAAATCAATAACATCGTAAATAGTAAATATTTTTTGAGCTTACCTACATCCTTTCAACGTGAAATAACTAATAGCCCTACTACCTATACCCTTCCCATAGGTAATTACTACGTATGTCAGTGAAATCATCTATAATTAAACTTAATATTTGTAATACAGCTTTTGATTTTAATTAATGAGCAATAAACCCACTTATAAAATTCAATCACTGACGTTTCTTAATCTGTAGGCATGTCCATATAGTTACAATGTAAGCGGCAACTCTAAGACGTCCTGCAATTAATATAATTGTTTGTATTCAACAAGTTATTCCGCAACCAATATGCCGCCACACAACTGGCTGATTTATTATTCATTGTCGACGATTATGTGTCACCATTTGTTCACCAATTCGGCAATCGTGAATCTTATTTACCTCCGTGCGAGTTGGAGATGCCTATCGACGGATTTATTATCGCGATGATAAAATCAAGATGTAGGCTATGTTATAGTTCTTAGAATATTATTTATGTCGTACTCGAGGTCGGTGTGATGTTTTCAGTCGTTAAAACGCTAGACAAGCAAGTCACGCGGTGTATATTCGCCGTCATGATGGTTAATAATAACACCTTCACCAATGTATAAACACCTTCTGATTGTTACGTAGGCCTGCGACAAAAATTTCAATTACGGCATAATGGCGGCTTGTAACCAGTGATTTCTTTGATCTTTTATAATGTATTTTACGACTGATTAATTTAAGAGATTTGTAAGTTCTTGCTGACCCCTTAATTTGAATCGTATCAATTAAATGTACCTACGCATTAATTCAACAACTTATATAAGTTTAACATTGTAATATCTGATAACATGAAAAAATACAATTATAATGAAGTTTTCCTTGAGATTAAAACTACATATACCTACCTACTATGCAGGCCCCGTCATCGTTTGTTTTTTGGTAAAAAAGTTAACTTAATCAGTGATCCGTACTTACCTTATCCGTACGTACTTTTGTAAGAACATTAAATTGTATTAATTTCGATGGTAATAATAAAACATATTATATGTAGGTATATAATATGACAGGTTATAACGAGGAAACATCTAAACATGAGCCTGGGCTAAGTATTATACATATATTAATTGTATATAAGCAATTTAAAAATCTTTAAACTTAAATTTTTAATGATTTAACATCTATATGTAGGTATAAATATTTTTTTCAATTGATCTATTGAATATTTACCATTATGATACACACATTTATCACTATAAAAACACTACTATCAACTACACTAGAAACGGTAGCACAATATTTAAACACACACACCACACAATCACCACTAGAATTTAAATATTTACAAATCACAAGCGAGACTCGACTCTGTAACAGTAATATTGAAACTGAGTCAAAAATTGTAGCAATGTCGTTTGGTTATTTTTATAGATCATTAGAACAACTCGGTGACACAAGCATTGTGTATTTATATTGCCCTATAAAGATCGTCCCTTATGGTATTGTAACCCTTTGGGCATAAAAAGGTAACGTTTTTACAATCGGTTTTTGCTCCACTTTTTACTAATAACCGCAGTTAGGAAACAAAGTTACGCTAATCATTACTCTAAGTAAAGGCACCTATTGTCGAGGTTTGTGCTAAAAAAATACTAGAAACGGTTTTTGCGATTGACTCTACAGTTCTGAGTATTTATTCAAACATTTAAACTCAAATGTTTTATATAATAATATTATTATCAGACAAGTAATGTCCAATGTGATAGGTATAAAAGCCTCCCTGAAGATAAACAAACTTATATTATCTATGTATATAGAACAATTAATTGCTAAAGATTATTAAGCAAAACCAACTAGCGTAAAGGGTGTTAGTTCGATGTAAATTAATTATCAATTTAATTATAATATGTACATACATACATACATAAACTCACGCCTGTATTCCCCGAAGGGGTAGGCAGAGGTGCATTTCTGCACCCACATTTCGCCATGTTTATCATATTAATTACCAAATTCGTAAAATAGTTATCTGTATGTGTAAGTAACGTGATTGTATTGTTAAGAACAATAAATATGTTAAGAAACCGCTGAAATATTGTCGCCAAGTCTTTCGTTTTTGTGTTTTGTAACTTTATTTATCTATAACTAATAAGGACATGAATAAACAATTGCGTGCCCATTTTCTACCGGATTAAAGGCAGTGTCTGATAAAAAGAAAATTAATGAAGCAAGAATTTTCTAATTAACCAGTCAAGTTTTCTATATAACAGGTCTATTATCTAAAATTATGTACACAGACGAGTTTCTGTTTTTCTATATTGCTAAACGAGTAGGTAATTTAATTATTTCGGCTTTTAAATAATGAGGTTAAATTAAAGACTTTTAAAAATAGTAAAATGGTTTTACAATGTTTAGAAAAAAACATTGCGTGTCGATTTGCATTTATTTAATGTCTATTTTTTATTAATGAGCAAAATATTCATGGACTGCATATTTTTTTATTTAATTATTGATTAAAAAAGTATTTTTATACCTGTTAAAAATTCAGTTCCATTTTGAGTCTTACTATGATTGGCATTCCTATGGCTTACCTATTGCAATAGGTAGGTATACCTTTAATTTTAAAATGTAATAGAAAGAATGATGAAAGTATCTGTCCGCATATTTTACTATTGATTTTCTGTGAATTCTACTATGAAAAGGATATCATGCTTTGTTTTCTACTAACCGTACCTATAATATATTAAAAATATTCAGTTGTTTCCAATACAAGTGTAATACTTTAAAAACAAAATTTTAATTGAAATGATAATATTTTATACGAAATTCAAATGAGATTATTAATAAATGGTTATATAAAAATGTATAAAATATTCAATCAATCATTAAGAACGTTCTTAAATATTTTCCTAATATAATCTGTTCGTAAGAAAAAAATATTGTAAAACCGAATTAAAATATATTTTCCGTTTTTAGGAAAAAAAAAATATTATTTCCATCTCGTGGTATATGTGTGTGTACGAATATAGACACGACCGAAGAGAGGGGCGGTAATTGTGTGCGTGATCTCGCTTTGTAGTTCCGCCATTCGATACAAGATGGCGCTGTTACTGGTTCTCTATAAAGCGTAATATACTGTTGAAACTGGTAATTTTTGTTTTTATGCATAAATTAAAACTATAAATCACCTGTAAATGCATTTAATCAAATATGCGATTAAACCACTGTGATAATATTCGCACAGTGGCGCCATGAAGTACTGCGGAATTTGATGGAACTAATTCTGTTTCCTGATAGAATTCGTTTCCTAAGCGACACCGTGTTTCACAGGGTAATAAAACTTAGCTGTTTCACGATAAAGACGTTTTTGTGTAAACGACTTACGTTGTTTAGGCCGTTTTGTATCCAAATACACTTTTATTGAATTATCCAACCAGCGTCGTTTACTTTCCCGCCATTTTTGGTACTTATATTTTATTTTATAAATACAATTAAATCTAATTTAAATATAAACAATACGTAATATTCCAACTTTTTTGATTTAGACTAAGATTTTATAACGTTTCATATAATTAACAAATAAAAGAATTTTTAATAAAGATACATTATAATCTAGCTTAAGTGTGTAAAAATAAATAAATTATAATTAAACCGTAGCTTTATCCGCTTTTTGTTGCGGCATTCGGTTGAAGATCATATAAATTAATCCATTATACCTACAAGTATTTAATTTAAAATATGCATTTTTAAAAACATACCTACATTATGTGCTCAAAAATAAGTTTGATTCTAAGAACAATAGGTAATAAAGAGTGACTATATTATTCTTGTGATTTAGTATATTCAAATATTACTTGCATTTTTTCAGTTTTTGTTTCGGTCTTTTCTAGCCTACTTATGTGTTTTTAATTATATTTTTAAAGAGAAATCAAAAATTTTGAGATGTCGATTAAAGTGAGAATAAATACCTAAGTGTACGGCACTCTTTAACTTAACTTATGACCACATAAATTATATCATGTAGATTGCAAATTGATTGATGATTGATTGAAAATTGATTTTAATACTGTTCAACTTCCATCCCCAAATATTATGTGTCATTAAAATTATCGCACGATTGGGAGGAAGGACGTATTTCCGATTTTATGTCTATTTCAGATGTAGCATGTCAGCTATCCGTGACAGAAATTTAGAATCAACCTTAATTCTATCGGTAAAGAAAATTGTTAGCACATTTTAAAATTTATGAACATGAGATTTTAGCTTTCAATACAAATTTGTTAGTCGTGATGGCCTCGAGGTTTAGACACGCGGTCGAGAATCTCGACGGTCGCGGGTTCAAACCCCAGGCACACACCTCTGACTTTTCGAAGTTACGTGTGTATTCACAATGAATTAGTGATGATTAGTGATAAAACCTGCACACCTAAAATTTCTTAGGAATTTCTTAGGTGTGTAGTCCGCCAACCCGCACTAGGCCAGCGTGGTGGACTAAGGCCTAAACCCTCTCAGTTGTAGGGGAGGCCCGTGCCCAGCAGTGGGACGTATATGGGCTGATAATGATGATGATGACAAATTAGTTTTCAATTAATCCGGGTGTATTTATAATAGAAATTCCAGAGTAAAAAATTGAATACTTTTTGTCATTTATAGGTATTATTTAAAATCTCGTAGGTTATTAGCATTTGTACTTTAAATTGCACTTGGTACACGTTAGATGAAATATAGAAGACCTCAATACCAGTGGCGAGACTTCCATAGAAGCCCAAAAGCCTTAAACGTTAATTGTGTAATATCTAGTTTACTATATTTGTTTATTAGGGGGTCTTTATTTAACAAATTTATTTTGTTATAAAAATATTTAAAGCTTAAAAATGATTATTCAGAATTTGGAAAGACAAAATGGGCTTCTATGGAAGTACCGCCACTGCTCAATACGTATACACACACACACATTATATACTTTTAGCCGTATCCCTGTAAGGATAAACAGAGGTATTTACTAACCCACGTTTGTTCATTATTTCAAGTAATAAAGGGCGAGCTTAATGCCATTTTCGGGCTAATTTTTAGATTCCGTGCTGATTTTCATCTCAGTAATAACACATAATTCTTAACTTTACTTCATCTGCGAAAAATGTTTTAAGCGTTTCATACTAAACATCTTTAGGTAGGTACATGACTTTATAGATAACACATGCTCTTAGGTATACGTTAATCCAAGCAACAAACTGTACCTACCTACGTGTACCAAATATTCTGTTCAGCTCAGCTGCTATCACGTGATTGAACCACAAAGATGATATAGGTAATGATAATAATAAATACACCCAACAGTCACATACATAGTTGTGACCCCACACTAAGATACAAGTCTTGTGTCGTGGGTATCAGAAACTACGAGAGACTTTTCGGTCTCATAAACACCCAGACCCGAAACACAAACATTTGTCTCGGTGCGGGGATCGAACCCGCGGCCTCTCGTTTCGCAAGCTGGTATCTAGCCAACTGCGCCACGAGGCTGTCGAAGGTAACTAATAACTATAAACCAACTTGGTATGACTACACATTACGGACTTTTCCATACATATTTAAAGTATAGGTACTTTTCTTGTTTGAATATTTCATTAGCCAATAATGATTCCTCTACTAATCGATCTTAATTCACATCTATTATGTGCTCCTAATATTAAAGTTATAGGTCCTAATGATATGGATGGTGCTCTTCACACAAAACATCCGATGACAAGAGACATAAGGGTAGCTAAAATGATTCTTCAAGCAACGTTTAATAGGAGGGAAGAACACATAGGCCGGTAAACTAATCAACAGCTTAATGGTTCCTATCTATGGCAAAGATACAAACTTTAGGTTCGAGGCAGTATTAAATTCTCCTGGTGTAACTTAATACCTTACTCCACTTCTTTATATTAGTTTCAAGCAATCATCAGCTTTGTTGCAGACAAATATAGGTATCTACATAGGTAGATATACTTAGTACTTGTATACACATAATTTAATCGAGGAATATTTTTATTTATTACCATTGAAATTCACTTGATATAAAATCGTTGAGGTATTTATAAATAATATTTTCTTACTAAATTAAATTTTATTTCTTATTCCTTAATATTTATAGTTTTCATCTATGGAAACATACATATTTTCTCGACTATCCTCATAATCATCATCATCATCATCAGCCCATATACGTCCCACTGCTGGGCACGGGCCTCCCCTACAACTGAGAGGGTTTAGGCCTTAGTCCACCACGCTGGCCTACTGCGGGTTGGCGGACTACACACCTAACAAATTCCTAAGAACTTTTAGGTGTGCAGGTTTTATCACGATGTTTTCCTTCACCGTTAAAGCAAGTGATAATTCATTGTGAATACACACATAACTTCGAAAATTCAGAGGTGTGTGCTAGGGGTTTGAACCCGCGACCGTCGAATTTACGGTTCCAAGTATTCTTAGTTACCTATGTATCTAATCCGATACTAAATCCACCATAATGTATAAGTACCTACGTAAATATTTTTCTTTAATTACATTTCATTCAAACCTTCAGTTATGTAAATAATGTATTGTATTTTAACAAAGCCTTTTAGCTGCATGCACATAGTAAACTGCTGGTGTATAATGGAAATTCTTTTCAGAACTTAATAGCTGGAACGTACCATACAAATCTTAACAATTTCCTAATTATACCATTTCGAAATATATAGGTTACGTTAACCTTGTAACTGAAATACAAGTGTATATATTTAAGTAAGTTATCAATGCGTCAAAATAACTCGCTTTGTGTAGGTAGTATTGAAACCTTTTTTATATACCTAAGTACAAATGTATTTCTGCACCCACATCAGTCCCACATACAAAGGGCATATTGCCGTTCTTCGAGCAAATTTCTAGACTCCGTGCTGCTACTGAGAATTTCCTAATGGGAAAACCCAATAACAATTTCCCCAATTTTCAGGGCATTCCACTCGCAATGCGGAACGGCCTTAATATCCTAGGCGTGGATATCCGCTGCGATCTTAATCCAAGGACCCACATCGAGGGCATTATATCCGCCACTTCACGCAGGGTCGGAATCCTGAACAGGGTGCGCCGGTTTTTCACGCCCGGTCAGCTTTTCCGCTTATACAAAGCGCAGGTTCGGCCGGGCATGGAATACTGCTCGCACCTCTGGGACGGTTCTGCCAAATACCTTCTCGATGCCTTGGATGGATTGCAGCGGCGTGCCATCCGCATTGTGAATGATGCAGACGTTACAGCCAACCTGCTACAGTAGCGCAGGGACATTGCCGCACTTAGCGTGTTTTACCATCTGTATCATGGTGAATGCTCTGAAGAATTGTTTAAGCTTGTCCCATCCTCTCCTTTCCTTACCAGAACCACGCGTGCTGGCATGCGAAGCCACAGCTTTGTGGTCACAACATCCGCGGCTCGAACCAAAAAGTTCGCCAACTCTTACCTCTGCCGCACCATCAAGCTGTGGAATAGTTTGCCCGCTCACGTGATCCCTCCTTCCTATGATCCTGGATCCTTTAAGCGAAGCGTGAAGAAGCATTTGTGCAGGCCGGCATGATTGTGTCGACCAGCGGGTGACCATATCGTTTCTCGCTGGTCGGTAGTAATTTTTTGGACTCCACTGTGCTTACCATCAGGTACAGTGGAGTCACTTTGCCGTGCCAGAATTAAAAAAAAAAAAAAAAAAAAAAAAAAAACACTTCGCCCGACCCAGGAATAAAGCCCGGGACGTCTAGATCGCACGTCACATGCTTGTGCCGCGAGACCACGAGGCAGAGCAGTACCTATGCATACAGTCAAGTCAGAGGTTTTTTCATGCATGTTTTACTATGAAATAAAATAAAATGAAATTATATTTATTGAATCTATATAATGTCAAATACATCACTTAGATTCAGTCATTTCAAAATTTGGTGTACCACCCTATTCGGAAGGCAGTCATCACTAGAGAAGAACGGGCAAGAAACTCTAGTGTTGCTCTTTTCCAATCAAGAGATAGGAAGTTTACAATATTGATACAAAGAATGAATTTCCCAAATTAGAGCAGCTCATTAATACAATACTACTTAGACTGCCTCGTGGTCTCGCGGTACAAGTATGTGCCGTGTGATCTAGAGGTCCTGGGTTCGCTTCCCGGGTCGGGCAAAGTGTTATTGGGTTTTTCCATTAGGAAATTCTCAGTAACAGCACGGAGTCTGGAAATGCGCCCAAAAAAACGGCAATAGGCTCGCCCCCTATTTCGTGGGACTGATACATACCTGGCGAAATGTGGGTGCAGAAATGCACCTCTGCCTACCCCTTCGAGGAATACAGGCGTGAGTTTATGTATGTATGTATTAATACAATACTGTTACTTATTCATACTTAACTTACTCAACTGTGATATTTATCGGTAAGCAGAAATTATCTAGAATTACGGACAAAATAATCTCCCTACCAAGAGAGTTCGTACATACGAGTGTGTCCTAATTTTCTTACTATGATAGGCATGAAAAATATATACGTTCTCTCCGAAATTCAGGACTCCTGCAAGCCTATACCTAGCTCTAATGATACGTAGGTACATCACTTTAGCTCTTCATTGCAAACCTACATATGTTTGTTGGCATTTATTAATGACCAGGTATATTTTTTTTAATCTACTTATATTAAAACAAATGAGTTACTCCTGGACATGGACCAGCTTCACCATCATGGACCATGGCAGTAGTGGTGGGGCCTCGAGGTATAAGCGCGCGGTCGATAATCTCGTCGGTTGCGGGTTCTAGGCCAGCGTGGTGGACTAAGGCCTAAACCCTCTCAATGGTAGAGGAGGCTCGTGCCCGGCAGGGGGATGTACACTACCGACAAAAAGTTTGGAAGCACTTTTAATACTTTAGAAATAATATAATATATAGTATTATTTAATTAAGAATGGTTAGGTACTTAATTAAAACCACAATTAAACTATGAAACAAAACCATATTCTTATTACTAAAATAATAATATCTTTTATTACAACTTCGATAAAATTTGTTATTATCAATTTGCTATTTGTTTTTACAAAAATTATAGGTGTTTCCAAACTTTTTGTCGGTAGTGTATGTATATGGGCTGATGATGATGATGATGATGATGATGATGGACCACCTCGAGGGATTAAACCTTAGTCACGTTGGTCTAGTTGTTAGAGGAAATCACAAACTTAAGATACCTAATTCTGTAAGAGGAATTTTCATTTTGCAGGTCCCCTCACAAATTTCTTAAATGTATTAACATGTGAATGTGCGTGACGATTCATTGTGAATATGTATGAATATATTCGAAAAGTAAGAAGTGTGTCAGAAATTTGAACCCGCGACCGCTGGAACGTTGTCTCAGCAGACCGCGTGTCTAATCCTCCAGGCAACTGCGCCTTGTGATTTATTTGGATTAAAAAAATATTCAAAACTTTAATGATCCAAAGAAAGTTGGTTTATTGTATTATGAAATGTATGTATTTTCTCACCAGTAAATGTTTGACAAAATAATACAATCCCTTTTTAAAATGTAGCGTGTAATACCCACAAAAGCACTTTTGTAAAGGTACATTAACTTAAGTGCGAAATAAAGGCCACAAGACCCACTGTAATTTCTATATAAAACACCTACATGGCCTTATACCGGGGTCGAAGGACTTTTTATCTTCAACTCAAAGATTGCGATTATAACCCGTCTTGTTTTTAACTCAACATTATTAACTTAACATAATATTCTGAGAATATTACTTTTATTTTATTGTAACCTACAAACATTATCTGAGGATTTCATGTCTATATAGCATAAAAGACTAATAGTTTCAACAGAATTTTACTTATAATTGCATATTATAGATGTTCAAATCACCTCTGTGTTAGTTGTAACACAAGAAATCTTATTTCGTTTATAATACCAACATTGAAAACTCAATCATAAAAAAATCACTGTTTTAAACAGGACGCACGAGAATTCTCTCAAAGAATTCAAGAAAGAAGAGAAGAATTCTCTGTCTTTTTTTGTCAAAGATACCTAACATTCTCTCTTCAATGTTATCTTTGACAAAAAAAGGCATAAAATCTGTGTCCTGTAATGGTCATCTTACATCTATACTATCTATACTAATCAATAAAATTGGAGTGTCGTCTGTCTGTCTGTTTGTTCCGGCTAATCTCTGAAACGGGTGGACCAATTTTAACAGGACTTTCACTGGCAGATAGCTGATGTAATAAGGAATAACTTAGGCTAAAAAAATCTATCTATACGAATAAATAAAATTGGAGTGTCTGTTTTGTCTGTCTGTCTGTCTGTTTGTTCCGGCTAATCTCTGAAACGGGTGGACCAATTTTAACAAGACTTTCACTGGCAGATAGCTGATGTAATAAGGAATAACTTAGGCTAAAAAAATAAAATAAAAATACTTAAAGAATCGGCTGTTAGGCGGAATAAAGTTCGCCGGGTCAGCTATAAATGCATATGGATGTGGTATACACGGTACATATACCAAAATAACGTTTTTTACAATTTTTGTCTGTCTGTCTGTCTATTTGTTCCGGCTAATCTCTGAAACGGGTGGACCAATTTTAACGGGACTTTCACTGGCAGATAGCTGATTTAATAAAGAGTAACTGAGGCTACTTTTAGTTTATAAATTTTCTTATTAAAAATAAAAATACTTAAAAATAAATTTTCCGCGCGGACGAAGTCGCGGGCACAGCTAGTCTTACATATTTTCATCGCATGGAGATGTGTTATTTAAAGCTACAAAACTGGTACACATGATAGAAATGATTTAATCTACTTTTACTTCTGTAAGTCGTTTAGCTATAAAAATGAGCGAGAAATTAGTTGAAAAACAGGTGCTAGTAGAAAGTCTTGGTGAGTTATTTATTGATTGACACTTGTAGGTAGTTCATGTACCTATTCACAACCAAAAAAACCTTAAGGTCTTTTCTTCTTAATTGATTTTACTTGAGTGTATTTTTTTTGCAATAAATAATGAATGATGAAACAGTGGACTGAGCAAAGATTACGGGGCACCGACGCCCAATAAATAGAGGAAATAGAGAACTGATTTTGTAGTAATTGACTCTCCTACCTTTTTAAACTATGTAGGTACGCTTTACAATACAATGCTATTTAATTGTTTTTGGGTTATGAAGATTTTGCAGGCCTTTAGGTACTTAAAAGTGCCTTGAGTCATTCTTCAAGGTCTCATCATTTCGTTTTATTAAGAAAATTTTGAACAATTTCAATTATGGAATTATTTGTAGGTATATTTGACAACCCCTTGGCGATGTTGGCTAGACACTAATCTGCAAAACGAGTGTGTAATTCACAAATATTTGTTTCGGGTCTGGGTGTTTGTGAGACCGAAAAGTCTCTCCTAGTTTCTGATACTCACGACACAGGACTTGTATCCTAGTGTGGGATCAGAACTATGTAGGTACATATGTATGTGACTGTTTGGTATTTACAAGAGGAATACAATAAGTCCTTAGATACAAGTCTCGTGTCGTGGCTTTCAGAAACTATGATGGACTTTTCGGTGTAACAAAGAATACACCAACATACAATACAGCCGGAACAAATGTTTGTCTCGATGCGGGGATTGAACCCGTCGTCAATCGTTTCACAGGGTGGAATATAACCAATATCTACCTAGTAATACGTAGTACGAAGGCTATCAAGATATACGAAATAAGACAGTATTATTCCATCCAAATATAGTTGAAACCTTAAATTCATTTAAGTTTATAGTTCGTTAAAACTAATTTATAGTAAATCAAGTGTTGGAATCATATAGATCTGTTATGAGATTAAAATCTTCGATACGTACCTACACCGTGATTTTTTCTTTGTTTCATTGATTACATTCGTTCCCTAAACCATCCAATATTCAGAATTCCAGAACGTAAGGCGATAACTTTGTATACAATAATCATACATACTTACATACATACGTAAAACGCCTGTGTTCCCGAAGGGGTAGGCAAAGGTGCAATTCTGCACCCACACCATTCACACATTCGCCAGGTATGTACTAGTATCAGTCCCACGTAATAGGTGGCGAGCCTATTGCTGTTTTTCGGGCACATTTCCAGACTCCGTGCTGCTACTCAGCATTTCCTAATGGAAAACCCAATAACCGTAGACTATCGTTTAGTGTTTCTAAAACATAGTTTGTTTATAAACGGGCGAGCTGATTCTGAATTTGAATTTTCCTACAGAGATATTTAGTGAATATAGACCACTTTTTATCCTGAAAAAAAAATTGCTTCCAGAGGGATAAACTGTTTATAACATTGGTTTGCAAATTCTTTAATCACTCACTTGACTCACTAACAGTCGCTAGTGTTGTGAAGCGCATGCTTGTAAATAAAAGAAATATTGCTAATACTTACCATCTTTTAAGAGCCAATGTGTCAATGTCTTGGCAATATTAAGAGTCCACAAAACCGACGTGCATGCATGAAAGGATAATTTTAGTTGAGGAAGCAAAAGTGTCTTTAAATCTTAGCATTTGGCGCTCTATAATGTCTGCCTACCCCAATGGGGGACAGGTATGGGTTTATGTATGTAAGTATTGCCAATACCTATATAAGTACCTTATCTACAAGAGCTATGTAATATGGTAGGGATAGTTTATAGAAATATGTGGGGATATATTTCATTTTATGACATGTGTTTAAAAGAACATAGTAGGTACTAAAAATATAGGTACTAACCTTCATTAATAAATCAATAATAATATCTATATAGGTACCAGTGGCGGTACCTACTTCCATAGAAGCCAAAGCCCAGCTAGCCTTACAAAATTTCGTATAATCTTCGTTAATAATCTTAAAATCTTTATTTGATAAAATCAATTTGACATAATTGAGAATATCCAGACCCAACAATAAGTATTTATAAACTAGACATAAGCTAAGCAGTGATGGCCTCGAGGTTTAGGCGCGCGGTCGAGAATTTCGGCGGTCGCAGGTTTAAACCCCAGGCACACACCTCTGACTTTTCCAAGTTATGTGTGTATTCTCAATGAATTATCACTTGCTTTAACGGTGAAGGAAAACATCGTGATAAAACCTGCACACCTAAAAGTTCTTAGGAATTTCTTAGGTGTGTAGTCCACCAACCCGCACTAGGCCAGCGTGGTGGACTAAGGCCTAAACCCTCTCAGTTGTAGAGGAGGCCCGTGCCCAGCAGTGGGACGTATTTGGGCTGATGACGAAACTAGACATTACACAATTAACGTGTAACGCTTTTGGGCTTCTATGGAAGTACCGCCACTGGGATATACCTACCTACCTACTCATAGATTTATGTCTGAAGGAGCAGGGTTTTTTTTTTACATCTAGTTACGTGAATACAGCTTTGTATAAAAATCCCACAATATGGTCACTATTGCTGACTTACTTTTTTATCATAGTAATATTTGTAGGATGTTTTGCAATTTTCACAAGATTTAGATATAAATTAGCATTTAGGCTCTATAAACTTCAATTTTTTTTATTAATGACATGCTCTGTGATTAAAAAATCATTTTTTATATGTGTGAATTGTTTTATATAGAAAATAAAGATAACAGAAAAACGTTGCAATTTCTCTTTTGTTTTTTTTTTCTCTCGTATGTCGATAAAGAAGTTTCACTTCAAAAATATATGGCATTATTATTAAAACAAATAGGTACCTACTAATTTTCTAAAGTCAAATAATTACATTGAAAATTTTCTGACGTCATATCATTTAATACGAGATACGCACAATAAACAACATTAATTTTCATCTATACAAACCATTTATTTTAATAAACCCAATAGAACACGGTAGTTTGCGTCCATCCCGCCATGATCGTACCAAACATTGTGATCTAAACAGCGGACCACTCGCCCCGCCTCTTTCATCATGGTGGTACCTCGGTCCTTACCATCTCAATTCAAATGTCCCAACTAACAGACATCTGCTTATCTCCTACTGAACGAGATATCTATATATAACAACACGCGGAATGAAAAGAGATAACAGTGAATGCGCGAGTGAGATGACTATATTTCAAGGTGCACTTTATGCTAGCACCACGTTCTTTCATATAAACTAAAATAATATTCATTTGCATTGCAACTGCAACCTTATCTCTACAGCGGGAGAGTTGTATTTGGATTGTATGAGTGCATTGACAGTGTCATTCGAATGGAGACCGGTTAGACAAGGCTGGATGTATATTTATTACATTATGTAGAAAAGGAGAGAAAACGCAAGGAAACGCTGGCCATGTTGCAGTAAAGTTTTCCAAATCCTTAGTTATGAAGTTTGCAGAGTGTGTAAAAGATGGCGCTACGTATACAATTTTGCAAAGAATATTGCAGAATATTTTAATGATTTTGCGTGCTTTACCCAAGTAAGTTGATATCCATGATTTTTCTTCTAGCCTATAGGTTTCTATTTTAATTATAGTTATTTCTGACTTATGCATAAATATTCTTTCCAGTGTGGTCTGGGTAAGAACATGCTCATGTTTATAGGAATAAGCGACGTTTTACAAAAATAGGTCTATTTGTTAGTTTAACCAAGAGGTTTATTCTAGTTCTATATCTAAATAATAATTCCATATGTAACACATTTACTATCACAAACTACAGCTAAAATTAAGAAGTACTAGAAATATAGAGAAATATCTACAATCAAGCGTCTAGTTTTAATAACTCTATCAAATAATTATACTCCTGACCAAAAAATGACATTCCTGACCTCATTATAATACATGTCTACGTGTGTATCACAGCCGGTTGCACATTTTAACTCAAACATTACACATATTATGAAATAAAAAAATCACACCTATATATTTTATAGAGAAGAGGCGATGTTTCACTTGGTTAGCTCGCTTAATAAATAAACCGCTTAGCCACTTCCCAATACTTTAATTTACGTGACAGATATGTGCAATTAATTAAAGCGACACACCAAATAAACGCTGTTTATTTAAATTTCGGCTGCTCGACGTTCCGATAACATAAAATTAATGTGAACAACGTCGAAGCGGCCGTAACAGGCGTGTTTAGTCAACTTTGGGCGGTGTGTATATTTTTATCAGTTCCCGAACGGCATTCCGAGCTTTAAATATTCAAATTCGGTACTCACAGTTCGTTTTCTACGGCGTGCAAACGTCAAACTCGTAGGAAAACACATCGCGTGACGTGGAGGCGGCGGCGAGCACCGCGTCCGCGCGACTACACCGCAACGACACCTTAAACGTTGTTTTTATGCCAAAAAACGCATGTATTCACACAAAAAACACTTTCATATTTCGGTAAAAGTACGGAGCGAGCCGAGATGTGTCGTCCGTGGCCGCGTTCGCATCTAAACGGCCCGAGTTTTATGTTAGATTACAGACGTAACTTTTATAGATCCTCGGTGCTATATAACGCGGTGGGCGGGTGCAGGGGAGACTGGCCTCTGCGCGGTGGTTGGAGAGGCTATAATGGCGTGTGCCGGTGGTTGCACGGGTGTCATTAAATGTCGCGCGCCGAGGGGAGCGGCGGGCGGAGGTGTGCGACTAAAGTTTTGGGTATTGATTGAATATGAGTCGGATTAGTGGCTAATCATCAACAATTGGCTGTTGGGAGGCTTAATTAAGGCGGGCGAACGCGTCAGCCTCGTGGGGGACTTATATTTATTTTTTAAATTATTTTTACACCCCAAAATTTCGAACTAAATTATTTTACTCATACAGTATACAATATGACGCTAAATAATTGTAGCCTAATGTTCTTTACTAATAAAGATTCCGTCTCCAATTGATATAGTCGGCTCTACACATATTAATTTAAAGATAAACAAAGTAAATCACATAATCGCAGTCGGAAGATAAACGAGACTTATGTAAGTAAATTGGTTGATAGACCCATCACATAAAGCCCAAGTTAATCTAAACTGAGCCGGGTAGAGCTTCGTTGTCGTGAGTCGACACTATCAAAGCAAGTTAGTGGGACATTGTCGTGCATTCCACAAATGTCTATATCGTGGGCGTATCTATTGCGTAAGTTGAGTTGGTTAGTTACGTTGTACGTATTCTATACTGACGCACAACTATTTAAATTGGTAGCGTAACGGGGCTGATTAAGGCTCTGTTAATTGGATACCAGATTTATATTGGAGATGCATCTGTAGTCTTTAAGATAACGCGTTTATGTACAACTTGTTATCTATATCTTGTGTAATCAGATAGATTTGTGAGTACATCATTGAGCTTTTTTAACGGCATCTAAAAGTAAATAGAATCAAATACCTACTGAGCAGCATAAACTTTTTTTTTATATTTAGATTGAATATGTAATGTTTATAAAAATTGTTTACTTGTGGTACCTAAGCACTGGCTTAATTTAGCTTCTTTATAGGTGGGGCTAATTTAATAGAATGAAACAGCTGTTTATTTAATAATTAATAGATATAGGTACCAATATGTTAATAGCGTTAATAATTCAAGACTTACTAACACATTTACCTGTCCTCTTCTGCCTTTGTTTCCAAACACTTATGTAATGTAGGTATATGTACCTTCTTACTTAACCAAAAACATCCAAATCTTCATACAAGTATCTAATAATTCCCCAGAAACTTGTATACAACCGAATTCCAACAAAACAAACACACGATGAATTACATTATCGCGTCGTCGATATGGTATCGATCGGCGCGGCTCGCATGCAATCAACCCGCTCTGTGTATTCACATCACATCGACTGTGTTGCCGGACAATAAAACTGGGTACTCAGTGCCAAACAGAAAAAATATAAACAAATTAAGGCTATCTACTATTGCTTCTTTCAACTTGGTCTTACAAATGAATGTAATCGATATTTAATAGTGATTTGTTTATACAATGATAGTATACATTTTACGAGTATTTATGTACAGTTCTCTCTGCATTTTTTTGTGATTATTTAAACAACAAATTAAATAAACATACCGCACAAAAATCTTCGCAAGTCAAGGTAAGAGAAAGTTCACTTAGCAACTTGATTATTCTTTTAAAATGCATTAACCAACCACACTGCACTGTGCGGCAGTTGCAACTAAGGCGCCGAGTCTCCCAACCGTTACAAAGCGTCGAAATAGAATAACTAATGGCGTTTTTATCACTCACACGCAAACATCTTAATTACTCATATTAACGTGAACTGAGAGATTTTTTGTTGCTCCACAATTATTTATTTAATTAACGACATTTATATGCTTTTGAAGATCAGCGATGTTTAATATATTACATTTGTTTTGGCCGGCAGTGTAATGTTAACAAAAACGCTGGCAGACAATTTTTCTCTCACAGTACTTTAAGGCGTCTCCGTCACATCCTCTGCTCACGTGTACATCGATAAAAATGTCTACCTGCTCGCCCGAACGTACCACGTACTTACCTACGAATGCTGAATAACAAAACGCTTTTAAAATGGGGAATTTATTTTTCCTTTCATAGAACTTTGATCTTTTTTATGTTCAATAATGTATCTACATATTTGTTTATATACTTCTAAAGACAACGATTGGTATACCTATAGGCTATTTCTAAAGATAAAATTTGGTATACACTTTTGAGGGTAAACTGTTTATAATGAAATTCTTAGAGGTATAGAAGCCGTTAAATAAAGACGAATACAGCCGAATATTTAAGCAAAACACCCGGCTAATATCTTCATTACTGCAATCTTAAAACATTTTATTATAACACTCAACCCTTGCTCCGAAATGGTAAGGAAAGCGGAAATTTCCTAATGCCGCAGAAAGACTGCCATTAGGGGGTCTTAAGGCTTACGCTTTAGTTCCCTCCGAGGCATTGCCAAAACAAAGAGCTGTGCAGACGGGTTGCGGAGGGGCTGATGGGGGAAGGAGGGGGTTGGAGGGGGATAGGGGGTCGTGGCTCCAGGGTTGTAACAGTTTTACGATCGGATATAGGGAGTGCTCATGCGCGCTCCTCTCGTCTAGTATTTGCATCAGATTATCGACGAGTGTCCAGTAGGTAACGGGCAGGTTGGAACGTTTTGAGTTAGGGACGCTTCGCATACTTTTATGACGTCTACTTGGGATATATGAAATTATTCATGCGATTCTGGTGTAAATACCGTAAATACTCACTGTGCATATTAGTACCAACGTACTTATAGATAATTATGTACATTGAACCCAAAATAAATTAAAAAAATACAAAATGCAACATAATAAATATGAACTTATTATAATTTCGATAAACATATATTACAGATTAAACAATTTATTTAACGATGATCAAGAGTCACGTTGCGAATTGTGATTCTATTATAAGTTGGTTTTATTTCCATGAATCTTTGTGGTGTTTTCTGAGTACTCATCTTAAACCTTCTTAACATGCAATAGAGTGATCAGACAGGCTATTATATACATTTAATTGGGTATAATTACGACAATTAATTCTCTGCATAATTTTAGATTATACAAAATAAGAGTATTCATTAGAAGTATTAGAGAACAATACTAACTGTTTTGATTACAGGTAATGATGCTATTTTAGTTTATTCTACAACTTATCTAAGACAGAAGATAATTGGTATGTCATATAGTTAAAACATATAAATAAATAAGTAAAATACGATATACCTTTTTAAAAACATATCGTCGCTAAGTTTTAACACCGCGGAAGCCAAAAATGACAACTTTTTAGGAGAGCAAAAACACTGCGCCTTTTTATAAAACGATATCATAGTACCTACCTACATATATTTCTTTATAATATTTTTTTTTGACTTCCGCGGTGTTACAACTTAAGCGACGATATTGCGTTTTACCTAGTAGTGAAAATGGATCTCTTTATCGAAATTCATAGGAATGGATTTTGAAGACCAAAAACACGAAAATTATTAAAAAAAACACTGGCCATCCCTTCAAGCACACAGGCGAGAATGTATGTAATATTATTTTCTGTCTAATTAAACGATTTCCTCAATACATCGAATTTAATTTACATACGTAATAAATCAATCTGGCGCGCCTAAACTCCTATATACAGCTTCTATGTTAGTAAATGAGAGTCATTGACACGCGCACATTCATATCTATTATTTCATTACGTCTGTCTATATTTCACAATTTATTCAATTGAAGGCGGACGGAAAAACGTCCCGATTCAATTGTACCACAATGCTGTATGACAACGTTAATCAAAGGGAGCGTTGGAGATATTGTTTATAAAAATGACTAAATTAATGTAGCTGTTAAATATTGTGATAATTGTTTCTATGAATAATATCATAGGGGAAGGAGTACCTATTCAACGTATTAAAAACAAATGAATAGCGTAAAATAAAACAATTGAATTAATAATTTAATTAACTCGCATGGAAGTGTATAAAAAAAAGTGTCAAAACTTATTATTCATCATCTTCATCAGCACATTTAAGTCCCACTGCTGGGCACTGCCTCCTCTACAACTGAGAGGGTTTAGGCTTTAGTCCCCTCGCTGGCCTTATTTGGGTTGGCGGACTACTCACCCAAGAAATTTCTAAGAACGTTTGGGTGTGCAGGTTTCCTTTCAATATTTTCCTTCACCGTTAAAGTACGTGATAATTCATTGTGAATACACACATAACTTCGAAAAGTCAGAGGTGTGTGCCTGGGGTTTGAACCCGTGACCGCCGAGATTCTCGACTGCGCGCCTAAACCTCGTGGCCATCACTACTTATTATTATTATATTTTTTCCCGATTTAAAACATCTTCGAAACCACCCTACTGACTAAGATGGCGGTAATTTTTAGTATTGTAGTACATTAAATTTTTTATACCTATGCTAAATATACCTACATACTAGCTCGTTGATCCTGCAGTTATTGGCAATATTATTGGATTTAATCATGTAAATAAAATGCAATCGCCTGTTGTAAGATGTGCGATGACCTTGCAACATTGTTGTGAATCGGCGCGGGCAGTGGGCAAAGGTAAAACCGGCAACAATATGTAGGTAAATTCATGGCGGCCGCACACCGCTTTTAACTTTGATTCATACACGATATTCACATACCTACTCGATAGTCACATGTCGATATTAACTTTGACACAAAAGATTCAACTATGTAAAATATTTAAGTATTTTTATCATACGAGTAGCTATTGTAGGCCAGTGAGAAATAATTAATTAGCCCAGAGTTACTGAGGCCTTACCTCTCTCAATTGGAGAAGCTTGTGCCCAGCAGATGGACGTACCTATATGAGCTGACAGAGATAGATAGACAAACAATTATTAATAAGCATTTTTTCCATTACACAAAATTTACCTATTCGGTAAGTGACGCAGAACATTTAATAACGTCATATTTATGTCCGTATATTAAGAAGTTGTACGTGTGGCTCGCGATTTTATGATTCCGCCATGATGACATGTTCTTAATGTTGCTATCATCATCATCATCATCAGCCCAAATAGGTCGCACTGCTGGGCACGGGCCTCCTCTACAACTGAGAGGGTTTAGGGGTCCACCACGCTGGCCTAGTGCGGGTTGGCATGTTGGTATAGGTATGTAGAACGTAACACATTTAAATATCAAAATGAAGAAAATAACAATCTGAATACTAACCAACACTCACTGTTGAGTCATTCTATTGCACTAATACTAAAACAAATAAACAATCGTAAAACATGGCGCGAGCCAGTTTTATAGATTTGCGGCGGCGCGGCGCACTAATCAGGAATCACGTGACATTGACACAACAGTGAAAATCTTTCATTTCTTTCCCGCTTATTGAGTGAGAGCGTGACGTAACTATGATTTATCGGTCTATGCTTAGAATCGCAACTAAATAGGAACAGCAACGTTGGATACCCCATCTTTTAAGGACAGACAAATATCTTTTATAATTGATAATCCTAATTTTCGAATAATTACTAGTAATAGGTATTCAAAATGTTTTTTGTATTCAGCTTAAATATGGAACACAGTACATGTGGTTTAATTTTAAACCAAACTGAGGTCTCAACCCCTTGTCAAATCATATAATATTTTATTTATAGATAAGTGTGAATTTATAGGCAACAACAAATTAAACCGCGGAACTAATTGAACTATTCACTATTTATATCTAATTACAACATTTATTACACGTTATTAATGCTATTTGTGATAACGCAGTTCTAAGAACAATAGACATCAATAATGGAAATTGTTCTTACTTGTATGGATAGAAATAAGTACTTACTTTTATGCGTAGATACACTCACGCCTATATTCCCTGACAGTTAGACTGAAGTGTAGAAATAATACCTACGATAGCGGTGTTTTTTTGAGCAATCTACTGATCTATAGGTATCGAATATATGTAAGTATACTTTATGCTTTATTTTTCCTCTTCATTATTCATCTTAAGCTTGTCTGTATGAAATTGCCTAGAGTGAAAAGACAATTTATTTATTTTGTAAATACAAAGTGTAAATAAATAAATCTTTCCGGACTCCGTGTTGCTACTGAGAATGTTCCAATGGAAGACTTAAATAAGATTTTGTCCGACCTGGAAATCGAAGCCAAGGCTGTTCGATTACCTGCCTTACTTATACAAATATGTAAATACAAAGCTCCTAGTGTAATTCAATAAATTCTCACGAACGCCTTGCCACACAGACAGACAAATGGAGCAAAACGACGTGGTCTAAAAACAAACCGAGACCATTGGACGAATAAGTGCGATCCGACTAAAGGTTGGCATTCATAAAGGAAACCAAACGCCGTACGACTGGGTTTTATCCGACAATTTAGGAGACACGCCTGACATTGTCCGAGATCCGGATCAGGGCAACAGTGTTGCACGTATTAAGTAGGTATAGGGTTGTTGAGCATGTAAAAAAGGGCTTTTGAGTAACCATATCGTGATCGAAGTTAGACAACATAGATTTGGCATCAAAATCAAGTAATTTACACATAACCCTATAAGTTCAATAAATAACAGCACCCAAAAGTCACATACCTACATAGTTTTGACCCAACACTAAGAAGAAGTCTTGTGTAGTGGGATTTAGAATCTACGAGAGACTTTTCGGTCTCACAAACACCTCTGGATGATACAAATAGGTATTTGTAGATCACACAAACTTTTGTCTCGGTGCGGGGATCTCCGGTCTCTCGTTTTGCCGGTTGGTGTCTAGACAACTGCGTCGCAGAAGTTATCGTAATAATAATACTTAAAGACAGGTGCCATGTCAATATAAAAATTAAGCGATATTTATCATAGCTACAAAATTAGACTTGACCAAGAACAGGACTTGAAAGGTTTAACATATAAAAAATATTGACTGTTAAATTTAATTCAATATCTAATGCTAAGGCTAACCCATTCAATAGCAGGGACACCTAGCAGTGGAACATATATGGTCTGATATAGTTTGAGATATAGGTATGTTGTACCCATTAAGTAAGGGAAAGGTATCCATAGCAAGTTTAACAAAGAAGTAAGGTGAGCTGTCACAACGAAAATATTCCCTAGAATCTAAAGCCCTGTGTGCCATGGTCAGTATACCTACTATATCCAAGTAACGTTGTCAGAATAAAATAGACTCCCAGATAACTACTATTACTCTGTGTAAAATATAATTTCTGTTTTTAATAAAATATACCGCCTCGCAATTTACACGATAAAAAATGTAGCAACCTTATATACCTATTAAGTAAAAATAGTGCATTTACGTATATGTATCTACATATTAAACAACCATTGTAATAAGGCTGTATACAACAATCTCATAGAAATTGTGAAGTTCTAATGTTACCATTATGTTTTCCAATAACTACAGATACTAAACAAAAGCATAGACTTTTATAATTTAATTTCAAGCTAAATATAAAAATAGAATTTAAATTTATTGAGAAATGTTCGAATATTCTAATACAAGGGTATTATGTACGCAACTTACGGAATGTACTCACTACACAGCACTCTATGTAATAATGAGTATTTGAAATCAATATACTCCATACATTTGTATTTAAATGCCAGCAGCCCTGATTGCAGTTTGTAATACATTTTATGTCGCCGTTGATATCATAGTATTTACATACGGGTGTGTTGTTGTAAATGCAATGTCTGCTTTTAAAATACACATCCAATGCACTCCGCTTTATAGTTTTGTTTGTCTTTATTTAGTATCTATAAAAAGGAAAAGTATATTCTCTTTGCCAATAAAATGTGATGAAAAGGAACCAGATTGTTATTGGGATATGTTCAAACATTTGAATTGATACTGACAACATATATCAGAGATGAATTTAAATGCACGCAGTTAAAAGGCTTCTGTAATCCACATTTTTTTCAGCTTTGTTCAGATCAAGAGTCTGTAATAGTTTTAGTTAACTATCATTAAATAGGTAAATATGCGTCATATTGCATATTAAAATTAAAGCCAAACAGCTAACAATGCCAGTATTTGTCAAGCCAACTCACCGGTTTCCCGCGACTGAATCTGGATGGTTGAGACAATAAATACAAAACAGCAGAAGTACATAGTTACCACACACTATTAGAACACCAGATTGACCACAATTAACCCAGAGTTGGGCAAAAATCCAATTCCGATTGCAACACGTGCCACGCGGACGGCCGCGCAAGCGAGACTCGATGACAAATGGCCCGTCAGAAGGTAAACTACCTTCCACTGGATTTATTTTGCTATATTTAAAAAAAATGTGGCTGTGAATAACTTATCATATATGTAGGTAGTTTAATAACAATTGCTGTGAATAATAAATAATGTACCTACATAATCGAATAAGAACAAGATAATCGTAATAATCGATAGTAACATTCCTATTAGACTAATTGAGAAAACAGGTCATCACAAACAATAAACTTTTAAAAATATATAGAATTTCGATTATTGATTATAATTATTACATTAGTGACGTTTTATTACGATTATGTATGTGGTTTGCATCATATGATTTTATAAATACCTATATGATAAAATATGAATAAGTAAAATGAGGATTTTCCTTTACAAAATAACAACACCACAATAACACAACACTGAGCGACCCGATCACAATCACAAAACTTGGAATATGAACTTCACATGTTCCACATTTTCTAAACCTATCACATTCACACTTGGCCTGTTACGATTGACTAACAAAAACGTTTTGCTTATGTCCCAAAAGTATGAAGTTATACCGATTTACATGATAATAGACGCCCCCGCAGGGTGGGAACGAAAATTGTTTGCGACCTACTTTCTAAATTATTCTATTGTGTCCCTAAGGATTTACTGGAAGTTTTTGCATTTAAATATGAAAGAAAGTAGCTTTGTTTTTGTTGTTTATTTGCTGTGCCTATTATAACCCGGCCGGGGACAATTTTAAATGATTAATATTTATCATGCAATATCTAATCCTTCGCCTAATAGTTTATAGTTGTCATGCTGTTGGTAAAATTTTGCCGCCTTTTTAGAACCCAGTTTATTTAGTCAAATTTACACACAAACAATCATGCATCCACACTTGTATCCATCGAAGAGACAGGTGTATATGTATATTATTTATACACCCAAATGTGTTATGAATCAAAGATTTCTGCAGACAATGAACAACTTAATAGTTTTGTGCTCAACCTAGTAATTAAGCTTAGAAACTTTGCACACACTTGTGCTGCAGGATCAACGAGGCAGGTTTGAATTTGTCACTAATTTTATTCAATATTTAAAGATATTCGTCAGCACTAAATAATATTTATGACCAATTATAGAATTTAATAAGGGAATAAGGCAGTTATTGCAAAGCATATGGAAAACACTTCAACACATTACCACAGGGAAACTATTATATTAGCATATAATCTCAATGATATGCAACTGTATAGATAACAAAATATTTATTTACAGGACATTAACTTAAATTGTTTATTATTTAATTATACCACTCTATTACAAAGACAATAAAAACACAATAAATCATATTAATTAAGCCTATTTAAATAATTCGTGCCAGGTGAAAATGTCATAAATTAAACACATAAAGTGCAATTAAATTATTATTCATATGGAATGCCTACTTTAAAAGGTACCTACCTAATATATAACTTTTAAGCATTTACTACTTTTCGTGTTTCTTAGGTGGCCTAAGGGTTTCCCATGTAGCAGCAATTCTACATACATACATATATAAACTCACGCCTGTATTCCCCGAAGGGGTAGGCAGAGGTGCATTTCTGCACCCACATTTTACCAGGTATGTATCAGTCCCACGTAATAGGGGGCTAGCCTATTGCCGTTTTTCGGGCACATTTCCAGACTCCGGGCTGTTACTGAGAATTTCCTAATGGAATAAAAAATAAATAAAATAAATAAATAAATAAATAAATACACCCAACAGTCACTTACATAGTTCTGACCCCACACTAGGATACAAGTCCTGTGTCGTGGGTATGAGAAACTACGAGAGACTTTTCGGTCTCACAAACACCCAGACCCGAAACAAATATTTGTGGATCACACAAACATTTGTCTCGGTGCGGGGATCGAACCCGCAGCCTCTCGTTTCGCAAGCTGGTGTCTAGCCAACTGCGCCACGGGGCTGTCAAAAAACCCAATAACACTTTGCCCGACCCGGGAATCGAACCCAGGACCTCTAGATCCCACGGCACATACTTGTACCGCGAGACCACGAGGCAGGCAATTCTATAATATGCGATTTGTTTTCTATTTGTTGTTATAGAAAGTAGAAAGGAGCTAAAGTATAGATAGAAGTTTTTTGATAGAAGAATAATATCGCATTCAACACTGGGGCTGAGGACTTTCTATATAAGAGTTTCAGTTATCTACACTTACAAAAATGGTGAGACATAACTTCGAAAATATGAGTTCAATCGCACAATTAATTCTGAGTATATAAGTCTTTTGGTGTGTTTGACTTTTCCGTCTCAGAAAAATATAAACCTGACACAAATATTTGTCACAGTGCGGGGATGGATGCTACATGCGACATGGAGACTTTAGAAGGGTCCATAATGTAATGCCAAAAGAATGAACACATTTTGTATGAATCTTATTTATTGTTTATATATTCCTTTCAAGAAATTACTAACGAAATAAGTTTAAACTATTTATATATTACATAAAAATAGTTTTCCTTTTTTCTTAATAAATTCGAGACGACCATACACCATTCATTCATAAAACTAAACACCAAAAAAGAGAAGTTCGCTTCATAAATTTGAACGGAAATAATATGAATTCGTATTCAAATTGTATATTTTCTGATTCTATTGGTGACTACTCATCTACGGAGCGTATAAAAATTCCGAACACTAAAGGACAGTCATCCGTTGTTATGGTAATGGGGACGAAATGCTGACTGTTAATAGGGTGGACGGTTACCATATTACGTTTTTAGGTAAGTCGACTGAGGACTATTTAAGGGATAGTACCATCTATTTATTTGTATCGTATGGTATTTAGGTACATAAAATATGAAGCTGGCGTCAAATAACCTACCTAATTTACAACATTATTCATCAAGTATAGTATATACCTACTTCGAATTATAGTAGGTACCTAGTATAGAACTCATGGAAAATAGATGTAAAAAATTGTGACTAACTATTAAAAGGCATATTTGAGAAAATAGTAAAAGTGGTCTAAGTTAAAAATATATTTTTTTTAGGTATAACCCAAACGAAAAAGTCATTATTTCTCTTATCAAGAAATCATGTCTAGGTATTTTGTTTGTTACATTTTATTTAATATTATTAAAGGCGATTGCCTTTAAAAGCTCTATAATTCACGAAATTCCTTTGAGAATATTATACATAAATATGGATGTAGGTAACATAAGCTTTATAAAACATTATATTTATGTAAAAGTTTATCGATAAAGTGTCATCATTACATGGTTAAAACAAAATATACTATATTTTAAATGCACTTTATTGACATAAAGGTACATTTATGCATTGGAGTTGAAGTAGCAGAATTATAAATTATAATCATCTACCATAAATACTGATTCCGCAGTAGCAGCATACCTCATCAACCTTGATGTCATGTCTAGTAATATTATTGTTAGAATTAAATTTATCTTTGCTGGAAATTTAACATTTTGGCATTTAAATTCCTAAAAATTAAGACACTCTGTTAGGTTAGGTAGGTACTCCAGGAAAATAATTCTTACGAAAACATTCAAAATTCCTAATCACCTTTAAAATATCACTAATCTAAATAAAATATACCACATTGTTAGATTGTAAGAGTAAATAACAGCCGGATTGATTTTTTCGAGGTAATCTGTTATACCTTTAGGTACATATTTATATCTAAATTCCTATAGCCATCTACTAATCCCTGTACATAGGTTACCTACCACAGATCGAATACCTATGTATGTATAACAATATAAAGTTAAGTTTATAATTTTGATATATCTACTGCAATTTCATTTAAGTGCATTTGTATGACATGGTTTTAATTTTCTAAACTCATGAACGCATACAAAAAATAGATACAAAACCTGTTCCTCCCATCAGTTGTACTACGACGTATTTATGATCATAATCACACGACTTGTAAGATCACCGCCACACACTCAAATCATTTCAAAATCTCCAACGTGGTTCGATGCTCATCTTCGAATTCCTGTCGAACGCAGAGATATTGAAATGAGATTCTTATGCAAATAAGTGGTACTGACAATAACCCTTCAAGGCGATTGGAACGAATTGTCCCTCCGAGTCACCTTGTTATGATAATTTTGTGAAAGTCGAACATAAATGGAACTTCAAAATGTTTTTACATTTGTATCAACAGTGTATTGTTGCCTTTTCTACTGTGTGAAGCAAGACTAAATTATGCAATTGAAAAAAAAAACTCATTCTTGCATAAAATGTGTGAACTTAAACAAAAAGTCAAGAGAAACTTAAACTATAATTCTCAATGAATAGCTTCTGATGTAAAATGAGATTGTCGCAATAACATTGATTAATACATTCAATACATTCTAATGCTTTATAATTGTCTTTATTTACATATGTAGATAATTTTCGTTTAGGTACTTATTTATATATTTATACGACTTATATCACCAATACATTTGTGATGAATGTTTAGATAATATTGTATATTTTATGAAAACGATATTAGTAAACGCCATATATTAACAGCAAGTGCCTAAAATGTTATTTCTAATAAGAAAAGGTTTGAAATTTCAAAATTATTTATTTTCGGATAACACTATTCACTTCTTTTAATCGTGTTATTTTAATAGATAAATATAAATGTCTTGGGTAAATGGTATATACCTATATATGTTACTTCTACTTACAAACGCCATAAAGGGAAACATAACACAATATGGAGGGTAAAACAAATTAGAGATCGCAATGTCTATGAAGTTATTCGGTAATATTCATATTAAAACTCGATTCTAAAAGATGAATTCAGAACTTGATGTAACAAAACCTATACGCATATCCATACCTAAGATAAACATTAAAAACAATTTATTTATTCTTGTTACAACAGCTATCTCCACGTTATAAACAGGGCTCAATTGCAATAAAAGAATACGATTTATCAACATTTAAACATGACGTCTGTACCACCATATTCGTGTTATATACTATTGGACGAGAAAGTACGATTACCTAACCTATTCATCCGACACGTAACATAATATTCCTGACGTGGGTCAGTAATATTGTTCGATATACAGACGTACAAGAGGTTATCTCGATATAGAAACCGGTTGGCAACGCACTCTCAATGCAGTGACCGTATATTAAGTCTTGAGTATCGACGTATTTTAGGCGGCGAATGTTTGTGTACACCAACGCGGCACTATCGCTTATTAGGCACTTACAAATGGAAAATCTTTGTATCTATCGCCTAAATAACAATTTCAGTACAGTTTTACTTTATAAATATGCCCTTAAGCGCTGAAAAATAAGATTGTTTACGTGCCTCCGATTGCAATTCGTATTCGCGAATAGAACAGTTTTCGACAACAAAAGCGACTTATCAATAACTAAGTGTGCTATAGTAACAAAGTTAGCGTCAGTAAGTTACTCACGTGCTTGCAACACGGCGTGATGTCGCGTAGCAACAAGTCTCGAGTCGCCGGCGACACCGCAACGGCTCACAATGCACCAACATGTCCTTCCGTTTTGACACTATCACTCGCGTATCTACACTCGCGAATGCGGACTGATTTTTTTCTCGCGTAACGGCCCATTAAACTCGTAGATTTCTATCTCGCTCCGAAACGCGATAGCATTAAGATGCGAGACAAAGAAAGGTTGTGGTTTATGGGTTGTTGATAGAATTGGTATCCGCTCCGTAACGTACCGCCGCCGTGTTGCATATTTTTATACGAGCTAACCTTGTCGGGTTGTCCTCCAATCACATGTGCAAATACGGGACGGCTGTCACCAATACATAAATTAAAAAATAAACCTATTTCTAACGCACTATTTACATACAAATAGCATTATTTTGCGGTTTAAAAATACCGCATTTTTGCGCTTTTAAATAGACACATATCATTTAGTTTTAACTGTTTACAACATTACGTAGGTATATTAACGTTTACCGTTAATGTTGGTATGAAGTTAAATTCTACAGTTTTATTGTTATTAATATAGTTTTATTAAAAAGAGCAAACTGACATCGTAATATAAATACCGCATGAAGCTTCGTCGTATAACTACTAAATATAATTGGGTTAAGATAATATTAACTCGACGCGTTAATATGTTCAAAAGTCATTTGTGCCTTAATTTTATATTAAACTATTAATTATGTAGTAAAGTAAGGATATTTAAATGCACTCACCGCATTTGGAGCGTCGACGCGGGCGATATTTTTCCAATTATATACAACACGTTGCGATTAGAAAAAATGTGTAACGCGCGTACAAGGCCACGTCGTACAGAATTATAACGCCAAAAGATGTTTAGGAAATATAGGCGTCACCCAGAGCGCAGCCGTACATCTTGCTTTATATCGCCTCCACCAGTATTGGAGAGCAGAACATCAAACGACGTTATGGCCCCCGGACGTGCCGACCGCTCGCGCCGACAGGGATGGAAATATAAGAGTAAATGGATGGAGGGATATTTTTGCACTTTCAATACTTTTATTATTCGCTACACAAACAAACATCCGGATGGACTATAAGTATGCTCTGCGCGTCATATCGACTTATTGCCGAGAGCATGGTTTGGCGACGGGTTCGGAGAATTTGTCGCCGTTTTAGGCGTAGCTACAACGCTCACATTTTAAATGCTAGTACGTTGTCAGGGTTATCGTAGCGTAAATAATATAGATAGAAACGCTACGCGCTCCGTAGTTCGTAGACTTGCGAGTAAACGGGACAAAAGCATTTAAGCTAGCTTGAAGATAAATAAAATAACATAACATATGAGAATATATTTTGAATTTATAAAGCGTCGACGCCAATATTCAGACGGGGGAATTTAAACGATAGAATACGACTGCCAATTAAGATATCACGATATATTTATGATTTCACCATCAACATAGGAAGCGCAATTTAATTTTATCGTCAATAAGATGCGAAATTTACAACTGATTTTTACGTGAAAAAATTCAATCATTCGTAAAGGAATACCTACTCGGCTGAGACACGTAACTCAGAACGTTTTATTTACATTCGCACAAATTGAATCCTTGGTTCGGTGCCAAGAGGAAGCTCGTTCACATATTCATCTGTCTAAGGGTGGGTGAGGCGCGGAGAGGGGGAGGGGGTTGGGAGGTATGAGATTCGTTTTGCCTAATAGCAGGCGCGGTGGGAAGGGCGCACTCAATTACGTAGAGTGAGCCGAGGTGTCCCGAAACGCTCCGTACATTATTACATTATCTGATAAACGGTTAGATACTCCACAATTTCCCTCGTGTGTAAATTTACTTTTTGTAATTTGGAATATACAGTTGTCACGAAAAATTATATTTTAATGTAAAAATCATAGAATCAATTTAATACCAATGACCCTAAAAAAACTAATTTTACGAATACTATTATAATAATACTATCCATGTTTCCGTGCCTAGTTCTTGAAACAGGTTTTCATTAGAAGTATAAGCTAGTTCTTTGTCTACTTCAATAGCAGTAGGTACGTTATTCTTTAAGAATCTTTAACACTTGACGATATTTTTCTTATGTCCTTTAACTATTCATAGTTAAAATAGATTAACAGTTTTCATTCTTAAAGAAAAAATGCAATATATAGAAAACTGTGTATTGCTCGAGCAGATCGAAGAATATGTCTTTCAACATTCCAGCATGACTATTGTAATTACGTATTTGATTGAAACTCCACGCGCATAGCTGAGACACGTAGAGCTGTGGGTTTAGGCAGATGTCTTAACTTTGGGATAAAGTGTTTATTTTATCTTTCCCCAGAGGTTGTTCACGTCTTCAGTACAGTTGAATATTCCGGTTCATAATTACGAAAGTGTGACCATAAAATTTTGATGTGAACGCCACCGTACGGTTTGGACTTATAATTACGTTCCTCGGCATTGAACAGGTTCGTTTTTAATTTTGTTGTTCACTCCCATAATGAGAGAATATTTCCCTCTTATCTTTATTGAGAGTATTGAATCGTCGGAATTTTGTAATGGTTGCACGAATCCGAAGTGGTATATAATGTTGACATTTTATTATGTAGGTATATGGTTATGTGGGAATAAAAGTTCGAGAGCTTGTTATTTTGTATCGCCATTTTCGGAGTATTACACATCGCTATATATACTTTTATTGTTATCGTCCTCTCAAATGTGTGTTTATTAAATGTAAATGTTATTTCACAACTGCACGTTGAATAAATAAAAATGATAGAAAGCGTTGTTCATCTACCAATATTAATAAAATATTCAGAATTATTCAAATGCATTTATTCTATCAACTGAGAAAAAAAATTACTTTTTGATTGGATTGTTCAATTGTCTCTTTGGTCTAACAACCCCTAAACGACCCCGTAATGAACACCGGACTTAAGATATGTTGAAGAAATTATTGTAAAGAATTCTTTATTACGCGAGTTAACTCTTAATATTTTTCTATGTGGTTCTTATCCACTAATTGCTAGAAAAACTGTATCTGGATAAATATGCTATAGAAGTACGTTTAAGGTATAATATCCATGCAATGTAAGCTTAGATTGTTTCTACAATTGCAACCATATTTAAAGTGGTTTTGTTAGAGACTTACTAAGAGATAAATAAATAAATAATATGCGAAACCATAATAATGTAGTGATATTATTACTAAGATGGAAATTGATACTGTAAAATAATAGAATGTCTTTACACTTCCCAGTTGGCGTGTTTGCAGGTATTCAAAGCGACTGCCCATTATGCACTCCTCATAAATGTGTCCCTTACGCTATGTGGCTTTTGTTATTGTACTTAAAAATAATATACAGCAAAGTAATTCAATAAACGCACCGGCTATCCGCCATTCACATACTTTACATTGTATCTTTCGAAGCAGTTTATAAAATGTCAAATACATACTTTTTTCAAAAGAAGCGATGGAGTAGCAGGTGTATTATAAAATAAATTGCTTCTCAATATGCTTGTGTTAAACCAATACTATATGGGGCTAAGACCGAGGTGGGCAGTATTTATACCATAAATTAGTTTTAACCCGTAATGCCGATCAGAGTTTAATGCCCGTTTTACGAACAAATGACCGCAGAAGTCAATAACAAAACGAGACACGCTTATGTTGTTTTTAACATTTCCCGATTATTACATGGATTAGGCACCAACACCTAAGTGTTGAATATTAACAAGGTAAGACTGAATAATATTGAAAATAATATTGAATAAACATTTGTAAGCCCTTCAATAACACTTAAATGCAGATTTCATTGCGTGTATATTAACATTGTATTTATCTGCACACTTTGTTGCTAATGTCACCGCTTAAGTTATCAGAACAAAAGTAAAAACGCACTACTCCAGTTTAATATATTGTCTTTATTTTATAATAATCACCAGCGCAGGCGCAGATTCAGGACTGTTAAAGTAGGGTTCACATTCACACGGACCAATAGGGACGAGTTCCACATTTAAACTGTAATGCGTCCAGCATCGAAGGCCTCCGATGTCAATACAAAAAACAGACGGGGAAGGTTTTTTATAAAATGGTGGTGTAATATGAAGTTGTTTCGGTTCGGTTCATTTATATGCTAATCGGAGAGGAGGCGGCTAGCTCCAGAATAACCGGTAGAGCCGCGGGCGTAGGTGCATACCGCACCGGTTACTTTGTACCAACCCGAGTTTATTTATAAAAACCCCGTACACATCTATATCGTGCTCCTTTTATAATCCAATATTCATATCAGCCGCGTGATATTTATGTACACGGAGAAGCCGATAGCGTTAATATCTGTTCATATTCAGAAAATATTGCATTGTAATTTGTATGTATAGGTACCTACATATATTTGGCTTTATAAATTAACTAAATTTTTAAATTTGCCGTTATAAAATACATAGCGTAGATGATTGTATTATTTTAATAGATAATAAGAAAATAAAGCATTTTTTATTCTTGCACTCAAACTTTGTGTTAGCATTTTTTTCATTAGGTACTAAAAAAGTATTAAATTAAACACAGTTAAAAACAAAGTTAAAGATGTGAATAAATTTCAATGCATTTATTTTTTTACCTCCCAAATTAAGCTGCTTTAGATTAAAATTAAAGAAATATTTTAAAACTAAATAATAATGAGGAATTACTGCGGCATCTGAATGTATTTTTTGCTTTGAATTAACTGAAAAGTCAAAATATAAATTACAATTGTAACATATAGATATTTCTATTTCATGGTTTTTAAATAGGTAAATTACACAAGATAGTAGGCCAGCGTGGTGGACTAAGGCCTAAACCCTCACTTGCAGAGGTGGCCCGTGCCCACTGGACGTATAGGTAGGTACCTATGGGCTGATGATGATGATGAATAATAAGTTTAAACACCTTTTTTTAGATAAACTTCCGTGTGTATTAATTTATTTATTTATTCAATTGTTTCATTATTTTCTTTTTGTAAATTGACACCTCTTTTTCCAAAGGGTTTTTTGGAGGTATGTTATACCTACCTTTATTTTATACCGCGAATTGTTTTAAAGCAAATTGATTGTCATTGCACATTTTGAATATTTCCTATTAGAAAATTAAATAACAATCCCATCTAGAAATAATACCTAGTAGGTACCTTCAGCTTGATAGCACGAGGCAAATTTAAAACTTAATTGGCAATATTTCTTCTCTACAAACTTAATTATGTGCATAAATATTTAAAATGTAACAATTTGTAAGCAAATTATTATTGTGATTTCTAAATCTGACCCGGTATTTCAATTTAGCAATGTGTACAATACCAACTTAAACCATATTATGATCGTTGAGTTAACGGTATTGCCTATTTTAGTACTTTATAAAATCTGTATGTCGTCATATTATTATTGTTGCGGAATACTTACTAATTTTATAGCGAATGTAGGTACAATATGTTTAATGTACCTATGTGAATAAATTTTGATGAATTTAGAAACTGACATCGATGAGACTGTTATTGCTACTTTTCCCTGGCATAATATGAGCTTTTGTGCCGACTTTTGAACGTTCCTAAGAGATTAGCCAAACTCGAACAACAACTTACTCCACAACTTTACATTTCTCATTATCGTTTCCTTTGTTTCTTATTATGAAGTCAAACCATGTCGCCGGCTTGTGCTAGTGAATAGGTACTTGAATGCAATCACTTTTAATTCCTATTAACATAAATTATATCTTGTGGCCGTACGATCTAGATGTCCTGGGTTCGATTCCCGGGACGGGCAAAGTGTTATTGGGTTTTTCCATTAGGAAATTCACAGTAGCAGCACGGAGTCTGGAATTGTGCCCGAAAAACGGCAATAGGCTCGCCCCCTATAACGTGGGACTGATACATACTTGGCGAAATGCAGCTCTGCCTACCCCTTCAAGGAATACAGGCGTGACGTTATGTATGCATGTCTTCTATCTAATGTGAGGTAGGCTCTACGTGTCTCCCTTCTTGAATCCATCTAGATAAAAATTACTTACTACCGTAGGAAGTAGTCGAGTCAAATTACTTTAGTAGTTTACATAAAAAAATAATTCGAACCCTGGTGCACAAGTTCTACTTTTTTACATTAGGTATGCGTGAAATCATAATAAGGTTTGATGTTGAACACAATTAAAATTGGTTATAAAAAAATTCTCATACTATTATGGAACAGTAGAATTAGTAGTAGACTAAGGGCTCCCCTACATATTTTCAGTGTAATGAATATCGATACCCCGAAGAGGTATTGATAGATAAATAAAATTAAATCAAGGAAAAGATCAGCAGGCTAACAGAAAAGTCATATTTTGCTAACTTCTCGTTTATTTTATTTATATAAAAAATCGCCATATAATTATACAGAAATATATATTTAATGATCAATATGTATTAAACATTGAATTCTATTTTTGTTTTAAGCATTCTTGCGCAGTCAAGGAAATTACCGCCTGGAATGTGCCAGGATATACCTTATATAGGTACATTTAATACGTATGGTTATCGTTATATACATTTAATATGTATTTTATTTACATACACACGCGCCCCCGCCTGTATTCCACGAGGGGGTAGGCAGAAGTGCATTTCTTCACCCACATTTCACCAATTGTGTTTCGTCCAACGTAGGGGGCGAGCCTATTGCCGTTTTCCGGGCACATTTTCAGACTACGTGCTGGTACTGAGGAATTTCTCAATGAACCCGGGACCTCTAGATCGCATGGCACATACTTGTACCACCAGACTATTTCAAACAGTCAAGCCAGTATTGCAATTTTATTTATTTTCGACAACAAAGTGCTTACCATCAAGGAATTGTGGTTGCTTTGCTCAAAAGAATATCTACTGTCCCTGTTTTTTATTTTATTTTCTTATATTCGATTTCCTGCTATTTCTGCGATAGAATTCATTATAAGTATTTATTAACAAAAAATAATGAATATAATGAATGACGCAAATCAATGTCTCTAATTCGTATATTAACGTTTTTATAATCATCTCCATATTCAAGTAATGTACATAATTTATTCTTTTTACCATTTAATTAAATTATATAGCCGGGCGTATAAATAATTGTTACTTTTTTCTTAATAAGATTAACCCTCAGATTACTGCTTTCATTGTTTTCATATGTTATATCTCCACTCTACTTTTGGTCGAAGCTTTTAAGCCCCAACCAGGTTTTTGCTGGAAATACGTCAATAGATGGCGTTGTTTTGAAACTTCAAATGTCCATGTGCGGTAAAAATATATAAATTTTAGTTTATATTATATTTATTTTAGTAATTCAACATAGACATATCCATATAAGTTCTGTTATTATAATGGTTTTGTTTATAATATGATACGCCACAGCCATTTTTTGTCTTTATTTTTATATTTAAGCTGCGAGGGCGCCACTGGCACACTCCGTTCGAAAATAAAAAATATTTTTCTACTCGAGAGCAAAGATACAACTTTGAAATACATTTATAAAAATTAAGTCTCAGAATTAAATTTATGTAGAAATAAAGCTAAATTTACAATGAAAACCTTGTTTTACTGTTTGATTACATTGTTGCACAATCTTATTATCAAGTCACGCACGGATTGACTTGTAAAATCATTAGGCAAATATTTATTTGGCAAATATGGACATTGTTAGGTTTCCATGAGATCCACGCCAAATGTACTGAATGTTGTTTGCATATTCACAATATTGTGGCCACATGTTAATACTGCTTTTGCAATCTAATGACTGCTTATTTTGCCATATTGGTACATTCACTTGGACTTTATTTATTATCGAATGTATTGTGACTATAGTATGTAACCATAGGTATATTTCGAGAAGGTAGGTAAGATTAGCATAGAACCAGACTTTTTAAACTTCGGTAATATCGATAGTCACCAAATGTTGAAAACCTTAAAGTTGGTGTCTGATTATATTAAATATATATTTTTCTTTTACTGATGAAATAAAATCAATGTGGCTACAAATTTTCTGAGCGCTATGATCTGTCTTTAAAGTGAGGCATAAAAAGAGGGTTCACTTCGCGGTAGACCGTACCTACTTTGCTGTGCCTCTGGCATTGCTGAAGTTCATGGGCAGCAACTGCTTGCCATCATACGTGCCGCTTGCTCGTCTGCCTGCTCAGTCCATTAAAAACATGTCTGAAAACTGGAATCCAGTAAAAACCCATTAGTGAAAATTTTTAAAGATCTTTTTCAAGTCTTAAATGTCATTAATTTCCAGGCTCTTCGTATATTTGTTTCGAAGCACCTTCGCAATTTAACTAGGACCTATGATTTGGAGGTAATTAAAACCCTATTGCTTTTGTTTTTATCTAACTTTTAATGTTCCTATTAGATACCTACTATTTTGTCGGGTAGGAATTTTGTAAAAAAAAACTGAATATTAATAGATGACCTCTAAAGATTTATAAGTTCAGTAGGTAAAGAGGAAAAGCATTGTACACAATATTTTTTTAAAGAATACTGTGGCTTCAAACTGAAAACCAATAAATTGTGAAACTGCATTATTTCTTTATAAAAATAATAGCATAGATAGATAGGTACTAAATCTCATATATTTTTTGATAAAAAAATATGGTTTTTCCTATACACATTTTATCCACTAAAAAGCAATGTTTTGATTTATAGTCACTTTCAAGACTGTTCCAGCCTGGAACCGATTTGAGCCGTAATCTCAATTAACTATTCATAAGCTAAACTTACAAAGTCAATATGAATTATATTAACGTTGTAATGAACCTACTTTATAATATTATGGACGGCTGCCGTGCCAACTTGTCCTTCCTTATATTCATTATGTTTAACTTCACGACTCAAGATTCTACTACAGATTAATATCGACTACTTTATCCAATGCAAATAAAATAAGTAGGTACCTAAGCACTTGTAAAAGTAAAATTGAATTAAGTCAAACAGCACTGAGGCAGCCTATACTTATCTTCATTGTTTTCGATCATGTAGTATATGTATATATTATTGTATACCTAGTGTACAAAAAAGTATATAAATTACAACAAAAAAAAGGGCAGGTAGAGTTATAAACGGATATTGTATTTTAAATAGAAAATACTCTATCTATGCCATTCTATTACGTCTCACTGCAAAGCAAACCTCTTCTATGGGGTATACAGAGGTAGATTATCTTTGATATCTAGTTTTTGTGAAAAAGTAAATTTATATTCACACATAACCTTAGGCCAGTGACCCGGAAGGGGTAGTGCATTTCTACATCAACACTTCGCCAAATGTGTATTTCATCCCACGTTATAGGGGGCGTATATGTTCAAATTAGAATAATAATCTGTTAAGTCTGAAGGATCATATAGTTCATTTAAATTGATATTGTAGGTACCTATACGATTTTATTGTATACCATGAAAATATTCATTTAATTTCGAAGGTTTCATTAAGACATGAAATTATTGCAAAATAATGTCAAATCAATATTTTAAAACAATTTGGTTCAGCGTCCATTAAAGGTTAATTCACAACACAGCAAATAAGTCTCAAAATATTTCATTTATTCTTTTATTACTTTTCCATCGAGCCGCAGCTCGATTTATATAAGTAGGTAGGTACTATAAGTATTGTTTTCTCCATTCGCCCTCAGGCTTCACTCAGCAAAATAAGAGGGGGGTTAAAAAAGAAAAAAATAGCCAAGACACGACGAAATATTTAATTTTTTCCCCTTTCGTACATTCTTTGCTAAATTCGTCATAAAACTGTCGAGAGCACATTCATATTTTATTATACTTAACAAAACCTCACATTTTTTGCCGTGATTAACTACATTAATTTATCTGTACAATAATAGTTACGAGACCTTTTAATTAAAATTATATAGTTTAGATAAGTATGGTACTAAGTGTAGTTTCTACTGAATCGTTGAATACACAGTCCGTAGTATTGAAAGCGATGTATGGGTTTATCCGAAAAGCACATTACAGGTATTCATAATAGCCGATTCGATTAGCACAAAGAGGTTTCGAATGCTTTTCAGATAAACGTGATAAATAAATTCGGAATTACTATTAACAATACATTTAAATATCATAATTACTTACATTAGTATCCGATTCGTCTAAGAATGCAAGGTATTCCTTGCCCTTCATGTAGAAATTCGGTCACCTAGACGAGGTCGCCATTTTGTACAAAAAACACCTAATTTTATTTACTATCATTTACGGGACAATACAGATATAATGAAATAGATTCGAGTAAACTACTAAGTTTACAATAAAACATTTATTAGGTAGGTACATAGATATAAAATATGTAGGTAGCTAAATAGTACAATGATGATATTTAAAACTGGGATGATTTCAACTTTTCGACAATTACATTCATAAACTTTAAAAGAATATAATAAAAAACATGTCGGAAGCATGTCATTCGTTTGTTGTAGAGAAAGATCCACAGATTGCATACTCGTGTATAAATAAATAATAAAATATTCAACTAAAACAAAAAAAAAATAAAAAAAATAATAGACAGGCTAAAGCGAACAGGGATACGATCAATAGAGGACAATATTAATGCACTTGCCCATATTACCTAATTGATTATAACATCAACTTCAATATTTAAAAAAGTCATAACAGTAACTTAATGTATAAATTCTACTGGAACCGAGTTAAAGCTTTGTCAGAAATCCATAATTTAATTAACAAAATTTACGAATAATGAAATAAGAAATAAAACAGCAATAAATATTTGATCTTGTAGCGACTGCTATTTCAGCTAGAGGACCTATATGACATAGACAATGGTGATGTGGTGATGCATCGATGGTAGTAATAGGTAAGTAGGTATCTATAACTATGACGGCTGCTTTACAACTATATAATTATATAAAATATTATACACGTCGAAGAGATATCTTTAACTGCCACCAAAGCAACCCGAGTAGTTCAACAATTTGGTAACGAAAATAAAAGTTAACTGATTAAAACTAATCCACCCTCTGAACAGCGATACGAATACAACAATAAGCAGTCTCACAAAATATTTTACAAAATTTATTTTCAATAAACTATCTAGAAACTATTCCATCGGTGACGTCTTTAATATTTTGTAATTCGTACTTAAATAAATTTCAAATACATAATTAGCGCTATTACTAGACATTATTCATATCAGGAATCGATATCTATTCACGTACTTAGTCTCGTTAAAATTACAAGAACATAATTAATACTATACACAAATCGACAACACTTGATTTTACCTTAGCGTGAGATTCTCTGGGACTCGAGGCGCGCGCCGGCACCGGCAAAGCGTCCGCACTTCCAACTTACGAGTACTACGGTACAGCCGATACAACGTCTCTAGTCTACGGGGTAACAAACATTGGACGTCAATACAATCCTTTAAGTACGACCACATTCCACACAATAGTCCTAGGGAACTTTTCCTTTCCGGTAGATCGCGTTTAACTAGCTATACCGTGGTGAAGGGGATAAGTCCCAGAGAAGGGCGCGGGTCACTGATGGTGCTTGGAGGGCGGCGGGTGGTGCAGCGCGACGTGGTGCGGCGCGTGGTGGTGCCCGCCGTGGTGGTTGTGGTTGTTCGCGTTCGAGTTGTTGTTGTTGTTCTGCGCCGCCTGCGCCGCCTGCCGCTGCGAGTTCTTCTTGTTCTTCATCCGTCTATTCTGGAACCATATCTTCACTTGTCTCTCTGTCAGGTTGAGGTTTCGCGCGAGCTCCCACCTCTTCTGTTTCGACACGTACGCGTTGAACAGGAACTCTTTCTCCAGTTCCAGGGTCTGGAACTTCGAGTACGGTTTGCGTTTTTTGCGCACCGTCACTTGGCCGGTCCAATCCAGTGGGTTCGAGGATCCGCACCCGACGCCGACCCCGACGGACATCGACAGGGAACCTGCACAAACACCAAGGTTATTTTCGTTGCAACAATCATTCGAGCTAAATTAGAGTTGAATACACACGCTAAAGCACAAACATTTGCGCTAGTCAAGTCAGCGCGAAAACGAACGAGTAAATATCTGTTGGCACGACTGCACAGCTTTGGAAGCTAAACAAAGACAGTACTGAGAAATTCGTTATTAAATTTAAGACGTTGGATGAGATCACGTTTTCCTTTTGGAATGGTTTTCCCTTTGGCGTTTGGTGATCGTTTAATTAGCTAGAACCGAATGCGTCGAGGCCGCACAGCGTGGTATAAACGAGTCATTCCTATGCAATGTTCATAGGAACAATCGCGGTCTCGTGTACGGCGCGTTAGAAGTTTCACATAGCGCGATTTATGTGACCGGTCCTTTTGATGAGATCACCGCTAGTAAACTTTGTATGCGCCCCGCGACCTTCTCGATATTCGTTGCGTGCAACACACTGCACCATTTCCTATCATTCGAAACGGTACTCATATAAGCATTGCGAAATATATGCTTCATTGTCTAGCATATGAATGCTCGGTGTTGTAAGAGCAGATTTACATCTCGGCGAATGAGGGAGATGTTTTGTAAAACGGACTCGAAACGACTCTCATACATCACACCGGCTCACTTCGTGTAATGAGTTTACTTTGGAAAGTAAACCAATGATTATTAATGCTTGTACTAATTACAAATGAAATCAGTTGTAACTTTCTACGTCGCATAGTGTGTAAAGGAAAATAGAGACATCTATTTAAAAATCGATTTCCGAATACTAGTACAGTGTACAAAATATCCACTGTGAACGAGACTCTTCAATTTACAATCTGCGCACTTCATCGCCTCGTAAAACTGCCCTACCGCAACAAAGACAGCCTTAGTAAGGCTCTCTACTTATTATACCGCTCCTTTATTAAATAATACGCGAATATTGGTGTGATTTATCGGTTTATACATTAACACTTTATCCCTTACGTCACTCCTATTTATCTCGTGCGAGATATCGTAGTTGTTAACTACGAGGCGAGCAACAGTTTTATTATTGATTAATACTTATTTGTATTTTATAAAAATAAAAAAAATACATATCAATTTTGAATAAGGTTTTAAACAAAATAATTAAAAGCAAGTAGACCATTATCATGAAACAAGATCGAATTTAAAAGCTGGAACAATAAATTTATCACTTATGTTTACAAATGCAATCTGTTTTATTTATTCTTCAATAGATTTAATAGTTATAAAAATTCCACTAGCTTGATAGGATATCATATCAGTATTTTTTTACAAAAAATATTTATTATTAATTTTTAAGAAATCATCATTTAAATATATTAATTAGATGCCTTCAGCATAAATACTGTAATGTTGTAAAAGCCTCAAAAATTGACACGTAAACGGAGAAAAATAATTAAAAACTTCCGTAAAGTTCGTGTATTTTTATTTCTTGTACGAAAGACGTCAATTGTTTAAAGAGGATGTAATGACAGTTCAGTTGTCAATTATGAGGGAATAGGTAGCGATCACTGGCAATAAAAGTGCGGGTTCTCTTCGTCCATAAAACTTACCTACTCGCTGCCGAGCATTGTCTTCGTACAGACCCTCGGATACTTCACAAACATAGTAAAGGATTTTAGCATGTATGTAAACCGTATAAGGTTTAAAATATTTTGCAAGCTTCCGTTTAAGTCTGCTCTTTAAGGATAAATAAAGATGCTTCGAAATTTTAAAAAACGCTAGCGTTTAAATGACACTAAAGTTAAGAATGGACGACATGTCGTTGCCCACTTTGTAATATGTAAATTCAGGAATTTCGTAAAAAAAACATTTGTGAGATCAAACGCGTACCTATATCAAGTATGAGTAGATTGGCATACTATCGCATGCTCGTGGTCCGCAGTCAATAGTTTGCGATATTCAGTTGCGAGTTGTGAAAGCGGAACGCACCGACGAGTCACACTAACGGAGCCATTCCACAATCGTTTACTAAGCCGTAAATGCACAAATCAAAGTCAATGTCAACCTGAGGTGGGCCGTAAACACACAATCATAAAGTGACGCGAACACTCGTATAACTTTTTCAACAATTGTTTCCATTTAATGGCCCATTATATGCGCGTTTTACGCAAAATTATGTCAAGTTACACCTCTGCCGTAACAGAAGCGCGATAAACCCATCTTTATGGTTAGGCGGCGATCGAAAGTGAACTAGCAACGAGCGTTTATGAATGGAGTGTTTTTATTGCTCTCATATTGACATGGCGGTTGTAGTTTAGTAATTACTACTTACTAGCGCGATTTGGGGAAGAAACCAGTATTATTGCATGTCTGTGACGTCGACGCGGTTTTATGATTCATAAAAGTGATATGTATCTACGAGAGCGGCCGGCCGGCGTTGGATCGTATGCACCGCGCGGCCCAGTCCGCACTCGGTAGCAATCCTCGTGCTCCTAGTTTTTTATCGCCTCATCAACCTGTAATATGTTTATTGTGGCAATATTTGGTTTATTGCCGCTACTCAGAGATCGGTTTATTGTCTTAACGCTCAGGTATCGTGTTTATTTATTAGTTATACATTTTTATTGACGCTTTATTTTACGTAAACTTTAATTTATTGTCGGTTGTATAGCGCCGTTTTTACATTGCCTATAAAATGGTGCTCACGGTACGTTTTTAAACATTTGTAGCACGTGTTTCGTTCATTCATCAAATTTATAGCGGCCTGTGGGAAAATGTCGAGTTTCGATGTTACTATGATGCTCGAGGGAAGTTGTGGGCGGCATTCAGTACCTACTCATAATGCGTGTGTTAGTGTTAAAAGCCAAATGATGACCAGTTCAGCGCTCCTTTCGTTCCCTGTAAATTTATTATGCTACACTTACCTGTTGATGCTTTACAACAAATTGTATGAAAACATGGGCTGATTTTATAAAATATGTAACATATTTATCTATAAGCGTAATAATTGATATACGTGTCCCTATCTGTGAGTGTGCTACCTATAGATTCGTTTAGCATGTTGTGCAATCGTGCCAATCAGCTGTCTTCGATTAGGAAAAGAATGCGGAGCCGAACATTGTGCGTGTGTTGTCGAGTGTTGACACGACACCCCCACACAGAGAGCGAGATGAGGAGCAAACGTCGCTGTGTGCGCACCCCACACATGCGAAGCGCGCGTTTATGTGTGGGTGAGATAGCGCCATCTATCGGCAAGCGGCGTGCAATCAGCGGGTCAAGGTTGACAAACCCGTAATTATTTACAAATCAACTTATCAAACTCAGCTTTTACAGACAAGACTACACTACTACTACAATATTAGACTATAAAATATTAACACTATCATAAAATAAAAAATCCTACAAACTTTGCGTATCACGTTGTAGACACTTAACTCGTGAGTAATGTTTATAAATTTCGAAAAATGTTATACTGATCGATGTGTTTTGCTCTCGTGCCACCGATAAGTAACTAGACGACGGTGGCTCGCGTCAGGAAACGTGAACACAAAGTTTGTTATAGTATGAAAATAGTTTACTGACCGGGCAGGGTGCCTGGAGGCGGGTACGGCGCGCTGGAGACTGCGTCCGGTGCATAATTTCTCAGACCGTAAGCTTCGTGCGAGAAGCCTGACGCCTCAGAGACCGCAGTTCGACGCTCTTCCCCTCCGACATAAGGTAGCGGCTGGTCACCGCGTGGTGCACCGTATGGGTAATTCCAGCACGATTGTGAGAAGCCCTGATGACATCCTCCGTCAGTATAGGGCTTGTATTCGCCACTACCCGCGGGCCAGAACGGCAGCGTGGACTTGCGCTCCCTTTCCACAGGAATATTGTAGTAGGTGGGCGCGCTCGGGTACTGGTGTTCGAAGGAGCCAGGCGCATCCGGAGGGTAGCCCCATGGTTGCTGCGCGTGCCTGATGACTCCGGGCTCTGGCTCGTACCGCTTGGCCGGGATGTGCAGCGGAGGCTGGGGCGGGTTGGAGCCCACGGAGGCCGGCGAGGCGCTGGAGGCGGAGGGCGGCGCGGCGGCCGGCGCGGCCGGTGGCGAGCCGCCGGGGGGCGACGCGTGCGCCTCTTCGTACAGCGCGCCGCCGACCCCGTTCATCATGGTCCACCAGGCCGGCCCGGCGGAGTGGCCGGATGCGGGCGCTGGCGACGCAGCGGCCGCGTCGCACGACGCGACGAGGCCCCCGACATGGTTGTCAGGGTACAGGGTGGCGGCCGGGCAAGCCACGGGGGATCGGGAGAGAGAACGGCCGGTTCACGCGCGCCGCGGGCACATCGCACCGCGTACACACGCGTCCCACACGCCGCAACGGCACATGAAAATTAAAACGCGATTCCCGATTTAGCCAGCCGACCGGACGAGTGTTGACCGCGCCGTAAACTGTCCAAAACTGCGGTTCAGCTGTGAATGGCTTTTCAAAACTTATTTATCAAACAGTCACTGATATGATAAGCTGTCTCGTAACCTCGACAGTATTAAGTCCATTTGTTGTCAAACTGTCTTTAAATCGAAAAGTGTCGTTTCAGTCCGCAGCACAGTTGTTTTAGGACGCTATTGCCGAATAGAGCAGTCGGTGACGCAACAGTATTTTATTTAGTTGAGCCGAATGTATATGAGTACGGCGTGCGTTGTTGTCGCGAGCTCGTCGTATGTAGCGGGCCGGGAGCGACTACAAGTGTTTACGCGAGGCGCGCGTTCGGCGGCGCGGTCGAGCGCGGAGTGGCCCCGGCGTGTGCCAGTGTGATGGCGCACACACGCGCGCATCCTACCAACGCGTGGCCATCTAGCGGCGGGCGGCGGAACCCATACGACTTACTTCGCTTACTCGGGCTCGTAGGCGGGCGGCCTGGACACGCGCCCAATTCCCTCACTCGACCTAAGGTAATGGCACTAGTAGTAGACCATGTACCTGTAGTTGACCACCAATGCACATAAACAGATAAAATAAGAATTCGCGGCATATTTTTCAACTAATTCCATATTGAGTAGTCAGTGCTGTCATGTGGTCTACGAAGCGCGCAAACTACGACTCCATTATTTTCAAATATTAAAAATAGCCTCCAGTTGTTTGTTGATTGACGCACCGTAAATCTATTATTCGTTTTTTTGTCATAATTTTCTTAAGGATTGAAAAAGTTTGAAGTTAAATATTAACAACTTTGTCACCTTGTTGATGATAAGTGTTTTGCTTTTCTTATTCGTTAGGGATTAATTGAGGTAACAGGGTATTTAAAATACGAAAATTTGTTTACAAGATTGAGATGTGGGGGTGGTCCACTACTGATTCCGTTTTAGCACGATTTTCTAGTAATTGACCAGGATGGTCAACTTCTGATGAATTTCTGTATCATGTAAATGTACTGTACGGAATAATATATGAAGGGCATCATCAATTAGAATTAACTTTTTTATTTACTTTTACAATAACTTAATTTTATTTAGTAGTTGACCACCTTTATTGTAAGGTACGATCAGTTACTAAAACCAAATTTTCACCTTGTAGATGTCTGGGAAAAGGGGTACATTCCTAAATTATACTGAAGCTGCAATGCTCTCAGCAGTAAATGTCGTTCGTCTTCATAAAACACCCATAAGAACGGCTGAAAAAAAAAATCCTCTCACAATAATGATGGTGTTTTGGAAACCACAATGGAACCATCGGCAACTGCGGTACATATTACTGTTGGTGACGAACTAGTGCTAGTGACGATCCCAGGATCACCAGCAATTAGCATTGCTGATGACATATTTGAAACCACTCTAGATCAATTTGACATCATAGGTCCTAACGATATGCTTGAAAATATGCGTAAACTTTCAACTACTGTTGTCTGATTAAGAATCTGACAAAAGCCTCGGCAAAAAGTAAATGTTGAATTTGTCATATTTAAGTACGGCATTGAGGTTTAGGCACGCGGTCGAGAATCTCGACGGTCGCAGGTTCAAACCCCAGGCACACATGACTGACTTTTCGAAGTTGCATATGTGTGTATTGATAAAGAATTATCACGCACTTTAACGGTGAAGGAAAACATCGCGATGAAACCTGCACACCTAAAAGTTCTTAGGAATTTCTTAGGTGTGTAGTCCGCCAACCCGCACTAAGCCAGCGTGATGGACTAAGGCCTAAACCCTCTCAATTGTAGAGTAGGCCCATGCCCAACAGTGGGACGTATATGGGCTGATGATGATGATGATGATGAAGTACGATAATAACTTTTAGCCCGGAAAAGTACTTAAAGCTATAAAAAAAAAAACAGCTACAATATCATCGATGAAAGCAAATGGTCGATTGTGGAAATGGCCAGAACATTTATTAACGAGCGGGGGATGTTATTGTTATTATATTTCAAATAAAACGCAAAGTTGTCTTAATTTGCCTTCTAAATAAGAAATAATTAAAAAATCTGAATGGTCAACTACTGATGCAAAACATGGTCAACTACTAGTTTTTAGGTGGTCAACTACTAAATCTCTTATATTAAGTTTTATTTTCATTTTTTTACTTGAATGCAACCATTGTACAAGAAAAAATACTAGCTCGTTTCGTTAAAAGACTTGCACAGAGTTAACAAAACACAACACTCATTGAATTCGAATGATGATTAAAGTTAGGCATTAAAAAAGAAATTTCTGTGTCCTTAAGTGGTCAATTACTAGTGCTATTATATGTACTATTATGCTAGTACCTTATGCAGTGTTAAAATAGTGTATTTCAACCAGAATCAAAATCTATTTTTCTTTTAAGATAATTATTGCAGTTAATTATTTAATGTTATAAACATTGTATGTAATACAGTTACTAAGCAACACTTGCACGGCGACGCATAAGAGATTCCTACTTTAAAAAGTTTACAACACGGGAAGATCTTTAAGCGCTCATATATGACAGCGGGTCGGTCAAAGGGTTGTTGAAAGCGGAGGCGCGGGTGCGTACTAAACCGATTAATGGAGGCAAAATAGCCATAAACTGCCGTTTAACCAAACTGCAAGCGTCACTTTGGCCATCGTCGAGTTACCAATAAAAAACGCGAGACTTTATGACGGCAACTCACTCACATTTTATTGTGAGTATAAACTTAATTTTATCGTCTGTTAATTTCACCACAAATAATGCTAGGCACTAGATTAAATTATATAATTTTATTTTATGACTACTGTCAATGGCAAGGCCGACGTAATAATTTGATATTTCACTTTTTTGTGAAGTTCACTGACATAATGTGTTATTGTTGTTTTCTAAACATATTTTACTGCTTACATGTCCAACTTGTTTGTAATAAACATATATCTCGCTTTATTATTGATATATAATGTGGGTGATTTAAAATTCAACACATTCTTCATGACAGATGCTTTTAGTGAAACATTAAGATTTTTAATATCCTGGAGTGCTTTTTGTGACCAATTTCTCACTCTATACAAAACATCAATGACGACGTAATGCAAAGAAAAATCCTTTTCTAAAAAGATTCAATGCGTTTTCTCAAAAAAAAAATTGCTCTTTTGCCTGGAGTAAAATATAGACTAAACATCCTGTTTTAAGTTACTTTATTTTTACTGTTCTTAAAGTAGAATTGATTATCCTGTGAGTATCTATAGGTTTAACAATGCTAGTTGCAGTTTTAAAAATAAAAAATATATGTATAAATACAAGTGTATTATATTTAAACCAAGGTTAAATTAAATTTAAAATTATAATTACGTTTGTTCTCCTCTAATTACAAAGATGTACGAGTATTTCGCATTGTGATATTTTTCCGCAATTCCCACAATTATTAATTACGCTACATGATACCTACTAGTTCTATGTCTAATCAGTGGCGATTAGCGTTAATTAATATCCTTTGTGTTTTGTAAGATTGCCATAACATTATTAAATTATTCGCTTCTGGGCAGATAAGTGTACATTCTAATGTCTCTATTACCAAAGAAGTACATATAGGTATATACTTATTGGAACGCAAAAATATTCTTACTCTCTCATTCTCTCTAAGAAATAACGAATATTTAAAACAAATTTCAGAGGGAGAGTATTTACCATAATCATCGTCATAGTCATCATCAGCCCTAATACGTCCAACTGCTGGCCACGGGCCTCCTCTACAGTTGAGAGGAGTTAGGCCTCCACCACGCAGGCCTAGTGCGGGTTTGGATCAATATACCTCATACAAGAAAACCAACGGAAATTTTTCGCCCGAAAAATATACATAGGTACATATTATGTTCAATTAGGTCGACATAAATGTGTCGACTAATGGGAGGTAATCATGGCGACTTGATAGTCTACCTGAACTGCATTGCGCTTACCATCAGGTAGAAATATTTGCCGCGCGGATAAAAGGTACCTACCTATCTACAGTTCTCACAACTAAGAAATTTTAAATATGAAAAAAAATCTAGACACTTTAAAAATCTTTGTGGCAGACATTCAGTAGTAAATTCCATCTAGTTACTAAAGTCAAAGTCAAAGTCAAATTATCTTTATTCAAATAGACTTTTACAAGTTCTTTTGAATCATCAATTTTACACTTTTTAATATTTTTTTAAACTATTAAACTATTGCCGCTTCGAAACGTGTTATAGCTGTGGAGAAGAAACGGCAAGAAACTCCCTCAGCAACACGAAATGTCAATTTTTTTTAAAAATAGAAATCGCATATTTATATATATATATATAACTATGAAGAAATTTTCAGTCATTTTTCTATTAACTGCTGGGGATAGGACCAAAATATAAGCTTCGTCTTTAATATTACTCTATTGCGCTTTTCTCTCTTTTTTTTATTAAATACTCAGCAAATTACCAACATTTGCAGTCGCCATAGTCGCCATTGTGAAATATTTTTTACTGTCTTGTAATCTTTTTATTCTTACCAAATGTAGCAAATACGAGAAACATATTGATATAATTTTCCTGCTAGTGTGCCACCAACAACAATAGAACCTAGCAGGCCGCCAAAAGTAAATATATCGTTGACGACAGTAGGGAGACTGTCATCGTTTAACACTTTGTTAGGACAGCACCATGCTTCCATCAGGTGAAGTACCTATTATCACTTTTCCGAGCTAGCGTAAGCAAAAAAATACTAGTCTGTTTATAATGTAAAGTATGGTAACATTGTTCCTCAATAATTTAATTACATCATCTTCAATAACATGAAATCCACTGTCAGACATACGCCATCTTATAATTTTTGTTAACTAGATGTTACCAATGTATTTACTTAAACCGACCTCTATATCAAATGCCCTAAAAAAATTAAGGTCATAACAAATTGTTAACGGTGAAATTTGTTAATAGCACAATATAAGACACACCCCTCAACTCGAAGCAAAGGGAACAATGGCTCGTAACATCAATAAATCTGTTCAATATTTCACACCTTTGCACATGTAGTGTTTACACAAGACACGGCTATAAAATATATCAGGGTAACAAAAGAAAAACATACACGCTGCAAGTAATGTACGGACGTGTTAACGTGCCAACTTAACATACGTATTATGGTAATAGCTGCCGAATTGTCAAAACATAATGCCGATCTTGCTTTCGGTTTCGATGTAAGCGATACGCGATTTTTAGGTTCCAATTTTAAAATCGCTGGTGATGGTTATTAGAACGTTTTTTATTTTTATTTATTAACCATCGTCAAAAAAATTAACTGTTAACCGATTTTTTTAAAATAATGATTTATGCCGAGCAAAACGAGAACAATATGTCATAATCTCTCGATGACAAATTGACACTTGCTGTTCATGTTCGTACTAAACGTTTTATTAAAATGATGTCATAAATGCACTTTAGAATGTGCAGTGACCTAATAAAATTATCTCCTTAGATCATATGCCGTTGGGACAGATACACGATACTCGCCTACTTCAATAATCCACGCGAGTGTGTCAAGGATCGCTCGGTATGTTCAGTCTAGGTCTAACATAGTTATATTGCCTAGTGAGATATTATTCATTTAACGTTCTACTAAATCACGTTTGCACCGCGTTTATCATCATAATATTTTGTATCGCGATTTACCTATTTGCTCTAGTAATATTGACGTTCATAATTTTACTTTATAGAACCGCCATATTTTGTAAATCATATTGTTTTTTCCAACAATTGTAATCGTTCATAAACAGCTCAATAAACATTAATAAATAATATATCAATTTAAAGATAAAGAAGTGACTAAATAAGTAGGTATGTATTAATAGCGATATAGGTACTCGTAAATGTATGCATTGTACAACTCGCTTTCGCTTGTCACTTCTACTCGATAGTAGCAAAAACGTTAATTTCCCACACTTAGTACATTGTGACGTGGTTGTAATTAAACATTCGACAATGGATACGGTCTTTGAATGACGCTACAGCGATAAATTCCCTACATCTTGTGAACGTGTTAACAAAAGTTATATCGCGGATTATTGTGCTTTATTGAAATGTAAAACTGTTAATAGAGCACCTTGCTATTTATCATGGTATGGTTACTGTTTTTTATATAGTTTATGTGTTATTTATTAAACCTTTTGTTACTGGTTTATATTGCGTGAAATGACAAATAGTGGATAAATTGTAACTGTTTCGTCTGAATAAATAATGTATTCTGAGGCAGTATTTTTAGTTTTCGTTTTCAAATATATGGAAATACTACTGTATTATATACATGTATCTTCTCTCATTGTATAGGTACATTTATAAACGACCTTTTTTTCAGTTATTACTCCATGAATAGGATGATCACATATGCGTTTTTTAAGTTTGAAAACATTGTTCTCGGTAAATTATTCAAACATTTTCCGACATAACCCGAGCTTAAACTATCCTGTGCGTTTGAAATGTAGTACATAAGGGCGACGGCGGGAGAAAGCGTCGCCGCTCTAAATAGTTTCAAAATGAAAATAACATTATCTGGTGCTGCTGCGAAGCACAAACAAGCAGACGTGTATCAGGCGCGTTGAATGACATACACAAACATAGGAACAAGTGTGCGCCTGAGCCGGCCCGGTCTATAAATATTTACGTTAGGAAACTCTCCAGGCCAATGGTCGCCCATACATCGCGCACGTTAATAAAAGTACGCTTTCTTATCTCAAACATGTGTGCGCTTGAGTTGCGCAAACGAAACAGTCTCCACTGGGACTATGTGCTGGCTGCTAACATAAATAAATGAATATTTAGATAAGGATATGGAAATCACACGCACAGTTCTGCGTTTTCGTCGGCGATATGTATTTCGACACAGAAATATGTAAATTTCGTATATTTTAGGTCGTTTGTGCCGCCTTAAACACATATTCTGTGTTTATTTGTGACTTTTTACGTAAAACTTAATTATTAAATATTTTTTTGCTTTGGGTTGGGGTTGCTTATTAAATTAAAATTATTTTAATATTTAATGGTGGAAATCACAAAAGAACTCTACCTATGTATGTATATTCTTGTTATGATTGTGTAAATAAATAGCTTAATCATAATCATAAAATATTTTACAGCAACGACTTGACTTGATATGTCCAAATATAGTTCGTCATAAAGTATAATTTTATCTCTTGTCGTAACTCAAATTAGCAAATTATGAAAGTGTTGTAATGGTTACATTTTGGTATTTATTTTGTAAACAGATAGGTACCTACGTATGTACATTACCTGACCTAGAAGACACTTAATACAAACGTGTCAAAGAGTTGATGAAGTTAATGGATTTTTAGAAGCGAATTGGCGCTTTTCGATCTGCCTAACCGATTAACCTCTTTTATAGTTTATTCTTTATAGACCGTATGAAGTAAAAACGGCAATTATAGTTGAAGAAATTCGTTTGCTGATAAGGTGACTGCACTTAACATTTTCGCTGCACTTGGGTGGTATTAACGGTATTCCGAATGTATTTTACCGGTGTATTAAATAGAATCTTAAACGTCGTATTAACGTGAGCCAATTCTGAAACTTGTTCGGCATCGGTGAAGCGAAGGTCTTGCTTTCTCCGACCTCTTGTTGGATTGCTTTGGTAAAATCAACTTCGTTTACTTGAGATCAGAAACTATCGACGTGTACTTGAACGAGGTTACGAGCATCAGCTTTCTTCATTTAGAATTTTAATTATTTCAATATTGAATAATCTTATTTTGGTATCTTTGCCGTATTTTTATATCTATATTTTATAATCTACCTATATACATTCTATTTTTGGACACAGGCCTCCATTACGGTTAAAGAAAGTTTAGACTTTTCTACCAAGCTGGTCTCTTTATGTACCTACATGTGAACTCCAAATATCAAATAGATGTATATTGAAAAACGCTCAAATTACGTACCTACTCGTATTGACTTCTCAAATCAATAATAATGAAATAATCTTAAATTTTTAATTTTGTCCAGTGTCTGGTAAATTTTATACATCATCATTTTAATCAGTTACGTAGAGACTGCTGGACAAAGGCCTTTAAGTAATCATATATTCTATGGTCTTAGTTAATTTTTATACCGCAATATTGATTAAAATGCTCTATCCACTCCTCGTATCACACGAGACTAGACGACTATTGTAGACACGAGACTGTTGTAGGCGAAAGCTTATGAGAAGTATTTTAATTGAACTATATAATAAATAGTAGGATGTAATATTCACCTTGTCGTAAACTAGCTAGCGACGTCTGCGTAAAAGGGCACGGTAACCTGCGAACAAATTGTACATTCAATCATTAAACATCATTATATAAGCGACCCACTGCTGAGCCCCTTCTACGATTGAAAGCATTGAACTCTTAGTCGATCATGATGACCTGGTAATTTAATAAGGATACACAAATTAATTTATAATTTTTGTAGGCCTGGAATTCGAATCTGGATCCGTGGAGTGTAGTCTCGATAAACTGGGTTGCACAAACTTTTTGGGCATTACACACATTTTTAAATACAAATATCATCATCATCAGCCCATATAGGTACGTCCCACTGCTGGGCACGAGCCTTCTCTACCATTGAGAGGGTTTAGGCCTTAGTCCACCACGCTGGATACAAATATAGTCAATAGAAAACAAATTAGTCACAACCATTCAAGTGTGGCCAGTGCTATTGAAAAACATCACGCATAAATTAACCATATAAATCATGCAATTAAACGCTAGGAATTAATTATGATAATTGTTATTGTAAGCATGTAATTATTATTTTTGTTGCATTTTATTACAACTGTATTAAAAAAAATATATTGGTAATAAAATAATACTGTTCTGATAAGGTTGGCTGTAAATTGAGTAATTTAATTTTATGTCATGAAATCATTTATACAGACTTGTAAGTTAGTCAAGTAATTCTATACTAAACCGCTTTGTTTTAAAAATGTATGTGTGACAGTATTAATTAATATTATAAATAATTAATTTAATTTTATAATTTTACAAAATTAGTAGCGTAATAATAAAAATATAATTATTTTACGACTAAGGATTTCCCCACAACTTCAACGACTACAAAGCATTCTATATTGTAGGAGAGTTTTACTCAAAGTGTAAGATGTTCGCTCTTACGTTAGAACATAAATAAGTGTTAAAATATGGACCAAGTTATTTTACACTTCTATTTTTATCTCCCCTCTTAGCTATTTAAATGTACAACATAACGAATTGGTAGTAACAAGGCACATAATTTTACATTTGATCGTCGCCTATTTAATGTTTTACAAGGTACACCGTTCGAACCACAAATGTACCATTGACAACTATGGTTTCAATAAAATTACGGCTTGGCAAATATAAATCCTTTCTAAGACATTCGATACGGTGGAAAGTCACGAAGTTTACATAAAATAGGTGATTTGCGCCGAATGCCGGGGTTTTTTTCCGATATTTCATCGGGGTTGGAGTCACCCAACTATTTCGAGAGCGAAAAAAACATGTTTACAAGCCTTTTTAGGTAATATGCATGCGAGTTGTCGCTCGTAAAAATCTGTTTTGTGTTACCTAACAATTATGGAGGAGTGCGCCGTGATAATTGATTTTAACGTTTCTTTCCCGTAGACATGTTTGTGGTACATGTATTTATGTACCTACATGTTATTTTCACTAATTGTAGATAATTGTCTTTCTTTTTATGTGAGGGTGAAGCCTCATAGCTCAATGTTTTGTTACCCGCTTTGCTGTGGAGGGAAGTGGACAACTCTTTGTTTTCCAACTCCTCCTTTATTCGTCTTTCTTATTAACTTCGTTGCGGGATTATAACGAATTTAGGTCCCCTTAGATTCGCAGAGCTTCATTGCTCGGCGTCAATACTGTGTGTGCCGCTGTTGATCCTGGAGTACAGGAGTTAAGGTGGTGGGTGTGTGGTGGGATAGGGCCGATATGACATGTTATCTAGGTAAATATAATTATGACAGGTTCAAACGTCGGTAAATGTTATGTGTAGGTACATGTAGGTATATAATTCTTTAGTTAAACACATTTAATTATTTCTAAGCTTAAGCCATATATTTCTCAACACATTACACGGCATTAGCGGTTAAATCCGATGCTAATTGGAAAACTTTCTTATCCCCATCTCCGCCGACGTTCATCTAAGTTTTAACTCATTCCAACTCTGACTAAAAGTTTCCCGTTCGTAATCCAGCCGCGTATCCCTGTATTTTTGTTTTTCGACAAGTACGAGTAAATAGAGCACCAGAACGATGGCGGAGTCCACTCGACGTGATATTTACGACTCAATCCGAAAAGCACAGGCCGCCTGCCGGACAAGCGGGCGTACAATCACCAATTTAATTAGAGCCGCCCTTAGCCCGCCGCTACTTTACAAAAAGCGTCCCAAATAGATTATAAATGTGGCATGAGAGCTCTTTCTACGTTAGTTAAATGTTGATTTCAATAGGCCCAGTGACAGGACGAGTTTGGCCGCATATTACTAGCTGTCAAGTTTCGTTATCGTCGCCACAAGTATACGTTATCGGAATGTCTCTCCCACGGTTGGACGACCATGCGGCTGAGTGCTTATGTCAAATGATTTTATTGACGATACATGTTTTAATTAAATGGCGAGATGTTAATAGAAAAATGAAATTGAAATATGTATAATTATATTCATACTTCCAATATTTTGTTAATGGAATTGATATATAATTTAGACATGAATTATGTTTATTTAACCTATGAAATTAATAACATCAATTATTGATAAAAGCAAAGTGTTGTTCGCAAATAACGTAAGATATCCCTAATCTAAAGTAGGTAGGTACTGCAGGGAATACGTGTTTGTATAAATGTGTGTTGTTTATGCTATGTATTTACAATAACAAGATCGGGAGGGTGTGGGCGGAGGTCCGAGAGGTTAATGGCGCGAAAACTGACTGGATCATATCCCTGGGTTTACGACACGAGAGTAAATGGCCGATTCATTTGCAATTCTAACTGCGACTTAGCTATGAATCGCTTGTGCTCCTCAAATGTCAAAACAACGTCGCCCTCCGATCATTTGATTCTAGGACAATTGAATGGTAAATGTTTTATTAATTTTATTAATGTTTTGATGTGAAATCGTAAGTTGAACAAGGCATACTAATACAATCATTGATGTCAAAATTAAATTTGATTATAGTATCGCTATACTTCAATTAAGTTATCAGATGCAATGTAAATAAAGCCTTGAATTGTGCTATAAAACTTCTGATAGCAATTTATAAATTGATTATTTCTATCAAAGTATAAAATACAAAACAACATTGAATTGATGAGTGCGTGTGGACGCCTAAAGAATTTCTCTAATGGAAAAACACAATCACATCACCGTAGAGAAATAGTAACAATGGCTACACGCGCATAGTGAATGCGTATTGCCTTTAACTATGAATGAAACACGCTTTCAAGAATTAATTTTCCACGGCCGACGGCCATACATCACTGTTCGAGCCTTGTAATCGATAGGTCGGTGGTCCGGCGCACTTACTATTCTAATCACAATCGCAGGCCGATGCTATCTTCAAGGACACATATTGTGATTCGTAATCGTTCCCCCGGCCGGAATAGATCGGGCTACAGATATACCCGATCGATGTATCAGAATGTCTATGAGTCGCCATGTCGCGTTTGCGTGGTACGATTTTCATGTGTCGAACAAATCAGAGAATTTACTGTTTGCAATAGCTGTGAATGTTTATTGGCGCTGATATTTTGTCTTTTGCAAGTTAATGTTAAGTCGAACCGCCAAGGCTGCCGCGGGAATGGAGTAAAACGAAAATATTGCGAGGCAGGGCATAAACTTCGATCTATTTTGCCAAATAAACTGGCTATTGCAAAGCTATTATTAGAATTCAATTTTTTTCTTAAAATTTAGATAAGCGATAGCTTTGTTGCTATTAAAGGTCGCGGCTTAATAGGTACCGGAAAAATTCGCTCATATTTAATGTATAAGGAAAATGTCGCTAGGAAATCTGCTTGGCCACGAAAACTCAATACCTACTACGTGATATAATTCATGTTTCAAGAGCTTAGAATGGTAGACTAAGCCCAAAGCACTCTTAACATTACAGAAAGCCTCTCTAAGTTCAGAAGTGGAGTATGAATGTGTATTTAATAATTAAAATGACGACAGCTGTTTCTCTATGATAAGTTTACTATTGTTTGACGTAGTGTAGTTCATAAAATATAACTCTAGATACGTAGATTAGTACGTACGTAGTGTCTTTAAATGTAGGTAGGTATATGGTGATAAGGAAAACATCAATATTTAACATCAAATCACCGTAACTAGTCTTAGTTTTCGGTCAAGGTACTTTTACACCCTGTATAATCAAGCTTATTTGATAGAAAAATCATTCAGTAATTTTAAATATGTTTGTGATCAACCTGTATAATCAGGCTTATTTGCTAGAAAAATCATTCAGTAATTTTAAATATGTTTGTGATCAAGAATATGTTATTATAGCACTCCCAGCATTTAGTTCAGTATTTATTAAATTTTACGACTATTAATTTATGTTAATAAAATAATATTTTGTGGGTATGAGATTATTTTCAACATGAGTAAATTCACAAAAAATGTGTAATTAGTTCGAAATACAATGCAGTAAATAAAAGATAAATGTTCTCTGGATTGGCGGCACCCATATATCCTCAATACACTTGATATTTTTTATAAAAGTTAGGAAAACGTCATTTTTGGTTAATTTTTTCGGGATTTTTAATAACGTCGATGTGTTTGTGATCACCGTAATCACCTGTCTTAGTTTTCGATCGCAGTCTTTTAAAATCCTGAGTTAAGGTAAAGTGACAAAGTTATCCTCATTTCATAAATCCACCCGATCGAGATCGTGAGAAAATCTCGTATTATTAATAAAATAAAACAAAATCACTAAATCCGTCAACCTTATTCTTTCGTAGCAGTATTGAAAGTCGTTGATATGAAATACCGCCTCAAAAACCCAGCGAGAACACGCATTAACTTTTTGTCTCTTTCATCTTGTATTTATAAAAAAGAGAGGGGAAATAAAATGTAATTTGCCCAAAAAATTTGAAGGTGGATTGGTCATCGCAGAAGATTAAATTGTGGACGTGAATAACACAATCGCAACAATGTTGTGGATTTCTTTTAATAATTCCCTGGACAATAAATTACAGGTTTCAATTTAAGTGACAAAGCGGCGAGTTGGTCTTATTAAGGTTGTAATAATTTAAATCTCCGGATGCACCGGTTAATTATGCATTGTATATTTTATATCGACATCATAATTAAAAGTTACATGTCATAAATTATATTGTCATGCTGTGATAATTAACTACAGATGTCTTGAAACGTAACGTAATAAATATGTAACACACGCACACCATATACACAACATTTACACATTAGATCGTATAGATAGTGTAATGCTCTCGAGGGAAGGCAAGACCGTATCAAATAGCGAATTTGCTTTCCTCTCGCGAGCACGTCGAAACACTTCAGCTCACAACACAAAACCACCACCATGTTAAATTTTACAATAATAATAAAAAAAAAAAAAAAAAAAAAAACGTAACGTAATACAATAAATAATTCTTTTGATTTCAGTCATAATTGTAAAATAACTTTATTGCTTGTATAATAATATTTTAATATATGAACTGGACGAAAAACACAAGCTTTCGATCAAGGAACAAAAAAATATATTTGATTTTATTTTTATTATCTTAAAGAAGACCGTAAATTTTTATTCTAACTTTTTCCTTTTTTTTACATAACATCATAATTTGTCATACCAAAAGAACATATTAATACACTAATCAATATCTTGTTACATCTATTTAGTCCATCAAATCACATTATTTATTCATAATTTACACGTAATTACAAAGAAAATGGAAACCTTTGGCATGTATTCACTTAAACCCAGTAAAGTCCCACAAACTCGGCTCAAGTGCATTGCACAAGTTTAAATGGCTGCAAAAGGTACATGCAATAAAAATGTAAATAATCCTGTGGGCGGACACAGTAATAAGCGACGGATGCACGTTGGACGTGATCGCACTCCGCTAAAGCTGCAGCTACCTGGTATAAGCCGATATTTAAAGCTGTTAAATTGTTAGCAGAAGTTTAATATTAGAGATGGCTAACATTATACATTTTGAACTTAGAACGTTTATTTTCACGCCTAAACAATTGAGCTTATGTTGATGAATGATGATACAAGATAGATGAGAGGCTCAGGACGATTAAACTTATTCAACGGTTGAGTTTTAATAACGGTGTATGAATAAATAATCTAGTAAAATGCATTAATTATTTGAGAAAAAAACGTAATATTAATAAGCTTGTTAGTTTATATTATTCTGGTTGTTATAATACAGGCAAAATACAGCCGAAAAGTATGAAAATATAATTATAAAAACAATTTCCCCCGAAAATGAAACGCAATTTTCATAAAAACAGCACACCAGTCAGTAATGAAGGCTTAGCGTTAATTGTGGGCTGTGATTAAGCTTGCCGGGCGAAATGCGACTTTAAGTTTTGAAAAATATAGTTTAAATTCAAACCTTAGTATCATGTTCTGTGTGGCGTCGCCGCCTCACCTGTTAGTAAGGTCGACCGCGAGGAAGCCACGCTCGATCCTTACCCGCAACTCGCCTGAAACAAACACAATTATAAATTATAAACTTTTGTCATTCAAATATCAATATTAACTCTAGATTATCAATAATGTTGTAACAATTATACACTATTGTCATTCAAATGCGTCTCATTCATATTATTTTAGATTGTCAATAATATTGTACTGTAAAAGCAGTGGAATTCTACTAAAAATAGCTAAGGTAGGTAGGTATACTTTCATCGTCTAATTTGTGTAAGAAAAAAAATTCCCGAAGAAATAGTATGCTGTAATTATAAATAATACAAAGAAAGACGTGCGTAGGAATAAAAAATATTATACATGAACTATTCCTTATTATTAAAATGATTCATATGAAATCTTCTATCTTCTATCTTCCTCTTAAATAAATACGAGTGTATAAATAAAACAGCCATTTCTATAATAAAGCATGCGTCAGTAAGGGATACAGTGTAATATTGTTGCACAAACGAGTACCTATAGTAAATTAGTCAAACACATTTATAGGAGTTTACTGCGTAGTAAAACTTTAAAAATATTACAATTATCTCGCAACGCAGCCCTTAATAGGACAACTACATAATGTAGCTCACTTATTTTATATTCAACCTCAAACAATATTTTCTTTGTTTTACATTGTAACATGCTCGAACACCGTGAAAAATGGTATTTATAGTTTTCTTTATTGCCATCTAATAATTCAAATTTGAAACATTACTTTTCCTTGTTAGAAATATTCTAAAACAGTGAACCGATTTATGAATAGATGTATAATTTGAATATTTTTTAAGAACAATATGTAAAACTTCTTAAAGTGACATGAAACAGCCTAAACCTGTAAAACTTGTATTATGGAATTTTAGCAGTTCTTTTTACAACGTAGACGGTTACGAGAAAATATTTTGCAAAGTTATACCCTCAAGGAATTCTAAGGACGATGAAAGTTTGCAAATTATAAGTTCAGACTTTGACGTGGCGAAGAAATTCCCAATGGATCTATTACTAGGTGAATAACAGAAAAGACGAAAATCAGCTATTTTTTTCAATATATTACGGAATTAAACTTTATATTATAAAAAAAAACTACTATATAATAGAGACTACACCTACTTTATTACATATAGATTTTGTAGCCAATTTGAGCAAGACCAGTCCATTATTTATATAGTAAAACATCGAAGGAATGGCTGCAACGCATATTGCAAATGTAACGTAGCAAAAACAGACTCCTTCATGTTGATGTAATAATGAAAAGGTATTTTATTCCATACCATATCTTCTACGTGTTTAAAATACAGGTTGCCACCGTAAAATACGATCCTAATTATTGAGATATCTTAAGCCCAAAGATAAAGTGTTATCGACTGTGATAACTTCTCGCGGCACATGTTTTACTTTTTACAGTTGCCACTAGATATAGCATAAAAAGATACAGTTCTTATTTCAAATGGCTTTTTTGCTATCAAATAGATAATAATCTTTATATATCGACTTTGTAACTAAAATACGGATCCTAAAGATTAATATTGTATATTTTTCAACATTTTATTTTGAAATTAAGTTTTAATTCAGTTTAATTTTTTTAATTATCACTTTTTATTAACTTCGGGAAGAAAATATCGGTCGTAAGTTTTATCCTTTTTTATTTATTTAACATCTATCATCACAGTAACTGTAGCAATAAAATACGTTGAGAGATACTTTATCAAATATATAGCCATTTTAAAAGACATAATCAAATGCTTAATTGAATAAAAACAGACATAGGTACATATTTAATATATGCGTTACACGCGCAAGGCATATTTTATAAGAAATCTCACGGCAAAAAATTTAAAACTTCGATAAGGTTAAAGCTACTTGACATAACTGGTGATAAATATGTAAAAACGTACGCATAATGTTTTTTTTTTTTTAAGTCAATTTAAATTTTCCGTAAGCTCTTAATGGTGATTCAATTTTTTTTATCTCAAAACTTAGCGGGCGAATCGTAAACTCGGGTGTCTTTTAAAAAGCCGATGTGAGTGTTTATAAACAAAATGGTGTGCATTTACAATGTAATGAAGTGATTAGGTAAAAGGCAAGTCGTATCGATTGTTTTGCTATCAGTCCCGCCGAGTTTCCATTAGCTTTCAAGGAAAATGGGAGTGTGTACGACAGCCCTCCCTACATAAGCTCTAGAAATCTCAGCAATAAATGCCCGCAAGCGCTAAATTTATATTTATCGTCTGTTCCACTTAAGGTATAAGATTGAAAACTGTTCGCGACATTTTCCCCTGTAATTTGTCCGAACGTTTTTTCTTCGATGGCAATAAAATATTTACGGGGTCCCGATGAATTCTGGAGTGGATTCGCGAACGTCCTCGTTCTTCCGCTCCGACAGATTAATTCATTTTCATGAACAAACAGACATAAATATTCAATATTTATTCATTGAGTACTTTACGAGCTGACGAGAAAAAACAATGCTATAATTACTATATATGAAACGTGCTGGATAAACAAACCCATGGGTTTTATTACCGAGGTCTACAATGTATATAAGACCGTTGAACTTTTAGTTGTATGTATACGTTTTCATATAATAAATCTACTTGGAGTGCACGTTTAATATAAAGGATTTATCTTTTTGTTCCCTTAATGGGCAATTTAAGCCGTATACAAATATTATAAAGCACATATACATTCAAGGTCTGCACGCGATTACTAAGGTACAATGCAAAAAAGCAGTGCAATGCACTTGGCTTCTTCTCAGAAGTGCAATATCAGCGATCTCTGTCGGCAGTCAGTCGTAATTCTGCGGATGCAACGATGCACTTTTAGATAGCGCTTACCGGCACACCCATGTGCATACATACATATTACTCTTATAGTAAAGGCAGATGTTTTAACTCATATAAGTTGCAGAAGTTTGTGATTTTTAATTTATGCAAGGATTTTTAGTATTTATATTATGTCATAATAAACATAAGTATTCCTCTTAACGTTGGAGGATTACTTAAAATTCATTTTTCACAAACAGAAACACCCAGATTTATTTTATTTTATTATTTATTATGCTTTATTCTACACCATAACAACAAAATTTTGACATATTAGGTATAACTATATTCTTACATATTAGGTACGTGTGTGTCGCAAAGGGCGGTCTTATCGCTATTAGCTGTACCTACTTATTAGGTATTAGTTAGTTATTTGTCAAGTATTGGAATTTCCTTACTAGTCATCGTAAAGTCATATTATATTATGAGTCTTTTTGTATAAAATAGAAAAGTAATAGTAATAGTAGTAAAGACATTTATAGAAATATAACGGTATTTTGTACTATATGTTATATGTAATAAGGCTGCAAGTTATAATCAAAAATATAAAATAATGTATTTTATTTTATTTGGCTTTTTCTGTATTTAATATAATATACATTTTTTTTCTTAATATGTCAGAATAAAAATACTTTTAGATATAAGTTATACAAATTATCAGCTTATGTTATTAAATACGAAGGTCTTGCCGTTGGCATACGCATAACTTGGCTACAGAACAAAAACACTGTGAATATATAAATGAAAACAATTTGCGCATTTAAACATTTATAAACATACAAATATACATACATATGTTTTATTCATACATATTTCAACTTGTGATCGGAATTGTAATGAATTGACTTAACAGGTGTCTTCAAAGCAAAACTCTAAAATAATTTAGCGCTTAGAAATTCAGACTACGTGCTTTTACATCGCAATCGCGCGTTTTAAGTGAGACAAAGATTGAAAAATTCAAGATATGTAGGTACAAACAAAACTTAATAAAGTTACATAAAAATTAGCCTTATTGTAAATAATGTGGTCTAAGATTTAAATACAAGAAAACTCTGTTTCACACATATATGAGTATTTTTCTCATTTCCCTGTTCGCAGTTTTGAAGACGTCGCAGAGAACGAAATTTAAAATGATTTATTGAAAACTTAACTTGGCTAGAAACATACTCGTTGCAATAAAATCTACATACCAGGGAGATTTCCACGTGAGTTTCAATGGTATTTGGAATGTACTAAACCGCAGTAGGCCACCTTAGTATACGAGGCATAATGTCTCTTAATACTAAAGAAAGCACGTGCCAAAGTAAATGTTGAATGTATAGAAATAATTAGTCATTATCCGAAAAGCCGTTCGGCCACACTCAACCGTTTAACACGCTTTAAACATTCGGCGTTATATTCTTATTTATGTCATATTCTGTTTTATGTTTCCTTTATAAATCATTTCACATCGAACGTTTATAGAAGTGTTAAAAAGTCGTCAACATTACTATCGGTTTGGTTTCGTGTGAAACAACAATAATTTATTAGAAAACTTTGTTGTAAGGTACTTATTTAGGTAGATGGAGTGAGTTTTGTCACGCCAATGTTTGACACGCCAGTCGCCTCATTGGGTAGGCAAATACAATTTTATTTCTTAATTACGTGATGTGGCGTATCGGGACCTATTTAATAAATAAATCTTATTCACGAATTTGTGAATATAGTAGGGTCCCAGTAGGGATTACTTTTTTTTAAATCTACCAACAACTGTGAATAGCTGAAGATCCGTGCTCAGTCGTATATATTTTATTTAATGACTCTTTCCGCAACATTGCAAGGTACGTTTCGTTGAAAACATAAGTTAATGTTATGTGACACATATAACTTGAATGCGACTGCATTAAGCCAACATTTATGCACAGTATGGGACTACATAAGAAGGACAAGAGATAAATGTGTTTGTTTATCTTAATATGCGGGGTCACGACGAGCATGGTATCCGCACGAAGTTATGAGTCACGTAGATTCCGGAATTGTAACGTAATTTCATTATTATTACTACGATCGTTTGTTGTAGAAATAATTTTACGTAATATTCAATAGTATATATTTTTATTTAATACCCAACGACAATGAATAATGTTGTTAATTGAACTAAAGAAAAATCTTAGTATTTCAGTAAAACATGTACCTATAGATATTTAGATTATGTAGAGATGTAAATTATCGATGGGTTAAATTTACCGATTTTTTCAAAACTTTTTCCGTTTCCTTCAGTTATAAATGTTATAATAATTCGAAAATACCTAAAATATACAACACTACCCAAATAAAAACTTTCTTATACACCTACATAGTATTAACAATATAATAATTGACATTTATTAAATAAAATTATTCAATTTACAAAAAAATCTGGTCAAGAAACAGTCTCAGCACGTTACCTAATTGATTAAATTGAATCCGGCATACAATAACATAAAAAATAGTAGGCTAGGCAACTTATCGTAATAAGACAGATAGAGAACAGGAGGGGTCGCCACAATGATTCAATATAATCCAACAGGCGCATATGTCTCAGACTTATGTCGACTTTTATTAAACCGACTTATTTGGGAAAACAATATATGGGGGAGACTCTCTGTATTTAGTCTGTGTTCCGTTTTATTGGTTTATCAAGTCTGTACATACTGTTCTGAATGCATTGTACCTACTTACCGTACAACGATTTATATATGAGACGAACTGATCTGATGCTCAATACAATGCCGTAGAAAAACACTTATAAAGTTATTGTGTATAAAGTTATATATGAAGATATATGAAAATGCACCTAAATACCTTTACCTATGCTGATTCCAATTACAACGGAAAAAAATGACATTTATAACTCCATTAGCTTATCTATACAATAAATAAAATTGGAGTGCTTTTGTTATTTCAAATAAAAATACAATAAGCAAGAATTGTTATACATATATAGTGTGCCCAATAAGCATGACCTTTGTATTTTCTTAAATACTTAATTAATACCTGGCACCACATTACGCTTGAGAAATACATGCCAAGCTAAATTCGAATCGCACCGTCTAAATATAAGAGAATTCGTTACATCTGGAGTGGAAATTATTTTAGCCGAACACACAATTCTGGTACATCTGTGATGAGCTTAACAAGAATGAGCTGGCGGCTCGCTTTTCATCTCTGAAGCGCAACATTTACATTTTCGTCTCATTTATTTGCTATTTCGGGCCAAGCCCTCCTCTCTGCTCCCCCACTCACCCCTCCGGTGCCCTCACTCCAATGAATAAGTCTCAGCGTGCGTCAGACGAGAGTAAAACGAAATTGAGAAGGAACGCTCTATAAAGTCTAATTAAGTTTGAAGTGAATGCACAGATGTAAGGAAATATAAAAATGTCCATAAGAAAGGGAATTTATTCCGCGGCCGGCTCCATTTTGAATTTTTATTCACTAACCAAGTATTTAGCTTTGTATATTCTAATACAGTTTGGTTTGAGCGTAAAAGTTTATGAGAAACGAATTAGGTTGTAGTGAGTGCATTAAACACGTAATAAACGAAGGGCTCATCCTTTTAAATACGCATAAATCATTGTTCATTGAATGTAAATCAAAACCAACAAAACAATACATTTCGACGCCCATACAAAAGAGGAAACGTGACAGCGCATGATCAGAATGTAATCGCCTAATTCCGGCTTTTATTAAGATATTTTACGAAGAAAAAACCGTCGTTTTGTTATTCCACGGGCGTATGATATAAAAATAAGACGTCCCTTGAAGCAAACCTTTTGTTTCGGGGCGGCTCCGGGCCCTCTAATAGATATTATTTCGTTACCACCCTCTGTTACTTGACATTCGTGGCTTGCATTTGGCAGGATGCAACTGTATTGCGTTAGGTTGCGTTAGGTTTTCAACAAACAAGCATCTAATTACTTCTGTGGGATGAATAGTTCTATATGCCTTGTACTTAAACAACATATTAATTTAATAGCACTACCTGTAATAATTTATATTAGATTATATCTAATATTACTAAATAGAGGACTTAATAAATAATGTTTTATGTAGGGTATGAAATTAATTACAATGATTCTATGAATGCTACCATAACTTGGCAATATGCTACAACTGTTGAAACGCTGCGGCAAAAGTAAGTAATTAAAGAACTCAAATGATAAGCTTTTTTATCACCACACGGACGTAATATAATGTCGAAATGGTATATTTTCTTCAAAGTAATAATCCTCATGTGACTCAAACTTCCAAATTTAAAATTCTACGTGGCTAACCAATAAGCGAGGGAGTAATATCAAATTTTGAACGCACATATCGGTTCAGATTTTTGTGATAGAAATACGGTGGAGCCGAAACCTCCCCCGAATATAAATCGCTTTGTTATATTTTCCGAGACATTGGGATTCATGGAGTTTGTGGAGCTTGACGATATGGTTCTACAGGAATAGACTTTTATGCCTTTACGTTGCACTGATATAACAAAAAATAGTGGTAAAAATAACAAAATATATGTTATATTGTACAGATTGTAAATATAATATTCAAAATAATAGTATATACATATTTTAATTTCTAGCATTTTTTTCAGTACATTTAACGTTGTGTAGGTATAACATAACTCGCAACTATAATACCTATACTCATAACTTTTATCTCTAAAAAGACATAGGCTTTTAATTTATCAGTAAAATAACCTTTAAAAGCAAACACAACAAGTTTTAAATACATATTTTTACGAAAATCACATGTAAAAATGTATATCAGCTGCATTGAAACGGTTTGAATGCATATCAGACTCTATAAATGACTAAAAATAACATATCTTTTGTATACCTATAAATAAATATCACTGGACAGGAAGTATCAGTTTTCGAACACATACCATAGAAACTCCGGTAGTCAAGCCACTTCAACAGTTCTTAATATTTGGACTCGCCACAACATGTTAATCTACACACGTCAAATGGAAAAAATATTTGTAAATTGAAATGTCATGTAGTTTTCGGCGATCATCAAATTAACATAATCTTATTGATAAGTTGCCGGTCATTATTTAAAACACATTATAAAAACATAATTTAACATAAATTATAGGTTAATAAAGACGTTTTATGAAATACGTTTATCTTTCAAGCTTAGTAGGTAGGTACTATTCATTCGATACATCTGTGCTTGACTAGTTTGTATTACGAGCTTAAAGTAAAACATAGGAACTAGACTTGCAAAATGTAATTTTTGACACATTAGTCCGTTTTCAAAAAAAAATATTTTATTATTTTTCTTGGAAAAAAACCTAATGCAATAATTTTTCTTATAAAATCGAAAGTCAAAAAAAATCTCGTATAAAATCGAAGTAATCTAAGAATTATAAGATCTTAAAAACAGCCGCCGAGTTATTTTTTCTTCAAATAATATTACAAGCGGCGTCAGGCGGGTCAATGCTTCATTTATGTAAAACGTTCGGCGGTCAACAAGACTTCATAAGTCATTCTATTCTAAAAGCCTACCGTTCACTAAAAGCAACCCAAGACAATTCCTTTCAAAAAGAAAATGTATTTGATTTTATAAGCAGTAAAGGGCAGTATCGCTGCTTGTCATGATAAACGTAAATAAGGTATGGAAACAAGCGGAGCTCAAATATCTACGTCGATTTGCATACACATTGTTATGTATCTGAATTCGCAACAAACATTGCGAGCTACCAGAATATCCTTCAACTATAAATTTGTATTACATCAGCGGTACGAACAAAACATGGTACCAAATGGAACAAAACTTCGTCCTATGTGACATATAAAACAGGAAACGACTTAAAATAATCGAAAATAATACGTGACACGAAACTGAGTATTAAAGAAAGTGTTTTAACAAATAAGGAGAATTTCAATCGCGGCAATGAAATGATAACGAGACTACAAAGATTCAAATCTTAAATTTAAATATGGTATCTGTATAAAGTGTTCTAATGTTATTGAAAAATCCTTCGCAGCGTCACCCTACACGAGCCGCGACTCCTCGACTTAACCTGCCTACGTAAGTAAAATTATTATAGGCCATAGCTAGAACCAGTTCCAGAGCAACAGTCGACTTGATACCAAGTTATTAACATTAGTATGTAAATCAGCCATTTCCTACAGTACCTCCAGCCAGCGGAGCCTTTATCTTCTCGTTAAGTATACGATAAGTAAAGTGGATTTCTTTTTTCCGTAATCGTCTCCGGCACCTTGATTTTTTTTTGTTTTATAAATATTCACGGCTAATAGCTTATTCATTAAATTAAATATGTTAATACGAAATTAAGACGTTTCTGTTGATTGGGCTCTTCGTTACTGTGTACATTATGTAAATTATATTTTGAAACCGGATTGTGTAATTCCTTAATTAGTGTGAAACACAACGGGGATGTAAGCTTAAAGAAATTTTAGAAATTCTCTTCTTCTCTGCGCCCACATTGATATGCAAATATGTTTTCTAACTATTTGTTAATCACTCATAACAGCATAAAAAGCCATTGAAAGTTATTAATGAGGTTATAAATTAACGGAAGAATGAAGGGGTAACAAAGCGTCGTTGCGTAACATGGAACAAAGGGCGAAAGGCTGTATGAATATGAATGGGCTGTTTGGTGAAATTGGACCGACAAGAACGTTGAAAGCGCCTACTTTTGTCTATTTTTTTCACGACGGCTAAAAATTTTTTGCCGTGGCGAAATTGTAGCAGAGATAAAACTCCGTTTTATATTCCGAGGATAAAGCATTTTTTTCATTGGAGATCTCTCTCATTTCTTTAATCAAGGCTGCTTGCGAAATAAACGAACGTAGCGAGTCTGAAATAATTTCATTTTATTCTCACGTTAGTTGATTTAATTTCGCAATATGTTGCTGCATTGAAATGGTGGCTGTGGCAGTAAATCATATTCAATATTGTAAAAAGTAAACCTGCGTATGAAACGTTTTTTCTTTATCATTTTTTGTATTACCATTTACCAACCGCTGTAACAAGTTATATTGAAAATATTACTTCTATAGAGTTCTACGATCCTGAAAATTAATCGACTCCATATACCGCATAATAATAAAAATATTTTATTAAATTAAATATTCTACATATTGCAAAGTATATCACTAACTACATCAACTACAACATACAAAACCTCATGAATATATTCCCCGAAGGAGTAGGCAGAGGTGCATTTCTGCACCCACATTTCGCCAAGTATGCATCAGTCCCACGTAATATCCCACGCATTGCTGTTTTTTGAGTATATTTACAGACTCCGTTCTATGTCACTAATTAATGATTTAAAAATCTTCTTTCAAATTCAATAATTTGGCTATAATATACAACAATACAATATACTCATAGTCTGTAGTTCTTATACTAATGCAAGCACGAATGAACTGTGCAAAATACATTCTTATCAAATGGTCTGGCTTTCGTATGTTTTCGCAGCGTATTTCCTCAATTGTTTCGGTCAGATATTTATTAAATTACCCACGGAAGGGCGTTACTCTGGTAACAACGGTACGCTAAGCCCCGACCCGTTTAATAAGGGTGCACTATAATATGGACTTGGCGTTTGTGTAGTTATTTTCGTATTAATTGTGTTTTAAGCAAAACTTTGCTCAGTAATTGCTTTGAACACGAGCTGAACGAGTTTCTGAAATTGTGCGTGAGTTTTCATTTACTATAAATGATATCTATATAGGTATCAATAAAGGCTAGAAGTAGTTGATTACCTACTACTATTCTATAGTCAATTTATTTACATTTTTATTCTAATTGATATTTCTTTATAGAATTTATAATAAAATTGTTAATTAAAATTTATATTGTTTCCGATATTTTATTTTTTCTTTCTTTTTCTTAATTTTTCTTTTTCCAACAATTTTTTAATGTTATTTTTGTATTAATTTTGATCTAGTGCGATATTCAGTACTCGTATATATCCATAATATGAACTTGATACAATTGTCGTGTATGTATGTGATACAATTATTTACAATTATCTGACGAATATATAATATTTTAATTCATTAAGTGATTAATATTTGAAAGGATACGTTAACAAAGAGTTACATATTATTGAGACAAAACAATGTTCCCAAAACATATAACGTATTCATATTATGAAACATTCAAGTTATTGAGCGCTCCTATAAAGGAACACCGCAGCCATGGCTCCCGACGCGTCCGGAAACGTTATCTCGCTAGAACTAAACAACTCACTCCAAGTGAAATGTTAGCTTGCCACACAAAAGTCACCCTACACATTATGTCCGGCTGCTCCAATTTCAATTTTATGACAAGCTGTTAAAGTCGAGTATAGATTGCCATAAATGTCCGTGAGATACCATATTACCATGAACTTGGAAGTTTGCTGGCTCAGTAAACCTCTCCACGACGTTAACCAGTTACCACAAAACTGAAACTATTCAAATAACTCGGAGGTAGAGCTATCTCTTCCACGCGTAAGATACGATGGTTTGTTTTTAGAAATTAAGACGGGGTAAAGTGTTATGCGTTACTAATATAGGAGACGTTTTAAAATGCATTTGTTTAAAAACATAATGGTTTATATTCTATTTATATTAAATGTTGAGAGCTTCCTTGGTGATGCATTAGCACATGTGGTTGATAGTTTTAGAAGTTTATACAGTTGGACAAATACTACCAACCTTGTAGATTGAATTAAAAAAGGATTTAACGGCGCGGTCGCACTATATTTTTATTTAATTTAAGAGTGGAAAAATGTTATTTCATTAAAATTACGAGACATTGGATTGTCAGTTACGGTGTATGTGCTGAATCGGCTACGCCAAGCTGCTCGTAAATCTTGTGAATTCTGCGTCGGATGAAAATACACGACACAGTCCCGAAGCGGAGCCACATTGCCGTTAAAACTCAATGCCAGAGTTGAATTTTAAAAAATCGCTGTTTGAAGTTAATTTTCTTTTATAACAACCTGCTTGGGACTCTGCTTAGGTCTGGCTCTAGTGTAGGTTTGGAAGTTTTATTGCCAAACCGTCGAACATAGATTGGCGTATAATTTAATGCAAAATGTTAAGGATGCTTTGACAAAAAGGTTTGCTATCGTACTAAAACTTGTAAACAAAGACAGCAGGTTAATAGACCTTTACTTTCCAAAATAAGACAAAATAAACTGAAGAATTTAAGACGATCGATTTTTAAATATAATTTTTGTCTCCTTTGAAATATAAGTTTTAATAATTAGTAAATGTAATTGTAATTCTACTACTCTCTACTCTACAAGTTCCTTAATATTTATTTAATTATTTTTATAGAATTATACGATTTCATAAAAAAAAAAAATTACAAATTTAATTTCTGTTAGATTAATTTAAAATATCTTAATATACATATTTTAATCTGGAAGGTAACCAATGGGGATTTAATAATTATGGGTGTAAATATAATACCTATACGCACATATTCCTCAGAACGTAATTATCAAGTAACTTCTGTCATTAAAGTGAAGCTTATTATAAGTTGTACCTATTATTACATCGTTCATCCCACCACGATCTATAAGGCAATCCTTGTCCATTCAAACGTACAATGGATTTCAAATCACATCTCTTTTATAAATACAACGGGCGGCCATATTGGCTCGCCGACCAATCAGAGAGCGTCGAACGTCCGAACCAAAATGGCCGCCAGGTACCTACACGGCTCACGTCATTCTCTGTTCTTGAACGCTACCGAATAGACCTTTAGTTGGAATAAAAAATAGTTTTTTTCTAATTATATTAAAATTGAGTAAACGAATATTACAGTCATTGAAAATGATTAAATGAACTATAGTCCATTTAAGTTATGTTACTATTTTATGTAATGAACAAATATTAATGTAGGCAATATTAAACCGACATTTATTTAAATTTCCTATTCCGCTTTAATTGTGCTATTTTTTAGTTACACAAAAAATAAAATTATGCAATACTGAATAATAATAATTAATTAGACATAACTTTGAGACATATTACAGACAGATTTTAATAGTAGATAATAATTTGGATAGATAGAATAGAAAAAAAGTTGTTGCTACCTATATATGTACACAATGTAAATACTGTGATATATTTTTTAAGAAATTTATGAACTTTACCATTATTTATTACGTTAATAAATTCTTATATATCTTTGCGTGCATCAGCATATTATGTAGAATTAATTTATTTACTAGACTTGCCAGTGCAGGTGGCTTTAAGTTATTATGAACAGGTGAGACCGGTCTTAGTGCTTAAGGGGTCTTGAACAAAATAATTAATTTTAAGGACAAATTTTTACGGAGATTAAAACTAATTTGAAACCATTCTTAATATAGTTAATAAAAATATAATTAATTCATTTTTTATATATTTTTTTAATTAAGTACATCCAGTGTCCTTAGCAAAAACCTTGTTTTGAGGAATAAGCAAGCGAAGTTTGAACCAGCCCATAATCTGTAGAAAATATTCCTAAGTAAATTACATCAGTCATGTGACATTAACATGAAATTATGTCCCAACATTAATGTGTTACATAAACATTTAATTCACGATAACCAGATATCATGTCTTGCAAGTATTTAGGTTCAAGTGCAATATAATATGTTGATAAGTCTGTGACTGAAATGTGTGAACAGATGTTTGGGGTGAACGACCCGGGATCGTGCGCCCGCGCAACCAGAGTCGGTGATTTATTTATTTATTGCCTAAACATTTATTTTTGTCACTAGTTATTTTGTATCAGACTAAAATGAATAAATACTAAAATAACCTTACAATTATTAACTAAAAATTGTTTATTTTTTTAATTAAATAACACAATAGACAGCAATATAATTAAATTTTAGTCCATATATTTTTATCTATAGATTGTCTTAATGCTGGATGAAATCAACGGTAAATAAGAGAAATCCTTGCTTCAACACTTTAATACTTTTTAGGAGATGATTTAACCTCAAAAAATCGACTTTACATTCAGATTTGTGAATGATGCAGACGTTACAGCCAACCTGGAGCCGCTACAGTTGCGCAGGGACATTGCCGCACTTAGCGTGTTCTACCGTCTGTATCATGGTGAATGCTCTGAAGAATTGTTTAAGCTTGTCCCATCCTCTCCTTTCCTTACCAGAACCACGCGTGCTGGCATGCGAAGCCACAGCTTTGTGGTTACAACATCCGCGGCTCGAACCAAAAAGTTCGCCAACTCTTACCTCTGCCGCACCATCAAGCTGTGGAATAGTTTGCCAGCTCACGTGTTCCCTCCTTCCTATGATCCTGGATCCTTTAAGCGAAGCGTGAAGAAGCATTTGTGCAGGCCGGCATGATTGTGTCGACCAGCGGGTGACCATATCGTTTCTCGCTGGTCGGTAGTAATTTTTTGGACTCCACTGTGCTTACCATCAGGTACAGTGGAGTCACTTTGCCGTGCCAGAATAAAAAAAAAAAAAAAAAAAAAAAAAGATGCTTTGCTGAATTATTTTGATACATATTTACATATTATATTGATGTCCCTAATTTGACGTGATCATCTAGTACATAATTTAGACAAAAATATTATTTCCTTTCAAAATAGCCAGACAGACTCTCCATTTCTAAATAAAGTATACCTACTTCAAGTTACGTCGATTTGCGGACGAGGAGCATACTAATTTTCCACCATAGAATGGCTGCACGTTGAAAAACCTTTCTTTGTTTCGTAAGCTATAATTCCGTGACGATAATAAGTACTTTGGTTGTAACAGAAGGGCAGAGAAGCGAGGTGATTTAAGAAAATTACATTATAAAAAGAATAAAAAATACATCCCGAGGGACTAGGGCGGCGTCGCTTCAAAGGCATTATTATAAAAATGTACCAATTTAAATTCAAAACATAAAGTAGAACTGCCGATAGCTCGAGTCCACTAGGTGTCGTATTATAAAGGGTCGGTTTGGAAACAAATTTATTTCAAATGCTATTTAGTCACGCTGTATAAGATGTTTTTATCTTTACAAATTTAACTAAAGTGCTGATTATTAATCTACATGTGTTACTTTTATAAGAATATCCTTTCAAATGTATTCTAATTGACATTCGAACTAATGGCAATAAAAAAGTGATGTTAACCAAATAATCTAATTAAAGAAAAATATTATAATATTGTATTTTATTTAAAAATGTTTTATAATATTTTTATAAAGTCAATTATAAAATAGATACACACAAGTTCAAAACCCACAACGAAACTAATGATTTTTGTAAGACATTTTTTGTTTGACTAACACAAATTAGTGTGGGGTCGATGCCATGTGCGAATATTCAGCATTTAATAAAAATTCTAAGACTGCCTCGTGGTCTCGCGGTACAAGTATGTGCCGAGCGATCTAGAGGTCCTGGGTTCAATTCCCGGGCGGGTAAAGTGTTATTGGGTTTTTCCATTAGGAAATTCTCAGTAGCAGCACGGAGTCTGGAATTGTGCCCGAAAAACGGCAATAGGCTCGCCCCCTATTATGTGTCACTGATACATATCTGGCGAAACGTGGGTGTAGAAATGCACCCCTGCCTACCCCTTTGGGGAATACAGGCGTGAGATTATGTATGTATGTAATAAACATTCATAATTCACTGTCTCGGTTTGAGATTTTACCAAAAAAACAACTAACAACTCTTTAAGCAATTGTATAAAAAGTAGGTAGTAGGTAAGTGAAGGTAAAATAGTCCGATATATATTCACCAATGTATATCCATCCCATGTACAGGGTTTTACTGCAGCCTTTTTCTTAAATTGGAAAATCAGACAGGGTTCACGACTGAGCAGGAACTTGTTCAATAAAAACTTTTCTTTGTTACCCCGATACTATCGGTATCGGTAAAAGAACTCTTTCATTCAACTCCAAACACCCCTATTCAGAGGAAATGACTGACTTCACAACTTTAAATGACGGTTAGGATCTACGCTTATGTAGCTGACATAAAGTTTTTTGACGGCCTCGGAAGCGAAAGAACTCTTAATTTTTCGCAAAAAAAATGTATTGTTTTATTTGAACTTTTTGGGCTTTTTGTGACGAATTTAAAATGATGTGTTATTTTTCTCTGTGTGTACAATAAAGTGTTAATAAATAAAATAAATAAATAAAATGAAACAAATTAAAGATGGCGTGGTTAGGAATGTTCTAATTATTTCTTCAATATAGTTGTAACGTAATTTATTCCTCATACATTTTATAATTGTTACTCTGAAAATAGTTATCATTCCTTGAAGTAGGTACAATCTTTGTTGAATAGTTAAGTCGAAAAGAATTCGTAATTAGGCCACGAAAACCACGATGGTATCCATAATTACACTTAAAGTATATAAAACTCCGCCTAATCCCGTTCCATGATATAAAACAGTGTAACAAATTCCGTAACGCTTGGGCCTCGGGGTGCAATTACAAAATATTCTCGCGAGATTCCAATTAAAGCGTGCCATCCGCAAAATTCCGCAGGGCCGGAAAGTTTGTGAATAGCGCCCCATCCGTAACACCGGGGGATAATTGCTCGGCCTACATTCCTCGAATGTCTCACGGCAACAGTTTCTTGTTCTCAATTTAGATTAGACACGCGTATTCATGTGGCTGTGTGTTATATAACATGATACAATACAACATGTTATACAAAATAGGTAACTTAGAATAAATTGGATATCATCATCTAATCGAAATAAATCGTCACAGTAAAATACAAGTTTCGCTTGTTTATAATCCGCTGAAATTATCGCTTTAGAGTAAAAACTACTAGTGAAAAAATATCAATTAATACAACCAATAATACACCAGTAGGCAATGTGGTAAAATGTTTCACTGTAATCCCCGCGACGCCACTTGGAGCACGCAGCGCCAATATTTATAAATAATAACATAAAACAATATAGCAGTTGCTCTTAAGAGGACTACATAAACTTCGCCCTAAGAATAAATGGATTATTTGTGTCCGCCGCGCGCCATCTAGCGGGGGGCGCGTGAAACGGTATGAGTTATTGTTATTGCATGGATTTCCCCACTTCCGAACGTAATATTTTTACTTACACCCTACTTACAAGGAAGCGTCGTAAAGCTTGGAAATATATTTATTAAATTCATTGTGTTTGTTAAATCTCAGACGCTTTAAGTGATTAATGTAATAAATAAAAGTGATACGGAAGCGCTAAGTGATTGCGATTGTTCGACTTGCGAAGGCGTTAGCCATTGTTCTAGGAGACAATCTATGGGAGAAATAACAATATCAACTGAGAATCAAATATATGTATGAACGAAGTATAAAGTAACATGCCAACAAGCGGGCCGATGGGGTCGATTGACGAGAGATAGACATTTGCGTCACTAGGTACTCCAGAGGAAGAGCACCGTATGTACTGTCTGGTGCAGAACTTCGTTATTAATTGAATGAAATATTCCCTCAAAATATATAGGTATTTCGAAATGCAATTAAATTCCACTAATTTCTATTCTCGAAAGGTTCCTATTGCATTATAGAAAATGTCATACATCAAGGTGAACGATAGCCGGTGCTTGCTTGAGGCCGTAAAGGCGTACGTTAGTGGACTTAGGTCGGCTAACAAGTCCATAACTTAGCAGCGATATGGGAACACCCGCGTCGTATGCTACTGAAAAGCCAATTATACGGGAAAGTATTCACCCAATTACAACTAAGAGGGCTTACCTAAATGTCACTAATGCTGAGTCTATTTAAATAGTCCACTTGTTGAGTTAAAGGCTTCTAATAATACATAAGTAAAAGGATGAAAAATATAAAGTATTTGCCATAAATTATAAAATAATATGTGCAATTTATTTATATATTTAAAACTTTATTTTTAATGATATTAAAGAAAATTGAAAAGGAGCAAATGAATTAAATAATGGGAACGCCTTATAGCAAATTATGTTAGATGTGAAATGCTATAGGTACCTACATGCAGTATGTTCTTAGAGTTAAAATTGAAGGAGTAAAAATAAGTACTTTTATAAAATGGTATATATTCAATTCCATTGGCAACAATTCCAATAACACAATACTGTCTCTCAGGAAGTTTAAAACATAAATAAAATTATTATTGCGAATTGGGCGCCGATATATGAATGTAAAAAAAAAGAAATCTCGGGAAAGGCTTTACAACAGTCTAGTATAGTTTTTAAAGCCTAAGTAATTCGTTTTAGTCTACAGCATGAAGAAAGGTAGACAAAAAACTATTAACTTAATAAATTGTTACCATCGTCAATGGTCGTCTCTCCTTAGTTGGATGCATCATTTCGATAATTTAATGGAAACAATGAACGATTAATACAATTTCTTTCTCCCACTCTATTTCGGCCCAACAACCCACTTAGAATTAAGACGGGAGAAGCCCTCAGATCTCTTATTGTAAAATATAATTTCGATATTATATTAATGCTGTAATGCGGTTGTAGCGTGTCTCTACCGCATTATAATAATATTCCTAATCTCCTTTTTAATTAACCGTCACCGGCCGTCAACACGTCAACTTCCCTCAAGCCATTAAAAGTCATATTAGCATGTAGTATTCCTATAACGCTTTGAAGGTAAGCTTACACTGCAACGCATGCAAATTATGCACCCCTAAATTAACATTTTTTATTGATAATGAAACTTCAAATACCTATATTATTTTGTAAATCTTGATCATTTATGTCTCTATGGTATTATGCGGGATGCTAATACAGAGAAAAGTACGAGCCAATATTGTCAATAGAACTTTTAAATGGACCATTCTACTTAGAGACATAATATTAAGAAGAAGAAAATATAATGCCCATCTCTCATCTTATATCTTGTACCTACCAAATTAAAATGGAAAAAAATAAATGATGACGCGGATTTGAGCTATTAGAAGTTATGAAACTTGCATTCCCATAGGAAACATTAGCGCAATCCCAGTACTCCCTAAGCCCATCTGCGAGATAGGTTCCCTTCAAATCCGCATGTATTGTACCTACACAAAACAAAACAATGATTATAAATAGAAAAAAATATTTAATAACATACTCATGAAAAAGAAAAAATATATATGTGTAATACCCGTACGCTTTCTATCCAAAGGAGTATAAAAAGCAAATATATACAAATATAATGATTAAGAACATTGCAAGAAATTGTAAATATAAATGCAGAGAAACTTTCCACACGAATAGATACCTATCCCTATGTAATCACGAGATAATTAACAGCTATAAATTAAGAGTTTTAAGATCATTAAACCGTTTCTGTCGGGCGTATCCAGTCCTTGAATAAAATACTACGCCCGGAGACCACACACAACGGGTAATTTAGGATTAACAATTTATTTAATAACATGCCATGGGCCCGTTTACTTCAACAAATTAACTAGATTAAAACCGTTCACCGTGAATTTTTTTACAAAAACATTTTAATAAAGTATTGGGACATATTTTTGTTAGGATCATATTATATACTAAAATGACAGCTGACACTAACACTTTTAATTCACAAAAAAATCGTACACATGAAGCAAATTTGATTCAATATCGGTATAAATATTTATAAATAAAACACAAGATTAAACACAGTACGTACCTACGAAAAAATTGATCAAAGCAAAACTCTTCCGCACTCACGAGAAAAATATAAATATTTTTAATTTAAGCGTGGACTGCGTCCGCGTCCGCAAACATAATATATCTAGTTAACGAAATCAGCCTGTGAGCCACATCAAAAAGTTGATCAGAATTTACCTAGTTACTGTTTTCCATCGGCATCTGGGTGCGCCGCGTGGCGGCAGACGCTTGGACCAACGCCAAACGCCACGCCGTACGCTCGTAGTGTTTACATTACGATTAATTTTTAGAACAAAAACAATGTTATATTTCAACATTTTGGAAACACAACGCGACACTACACTCACGTTTTAAATCTAAATGTATACTGACAGCACTCTGCTTTCTCTTTGCTCGCAAAAAAACTAATTTGAATTTTAATAGAAAATTGGGTCAGCACGGCTTTCTAGGAAGCGTTTGCGCACCCGCGCCATTGTCTCTTCGAATGACAATCCTTTTTGGTGAAAGACTTTTTGCTACAATATTTACATTTTATTCAATGTTTCTTAACTTTCCATAATACTCGGGACGAAGGTAAATGTCATCACAAGCATTTTTTGATGGGCATTTAAAAACTAAATTATACATCGGCTAATAGAAATCTCAACAAATAACGTCTAAATGTATTTACTTTCACTTATATAATTTATTAAGAAGCTGTAAAATCGAAAAAAAACATTGTCTAATACTTAAATAAAATAAGTCGCTCTTATCTAAGCTTTATCTATATTCGCAGTATCATATATAAAAGTACTATACTATACTTAAAATAGTTAAAAATACAAACAAAATTTGTGTCTGTATCGTTCACATCAATCTTCACAAACTTTAATACTCTTCAGATTCCCTATTGCCTTATGTCTACGGTAAGGGCATTAAAAGAATTGAGTAAAGCGCCATCTCTGTGTTATGAGAAGAACTTAAAGAAGAAAGCTCAAAGCACAGTGAGCATGATACGGCATTAACAAAATATCTATTCGGTAAGCATATAGGTATATGTACGTAGGGTTCTTTTTACGTTTTGTTATATTTTTCATAAGAAACTAATAGAAATTTAATTATTATTGTGCAGAGTAAAACAAAGAGCAGATTTATATTTACTTGTTTAATGAAATATTTCAGTATGTTATTTGTTCTCATTAATTAACCTACGTAAAACACATAAAAAAATATAGTATAAATTTTGTATGTTAGAAAAAAATCTTGGAACGACAAAACGCAAACTGTTGTTGACGTAGCGTACCAAGCTTCAAAGCTTTTTCATACTTTACCTCAGATAGAAATTATTGTACTACAGCGCCATCTCTACAGAATACGTAACACTACAACACTGGGTGATAATCATGGGTGGTAAACATTTTTTGTATAAAATATTCACACCCACAGAAACAAACAACCTATTTTTGTTGATTCAAAATAATATTTACAATATTTTTATTGCTAAATATAAATGATTAGTGAGAGCCTAGTGACTGATAACTGAGTTGGAGATGATCATGAACTTGAGTCCAAAGCATTTATTGCTAGCTTTTTGTAATTGAATTATGTATATTACGGTAGAACAATAAACCATGAAGGATAGATGGCTGTAAATTCTTGATAATTACTTATTCCTCAAGAATGTGGAATCTGCCAACCCGCACCAGGCCAATGTGATTGTATCGAAATCTTTTTTGATTTTAGAAGTCTACATGGATAGTACGGAGAGAAGAGTGAAAACATGAAAAATATGGTTAAATTATCGCCGATATGATATTTTTGCACTATTTATAAAAACAGTTTGAATGGCCTATCTCGTTGAACTCCGAGATGGGTTTTAAAATAAGTAGTATCTATGTCAGATGTCAAAATCTTGAATTTTCGTAGCTACTCTAAGCCTCAGAATAATGTTTTGAATTGCTACAACATTCTGGTATTTTAATTTTTTCCCAAAAGTTATCTAAGTCTGAAATGATAGTTGATTTATGGGTGGATGTATTTAAAATATATATATATATATATATTTTATCTTTCTGTTTGTTACTATTAAACTAAAATATATTAATCGTGACCTATTCCACTAAGACTCCGTGAGACGTTAGAGCGTTTGTCCAGAAAAAATAAGAGGCAAGATTTATTCTGCGCTTGGTTCTACATCTAATGACCAGTTAGAAGAAATATAATAATCTTTTTTTCTTCTTGATCATTAAAAATAATATCTTTCAAAAACCTTACATCCAGGCGTTATTTTTTATTTATAAAATTAATGTCGCATACATTAATCCAAATGTTGTTTGCAACTGAAATCAAGACCCACCCAGTCGCGTGTACGACGAAAGCTCACACAACAAAACTTTCCTTGTGTGCTTCGAATTTTTAGTTGTGCCCCTTGCTGCTCGTCCTCGCGACGCCATTTTAGTTTATCTTTCATCTCTCTTTTTCACACAGTGCATTCCGTAAGTAGGGTGAGATGGGGATATTAATTTTATCTCTCTTACTCGATGAGTTGGCGATCGGCGTTTTTAGAGAAGGGGAATGAAAAATTAAAAGTAGAAGCATGGCTCCATGTTTTCGATGCACTGGTAGGTCGATAGCCGACGGGCGGAGATATTCCAGGTTTGTACATCATGGCGGAATAATGTATGACATACATTCATTATGGACCATTGCAAGTGCTTTTCGTCCAGTAAACTTGTTGTAGACAAACCGATGTTTAAAAATGCATTTTATTTTACTATTTTTTATAGTCTCTACACTTAAATTTTCCGGTATTAATTCGATAAAATTAGGCGTTTTTGTGTGTGGAAAATTAATGGTGATGTAATATGAAATAGAAGTTTAAAAAACTTACCTTTTAGGCAACGTCTTGTAACGTTTTTGTTTTAGACTCTTATTTCAAACCATGTTGATGAGATCTGGAAAAAACAATAATAATTATTAATAATCCAGAACACCGTATATATACATCACTCCTTGGCTCTACCTCCCTCTATATACCTCATTGTGTATGTATAAATATATTATTTACTTAACTATGTGCGTAAGGAAAAAAGGAAGAAAAACTCCATCAGTAACATTGCCCAAGCCTCATTAGCGACAATTTATACACTTTTTAAGTGAAGTACTTAAGTAAAATCGAAGCGAGTCGCGTGAAGGCAAGCTGGTCCACACATAAATTAACTTGCCAGTACACAGTGCAGTAACACCGATTATTTATAGCCACATACCACGGAGATAATCTTTACTAAGTGCACATTTTACCGGTTGTTGGCGGAGTCTCGCCACTTCGCTTTATGGTAAGTTAAGCAAATATTAATGGCGGTGGATTTACGACTCCCACCTTTAAAGATAGTGAGTCGCCGCTTCTCCGCCCTTGGTGCCCAATATTGGATTTTGTTTGCTGGTTATTTCATGATGAGCAGAATTGGTAGGTTAGCTTTTTTCGCCTCAAATACCTTTCACACCTTACTATATTTAAGCAAGATACGAGTACAATGCTGCAGCTCTGTTTTCAAAGTCATCTTTTAATCCCCAAATAGGGATGACCCAGCCGCTGCTTTTCCATTGGTTTCATAATGTAACTTCATTATGCTTTCAGTACTAAAAGTATGAAAACTTTAAGCAGAATGTAAAAGCAACTGAGTAGGCCCGCATTACTATGTTACGTTGCGAGAAATTGTTTTTAAAATACCAAAGACGGGATCGTGGTAACAGAATAATGCGAAGATGCTTTAATATACTATAATAGTAATCACCCAAATTTTTTGTAGGCATATTTATCTGACGAGAAATCTAAACACAGAATCTCGTATTATTTCCTGATTGTCTTATTTAAATTAATTTATAAACACGAATAGCCTCATTGACCCCCCAGTCACAGTAGTGTAACTATATCTTAGTCCTGCGCAAACTTGTTCCAGTCATTAGAGACTCGTTTGTGCGGTAATCAGAGACGCTATCACGGACAGGTATAATATACGAGCAATAAAAATATTAACAGCTCGCGTACACTAGAAAAGGTCACGGTGCAACCGACAAGACGCAACTCGCGGACTCGTTCCTTCGCCGTGATTGATAAGCAATAAAAGTGGATTTATTACGAGAATGCCATAAACGCACGCCTAAACGGCTAATCATCTATTAATCGCAATTTAACGCATCAACACTGTCAAATAATACTTGAAAGAACAACCGATAAAAGTTTATTGCGCAATCGTAACGCGTGGTGCGAGATGCGCGTGCGCCGGGGCCGCTCTGCGCAATAGCCTTCTCGATTCAAAGTGTTAAATTAGTACGTGGAAAAATAATTCATTAGCTTTAATTATAAGTTTTACGACTAGTAACCATGTGCCTATGTAACAGAACATTTCAGACGAAATCGTGGATGTTTTATGCTAGTGCTGTGTTGTTGTTAGCTTTAAATACAATATGAATCGCGAAGTCTACCAACCAGCATGGTGGATTAAAACACAACTCATTTGCCTGATGTATATAGATATGTAGATGTATGGGCCGATAAATGGACAGGGCCAGGTCGTCCTAGATGGCATCACTGTCTCAGGAAAACTGATTTAAAGCACCCCACAGGTAGTATATTCATATTTCACATATCGCTACGCTTGAATGATTGATCCCAATTTATAAGAATAAATAGATATATTTTAAGACTATTAAAAATATTATCATACAACAAACTGTATTTAAATAAAGTAATTGTTAAGTTTCAACCAACGCGGAACGAGGTAGTCCTTAACCTACCACAAAAGCTCGACATGGTTAGTAGGCAGTATTGTTTCTTTGTTTATCGCTGCAAATCGCCCACATACTTACAGCTTGGCCGTTGAACTTTAAATCGATTGATTACGGTTTTTGAATGGTTTTATGTGAATATTCGTTGATTTCATTGTTTGCGGCCAGCATTGTGTTGTTGCGGTTCTTGGTCCTTACGTTTTTGCACTTTCCACTGCGAGTATGGTCCTTCTTGATAATTTAGAGAGGTCATTGAAAAGTCCACAAGGTTGAACTATTAGGAGTACCTACTCGTATATATTTTATTATTATTTGCTTCCAAAACAGTCATTAGTAATATTAAAAAATATGCAAATTAATCTTCCTTTAAATTATATGTAAATGTTAATTAGTTGCTTTTAGTGTTGCCGTTGCTTGTAAGTTCTATTTTATAAGTGGAAACTGATTTGATCTATGTACCTTTTTATTTTAAAATTTAATCTTTTAAGAGAAATTGTATTGTATGCTTCCCAAAGATAATAAAATAAATAAATAAAATAAAAAATTAAGTTATGTGAGCTAATGTCATCAGACTGGCTCGTTAGACCCGCGGTGCAAAAGCGAGCCGGGCGATCTAGGTCGAGGTATATAGGTATGTTCACCCCCTATTACGTAGCAAGTTAAAATTTGATTAAAATATTCCCCTACCTGCCAGAAATACAGGCGGCGATATAGTAGGTACTCACAGTCAAATAATACAGCTCCAATTGTCTTTTAAGAAACCTTAACTTAAAACAAATTTGAGCATTAACTTAAGTTTGTTTTATTTACCTTTTCATCTACTGTTACATTGCATTACCGAATGTATTAAATTAATCTTTTTTTAATTTTTCAGAAAATATACCTTTTTGCAAAATGAGGCTTGAAATTTATTTATGATTAAAATTCTGCATTTTCTGTATAAGTAGGTTTTTATTTTAAAACCATTAATACTATAAAACGAACCCTATAAAACTATCTGTAATCCATAAAATAAGTTTTACGAAACCTCAAGCCACGATGTTCACAGATGAACGATTTTTATATTCTCCAAGTCGTTTGCAGCCGATGCGAAAGACTGGAATTGTGCTTTGAGCATAAAAGCAGTATATAAAGCGAATTTCACTAATGTTGCTTGAAGAGGAAATTTCATTTAGAGCATGAAACATACTTAGAGATAAATCACAAAAAACTAAAAGAAAACCATTTAATTTTAAATATCTGTTGTGTAGTGGCAAAATTGTGTCGCTATTAATTAAAAGCTCCCATAAAATTATTTTAGCTTCTTAGTAGATTTTCCAATATTCGCAAACCTAATGATCGGTGAATTGGTATTGAATTATTGATGCAAGGTTATTACCTACTGTATAATAACATAAATCGAATTGAATTGCTTCTAGAAGCGAGAATTAATCAGCTATATTAATAAACGATCGGTACTAATTCGATCAATTTGTGTTACATTTGCCACGGAATCCAATGTATTCTATTTACCGGTTTATATAGACCTTAGCCTACTAGCAAGTTTTATGACTTTGGGCGCGAAAACCACATAATAAGATTCATATTGCATACGCAGTAGTTACCCGAATAATATGAATATGATGTGTGTAATGCATGTAACAAGAATTCGGTGTAAACCGTGATGAGTCGTAGCATATTCACGACGCATAAATACCGCTGTATGGAATGGCTATTAGACACGTAATGTTCCATTCAAAGGCGCGGGCAACGTATCTCGATCGCCCAAACACCGGTTGTTTAGTGATGTTGTAAATCAAATCATCAATTATCGACAATCGTTTACACTCGTGACGCCGCCGTGTAAACAATCCCGGACGTTAAAACTGCTACCTACGTTTTACGACTATTCAATTTGGGGGAAAATCGATTTTATTCGCTCGCTTTTCAATCGATTCACGTGTAAAGTCGCTCGTTGATCGCGCCGGGCGATGTTTGGTTTCTGATTTTTTTTACTTCAGTAAGGAAGTGGTTGGCGGATACGGCGTGAACGAGGAAGATGCTCGAGGTAAACAGCGCTGTTGTAAACTATGGTTTATTTACTTAACCCTTACATCATTTTTGGGAGGGAAATTTTGGTACGTACCTCGACCGCTTCCAAACCCTGGGCTGTGAACGGAGCACTTATTTATAGACAAAAGCGATGACTCAAACATTAAACGTATTTATTCCGCACATTTCATAAACTAAACTCCATTGAGAGTGGCACTTTGGTATAAAATCACTCTTAATTTCAGTGTCGAGTGCGGCCAACGAAGTCATCAAGGCGACTGAGTCGGCCATTGACGATATCACATATTATGCTGCTAACAAAACACAACAAATTGATATGTTTATCTACAAAGGACTATAAATTCATTCAGGCCAGGCCCACCCTTTAGCGAGGGGATCCACCCTTCTGATTAAAAAAATTGCAAAATATAACACAAATCATAAAAAGTTCCCCTATGAGAACCCATGCTATCTATGGCGGATGTAATTTTTGGCTAACTCGCAGTTCCGGGGAAATGGTCCGTGAACTTTTGAGATTTAAATTTTGCCATACATTATTCATGATGGTGTTTAAATATGTAACATTTAACGTAGATTTATTGTAGTGACTTTTTATTGTTACATACTCGTATAAAACTTAAGAAATAGGATGTAGGTACCTACTAAAATAAAGGGATTATTTTTGCATAGCCTAAGGTCTGGATGTTGTATTGAAATAACATAAACAGATATAATATTTTTAATTACTTGTGCATATTGTTTTTACGAATAATACCTATTCATAGAAACAACATTGTCATCACATAATTTTGGTAATTTAAAGTTCTAACAATTATCATTAGCGATGATGTGATTGGTTTGAGACCGATCTCCAAAACAGAATATCGTGGGTTGGAATAGCTTGTACCCAATCCAAAAATCGTTCACGCTTCTCGAATTTCCTTGAGTTAGTAACTCATTGTTCTCTACCTTAATGTTAAAGAGGAATATAAAACAATATGAAACAATATCAAACACAAACGAAGGAATGTCTTGAAGCTTTCTTTTTTATAATTTTTTGAGGGTGGCTCTACCTTTATGGATTGTCGCGTAACCTTTTTGAACCAAATCTAGTAGACCCATGTCAAAAATTACGATGAATAAGGACTGATGATATAAAATAAAAAAATACAAAAGTATGGAGTACCAAAATCTGAACTCATTTAAGTAATATTAAGGGGGAGTGTATATTTTCTCACTTATGTACGTCTACATCAAACATTATTAATTACCCGCACGATACTAAATCATTTTCACACCAGCAATTCTTGAAATAACCCTTAAACGAATCACATGGCTATTAAAAACATTACCCCTACAAATAGGGGTGTTCTGTGCTACATTTTGATCGTTTGATGGGAAAAGTTAAAGTGCTTTGTATACTTGCAGTAGTTTAACGCGATAGTAAATTGCACGCGAGAGACTAGATGTTAATTTTAATTGCGTACATAGTCTGAAAAATATTCATCTAAGGTGAGATTTATAGATTGCCATTATAGTAGTAGGTAGAACAAATTGCAAAAATATAAAGTAAATTGCGTGTAGAGATCTGTTTTGATATTTTTGAAATTAAACATTTTATATCGCGATGTTTATGTGATAGTGTACAGGTAAAACGTTATAGTAGGTATACTGAACATACGTATTTTATATGTAGGAGATAAACAATTATGTTAAACTCTCCCTATGATGGTTTGTTAAATTGGATGCTAAAGAGGATTATAAATGAAAACCACACGTAATGCTTGAAAAGTAAGAACATTATTATTATCGCACAACATCTTTGTGGAATCAGCTTGCCTCGGCGGTATTTCCAAACAGATACAACTTAGGGGCCTTCAAGAAGAGAGCCTATATTTTCCTCAAAGGCCGGCAACACACCGATGATTCCTCTGGTATTATGGGTGTTCATGGGCGGTGTTGACCACTTAACATCAGGTGGCTCACTTGCTCGTTTGCCTCCTTTTTCCATAAAAAAATAAATAAAAGTATTATGCATTAAAATTCAGTATGTCTTAAATAAATACCTCTCATTTTTATCCGTTTGTGCATCAATGAATGAACTGTTCTGAACAAGATCAAAGGAAAATGTGTGTCTATATTTCTTTGTGTTATTTTTTGTTTTTAACAAGAGCGACGCCAGTTATTAGTATGGTATTCTGCATTTAAATGAAGCTTCATATGTATACCGATACATAAACACTATATCACTTCTTATTTTATTATTCACTACTATATTACCTTACTTATATAATAAACTCAATAAACACTACAAAATTCTTAACCTAAATTACTGGGAAGCTAAAAGAAAGTTAACTAAAGAATTGGTTAATTGGTCTTACTCCTTCTCAGAAGACTTTTTGAAATGTATTAAGTAACTCTAAACACGCATCGTAAAAATCATTACATCTTTTCTTTCTTTTTTGTTTTATATTTTATTATCCATTTTGTTTTAATTATATATTCAGCACCGTTATTACTAGCTTTAAGATACTCCTGTAAAAAACCTCTCCACGAGACAGGCAGTGCCTAGTGTGGAGAGTTTTTGCAAACTGTTATGTGTAAATTTTTTCAAGGTTAATAAATAAATTTATTATTATTATGCTATTTTATTGTCATTGAATTTCACTACTTATTTATACGTTAAATTCTCTACTAAACAAGTCATACTAAGCCATCGTGGACGTTAAGAGGCCGCGGACAATCCGTCTACCTATATATAACTGGAGTTTTTGTTTCTCCGGTTAGTCGGGGCACTAATTCTGTTTTGTTTACGACTCGCCAGATCTGGCGCTCCAGATGCCACACCCACGCCCAACTACACTGTCCCTTTAGCGTGGGTGAATCGCGAAGATATTCACAAATGAATCAGCTTTTATTGTCCCACACCTACTTGAATCAATAAAATGTTTTACAATGCATATGGTAGGACCATGTTGTAAATGTGACGAAAACTGTTTTTATTATATGCGACTGTTTAAATATTTCTCTTTGTTTCACAAACAATATAAACTGGCTTCAAATAGCTTAGAAATCACACGTGAAAAATATTTCAATTACTTTTTAAAGCCTTGATTTCTCCAGACTTGACATACCTATAGGTACCTATGTACTTTTAACGTGATACTGACGGACCTTTGTTTTTTGAAAACCTTAGGATTTTATCAATCTGGTAAAAAATATAATATGTACGCTACTTGTAAGTTCAGATGATTTTCATTATTAAGTTATATAACGTCTTTAAAAAGTCGAATAAAATATATGATCATTATTAAAATACATGCCTGATTTCAGCCATTAAACAAAAGTTAAAGATAATACCTATACATGGACTAATGCCAAGATATTCACTACCATTGACCGGTGTGTAACCTCGAGGATGTAATAATTTATAGCCAAGATCCTAATCCAATTATTTGAATGTTCATAGATTATGTTTCATGGCACATGTTGGCATTAAGTGCATAATCATGTTGGAGATGACGCACACAGATTTTCACTTTGCCCGACCTGGGAATCGAACCCATGACCTCTAGATCACACGGCACATACATGTAGGTACCTACGGCGAGACCACGAGGCAGTCACTTATCAAATAAATACTACTAAATACACTCATTAAGTTCTGATTTGAATGACTACCTCGCGGTCTCACCGCACAGGTACGTGCCTTGAGATCTAGAGGTCCCGGGTTCGATTCCCGGGTCGGGCAAAGTGTTATTGGGTTTTCCTATAAGGAAATTCTCAACAGCAGCCTGGAGTCTGGAAATGTACCAAAAAAGGGCAATAGGCTCACCCCCTATTACGTGGGACTGATACATGGCGAAATGTGGGTGCAGAAATGCACCTCTGCCTACTCCTTCGGGGAATATACACGTGAGATTATGTATTTATGTGTGTTTAATGTCAATTTAATTTTACATTGTTTTATTTCCATTGCATAATGTTTATACTGTGGTGATTAACATAGATAAGAGAATGTCACAATTCATAGTTCCTGTGTCTACTTTTATTAATTTACAACCTTTACACTGCCATAGGTAGGTATATTAGCAAATAAGAGAGATCAATTTATGAATAAGTTTCTTAAAATACTTATTATTCATACTCTCCAACATTCTATCCCAAAGGTGATCAGGTGAAGAGATTTCAACATAATGCTTATGTTCGACTGCATAGTACGTATACATATGTAATGCTTTATCATAAAATCAATAATATTCATATTAATAATTGCATAGAGATATCATGTCATAAAACACGATCTGTAATTATTTTCAAAAAAAATTTATACTTTCTCACATGCCTCCAGTGCCAATAATTTTTGAAACAAAATAAAATTACAGTAGAATGAAACGTATTGGAAAAGGAAGAAAATATAACAAAAATTAAAGGAAAAATAAATTACGGGCGATCTGAGGTCGGGAAGGGGTGAGGGGGGTAGTTTTAAGGGGTGAAAACGGTTTATCTCGATTTCCGGCAAAACTACAAGTCCTATGGAACAAAGTTATATCGCAAAGTTGTAGATAATAAAAAGATCTACAAGTTTTGTATTCACACTTTTTCCATATAACCTCAAAATTTATGTGAAAAATTCAAATAACTACGTTTTCGGTTTTTAATTTTTATCTTTTACAAAAATAATTTGATTTCCACGAAATTTGGTGAAAACTTACCTTTTCATGTACCAAACACACTGTAATTTATTTGATTTGAAATATTTATTTTTCACCTTATTTTGACTTAATATCGTAAAAACCACCCTCATTTTCAATCTAAAAATCTCGCATCAAAATTTTAGCTTTTTTTAAAAAGTCGGTGGCATTTTTGTTCTCTGAAATCTCTACTTTCTGATGATGTAAAAAAAATATACATTACTATGGTAAATGTTCCCAGTAAATGCAAAGAAACGAATTCATTTTTTAGGTTACGTTACGTTAAACATCCCATTTATGACAAAAAATATTATTATTTTTATTTTAGAGCTGATTGATACATATTAAAATATAGTTAGTATTTACCTTGCTATGTAGATTCCACAAGTTTCTTTTAAAGTCAATATTTAAGGTATTTAAAGTATGTTTAACGTAACGTAACCTAAAAAATGAATTCGTTTCTTTGCATTTACTGGGAACATTTACCATAGTAATGTATATTTTTTTTACACCATCAGAAAGTAGAGATTTCAGAGAACAAAAATGCCACCGACTTTTAAAAAAAGCTAAAATTTTGACGCGAGATTTTTAGATTGAAAATGAGGGTGGTTTTTACGATATTAAGTCAAAATAAGGTGAAAAATAAATATTTCAAATCAAATAAATTACAGTGTGTTTGGTACATGAAAAGGTAAGTTTTCACCAAATTTCGTGGAAATCAAATTATTTTTGTAAAAGATAAAAATTAAAAACCGAAAACGTAGTTATTTGAATTTTTCACATAAATTTTGAGGTTATATGGAAAAAGTGTGAATACAAAACTTATAGATCTTTTTATTATCTACAACTTTGCGATATAACTTTTTTCCATAGGAATTGTAGTTTTGCCGGAAATCGAGATAAACCGTTTTTACCCCTTAAAACCACCCCCCTCACCCCTTCCCGACCTCAGATCGCCCGTAATTTATTTTTCCTTTAATTTTTGTTATATTTTCTTCCTTTTCCGATACGTTTCATTCTACTGTAATTTTATTTTGCTTTTCACCATTTTTAAAGGCTTCGGCACTGGTCTATTCCAATGAAAAAAAAACATACCTCATTAAAAATACTGTAATAATGAACAACAAACAGTTATATATGTAATTAGCGTAGAATCCGCTTATTGTATACCATATAAAAATAAAGTGAAAAGCAATGAAACCAGAGTGTTGAATTAAATTGCTATCCGAGCACGCGTCCGACGATCATAATGCATAAGCTACCTATTCGTTATAAATCTCAACTTTTTATGTACCATTAAAAACGGTTTTATTAGTTATTAACACGTGTTAAACGGCTAAAAGACTAAAACATTTGTAGAAAACTCCGGTCATTAACATACGAGTGTGATGCAGTATACTAAATGTTCTGTCGGTGTCGCTTATGGCAAGGTTTTGTGTTCACATTCCTCAATGAACGTAGCCATTAAGCCTTATGAATGGCTGTAAAATACTGACTGGATTATAATTTATTGAATCCATTAGTCTACTGAATTGTACTGACTTAGCCAAGTGGATCAAGTCTCAGACTCTACCGCATTATACTATGCTATGAAGCCAGTTTGCAGATACACACTCATAAAGGTAAGTATGTACATATATGCTATGAGAGATAGGCAGATGGGTATTTTAACATCGACGTTTCGTCAGCTTTATTAAACATTCTCGTAATATGCTAAAGCGGTAGTTCCAGGTTTTGTGAGGTTAAAAGCAATTTGTTTACATAAACTTATAATACAACCTAAGTATTATGGCTTTCAAGGACAGATTTGTGATTTTTATTGGACATTCATGATGAAACATCATTGTTCCCATTATGTAACAACTGAGTCTGAATAAAATTTCAATTTATATTAAAATTTAAGTCTATAAAAAAATGCGCGACCGTATGCTCTGAGAATTCCATCGGAAAATTATTCAGTTCTTAAGATAACACAGTGTATTTACAAAGTAAATATTATAAACTACAATAAAAAAGCTAGTTTCGAAACCTTTAGTAAGTCAATAGTAAAATATTAATTCAAAGGTGTCAGCTTTGGGAAAACATAGTTTTTTTTAATGGCCGCAATAATGTTATTTAACACGATATCAAATTACCTAACATTAATAACCGACGTAAATCAATTATTCGTTTCAAACAGTCATCGACTTTTAAATCGTAATAAAATGTACAAACGGCAGTCAATTTATTTATTGCCTTAAAGTTGTAAAACGATATTACACGCCATAATGACGTGTGTTATTGGCATTTATTTCAACCATTTTACCATCAATGACCACTTGTTCACAGTTTATGATTATTGTTTAATTAAAAGCAAATTAGGCCTACAAAATAAACACGTTGATTGCGTTACATTCGAGGTCGATTCTATTCCTTGATATATTGTATTTTGGTTACGAAAGAACGTAGTACATAAGCAGACGAGCATACAAGTCGAGTTACATTGTTGCCCAATGCCACATGCACCGGACCTAATAAACTGCTTGATTTATTTATTACTCCACACAAAATGTCAACAATGCAACAATTTAAAAGTGAAACGAAAAGGTCTCGGGAAAGGGTAAAGTATTGTGCGCTCACCCTGTTATGCAAATCAGTACTCTGAAACCGAAAGTGTAGTCGCATCGCAACAAAGAAAAAGGCATTGCGTAACGTGTACATAAATTATCGATACGCATTAAGCAAATTACTGAAGTCTCCGAATGAATAGAATTTGAATATCTGGACAAAACTCGTTTGAAACCAGCAAAAAAGGCGATATCATCGCAGTCTATTATCCAACTTAACTTTCAAAGAGAAATTTGCATAATTGGAATCAGGGTTTTTGGCCAAATGTTTTGGCTTTTGTGGTAATGACACTTTCGTTTTCGTAACGTTTCGACAGTTTTATTTGTACCAACATTTTTGTATCGCGAGTACCTACGCTTGTACGGTGCGTGTGTTTCGATAATTTAGATAGCGGAATATTGCAGTGCGGCGAAAGCGAGCGTGAAAAGCTTTCATAAATAGCGATTGTGTCGTACATATTTCGATAAGTAATACCAGTTGTTGTGATTTATATTCCTGTGTGTTCGTGTTACCGGATAGTTAAGTTTTTAGTGCCACGATAGAGGGGTTCGGCTGAGTGTAGTCGACGATTTGTTTATCGGTGAAGGCGAGGCGACGACAGCCGACGACACGATATCACCTATATAGTATGTACCTGGGATCCTTTTATGTGGAAGTGTTACGTTTAGTGCCTCATTTATAGCTTTTTGGTTGCCTCAAACTATCATAGGTGAGTGGAGAGCGTCCGTGAGAATTTTTTCCTCCAGCGAGATTTATATTTTACGACATTTTAATCTCTACTCTGATATATATATTATACTAAGTGAGTGAGGCGGGAGATTAAAATATTTTACTAAATATAAATTACAGAGAGATGTAATGTGTTTACGTCGTATATTTAAACTTTGTATATACACGTGGGTCGTAAAATTATCTTCGAATTCTTGTTTCAATGATATAAAATATGATCAAAGCATAACAATAATCTAATATATTTACCAGTGACTTATTTAAATACTGAAATAAAATAATAAAGCGGACGACTCAATATGTAATTCATAAAATATATAAAACACTACAATATAAGAGCAGAACACATACTTTGACCTCAGCTATGATAACTCCCACGTTCGCCGTTCATAAAGTTTTTCACATCTATATTCCCTACAATAGTTGTGACAAAGGCGGCCACAATAGCAAACTCAATAAAAGATGGCGTCAAAAACCGCACGAACTCATTCATCAGGAGGGAACTGTCATAAAATAGAATTACTTGGCCGGATCACAGACTGTCTCGGCCATGATTACTGTGAATCACCATAAATCAATCCCCAGAGGCCCGCAGCCCAACTAATTGCACTAGATCTCGTTGCTATAATAAATCAAACATTTTGGTATGTGCGGGCACAATTTTTTATAGGTCGGTTTTGGATGTCGTAAATCGCGACTGAAACTTTTGGGTTTAATGGCGCGGTTTTTATATTATAAAATATTTGCTCGCTCTCCAGTTTATTTTTCTTTTTGTTTTTGTTTATGCCTATGGTTCGAGCGTTATTTTTTAGAGTATTTAATGAAATAACGTTGCTATGTCAAGACTTTAATTCCAATAGCAATAAAATAGCAGAATGTGAATAGAGTCGGAATGAAGCGAAATAATAGGTCATGGAATTAAATTGTGTTGTTCAGTATACTATGAATCACTTCTGAGCGACTACCTTCTATAAAATAGTAACTGAAAAGTGAAAGAGGGTTTAAAATAACATTTCGTGGAGCTCCGTAATTACTGTCTGTCTCTAAAAAGACAAAGATTTTTTAATGTATACCTATTGATAGTAAATATGACAAAAGTCTTGTTCTCATTTTGAGAAAATTTTTATGCACGTAATAAGTAATTAGAGATATATAGAAACATTCTAAGCTTAATTTTAATATCAATGTTGTAATAACCCGTCACACTTCTTGGACAAAAAAAGAATTTAATTTAACGCTCTTTCACATTTCATTAGTGAACATTATTGAGTTTTAAAACGTATAAAAGCAATTTCATTGTTTAATTACTGTAACCATTACTATTATATGACTTAAATATAAGCATATTAAATATAAGTTTTTAATCTTAACACTGTTCTCACAGTTATATGTATCACAGTAATAAATTTAAAAAGTATAAACATAGTTCAAAGATGATGAAATATAACAGATTTGTAAAATGTATTGGACCCTGAAATATTAAATAGTAATCTTCATCCATCTAATAATTATATAGGTATTAGCCGATATGTTATTATATCTATTAATAATAACAATCGATTATACGCCAATATCGCCATTATTTTCTGTCGTTATTACATCTAATGGAAAATATGTATGAGCAGCGATCATCAGATCTTTACATCTGGTTTCAAATAAACAGACACTGCCACTTGAGATATTGAGTCACAGTGTAGACATTCACAATATTAATATAATCTATATAAATAATGTTGCTACAAAACTCGATTTTATTGATACTTGTGTCATCAATAAAAATATTGACGTTCACCTTGTGTCTAGTGGGAGACTGTTGGACCGTTTTATGAAAATAGTAACGTCTAGATTGTTTGAAGCAATTATATAAGTGTGAAAATCCATGTAGGTAGGTATAATTGATTTGTATTTTTTTTTTCATTTCCAAATGCGACAATTTCGAGTGGGCTGCTGTGGCGCACTTTACATTCTCGATAGGTATGATATTCGTCATGCAAGTACTTACGAGCGTGCTTACAGAGCCAAAACTTTTTGGTGACGACCACCTCGACACCAACCAAGTAGTTTCCGTATATTTTCCATGTAAACTTATTTAACTGTTCCTGGCTCACTTGTGCCTTCGAACTATAATTATAAATATATAATTTGGTCCTTTCATAATAACGCGAGGATGACACTGAGCGTGATATTGGGAACGAGATTGTATCGAGACATATTTTATCTGGGCTGCACTGCGCTTACAGTCAGATAAAATTAAACGACCTTGCGTTTAACAGCATTATAAATCAAATATTCTACCACCAAATCATTAAAATTGCGATTTCTATGCTCTTAGAAATCTCAATCAAATATTGTGTCTTAGAAATCAATATTACCTAAAGGTTCTTAATCATCTGAAGAAAGTGTAAACAATAATTTATCGGGCAGTTCATATAGTAATAAATTTGATCCCATCAAAAACGAGCACGAGTTTACGTCTACAAACAATTTCACACCTAAACTCATCGAGTTAATCCAAACTAATTGAGACTCTCTGAGAAACCAATAAACGGTTATTGAGTGTACCAATAAACTCTCACAATTAATACCGCGTCGGATGCCTAGTCTATAAACTTGTATGGAGCTCTAGTGGACATGCTATGTGGATATAACGTTTCCTCGGCATGTTTACGTTTCCGTATTCGCAGTGGACAATTGTAGATTTACTATTACCTAATAAATCCTATTCACCAGCTTAGATTAAGGCCTAGATATAGCCGATAAGTCTAGGATTGCTCGACTTAACACCTTTATTTCGTAGAACACAGATGTGAAGCAATAGATTTGCAATCTGGTTTTGTAGCGAGCGTGTTTGCCAGAGGCCATATAATCCAGGCCATATATATGGGAGATAATGTGAATTGGAGAGACAATCGCAATCTTTTCAGTGGGCAATTTATAGGGACACTGTTAGCCGTCAAGATGCAAGTTTCCGTGTCAGTATAAAAAACAAAAAATATTTTTACCAGTTACTTACATCTTCTTGTACATATGAATATATATCTAACTAGGAAGATACGAATAATCTACCACTGAAACATTGGACGAAGTGCCTCCAGTAATCGCATTCGCCGCAAGAAAAGCAATATATTTTTGAATCGGCTTCGTTTGAAATTTCTTTTGACTAAGACCTAAACCCTCTCAGTTGTAGAGGAGGCCCATGCCCAGCAGTAGGGCATATAATAGGTTGATGCAGTGGCGGTACTTCCATTGAAGCCCAAAAGCCCAGCATGCCTTATAAAATTTCGAATAATATCTTTAAGCATTTAATCTTTGTTTAATAGACGCAATTTGACGTATAAATGAGAATATCCTAACCCCACAATAAACAATTATAAACTAGACATTACAATTACCGTGTAACGCTTTTGGGCTTCTATGGAAGTAACGCCCCTGGGTTGATGATGATGATCAAATATAATATTAGTATCTTTACCGACCGTAGCGACTATTTTCTATTGGATGATGCCTTTTCATTTATGCTTGCTTTGACTGGCAGGTAATGACTAGAATTACCCCACGCCGGTCGACAGAATCAAGATGGCCTGACGGTTTTCACGTCACCAAGCGGTGTCTATACACAATCAGCCCGATTTATCACTTCTAAATTAGGCTAGTAGAACGCTTTAATAAGGATTTATGACATTAAAATAAAACCTGGTACATAGCAACGCTAACTGTCTTTTTAAAATTGTACGAATCGCGAATATTGTAAGCTTCTTTTAGGCACCAAATATATTGCCTAAGGTAAATGGTACTGTTTCCAGGGTAAACACCAAACACTGAGGCTCTCAGACCGTAAATAAGTCTGGCATTTGAGAACCTCGCCCGGTATTTTACGTGCATTTGCAAATACTTAGGTACAATGCGACAATAAACCTTTCGGAATACAAAATGTGCTATATAAAGGTCATGGGCCGTAGGAAATTGTACTTTAATACCCCCACAATAATCACTATTTTCGATTGCTGACGTTTTATAATACACGTTCACTGCATTGCCAAGTAATGGCGACTCACGATTCAAAAACAGATTTATGATCGCAACGATAACGGGCTCGCGATAAAAAATTTGCCGTTCTAAGGAAAACGTGAAAAGTTACATATATAAATGTGTAAGGAATTGTATTATCAGGTTGGTATAAAGTTTCTGAAATAGAGAAATTTTAATATAACACAAGTAGGTGAGATGCGGTCCAAATGATAGTTTAATATATTATTTTAAACAGTGAGACGGATCATTTTACATTTGTAAATTAATAAAAAATATTTAAATAAATTAAATGTCGTTTGAGTAAACACCACATTTCACGACTAAAAGTGGCAAACTACCTAACTAAGGTACCTACCTAAAAAATTCTAATTATAATCAATGTTTAGAGAAAGAAGATACCAACATATCATGTTTATTATTGAATTCTTGACAAAATAACATTACAAATAGGTAGGTATATATAATATTTAGTTTATTTGCAATTAATTTTTTTATTTACGTCTTAATCGCCACAAAATATTTTCGTAGGTCTGAATGAACTGTATCTTTTTTGGATTCTAAAATATTATTTTTTGTTTTGACTTCCATTTTAAATAAAAATTCATGAAACGTGCTTCTGGAAACACGATAGTTGCTCACGAATTCCTGTCGTGGCGATTATTGAATAATAAAACTACAGCATGTGATAACAACAGTCACGATGCTAACCAATATAATTATGGCTTTTGAAGGGTTTATTTCGTGATATCATGGATAGGTCCAGAAAATTGTTGGACAAAATTACTTAATAAACAAAATCTAATTTTCATCTTATTAATAAATACTCACTGCTTCAAAAGAGCCTGATCTACAATTGAGTGGGATAAGTTTTAATACATCATGGTAATATAAAAACATTTTTTAAAATTTTAAAATATTTTTTATTACCTAGCGATGTTTTCCTACATCGGTAAATGCGTGACGATTTGTCTTTAGTGCGACTAATCAATCAATCCATCATCAGCCCATATACGTCCCACTGCTGGGCACGGGCCTCCTCTACAACTGAGAGGGTTTAGGCCTTAGTCCACCACGCTGACCTAGTGCGGGTTGGCGGACTACAGACCTAAGATATTCCTAAGAACTTTTTAGGTGTGCAGGTTTTATCACGATGTTTTCCTTCACAGTTAAAGCACGTGATAATTCATTGTGAATACACACATAACTTCGAAAAGTCAGAGGTGTGTGCCTGGGGTTTGAACCTGCGACCGCTTGCGACTAAATTTCTGTTTAATTTGAAAGTTTCCCGGCAATGTTTGACAGCCCCGTGGCGCAGTTGGCTAGACACCAGCTTGCGAAACGAGAGGCCGTGGGTTCGATCCCCGCACCGAGACAAATGTTTGTGTGACCCACAAATATTTGTTTCGGGTCTGGGTGTATGTGAGACCGAAAAGTCTCTCGTAGTTTCTGATACCCACGACACAAGACTTGCATCTTAGTGTGGGATCAGAACTATGTATGTGACTGTTGGGTGTATTTATTTATTTATTTATTAATGATTTCTCGCTGTTCTTAATGGAAATAGTCTTAGCGCGGTCGTTCAATGAAAGATTACGGAAATTTTACTACCTACGAAAATAAATAAAAAATTAAGAACGTAATTCACAGAGAACATGCGATATAAAACATCACATGAAATAATTTCGACGTTAATTGTAGGGTAAAACTATACAAGATGCCCCAGCGTACAAGACGCCTCACTGCTCTCACACTCACACAATTAAAGATAATCGATTTACGATGTGACGACAAATTGTCACTAGTGTTATTTCGACTCGTTTTGCGCTAAAACGTGTTTCTTGAATTTATTTTTGAAATTGTGGTAAAATTAGTGAATTAGACATAAAAACATATTGCGGTGAGTACTATATAATTTTCTCAATATCACTAACTTATTTTTTTTTCTAAATTATAGTCAGAAATACGAAATCTGTGATAAATGACCTACGATTTAGTACGTTTCTTACAGTTGCTAACGGTTAGTGGCGCCGGCATTTGAGGTGGGGCGTCTTATAATATGGTATTTACAAGATGCCTCAGTTATCACAGTGTAAGACGCCCCATTTTTTGTGTCACAAAATAATACGTATATTTTACATATTTTTTTCAGAAATGCCATGAAATTATGTAAGATCTACCTTGCGGGCATCTTAGTCTAAAACTGACCTGGATGAGGCCATGAAAAAAGTTCGTGGGCAAGAAATTGATGTTAATGAGGCAGCACGAACATACAACATTCCTTCAAGGGCTCTTAGAAGACATATTTTGGCCGGAACATTGAAGGTTGGCCTTGAAAGAAGGCCCGTTTTTAACTAAGCGGAGGAAAAAAGTTAGATGCGCAGATCAAGCAACTTGAAAAGTTGGATTTGCACCAGATCGGAAGGATGTCAAAGAAATGGTTTATCAATTAGACCAGAAACGTGACATTAAACAAATTTTCTGGGATAAATTTTAAAAAGCTGGTGATGTTTGGTTTGTACCGGGTTTTTAAGCAGAAACCCAGAGCTGAGTCAACGAAAATCCGAAAGTTTATCTCTTGCAAGAGCATACGGAGTTAATCGCGCGGAGAGAAGCTATTAGGAAGAAAAAAATGTGTAGAAGTAAACAAAAATAAGTTAAAATATGTGATTTAAAAGATGATCTCTAACTAGGCTAATTTTATTAAAATTATTTTTTAAATTTATAAAGATTTGTTACTTATATTTTACTGGGGCGTTGTGTAACAAAACTGAGGCATCTTGTCACAAAATGTCAGTACAAAACGCCCCACCATATGTTTAAAAAAATCTAATATTATGTGTGATTGATAATTCTCAACTACCAAATAAATATGCCAAATGATTCTTAAATCCTTGTATTTTAATTAAGTGCCACTAAGTTTCTCAAATACTTTAAAACTAAGGTGTGACTGAAGTCGAAAAAAAAGTGGGGCATCTTGTATAGTTTTACCCTATATGAAAATATGAAAGATTAAAATTATGGCTACTGAAAATAGTGTTTCATTCAGTAAATAGGTTGGTTGGTGCACGGAATTTTACATAGTGGATGCGTTCCTAAATCCCGTGTTGTGACTAACACTATAAATAAGTGCAGATGAAAGACCAAATCGACCTCAGAGCCGAGGCCAAACGTTCGAGCGAACCGTAATATTGTGTGATTCCCATTGTACCACGTGGGTTTACTGATTCAACCACATCGAATACTATAGGGTAAAGGCGGGATAGATGCCCCACTTTTTGAAATATCCTCATAATTTTCAAAATATTAATTTTATATAAATAATGTCTATGAATTTAGCTAGGTCAATTCTTTATCTTTAACTATGATTTGATTGTTTTGACCTATAAATTATAGATTTTGAGGATTTTAACTTCTCGTGGAACTCCTTTTTTGGGGATAGATGCCTACCCGTATGGATAGATGCCCCACCATGAAAATACGAAGAGGGATAGATGCCCTTCATAAAGTATAAACCAAAAACTCAACTAAACTTTTTTTTTTGAGGACAATAAGTGTATAGTTTTAAAATGCCTCTCCTAAAACAGAAATTGTAAATAATTACCTAATTAATAAATATCATTTTGCTGTTTTTAAATCTTTTAAATGGTGTTTAGCCGAAGAGTGGTTTCAGTTTTCCACATATAATCATCAGTAATCATTTCTGAAAAATGTACAGGTATCATATAGCGAGTGCAGACACTTTATACATTGATTCCAGTCGGATTTAGATTTCGAGTTTTTTGTAGTTTTCAAAACATTCAATGCAGTTATCTTCACTTGTATATTTAGGCTAACCCTCTCCATCTCTCTTGTGCTGTTTGACGGAAAATCTTTAGTTTTCTTTTCCTTAATTTTATAGTAAGTTGATCTGTCTTCATCTTCACTGTTTAAACTATAAATAGTTTTAGTTGTTCGTGGCCCTAGTCAACTCTTAAATAATTATAATTTTCTTTATCACATAAATTAGCTCTAGGTCATTATCGTTGTTATCACTCATCATCATCATCATCAGCCTCTTTTACGTCCACTGCTGGACATAGGCCTCTCCTATGGCACTGGGCTCGATCTTCGGCCTTCCTCATCCAACCGCTGCCAGCCATCTTGCGTATATCGTCACCCCACCTAGCCAGAGGTTGTTATCACTAAAATATTTTTTTTCCTGGTTGGTAATGTAATTAGTAATAGAGGGTCCTTTCTTTTTTCTTAAGATTTTTTTCTTTGACAGTTTCAATTCAAGTAGTAGGTAGTATTTGAGTATATTCGTGGCGTGATTCTACTAAAATCAAAGAAAATCTAAATATTTTATAGTGATACATATACAGAAACACATAATAAATATAACAGAACACAAAAATATTTTCAAAATATAAATTGAAGCCACATATAGGTACATATGATGCATGGATTGATAGGTGCCCCTAGGGGCATCTATCCCTCAAAAAATCAGGGCAACTATCCTTTTTGATAGGGATGGATGTCTTGGACATATTTAAATAATAACAAAAGCAAAAGAGCAACTATTTACATCTAGATGTCATCATCATCATCATCATCAGCCCATATACGTCCCACTGCTGGGCACGGGCCTCCTCTACCATTGAGAGGGTTTAGGCCTTAGTCCACCACGCTGGCCTAGTGCGGGTTGGCGGACTACACACCCAAGAAATTCCTAAGAACTTTTTTAGGTGTGCAGGTTTCATCACGATGTTTTCCTTCACCGTTAAAGTACGTGATAATTCATTGTGAATACACACATAACTTGGAAAAGTCAGAGGTGTGTGCCTGGGGTTTGAACCCGCAACCGTCGAGATTCCCGACCGCGTGCCCAAACCTCGAGGCCATCTAGATGTATACTTAAGGAATCAGTATACTGACATAATAAAAAATATAACGGAATTAATGAGTACTTATAAAGTTATACAACAGCAAATAATAACCTTTTAAATTATTACGTGTTTTTGAAGTTCGTCGCGGAAATGAATGCCCACACCAGCGAAACTTATCCTCACTGCATGTCGGTCCATGGCTAACTAAGGTGGTGCTCTTAGTTATACTATTGTTTCTTAGTCACGAGTTTGGGAAGTTAGGTTTTTTGATAGGTAATGCGGCATCTATCCCACTGGGGCATCTATCCCGCTTTTACCCTAGGTAAAGTGAACGCCCCAAATATTACACGTAGGTACTATATACGACTATTTCTTAAGAAAAACTTAAGAGATTCTTAAGAGTTGGCAGGACAACTCTGCTTCTAACTCCATCTGATTCTTCTGATTAATTTCGTTGCGGGGTTGCTTATCTTAAGCAAGATCCCTATAGATCTGAGCAGTGGCTTTGGGCTTCTATGGAAGTACCATAAAACTAATGAATTAAGCTAAACCACCATTAATACTTAAGAAGCGATTTACATAATTTTATACATAAGGTGTTTCCTCCACTTTATGCCCATTTCGGGAGAGCAATGTGACCACTCGTTCTGTTGCATTCTCAAGAACATTTTCAGTGAGAGAGCACCACACCGGCAGTGCACCCAGCGACCCTTTTACCCCCTTAGGTCGCCTTTTACGACTGGCAAGTCGATGCAGAATCCTTGCGCTTCCTTACTATTAAGTCGTTAGTTGGGTCTTGCCTTGGGTCAGTGTTTTATTTGCCCCGCTAGTGAAAAGCAGGTTGGCACACACATACGCCCCAAGTTCTCATCCTTACGATGACTACTTAGACTTTGAACTGGGCGATAATTAACTACTACCAAATGTACCACCCATTAATATTTGCTAGTTAGTTAGTAAACTTTTGTTGAGATTCGGGAACCTGCATTATTGTTTTGCTGCCTATTCCCTGCAACACGAAGACTGTTGGCTGTTAAAATATAAATACATTTATAATTTATTATAAACAATATAATACATAGGTACCTATATATAACAATATGATACATGCCTAATCAGGCATGAACATTTATATAGGTTACTACTCGTATAATGTAAAAACGCCCAGGGCCGATTTACATTTGGTGAAAATTGATTAGTAATTGCTGACTTTATAATCTCTTTAATATAAAAATAAAAACAGGTATCTAATATATTTTTTTTATAAATAAGTAAAAAAAAAAACATCACATATTAATATGTAATTAAATTATAGTTCGATAATTTATACAGCATTAGTCAGCGTATTATCAAAGTAGGTATAATGATATGAAAATTGAGCTATAATTGATTAGTATTTACGACTTACAAATATTTCAATGTGTCTACTGGCATATAATATGATAGACTTATTGAGAACCTCCAACAAGGCCGTCGGGTTGCGTTTAATTAAAATGCCTCCATTAATCGAAGTTTTACGCAAATACGGATAGATAAGTAAACCACACCTCGACAAAAAGTGTATAATAATACCACTTCATTAGTTGTATAGGTACACAGACACGAAGTGAATTAGTGAAACAATTTAAATGCTATAAACGATCGATCCCATTTCGCAAGCAGTCAGTATAATTTTTATAGTTTATAAAATTACTCACTATTGATCCATAAACCTTTTAATTCTTCTGGCACATAATGACTCAGAGTCATAACTTTAATGTAAAGTTATAAACTTGGAATACTCTTGTAGCACTGAGAAATCAATGTCCGAGTGTGTCGTGCGATAACAGTGCAAATGTAAGCGCTCGAGAACAAGTCCTGACAATGATTTTCCATCGAAAACGGCTTGTAATCTTATCGCTCCACTGAAACACTTTCGTTTAATATGAAATTTAAATTCCAACTCGATATAATTCGTCCGCCATGTTGTCCGGCGTGCGTAAGCGCCTGCGCGCTGCGAGCACCGCGAAATTACAGGCGGCGCGCGCTCCACCGCTCGCGCGTTTAAAAATAAAATAAAGTTAAAACAACGTCATATTGCGCACGTGTGTGTGCGAGGGCCGGTATTTATTTATAGGCTAGTAGCTATGTAAATATAACGAACAGCCGACTCCAGTAGAACATTTCTTGCGGTTTGCGAAACGTCTTAATTCGTACGGCTTGGTTGCAACGCCGCCAACCTACTTTATGTCCGGACTCCTTGGGCCCATGAGTCACCACGGTTCAAACATTTTAACGTTCCTCAATGCCTACAATATCACTATTACATAAACTGAAATTTTCTTATTAAAAAATGTGCTAGTATAATAGTCAATTTCCAAAACAAAAATTGCCTCTGTCCACATAGCATATATGCTTGGGGTAATTTAAAATTAAAGGATCTTTTCAACAGTAAAAAAATCCGAATATCTTGTTATAATAACTTTTGTCAACAAGAAACGCTAAAGTCTGCCATAAAAAATCTTAAAATAAAAAAAATGATATTCATAAGGACAACCCCCAAAAGCTCTACAATTTGGACAGCTAATGTCATTAAAATTTAAGATAGTGTTAATTAACTAACTTGTTGAAGAAATAAGTATATTTATCTTGATGACAAACAATGGTGATAAATATTTATTTAATGGCCGCACTTGACAAGGATTTTATAATTATTTCCCCTGGTTTCTGCTTCACGACCTAAAATAAGACTTCAACACTATAATGATAGGGTAAAAGCGGGATAGATGCCCCAGTGGGATAGATGCCGCATTATCAAAAAACTTAACTTCCTAAACTCGTGACTTAGAAACAATAGTATAACCAAGAGCCACAATCACCCCTCACCTTAGTTAGCCATGGACCGACATGCAGTGAGGATAACTTTCGCTGGTGCGGGCATTCATTTCCGCGACGAACTTCAAAAACACGTAATAATTTAAAAGGTTATTATTTGCTGTTGTATAACTTTATAAGTACTCATTAATTCCGTTATACTTTGTATTATGTCAGTATACTGATTCCTTAAGTATACATCTAGATGTAAATAGTTGCTCTTTTGTTTTTTTTATTATATAAATATGTCCAAGACATCTATCCCTATCAAAAAGGATAGTTGCCCTGATTTTTTGAGGATCCCTCCATGCACCATATGTACCTATATGTGGCTTCAATTTATATTTTGTACATATTTTTGTGTTCTGTTATATTTATTATGTGTTTCTGTATATGTATCACTATAAAATATTTAGATTTTCTTTGATTTTAGTAGAACCACGCCACGAATATACTCAAATACTACCTACTTGAATTGAAATTATCAAAGAAAAAAATCTTAAGAAAAAAGAAAGGACCCTCTATTACTAATTACATTACCAAGCAGGAAAAAAATATTTTAGTGATAACAACGATGATGACCTACAGCTAATTTGTGTGATAAAGAAAATTATAATTATTTAAGAGTTGACTAGGGCCACGAACAACTAAAACTACTTATAGTTTAAACAGTGAAGATGAAGACAGATCAACTTACTATAAAATTAAGGAAAAGAAAACTAAAGATTTTCCGTCAAAGAGCACTAAGAGAGATGGAGAGGGTTAGCCTAAAGATACAAGAAATGATAACTGCATTGAATGTTTTGAAAACTACAAAAATCTCGAAATCTAAATCCGACTGGAATCAATGTATAAAGTGTCTGCACTCGCTATATGATACCTGTACATGATTACTCAAGATGTGGAAAACTGAAACCACTTTTCGGCTAAACACCATTTAAAAGATTTAAAAACAGCAAAATGATATTTATTAATTAGGCAATTATATACAATTTCTGTTTTAGGAGAGGCCTTTTAAAACTATACACTTATTGTCCTCAAAAAAAAGAAGTTTAGTTGAGTTTTTGGTTTATACTTTATGAAGGGCATCTATCCCGCGACGCAGGCATCTATCCCTCTTCGTATTTTCATGGTGGGGCATCTATCCATACGGGTAGGCATCTATCCCCAAAAAAGGAGTTCCACGAGAAGCTAAAATCCTCAAAATCTATAATTTATAGGTCAAAACAATCAAATCACAGTTAAAGATAAAGAATTGACCTAGCTAAATTCATAGACATTATTTATATAAAATTAATATTTTGAAAATTATGAGGATATTTCAAAAAGTGGGGCATCTATCTCGCCTTTACCCTATATTGTTTATTAAAGTGCAACTTGATTCAGACTCTTTGTTTATATTTTGCAACTTAAATATGACTCAATGGCACATACCGTACCATATATAAAACCTTTCATAGAATCATAGTCTAGTATTATTGCAACTGGATTTAAGAAGGGCCAGAGTAATTGTATCGAACAGACATAACGAATAACTATGCAGCATGAATATTACATAAATGTATATTATTTTAAAAAATGGAGAAGAAACAAAAGAAGAGAGAAATAAAAAAAAGCCATATGAGTATTTTTTTAAATTGGAACAAATATTATATACGGACTGATACAGTCATATTGCTAATAAAATAAAAATAAATAGTTAAGAGGTTTAAATTAAGTCTTACTTTCATTGTAAAATAATGACTCTTGTCCATTGGCGTAAAATTTCAGTTCAAGAAATGTGGACAAGGAATTTAATCAATTTATACAATTTACAATACTATAGCTTATTGATAGTACGTACATATTTTTTTAGTCATATCATTTTAATATCAGTTATAGAGGAGGCCCGTGCCCAGTAGTGGGACGTACTTATATGGGCTGATGATGAAATTATGAATGTATCTATGTAGAAAATTTAAATAATTATTAAAAGTTTAATATTATTGTTTCTGGTCTACCTAAATGTTTTTGAGAAAGAAACTCTGTTTTTGATACCCACGATACAGGACTTGTATCCTAATGTGGGATCAGAACTATGAACATGACTGTTGGGTGGGTTTAGTTTATGTAATTGAGAATTTTCAGTATTCGAATTTCAAAATTTATAGTAGCTTATGAAACTTTATTAAACTGTTCTATATACCTACCCGTGTATAAAGATTAGTGTAGACGTGCGGGATTAGGAGCGAGATATTGCAAGGCGGTATTTCAGAGCGCGGCGCGGGCGGCCCGGTCGACGACCTCGCGCCCCACGCCACGACAAACCAGGGCTGCCAGATGCACATTATTTAAAACCTTGCTGTTTTATAAACAAAAACCACATATTGAGCCAAGAGCCAAGGATTAACTTGGCGTTGACATACCTACCAAAATAGCTTTTATGTAAGTCTAAGATACTGTTGATGGAGTTTATTGCCTACCTAAAGATTTTTTTGAACCTCATGCTCTTTGAAATCATCAAAAAATAGTATATTCTCTCTTTTTCGTTTTGAGAGCACATATAATAACACAATATTCAAATACCTACACGAACATTAGGGCCTGACTAACTTATGTAGGTAATGGAAATATCAGTAGGTACTTATGCAAATCAGACCTGCAACTTTTACAGCATCGAAAGTCTCGAGATCAACTCGGTCGTCGATTTTATATTGTTCTTAGATGCTATATTGATTTAAAGTCTATGTTATGGAAGTAAATGCCCCTTTCATTTTCCAGCTAAAGTCGTTTGGCAGCAACTTCTCTTTCTTCTTATACCTAAGTAGGTTTATAACTAAATTGAATTTATATCAGCAAAATAATTGTTTACTGTAACACTGGCAGCCTAGATTTCTTTTCGTGATTAAAAAATATACCTATATAGTTTTGATCCCTAATATTTTACTTGTCGTAAATACCAATATTCATATAAGAAGGTGCTATGCCTATAGCGTAGGTACTCCTATCAATGCTAGCAAATTTCCTAGACGCCCAAAGCATTCTTAAGTTAGCATAAATAATACAAATTTGAATCAGACAGCGTATATTTATATTTTCCGTAAAAGTACAAGAATTTTCACATATTTTACTACTAACGAGACGCCACACCAATGTCCTGGTTTTAAAAAAACTCTGGCGGCCCTAATAAAAGCCAGCTTTGCGTCCGCTTTTTAATTTTACCTCGCAGCTGACAGACGCCTGTATAAACACACCCTTAAATATACAGTTACTAATATCCACGTAGGTACTCTCACATAGCGAGAATCTTTATGTCCAATAATTTGGAAGAAGATCGGATAAGTCGTAAAGGCGATAACAAAACGTAATCTCTAATGCTTTAAAGTTCTCGGCTTCGATTCGATTGGAAATTCCGATGTATGTTTAATATTTTCTGTAGAGGCTTGATTCTGTAATCACGTTATACATGACCTCATTGTGTGGAAAACTTTAAGGTTATTTGAAGAATGCCCTTTGACTGTTGATAAAATTTCACACATAAATATTAGTGCAGTAAGCGTAGAATAAGATCACCTTAATATATTGGCAAATTAGAAAAACAATATTTTCTTTATGTTTGAATACACGTACGTTACATCAACATTAATGTTGTGTATAAAATTGTCCGATTTAGTCCACTAAATAATACCGCAATTTTCAATGCTTTTATTAAAAAACTTTGTACAGTTGCCGTTACCATGACCTAAAATAATCGAATAAAAAACGATTATTAATGCAAGTAGGTACCTATATGTATAACTACCTACACCACTTCCGTATACCAAGAACCAGTCCCAAACGCCTACAATAAATAGCGATGTCGCGCCGCCACGAAAAAATCAACAGGCTTGTCCTCCAAACGAGATCAATATCAATGCTCGTAAAAAATTTAATTGTAACCGAGGATAGGGAGATAATCATTCGCGGAACCGTGCGCTACAAATGTACGCAAAACGACTCAATTTTAAAAACATAAATAAATTATGTAGACGCTATAAATATGTGTTGGAATTTTGAAATTGTGTTAATCGTTTTCTTTTTTTTTCTTTGATTTTATCTGTCGCCAGCAACTAGCTCCCCCAATCGCGCCCTTCCCAACCCTCGACAATAAATATGTCAGACTAAGATATAACATGACTCGGCTCCGTCTTAAGTAAATTATAACAGTGCAAGTTTCCTGATGAGTTCGCTGCGCCTACCGAATAACTTTTTACATTTTATTACCGCGTAGGATTAAGAGTTGATTCATTTCGTATCGTGCTGTTTGTGTTGTAAACTTGGAACGAAATATTTTATACTGAATGGAACGGTAAATCGACGTAAACATTAATTTCGTTTCATTGGTATTGTATTTATGTTTCAAGTAGAGTTGAATTTGGACGATGACATCAGAACTTTTTATCTTTCCATTTTAATGTGAATTATTTCCGTCAACGTCCCTTAGTACAAGTAGGTTTTACATTTTTCATGGTAATACTTATTCATTCGTTTTTTCTTTCATAAAAATCTTACAAAAATTAGGCAAGAAATTTCCGACAATTCCCCTTTCCACCTTAAATAAGAAAGCCGCGTCTTACACGGGAGAAAAAACACTTAAAAATACATTGTCTACCGCACTCCTTACAAAGCAAACAAAACATTTTCCCGCAACAAAAAAAATCAGGAAAAAGCGCGCCGGAGAAAAACAACGACGTCCATAAAAGAAAGAGCGGAGTCGGCGGGCGAATTGCGCGTTGCTCAGCGATCCGCCATTGGCCGGCGGCGGTCCCCCCGCCACCGCCCCCTCCCCATTCCCCCCCGGCAGTAACTCACTGTTCACTTGTTTTTACGGCCGCCATTTTGTGACGCTCGCTCGGTCGGCGGGCGGCGCGCTAATCCATACCCGCCGGAGCCACGAGTCACGACCGGTACCGATCCGATACCGGTATTTGTGTGCGTGACCCGACTGGCTCACAAACGTTTTTTTATACACAATCTTATAATTGGGAATCGGTTTCTCTATCATTAGTATCTTTTGTTTTATTATAGTTTATACATACATATTCAATTAAATTATTTTATATTTTATATTGTGGAATAGGAAATATATAAAAATAGAGGCCGCGAGGTTCGATCATTTTATTACAAATATTTATAAGATAAACAAATAAACGTACGTTTCGTCTACATTTTTAAGTCCTTTTTAGAATACCTATAAGATGGAAACTACATGTACCTGTTGCACTTTGCCGGCAAGTTTATAATTGGATATTCAGAATTAGTTATTAATAATATGAATAGAATACTTAATAACGTCAAATGTTTTATGTCCTAAGAGCATAATCAGCAAAGAAGATTAAAATCAAGTTATGAAATAAGATACATAATTCCTCGAACCGAAGAGATAACACCTTTGTGTGATGAATAAATTAATATTTTCTTTAAATGTAATTAATTATTATCATTCAATATAAGCAATAAATTCGTTTCTTATTTTCTTACAATGTTATCAGTGCCTATACAATATTATCTGTTATAATGTATTTTTTACTATATCTAATGGCAGTCAGGTATATAACCTTTGACTAAAAATATATATATATATGAATTATGAACGTCTAATAGTTTATTCCCCTGTATTCCCCGAAGGGGTAGGCAGAGGTGCATTTCTGCACCCACATTTCGCCAAGTATGTACGTATCAGTCCCACGTAATAGGGGGCGAGCTTATTGCCGTTTCTCGGGCACATTTCCAGACTCCGTGCTGTTACTGAGAATTTCCTAATGGAAAAACCCAATAACATTTTGCCCGACCCGGGAATCGAACCCAGTACCTCTAGATTGCACGGCACATACTTGTACCGCGAGACCACGAGGCAGGTAGGTATTTATATAGGTATATAATTATTGGTTTACATATTTAAACTAGTATTCGTAACAATATCTAAAGAAAATCATGATAAAATCCTTATGTGAAATATATTGCGCCTACTCTATATTTACGATTTTATCCGTTCGGTTATTTCTAATTCTTAAATCAATTCTTAAACTTAAAATATTTTCGTTTACCTCCAACACAGCATTTTGCTTGCTATAATATACACGCATTCTGTAAATGAATTGACTTTTCTTAAATTATCGACCCACATAAAGACTTCTCTAAAAACCTCAAAGTTTTAAGTTATAAAAATCTTCTACCCCAACACAATTTTGTGAGGAGCGCAAATAATTCCCTCTCACCAAAACACGCTGTAGAATATACCTACATAGGAACATAGCCGTCCATTAGTGCCGAGTCATTAACTCAGTCCCATTGTGCGTATCTCCCGCATCTCCCCAACCCTAATGAGCGACCACATCCATAGATGCATGAGCCCCTGTAATGACGTATCTTTACGTCTTAATCCCCGTCATTAGGACGCGCCCACTCTTAAATATATTTCAGTGTAGCATACATTATTAAGAAACTTTCCTTGGCAAAATAACCCGGGGCTGTAATAAAAAATAAAATTATTTTCTTATATTGTTACTTATCGTCAATGTTCTTTACCGTAAATTTAGAATTGTTACTGATTAGTAGGTGTTTTGACTATATGCATAAATCCAAAAGATATAGTAACATAATAGATTGCTGGTCTTTTGAATAGAAGAAAACAACTAAAGGGGATTATTGGTATGTGAGCTGTCAGCAATATTACTAAATAAATGCAATTTTGATTTGAATTTTTAAAAAGTATTTGCGATGCTAAAGCCAATTCAGTTTAAATGTTTTAAATTGGAACGCATTTTGGTAACCTATATATGTTACAGTTATATGTAGAATTATTTATTAGGTGCCTACGTTCTTCTAATGCATGAATAATTGGAATAGTATGTATCTACGAGAAAACCAAAGACGTGGCCGGTTTGCGATAGTTTACAGTTGACAATAAATTTAAATACACGTAGGTATATTTTAGTACATTTAAATTCTCAGAAATTCGAATGCTCGAAGAAAAAGAACGCCTGCTTCGTATTTAATCGCAAAAACAGCATTGTATTCAAACGTGTATATAATTAAAAAAGTACACGGGCCATGAAATTAGTCTGTCTCTAACAGCATAGTACTTGAAGGATCTATGGTTTAAAATAGCGTTGAACAGTACAAAATACATTCTCAACTATTTTTTACACTCATTAATAACGTAAATGTACCAAAAAATAATTGAAAAACACGTCACAGCATAAGAACTTAGTCCACAACGTTCTACTTCTTTAGTGTGATGATGCAGTGGACAAGTCAAAGTTTTACGGTGGGCGTTTATAGCAGTAAAAGTGAAACGATGCTGTAAAGCGAACAATTGTCGCGAACTACTCTCAACCCTTTGCGTTAAAGTTCATTACTCGGGCCTATTGTAATATATTTTCATAGAAAGGGATCTGTAGATTGGGGATATAGTTTGGTGAAATTCGATGGAATTTTAATCTCATATAGTAGAGCTCTAGTAAAAAATGGTCCTCAGATTGGTAATCTTTCCGGTAAAAATTATTCAGAATCAGAAAGAAAAACCCCCAGTGTTATTGAACAAAAACTATTGAAAAGTCTTCTTAAGAGAATTCAGATTATCAAGGACAATGAAAGAATAATAGAAATAGAATCGATAATATCAAGTAGAAAAAATGTAGAGCAATGATCGTATTCTTCCTATTTCAATGAAAAAAATCAGTTTTTCATTATTTAATTATGGAAAATTAGCAGCTTCTTCATCAGAAACTAACCTAAATAAATATTCATATTTTTTAATAAGTATAGTACTAAACGTAACTTGAAAGCGCACCTTAATTAATAAATGTCACACATTTGTACATTTAAGTATTTATTAGGTAACCACCCTAATTAATATATTCCCATATGGACGTTAACTAATATTTTTCAGTTAACATTAAATAAAATGAGTAATAAATAATAAGTATATAAAAATAAGTACCTAATTTAAAAAAATATATCGTCAAGCATAGACATTGCTGCAGCACGGTGGACCGACGACTTGAGAAAGGTGGCGGGTAACGGATGGATGAGGGCTGCTCAAGACCGGGATGGTGGGCGCTTTCTTGGGGAGGCCTACGTTCAGCAGTGGACGGCGATAGGCTGAGTATATATATATATATATATATACATACATTGCTGCAGAATAACCATATCAATATGATACTAACTTTAAATTGATTTAAGGCTAACTGATGTATTACGTAAACGTATCTACAGTCGAATAGACACAATTTCAATGCAAGTCCCTGAATCAGAGTAAATCAACTTGTGACAGATATTGTAATAACGGTGTTACTGTTACGCATTTACTGCGGCTATTAAACGAATGTTACAATAAAAACATTGATTAACCGGCTATTGTTCTTTTGATTTCTCTTGTGTTCATTATAAGCAAATTTACAATCAAAAGACCATTTAATAACCATTATTTACCGTGAATTTAGAGTTGTAACAGATTATTAGGTGTTTTGAATAGTTGCATAAATCCGAAAGGTGTAATGACGTAATAGACAGCTGGTGTTTTGAATAGTATTTGAGTTGTCAGCTTCTTAAATTACCTAATAAATTAATGCAATATTATAACGGAACTGTCGGTTCTTCGAGATATTTCTAAAAATTCTTAAGCTTTGCTTCTAAACTTCCCTCTTTGTCAACAAATTATGGAAGAAAACAAAAGACAGTCGAAATATATACCTAAAGCATTACGTCTGTACTCTACATAAAGACTATTAAGTTTGTTTCACAATATTCTCATACGCCTTCTTCTAACCGTAAAGTGACCTGAAAGATTGATGACTTTGGAAGCACCTTTCTCAAAATATCGCCACGAGGAGCGAGGGGAAAGTGAGGTGCCATATGTTGCTTATGGTTTTGTGGCCAGCTATTTGCGCAATACATTAAACTTTTCACGCCATTTTAAACCTTATTGCAAAGGGAAATGTGGAAATTCTATTTGAGATATGGAATATGTAGGTTGGCTAAAGCTAAAGGTGACACCCGAACTGTCGATACATTTCACAATTGTCGTAAACTCCTGTAGACGGAAGGGGAGAGCAGTAAAATTATCATTTTATGCCGTTCGACGACTGAAATGACACGGGAATGCTGTAAAACTGATTTATTGGATACATCCCGAGAGTCACATGCTGAATTTTTGATGAGATCTTTGTTTTTAGATAAGAATATTGAGCTAGCATTTCCATATTCGTATCTTCTTTGCATCCAAATCAGGTCTGTAACTATGTATTTTAAGATTTAGTTAAAATATTTCGACCTTCATGAAATTATTATAACAAAATGCAACTGGCCAAATAATAAAATTTGTTAATACAATATTACCCACAGTTAAACAATACACACAACATAAAAGAAATTATACTTTACGCAGTACAATTAAGTGAAAGAAAGAACCCAAAACATCCAAACGTAATTCCAATAAATTGCCGAGAAATTGGCAATTCGACTGGACAAAGGTGTACCTAATTACGAAGATACAAGCCGCATCAAAATGTGGCTTCCGTCGGCCATTTCGACAATTTGATTAACTCGCCTGGCTACCGGCACATTTTATTGCCCTATATTTTCTGATTAGGACGCTCCGACCTACGTCCCGTGTCACTAATGAACACTGATGAGGGTACCAGGCCTGAAATATTTAGCCACATTATTCCAGACGAGAATTATTGACAGCCTACAAAAACAGAGGAAAAAATTCTAAAAGAAAGTTTACTATGATTCATTATTACGTGATCGCGTGTGTAACGAACAATAATTTATGCTAGGAAGTTTCGAATTTATTTTCCCTCTATATACCTATGTTGGTACATTGCAAATTTATTAAAGAGGAGAGGGAACAAACTGTCTTGATATTAGTGAATGGATTTCAATTCGGATTTCACAGATAGAAGGAATTTAGTTTGGAGTGAAGTACCTTATCTTTAATCTGATGTTTATTTTAAGTTCCACCTGAATATGACCATGGTCAACAGCGAGTAGCTGGTTTGTTGAAAGTAACAAAAAAAAAATTCGCGCTCAAACTTCAGATTTCACGCAACAAATAACGGCAGACAGAGTAAATCTCTATTAACTATACACACTATAAACTGACAGATAAATACCAGTTAATATCATTAAAGTACTATAAAAAAATACTATAAAAAACGCATAATCAATTTGTACGTCAGCGCGATAAATGAATGAGAAAGCATTTGTCGCGACCTCTCGACTCGCGAAAAACGTATTAAACAAACAGTGCAGTAAAAATAAATCTAACGACCTATAAAATCTGCCATAACTATCACTTAAACGCCATTGTGCTAGCGCCGACTTTTATCTCGCCATACGACTAAACGCAAGTCGCAACATTGTGAATACGACTGATGGGCGCTAAGAACTCTTGCTAAATCGGCCTTAAGCGCTTTTTCCCTACATTGATGCCTTAAAACACTTAATGTCGTCAAATGACAATTTATTAACCAGTTGACACTGGCCTGGCGCACATCAAGTGTGTAAATTCACGATTTTAATACAATATATAAAAATTCACATCTGATAATAAACGCTTAATAGTTACGATTATCGTCAGTTTTATTTTTAAAAACAATCTAATAAAAACAAGTTTTATATTCATGTATATAACACTACATAATTAACATAGGGTAAAACTATACAAGATGCCCCAGCGTACAAGACGCCTCACTGCTCTCACACTCACAAAAATAAAGATAGGCGATTTCCGATGACGCATAAAATGGCTGCTAATCCTATTTCGACTCGTCATGCGCTAACACGTGTTTCTTGCAGTTATTTTTGAAATTGTGGTAAAATCAATGAATAAGACATAAAAACATATTGTGGTGAGTACTATATAATTTTCTCAATTTCACAATTTTTTTTTTTTTTCTAAATTATAGTTAGAAATACGAAATCTGTGATAGATAACCTACGATTTAGTCAGTTTCTTACAGTTGCTAACGGTTAGTGGCGACGGCATTTGAGGTGGGGCGTCTTGTAATATGGTATTTACAAGATGCCTCAGTTATCACAGTGTAAGACGCCCCATTTTTTGTGTCACAAAATAATACGTATATTTTAGATTTTTACAGAAATGCCACGAAATTATGTAAGATCTACCTTGCGGGCATCTTAGTCTGAAACTGACCTGGATGAGGCCATGAAAAAAGTTCGTGGAAAAGAAATGGATGTTAATAAAGCAGCACGAACATACAACATTCCTTCAAGGACACTTAGAAGACATATTTTGGCCGGAACATTGAAGGTTGGCATTGGAAGAAGGCCCGTTTTTAACCAAGCGGAAGAAAAAAATTTGTTGCTCACATCAAACAACTCGAAAAAGTTGGATTTGCACCAAATCGAAAGGATGTCATGGAAATGGCGTATCAATTAGCCCAGAAGCTTAACATCAAACATATTTTCTCGGATAAATTTTAAAAAAGCTGGCGATGTTTGGTTTACCGGCTTTTTAAGCAGAAACCCAGAGCTGAGCCAACGAAAATCCGAAAGTTTATCTCTTGCAAGAGCATACAGAGTTAATCGCGCGGAGAGAAGCTATTAGGAAGAAAAAAAATGGGTAGAAGTAAACGGAAATAAGTTAAAATATGTGATTTAAAAGTTGATCTCTAACTAAACTCTCATTTTATTAAATTATTTTTAAAATTTATGAAGATTTGTTACTTATATTTTACTGGGCGTTTTGTAACAGAACCGAGGCATCTTGTCAAACAATGTCAGTACAAAACGCCCCACCATAGGTTTTAAAAAATCTAATATTATGCGTGATTGATAATTCTCAACTTCCAAATAAATATGCCAAATGATTCTGAAATGATTGTTTTTTAATTAAGTGCCACTAAGTTTCTCAAATAATTTAAAAGTAAGGTGTGATTGAAGTCTAAAAAAAAGTGGGGCATCTTGTATAGTTTTACCCTACATTACAGAACGGTCGGCGTTCGTTTCTACCTGATGGTTTTTCATCCGTAGAATCATTGGAGTCTTTGGCGGTACCATTTTCTTGTAGAAAATCAATAAATTAGATAAAAGGATAGTTATGCAGACCCCTGAGAGCCAGCAAGCTCTCGGCGAGCAGTATAGATACGGTCCAGTGCAGCGTTTATCGTGAGGCCGACCTAACACAATAATAATAAAGACAGTTTATTAGACCTCTCGCCACGAAGCGTTATCGACTTCAATTAAATATCATTTTTATTAGGAAACGCCCAGCGGTCAATATTTTATTTTGTTTGTGTTTTTTATCATCATTTTACTTGCCGTCGGGGATTTTATTGGTCTCCGACAATGTTATGTGGGTGTGAGCCGGTACATAAATTATAAATATAAAATGATTTTATTTACCAATTCTTAATCCATAATCACGCTGGCCGTCGGTCCATTCATCTGAAAAGATAAAGTATTACGTTAGACACACACGTATAAAGTGTACGATTCTAGCCGCGGGGAACGTTTACGATTCGGATAAACATAATTAATTATATCGCATCATAATACAAACTCCTTTCTCATATAAATCATCCAGAAAAAATGTTTATACCATTACTTATTTAAACGCTAAGACAGCATCATGAACCATAAAACGGGGTGTGAGCCCGCGGCCTTCGCAACAATGAATACGAAAAAAACCAAACGGAGATCGCTTTTCTTCAATGGTTACTTTATATGCAAATTCCTTGTAATAAAAGCGGGAACCCTTCTTTCCTAGCTTTTATATAAAGAGCGCAAGTCTCGAATCCGACGTTTTATGTATTCGCGAATCGACGCTGTTTTATTGGTATCGACTATCGATTCCTCCGCAGTCGAGAATTCGGAAGTAATGCCCGCTATTTCGAGTATTTCCTCGGCTAGTGTCGTGCCTATTCGATCGCTATCAAAATTTGATTGCCCCGACTAAAGCGTCCATTTATATGCAGTTGTTTAGCTCCCTCTACAAAGCGAACCCAAATTATACTCCGAATACAATTCAATAATGTGCTCATTTAAATTCAGTCAGATTTGTATCTCGACATGACAATTATTATGATGAGCTTATTAAAGTTGAAGGAACAACAGCGCAGTAATTCATTTATTAATATTGTTTTTATATTCAAATGTAATTTATTATTTTATTCAGTATATTTTTATTAATTACTAATACAACATGTTTAACCAAAAACTTTTGCTAAATATACTCTCCAACTTATTCATTTTAATGGAAACATTGTAGCCAATTCTCATGGATCAATTTACTGTTTTTCACAGTCTCGATATGTAAATTTATAAAAAAATATAATTAGGAAAATATTACACCTAATGAACATTTATGAGCCCAAACCATTTTGGGACAACGGGATGGAATATAGCTTAACGATTTCTATTAGGTATATGTAGGTATATCGAAACTGCCGACGTCAGACTCATACCCGTGTTTCGAACACACACACGTATTGTCTTATTATAAAAGCCTAGCCATATACATATGACAGTCACATACATAAATATAATTACGATATATATCTACCTACGTAGATTACATTCTTGAGGCGGTAAGGGCAAGGCGAGCTGTGTTCACGTCGCTTGACAAGGATCTTATATTTCCATAAAACGTACACTTTACGAGCGTACATCGCGCTCTCCGGTGCGGCTCGTTTCCCTCTTAGGACGAAAAAATCTTTTGGTATTTCCTATGGTAAATAAAATTTTCTTTGCTATAAAATATAGTTAGGGTAAAACTATACAAGATGCCCCACTTTTTTTTAGACTTCAATCACACCTTACTTTTAAATTATTTTAGAAACTTAGTGGCACTTAATTAAAAAACAATCATTTAAGAATCATTTGGCGTATTTATTTGGAAGTTGAGAATTATCAATCACGCATAATATTAGATTTTTTAAAACCTATGGTGGGGCGTTTTGTACTGACATTGTTTGACAAGATGCCTCGGTTCTGTTACAAAACGCCCCAGTAAAATATAAGTAACAAATCTTCATAAATTTTAAAAATAATTTAATAAAATGAGAATTTAGTTAGAGATCAACTTTTAAATCACATATTTTAACTTATTTTCGTTTACTTCTACCCATTTTTTTTCTTCCTAATAGCTTCTCTCCGCGCGATTAACTCCGTATGCTCTTGCAAGAGATAAACTTTCGGATTTTCGTTGGCTCAGCTCTGGGTTTCTGCTTAAAAAGCCGGTAAACCAAACATCACCAGCTTTTTTAAAATTTATCCGAGAAAATATGTTTGATGTTAAGCTTCTGGGCTAATTGATACGCCATTTCCATGACATCCTTTCGATTTGGTGCAAATCCAACTTTTTCGAGTTGTTTGATGTGAGCAACAAATTTTTTTCTTCCGCTTGGTTAAAAACGGGCCTTCTTCCAATGCCAACCTTCAATGTTCCGGCCAAAATATGTATTCTAAGTGTCCTTGAAGGAATGTTGTATGTTCGTGCTGCTTTATTAACACCCATTTCTTTTCCACGAACTTTTTTCATGGCCTCATCCAGGTCAGTTTCAGACTAAGATGCCCGCAAGGTAGATCTTACATAATTTCGTGGCATTTCTGTAAAAATCTAAAATATACGTATTATTTTGTGACACAAAAAATGGGGCGTCTTACACTGTGATAACTGAGGCATCTTGTAAATACCATATTACAAGACGCCCCACCTCAAATGCCGTCGCCACTAACCGATAGCAACTGTAAGAAACTGACTAAATCGTAGGTTATTTATCACAGATTTCGTATTTCTAACTATAATTTAGAAAAAAAAAAAGTTTGTGAAATTGAGAAAATTATATAGTACTCACCACAATATGTTTTTATGTCTAATTCATTGATTTTACCACAATTTCAAAAATAACTGCAAGAAACACGTGTTAGCGCAAGACGAGTCGAAATAGGATTAGCAGCCATTTTATGCGTCATCGGAAATCGCCTATCTTTATTTTTGTGAGTGTGAGAGCAGTGAGGCGTCTTGTACGCTGGGGCATCTTGTATAGTTTTACCCTAAAGGTATTTAGATGATTTTCAATTAAAATTATACCTCACTTTTTATGCATTGGCTGGTTACATATAAGTAGATTGAAAATGTAAGGTCATTAGATTTAATTTAATTATTTTATCTTTTCTAAAAATAATCCCCGATTACCATCTCAATATAAATTGTACCTATTTAAAAAATACCTAGATGGGTCTCTACCCTTTCTGAGATGGATGAGGGAAACAAATTATTGTTTTAAATAGCTCGGAATTGAAAAGATTTACCTTTTATTATTATTATTTTGCCTACAAATTACCCAACTAAATTAAACTTTACAAAATAACCTACAAATTAGGTGGTCAATTTTAATGATTGTAATAAATTTCTACCTTTCAAGACATTCAAACGTCAGTTAACAATTTCCACAAGTACTTCTAAAAACGGAGTTAATTTTAGTTTACTAGTTATTATATTTACGAGTCGTAACCAAACGTAATCCCTATTTAACAGCATGTAACTATTAAACATTCAAATCATGTTAGTGTGCGTAAAAAAATCAGTATTGACTAGCATTATAATAACTATCTCGCCACAAATTAAAAAAATGTCGCGGAGAACACTAAACGTCGGAGCGGTTCCCGTATGATCTACTTTACGATCCGTGGCTTTAATAAAAATATCTAATAACATTCCTACATCGTGTCCATAGCGTTTATCATAACAGTATTCCACCTACGTGCCATACCCATAAGCTTGATATATGTTACTATCCAATTACTCCGCGCTGTATGTTATCTTTGGTATTTTTTATCAAATGAGATGCTTTTCAATCTCCTAAATTATTACACGTGAGGTCGCCGCCTTAGTTTTTTTCTTCTCCCAATGAGCATGTAACTAGAACCGCGTTGGCTCCACTATAAACTTCATAACAAACTGCCACACGAAGCCATATCTTGTGTATATTATGAGCTTTTTCGTTTAAGCCAGAACATCATGTTGATAGTTCCAAAAAGTCTTATAATTATTTTGAATCCAAACGACTCGCGCCCCTTCTTCTATTATAATAGGGATGTTTTTGCATAAACAACGTTTCAGTAATAAGGTGCTAAAAATAACGAAGAGAAACGCCCTTTAGATGTTTTACTTAACTGTTAATAACACGGAGGTGTAGATATAAAATGCCGACTTACTTGACTTTAAATGTATTATTTTAAGATTTTTAAAAGAAATCTCGACGGATATTTTAATGCGTTGCTTTTTATGTCGTTTGGTTACATATCCAAATTCTGGTTTTATATGAGGGGATTTAATTGAAGTGTATTTAATGGTATAAAGCCAAAGGCAACGCCTTCTTGTATAAACAAGAGTTGTGTATTTTATATGGACAGGCTATGGTATAAACACTAATAAAAATAATGTACACCAGGTCTCATTAGAACAGTAAACGTTAATTTTGTTATCCTTCCTTTGCTTCTTTTCTTTATTATTATTATGTATTTAAAAAATAATAATGAAGCATAATATAGGTAATATATTTCTTTGAAATTTTCTGATGAAAATAAATTTTCTTTTGTAACTCAAAAATTGACTACCCTTAAGTTCGGATCTCCCCATATTATTTAAAACGGATCTATATTATTGGTATTCGTTTTTACAGTTTAATTATTGTTCTTATTGCCTTATGACTCTACCAGCATTGACAGTACCTATAACAGGTTTGAGGGAGAAAAGTCATTACGTACTATTGCATTCTTTGCACCCATGTAGGTACATCGTAAATATTGTTTCAATTTCAGCTTACGCTACTGCCGCATACGCAAGTCTCAACAAATAATTTGCAAATAAATTAATTTATCTACACAACAGGTTAAACAAACACAGTGACAGCGCAGAATAAAGATACAATATGCTTCGTGCAACCAAATTGCCTCGAAGTAAATCTTTCAGTTAAATATACATTACGAACTACATTGTTGAAGGTACAAAAATGTTCTCAGTAATCACCACGCCACCCACATGGAGTGCATCATTCAACACACTAATAAACGTTACTTCAGAAAGAACAAGGGCACGTACTACACACGGCTTAAGTGGTGCCCTCTGGCGTTTTTAAAGTGCGGTATATATATGGAACACAACTGAATATTTAAAATTTCACATAGATAAGAAAAGTTAAGTCGTGATAGCCTCAAGATTTAGGCACGCGGTCGAGAATTTCGACGGTCGCGGGTTTATACCCTAAGCACACACCTCTAACTTTTCGAATGTGTGTATTCACAAATTATAATTGTCACGTATTTTAACGGTGAAGGAAAACATCGTGATGAAACCTGCACACTTAAAAGTTCCTAGGAACTTCTTAGGTGTGTAGTCCACCAACCTGCACTAGATTAGCGTGGTGGACTACGGCCTAAACCATCTCAGTGGTAGAGGAGGCCCGTGCCCAGTAGAGGGACGTATATGGGCTGATGATGATGATGATGAAGAAAAGTTATCAATAACAATATGTAAAGTTAAAAAATATGTTTTTAGTTCATATAATAATTGTACCTATTTAGAAATGGATAAGTACATGATACGATTACATACATACCTAACTACAAATATCGTGTAAACGAAAAAAATAAGTTTGTGTCTTCAAGATCACGAACTGACACACGGACTGACGGACACATGTAAAGGACTCTATATCATCAACATATATAATGTTGCATGATTATTAATTGTATTTACCATTGATACAGCGATATAATTTACCATAAGCATGAATAAACATCAAAATTATTTTCTGCATAAACCAATAAGTTTTTTATTTACACTGAGTCTGAATCTACGTGTGTTGTTGTGCAGTTCTCATTACGACAATGTTGCGTCGAACATCTAAATTACCTATTGAAGAGCGCCTGTCCGCTTGAGTTATAGTAGCATAAATTAACTGCAACGCACGCCCTCTACAATCATTGAACAACAGAATCCTTCTGCTTTGGAGTTCAGTTATATCTTATAAAAGCCATTAACGAAAATATCCGATTATGTACCAGTTTCGTACCGGTTTTCGGATGCGAGTTATTTTTTATCGATTTTATGTATCCCCGATAATTCTTTGTCGCGATTAAGGTTTTAATATATGACTTACGGAGGTTGTGTGTAATTTTATCCAATATTGAACGGTATGAAATTGGTCGAGAGTGAGGGAATGAAATATGTGTACAATAGAATTGTGCAGATATTACGTTTGTCCCGGGCATCGGGGTCGGTCCGACGCTGCGTCACGTCTGAATCAACGTTAGCATTTCTTTTGTGAACGACCCGAATTGCCGACATAAAACTCGGAGACCTGTTTTGCTACGTGATGTCTTCAGTATTTTTACTGCTTATATTACACGATATATTCTTATCAGCGCGCCGAACTAGGTCCCACCCTTAGAGAAGAATCGTAAAAATATATTGTGTAAAGTTTGAGAAATAAGGGAACAACGCCCGGGGCGAGCAACTTTCCGAGTTTCTGTAATTAATGTTGCAAGAAGATATTGCCGGGAAAAGTTTTTTCATCATGTTTCGAAGGCAGGGCCGCGAGGAGCGCCCCCGCGGTGTTACGTCGTAAAAACACCATACAACTTAATAAATAAAAGTGGAATTGGTGAAGATTTATCACGAGGTCCACATTGCGATTCGTGAGCTGCCTTCGCAGCGTTTTTGCGGTGTATCTACGAGGATGAGTGTTTGTAGTAAAAAATAGAGATATACATCATAGCTGCGGTCCGCCTCTCATATTTACAAATGGCTGTATGAAATATTTTGACGTTTCTCGGTAGACAAGGCACATTTGGAACGTATAGAAGGCGCGGGTGTTCCTTCGTGGAAACAATCCTGTTATTTATCGCATGTGATCTACACATGCCAGTTATGTGGGCTCGCTCCTACGCGACTAGCATTCCCATGAAGAGTTTGTAACATAAACAAATTACATTGGCTCATCGATAGTAATTTTAACATAACAATACGTAACTATAAATTTAGTAAAAAATATTCATATTTTCCAAAACAAAATATGCAAATATAATATTTCTAGCAGCTATTTCAAAATACATAATTACATACCTATAGTTCCAAATACTTTTTTTTTATCATAGAATTAAACTAGTATAGTATTTTACTTTCTATCGAAGCGTTAGATTTTGGAACGAAAAAAAAAATTAAGATGAATATGTACCTATATTATTATACCTACTACTGCTGCCTGCAATCTATAGCGAGATCAAAATCATTTAAAATCAAATAACCAAAGTAATTCGACAAAAACGGTTCATGTTTAATAATTCCAGAACATACTAAGCTATTTAGTAGGTACATACATAACATGTAAAATTCTCAAGTCATGATTACATTCAAACCACGTCTGAGGTGGCAGGTGATGCCAAGAGATACACGAGCGTCCACGTTTTATTGTTATACCCACTCTGCGAATTGAATTTGAAACAAGCGAGCTCCGATCAATACTAGACACCGGCGCTGCGACCCCAGCTATTATCTACACATAGCTATATCGCAACCTAACTGTGTATTATACATCTATTATATATGTTATATATATTAAATACTTAAGAATTTATCGAGTTCACAATGGCCTGTAGAAAAGAAGCATCAAGTTGAAATAATGAAGCTTTGATCAGAAAAAAAATAGCAGTTTTTTAAAATTCATGATCGCATGCCTGTTTGAGTATATAAATATTTTTTCAATGAGAATAAAAGCTGGGATTTCATTATGAATTTTAAAAAAGCAACAGCACAATGTTGCTCTACATTTAAAATTTGTTTATTAGTATCTATAAAGTAGTCTAGATTAGAGGAGTTAACTAACAAAAGGCAGACACAGCAATCAAGGACAAATATGTCATGTATCAATCTATAATTCTAAGAATCTCATGTAAGTACTTACATGTTACGCAACTTTAAAAATTCTTACATATTTCTATTATTTGAAGACTTAATAATCTTACCAATTGTTTATAATAATGAGTAGGTGCAATACGTTGGTACTATGCGGTTCTTCAAGGAACAGTTACAAATGTTCTTCAAATTACACGCTAATGTATTTCCCGGGGCTGTTCCCCTCCTACGTGATCTTTTACGTGCCCTTCTAATGACAGAAAATTCACGAATGTACACAGCGCAGTACAAATGAGTCTCTAAGTACCTACTTTACTCTGCACATTAATGACTTTGGATACAATTACATATAAATCAGCAGGGTAACTAAGTGTTCTGTAGTGTTAATGAGATTAAATAAGTACTAACTTACAAGAGCAAGAAGACTAAGACTTCGGATGGTTGGTATTACTGTCACAATTCACAATTATTAAAATCATCATCAGCCCATGTAGGTACATACGTCCAATTGGAGATTTTTGACCTCCCCTACGACTGAGAGTCGACTGAGGTCCGGCAATGGTTTACCACGTTCGACTAATTCGGGTTGAAATTGTTAAAATATTTATCAAATATTAATTATAAAAATAAAGTATCTTCAGCTTCAAAATAGTTATCATTTATAGATGTTGTATTTATCAGTGATAAAATTTAAATATGGGACTAATTTGTAAATAAAGCTAAAAACACATAATAATGCCCGTTTAGGATTCCATAGTTGAAGTTAGTCATGAGAAACCGTGACACACTTATAAAAGCACGCAAGGAATTTACTGTAGAAAGTATCGTAGGCGCGCAGAAAGTATTTAAATTGTGAGTAGGCATCCGAGTAAATACCTGACCCGAATTACTGGGAAAACTTCGTGCTTTTCATCCAATTTTAATTTTGTTTTAGAGCCGGGCTTCGGGTTCGGCTTACTCCGTCGCTATTATCTCACCCATTTTATCTCCAATGTAATCTTGTTAAGAGTCCCCTCCCCCGCACACCCTACCCAAACCCCGCCAGCCCCCTGCTACCGAGAGAAGCAATAATGCTGAAATCCCCGGTTTTCGGCGCTTAAACTAAGCCACGCATTACCAAGGAATCCTTAGCAAAATTAGTTTTTGTTACCTAAATACGTCGTTATATAGTGGTCATTGATAACATTCAGTATTTTATAAAACTGTTGAGACATTTAAATTATTACATGGCCCATTTTTTCGGTGACATTACAGGCAATGGCTAATAAAAAATACAGCAATTATAAAAAAAAATTGTTATCGAAGCCTTTTAATAGGAAAGAAGGTATTATATTTAGACATTTAACTGAATTACGCTGATCTCTGTCATGGTTTTTTGGTCTATTGTCTATGACTTATTTGTCTTTTCGACGTTGATATTTTTATTTAAACATTTTTTTTAATAATGCCATTCTACAAAATACCGGACGTGGATCGATGTTGTGGCTGCGTCACAGATTTAAAATCCGCTGTGGCAATTATTGCTGTTCTCGGAATTGTTAGTAATTTTGTAACCTATATCTTTACATTTAGAGATAAGTCAATTCATAGAAGTAGGTACTGAAATATGAGTTTTACGTAGAAAACGCAATATTAGTACAACTAACATTAAAAAGACAATTATTTCAGACAACATATTCAAAAGACAAAATGAAGTTATGTATAAAGATTTGATTCCACAATATAAAGCACTTGAATTCCAATGATTAGTATAAAAAATATCGTTTTTTAATTAATACTCCAATAGCGATACTTTTGGCCTTTTATAAAGATAACTTTAACTTTAACCGTTCAAAATATCATGTCACTTTTCATTACTTTACAGGTGACTAGTCCTGTAATATCATGGGCGGTAGTTCGTCACTCATACGTCGTAAGAGTATCTTGCTTCATAACCACGAGTGTCGAAAGACCAGACATCGTAGACATCAACTTGAATAATATTGTATGTAACAAACTCTTCTTTTTTACACATGGAATATTTTTTTTAAATTGATTATGATTTAAAATGGAAATCTTGAGAGAAAATTATTTCCCTCTAAGTGCTTAGTATTTACTATTAGGTATAATATACTATACCTATGAAATTTGTAAAATAAGCTGATGGAACAGTTAGATTATTCTGGCGTTGTAAATATTTTAATACAAAACACTAGACGGTATTGGTAATTATTATGATAAGTCAATTTACAGTATTTTAAGCAAAACTGAAATTAAGATGTTCGAAATATAGCCAAATTGGTGAAGAGAAGCCACACCTATGTATGCCGAGCAGTGTACTACAACAGGCTCCTGCCGATGATACTGAAAAAGTATGGGAAACCGGTATCTATATATATCTCGTCATAATACTAAAATGTAATATTTTTTTTGGATTTCAGCTTAGCTTTGGTTTTGGTGCACACGCCGGACTTGGACCTTCGTGTCTCGGTCCTTCTTCAAACACAACAACAGCAAAATTCATATTTCGTGTGACCCCAGAAGAGACCTCGTCCCAGTTTGTAAACACCGTCAAATATCTTGGATGGATCGTGCTGGCTGCAGATGTTTTATTTTTATTCTGCAGTGTTAATTTTCTTATAATGATATTTAGGGTAAGTTAAAAACTTTTATATTTCTTTATTATAATTACAAAACAACTACGATAACAGTTAGATATAATCATTTCTAATTTCAAGTCAATTACAAGCCAAGGATCCTTGTAGTGAGAGCTCTGACCGAAAAATTTGCCAAAACCATAGTAGCTTTTACTATTTATTAGTGCGTCTTTTTGGGTCTAGAAAAACACGAAGGCAATTTGCATTCAACATCCAAATAGAGAATAAATAGCAAGATATCTATATCATTTCAGGCTGTAATAACTACGAACTGTATTGCTTCCCCACGATATTATACGTGCCATTATTTTCAAGAGAAATTTGATTGTTATAATTTTATCTCGTCTTTGTAATTCCAGGGAGGCGACAAAAGAGCAGCGAAGTTTTTTATGATTTCAGCTGCACTATCCATACTACTCTCATTTATATACGGAATGCTTTATGTGTCTGCATGTATGTCCGTCGGAGGAGCGTTTCCCGTTTTTGAGTTTTTGTTTTCGCTGGTGGATGTTTTTCGTAAGATATTTTTTTAAACTTTTTTGTAGGTATATTTACCATTAATCAACGTAGGTAACCTTATTCTATACAGTTATATCTTTTCTTTAAACAGCTCATATTTGGTTTTTCAGTTTGGGTAATTTGGGTGCATTTTATAGCTGTCGTACGCACTTATATTCGGAAACACGAACTCCTAAAGCTAATTGTGACCGAAAAAACCTCAAACGCTCGTTCATACGAGTATTTGTACGACCTGATATCGGAAATCATATTTCGGTATTAGTATTTAGTAATTTTTCGTCTTGTTTTCAGTGTGGGTCTACTTTTTAATAGTGGTTAATTCCTACAGAGGCAAATCTTCATAATGGGAGTTCTTGTGTCTATGATAAGGAAAGAAGATGAGTGAAGTTTGATAATGGATTCTTGAAGAAAATAATATTGACAATTTAAATATACCGATTGGAATTATACTTTTATTATAAGTCCATCGAAATAATACAATTATGTAATGTATGTTATTCCTAATAAATACTTTTAAAAAAAAGTTGTTCATATACCTACCTATTTGACCGCATTAAAATATTTGCTACTCGATCACTGAAAACTCAAGTTTTTATATTTTTTGGGCCAAATTTACTTCATTGTTTGTTTATTTATTACACACTCAAATATACAAAATAGTATTGTAATAAAAAAAAATAGGTAGTAGGTATTTGCGTATCTACGATATTTCGCTTTCTTCTCATGAGAATCTTTAGAGCTTTATCTTAGAGTAGAGATAACCAATTACTTAAAACATACCTACGACAATAAATTATAATATACATAGTTAAAAACTTTTTCATGTGAAACTTTTTCAGAAACATCCAAGCATTAAGACAAGACGTTTCTTTTTCTTTTTCTTCGTCAAGACGTAAGATGCCAAATATAAAGATGATGCACACCTCTGATTTTTCTTTATTATGGGTGCTTTGTCCTTCCTTCCACAAGTCGACAGATGCTGTTTTTGCACTAGGAAATTAAAATTCGCGTGTATACTTATTATTATTTGGAGTATGGTGAGAAAATTGTGATCGACGAACGTCAATAGCTTGTCTTTAGCATCGTTGTAGCATTAGTAAAGGTGTCCCTTTATGTTAATAATCACTATTCATATCACCTTATAAAACTGTAAAGGCCCTAATAGCAGTTAGAGTAGACATAGAAAGCAATAAGAATGTGAACCTTTTACTACATCTAAAAGCTTGTGTGCCTGTTTACACCTACATAATAGGGGGAAATTCACATTTCTATTAACCTGGTGGTGGCCTATCAACAGGGTGTGTAAATATATCATATAATAAAATAATAACCGGTTTTTTTTTCCAGCTAATAACTTCCCACGAACAGGGGATATTGATCTGGCCGTCGTGCTACAACCTCTATGGACACACTTCGAGTCCTGTGTATTGGCCCGTAGCTGTATTCCGGTGGATTCTGTTTATAGTTAACTTGTGTGTACTAGGGAGCAGTTTCGCCTTTCTTATAGGAATATTTTGGGTAATTATAACAACATTATTCTTATGTTTTTAGTTTATAATATAAAGATCGGATTACTTCAACTTTATCATATACTTGTAAATAATCTGTGTACGTACTCAGCCCCATTAATATGCTTGAAACCGTTGTCTATGTGAATTGGTTGACTTCAAACTGTAAAGTTTCTTTACTAAATTCGTAACTATTAAAGAGATTTCAGTTGCGTTCAAAATAACTGCTATCGCTTTTCCTCAATCTATAATTAAGCATTTATCAAGTATCATTATTGTTACTTTTCCATGTCCATTTAAAAAATGTAGTAACAAGCCAACATAAACCTGTTTCAGAAAATTCCAATCACAGCAACGATTTTTATATATTGCGGACTAGTGTCTTCATTTTTATCGATATTATTCGCTATTTTCTACTCAGTACAAATGAGCTATGAGAAGTGTACAAATCCGAGCGACGTTTTAGCTTTTCTTATATATTCAATAAGTAAGTATTTCAGTGTTCTATTTCGATTTGTTTATGTTTATGTACATTAATTATGTTTTTTGTTTACAGTATGGTGTTACTTCATAATAGTCGTAAACTCGTATGATATGCAATGAAGCTTTCATACATTATTTATGTGTCTAATAAATAAATGTTTGTACATTTACTTTGTATTTTATGTGTGTGAAGTAGCAGTTTACATGTGTCAATAAATAGTAAATACGCGAGGTTTTTCTTTGTTCGCTTTACATTGCTCCGTTGGAGATTAAAGGTTAATTTTGAATAATCAAAGATGAGTAGATATATTAAAAAAAAAAAAAATAGAATCTGCTGAGAGTAAAACTAGTGTTTTTGTTGGCTAAAATGTAGTAAAAATATTTTTTCCCTTAATTATATGAATTTAGAGAAATATCTAGATTTTAATATAGTCATAACAGTATTGAACATGAATTCAGTAGGTAATACAAATAAATTAACACAATTTATCGCTAAATGGTTATTGTGCTTTAGGCTTCAGACCATAGCTATTGATTATTATTTATTCTAATTACAAGACTATGAATGGCTTCAGGATTTTAACAATGCTACTCAAGAGAATGGAAAAGTAGTGAAGTCTAATCATTGTAAAAAAGAATATTTAAATCTAAATCATCTTATAAAAAAGTTTCATATTCGTAGTAGTTACTTTGAAAGCTGAGAAACGTTATGAATATACCTAACAATTCCAAACGAATAAATAGAAGACAAGACGAGATGATTAAAATTGATGTATAAATTGTTAATGCATACCTACTATCTCTTTTTTATTTTTATGATATCTGTGATAAATAAATGTCTATGACCCAGATACCTACCTATCAACTATGAAATTGTCAACGGTCTAACCTTTTTATATCCGAGATTTAACCCTGCATTAGTAATACATGATGTTTTTCTCTCACATTTCATAATAATTTGATAAAAATGTCTATTTTCGATAGACTACCAACAGTTCAGAAATGTTGCTTTTGTATTCATCTCAAATGTGGTACTGTTTGTATTGCTATGTGCGGAATGGTAAATATTTTATAAATACAGATATCCTAAATATTTTACATATATTAGTAGCGTTGGAACCCTGCTTCCCACTGCTGGGAACGAGCCTCCTCTACAACTGAAAGGGTTTAGGCCACCACCACGCTAGCCTGATGCGGGTTGGCGGACTACACACTTAAGAAATTCCTAAGAACTATTCCTAAGAAGGCTAAAATGTTATTCTTATTTATATGTATTAATAGTTATTTATTTTGCAATATTATTAATAATACTTTACTTTGCAGTTGCAACTGTTCTGCAGTGTCTTACAAACGGTACACCACCGGAGTCGCGACTGCAAAAGTCCCTTTGAGACTATCCTCCACGGCTTGGCGATCGTTCTTGCTATATTTGATGTTATATTGTTTATACTAAGCATTAGTCTGATTGTTGCAATTATAAGGGCAAGTATCAAGATTATTTACAATAACGTAGGTTTTTTTTATTGTATTGTAGGCCTTAGTCCACCACGCTGGCCTAGTACGGGTTGGCGGACTACACACCTAAGAAATTCCTAAGCACATTTAGGTGTGCAGGTTTCATCACGATGTTTTCTTTCATCGTTAAAGTAATGATAATTAATTGTGAATATACCTACACATAACTTCGAAAAGTCAGAGGTGTGTGCCTGGGGTTTGAACCCGCGACCGTCGAGATTCTCGACCGCGTGCCTAAACCTCGAGACCATCACGACTTTTTTATCATAGTTAATGTTATTGCTGAGTGTTAGGTGCCGTTGTCCTGTTCGATTCAAAAGTGCTTAGTCTTATTCTTAGAATTATGGACATTGTTGAGCAGTAAAGATGACGTCATCAGAAAAGGAACTTGCACGTTTTCCTGCGGAGCGGTTTTTCTATAGTTGCCGATGCCATAGTTAAAGATTTACATCAACTCCATTATTGAACTAAACAACTTCATTATTCTAGACTTGGTTATCTAAAGACATGATGTTATAAATGGCATGATGTTGAATGAGGAAACAAGAAATATTGTAGCATTCTGCTACTCGTAAATCTTACTGCAGCGCACAATACTTCCAAGCGCTATGTGTTCACTATATAAAGCCAATAAAGAAAAAATACAATAAATAAATGCTTTTTTCCACAGAAAATCCCCAAGATAGTTATATTTTTCATGTATTCAATATGTTTATCAGTAATTGGCATGTTGGCGATGGCCATACTGTTGCTTATTGCTGGATTTAGCAGAAAGGAGTGTCTTATATTAATATCCGACGGTATATCAACTTTCGTTTTATGTCTAAGTGAGTAACAGTCTATATTTATGGTTTTCCAAAGGCATCTTAGTAAAATCTAACATACATACACTCACATCTGTATTCTCCTTAATGGTAGACAGAGGTGCATTTCTGCACCCAATTTTGTCCAATTCCGTTTTTGTCCCACGTAATAGGGGACGGGCCTATTGCCGTTTTTTGGGTACATTTACAAACTCCGAGCTGCTACTGAGAATTTAAAAACTAAAAAATACTTCAGTAAAGTCTTAATTGCAATATTATTTTCAGTCTGGATGTATTTTCTACTAGTGGTGAGAAGCTTCCACTCTCAGTTGATAGAGAATGCCAATAGAGAGAATATACAACCAACATAAAGAATCAGAGCTAAAATTCTGTCAATAAATGGATCTCTGTTACGGTTGAGACTGATTAGGTCTTTGTCAACCATGTTCTCCTGCTACGAATAATGATAATGCTATTTTATTAAAATAATACTTGAATCTAGTATGTATTTTTTTTATCTAGCGTGATTTTAATTAATTCAATTTGCAGTGCTTAGTTCAAATATAAAAATAATTAAAATAATTTAATTTTTATGTATTTTTTTATAATTTACAAATTTTAGGGAGTTTGAATGACGATGATTTTGTTTTCATAACATTAAATTGTCTGACACAGCTTGCGTTGCAAGCTGACTACAGAATAATACTTATCTACTTATACTTTCTTTTTTATTCTCCCTCAATGACCAGTAATCAAATTTTACAAGTTTACATCCATTTAAGAATTTAAAAAAATGATTCATGTTCGGATTAATAAAATAAACATTATATTTAAGTAACATAAACGTCAATTATTGTGGCGAATTAAATATTTAAATCGATTTTAAACATTGTGATACCTACAACGAATCTTTTTCTTTTATAAACTTTAAGTAGAGATTATAACACTATGGTTTATTGTAAATAATATAAATTAGTCTATCAGTTGTCATTCTGTCAATTCTTAAAAAAAATTGCAGAAAGCTATTAAAATTTAATTAGTAACCAAAAATCGGCGAAAATGGCGATCTTTGACCGTTTGCCCACCGTGAATAAATGTTGTTTTTGCATTAATCTTAAATGGGGTACTATTATCATAGCTATATTAGGAATTGTAAGTATATTTCGTATGTTTAAAAATAATTGTGTCTTGTCTAGACGTAGAACAAGATTTCCTAGTAATTTTTAAACAAGACTGAATGTAAATGCCCGATTAAAATATATGCGACGGAAACCGATAATACATAGTTTTATTGCCTCACTCTTGGCCACGGGTCTCTACAACTGAGAGACATCAGGCCTTAAACCATTACGTTGGCCTGGTATGGGTTGGCGTTGACTAAGAAATTCCTAAGAATTTTGAGGTGTGCAGATTTCCGAGCTATACTTTTCTCCTTCGTAAAAATGCGTGGTAATTTATTGTGATATACCTATAGATTATTAATTAATAATTATTTTTCCCAGTTCAGTTTTGGTATTGGAGCAGTGGGCCCACTCACACACCCCTGTCCTAAAGACCATGCCGGCGGATTTGCACAATTTATTAAATTCTTTGCTTATGTTGTCATCGTCGTCCAAATTGTACTGCTCATCACCAGCATAATACTGATAGCAGGAGTCATTATGGTATGTAACAAAAGACAGTTATATGTACCTATATGAGCTTAAATACGTCCCACGATGGTCAACTTTCTGTAAGTGGGCGATGGCCTTGTTAGGCCATACTTTTGTCCCTTTTACCTCACCCTTCATGTAAAAAATCAAAGCATATATCATATTATTTGAAATAAGACAAATATATTCACGATGATTAATTCTAGGTTACCTTAACTGTTGATGAGTTAATTTTCATGTCACGCCAAATTGGGCACTTTTATTAATATTTCGACTTTACAATTGTATTGACAACAGTTGACTTTACAACAGGATACCTATTTATGTTTGCTACGTAAATACACAATTACCTATAGCTATGATTGAAAGTATTATATATTTAAATAAAGTTTTATCTTCTAGCGCAAGCCAAACACGGCAACATGGTTCATGTTTTCAGCTAGCTTCGCAGCAGTTATTCTTCTTATATCCGGAATACTTTTGATAATAAACGGATTCGTCAACAACGAGTGCCCTTTTCCTGTCGGCGAAATAATATTCGCGATTGTTATGTTTTTACGTAAGTTTTACTTATATCTACATTCTCACTATATCAAATATTGAATGACTGACAATACAACTTGACAGCCCCGTGGCGCAGTTGGCTAGACACCAGCTTGCGAAATGAGAGGCCGAGGTTCGATACCCGCACCGAGACAAATGTTTGTGCGATCCACAAATATTTGTTTCGGGTCTGGGTGTAGGATCATCATCATCATCAGCCCAAATACGTCCCACTGCTGGGCACGGGCCTCCTCTACAACTGAGAGGGTTTAGGCCTTAGTCCATAAATTCTAATTGGGTGTAGGATGTGAGACCGAAAAGTCTCTCGTAGTTTCTGATACCCACGACACAAGACTTGTATCTTAGTGTGGGATCAGAACTATGTATGTGACTGTTGGGTGTATTTATTTATTTTTATTTAACTAGAACTGTAGGTATTTAGTTAGTACCAAGGAAGCTCAATTGGCAATACAATACAATAACGTGATAAAAAAAAACACATAAAAAAACCTCGAACACTATAATTATCGTGTAAAATACCTATATCTGTACTAATATATAAAGTTTGTTTGGTTAAACGAGCTTATCTAAGGAACTACCTACCTACTAGTTAGATTTGTGAAAAAAATATATTTTGAGTTGAATTGTCCATTTTTTGCGGAAGGCTATACCTATGTATATTATAACACTACGTCCAACAGAGAGGATCAACAACGTAAAATATGGCAAAAATTGGAGAAAAAATATTCCTTTTGAATTCTTTAAATTCCGCATATGGAGTTGCGAGCAAAGGCTAGTTTCATATAGGTAGGTATTTTAATTTTCGTGAATTACAAAAATCTCTACTTGCATTCGACTTGACTTTACAAATAATTCTCTAAATTAATGCAAGGGTTTCAATTCAAAATTAATAATTTTAAGATGTTATTTAATGTTATAAAAAAAATCCATTACTTTTCATGTATTTTAAAATAAATTTATGCCAGTCGTTTATACGATAAACGTTAAAACATACTTAGGTACCTATTTACATACAATTCACATATTTTTTACACCAACTACTTATCCACTTCAGTAAATAAACAGCATTTTAATGCTCTCTTAAAGAAATGTGTTCTTCACCTGTTCATTAAAATGTTATTTAAATATTACTCGAGTTATACGATAATTCATGCATTCACTCATATTTCAGTTTGGATATATTTTATAGCGGTAGTGAAGAGTTACCGAGAGGAAATGTAATTCAAGGCATTTGAAGAAGTTCTTTCGCAGTTTTTATCGATAGATATTTTAAGATAATTAATAAATACTATTGGAAGATAGATTAAGGTATTTATTAAATGTTGTCTTAACTTAATCTCTTGTTTTCTTTTATTAAACATAACCACTGATGTATAAAAAATATAAATACAATAGATTTCATGATATTCAAACCATATTTAGATATTATAACAGTCTATTTTTATGAAGACCGACTTTTGTCATCCTTGCAACTCTATTTCAACTCTACCAAGATAATGCTTTACTTGATGCCGCAGTGTGGTCACTTGGCCAGTAAATATAGGTGCTTTCAACTAGTATATTCTAGGAATTATGTCCAACTGGTTTTTTTTTATAAAGTAAATACGAAAGAAAACTGATACGACATTAATTATTTTTTATATCCACAATCTGCCCCTGGTACAGCCCTAAGTTTAAATTGGTACAAACGCAGCGATATACGTCAACGAAGCGGAGATATTACTCGACGGTATCTTGGAAATGTTAATTAAAGGGGTCCCGTAGTTTCGGTCAAAGCATCCGCCCCTACTCATTAAGCCGAAATCCAGGCATCAGCATAAATGTCACTCGGCGAGGAGGTTTTAATTATCGCGGCCCAGCCCGACCCACCGGCGAGCCGATCTCGTAAAAGGGTTTACATTGGATATACCCATTATGTATCACTAATCATCTCGAATCTACATTTAAAATGTATTCTCGATCCCTCTCTATGTATTCTGGGACTGGTTTGTCAATGTAGTGAAAGATCTATGATTATGTTTTTGTTCGGAGGTTATTATAGTATTTGTCGTATGTAGCGTGTATTCTACTTAGTACCACAGCCTATTTAAAGAGAATAGGAATATGAAAGTCTCAAAAGTATTAGACTGAAGGTTTTCAACATCGACTTATCATAATGTTATCTTCGCTGTGAGATATGATGTTAGAAAATGCATGAGTTATAAGTCATTAAACGAAATATCCATTACTTTAGTTCTGCTGCAGAAATTTTACTTCATTTAGTATTGTATCATGCGATAACACAGAACAGTTGCACACACAATTCGCTCTTATAAGTAACTTTCGCCTTTGTATTCTTCGATCCAGATTCTTAAGAACTTAACCAAAAATAAATTATACGTTATTCTCACAAAAATATGTGTCACGCGCGCTCCCTGGCGGAACGTAAAAGAAAACTATATAAAAGTAAAAAGAAAGTCACTTCCCTGGGATGGCTTTCCTCCCGTGTCCCGACTCCACCGGTTTTATTACTTCAAGCACGTGACACGAACAGCGATCCCGCTTTTGGCCTCTCAAAGGAATAGAAAATGTTTAACATTTCACAGAGTATACAGGGTTTTTGAAAAGTCCAATGTTTGCAATTTCCTATTGTTCTTAGTAATTGCTTTAAGCTGCTCATAATACAATACCCTAGAAATTTTATAAGTGTACTACATGAACCTTAACAATATTGTATTTCGAAATCGAAATAAATAAAAACTTAATAAAATGGGTGGATATACATTGAATGAATGAACGCTCATACCCAAGAATTTCTAAAAAGTTTATTTATTTTAGTATCTCCAACGCTTTTATCGTGAAAAAAACTATGAACTATTTTTTGCAATATTTGTTTCAAATAAAATAACGAAATACGATGTCCACTGCCGGATATAAAATAATCTCAAAATTTATTAGACGGCTTGCCTTTAACATCTGTGACCCTTGATAGGTTGCACGTTCATCAAACTTAAATTTTTATTAAAATTATATTTTCATACCTACTGATTTAATTTAATATTAACGTGATAATCTTACATACATCATGAATAATGATAATTATGTAATTGACAATCGATTATAGTCATAAATGTAATGTTTACCTTATTGGTGCTGTAATAAAACTTGGACGTACGTACCTAATCATTTTATTGAACGGAATAGAATTCTCGGTATAAAATAAAAGGAAAATACAAGTTCTTAAAAAATCATTTACTGTAACTTAAGTTTTGTTTAAGATTTTTTAAAACGTATTATCTTTTAAATATTAAATTTTGCAGTGGTAATTAGATAGTTAAGGTACCTATATTAATCAACGAAAATGTCGATACAATAAACATGAATGATAAGTAGTAGGTACATGTTTACAGAAAACCCATGTGAAACAACAGCTGTGTTATTAATGAAAGAGAGTCAATTTCAGATCAAAACCTTGATGACCATTATAACTAAGCGTAGCTCCTCTTTTCGTTTTAAAGTTTTTTGAAATAACTGTCTAATACTTTAATGATACAAACGTAATGGACATATTACGTCTACGTGAGTAATAAGTGTGATAAATGATAGCAAATGCGCATATCCACGCAATGTTTAGACATATGCGGTAAATTAAAAACTTTGTCAAACAAAACGAACTATCGCATTCCAATAGATCGATAATAACACCATTTATAATTTGAATAAATTATTCATAAACACAATGAGAACTGTACCAAGACGAAACACGTCCAATAAAGCGCATTATACTCCTAAGTATGCGTACAGATAGCGTCTTTTTACAACTAAAATGTTTTCTTATATCACAAAGAGGGTGTCCCTTTTATGTCGGTTATGAATAACGCCCGAGGGACGGCGGGACCTTTGTCCCACCCGTCCTCCCGCTTTGTTATGCATAACATTACTGTGTATACGTTGGGCCCGAATGTATCTCCTTTTGGAATTTAGAGTGTGTTTTGTGTACGGAAATGTTGGACTAGACTTACTTTGTAGGGGCAGTATTGCGATTCATCTTGGTAAATTATTTATTGTTAGATATTTTTACAAGTATGATGCTATTTTGTCTTATGTTAATCAATAAAAACTTAGAATATAAAGAAACAGAAAATCTTTACACTAATTTAAATAACTCAATAATAAGTGTAAGTACATATTCTTAATTAAATGAGCATTAGTTTCTATACAACAGTTTTAGGAATACAGTAATAATGTACCTATATTAAAATGTAGACGGAACATAAATCTAAGTAGAAAATATATCGAACTTGGAACTTGGAATTCAATATTAAAAAGAATAAAAGTTAATCGGAACAAAGAAAGAACGTTCTTTGTGTGGAAAAAGGACTCGTAGCCGTCGGAAAACGGCCGACGGAAAATTACTTCAAGCAATAGTGTAAAAATAAGGTTCTTTTTGGTTTGTTTTACATTTTATTTATCTCGGCGAATTGATATGTTTGGTTTTATAATATATACATATGTAATACCATTTACAGAATTTGTGAAAAAAAAAAATGAAAGAGTAGAATTGTGGAATAATTAATACCGTATTCTATCTTGTCTTTAAATACATCTACCATGGTATTTTTGAATTAAGACATCTTTCACTTAATGATATTTGTTCGGCATCCATCTTTCCCAAATGACAATAGGGACTCGGAAACATTTCGCGATTAAATCTATACGGACATCAGCATCGGCTGAACAACGCCATCTCTACCTTTATTCAGTAAAAGGCGACGACTAAAGCGCATGCGCCAACAAAAATGGCCGCCGATCAATACCTCCACCACCCTGACTCATCCCCATGAACTTTGATATTTAAGCATACAATCGAATGTATGCCGTATTACCGTGCAGTAAGAGCGTTGTCGTACCGCTGAATAGATAAATCTTGTCCCTATCTTTTGTTTGTTGGGTGGGTAGGGTAAGTATGGCTCCCGTAGTTATAGATACTCTAATAGATACCTAGCCACGAACACTCGGTACACACAAACTAATTTCCTTTGCGTGTTCAAATCAATATTGGAGAAGTGAGGGCTATGTTTTGTAGCTAGTTTAGTTGTTGCGCTATAAAATGAGTTGTACAATCTAATGTATCGATTTTTGCGAATTGAGTCAGTGGAAAATTAGAATCACTTGTCGTTGTTGTGAATCGATTCGATCGAGGCCAGTCGGACTGTGGTACTTATGGTTACGAGTTTAAGTAACATATAACTAAACTTGACTTTATAAGGAACTGCCACACTACTTAACAACATAAATCGTCGTCGCCATCAGCCCAAATACGTCCCACTGCTGGGCACGGGCCTCTTCTACAATTGAGAGGGTTTAGGCCTTAGTCCACCACGCTGGCCTATTGCGGGTTGGCGGACTACATCGTGACCTAATAAACTAAGAAGTTGACTATAAAGATTTTCATACATATGATAAATATGTTTTTTTTTTTTTTTTTTTTTTTTTTTTTATTCTGGCGCGGCAAAGTGACTCCACTGTACCTGATGGTAAGCACAGTGGAGTCCAAAAAATAATATCGACCAGCGAGAAACGATATGGTCACCCGCTGGTCAACACAATCATGCCGGCCCGCACAAATGCTTCTTCACGCTTCGCTTAAAGGATCCAGGATCATAGGAAGGAGGGAACACGTGAGCCCGCAAACCATTCCACAGCTTGATGGTGCGGCAAAAGTAAGAGTTAGCGAACTTTTTAGTTCGAGCCGCGGTTGTTGTGACCATAAAGCTGTGGCTTCGCATGCCAGCACGCGTGGTTCTGGTGAGGAAAGGAGAGGATGGGACAAGGTTAAACAATTCTTCAGAGCATTCACCATGATACAGACGGTAGAACACGCTAAGTGCGGCAATGTCCCTGCGCAACTGTAGCGGCTCCAAACTGGCTGTAACGTCTGCATCATTCACAATGCGGATGGCACGTCGCTGCAATCCATCCAAGGCATCGAGGAGGTACTTGGCGGAACCGTCCCAGAGGTGCGAGCAGTATTCCATACCCGGCCGAACCTGCGCTTTGTATAAGCGCAAAAGCTGACCGGGCGTGAAAAACCGGCGCACCCTGTTCAGGATTCCGACCCTACGCGAAGTGGCAGATATAATGCCCTCGATGTGGGTCCTTGGATTGAGGTCGCAGCGAATATCTACGCCTAGGATATTAAGGCCTTTCCGCATTGCGAGTGAAAAGCCCTGAAGATTGGGGAGAGGGGAAAACGGGGATTTTTTGCACGAAAACGCACAGACCTGGGTTTTCTTGGCATTGAACTCAACCAGATTCCGGGAACCCCAAGTAGAAATGAGCTCCAGGGTCCGATTGAGCTCAATGACAAGCTCCTCGCGTCTACTCTCAGTATCCACCCGGCAACCCGGTGGCTTACTGCAGTACCGCCCATGGACCGTGCTATCATCTGCATAGCAATGAATGTTACCAAGTCCAGAAAAATAGGATAACTGCGTAAATGATTGCACTAACAGGACAATACAAAAAGATTTCCAAAAAAATATCTTATAACACTTTTAATATTTTTGCTCATGTCTTTTGTGTACACAAGATTAAGATAAGCTAATCCTGTTGTTAATAGTAATATTTTTAGAAGCTTATTAACTTACACAGATAACAAACGAGCTTAATAATTATCTTCAAAAATTATACAAAATCTGTAGCGTCTCTAACTAGATTCATAGAAAAAACTTCGTTAAATTCATTGCAGAAGCTAAAATGGTTTAAGTATTCAACTTACAGCAAAGCGGCCAACTAATTAAGCTAAATTTACAACGCACCTGCAGAGCCTTGCAACTGGGGCCACATTCAGCCATCTGCTTCGTGTCACAATCTCTAAACAGATATTTTAATACCTTTTTATCTATATTACTCCACTCATTCGTTTGCTACCAAGTTTTGGAGAAAAAATATACCCTAATACTTTAAGACTCGCTTTATTTTTTTTTATGTTTCGTTTCAATTGGCCAGGGACGTTTTTCAAAAATCATCGTCAGGTAGGTAAAATATATTTTTTTTGGACTTAGGATTCTTCTAAAGTCCGGTAAAAAACCACTCGCACCCAATGAAGTTTATTTACGACATTTATCACTATTTTGTTTAACCCTTAATTACTCGCACAAAGAACATTACATAACTGGTCGCATGGGGTCACAGATGACCCCAAATAGTATGAGTAGTTTTTAATACCTATATAAGTGAATGAAACTATTTTATTATTAAAGTTCTTCGTTTATTTAGTAATATCTATAAGTAATAACAAGAATTAGGTACTAACTGGTTTAACAAAAACAAGTTAAACTAAAATAATAATTATCAATGATGAACCATTTGTACTTAGGAACTCTCCGAATCACTCTTGTTACACTGTTGACAGTATATTTCAGAGTGATCATTGCATACAAATCTTGTACTTGTAATTTCTTGCATTTTGTTGGTACTTTCCGATCGCATTTCCGCGGGCAGCTATTGCAAGGTCCACGTTTTGCTGTGGGTGGTGGGACGTGACTTTTGATCTCATGCACTTCCATCAGACGTTTGTTACCTCATTAGGAGTTACTCTGACTTCAAGTCGTCGTCCTGACCTGTCCTGACCCTCCAACTTCATCTGCAAAACGGTTTTTTTTCATAATTTCATGTAATTAGCTGTAAAAAACATATTTATAACACACCTTTATTAGCTGAACATACAATAATACAAATATAATTCATAATAAGCAAAAAAAAGACATAAAATAAACAACTTACCTCTTCCAAAAAAGTAACGTAATTACTCGCACGGGGTCACTGCTCAAGAGCGCAGCGACGCATCCTTACACTCCCGTGACTTGGTCGCTACAAAAATGCAAACTTAGACGCGCGTTATGAAGCTAGCGAGAGCACGTCAGGAATCGGGCTACGCCAAGTGCTTCATTTTTTTAATCCGAAAATCCTTTGACCCCATGCGAGTAATTAAGGGTTAATTATGTTGAAATTTAACGCTGCAGACCTTAATTTTCATTATTTGGTGTGTTGTTTGCTCTTACGTCATAGGTAAGTTCCAAGCGCTTAGTAGTTTTTTAGAGCATTATAACAAAATACGAGAATACGTACCTATTTATTATTTATAATTACAGTCAGAAATATAAATTAAAAATATAGTACCTACACAATCCAAAACAATTTCCATTAATAGTTAAAACATAAATTGAAGTGGTGAACAACTAGGTAATCACAGCAAGAAAAAGATAAATTGGATAATAAAAGAAAAAGAAAAAAGCCTACCTACACTAAGCTAACACTTGCTTACATTAGATTTTTTTTTAAATTATTAAGCGACTCAAAAAATATGTAGGTACATAAATGTCAATATCGGAGAAATGTACCTACACCTACCTAAATCCTACCTATTATAATTAGGTATAGGTAAGTCGACCTGCGAACAAACATGTTAGATCCATAATTTGTTCGGGGTATTTTAGATTCAAACTAATTTTTTTACGCCCAGTTGTACGAGAACAATTAAACGATATTCGACTAAGGAGTTCTGGAGAATCAATGTGGCCTTTAACTATTTTATAAAGAAATAACTGCTCTCTTATTAGTCTACGTTCCGCAAGAGATAAATTAACGATTTATCTCTTGCGGAATTAATAATTAACGATTTTCCCAAGTCGTCGGACCATCGTGCTGCAGGACTTAGGGGAAGCCCGGGCAAAGCGGATATGTTAACGTCAACTGTAAAAAAAACATAGTAATAGGCTACTTAAGAACTTAATTTTATTACATTCAATTGCACATTTAATTACCTTTCGTTACATATAATCACAATTTCTTAACTCTTAATTTTTATATCAATAATAATCTAAAAACAAAATGCTGTCGATTATCCGCTTTGCCCGACCCACACGGGCAAAGCGGATTTGCCTTACGGGCAAAGAGGATAGATTTTTTTAATGGTCACAGTTATCGCAGAAGTAACTTCCTCGTACTCCATACGACGTACAGGATTCGTGCGCCCATTGTTCACATTGAGAACATTGGATCCAATCTTCTGCAGGTGGGTTTATGTATTTCTCAGAGCATACTAAGCATGAATAATCACCCATTCTATTTTCTTTTCCTTACAGTATCTGGGTTACCTTCCTTTTTACTTTTCCTTTAGTTGATTTTGATGTTTTAGCTCCAGCTAACTTGGATAATATAATATAATTTTTCATAATATACCTTCTTGTATTTAAGAGCTTGTTCTTCTTTAATTGGAGTCGATGTCAATACTTTGGACCTTTGGCGTTTGCATTTCCGATTTGTTTTTGGAGCATCTGGTTTCGGTATTGGTCTAACTTGGAACGGAGAAAATTAAAATCAAATTAATATCCATTAAATACTGTTAATGGATCTTATCTTATTCCTGATGTAGATGGTAATGTTGAACCAACCCTCTCTCGTATTTGTGACTTAATTTCTTCTTTTAGGTGAGAATCTTTCATAAGAGATAAGGAAGAGAGAGAGAAGCGGGGGTACAGGTGACATATTATTAGGTTATTGTGTCGCAAGTAGAGAAGAAGCTAGTAATTCAACCTATCCGCTTTGCCCTATCCGCTTTGCCCAAAGAACCCTTTTGACATAAATCTAACCATATACAGTTTTAAAGTGCCGGCTCCGTGTAAGAATAAAGACTCAATGAATACTTTAAAACATACTTACCCCGTTAAACAAATACTTTTCCTAAAAGTTTATAACAAAATAAAAAAAATACAATACAAACCTGGTCGAAAATTGAAAGAAAAATACCCAAATTCTTTTATTTTGCATTAAAACAAACAAACGCGCTGTTCAGCTCTGTTTGAACTGTCATGGCGTCGGGAGAGAGTTCACGCATTGACTAGACCGCGATTTGAAGCACCATCTGTTGTAGAATCTCGGAAAATGAGCCTATCCGCTTTACCTGGGCTATCCGCATTGCCCAGGCTTCCCCTACCTATTATTAAAGTTATATTTGTAGGTTTACCTAGAATATATTTTTTACGAGAATAGGTGATTGCATTGATGTTGCATTTTAAAGTTTAAAGATATAATCAATTGATTTGTCAATAGGTTTACAAGTAGTTAAGGTCATTCTGTAATTGAATAGGTAAGTACTATCATTAAAGGAATTTGGAAATGAAATTAGATCACTTAAAACATAAATGCACCTTGCACATTATTAATAAAGATGTTAAGTAATAATGGACCAAGATGTGATCCCTGAGGTACCGCAGATGGAACGGGAATTAAACTGGAAAAAAAGCCTTTGACATTAACAGCTTGACTGCGTTCACGAAGATGGGAATCTAACCAACGTAAAAGGTCGCCATGAATAGCAAAATCATTAAGTTTGCCTATTAGAATATCATGGCTATCTTATACCTATGTTGGAAATGTTATGCCGATCGCCAATCTTACCTATTGATCGTTATCCTTCTACATACCTATAGGTATGTAAGTAAGTATACATATTTGGAGGGTCAGATCTACCAAGCCCAGTAGCGCACTCTCGGAGGTAAAATAGTAACTAAATAGTGAGGTAGCTCGTCAAATGAGATGCCATCACAAATTATGATATAATATTTTTTTGTCTATTTTAAATTTGAAACATTTAAAAATGTACTTAATAATAAATAGTAATAAATTACAGTATTTTAACTCTATTACTGTAACGGTATGAACCATTTGGCTTAATGTAAACTTAAAATAAAAACAGTAATTAATGAAATTACTTATGCGGCATCGATGTTAAATATTCAGAACAGATTACATCAACAAAAATAAACTCTAAAGCTCACAGAAGTAATACGCTATGTCCAATTCACTCCTGTTCCTGTACAACGCCATCTATCAGCGATAGGTGACAACACAAAGGGCTTGAGATGAGAAAGTGACAACCGTTACCTACTAACGACATCTGTTGACAAACATGTGAACCACTTTAGGACGTTGTGAGGAAGCTAAATAAGAATACGCTCCATTTTATAATTCAACTGAAGACTGTGACATCATTTTAATACATGCATGACACAGATGTCACTAAAAATATTTTACGTTTCCTCAATTTTAATAATGTCAGGACTAGTAAGTAATTATTAAATATTCTAATACCATCTTCAAAGTATCCATATAAATATCTTTGCTTAATAAAGATGCTTGTTTATGAAAATGCTTTTAAATAAAGCTATTAAATTTAATTACTTTTGCATTGTAATGCAAAAATTAATCTATAAAAAAATTAAATTAAGAAAAATCTCAAAACGATTCCCATAAATCGATTATAGGTATTTAAAAATGTTTACTTTTTTAATTTTTAGTAAAATCTCACAACCAATTTGTCCTAATATATTCAACCACAACTTCGCCCACGCATTCCACGTTGCTAAGCAACCAGCGAAAGTTCAAAAATGGAATGCCTTAGCGAGCCGAATTCGTATTGGTCCAATTCGGCGCCATTTGCCAAAGGGCAGGGCCTTTTTAAGCCACGCCCAAAGGTACCACCCAAATACATTCCGCCCATACCTTCTGCCATCTTTGCGTCTGTCATCTTCAATTTAGGGTGGAGCTTAAAATGTTACCCGGCAAAGTTTAATAAGTTAAGTTTGAGAGTAACCTTTATGATTTCGTGTGTCACCTTAAAAAATTGGGTAATAGTACGCTTTGCTCCCTTTCTATAAGATATTGTCTGCCATTATCGTGAGGCGTAGCTTATGAGATTTAGAGAAATAATATTTTGGAATATTTAACTTATAAAAGTAAGTTAAGAAAAACCTAAGTAGGTTTTACCATTTTGAAATTTAATATGTAATGAAATGACCAAAATGTGTGTTTCTTAACATAATTTTTCCAACTTATTTCCTAATCAATGTTATAAATTGGGAATTTATATAAATTATCATTGTTTTTTGTTTATTTGAGAAAGCCCTCTGACAGCATGATTTACTTTTTAAATAAAACTTTATATGCAGGACATTTTATTCAAATAGTGTCTACCTATTATGTAGTCTGATAAAAAATTCGGAAAAAGTAATATTTTTTAATGTGTTTTCGCTAATCAATATTTTAATTATTATAAAATATATAAGTACATAGTATACATAATATCACGCGTGTATTTCCGAAGGGGTAAGCAGTATCTACACACACACATTTTGCCATTTATGTGTCACGTAATAGGGGGCGAGCCTATTGCCATTTTTCGGGCACATTTCCAGGGTCCGTGCTGCTACTGAGAAATTCCCAATGAAAAAGCCCTATAACACTGCCCGATTTGGGAATCGAACCCATCCATGATTGCACAGTTCTTGCACCGCGAGACCACGAGGAACTCTCCCGCTCAGATTTCACACACGCAATAAAACAAAAGGTAATAATTTGTAAGAACACATAGGTACCTACAGTTACAATTTTACTATCCATTTGTAAACTTTTACGAGAAGTAAGCAACTTTTAGAGCCATACATTCGATTTATAGACTTAAAGGTTCATATCGTTGGATATTATTGGCTGTTTGCGTCTGATCTATAGGTAATATCTAATAATAATATTATAAGCAGTGATGGCCTCGAGGTTTAGGCGCTCGGTCGAGAATTTCTGCGGTCGCAGGTTCAAACCCCAGGCGCACACCTCTGACTTTTCGAAATTATGTGTGTATTCACAATGAATTATCACTTGCTTTAACGGTGAAGGAAAACATCGTGAGGAAACCTGCACACCTATAAGTTCTTAGGAATTTATTAGGTGTGTAGTCCGCCAACCCGCACTAGGCCAGCGTGGTGGACTAAGGTCTAAACCCTCTCAGATGTAGAGGAAGCCCGTGCCCAACAGTGGGACGTATATGGTATATGGACGTATATAGCTGATGATGATGATGTAATAAAAACGCGAAAACTACTTGTCGGATTGATGATTTTTGCTATGGATACCTAGGTATACCTAGGTAGGTATACCTACCTGTCTAAGTTTTCGATCATGGTTTTTTTACACCCGTAAACTAATACTATAAAGAGGAATGGTTTGTATTTTCATTCATGCTTATTATACGACTTGTATAACCTCCTGAGTACTGATGTCCTTAATTTAGAACTTCTAACAAAAAAAAAATCTGTGACAGATAATAACAGATCAATCCATTTTTTTTCTCCATGAAACAAAACATACCTATATAAGGGTTTAAAAACAAAATACTCCTCAATTGTGTATCATATCTAGAAGTACTTAGCCAAAAATCAAAAGAAAATCCAGAAAAATTGTACTCTGGAACTCAGGAGGATAAAGGCGGAATTAATGCCTTAGGCATTCCCTGATAATCGACCTTAGGATGATGCAGAGATAAAAAAGTAGGTGCATAATGCGATAATAAGTTAAGCGTCTATAACCCCTGAACTAACAAAGTTATCGAAGCCGTTTTAGTTTTTCCTTCAAAGCTCATCACATGGACTACCATCATTTTTTTTTTTCAAAATTTTCAAACCCATAGTTGCCATATGTTGCCATGCCATAGTTTTAAGAGGGAGTTGGGCTATTTTAACAAAAAATGCGCTTTTAACTTGAAAATCTCGCAAATGGACACCTTTATCAAAAAATCGTCTCAGCAACCTCGCAATGATTCTCTTCATAATGTTTTCATTGGAGCTATGTTTGTCTAAGATGATGAATAGTTTAGCTATAAACGTGTGGCTATGTTATTATTTTACAAATTATTGTGGGTAGGTATATGAATATTGAAAAAGATGTAGGTACTAAAACAGGCAATTATTTTCGGGCACATTTCCTGTCGGAAATGCTCGGTTGCTCTTAAGAATTTCCTAATGGACCCGGAACTTGGACATCATCATCATCATCAGCCCATACACGTCCCACTGCTGGGCACGGGCCTCCTCTACAATTGGCCAACCCGCACTAGGGCAGCGCGGTGGACTAGGGCCTAAACCCTCTCAACTTGGACATCACACGGCACATTATTACCACGGTAACGTAAAAGTAGTAGAAGCAGTAGTAAAATAATAACTTATTTAATTAAACTGCAAGTAGGTACATTATTCCGTCAGAAACATGAAGAGTCGGCCGCGAGCACACGCGCCCTTCCCGCGCTCCATTCACTTAATTTCCCGCTTAGTTAACTTTACTGCCGGCCACTGATTGGATATTGATTAGAATCCACCGTTTCACTACTTTAAACGTCGATTCTTTCCCGAAATAACATCGCACTACACATTTACACTCACTACGGCTTTGTAATTACCCAGCGGTGCTTTATTACCGACGTTGATTAAATAAAACATACCATAAAATGGTTTTTAAATCGAAATGTGTACCTGCGCCTGTGTCAATAAAACACCTCGCTGGCTAATTCAGTGTTTGGTATTTTATGAGGCTTCCGATTTGAGGTTGTGTGGTTTGAGTGTCATAATAAAGTAGTTTTTGTTTACTACACATCACTCTCGTAATGGAGAGTGTATTTTATAGAATTGAATGATATCATGTCAAAATATGTATAGACGTATGTATTTTACAACTGAAAACGGAAACAGATGGAGATAAGAAGACCAGGATGAAAGATTGTTAGAAAACTAACAAATATTTACAAAGAGAATTGAATACTATGGCGGATAAGTATAAAGTATGACAATAGAGCCTACCTAGATATTATACCATGGATTAGCAGAATTATACTTGGTGTATTTTGCACTAATCAGTGTAGGCTGAATTACCACAGCGTAAAATAAGCTATTCACTAGCTATTAACTAGCTATTTTTGCCGGGCAAGGTTTGTGCCCGTTCTGTAATGGTTCATTCAATAAAAATTTAGTAAAAACCGTCGAGAAACGCTAACTGTAGGTACTCCATAGTCAAACCAATCCATTTCACAAAGAGAGTCCATTTTATAAATCGTATCTAGAACCTTTAGATGCCCAGCCTATAAATATAGGCGCTTGATGAATGCCCTTTTGTTTCTCCAATTAATAAAAGCGTCGGAATCAAATGTCAAGTACGTACACAAGATGCATGGTATTAGCTTCGAAATACCTAATTGGACCTAGATTTACATGACTAGTAAAATCTCTAGCAGGCCATCGATCTTCTATTTACCTGGTCAGTAAAACAGTTTATCGATATTTAAACATTCATTTATCAATCTAATTTAAGTTTATATGTACCTACTGTCCTTGCGTCTGATTTGTGTTTTTACTTAATAAATGATAGTCGAAATTAACGGTTTGTACTTTCAATACGAAGAGAGTTTTAAGTTGCTTTCAGTGCAGGTGATGCCTTAATTCCTGTAAAATTTATTTTGGTTATTTAATACTAGAAAAAATCTACTAACTTTGAAAGATCTAAACGCACTAATAACACAACAATATTGTCACTCAAAATACGAGGACCTATGTCGAACATAAGATATATAACTTGATTTACTATAGTTCATTTTAAAATTGTTGGATAAGTTTTCATAATTCCTTTAAGTACCTATACCTACTAATAAAGCAACTAAAGTATTCGTTAATTTTTAAATAATTGAAAATTAATGCTCAGTTTTTTTTTTTATTGTATACCTACAGGTACAAACAGTGGATGTTGAACTACAACACTATTGTATTAAGAGTTCGTTATCATGTTTGTACGGTAACCATAACCACATTTAAATGCAGAAATGCACGTCTGCTTACCCTTTTGGGGAATATAGGCGTGAGGTTATGTATTTTAAAATTTTGGAAGGTAACTCGTTCTCAATAGAACGATAGTAGAATTAGATAAGATTTAAAGATTATTATTTGGACTGACTCCAAATAAAGATTATTATTAAGACTGCCTCGTGGTCTCGCGGTACAAGTAGGTATGTGCCGTGCGATCTCGAGGTCCTGGGTTCGATTCCCGGGTCGGGCAAAGTGTAATTGGGTTTTTCCATTAGGAAATTCTCAGTAACAGCACGGAGTATGGAATTGTGCCCGAAAAATGGCAATAGGCTCGCTCCCTATTACGTGGGACTGATACTTACCTGGCGAAATGTGGGTACAGAAATGCACCTCTGCCTACCCCTTGGGGGAATACAGACGTGAGTTTATGTATGTATGTATTATTATTTGGAATTTTGTACGGCAAGCTGGGCTTTTTGTTTCTATGGAAGTACCGCCACTAATCTAATCTAAGCATATCTATGCATAAAAAACAAATGGATCTTACGCAATCAATCTGAAAAGTATCCCATTATAGGTATTTTTACAAATCATATTTCCTATAATTAACATGTAAAAGATGGATTATATTTACATAAGACGTAAGCTGCTGATAAAAGCGCTCGGTCACGCCGTACGCACGAATACATTTATGAATGTGAGAATTGCTATATGACACAGCGTCTGTTCTAGGTTTATAGCGTGAAATATATTTTCTTTTATGAAATTATTAAATAATTAACACGTATCTTTATAAAGATCTGTATAAGCAGTGATGGCCTCGAGGTTTAGGCGCGCGGTTGAGAATTTCGGCGGTCGCAGTTCAAACCCCAGGCACACACCTCTGACTTTTCGAAGTTATGTGTGTATTCACAATGAATTATCACTTGCTTTAACGGTGAAGGAAAACATCGTGACAAAACCTGCACACCTAAAAGTTCTTAGGAATTTCTTAGGTGTGTAGTCCGCCAACCCGCACTAGGCCAGCGTGGTGGACTAAGACCCTCTTAGTTGTAGAGGAGGCCCGTGCCCAGCAGTGGGACGTATTTGGGCTGATGATGATGATGATTTAATATCATACGTGAGGACAAAACTACACAATTTTGTCTCATTTGCGTTTTTTCTTAGCGGAAATACATACCTATCTACTTTTATATTTCTTAAACCGGTTATCCCCTGGGACCAAATGTTTTGCGTTACGCTCGTCCGGGCGGAAACGAATATAGCAACACCAGCAATAACTTCGATACTATAAAATACGATTATAACATCTATTTGATATAATTTATTTACTTTTGAACCCACACACTTATCACTAAATTGGCATTAGGAACGTTTCCTACTTACTAAACCATCCTTAATATCATTGCTAAAAAGCGACTGAAATCACGCTGGAAAAAAAATATATTTTACTACTACAATTAATAACACTGTCTGTATGTTTAATTCAAACAACCAGCGTTATAAATTAATATCGACACACAATAATCATGAAATCTAGTCCAAACCAGTTCGTCTATTATACTTGTAGGACGCAATCAAAACGCCTATAAACATTCATATGTAAAACTGCAGCAATAATAACAAATCGTAAACTCAACTAACTTAGCGTCGCTTGAAATTGACCTCCCAGCAATTCTTTACAGCGGCCATGTTGCGCAACAGGGATTTTTCGTTCCTAATCCACTACTTGGGTGTCTACTTTTATGTCGGACAGAGTGCAATAAACTACATGTCTCTGAATCCACTCGACCTAAAGGATTACACGATAATAACACTTAACACGCTGTAATAGAGGTTATTATAGTGTCTAATGATTATCCGACTAAGAATGGTCGCGCACGTGGGTGAATCAACGCCGACTATTATGAGTTTACGGCCAGTGTCATTCATTTAGCGAACGGCCCTGATGGATTAAAAACTTCACATCACTTGTACTATGAAGTTAAGACATTTAAGAGTATGTTCGAGCTCTTGTATCGTGCAAATATGTTACACAGCAATCTTACATATAATTTTAAACCTTAATATCAATATCTTATCGGGTAATAAATATTACATAGGTACCTACATATCTAATGAATCAGTCCATAACAAGATTTACCTTGTGCCGAGTCTACGAAAAGACTTTTCGTTCTCACATTAACCAGACTTGAAACAAATATTCCTACAAACATTTGTTTCGATGGATTCTTCAGTCCGTAGCTTATTGTATAAGAGTCAGAGCTTTCCCGGAAACTGGTACCTACATACTTCTTTGAATATTATTAAACTAGCTTCGATGAGTGCTTATACGAGTAGTTCAAAAAAGGAATATCCCTACGTTTGTTATGGTAAAAATATGTTGACCCTTTATTACCTATATTATTATTATTTAATAAATTTTTAATCGTAATATATTATATATAAAAAAAAAGTACGAGTTGGCTTGTTTTCTATTCTAAATCTTAGAAAGATAATAGAATTTGGATAAAATTTATACTTCACCGCAATCATAGAATTAGTAATGTTATTAGTGGTGTAGCCAGATATAATTTATAGACAAGAACATCTTTATCTTTGAATAATAAATTGTATGCTTCAGTAACTTTGGAAGAAGACAAATATATGACATAATTGCTCCACTCGGTAGCAAGATCATTCTACAGTAGCAGTTTGGTTAAATTGCTTAATAATGCTTTAATTGTGATCGCCAAGCGCTCTAGTTACGAGAGAATCATTTATCAAATAAGACCTTATTGATAATCCTTAAATTACAAGGGGAAAGGGCAAAGAAAAGCCGACCATTTTTTGTGAACATAACCATTAATAAGGCGTATAAAATAAATATAGCATTAATGTTTATTGCTTTCGTCGACAAAATAAGCTTACCTATATTATTAAATATACACAAGCTCATGCTGGAGCGTCTTTTACATATCTTTTGTATGCCTTTTACATTTTCAAAAATGAATATAAAGCAGCATTTCATATAAAATATGCAAACGAAAAGCGCACCTTATGTGTAAATTATCATTGCGCATGGCCTATAACATCTTTCAAGTTAGCGATGCGATGCCATTCGATGCATGTGCGACGAAAAAAACAGCATAGGTACCTACTGTTTACAAACCATAGGCTGAGATAAAACAAGTAGGTACGTAATAGCCACGTAAATTAAGTGCGTCTGTCGATATGTCATCTCGGCAGTCGAGAGTTCAACTCCCTGACCCACACTTCTGAGTTTCGAAATAATGTGTAGATTCGCACCAAATTACAGGAAAGTAATTTTGAATTAGGTAACCTCCATATTATACATACATAATCCTTAGGATATTTTTGGTACGTATATTAAGTCCACTAATATCACTCTAGATAAAAAAAAAACAAGGTTTCATAGAATTATTTCATAAGCTCAAAATTCGATTTTGAATTTTATTTCCTGAAATGAGTGACCACACAATACTTAAGGACTAGATTTATGTCGCCTACAACCGCTCTTTGACTTTGAACAATGGACAAAGAAGGATTTTGGAGTGAAACAAAATACCACCAGATCCTATTTCAAACAAGAAGCACCGAACCAAAGTATGAGAAAATTATAAGGAAAATTCGGCAGTTGGTTATATCGGCCTTCCTTCCGTAATACAGTTATTATAAGCACAGAGAATCACTGCATTACGCCTGTACATTATTTTAAATTTGAAACAATAAAGGATCATTTAAGAGGATATGGATAATTATTATTAATTGTCATATTAAAAAGGGTAACGGAAAGAGTCCTTGAAACCGACGTGCATGCATGAAGAGGATAATGTCAGTTGAGAAAGAAGTGTGTCTGGATCGTGGAATTTGGCGCTCTATAGTCTCTGCTTACCTCAACGGGATACAGACGTGAGTTTATACATGATGTAGGTATGTGTATAAAAATCTCAGTTAAAAATATAAAGATATATTTGTCCGTACCAATTTATTTTATTTTTTTATATGACGGCGTCGGAGAAATGAAACGAGAGGCGCGGGTTATCGCCGAACCGAGACAAATGTTTGTGTCATCCACAAATATTTGTTTCGGGTCTGGGTGTTTACCGAAAAGTCTCTCGTAGTTTTCAATACCCAGGACACAAGACTTTGGTCAGAAGTATGTATGTGGCTGTTGGGTGTATTTATTTATTTATTATTAACAACCTACTGATAGTCAGGTCCCGTCAATACACGATAATTTAGGCCATGGCTGACCAGGGTAATTTAAGAAGTACGTTGGTAATTAGATTGTTATCAGTTTAAACCGAAAGTCTATTTCTCAGTGTAACCTTAAAGCTACATTTATTTTGTGTTAAATCGAATTATGCCATTATCAAATAGTAGAACGTCTTATAGTGATCGCGAAGGCATCAAGGTTTTCTACTAAGCATAGTTATTCCATCTACATTAAGTACATTTAAGCCGTTGATGGTAATATAAAAACCGTTCTAACAACTAATTCATTCATATCATCAAAAGAAATAGGCGCATCAATTATAATTTAAAAAAATAATCATTGTCATCAGCCCATATACGACCCACAGCTGGGCACAGGTCTCCAGTACAATGAGACTTCTTCCTTAATGTAGGTACAATAGAGCAGCGTGGTTGACTAAGGAATAAATCCTCTCAGTTGTACAGAAGTCTAGTAAAATAGTACATTATTTAAATAGGGATGCCTATATCTGTCTAAATATTTCTTCACACAAAGTCACATTCTTTTCTACTTGTTATGAATTAAACCAGTATGCAAGTTCTCAATCAAAAGCTGTTTACTTTAATTGATTTATTAAAACATAACAGGTTCGCCGAGATAAGCTAACTGACTCATAATTTGCATTAATAGATTAATTAATAAGGTTGTAAATAGGTACATCTCTACCACAGGAAACTTTTTTACAACATACCAACTATTTAAAAACAAAAAGAATGTATTCTTGACGAACTAAAATGCATTTGATTGCATCATTCAATGTTGTCGCAAATATTTATAACACCTACCTTTAATTAAAATTTAAAGATATTTTTGTGATGAAATGTTTCTTTTTATACTATTATTTTTATAAGACGATAATACTTTATCGTCTTATACCTATTTGTGATAACATATACCGAGATGTTTTTAAATATCTACTATAGAAATAATCTTTGAAAATAAGGTAGGTATTGATATAATTTTTCAACATATTTATAAAAATAATGTAGGTAGTAGTATAATAGTGTGTCATGAACAATATTCATAAAAATCGTTTAAATTAATTAGGCTATTATAAAGCTTTCCTTGTTTTACTATTTACTATGATTTATTAAGCTTCACGTTATAAAGATACGCGATCCGTCGGCGAGTATAAATTATTAACCGCTAAAACTAAAACTAAATATTGTAGATATTCTTATTATAATTATTGTATTACATCTATTAATAGATATAATAAATTATATGCATCATGAAATCAATTGTACAATTACATTGATCTGAGTAGAGGTATTGACTTGAGTATTTATTTGGCTCAATTTTTTTTCAAAAATAACCTGCAAAACTTAAGTTAATCCAGATGCAACCTCTTTCATGAGTCCATTTACTTAGGTACCTATTTATTTATTTTGGAAACACGTAGAACTGCATCACGGTATCTATTGTTTGTATAATAATAAATACTAAACAATCAGAAGACCTTGGTTCAACTTTAGTATCCAATAAGATTATCATATATGTAATTATACCTGTTTAAACCGTAGTCATTCCGGAAACAGAATTCATATTCTTATAAATTTATCCAAACACGTAAGATTAAAATCATCTAAAATATTAATCATCAATTAAGTGAGTATTACAACAATGACCTTTGTTATCGGCCTCCAATGCGTACGCGAATCAGTTCCTACCGTCACTAAATCGTAAGGTCACTAAACAATACGACTAAAACAAAGACACAACTGGCACTAGTGAGACTCGCGACTCGAGTTACCGAGCAAAGGGTTCCCGACGCTCGTCCTCGCTCGCACTGTTTGCACCACAAACATCGGCATACGACTGAGCAATTATCACTTACCTGCGACACGCGAGCACACTGCACAAATTTATCGTCGATAAACTAGTATCATCACTTTTACTGGCGTTGTAAATTAATTATGTGCACTATTTATGGTCGCGCGCGAGTTTTGTCGTGCGACGGGACGCGGCCAGCCGCGGCGGTGTCGTGCGACGTAGTGTGCGCCTCTGGGCGGGCGGGGCTTGCTCTCAAGTCGCGCGCCTGCCTTCGCACGAGAAGCGCGCGCCGATTCATCCCTCGCTTAGGTAATCGGACCTCGAGGAATGTATCATCGACCCCCTCGATCCTTTCTTTGCTCTATTATTAATTTAGATATATGTTTATTCATAAACCGACATAAAAATCGTAGCAAAATATAACTAATTTCAAAATACCTTCATTTTTTGCAGTATACACAGTTTATGGGCCATCTCTGATCGCGCCGTGTTAATTGGTAAATAAATACACGATACGCGATAGGTAGTGACGTGTAATTCAGCCAAATTGTAGTCGTAAAATCGGTTCCGCTTCTCTTCGCAACATCGACATTTAACAGTGCATTCACTGCGCCGTTGTAAAAGTAACTACACTGCGCACTTAACGCGGCCATCATTATTTAAATTTTCGATCGATGGTAAGTAGGCCGATCGGCTCACACGCTCTCGTGCGGTCTAAATAATGAACTTGTAAAAACTTCTACCCACCTACATTGAGGTTCACTTTTCAAGGAATATAAGTATGATCAACGAACAATGCTTAGTTTCATTTTACGAGATATTGTCATTAGAGTGAAATTTGATGGTTTTTCTTGCCTTAAAATAGAGTAGATTCGACAACATAATATTTTTGACATACCTACATGAAATTTTCTATCAAACGCGGTGTAATCAAATTTATGTATCAATCGAAATAAAATAATTGTAAACATCGAATTTAGAATCACACATGCTTACACACTTTAGACAATAGAGAATGAGTCTATTGCTATTTTACGTTCGTGTTGTTGTGTGTTACTAAAAAATCCTAATGGAAAAAGACCGTATAGGACCTCTGGAATGCACGGCACACATTTATAATAAATACACCCAACAGTCACATATACATATATCTATGTACTTCTCACCCCACAATTACAAGAGACTTTTCGGTCTCACAAACACCCAGACCCAAAACAAATACTTATTTGTGGATCACACACGGTGCGGGGATCGATCACGCAGCCTCTCGTTTCGCAAGCCAACTGCGCCACGGAGCTGTCGTGTGTTTGTGCCGCGGGGCAATAGTGACGGTCAATTTTAAAATCAGATTAGATCAGATTAAAGTAGATAATATCTACAGTTTAGGCTTAAAATGTATTTAGCCTAGATGCGATTCTTAAGTGCTAATAATTTTTATTTGAATATTTATAAAAAAAACCTTAATACGCAACAGCAAGTTGAATAAATAAAAGCTTTTTAATTACTGTATAAATAATTTTATTTACATTTGCAATTTAGGCATACAAACTCGTCGTTGTTTCGTCGATAAAAGGAACAAAACATAGATTTTTAGTTTACTTTTATTTATATGCCTAATTAACATAAAATACTTAAATCCATTTTCTACGTCGTCCAAAATTAATAATCGCGGAGTTTTAATTTATTCTTGCAGGAAACTTTGCATTTTACACGTCGTAGCAAAATTTTTAATAATGCGAATATAAGTTTGTTATGATGCTTTTATAGATAGACGTCTAAATAATTTTGTAGCCTATACAAACCACGTCAGTGTGTGGATTAAAAGCGTGACTTTCCAACAAGAAAATTACACGCATACCTATCTTTCCACTTAGGTAAACGTAATTCTTTCATTCAGCTATTGCTTCCGTGTGCTTAATTAAATTAAAACTTCACCTGTCACACTGTATATAAACTTAACAAAATTTGTGCCACTAACGGTGAATAAGTAATTAGGCGATAGTACACAGTACTAATTATTGCCGCTGTCAGCAAAACTCACAAAGTTTTTTAAATGTTCAGCGTCAGCGATTTTATTATGTGTAATTGAGGTTTGAATTAAAAAGATTCTTATCACACTCAAGGCGGAATCTCTTAGATGGTGTTTATTCATTTTTAATGCTTAACTTTTTGTTATAATGGCTTAATGATACAGCCACTAGTTAATTATTTTATAGATGTGTTGCGATGTAACAAAATTATTTTTGTGTTTCACTATCGCCGGGTGTTGTGAATACGCTAGCATTTGTTTTAAGACATTACTTTACACGATGATGGGTGTTACATTGTGATTGTTAACATTGTTTTTGAGACGATTCAAATCAGAACCGAAAACGGGCTTTAATTTGGGATTTTTGTTGAGCTTGTAACCGAATCTTCTGTTCTTATACTCATACTTAAAATATTAAAATAAACGAGCGCACTTGAAAAAGCAAACCACGTTTATCATAGTGAGCTCATTACTTTACTTATTACTGAATCATATAATTAGTCGAAATTCAAAGACATTAATATGAACAAGTGAATATTGTTAGTTATAATTAGTAGGCACTATCGATACTGATACAGCAAAGTGACAGTATTGCACCAGATTAAAGTAAAATACTGCCCCAGTAAAGTATGAAGATGCAAAAGCCGTCACTCGATAGTCATGGCGGCTAGCTAAGAGGATTTTTCAAACGCAAACCATACCTATAGGTATTTGTGAATAAACCCATCTAGAGTTTTACTGCGTTATGAAGACTGTCAATTAAATTTAAATTGGTCGTAATATTGAAAGGAGTTCATTAAGGCTTTTCCGATCTGTTTTTGCGTTAAATATAATTAATGTATTGTATTCGCCTCCGTAGTAGCTTTTTCTAGTCAATTGTATTCTACAGGATACTTGTATCTTACATACATAACTTCACGCCTCTATTCCTCGAACGGTAGAGGTGCATATCTTCACTCTCGTTTCGCCTATTTAATTATCGTGCCACGTCATAGGGGGCGAACCTATTGTTGTTTTTCGGGCACAATTCCAGACTCCGTGCTGCTACTGAGAATTTCCTAATGGAAAAATCCAATAATACTTTGACCAACATGAATCGAACCCAGGACCTCTAGATCGTACAACACATAGGTACTTCTACCGCGAGGCCACTAGGCAGTCACTTGTTTCTTAGAATACCTACGTTTATGTTAATTATCTATAAATAGTAATGAGCAAAGTTTGTATTTAAATGCAAATGATATCTAATCGGATTAACATCGCAGATGCAATGTAACCAACCGGTTACATAAATAACATCTCATAAGCTTAAGACGATTACTGAAAATTTTAATAGTCCTATGATATTTACACACTAAGGTAACTAAGGACTAAGGCCTAAACCCTCTCAATGGTAGAGGAGGCCCGTGCCCAGCAGTGGGACGTATATGGGCTGATGATGATTATGTTGATTTACACAGACAAAATGTAAACAATTTTTGAAATAATGTATTTATTAGTATAATAATTCACTTATTACCGATTGCCTGCGATTTTCTGCAGACAGCATAATTAGCTTCAGAAGAAAATGAAAATATGGAAGTGAAGGTAGAAATATGTATAGGTACCGGTACTCAATTACTCGTGTATGAAGTAATAAAAACAAAGTATGGTGGCAATTACAACCTGAGGCCATGCCATTTTCTTCTCTTAATTAAACTATCGGTGAAACTAATACCAACTATATTAAATATTATGTTCGATTCAAATACTATTCCAATAGATCTATTAATGTAAACTAAATTGTTATTAATATATTTTTGTCGTCGTAAAATGATTTAATATAGCCCTATGACATTTGTGTTAGAAAGCCGGCGGACGGTCAGCAGGCGACGACCGAGGTGATTGCGTGCTACATTCCACTGTGTATTGACTCGGCCGGGTCTGCCACACGCCGGCACAAAGTTACTTACGCTGAGCCGAGCGGGTACGGACAGCAAAAAAACTAACTGACTAGTTAAAATATTAGCAAAATATTTTCGTATCCTCAACAATAAACAAAAAAATATTAAAGGTAGACTTAATGATTAATATAAAAAAATACGAACATTCAAATCCAAATCCATTAGCCTAAGTAAGTCCACTGCTGGACATAGGCCTTCCCCAATGACTTCCATAGTGTCCTGTTGGAAGCTTCCTGCATCCAGCGACGACCCGCGACCTTTACCAGGTCGTTTGACCACCTTGTGGGTGGACGTCCTACGCTGCGCTTTCCGCTACGTGGCCTCCATTCGAGAACTTTTTGGCCCCATCGGCCATCAGTTCTCCGCGCTATGTGCCCCGCCCATTGTCACTTCAACTTGCTAATCCACTGGGCTATGTTATCTGATAGAAGATAACTCTTCTATGTTCTTCTACTTAAGCTTACCGTTTAATCGAAAATCTAGAGAACTTTTTGTATTATCACCCTATGCATGACCTGTTGTTAAATTCATATCTCCACAATGAAACAATCACTCAAATTGTTCCATCATAGAACAAGTCACTTGAAAGTATTATTTAAAAGCGTTTAGGAAGTTTTCAGCCACTCATTGAAAACCAAAACAATAAAGGTTATAATCATAATGTCTCGTCACAAATCGGAATCCACAGACTCACGTTTCAAATCATTTCATGTCGCTTGAGTAACGGAAAGTTTTAATTTGACTCTAAGGGACAAATGAAAACTTAATGCTTTTAGCACAAACAACTTTAGACCAAAATTAGATTTCTGTTTTACTTTAATACCTTACAAACTCAAACTTCATAATAGTATTCTCGCAGAGTTAGCCCAAGTTCAATCTTCCGCGCTTTTTAAATAAATACACCCAACAGTCACATACATAGTTCTGACCCCACATGAAGATACAAATCTTTTGTTGTCGGTATCAGAAAATAAGAGATTTTCCAGTCTCATATACACCCAGACCCAAAACAAATAATTATGGATCACACAAACATTTTTCTCGGTGCAGGGATCGGACCCGCGGCCTCTCGTTTCGCAAGCTGGTACCTAGCCTATTGCGCCACGGGGCTGTTTTATTCCAACTGATCCTTAAACAAGTTTGTATGCACACTGTACGGTTAACGTGCGATGTTGATGGCGCGGCTGTTTGCAAAGTGCGCCGCTAATTGCACACCACACGTCGCACCTTTCAGCTGATCTTACAACCTTTAAAAGGTATCTAGTAGGCGAGTAATGGATGTTAACATTCTCACTGAAAATTATCTTGAGAATCGAGTCGGCCGACATGCTTAACATATGCGTATGCGTACCATGTGTATTACTGCCTCGTGGTCTCGCATTGGAAGCATGTACCTTGCGTCAAGAAGTTCTGGGTTCGATTCCTATACCAGTAAAGTGCTATTAGGTACTGGCTGTTGCCCGCAACTCCGTATGAGAAACTTTCGACTTCAAAAGGAATACCTTTTCCCGTTTATGATTCATTTTTTTGTTGCTGCTCCACTCCTATTAGGCGTAGCGTAATGATATATGTACCTATAGTCTATAGCCTTCCTAGATAAATGGACTATTGAACACAAAAAGATTTTTATTAAATCACACCAGTAGTTCCTGAGATTAGCGTGTTCAAGCAAATAGTCTTCAGCTTTATAACATTAGTATAGGTAGATTTACATTCGAAAATTCTTAGTAGAAGTACTGAGTCTAGAAACTTAACCGAAAAATGACCATGTTTGGTGGGCATAAATCACACACATTCACTATGTACGTATAAACGTATATATTACAATACTCACGGCTGTATTCAAATACCCATGTTTCCTGTGATTAAGCAATTCCTAACGGAAAACCCTAATACACACTACTCGACCCACGAGTCGATTCACGAATCGAATCCTGGATCTCTCTGCAAGCTCTAAATTATAATTTGGAAAAAAGAAGTAGGTTATATCATACGATATTAAAGTTAACACTTTGCTGAACACCAAAAAAGCAATATATCAATGAAAACTAATCAGCGAAAGTATAAAACCAATATTAAAGAACTTTGATAAAAGTTTGATGAAACTGACTGATTGATTGAAAAAGAAAGGTGAACTTGGATGAATGAAGATGATTTTTTACTAACAAAGATATTAGGTAGGTAGGGTAAGGTTGCTTAAGTCGTAACCCCTAAGGAAATTCCACTGTAATATTCACTGCAATTGAAATAAAACAAAATCTTCTACATTTACTGGATCTTTATTTAATTGGCTTTTAAGTAACAATCATAGAAACTTGGATATTTTTAATTAAAATAGGTATTTTATCGTTTTTGAAAAACATACCTTCGGTACGACTAAGGCACCTAGTCGCCTAATTCGTACCACCTATAGCCTTAGTCGTACTTAGAAAACAAATGTTAGTAAACATATAATTTTTTTTAAAGAAAAATACTTAAACATTCAAAGATCACATGCACAACTAAAAACTACAAATAATTTAGCCCGAGATAAAAAAAATGGTTATTGGGTATAGAGTCGAAGCTAAAAATACTAAATTATACTTAACAGAAAATAAAAATAGGTCAAATTATAAAATCTCTTCAAAAAAAGTAGGTAATGTTTAATTAGAACATTATTGAGATACACAGATATCACAAATATATTTTTTATTTTGCTTTCAACGCCAGCACATAGGTCATAGCCAAGGTAATCAAGGCCAAAGCTCTGTTGCTTTAAAACCATTTAGCGCTATATCCATACGAACCGACCTATGGTACGCTTTTCTAAGCAGCTCTGCAACATTGGCTTGTTTTATGACACTACCAGGATTTGAGCGGAGCCACGAAGATGGGGCATCATTATAACCGCGTTTCAATGATTTGAAGAACGATCTGTCCAACGGTTGTAGGCGATCGGTCATGTGAGCAGGGAAAGATAGCATTATTATGCCATACTCGCGAGCCGATTGGCTGACTTTTAAATTTCTAGTAAAAGCAAATTTTGTTTTTGATCACTTTTTTCTAATCTTGTACATTTGATAAAATGTTGGATCCATTGAAAAAAAAGTTCTGATGTGATCCATCCATTTTTTGAGCAACCAAATGGTGTTCCACCAGAATTACCTGATAAACAATAACGTAAATTGTAAAACAATTTTCTTAATACCTAAGTCGTACCGGTACGAGTAAGGAATTTTGTACAGGTACGTCTTAAGCAGTGGGGACTTGCGAGTTTAAAACTAAAATATAGGCATAACCTCATAAAGTTCGACCGTTTGAATATGCCTAAACGATCGCCAAATAAGTGATACAAATTGATGTAAATAAAGAAAAAAGGTCGATATCACATTCCTGCCATAAAAAAAACTTACAAATGTATCATAAAATTTAATGAAAACTGTATAAAAAACTTACTTTTTCAATATTTTTGTTTCACGGAGGCAGTCGACGGTGTATTTGGTAACGTTTGCTTACTCGACTGGAATGTTCATTTTGACAATACTAGCTGACGCTACTTATAAGTATCAGACGAGATATTGCCGGGGTACGACTTAAGCCGTGGTACGTCTTAAGCAACCTTACCCTACATACGAGTACAATTATTCATTACACATACACTATAGGTACACGCTTGAAAGTACGGCACCGATGAATTCGCTGAGATTTACGACGCAAGTCTGTTTAAATCTCGCGATGTAACAAAGTAGTAAATAACTTTTTAATATTAATCGTAATTCAGATTCCCGTCCGGTCCCTATCTCGAGTAATTTCGGAACGAAGTGGATTGTTTTTCTTCGGTCCCCGATTGGATTTATCTCGAGTTTTATGACGTCTCGCATCCCCGTCGTAAAGTTTAATACAGGCCGCTACCGCTCTCTGCTAACTACTTAACTATACTTAGATATTACAATATACCGTATGGACGCTCTAAATTTTTTTAAGATTCTAGGTGCTATGAGAACTTTAAATTTTCTAATTTTGATATTTTTATAGAACAAAGTACCTATAGATCGCTTATTAAAAACTTGTTTATAAAAGTGCCTAATAAACAGAAATATTTTGATTGACACTGGAATTCAATAGGAAAATTTAATTAGGTATATCCCCATAATAACTTGTAAGTGGGCGCTTCTTAACAAAATCAAAAGTTAAACACAATACCATTCCCAAGACAGTGAATACGATTCCCTTAACATTTGAGAAACAAAAGAATTGAATGTTATTTTTAACACATGATTCGTCAAACACAACAAGACTCATGTTTATCAATGCACGAATAAACAGAAAAAAGTGGCAAACGCCGACAAAACGTTGCATTTGAATAACAATGTGAATTCGGTAGGCATGTTTTGCATACCGTAACGTAAATATTTATTCCTACAATAGTTCGCTGGATCTTTGACAATATGCGTCCAGTTGGCTTTCACTTTCAATGTTTTTTTAGGAAACCCTTCCATAAACTAGCTACTGTTGCCAACTCATTTGCATAACACTGGACAAAACAATAAAACACGCGTTTATTTGAACGCGAAAAGTGAAAACGGGGTTCAAGGTGAGGCGGTGTGCTGTGGCCAGTCGAAGTTTCGGTTTATGTTGCAGTGCACGTCATTCATGTTTGTGATATACTTCATCTATTCGTTAATATTGTGATTGTGCCGCAATGGTTCGTGCGACGCCCGCAAAACTTGGCTTAAGGTAATAGGTCTTAGACACACTTAGACGCTTTTTCATACTAATATAATATACAACCTGTACTAACACGCATAGAACCCTATGAATAGTTACGTCATCATCAGCCCATATACATCCCACCGCTGGGTCCGGGCCTTCTCTACAACTGAGAGTCACATACCTTAGACATTGTTTGTAAAGAGCTTATAAGTAGGTATGTAGGCTTCTTCAAAGTGTTATCCTTAACTCTTAAAGATTGTATAATATATTAAGAATACATGCATAATTTCAGAGTTTCTTTTGTTAGCTCCAGGACCATCATAAGCTATAACGCACCAAGTACCTACCTACTATGAAAATAAAACAAAAAAACGTGAATTGCTTTATTTTGTACATATATCGCCTAAACTTCATTATAAACTTGAAATTCCGATGTTAAACCCGCGATGTCCAGTTACACATGTTTCTATAATCTATATTCTCATATCTCGAATCAAAAATGGCCACCACTCAAAAAGCAACTACGAAAATAAACGATCAAAGTTGCTAACAAAGTCACAAGTCGGCAAGATCTCTCACACAAGTAAAGGTCGCAGGAAATCGCTGGATGCAAGCCGCTTCCATCTGGTCGCCTTTGAAATCTCTAGGAGTGACCTTTATTGCTACCACGTCCTATGGATGTGTATATAAGTATTTGTACATACGACAATATGATGATCATCGTCATTTTTGTGGTGTTCTAAATATTATCACTTTTACATCAAGTACATATTTTATTCGCATCATTTGATGTTCCAATTTCAAACTGTAACTTCGTGTGAACAAAGAATTCATAATGTTCCTTATTTTAAAAACTGTCTTTCTGACATAGTCACTATTATTATTGAAGCGTCTTAAACAGCTACCTATTAGCAGTTTAATAAAATATTATTTTCTTATGATCTTTAAATTTTTATTCTAATTACTTAACAACTTAGCTGATCGTTGACCATAGAATTAACTATAAAATGCTGTTAACAATGATCCTTGCAACGTCTACTTTTAGTAATACAAAACCAAAACCCCTTACAAAGAAGGTATAGTTTTCTATTTTGAATTCAAATAAGATAAGTCATTTTGGTTCTAAAAGGCTGCTATAAGGATCTGTTAACAAGACAGACACACACAGTATGTTTGTTCATTTCGTTACATCATTTTGAGTCGGCTCACACATGTTACAATATTTAGTGTGCACGAGACTTAAGGTCCGATATTTAACATTAAATATTAGTTTGTTTTTGAGACGCGGCGGCTTTTTTGAAGCACTTCGCAGTTACGTGAAGGTGTCAAATGTTGATTAGACAGTAATTGTTTACCTTCAAACAAATAAAAGAATTTACGGGCCTTTTGTTAAATCTCTACGTTGACGAGTTACGTAAAGTCGCTGGATTATCCAATTAAATACTTATACAAATCAAATATGACTCTTGTTGTAATCTTGAAATGATAAAAAATTACACAATGTCATCCTTTGTTATTAGAATTTTTCTATGAAATTGGTCTTTAAGTTATTCCCTGACTTAAACTGGACAATCTTATGTTTTTGCGCAAAAAGCATAACATAGTGTTTTGCTGTGTGCTACAATTAAAAATCTAACAAACATAACATTTAGATTTAGACAACTGAGAAATGGCAGAGTTTGTTAATAGCAACCTCATCATGCAACTCAGTCACGAAGAATTCATAATTTGAACTATAAAATGCGTTTATATGCCCACTAAAGACTGCGCACGTTAACGGTAAGCGGGTCTGTGTTTGATTTACCCACATACAAGCAACTTCCTACGGTAAACTGTCTTTATTTGTGACAGGAGGAAAGAAAACATGAAATATTATATTATCCTCGCGTTTTAACTTAAAACAGCTAGATATTAAATAGAAATACAACGAATAATTATTTCGTAATGTTTCCAACCTTAGATTCTCATAAAATGTAAATTATCTCCGTAAATACAATCCAGTGCCCGAGAGTACAAATTCCAGAGTAGGTACAAGTCTCTTCTACAATTTTTAATCTTTCATCTTTCACCAACCTAAGAAATTTTTGGTGGAAAGTACTTCCATGTGCAGCTTTCGTCGCGATTTAGAAAACTCAGAAGAGTTACCCTGGGTTTAAACCCGCGCAAGCTAAGAGACTTAAGAGTCTTGAAGAACCGCGCGCATTACGGTCGCACTGTAAAATGTACTATCCAAAAATATCTTGGAGTAATGCGTTTAAAATTTGAAGTCGATATGAACTGTGGGGGTCGGAAAACTAAGTAAGACTCTTTTGAATTTTTATCAAGTACGTTTCCATTTGATTTTATTGGTCGTGGTATCCTTCACGTCTTTAGCGAAGCAAGATTCCTAATCTAAAACGTGATTATGCTGCTCGTTTTTACTGACTCCTTAATGGATAAATAAATTAACATACATTTATTAACCTAAAAGTTTAGCATTAAAGACGAAACAGAATATCCTTCATGACTTTTTGTTGTATTTTATTTTTCAAATCAAAACATACCAGCTTAAAATTTTAGACATGAGGACTTTCGGATCACTGCGACTTGCGTCACCCACACACTAGTAGATAAAGTAGATAAAACCTATATCTAAGCAAAGATTTAGCAATACTCGACGGAAGTTCAACAATTAAAGAACAAAGCAAAGCGTATTTTATAACGCATTGAATGATTTACGGGAACGAAAAAACTTTAATGATCAGTGCAATTAAGGCAATGAAATTGGGTCAAGGGATTTGAATAAGGCAATAAAGCTTGTTTTAAATTCCACATCAGCTGTTGAGCCGCACGGCATAATAGATGCGGTTTGGTTTATTGATGGATCATATAACTTGGCCGCTCAGTCTCTGGGTCAGCCTGTTAGTCCAATTTGGAACGCATGTGAGTGAAGTCACTGTTTATACTTGTGTTATATCAAAATATATTTAAATTGTTTTAATATTGTGCTGTGCGTAGTGTTTCGCAGTGTCCAGTTTGTGATTTCGGTCGGTAAAGTTGCCTTTCTGTAAGATGTAAGCATGTTTTAACTTACGACGTTCAAGGTTGCATATTTGTAATGTTTGTAGCATCTATTTATCTCGTCACAACTTTGAAAGTATTAAGTCTTCATTCTTTTACGTATGCGTTTATTCATACATATGAGTCCATGTTTTAATGGGGTACATTGAATATACTTACAATTTCCATTTTATACTTATTTTATTAATTAGTCAAACTAAAGCTCTGATTCAGCTCATTTAACTAAGGAAAATCTTAATCGTAAAGAGATAGCGGGTGTTGTTAGAGCCAATAGAATTGTGTATCTCGTTTGGAACGGAGATAGAAGCGCTCCTTTTCTTATTCGTATGTGTACCTACAGATGATTTTATGTAGGGTCTACGGTTGCTGATGAATCTATAAAATTGAAGTATAATTTAAAAAATAGTTTTTTTAATCCAAAGACTGCAGAAGATAAAACGGAAAAGAAAAGGAAAGGATAAAACGGAGAGGCAAGACAAAAAATAACTGCGACTTTGAAGTCCATGGAAATACAACAAGTAGGATTGTAATAAATTTAAAACATTAGGTATAATTTGTTGATCCCACATAGATCTTTAAATGGGGAATTAGAAAGAGTGTCTTCTGTCACCAACTCTCAAAGCTTTAACATTTGAGATATTAAAGACACCCACATACTCACGCTTGTGTTTTCGAATATTTAGGCAGAAGTGAATTTTCCAAAAAGCAGTAAAAGGCTTCCTGTTATGTAAGACTCAAACAACATCATCGTCATTAGCCCATATACGTTCCACTATTCACACGAGCCTTCACTATATCTGAAAGGGGTTAGGCCTCAGTCCACCACGCTGGTTTAGTGCGGGTTGGCGATCTATACACATATTAAATTTCTAAGAATTTTTAGCATACCCACATAACCTCGAGAAGTCAGAGAGAGAAATATAACTCTGGCTAAAACTTATGGGATACAGGCAGTGCACATGTGCAGTGGTACTTCAAAAAGCCTCCTACAACAAACTCCACATATTTTATAGATAAGCAAACAGTAGGCACGGAACACATGTGGGCAGGCAGTAAATTACTTTGTAAAGGTAACTGTTACGGTGACAATTACAGAATGGTGAGTCCATCATTGTTTTCCCAATGTGTCTTCGTTTACACGTGAGTTCGTGTTTTGCGGATGTGTCAGTTTTCACATGTTCTGATTAAATATTCACAGCTCATGCATCTGGGCAAACTTCGGAAGGCGCATTAGTTGAATGTTAATTATAAATGACATTGCCTATTTGTGGCTATTGTACCTATACACATTTATGTCGATATGGTCGATGAAGTATTTATTCCCTATATATAAAAGTAGGGATGGCCTCGAGGTTGAGGGGCACGTTCGAGAATCTCGACGGTCGCGGATTCAAACCCCAGGTACACTCCTCTGACTTTTCGAAGTTATTTGAGTAATCACAATGAATTATCACTGTCTTTAACGGTGAAGGAAGACATCATGATGAAACCAGCACACGTAAAAGTTATTAGGAATTTCTTAGGTGTGTAGTCCGACAACCCGCACTAGGCCAGCGTGGTGGTACCTATAAGGCCAAAACCTTCTCAGTTATAGAGGAGGCACGTGCCCAGCAGTGGGACGTATATGGGCTGATGACGATGATGAAGTATGCAAATTTTGTATGCACATGCAAACTCTTACTAAACAACCAATGACTAATAACATTAAATAAATATATCCAAACTCATGAGAATAGAGGGCATTCTTTTAAAAAAACTTATTTCTTCACTGTCAAATCAAAAATATATTAGACATACTTAACAATATGGCGGGTAGTTATCTTACTGTGGACCAATGCAATGAAACAAACCAAAATTTATGGTAATTAACAAAAAACCTTAAAAAATATATGGAGTCAATAAATTTAAAATAAAAAACCGCTTCTCATTGTTAATTGACAATTGTAAGATAATTACCAAGTTTTAAAAGGAAAATGTGGTGAAAGTTACATAAAGCACATAGCCATAGTACCATTATGCAACCTAATTATCAAGTTTTCACTGTGAGTAAGCGGTTTCATAAAAATATAATAAATATTACATTATACTCAGTCTATCCGTGGCTCTTTTTTTCACATTATATAAAATAAGTAATATATTAGCATTAATAGGTGTAATAAGGCAGGACTCATTGACATTCTAGCGTCATTCCGTTTATCATCACGGCATATACGACGCTTTTACCAACTCCCATCGATATATTTTTCAAATCAAAAATAAAAATCTGATACTTCCACAAACAATTCGCTTAGTAGGTAATTTCAAACTCAGTGTTTAAAATGACATACCAATATAATATATACCTACTAAAAAGACGCAAAACTGGCTTTACATAAAAAATACATCTCATCAATATTAAACAATACATAGACCGCAGACCTAAACCAGTATAAAACCACGAAATGGTGGATATGTAGAGATAAAAAGTCTTAACAAGAACCCAAAAGTCGTTTCCCAAATCAATGAGATCAACTTCACATAATTTACTCGCCATAAACGTAAGCTTTTTTTGTGTTCCAAAAATAATATTTTATCAAGCGAGCGCAGGCCGGTATCTCATTTTTAATCTGGGTGGATATTTTAAGTCGATAAATTTGGCTGTCACTCTGTAGCACATGTGTATAAGATAAGAGGTAAGGCTCACCCCGCCTCTCGATGCATAAGCCCATAAAATATTAGTCTGCCGGAGACATTTATGGTTCGGTTTCAGATAGGTAACGCGGTATCATTTTTTAAAGACTCGGTTCCATTTCTACGTGGGTGCATTATGTATTTCGGAATAAGGTACATATTTTTCCACTTAAGATTAATTATATCTGATTACAATATTGCATTTCGTTAACACATTTAAACGTATTTACATTGTGAAGTGGGTTTCTTAGCAGTAAATTTTCAATTAAAAACACATCACATGTTGAAATAAAAGTTATACGCCGGGTAATAACAAAGTTAAAGTTTATTTATGGGCAAAAATTATTTTGGCACTTAAAATCATACTTTAAAATAACCTTAAAGATTAAATCCGCATACGCTTAGTCAGAGGTCTTTTCTATATGAAAATACAATGTAGGTATTTTTTGTACCTAATATGGATTCATAAGGAATTTTGTTTAACCGGCCTTTGAATTATTAAAAAACAAACGAATAACTTCTCAGGACACGTTAAAATGAAATATGATTTATACATACGGCCTTTTGAGCGGGGATTATGTGCGCACAATTTTTATTTCACATATTATTCGCAACTTTGTTAGAGCAGAGTAACTTAACAAAAATATGGCGTATAAAATCGCATAAAGAAAACAGTGTTTTTCAGAAATACAGTTGGGGGATAAAGGAAAGTTGTAAGGACGTCGTAACTCCGGACATAAAGCTTTTGAATGTAAAGAATCTATCGCGAGAGAATTGTTAATAAAGATATAGAGAGCAATGTATTACGGGACATTAGTGACGTTTTATGACTGCCATGATGGCCGATGTGATGAATGCACCCGTAGCTTCGGCAACAACGATTTCATATTATTTTGTTGCAATTTATCAAATTCATACGATGTTTTACGATTTTGGTAACATTGTAACAATAGAGAAACGCGGTGGATAATATAGTCGTTACATATACTTAGTAATAAATAGGAAATTAATTCCGTTTTTTGTGTGTAATAAAAAACTTAACCCTTTAGAGATCACATTTATCAAGGCTTAATCATATTGGAGAATTGCTTGCACTTACTCGATACAATATAATAAAAGGTCTTGCGTAACTTATCAGGTTTTTTGTCCTCGCCAAAAGTAATTACAAGTTCGATTTTGTATATTCAATTTTCATAACTAGGTGCTCATTTTAACGAAAAATATAATTTGAATATATAAGTAAGAATCAAAAATATATATATAAATTTTTATCGAAATGATTTTATGTTGATATTTTAAAGAATATTAATGCTTAATTATTATCATCACTAAGATCTTCCTTTAACATTCTAATTTGGTAAATATTATCCTTAAAAATACCTAAGTCATAACAGCTTCCATTCACTTTATTTAATCGTTCTCCGTGTTACATGAGACCGGATTCATATACCTACCTACTAAGTTGCGGCGGCAAATTAATTTCTTACGAATGCATGAAGAACATTCTTTGTTAAAACGTTTTTCATGTACATCTCAAGAGTTACCTAACATGCCCGAGCACATAACGTGGCTTCAGCAAAAAAAAATCAAAGTTAATGGATCGAACGGGAGGGCGGATGAAGCGAAGATTTATCTTTTTCAATATGGTGTGGGAACGTAACTCGGAGCGAGTCGGCGCATTCGTTTTGTGATTTCAAGTGGCTTTTATTTATGAAGATACGCTTCATTGGAACCATTTCTTGTGCGAAAACGTACAAAAGAATTAAAAACTTGTGCTCGTTTCACATTATATCTTGCTGAGTATTTAATACCTAGGTACTTGTAGTTCATATAGGAAAATTATGCATAGTATTACATTTTATGTATTTTTAAAAGTTAATAATCTACAGTCATCGCGGCTCAATGAACACTGTTTGACCGAAATCACAATTTAACCATTGACCTTAAACCCTAAATCGTTCAATCTCACGACCGTTATGCCACTCATTGCCGTCGTAAACTCATTAAGCCACATAACCGACCAATCGAGCTTTCCAATCATGAAATTAAAATTACGTCCCCTTTTATGGCCAGCCGTTACGAGCTGCGAAAAAAGGGGGCATAAATAAAAAAGGGAGAATAAATAACACACCTTCAAAGCTGCACGCGAAGCGAACCCGAGAACGTAGTCGTAAATTATTCGCTTATAGCCCCAACAACCGATCAATACCATTCATTAAGGAAAAATGTAGCTGCGTGCTCTCGTACCGTTCCAAGTCTTGAAATGTTTTGACGGAAACACTTCGATTAATCCAACTGTAAACTTGTCATAGCCTGTATTTGAAGAAAGGTTTATGAACTGGTATACCTATCATACTTTTTCTTATCTCTAATTTAGACAGAGAGGTCATCGGTTTGTCTTGTCGTGAATGATCGTGTATATTATGAAACCAAAATATGTCTTAAGTAAGAACAGGCTCTTTTAGACAGGTCTTTCTATCATCGCTGCCTATCGCTAAAACTAAAAATTAAAAGCTTAAAAACTAATTATATAATAGAGTCACACACTAATGAACAATCATCATCACGATGTGCCCGAATTCTACTAGTTTAGTCAATTTTACTGCCATACGGCATATTACCTACTTTTAATATCGGTTTTCCACACTTATTAATGACAACCTACCCCATTCACCACTCATAAAATATCCTCGCGAACAATGGCGTCTGAATTCGACGATATAAAGGTAGCTTTCGAATCTACATCGATTGCCGCTTCAACCGCACGGATTGAAATAATTACTTCCTGATAACATGATTGTTAGGCTCTAGATTATTGTACGTATACGGTACCTTCATGAAAATTGTATAGATGCAGAAGAGTCATTGTTGCAGTTGAGGTCTTAGTCAAGACTAAGGCTTTTTTTAAACTAAATGTATAATCTGAATTTCCATCAAGTGATCCATTCAATCTTTTAAAATTTATGTAAAAAATAAATATAAATATTAAGTAAGAATACTTTTTATATACATATAAATCAAATTGTATTTTAAAACAAAAACCAACAATGACAAAAATATCAATAAATTGTATTTCAGTTTGACAGTAAAATCTAATTTAGACGTCAAATATAAACACGTGAAAGTATATTGCGTTCACTGCTATAATTGGTCGAGTTGATGTGAGTTAGGAAAGGGCAGATGCCGTGCGTTCGGAACCCTTCATTCCTGGAGGGTGAAGCCCGGGCGGATCGATGGAGCTCCTCACAATGCGTGAATTTCAAACGGCGTCTAAGCTAGATGTTTTGGTCAAGAATTTAATAATTGTAAATGAAAAAACTCTCCTAGAAGTGGGATTATGATAAAATTTTCTAAATAATAGGATACTTGAATGTAAGTAGGTACCTACATTAAATAAAATGATATATTTTTACTACGGCTTTACTTATCATAGATGGGATATAAATGTTTGGGGATTCTTTTGACTTTAAATAATAATAAAAAGTATCAGACGAAACTAACAATGCTTTAATGACTTTATATACTCAGTGCCTTAATTCATCTATGAAATTGGTAGTATAAGTATTAGGTATTAAATACCGGCTTCTTGAGTAGTCCATAAAACCTTATTAGTATTTCGTATGTTATTTTTTCGAAAATCCGACAAACTGGCAACCGACTGAACTCACAATAAGGAATCAATCACTGACGCCTACGAAGGGCCACGATGCTCTGATGTCGAAACATTTCCAACCTTTCACATTCGATGTTGAAAAGTAAGAAAACGTAATTGCTATTGTCCTGCTGAAAATGGCGGTAAAGCAGGCATGTTGTTTCATTCTCTCTGAGACACAGGTTATTTATGAACAAATCAACCCATTCATTCTGTAGACGAAGCCGACTACGACGCGGCTGTAGATACCTACTTTAAATAATTTCCGAACGCGTGCATTCAGTAGAAATTAAACTCATTTGCATGTAAATCGAAATGACAAGACTATAAAGGTATGTTCAAAACAAAGGTCGTTGGCATTTCGGCGAGCTGGGAAGCCTTTTCAATGCAATTGTACCAATTAAGTCGAACAGTTGAAAGTGAAACTCACAAAACCGGGCGGCGTCGGCAGTTGCGAGCGTTTTTTCACTGTAGATTTACATATTTATTGGGGCACATTTTATGGAGGCAGCGGGAAAAAAACCTCCGCTCGTTTAATGGACAAAAAGGGTGGCTCGGTGTATATTTATTTTGTCGCATCCTTTTTTATGTTCCAAAGGACGTGGCTTGTGTATTTTTTCGGCACCAACTCGGCACATTTGGCGACGCACTTTGCATAAAAATATTGGATCGTAAAGTCTATTCCATTCCGCGGAATCAGGACGCATGTGTGGCAAGAAAAATATTGAAATCATGCTGAAATAACGTTTTATGGCTGTTGATATACGGCGAGGATTGAGATATGAATGAATGATGATGAGACTCCGCTATTAATATGTGATTTGTGCACACCTGCCTCATACTGTGCGGTGGTTTGTCTGGCCATTTATAATTCAAGATTATATTGAGTGTGGCAGCCCCACCACATGAATCACATGAATAAATTATAGTTGATTTAGATGGACAGCATCAGCAGTAAATAAACTGTATGTGCTTTATAACTACGTTAATAATTACTTGACTTTCAATGGGCTCTGTAATCAAGTTACGAGAAATCTTAGTGCAAATCGAGTATCTCTTTTGAATATAGTACCTACTTTCTTTTAAAGCTACATAATTTTCTTTCTTAAAGCTTGATACATTTTTCTTGAACACATACACATTCTGGGTCTGGTAATATATTTTTTGTTAATAACACACACATAATGTTACCTTATTGGTTGGCCACAAAGAGAATAACGACAAACTGGAGTCACTGTAGTTGTTTTTACAGCATACATACCTAAGTATATATACCTATTGTGATTGCTTTCTGGGCGAATACTAATATGACAACATGTTACCCCCATATATTATTAATGCAAATGACAATATCCCTAAGAACTGGTTTCATGTTAATAGTAGGTAGGTGGGTACACCCTTGGAGGCTTCTTATCCAATACACAGACCCTCGCGTAAATTAATACCTCTGCTTCATAAATTACACATTCACATTAAGAACAGCACCTTAATCTGTAACATCGGGCATCATAACTCCTCGTAATGGGACGCAGTAAGAAATCGAAGGAGGTACCAAAATGAAACCAAGGACGTGGTTAAAAAAATATTTTAATTGAAGACTACTATAACCGCAACTAAAAAAAAACAAAAACAAAATTAAATTAATTCTTATATCAATTATAAATTTTAACGTAGATAAAAGTTGGTAACAACTCTTATTTATATATAATACTTAACTAATCAATACCTATTTATAAAAGATTGCATAACATAAACTGTAACAGAAAAAAATATTATTATATAGGTACTTAGTTGCTGTTCGAATGATCCTTTTGAATTTTTTGAAATAAATATACCTTAATAAGTATAAAAAATCAGCCACCATATTAGATAGATGTAGCTTTAAAATTACACTACTTTATACAATAATTATCTTTATTTTACAATTCTTTATACAACTAAACTAGTCATAAACTTAACATTTTAAATTATGATTATTATTTTAAACTATAATAGTTACATTACATATATAGTACATTACGAAATAAGACCCATAGTTATTTCCATCATCAAAATACCTCCCTGTCCAAATTGTAGGCAGTCGTTAACGTATTTTGTTTTAGTCTTTGTTATTAAAATTATTTACTCGTATTTTATTATGGCTCGGAGGATGGTATCGGTTTCATCGCTAATTTATGCCTTACATGTACGATATGCCTTGCTTTTTATTGTTTTGATACTTGGGTGGGCTGAAATGCTGAAAATTGTACATTGACAGTACCTACGCTTTTTAATAATGGACAAACAAAACTTTAACTATATAAATTGGGCAATTTTGTAATAAAATATTTACGTCCACATAACAAAAATGGGCAATCAAAGAGATATTGAGATGTGCTGTGGTCGGAATAGACTACACACACGCCTGTATCCCCAAAAGGCAGGCGTTTTGGTAGCCATTTTTCCATGATACCTTATAGATAAACGTAAATAATAGTTATGATTACCGAATAACATACAATCTTGTCAAATCCGTAAATATTTTCGTTTAATTTTTTAAAAGTTTGGCAGCACACTCATAAAGTCTAATAAATCGTCTTTTTTCCGTATCGTCATATCTACGTATGTTTTTTTAATATAACCCAACAAGGTCTGCTATCATCACATTATATATTCTTCATGTAGGTACAATTAACTTGTTTAATGTGTTTGCTTGTAAGCAATTAAAAATATTTAATAACTGATTCACAACATTTTGAAACTCTTTACTTTACCCATATTCGGTGAAAATATGTAAAATTCATCAAATTAAAATTTATTTAAAGCTCAAGTAACACATTAAGTTCTTTTTACATCTACTATTTCTTATATTTAATTTATTACACTGAACATGGTTTTATTCAAACACCTTTTATTTTGTAAACTACCTGAAAACAGGTTCGCCCACAATAAAAAATATTCTATTGGCGAACTTCCATATCAAGTTATAGTAATTACATCCGAAATGCTTTTTGTAAATATTTTTAATGTATCCTAGACAAAAAAAAGTTATAAAATAGATGTTGTAGTATGAGTAAGTTTTAACTATAACATATCTATTCGGTTTCTGTGCCAATACAATAACATTTACCTACACGCTAACTATAGGTATAATGTAAAACCCTAACTCTTGTTTAAATCGAGCTTGAACTCTATCAGACCAGTGACTTACATACACGACGTAGAGCAGAAACTTTATTATTGCATTTTTTTCCAACATAATTATAAAAGATTATCAGGTCATCATAACCTGCAAATTGAAGTCATAATCGCTACTCGCCAGTCGATACTTTAAGGTGCCCGTGCGGTTAATTTACTTTACTCTCGTGTTTTTTTTATTTTCACACTTTCTATTGCCAAACGATCGATATTGGTTGAGGGTAACTACTTGCCATTAGGAGCGTCGCTTTACTCAACATATGTGACAAAAATTTGTCACTTTTTTCCACAATGACTAATGTTCTTACAACACCACTTAGACATCGGGTGAGGAATGTAGATCGGTTACAGTGTGTGGTAGCATTTTGTTCGTCCTTCACCGTTAATCTCAAACATTTATACCGGCAATATAGCCGCGGCGGACGATGCCACTTCGGGAATGCACCCACTAAATCATCAGCCGAGCAGTAAACCAGTTCTTTAGTGCTTCACGTGAGAGCAGGGTTGGCTCGTGGCGTTTGTAGTATTTAAAAAAAAATTAACTTTATGTATTTATTTTTATTCTGAAGAGATTAGCAAAAGAATGTAGGCAGTAAATTTTTGTTTAAATTAAACAAAGAATGCGGTTAACAATTAATATAATATTTACCATTATATAATGTGTAGTAACACTAGTCATGATGCAGTTTGTTACTTGACATTGGCTTTTAGTCTCAAGGAACCCGGACTCAAAATAAATATAGCACAAAGACAATAGACAACCCTATCCATTTATACTCTCTATACACTATACGACAATATTGTTGGTAGTAAACCTGCAGTACTATGGCCTATCCGACACACCGTATCATCTAAAATGTTGAGACCAACCTTGTTTCTTAGATATGACAGTGGACACAAAGAGTGCGAACGCTTATACAGATATACAACCATGATTTGTAAGCTATCGGCCGTCGTAAAAATGTCTAGAGACAGTCTGCTAGTTTTATTGCCGTTATAGAAATTCTGAAGCTAACTATTGGCTTTGTTTGCATACTTTATAGTAAATTTATTGTACGCAGCCGATAAGATTAAAAATTATTCATTATCTTGTTCGCGAATGCATACTAATGAACGGTAAGGCTATTTTTCTATTAAGTCCTGCGTACTGATAGTTAAAAACTTGACTGTTTTTGTTTTTTTTTTTAAATGAAATAAATTAACTATGTACAAAACAATAAAAAAAATCTCTTAATTTTTTTATTGGGAGTCTGACGAAAATTTGATTACCTATATCAAACCCCGTACACAACAAAAACATTGATAACGGTATTTTAATTGATGCAAACTTCAATACTGTTTAGGCAATATTCATCATAAAATACAAGAGTCATGCCAGATTGATCAACTACAAATAATGCTCTTAGTCATTACTTTATGTAGTTAAGTATTGCGACTTTAAGTTTTTCTTGACTATTAAAGTTAAATAAAACATATTATTATTGTAATTCACGTTAAAAACTTGTAATAAGTGAAAACTAGATTAAGATAAGAATTAAAATATAGCCTTAACAAAACATACATTATTCTACCATCACTCATTCCAAGTATTAAGTTCAAGTTTCATGAATATAAAATAGGAGTACCGGTCGTCAGTACCTACCTACTCAGCAAGATTAAAATCCAAGAATACCTGCGTGTTCATTAATCAGCGGATTAGATTTTCGAATTATTTACGAGCGAATCGAAAACGTACGGAATTTAATTTCATTAGGGGATTTTAGTGGCACCATGTTGTCACCCGCTGTGCCGGGGCAGGCAGAGCGGCGTATTTCATCCAGCTGTCAAGCGTCCACCAATCAGGAGCGAGCATCGAGCGCGCGTTCCAACTTTAAAATGGTGGAGATAATTTCATTGTATATTATTTGTGACAGGTCGTTATTTGGCTTTTTTATCGTGTATTCAATATTTCCAAAAATATCACCGATACTTACGCGTCGGATTTACGCTTCGGTGAAGCGATACCGTATAAATTACCAAACTAAACTACAAATATAGGTTGCTATGTGCGTACATAAAGATTGCCGTTCTATATTTCCCGGGTAAAGTCAACTACTAAAAACTTCCATAAAACAACAATTTCAAACGGGCCATTTCGCACGGGAAAAACAGCATCCCGCCTGGGGGGTGAGGTGGCACGCGGCGGGTGTGGGGCGGGGGCGGGGGAGGCGAGGCAGGGTCCAAAGTGAAGCCTGCTGGTTTATGTCGCGGAATTACGACTTAGACATTTCAAACAATAACTCCCCCCATAAATACGGGCCGATTCCTTCACGCGTCATAGCGCAGATTGTTTTTCCGCTACCCAAACAAATTTCATGTAGGTATTATGCCGCGGTACTATTCCGGTTTCAATATTATTAGATTACTATATTTTTTGTTTCGGTTTTTTTCTGACACCTAATCAACAAACGTGTATTGTTGAGTAATGTATCATTATATGTTAATGTTTACCAAATTTCATGGTGTAAAACTATACTTCATTATTTACTTTAAAGATGTATTTACAACTCCCCTTTCAGCTAAAGAAAATTATTTAACAATTCACAATTTAATTCACTAATCCCCACCCGTAGCATGATTAAATACGGCCAAATCTAGAGAAAGCCTTAGGCCTATAAGAGCGGGCATTATTTTTATAATGAAAATATAAGGACGAATAGTTACGAGTGAATGTATAAAACCTTTGATTAAAATCGCATAAACTCGCTCACATTCCACAGATTTACAATATATTTCACATTATCGCAATGGAATGTTATTACCAAATCCTATAGTAAAAACGTAAGGCGTACCTACCTACTCAGTTTTCGGCACACGCCCGACCACTCGGGCCGAGCGCGCTTCTAATCTAGAAAACCTAATAAAACACGCCGTAATAAAACGCCACGTTTTCACGTAACCCGTAAAAATATGATAACATTTACGTGCGTTAGGTACCCGCCTCGGTCCCAAATATCCCAATGGGATTTTTTTAGATTAAAAAGCAAGGTCGATGTACCAACGATGTTTTAAACAACGTTTGTACTAATTAGGAAAGTTTTTAAACAAAGAATTTTAATGCGCGGCTAATAAAATATATTTTGAGCATTATACGCGCCGTCGTAATATTTATACCTACCGTCGAAGAAACTATTCAGTATGTTGTATGGTAATGAGTTATAATATTTTTTTTAAATAATATTAATAAAATATAATTTTTTGAATAGAAACGTGGAGTATTGTTTTTTCCTTAGATACCTACATTTATTTAGAGATCTAATATGAAAGTGATTTAAAGGAATCTTAAAAATTGCCCAATATTAAAAATAATATGTAATTATTCGAAGTTTTACATATTAACATAAGTCCAAAAATAAAAAACTACATACATACATAAACTCACGCCTGTATTCCCCGAAGGGGTAGGCAGAGGTGCATTTCTGCACCCACATTTCGCCAAGTAGGTATGTATCAATCCCACGTAATAGGGGGCGAGCCTATTGCCGTATTTCGGGCACATTTCCAGACTCCGTGCTGTTACCGAGAATTTCCTAATGGAAAAACCCAATAACACATAAATAAAAAACTAAATTTATAATAGGTAGGTATGTATTATTTAAAAAAAGATATATTTTTATCTAATTGTGTCTTTTTTGTTAAAGATGTATTCTGAAAAGTCACGAGCCAAACTAATCATTTGTGTGGTAGGTACAACTTATTTAGTCATACATGTTTATAAAAAAGTAACTGGCCGTATCAGTCTGCTTTATTGTATTTCCTTGTTTTGTTCATTTTTTAAGCACTTGTATAGGCATATATTTTTTTGTTTTCATAATCTGTGTAGCATATTGTTCGCACGCAGTTTATAATAGTTCGCGCTAATATAGCGTGTCATATGGAAATAATCGGCTTTATTTGACGACATAACACCCAGTTAACACGTTTGCGTAGGTTTAAACCTTATACGGACTGTGTAATAAAATCGTATAGAAATGAACAATAATTCAACGTGAACCGTAATTCGGAAAAGTATTATAAAACACGTTAATTATCATTTTGTGTGTAAATATATAGGGAAACATAATTACACCTGTACGAAATACGAAAAAAAATGTCACTTTCATTAAAAATAATAGTGATTATACAATTAGCGTAATCTTTACTCTACATTTCACTATTTAACGATATAAAAATAATATTTTTGTGAAATTTCGATAGAATTTATGGGTGCGAACATAAAATTTTCACATGCGCTCCTATCCACCGCCAGCAGTCGCCTAGACGCCCCTCCATAAAGGTGGATTAATACAGGCGAAAGCCCAACTTACTTAATAAATATAAAAGCCTTCTCCGCCCGCGCTCGTAAACCGCCCACTGTGCTCCTTCAAGATAACTTATACCATCACCAGGGTAACGTGACCTCCGGTTTTCATTACCAGTCCTGGCTTTAGCTGAAAACGATCAAATCCGGCGGTTCTTCGTTAGATGGTTTTGCAATTATCAGCTCTATGTAGATTGCGCGCCGCTTGCTTTCTCCAGATAAGGATTTTATGAGGGAATGGAAGAAAGGATAATGTTCTTGTTTGATGTAAGGACGACGTCGTTGGACACGTTCCGCTTCAGCTGTAAACATAGATAAGGTTTCAGCTTTCAATTCTGTCTGTTAATTTTGTTTTTGGTTTATAGAAATGGGTAAGAAATGTAAAAATGTACCTATATCATTGCGAACCGTTGGTTACGAAGCGCGACCTTTATACCTTTTTGAACCCATATGGGTTTAAAAATGACATATGCTCCCGGTATTGAGTTACTCTACGATTACAAGCGATTGAGCTACTTTACAATGAGCCTTTACTAATCCTTGGTAAGTAGGTAGTTAACCTTCACGTAAACGGAAATTCTTTATGGAAAACGGTACATAGGTACGTTACATCCAGATGTATTACTTATGTTCAAATAAAAATACTGGTACCTACATGTTAAAAATACCAAAAAAAAAATGTTACTGGGTACACTAGCTTGCCTTGAAATCTGACTCAACAAAATGAGTCACCAAAACGGGTTTTCTTCCACGTATATTGCTATCCAAACGAAACCCAGCCTCCATGGTCGTTCGAAATCCCTTCGTCACTATTAAGGCTGCACTTAAAGTCATATTTTGTAGTGATTAATTAATTGCTGCCATTTATACGGAAACAGCAATACGACCACACTGTTATCAAATGCTAATTACAGTTCAGTTTAGATAGAATGCCAACAACCGAGTAACAATTACGATTATCTTACACCAATCGAAAAAAATATACCAAACTGCTCAAAACCGGATGAGACCACAACGCGATTCATTATTAACCACTGCTAGTTTTACTCTTTATGACCCAAAACAAAATATTGACAAATATGTAGATCAGAGTGGCCTTAGCCCAAGTATGATTCGCTAAAACGCTAACACGTCAAATTCTATTAAATTGACATAGTATAGGAAAATTACGTGATCATTTTTGTTATTATATTTTTTCCATTTTTACTAGTGAAGTTTCAAATGTCGAATATTTTTTTATCTAAGTCCCCTGCTAATAGACAACGTGTTTTTTTTACCAATTCGATTCATTGATATTCAAGCCATATTCATAATATACTCGTACCTATACGTATATTTGTTATACTATATTCGCAACTCGCAACTTCATACATGACGTCAGCCGTGCCCTTGAATCTCATGGGGATAAATCCTACGCAGTTATAGTAGAATTGAAACGTGTGTAGTAAATACGCGTTTAAAGCTTATTTCTGTCAATAAAATTGTACAATTAAGTCGTTTGAAACGTTGAAATATTTTGATGGACACAATAATGTTATAATGTTTTTGATTTCTGATACATGCACAGTAAGATGTCCTTCAACACGTGTGTATATTATATTTTATTTAGGTATATACTTAATACTTTAATTTACGGAAGATTAATTCATAGGTACCTGGTAGGTACTTAGATAGGTATGTGTAGGTACAATGCACATTCATTATTCTAAAGTTTGAATGTGTTTAATGTTTATTCTCCCTATATATAATAACAAGACGTTATTATGAAATTATTAATTAGCAAAGCTAAATTAAAATATACCTATAAACCATCACTTACTAACAAAAATGAAAATCTATAATTTAACGTTAATAATGCGTAAAGCCAATTAAAAGATTGATAAAAAGGCCGATCGGATCGAAACAACTTGACGGAACATGCTAACGATCACAAAGATCTTGTTAAAATTCTTTTAAATCAACCCACGTGCCCATGTTGCTAGCGGAGATGTAATGGGATGCTGTAAAATTAGCCGTGTTAACGCTACACTGCGACCGATTAGCGTCAATGCTTTAATTAATCCTACGAAATTATAATTGTGTGGAGTGGATTTAAATTCGTCAGTGCTATTCAACCTCACCTATTTGGTACCTTAACTAGGCTGTAAAAGTTTGAAAATGGAATGTATTGATACTTTTTTATGAATACTTTTTTGTTTGATCATTGCAACAACAAACCATTAAACGGCGACGTTTATTTTAATACATTGAAAGTTTTGAGAAACTGAAAATATATATATTTTTTGTCTTAGATAGTCTGAAATTAATCATAATACTAAAAAAACATGGAAGCTGTGTTTTATGAAGATATCTATAGAAACCACCAGATGATAAAGGGGCTCACTAAAAGCCCTAACTTTTGTCATGACCTCTTTGCTTTATCCTTATATATTTTAAATAAATATTTACTTGGACTTGCATTTTGAAATTTTAAAAATTGCTGTTGAATACATTTTTAATTTTATTTAAATCAAACTAAGAACCACAAAGTTTTGTATTTCATTTGTAAATTTAAAAGGGTTTTCTTGTACTTGAGCAATATATTTTTCGTAGATGCATTTCTCGTAAGATCTGAGCTAATAAAATTAATCTTATTCCGCAGTGCACTGACATGGCCGGTCGCGGCGAGTTGGCAAGCCCCGCAAGTCGCACACCAAACAAAGTTGCATGTAATTTATGGCCAGCCAGTTTATGGGCTATGGGCCAAGTTCGCACATGCGCCGCCTTGCGCAGAACCGACTTGTATAGAACTCATAAATATCTCCTAACCCTCTCCAAGGATCAGGTAAGTTCATACCTTAGCTCGTCTTCACTTTTATGCATTTATTTTTAACAAGAAAATCCAAGAAAAAATAAGTACTAATTTGATAATTTTAAGTGGACTAATTGTCAAAAGAAATAATTTCATAAAACTGCTATTCGTTAACTTGCTATTAGATTTAGTAGGTATAGTAGTATGACTATTACGAAGCAGTAAACTATTGACACTGGTATAAAACAATTTGATCTTAAAACATAACAATTATTTCAATTAATAAAACTCTTTACGCCTACTTAAAGCAACTTAGTAGTAGTAGAGAAATCACCATAAAAATAACACTTAATTTCAGCTCGCAATTACGACGCCATTAAAGGGCGGGCTGCCTGAGGCCCGACACCGACGCTACATTACCTATACACCACACACATACTAACTAGCCCATACGTTCTACACTTAAGCCGACGGCGTCGTAAAACAAGGAATACATTTACACGCGCAAAAGTGAAAAAATAAAACGCTTTTCTTGTGGCTTGTAAAGTGCCTATTCATTACACTGTATGGTTCTAACTTTAAAAATTGATTAGAAATCTTTTTTTAGAAAGAGCTTTTAATGAATTCTCATAAATTATGAAAGGAGGTTTATACTTCATACAATAGCTAAGAATATATTAAACGTATAATGGTAAATTCGAGTCCACGGAATCTATTTGAATAATTCGTTTTTGAAACTTGAGAGTTAAACAAGCCTAAAATAAAAAGGTATTTGATAAGATTGATAATCGTTAAGGAATATGTGAAAAATGAATCGAATTTATATATATTATTTCTTGTTATGCTCGGTAATACTCCTATCTGAATCTTTAATTTATCACGTTAGCACATTACAAGTCAATAAAAAATTAAGTATAATTTGGTTATTGCTACCGAAATGATATACATATACATACACTGGTTACTGTACTATAATAAAACATATTAACATGGTGTCAAATTATACTACTATGTACAATATTACCTGCATACGTACTAAGAAACGGTTACTAAGCTGAAGTGAGTGCTGGACCGTAAGAGCACAGAGGAGAGAAAAGCGGCACAAAGAAATCAACTACAATTACCTGCCTTATAATAAGGCGGTATAACCTAGTTGGCAGGAATGCAAATAACTTCATTCATGACAGTATAGAGACGAGAAAGTAGACCTGCATTGAAATTATGTAGATTGATATTGATACATTAAGGATCATACTATATAACAGCATTATCTCATACCTAAGCATGACTTCCGAGCACGGACCTTCTTTACGTTTAACACCGTAATTGAGCTAATCTAAGGCTGTAATACTTGACATACATGATAATTTTTTGCATAAATCTCAAAGTTATACACATAACTTTTACCGTCAAATAAGCTACAACTTTTTAATAACCTATTCATTTAAAAACTACAGAATAGAATCCCGCAGTTCCATGATGAAACACATCTAATTACGAACTGAAATAAAAGAATAAAAAACAATAGTGGTGAGATATAAAAAGATGTACATATGTTTATACGTGTGCGTCAAACATCTGTCGGGTTCCTCTCCCACAATAAACGGATTGTCACACATTCGAAAACAAAGTGTGAACGCACGCTCGTTTCTGGTACAATAAATCTAAGAATCTTTTGATACAAACGCGGGTTGTGGGTGTATAAATTATAAATAGTATATATACTTCTGAAAATAAATTAGGTACATAATTTAAAAGGAAACGAGTAAAGTATAGTACCTACATATTTTTTTAACATTTTTGTATTATAGTATATTATAATAGACCATTATCCATTATATAGGTACTTTATTCATAACATAATATTTCATACATTGCCTGGAAGCCCAAGGTATTCTATACATTGCCTAGGTATTGTATAATAATAGCTGCCTGTCCAACAAATAAAACCCCTTGTCTCGTACTATGACGTGGTGTGAATCAGTGGCGGTACTTCCATAGAAGCCCAAAAGCCCTGCTTGCCTTACAAAATTGCGAATAATAATCGTTAAGCTTTAAGTCTTTATTTGACAAAAGCTATTTCACATCTAAAAGAGAATATCCTGACCCCACTATCATCATCATTATCAAGATCATCAGCCGAAAGACGTCCACTGCTGGACCCCACAATAAACAATTATAAACTAGGCATAACACAATTAACGTGTAACGCTTTTGGACTTCTGTGAAAGTACCGCCACTGATGTGAATATGTCACTGTATGAGTATACTTTTAAATTGTACTGCGTTATTGATCCCACGATGTGGGTAAATCGGGAAAATTTCTAGTATTTTTTAATTAGAAAATTAGTATCCTCTGTGCCTTTAAGTGCTCGTAGAAGGGCGCCTACAAGATAGTCTGACGCAGTGAGGGAGGTGGTGGGAGGCAGCATGCACCTTGCGGTTCACTCCACCTATCACCGCACCCAATAGAAACTGATCCTGCGTGGTCGCGATCCTCAGCAGTGAGGGAACGAGGAAGAAGAAGAATGCCTTTAAATATACCATCATGACAATTATAGGCTAAAAGAAAACGTAAATAGTAGTAAATACTAATAAAAACTTGTTTAGGTAGGTACATCATTAATAAGCCCGCATAGTCCTAAACATTACTAAGATAACACATATATACGCGTCTTAATCACTCCAAGTAATTAAACACACGTGTCACTTTAATGTATATGAGCTTTGTAATAATTAATGCCAGTTATAATCAATTTGAAGGTAGTTTTACGATACGCAATATTACGAAACGGAAGCTCTTACGCAGTCATTCATTAAAATTTTGAATATGATGAGAATATTATTTACTGCTTCGTGGTCTCGCGGCACTTAGAGGACATTAGCAACACATAGAATTAAAAAATCCTATTAAATAGTATTGTAATAAGTAGATATAAGAAACTGGGATTCAAAAAAATATTATGGCAATAATTTTAAGCATTTTTTAAAGCGATTGTTGTTAATAGCAATAATTGTTATGAAATAGTTTTCAAAATCTAGAGCACTTTCTAAATTATTAAGGTTATGTTGAATTGATACGTAAAGAAACCACTTAGGTAAATGGAAAAAATATACCTAGTAAATGATCTTAGTTACGAATGCCTTAAAAAATACACAACTAAATTAAATTCTGCTCAGAATTCCGAGCGTCAATTACCCACGATTGATTTACAACACTCTTCCTCTATTTAAATTTAATTACGCAAATCATAAAACAATAAGAATTTAATTAAATCATCTCAATAGACTAATTTAATACTTTACTTAGATATAATGAGTAAATTATATATGAAGCATCGAAATCGACTTTGAACGTTATAAATAAGTCGTACATATTTATGAGACGTCTGTAGTGTACAAATCCACGGAGGAAATTGATTAAAAACGTGCCCGAGCATTTAAAAAAGAGCAAATGTGATTGGGGTGCCGCCATAGCAGGGCTTCGCAATAATGTACGCCGTAGATAAATTTACTTAGGCTGGCCAGAGTCGGATTAACTCAACAATAAATTCGCCAAACGAGCACACTTCTCATGTTGGGTACAAATATCTATACAGTCTTAGTCAGATTAAATAATACAAATTTATTTCTATTGCATTTTAGAAAATTGGTTTGGATATGTGAACTTTTCATTTTTGAAAATAACACGGTATTAGTCTGTTTTAGATTACAAAATTGTAACAACATGTAAATAAAAATAAAAAAAATCTCTATTTATCAATTATATTTAGAGTAATACCCTAGTATATGACGTTTCGTAGGGTGACTTTTTGATTTCAATTATTATATAAATGAAAAAATCCTTTTTTACCGTATGGAATATAGAAGGAATTATGAAATCAGAAATGTGTATATAAGGTTTTTTTTACATAATTTTAGAAAGTTTGCAAGGGTATAATACCGCTCTGAGACTGTCTCAAGTCCGGAATGCATTAGCCGAACCGTTTCACATCAAATGAATCACACGACAACCATTAGCGTAATTGGAAATTAGGGACATTTATATAGGAACACATAAGAAAATAAAACAAGTCCAACCGTAAGAATTCTCAGTCTTAATTGACAGGTTGTTAAAGAGTCAGAACTTTCCATTGAGTATTTCCGGATACTCTCAGGAACAAATAAAAATAAGGCCCAACTACAATTCTGACTCGCAAGAAAGATTGCTACTGATCTATCAACTATTTTGTCATAGATGTAGGTATTATTTAAATCTCTCTCATACCTACGTGCATAAATTTTAGCCAGTATTAAAATTTGTACACAGATAACGAATCCTATTGCAATAAATAAATGTACGTTAAATTAACACGTAAAAAGGATTGTGTATCAAGAAATGAAAGTTGATTATCTCCTTATTCCTGTTCACCATTAAAGATACATAGGCTCCAGTTAACTGTTTCCTTTCATTATATAAAGCCTTTATTCAGCACGCAACATACATTTCCTTTCAAAATGGAATTGCTAATCTCGCATATATCTAGAATGAGATAGCAGAGGAATGCACCCCTTAATGCGATCAAATAACGCAAAGTAACGGTCTCGATAACGAGGGCAATAAACTTTCGTCAAGTCGACCTGCAGGAAATTTCACTTGAGTGCCTTTTCTGAGGGGCGTTAACACGACTCGTGGATATCGTATAGTGTGACGTTTTCAATTTCATAAAACTCTTTTATTATGATTTTTCTATTTTGAAATTGATACTGGCAATTACGCCTGAAGTATTGCGTATCTACAGTAAAATTTGTGATAAAAAATAATTTTACATATTTATATACAGTCGCATATACCCTTTTTTCACATTACCTTACAAGTTCTTTGAATAGAAACGAGATACTAGTCAGTGTCATTAACAAAATGAATGTCAGATATTATGAATATGTATTAATATCACAACCGTACATAAGTTATTAATCCTGCTACAAAATTATTATACTAAATCTTCATACAAATAATAAACGGGAATATGATGTATGACAACAGGACAACGGTTGGATAGAGTATAGACTTTTTTTTTCTTTTTTTATACTGGCACGGCAAAGTGACCCAATTGCACCTGATGGTAAGTGTAATGGAGTCCAGAAAAAGTGCCGACCAGCGAGAGATGATGATCTCCCGTTGGTCGACGCAATCATGCCGGCCGAAAAGGTTCATTCCCACTAGTTCTACTAAACAGTTCTACCGTAGAACTAGTGGGAATTTTATTTCCCACTAGTTCTACTTTTAAATGTACTACCGAATAGTGGAACTAGTGGGAACATTTTTTCTCAGTAGTCCTACTACATTTTATATTAGAAAAAAAAATGCTAAATACTATTTTTTACACAATATTTAATAAACAAAACAATAATAAAAATTATATACATTATTTTAGTCTTCATTAATTAAACTAAAACAAATTGGTAAAATTATAATAATGAGTGAAAATAAAACTTCTTATTAATAAATGAATAAAAAAAACAATGGCCATGTAAGTAATAATAATTAAATTTTATGAGGGTAGATAGAAAAATGCAACGTCCATAATACAGTCTGTTAGGTAATAATAATAATAATGTGTGGAAAACCTATCAAAATTATTTTGAACACTACGGGATGAAAAAAAATATCATTAAAATGTGATGTAGGTATATACGGTGAGCGTCACCGCACAAACAATAGTGTAGAAGGATGGCACCACAAAATAAATAATAAAATAAACAAAAACGAAGGAAATTTGTTACGAGTATTGCACATTTTATATGATGACTCATTACTATCATTATTACGTAGTCATAAGCAACAAATTTTTCCTTCGACTTCACAATTAAAAAGACGCAAAATTCAATATATTGATGCAGATGATTTTATTACAAATGCCCAGATGCAATTAACATCCGGCGATATCAGTGTTGGGCATTTCCTGGAAAAGTTAAGATAAAAAAGTGTGAGTAAGTTAAGTGGTCAACACCGCCCATGGACACCCACAATACCAGAGGAATCATCGGTGTGTTGCCGGCCTTTAAGGAAAATGTAGGCTCTTTTCTTGAAGGTCCCTAAGTCATATTCATTCGGAAATACCGCTGAGGAAATTTGATTCCACAAAGATGTTGTGCGAGGAAGGAAACACCGTTTAAGCCGCACTGTTGAGGAACGCCATTCATTCAGATGGTAGGGATGGAACTTCAATTTCTGGCGTGTGGTGCGGTAGTGAAATTCAGCAGCAGGCATTAACCCGAAAAGTTCATCAGAGTACTCCCCATGGTAAATGCGATAAAGGATACATAGAGACGCAACGTCTCTTCGCAATGCTAGGGGGCAATTTTGTCCGAAAGGATCTGGTTATCGATGATTCGAGCAACAAGATTTATATTTTAAACGATCTTGATTTACTACGATGTTGATTTTGTTGTTATAGGTAGTGATTAAGTGTTTGTATATCGAGAAAATAATATTACAATAAAACAGAAATTTTCACAGATTTTAATTTTTCCAATTTGTTTTAGTTTAATTAATGAAGACTAAAATAAATGTTATATATAATTTTTATTATTGTTTTGTTTATTAAATATTGTGTAAAAAATAGTATTTAGCATTTTTTTTCTAATATAAAATGTAGTAGGACTACTGAGAAAAAATGTTCCCACTAGTTCCACTATTCGGTAGTACATTTAAAAGTAGAACTGTTTAGTAGAACTAGTGGGAATGAACCGCCGAAAACCTCTTCACCTATCTTGTGAAGAAGTTTGGGGGACTAATACCATGGTGAACAAAGGACCGACCGCGAGAAACCGGCCAAAAAATGCCGGCACGGTCATCCTTTCACCATGATTGAAGCCCCCCCGAAAACCGGCTATACACTGGCTGATCCCGGAACGCGGCACACTTGCATGTGCCACTATGGCGGGTTTTACGCCCTGTGGTCGCTATCCGGGCGGATACGAATATCCTACCACCAGCTAATAAATAATGATTAAGATGTCTCGCCAGACAATACTCTATTAAGAGAAAACTGAACTTTCCATTTATAACATTTTTATACATGCTACTGGTATTGTACGGTACTTGTTTTTGTTTCATTTTTAAAATTAAATTATTTTAAATAATTTTAAATGTTGTGAATCCCCATTTCAGTAAACGAATACGGTCTTCAGATGAATAATCTCCTTGTTTCTCAATTTCAGGTCGATTACAACGCTACGAGAAGACGACTCGCCAAAAAGGACCACCAATTGTTTTCCAAGATTCGACAATAGATCGAAGTTACCCTCCTTTGTTATACATTCAACCCAAGCGCCTGTTTAATTCCTTTTGCACCCCTAAATTTCCGTCTCTCTCGCACGAATAGTTTTTATATTCTGTGTCCCCCTCTGTTTCATAAACATGGCGGATGCTGTATTCTGAATGCGCGAACCCAAGGGAGGGCATCGCAGGATATCCGGAGGGTGAGATTGGGGTGGCCTGCGCAGTTTGACTCAAATGAATCGGATTTTAGGACAAAGAGGAAGGATCGATTATGTGGAAACGGCGCATTTTGTGCTCCCCATTTTAAAATTGCAAGTCTTAAATGTACTCGTACATACCTACTTAGATTATACGATCCACATTTATGAAAGCAGTTAAATATTTGCTCAAGTGAGGCAACTTTTATAAAAGATACCTACCTTCTCTGGATAAATCGTGTTACAAGATTTTTATATACATGACAGCCCCATGGCGCAGTTGGCTAGACACCAGCTTGCGAAACGAGAGGCCGCGGGTTCGATCCCCGCACCGAGACAAATGTTTGTGTGATCGACAAATGTTTGTTTCGGGTCTGGGTGTTTGTGAGAACGAAAAGTCTCTCGTAGTTTCTGATATCCATGACACAGGACTTGTATCCTAGTGCGGGGTCAGAACTATGTATGTGACTGTTGGGTGCATTTAATTTAATTTAATATAAAAAAAAACTATAAACTTATAAATTAAATATACCTATATAATATATTATGTGTGTTTATAGATAATAAACTCCAGAGTCCTCGAAACCGACGTGCATGCATGAAAAAGATAATGTCAGTTGAGGAACCAAAATAAGTGTGATTGGACCGTAGAATTTGGCTCTATAGTCTCTACCTACCCGAATGAGAGACAGGCGTGAGTTTATGTATGTATATTAAAAATGATAGTTACAAAACAGCTCATATTTCATAAATACATGGCGTTTACTCTACATAAATACTGTATGAATTAAAGTTAAAATGTGTAAAACAAATATGTATAAGAACCTTTATACATATCTTTTAAGTTTACATCCGAGAGAGAGCTTTACTTAGCTACGGACACAACCCGCATTTCCTATCCCATTAATTCGTTGATTAGCAAGCACTAGAGGGGATTTAACGATAACATTCAGTGTAATTATACGTCTACAGTAGCTCGTGGGGTTATGGCGCGGTTAATGGGCGGCCGGTAATGGATCTTGCCAAGTAAATGCTTCAGCATATTGCGACGAAGTTTCAAACTTATACAAAACTAAATCATCAATCTTGACATTAATCAACGGGTTTGTGGAACGTCGGGTTTTAATTAAATTGTGCTGTAACTTATATAGGTACCTCTATTTAATTTCATTTTCATTAGCTATTAAAGTACCTACGTGACTTAAGGCTTTAAGTCCGCGGACTGTACAGATATAAAATCGACGACACGTGTTGGAATTCTGGCAAATGACTGTATAAATTATGTGTATATTCTTATAGAATAATTCCACACTCTGATGGCAGAGTAACAACGTGAGAAAACCTACATGCGCTCATACTACTTACAAGTGAAGTCCGAGCATAGTAAAAAGATAGGTATATGGGCTGATAATGATGCTGATGGTAAACCATCTTGCTCAATATGAGATATGTGTTGTATTCTATAAACTGCAGACTTGTTCCGCACATCAAAATAAATTTTGTTAGGATTTGAGATTCATTGTTATGATTCAAATCTAGTTCTGTAATATGCCGAAACATCTATTTCACAGCCCCGTGGCGCAGTCGGCATTACACCAGCTTGCGAAACGAGAGGCCGCGGGTTCGATCCCCGCTCCGAGACACATGTTTGTGTGATCCACAAAAATTTGTTTCGGATCTGGGTGTTTGTGAGACCGAAAAGTCTCTCGTATTTCTGATACCCACGGCACAGGACTTGTATCCTAGTGTGCGGTCCGAACTATGTATGTGACTGCTGGGTGAATTTATTTATAATAAATAATAACTTCTGACTCGCACGACGCAAGATTTATAATTTAAATTATGGTCAGTGTATATATGACAATATAATTAGTATTATTGATAAAATTATATATTGCAATTGGTTAACTACCTTTTCAAGTTAGCGGCAAAAGTAAGCGTCGTGTCGCGTCTCAAGGTAAATTTTCGGAGCACAGAAAATGTTATCAATTTTTTCGTTACTCATTCAATAAAATCTTTCAATACTCACTAAAATACCTATGTATAATAATTTATAAATATGTTTTTAGGAAAAATGAAGAAGCAAATCACCGCACAGCGCTGACAAAAAAGCAAGAAAACGAAGACTACAAATTGATGTGTATTATTATGTACATAAATAAACAAATATAAACACACCTTTGTTTATCTTTACGATCCACTAGTGCAAACACTCGTACTTAAACCCTTATTTAAATAGGATCAGTTATGGGGCTCTAAATTACAAAACTGGAGTCACCCTCGCATAGCGTTTTAAACGTCTCCCTTAATGTGTTATACTTACGTAGAGGGGTACAGGGATAAGGTGTCACTAATTTCAAAGAGAAGACAATTTACTATATGATTTATTTAATAATGTAGGTACCTAATAGTTTGACTATAGGCCAGACTACATGACTAAGACTTAACTGTAAGTCCTCTCAATTAGAGAAACAGGACCTAGCTGTGGGACGTACCCTTTAGAGATTGCAAACCGGGCCCGGCCGGGCCGGACCCGCCCGGGCCCGGTGCCCTTTTACGCACCCACCGGGCCCGGCCATTCTTACCGGGCCCGGTCACCGGGCCCGGTCAGCGGACCCGGTAAGTAAAATGAGGCGCGGGAGCGCCTACTCATACTAGTTACTGTTGTAAAATACTCGTATCGATTATTCTTTCAGACTGAAAAATAATTGTTTCCTTTTGTTTTGTTATATTATACTTATGAAGCCTACGTAACGTAAACAATTTGACGTTACATGTTAAGACTATACAAGTTTGGTTGTTTACAGTTACAGTACAGCCTAGCCAATAAGATTTCGCTATTTGCTCAATTAGTAAGAATAACACTCACTAGTCTTAATAGCCAAAGTTTAAGAAAAAAAATCTTTACTTTTAGCAAATAAGAATTTGTTTTGTTTATACCAAAGCTACCAAACTTTATTTATCTATCTAATAAATTGTTATGACACGTTTAGTACTTAAAGCTGCGTTATTAGTTTCTTATTATAATTATTATGAGAGAAAGACCTGCTTGATTAAACTCAAAATGAATAATTACTAATACTAATGTTAGTTTTCCGTCCATAAGTCAAAGTAATCATTTTTTGAGACTTGAGTGAGACTGATTATTGTGATAATTGTTCATAAGCCAGTTTGAAATGAATATTAACCTTGAATCATAGTCTTTTTTTATTCATATATAGAAAATTTTCATAAAATACTTTAAAGATTTCATCGCTAACACAACCCGGCCGGGCCCGGCGGACCCGGCCGGGTTGGCGACAGATGCAACCGGGCCCGGCCGGGTTGGGAAACATACCGGGTTGCAATCTCTAGTACCCTTTAATAACATTACTAAAGTAGCAGAAATATAGGTAAAATAAATCTCAATATTTATCACCTAATGGATCACCATAGTAGTGATTGCCTCGAGGTTAACGCACGCGGTCGAGAATCTCGGCGGTCGCGATTTCAAACCCAAGGCACACACCTATGATTTTTCAAAGTCATGTGTGTATTCATAATGGAATATCACGCACTTTAACGGTGAAGTAAAACATCGTGAGGGAACCTGCACTCCTAAAAGAAATTGCTTAGGTGTGTAGTCTGCCAACCCGCACAAGGCCAGCGTGGTGGACTAAGGCCTTAAATCCTCTCCGTTGTAGAGGAGGCCCGTCCTCAGCAGTGGGACGTACCTATATGGGTTGATGATGATGAATCACCACAGTTGAATCTTCAGGATGGTTTTAAAACCAGGCTAGGGAATAGCCACTCTGTAACCGCCATTACCTTTTACAAGAAAAAAGAGAAAAGAAAATGGACATGGCAATCACCGAATGGCCAATATAAAAATGAAATAGATTTCATACTGTCCAACAACCCTCAATCATTTCAGGACATAGAAACACTAAGCATAAACTTTACATCAGATCACAGACCACTCAGAGTCAAGATATCACTTAATAAACCAGTGAAAACAAGAACCAAGTTTGTAAATAAGCAAAATAGTACACTTAAAAGAGAGGAAGAAATAAAAATATTTAAGGAAAATTTAAAAACTCAAATATCTCTAATCGACGATGAACAAATAGTAACATCGCAAGACTTTTATGACAAAATAGTAACTTACATCACAGACAGCTTACAAGTCGCACGAAATTCACATTTAACAAAAAAAAGGGTACTCACAGAAAATACAGAAAAACTTCTAAAACAAAGACAAGAGCTACAAAGGACCAAAAATAAAACACGATCAATGAAAAACCAATTAAAAGCATTATACAAACTGACAAGCAAATATATTAAAAAAGATTATAAAAACCATAGAATAAATACTCTTCAAAAACATGTAGAACAAAGCGGAAGTTTGAAAAAGGGATACAAAGAATTACGGACAAATAAAACATGGATTGAAAGCTTGAAAGAGATAGGAGGTAGAGATACTGCTTATAACCGAAAAGATATAATTAACATCGCTACGAACTTTTATAAAAAATTATATAGCGCGCCAGATTTAAACAGAGATCCCAACAATACCGAAAATGTTTATAACGATACGGAAACGTCACAATCCCATTTAGAACCTATAGATTATAAAGAAGTTATAGAGACAATAAAACGACTAAAACCTGAGAAAAGCCCAGGATCAGATAACATCACTAACGACGCCTTAAAATTCGCCTGCTTTATACTAGCTGCCCCACTAACAAAATTATTTAATTTGATATATACTTGAAACTGGTATCACTCCATCACAATGGTCTGAATCAGACATTATATTACTATATAAAAAAGGGGATCCAAGAGACATAGGCAACTACCAACCAATAAGTCTTTTACCAAGTATATATAAAGCTTTCTCTTCAATAATCAATAAAAGAATCAGCGCAACATTGGAGAGTAATCAGCCTATCGAACAAGCAGGATTTAGAAAAAATTACTCTACCATAGACCATATTCACACATTAGAACTCATAATTGAAAAATATCAAGAACAACAGAGGCCGCTTTATATTATATTTATTGATTATCAAAAAGCGTTTGATACAATTTTTCATGAAAGTATATGGGCCAGTTTAAAAGCTCAGAACCTAGAGAAAAAATACATAAACATACTCAAATACCTTTATGCTAACTGCTCAAGTAGAGTAAAATTGGAAACAACGGGTCCTAGGTTTCCAGTCAGGAGAGGAGTCAGGCAAGGAGACCCCATATCGCCAAAAAATTTTATAGCGGTATTAGAATCCATCATAAGCAAAGTAGAGTGGAAGAACTGTGGCTTATACATCCAGGGCAGATATCTAAGTCACTTACGATTTGCGGACGACTTGGTTTTACTATCAGAATCGAGTCTACAATTACAGTATATGGTAGACACTCTACATATAGCGAGTAGACAAGTAGGTTTAGAAATGAACATCTCAAAGACCAAAGTCATGACTAACTTCAAAAAATCTAAAATAAAAATTCAAGATGACCAATTAGATTATGTGGATCAATATATATACTTGGGTAAACAAATCGGATTCAACAGAGACTGTAATGTACTAGAAGTGGAGAGAAGAGTTAAGCATACTTGGAACAAGTATTGGAGTTGCAAGGAAATATTTAAAAGTGAAATGCCTATCAAAGTAAAGAAAACAGTTATGGACTCTTGTCTCATTCCTTGTCTGACATACGCATGTCAAACATGGAAATTTACCAACAAAATAAAAAATAAAATAATCACATGTCAACGAGGAATGGAACGTAGCATGTTAAATATCAAGAGAGTACAGAAAATAAAACACACCAATATAAGGTCTAAAACAAAAGCAATAGATGCACTCAGCTACAGCCAAAAATTGAAATGGAAATGGGCCGGCCACATAATGCGTCTTAAAGATCACAGATGGACAAACACAGTTACATTATGGAAGGGCCCATTAGGCAAGCGAAGTAGAGGTAGGCCATACGCAAGATGGGACGATGACATAAAAAAGATAGCTGGCCCACAATGGCAACAAGTAGCCCAAGATCGTGAAAAATGGAAGGCTTTGGAGGAGGCCTTTACCTGATAGGGGGGTTCCAGTAGATAAATAAAAAATAAGCTACTATTACATAGATACTAAAATACATTGTTAAAATAAATAGGATTAAGTACATATATTTAAAAATAATTTAGATTACATAGAAACTAAGGTCACTACTTTACTTTTCTTTTTAAATTTTAATTTGTTTTCCTCATATTGTTAGCTAGATATTAAGATAGATATAAGTTATATTGTACTATAGTCTACTGGAAATAAAAGGCTTTTTTATTTATTTATTTATTAACCGCCATTATCAGGATTATTATGCCTTGACTCTATCACTTACATAGGTATGTAGGTACATATATCTGACAAATGACCGACTCCTCCTCTTATTGTATGTATCGACCCATAACACTAATATGAGATAAGAAATGGAGAAAAAGGGGACGGGTATATTCGACTTTAGTGCCTTAAGCAAGGAAAGTAAACCCTGGCAATATACGGTTTATCCTCGGGCAAGAAGAGCCCCAGATTTAATGTATTCTGAACTCTATAAGATCCTTATATAAGACAAGTCGATGAAAGTTGAGATAAATTTTGTTGCCAGTACACTGTTTCTCTACCCTTTACCCCGTCCCCAACGTAGATACACTCTGCCAGTAAGGACAATTTAAAAAATAAATAAAAAAATATCATACTTTTATTTAGTAGGTACATTTTCAATGGTCTTGACGTTATGTGCTGAATGAAATCGAACGGTATTGTCTGGGAAAAATTCTCGGTAGTGGCACTCAGTCGGGATAACCATGAAATCGTATAAGTCTGCTCTGAAAATAAAATCGTTATTGCTAGCACTCTTAAACCGTTAAATGAATTTTGATAAATTTCACCATAGAGGTAGTCCATACACGGGATCCTGAAGATGGTTTTTGATTGTTGACTCCTTTTAACCGCGTAAAACATTAGTAATGAAAGAACATTAGAAACTAAAGATTGTTGACAAAATGTATGAATACAGACAATGCCACAAAAGCTAGTAAAATAAAAACAAAGTTAATTATGATCAGCGCCATCTGTAAATTTATTTTCGTCTCATCCGTTCATTTAATAACGCTACCTATCAAAATCAAGCGGAACTAAATTGTTCTCTCCAGTTCCAATCAGTTTAACAACGCCATCTTTGATTTTTTAAGTGATTTAATTAAAACTTTATTAAGCTTCGTAGTACAGTTTATAATGACACCTGTATATTAAGATTAGAAATATTTGGTGCAAAAGCAAACCAAATAGTTCTCATATACCTAAAACACATGAAAGAAATATTTTTGCCGACACAAAAGATTGATATGGTTATGGTATTTTGTTGTATGGTTGAAGAAAAGGGTCTTCGAGGGATGATTATAATTCCTACCTAAATTAAATTCAACTTTAAGATAAAGATCATCGGGTACGGCGTTGTCACTTTTTCTTGCCCGTATAAAAATATAATACAAATATATTATTCTTTTGTAATTTATGGACATGTTTCTAATTTATATTCATAAATCATAAAATATATTTGCCTCATCGGTTTTGGGGCATCAATTGCATTTAGAAAGACCCGGTTTTGATTTTAGAGTGAGCTAAAGTGTTATTTTATATGATTGAATGACGTGCTTGCATTTATATATATAGAATCTAAGGATAGGCAATCATTATATTCATATTAGTGACTAAGAATCGTATGTCACATCTACAGCAAAAAGACACGCCATCTATTAGGCTTACGTTGTTACTACGTAGGAACCTTTGATTGTAATAATTGTAATAGTCGTTATGGAGATTTTTTGTGGTATTAATATTGAATTAAATACATTCAAGACTTGAGGGTAATAAATAATGACATATTTTCTTTTATTGTATAAAAGAAAACACCGCTTCCCGCTAGCGACACCTAGTGACGACTCGCAAAACGTGCTAGTAGAAAGCCCCATTCGAGAACAAGGACGAGTGTATAGTATAATTTTTATTATTAAAAAAAATAACATCACAAATTGATGAGATGAATAAAATTTTGAAAAAAGCTGATTTGTGGCTACCTGGCTGTAACGAATCTTGATTTATAGACATCATTTTAATAATAAGGTTCTAGTTCTGTTAAACCGCGCATGACGTGCCTATACCTAGGTAAAATCCTCCGTCTCGTAGATCCTTAAAATCCTTTTGTCAAGCATCACCAGTTCCTTGTCTGAATTTTATTTGGGGTCATATATTTTCACAATAGGAGCTGATTATTGGAGGTTTTGTTTGGGGGCGCGGTCATAAAGATGCATTCATCGCTTGAATGCTCTGAAAGGGGTAGGTAAGTCCATGCACAAAAAACATTGACTTTGCACAGAGGTGTATCAGGATGCTTCATTATTGTTAGTTTGTCTACGTTGGTACCTAATACAATAACGTACATTATTACGATAATTAAGTATCGAAAATTTTGTAAAAGGTCAATCGGTTTGAGAATATTCATCGAAAAAGCTGATTGATTTCTTGTAACATTAACAAAGCAATATAATATGATGGATAGGTCTACATATATGCTACATTTAAATGTTGGCTACCTATTCGATACAACAATATGAGAGAGAGAAAAAACGTAGGGATATGTACTCTCTAGTATGACAAAATATACAAGTAGGTAGGTATCTACCTAAGTTTAAAAATTTACAAAGACATATATTTGTTAATAGATAGGTACTGCAAATCAAAATCAAGAGAAATAATAATAAATAAATAAATAAATAAGTTGTTTTTTTTTCGTTATAAGTGTTTTTGGATTACCCAGTCATCTTTTTACATGTCCTTTTTGCAAATTAGGTTGTCTGGAAGAAATTACAGTCAGTGATAAGACCGCCTATTGTCACTTAGTCCTAAGTATTCCTTTTTTTAATTTTGTTTTGAGTAATATGTCCATGGTGTACAATAAAGTGTTTATAAATAAATAAAATAAATAAATAAGTACTAACAGAACGAGCCTTTGAAATAAGGCATTGATTACGAATTCAGGAAATTATTATACGATATATTGGCGCTATAAAATGAAATCTTACCATGTGTGTGTGTTTCATTTTCGTAAAATTTCTGACGTCAGTGGTTATCTATTTATTGTTTAATGTCCCTGTCTTCGTATTACTCACTAGCGTACCGAAATGCGTCCCTGCACTTTGATGCTTAAGCATGCATCCAAACATTTATCCACGTCGTAATTACATTATACAGCTGTACCTACCTATTGTTAATTTATTACATTTATGTAGAACTACACGTGAGGTACGAAACACCATGTTGTTAGCCAATATTCTTCAGTCTTATTTGAGATACAAAGCTAGTGCATCCAAAAATACGCTGTGATTTTATCCAAGTGTCTTAGTTCGAGTTTGTATTGGGATAAGTTTTATCTGGTTAATATGTGTTTCAAATTGTCTAGTGATTTATAAGTGATGTTGTTGGTGCGCTAAGTTAAAACTAAGTGTAAGCAATGTGTGAAGTAGTGATAAAGGTAAGATGTTGATAAAATCTCATTAATTAAAAGTTTCTACGTTGTCGTAAATAAACGCAATCTATCTAGGTACATAAGTATCTATTTATAATTAAGATGACCTTAGTTTTCTATGCATAAACCTTTTCAGAAAATATTAATTATATTTTAGAGTAGGTACATTCTAATCAATATGTAATAAGTAGGTAGATAAAATAAAATGCGAACAAAAGCTAGATAATATTAGGTAACCCATGTATGATTATATTTGCGGATGATTTATGGATAATATTTGTGAACAAAATACTACAGAGACAATGTCATAGTACGTACCTATTTCATTCTACCTAGAAATTCAATAAGGAAGTATTTTTGGTACCGTTCATTTATCTCTATCTATCAAACTAAACTTAAACTTACCCGACAATGAAATTCACTATTCGGGGATATTGTTAAATATGATAAATCAAAAAACTGATTTTAAATACTTTCGGAACTCCACCACCCACAGATTCTTATTTTAAAAACTACCAATGAGAAAACAACATTTATCAAACTGTCACCCCATTACGACAACTAATGTCAAAATTGCACGGTCGGCCATGTTGAATCGCTTTCTACAACGCATGCGCAGTCGCACGCATATGAAAGTGCACCTCGTACGACGAATGGGGACCGAGTTTTACAGCCGCCATTATTATAAAGGCGGGAACAGATCCGGGAGAGTCCGGATTAAGTTTATTTCCTGACTCGATTTACACGTAAGCTTCGGCTCGCAACAAAACATGGCTGCCATTAAATTTCTGACAGAATTCCGTAGCAATAATCAACATTGTTTGAGCTCGATAAACATATGGTTTTAAACATAACTTTTTTACTAATTTTGCACTCTATTCACCTTAAACGTAAAAGTAGTGATGGTACGTGCCCAACAGAGGCACGTAGCTATACCTATGGGCTGATGATGATGATGATGACGATGATTATTCACTTTTAACATACTTTTAAATTAGTTTCGCTTTAACACAGGGTGTATAGGTAGGCATTGAATTGAGAATTTCGATATCATAATCATTAATAAAAGCTAAAAAAAAAACATTGCAAAATTACTTTTCTATTACTTATTTGATTAAAGTCTGTTGCTGTTTCGTTGCATTACGTAGATTAAAAAGCAACGCTTATTTATAATGAAAGTCAAGTGAATTAAAGCTATCTTCCCTCAATAATACCGATTGAAAAGTTGAAAGAGCCTCAAATGAAAACTTCCTGAATTCAGTACAAATCTACCTAAACCTTATTCGAACAATTACCTAGGTTAAAAATTCAAGAAGAATAAAAGACCAAGAATCTAAAAAGCCCAAAATATGATTGATTGGTTTTATTTACATACTTAACTACGATTTCCTACCTATGTAGGAGGAAATCAAATTTATTTTAAAATTGTAGTACAAATATCAACTGAACCCCAATTAAAAAATACACACTAATTTTAACCAGCATACGGGAAATTAAATAATTGTAAACAATTGGTTAGGTACTATATTTTTTTGCTTACCTATTGAAATCGGCACCTCCTTTAAACCTCTACTTCAAGTGACTAGTGGTAATATTTTCCACTTAGCTCTACTATACAGACTTCTATTTAAGCGACATAAGGTTAACCTCACTTTTTGATTGTATCAGTAAATGTAGGTATATAAATGTATAAAAATAAGCAAGTATTAATAAATATGACTGTAAATCTAGTAAACATTATTAATTCTAAAAACAATAATTCTTAAGCCTCATCTACCCAATTTCTGTGAAGTTGTAAATCGTAGAAAAATGATATGTCATAAAAAAGTTTCACATCTTACCTGTGTACTCTGGTACAACACACATATTTTTTATTTCTTAGTGTTTATTGGTATTCAGTACCGTAAGGTTAAAATTCCCGTCACAATTACCGAAATATTTTAATGGTATCGAAAACTATATTAACAAGCCTACCTATATGTAGGTACTTTCTACGAGTAGGTACTACTAATTTCTTTACTAGTCTATATGTACTTTCAGAATTATAGGTACCCAAACTCCTAGCTAATACGGAGTTGAACATTCTAGCATAAGCTAACCTGAATGACACAAAGGAAAATAAGTAGTGGTCCATACCAGCTTTTAATCTAGACTAATATTATAAATGCGAAATTAAATCTGATTGTTAGGTAAGCTTTCACGCCTAAGCCGCAGGACCGATTTGAATGATTTTTGGTGTCAAGATAGATATGACACAGGCCTAAACACATATGACAGCCCCGTGGCGCAGTTGGCTAGATACCAACTTGCGAAACGAGAGGCCGCGGATTCGATCCCCGCACCGAGACAAATGTTTGTGTGATCCACAAGTATTTGTTTCTGGTCTGGTTGTTTGTGAGACTGAAAAGTCTCTCGTAGTTCTCATACCCACGACACAAAACTTGTATCTTAATGTGTTGTCAGCACTATGTATGTAACTGTTGGGTGTATTTATTTATTTAACCCTTTAAGTTGTAGAGGAAGCCCGTGCCCAACAGTGGGAAGTATAAGGGCTGATGATGATGATGTGTTATCATAACGAGTTTCGCACATTATAAAGGGCAAAGCATCGATAAGTAATGGCAAGATATGTACAAAATTAAACTATGTAGTAGGTACCACCAGCAAATTGCGCCTTTGGCCATACCACCCAACAACAAGTTTTCTAGAGGGCAGATATATCCTAGTGCTTTCATTCTTACGACAGTATCATCTGCCTTTCATGTGTCTCTTGAGGTTAATTAACTTACCTCCTCCATGAGAATTAATATTGCTGTTGTTACTTCACACAACATTACAATAATACGAATATATATTATGTAAAATATACTGCGCTGGTTATCAAAAAAATATATTTTGAGGGCTACGAAATGAATAGATAAATCATAGCTTTTTTGAAACTTAAAAAACTTTGTCCTATATTTGACACCTATATTTTATTCAGTAAAAAAATCCGCGCATCACATCCTTTGGGAGTGTAGAAGTGAGATCTTGTGTCAGATAAACTCAACACTACCTTACTTAATATGCATATAAGATCATTGGCTACGTTATTATGAATTTCGTGCTTACCCCACGCAAATAGTTACTAATACAAAAAAAACCTTTCCTCCTTATAATATTACAATAAGAGTATTAGTACTCGTATAAATTAAAAACGCCTGTCATAACTTTCTAAGCAATTTGTTCCTTTATTTATTGTACTGGGCCTTGCTCCGCCCCAGCGCAATTTTATAAAATGAAAAGTATCTTATGTTATTTTCCAAGGTTCTATCTATGTCCATATCAATAACTATTCAAAGTAGCGTAGTACTCGTAGTAGTGAAAGCGTAATGGATAGACAGTGTCCATACCAATAACTATTCAAAGTAAGTAGTTAAGTTATTTACGCGTGAAAGCGTAATAAATAGACAAAGTTACTTCGTATTTATAATATTAGTAGGTACGCATTATGGAATATAGAAGAAAATTCCGTTCTTTTCGGCATTTTGGTCATTACTATTACGGAAAACAGAAAAAGCATCGTACTACAGGTCACATATAGTCATTTCTCTAGTTGTATACCAAAACCAGAAAGTAGAGTAATTAATGAGAAAATAAATGGTCAATATTTAATACCAAAGCTTTCTCGTTTGGTTGATTTTTGACTTATTTCGTCATAGATAAAAGACAAATTAAGATCCAATAGCCGATTAATAAGCTTCACTGCTCGCATTCATTCTCGTGCGAACTTCTATTCTGGGGCACAAGAGTACATGTTTTTTTTTTTTGGTTACGTAGAGCCTATCCTTGTCACAATTTTGGTAAAAGCAATTTATAAAACACACATTATCTTTACGGCGTCATAAACCAAATATTAAAAAAGCAAGTTAGAAACCAGATGCCTATTTTCTCCTACATAATTCAATAGACAATGTTCTACGCAGCCATTAAAAAGAAAGGAATACATAACGCGGAGTTTATGTGCGCACACTTTTTATCGTGGTCGGCGATATTGCTTTTTTATATTTATTACGGACGTGTCCCGTCCGCTACCGTCTACTTCAATTATTTATATACCCCATAAAACAGTACATCTAATATAGGAGGAGAAAATACTTCCCTACAAGCATATACAAATACACTCATATAGGTATACCGTTAGGAATAGTTTTATAGGCGAGGTAGAGCTGTGATGTAGTCAACTTAGCCTAGAACGGATACATGGACTGGCTGTCGGTACGGCAAGAGTTTTGTAGAAAACCGTCTGGTGTAACTTAATTGTAAGTTTATATGATAAATCATAGGAAGATTTATTTTTGCTACGTAATTGAGCATGAGTATTGAGCAGTACGAATTTGACCCTTTTTAAGTGTGTGTCTTTATGAAAAACGTGTTTTTCTGCGACTTTATTGACGAAAATGATGTTGGTAACATACACCAGTGCACATGTCTGTAGTACGCTTTCGATCTTTTGGTTACACTTTTTCGGGATGGAATGGATACTATTTATACTTACCTTTGCGAATCTGTTAACAAACTTTCCGTGAGTTAAAAGACATAGTTTTCGCGCAATTAGCTTACACACATTTGACAGTTTAGTGGTAAGTATTTAAATTTATGTTAATGTCACTGAATATTTAGTGACCCAAAAAAATTGCCTTAGGCAAAGACCATACCCTACGGTCCAAACACACCTCTTGTGCTTTTTTATTTTCTTCATGTGTGTACGTCAATTTCGAGGACACATTTGTTATTTCCTTATAAAACAGTCGTTTGGGTGTTTGAGTGTGATCCTAGAACGTTCGCGACCAATATCCGACTCATTTCTACACAATAAAATTCTTTAGAAATTCTACATTTATTCATGCTTTCACGTGGCCAAAATATGTATATACGCATCTCTCTCTTTATTTTGGTCAGTACCTCCATATTTTTTAAATTTTTCCCTTACAACAAAATTTCTCACTCTATCTATCAATTTCATAGCGCACATGCTTCTCAGCCCTCCTATATCTACTATTAAAATAAAAATCTAAAAATCATTAAAATACAAATAGCGGTCATATAACACATGACAATCTTTTATGGTTAACCACTGAACTGAAATGGCAGCAGAAATATTAGAGTGACTTGAAATCTACATATTTATTATGATTTAAAAACATATTTTTGTGTCTCGTACCCTATTTTTTAAGTTAACACCTTCGCTGCGTTACGGCAAGCATTTTGCCGTATTTGACAATTAGCCAGTGCGGCAGCTTGTTGTCTGTGTTTTGCCCGCGGTGCGAGGGTGATTTAACTATGTTCCTGTACTTAAGGTCGATACGGCAAAATGGAGGCCGTAACGCATAGCAGGAAATGTAGATACGGGCAGTATTTTTCTCGTACCGCACTAGCAGAAAGTTCAGATTCAATGCTGCCGCAGCGAAATTGTTAACACATTGGCTACGTAACTACTCGATGAAGTGCAAGTAATGGCAATTTTAATTTATAGGAAATTATGAGTGTAATGTATAGAGTGAACCCGACATGACGACATCAATTTAAACCACGTGGTCGTATTTCCTCCAAATTGAGCTCAAACCAAAACAAAACCTCTGGGTAGTTTTGCCAAAAATCGCGAATAAAGAGCTTAAGGTTTTCGGTCTGATACCAAAACCACGGTGCGCTCAGCCCTACTTTATAGATAAATAATAAACTATGCGACGTTGCCTCAACGGAATATATTGGATAGGTATGTGGGTATATAGTACGTGAAAATAAATTATTGACTTAAATTTGGCTTGAATTTTTTTTCCTTCTCTACCTCTAACAACTTTTGCTTAGTCATGTCCGTGGTTTAATTTAGTAATATGATGTCGGTACAACCTTGTCTATTATAGTCTAATTAATTACAAATACCTACTACTTCTGTATTCCACGTCGTTAAATGGTGTTCAATAGTAAAAGGTGTGAATGAAATATTTATTGTTTTCATCAGCAACTAACCATTTATTTTTTCTGGATTCAGAATCATTCCATTGGTGCCAAACGACATCTTATATAGGTGCAAACTTACCACCCTCTTCTAATCACATTTACTTTTATATCTTACATGTACATAAAAGCACCACAAGGGGTTCGGAAATCAAATGGGAAATTGTATCGATCTACTGGACTGATTAGTTCTGGTTTACGCAAGTCATAAAATGCGCGTAAAACACTAATTTGAGATTTACGATATCGTAAATCAAGTCTGTTTGACCGTTGAATCACTGGAGCGCACAAGGCACCGTTTCTTGAATTCTGATATCAACAGTGATAAATCAATGTGACAATCGAACTTTAAAAAACTGTGGCATTTTTTTATGTTAAAATTTGGCGGCAGAGGGCTGTGTAAAGAAAAATATTAAACTGGTTAGTTTAGCCCGCTATATAAACGTGTGGTGTACCTACTTACGATCGATTAGTCCCGATTTTGACTCCTCTATCGGGCATTTTTATTTATTTATTTATTTATTTAATATGCTTTATTGTGCACCACATATAAGTAAAAATTAAATTAAAGCTACCTTATAAACTATTGTGCCACAAAGGGCGGTCTTATCGCTATTTGCGATCTCTTCCAGACTACCCAGAGAAAAAAAAACAGTATATAAAAGGGGTGGTCGTGGAAATTTTTTTTTTTTTAATAAAAACATATAATAAACAAAAACAAACAGCATTGATAAAAAAAAATTAAATTAAAACTAAATACACAAATATATTTTTAAATTAAAAATATTATGAGTAGTGTGCTTTAAGTCTACTCTTAAAAGTAGACAAGGATTTTGCTTGCCTTATAGATAGAGGAAGTTCGTTCCATAAGCGAGCAGCATGGACTGAAAACGAATTGCCAAGAAAAGAGGAATTATGCTTGGATTTTGTTATTCAAAAAATAAATAAGCTATAAGAAACAGCAGGGAGTCAAGGAATGTACTTGTAGTTTCAACTTCCGCTTTTCTATGTGGAAGTTGAAAACTTGCTCTCTATTGGTCATACTTTGGTGTAGAAATAGACTTCTTCCTACCTCCTAGAGGATACAGGCGCATTTATTCGGCATAAACCTCGAGTTTCTACAAGGCATCGCCTATTGTAAGATTATATTATTTAGTGTTTACATACACGTTACACACCACAAGCTTAATTACGGTAATCTAAGCTTAGATAGTATTTGTTTTTTTAATAGTAGGTATATGGTCCGTTATAATTTTTTAATAGTAACTGCGTTCTATCTGTCTACTTATTCTGTCTAACTGCACCTACTTGTAATAAATTTTGAGAAAAGTATAATATTTCAGCTAAAGAAATAAACTTACAAAGAATTATTCATCTCCTAAGAAATACGTATTTTCCTTAGACAATCAAACAAAAAGAATCACGTCCACTATTTCATTTATTCATCATTCATGATCAGCCCATATACGTCCTACTGCTGGGTACGGGCCGCCTCTACTACTGAGAGGGTTTAGGCCTTAGTCCACCACGCTGGCCTAGTGCGGGTTGGCGGACTACACACCTAAGAAATTCCTAAGAAATTTTCGGTGCGCAGGTTTCATCACTATTTTTTATTTCACCGTTAAAGTACGTGATAATTCATTGTGAATTCACACATAACTTTGAAAAGTCAGAGGTGTGTTCCCTGGGGTTGGAACCCGCGACCGTCGAGATTCTCGACTGCGTGCCTAAACCTCGAGGCCATCACGACTCTACCACTATTATGCCTCTTCAAGCGGACTTCGTTCAGCAACATAGAATAGGTAGGTACTCGTATAAAAGACAAATATTGATTTATCACTAACGCATATAAAAGCGGTATAGAGAGAGCAAAATGTAGGTATACAAAATATGGATATTTTTTACAGTGAAAATATTAATAATTCAAGAATAGTACGAGATAGTAATTTAACAGTCCGCTGACAAAATTAAGGGGATTAGAGAAGGAGTAGAAAAGCAAGGTAGGTAATGGAAGGATATTAATGGAAGGGGATCATATGACATAATCAGGCATTTAAGTTTCCAAGATTCTCATGGGCATAGTGCTATTGGGTTTTCCCATTAGGAATTTTTTAATAGTCGCACGGAGTCTGAAATGTTCCCGAAAAAGGGAAATAGGCTCGCCCCCTATTACGTGGGACTGATACATACTTGGCGAAATGTGGGTGCAGAAATGCACCTCTGCCTACCCCTTCGGGGAATACAGGCGTGAAGTTAGGTATGTATGTATGTAATTGATTACCTTGAATATGTTCTGTTGACTGTTAGGTGGTATCACAAAAAGGTGTTTCGATCATTAAATCAGTTTGCAAGAATTCTAATAAATCTTACACCTTTTTCACTTTTTTCTGAAGAAGCATGGCTATCATTTTTAAACGTTTACTACAAATAAGTAAAGGAACTTCATGCCACAAAAATTAATAGTAGATATGAGAAATATTTTTATACTGAGATGAATATCTACATATTTAATTAATATCAACTAAATAAAATTTTGTATCTACTTATAATAGGAAAGATACGAAACCCAACATCAAAAGTATTGAATTCTTTAATTACTAAGTTTAAATAACGTTTTAGACACGAGTGTAGTTTTTTGCAATGTTTAAATAGATGTTGTTCCCAAGAATTTATTTACAAATTCTGTAATAATTTCCTGCTTCAAAAATAGCGTTATATTCCCACATAATCTTTTATAGTCCTATATTATTTATGTACTTATAACAGCCAGATGCCTATTGTTGTGGTCATAAATATTTCCTGCCAAACAATCTACAAATCCAATTTTGTTCCGCATAAAATTTACGATCCCGGGGCGCACCATAGGCACTGAGCATTATGCAAGACATGCAATTTTCTTCCCAAACTTTATTCTCTTTTTATGGGCGTCTACTTGAGTAATGAAAAACTATTAAAATGGTCGTGTGGGGATAAAGCGAGGGTCGTTAGGACCTTCCAGTTTTATTATGGACGGACGAATGGCGCAGCTCTATTTTTATTACTCCGCCAATTTCACGAGCCCCTCTTAAAATGGCAACCTGCGTTTATACGTTGGAACATACATAACTCGCAAATATGTACATAATTATCGAATGCATATTATATATTTAAGTTTTATTATAATAATTATTCAACTCTGATACATCGCATTACTGGCCAAGGGTTTTCTATACCGTTGAGAAAGAACTATTAGGTCTGCAGATTTTCTCCCAATGTATTCCTCCGCCATTAAAGTGCGATAAAATAGGTTATGAATGGCACATTATTTCGAAAAGGGCTTGCGGCTGTGTTTAAATACGATTTTGGTCTGTTAAAGGTGTTGTTTAGAACGAAAAATTTTGCGCTAGATCTGCCTGACTAAAATAAACATAATATGATTGTCTCATTGCAAGACATTCTATGTTACATATCCGAAAAACAACGTAAATATCTAACGTGACCTCTTGCAAAATTTCCCCTTGTGACCTATGTAAGTACACTGCTAGCGCGCGAGACTATTCTGCGGTAAAGGTTGAATTACATTTTCTCTTTAGTCAACTACATTGGCCTAACAACCTATTTCAACAACAATGACCATTCTTGTAGGATTCTCTCTGCCTTATATGTGTCTTCGGCATGTTTTCCTTCGCGTTAAGTGCATTTTTATTAATATGAATAAACAAATAGTTTTTAAACATTAGTAAGTTGCAAACGAAGTAAATCTTGAGATGAATGATAAGGCGTGAGGTATTCGTATCATTTGCAGACATTCTTCTTAGTATTAGCGTCGTCATCTTAGTATTAGAGGTTTAGGCATGCGGTCGAGAATCTAACTTTTCGAAGTTATGTGTGTATTCGCAGTGAATTATCACGTGACGTTGACGTTGAAGGAAAACATCGTGATTAAACCTGCACACCTAAAAGTTCTTAGGAATTTAATAGGTATGTAGTCCGCCAACCTGCACTAGGCCAGCGTGGTGGACTAAGGCCTAAACCGTCTTAGTTGCCAGTTGCCCAGCAATGGGACGTATATAAGCTGATAATGATAAATAAATGATGATTAGCGTCCGAAGTTGGTGCAAAGTGAATATCATCGGCGCTCTTTAAACAAATATTTTAATTGCTTAACTAGCAGAGTTCTTAACAGAACGCGAGCCGATGGTTCATGGTATTCAATAATTATTGACTAATAATTATAATCTGTGGTAAAATAGCTTCAGGATATAGGTACGCTCCGCACTCATATGCATTCTATATACACAGTCAGGTAAAAAAACTTTAAAACTGAAAAAAACTGAAAACTGTAAAAACTTTTCTTTTAGAATGCTGGCCACAAAAAAGTTTATTGAATTCGAATTTCGAATTGTTCATGAAAATAAAAATGTATACTTTTTAGAATTTTACTCATTTTTAAATATGGAGTGGACGCTTAAAGAAGACCGTGTTGCAGTTATTGCGTTGCATCGTTGCGGTTACGATTCAATTTTTCCAATTCAAATTTTTGACATACTGAAAAATTTGAATATAACCAAAAGATTCGTTTATCGTACCATCAAACGATACAATGAAGACTCTAGTATAGATGACAGGTCAAGAAGTGGTCGCCCTCGGTCTGTTAGGACTCCAGCAGTGATAAAAGCTGTGAAGGCGCGAATTCAAAGAAATCCCAAACGTAAGCAGAAACTGTTGGCCCTTTAGATGGGGTTAAGCAGAACCACGGTGAAAAGGGTGTTAAATGAAGACTTAGGGCTTCGGGCATATCGAAGAAAAACAGGACACCGTTTGAATGCTCGTCTAATGGACCTGAGACTGAAGAGATGCCGCGCTTTGTTGAAGCGGTACGCGGGAAAAAAATATCGGGAAAGCCTTTTTTCGGATGAAAATTTTTTTCCGGTGGAAGAGAGCTACAACAAACAAAATGATAAGGTGTACGCACACAGTAGTGAAGAAGCGAGCAACCGTATTCCGCGTGTCCAACGAGGTCATTTTGCATCCTCGCTCATGGTATGGTTGGGAGTTTCTTATTGGGGCTTAACAGAGGTACATTTTTGTGAGAAAGGTGTAAAAACGAATGCAGTTGTGTATCAAAATACAGTCCTGACGAACCTTATGGAACCTGTTTCTCATACCATGTTCAATAACAGGCACTGGGTATTCCAACAAGATTCGGCGCCAGCTCATAGAGCGAAGAGCACACAAGACTGGCTGGCGGCGCGTGAAATCGACTTCATCCGGCACGAAGACTGGCCCTCCTCAAGTCCAGATTTGAATCCGTTAGATTACAAAATATGGCAACACTTGGAGGAAAAGGCGTGCTCAAAGCCTCATCCCAATTTGGAGTCACTCAAGACATCCTTGATTAAGGCAGCCGCCGATATGGACATGGACCTCGTTCTTGCTGCGATAGACGACTGGCCGCGCAGATTGAAGGCCTGTATGTAATATTATCGTGAAATCTATGTCCGGGAAAAGCTCCTAGTCTAAGTATGAAAAGAATCATTCCGCTTTATTCCATCGTACTTTGTTTTATTTGTGGAGTTCCGGCAAATGAGTATGTATTATCTATAGGTAGTTATTTCTAGCAAACGTTTCAAAATAATAGCCGTGCTTCTTCAGAATAAATAGGAGTAGGTAAATATAAATAGGGGCAAGAATTATTAGAATTCTTGCAATCTCATTTAATGGTCGATACACCTTTTTGTGATACCACCTAAAATATTCGAGGTACCTATTAAATTATATGACTTAAAATATTAAAGCAAATGTAATTTTCCCTACTGTATAGTGATGAACCTATCCTTGAAAGATCCTGTGGATGTTTCTGTATATCTGTCAAAAAGGTACATCGCACCAAGCATTCTTTTGTTATATCTAAGAGGAGGAAAAATAAGTCACCGATTTCGGTGAATGTTCCCAGGCAGTTTGAAGTTTCCAATACTCTCCAGTTATTGTTACAACTTAAATAACCGACACAAAATTGTGTCAAATATATAACCTGGGTCGAATATGACACACCTTAAGGTGTGTTATCCATTTTTAATATCAATAAAGCTAAAACAAAAAGTTTTAGTATTTATTCATAAAAAGTGACTATTTATCTTTATTTATTTATTTATTTATTTATTATGCTTTATTGTACACCATAAAAATAGAAACAACATTGTTTACTGGTCACAACTTAATATCGTAGTGTCACAAATGGCGGCCTTATCGCTATCGGCGATTTATTCCAGGCAACCGTTAGATGGACTGGAGAGATCAGAAACATAGAGTGGGTGGTCATATCTTTGCAACAAAGGTTAAAAATACAAAGACATAAAACGTAATATAGACACAAGTTTTTTAAAAGTAAACATTGGCTATATTTCCGACACATGGGGTAAATATGACCATATTTACTATATGAGTTTATGGTTTAAAAAACTTCTGAATAAACTAAAATTTAATATTGATATGGTCACTATAAGATGTTTTCTGGTAAGCTAAGTGCATAATAACTTAAGACAGAAGGTCCCTTAAACGGGGATTGAATAAATTCATCGACTTAGTATCACATGGATCTCACAACTTTTTACTTTAGAAGAACTGAGTTGCGAGACTTGGGTTTTTTACAAGATTTGTTTTTTATGGGATTAATATCCATTCCATTTTGAATTGTCCTTCCTCACCCTCTTACTTATCTCACCATTTTCAATTTCTCGGTAGCAACCACTCTAGAAACCTTCGCTCTTCAAGCAATCTTCTTCTTAAGTGTCCCCCTCACACCTCCGATTTTGTCCACTCTTCCTTTTTCATACAATCTATTCTCCTCTGGAATGCACTCCCCGCTGAAATTAGGTCGGTTACAACCCGCCTGACATTTAAGTTGAAAGTTCGGCAGCTATTTCTTAAGGAATTGAGTTGATAATTTAATAGGTATATATTTTATTTATGTTTATATATGTAATATGCACGTATGTATATGAGTATGATTCTATATGTGTATATATTTATATTTGTGTGTATGTATACTGGATTATATTTCATATTTTATATGTGTATTCCTATTTTCTTGTTGTTAATATGTTAGTATATATGTATGTATATATGTATCTCCACCAGTTCGTTATTTATGCACCTACTTCTTTTATCTCTGCATCACCCAAAGGTAGACTGTAAGAGAATGCCTAAGGCATTATGTCCGCCTTTATACAAACTGTATAAAAAGCATAAATAAATAAATATAATAAAAAGATAAGTATTAATTTTTTACCGTATTTGCTCTTTGAATCATATACCCAATTCAAACTTTAGGATTTATAGCAAAATAAAAAAATTCTCGCTTCAAAAATAACCTCATGTCGTTGACCAACGGCAGGAAAATATTTAGAATGTAAAAGTCTCTATGACACATCCGCCACTGTAACTCCTGTGTTCCAGGATCAACAGCGGCACGCACAGTACCTATTGACGCCGAGCACTGAAGCTCAGCGAATCTGAGGGAACTTAATTTGCCATGATCCCGCAAAGAAATTTAACAGCTCCCACTTTAGGTGGTGCGTTAATAGAGTCTGATTTCGCCATTATTGTAATTGTCTTTTTTACGTGAGGGTGAAACCGCATAGTTCAATATTTTGTCTCCCGCTTTGCTGTGGAAGGAAGTGGACAACTATTTGTTTTTCAACTCCTCTTGTATATTACTTATTTCTGATTAGAATGTTAAAATAAAATCGCCCTTGGATGTCGAGAAAAATGTAAATTCGACAGCGAGACATTACAGAACAAGGATACCTATACCTAATTTACAGTCAAACTTCATGTCCTAATTAGTTAACAGCCAATATAGAGAAAATGCTAAGTACCTATTTGATTCCCATACTGAGGCATGTTTTTACAAGATCCTCAAATAATTGTTCTAGGTTTGGATTTGGATGTTGTTTCTAAAAACATACTCACAATCCAAGAAACATATTTTAATGTGAGTTCTACTCTATGAACGTCATTTGTGTATGCGCCTCTGGGACACGTTCACCAAATGCCTACTTCATAAGAGAGTAGTACCTACCTATATACAGTGATTAGTATCCATGGACCTTTCAGGTAAAAACCGCTGCAGTTGAATAGGTTCTCTGAAAGAGATAGGATATTTATCTATAAATACCTACTAATGTGTGTTCAGCGTGCGTGTTGACAGCCCCGTGGCACAGTTGGCTAGATACATACATACATACATACATACATAAACTCACGCCTGTATTCCCCGAAGGGGTAGGCAGAGGTGCATTTCTGCACCCACATTTCGCCAGGTATGTATCAGTCCCACGTAATAGGGGGCGAGCCTATTGCCGTTTTTCGGGCACATTTCCAGACTCCGTGCTGTTACTGAGAATTTCCTTATGGAAAAACCCAATAACACTTTGCCCGACCCGGGAATCGAACCCAGGACCTCTAGATCCCACGGCACATACTTGTACCGCGAGACCACGAGGCAGTCAAGTTGGCTAGATACCAGGTTGCGAAACTGGAGGCCGTGGGTTCGATCACCGCACCAAGACAAATGTGATCATCAAATATTTGTTACGGGTCTGGTTGTTTGCGAGACCGAAAAGTCTCTCGTAGTTTCTTATACGCACGGCACAGGACCTGTATCCTAGTGTGGGGACTGAATTATGTATGTGACTGTTGGATGTACCTATTTATTATTATTTAAGTTTTCTACCGACTGCATTATGTTCTAAGTCTAAAGAGTGGTCCAACCTAAACCCGCCCTCTCCTTTCCTTTCGTGGTGGCTTCACAAATTCGTATCTTTGCCGTATCATGAAGTGGTGAAATAGCTTGCTAGCCAACGTGTTCCCTCTTTCATAAATCATAGGCCTAGGTCCATTGAGCGTGCGTGAAGAAGCAACTCAGCATATTGGCAAGGGTGTTTACAGGCAAAAACACTTTATATGAGAATCACGTCATATTATCATCATCAGCACATATAGGTACGTAGGTACCACTGCTGGGCACGTACCTTCTCTACAACTGAGAGGGGTTAAGGCCTTAGTAGACCACGCTGGCCTAATGTGGGTTGGTGGACTACACACCCAATTCCTAAGAAGTTTTAGGTTTGCAGGTTTCATCACGATGTTTTCCTTCACCGTTAAAGTAAGTGATAATTCATGATGAATAGGTACACACATACGTAACTTCAAAAAGTCAGAGATGTGTGCCTGAGGTTTGAACCCCCGACCGCCGAGATTCTCGACCGCGCGCCTAAACCTCGAGACCATCACTACTTACCTTACGTCATCTTATGACAGCCCCGTGGCGCAGTTGGCTAGACACCAGCTTGCGAAACGAGAGGCTGCGGGTTCGATCCCCGCACCGAGACAAATGTTTGTGTGATCCACAAATATTTGTTTCGGGTCTGGGTGTATGTGAGACCGAAAAGTCTCTCGTAGTTTCTGATACCCACGACACAAGACTTGTATCTTAGTGTGGGGTCAGAACTATGTATGTGACTGTGGGGTGTATTTATATTTATTTATATATCCCTTTCGAAAGGCTCTGTATGAATTTATTATGTGCAGTTTTATCATTTACGAGTATTTAAAAAATCTGTTCAATGTAGGTACATATTTCCTCCACAATGCCTAAAATACGGTAAAAAATACATAAATTTAATTTGCTTTGCTAATTTATATATTTAGTATATAATAATAAATAAAAAGTACAGTGGAATCATTGAGATTGAGATATTATTACTGAGTGGAATCCGTTTATAATGACATTGAAGGGAATTGACAAACACGTCATAATAAGTGGACGAAGCGGACGGACAAAGCGTTTAGTGAAAAAAAAGCCCTTTTTGAGGTAAATATTTATTTTAATAATAATTAATCAACATAAAAATTGCTCATAATAAGTAAGATAAATGTATGTAAATACGTGCATTATGTATGTATGTACATAAGTACATATATTTTTCATATTTCGTCCCCGGGAATTAACGAACATTGCAGAAGGTACAATAAAGAATCATATCGGTCAATATAACCGGAGATAATTTATTAAAAATGGGTCATAATAAGCGACATGTAAGCGAAGTCATTATATCCGACTTTTACGAATAATTTTATATGAAAACCAAAGTTCGTTGTGTAATAGCTAATAGGTATATATACGTCATAATAAGCGGTTGGTCAATATAAGGGGAATCATAATAAACGGATTCTACTGTAATTGAATAAATAATTAAAAATTAATAGTAAATAGCACAAATGCTTAATCATTTACCTATCCCCTTACACGTTATATAAGTTTTTGTTAGTAAAGTAGCGGAAGCGAAATAATACATATTATATGTCATGTACATACATACAATCTATTAACCTGATTGTTAGGATTGTCAAAATGATCCACATTGGATGATGGATGTAACAATGAATGTGATGAAAATGTAACAATAATGCCAGGGTGGCAAAACATTGTTTTTTTAAGTATATATGTATTCACAATTTTCCCATGGTATACATTTATTAAATTCGATTAACTAACGAAACGAAAACGCAGTTAATTTAAATCGGTAACGTTTAAAAATGGCGCTCTTCTTTCTCTATGGTAACCGATCCTTTTCTTAAAGGTCAATAAGAATTTTAGAGTATAATTAATAAAATCTATTTTTGTAAAAATATCTTGAAGCCATTATTATAAATACCTACGAGTATTATTCACAATTATTAAGATCAAATCTACATTCTAGAAGAAATTTGTACTATAACGTAATTTCAGGGTATAGTATAGTACAGAAATGAATTGATATTAGAATTTACAAGGAAGAACAGAATTTATTAAAATGCAATCAAAATTTTTAATAGTAAAAGTAGATAGTGGATTTATTTACAGTTGAATCCCAATAGTGTCAAATCGAATGAATGGCAATATAGTTCGTTGTCTATGGCAAGCTGCGCGTTTCTCGTGTTCTGATTGGCTGTAATAAAATAATTCTTGTTTGGCTAATATGGCGTCTTTTGTGTTATGAGATGACAACATCGCAGTTTGTGCCCTATTTGTCATTATTAATGTTAAAATCAACATTATTAATCTACCTCACATGTTCAAAAAGACCGGAATACGATAATGGGCATCGTAATATTTTGACACGCGCCGTGTGGATTGACGAAATTCTAGAGTGTGTCTCTGGGAAAAGTACTTCAGTCCTGTAAAAATGGCGGGTGTGTTATCTTTATGGGTTGTGTTTTCATTTCAATTAGACAAATTACAGTTTGAAGAGTGACAGTAACAAGTGATAAAATTAGGAAATACCGTGAATTAGAAGCCTACAGACGGCATGTGCTACTGTATCTGACATTTGACAAGCGGTTGATTCAACGAGTCAGTGCAGGTGTCATCGTTTTTTGATGAGATTATCATTATGTCGCGCTGGGGCAGAGGCAGAGGTGGAAGCGTGGCGGTGCCGCTGGACAGCGCTCTCTTCCGTGAGAATAGTAACTGCCCCACGGCGGCACGCTCGGCGGGCACCGTCGGTAAATGGGGTATCACTAGCTTCACGTCTATTCGGAGCGCACCTTACGGTAAGCACATTCACCTAGTCATTCATCGATGCATACACTACTGAACGTCACCTTGAAATCGAACGTTTATTGTTTGTTACTTATATTAATGTTTTATATGTTTTATAAGTAATGGCAATTAGTGAAAGGTAAAATGTACCTAGTCATATATAACTTCGTATAAAACACTAAAACTTGATGACATACATTCAGTTCCTATTTAATTTTGTTTTTTAATATCTCAATATACATATGTATTACTTTTCAGCATATTCAAATAACATACTCAAGAAAACTGTACAAGATCAAAATAGTCCCCTGACAGTTCCTACAGTTGAGACAGAACAACCACCTCCAAAACCCAAAAAGTTTTTTAAATCTCGAAATGCTGAACCTTATCCACCAGTTCCACAAATAACTTATGCTCCACCAGTACCTGCAGCACCATTGTCACCTGAACACCCATCTAATAGCAAAGAAAAGAAAACTGCTGGCAAAAGAGCAAGGGCTTATACTAGAGATTCTTCATCACCTGAAATACCATGGCGCAGTTCAGACAAACCTAAATCAAGGAAAAATTCTGTTGCTACAAAAGCATCCAAGAAAGAGGAAGTACAAGCTCAAAATACTCAACCACCAAATAAACGTTATCTGGTTCGCAATCGTAACAAAGTCATAAATTATGCTGAAGATGGCAGCAATAGCCCTATACCTGACTTTAGCCATTATGATGCTTCACCTACTAGAGGAACATCATCACCAAAAATTACATCGCCTAAACGAAGTTCTCTTGCAGCAAGCCCTATTCCTGCAAAGAGTGATGTTGCAAGCCCTTCAACCAGTAAAGAGACCAATGAGGAGCGTAAGCCACCACCTATAGTACTTAGGATATCCAAAGGTACATCTAGAATCGTTAGCACAGATTCAAATGAAGGTTTCACTTCTCCTAATTCTGATAGACATTCTTCTATGGACACACATTCTGATGTAGGATCTGATCACAAGAAGAGTCCATCAATGGAAACAATATGCTCACCCAAACATGAAGGATTAAAAATTACTATAAAATGTAATCTTCTTAATCATGATGGAAAAAAGGAGAAGAAAAAGGAAAAGAAAGATCACAAATCACATAAGAGACATCACAAAAGCTCTGAAGAAGATATTTCAAAGAAGACTACTTCACCATTACCGGGAACAGATGCTTATGAGCTTTATAAAACACTTGCATCACCCACAGAGGACAATGAAAAAGAACACAAAGTCAAACATTCATCTGAGGATGAAATTGAAGCCCAATTGGCTAAATTGGAGTCAAGTGGTCCAGCAGTAAAATCTCCAAGACTGGAAGTTCATCCTAATGAAACACCTCCAGAACCAAAACCTCCAGAAAGTTCTGGTGGCAGGTCAAGAAGAAATAGGCCAAATATAAATTACAGTGAAAATGATGATTACTTAGATGCTTTAACAACAAGTACCTCTAATAAACATGGTACCAAAACAGTAAGTGACTTAAAGAAGGAATTTAAAAAGAATAAGAAAAAACCCGAGATTCCAATGGAATCTCTTCCTACCCCTATTTCACAAGATGATAATGATGGCATAGTTGATTATAGTCAAGCAGAAAATAGTGAAGTACAAGACATTGCATCTGGTGGTAATGTAACTAAAAATATCAATGAAGTATATAGAAAGCCTCACAAAAAACAGAGGCACAAGCAAAATAAAAATTCCAGCCCTGATCATGAAACTGTGATGAACCAAGCAAGTAATATACTAGAACAGAATGATATTCAAGACCAAGGCAGCCAAGAAAACATGGTTATAGATACTGTTGAAGCACTCAATACTGATGCTCCAAACTATTCTCAGGCTGGTGGTACCCAATCCTCAGTGGATTCTGCCTACAACAGCTGCCCTAATGAAAATTATGAAGAGGAATTACATAAGAATACTCAAGACACATTATTCAAGTCTCCTCATCGAGTAGCTGCACCAGAAGAACATCTGGATGATAAACCAAGTGTGAAATTAGTGTTAACTAAAAAGAAAGGATCTATATTTAAAAGCAAGTCACTAGTGAATGACAATCCATCCCCATTGCCAGCAAGGAAAAGACGTCACTTGTACAGACATGAATGGGCTAATGATGTATGTATTCATATTAAATTATTTATCTCATTCAAGAATCTACATATTTGTATAACAATAAGAGCACATGTAATATAGAGATATGGATTTAAAATTTAGTAAAATTTTCACAACCTGGTGTAAATAATTTTAGTGCTGACTTACTTGCTTAGGTAAAGGGCTACTTATATCTGACTATTAAATGGCATTTTTACAACATTTATTGCATTGAGTGAAAATGAATTTTTAGTATTCCCATAATCTGAACTTATTTTTCTCTATTTTGTGCACAATTGTATTCTAAATTATAATGAAAATTAATCATGCTGTTTATTCATACTCATATTAGTGATTTAATGGTGACAATAATTAAATCAATATATAGAATAATATATTTAGGGTATTTTAATCATTCTATGTATAGAATATATTTTATATCTAATAACATTACAGAAAGGAAATGAGACTCCAAGACCTGATCCACCAGAAAATCCTGAAGTGAGAATTCCAACTATCCAAGTACCAGAGGAACTGACTAGGGTAACTAGATATCGGGCACCTGATCCCATAATGGATGATCTGAACTCTGCTGATGCAGTAAAACCATACACAAGTGTAAAATGTGCCAAGGAAGCTAAAGAGGTGTGTATAATGCAGATCAATGATGAGTCACTGATTAATTTTGTCAACAGATGGACTTTTTAGTTCATATCAACATCAAAATGTGTTTTCAATTGGTTTAAAACCTTTAAGTACTTATAATAAAAAAGAATGAATCTTTTAACTGAAAAGTTTATCAGATAAAAAAAAATATAATATGGTGCTCAGATAATAGACTCTCAGCAGGTCAGTAGTCAATAGATTTGTATGGTATATCTACTATTATATGGTACTATTTATCTATACCTATGCATATGCATTGCATTGTGGGCTATGGGCAACTTGTATTGTAAAGACAATATGTTACATAAATTACTTTGAATTGAAACATTATAGAGGGAATTGTCTTTATTGTGATCAAATTTTACAACATTATATTGCTCTTTTCAGTTTTACACTGTTGTCCGGAATGTTAAGAAGGCACATCAAATACAAGAAATTGGAGAATTTCAAGAATTTAATGATGATGTTGAATATCTATTGGATGCATTGCAGGTAATATCTTTTGTATTAATGATAAATTAAAATTTAAGGAAAAATTTTAAGAGTTTTTAAGCTTGGATTTATGACAGACTTGGTTACAGAAACTTAAACTCAATTGAATAGAAAATCAAGATTAGGTAACAACTACATAAGTTATGATTTGTACTTATTGTTTATAGCTTAATGTTTGATAGTACTCTTATCTACTTATCACATAATTCCACATTCTCTACATTAGAAGGATTGTAACAGTGATTCTGTAGAGTTCTATGAGCAGTGGAAATAATATTCAAAAACTGATAAATGCATCCCAACTCTGTATTATCTTAAATTTAATTAATGTCATAATTTTATATAATTTATCAATCTTGTTGTTTTTATGACATTCATGCCTCTGAATTTTAAGCTTTTCAGGGTATTGTCAATAAATTTCTACTTGAACAAATGAAATACTTATATCATCTTATAGGTTGTTTTAATTTCCCTACAAAGGATAAGATGCAATTTGGTTTTTGTATATCTTTTTGCTTGAACATAACCTAACTAACTTGTTATGTAATACTGTTACCTACTTCCTGTTTCCTTTGACATTGTGGTTCCGCCCCAATCATTTAGAAATTGCTGTAGTCAAGGTCATAATAAAGCTAAACCAATTTTTTTTTCCTAATTGCTTATTTAATATTGTTTAAATTCATTTTTGTTTTATTGTTTACAGGATAATAATCCAATGTCAACCCGTTGCTTATCAGCAATTACTCTTGCAAGCAAGTGCACTGCTCCAGCATTTCGAATGCATTTGCGTGCGCATGGAACAGTCCAGAAATTCTTTAGTGCATTACATGATGCCACTAATGATCAGGTATGTTAACAACTACCTTATAACTTATATACTTGTATCAAAAATCTTATTTTGGCGTGGTGTCACTAGGTATATACTAATATATGTTGTTATTAGTACTAACTACATTTAAAGCGGATACATTCATTGTACTTGTTTTGCAGTATATTTGTAGACTTAAGTTTGGACGATTGTTGTTGTTATTAATTTCTATGTAATATACGAAAATAATACATCAAAGATCTAAAGTTGTAATTGCTTATCTATAAGTTGTAATTATCTATAAAGAAAAATGATTACTTTTTTGTATAAAGTTTTGACATTTAAATCAATTGAGGTTATGCTGGTTTAAGGATGTGTGAAAATGATTCTTATACGGCCATGGAAAGTGAAACCACAAAGTTATTTTCATTATTGTAATTATTTACAGAGCTTAGGACTATGCACAGCTACAGTTATGTTTGTACTCTCACAAGATAGACTGAATATGGATCTGGATCGTGAGTCACTGGAACTCATGTTAAATCTTCTCGAATCAGATGTATCACATAAGTAAGTGTTGTCGTTCATACAACTATTTTTATTATTATGGTATTTTACTACAAAAAAGTGCATTTTAAATAAGCCCAAGCTTGTTTCCTTCTTTTTTGCATTGTTATAATTTATGTGGATTTTCAGGAATGCCCTTGATGACTGTGGATTGACCTCAGCACAATTAACCAAAACTCAAGAGAGAGTGCGAGAGCTGTGCGCTGAGATTAAAAGTCAAGGAAAAGCTCAACACTTGGATTTGGATAACATCACGGTGAGTTGAAGACTATCCTTTTAAATTAATTGTACAGTGCTCTTCATCATCATCATTATCAGCAGCCTTTCTTAAGTCCACTGCTGGACATAGGCCTCTCCTATGGCACAGTGCTCTAACTGGGAAGAAATTCGATGCGTTATAGACTGACAGTATACTGTCGCAGTGTTCTAGGGAAATACATGACGTCATTAATCGTCGCGATTTTTGTACTGTACTGGCTTTTTGAGGTAAGGTGCTCTCAGTGCTTAGATCACATGAATAGCTACCAGAAAAGAAATGACATGGATGACAGATGGCGGTATACTGGACCACATTCTCTTTTAAACAGTAACCAGCTAATCTAGCTAACTATAAACGGTTTAGCAGTATACTGAATTGACGTCACGCCTTAGAGTACTCTCAGTGTATTACGGAAAATTAAGCAGTGATGGCCTCGAGGTTAAGGCGTACCGTCGACAATTTCGACGGTCGCAGGTTCAAACCCCAGGCACACACACCTCTGACTTTTCGAAGTTATGTGTGTATTCACAGTGAATTATCACTTGCTTTAACGGTGAAGGAAAACATCGTGAGGAAACCTGCACACCTAAAAGTTCTTACGAACTTCTTAGGTGTGTAGTCCGCCAACCCGCTCTAGGCCAGCGAGGTGGACTAAGGCCTAAACCCTCTCAAAGTTAGAGGAGGCCCGTGCTCAGCAGTGGGTCGTATATGGGCTGATGGTGATGATGATGATTATGGAACACACGCTATATATTGGTTGTTGTCCAGGTGGGTCACTTGGCGATGGAGACGCTGCTGTCGCTGACGTCGAAGCGCGCGGGCGAGTGGTTCAAGGAGGAGCTGCGCGTGCTGGGCGGCGTGGAGCACATCGTGCGCACCATCCGCGAGTGCAGCGCCGCGCTGCTGCGCGCCCAGCCCGACCCCAGGCTGCGGCTGCTGCGCACCGCCGACAGATGCATGCGGGTGCTAGAGAACGTCAGTCCCGCCTTATATACTTCACTTACTTGTACAAACAAGCGAGGCGATAGCATTAGAGTTTAGTGCCAAGTGAATAATGTCGCGCCATCATCAGTTTTGGTTCTAACTGCATTATAAGTGCATTCTGTTGGTTCTATATATTTATGTCAAAGATATATAGATGTAATTTACTGATGCCGATGCCATACTAAATAAAAATATATTCAAGGGAAAAAAATTGACGTAGTTTCTATTGAATGGTGTCCTATACACAAATTGCATCTGTTTCTCAATTTCTAGCAATAAAAGATATGGTTGTTCTATTATCGCTTCACCTCCTTACTTTGTTCAATAGGTTACACAACAGAATGAAGACAACCAAATGTATCTGATCAACGAGTGCGATGGTGCAGCGCAAACACTGGCAGCTCTTCTTAGTCGTTGCGCAACCGAAGCACGCGTTAACAAACAACTGCGAGGACCGCTTTTAGACGCAGCCCTGCCGGCCATCAAAGTACTCGTGAATCTATCACATTCCTTTACAAATACAAGTAAGTAATACAAATTATGTAATTTGTTCTGTTTGTTCCGTAAATTGACTGTTCAAAACCTGGGAAAAAACTAGTGGCCTGTTTCACTTTTTTCGTCATATTCCTTTTATGTAATTTCTTGTATAAATAAGGGTATCAATAAAGAGTTATCTATGTAGTGGCAATGGCTTGAGTTCAGCAATATGCTGCATTCTTTATCATATTGTCAGTTTACTGGTTTTCATTGTGTTTGGAACCTACTCCAGAAGCATGTTGGGAATCGCATTAAGGATCAAAATTTTAGAGTTTACATTAGTTAAAAAGACCATGATAGAAAAAAATGAGACTGAAAATAGTAAAAAAACATTGATGATAAATGAACTCAAAAAAAGATTTTTCCTAACCACCAAAAGTATTAACTGTCTCAGTTTTCGATCACTGGTTTGTTACACTCTGTAAAAAGGAATAGATTTATGCTAAAACCATAACCTAAATATAAGATTGGTAATAGTCATGGTGATTATTAAAACATCAAAATTTAATAAAAAGAACCTGGGCATTTTTTTTGCACCATTGTGTTTGTAATTACCGTAACTGTTCCCCTGTATAGGAAAATAGATATAAAAATATTATCAACATATTTTTTTATTCATTTATCAGCATCTGTTGGAGCACAAGTTGTTGGGCAGCAGCAGGCAGTCATGGAGACATGTCTTATCATCTTACATAATCAAGACAATTTCATCCCTGATAATAGAAACTTTGAGTTCAGTGTTTGTGTAAGTATTAATATAATTCAAAAGGATTATTTATTAGTCTTGTGTTAAGTGTTATGAAAATAAATTACCTCTAATATAATTTAATAAATTTTCAACAAATTTCCTTGTACCAGATTAAAATAGATTATTAAATTTGTATCATTACAGGTATTGCTCCTCCTCATTAACTTAGTGCAAAATAATGAGGAGAACACTGAAAGACTGCTGAACACTTCAATTCCAGTGGATGATGAGAATGAGCTTGAATCGAAGAGTATATCAGCACTTGATCTCATTGTGGATTTGTTTTATAGAAGAGAAGAATTAGCTAGGTAAGTTTTCTAATTGTGCCTTTAAAAAATAGGTTTTTAAATTTAAAAAGAGTTAAATAATAAAAAATTTTTTTTTTTTTAAATAACCTTCAATTTTACATGAATTCAAATTAAATAATCTATTATTTTACAATTTTACAGGCGAGCTGAAGAGAATACTGACGCTTTGCTAGATGGCGAAAAGGAAACTGAGAATGAAACTGACAAAAAGAAGCAGTCACAGGATGACATTGATGAAACTGTTGCCAAATGTGAGTACTTTTGAATTTTTATAGTAGGATAATACTTAGTGTATTATAAATATGTAAGAAAGTGATTGGATGCAGAGTGCATTCAGAGCAGTGGCGGTACTTCCATAGAAGGCCAAAAGCCCAGTTTGCCTATGGAAGTACCAACACTGTTTCAGATCACTAATAATAAAAACACAGTAGAAAATAAACATTTCCACTAAAGAGGCTTTTAAAAAAAATATGCTTTAGGTCTACATAAACAAAAACATAATACACCCAACAGTTACATGTATAGTTCTGACCCCTGCACTAAGATATAAGTCATGTGTTATGGGTATCTGAAGCTATGAGAGACTTTTTGGATCACACAAACATTGCCCCAGTGCAGGGATCGAACCCAAGGCCCCTCATATAGCGAGCCGGTTGTTTAGCCACATAGACACTGTCAAAAAAGTATATAATAATTGTTTATGAAAAGTGACATTAATACATACATAATTACATAATTATGTATACTTTATTATGACACAACACAGTGAAACTAACAAAACAGCTGATGCTAAGGTTCAATGACCTTGCAGAAATTGAAATTATTCTAATAAATATTATCTAAATATTTTTTTATTTAACAATAATTCAAGATATCAATAAGTTTATGTTAATATAAAAAGATTGTGTTATTGTTATAAAAACAAGACACTAACAAACTCAAGGTCAAATAATATATTGATAGGCCTTGTTTTCGTCGTACATTGTGTATTGCAGTTATGTTGTGCAATACGATAATGTTTTATATTAGACAAATTGTCATTTAATCTTATGAAATATAATGCAAAATATCTATATATATATACAAACAAACATCTGTATCTCTAGGTAAAGGCGCATTAAGACATCCATATATCGCCTATTATGTTTTAAGTTAATTAGACTATTGCCATTTATAGAACATATTTCCAGACTCTGTGCTGCTACTGATACATTGCCTGACCTTGGAAAAGAACATGTGGGGCCTCTAGATTGAATGGCACATACCCATTTACTTTGTTATATTATATTATTGATTTTATATGTGGAAACATTTTATTAGTTTTTAAGTCACTACTTAATGGCCTTGAGGATTAGGCCCGTGGTTGAGAATCTCGACGGTCGCGGGTTAAAACCCCAGGCACACACCTCTAACTTTATGCAGTTATGTATGAATTATCACGTAGTTTAACGGTGAAGGAAAACATTGTGAGGAAACCTGCACACTTAAAAAATCTTAGTAATTTATAGTTCGTCAACCCGCAACTAGGCCAGCGTGGTGGGCTAAGGTTTAAACCCTCTCAGTTGTAGAGGAGGCCCGTGCCCAGCAGTAGGACGTATATAAGCTGATGATGATGAAGTATTTGATGTATTCGGGTAGCTAGATATTAATGGAAGTGTATGTTTCCGTAATAAAATGAAATAAATAGTGTGATGCGTGGTTGTCAGTGCTGGCCCGCGCGGGCGCGCACATGGAGCACAGCATGGTGGGCGCGTACACGGCGCTCGTGGTGGGGCACGCGGCGCAGGCGGCGCCGGCGGGGCGCGCGCGCCTGCGCACCCGTCTGCCGCACTACGCGCCGCTGCTGCCCACGCTGCGCAAGTACTACAACTTCCTCGCGCTCACCGCCTCCGTCAGTATACACACATATACTAACTATTTATTACAATGTTCCACTAACTATATTTTAGATAATTATTAAATCAAACTATTCCACGTACTGGTTACTGATTAAAAAAAAATTAAAAACTTAAAATTATATCCAAAATAAATCACAGCAGTAATGTTACTTGATCAACTGGTGACAATAATTCGCCTGACTTGAATTAGTCCATTATATTGTTTTAATCACTACTTGCAGTAGCAGTGAATGTATAAGATTACAATTAGTAAATCATGGATGTATTAATTTTTGATCCGTCTAAATTTACGCAGGCATATGATTAATTATGATAAAACGACTTATGTTACAGGGTGAGGCGACGATAGTGGCGCACGTGAAGTCGACGCAGCGCATCATCGAGTTCATGGAGAGCAGCGACAAGGAGGCGCAGGCGGGCGACTCGCAGGCGGGCGCCCCCGCCGCCCCCGCCCCCGGCCCCGCCGCACCCGCGCCCTGCGACGTGCCGCAGGACATGTCGCTGCACAGCCTCAACTACTCGTACTCCTCCTCTGGCTCCGACCGCCTCTCCTCCTCCACGGAGGTCGACACCTACCACTGAAATCATAGCTAGTAGATAACTCGATTTTCAACGCTTTATTTTGTAATAATCATGTGAATACCAAATTTACATTCAGTGTTGAGCAGATACCAAGGACAAATCCGTTGAATGAAGTGTTCACCGCTGTGTGCTGCTAGACTGAAAATGGGCATTTGTTTTTGAAAATGGACTGCATAAATTTTTGTGACTGTGTCTGCAACATAATTTTGTTTAGGTGTTTTGTAGTTTTTGAATATGTGGTTTCTCAATAAGCTCTGTACATATAAATGAAACCGTTTACTGGATTATTGTAAATTGTGAACAACTGAAGCAATAGACATGCCATGTGTAATAGTGAATAATGTAATTGTAGGTGAGTAAATGTCATATGAAAAGAAAAATGTTTGTGGGTAATTTTTACCTTTGTACATGTCTCTTCCTTCTTCTATACTGTACATATTATTTGGAGTCTTGAGATGACAATTGCATTAAATATGAGATATTATGTGTCTTCTATATTAAAATTGATATATTCCGAGTTTAAGCCACTGAACTGGCAATATGAAAGTGCAAAGATAGTCAAGTAAGTGTATAATAAAAATTGTATTCTTCTATGTGAATATGGTGTCTGTCTGCACTTTTTGTATTATACTGTTCTGAGAGAGTAACAATTTATAAGAGTATTGTTATATTGAGGCACAATTCTTTATTGTAAATAAAATTAGCTAGCAATGTTACTGTATTTTCTGTTTCGCAAAATTAGACAGTTCTGCTATCAAAACTAGTTTGGTTCTGTGAGCGAGACTCACAAAAGTAGTATTCTAAATTCACAGGAATGTGTTTTTTCAAACATTGACTCATATTGTATGTATATTAACATAGTTAATTGCCTACAGCCAGGAGAATGCTTAGGCTTCCTTAAGTATGACTAAGTAATATGTTGGACTTTAAGCTGGTTAGATAGAAATAGTTCGCTAACTCTTACTTTTGCCGCACCATCAAGCTGTGGAATGGTTTGCCGGCTCACGTGTTCCCTCCTTCCTATGATCCTGGATCCTTTAAGCGAAGCGTGAAGAAGCATTTGTGCGGGCCGGCATGATTGTGTCGACCAGCGGGTGACCATATCGTTTCTCGCTGGTCGATATTATTTTTTGGACTCCACTGTGCTTACCATCAGGTACAGTGGAGTCACTTTGCCGCGCCAGAATAAAAAAAAAAAAAAAAAAAAAAAAAAAAAAAAAAAAAAAAAAAAAAAAAAAAAAATAGATGGTGGATTAATGAGTTTCTCCTAGTGTTAAACCAATTAACTAAAGTTTTCATTCACAAAGTGACACCATTTTCTTGTAAAGAGATAAATTGTCAATAGAAAATTAATTTTAGTGGTTGGTGAGGCACATTCACTACTTAATTTGGTTAAAATTTATTTTTATATTTTTTTTTTAAATGAAGATCAAGATGTTTTTTTATATATATATTTTTTAATGTGAATTAAGTCATTTTCAGCTAACCCCAAATAAACTTGACCTGTCGTAACATGGAGATTTTATGAGTGTTGTAAGTGTATTTTGAATGGTTATAAGACAGTTGTTTATCAGCACTTGTTATGTAGGTAGAAAAATCTAATTTCTGTTCGCATTTGAAATTTTGAATTGGAATAATGGTGTTATAAAAACGGATGGTTCAAAATTAGCTCATCTGATTGGCACCTCATAGTACGGATATACACAAAGAGCAACCACTCTGAGTTTTGTTACCGTATAAACAACACTTTTAAACAGCTTTACTTATTTTTAAGTTTTTTAATTGTTAAATTGATTAGGGTGTGTTATAGTTCTTAGAGACTTATGTAATTATTTTTAATTTTATGACTTCTAACAATTTAAAAGACTAGGATATCATTCTGTTTATTGTACAGCAGTAAAAAATATTTCCTAAATTATATTTACGTAATTTATTGCTCTATATACAATATATATTAACTAAGTGTAGTTTTATAAAATTTCATCTTTTCACACCTTGAAATTTATTATGTTGTTTTAATCTATTATTGCGAGTTTGATATCTTGAGAAATTATTATTGTATATCTAACGTGTAATTATGTTATGAAGTATTACGTGTAATTATTAAAAAGAAGACAGTTTAAATAATTTTGGGTTTTTACTTCCATCAATTTGACTATTCACTTTAGAGGAAAAATGAGAATAAAGTAACAAGTAAATGTTTAATATGTTTTTTTATGTCAACAGCTACATTCGCAATAATATAAACAATAAATATAATATTTTCACGTAAATATCTCTATCATCTTTAACAAAAATAACAACCAAGTTAACAGGCATCCTTACATTCTTTTAGTGTCTTCTAGTTTTCAATAATTAATCGTTTTTAAAATCAATTTAACAAACCTTCTTGTGTTTGGAGTTGTATAATTAGATTGGCGATTAATTCAAATTTAGAGTCCGTATAACATAATGGATGATTGGTATGAATTCAACCTAGCGTACTGATACTACGGTGCTTCTAAGAAAGTGTGTATTATATTAGTAATATTCCATTTCAAAGATGAAAAGGTTTTGATCTGCAAAAGATCTTCATCATCTAATAGTCATTTGAAATTTGGTGTACCCTAATAGGCGACATATTTTTACGAAATTATGAAATTAAATAACAGCTTTCTACAATTTTCGTGCTAGATGTAAAGCATCCTAAGCTTATAAATAATCCGTATAAATATGATTTGACATTTGAAATAATTTCTCAAAAAATTAGCTTTTCAACTGCGTCCTCGCGAGCTACGGCTGGTGCACGGATGCCTTGCCAGTCTCCTGTCTCTGTAAATCGTCTGTTCACTGACATCAATTGTTCAAAGTTAGCCTTGGCTAGTTTGTGTTTGTTTAATACTTTCTGCACCAGCTCTTCATCGTATACTTCCTCCGGATTTTCAAGTTTCAAATGTGCCTTCATCTCTTGTACGGTAACAAGGAAACAGTTCCACGGAGACCAGTCCTCATTGACATGCCATCTGCATAGGCGAAGTTCAGTTATGTCTCTGCATTCACTAATGGCAGAATGCGAATGCCATAGCTTTTCTACTATGAAGAATATGTCCTTTTCCTGAAGTACAAAGGCTAGCGATCCCCAACACTTCCGACGGCGTTCATCCCGCTGAACTGCCCGAAGAATGAATTTGAACGGAGTCATATCAATCCAGCTTCGTTCATTCACATCTTTCCAGGAACATGACGTGCAAACAAGAAAACCGCTCATCTTAGCATTCAACGGGAAATCTGCGTAAGGTTTTACTTGATGACAGAGTTCGCAGAAATGTAATCTACTATTTTCCATCTTTCTATATTCCCTTATATCCTTTGACTTAGTTACTCCAGAATTCAGTTCTGATGTTTTTATCAATTGAAATACACTGGCAGCAACTCGTCGTCTCAAGAATTCTAGTTGATAGTCTTTACAACGACGCACAAGAAGATCGCATTCTCTATCGAGAAGTAGTATTATTTCATCTGCCAATTCATGTTGAAATTCTTGTAAAGCGAACTTCATATCGACCAGAAGTTCCATTCTTTCTTTAACTTGCATATCATCTCTTAGGAATGCGTTGTAAAGTTCTCGTAGCTTTCTAGCCTTCTGTATCTCTACCGTTTCCATTAATATCATTTTACCGTCGCGTCCATACCATGCAACTGGTTTAGAAATTTCATCTAGAAACTGTTTCTCTTTGGTTTTACGGCTATCCTCTCTTACTTTGACATGGTAAGCTTCAATGCAACGCAAAAGTTCTACTTCTTTGTCCAAGAGCAGAGAGAACTCAGCGATTTTGGGTCCTTTGGAATGTAATTGAGATATTCTTGCTATTTCGGCATGTTTCCAGCGATCAACCTGAAATAAATAGAGAAAAAAATGGGATATGTTTTGCATTAATTTTATTGTATAACTAAAAACAAAAATAAACTAAAAATAATAATAACTAAAAAATATTTGTTACATTAGCGTTACCATTGCGTAAAGTTGATCAAAATCTTCACGCGTTTTAGGAAATGTTTTAGTTACAAGATCCCGTCGCAAACGTCGCTCCATAGCTTCGCGTTCTAGTCTGTCTTCCTCCTTCATTCTCGCAATTTTTTCCCTGTGCAAATCATTTAATTAAAATAAAATCTTTAATTGCGAAGGAAATTTAAGAATTGATAACTACGGATACGTACAGACAGATCTTCAACCATTTATCCACTTTTTGTCTGAATTGATAACTTCTAAAAGCTCGTTGTATTACCGAGGCGTAGTGATTGTGATTTAATCGTTTAACCATTTCTTCGTAGGTTTCGTAGGGTTTCGGCACAATAATAATGTCGGCCACACTTGGGATGTACGCGTGAACGGTATTCATTTGTGTAGCCCGACTATAGGCTGTGTCCTGAAATTAAGTAAAAATCAGCTACCTACATCTTTATCTGCAAATAATTAGAGTTGATGCTGTAATGCGCGAAGCTGGGGGTTTATTTAATTACCTCTTTGTAATCAAGGCTAGACGTACGTACCTACTGCCAAGTATCGATTTACAGTTAAAATAAAATATGTTATTTTCCGAGATTATTATTCTCGATTACAAGAGAATAAAACAATGCAAGCAACAAATATAGGTAGGTACATGATTGTACTTTTCAAGAGTTTAAGTCTATTAAGTATGCACCTACATATTAGTCATGTTCCTAAAACGAATTAATTAATAACTCTTTTATGGGGCAATGTATACCTACGCTTCTATAACAAACTTCCGAAGGGTATTAGGGAGCTTCCTTTGAAAAAGTTTAAAGAATCTATTAAAGAAAAACTATATAAAAAAGTATATTATAAAATGTCTGATTATATTGAGGATAATAAGCCCTGGAAGTACCTAAGTAAACTGATTGGAGGTTGCTGCAATTTGTATCGTTATGACATGTATGAGGTTAAATTGAATATAATAAATAAAAATGTTATTATAATTGAAAATTCTTATATAAAAAAATTACATTTCGTGTTGCTGAGGGAGTTTCTTGCCGTTTCTTCTCCACAGCGATAACACGTTTTGAAGCGGCAATAGTTTAAAAAAAAATTAATTGACGATTCAAAAGCACTTGTAAAAGTCTATTTGAATAAAGGTGATTTGACTTTGACTTTGAATATAACGTGAAGGTAGACCTACTTATGAATGTTTCTTCCCAGCTGTGTAGCACCTAACTACATACATTAACCTAATTGTTACACTTACATATATTTTTTCACGTTCTTGTGCAGTTTGAGTATCTCGACAAGTTTTCTTTTCGGGGGGCAATTTCTCTGCTTTTTGTGGTGTTTGTGTAAATGCGTGATGGTACTCTACACCTGAAACCGAATAACAAAATCATATAGGTACATATAAACCATTTACAATTTTTATTATTCATTTATTAAAGCATGTACCTGTATGTACATTTCTGTACCCTCCTAAGTAGGGTTTCTTGATAAGTTCCGTGAATATTTCGACATTTACTTGTTTTATAGTATTCCCAAAAGGTATGGACACGCGTAGAACGTCATTGAAAGGTATTTCTTTGTATAGTTTATCTAACTTTAAAATGTCGTTATTTTTTGTCAATAACTCTACATCCACAATTCCATACTTGTCATAATCTAAATCCAATAGAGCCATGCGATCCTTCAGTGGTTGTTCCCCTCTTAATATTACCAAATTATCAGGTTCCACTTCAAAAAGACCAGCTAAGTTTTTCTTGATTTCATGTACTTTCATGATGGAATGATATGAACGTGTAAATGTGGTGTTTTGATTTCTAACCTGAAATTTTATCGCTATAAATGGCATTGTCTTCTTTTTTGGCATAACGGCATGTAGAAGGTCATGAACATAAGATTCCTTTGGTATTGAAGATAGATTAAATTCCTCTGAATCTTTCGTGAAAACATCTATATTTAGATTTCCAAGGGCATCAGTTTTCAAGTCGGACAAGAGGCTCGTTTCTTTTAAAACCGTTCTATTCTTTGTAAGGATTAAATTGTTGTTTGATACAGAGAGTAATTTGGCTAGTTTTCGCTTAACCAATTTGACTGGCGTACTCGCTGGGAAGACTTTGTTGAACACTTCGTTAGGTTGTAGTGGCGATTTGAATGTGATTAATATATGGCTGATGGGGCATTTGTATTGCTCGGGATCTCTTGCACATGGCGCTGTTTGGTTTCGAGACTTGTTTTCATCTGCTGGTGGTGAAGTCACCCGTTTGTATGGCGGAGCTGTGAGTATCTTCTCTCGACCTAATTCGCATTGACAAGCGACGACTCCTCTCACACAGTCCGGACTTGGAGCAATACCGATTGTACGGTTAATGTCCATTGGTATCTTTAAGAGTAAAAATTATAAAAACTAAAATTACTTTGTAAAAATAAATGTAAAAGTAGATTGCAGATAACAGGATAGTTATTGATAATTGAATGTTTCATTCGCTTAGAAACGGTTGCTAAGTAACGTAACATTTTTTGAAGAAAGTTACTAAATTAGATACACTATGGCAAAAAATATAATACTCTCTATGGTATTATTAAATGCAACGTTAATGGAATTAATGTTAAAAAAATATGCAAGAAAAAAATGATAATTTTAAACTATTTAGGTCTCATTTTTTGGTTAATGCTAGGACGCGCATAGCTGGGTTTTCTTGGATTTGATCGCAAATGGGCAACGTAGTGGAAAATGAGAGTTAGAGGTGTACCTATATGTACCTAGATATGTAACACAGAGCTACTTCGCGAAAAAATTAATTACTCCTACTTCGACTGGCTAGAAACCCATAATAATTTATATGGCGAAATCAACGGCACGTAGGTAGGTACCTACTAAGTAAAAATTTAATTTCATGACAAACAAAATAGTTTTGATAACAGTAATGAACCACACTGCAAATATTCCTATTACAGTATACCTAATTTATATTCTTGGATGCCTGTTACTCCGAAGAATTATGTAGATTACCCAATGAAATATTAATATTACCCTTACATGTTAAGTAATGTTAACCCAACTTGCCTAGATGGATAGTTTGGCCAAGGTAGATGTATACTATGACTATTAAACATAATCTTTAGTTTTGTCTATGTAAATTATTAATTCGTTTCTTTATATTTTCTGAAACATTTACCATATTAGTGTATTATTTTTTTACCATCAGAAAGTAGAGATTTCAAAAAAAAAGCCCACCGACTTTTTAAAAAAAGCTGTAATGTATAAAAATAAAACATCAAAATCTTGGTTATTTGAATTGTTCACATAAAAGTTGTAGATCTTTTTATTACATACAACTTTGCCATTTATATTTTTTGCATAAGAATTGTAGCTTAGTCGGAAATCGAGATAAACCGTTTCCTTTTTATTATTTTATTTCGTTTTTTACCATTTCTAAAGGCACTGGTCTATATATTTAAGCCCTGTTTTAATTGTCCTGTGTTAATAATACAACGATACGTGCTTTCTAGGTATTGCCATTCGTTTTTTGGAGATAAGTACCTACTTATCTTTGTTCTGTAAACATTGATGGTATCGGTACCAATGGCTAAGAAATGAGGAAAATTATTTAATCAACTATCGTAGTAAAATTAATTGTCTATAGATTTCGAGCTTTTATACGTAAACATAATAATAGCTAAGGCATTTAGATGATGTTGTAGGAAATTCTTTATAACATTTATATGGTTTGTCGATCAAAAGTTTTAATATTGGTTTCATATCTTTATTCATGCCGTGGGCGCTCATATATAAGTTTACAAGAACCAGTCTTTCCTTAATTGACTGAGGGGTTGTACAAATTTGTGTTAATCGTTTGCAGCTTTATAGGTACACGAGTTCGCTAGCTCCTCAAAAGTACTTGTCTAAATCGATTTTACAATCTATTTGACTCGGTACTACAGTTCCCAGAAAGTTGAGGCGATGGTTCGCTGCTTAACCGCATTACATTCCAAACTTATATTTTATTTAAAAAATCTTTACTAACTACTTAATTATTTTTTCTCTTCTTTTTATCAAATAGGAGTTATTATGTTACTAAGATTTGTCTTTTCTTAAATGTCTCGTGGGTTATAAAAGCGAATGTAAACATTTATGCCAACTAGCGCAATGTAAGCGTCGTGGACTAACGCCTATTCAACACTCTTATGAAATCTCTCAAAAAAGCATATCAATAAAGCGCTCCTAATCATGCAATTCAAAATTACTCAAGTTATTAATACAATGAGATGCAAGGGTATATAGATCTGGAGCTAACTTGCCATCCATTGAGAAAGCGTGACAATACGCGTGCTAATGAGATTGATATATTACACAGACAACCTAACCTATAGACTCCGCTTCTATTAATTTTAATATGAAAACAAAATCGCTAAATCGTGGCGGGGTACGGGGGCAGTCGGCTAGTTTTCATTGGACGCTTCAAGACACTGACAACATTCTAGTGCGCACTAGAGATGGGATGAACTAATAATTATCGATAATTTACGAAGTTTATAGTATAAAGGAAAAATAAAAAAACATATTAATTTTCATATAAATTTTTAATACTTATAAGTTAAACAATCATCAAAGTCAAAGTCAAAGTCAAATTATCTTTATTCAAATAGCCTTTTACAAGTTCTTTAGAATCGTCAATTTTACACTTTTTTTAAACTATTGCCGCTTCGCAACGTGTTATCGCTGTGGAGAAGAAACGGCAAGAAACTCTCTCAGCAACACGACATGTCGGTTTTTCTTTAAAAAATAGCAATATATGTATTTTTCATTACAGTATTTCAATTTTACATTATAAATGTCATAATGATACAAACTGTAGCAACAAAACAAAAATTCCGATCAATTTACTTACTCCCAAGGCTTATTATCTTCAATAAACTCTGAAATTTTATAGTATGCTTTTTTATAAAGCTTATCTTTAATTGATTTCTTAAATTTTGTCAAGGGAAGCTCCCTAACAGCCTTCGGAAGTTTGTTATAGAAGCGTATACATTTCCCCATAAAAGAGTTATTAGCTTTCCGGAGACGAGAAAATAAATATTCGTTACGAAAGTAAATATTCATCAATTAAAAGTAAATATTATTTATCAACTATTGACTTCTAAAATGTATTAATTTTGTATAAACTCTCCTTATTGATTTTGATTCAGTTTTTTTTTGTTAAATAAGCCAAACGTATGTCGATATATTTATTAATTACGCATTTTATTAAATCAATCAAATGATTGACGTTTTCAAAGTCAAACTGATGGTGCAGTAAGTCGGGGAATAATTCTAGGTTTGCTAAAGAATTCAATGTTTTACAAGAAAGATACATTGGTTAGCTCTTTGGTTTATTAAATTTCAAATTATTATTATTTATTCAGTTTCAAATAGAAAACGTCGAGATCTACCAACAATTCGGAAACAATCCCCAGTAAAATGTCGCGAACAAATAACGTGATTTTTTCCAGGAAACCAATTATCATCTCGTTTGGTAGCGTCAATCCATTTTTTTTTCACTTCAGGGCACTTGGGAAACCTTTTGAACAACAGACAAACAACGATATACAGTCTATAAAAATATCGATCTCAATATTATTTGTCGATAAAACAATAATTATATTTTGTCTCATTACTAGTCTGCGTGTCAGAGAGAGCGAGATAATGTTATATGAATTCAAATAAGAAAGAAAGAGATGCAAATACGACTTAAACGCCAGAATTTTTAATATTTTATTTTTAGTATATAGTTATTTTAGTGATTAATGAAAGAATAATAACTTACCTGTGAAATGTAATACCATCTTTTGCAAGACTAGATGTTGTGCTGCTCTTTCCACAAAATTTCACTGAACAATACGGCATTATGACAGTTAATATTTTTAAAACAGGGACAATATGTCACTGCGACACTCGGCGGCGGAATGAGTCACGTTAAGGGGCGGGGCCGGCGGTTATGTCGTGTCAGAGCATAACGTCGGCGAAAGCTTGTCCCCAGTAATGCGTCGTCTATAGGTTAGGTTGTCTGTGATATATTATTAATAGTACCTGGATGACCGAGCTTTGCTCGGATTTTTTTTATTTTTTTTATTGTGTTTTTTGGAAATTATATTTAAGTACGAATTACTAATAAAATGATGAAATATGAATAATGTTACTTAACAACGACATCTGCTGTTGTGTCGTTAAAGCAATTAGTTGCTCACAAAAAATAGTATTATTATTCGCCAATTCGCCAATAGATGTCAGGAAGAGTCAAACGCCTCCTTTTTGTTATTTTTCTTCCAAATGACATTTTCTAAAAATGATTCCTAGCTAGATCGATTTATCGCCCCCGAAACACCCTATATACTAAATTTTATGAAAATCGTTGGAGCCGATTCCGAGATTCCAATTATATATATACAAGAATTGCTCATTTAAAGATATAAGATAAGATACATTTTATGTTAGTGCTGGAGCCGAAATGTCAACGTAAAATTCAGTGTGAATGGGCCGCCTTTATCGGTACAGTCTCACTGTCTCCTAGTACACTTCCATGAACCAACATCGTTGTCTTAGCGTTACGATTGGTGAGTAAAAATTATCCTTATATCATCAAGTCATCATTAATAGCCTACATTATTCTGTTTTTAAAGGTCGAGCTTCAAGGATTGTGGAGGTATCAAGCAAATGGCGAGTCATCGTCTGGTGAGTTGTATAATCATTTGTCAACAACAACATAGAAATACTATTTTTATTTTGCTATTCTGATAATAATGTTGCTCAGTATGTACCTATTACACATTTCACCGCATTATGATATTGAAAACTCAGTCTTAAAATACAAATTAGATGTTGTATTATGCGTTCATCAACAAACAAGGTGTACAGAAGTATATTTCTATAAACAAAACAAAACTATTTCCATTGGCACGTAGTCGTTTTTAATTGCTAGAATATTATAAAACATTTCAAAACGATAAAATAAACTGTTGCGGAACAAAGGATGTTTTTTGAATCAAGTAGTAAAGGTGTTGTGTTCTTTCTATAAAGAGTGAATTAACCGCAAAGCTTTTAAAACTATGCTTCTTTCAAAAGAATTTATAAAAGATGCGAGTCGTGTGCATTCAACGTTTATAAATAGGTAATTTTCTAGTTTGAACGTGCTTCCTTTGTAATAACGTGTCTGGTATTAAGTAGTATTAGTTTTTAACTTTAAAAAATTTCCATTTTTTTATAATAAAATTGTTCAATCTATTATTATTTTGACGCTTCGAACTGGAACCTTACGGTTCCGCTATTCCATAAATCAGAGTATGTGGTTGATAGTTAATAAAAATTGAGAAAACAATAAAATTACAGCGCAATAAAAGAGCGAATGTGCCGAGCATAGCGGGCGTGATATTAAATTCCTCCGAAAACATAAAAATGATTTTCGATCGTAAAACCATTATTTACAGACGTAAAAATGCGCTGAGTTATATGTTACGTCTTGTCTGAGATGCGAAATCTAGGAAATTGCATCGAACTCAATCGAATCGATGCAGAACAGCACTTCACACTTCATATACCTGCATATAAAATATTTTAGTGTTTTATGTTTCCTTTTTCTCTATTAAAGCCCAGTCAAAAAAGAGTAGGTCACCTGATAAAAAAAATGATTACAGCCGCTTATGCACCCTCAACATTCTATGGCTGGCTATAATGATAATAGGCGCGTCTAGTATTTAGAAACTGTTATAGGAAAGGGCATAGAGTTTGAATCCACAGGCAATCATGTATCGTTATGACATTTAACGTTATGACATTTATCATGTAAAATTGAAACTGTTTATTGAAAAAAAAAATGCGATTTTCTATTAAAAAAAATTGACATTTCGTGTTGCTGAGGGAGTTTCTTCTCCACAGTGATAACATGTTTCGAAGCGGTAATAGTTTAGTTTAAAATAGCTTAAAATTGACGATTCAAAAGAACTTGTAAAAGTCTATTTGAATAAAGATAATTTGACTTTGACTTTGACTTTGAATCTCACAAGACATTGTACCTCAACATTTGACCTCGGCCGATGATGGAAGATTGGACAAAAATCGACAAAGATGAAAAGTTGCACAATCAGGAACTAGTGAAGTTTAGTCTACGTCTTCGTCTACTTTACCCAACGAATTAAACGAAAATAGTAACATATACCTACATACATAATATTCCATTAAATTCTATATTCCAAATCTTAGACCATAATTGGAACTCTTACCTCCTCCCTAGGATTTCTTTTCTTTAGTGATCTGACCCCAATCCTTCGCCGGGTTATGGACTGAGCGACAAATAAGTATCGTTTATTTTATAGCAGCTATACTTTCTACAACCAAATAGATGCCTTTCACGGCGTCTTCAATTTTACAACAACAATATGTTATATGATTCCAGTATAGGAAAAAACCTATTGAAAATCTTAACCGCTCTTTTATGAGAAACGTTATTCCCCAGTGACGTATTCAAAGTTAAAATACTTGATAATAACTCATTGATTTTAAAAGGAAAATAAAAAATAGGTAGGTATTTTTTAAATATTTAAAGCTTTAGAGATCTTTGGAGGAGGCCCATGTCAAGGGCAAGACGTCGTTTAGCTGATGTTTATACAGTAAATGTTATAAAAGCAAATATTATTTATTATTAATCGATAGGTTAAACAATATTTAGCGTTAATTGGTTTATGACGAGACGAGACTATTTTAGACTGACGGAGAAATAAACGACCAGGCCTTGGGAGGTCTTCTCCTTCTTTAAAGCGGAGTAAGCTAGTTAGTACCTATAGTATGTGGCTGTATATACAAAATAAGTACGTGGTTGTAAGCCAATTATAATAACAGTACAATAAGTCCTACAAAAAAAATATAAAAACGTGTTCTTAAATTTTCTTCGGTACGTGAAATGCTCAGAGGATTAATTTGCTACCAATCTTTATACATTCATATTATGCACTAAATTTAGAATGACGGCAGTTAAAAAAATACTTTATCGGGGATGTCTTCCCGCGAGTTCATCATTTATAATTGTTGATGTTATCTAAGATCAATTTATATCCATGTACATTTAAACAATTCATATGACTAAAATCAACTTCCAAATCTCAGACCCTAATGGCAAAGTATATCAGTATGTACACACGCAGACGGAATTTTTATTACGTCTGCAGCAACAAAAACAGCACGCGGATATTTCATAAACTGTCGCGGTGCATCAAATTTCTAAAACAAGTTATAAACAGAGCGGTGGCCGCGATACTAACTACCCCTCTCGTATTATTGCGTTTGTCCGGGGGTCTCGTGTGCGTTCTGTAAACACGTGTTTTAATCAAGCCTGTTGCTTCGCTTCCGTTTGCTGCGGCCACTCGGCGCTCGGCAAAGAAAAACTTTGCATGTGTTTTATTACGACGGATGCGAAACGGCTGCAGGGCTTAATTTCGATGCCGACCTGTCTCGTTTTAATTGTTTTATTCTATATCGGTAAACATTAAAAAATGACTGATAGTTTGTTTAAATAAGTGCAATATCCATTTGTGAATCAAATATTTTTAACTCGAGCGAGGGTGTGTACAAAATTTTAACGTTTTGTGTTAACTTACTCGGTTATAAGTTGATTATAACTTCGGTTTGACTGCGTTTTGACTAGAGTTCCGACCGAAATGTCTATATCCGTTTTAAGTTGGAAGTAGAGGCACAAATAGACGGAGACACTTAATTACCTCTTTTTGTTGTCGCCGAAAAATTTGTCACCTTTCTCATTTTAAAACATTACAATATCAAAACGCCAAGAGTAATGATCTAAAAAAAGTTAATATATAAAATAATCAACAATTCTTAAATAATGAATTTCACTAATGGTGTTAAAAAGAGTTAGAAGTAGAGTAATCAATTCTCTTACATAGGTTGAGATGTTGAAAACGCACAATCACGTGGCTCGTGATAATCGAGGTGAACAATTTTATTGCGCTCGCGGGCACCGGGCGGAGAGCCCACGGGGTGAGGGAGGAACTGTTTCATTCGATTAAAGCCGGCTGTACACGGAAATTATCAAACGAAACGCACCGACAACTCAGCGGGCCGTGAGAGCCTCTACATTAATAGTTTTTGTTCCCAAACTCGCCCGTTTCGTCGCAGAAAGGTAAAAGTTTGGTTGAGCTTTTTTACTTTGTTTGAGCTGTTTGTTTTCAGACACCTCTCATTTCGGAACACTCTTTTAGCTATTTCAAATTCAATATTTAGCTCGTTTCATTTCCATAGTATCTAACTACTTTTGCAATTTTCTTTGAATTTGCTATGTGACACACAACTAGTTTTAGAATAGTTTCATAGTGATAAATTCAGTAGTTTAGCTTAATTTGAAATTAATGTTCTGCTCAATATGAAATATTCTTTTTAATATCTAATATCTAAAAATATAATTAAGATAGATAATGTTCCTTAACAGGTATAGTGTGAGTTTTTTTTTTAATTTACTGCTATGTACTGTCAAAATTGGTGGGATAATTTTAAAATAAAGTCTTTATTGCATTTGAATCATTTATATATAATACATTTTTAGACAAAAAAATGTGTACCTATGTAGGTACCTACATTTATTTATTCGGTATAAAAACTGACATAATAAATTTGTTTATTTTTGTTTCAATTGTTTTCGTTTGTATGGGATATAATAATATTTATGTTCTTATACGATATCTTGTTACGCTATTATACATAGGTACTATAAGAACCAACATGCCTGCCATGACTGCCAGACTGCCTCGTGGTCTCGCGGTACAAATATGTGCCGCACAATCACGAGGTCCCGGATTCGAATCCCGGGTCAGGCAAAGCGTTATTGGGTTTTTCCATTAGGAAATTCTCGGTAATAGCACGGAGTCAGGAATTAGGCCCGAAAAACGGCAATAGGCTCGCCCCCCTACTACGTGGGACTGATATACCTATAATGGTGAAATGTGGGTGCAGTAAAGTACCACTGCCTACCCCTTCCCTGAATGCAGGCGTGATATTATGTATGTATGTATGTAAGAACCAACATCTTTGCGATATTGGAAAATATAGGTACAAAAACGTATAAAATACCGACAGTGCATATTTTTAACATTTTTAAATGAACAACAATATATACATAATTCTTAAATTTCTTATTCTGAAACGTTTCAATAAAAAATTGAAATGTTAGTTTTGTACGTCTATGTCAAAATCCAAATTCAGTTTATATTCAATGTTTATTCCGATTTTCCAATCGCACCTCGCGTTAATTTGTTTGTACAAATTTTACCGCACTCGCAAACGATTCGATTAAAATTTCACTCTATTCCCATCTAACTAACCGATGTTTGATAATATACATTGTAAAGTTAACACACGGGCCTCGATTAAACGCACGTATTTAAGCCCAGTTAATAGATAAGCAACGATCTAACATTGACTCCCCGCTTGTCACTTAGTGTTTGCCGTCAATATTGTGGAAATATGATTGTCACACAGCAAACACGAATAATTGTAACGTTGAAACTGAAACATCAATATGCTTAATGAGAGTTGATTAGTGCTGGCTTTACGTAAACTGTAGTCTGACATAACGCTTGTTACAAATTGATGTAGTCCAATCGCCGTCCGATATAATGGACTATACATGTATCCGACAACATTCAACCCGCACTGGTTTGTGACACCATAATTAAATAGCGTATCATTTGTTCATTCAGGTTAGGAGTGACGTAAGTGTTTGCATTCTCGGTGTAATTGAAAATTGTTAGATTCTATCGATGCGGTGACAGACAACACAATCAACGCTATAAAATCAGAATATCTATTCGTAATATGCACAGACCAGAGGTCCTTTAGTATTGAAAAGTAATAAATAACGCAACCGAATAATCGTGAATTTTTCGTGCCGTTTGACATCGGCGCGGAGCTTGGTAAATTGAAAACATCAATCAGCTATCATTAGCAGGTATTTAGCCTTTCCCCGACTGCGGTTATCAGTCAATTTGTCGAGTGCATTTCCATCTGCGTCCACTCACCGGTCCAAATATGCCCTATTAATTATTTATGAAATTAATTCCAATGGCAAAAACAACATGTCCGATGTGTATCGACACAGACGTGTGTGCGGATGCGTTCGTCTTTTATTCGATTACTGACGACCGATTAGCGGGTTTATTTTGAACGCTTTCGGCTTACTTTGATATTTGGATAAACGCCCTAAACTGTTAATATCTCTGTGTTGCAATTATGAATAATAACGCTAACATATCTATTATATAACTGATCAAATATAAAGTTAGAAAGGTTTCACAAGTCACGTTTGCATAAAAGTAAAAATGAGTGCGTTCATATCTTATACGATGCTATTAAATTGCCTTTACGTGAAATTGAAGTGACTGATTCAGCTAAGTTTAGAGCAGTCATATTCACGAGTTCATCACATATGCATATTATGACATAACTAGACGAGTTTTATTGCGTCACAGACGGACGTGGCCAAGGATTGAGACCGCACAGCTCCCGCCTGAAATATTATTATATGCCTAAGTGAGTACTTTAATATAGCACCTTTATGACACTCTTGTACTCGCAACTGGCTGCTCTTAATTTTGAATTTAACATGTGGAAATATAAATAAGAATATTTCGCATTGCTTGTTCACAAGACTTATTTTTATGACTAGATCAAGAGCAAGGAGATCTTATATTGTAGTGAAAATATAATATGTGCGTATACCTCAATATTTATAATTATTTGAAAACGTAATTTAATTTGAAACCGTATTTTTCCTTTAAGATACTATTCATAAAAAATTACTGCAGCAATATTTCCGTTCGCATTTCTTTTTATTCATGAACAAATTACCGGGTAAAAGAACCTATTAATATTTTTGACACATTGAATTGCGTTGGTGCAACAAGAAATTAGCTGCCAATTGCACCGAACACACTATTATAAGTTGGGCCATTGTTTTACTGTTTTTCGAACTCGCATGAATTTGTATTAGTGGTGTACGTCGACACAAGTCGAAGTGCAGTTGCCGTCTACGTGACTTACTTGGTTAGGAAGTGGAGAACACAATAAAACGTTTTCATTACGAATATTTCGTAATGTTCTTTATTCAAAATGTTTTCGTTAAAATAAACAATTTCAACGAGCTCACAAAGAATTGTTGTCTCAACATCTTTATATTCATATAATTACACAATATAACACATAACTATTACACGTCACACAATATAATAACACTATGATACATAATCTAATCTGTTCAACCGGAGACTTGATACAGCAATCGAATCCTACTAGCACTGAACGTGCTTATATAGAGACCGCCCCACTATAACGTGACAATAACATCTCAAACTACCGACAAACATGTTATCAATTATTATTTATCTACCCTTAACTAGCTAAGGCGACAACATCCGGCCGTCCTGCGCACGCATCCGTCCCCGGATAGCGTTTTAGTCTGGTGCGGTTGCTGAGAACAGAATAATAAGTGTTTTTAATCTAAAATACATAGCGACCAATATTTGAGTATTTCCAACTCTACTGTTCCATCAACGGTCAGCAGATCGGAAACTACTCAATCATGTCAAGTAATTTAACTGTTCCATCAACGGTCAGTTATGTTCAACGATTGGACTTATGATTTTCCCTAGGCGATGCCACTGGCCAGCCCTAGTTGCATATCACCGCAATTGAACATATCTATTTTACACGGATAGATACTGTACAAATGTTCAACTTGCGATTTCCCCTAGGCGCTGCCACTGGTCAACCCTAGTTGCATATCACCATAAATCCAACTTTAACAGATCTATTTTACAAGGATAGATACTGTCATAGCATAATTTGGGTATGAAAACAATCGAAGCAAAAGCACTAGACAACATCGAGTATTTGTCATGGATTTCACAAGATTTACAAATACCTGACAACATCCTGGACCATTTGTACGCCATCATAAAACTCACGTTACTAAATTTATATTATCACGTTTTAAGTATATGGTTCATAAGTCATACGGTTCAATCAAAATCATTCGTCGTCATCAAAGTCATATGGTCAGTATTTCCTTCTCTCATGTCCCATTAGTTCGTATCAGTCGTGGCTCGATACTTCAATTAAAGACAATTATTTTAATATACTTAGTCAAAATTTTCTTAATTTTTTGGGATCCGAAATAGTGATATCTTTCTATCGTGTATATGAAAAGTAAATTAACCATGATTTGCTGTAATTACTTCTCAAAAACATTTTTTTTTTTGGACTACACCATACTCAGTTTTGCTTTACACTGATTTCCTAAGATCGATTAAAACAAAATAAACAATTACGCTCGGCCTTTCCTGCCAATATACCTGATATAACCAGTCTTTTACACATTTTACAAACAATACATTTAAAAGCAAGGTAATTATTGCAAATAAAAATTCTACTTAATGTATCTATGTTGCCATGTGTGTCTCCTGTTAATACATTATCTCAAAAGTGAATTCTTGTTTTAACATTCTTCCTGGTATATTTAACATCATTCGCTTGTGATTTATCCACTATAAAAATAAATTGGTTTTTCACCAATATTTGTAGCATGGTTTAAAATGCAACCAACATCGTCACGATTGGCGTCTGTTTACATACTTATGTTGCAACTCTATTTTAATTTAGTTAGCAGTAGACTGTTCTGTACCCCATTACCATAAAACATTTCTAAAACTTAGGTTCTTTATAAATTTTCAAAAATACGAGACCTAGAAATTACAGCATTTTCTTTTTGGCAGGTCGAATGCCCTTTACAGAAATTTTACTCTAAAAAAAAGTAGCCATCAAAAAAAAAATCAATGTAGCAAATAATTCTATCAAATCTCACGATTTCCCAAGCGCAGTGTTCATAAGTCTTTGTAAATCAGCAAGCCCATTGCTAAGACCAAATGTGTCTTTTTAAACTCATATTGGCCATCAAGGGTAGTAAACGCCGTTTTGCCTTTACAGTTTCCTCAGCTTTAATTTAATATAACCAAACTCGAATAATATACAACAATTACAGGCCGTCAATTATATCTATCAAACCTTCCGATATAGGATACTGTTAATTAATTTAACACATTTAATCATTTACCAACAAGAAAAAGATCTTGTGCATGGCGAACTACTTTATTAACATTCATTTTTTTTTTTTTAATAGGCGAGTTTACTTATGTACGCTCGTGAGGCTCTTATTTTATCTATAGGACTATTTTTTTACTAATTAAGGACTTTTTAAAAATGAAAGTACTTTTAAGGACTTTTAAAAGTTTATTTCTCAATCCTTCTTAATAATTTTACATCAAACGTCACAAATCGAAAGATCATTACTTTTTAAATTACCAGACAGTACAAATCAAAATAAGTATAGATTACAAAATCTACATGAATTATTAGGTATTGCTTCAACGAATAAATTCTATAAAAATGTAGCTTAAAGGAAAGTATTTTCTTTATACATCATTAAATAAATATTAAATACTAGCTTTTGCCCGCGACTCCGTCCGCGTAGACTACAGGGTTGGGTTCAGAAAGAAAATAAGTTGTAGTCTATTTTACTCCACAGAGTCCCATTTCTGTCCATATGAAAAATCGTTTACATCGGTCAAATGATTTAGGCGTGAAAACATAACAGACATATAGTTACAATTATACATAGTTACAGTCGTCTACACGTTGTTTCATCATTCTAGCTTCAAAAATGACGAATTTCCACACAAACTTTCACCCCTTATTTATATTTTACCCCCTTAAGGTACATTTTCACAAACTTTTAATGTCATGTTTATTTATATCTAATCAACAGCCTAAAATATAAGTTTCAAGCTTCTAGCTTTTAAAAATGACAATACTTCTATACAGCTTTCATCCCTTCTTTCAACCCCTTTTCCGGGATAAAAAGTAGCCTATGTCCTTTCTCAAGATCTAAACTATCTATGTACCAAATTTCATTTAAATCGGTTCAGTAGTTTTCGCAGAAAAGCGAGACAGTCAGACAGATAAACAGAGTTACTTTCGTATTTATAATATTAGTTTTTTTTTTTTACTATCACGCGCCCAAAGAAGTCTCTTTTCATAAATAATTTCACGAATAACCAGCTTTTTCGATTCGGACAAGCGGTATGGTCTATAACAAATGAGTAGGTACCTATACAATTTCGTGCTACACACGAGGTTTCAGATAACTTTTCCGTCACTACTTCAGCGGTATCTTGATTTACTAGGTATGCAATATACATTAAATATGGATTGATCTAGTAACACCGCCCTATACGTTTGTACATTATTCCTTTATCTTCACTACAATTTCTTTAATTTAACATTAAACTACCAAATAATTCAACAAAAATATGAAGTTACATAATATGTAGTGTCTATTTCAAGATCCGTTCAATAAAACAGGCTGATTTAAATTAAATTGACTATGACTTACTGTTCACATTAATTAAATAAAATGAAACATGAAATTGAATATTTATTGAGTCTAAAATGTCAAATACTCGTACATCACTTAGATTTAGTCATTTCAACATTTAGTATACCATCCTGTTCGGAAGGTAGTCATCACAAGAGAAGAACGGACAAAAAATACAAAAAAAATTGCTCTTTTCCACTCGAAAAGATTGGATATTGATACAAAGATTAAATTTTCCGTATTTGAGCAGCTCTTTAATACAATCTCACTGTTGTATTGAATATGAGATAAAAATGCGACCGACCCGGCACACGATGCCGTCGTAACCACAGACATTTCAGCAAGCACGGATTGAATTATATACAGCTATATCCATTGCAGGAGACCCAGTCAGACTTGAGATTACAATAATTACTAATTATATCCAGGTTTCGTTATCCTCCATATATTCCGATATTTTAAAGTATGCTTTGTTATATAACTGTCTATACTATTTCCTTAATCTTTTTATTGTAAAAGTGTATACAGTAACTTAAAGGATTTGCTGATCTTTTGGAGTCTGGTCTTATAAGTAACTAACTTATTTTTATTACGTGTATTTCTCTCATGTATGTCAGAAACCGTTTTTTTTTTTTCTACAATGAATCTGATTTTATATCTTTAATGTAAATTAAGACCTACATGCAAGTTCTAAACGACCAAATCTGTTCAAATATCACAAGTTAATCTTTAATGGGTAGGTACATTTTTTTTAAGTATGTCATACCACGTTTCCGTATTATTATTTTAGTTTAGAAAAATTTGTTCACATTTTAATATTTTCTACCAATCAAATCTCAAATCAAATTAAATTGTAGTGGCATTGATGCTTAAAATAACATTTCTACTTACTGCAGGAGACGCAGCTCTCGTAACCTGATACTCCTGTTTTCTTTTGTAGTTTCGCGGTACGGGCGTGGTTTTCGGAACACTTCTGATGTTGTCTCAACATCTTTATATTCATATAATTACACAATATAACACATAACTATTACACGTCACACAATATAATAACACTATGATACATAATCTAATCTGTTCAACCGGAGACTTGATACAGCAATCGAATCCTACTAGCACTGAACGTGCTTATATAGAGACCGCCCCACTATAACGTGACAATAACATCTCAAACTACCGACAAACATGTTATCAATTATTATTTATCTACCCTTAACTAGCTAAGGCGACAACAGAATTATGGAAGCAAAATAAATATTGAAACGAAATGAAAACGTAGCAGATTCATTGAAATACCGCAAAATCGGGCCTCGGTTGTTGACAGAGACTGGTGAGTCTCACAAACATATTAGTATACGTGGGTAATACCTAGTCAAACTGTCGCAGGGCCGTGCGTGATTGTACCGGAGTTGTCGGGATCTCCGACAGTCCGACGCGCCGGTGTTGGCCTGCATAACAACCGTTTCCATCAAACTAAATAAGGTGAACGTGACAATCACTATTGCTGCTTTACATAACTGCGCATCTATTGCCAAATATATTTGTTATGCGTGTTTCTTGTGTTTGCAAATATTTATTTAATCTAATTGAAAATTTAAGGAAATGACTTTCGGAAGTAATCATTAATAATTCAGTGCATCGAGCAGGTTTATAATCAGACCTGATAATTATCATGAATGTATCAACTATCAATCAGTTTTCATTATTATTAGAAAATTCGATAAAAAAAATGAAGATTAAACTTTGATTAGACTTTGGCGTTTTATATATAGGCTTTGAGTGTTTAAGTTAGATTTTTTTAAACTTTAATTTATAATATAGGTTTTAGCGCGAAGAATAAGATGTTATTTAAGATTGATACTAATAAATAAATAAAAAATTCTCAGTGGCATGAAGAGGGGCGTAACCTCTGTATGCTCTAGTGAAACGTAATTTAAGTGTTACCAAAATATTATCTTATTTATTATCGTGTAACCCTTATTTATGTTTGATAAAATCTGCGAAGAAATATTCACCTACCTGGCTGGCGTGGCTAAGTATTGAAATAATGAAATACATACATACATACATAACCTCACGCCTGTATTCTCCGAAGGGGTAGGCAGAGGTGCATTTCTGCACCCTCATTTCGTCAGTTGTCTATCAGTCCCACTAAATAGTGGGCGAGCCTTTTGCCGTTTTTCTGGCACATTTCCAGACTCCATGCTGCTACTGAGAATTTCCTAATGGAATAAATAAATAAATACACTCAACAGTCAAATACATAGTTCTGACCCCACATTAAGATACAAGTATTGTGTCGTAGGTATCAGAAACTACGAGAGACTTTTCGGTCTCACAAACACCCAGACCCGAAACAAATACTTGTGGATCACACAAACATTTGTCTCGTTGCGGGGATCGGACCCGCGGCCTCTCGTTTCGCAAGCTGGTACCTATCTAGCCAACTGCGCCACGGGGCTGTCAAGTCAATGGAAAAACCCAATAACACTTTGTTTGACCCGGAAATCGGAACCCAGGACCTCTAGATCGCACGGCATATACCTGTGCCGCGAGACCACGAGGCAGTAATGAAATCTCTTCGTAATTGTAATGTTTATACGTCATTACCATTAGAAATTAACCCAATGGCACTTTTGCTTATTTGATTGCCGTAGAAAAGGATATAATTTCTTATACGCACAGATGGATGTGATTTTCAAAAAAGCAAGCACAACCTGATATTTAAAAAAAATGTATCAAAGGCAGAGACTTTTTCTCTATAATACGATCAGAAAATATTTTGCTCACTTTTTTACCGTAATGTTTATTTTTCAACAAAAACGAACAAATGAGTAACTTTTTTATTTATTTAATCGAAGACCGTTTATACCATAAATGTGCGTAATATGATTTAGGTATACAGTTTCAACACAAAACGAAAAAAAACATTTTCATCTAATTTTACTAATATCTTATTTTTATTCACACACCCTGCGCGCATAAACGGAATTTGTTTTGGCGATAACAAGCTAATATTCCATATTTCTCGAACCGCAGTCATGGTGAATATAAATTTATACTCTGACAAGCAATCGACAGAAGTGGTAACGTGTCTATGAATCGCGGTAACCGGGAGCTAACATAAAAATGCACGTGTTTACGGACCCCTCAGACCAATATCCAACAGACTGATTGCTTCTTTACTGTTACACGATAAAATTTTTATTAGATGCTCATAAAATGTACTCGGACGACTCACGAGACCCAGTAGCCAATATAATTCAAACTACCGTGTAACTAACCTTTATTCTTGAGAGTTTAATAAATACGCCGCTCATAGAAGCTTTCGCATATTCTGGAAAATTTCAGCAAATTGCTCTCCGTAAAACAGAAGAAATCTTGTATGTATTATACTTTATGACAAAGTTAGACGTTGCGCTTTGAAATTGCATCTGATTGTTCAAAGTTGTCTTTGTTCTAATTCATTCAGCATGCTTCTTATTGTTTAAAAATTTCATGAAAAAAACATACAAAAAATGACGCGGCTGGTTGCCCAAACCGTCGAACTGTTCAAATCGTTTAGTAAACACCGAATAGGTCGTGTACAAGTGAGGTACAACGATTTTAATCGAATGGAAACGGAGCAAAGTGAAAATGTACACCTCAATTATTCCAACAGTCGCTTGTGGACAAATAACCATATGCCGACATGACTACTGGTAACTGTGCGTAGCCGCGCCGCAAAGTTTTAGTTTCGATTAAATGTGTAAAACTGATTTTTTGATCGTGTTAGGAATTGGAATTTAATAAACATCAGACTAATTGTTTATACAGGTAATACATTTAGACTGTTAATTAATTTATTTAACACACAAAAGGCTTTTGTTTGTTATATTTGGAACAAATTACATTTATGATCAAGTGTGGTGTTATAAATTCGCCGTACCAATAAAAATATAATTTAGGATAATATTTTTTTTGCCTTGTTGGTCTCGCGGTGAAAATTGTAGTAAACGATCCTAAGATCCCTAGGGTTTCAATTTAAAGGAATAATATCATCTTAGCAGCACAGTCTGGAAATATATAAAAAGGGTTAACTAATACACTTTTGTGTTAATTGACTTAATGTTATACTCGTATATGGGAGAAACAGGAAACGATATTATGTAATTCTGTAATATTCTACAAACACTAATTAGGGTGAGCTAATGTTTTCTCACATATTTATTTTTTTCAAAAGTAAGTCAAAATTATATGCTGTGAGTAAAACACCACCGTTCAGACATCAATATAAATTTTATACAAGATCAACTAGAACAAATGCAATCACCCGTATAAAAAGAATTATTACATGAAACGCCTAGAAATAATTTTATAATTCTTTGCCAGAAGTGCATTTTAAATTTCTCGCGGAGAATTTGTTTTTAAAATAATGCAGATAACATGAATAAAATTATTTACATTCAAAAATACTTTATGAATAGAACAAGGAAAAAACAATTGCAGGAGACATCGAGTGAGTGCTTTGTAAGTTACAACAGAGAATCGCTAGCAATTAAATAAGACCGGTGTAGAAAATTGAAAAAGTTAATGGATTCTTAATACACTTTGTTTTTTGTTTCCGTCATCCGAAAGGATATGCTTTTAGATCTCATTTTATTTGTATCTTTGTGTTTCTGTGTAATATATTACTCTACATGCATAAAGACTGAGCTTATTCCAATTCTCTCCTTTCTGTCCTTTCGTTTTTCACCCCACCTATTTTTAGCAACCAGTGCATGGAGCTAATGCAACGCAGTTTTATTTTGATTGATCCTTAATAGACTTGGTTTATCATTGAGTGGTGGCCGTCTGCCTTATAAGTAGGATTCGACGTCTCATTATACAAAATGTAGAGCGTAGTCGCTATATATGTATGTCGTGTGAAAAGCGCATGTGCAATCTTTTTGATTTATTTAGTTAAATAATTATATGCCACGCATACGTCCCGATGAACTCTCAGAACAAAATACATATCCTCACAATAAGCTGGTATCAGGTTCACTAATGATCCGACATTTCGATAAAACCATATCCTGAAGATTTTTTTGGCTTACTTTCGCACTTTTTATATTAATCTCTAAGTAAATTAATTATGATATTTTTAATCGTAATAATACAGGAGGAAAATAAAAATGAGATCAATATAATGGTGTCTCAGATTAAATACCTAGTTTTTATGTAAAGCAGCTAATTAAATAGTGCCGTTTTCCGTTAATAACCAAGTCTATCATTGGCGAGTCTCATAAAAGAACTCAATAAAACATAAAGCTTTGGTCCGCGCATTCGGCCTGCTGGAGTCTCCTCCAATAAAATACAAATAGAGTCGATTGAAATGCAGGACGTACCGGGCTGTTTACTTGATGCCGATGCCGTCCCGATGTCGTACAACGCAACGATAACCAAGATTGCTTTTTTCAGTTTCCAATCACTTGTAAATTGTTATTGGTTTAAATTAAAATTGTCATTATGTTTCCGGACATAATAAATAATTTTTGTTATGAGACTCAACTTTATTTTGCTGTCTTAGAAGAGAAAACACGTGCGTAAATTTAAAAACATTTATTTAACACAATTCAATAGAAGGATAGTAATATCAGAATAAACTGTATCGTACAAGTTATATTTAATCACAGTACTCACCACAAATATTCGTAATAATTAATCAACAACTTCTTAATTAAATCCATGAAGGGGCATTAACTCGATAGCTGTTAATTAATAAACGAACTAGTATAATTCGCCGTGAATTTACTCGTAATAAACTTACATACCATTCAGCATTATAAGCCGCTGAATAGGCTAACATGGAGCTCGTTTTAAGTAAGTAAAATATTTTTTTATTAATATGTCGTCAGTAATAAACACATTTTCATGTCTAATAATTTAAAATATTCGCAGTTTGCATTGCCCTTTTGTTCGGAAAATCGCTACAAGACCTAAACTCACAAGAATTTGATAAAATTTTAGACAAATTGTTAAATCAAATTAAAAACAATACTACTACGGAAGTCGACAATATACCTTCAAATGCATTAAATATGAATTCACCTGATGAATCTAAAATATATTATATAAGAACTTATAGCAATCCGATTGTGGACTTTGTACCGAATAATATTAGTGGTAGCACAGATGTATCCCAAAAAAATATTGATGCGAATGATAATCCTAAAGTCTCAGAGAGTTCTCAGAAAATAAAAACAATTAATGACGATAAAACTATTTTCAAAGATGATTTCTCAGGGATTCCAAGTGAAACTGACAATATCCCTAATAATGAGCGAAATATTGAATCACACAATAAATTCAATGAACCGGAAAATTCCAGAAATGTAAATATTTTGTTACCAAAATCTGATGATGATCAACAGAGTATCAATGAATTCCGAATTCCTGATGAAGTGCTGAACCTTATAAAAGAAAACCATAAGAATGGTAATATTTTAAAAGAAATCGTTGTAGAAATAGACAGTAACATTATTACGAATCCAACACCCGAAAAAAATGTTATGTCAGAAGAAACGAACACGTTAAAGTCTGGTGAATCTAAAATAAAATCTGACCTAGAAACTGATTTAACAACGACAACTACGCCATCACCTGATTTTTCAAATAAACTTGAGAAAATAATATTCAATAAATCTGACGTCAATACATTGCATGATAACCAAGTATCAAGAACGAGTAAACAAGAAAAAATAAATCATACGAAGGATGAAATTGTCATTGATCCACATTTATATGAAAGAACAGTTCCAACAGAGGACAGAAAATATGATAATGGCGTTCAGTTAAGTAGTCCATCTCCACCTAACTACAACCCCATTTATAAAGCAATTCGAAGTTTTGAATCGCCTCCACTTGTCTGGATAAAAAGACCTTCCATTTTGCCATATGCCAGCACGTATCCAAGGATTGAGTCTAGACGATCTTATATACCAAAAACCTTTTTTTATGGAAGGATACAACATATGCCATACATTTTTCGGCCCAGGTCTCCAAAATGGCAAATAAGTAATGCTTTACAAAATACACTTTCAATTTCAAGTGCTCAGCTAGATCGGATATTTTTCACCACGGATTACATGAACAAAATTATTCCCCGGGCAATCCCTTATCCGTTCTACAACAGATTTCAATATTTATAAATTGTATACTTATATACATTAAAAACAATTTTAATTACTATTTTGGACAATAAGGCGAAATTTGGTAGTTCATAATCAGTCACCAACAGCTAGTTAGTGAAGTTGTGACTCGGAAACACAAAGAAGCTATCCGCAATTCGCAGTCTAACTAGTGAGTAGCGAGCAAACACGATCAAACCGAAGTCCAAACTGCGCTCAAAGATCTAGTTAGCTGCGGGGATGACTCCACTGTTCATTGCCATGTTTGCTGACGTGGTTAAGAACGGTTGTACGCAGCCTACGGGTACACGACTAGAGAGATAACTGGCTGTAAGCTGAGCAAAACCAGATTGTTTCACAACTCGCTAAACAATTGACATCTTTATTGTGTTTTTACAAATCTGGTATGTTTTAGTAATCCATATTTGTCTTTGCTACATTAGAATACAAAATTAAGTATTATCCCTTTTTTATTCCATACATAAAAATCGTTTTATATTTTTACAAAAAAAAAGATTGTGAATATACCTATAGCAATAAAAGATTAGTATAAAATAAATGTAACCGTCTCATTATAGCAATTATACTTTGCGATGTCGCCTGTTTATTTGATTTATGGTTATCAATTGCCTGGCTTTTTCTACATTCATTTTATATTTGCACGTGTTGGATTCCCGCCACCCAATAGGAGGACGCATTAATTTTTCAATGTTGGCTGTTAGCGGCGTGCATTATAACAAGACAACTTCATACTGGCGGTGGGGGTAATCCTTGAGCGTGTATTTTCACGGCACGTGTTAATCTCCGCGAGTATGAGAAGCTTTCAATAGCGTTTCGCATATAGAAAAGTTTCGGTGAAAATGTTTGAAACTCCTCAACGGCAACGCGTCGGATGAAGTTGCTATGTTAATGTATTTCTCTTTGTATCAGAACTGTCTGCTTGTTAAATACATTCCCGGATAAGTAAAGTGCTTTAAGATACGAGTTTTACCTGCAAATGTTTCTAATTAAATATCGTAAAAGGACTCGGTATGCTGTCGCGAGGACAATAGTAAACTACTATCTGCTATAATACGCGCATCTGATAATTAAACGAGTTGAAGGATGGATACACATTGATTATTGTTTTACTGCGCTCGCAGCTCGTAGACGGCGGAGTAGATGTAGTCTTAAACGGCAATAATCCTTGCTGGAAACAAAGTAAATATTTCCTCAAACACATTACGTAGTTTTAAGAAACTCATACAAATCCAATTTATTTTCCATTTCCTCACTTTATGAAAACTTAAATATGCTCGCAAGGTAAACCACTTTGAAAGCAATCCTTTGATCACGCTTATCTCTTTTATGCAAAACTTTATCAAATTTTGATGCCGCGAAATAATCTATGGGAATATTTTTGTGGTGCTAAACTTTGTGCGCTGTTAAATGTATTTTGAATGCAATATTTACAGGCACCATGAATATGTTATAAAGATAAGATTTTCAAGTTTATCTTGTCCATAAAAACGGTGAAATAAAGTCGCGCAAAGGCGAGTTTAATAAGAATTCAAACGACAAAACAGGTTACAGCGGCTCTCGAGTTAATCCGGATAAGCGAACTGAATCGGGAAGGCATCATTTCATTACCCACTATCGTATCTGTTTAAACAAAAAGCATATTCTTCCTCCGTATTTTCAGTACGTGTGTGTTCGCAAGCGTAGCGTATCTTAATCAAAGATTCTAGTTTTGCATTTGTATAGTCTTATTGTATTTGAAATTATAAATATAAATTAAAAGCAATATTGCAAGATGTCGTGATGGCCTCGAGGTTTGGGCACGCGGTCGAGAATCTCTACGGTCGCGGGTTCAAACCCCAGGCACACACCTCTGACTTTTTCAATTTATGTGTGTATTCACAATGAATTATCATGTACTTAAAGGGTGAAGGAAAACATGAAACCTGCACACCTAAAAAAAAGAAAGGTGGACTAAGGCCTAAACCCTCTCAATGGTAGAGGAGGCCCGTGCCCAGCAGTGGGACGTATATGGGCTGATGATGATGATGATTGCAAGATGAAGACCGTGAAATGGGGAATTCAATAGGGGAATTTTACAAAGTATATAAATAGCATGATGAAAAAAAGAAAATCTAGACACATCCGTGGTTCATGTGCTTTACGAATATCATCATTATCAGTCCATATACGTCCCACTGCTGGGCAGGGGCCTCCTCTACAACTGAGAGAGTTTTTAGCCTTACGAATATAATTTACATAATATGTATTTCATTTGAATCTTTCTTAAAATAATTTTAAAATACCTTAATTTTAAAAATTAAAACATAGGACATTTCACATTTTTCACATATGTATGTATTAAAAATATCAACATAAGCTAACATCCACTCAGTCAATGAACCATAACAAAAAAGCAGGTGTGATAGACACAGCTCTTTTAATGAATCTTACCTATACGATTCTCCATTCAAATACAATATTTTTTATTCCCATCGTGCATCGTTATAGGAAGCACTCCAAAGTTTACGGATTGTGCATGAGGAGCGAATTAACTTAGAAAAGTTGTTCGACATACCGTCACAGTCAGTCATACACACGCAGTTACGTACTGAGCTGAATCACAAAGAGCAACACATTCGAGCCACTCACTTATCTCAAAAGCTATTGCGAAGTTTTCTTTAGTTCCGCATACTGAGTACTCGTGCAACTTTTTAATTTGACTAGAATATCACTAAGTACAGGTAGTCATATTTACTTTTCCTCTCGGGTCTTTTTTAATTTACTTGTACCTACAATAATAAAACAAATCTAAAATTATTGTTTTTTCAATTTATATAAAATAAAACTTTTTTGTACACATAAGATAAAAACTATTGAGTACATTAGACTAAATTAATACAAATGGCGGTCTTATCGCACACGGCGATCTCTTACAGACAACCAAGGATGGAGATGTAGGAAAAGAAATGAGAGGTAGTCGTGAGTGCACAAGGTTAAATAGTTAAAAAAATATATAAATTTGTATATTTAAAAATGTAAAAAAATATAATTACAAGCAAGGTGTAATAAAACAAATATTTATAAACAATAGTAGTAGGTGTATCCTATTCGGTCTACGTGTTATAAATAATACGAATTTATTTTATATATTCACCGATTAGCAGTCCTCGACGACTAATTAATCAAGATTAAATTAACAGTGAGATTGGCAGTTCGACGGGTTTAATTTTAGTATTCAGTTGCCGCCTATACTTGTGATCAGTTAAACCTGGTTCTACATGTGGGACTAATGGAAAACAAAAATATATAATTTTCCGCATCGTTAAAATGCAGTAATTGAAGTGTTGTAAGTGGCGGGGCTCTCGTCAAAATAGCAATCATGTTTGAGGTAAAGACTATCCAATTACGGAACGTATCTTTTATTTAAGGCCGACACTTAACACGTCATCGTGGTGCTTTGATGGTGATTGCGACTCAGCACCGCTTTAGCAGAGTGTGCGCGACATTCTAGCATTGTCTTCGATGATTGAAGCTTTTCACGGAACCTGTGACATGGAAATTCACTGCACTACATGACATGCTTGCACGCGCATTTATAACACGATAATAGCCAGCCACTTACGTAAAATTATACTTTCAATTTTACTGTAATGGTGTGATGGGAAATATTTTCCGTCGCGAAAGGACACGATAATTTATATCTGTCGACAATATCAGTACTATCTGATGAATATGTTGATTAAAATATTATGACGTAGTTTGAATAACATTATAACACGTTTTATTATTTTAATTGAAAAAGAATTCATAGAATTTTATGAATCATATGTCAGGTTATTTATCATAAAACGGGATGCGAAGGTGAACGTTTATTTTTTAAGAGCCCGTTTTCTGACGTGGCTATGTTGGACGAACACGTTGGTTTTACAACACCTTTAAAGAATGCGCTTACGTCTTGTTGCGGCACGATGAGGTCGGAAAAAGAACGCATACCCGCTTTATGTTAGCGGTGTCTCGGATTATTTTCACAAAAATAATTAAAACTTTTTACGATCGCCTCTTCAACTCCGTGAAAGGATCTGACGTCGTTCTGGTTCTGTGATGTGAAATAGCACCAAACTTGGGTTATACAAGTCCTGAATATTAACTGAGGTTAACTTAAAACGAAGTGTTAACATTCTTCGTATTGATTGGTTTATTGGCGAAGCACTAAATAAATAAATTATAAATAAATAATTGAGAATAAAATCCCTGCCAAAAAAATGTGATGTGTAAAGTAAAGAAACAAAACTAAGTTATGAAATTAAACCGTTAAATCGCGCGCCACAAGCAAATCGCCCTTAAAAACAAGGTAAATGCGGTCCCATGCAAATGTGAGTCGATCAATTTTTAACAGTACGAGTAAATATGCATAGAGAGCCAATTTACGTTTGTGAACATGAGTTGATATCAATTTCGGGCGTCGGTTTTTGCTAAAGACTCGCTTCAAACAAGGTTAATAGTGAGTTATTTCATCGACAGCGAAATGCATGATGGCGTTACTTATTAACATATGAAACGCTTTAAGTGTACCTACTGTTGATAGTTCTTAAACAACTCTATTTATTATTAATAGTATTCTTTAGAGAGTTTTATCTTAGGGAAAACGTGGAGAATTAAATTTTAAAAGCAAATTAATCGCTTATTTAATCCATATAAAAAAAACTCAATAAAGACGTCTAAAATATGTAATTTTTACATACAGGACATGACATTAAGTCAGGTGGCAGTTTAAGTCACTCTATTACTTCATTTAATTGATGATTGCTGTTCTTTTGTTCTGTGATTGCACCCAGTTCCAGCTGTGGGATTTATCTAGGATAATAGCTATAAAAAATTCAATGGCCATAGTATTTTATGGCATTAGGCAAGGTGCTCGTGCGTCTCCTATATAATTTTCCTTAGCGCTTTACAGCGTCGTTTTCGCCCATCGTAAAGACTTTTAATTATATCTGACGAAGCAAAATTTCAAACGCTCCAACCTTATGCATTCTTTGCGCTTGCTGCTTTAAGGAGTCGTCTTAGTTTTATGCTCTCCGTTTAAATGTACTGTAAAGTATGTTTTCTGATATCAGTTTTAGATGTACGTTCCAATCCCGCATTGCATAGACAATAAATGTAAATTGCATTCAAAATAAAGCGATAACAAAAGCCGCACCTATGTGACATTATTCTAACTTCAAATGCCCATGCACTGTTATTCAAACATCAGAAATCACCATTGTTCCTAGTGCAAACAAGCCGATTAAAAGTTGAATATGAAATCAGAATGAAAACGCAAAAAGTTATTTGTTTGTTCACGCAGTACCGCTGTGAAAATATCGCAACATCGTATTGTTAGACAGTTGGTGGAATTAATAAACGTACACAAGTGTTTAATATAGTACGTAAATATTTAATTATCACAGTAGCAGCACGGAGTCTGGAAATGTGTCCGAAAAACGGCAATAAGCTCGCCCTCTATGGCGTAGACTCATACAAACATGGCGAAATGTGGGTGTGAAATGCACCTCTGCCTGCCCCTTCGAGGAATACAAGCGTGGGGTTATTAATTAATTTACATTTTCTCGTACTTACAAAATAAATAAATGGAGAAACTAAACTAAATATAATTTACAAGAGGCGGTCTTATCGATCTTGGCAATTTCTTACAGACAACCTTAGCAAAGATAATAGAAGAGGAAAAATAATGAGGGCAGGTAGGTATAAAGTGTACTGATTAAATAAAAATATATGAAACACACAAATAAATTCATATTTATATACTTATACATACATTAAATTATTTATATTGTATACAAGCTAAATATAATAAACTAGCTTTTGCCCGCGACTCCGTCCGCGTAGACTACAGGGTTGGGTTCAGAATGAAAATAAGTTGTAGTCTATTTTACTCCACAGAGTCCCATTTATGTCCATATCAAAAATCGTTTACAGCGGTCAAATGATTTAATCGTGAAAGCGTAACAGACATATAGTTACAGATAGTTTCAGTCGTCTACACGTCGTTTCAATTCTAGCTTCAAAAATGACGAATTTCCACACAAACTTTCACCCTTATTTTTATTTTACCCCCTTAAATGTACACTTTTTTACAAACTTAGAATGTCATATTTATTTATATTAAATCAACAGCCTAAAAAATAAGTTTCAAGCTTCTAGGTTTAAAAATGACAATACTTCCATACAACCTTTCATCCCTCCTTTCAACCCCTTTTCCGGGATAAAAAGTATCCTATGTTACTTCGGTGGGTTACATCTATCTCCATACCAAAAATCATCGAAATCGGTTCAGTAGTTTTTGAGTTTATTCGTAACAAACATACAAAAATCCAAAAATACAAAAATACAAACCTTTCCTCTTTATAATAATAGTATAGATAAAGGTTATGTATGTAAATTTAATTATTCGGTTACATTAAATCGTTATTTACAAAAACATGCGAAGTCGAAGTAACAAGCTTCGCGCAGACTTACATGTGACTAAATTAAAGAGGTTGTCACCTAAGATCGCAATTAGTAATGCACGTCGCGATGCAATACACCAACTCAGCTCCAACAAACGTTTGATCCAATTAGAAGCATGTTTACACACAAGAGTCGTTTACAGGTCTACTCTACCGATGATTCCATCTGCTCGAGAACTTTTAATTGCGCGTTTCACAGCGCTACGGCGATGGCTACGCGCTACGCAGGCTTATCTTCGTGTCTACTGATAACAGATCATTTTAAGTAATTTTTCTTTTCTTTAGTAAATACATACGTACATAACCTCTGGCCTGTATTCCCCTAAGGGTTAGGTAAGTTAAGTAGTGTCCGGAATACTGATTTATCGATTTGCATATACAATTTTCTTATAAATCTTATTTTCATTTCTATTATGATATTAGTGCATAGTAATTCATTATAAACACCTATACCTATACGTAAAATAATAACGGTGTGCGTATCTCGACACTCAACTATAAATTTGCCATAATTTAAATACAAGAAGCATTGTAAAGCTTTGGCTGCCTTGATATTGGCTTTATACAAAAGAGTTTACACTCAATGCATATTAAAATCGGCAGAGGATGTAATATGAATAATCATTTTCCATAAAATCCTTTAATCTTCGTTTCATATCACGATCCTTCCAATCAGCCGTAATGTGAATATAACAATCAGGACCAGTTTAATAAAATATACCTAAGAGTGACTTCAAATCAAATGCTATATTAATTTAAAACCGTTATTTTAAGACTGATTTCTCACGATCTACATAAAATAATGATCAAATAATGAATAAAGAAACCAAACAAAAACAAGTAAAAGAAAACAAAAAAAGAAAAGTAAATCATTGTAATTCCCTTGTAATTCAATAACATTATTAACAAGTTTCGCGGCCATTTTAACAGAGATTCTGACTGGGAAGTCATTAGCAACACTCTAACTAGTGGTAAGCAATCTAATTTCCTAGTCTAATTTGAACCAACATTTTAAATGTCGGTCAAATCTAATAAAGTCAAATTAGAATCCAATGTACAGCGGAGAAGACTATGGTCGTATTTGCAGCGGGAAAGATCAGCGAGCGATTTCAAAACAATTTTCATTTTTATGTTAGAAAAATGCAATGGGATAAAGGCCCGCGATCGGGTACCCATTGTGATACCATAAGCGACGCGTACCACCCCAGGCCCTTTATCGACCGCCTAGTATCATAGAAGGGTTGGCGTCAGACGGACGGACGATCGTCAAACCAATATTCCAAAATATACCCATCAAAATATGTCGTAATGATCCCGCGTGTAGAGATAACCGCAGGTGATTGCCGTGATTACATAATAAGTACACGATTCATGTCTTGCGAGACCGTCTCATGTGATATAATAGGTTTTCATTGAGTAGCGATTTTTTAGCTTAAAGCAGATTTCTATAGACTACCTTGGGATCTAAATTAAGCAACGACTTTGAGGGATTGTAGAACCGTGTTTTTTTTACTGTGCACGTATATTTGGATGTTGCTATTTCGTATATAGTGAGGAACAAAATGTTTAAAATATTTCTTCGTAAAGCTTAGCAATTTCAGCTAAATATTAGTAGATCTAAATAAGTCATTTGACGCGGAAAACCAATTTAAAATGTCATTGAGTTCCCACTACAGAGACGTGGAGCGATCAGAAAATAAAGTGCGTCGAAAACCCTCTTGACATTACATCGGAGAGCTTAGTTTGAAAATACTTCCCTTCTAGCTAAAATTGAATTATTATTAATGTGATTTATGGAACTACTCTATTTACTTTAAATTCCATCTATACCTATTACCTTTACTCGGTAGATTTATTTACATTCTAATTGAACATTATAAATGGAATTGTAGAAAGACCACCGTAAACGGACTACTTAATTCGTATTAGGTCACTCGCGACTAAACACAATTGAAGTACAAAGTGTCGCTTTTCTTTAGGGAATAGGGGATTTGTTCTGCTTGAAAACAGCCTAAATCCTCTTTATACATCTGATTATGGCCCTGTCAAATATAAACGAATTGAGTTCAATAGTTCAGGTGTAAAAAGGTGACGACCAAATCGACAAAAGACATGTCTGTGCATTCTAAATAAGATTAAAAATGAAAAACGATAAAAGAGGGTTAGGTTTATTCGCTTTTTCACGAATACTCAGTTCGCGCACAAGTACAATCCAGACACCGCGCCTCATCCAAATTAGCCCAGAACATGTATAATTGATTAGAATCGGAGGAAACTTTTGATCTAATTATTATATCACGTATTCCGATTGACGGTTCATATGAACAGGTAAAATATATTTTTTAACGAAGCTTAACTTTGCCAATACAGTCAGTCTCGCGGCTGGAATGATTTTTTTTAAAACCAATTTATATCTAAAAAGCCCCGTCTAGACACCTAGGCGGGTTTCACAAAAAATAAAAAATGAATTTCATGAAAATACTAATTGCCATTTCTAGGTGATTTCGTAATAGGATTATTGCTACTGAATGAAATTGTGACACAAATATAAAACATTTTTGTAAGCCTCCCACTAGACACTTTTTAATGAAATATTCAATCTATAAGTTTATTAAAAAAAAATAGTATCCTTCGTTTTTGATTCGAACATTTTTGATGAAAGCCGTTGGATCATTAGGTTTGAAGTGTAGATTTCTTTATTAGTGTTAAGTACTTGACAAATGTGTAAAAATTGTGGCCGTGTGTTGGAACCTAGAGAGTCGTGAGTTGTGAGTGACTTAACCTACGTTAAAAGTTATTTAAATCAATAATTTAAATAAATAAAAACTTTAGTTACTTAAAAAAATAAACATGCGATCAGCAGGGGCTCAAATTCTCTGTATTCACTCGCTTTTTGATTCATTTCGACATGTTACTTCGACCTCTAGTTGTTGTGGATACTCATTCGCGGCGGTGACATCACACAACCGGGTATTATTATTATTATTCATATTTCACATTCTTTAAACGTTTTAGTGTAGTGATTATACCCGCATCACCTTTTTTTCTGTCAGATTTTGCCATATAGTCCACATTATATTACTATTTTAATTTATAGATTAATTTTTCTAAAGCCGTTCTGAATCAATTTAATTCAAACGTCCACTAAGGGGTTTTCATACTTTTAAAGTATGCCTTCTTTGATAACAAAAAACAACATCAAAAGACAATAAAAAACACCTAATAAAAATTGCCAACCCAGCATTTGTCTTCTAGTAATTCGTGCTGTGTTTAGTAATTCGTAAATACGAAATTTAATTGTTGTTAGGATGTAAATAAATTAGTTATATAGGTATATAGCTTTAAGATAGAGGATGTATGATAAGGTAAAGTAGAATAAAAAACATTATACGGCCTAATATGGCAGTCCCTCTGACCGGATGATATACAACTAAACGGTAAAACGTCAAAACGAATCTGTTCTACGTTCAACCGGTATATCCGTCAATGCGCTTCCAACCAGCTGATAATATTGTTGCTGTTCGCCAATGTTATGTGAATTCACTCTGTCCCTATGTCTCTTTGTTTTGTGTTATTACATAACACTTAAAGTCATGCCCATTTTCCCGAAAGGGTAGAGAAGCATTTCTGAACTATCGATTCGCCAAGTGTGTTTTTCATCATCAGCCCATATATACATACGTCCCACTGCTGGGCACGGGCCTCCTCTACCATTGAGAGGGTTTAGGCCTTAGTCCACCACGCTGGCCTAGTGCGGGTTGGCGGACTACACACCTAAGAAACTCCTAAGAAGTTTTAGGTGTGCAGGTTTCATCACGATGTTTTCCTTCACCGTTAAAGTACGTGATTATTCATTGTGAATACACACATAACTTCGAAAAGTCAGAGGTGTGTTCCTGGGGTTTGAACCCGCGACCGTCGAGATTCTCGACCGCGTGCCTAAACCTCGAGGCCATCACGACTAATTTTTAAGTGTGTTTTTAATGTCACGTAATAGGAGACGCCAGATTTAGCCACGCGGTCGAGAATCTTGACGATTGCGGGTTCAAACCCCAGGCCTCTGACTTTCGAAATTATGTGTGTATTCACAAGGATTATCACGTACATTAAAGATGAAGGAAAACATCGTGATGAAACCTGCACACGTAAAAGTTCTTAGGAATTTATTAAGTGTGTAGTGCGTCAAACCGCACTAGACCAGCGTGGTGGACTAAGGCCTAAACCTTCTCAGTTGTACAGGAGGCAGTGGGACTTATATGGGCTGATGATACGATGATGAATACGAGACGACTGTATTACCGTTTTTAGGGCTCATATCCGGACTTCGTGCTGCTACTGAAAATTTCGTAATGTAAAAACCTAGTAATATGTCATATTGATGATGAGAATAACTAAACCAAGTATTATAGTATATATTTAGTATCGACTATTTACGCAAAAGTGTTCATTTCATTCATAAACTGTTCATCTTATATTCACATATTCTTTGTAAATCCATTTCTTAACAATTTGAACTGCACAAACACAATTACAAACAATTTGCGTTTATTTTTTACACTTCATTTAAAAGTTGAGTGTAGGTTATCCGGCAGAAGTTGCCAGCAGAGGGCGCGACAGTCGCTAATTGGAAAATGAAAATCCTATTCCAGCCATCGGTTGCAAAAGCAAGGATGTTTTTAACAGGAAACTGTGACTTGCAAGCTCAAGAAACTAGTTACGACGTCATGTTTATAAAACATTTTATTTCTGTGTGTAAATGTTTACCGTATAATTGTTTTGTTTTTGTATTACACTAAGTAGAGGGAATTGTATTTTTATATGAGTGGAAGACTGTTGAGTTACGTTTCGTAACCTGATATATCGACGCAAGAAATTAGTTTGCCTAGGACTGGAATGACAGTATAAGCAGATTAATTATTTAATTTATCTATCGCGTTTTTCTTTACTTTATACCATATCTATATTTTTATATTAAAAAAAATTGTACGCAGAGCTATTTCAATATTCTTATTTCACCAATTTTATCTTAGAACCAGTTCGTAGGGAACGAGCCTATTACCATTTTTCAACAACATTTCCAGATTTTCTAATATCTAAGTATAGGTATTCTCCTGGTGCCAATTGCGTTAAACAGTAAACAGTCAAAACCTACGTAGGCGCCTCCAGGATCCCATGGGAAACCTCAGCCAGCCATGTAATTATTGTTAACGGCCTTCCGATTACCAATATCGAATACGAACTACAGAACTACAGGCACTTAGCATCGCTTACATATTGCTGGGAGTATACATATATGAAAGTATTTCCAATTATTTTGAATTTTGATGCTTTTATTTTAAAACTTGTTGATCCCGCCATTTAAGTGTGCGGTGGGCGATCAATCAGTCTTCTAAATTCTTAGTACAAAAATGGAGCCTGAAAATATTCGTGACATAAGTGATTGTAATAGACTCCCTCTATTATTCTATATTACGTAGGATACTTGTCAAAACGTGAATGTGTATGTAATATTATCTACTATTGGGGAAAAAGATCCTTGAGTACCTATATGAATGAAAAAAAAAATATATTAACAAGACGGGTATAACGAACTAACGTTTGCGTATAATAGATATACGAGGGCAGTCCGATAAGTACTTAGCCTACAAAAGAAAAACGAAAATTTTGGAAAAGTGGCGATTTATTTCTCATCACAGTCTTCTTTCAACTCGATTCACTTGACCCAGCGATGCTCCAACTTCTTTAAGCTGTCTGAAAAGAACGTTTTCTGGAGGTCTACAAAGTAGGCCTCCGTGGCGGCGATAACCTCCTCATTCGACTCAAATTTCTGTCCGGCGACGGACTTTTTCAAGTTTGGAAACAAAAAGAAGTCACACGGGGCCTAATCTGGAGAATACGGTAGATGGAGCAGCTGTTCGTAGCCTAATGTGACCAATTTGGCCGTTGCGACGGCGGAGGTGTGAGCCGGTGCGTTGTCATGGTGGAAGAGCACTTTTTTCTTCGCCAAATGGAGCCGTTTTTTCTACAATTCAGCGTTGAATCGGCCCAATAGTTCGGCATAGTAGAGCCCTGTGACCGTTTTGCCCTTCTCCAGGTAGTCGATGTAAATCACACCTTGTGAAACCTAGAAAACGGTGGCCATCACCTTTTCGGCCGATGGGACAGTGTTCGCCTTCTTCGGAGCACATTCGCCGGGTAAAGTCCACTGTTTCGACTGTTTATTGGTCTCTGGTGTGTACCAGTGAATCCATGTTTCGTCGACGGTCACGAAACGACGCAGAAACCCCTTCGGATTGCACCTAAACAGTGTCAAACACTGCTCTGAAGTTGTGTCACTGATGCGCTTGTCGTCCGAAGTGAGCAAACGCGGCAGCCATCGAGCCGACAGCTTTCTCATGCCCAATATTTCATGCAGGATATGACCCACGCGGTCTTTTAAGATGCCTACTGTCTCAGCTATCTCGCGCACCTTCAATCGGCGGTCTGCCAATACAAGATCGGGACTTTTCTCACGTTATCCTCCGTGGTAGCCGTTTTTGGGGCACCTGGGCGTGGCTCATCAAAAACTGACGTGCGACCACGTTGAAACTCGTTAAACCAATTTTTGACGGTCGCCATTGAAGGAGAAGAGTCACCGTAAACAGCATCCAAGCGCTTTTTGATATCGCTGCGCGATTTCCCTTCCAAAAACAAGAATCAAATCACCGGCCGATATTGCTCTTTTTCCATTTTTCGAAAATCCGCGGACACGTCCGCTTACACACGCGGTCAAAACAAAACTACAAATCCAATTCGGCTGAAATTTTGACAATAGCCGTCTACGAAGATGTGCTACATGATGGTAAATTTATCTTACGATAGTGGTGCCATCGGGCGGTGAGGCTAAGTACTTATCGGACTGCCCTCGTACAGGTACGTGTTTATGATTCACCTTGATTAGCCCAACAATCCAGTGTCTAGTTCGGTCGATAATTAGGCTTGACTGCGTTGAGGACCCGCGGGCAGATCCCAACTTCAGTCAACAAGCCACTATTCGAGATCTCAGCCAATGTCATGCGTGAAAAACGAAACCAAAAGCAAATTTGAATAATGCTCCATGAGTTTGTAAATACCTTTATTCTAATAAAAATGGAAATTAACTTAAATACTCGTATACTGCTGTTAAATGAAAAGTATGTAAAGTTTGTATTTTTGAATTTAAAAGATGGTACATTAATAGAATCATTTCTAAAATATCCAATGAGTGCCTCTAAATTTCTATACAACTTTTACAGTAGATTTATGTTTTTATCCCCTCATGGTTTTTAGAGGATATGGTTCTAAAACATGTGGCCGTATTTTTGAAAGGCACTTAACCTTGGTACTAAGAGATCGATTTTCTTGCAATCGCCAAATAACATATTACAAAACATGCATTACTGCCAGTTTAAGAATTAAATTAGCAAGTATCAGTTTCGATAAAATAAACAACATAATAGATTTTTTTTCTGTAATGAATTAAAAGCTATCAAAACAACAGGTTTATTCTCACTCCAATATAAAAGGAAAAACATATTTGTTTTCACCAGTTTTCAAGGTAATCGTTTCTTAGAACAGAGGCTTAACTTAATCCTATTTTAAAAAGTACCTGTCTACAGGTACAAAATTTTAATTGGAGTATTGATCTAATGTACAACAACAATGGAGTATTGAGTTGTTCAGACGTGGGATTACATGATCGAGGCGTGATGGAATGAGTTCGTAACAGTGTATCAGAGGTGAGTAATCATCGAAATAGGATTGTCGCTTTCCAATTAGTGCTGTGTCGGTGGAGCCTCTCTCGATGACAGCTCCCCTTTCAAACAACACCGCAGCGATTGCTTTCCAAAAGAAATGATTTACGTCAACGCAGCTAATATTATGTAACCGAATGTATTGTTTGTAATAATACAATTGTTTGTGGTTTAATATCAACAGTGTACATTTATTTTTATTGCTTGATGCATCTTTGTTTTTAAAATACTATTTATACAGATTTTATTTAATTTATAAATAAGTAATTAAAATCAGTTAACACGTCTCAATTTTTTTATGTAGCAAAAAAATGAGTAAAAGGTTTTGTTAAACAACTGACTCTTTGGTAGTGAATTTATAAAAAAAAATTGTTACTTTCAGTAAAATAAAACAAACATTTATCTGTGATATAATGAACGCCAATAGCTGGTAGCAAATGAATCTATTCCAAAACGCAAATGCAAATTATTAGCGATAATACAAAGCGGAAAACTAGCAATCTACTAACGAGTTATCTTTAAGCTGCTTTGTCATAACCCTATAGAATAATGGACTGATGTGATCGCAATTCGCTCAAACACCGACCAGTCCGATGTTTAGGATGTGGTTACATCTGCGAATTGAAATTTAATAATCGTACACATTTAAAAATCAAAGAGAATATGCATTGAATTTGAGTATTCTTTTATTTATACTTGCTCAAGTTTTATATATTTTTATCATTTAAAATAGAATAAAAAATATATTATATCATAACTAATAAACACAAATGACACTTAATAAAAAGACACTTGTTAGTAAAATTAATTGTGTGCGTGAAGTAGAAATATTTAAACGTAATAGGTTATTCGAAATAAAAGTAAAATTATTAATAGTCAAGCAACCTCCACTGTTCGAAATATTCCCTAATGTATTCTAATACTTGATCAAAGTTAAATTTAAACTAAGAAATTCTAAACGCTGAATATAAAAATTAGTTACGTGTGAAAGGTCCTCTAGGAGGAAAGGTGCCGCAGGCGTCCATCGGCTGCCTAATTTCAGCCGGTAATAACCGGTCTCGGCGCGGACATCGCATATATGTACAATCTTTGTGGGAACTGTCCGTTGCGTCACCCATCACTCGACTGCGTGAGGGCTGCGAAAGAACGATAAAGAAACATTATTCATCGCAGATATACCAATACCTACAGTGGTTAAAAAGATGATATCTTATATTTTTTTCCGATAAAATTGAAAAAAAATTGTTCAATTGTATACAATTGAAACATTATTGTGTAAAGTTAAATCAAATTATTATTATATTTTAAGTGACATTTATAATTTCAGGTTCAAATAATATGAAAGCTTTTAGGGGTAAAAATAAATGCCTATGTTTCATTTTGATATTTTATGAAATATGGAAAATAAAGCTTGTTACAAACATCTAGCGGCTACCATTACCAATAAACAACCAGATTCAGTCTTACAAAATCTTTAAATTATTTCATTTGAATGAGTAATGCATGTGACATTTTACTTTTAAATACCTACGCGAATGCCGACCTGGTAGTACAAATCCTTATGCAGTATATAAATAATACAATTGTGTGTTTAATATATGTATAGTTGTATTTTACACCTAGTGGCCTCGCGGTACAAGTATGTGCCGTGCGATCTAGAGGTCCTGGGTTCGGTTCCCGGGTCGGGCAAAGTGTTGTTGGATTTTTCCATTAAGAAATTCTCAGTAACAGCACGGAGTCTGGAAATGTGCCCGAAAAACGGCAATAGGCTCGCCCCCTATAACGTGGGACTGATACATACCTGGCGTAATGTGGGTGCAGAAATGCACCTCTGCCTACCCCTTCGGGGAATACAGGCGTGAGTTTATGTATGTTGTATTTTACAATTGTATTGTATTTTATATGTAGACCAATTGTTTCGAGAACAATATCGCTTAAAACAAATCCGTTAGAATATAGAGACAACCCTATAGATTTTGAATAGAAGGATGTTAGTTATTGTAGTGCGAAACTGAAATCACTGACGTCGATTGACGAGGTATTGCCGGTTAAAGTTCAATTTAGACATATACCTGAGCTAGGGTAACAATTTGTCATTCGCCAACATGTACGACAAACTCTTATATTGTAGGTGCTGACTATAGAATGATAATTGATTTCTTTAGTATTTTCAATAAAAGTCATATTAATAATAAAGACGCTACAGTATTTAGTGTAAAAACATTTTAAAAGCATAAATTAAGAATTTTTTTAAGAAAGATTTTTTGAATCATTATGTTAATATAGCCGAATTGATTTATGAAAGCTGTATGCAAACATTTTGCCTATCTCATAGAACGTGCATGTGTGTACAGCACAACGAAATAAATAAGTAATATTAAATAGAGTTGATAACTGTCCCTTATAAATATTTAAGAAATAAACCCTTGACACATAAATTAGCCTACTACGAAAGGCAACTATGCGTTTAAAAATAATGAGACAAATATTTGTGAGTAAGATGTAGGCTTATATTATATTAGCTTTTGCCCGCGACTCCGTCCGCGTAGACTACAGGGTTGGGTTCAGAAACATTTTTTAACAAACTTTTAATGTCATATTTATTTATATCTAATCAACAGCCTAAAAATAAGCTTCAAGCTTCTAGCTTTAAAAATGTCAATACTTCCTTACAACCTTTCATCCCCCCTTTCAACCCCTTAAAACCTCTTTTCCGGGATAAAAAGTAGCCTATATCCTTTCTCAGGGTCTAAACTATCTGTGCACCAAATTTCATTTAAATCGGTTCAGTAGTTTTAGCAGGAAAGCGAGACAGACAGACAGACAGAGTTACTTTCGCATTTATAATATTATATAGTAAGGATTTTTTCAGAACACCTCTCAACCACAACACATTTTTTTTAATAGACAAAAATATCAAACTATAGTACAGTTATTACTATTAATCATTGAAAAAATAACGGTATTACAATTTGTATTCGGGAAAGTGCTACGCCGTAGCAGTTTCAGTTGTAGCGCGGAGAAAGCGTTCCTACCAGGGCACCATAGTCGCAAAGAAATGCGACGTGAAACACATTGTACATGCGCCGTGTTTGTACAGAGCTCGGTGTTCAAATCGTCAGGCTTATAACTGAGTCAAGTCTGTTTTACAATGATTTTTGTCTTAATGCTATTTTATTTTCGCGTTTGAATTAATTATGTTTGTCGATAATAATTGCTAAATAATGGATGTCATTTTATTTTTTCGTACTGTGATTAATTATATAGATTCTCTTTTTTATTTTATACTTTTATTTCCTTCTTTATCGTATATTTAACGTATTTTTTTAATATTTAGAATATAATATAAAAACTCATTATTACACCCACTTAACTAAATTATAACAAGAACAAAATAAAACTATAGTGCGGGAATAAGAGGCGGTCTTATCGCTGAGAGCGATCTCTTTTACACAATATATCCACATAATGTAATTCCAAGCTTTACGTATTATACGACTATACATATGACATTCTACTATAAGTATTTTTTTGGTTGTAATTATAGTATACCACCTGTTGGTAATAATACGATAATTCAATAATCCCTCTTTCCCCCCTCCCCCGCCCGGCTCGTCCACAAAGGCCGGCACAATCAACCACAATTCCCCTTGTGTGGGTGTTTATTGGCGGCGATATATTACTGCTCGTTATTAAATCTAAAAGTGAAGTGAACTTTGGATGAAATTAAAGTTTATATGCACCTTTTACAACCCGACTCATACGTGTTACTCTAATTGCTAGTGATAAATAATTCCCAGGAAACTCCGATGTCAGGCAAATAATATAAAACTTTTGCATACCCCCAAAATATACCGACCCTGATCTTTAACTATTGGTAAAACCAAAAAAATATACGAAGTGGCCACACCCCAGCACGTTTTTGTGCGTAGAAATTTCCGTGAACTTATAAAATGAACAAACACAACATGGCATTTTTGTAAAATGCAAGCCCAGTCTCATACTCAGCGCCTTATTCCTTCAGTGAGTTTTTTAAACGGTTTTGTCTTTTTTTCCCCTAATTATATGTAATTAATGATATGAGATGTTATTTTGACAACCATTATTGAAGAAATGAGAATTTCTTAATCCAAAAAACTGCTTTAAAGGTTTTATAAAAATATTATGGCTTTAAAACGTATTCCACATAAAGAAAACATGGAATATTGCTCGGTACCATTTTTTTTGTGCTAAGCTAAGTTCAAGTAAAAAAAGAGCGCAAGGCGAGCAAATGAGTTGGCTGAATGATCTGATCACAAGGGGTTAACGTCGGCTATGTAAGTCTAGGGATTAAGGTTGTATAAAATCACTGCTTACAATATATCGCAAAGGAAATGTTTCAAATTATTTTATGGCTGATAGTGATATAAATCTTAAATATTGGGGACCTAAATGCGTTCCATTTTCATTGCGTTTTCAGTTTTTTTTAAATAGATCCGATAAAATAACACAAAATACTTGGAACATGAATTGTAGCGCGTTACTGACTTTTTAAACGGATAAGAAAAGAGAAAGGGAAAGAAGAGAAACAGAGAAGGAATGATAGATCGCCTTCAATTTCAAACCGAGCGAACTCGATAATACAGCTGTTAATTAATCCACCCCCGTATTCTGTGAATATCGGCACCACTTCTGCTAAATCGGATCGTTTACATTGTAGTTCAAATTGATGACAAATTTAGTAGTCAAACCATCTTATTTATCTATAAATTCATAGCACATAAAATCTGCAATGCCTCTAGTCTCAAGCACTTTTCATAAAGGCACGTGATAAAACATCAATCTTTTTTGTGTAATATATTGCCTATAAAAGAGTTCATTCATGTAATACAGGTTCTGTTTTGATACCATACGCCGATGTCCGGCTAACAAAGTTATCTGCCAGCCCTACGTGTGCCGTCGGTTCACGCGCCGTCGATTTCCTTTATGGAAATGATGAGCTTACGACGTAAGCATTACCAGCTTTTCACATCAGGTAAAGAGAATTTATTCATCTTTAATAGACATCTATACACTCTGCGACTAGCATGGGTGGGCGTATTGATTTTTTATTTAAGACTTATCTGCGAGTATTTACGAATAGGGTTGTGCTTTAAATAGGTCAAATTGTTTGTAATGAAGTAAACCTGTACATATAATAAGTATTAAAACAATTATTTTTCAAAACTATTTCTAAAATGTCACATGTATTCTTATTTTACATTTCTAATCGAAATGTAATAAATCAAAGATAAATGTATCCGTATCATTTTTACATTGTTTATAACTTATTGAAATTGATCTAAATAAAAAAAATTTTTTCCAATATCTAAATTTTAACGAAAATAAAAACCTTTCTCCAACTTTTCTACCTCTATGTTGGACGTAACTCCTAAACTGTACAAGCTATGCCAACGAAATTTAAAGTGATTATAGACTAGGTCGCCAGGACCAATTTAGATTTTATTTCATTATACCTGAAACTGTTCCTGAGCTATAGATTACAGGCTACCGATAGTCATTCGCTATCTATAGTGTATAAGCCTGAAGTTAGATTCACAACGTACAGGTATGAATATGTTTTTTATTTATCAGCACTACACAAGTGAGAGAACAAACTTCGCAAGTAAACTTACAACGTTATTGGTTTCTGCACTCACATATAAGAAAATATACCTGCACAATACTTATTTGTTCGAAAAGAAACTTCCATGAAATCTTCGTGAAAAATACTAAACAATGGAATTGTATGGGATTAAAAATAAAATCAAACTGTGTACATTCTAAATAGAAAAATATTCTAAAACACTATTACAAATCGACGTATATTATAACTAGTGTTTTTAATACAACCAAAAAATAAGGCAGGAATCTAGACAGTATAAAAATCGTTTTTTGGAATGAATGGAGATAATTTTTAATTTTATTTACGCAATGTGCACCTTCTTAATCAGTAAAAAATGACACATTTATATACGCCCTATGTGTTTTTATGCTTAACCAAATAAAGGGAGATAAATAAATTGGAACGAAAAATATATAAACCTGAGTTAGGTTAAGAAACTATGATTTGTGTAGCATCACAAACTATCAGAACTTTGTAATGAACTCCACCAACACCCGAAAAAGAAATTATGTCTACTTATTTTTATAACTTTTAAATGTTTTTACATTTACAAAGAATACAGCACCACTAGAACTGTAAAATTAAAATACAATAATCTTACTACCCATACAAAAAGAACTTGAATTACTCTCACTTCAGTTACTACTAACTAGGGGAATGTCGCGAATTAACGTCTAGGAGACACAAGTTCTGTGTTTGCAAATTGACCTTTAACCAACTATTATTTACCTTATGATTTACGAAAATAATATGACACAATAAAAAGTTACCATCCTCATTGAATTAAATGAAATAACGTAAAATTAATAATAATTATAGGTACAAGAAAAATTTGCATAGGAATAAAAACACTGACGTAACTCATTTCAATTCGCATTTATATAAATTTTTTTCTATGCCGTAACTGAACAATTGCTTTCTGAACACATGCCAGTACCTTGATATAGACATAACGTCCCTTTAATCAAACAAAGCACATAATAATAGATTTACATTCATAATTTGATTAGATTATTCCAAACGCAAAGGAAATTATACCCTTGATTAAAGGTTTCTTTCGGTAAACCATAGGCCACATTACACGAGTTGATTACGACAGCTGTAGGTAGTAATCAGTTATCGAATGTCTTGTGATTGACATGTTCATTTAGAAAAGCCTGGGCTCGGTAATAAGTTCGCGTGAGACTTTTATCGTTATGTTGCACATTGACTAATAAAATGACTATTCTATGCCTTTTTATTAGTTTCACAGTTGTTTTATTATAAAATATTAATCGATCAGATATAGCTAAACATCTGTATTTTGGAGCAAAATGTGGTTTTATTTAAAAAAAAACAGCCTTTACAATGTATGTCTGATTTAATATCGTTTTAGGTACTTACAAATAAAGCAAGTACATCGTCATTATAATAACAATAGCACAAAAACTAAAAGAAAGAAATTATTTTTTGTAGACATTAAAAGAAATTCAATTTTTATAATTTCGTTACCTACACATTTCATAAATTTGAAGACAAAGCATAAATAAAAAATTCAGACATCTTAACAGAGTAGTACACCTTTTTATGGAATGTTATTTCATTTATTCCTAGAATCGAGCTATATTATAGAAAGTATGGCAAGTAAGCTCGGCAACGGGACACGTGGAGCGCGGCAACAAGGACGGGCGGTCACCCACGGCGACGCGCACGTAGGCGGGCCCGCCCCGAGCCCCCAGCCCAGCCGCCTGAAACATTGTAAAAACGACAGATTTACTACTTTTCTATTAGAGACAACACCTCCACTACTCGGGACTTTTTATCATTATATTTTTTGAAAACCAATATCTCGTTTTTAAGTCTAAATGCCGCAGTTTAACCAGTTTAAACGTTCTAAAAAGTTCATCGCGCGAACAAATGCAAAGCTTAAACTTATCTCGTTGTTAAAGTAGGTGTGTAATTGGGATAAGGACTCATTTGAGTGGTGTAAGTTTTATAAGTTAACAAGAACAGTAGGGCGGGAAAGTGAGGCACGAGGCAAATGGGCGGGCGTTGCAGTCTCGCTTGCACAGAATGCACCACCCACGGCGGAATGCGAACGGATTGCAGTCAGCGCCGCCGAGGCATCGCAGCAGCTCGCCCGTCGCGTCGCCCGTGCCCGCTGTTCCCGACCGCGTCACAACTAGCCGCGTTACGCGACCTGTAACCAGTTACCAGGTTACTAGCACTGCCGAGGAGGTAAGCCTTTACATTTCTATCAGCCGCCCACTCACACCTATTAAAACTTTGTATCGCCGTCCCGCTTGGGCCCGGGCTCCAACTTAAAACGGTTTTCCCTTTTATCGTCGGAATGTGGGAAAGCGGGTTTTCGTGTCCCAACTCTCTCTTTCGTTTTGTAAGCGCGTCAGGAATATTATTGTAAGGATGCGTAAAGCGCGTCGCAATTACGAATATTATGAAAGGATTTGTTTTTTATTCACATCGTCAACTTTTACACTGTAGTTTTAAGCTTCGTATTGGCATTGAAAGTAGTCTCAATAGCATTAAATGCAATTAGACGTCCGCATAAATCAGAAGTGTATTAAATATAAATTTACGTTCATTCATTTTATTATTTGTTTTATGCGTGCTCGTTGAATGGTGTTAAATAAAAGTTTTTTTTTTCTATTCGAGATAAGAAGATCTAGCCGTTCATGTCTGATAATGGAACTTTTTTCCTTCTTTATGACTAATTTTATTGCGACGGCCGTCGCTGGAATGGAGGCATTGAAAAAAATAATTTATGCGTTATTTGTCTTGGAAACAGAAAAAAAAACATTCTACGGTATTTACGGAAATGCTTTTAGTTTATTAAAAAACATATAAAGAACGATTTTGGTGCGGATTAAATCTATTTTGCGGACTAACTAATTTTACAATAATATATTTATTGAAAGCCGTTATAAATTAAAAACTACAGAATATTTTATCAAAAATTGTAAAAAAAATATAAAGTAATAGGGTGGTAAAGTATATTTTTTTTTACCAGCGCGACCCAATTACGCAAAAACTAAAAATCATAGTCAAATTTATATTATAGTATAACAACCACTATAAAAGTAAGCCAATTAATCTCAGTAGCACTTTGCATAACAAACTCATTGACAATATTTGTACATAGATAGATATCTATCTACACAAGCAGAAAACCTTCCAATTTTGCAGAATGGCTTAATGTAACGTGTAAATTGCATCTCCGGAAACTTTGGGCACTTTGCCGCGGAACTATTTATTATGATTTATTTACAGTTTGAAATTATTTTTTTTAATGAGAAAGCATATTTCATTTCATCTAATAAACATAGATAAATCCGTGAATAAAACAACTGAAACAGAAAACTTTACAATAATTTACATAAAAATGCGCGGAAAACAAGCGTCGATAAACTAGTTTGAAAACTCAAGTGAAATTGGCCAACAAGTCGAGGGACAACCCCTCGAGTCAATGCCAAATAGTACCAGGCTTCCAGAATTTGCGAGAAGGTTTCGTTACATTCGGCGAGTGGGTGATCACCCCGACGGCCGGCGGGAGCTACGCAGCCTGCTCCCCACGCACCCACACTCCTAACCACGGCTCCCGAGCTCCAAGCCGCACCGAGACCCCAATGAAAATCAGTTTTTCTCGCACCCGTCGATAGTTTAAAATTAAACGTCATTCTGGCTGCGGTTAACACTTAATTTGTGCAACGCATAATGTTATTACTTTGCAATTCAATTTATTATATCCCTGATGCGATTGTTGTGATAATAATCGGGGCTCTTAATGAAATTAATATCCGATGATATTCAGAGAAATGAATGACGTTTTTGGTTTGATGGATTTTATTTGTACAGCAGAGATTTGTGTATTAATATTATCATTGTAATCGACTGGTTTTCGTTTGTCCTTTTATTGCCACCCGTCGGATTATAGAATGATATTATCATCGATGGTTTTTTTACTGGATGTTTGTAGTGTAAAAAAATTAAGATATTTATTGGAAATCGTGGAACTTTATTTGAATGTGAGGGCACATTGTGAATTTCTAGTGTTCAGAATAATTGGCACTGGCTCAAACTAGTACCTACTATGAAATTATAGCGTTACTGGGTTTCAAAGGTTTACTCGTACCTTATGTAAATTATATCTCGTTGTTTAAAAAAAAAAACTTTAATGATGAACGCATTAACTCAACATGTAATACATTTTCCACGGTGTTTTCCTTTTCATTAAAATAAAATACCTATACCTACTAGTACGTACTTGATTTATTTTCTTTTCAATAGAACCTGCAACAAATACTGTATTGTACAGAAATTTATTTATTTATTTCAATTACAAATATTAGTCTTGGTGCAATAACAGAATCCGGGACCACACAGCCTAGAGTCTTTTTCTTAAAAAAAGTCACGGAGGCGATCTAAAGACATTGAATCCATTTGTTTTCGTCTTTACGGTAGAAAAACCCAAAACAAATAAAATAATAGGTTGCATAAGTATGCAACCTCGCCGGAACGTCTGGTGCATATTTACCGGTATTAAAACAATAGTAAGTTTGTTAATATCTTCGTGTAGATGTACAGACAGCTAGTAACACGCAGCCGCTCGCATATTGCCTGCAGTTTTTCGCTTATAACCTCAAAACCATTTGAGATATCGAGATGAAACAAAGCGCAGGTCATGTTGCCGAATATTCGCCGGGTATTGTGCACCTTTTATATAAACTTTATATAATAACATCGGTTATAGAACTTTCCTTTCCCGTCGGGGACTAGCAATATTATATAATTAAGATCTTTTCACATATTACACAGCACAGAAGTACCTACATTAATTATCGTATTCTAGGAATATTAGCTTTAACGAGTACACACAGAAAATTCTATTCGTATCTCAGCTACGTTTCAGTAAATGGAAAAAATCCGAATTAATCGAAACCGTACTTATGCCAATTAGTTGTCACTATGCCGAGCTTGCGTTAAAAGAAAATATTCATGGTAACGTGAGTTTGTTCGCTTAACAGATTTATTGAATGTTAATGCAGTGATAGACCCTATCCTTATAACGGTTGCCACCTACAAAGCATCCCGGAACATTTAGCTCCTGAAATTTTATCATAAAACGAATAACAGGTGCGTCTACCCTTTATTACTACAAATTTTCTATAAGCCTCTATTTTTAAGAGAAGTCGCGGTTAAAATCTTCAACAATTTAAAAATCCCTGACCTGAACATGTTCACCAAAGAATAATCTTTACTCCACGCAGAATTCTGCAGTGTCGTTGTGTCGTTTACTTCAATTGATGTCTAGTCATTATCATATTGTGTCAGTTCCCTGTCTAGTTACACTAAAATTCTTTATGCGTGATCGCCAGTAAACATATTTTTCTAATCCTGGTTTCTAGAAAAAATGTAACAGGTTTTAAAAGATTTTTAAGGATTCGATGAACGTATGGCATAGATAGAAGTCTTGTTGTGAGTAAATGTTGAATATACACATCATTCAAACGAAATTATTTTAATATAATGGTTACCTACGTCTTGTTTTGTGTGTGTTTGAAACTTCGACATGGTGCTTCCGTTTTAACATTTTTCAATAAATAAAACCATAGAGTCGATTAGGGAATTACATTTATAGCCATCCTGCGGACTTGAGTCCGGTTTCTCAACCAAAGTTGTATAGAAAATAATATGCATAATTAAATAATTTTTAAATATAATATATGTAGTAATTTAGTAAAAAAAAATGTATTATAATCATTTGTTCTATTGTAATTTACTGGTTATATTATTAGGTCTTCCGGTTAATTTTGAGGGATATATTAAAAACGAAATACTTTTGTATTATAAAAAGGATAAATTAATTTTAATCAAATATGCTATATAGCTACAACCTTTTGCCATTTTTCGGGCAACAAATGGATTCCATAATTTTAAAAAAATATCATTTTTTGAAGCTCTCCATTCATCGATCCATTTTTTGATACATAAGATTTTTTGATAAGTGCTGATCTGCAAGTATGTGTTGCATAGGTCGAAATAGATGGTAATCAGAAGAAGCACAATCTGGTTAATTTGCGTCATGCAGGAAACACTTCTCTCTGAAGATCTGATATTGCATCTCTTACAGTTTTTGCGACGTGTGGGCGAGCATTGTAATGCAGTAAATAACAGTAGTAAATGACAAGAGTTATATTTATCGCATTCATACTTAATCACACTAAAAACTTGCATGGGTTTACTATAAATGAGTTACTTCGAATAGTGCAACATCGAATATCTAAGTAATTTGCACCGACGTGACGCGACAGCTACTTGACACGTTCCCTCAAAACTAACCGAAAGACCTAATATTATACCGTGAAAATAAATAACGTCTTCCCTCGCGTGATAGTTTCCTATTATCAAAAACTATTAGAGGTTTTTCGGTCTCAATTCCCTGGGCCCGATAAAATATTTTTGAATCACACTAATTCTTTGTTGCTGAGGGGATCAAAACACCAGATTTTTAAACACCGTGTTGCCACATAAGATATATGTTTACAAAAAAGTTTACTCTAAGAAAAAATTATACGTTTTTGGTTTAGTTACATTTTACAAAAGATTTAGAGGTATCAAAAATTTAAAATAGGGTCTTTTACAATTTCTGCATATAAGTATAACATTAATCTCTTTTGGTCTTTTATACCTTCTTGGCAACGCAAGGGATTTTGATGACGTTTCTTCAATAATTTAATATATATATATGTACATACTTAGGTATATTAACATTAGTTAAATCCGGCAAAGGTTTAAAAAAATGGCTATTGATTTAACCGTAATAGTTTAAATGTAATTTAAATAAAGTGGGAACTAGTTAGAGTCTCTAAATATTTTGCCGTCGGACTGCGTCACGAATCACGATTGACCGCTAACAGACTATCACAAATGTCGATGAATAACTTATTTTTAGACGTTGTATTATAAAACCTGTGAAAACGTAGTCTCTTTTTTATCGTATCTGATAGACATAATAGCCGGAATATTGAAATAAAACAATTTTGGGAATGTTTATTTTAGTTTTTCAACAAAATCAACAATGTCCCGTGACTATTTTGTTGTTGACAAGAATTGTTTTTTCTCTAGGATTCTATTTTATTATTGAACAGTGTACTTCTAATTCTTTGTAAGTACTTTTCATTTGAATTCAATTTTATTTACTTAAGACAGAGTAATGATAAGGGTTACGATGTGTTACGTATTTCGTTATTTTTCACTTTTTTTAATGCAAATTTATTTTGTCAAATTATTGCTGTTAATTAAAATATCACCAATAATATACCTATATAGCTAAAACAATTATAGAAATCTGTATTATAATTTAAATTTTTTTTTTAGGAAATGATATCTCGAAGGATTAGTGATTCTCGTTTGCTTCACAGATGTTGTTCAAACAAAAGAAGGAATCAATTGTCAACACTGCACGGATACATTAAACGCAGCCGTTACAAGGTTTATCTAGATTTGCATATTAGATTGTTTCGTGAATTTTGTAAACCGTCGGCGGCGCGCGGCCCATACAATCGGCGCCGTCGCGTCATCGACGGATCAAAGTTTTACAAACGACGTCGGGTACTAAATTCACTTCATTTAAAACCTTCCGTTTATGCGAGCTAATCGTTCCTGAAGTTGAGAAATATATTTCTTATTAATACGTTAACAAAAAGCATAGGTTATGCAGTTACATCGGCCCAATGACTAGTATACTCGTTATAAATTCTACCGATCAATAAAAGCTACTTCTTTCTATATTATTAGCTTAGGGCTGTGGGTCATTCGTAACGACACTGCGTACTAGATTTTATATTTATGAAAATACGTTCGTGGTGTATTAAAAATAGATAATCTGCAGCAGGCGTGAATGGTGTAAATAGTATAGGTGCAATATGACACGTTATATTTTGATTATATTTATATAGGTACGGAATAAGTTACTAACGAGTATATATGTACGTACTCTATGACATAACCATTTTAGGCTTTTAAATCCAATAATCGTATTTACTTCCATGTATATTTAAAATCGTGAAGTTCCGATCACAGCTTATCGATCGATGTAGCTTTGGCAAAATAACATAAATAATAAATAAATACGTATTCGATTTATGCACGTATTGTTTAAAAAATCATTGGATCATGTATGTCTTCTTACTGGACACATGACTTCTCTACAAGTGGTAGGGGTTAGGTCTTAATCTAATAGTGCATGTTGGAGATTTACGCACCTGAGATTTTTTTTATTGAGATATCGATTTTTTCTGCAGTTTAAGTGCATGATTGCTCGTTCAGAATATTCAACAAACACCGTAAAGCTTGCCGTTTGAGCTTGAGATGTCTTGACAGACCGCGCGTGTAATAAAATCTTTTTTTACAGATATGAAGTTAGTTGAAATTATTATCTTATTAAGAACATTATATTTGTTCTATATTAAAAAGTATATAATCATAAATCGCACAATAGTAGGTATTAAATATTTTCCAGAATCATGACACAACCTTATTTTATTTCTTAAAAATGTTAAGATGCCGCGGAAGAACGATACAATAAGAGAGAAAATTTACAGCTGACGCGGCATGCACACTGTGAACCGAATATTTCGCAACACTGCTGGCTATTCCTTCAATGGGTAGAAATACTCCCAGTGAGGAATGTAGTCCGTATGTAATCGGCTTTACTCGCCTATCGCCTTCCGTGGTCATCTCGGGTTCTTGTATTTTCGGATCGTTGAAAAATACAAAACAAGCCGCTCCGGCAAGCCACTTACTATTATTATTGTTCTAATTCCCTATTCGCGATTTTCTTACTATAGCTGCCTATCTTTTTCTAAAGCATAATAACGTTTCAAAGTTAACATGATGAAACATGTCTCATAAATTTCAATATTAAATATAATTTAAGCATAAATGTAAATCACTTTACTCGATAAAAACGTTTTTTATAAATAATACATTAAGCGCAAATTGTGTTTACTGTTTTTCATGAAAGTTTTCGTTATCAATTTGGCATGGTATTCTCGTAGAAAGCTTAAAACATTTACAGTGTCGGCTAGAAGGAGTACTAGGCGCGCAGAGGCGGGCGGCGGTGTAGCGACGAATCGACCCTGTATTTACACGTGCCGCTGTACGTACGTACGTAGCTAGTTACATTGCACCGGTGAAGGCTGCACTCGTTTACACCACGCCGCGCATCTATACGCGCGTGTACGTAGTGGTTAGAAGTCAGAAGCTTTGAGGCTTTACGTAATTTGTGGGTGAATTGGATTGAAGCTCTAGCGCTTTAAGCCTCAGTTTGCGGTGTACGAAATGAATTTCAAACTCCAAATTGGTTGATGTTTTCAAATTACTCTGTAACGCATATTTTTTGAAAGCGTTCGTATTCGAAAGTTTGTCGGCAAATACTAGGGTAGCATAAAAATTTTGGTGTTCGGTACGTTAAATATCAGCTATCCATATGATACAGTGACGATAGCAACAGTTAAACAAGAGAACAAACTATAAGTGCCCCCACCCCTACAAGTTGCGATTTATATTGTAAGTTTAATGGAACATTTATCCAATATTTCTGAAGCAAATTGATATAAACGTTTAGTGAGGCGAAGAGAGCGAACTTTCTTACCGTTTATGAAGTTACAGCACAAACTTTGTTTCGTAGAACCACTAACAGACACTTAGTTCGAATCCTGGTTAAACATTTATCATTGATCAATTAACTACTATAGACACTATCTTACTCGTATAAAATCGTGTTAAATAGAATGACTTTTGTTATTTGTTCCAGTTAATGTTTTAATGAATAGATATCTTATACTTTTAAGGTAATTTATTTATCTTAGAGCCGAATACTGAAACGCTACTTAATCTGAGGGCGACTTATATTCAAGTGGCTGTTATAATTTAAGCTGTATACTGAAACATCATTTATCGGTTTTAAGATTGTGATTAACTAATGCCCACTTAAATTTCCATAAATGACAACATTACCACAAAAAGTTATTTTACATAGCATTTTTAAGTATATACGTACCGCTTAAATATAAGTCGTCCTCAGATTAAGTAGCGTTTCAGTATTCGACCATAATGGTTAGTTATTTACTTTATGTATTTTTATTACTTTTAATTATTCCTTTTTTGTGCTCGTTGTGCTGGAAAATTTTACGTTAAATTCATTCGTGTAATGACATCTTTTTTCATATCATAATTTCAAATCCATCTTTTTTAATGGACTTTTGTAACTCAGTGAGTGTAAAGAACTTTGGTCATTACATGATGAATAGCGTCGCTTTAGCAGAATTTACACAAAAACAAGCTAAAACCGTGAAGCACTCACCAATTAGCAGGGTTGACTCATTAGAATATTAAAATGACATTTCATTGGAGTTGAGGCTATAATATTTGGTGTGCCTTTTCCATTTTGTTTCGTTATAAAATATATTATTTCTGCTTTAACAATATTTTGTTAATTAACTACTTCTATTTGCCTCGGTATAAACCCAGGCTATCCAGTGTTCGATTACAGCGTCCGGGAAAGTGTTATTGGATTTTCCGTTACATAATTCTCAGCAATAAATTATTTTATTTATTTTAGTTAAACTTTCGAGTCTTCACATAATTTTATAGACATTTTTTAAACATTTGAGGACACACATATAAAATAACATCCTAGTAGGTTTTTAATCTTATGTTTGCCCTTTTATATGCTATAGAAATGATAGACAATAGACTCGTGTTGTATTATTAGAGACATAACAACTGGCGATACGTGGGTTCACACCTTCGCCTACCCTAGTCGTATTTTTGGTTTGCTTAGTTAGTGATCATTTCCATAAATGCCATGAAAATAACAAGCCCGAGGCCACAAACACTTTATTTATATTCTTTTTTATCTAAGGACCCATAATTTTTTACCCGAGGTGCATTGAATTTATATACCAGTTGTGTGCCATAGGTATTACATCTGTATCTGAGGGTGATACCTTATAGCTCATATTTTGAAAAGTGAACAACTCTTTGTTTCCAACTTCTCTTTTATATATTTTTTCTTAGTAATTTTGGTTGCGGGATTACGACAAATTAGGTTCCCTTAGAATCGCAGAACTTCAGTGCTCGGCGTCAATACTGTGCGTGCCGCTGTTGATCCTGGAGCACAGCAGTTACAGCGGTGGATGGTGGGATAGGGACATCAAAGTGCTTTGCTATGAAGATACAGCCGTTCTTTACAATTCCTCAATTAAGCTTAGCAGCCGTCTAAAAGATCAGACGTCTGACTGACGAGGAAACGGCAAGAATGGTTTATTTTAGCTATTTCCATAGCTTAATGTCGTATGGTATTCTTTTGTGGGGAGCTGCTGCGGACATTAACACTATTTTTGTTTTGCAAAAAAGAGCCATTAGGGTTATTTATAATTTAGGTCCCAGGGCTTCACTTAGGGAAAAATTTAAGGATATAAATATTCTTACCGTCACTTGTCAGTTTATATACGAAAATCTTATATACGTTCAAAAGAATCTTGATCAATTTAATAAAATTTGTAATGTACACAATAAAAATACCAGTAACAATACAATGTAGTTATTATGTCGAAGACTGAACACGTTCATAGCCCTTAATGTCTTCTTCCTGTGCTAAAAACTAAACTGGTTAAATCTCCACATGAACCAAACATTTTGTGATCTATCTCGGAATGAAACAAAGCGTGTACAGAAATGATAGCTGTCTTCAACAAAATGTAAGTAAAGCAAAATGCGTTTAGTTCGATAACTGAGTGTGCCAGAGGTCTAAGCTTAGCTTGCTTCTTGTTAGTGGTAGGATATTCGTACCCGCTCGCATTATGACCACCGCGCATAGAGTGTAATCCTCGCTATACTGACACACGCAAATGTATCGCGTTAGAGATCAGCCTCTGTATATCGTTAGGCCGTCATAATCGTATCAAATGGTGAGGGATAAATCATTGTCTGGTCAAACCCTTGGACTCGCCATTTAGAACGCACTATTATTACCATAAGGTGCCAGAAAAGTCACTAAAGTAGCAGTATAAAAAGAGTACATTTCAGAATAAATATTAGTATCATTCTTACCGCTTTATTATCCGCAAAGTTCTCTCAAAATCACTATAGGTAAACCATTCGACGGTACGCGTTTAATTAAGTATTCAATCACGACGAAAGGGCCTATTCTGGGACACATAAATTAATCGAGTAGACAAATCGATTAAATACGCTTAATTGCAGTTACAGCTAATTATTTATCAATGATAGGACGACAGACAGGAACATCGCTTTCACGTTGAGTTTCGTTCGAGTTCGTTTATTTACGGCCCTCATTTAATAACTCCATTGACATATTCGAAAACACGAAAGTAATGTGAGGCAGCTCGGCTTTTCCGCGTTAATATTAATAAAGATTCACGATAGCATTGTCAACTTGATGTGGTCAATGACAGTGTGGCAATGAAAATTAAAACGCTGTTTCCGCTTTTACATACAAATTGGGCGTAAAAAGTTCTACCGATCGAATCTCAGAAAATAAATGTGCCACTGCTTGACACAGGCCTTCTTTGGAACCGAAAGAGTTTAGGAATTAGATCACTACTCTGGCCTTCTGCAGATTGGTAGACTACAAATATCTAAGAAATTATTTGGGTAGAACTCTTAGCTGTGCAGGATTCCTTAAGGTTAAAATAATCTAATGTGAATACATTCATTTAAGGTAAAGAATGTATTTCAATTATAAAAAAGACAAGATTATGAATAAATAAGATAATTTTAATGATTGAACCGAGTCAATTTATTATTATTACCTATTATTAATTATAATTTATCGCGTCCATTGATAATGGATTAATTAATCATTAATCACCCTAGGTTCGACTGTTAGAGAATGCCTTAGGCATTAAGTCCACCTATATAAACTTTGTATTAAGTGTAAATAAATAAATAAATAATGAAAGCCGGTGATTCTATAATCGTTACACACTCCCACTTATTACTTTCTGCTTTCTTATTCATGAGTATGAGGACCCCGCCCTCAATATTCAAGAGTTAGAGTCAGTATGTGCAGGGCTAATTCATCAAGTGACTCATTGAGGGTGTGATTCGTAATGCAATATAAAACACACTTTCTTCGTCATCATCTTTGTTTGGAAATCAAGAAATAATAACCATGTCAACTTATAATTGTTTGAATATGGCGTCATCAATATTCCTCGTCAACCATTTCTTTTTTTCTTTTTTGACTAAATAATATTCGGACTGCCTCGTTGGTGCCGCACCTTATATTGGTGCTTACGGCCAAGATTTCTTCTAAAGCGTTGTTTGATTTTTGTTAAGGAAAGTTTTAGTAGTAGCGGAGTACGAAAGAATCTTATATAACGTTCGAATTGAAGCATAGATCTGGAATTACACCTGTCCCTACTACTTCGGAGATTCAGGCGACTAGATGAGATATAAGATAGAATAGATTAGATTAAAATATTAAATCTTCCTAACGAGTAATGCAGACCTAAGCGACAGCAACCAACTAACACAGAATAACATCGGTTAAACACATTTTTATCGACACATACAACTTATACTCTAATCCTTTGATGCGATTAATATAATAGAAGTTTATAATGAAATTGTATGCTTCATTATACATGAAAATGATCAAGATAGTGTTGAAGTGTGAGCCGATAAACGTGTAGCCATTTTCTACATCGTCACTTTCGTTTCCGCCTTGCGTGGTAAGGCTAGGTCATAGGAGCCCCAACGTCATCGAGGTACGACGATGAGCAGATTACTTCAACGTCCCGTACATTCGCTTCATTGAGCTCATGTACCCTCGGGCAACTGGGTGTTACTAAATAGTATTTTCAATCGTCAAGAGACCGCAACAGCTTCTGGAAAGATTTGTTTTTATACTGCACCATTATTTATGCAAATTTTATGCACGTATTGGAAACACTCTGTAAGGTATTATTGAAATTGGTAAAAAATAAAAAATTGCCAGTATTTTTAAACATAGCAGCAGGGTCTCGTGAGAACAATGTAGAGAGAGCATGAAATATTTTTTTAAGTTACAATCGAATTATGTCCATCGCCAGAATTAAATTATAAGTGACCTAATTATGATGTATAAAATTTTGTCGAATTCAGAACTAAGGCAACGTTACTTAAAAAAAAAGGCAATTAGCTTTTGGAAAGTTAAAAAAAAGTTAAATATACTACTGGATGCACGTATAACTAAAGTATTAAAATAACTCCTCTCTATGACTACATAGCATTACCCGGCTTAGGTCGACGGAGCGGAATAAGTCGCTTTCTGTTGTGGTTTAAAATAAATATGTATATTAATAATAACTCGTAAATAATCACAAAGTCCTGACTCGACTATAAATCTTGTGGTGTGAGTTTCGAAGACTACGATTTCACAACACATATTCAGTATCTACGCATTACATAAACATTTCATACAAACTGTGTATCAAACAACATTTGTTTTGGTCTGAGGAACGCACCCAGGCCACGGCCCCACGTTTCACAGGCTGGTCTCCAACCAACCGTGCGTGCACTTCAACCTTTTGTTTTGATTAATAAAATTCTGTCTTAGTAATCAACAATTGTTACATATAAGTGTAAAGTCTTCATTAATAATACCTATACATTTTACTACACAAAATATGTTATGCGCACGTTCGTATAACATTGTTGTGGCATTACTTGGAGGCATCTGGCTTCCCTATCCGTAAATGGAGGTGAGGGGTTCGTGCGTGCACTTCAACCTTTTGTTTTGATTAATAAAATTCTGTCTTAGTAATCAACAATTGTTAAATATAAGTGTAAAGTCTTCATTAATAATACCTCGTACAATAAGACTGCCTCGTGGTCTCGCGGTACATGTATGTGCCGTGCGATCTAGAGGTCCTGGGTTCGATTCCCGGGTCGGGCAAAGTGTTATTGGGTTTTTCCATTAGGAAACTCTCAATAGCAGCACTGACTCTGGAAATGTGCCCGAAAAACGGCAATATGCTCGCCCCATATTACGTGGGACTGATACATACCTGGCGAAATGTGGGTGTAGAAATGCACCTCTGCCTACCCCATCAGGGATCACACGCGTGAGTTTATGTATGTATGTATGTAATAATACCTATACATGTTACTACACAAAATATGTTATGCGCACGTTCGTATAACATTGTTGTGACATTACTTGGAGGCATCTGGCTTCCCTATCCGTAAATGGAAGTGAGGTGTTCGGAACTTGCGTATTGGACGGTAAACCTCGACCGCCAATTGTTTCAATTTTAGCGTCACATACTTCGCACAATGCCACAGAACTTTGCCAACCAGCTTTCAGTAGGACAATCTTGCGGTCGCTGACTATAATCTTGTAAATACTTCGACACTTGCCAAGTTGCTTTAGTGACAACGACGGTAGCACGACACTTTGACTGCATATTTTTTTAGTATACATAAATACACTAACATCTGTATCCTCGAGGCAGAGTATGTCTTCACGTTTATTACAATGGCAAGTCTATTGCCGTTTTTCTGGAAGGACATATCTATGTAGACTCCGTGCTGCTACTAATGAGTTCTTAATGCAAAAACTTAATAACACGAACAACTTTATTGCCCGATCAGAAAATCGAGCCAGGCACTTAGACTACAGGGACCACAGACAGGGACCAGATTGCAGTGCACACATTTGTGACGAAATAGTGTAAGTCTAGATTGGCGATTTCTTTAATGATTAATGGTTTAGAGTACGTGATAAAAGGATATACATATGCTACATTATGAATTTTCAGCCAGTCCAAACTCAATTCGAATCGCGGAGAACTTATCACCAAATTCCAGGATAGCCATATCATAGTGATTTTGTTATTTATAGCATCGCATTGGTATACACTGTAATTGATGTTATATATTATTTTAATAAATAAACAAAATAAATATCGCCGTATTTTTCATACACCAACATGGTGATAAAGTTGGGACCGAGCAAAGTGAAGTCTGTACCAACTCCTGTGAGATACAAGCGTGAGTGTATCTTATTCCTATAGTCTCTGAGTCTTTAAATAAATGCCTTAATTAAAGGAAGCTAGGTAACATATACGACGACAATTCATAAATGACCTTTTCAAAATTTCCTCTGTCTAAACTCTAAAAGTTAGTCCTGAATATGCTCCGGAACGGTTCAATGAAACTTTTCAGTATTAAAACAAAAACTTTTGCTTAATTTTCCGATTGTTTTATATTTGCGACAGAGATACAGTTTTCCCTTTACAAGCAGCCCATCCCGACGGCAGAGTTGGAAGCTTTTATTCACCCAGCTGGTCTAGAAAAGATTGAAATGATTTAACAACATTTATCGAATTATATGAGCTGGACTCTCAGGTTCAAGTCTTGCCACAGGTTTTGTCACGACGCTTCGTAGATTCAATTCACGATAACCTATTAATTATTATCAATTTAAAAAGTTTGTATTTATCAAGAAAAAAGCAACAAATTTATTAACGCCTCTCGCCTCTCAATCTGAATCACAACTAAAATATAATACAAACACTAAACCAGCACGGTGGTAAATCATGGAGAAGGAAGGGAAACACAGTTTACCTAGTGTTCTTGGCAGTAATTCATATATAAACTGCTCACAAAGCCAAAACAATACTTTTACGAACGGCGATATTATATAACACAATGTATTTTGTTGCTCTTGACCCAACATAACAACATCGTTATCTGTAAGAGAGACGCGTTCCTATTATAACACGAGAACAATAGTAATGGTAAAACTATACTTGTTACAACCGATTGTGGCAGTTTACTTGTACTTTATCTCCTAGTTACCATACAAGTAGGTTGTACTATGCTCGACTTTTGCACAAAAATAAAAATACTTTACGATACCCAATACGCAACACTAGAGTGGTAAATCTATATATTTTTATGCTATTTATTTTGTATAAACTTGCGAGCAAAAGACCCCGGGCTCAATTTACGGATCGGGCTAAGTGTTATTGGGTTTCCCACCAGGAAATTCTCAGTAGCAACACGGAGTCTGGAATTGTCTTAAATTTTTGTGACAAAATCCTAAAACCTTCTCCTTGCCTCCATCTATCTCAATACCAAAATTCGTTTTAACCGGTTAAGCAATTTAAGCCTGTGAGCGTAATAAACTTGCTAGCATTAAATGCTTATTGATTCAGCAACAAATTTACAACTAGATGTATTGTACCGAAATTACATTTTCTCCTTAGCCTCCATTGTTTTGTCTAACAACGTCCGAACTTAAACCGTGTTACTAACCAGAAAGTTAATTCAGCAAAAATATTTTACGGCCACGCTAAATATTTTGTACTCAACTTTTTAATCCAGTGTTTAATCTCTGATGCAACTGGTAACTTTCTACTTATAGTGTTAATCGTTTACTAGCGCCTTTGACTGGAGAAATTTAACACCGACGTCTTATGGAATATATCTACAAAAATGTTAGGGTGACTTAGAACATAATATTTACAACACAAGAACACGAACAAGGACAACACAAGAAGGACAAGGACAAGGGTCAAGGGACAATTTTTTCAAATGAGATCATCGATTTTTCACGGTTATTTTTTGAGCCGCAATTTTGAATCCTAAGATCATCCCACGGGAATACCTAATAGAAAAATACAAAACTCCTCTTTATAACGTTAGTATAAAATTTATTATAACACCTGTCATAACTTACTGAGCAATATTATTCATGTATTGGCTTTATATTGTATTAGACCCTGCTCCGCTGCAGCGTAATTTGGTATGAAAAAGTACCCCGTGTCCTTTCGCATCCATCTCATACCAAAAATCATTAAAATCTGTCCAGCGACTTAAGCATGAAAGCGTAACAGACAGACAAACAGTTACTTTCACAATTATAAGTATGGATTCGTATGGATTAAGCTTAGGCTCAAGTCACTCAAAAATAATGCGCAACTGTCACCATATTCCTACATTCATCATCATCATCATCAGCCCAAATACGTCCCACTGCTGGGCACGGGCCTCCTCTACAACTGAGAGAGTTTAGGCCATAGTCCACCACGCTGGCCTAGTGCGGGTTGGCGGACTACACACCTAAGAAATTCCTAAGAACTTTTTAGGTGTGCAGGTTTTATCACGATGTTTTCCTTCACCGTTAAAGCAAGTGATAATTCATTGTGAATACACACATAACTTCGAAAAGTCAGAGGTGTGTGCCTGGGGTTTGAACCTGCGACCGCCGAAATTCTCGACCGCGCGCCTAAACCTCGAGGCCATTCCTACATTACCTTATCTTTACTACGAACATAAATAGGTACGCACTTTCATATTCATAAGGAAATAATAGGCAAACGATTGTTTTTAACCCCACTAGCCCACTCTTAAACCTCTCTTAACATGTGCGACTCTCATGCCGACACCCGGGCACATTTCCAAACATAATAATACAATAAATATTTGGGTTACGAATCCAAAACCTATCAATCTTACGCCGTAGCTACATGTGAACAAGATCGCATAAAAACAAAAATCAAACTGAGTGAAATTCTATTAGAATAAAACAAAAACATATGAAAGTTTACCAAAAATTTACTCACAAAATTGCATGGAGCGTATCAAACACGCGGCGTGGAGAATTTTACAGGATCTTTTTGATACTATTCATTTTTTGCTCGAGCTCCACTTGGCAAGCGAAACTGACCCAGTAATTAGTTCATATAACATCTATTAGGGAAGTTAGTGGACATAGCGGCCAGTAGAGTTGTGTGTTGTGATAGATATTGATATATGTAACCGGCGCTTTCGTGTCGCGTTGGTGTGTTGCCTTTTAAACCCACTTTTACGTGCTGCGAAATAAGTGTCAAAGTGTACACTAAAAGCATTGACATGAGATAAAAGAACATTCTGTACTGTTACATGGATTCCTTTGGATTTATTTAAGTGTAGTTTTACAAACGCTTTCGCTATAAGTTATCTTATTATTACTAACTGTACAAGTACTGGGCCAGAAAAGGATAGAAAGAAAGAGACAGAAGTCGTGATGGCCTCGAGGCTTAGGCACGCGGTCGGGAATCTCGACTGTCGCGGGTTCAAACCCCAGGCACACATATTTGAGTTTATGAAGTTATGTGTGTAGTCACAAAGAATTATCACGTACTTTAACGGTGAAGGAAAACATCGGGATGACACTGCACACCTAAAAGTTCTTAGGCATGTAGTCCGCCAACCCGCACTAGTCCAGCGCGGTGGACCAAAACCCTCTAAATGGTAGAAAAGGCCCGTGCCCAACAGTGGGACCTATATGGGCTGATGATGATGCTGATTAGTGGTAATCACAGAATTGCAAAATGTTTGAAACAATAACATCGTAAAAGTGTCTACGCTACACAGCGAAATTTAAATATGTTTATGTAATGTTTAAAGCACACTACATACCCATTCGGTGACGTATTTAGTGAGTTGCCTCACAAACCGAGTGCATATTCATCAAGAGCGCAATACAAACTTGTACCAAGCGATACGGCACCGTAAAGTTCCTGGGCCATGCGTGTGAACGTCAACCTCTATTTATTTATTGTAAAAACAGAGCATATGCTCCCTCTACTACCTCCTACCCTTTGACGTCACTCGTTTACAGAACGAACTTTTCCCTTTGGTCTTTAAATGCTATTAATTAGGTGGGCTACACAACTATATGCAATTAATTGTAGAACGCGATATTCCCCTCGTACCATTCAAAACATACGTTTATGAATAATTTGTTTATAAATTTGTGCTGGATTTTATTATAAATTTTTCAATTAAAAAAACATGTAGGTGACTTTAAAAAAAGCAAACATGAAATGTGAACCAAATATTACCGCTTAAATAAACATATTTTATTTCTGGCGCGGAAATCTAGTACCATTATAGCTTTAAGTCAATAAATGTTAACGAGAAATTGTAAAAAAAAAACAGAGATGTAAATCTCGGCCTCTTGTTTCACAGGCTATTGTCTTACCAGCTGCGCCATGGAGGCTGTCTTTATTTCATTACATCCTATACTCCATAGTCCCGTACTTGTGTAGGCAAAATGTGCCGAGTCGGTCACTTGCTGTAATACGATTAAGGAGGTCAACAGCTGACGTGCATCATACGCGTGAACAGGGGCTATCACTATTAATGGTGGTTAGACATCCGTTAAATTTATTTTTGTAAGATTATTTTTTTAGTTTGGACATTAACCAATTGTAATGTTCTAGAACTTTACAAGTGTTTGTTTTGCACCAAGATTTATTACATATATCATCATCATCATCCATTAGCCAATGGAGGTCCATTGCTGGACATAGGCCTCTCCTAATGACTTCCACAGGGACCTGTTGGAAGCAGCCTGCAACCAGCGACGTCCCGCGATCTTTACTAGTTCGTCCGACCATCTTGTCGGAAGACGTTCCACGCTGCACTTTCCGGGACGTGGCCTCCACTCGAGAACTTTTTGGCCCCATCGGCCATCAGTTCTCCGGGCTATATGCCCGGCCCATTGCCACTTCAACTTGCTAATCCGCTGGGCTATGTCGGTTACTTTAGTTGTCCTACGGATGTCCTCATTTCTGATTCGATCTCGTAGAGAAACTCCGAGCATAGCCCTCTCCATAGCTCATTGAGTGACGCTGAGCCGTCTAATGAGGCCCATAGTGAGAGGCTACGTCTCAGTGCCGGTTTTCACCCTGTTGATCACAGAGACATCACTGAATATCTGTCTTTTCGTCGTCAAGATGAAATCTATCTGATTTCTCGTAGAACCGTCAGGGCTCAGTCAGGTTTTTTCGGTATTCTTATTCCTCCGGTACTGTCCCGAAATCTTGGAAAACTGGTTTGGTGCACCCGAAGGCGACCGATCTGATCCTTCCAACTATAGGCCCATTACTATCACCTCCTTGCTTTCCAAAATTATGGAATCTATAATTAATGCCCAGCTTCTGTGTTACTTGGAGACTCACCGGTTGATCAATGACCATCAATACGGTTTTCGTCGGGGGCGATCAACTGGTGATCTTATAAAGGAGGAGAGACGTTGCGTCGCTTTGCGTACTATATCGCATGTACCATGGGGAGTGCTCTGATGAACTCTTTGGCTTATTACCTGCTGCTGACTTTCATTACCGCACCACACGCCTGAAATTGAAGTTTCATCCCTACCATCTGGATGAATGGCGTTCCTCAACAGTGCGGTTCAAACGGTGTTTCCTTCCTCGCACTACATCTTTATGGAATCAGCTTGTCTCGGCGGTATTTCCAAACAGATACGACTTAGGGGCCTTCAAGAAGAGAGTCTATATTTTCCTCAAAGGCCGGCAACACACCGATGATTCCTCTGGTATTATGGGTGTTCATGGGCTCCACAGAGAACAGACCAGATTACTACTTTCAAAATTTCTAGACATCCTTATCATTATCATCAGCTATAAGCAGTTTACTGCTGGCCCTAGCTCTCCCTCAAAAACTTCCAGAAAATGTTTCATAATATACTTAGAAAACTAATTCTATATCGACTAAGTCAAGGACAAAAGGTACACATTTTACTCTGTAGAATAGTAAAATGTTATAACAATTTGCAATATAAAATTTACTCTTTAAAGTAAAACATCGTTTTGCAACCATTCAGATACAGAAAGGATTATGAGAACGACCCTTCCAATTCAATGTTTGACGAAACTTTATACAAAGGCATCTACAGTATTCAATGTTCTGCTTCCGACGAGAAAGTTTTCTGTATAGATTGTGAATTTATTACGACCAATTACAATGCCTTGTTCTTTTAAATTACAAATAAAGCGGAATTGTGAATGAATAGAGAGTAAAGGAATACTAGGTACACGAACTTCCTACTCTATCTTTTCCAAACTAGTATAATAGTAGACTCATACTACCTTTCTGTTTAATTACGTAAAACTTCGTTTCACAATGATGTTTTGCAATACAATTAAACAATAGTTAACAACATACACAAAGTAGTGATGACCTAGAGGTTTAGGCGCGCGGTCGCGGATTCAAACCCCAGGCACACACCCAATAATAGGTAAAAGTGTTCTATGTAGTTCGTAAAATAATATTTAGATATCAAGGCCTCTATTACTACAATCTTTTATGCTGCTTATTGCTTATTATTATTTCTTGTATTTTAACTATAATTTTCAAATACTTGTATGTATATAATTATTAGAACTTATTTATATTTATTGTATTGTATTTATGTATTGTAAGTATGTATATGCACCAAAAATTCTTCTACTATATTCACCTCATAGTTGTCTGGAAGAGATCGCTCAAAGAGATAAGACCGCCATTTGTACGTGCATTCTGTGTTTTCATATGTTTTTTTTTTTTCTTCCTGTGTATGTACAATAAAGTTTATTTCTTATTTCTAAGTAAGTACAAATAGTTAAGATAAATCACATACAAATATTAAAAAGTACAACACACAAAGTTGTTAAAGATCCTACGCTACAACAAGATATGTAAAGTATGACTACTTGTATTTGTGACAAATGTCGCTCCTTAAAATAGGGATGTTGACAAATATTTGGAACTGTTTTCATTTTATAGAAAAGAACGTAAATATTACGAAAAAATATACTTAATTTTTTTATTCATAAATTTTAAATAAAAAACGAATTTAATTAGTTTAGTGTTTAAATTTCGCGCCTAAACGCTCCATGCTGTCACCTGGGCTTGATGACGAAACAGTGTATTAAATACAACAAACTACTGTCAAACTAGGGATGAAACAATACCATTAATGTATCGATACTTCTACTCAATACCGTATCGGTCGTCAAGTATCGATACTTACTCGTATCGAATCGTTTTTGGAAAATTTAGAATAAAAAACTTAAAACATATTGGTAATTTTTATCAATAAGTACAAAATTATAGGATTTTCAATTGTTTGTGTGATCCGCAAATATTTGATTCGGGTCTGGGTGTTTGGGAGACCGAAAAGTCTCTCGTAGTTTCTTATACCCACGACACAAATCGGTTAAAAATATCTGCTTCAAAATTAAGTTGCAAGATTTCATCCAAACAAACATACATACATACATACATACGTTACAAGTGAAATAAAAGCTTGTAAAAAGTGTAGTAGTGTAGTAGTTCCGATTTATCGAATCGAAAAAAAACATCGATGTTTTTTCAAAGTGGACAGTGGACACCCCTAGGTTAGACAACTTGTCTGTGATTCTTCATACATTGTGACGTAACGCGCTCCGATTGGCGTTTGCAGTCACGTGATATTTGGAATTATTTTAAACATTTTAAATTATTTTTAATTAATTTATTACTCATATTTACATTTACAAAATATGATTTTCAGCATTCTAATATTCCCTGCTATGGCAAAAAAATAACTTTTCATGCATTCGCTATTTATGTCAACATCCCTATTAAACACAAATAAGTCTTTAACCTACTTGTAATCATTATTTTCTTATACGTTGTAGGTACAGATTCTGGATATAAACTTTTTATAGGCATCCAATTCTTGTTCCTAGAATTGTTAGTAATGAAGGGCTGTACATTTCTTTAGATAAAACGCTATCTAATTTATACTTGAATTTTATAAGAACACATATTTCAAATCGATCGAACCCAAAGTTTTGAACAAAGCGTTAATGCCCCTTAACACATAATTAGCTTCAGTTGAAATCAAAAACGTTAAATATGTCCGCAATGTGGGAACAGGTTGTGCTAAAAAAACAAACTATAATTTCTACTCCACATAGAAAATGTAGTTGGAATGAAAAGATTGTAATTAAGAAACAAGGTTGCGTAGATATTCACAAGGGCTGAATTAACTTTTTAATTTTAGTTACATTACTTTTAATGCTTTTAAAATGAGAACCTCTTTTTTACGTTCCTTATTACAGAATAAATAGAAACACTTAAAAATAAAAGACATGAAAGCAGTATTAAAAGTAAATTACTAGACAGTAGCTAAAGCAATTTGTTTACTTTACTTTGATGATGCACAAACTTACAGGATAAGCTGTGTTTTTAGTGTCACATAATAGGGGGCGAACTTTGATATGTTATTGGATACATTACCAGACTCAGGGCGGCTACCGAGATTTTCCTCGTGCAAAATCTAAAAACAATGTTTCATAGGACGACCTAGACGAGAAATCAAAACCAGGACCTGTTCAGAAGCCGCACACATATCACATAAAGCTTATGAGATAATCAGTTGTTAGCTAAACAATAAATCTATGTATCTTATGTGTGTATCTTACTAATATTATAAACGCGAAAGTTTGTATGTATGGATGTCTGGATGTCTGGATGTCTGGATGTCTGGATGTTTGTTGCTCTTTCACGCAAAAACTACCGAATGGATTTCAATGAAAGTTTACAATAATATAGCTTATACATCAGAATAACACATAGGCTATATATTTTTAAGATAGTGTGTGAATTGTCCAAAATATAACGATAATTGTCAAGTAAGTCGGGAAAAACTGCATCTGCGAACTATTCTTGCGTACGCTGTAAAAATTGTAGAGTTTACACGTATATAATGTATAAGAGAAATGTTTATCTTAATAAGTCCTACAAAAAAGTCCGCGACACCATATAACTATCTTTAAAATTACGAGGAATATGGTAAAAACAACAATTTCATTTTCTCATATAAACTGTTCTACATAATTTCCTGTCAAACATTTTATGTTTATCCCGTCAATACGGTTAATGGTCCCCTCAAATTAAAGAACGTATTTAAATAAAGGTTTTGAATCGACAACATATATCCACAATATTCGAACAATTGCGTATTTTTCATTTTAAAAATGCAGAATAATCAGTAATGAAAAATGAGTGACATATTTATTAGTTGTCAAAAATGTATGCGAGCGTTCAGAAATTTATTTTTAAACTCCTTGGTTGTGTCTAGTTTAAAATTTACAAACGAATGCAGGCTCGGTAGTCATCACGCTTCGTAATCTAAATAATTATTTCACTGATCCCAACGGATATAGGTACCCTTTGATTTTAGCATATATTGTCAATGCGAAAGTAACACTACTGTGTTATACTTTCACGCCTAAAATATTTGAGTTATTTGGATGATTTTTGTTATGGATAAAACCGGAAACATAAAAAGGGACATAGGTTACTTTTTTTTTAATTCATTAAGTGTAATTTGGGCACTTGGGAGACGTTTAATAGATTTACTTATTATCTTTCTGCACCCAACCCTGAAGTCTATGCGGACGGAGTCGCGGGAAAAAGCTAGTATTCCATAAAGCGTAATAATGTCACATTTGTTCTCAGCTGCATATTGCTGATTTAATCAACGACTCAGTCAGGTGCACGCCAGTGTATTGGATTATGGTGTAATGCACGAATGAGTAAAACGTTCTACACAGTGTAATATCCATTAGCATCTTCGGAACGTAGGTACATGTCTACGTTAATCTAAATGTACGGCGGCGTCGACGCGTGGCTAATCCATCCGACGGTAGAACATTGTTACACATTAGCATTATGATTTTAGCATCGTAAGCTCGGCCAATGGTACAGAATCTACTAAGTAGCGTCCGCATAAAATTAGTTACGAAATACGCTTTTAAAAATCCTTGTGTTTCTATTTACATGCAAATAGTTGGCGAATTAGATTAAGTAGCATGTAGCAAAGCAAAGTTCTGGACGAATGTGGTTCATTACGCTTGTAGAAAAAATTATTTCTAAAAAACTGAATTAAAAACATTAGTAGGCTACTTATATCTACGAATCGTGGTTAATTTACTGCATATTACAGAGTAGTCTCACAATTTTCTTGAAAAAATCTCTAATGATTTCCAGTAATATGGCAACTGTAATAATTATCCCTGCGTTGTTAAATGGATATTTATTAATCCTCAAATTACTCATACGTGTACTGTATCATTTTCTCATTAATCTCTTCCAATATTTTTTTCATGTAATACGAGTAATCGTGACTTTTCTTAAAACTTTGAACGCTATGACTAGATAAGTATTTTTGGAGAATGCTTTCGTCATGTTGGTATCATGATAGAGCAGCCATTGAAGCAGGTGTTTTATCTTCCTGGACACTCTAAACACGCTTTGTCTGGTTTTCTCTAACGTCACAGGTCAATCAATTGAGCAAGCCAAAGCGTGCTTAGGTAGTAGTTTAATTAACTAACGTTTATAAGTAAAACCGTAAATATATAAGAATATTATAGTACAGCCTGAAGTTGTTTTAAACTTGAAATTATGTTGGTTAATTACGCAAAGCGGCTGAAAAGATTTGGATCCACAGGACACAAGAATAAAGATTTATCATTCTGGGGAATTTTAGAAATCATACATAGTTTCCCATACTGCGTTTTTAATTTAACTTAGTAAAATAAATCAAAATGGTTATTTCCCGGGGAAGTTAGCACGAAAGACGTTTGCGGTCTACAAAACTAACTTAACCTCCGCACAAGGCTCTTAATATCGCCTTTGCCTTAGAAACTCTTTCACCTGTCAATTAGCCCATACTTTAATAACGCAGTGTACAACTTCTATTTAATCGGTTCAACGAATCGAAGAAAAATTTTATTGGAAAATCTTGCTGAATGGCTATAGCTGTAGTTGAAGGATAGATTAATGCTAAATTAAACTTTTAGATATTTATTTATTAGTGACCTCACACTAATGGTCTGTATTCTTGAATGATTCGATGCGTTCCGCCATCGTTTCATTTAGATTTATTATCAAACAGAGCATCAGACTCTTCCAGCGTGGTCGACTAATGCCTAACCCCTCTTCATTGTTGAGTGCAGTAGTGAGACGTATATGGGATGATGATGATCAAACAGACTAAGATTAACTTATCTAATGAGTGGTTATAACAATCATTGTCTATATTTGGTCCACTTTAAGCGTAAAGTTAATTGTATTTGGTTATACTTGCGTAGTGAAATATTTAAACATATTATTGGTACATTCCAATAATATTTTAAAAACGAAAAAGAACTGTCAATAACTACATGTTCCAATTTACATAGGTCATTCGTTAACAGCCTAAATATTAATGTAAATTGAGTAATCCAGACTTAAGAGCCAAGTTAAACCTCCAGCATCGTTGCCAATGCTAAAAGGGAGCTATCGGTAAATAAACTTAAGCCTGTCCTTAATCGGCGATCCGACCGAGGGGACTGGAGCGTCCAATACAATGCAACACAAACATCTACTGAAAAATATAAGAATGATGCACTTTAATCCCTTTAGTACAACGTATTTCATTGATGTTACTACGAGAGACTCAAAGCCGCGAAATGTGGATGTAAAAATGCATTGCCTATCCCTTCGGAGACATAGACGTGAGTATATGTGTGTATTATGAGCAAATAAATCTCTGTTAAAAATATTATGACTGGAAAGACATTTTAGTGTGTAATTCATTCATTTGAAGACAATATAAGCCTGTTTCATATTATGTTTCTGACCCTACAATAAGACTCAAGTTCTGTGGTACGGGGATTAGAAGCACGGTCTCATAAACACTGAGATTTTAAACAAATATTTAGTTAATAATGTAATGTTTAACATTGATGAATGAGTTAAGGGAAGCGACACACATATATTTTAGTTCTTCTTAAATCCAGAGTAGGAACTACGCAGCGACTCTAAGAATGTCTTAGGCATGTATGTATCGTATGTTTCTTTTTTCTTTCTCCAATAAAGTGGACGAAAAATTATATTTAATTTTATTTAGGAAATTCACAGTTGAGTGTTTAACTTAAATGAGTAAACACTGACTTTGAATCGTCATCATCAGCCCTTATACCTTATACGTCCTACTGCTGGGCACGCACCTCCTCTACAACTGAGAGAGTTTAGGCTTTCGTCCGCCACGCTGCCCTAGTGCGGGTTGGCGGACTACACCCTTAAGACGGTGTGCAAGTTTCCTCACGATGTTTTCGATCACCGTAAAGTAAGTGATGATTCATTGTGAATACACACATAACTTCGAAAAGTCAGAGGTGTATGCCTGGGGTTTGCGACCGCTGAGATAATTGACCGGGCGCCTAAACCTCGAACCCATCACTCATCATCATCATCACTTTAATCACTAACCAGTAAAACCCATATAACGTCGATAATACCTATCAAATAAAAATAAAATTGTTTAGAAAGTTGTTCGGAGACTGTTGTTCAATAGCAGACGAATATTCAAACAAAAAGCGTCACATGTTCGAAGTTAAACAATACGCCGCCGAACAAAGCTGCATGCGAGAGAACAAAATAATCGCTCTGAGATGCAAACAGCGTCAAAATTAGCCAAAAAAACGTCAATTGAGTTCCAGTTACATAGACAAATTAAACTCCCTTTTATTGTCTGCTACTCGGCACTCATAGACGTCGTTTTCGGCGGAGCTCCGTTTTGCCGTGAGCCGGGACTATTTGAATTTTTCCATATTCAAGTGTACCTCTGACGGATTTTAGATACAATTTTCCTCGTTTTTTAACACCTACGCGCGTTCGTTCTAAAATTTACCAAAATATGTTTGAAGTAATACTTTTTGAAGCGATGCTTTATCTTGTAAAAACATAAAGTCGTTTAAAGTATTCATTCAATATTGTAACATTAGCAAAAAAGAGATTATTATTTAGGCGGTGTAATAACTTTATAGGGATATTTTATATTGCACTGGCGAATATTTCACTCTTTAACAATACGTAACTTAATAGATACCCTTTCGTACACGGCTAAACCTTCTTTATTGTTATGTTTTTTCCAAACACTTTCAATAGTTACAATTGTTACCTGTTATGCAAATCCTTATTTTATTCTCAGCCTATCGCCGTCCACTGCTGAACGAAGGCCTCCCCAAGTAGGCGCCAACCATCCCGGTCTTGAGCAGCCCTTATCCATCCGCTACCCGCCACCTTTCTCAAGTCGTCGGACCAATCCTTATTAATTGAAGTTATTTATTTTAATACCCTTCGGGATAGGTAGATGAGTTTTTCGACACTCACGAGTAAGTTGCCGTGGCGAGCATTTCTCATTCCGACTTTGAGCTGCTACTGAGAATTTCCTAACGGAAAACCACAGTAACACTTGACGCCCCAGAAATGTAGCAGGTTCTCAAACCTCCTCGATCGCACGCCGCACAATAATATTGCTGAATTAAGGAAGCAGTGATATAAAATATAGTTTATATATTAAAAATCTTGGCGGTCGCGGGTTCAAACCTCTGACTTTTCCAAGTTATATGTGTATTCACAGTGAATTATCACGTATTTTAACGGTGAAGGAAAACATCGTGAAGAAACCCATACATCTGAAAAGTTTTTAGGAATTTCTTAGATGTGTAGTCCGCCAACCCGCACTAGGTCAGAGTGATTGACTAACGCCCAACCACCTCTCAGTCGTAGAGGAGGCCTGTGCCCAGCAGATGTACGTACATACTGATGACGATGATTAGGAAATTGCCACTAGCAGCAAGTAGTTGAGAAATGTGTCCGATAAACAACAATACGTAACATTAAAAACACAATTAACAAAACGTGAGTGCGGAAATGCCCCTCTGCCATACCCTATAGATGTAAGTGCGTTTATATGTATACATGTATAATATTGTTACAGTAGCGACTCGCCTCATAATACCATTTACCGGCTTCCTTAAACACACTTACGTGAGACCACGAGCAAGTCTTTGTGTATACCAACCCATATAATGTTCGTTTCAAGTTAAGGCAAGGAATTTTTATATTGTAGACACGCTTGTCTAATTAGTTTGTAGATGAATAACAAGATAACTAAATCACAAGGTTTACTGTTTTTATAAAGTGTGATAATGCGTTGTGAGTACAATAGCAGATATGTTCCTGAACTATACCATATCTCATATTGTATATACCATGCTATATCAAGCATAAATCCTTTGCGTGGTTGTTCAAGAAAATTCAAACGCTTGAGAATCGAATCTAGGACGCCCTCAAGGCTTATAAAAGCCTTACTATATTATACAGTACAAAGCACCTGTTTTTTTTTAATCAGGGGATCCACTAAAATGTTCAATTTAAATTTAATCTAGTAATTATATGCCTGGTGTAATATTTGGTTAAGTAAAAATGGTGAATTCGTCCACAGATAGAAATGGTAATCTTTGATGACTACGAACAATAATAAGGAGTTTTTGAAATCCATATTATGACTCAGGGAGTAAGCTTTATTTTTCAATGGCTAATAACGCATTATGTTCCGAAGTATGTCAGTATTCATGGGAAAAACTCGTTGAATAAACTTCTAGTAGTGTTTCTACGGTGAAGTGACAATACAACAACGATAAGTAGTACTGTGCACATAGATAAAGTCGAGAAACGACAATCTCTCGTCACTCGACAAAGCCGGTTTGAAAAGAAGCTTCTTTACGCTGCGGTGAAAATAATAAAGAGACATTGTGATCGCAAGAAACATTACCGATTAAAAATATACGCAATATCAGTCGAATAAATTGTGTAAAAGTTATTGAAAGCGAGCTCGTGTAAAAGACTCATTGCGTCTGCCCCTGACGTAAAAACTAGCTAGTTAGTGGAGTTTACACAAACAGACGGGCTTGTTAACTGTAACTTAACTTGTTAATTTTGTTGCTGTGCACTGTTACCGTTTGTCACAATCGAAACTCTTGTCGAGTACGTGAACGGAAAATGATGAATTTTGCTCTCAGTTTCGCGTTAGAGGCAAATATTCATAAATTGTATGAGTGAACTCCGCCACCAACTTGTCATTTTTAACTACTATATATAAAGTTTCGTTAAATAAATGAGGTTTAGTTTTAGAAAGTTTAAAGTCAATGAAGATATACTCAAATAGACCCGAGTCACACAGCGCCAAATATGAGTGACTTTTCGGTTTTGAAATCGATCGGGTAATACAAACATTCGTCACAAAGACTAAAGATTTATTTATCAGCCTAATGTAATTTTTATAATTTGTAATTATGGCAAATTTAAATAGTCTGATTACTGTTGAATAACGAAAAAATACATATAAAAGATGCCTTCATTTTACCTACCTTATTCACTTTATAAAACCATCAGTTTTGAGATAACTAACGGAGTTTAGTTCGAAAGTTGTCAGTAAAAATGATATCCAAGTTACAACTTTGGACCGATAGACGGAAAGCGGAAGTGTTCCGTTTGAGTCGCACGATAAACTTCAATAGTAGGTAAACTTCAATTTTTCAAATACGCGCTACTTGTAACTCGCTTAAATATGAATTTTTCACTTCAATGAACGTAATATCAATTTTGTTGAGGCAACCTCGTGATAAAAATGTATAATGATTTCCATTGGAATATATTGTTTTCTTCTGGCGCACACTTTTATCCCACAATTGCGTAGTGTGGACGCAGACTGATTGCATCGCATAAATATTTGGCTGGTGTTTTGGGACTAATAAGTTAACACAGGTTTCGTCACCATCTTTGCCTTCATCGTTACAGTACGTAAATCATACACTTTCAGAATGCCTTTGTAACAGAAAGGATATTAGTAATAATTAATATAACACCTGTTGATAATACCTATTATAAACAAATATTAATACTCGAATTTCTAATTTAGGGACTCGCTTTTTCTGTCCTGTAGCAAAAGAGCATTAGAATGTGGAGTCAGTAAGTACGCTCGCACCAAAAATAACATCATGAAGGGAGGCGGCACGTGTAATCTTTATCCATTGCGGACTTTTACAACCTTTCGGGAATCGGAAACTAATTAGTGGGGGTGCACTCAACTTAACACCGGCTGTGGACGAATCAATTCTGTGAAAACGCATTGAGTGGTCACCGTCCATCACGCGAGGAAAGCTATCGGGAGGTTTTACTCCGGGTTCCAGTATAATAATCTGGTTAGTGACCTAGTCCAACATTACCGGTTGCGATGTGATTTCTGGCTTGACTTTTAAACGTCCAACCCGAAATAACCTTCCTGGATCCGATTCCGATGAAATTGTCGGAAAGAAAATCATAATCAGGTTTCCCTCAAAAAAAAAACAAGAATTCTCACTTTTTAACTCACATTAGAAATTATTAAAACAATTGCTAAAGCAAATCTTTTATTTTATACAACACAAGGAATTGTTAAAAAATGCACGTTATTAGGTATATACGCATATATAGTTAGAAATTTTAAGCTCTAACTTTAAAATTCAGTTGCATCTTTCTCGAATTCCCAGAATTACAACCTTACGTCACGGATCACAATAAAATTCACTTAAATCTAGGTGACCTACATAGTGAATATTTTGATCGATTTCTTCTAAATGTTATGAAGCCAAAAAGTTATAAATTCTAGACAGCTTTTTGCTGCAAAAAAAAAAGGTTACAACCGAAAAATGCGACACATGCTTGGCTGAAATCCAGTTACAATGATTTATTTATGTGCTGCAAGCCGATCTGGAAACTGTAGTTATATGTCTGTTAGTCTAACTATAATTAAATTTGACAGCTGCGTGATAAAATGGTTAGTAGAGTCGATTGTGAAACGAGGTGCCGAGGGTTCGATTTCCGCATCAAAAACATATATTCATATAAATGTATACTAATATAACCCTCTCAGTTGTAGAGGATTCCCGTACCCTGCTGGGTACGTATACCACTGCTGTTGGACGTATGTACATATATTGGCTGATGATGATGATGATGATAAATGTATTATTATATTTTTGCATATAGGTGTGATCATTACTTAATTTTTGACAGACCACACTATTAAGTTTCTTTCTTATTTATAATGTCAGTTCTCAACTCTTGAGAAAAATTAGGTCTTTGACCACCGCCTAAAAGTGGTAGTTAGTATGTACTTTAACTAGATCAAATTCTAACCGTGACGTTATGAGATGCACATATTGGAACAGCAAACAACATTAGCCTTAAAACCACCGTAATTATTCACCCAAATCATCCTGGTAAGATATAATTGATATCTTCATCATCAGCCCAAATACGTCCACGGGCCTCCTCTACAATGAGAGGGTAATAATTATATATTTTATAATTGATATATTTCCCCCATTTACTTAGACTTCACAGCACTTAATATTGGTGTCAGTTTTACTAATGAATTGTTGGTGTTGCATTACATCAGTTTTCGGTGGCATTGCCGGGTCAAGCCGGGTATTTTACTCTTGTCAGACTACAATAAACCTACCACTTCCGATTTATCGGTATACATAAAAAACTATGGTTACTGGCTGATCTATCGACACATAGTTAAAACTAATGAATGGATTGTGCTGATATTCGGAATGCACATTGTTATTATGACGAAGGAATCTGCTAGTAAAGGTTTTTCCTTCATTAAACATTCGAAAAATAAAGGGAATAAAACGGGAGTCTAAAGTTAGAATAGGGAAAGATTGACAAGATATATATAAGCGCGAGCGAAGTTGCTGCTAAAAACTGGTCTTCAAGACGTAACGTGAAGAAGCACCGCAGCAGACCGGCATGAGGGCATCGAGTCACTAGAGATAGAAGTCTCATGCTTTATTTTAATATCAGATCATCGCCATTTTACCATCAGACACAGTTTTCTCACTTAAAAAAACTTAATATGTAACTTTCGTGACATTTACTTAAATTGCACGAAACCGGTTTATCTACACGCATTCTATCATATTTCCGCACCGTGCATATTCTCGTTCGACGAATAAAATATGCGATGTAGGTCAAATATCTTCCAATGCACGGCACAGGCTTATTTAAGTTTATATTGTCATTTTTGATGCGTTTCCACTTTCCACTGAGGTTTAGTCCGACTTGTGCTGTAAAATATTTTCATGTCAAAAATTCTATGTGTATAAAAATATTATAAAAAAAAAAGTATTTTCACAAACCACAGATATAGGTTTTATTATTAATTTACAAATGAACTTGACCGATTTACTGTGCTTGCAATTAATTCAAGGACTAATAATAGTATATTATGTAGATAATTGTATAATTATCTGGGGTCATTTCCGTACATACACGATCAATATTTATTTTTTACAAACATAGTAATAACACGTTGTAACATTTTAATACACATATTGTAGTAGTAGCTACCCACAATATCTTGATTTACATATATACACATGCAAACCTGAATACCCTGAGAATTAGGCAAGTTGCATTACTGCATTTACGTATTGCCATTTACATCTTAAGTCCCACGTAATAGGGAACGAGCCTGTTGACATTTTGTTATTTTTTTTAATGGAAAATCCAATAAAACTTTGTCCGACCCGGGATTCGAACCCAGTACGTCTAGCATAGCACATACTTGTACTACGAGACCACGACGCAGCACAAAACTTTACGTAGTCCAGAAAAATAAAGTTCTATTACCGTCTGCTTCGAAATAGCACTTTATTTATGCGGCACTAAATGCAAAATTCATACGCTCTGAGTTTCCCGCTTAACATGTAACATAGACCACAATTCAATTCAAATATCTTATAAGTTCCCTTTTCATTCATAACTCGGAGTTGGAACGAAACAATTTTAGATTATAAAATGCTATATATACTCATTTTAAGAACTTTATTACATGAAACATCTTTAAAAACTGAGAGATTTTTCATAAAGATTTTTCATAGCTTTAAATCTATTTAATTCGCTATAAAATAATATAGAGCTTTCGACATATTTTCTTAAAGCCATCAAATTCCGATGGTTATACAGAAGTCAGAGATACTTAATACGAAAGTAATTCATTACATTTAATATAAAAGTCATAGAACGCAATAGTATTTACCTATTAAATATAATAAAAACTTTGCAAATTAAGTATCAGATCTATAAAATCCATACCTAACAATTCTTTGTAATAAGGACTTATGCAATTTTCAATCAAGGAAAAATCATTATTATTCATATCATTGTTATTAAACAGACAATTAAAGACAAGGTAAGAATTAAATAAACATTTATACAAAAGTCCAAAAGTCAGACCAAGCGAACAAATTAAATCGTGAAAGAAATAAGTAGAAACATTCATAGCGATACAAAACCGTAGGTTTGTGGTGGAAACACATCCAGCAACATTCGTGAAACTACTATATGAAACGTAATTTCATATAGTATTTCGTTAACGTCTATTACGTACTCGTATTAACGTCATTTCATGTGTCTGTAATTTCCTTCATTTGACTCACGATAGTATTAATACATACGGAAAAATATATGTACCTACATATTACCTATACCACGAGGACCGACAATAATAAATTCAGAATATTGTTTAATAAACTCAAACTTATAAATCGAAACAATATCCACGTATTGACCTTCACATATTTTAGTCATTTCATAATAAACCGTATCAAAAATATTCTTTTAAAAAAAACTATTAATAGAATTCCGCTATAATTATACTACGGACACTGCTAAAAGCATTGGGTGAACTGTCGAAGAGAAGTCAGAAATTATCAAATGCAGGCCGGGACAGCGCCTCCGCATTCTTGTTACAGGGGGAGAGCGCTGGGATGAGGGTGGAGGTATAAAATTGAAAGTTCTAGGGCAGGGGCGCAATTAGATTGAGCGTCTCGAGAGCGCTATGTCCGGCAATTAGGCAAAAATAACTCTTAAAATTCACTGTAATAAAAGCTGTGCATATTTACAGGAAGATTCACTATTGTAATACGCAACGTCAATTCTCATTATCGGCACCTAAGACGATAGCATAACGGTCGTGCACAAATCTTATTAACTTATCTTATTATTCTTAATAAAGTCTATTCCGTATCGATCAGTAACTAGCTCGCGTTTGATTTTATACATCATTGCACCGATAAATAAAGCTAACTTTTCACTTTACCGAACATAGGTTAATAAACGTTTGCACTAGGTATATGAAATGTCAAGTCTTTAACTACAAAGTGAAAACTCAGCTTAAGACATTGTGCTGTGTGGTACGTGAACCGGAAAACCTGTGTAGAAAATTTCAAATCAAATTACTAATTGAGTGTCACGTCCCACTCCTTCGGCTTACATTATTTAATAAATCCAGAAACGTAGCTACAAAGTCGTTAAATGCGCTTTGCCTTTAAAAAGAAAGTCGAGACTTCTACTCAGGGTTATGATTTCTGTTCAAGTCTAACGTACTACTTTTGTGACTCCCTCCGCGGTTGTATGGAGAATAAATGACGTAGTAGCTGTATACGGTAGCTGTATATTTTATTTCAAATAAGAACAGTTTCCTTTGTTATGTATGTATATAAAAAAAACAAATAAGTTGTTTACTTTACATAACCTTTCAATTACACTAACTCATTGATCTGTCCCATCTTTTCCGGCTAAATACGTTTTTCAGTCTACCACGTCTATAAATTGTTCACATACGTTGAATAGTGTACGTATGCAGTAGCTATAGAAACACAGCGCTGTGTGAGAGCGCCACGTGTAACATAAGTCCCTCGCGATTCTGCACTCCTGGTACCGCGCGCTCTGCGCTGTAAACGATCTAGTTTACGAGAACTTTGAAGCGGAAAATTTATCTGACAGTTAAGCGAAGCGTGTATACAGTACATTAAATACAACTAGACATATTATATCGAGGTGTTATTGCCGTATTGCACATGGGACCTGATTTAATCAAGTATGATATTAACTTTTTTTGCTTGCGTTTACTTTTATACTAATGATGACATTAAGAATATTGTGGTCTCGAATAAGATGCTCTTTCATAAATTAATCCTACACGTTATAATTAATGTGTAGATATTTACGTATACTTATTTTTTACTTCAACAAAATACATAGTATATATTTCGTTTGCATTGATCTCAAAAGTGGAATCTGAAAAGTGGTTTCAAAGTGAAATGAAAAATTAATCACTAAAATTTTGTTTAAAAAGTCTTCCATATACTTAATACAAATAGTAAACTCCAGTGTTGAATTTTATTCAAGTTCCTTTTTTATGTTTTTAGAAAATTAGACAATCAAAACCAACTGTGAAATTCATAAAATTTGTATGATTAAACATGGCTGGTAACCAACAAATAAGTATTAAATGAACCCATATCACAATTAAAAGCCGCATGTCAGTAAGTTAGTAAGGCAGTGCAATCAAGCCTCTTCAGCGATGACCGTGAAGCGCGGTTACAGCGGTGCCTGATATAGCACGCCAAACTACCAACACCGCTACGCTCCGCTACGAACTCGCACATTCGTAGCCGCTTTATACACAGTACACGTGATCGGGTGAACAAGTGATTGAGTCTTATTTCTACGCAATAGGTTATGAACTTGAATGCGCGATTCGGCCAGCCAACGTTAGTGAATTACAGATATAATTGACAAGCTTGATTGGCATTCGATTGGCGCTTCGTAGAACCGTGTTTATTAGCAGATGCTCTTTCATCTGTAACCTATTTGTTTACATCGGCACGCTACGATGCGCTTCGTGCTCTACATGGAATATAGGTTAAGTTGGAATGTAGCGACCTTCATCTTATATTCCATAACATGATCCCCAGTATTAATTGGTTAGAGGGAGATAAAGCCTTAAGGCGATGTAAGCTTTACGCATTTTTCTCGTATCTTTACTAATATTATAAGAGGTAAATAATTGCTGTTTGTAAAATTGTTTGTTACGGATAAGCACAAAAAGTAATAATTAAGATACATTTTTGTATGGACATAGATGAGACCTTAGGAAAGAGGAAGCGCTACTATTTTATTATATTAAATTTCTCCCGGGCAAAGCGCGGCCCAATCACTGTTAATAGACAATTATAATAATGCTTTTAGAATTCAAAAGAACAAATAAAATTTGCATCCAATAAAACCGAAACGATTCAAAAATAGTTTATTTATTTGCAATTTACTTATTCAATAGTCGTGTGTAGGCATGTAAAGTGATAAATCTATATTCCCGTTTTTACCTTTAATCCACCGTACTGAACTCTATGTATGCATATTGTAACTATATAAATGGAAACTGGTCAATTTGGGAACTTTACCGAGTTATGTAGTGAAAGCTTTCTAAATAAATCGCCCAATCTGTGGCGCATGTAGGTTTTCGATGCATCTAGTTTTAGGTTAGCTATATTAATTGACAAATCTATAATAGTTTAATCTTGACTAGAGATTTTGTAGTGCCCCACGTTTGCAATATTCATACAAATGTTGATGACACATTTTGCACACACTATATTTCTTAACACAAAAACGACCCTTTCTCTATCGCAGCGTAAATTACCTATTACCTGCAATATTTAAATATGCACCGTTAACAGAACGCACTCTAGTAATAAAAACGCTGCTATTATTTCATTAAAAAGCCCACTATTAATTGATTAAATATGAATTAATTTAAAAAGCTGCTATCGATTCTTTATTAATAATTAATTGGCATACCCATCGCGACACTAGCAATTTCCTACCACATAGCAAATCTATCATTTGAAAACAAGTGAACTTTAATATTTAAAATTTAATTTCTGTACTGCACGAGGCCCCTACTGATTTTTTGAATCGTCACCAAAGTGGCTAGTTGTGACTTTACATTTACAATACGTATACTGAATAAAACATAAGTCTTAAAATCGCAATTTTACAGGATCAATTTTAACTTATCACAGATTTTTTTATCTTAAATAAATATTTATCTAATCTGAATTGCGGTTCATTCAATTCATTCAGGTCAGTTCATTCAATTTATTGGTCGAAATGTACGAGTATAGTGATATCACTGCATATTAAAAAATAAAGTCTTCAGCCGGTTCCATTTGTATGTTCACAATGAGCTCAAAGTACTGATGTCAATAATAGGTACAGTTAATCATGTCATAAGAATGGTTCAAACGAATAATTTGTCAAGATTTGGTGTTAATTAGTTGAAATGCGACAGTAATTATTTAAAGTATCAGAGTATGTTATACCGCCTGGGTGCATTCATATTTCTTTCATCAAAATCAACACTGCATTTTCGCTTTTGAGACATGACAAAATATATGGTGGAAACATCTATAGTTTACATTTAAATGTAATTCGCATATTCGACGCATTAATCTGTATGAGAAATAATGATCCTGTATAAGCAAAGACATGTTCTACTATCCGCTTGAAGCAGTTGGCTAGTCGTTCTACGAGTATATTTAATTATAAAAAATTGATTAAAGAATTAAACTTTGTATATAAATATTCCAAATTATTTTTTGCCCGAGATAATAAATCCTTTGTATCATAGGTGCGGAATAAAAATTTAATTTTTTTATTTTTTATTTTTTTAATATAATATAATCTTTATTCATTATTAAGTCTTTTACAACAATTGTTACAGTGTTAGGGCCTCCTTTTAAGTATTTCCATACTTGTGCTAGGAGACCCTACATAGGTACATTAAACGTTTCTAGAATGAAATAAAAATTCAAATATCAATAAACATAACGTCGAAAGCTATCTTTTATCCAATAAGCCAAACTGATTGTAGACACCAGTTTTTAGTGAATTATTTGATGAAGTCGTTTTGAGTCCGATTCTCGCGAAAAAGAAAATGTGATTCCATGAGGAAATTCTTGGAAACAGCACGGAGTCTGGAAAATTTCCCGATCAACGGAATAAAATTTACCCCTTATTTCGTCTGGCATAATATCAGGCTAAATAGGTGTGTAGAAAAACACCTCTGCCTTGGGAATAGGTACAGACGTGAGAGATTATTTGCGGATTTAATTAGATATACGGCACCTTTCAGGTTTTAGATATTTAGAAAGTTACGTTAATAGATCACTATCCTAAAGCAGTGATATTGTTTTTCTATTGATGCTTTCTGATTATCTCTGTGTGTGGTTGCCGAGTTGCCGGCCGTGGTTGTCATGTTGAGCATTTATGACTTATGTACGTAAAATAAAAGCCTGATAACAAAGGAAAAATGCCCAAGGGCGTTGTAATTTACGTAAGGTACGTAAACGTCAACATTTTGACTAGTTTTAAATTTTTTAAATGATTCATAGAGCATAAATAATATTATTGATATAAATACAATGATTTAGGTTGTAAGTGGACGATTGCTTCGTGATCGGAACAAAATTCGTAGACTAAGCTGCGGGTTCGATAATTATAAAAGAGGTTTCGTCACTTATTATATTTGAAGTTATAATGTATTTTTTTTTACATTTCGTTATGCTACTTTTAATTTCATTGCGGAAAATTCAAGTTACTTTTTCTCCGACATGAGAATCGAATCTTGGATGTCTCAACTGCAAGTCACACACTTATGCATCGAGACCAAAAATTTAAAAAAAGTTTACAAAGGATGACGATACGGCTTAAGAAGCAACAGTAAACAAATTACTACTTCCTTTATCTTTTAAATGAATTTGCTACGGACAGCGGCTGTAAGGTACAAAAGAAAACTTTTTTTGTACCTGCGTAGATAAGAGCATAAATTAAAATCATTAATCCTCTAGGAAACCTTCTAATAAATGTATCCTGAATTTTATGGAAGGGATATTTAATTTACTAGGAAATTGACAGGTAATACGAGAATTAAATCAAGTAAGTTAGCAAGCCGCATCAAACACCGTTATTGAGAATTGACGCCTGTAGGAAATGATTTAGGGCGTGAAATCCAGACTTATAAGCTTACAACCTTAGGCTTAAACAAGAACACACGTACCGAGAAACTAAGCATTATGTATGGAATACATACAAGGTTTCTCAAGTGGCTTGCCTTTATGGTTTCCACTGCCCTGTTGAAAAATGTCTTTTTAAAACTGAAATGTGGAACGTGCTTTAAACAAATGAATGTTGGTGAACGTTGGTTGGTTGTTTCGTTAACTCAATAATTAACTAATATGAAGGGGCTATCTATGGAGAAAGCGAGCAAGATGTAGGTCACTGGTTCAAGTCTATGAGATACACTTCTGACTTTTCAGCATTTACCGTTAGTTGCTAATTAGTACACCCTTAAATGGTGAAAGTAAACACCTTGCCGTTTTAATTTTTTTTGGTATATAAAACTTATCATACCATGCTACGTCGCTTTGTGTTAAGTTGCGGTATATTTTTACAATTAAAAACATTTGTGGTAAATTAAAAAAAATAGTCTTGTCTGTTCACAAATTAAAGCTTCATTATGCAGTCGGCGCACGCAAGCCTTGAATATATAGCTCCTAAAACTATCTTCGAATTCGGTTAATATAATTGTTTTCTGGTTCGTTGTCGAGTGTCAAACTGGATTCATGATTGTACCCATTGTTTCGTCGGCCGGTGCGCCGGTCAATTTGTTCCATTGTTACAAAATACACCTGCCCATTGTAATTTGACAGTGAATATATAAGTACGATTTATTAATTGTAGCTATAGCTTATTTTTTTGCGATAAAATGATTGTATGTATATTGAAATATTCGGCGTACAAATATTTCCAGGAACTTTGCGTTACGGGTATCGAGTTTAAAAATAAATGTCGGGGAGAGATGACTTGTGATCCAAAGCGCAGAAGACCATCAAAGTTTGTATTGGCGAATCTTCTAGTTTGTTAAAGCACTATTCTTATAAGCATCGCAACAAGACCGTAGGTTTCCATCTCCTTGAAGTATGTTTTTTTTTTTTAATTCAGCCATGTTGTCGTACTTGTACTTACCGAACTTTTCAAACTACATCATAATTCTCTAGCCATCCATTTTTCATAGTCACATGATCAACATTGATTAAATCTAAATATAACATTTTTTTCGGGCCAATAAACAAAATTGTTGTGTCAACAGTCTGGCTGACTTTTCACATCAATGCCGGAGTGGTTTTAGCAATCAAATGCGGATAAGAGATTCACGATTTTTGTGGAGAACTGGATGACACTTAAAATTGTAATTGGAAATAGCATCGGGTGCATACTATGTGGCAATTGTGTTATTGTTATTCTTTCATTAAGTTAAAATAAAGTGAATATCAAACATGTAAAGTGTAATGAAACGTAACTCGTTACGTGCCGTGTGTGGACAGGACGTCCCTTTTATTGTGAGTGTTGGTCACACGTGACGAAAATAACGATTTTACATTACCAACGCTGTCAACGCTTAATTGACAACACCTATACGGGTGACATTAATCAGAACAATTGCAAATAAAAGTATTTTATTCATATTAATTTGAAAGCATTTTAAAAATGCCGTTTTTATTATTTTCCACATGAATACTAATAATATTGCCACTTTAAAATCTCACTACGGATGTATAAATATTGAAATTTGACTGTTTATTTTACATACCAAGTTTAAATATGTTATGGTTCAATTTACTCACATAAATTACGAATTATTACAAATACTAAGGGAATAAATAATAGGAAGTAGATCAATTAGCATCTACGTTTTGAGTTTAAAGTTACACTATCCCCTGTAATAAGAGGCGACTCCTCCACTCAGACTTCGAAATTGTACTAAGAATTTCGTAATGAAAAGGTCTCCCGTTTTCAATTGTTTGATGACAGTGGCATTCGCGCATAATATTAAAACAGTGCCGTCGGAACCCTAACTCGGAGTTAGAATCTTTCTATAGCCTCGCTAACATATTTCCTATTTGGCGCCTAATATTTAAGGTGATTATTCTGATGACAGTAATATGGAACTAGCGCACTATCCCGATAAGGTGAAGTCAAGAAAGGGTTACGATTTATTATTAGTATAAAGTTTTAAATTTATCAAAGATTCTAACTTCATAAATGGCTACTTATTTGGTTTTATTTAATATGCATAATTCGTAATAAACATTAATAAAAAAAATTACTACAAATGGAACTTTTTGCTATTAGGTTACTACTTTTTTAAAAGAATGGCAAAGCTAACACTTTTTTTCGACGTTTTAGTTAGGTCTATGCTGAATCGTCGCCCAATCTCTAATACCTTCTTGACTTGTAATTATGTTAAATATTCAAGCATCTCTTACTTGAGACTGTCTTATAAAATATGAGTTTTAAAAAGTATTCTAGTAAGACAATATAAAGTTAACCCATATGTCGTGTTGCATTTAACACATCAAACAATTTATTATATGAAATTTTATTATATTGAGCACAACCAAACATGTTATATTTACTGCAATCAATTAAGATAATGCAAACAAGATATCGTAGCAAATAATATAAACAATTACAATGTAGCTTTTTACCTTTTGTTTTCTTCCTTTTTAAAATTTTAATTAAAGTTTGTGATTATGGCAGTATCATATAATAATTCTGTCAATTTCAAGTTGCGCGAAACACTGAAAATATATTTATGTATCTCTAAAGAAAAAACAACGATCTAAACTTTTACAGGACACTTTAAAAATTTATCATATCTGAATTCGTTTAGAAATGGAACCACAGACCTATGAATTTAAGCCGTCATGCATAAACCACACAAAAACTTAGTACATAAAACACCTCTTAAACTCTTCTACAAATTAAACACAGTGTCTTTGGTTTCCGCTTTTAAAAAATCTAATTAGAAGGTGTTCTCGAAACACTTGAAACAAATATTAGCTTAATCACTAGCTCAGGCGGTGATCGTTAAAGGAAACAAATCCACTATTACACAAACACGGTCTATGACGGAGACAGATGTTTCTTTGTTATGCAAATGCATGGATGTGCCCCCTCGGCTGTTGGGCGAGCTCTGTCCCTCGTACCGCTGAAGGCAATGGCTCCGTTACCTGTAACCGGCTACAAGCTAAATGGTCAATTATGTGACTAACCCCTCTACATGTACCCGCACACAAAGGCTCGTTTCGACAAAGTTGAATCTATTGTTCGAAATATCCAGCTATCCAATTATGCGAAATGAAAGCTTATGTTTAAAATAAGTATTGACAAGAAAACGCAATGGTTAGTGAACATTACTCGGCTTTGTGTCCATTCAGTACTAAAAACTATCGAAAATTGATTGTTATTATCTTATTTGGATCTTATCCAAAATCTTTAGTTAAGCTAATAGAACTGCAGCGGGTAAAGGTAATCCGTGTTGTACTTTTCCACGCAGCTACTTTAACTTGTTTTGGTACGCAAACTGATTCTAACATTTAGTTAAAATTCTAAATACTTATAGTTTAAAAAATAGTTAAAAAATATTAAAAAGTGTAAAATTGACGATTCAAAAGAACTTGTAGAAGTCTATTTGAATAAAGATAATTTGACTTTGACTTTGACTTTGACTTTATAAAAAGAAGTGTTTTTGAGATGACTAGTTCAAAGCGGAAAATCCGGTGCATTAATAGATATATATCCGGTGCATTCTTATAAACTTGTCGTCCGAACTGTTTTCTTATAAAATAACAAATTGATTATTGAAATCAAATACTCTGGTCCGCAATCCATTGGAGTTGTGAAATAATCAAACTGATATTTTATTTTCAGTTATTTTGTGTTTTACATTAGTACTGTGTATAATTATGTATTTCTTATTTCATTTTTTATATTTCATTTTTAAACGTTTATTAATTCTAATATCAGACACGACGAATATTAGGTGACATCATTTAGCCCATTACCATAGTAAAAATACTGAATATAATTTACTGAATGTAATATTGATGTCCCTACTAATTACTAATAACTAAGTATCAGTAAAGTTCGTCGATATAAAAGTTACTACTATTTTATTTTCCAATATAACACGAATATACTACGTTGTGGTGGCGAACTTTAGACGCAGATCTAACGTTGCACGAAGGTTTGAAAATATCGGTCAAACACTTGGCATTGCCTTACAGAACAACAATGGCGACGGGCCGTGCATTCTGTCGCCTTCCGCCGACTTACATTCGAGTTGTTTTTCTACCGCTGTACTCAATACCTATTGATCTCGCAATGTCAATAAACGACACTTTTCTTCTTATTTCATATCGCAGAAAATTACGGGAACAATCTAACGTTTTATTGGTTTATGTCGACGCTCATAAACATTTTAATAGGTGATAATGTTTGAGTTATGTTGAACTTCACTCTGCCTTCATCTGCTATGCATTTTTAATACGAATTAGTATATACTTTTAGTTACCAATCGCCAAGATCTATTTTACATATAAAAAATAAATAAATGCATATTAAAATGTATTTCTATTCAATAACTAACTCCGAATAGGTATAAATAATATGCTTATAAAAATATCAACCCTGAGTTCAATTAAATTTAATGAAAAATAACCAATAAGACCAATCAATAGCATTCGATTCGATTCCCGGGTCGGGCAAAGTTTTATTGGGTTTTTCCATGAGGAAATTCTCAGTAGCAACACGGAATGTGCCCGAAAAAATAGCAATAGGCTCGGCCCCCTATTACGTGGGACTGATACATACCTGGCGAAATGTGGGTTCAGAAATGCACTTCTGCCTACCCCTTCGGGGAATACAGGCGTTGGGTTATGTATGTACGATAAGAAAATAGTCGTGGCTAATACTAAACTAGAAAAATATAGAGCGATAATGAAGAGTTTATAACGCATTCCCCAATCACTGCTGAATTGTCAATCATCCTAAAGCTTATGTTAATGGAACGAAAATTGATTTATCCAGGTATATTGGTACACAATACAATCTGCGTTACGTCATACAACGGCATTTGCCCCGGGTACCATGCGTCCTGTGACATGCAAATCTTGGTGATAGTATTAAATCGGATAGACGGAAGTGTGTGGGTGAGTCGATGCCAGTAAATTGATGTAACTAGCGAGGATACGTGGAGCGCATGGTAATACGGCACTGTAGGTGGCCAGACAACTGGTCAACTCAGCTTAGTTAATTCTATTGCGAATTCCTTTGTACCGTGGATTCGATTGCGACAAACGAAGTGCGGTCGCCAGTAGGTGACGCACGGAACGATTTATATGAAATGCACCAGTTCTCATTAACGTACACGGAAAACGGATTTGTAAATGCTATTATAAAATATGATTTGATTCGCTTTTTTACGTATTTGATTAAGTTAACAGGGTAATTGTTCAATTTATACGTAAAATTTGGAGTCTAACGAATTTGAGAACTGGAAAAAATTGAATAGGCTGAGCGAAAGAAATAATTTCATACCACTAAGGGCAAAAGATATCTTTGAAGGTTACAGCTCCGTTTCTGCGAGAATTATGTTGTCAAAGTCAGTCACATCAACTTTATTGCAAACTCCTCCGAAACGGCCCGACTGATTTTTATGAAATATTATGTGTATATTGTAGGTAGGTCTGAGAATCGGCCAACATTTAAGGGTTTAACATTTAGGGGTATGATTTTTTTTTTCTATTGACCTAACGTTTTTATTTTTTATGATTCAGCATTGATATTTAATATTCAGTAAGTCTGAGAATAGGTTGTTATCTATTTTTTATACCCTTAGGTGTTAAGGGGGGTCCAACCCAAAAGTTATTTTTTTTATTTTGTGGACATTTTCAATTTTTTATTTTTTTATGATTCAGCATTGAAAAATACATACAACCCCAAATTTTCACCCTTCTATGAACAACACCTGTTTTGTAATCGCAATTTTATAGTTTTTCGCCGCGACCCCGTTCGCGTAGACTACAGGGTTGGGTGCAGAAAGATAAATAATAAGTGAATCTATAAATCGTTCCTCAAGTGCCCAAAATGGCACTTACTGAATTAAAAAAACGGTGCCTATGTCCTTTTCTAAGGTCCCGTTTTTATCCATCACATAAAATCAACCAAATTGATCAAATGGTTTAGGCGTAAAAGTAAAGCTCTGAAAGTTATTTGTGTTTATAATATGTTTATCCCATTGGAACATTACATTTTCCCGGGATGAAACATAGCCTATGTTACTTCACAGGGTCTTATTTATGTTTATACCAAAAAAAATGTTATTGCGTGAAAGCGTAACAAACATTACATTACATTCACATTTATATAATAGTAAGGATAACCATTCCCACGGGAACACTAAATTTTCCGGGATAAAAAGTATCCTATGTACATCGGTGGGTCCCACCTATCTGCATACCAAAAGTCATTCAAATCTTTTTTCAATCATTGTCCAATTATTTACCCTCCGTTTTTTCTTAATAAGAAGTACCTATCCTATCTCCTTTCTAATACCTCGAAGACTATGTGTACAAATTTTAATGATAATAATCGGTTAAGTAGTTTTGGCGTGAAAGCGTAACAAACAAATTTACATTCACATCTATAATATAAAAATAGCTGACCCGGCAAACTTCGTACCGCCTAACAGTCATTGAATGTCATGTTACATATTACCTGAATTTTATTTTTGATTGTATGGAAATAAATATTAAGTTCAGCTCTTTATTGAGATAAAAATACAGAAATAAAAAAGTACAAAAATTAAATATATCGATCGTGTGTCATTAAATTAGACATGTACATATTGTGCAGCATGGGATGCAGTCGGTTTCAATTCTCTTCATTGAAGCACCAGCGTGGTGGACTGAAGTCTAAACCCTCTCAGTTGCAGAGAAGGCCTATGTCAATCAATGGGACGTACACATATGAGCTGATGTTGATGATGATGAATTCGTTTGAACTCAATGGTCATATCCGTTGGGATCAACGAAATCCTTAGATCAATCTAATTGATGAATTCTCAAGCACCAATTCACCTCTAAGTTGTCTTTTCAGTATCGTCACGTGAATAACATTACTCAAAAAAATTCTTAACACCAAGTGCATTCCAGTGCATAGTTGAGTGTTTTAGATTTCAAAGCGTGATGACTACCGAGCCCGCCTTCGTTTGTAAATTGTAAACCAAGGAGTTTAAAAATACATTTCTGAACGCACGCATAAATATTTGACAACCAATAAATATTATGTCAATCCCTTTTTATTACTGACACTATTCTACATGTTTAAAATCCAAAATACGCAATTATTCGAATATTGTGGATATATGTTGTCGATTCCAAACCTTTATTTAAATACGTTCTTTAATTTGAGGGGACCATTAACCGTATTGATGGGATAAACATAAAATGTCTGACAGGATATTAGGTAGAACAGTTTATATGAGAAAAATGGCGCTGTATGTGAAAAAAGATATTCCCGCTTTTCTGTTGAAATTTTTCCTGAATTTTCTTTGCTATAAACCTCACGGAGCCCGAGACCTTTCCAACGAATGCAAAACCGTAGAAATCGGTTCGCGCGTTTTGGAGTTATAGCGTCAGGGAGGAAAACCCGACTTATTTTTATATAGTAGACTATTGCCGCTTCGAAACGTGTTATCGCTGTGGAGAAGAAATGGCAAGAAACTCCCTCAGCAACACGAAATGTCTTTTTTTTTAATAGAAATAGCAATATTATTATTATTTTTTAAATTGACATAGTTTCAATTTTACATGATAAATGTCATAACGATACATGTCATAACGATACAAACTGTAGCAACTCAATACAACTCCGATCAATTTACTTACTACCAAGGCTTATTATCTTCAATAAAATCTGAAATTCTATAGTGTTTTTTTGTAAAGTTTATCTTTAATTAATTCCTTAAACTTATTCAAGGGAAGCTCCCTAATAGCCTTCGGAAGTTTGTTATAGAAGCGTATACATTGCCCCATAAAGAGTTATTAACTTTCCGGAGACGAGTTACGTGTTGAACGAGATTACATTTGTTCCTAGTATTTTTATTATGTACATTACAAATTTTATTAAATTGATCAAGATTCTTTTGAACGTATATAAGATTTTCGTATATAAATTGACAAGTGACGGTAAGAATATTTATATCCTTAAATTTTTACCTAAGTGAAGCCCTGGGACCTAAATTAAAAATAGCCCTAATGGCTCTTTTTTGCAAAATAAAAATTGTGTTAACGTCCGCAGAAGCTCCATACAAAAGAATACCGTTGAATAGTAGTAAAAGGATTTTAGGAGTTCGTGGAAATAAAAATTCTTATTCAATTATGTGGTTCCATGGCAGAGACATGTAGCAGGAGCGTGGTGGTACTGTTCTTCAAAGTGACAATATTTTGCTGAAGAACTACAGGCCCATTTCGCCCCTGAGCCATGTGTATAAGCTGTTTTCGAGAGTCATCACAAATCGCCTCGAACGCAGGTTTGATGACTTCCAGTCTCCCGAACAAGCTGGTTTCCGAAAAGTTTCAGTACCATAGACCACATTCATATGCTTCGGCATGTTATACAAAAAATCGAGAAATATAACTTGCCGCTTTGTTTAGCGTTTGTGGTCTATGAGAAACCCTTTGATTCGATTGAGACCTGGGCTGTTCTAGACTCTCTCAAGCGGTGCCACATCGCCTATCGGTACATCGAAGTGTATATACAATATCGCCACCATGTCGGTCCGAGTTCAAGATCAGAGCACGAAGGCTATTCCACTACAGAGAGGCGTGAAACAGGGAGATGTCATACTGCCGCGCTGGGAAAGGCCTTCAAGCTCTTGCAGTGGAAAGGATTCGGCATCAATATCAACGGCGAGTATATCACTCACCTTTGATTTGCCCACGATATTTTAGTTTTGGCAGAATCGCTGGAAGACCTTAGCACTATGCTCGAAGACCTCAATCGAGTCTCGCAACAGGTTGGTCTTAAAATGAACATAACGAAGATCATGTCGAATGTCCATATTGTACCCACCCTTGTCGAAGTTGGAGGCTCGACTCTCGAAGTTGTAGACGAATATATCTATTTAGGACGAGTGGTCCAGTTAGGCAGATTCCAACTTCGAGAGTCAATCGTTGAATCAGCAGTAGGCAGCGTTTGGGGCCTTCTTATGGGCCTCATAAGAAGGCTTAAAGTCACTCTACGAGCTATGGAGAGGGCTATGCTCGAGGTTTCCCTATGAAATCAAATCAGAAATGAGGAGATCCGTAGGAGAACTAAAGTAACCAACATAGTCCACCGAATTTAAAGTGGCAATGGGCAGGGCACATAGCGCGGAGAACTGATGGCCGATGGGACCAAAAAGTTCTCGAATGGAGGCCACTTAGCGGAAAGCGCAGCGTAGGACGTCCACCCGCAACGTGGTCGAATGACCTAGTAAAGGTCGCGGGACATTGCTGGATGCAGGCTGCTTCCAACAGGTCCCTATGAAAATCATTGAGGGAGGCCTGTGTTCAGCAGTGGCCCTTTTGGCTGATGGATGGATGATGGTGATGTGGTTAAAAGAATATAACTTTCGATTATTCTGATATTACGCATAATATATATTAACTTTAATGCAGTGTGGTTTAAATGAAATCTTGAGTAGTGAAAAACTATTACGATTAGTTAGTTCTCCCTTACTTACATAATTAAGTCTGTTTAAACCTAGATGACAGAAATTGTTCCGAGAATTTCACATGTTTTTAATACTCGCTATTGCTGTTTTTTTTTTGTTTATTTAATTATATGAACTGGCTGCAACTTCATTCACATAAGTACACTTTTTTAATAAAATAAATAATATATTAGCATAACTCATTAAGCTTTATATTCTATTCCAAGCCGAGATCTACCTAGTACTAGATAGATAGTAGATACTAGTTTCTACTGTCTTATTATAGTTAAGGTAACATTAATAATTAATTTAACGTATGTATTTCCTACTCTAATCATAAAATCAATGAAAATTGTTAATCACATGACAGTTAATAACAAAAGAAGTGGAAACTAACATCATCATCATCATCATCATCAGCCCATACACGTCCCACTGCTGGGCACGGGCCTCCTCTACAACTGAGAGGGTTTAGGCTGTAGTCCACCACGCTGGCCTAGTGCGGGTTGGCGGACTACACACCTAAGAAATTCCTAAGAACTTTTAGGTGTGCAGGTTTCATCACGATATTTTCCTTCGCCGTTAAAGTACGTGATAATTCTTTGTGAATACACACATAACTTCGAAAATTCAGAGGTGAGTGCCTGGGGTTTGAACCCGCGACCGTCGAGATTCTCGACCGCGTGCCTAAACCTTGAGGCCATCACGACTTTGAAACTAACTATGGTATTCATCGGAAGAAAAAATTATAGTCTCACTGCATGGATGATATCGTCTTGCTTTTAAGACAGTGTACCAAAATCGTAGGGTTGAGTAATTCCTCATGAAGGGTTTTGTGGCTTTGTCTCGAGCTCGTATCGAATTTAATCGCTGAGCTTAAGCTACTTGATGCGCGGTCACTGATTAAGCTTTCGATCCTTGATGTCAAGTGGCAATTTGGAGAATAAAAGCGAATATCATGTCATTTAATATTTTCCATTCGGAGTTCAAGTCTTTTTGGTTCCACTACCCTTTTTCTGGTGAAAGGATGCTGATCGCCATGATAGTTCAGGCCGATAATAAGGTACAAAACCAAAATTCCGGACCCAATCCAGTATATAGTACTAGGATACTCAATTACAAACTGGCCAACATAAATTATGTCCACCCAAAAAATATTGGAAATGATTCTTATCCATCTTAAGATTAATTTTTACTACACTTCTCATACCATAACGCAGAAGTGTGCCAATTTAAAACCAAATGGGCATAACATTTATTTATTTATATTTATTTATAAACACTTTATTGTACACTAAGAAATAATGAACAAAACAATATACAAAAAGAATGAAGTACAATTGGCGGTCTTATCGCTCGAGGCGATCTTTTAGAGACAACCATAAGATGGACATAAACAAGTGATAGAAGGGAGGGTAGTTCATGTGTACAATATAATAATTAATAAGATAAATAAATCAGTGTGTATATATTTAATTAATTAACATAGCCCATACACAAATATATACAAAACATGTATACATACATAATACATACATACGTACATACATACATACATACAAATATAAATTAATACATACATATATACATAAGAATAAGCAGTCGAAGCATTATTTCATTTCAAATGACTGACAGGAGTAGTGATCTTTCACAAGTCTTTTAAATTGAGACAGTGTTTGTGCATGTCGTACTTGAACTGGGAGTGCATTCCACAACCGAATAGCCTTAACGGTAAAAGAGTTGTCCATGAATGTTGTGGAATGCACGGGCATTCTCAGCTTTAAATTTTCTGATGACCTTAAGGATCTCTCATGTGATTCATGAAGAAATTTGAATCGGACTTTTAGATAGGAAGGAGTGAGAGGATTATACAAAATATTGTATAGAAGGAAAAGAACGTGTGTATCCCGACGAAGTCGAATGGGTAACCACTTGAGCATAGCGCGGTACTTAGAAATATGGTCATATTTGCGCAAACCAAATATAAACCTTATGCAAAAATTTTGAAGGCGCTCAAGTTTGTTAAGTTGGTCTTCGGTGAGATCTAGATAGCTGACATCTGCATAATCAAGGATGGGGAGAAGGAGTGTTTGCGCTATAGAGATTTTAGTAGCAGTGGGTAATAGATTACGCAATCGTTGCAAAGATTTAGCGGAGGCAAACAACTTCCGGTTTACTTCACGGATCTGTGGACCCCAGGTGAAAGATTTATCAACATATAAACCTAAATTTCTTACTGTCACTATAAGAAATATTTACACCTTCGCAAGAGACATTCGGTAAATCAGAATAATTTATTTTAGAAATCATTCTTGCGCTGCCGACAATGATGATTTGCGTTTTGTTAGGGTTAATTTTTAAACCGTAGGCCTTACTCCATCCACAAATGTGATCAATGTCTCCATTGATAGTGGCAATCGCATCCTTCATCTCATTTAAATGTGCTTGAGTGTAGATTTGGAGATCATCTGCATAAAGGTGGTAGGAGGAGCGAAGGTAACATTATTAATAGAAATGGAAAATAAACCGAAAATCTGAAAAAAAAACAACTGCGAGTTTTCTAATATAAGCCAAAAACATGAACATGTGATGCGATTCACCTAACGATAAGAGATCACTGCCACCCACTGACACTCAGCGTAGCATTAGCCGTCGCAAATTAATAAAAAGTGAATATTACAAAGTAAGCGAAGGGTTATTAGGTCTCCAGCGATCTCATACCATTGTAAATATTACAATGAAACTGTTGTTTCATCTCAGCTTGCTATAAAATATTAATTTATTTTTATGGTATCCGATGTCTCCAACTTTCTTCGGCTAGAATATCTATAGATTTTTTCCAATTTATCTGTAAGGATGTTTAAAGGATTATTGTTAAGTTCTACCATCCCTGCCCTGTGGCAAGAGGGCGTTAGAATCCCACCACGGTATCCCCTGCCTGTCGTAGAAGACGACTGAAAGGGCTGTTTGGGGTCGCTGGGCGCGCTGCGGGGGCAGCGAATTACTGAAATGACCGCGAGTGGGACAGAGGCACTGTGGTCTGTGTCCGTCGCGGGCTCTCACCCACAATCGGGTCGCTCGAACCAAGCTAGTGGGGGTGCAACCGCCCTACATGACACATTGTTAGGGACCCAGACCGGCATTAACGTCTGCGCGGACGTGATGTCTACGCGCACCGCAACGGGCTGAAGGGAAATAAAGCCATAATTAGCTTTCCCCTCCAGAACAAAAAAAAAAAAAGTTCTACCATTTTGTGAAAACCGGTAATATTTAAATCTTTTTCTACAAACGTAGGATAAAACAAAATATATATTTTTAGAAAGATTTAAATATTATTACGCCAAAGAAGTACACACACACTTTTTTATATAAAATCTGACTTGATATCCATTCTCCTTTGGATTGCTATCTTAATTACCTTTTTTTAATTATACGCCGTTAGTCTTTAAATACTTTTATCCATTTGTCATTTTAATCCATTGAGCATAATCGTCAGTCATATATTACGTACGTGGGTACGCAATACATAACTGTATATTTAAATATTATGCAGTACTCATGTATAGCATCAGCTGCCTAATTTCAAGAGTCACGTTATTTTTATACTAGCATGGTGAATGGTGATGTTACATCTATAGTACTTGATCATCTCTAACCGACATAATTATACAGTTTTTTTTAACCGTGCTTTGCATCCATACAAAAATTATTTTTACATTAAAGTTTTGTTCAATGTGTCGTTAATGGTTGAAAGGTCGCATTGTGCGTCTTTATATTATTATTATCTTATGCGTAGGAGATGTATTCCTCCCCGTATTATCACTGCGTTTTCTTTTGTTCCACGTGTCAGTACAGTGCAGTCTATTGTGTAACATAAGATCAGTAGTCTGCCGTACATAACATTCTATCTAATCATAAACCTTTTGTTGTTTTAATTTAGGTCGTACAAACTTAACATTGCAAAATGTAAAAGCTTCTCATAACTAACATAACAAAAAAATACTTATGTTAATAAACGAAAAGCTTACGTGTACAGAAAAAAACTTAAATAATAATTGGACTGATGGCAGTATTATTACCTTTAAATGATATCTCAAAGACAAGATATCTAGATATGTATTAAAATCTCTATACTTTACTAATAAAAGTAAATTCCATGATTTTAAATATTTTACGGACTTTTGAAACCCACTATCGCGTGTCACTCTCAGTTCACTGCCTTTACAACCCCTTTATTAGATCGACCATCCATCTAATGAAGGGAGATGTATACCCCTTCAAACTGTGCATGATCCTTATTCAAAGACCTTACCTTAAGCTATTTTATTAAGGGGACCGTGAACATTGGTAGTAAAAATTAATTAGGTCAAATAATTTCTTAACCTAATATGCATCATTATTTATTATCAAAATTTTCTTCTTTTCAGATAATCATCGAGGAAAACTACGTGTTTAACGTAAGTTTAGAATTATGTATTCATATCTATACACATTATACACTATCATGCTGATTTCGTTAGCTTAACAAAACCATAGTGATGCACACAAAACTACTTTTCATTCAAACTATGCGGAAACGTGGCAAACAAACGCCGTCGACTTCAACTTTAAACGCGGACGTTACGTCACTGAAGGGAAACTCACGTAAGCCAACCCACACAATGTCACTCACACCGCCAAGCCTTACACAACGCACACTAACGCGCCGAGCGTAGCAAAACAATAATTCACACACTAGTTTCGTTTTATATCGGTGTGGGTTACGAGAGCTCTTCAGGTGGCATGTTCGCCTGGTATTCGATGTAACCAAGTGGTGGCACAACGGAGGCAAGAGCCACTTATGTCAGTTACGTATAACGCTAACCGCACACATACATACACGCACGCGTCCTAATTCATGACCCTTGAGTGAGTACTTCGCAAATTCACAGGATAATTAGCCAGCATACCGAAATTATTAGGCCCGCAGCCAGCGTAAATCAGTGCTGATTGGTTGCAAGCGCTGAAGAGCTACGGATGAATTTAACTACAAAGGGTGAGTTGTTACGTCGTGTGATTTGTTTTACGTCATTAAAGATGCGAATGTCTCGTTTATTTTATTTTTATGAGTTTTTTTTTTTTTTTAAATACTAACTTAGCTTAAAAAACCTAAAAACGCTTCGATCAACAATATCGAATGACAAAATTACCAGGAATAATACACTTTTTTGGATTATAAATAACTAAAAACTAACTACATACCTACTTTAAATGTTTTTTTTTTTAACTTAATGACGCATTATATGTCGCGCTGCAAGTAATAATATACCGGAAAAAAATGCAGTAATTAAAAAAAAAACAAAAAAGTCAAACCTTTTAACTAAACAATAATTATTTATCAATCAACTTCCGTGGCTTTTTTTTCACCATGTGAAAGTTTTCGTTGATGTTCGGATTATATCGATACATTAGCCGTCAAATTAAGTGTAAATCATACGTCAATAAGCAATGATTTTATAAGGGTGGCAGGAGAACCCGGGTATGACGCCTCTGACCAGTGGGGTGTAAGCGAACTTTACAAGGTTTGCTACGATCCAGCGCACACTATACCCCATAACCCGTATTAAGGTGCTGCCACACTGCGATCAAACAAATTACTTTGTGTAAAAATAGATTATTTTAGATATATTATATTTTTTTAATACGCAGTAACCCTAAGGTAGATTGGTAGAGAATGCCGCAGGCATTAAGTCCGCCTATATACAGTTGTGTATATGAAGCTTCATAAATAAATAAACTGCTAAATAACTTTAACATAGAGTGCCAAAGAATTTTAAAGCAGCAGGAACAGTGTAAAATAAAAATACGATGGAAATCTACTGCAAATGTAAAAATGACACATTTAGCTCCGCGTACAACCCCTTGCAGAATGTGTATGAAAAACAAAGAAAAAACGCTTGTTACGAATATGCGAGGCCACGATCCTTACATTTGTTCTCAAATGGACGGATTAAAATGAATTACAAACACAAGTAAAAGTTGTGAGCCAGCAGGAGATAATACTAATGCAAAAAAAAAACTAAAATACGCGTCAAAATTCACTTAGGCTTAGTTTTTGTAATAGTTTATGTAATATTGTATGGTACTCTACGTTTTAAAGTCACTTTATTCACATAATACTTCGACTAAACCACTTCACATTATTTAATAAGTATTTTTAAAGTTGCCTACAATATTTTATGGCTAAGACTATGAAAAACTTCATTCAATGGATGCAAGTATTGGTTACAGGACCTAATTTTATACGCTAGGTGTCCGCTTTGGGACAGCGCCAGATTTTCATCTCCCACCAACTCAGGAAGGATAGAGATCGCGCTTTAATAAAATTTGTTCTTTGACATTCCCTATTTTATATATTGTATAGATTTAGAATTCTCATTAGACAACACAGACTAATTAACAATTTTTTATATTTAATTTCTAGTATGAAAACTTTTGCATTATTGTCAGGTTAATAAGCATAGTGTAAACCAATGTTATAAAAAATAGCCTAACAAAAGCTTGCCGCGTGTTTATCTTTCAATATCAAAACTCATCATAATTCCTTATTCCCGCAATGAAACAAATATCAACTGATACGAATAGATACATTGACAAGTATAAAGTTTTGATTGTACTTCATTAATAATACATGTCCTCGATTTTACAGCAATAAGAGCAATGTGTAATATGGGTGTAGATCCAACCAGCGTTAGATGCGTTCTCAATGAGATTGTTAGCTGGCTCGTGTTTTACTACGTTGCATTACTCTACAAAGTAGACGCTTGGACGTTAGAATTGGTTAGACCACCTTTCTAATACTAATAAGGGGTTAATCAAGTATTTTGTTTATCTGCCTTACAAATTGTTTGCTTTTTCCCTGATAATAATTGAACATCGATATCAATAAACGCCTACAATCCTTTAACGTCACTGATAATGCGTTGCTGTTCCAAATGGATGGGAAAATGACAGTGAGAACGAAGGTAACTCTACCATTCACAATTTTATATATTTATGTAATTTTTTCAATAAAACTTTTCATTCAAATAACAAAAAAACTTTGATTTCACGGACTAGGTGCATGAAAGGCAAACAGTTTATGATGGTAATGATTATTTTATCTATTTTACCGAATAAAAAAATTCATTACTCCGAACGGTGAAACCACACTACAGTACTGTAGGTAAACTAAGGTACAAGTGTCATGTCGTGCGTGTGACACACAGAGAAACATTTCGTTCTCAATTTGTAGTATACACAAACATTTGTCTTGCTGCAGAAAACTATACATAATCATTTGTTTTCATTATGTTATGTATTGTATAATATAAGTTCGGTGTTGGAAATAAATCTAATATTATCTTTTCAGTGGTTCCTACTATGCAGATCGTCACTCATTAATTTTCTGCATTATCATTGAAACCGTCATTTATTAAATGTATATTTTTTTACTTCGTCTATCTATTCACTGTTTGATATTAATTCATTCAATTTAAATTAAATTACTAATTGCCACGCATTACTATTCCAACTTGAAACTCGAGGCGTAAACAGAAATTAGAATATCTAGTAAGAGTAGTAGATTTTCCCAGTGAATATTGGTACACATCGCTAATTCGTGTTACTGCATCTGTTTTGAATAATCGTACCGCTGCCGCAGGATATTTGGACAATGTCCACTCAACTAAAAGTTCCACTCTGATCCACTTGCATAATATGTCGTACATAAACATCTGACGTTCGTAGCACAACAAATGTTTGAAATAGTTAAGGAATACAATATAAGGAATAGGAAATATTATGAAGAATATTTAAAAAAGAATAGATAACAAAGCAAATCACAGACAAACTTACAAAAAGCTCTTTACGAAAAAGATCAGTGGAACGAGAAAATAAAAAAAATTATGTCTGTTCCACATTTGTTACTTTGTATTTGAAAATTCTAAAACTATACGAAGTGTGCGTGTAAGTAAAGAAAAATCTGTTGGCATATGTTCTAGATACTCCATATTAATATTATATTATATTTTATTAGTGTATAAAAAAGTATGTGATTAGATTCAAAATAAATTCCACTAATTACAATTATATACAACGATATTTAGGATACATTCAAGTTACTGTAAGTAACGCTGTCAATATTATTGCAAGTGCAAGTGCAAATAACAAAAACAGAAAAATGTAAAATAATACAATTCTATTTTGAATAGTTGAAAGATAAAGTTCCTCGAAAAAAAGGTATTTTAGTCTATTTATTGCAGAGATATCCTCCACGAGTCAAAAGAATGGTAAAAAAATTATAACGCGTCCATATATTTTTTTTTAACCATGTTATAAGTATGTTTACTACAATATTTGATTTCTTTTAACATTCGGTCATTATAGATCTCTGAAATCATGTTATTGGCAACTAATGACCTTTAACTTTTATAGGCTGGCTGTGACAATTATTTTTATGAGGCAATGATCAGTACGTATTCAGTTGCTATCATGGAACCACTTCACTTAATTCACTATGAAATAAAAAATAATTTCTTTTTAATAAAACACAATGTAAACTACAATATTTAAATACTTTTGGTAATGATGTCCTAGTTCCAGATTGTATTTATGGTCGTAATGGCCTCGAGGATTGGGCGTGCGGTCAAGATAAAAATCACGACGATCGCAGGATAGAAGATAATTCCATGATGAATTATCACGCTCTTTAATGGTGAAGAAAAACATCGTGAGCGTATTCACACACCTAAAATTTCTCCACAACGGATTTCTATGGTATGTGTAGTCCGCCAACATGCACTAGGCTTGCATTGTGGAATAAGGTCTAACCCAAATGTAGAAAATGCCCAAGCACAGCAGTAGGTACAACGTAGAACTTTACGTCAAATGCCGTTATTAGATACATGAATCATAATTTACAAAGAAAGTAGAGTTGTAAGAATATTTCCATTCTTACTTCGTGTATTAGATATTCAGATGTGACGAGTCAGTTGCGTTTGCCCAAACGATTCCATATTCCGGGTTTATGTGCTAACGTGGTGTGCTGTGACAGACTCATTGCCCACTTGGTCATGCTGAAAAATTCACGATTGCAAAAATCTTAGTGTTCCTACAAGTAAATATTTTTGGTGAAACTGTGAACATGCCTGGTAAGTACACAACGTAAAAACACAGAGTATTATTTGAGTGCAGTTCCACAGTTTTGTAAAGTAGGATATTTTAAAATTACATTTTTGAAATACCGCAGTTGAACTTTCTGTTTTTACTTTTCATCCGTTCGGAAAATTTATTAAAAAAAAGAATAACAAGCCTACCTCCACTCTACAGTTTTATTTGATTAGCTAGTTATTACTAATGACTGGATTTTTAATAAAAATATTTATAACCTTTTCAAGCATTTAACGTCCTTTTTAACATGCTTTTATTAGCTTCATACGTATGTATGTATCTCACATACATACATAGTATGTTAGAATCTTTATACTCGTATGTAACGGAAGCTTAGGACATGATTTTAATTTGAAATTTGGCATACTTATCAAGGACCGATGACATAAAAATAATAATTGTTTAAAAAACAGGCTTTTATATAAAATCCAACTTAAAATTGAAAAATAAAAAAAAGTTTAAAAAACACGCTTTCATAGAAAAGCCAACAAAAACCTTGAAAATAATTTTTAATAAATTTGAATTAACAATAGTGTAAATAAGAACAAAAATAGGTATTATAAAAAGCGTGGGGTGCATGGTGTCAATATTCATAAATATTTTATTGTCAGTGTATATATATATATATATACACACACAATGTAATAAATGTAATATATATAATAATATTTAGTACATAAAGACATTACATTCATCAAATCGTATCAAACTCTCATTTTTCATTATTCAAAGCTATAAGAGTTGTCCGTAACAACATCTTATAATTAAATACAATTATTGTATATTACTTAAAATTTACTCTCAATATTATTAATTATCAACTTATCTGTATATTTTGATACTGAACAATGTTACATAAACTATATCAAGTTTATAGCAATTGCATCCCAGTGGGTCGTTGTGCGTAACGGTAATCACGCCGAAGGTAAAAATGTAATAAATACAAAACAAACCGGTATTTTAATCTTTGTTCGAATAAATGTGTAAACAAACCCATATAAAATTAAATATGGTTCGATTAATCTTGTAAAAAATATACCATTTTGTTTTTTTTAGTTATATTAATGTGTTTATTTTTTGTTACAGAATCATGCTGGCGTCTGAACTGCAAAGCGAAATAACATCCCACACCTATCCTGATATTAATATTTATAATTTAAAATAAAAATGAGTTTTCGTTTGTGTTCTTATAATTATATTTTTGTTTGTTTCAAAATCCATTTGTATTTATTATCTATCGCAATAGGAAGAGTTTTCTTTTATTTACCCGTGTTTGATTTTGTTGGCTCGTAGTATTTATATCCACATGAATTCACAGAACTGACTATCACAATAGCAAACCACTATGTGAAACTTTGGAAAACTTTATATTTATAACGATTGTCCCCGTATTTCGGATAAAATATACTAATTTTATTAGTAAAAAAGCAAGACAGTACAATATTGTGATTTTACTTTTTAAAACAAATTATGAGTAAAGCAGCAATTAGTTCGAATTCTTAAAAGTAGTAGGTTTTTATCACCATGCTCAAAAATATTTATAAGAATTCGACATGACCTTTTCGCCTTCCCCGAGATCTAGGGAGGAGAGCTTAATTAACTTTTCGCTCGTCATAAGTGTGAGTTTTGTTAAAATAGTTCGTTTTTTATAAGTACCTACTTCACTTAATCCTAGTCTTTGTGTGGTGGTTTGTGGAATGGACACACGATACATACTGCAGCCCACTGCCACTCTTAATGCTCAAGTGATGTTATAGGCACCAATACAAGTGAGAGTCTCAATTACCATATTTCTCCAAGACTTCTAAAGCACAATGTGCCTAACGAAACTATGGGCTATGTTTAGAAAAATTGTGTAGAGTCGTATAATGATTACTCTAGAATTATTTATTAAACTCAGTGAATATTTATATTCATTATTATTAATTGACCAAAATTTTATCGACACTTGAATTAAAAATAGAAAGACAAGTAACATGTACAAGTCAAAACTATATTGCAGTCCTGGCCTTTCTTAAAATATAGACAAGTTAGCTTTCTAATACGGATAGGATAAAGAAAAACCGTTCCATAATATCAAGTAGTCAATGTTAATATAGGACCTTTATATATATAGTATAGCCGCTAAATCCTTTGTTTTCCTTACCCAGTTTATTTCTATAACTTAAATTACATACAGTTCATGATTTTTTATTTAATTTAAAATAAAATAGTGTATTTACCTTTGTTTAACCCAATCAACAATCTACCCTTCCCATCCCCGCCTCCTTCACTTCTATTTCTTCAGGTTTCAATCTTCATAAGCTCGTTTCTTTCTCAGCTAAATAAATTTAACACAAGTTACAATTGCCTTTTCGAGTCTTTCCCACCACCTCTGAGAGAATAAGAAAATAAAGGTTTATAGTGGCCATACGTACTTTTCAATTCCAAGCTAGATCTAAACATAAAATATCTACCCTGAGTAAAAGCCCATCGTAGCCCGGTTCACGTTAAGGAGGGCAACCACAGTCTGGGTGCAAGGAGTGCCCACAATAATTTGACATTCGCCTAGTGCGCTTTCGAAGCAAAAATGATTCAGTTATCTCAGAAATATAGAGAGCAAACGCTTGTTGCGCCCATTCATATATCCATAATAATAACTGCACATAGAACTCCTTTTGAATGACCGTTATTCTATAGGTCTATAAATGTTTTAATAAAAAGGACATAACCATTTTTTCCCCTTATCATCCAACTCCGTTCCCTGTTCTAGCAAAGCAAAGCGAGTTTAATTTTTCTATTGAAGACTCACTATGATTGTAATAGAAGAAATGAAGACAGTTTTGTCGAGTCATAAGTCGAATAAAGCAAGATGTGGGTCTATTATTTTGGACCCATTGAATTTATACTTAAATTCAAATTTACTACGGGGAGCATTGTCAAGTGGTTGATGTTTCAATACCAACCATTATTGAGAAAGTATGTTATAATGTATTTATAACAAGTATTTAAATTGGACCCATGTTTCCAAATTTAACATAAATTAATAAAAGAAGATGGCTGCCGGAACAACGAATAAGCAGGGGACTACGAGGCTGTGCGAATACTGCTCCAGCGAATATAATTGCCTTAAAAAAGGGTGAGTACATTTATCGCAAATGTAAAAACAATTCTGTTAAGTAGTTTCTTTTAAACAATATTACAATAAATATATAACAATATTTTAACCTATTCACCTCTATTGTAATTTAACCTAAATCTTTGCTGATAACAAAAATTTTATGACCAATAGAAATGCGCTAAAATTTTCAAACAGAGAAAAATCTTTGTTTTTTCTGCTGGTCGTAATATCATAAATGTAATTGAAGTCTGTTGAAAAAAAAATACGCAACATGTCGAAACATCATAGTGCCACGTGTCTGACCTGATGAACGCAAGTCGGTGTTATTTGCCGCATAATTTACATAGAGATAGATGAGCGTCCCGCGGGCCGCGCACCCGCAGAATTTCTATTGTTTAGATTGGAAAACTAAGTGCATCAGTGGTCGACTTTCCTCTCACGTCATTATTTTATTCTTAGATCCAACGACAAAACTACAAATCATACAATTTGTGTCACCTTAATTAACATCAATGTATGAAAAAAAAACAGAACTAATTTATTTCGCTTCTCTATAATTTTGACTAACTGAAAATAATGTGTCACAAATTTTCATCTACAGTAGGTATTGAATTGAATAACCACTATAACTAATTTGACATACATATATGTTTCGATAGTTATGACTTGGCAACCGATTCTCAAAGAAAATGTTTATTAATTGAAGGCAAGCGTCCCATTACGCTGGCAATAGCAATGGTAAAGGCTGGGATGTCGAAGGGGCTGAACAAATCGATTACCTAATGGCGCTGTGTGACCACCCGGCCCCGTGGAGATTGACTCATTTGCACTGCATTACATTACGGAGTGACACGGACAGCCACTCTCATCATCGCGGTAATGAACAGATTGTTGTTCACAACACTTCAGCACGAAGTTCCATTTCAATTTATAGTTCCATATGTTAGAATATTTCAGTCTATATTTGAATTTGATATACCTACAAATAAAAGGTAAAAAAACAAATTAAATTGTTAACCTAAACATATTTGAATTTGAAACAAATACCGAGAGATATATTTCTATAATGTGTGTGTGTGTTGGAATTTAGTTTAACTGATTAAAAGTAATAGCTTTCAGACTGTACAACTAATAAATTTGTCAATAGCAGTTGTGGATATACTACATCATTCAGCTGACCTACCTTTTACTGCATTTGAAGCTAGATAATATCTACTTATAATATAGACTATGTCCACTGTGACACTCATCACAAGCGACTGTATCAAACGCATGCATCACATTGCAAATAGCAAGTTGATTGTGTGTTCTAGAATGAACCAATGTATTCTGGTATTTGGCCAGTAACAAGACACCATTTCGATTACACCATGATTCTAGCAATAGACCTATGACAATGCCGCTAATACAATGCATGGAAGTATATTCTCTAATGTCTGTTACAATCACGTTTCACCAATCTTTATATCTCACCTAATAGAAGATGAAGCTATTGCCGAGAATTTTCAAATTGTAGAACCACTAACTGCTTACCTGACTCGAAATCGACACTTGATTGCCGTCTACATAGAAATTATTTATTTATTATTCCAAAGAAACCTCAATATTCTCTGCATTTTCAAACGTTAGATTAATGATATAGCCCACCGCTCACACGTCTATGAAATTTGGAAAACGATCTATCCCAATACCCACCCTCAACTTATGTTCACCTCGGGCAAATTAATCTGTGAAAAACGAAACGCTGACTCTACCTATAGTCCTTAAAATTAAAAACATTAAATTCCAAACAGTATCTGTTAGGTATATTCAAACCATCGCGTCGTCAATAAAAGTTAAAGCAATGATTTAATTTTTGTAACATACATATTGGTACACAACTAATGTTAAATATAAATATTTCAATTAGCACATACCTTGGTATCAATAAGAAGAAGTGCCAAGTTGTCTAAACAATTTTAAAAATAGATGACATAAACGTCTAGACAAGCTTAGAGCACCAGCACATGTCCTAATTGGCGTCATCGCCTACTTGTAGAACAGAAGGCCAAATTCACCGATTTATTGTCAAGTTCAATAACCCCCTCTATTCGTGATTAGGAAGCATTTCATTCTATTTATCTATTAAAACTGTTTCGCCCGTCAATTAAGCCGACTCTCTAGAAACGCCACATACTTACCTAAGTTTTTTTTTTCCAAAATCAGGACAATCTAAATAGTATAAGGTATTTGCGGAGCAATAGCCAGAAATAACAATAATTTATATAATACCTAAAATCTTAATAACTAATATAGTATACTTAATAAAAATAACTAATTTCAAAGCGACTTCTTTCTAAACCATGCATTTTTTTAAATGTAACATACTTAGGTCACTTGAAGGATTTTTTAACACCATAAATTTTTAAGGCATAAAGATAGAGGCCTGACGTCAATAACAAACAATAGTTCTGATACCTAGGTATTTTGAGCTTCGAGGTATAACATACGCTTGGGTTCATTGCACCATAAATATAAATTTATTTCTATTCAGTTAATCAGCGCCATCTCTCGGAACTGCATTACTTCACAAAACCGTTTTCTGTTTATATGACTGATTTTGTAGATGGCGCTATGAAACCTAATCGGACGTGCATGTGCGAATTTTTTGATAATAATGTCAAGGCCAATGTTATAATTGTAGTTTTTTCCACAAATATGCAGGTTTATTGGGTAAATTTAATAAAACTGCTTATATTTAATAACACTTTTTTTACATTTTGACTATCATTAGTACAAATCGTCCTAAACCTTAAAGTACAAGTGCTGCTTCCGCGTCATAACCTCTTTTCGAATAATATCTATGGATGGAGAAATTATGGTAAATATTTGAAGATATTTAGTTTATCTTTGGTATTTCAAGGCTAATAACTTCGCTGTAGAAATATAACATTCGAATGTAAGAAAATATATCATAGTTATTAGTAATATAGTAGATATAACTACATATTTATCTTGCAAAATTTGAATTTAGCGCCATAAATTGAGAAACGCATGAAGTTCGCGTTGCGAATCTGGCCGATTGATGTGAAAGATATTCCGAAGGCCGTGAGTGAACACGGAAATCGAGATGTGTGTGTGGTCAAAAAGACAGTGCAAGGTAGGGGTCGGGTGGCGTTTGTGATGGCAAAAATTTTGCAAATGGTGAGTTAGGAAATATTGACTTGTTGTGTTTCTGAATTGAATAATATTTGTGATAGTGACTTTTTCGTGATTTTAGAGAAAATTTCAGTGTTTATTTAAAGTAAAATCCTTAGATTCTGTGATACGGGATCGGCAAATGGCGCTACGAATAGCTAAAGTTGACACAACTACGCGTTTAGAAATCCCATACATATTCGGTTGCCTAATTCTAAGCACGCGGCATGATCTGTGATAAACAACAAATAGTGGTGCATCTAAAAATCCTTGGTATCGCGCGTATGGACCTAGCAACTGGGACATCCAGCTTGGCGATTATAACGGTGTCAGCATGTTGCGATTTTTTTGGCCAGCGGTACTACTTTTTTAAACTCGTTTATAGAGGCGGCTAGAGGTTTCCGCGTCCCATAGGGTCGCTGGCCCCGCACTTTATCTTCCGAACTTAAATTACATAATGTATAGGTGTTGTTTAAAGCATGCAACAAGTAGATAAGTGTCGGCGGGCTAACTGTCAATGTGGAGTACAGTAAGCTCGCTGCCCGCGGCCCGCGGCCCCCATTAATTCGAGCCGCTGATGTCACTTATCTGTGCGCTCTCCTATCTAGGCCCTATGGCCGCCAATTTTTTGCACATAGTATCTTAATGTAAATTTGATAACCGGCGCGCGTCTTTAATTACCACTTGTTTAAATACTTAGTGCTTCAAGTCTGGTTTGGTTTTAAATTAAACTGAGAATTTAAATTATTCTACATGGGAATAACCTTGCCAATTTTTTGCCTGTGGTTTGTTTGGTGTACTAACAGTCGCCTAGTGCTCTTAACATAGCTAATAAGTGTATAGCTATGTGACTGATTGCAGCACGGTCACTGACATTAGCACCAACAATGGACCAGCAGTTCTGCTTGCGCTGGAACAACCATCCAAACAATCTAACGGACGTGCTAGCGAGTCTGCTACAGAGAGAAGCCCTCTGCGATGTCACCCTTGCATGCGATGGGGAAACAGTTAAGGTATGGTCATCATTTGTATTCTACCATTTTACATGTAAATATTGTTTCTCAGGAAATAGGTACCACAAAATAAAAAACAATTCGTTTTATGTTTAAGGTGTTTTCTTTTGAGTCGTTTTGGTTAACAAACTAGCTGCTAGTTCTTAAAGTTGATAAAATTTTAAAATTCGGCCTTATTATCATAAAAACATTCCAACACTTAATAAGAGTATTGTTCTTTCAAGAGCTCTTAGTGTTATATCATATTAAAGGAAATGTATGTAAATATTGACATTGTGTTGGGGCATGCAGTTACAGCTGTTTATTATTATGATACAATATAAATTACATAGTAAACAAACATGAGTAATGCAATCATGCACTATTAATGCATCACTGAAATATTTCTTTCATTACTAATTTATTGATGTTTAATCAATATTATTATGTCTAGAATTATGGATCCATTGATCCATACCATCATATTTTCAACCTTTTTGTTTATTTCAGTATCTAAATTTTCTTTGAGGCACTTTATTTGCATTGATATAATTCAAGAATAAAATACAAACATAATATGAATTACAACTTATTAAAACAGAAATTGCTTAGCACTAAATAAAAAATATATACTATTAAGCAGTAAATTACAAACATACAAAACGAATGTGGAATCTTTATTATTGCTCAGAACCAACTGTACCAAGAGGTTCTGCTTTTTCTTTGTTATGACTAAAGAAGATATTCAAGATTTTTATATATTTAATGAATAAAAATGTACTGAAATAACAAACAAGCTTGTGCTTGGCTAAAAAGATTTTATTTTTGTATCTTAATATATCAATATTTTTTTTACTCTTACTTAATTTATTACAGCCATTCTTAGATCTTTACCATCTATGATAAAAAAAACAATGGAAATACTGAATCTAATGTTTTTTATTTTATTTATTAGGATATAAAAGAAAATTAGAGTTAGAATCATGCTATTACTTTCCTTCTGTGACATGAACATACTCATGTTGCAATAAACAAATGAACGATTTGGAGATCAATTGCTACATGAAGCTGAGTATTAAAACATTATTGAATGCTAACATTATATTGCCCATCAACAGACAAAATGAAGCTTCTGTTCTATGGCTGTAAACACTGCATTCATTATACATTATTCAAATTAAATTCACATAGCCAACATGTAGCAAGTTTCTTATAAAAAACTGCCTTACCTTAGACATTTATTTTATGTATTTCTTAAATCTTTATTATGATAATTAATTTCAAGGACATTTGCGAACTGACACTTACATAATATATGTATAAGTGTAGAGGTGGATAAGACAAAAATCCTGATCATCATTAAAGCCAAATTGCTACCTTGGGCCATCAAGTCAAGGTAGTCTTCATTGTAGATATTTAAATGTTTGCTAATTTTACAAGGTTATTCTTTACTTAAATCACATGTTTAGACTGAAATAAGTGTAAAAATATATTTTAAAATATAATTATGTACTTAGTTGCTGGACAGGCTATTGGTATGTAAAACAGAAAAACCATTTGTATAATGATGACAAGGCTTACAGTCTATATTCACAGAATTGTTAGAACTTGTTTATTAATCATTAATAAATTGATTATAAAAAATATTTGTAGTGACATATTGAAAAGAGGGTACAGTTTTATATTACATTTCGGTAAATCTAAAGGTCAATAACACAATATTAGCAAACTACTTCCTTTATGTGCCATTTAAATCCGACAATTAACTATGAAAGCTAAAGTTTTATGCTAATAAAATGCAATTTGTTTAGTTGGTTGAAAGGAGTCTGCAGAAGATCTGCATGTTTTTTAACTTTCTAAATTTTATAGCAGTTGTTAAGCGAGTTTTAGGGTCTCGATTTAAACTGAGTTATATGTGTGCCGGTTCGTACAATTTCGCGAACTTTATTAATATAACACAACATATTTTATTCGATTGTTCCACCAAGAAAAGACCTTGGCCCTGTTATATTCACATTAATTTCATTATAACTAAATTCCGAAGTGGTCTATTATTATGTTGATTAAATTTTCATATGACATTATATTATTTTTAATTAAATGTCCGCCCTTGGTCTGTTAAGAAGACACCAGGAGTAGTAAAAAAATCCGTTCCGTTAATAAGCTTTAGCAGAGAAGTTATTATAGAGACTTTACATTTATTAAAATGACTAGCAATAAATTGCGAAATCCTTCTTAGAAAAGTAAAATAAAATAACTGTGTACATCGAATGAAACTAACGTGTTTACTATAACTAGTACGGTCAGAACTCGTTACTCTGGAACCCGTACGCAGAGCGCGGTAAAATCTCCGCGATCCACACACAGGTGCGAGATAATGATCTACGCAAAAAGTACGACTGTTTTTCAAATCATGTATGGGACAGTACTTACAGAATTGTATTATATTTGGACTCCACATGTACAAATATATATAATTTTATAATTATAAATATGACTATGCTTTGTCAAATCGAATTTTGCATTTTATGTAATTGCGTATTTTTGTTTTTACAAGTAATATTATGAACATGATAGCTAGTTTAATATTATAGTTTATACTTTCTATATAAAATAATAATTTCTATGTTTAAAATTAGATCTCATATGATGGTATTTATGTGTTTAATAAGGCTACCAGTGAAAGTTGATATCTTTGCATAAACCGATACTGCAGACGAAAGTTGGGTAAAAGTTTTTTTTTTTATATATAAAGCGTTGCTTTGACCTTTATGCAATATCCTAATACACATAAAATATTATGATCTCTTCACTTTTTGTTGGGAGTAATAAATATGATATAGATATTAATGAGAACGTTTTCTTGTTCAATAACTTTAATATAAAACTGAGACAATAACTCATCTCAATACGTTATTGGAACATCCACATTCATTTAATTTAGTAATGGTTTGCTGTTTAAACAATAATTTAACATTTTTGTTGACTTAATTTTCATACACAAGATATATTCGAGGGCATTTAATATTGTATTGTTCCTGTGTGTATTTCCCAGCTGTTAACTTAGTATTGAAAGCATGGTCTATGAAAGAAGAAACTTTACAATCCTATTATAATAACAATAGCTTAGCTAAAATGGCACTTATACGTTGTTTAAATAATGCCATATGTATATTCGAAGAAGACCTTCACATAGCTCTGCATTACTGTTGTTTAAAAAAATGAATAATTTTAAATGTATTTGTATTTATTGTTTTAGGCACACCAAACAATACTCTCAGCATGCTCCCCGTATTTCGAAACTATATTTATGCAGAACTCTCATCCACATCCGATCATATTCCTCAAAGATGTACGATTTTCGGAGATGAAATCACTCCTGGACTTCATGTATAAGGTAAAAAATAATGTATCATTTTATCTATTATAGGTATTTTTTTAAAATTGATGTGTTTATTTCCAATACAAATAAAATAATATAATACTGGTGGACTCAGGCTTTAGACCATTGGATCTTAAACGCTGGATGGTCTTTGTGAATAAAAATAATTTCAATTTGAGTATTTCAGTTATAATATCATTGTAGTATAAATGAGTGGCTAATAATTAATTTCAGTACACACATTTTCTAAATCTTAGGTATATCGGGCATTTTAATCCTCACGGCTAATTATGAGTAGAATAGTATAAAGAAATTGAATATATTTTCATTGTATTTTTTCAGGGTGAAGTAAATGTTGGCCAAAATATGCTACCAATGTTCCTAAAAACTGCTGAAAGCTTACAAGTTAGAGGTTTGACAGAAAATAATACATTGAATCCTAAGGTAAATATTAAAAGATATTTTTTTTATTATAGCTTATTAAAATAATGTTTAATCAGTTATTTATGTTTAGCTTTGTGTTTAATGTGTTTTTTTAATTTTTTATTTATAAATGAGTACGGTTTATTACGTCACAGAACATAAATGTGTTAGAATGTCTGCGCTTTTTTGTCAAGTAAGTTTGCTTAGGGTGGATGAAATGAGCAATATTTTCCATTGACCTACAACATTATATTTAACAGCATATGTATGTGAAATAGCCATTGTACTGAGGGCAGTTGTGTGATACGGGTATAAGAGTCGGCAGGGGCGCATGTGGTTGCAGACGGAGGAGCGGTCGACGCCGTCGGTGAGCGCCGAGAACTTGTCGCGCACGGAGTCGTTCGCGACGCCGCCGGCCGCGCACTGCGCTCCCCCCGCGCCCCCCACGCCGCTGCCGCCCGCGCCGCCCCCGCACGCCGCGCTGCCGCCGCTCGCCGCGCACGCCACGCACGCCGCGCAGCTCGCGCCGCCGGAGAAGCGCCGCAGGAAGAACTCCACCGTGCCCCGGGACGACCTCGACTCCACCTACCGCCACTACGAGGTAAGCGCCTTTAACACATTCCTCCCAACTGTTCTTTTTTTAGGACACTAAATTCAACATTTTTTTAGTTATTAGGGCTCTTATTTTTGTTGTTTCTGATTAAATTTGTAATTTTATACTTATTTTTCTAAAAAAATATTTTTTTTCGCTGTGAAAAATGTTATGGTGATTATAATGTATTTTTTTCAAATTTTTGTCGACTAAGGAAGAAGAGCATTATGATCCGACTTCATATATCGCGAAAAAATCTATTTTTTTCTTAATATACTAAGAACTTAATTTATACATTTCATCAAAAAATTCAAATGTTTTCGATGCTTGGGAAATGGGCTAAACGTAGCGTGAACGAGCATCTCAACAGGCCGGCAACAGGGTGAAAGGGTGAAGCGAGATGGGAGTCTCTCGCCACTTGATGCTCTCTTCGGATAGCGTCGTGTACGGTGAACTTTGTCGTGACAGTATAATCTAAAATATTGTGACATTTAGGTTGATGGAATCCTCGGCATTTTGCGTCAGTTCCAAAGGTGGATATGGCAGAGATATGAACCGAGTGTGTTTAACGCAAAGCAGGGCCACCTGAAGTCCGGCAAGGGCGGGTCGACGGGGTCCGGGTCGGAGCCGTCGACGCCGCCGCCGGCGCACAGTGCGGCGCGGCTGGGCACGCGCTCGCCGGCGCACACGCCGCTCGTCAAGCAGGAGCCGGACTCGCCGTACGCGCCGCACGGACAGCAGCAACCGGCGCATGCGCCTTTTGACCAACCTCATCTCCAGGTCAGTTCCTTAGTACACTTAGCATTTTGTTTGTTATTGACAAAGATACGAACGTCTGTTACTATGAATCTTTAGGCTCTAACACGCTTGCGAAGTCAACTTGTAAGTGGCGTTCTAATTTTTACGTTTTTCACGAGGGTGATCTTTTTCTTCTCTTATTTTTTTTTTTAACAATCTATGCATTTGCTTAATTATCTTTTTGAACGGCTGTCAAAAAGGAAGGAAGGGATCTGCTCGATAGTCGATATTTGACATTCAAATTTTCTTTATAAAGCAGATCCTATCCTTCTTTGTTGGCAGACTACGGGCGGGCTTCGCGTGGTCAATCTGGAAGATCATAACGAATCCCTTTTGGACCTCAGCTCTGGTCATCCTTCAGGCAACATTCTCGCTTCGATCCTCGCTCTGCCATCCGGAGATGTTAGCGCACCCTCTGCACCGAACAAGTGCACTAAAAAAGGAGGAAAATTTCGTTATCATTGGCTGACGATATACCCTTGGTTACAATACGACAAAGTAATGAACATTATGTACTGCACTTACTGCCGAAAATGGTCTCACGAACTCTCCGTAAATCGCACGTCATTTGTTGAAGGCAACGCTAACTTCAGATTGGAAATTTTAAATCATCACAACAGATGTAAAGCGCATCAGTTTTGTCGTGGTCGTGAATATTCTCAGAATACTACAAATTTACCACCTAATGAAAAGACTTCTACTAATAATTTATAAATTACCTCAAAAACCAATATTATTTGCATATTTGTGCAAGATACGTCGCAAACTGTATATTTTTTATTTTTGTAACGGTATCAAAATGAATACGGCAGGGTTAGTGATTTCTCCGACAGCCAATATGTGCATAAAATGTGTAATAGGCTTGCAATTAAGGTTAATAATAATGGATACGTGTTTATGTTACGGTAACTTATAGGAAGTACCGTTGCACGGAGATAGCTCAACAGCTTAAGCGGCATGGATACGCTGTTTGCCATCTTCCTATTTTGATTTTCTGTGATATATGTAATATATTTTTATAGTATATTACATAAAATGATCTAGTATATCCAGTATAAAATTAATTACGTTTAGTAACTTAAATAATCAATGTGATTTAAAATGTATCCTTAAGACTCCATTGCATTGTACAAACCGATATTATTTGACGAAAGTATATTGTGTATTGCATTTACTCTATACTTAATAAATAAAAATAATTTTTCATAAACATAGTGTTGTTTATTTTTATATTAAATCTTAATACTCAATAATGTGATATATTTTTACCTATATTCTAAATATAATATTATACTTTCCAGAACATGGGAGTCACCGATATGGCCTCAATGTTAAACCAACATCCTATTAGCAACGAGTGTAATGAAAGTGAGCCGATTTTACAACCCCATGCAGACCAGACAGACACCATAGATGGTATGTTTTTTCTTAATAATACTAAACGACCACCAACTCGATCGTTTTTTCTGCTCTTAAGCAAACATTCCTTGAGTATTCCGTCAAGGTCCGCCATTTTGAATTTCAAATCAATGATGAATTTTCATTAGCTGCTCCACTTGTATTATCTAGTTTAGTTGGTGGTCGTGCAATTTTATTGTTTAAAACATAGGATATTTTTACAGACATTACAATGTAAATTATTTTGTACTGTGGGTTTTGTTACTGTGTTTTGTACATAACTCATCGGTCATGTTTTTATATGTTTTCAAAAACGAAAATGAATTTTATGCAAATAATTTTTAATATAATGAAAAATATTAAAGCAAAACTTCTCGATTTAATGTCTGTAAAAATTATGTAGTGATTTTATGTGACCTGTTATAAGCTTTGAATATGTAGAATTTTATATATAGTATTATTTTGCTTTTTAGCACTGTTTAGGAATATAGCTATTGAAAAAGCTCATTTGGCACGTATGATCTATATTCCTAAATAGTGCAATGAAGGTATTCACCACATTGAATGCATGTAAAGCACAAAACCGCATGCCATACATCCTTGCTTGTCATTTCATCCTAATTTGCACTAACCAGAAGCGCTTTTCAATTTGTTTTTCTTATGCTTGTATAGTATTATTTTTTAACCTTATATGAAGAATCGGTGTCATGAGATTTCTACAACTAAAACGTATGATTTGGCGCCCCCCGAGGGACATAGGTCTTGCGGTGTTGACAAAACAATTTAGAATTTGATGAGTTTATTGGAATTGCGTTGTTTATTGACATATTGTTAACGCGTTATTTTAAGTTAGAATAATATTTATTCTCCTATCAGGAATACTCAGAAAAATATTAATGTATAGGTATGCATGTATACATGGAATGAAGAATTGCAAAAGGCAAAATGAAATGGGAGAGTTTAAGAGTGATGTAGGTAATAGAATTAGGTAAAAGTTTGATATAGAATAAAATAAGCATGTCTACAGAAATAACTGCAACAGTTTAGAAATTAATATCTTACAGGTGAAAATTTTGGCGATGAGGAAAATAAAAAACCATGGGAACCATTCAGCAACAAATTATCAAATGTTGAAAATTTAGTTAAGTCTTTTAAATTAGCGCTAACTCATAGGCAATATAACGTTCCCGAATCTTGTAGTATATGCGGTAAACTCGTTAATAATTTAAAGAAACATATGAAATCCCATAATCCGGAGCAGCACAAATGTCCCTTGTGTCCTATTATATTAACGCGCGCTGATAATCTCAAGCGGCATTTACGTATGAAGCACTGTTCAGTATTGAATTCCGATAATTTATCCAATATACAAAAAAAATGTGAATTAACTTAGCAATCAATCCGAGTAATTAGTGAAACTATACTTATAACAATGAATATTAGGTTGCAAACTTTATTGAATCAGCTGTGACATCTAATTTTAGACAAACCGCGATGCCTCATCTTTAAGACTTGTACCATGTGCCTTTCTAATTACTAAGCTTGTAATTGTTAACATATACATAACTAAGCAAATCTTCATACTAACAAGTTATGCAACTAATTCATTGAATCTAATATTTATCATTTTGTAATTAGACTTAAGGAGTGGTGTGATTTTTGTTTTTTTGGTATACTATTGATATCATTGGTACCTTTTACTAATAAAACAATACTGTCCCAGTACTGTATTGAAACAAAATGGTATTATTTTGCCTTATAAATATTGTTCAATATTAAAAAATCATTGTGATATTTTTGATGAAAATTTACATTTACATTTGTTATAATTAATTAATATTGTTTTAATGAAATAATTGAACGACATTTATAAGCATTACTCTTAATAGAACAGAAAGAGATAAAATTGTAAAACACTTGTTTACTAATTTGCTTGCTCAAAATCTAAATTGCTTATTTTTAGAAGTGGTTTTTCAGGATATGTGTTACTTACAAATTACAATAATGCTTTATATACATATTTAATTTGCTCTTACCTTATGATATGAATTCTAGTATTGTAATATACTTGTACCCAAACTATTGAGAGTGTAATTATGTAATAATTTACAATAATTCTTCTTACAAGGTTGATACAAATAAATTGATTTTAAATAATTTTACATCACCATAGTAAACATCTTAACTGATCAGGGTTGTTGGTATTTATTGTTTTGCCTATTGGTACATCCACGGATTAGTATTAACCATGATTTTGTGATGTTGAATCATCCTCAAAAAATTATTTTTGATAAGCTCTGACTACATTTTGATATTCTGATATGATCTTGTAATGGGTCTGAACAATCCTTAATACATAGAAATATTATGTTAATACATCGTCAGCGCATACAGTATCGCCTAAATAGTAAATTATAAATAGTTTTCTGTTCACCTATTATCTATATGATGAAAGGCATCACTAACAACACATCAACACAAGTCATTAGTTTAAATTTAAAAAATCATTTACACATTGGGAGGTTTGATTCTATAGCAGAACATTAATAAAATTGCTAATATTCTATGTAAATAGTAAAAAATTAATTATACCCGCAAAAAAAAAATATGAAAGGAGATTAGACAGAATATAGCAAACTGTGAAACTTTGCAAATACAGAATTATAGCCCATCCAATATTTAGTAAAAACTGTTATTTTCTTACTTTTTAGTAAGTATTGCATATCCATTTGCATCTTTATCTTTCATCCTCGGAATCATACAATTGTTTTTGTAATTTAAACATTCAGACATGGTCCTAATCTGAAGTTATGGTTTATGACAGTAGGAATCTATAGTGGAATTGTCTTATACACTTTCGCGCTTGAGAATCTTCCATAAAAACTGGTCAGTTGAGATGTTTATAAATCTTACAGAAATGTACAAATAAACATATGATCTCTTGTTGTTCCTTGTAGATATAATTAAGTGACACAGTTCACAAGTCGTGTTTAAGACTGATATTTTCTTTTGTGACTTAGGAACTAAACTTTTAATTTTATTTCCTCTTTAACTTCCTTTTAACTACGATATATGTATGTCTATCGTTACTGTGTGTTTGTTGCAAATATATTCCTTTATTTATATCACTTTTCTTTTCATTTCACCCTCTATCCGTGCTTTCTTATAATATACAGCAGACCTATTTCTCTCTGTTAATCGTCTTCTACATACAGGCTTGGTGACAGTGATTAACAAATTCATGCAAATAAAACAAACACCAATAAAATAACAAACACCATTTCTTCAGTATCACTGATTCATTTCTGCATGGATCTCCATACAATATATTTTGTTAATGATAATTATAAAATTTAATTTCGAATATTATACATTTTTTTGTATTCAATAATAACGCTTTTATTAAATAGTGCTAGGGTAAGCATTAGTGCAGCGTTAACAACGAATTAATCTTAACGCTTGAATAGTGCTCAATTCCTTAAGAGATATTGAAAAATGTCTATTGATATAACAATTGTAACCAAACTAATGTACCGACACACGAACGACGTCGACACAAAGAAAGTGGCGCAGAACCAACTCATGTCGAACACACGGTGGTGGAAGTGGTCTGCGCTCGGCACTGGCATCGTGTGTGAGGCGTGAGGTGAGGTAGGGCGCAGTGGCACGCGCCAGGCGCTGAGTCAGAGGTTGGCTGGTTGCAGGCTCGAAGGGCTGGCACATGCGGCTGACGTTCGAGCGCGTGGCGGGCGCGCTCAACCTGCACCGCTGCAAGCTGTGCGGCAAGGTGGTGACGCACATCCGCAACCACTATCATGTGCATTTCCCCGGGCGGTTCGAGTGTCCGTTGTGCCGCGCCACGTACACGCGCTCCGACAACCTGCGCACGCACTGCAAGTTCAAACACCCCGCGTACAACCCGGACACGCGCAAGTTCGAGACGGGCCCGGCGCCGGCGGGCGCTGCACTGGCGCCGCCGCTCGCGCCGCACCCCCCGCACGCCCCGCACGCGCCCCTCGCGCCGCTCGCTCCGCACGCGCCCCACGCGCCGCACGCGCCACACGCGCCGCTCTTCGCCAACCACCTGGACGCGGGCTTCGACTGATTGTCCATGTACTGGCTCGGCCTCGACGCTCTGTGAGCGCGCCGCTCCGCCAGATCAGACTCTTGTCTCGCGTCGAAACCGCTTCCTATTTAGGATTAAGCTGAAGTGCTATTACTTAAACGGGCCTCGACCGGAGGGCGCCTCGTTTTAGTATTGTCTCGGTTGTGCGTTTGACTTGCCCCGGTGTGATCTTATATGAGATGTTGCGTCAGGAATTATATGTCGATGTTACTGAGCTGATGACTCGAAACGTGTGTAAGTAGGTAAGCAATTTTTTTCTATACCAATCGCTATACGGGAACGGGCAAAAGCAATAATATGATGTTAATTTTATTATTACCATATTATTTTTTATATTGTATCGATAGGAAGGTTAAGATATTTAAGAATATACATACATATATGAGTAGCGGTGCGACCGCGAAGTGATGCTGGCTATTAGCGAGGGCCCCACGCGGGCCTGCACTTTCTTGTTATATTTATTCACTAGATAGGGAATTTTGAGTTTCCTGTAGCTAATTGTATTTATGTTATTGAATCCTATGGGTGGAGCGAAACTACATCAGAGCAGGATACTAGGGGACTGGCAAGAGAATGTGATCTGTCGTTGGTCAACGACATATAAATATTGACTGAATCTCAGTGTAGATGCATTTGTAACTCTATGAGGCCTTTGCAAGATGGATAAATATTAAGGATTTGTGATGTATTAAAGGATAGCGCCTAAGGAAACATACGAAAAGATTTTTATATTAGACTAGTTGATCTATTTACGGAGATTGTTTTTTATACTTGATATATTCTATTGTCTGATTTAATATACTTTTATATTTATATAACTATATAATATGATTTATTAGTGTTGTTTGTTTTTGATTCATCAAGTAGTAACATTGATTTGGTTTACGTAAAGTGCGTTGCGGTCGGTAGGAGTGTTTTGTGTATTGTGTATTTTGTATGCGCGTCCAGCGGCTTCGTGGAGCGCTCGCGTATGATCGGTGCTTGGGGTCGGTGACCTCTTTCAATCAATTAATATAAGATAGGCAGGAACGTTTCGAGGTTGCGCATTTAGTAACTAATATTGGCATTCTACGATTGGGACTAACCTAGCGTTTATGTATGTACTTTTCAATTAAGATTTAAGATTGTTACATTTTTAGCTAAACACTTTAGAGTGGTACGGTAACTGAAATGTGATAAAATGGAATGGTGCTAGAACCAGAGTGTTAACACGCTACGATTCGACTCCTATTGTAATATTATTAATGTTTTAATGATTAGTTATTTTGCATTAATGTAAGGCATCTAGCATCCAGTTGAGGTCGCATCTGTCTGGTCAACGGGTATTAAAAGCATGGATCGTTACACGCCTAGAGATTACAGTATCACTCGAGATTTTACATTAATTTTTCTGAGATCTTCAAAGTTTACTAATACATACATATAGTGTAATAAGACACAAATTATTAAATATAAATCTGATCCTTGCCTACCGAATATGGAACATTCGTCGACTATGTTAGCGATGAACGCTGATCCAAATAGTGAATCCGTGATCGTTTCCCATAACGAAGATGTTGTGGGGTTACTCGTTAGTACTGTTAAGTAGCTGTGAACATGCAATTCCACTTGTGCAATTTATTGAAAATAGTCATAACTCATAGCTAGATTATACAATTGTCTATTGAATATAGGGGCCCACGCAATGTTCCCGCAACCCCTAATGATAGTCACCAAATATACATCTTCCACAAAGATTTTATATTTACTTTAAGGATATCAAAGATTTTTATAAATACTGTTCATGATAATGTGGGCGCTTATTATTTGATAGCATTTCATACTCAGTGCAATATTACTAGTTATTTAATTACGTAACCAAACTAAAGGATAATATTTTAAAAATATATAAGTAATATCATTGAAAGAGAACTACCTATTCGTATATAAATAAGTGAACTACTCCAATTTCTATTTCTATTTAGTGAATCGCAGTTTGGGTTACGGTGATGTACAGGTTTTATAGCTGGTAATATTAAGAATTAGCTTGTTTACCTCTGCCAATCGTAATAGTTGTGTACTATTTAATAATTTATTGTCGCGCAAGTTGTTCGTCTTGTTATAATAGATCATAGCTATCCGATACGGGTCCCATTGCCCAGTGAGTCAATGTGTCAATGAGTCAATCATTGTGCTGATCTCCCAGTCTGTAGTGACTACTGGCTACTGACTAGTGAGCGACAAACGCGTCAAACGCGCCAAACGCTTGGAACGCTTCAATCTAATCGTGAATGCATTTTTATATTACTATTACTCGAGACCAATTTTAATATTGAATTTGCTATAGCAAATTGATTGATTAGTAACATAGAATATTATTTTAGATATTTTAGGTTAGGATACTACGATAGTGTCTGGCCAGAATATTTTGGAGTATCACATCGTTTGGCTCAGAAAATATCTACCTTTGATCTCTTTTTCAGCTTTCAAAAAGTACGCAACTTAATAATTGTAATGGCGACCACGTTTGGACTTAATGAAAGCTAACTTTATGCCATATGGAATTTATACATAAGGTTAACGAATTACTAAATTTAGTCTTATGAAAATGAGGTCTTGTGGACCTAGTCACTTATTTGGCCAATCTATTGAATATTCCAATTTATTGTATTTTAAAATTTACATTTGTATCACGAGGTCGTGATGTCTTATCATTTAAAATCAATGGAGTGCAGGATTAGCGCTGAGGTTATTTTCAGGATAGCAATGGTCTAGTTATGTTAATTTTGTTTCTTTATAACATTAGCAAATTTGTTATAGTGTCGTAATATCACAATAGTGTAATACTAATAGGGAGGGGGTGTCAAATCGTGTACCTAAGCGACGACGATTAGCTTGTTATATTATTATTACAAGAAATTTTATGAACTATTTGTTGTTTATGAATATTTTGTTTGATGTCTTGGTTTGATGCCTCCGTTAAAGTTTAATTTAAATGATTTTGTTTTATGCAAGCAGTTAATGCAATTTTTTTTTATTTCACATTGTTTGATGTTATGTAATGCAATTTTAACATGTTGCAAACTCCTGCATTTATCTGTTGTATTTATTACTAATTTTTACATTAAATTGTGGTATGTTACAAATTCGTGTAGTTTCAGTTGTGCGATTCACACGTCCCACACCTTGCATATAGTTGCGTTGTACGTATCCCCGTGCACGGCGCCATGTTGGTTAGCGAGACGCGTACACACGCGCGTTGCGTGTTGCGGGGTGCGGGTGCGCGGGCGCGCGGCGGCCCGGGGCACTGGCGCTGTTGTTGTTGCAGAGCGCGCGCTGGCCGCACAGGGCGCGCACGTGCCGTCGCCGCAGTACTCGTACCACAGCATGTTCGTGGCGGCAGCCGAGTCCACGGCGCTGTGGCGCTGCAAGTCGTGCGGCAAGGAGGTGTCCAACCGCTGGCACCACTTCCACTCGCACACGGCGCAGCGCTCGCTGTGTCCGTACTGCCCCGCCACCTACAGCCGCATCGACACGCTGCGCTCCCACCTGCGCCTCAAGCACGCCGCGCTGCTGCTCAAGCCCTAAGCGCGCCCACTCACCCCACTCACCCCGCTCACGTGCCGAACGACTGGCATGCTCACCTACTACAGTACCACTCACCCCACACTACACTACACTACCAACAACATACTCATGACGCCTCCCGACCCCTGCATTGCACACAACAACATCACACAGAAAGTGGCGTCATTTTTGACTTATCTCTACTACTCGTCGTTTCGTCGTATTGTCGTGTTTTAAATATTTCAATGAGTAGTAGATGTTTTGTGCACACTTTTGTGCGTGTAAGTAAGTATTTGATATCTTATATTTTATTATTAACTGACAGGGTAAATTTGAATAACGTAAGCAGTTAATCGCAACTTACCTAGTTGATGACCGCTTGGGCTATTTGTTTACGTGACACGCTTGGAAAATAACTTTGTGTGACTGTCAAACATACTGCTCATATTAAAGATAAATTATTTTTCGATTCGTTTCCTGGTGGTCTCGCTATTATCTAGTGTAACGCATATCTACGGCACAGCATGATTAAAGACAGTTAATGTTAGCCGTCCCTATTGAAATAAGCTTTCTTGCAATTAAAATGAAAACATTTAATATGATTGTCAGGCATAGGAACTGAAGCCTTGAACTTACGTTTCTTTCAGCTTAGGTACTATATATAATTATATAGTAATGTTAACTATTTTAGAATAGATTCAATGGGCATGCTATCATATTCAATTTTACTTGTGTAAACAAAATGTGTAGTTACTATCTATTAGAGATTGAATGTTGTGAAGCTTCATGTTTTGTTTATAGGCTACTACTACACTTGTATAATATTTGGATGTAACAGATTAGGAGAGTGCGGTATAAAAAGACTGAATTGGCAACAACTTGTGATGTCGTAAAAGACGGAGACGTGGTCTGGTTGTAAATTTATGTAAATATACCAAAAAGATTAGATAGAATAAATATTGGGACTTGTGAATTACGTGTTCAAAATTCAAATATAATAATGAAACACGATGAAATCGATTAGATCGTCATTTAATACAAGTTATATTTTTGTATAAATATTGATTAAAAACATTGCATATTAATGTTTTAGATAAATGACACTGCGATTAGGCGTTGTCATGTTAACACACACGTGTTGCATCTTGGTACTTATACTGGTAAGAACATTCTGCCTAGGGGACTTAATCAGATGTGTAGGGAACGAACATAACTTGTCTATGGTATCCGATCAGGATTCATTTTCACTTTAAACATTTAATCGGTTTCCTTTGGAATTTATCAACGATAAATATTTATTTAGTGATACGTAAGCTTCTGCGTGTTGCAAACGATTAGTACCTATGGTAAATAACGAATAGCGATGGATGTCTTCTAATGTACTTAAGTGTTAAAGTAGTGTCCCTAAATTACTTTTAATAAAAATACACGAATTTAAAAAGTATTGTAATGAGCATTGTACTTGCTGTAAGCGTCTATGTTAGCCTATAAAGGTCCAAATAGCGTTGGTAATTGTACTATACTATGCTATGTCTAATGTGTTAGTGTATAAACTTCATGAATCTCAACAATCCCACTCATTAGTCATTCAATGTTACCAGTGTGCGCAGGTACTGTAAGTTGTGTTAAAGTCCCAATCTAAGAATGTAAGATATAAAATCACTGCGTTCGTGACTAGTCATTACATAATCATAGTTGAAGCTTATTTGATTAAGTTTACCGTAAATGGTATTAACGTTATATTTTTCGCATGTGGTCATGTTTCTCTATATCTTATATAAGAATTAACTGTTATATAATCATCAGTGCAATTTAAACCATTAAATAGTCATTAATTAATACATACTTACATTTAAACTAAACTTGTAAATAAATCATTAATGAATAATATATGACATGAGTGTTTTCTTTGTCGGTAGTTAGTTACTGCATGTCATGCTCCCAAAAACTTCAAATTAAACACGCTTTTTTGTATGAACTTAAAGAGGATCTGTATATTGGTGCTATTAACTAACCAAGGCGTCCTAGAAATGTGTTTAGGAATGGTAAGTATTTAAAACTGGTAAATTCAAAGTAAAAAGTATAACAAAATGTACATGTATAAACTATGATTTTTAAACCTTGAGGGCAGGAGATAATGGAAAAAAGCAAGACGACCAAATATTATAATTTATTGCACATTTAATGATTTTACAAAACACAGAACTTACAGTCAACTAAAGTAACACTAATAGATAAAATAGTAGTTAATTAGTAAATAAATTTAAAGTTGTAAGGTAAAATATACAGAAATAACATAAATAATACGAATTAAACATGGCTAAATATGGCAAGTTTAATTCTCCCTAATTAATATGCTCTCACGAATTTTACCAAATTACATTGTTGCAATTATTAAATTAAATATGTTCATTCAAAATATTATTGCATCACAAACACATTCACAGGCAACCATTACTCGAACAAAAATTGACATCAATTATCACAGTTTATTTATCTACCTCTACCATACAATATAATCTAAAAAATAATGTTCCTCAGAACTGCATTACTATATTATACTTTTTGTTCGACACACACGCGTGAGCGCCTTGAAACATCTCTAAATGCAATATTACGGTCTAATTGGAAAAATTAATAGAGCATCGTGTTCTACGTGGTTTGAAAGAAAAATAAGCAAACTAGCCTATGTATGAACACTGCAAAATACAAATTTTCATCTACTATACATGATTAATAAAATATCCGACATGTGTGACGTATGCCCCATCTTAAATTTGTAACCTTTCAACTTTACCACTGTTACCAGGCGACTCGATCACAACACTGGCTGCACTGATTGTTCTCACAGTGCTTGTTTCATTACTCTCAGCTGCAAAATGACTGTCAGATTCTTGATCTTCGTCTGTTTCATCGGAATCATTTTCTTCTTGAGAATCCGAACCATCTTCACTTTTTTGTTTACTTTTGTTCTTTTTGAATTGTTCCTCCATCTCTTTAAACTTAAGAGTCAAATATCTGAAATGAATAAAAAAATTAAATGAAAACACTACGAAATGTGTTGAACTACAACACACTAAAACAGATATGCTTTTGAGAAATGTAACTCCAAATATCTAGTCTTGTTAAAAAAAAAAATGGTCCCACAGTAAACGTGCGTGCTGTGTGATCTAAAAATCCCGGGTTCGATCCCCAAATCGGGCGAAGTGTTATTAGTTTTTTATTAGAAACTAAAACGGCTCGGAGTTTTAATATGTATGAAAAACTCAATAGGCTCAATCTACATAATTTAGGACGTGGGTGCAGAACTTGCCTACCACTTTGGAGAGGCCAGCGTGAGTCTGCGTGTATATTCTAAGTACAAATAAGAATAGTAATTATATCCAAGTACTTACTTATCAACTAAAGGTCCACTGTAATCTTCAGGAAATTTAGGGGAGTGTGGCAATATATACTTATAAAGACTCTCATTGAGGACATAAAGCTGAGTCGTGGAGGCACATCGCACATTGAACCACCAGTCACAAGTCAGACCGGCTTGCGAGAAGATTGTTCCGTTTGGACACAGGAACGAAGCCTGACCACCGTTTAAGTCACAGTAGTGCCATACCTGTAAAGATTTTAAGGTGTAATTACAATATCGAGCGGAGAATATTTCCAGTTTTATCCATATTTTTTTAATTTAGGAAACACTAACTATGATTTCAAAATAAAGTATCCTATGTTATATATAGTGTTGTTGTAAGTTTGCCTAAATATGTTGTTAGTAACTAAAAATATTAGTGAAACGTAAAGAAATAAAGGTTTTCATTACCTGGCACCGAGTTTCCGTATCAGCAAAGAATCCTTTGTACCGCTGAGATTTGCAGTTAAAAGACGTTTGCGGAATTGTAGTAAGAATAGGATAATCGATTCCTGGTTGTCCTGGCGTGCCACCTTCATCATCTGATGTCACTGGCAAAGGAAATTGCTGGCTGGAGCTGCCGCCCGTCGGGAAATCTAAAATTAAAAAGGCAAGTAACGGTAAAATACATCCCAAAAAAAGTTGGACTTGATTTCAAATATCCCGATGTACTTAATACTAATGGATTGATAATGACTGCCTCGTGGTCTCGCGGTACAAGTATGTGCCGTGCGATCTAGAGGGCCTGGGTTCGATTCCCGGGTCGGGCAGTGTTATTGGGTTTTTCCATTAGGTAATTCTCTGTAACAGCACGGAGTCTGGAAATGTGCCCGAAAAAAGGCAATAGGCTCGCCCCCTTTTACGTGGGACTGATACATACCTGGCGAAATGTGGGAAATGCACCTCTGCCTACCCCTTCGGGGAATACAGGCGTGAGTTTATGTATGTATGTACATATGTGATAGTATAGGAATCTGGGAATTTAAAATATTTATATCAACGATTAGGTACTTGTTAATCTACATTCAATACGGAGACTTTGTAATACACAAAATGTAGAATAAAAATAATATGCATAACGAAAAGTGTGAATTAATATACATACATTGCCAAACTAGTACGAGTATATTATATTACATAAGCAATGCAATGTTTTGGGCGTAACATACCCATCAATTAGGTAGGGGAAAGTGGTTACCCTTCGTACACTTTTTAGATTTTATTTTTTTACTTTATGATTAATTGTCGAATTTATCTAGTTTATGTACCTAAGTGTAACAAATATACTGTAGTTTGTTACAAAAAAGTCTAAAACTATTATGTCAAAGGTTAAAGGGTTATAGCCATTTTTCAACGATAAGATATTTGTACGAACGTACCCCACCTATGGGGTACGTTCGTACAGTAGGTGGGGTACTTTCGTACGCCATGAGGTTGTATTTAAAAAGCCAATTAAAGTCTTAATTTTTTTTAAATTATTATTAAAATATATATTTATCTAAGAACTAACTTAATAATATGTGACTTGACTCATAGTCGATAAATCTTTCTTTAGAAAAATAACAAAAAATAAAATCGTTCATCCCTAGTTTATTTATTGATAATTCTAAGCTTTACAATCAGCCTAAATGAGATGTTTACCATAATTTTGTATGACATCGTTGTACAGTCTTTGACAATTTAAACATAAAGTAGGTAATTATACATTTAGTTGAAGGGAACGCTGGTGGAAGGTTGTGGTTCTAGAGCGACAGTATTTGTTTCCGGATTAGGTAGCACATTTACCGAATTATTTGAAGCATACACGTCAATGGTACACGTCCTGGTGGTTAATGAAATCTAAAGGGGAACATTCGTACGCGTACGAATGTGCCCCCTGTCTGGCTGTCCGAATGCACCCCATGCCTTTGCATAAAATTAAAATACAACTTTATACAAATTCTAATTAGGTTTGAGAAATATTACAATTGAAACTCAAAATAAACAATGTTAACATTAGTCAATCATCACCATTTTGTCAAAAACATAACAATTCTACTTACAATTACGAACTAAAGTTAGGTGAAAAATTTAGTCACCGCGCGCGAAAACGCGTTATGTCTTGTCAGCTGATACACCGTAGTGCGATTGGCGCGACACTCCGCTAGCAATATGTCGGCCAGTATGTCTATACACACAAGCAAAGGCGTTTTTGTGTGCCTTGTAGATTTTCTGTTATACTAATTGTACGAATGTGCCCCGCGTACGAATGGTGACCACTTTCCCATACGTACGTAACAGTCGACTTTAGCCCTAATCAATTGACGTTTTATACTGAGGACATTGGGAGCATATTTACCTCATAATTAAAGGATGCGTTAAGTAGAAGAGTAGGTATTAAGATTTCATAGTTACCGTCCAAATGTTGAGATGGCGTTTTTACAGGAGCAAGGTAAGGTTCATCGTGTATTGTTTCATAATCCTCATTTTGAAGTATTGCACTTGGTGTCACTAACTCTTCTTGGAGCGGCTTATTTGTAACTTGAACTAAAATTTTTGGTGCCACGAAAGGTTTAGGCGCACTTATAACAGGAGATTCGACATCATTTTGTTGTGGTATCGCTTTCAGGGCATTCAAAGCCTGTAATAAAGTTCGTATCGAAGACCCCACATTTTCTTTAGTAATAGGTTTTGGAATAGATCGATTTAATTGCAATGTTTTGATAAGCTCGGCTATATTTATCGTATCACTCGTCTTATATTCTTCTTGATTGTATGTAGGTTGTTCAATAACATAATTATAATAATTTGGATTGTATTGAGAGTTTGGAGCTTCGGATACAGTTTCAACGTGACTATATTGTTTTTGCACACCTAACTCAGCTTCTCGTGGCGCAGAAGTATATAATGGTGTCTTCGTAGTGTATTCTGGGGGTGTGACTATAGGCTTAAAGCCACTCTCAACCACCGGCTGAGCAAGAATTTCTACAGGCCTCTCCTTTTCGTAGTAAGTTTCCGAAACTATTGTTGGCTGTTTCCTCTGTACCGGTTGATAATTGACATTAGCATTGTCATAAAAAAATTGCGGGCGAGTTGGCCTTGGCTTAACATATACATGATCTTTTGGCACAATAACAGAAACAATATAGGGTTTCTTTTCTTCTTGTATCTTCTCAACTTGAGGTGCAACCTTGACTGGAGGTGTTTGTTCATAAGGAACTAACTTATACTTAGGGGCTGAATCTTTTTCCGGAAAATAATAACGGATATTTGGCGACTCTTCGCTTTTGTACAAATTTATATACGGTTTTCTAGTAGTTGGTGCAATATGAATAATTTGATTTTTTGGTACCAATTTTGAACTAAATCTTGTAGAATCGTAGTTATGGCTTACTAAAACATATCCTGGTTGCAGTGGATTAAAATTCGGCGAAACTTTGGATGGATTCTGATGCACCACAGGCACCCCATCTTTATAAAATACTTTTGTAGGATTAGCAGATGCGATATTGAATTGTGTAAGCCGGTTTCCTTGATACCTAGGAATAGTTCTTTGCGGAGGATATAAAATTTTCTTTGGTTGCCGTTGATTATGCAGCTCCATATCCTTTGCTTCGACGATTTCTGCCTTTTCTACTTCGACGGACTTTGAGCTATCAGTAGTTGGTCCCGCAAGATCATTAGCGTAATAAAAAGTCATGTAAGGTATAAGTCTTCTGTATCTTTCATTGATTGTCAGATTTGTTGCGTTAGGTTTAACTTGTCTACTTATTTCGTAGTTAGTCTGAATCGAGTAATCTTCTATTTTAGGTGTTGTAGAAGCAATATTGTTTGGCGCAGGATCCACCATCATACCACCAACCATTTTAAGTTCAGGACTGTTTCCATTTGACGAGATTGTAATTGATGTGACGATCGCAGGAATTGCTGAAAGTAAATAAAAATATTTTAATAACAGGTACCTACTTGCTATGCCAGTTCTTACCACTCAATAAATTTTAATTAGAACTTATTTATTGTATTTGGGTTATTACCAAATATTAAGTGTTTGTCTATGGTCTATGCCTAGTCTCACATGCCATCACAATCTTGGCGGTCGTGGGTTCAAACCCCAGGCACACACCTCTGACTTTTCGAACTTATGTGTGTATTCACAAATTATCGCGTACTTTAACGGCGAAGGAAAACATGATGAGGAAACTTGTACACCTAAAAAGTACTTAGGAATTTGTAAGGTGTGTCGTCCGCCAATTCGGACTAGGCCAGCGTGGTGGACTTAAGCCTAAACCCTTTCAGTTGTAGAGGAAGCCCTGGGTCAGCAGCGGCGCGTATATGGGCTGATGATGATGATTCATAAAAAAAAACAGAACGTTATGATTTAATCCTAAAATAGAATAATGCCATGGAATGTTTATTACAGCATGAAGGTCGTTTTAAATTGTTCCTATTCCCATGAGATATAATATTAACGTCACGAACAAATAATTACCGCAAGGAGGAACAAAGTGAAAGAAACACACCTTAATAAAAAAATAAAGTAAATGAGTGCTAAAATTAATGTTTTTTGTTTAATCATGTCATTAAAACTTTACTACCTTTCGATTCCTGTACTTGAGTGCTTACAGAAATGGCATTAAAAACAAGTACCTAATAGCTATTGTCCACACAAGATTCGTAAAGGTTTTTTTTTTTTCAATATTGAATAATATTTAGTCTGTTCTTAGGAGCTTAAATATGTGACCCAACTTAAGGCAGTTTGATTAAAATATTTTATCCCATATTGTTGAAGAAATAAATTTGGTAATCTATTTCGACCATTATGAATGCATGTGATTGCTACATTAGTTATGTATTCACGATTATATACCATTAATATCATACTTACATACATGTACCATCGTATGTTCATTTGTAACGATCGTTTATAAATTCCAATTCCGTCTCGCTCAATTGTTCATAGTTAATTCGAAGGCATCAATAAATGATACCTTGTGTATAGAACATCTTAAGGATTTCAAATGTTACTCATTGACAAATTGACTGCCTCGTGGTCTCGCGACAAAAGTGACTGCCGTGCGATCTAGAGGTCCTGGGTTCGATTCCCGGGTCGGGCAAAGTGTTATTGGGTGTTTCCATTAGGAAATTCTCAGTAGCAGCACGGAGTCTGGATTTGTGCCCGAAAAACGGCTCGCCCCCTATTACGTGGGACTGGTACACACCTGGCGAAATGTGGGTGCAGAAATGCACCTCTGCCTACCCCTTCGGGGAATACAGGCGTGAGGTTATGTATGTATGTATGTGTCATTGACAAATATGCAATTGATTTCAAACACATAAGATAAGGTAGACGTAAGTTGATATAAATACGTACTGAGTCCAAAGAATGAAACCACCAACACAGCTAATCTAATGAAGCCAAGTATGTTCATGTTAAGTTAGCAAATCAATTGATTACTCATTGCTTCATTAAGCCTAAAGTTCACATGCCTCTTACACGGCGATGTAAATTAATAATTGTTTACCACAATATACTTTGTAGAAACAAAGTAAAAATAATTTTACGTGACTTAAGTTCTTAAGCAGTAGTGGGAAGTCTATGAGTGATTAAAAAAAAATTTTTTTTTTATAAATGAGTACCTAATATTTTATATGGAAGGGAAGGAAGTGTTTATTCACACAAGGCTAACGTCGACCCTTCGCATTCATAGAGTATTCAAGTACACAAAATTGCGATAGTTAACAACTTAAGCACATTAAGTTCCTAATTAAATAAAAAATGCTACCCGACCAACGCATACATCGGGATTGATAGTAGCATAGAAATGACACCAAGTAATGAAATACTGTGGGACTTTTAAGGAACCCTTGCTTGTCTTTAACGTGTAAAAAAGATAATAATTATTAAATAAAATGGGTAGGAGTTGGAAATATTTATTTATCCACTTGCTTCCATAGCAAAGATATGATATAATAGAATAATTTTATAAAAAAATATTTGCTGACCTTAATATTCACTCACGAATCAGAAAAAAGCCTATTGCTAAGTATTAAGACCATGACGGATTGTTGGTTTCAGTTTAATCTAAACAAATGTTAAGCGTTTTAGAAAGGCTGGATCGTACGTGTGTCGAATACTAAAACCTTGGAGAAGTGACTGGCTCTCAAGATCCGCATCCTGGCCGCGTGTAATTAATATTACCAACATAATAGACTAATCGACTTAAATTTCACACCAAAAATATTTGAGATACCTATTCTTAATTAAACTGCTACCAGAGACATTTTATTAGGTCGTATCAAATTTATAATGATAGGTGGAGAAAGGTAATAAGTATGTTATCATGACTCACATGTTATAACATGATATAATAGCATATTCCATACGAAATGAAATTGAATAGTTTTTAAAAATCTTAATCACGTCTGGTGTGACGGTTCGAGTGAATAGAAAGCAGCCTGTGACTTAATTGTGTCGGAAAACGGAAGGGAGATCTAAGCCCTGCAGCGCGTCCGGTAATTTACATCGATGGACGGCAGCCTGTGTTTAATTTCACTAATCAGAGTGTTCTTGACTTTACCAAAGTAATACCTAATTTTGTTCGTGACCTATCTATGTCACTAATATTTATTATAAAAAGGAATGATGTGATTTTTTGTATATCTGGAAAGAATAAGTACGAAAACTACTAAACCGATTTGAATGTTTTTTGGCATATGACATAGATGGGACCGTGTTTATTAACCGCATAGCCTACTTTTTATACCGCTAAAATGTAGTGTTCCCGGAGAATGAGCATAAAATTTTAAATTACGCCCGTGCAGAGCTGGTCTTGAATAAAAGAAGGTAGGTACCTACGCAACCACCACTTGCAGATCCCCAGTCTCTAAAAGACAGCTCAATGTTAAAACTCAACTAATCTGCTGTCAAATGTCTTACAGTACCTACTACTTGTATAAAACCGCAAGCACTTCTTAAATTATGTTCCAAACTAATCTGCTGTCAAATGTTATATTACAGTGTAATAAAACCGCAGGCACTTCTCTTATGTGGTCTTAAAATAAAATTGACTTGTTTCTTAAATCCAAAACGATTGAGCAAGTCAAATATCAAGATTTCATATCAGATTAGTTAAATTAACGTTTATTTTCGACCAGAGGGTCAATATTGCGATGTGTGTAGCCTCTTTGGGGCAATAAGACGATTTTTGGAGCCGGAGGCGAACCAAGATTCTATGTACATTCCGGTCCCGGGTCAATCCATAGCTCTGGCTTCAGGGTATTCCGGGGCCGCCTCGCTGAATGCGCTGATGGTGGCCATCGCGGGGTTTTTAGTCGGTATTACGGCGCAATTATTCTTGGTAGGGACCCGGCCCAGCGGCCGCCCGCAACAACTACGGGCGGTAACATCTATGCTGGGTCGGAAGGCGCCGGTGAGCCCGACACACCCTCGCCCCTCCGGGGGTGGGATGTTCCGTAAATGGATTTTCCCCGCAGAAAAAAAAAAAGGATGAACAGCGGCACGCATAGTATTGACGCCGAGCAATGAAGCTCAGCGAATCTAAGGAGACCTAAATTTGTCATAATACTGCAACGAAGTTAATCAGAAAGTCAAATAAAGGAGGAAAACAAAGAGTTGAACACTAATGTAAAGCTATAGCTATAGCTAAGAATAAGTCAACAAGGCAGGAAATTATAAATCATGATAGAAATACAACCACACGCTACAGTCTTAACTCTATATGTCTAGGCCAATATTAATCGAGTATAACCACTGTAGGTATTCACGTACGGAAGAAAGGTTTAGTGAGTCACTATGAACAGGATATTATTTCGCAAAACAATAAATCTTTATCACTTATAACGACCTCGAAACCCGATACTGATCTACATGATTGATTAAATTAAAATGTGACTGACAACACTAAATCGCCAATTTCGGGTCCTACTCTTGTTAACGTAGACACGACCTTCCTTTCATATGCTAATATTTTGAATAAATTCACCAAATATCTTTATTATAATTTACCTGTAAACTATCAAATTAAATGTCGAAGCATTTGAATATTGCAATAAGCAGACTCGATTGCAACAACGATTTATGTCTTGTTTTTGTACCTTTTGGACGCAATTTCTAATTATCGCTTTAATTCTCAAACAGATGTTGTTTCTGGTAGCATAAGCTTACCTAATAGTTAGTAGCGGTACTTCCATAGAAGCCCAAAAGCGTTACACGTTAATTGAGTAATGTCTAGTTTATAATTGTTTATTGTGGGGTCAGGATATTCTCATTTATATGTCAAAATGCTTTTGCTAAATAAAAGTTTAAAGCTTAAAGAGTATTATTCGGAAATTTATTAGGCAAGCTGGGCTTTTAGGCTTCTATGGAAGTACCGCCACTGCTAATAGTGATTCATAAGCGCGATTCAATTATAATCGTACAATATGTACAGAATAATATCATGGTAAAATTATAAGCTCCATTCGTAGCAACGGAAATATTTATGCAGTAAGTCAACTAGTCACCCGATTTATAAATACATATTTATTATTTTGTATTCGTTGTATAATACGTATGACGATTTTTTTTATTACAATTAATTAAAAAAAATAAAGTGACAAAGTCACACTGCTAACAATTTGTACAACAGAATAAAATTGTCGTACGTATTCAGCGTGCCAAGTACTAATACTATTATGCAGAGAGTAGGCACTTTGCTAACTGTTGGTACAATGGAATTAAGCTTTTTAAAAAAAATCATTTTAAGAATTCTCCTTTCAGAAATTTGCTAAATTTAGCTCAATTTAATAGATCCTAATAAAAATATAATATGCCTAGCTGATATTGAGGTTTCTAACAAAAAAATACAAAAAAATATTCCAGTTAATTAATCATAACGAGACTGATTCATAGTGTACATAAAACAATTATATTCATTCTAGGTCAAGTGAGTCCGCAGGGTTAGCGTTAAGCCACCGAACTGAGTGCAATTTTTGTCTTGTGAATGGCGGAATTGCGTAGAATATGTGAGCTGCTGGTGTCAGTCAAGGTTAAAATAATCATTAAAATATATTTTCAATATCTATTGTTTGTGTATTTATAAAAGCTAGACTAGAGCATTAATATAAAATTATATTAATTATTGGTGCGGAACTTTATTGTGCTCTAATAATATAATATACCTATTACTTAGAATAAATCATGCATAGATTAGATATTAGATAAAAAATAGATTCCTATTCACCTACATCGTGTATCAACCTAGTAAATGTTGAAATCATGCAGATTTTTCCGTCATCACTAAGGTCACTACAAAGGGCATTCTCAATTCAAATACTTTCAATGTCACAACTATTCAATGTAAAGTGTAATACTGTGGTAACCCTTGATTTTTGCTGCTCTTTAGTTTTTATCAATTTGACATATTACGTGCAAAATGTATGTATAAGGGGCTGCTTATTGTTATGAAACCAAAAACCGTATTTGGTTGGGTGTAATATCCACATACCCCTTTGGGGATACAGCCGTGATGTATGTACAAATCAGTGATATAATTAATATAAAGCACCTTACCTTATATAGTTTTCATATTTTTATTCGTCTACAATGCAATATGATGAGGTTAATATATAGCTGTTCACATTTCATGAACCCTTATTTTGAAGTAGATTTTTTTGTAAACGAAACTATTTTTTATATTCTTTTTATATAGGTCAAATGGGGCAATAACATTATCAGTGACAAGCATCCAAACCCTCAGTCACGCTGCATGAGTGTGAACATACCAATCGTGCACCACATACACTTCTCGAAGATCAAACTTGTAAAAATGCGTAATGAAACTAAACTCTTGAAATTACTCGTATATATGCATTGTGTAATAACCTATAAAAGTAGATAAATATGGTTACAAATGTAAGTTGAGGCTAAATGACTATGCTAAAGAGACTCAGATGATTATGATAAAGAGATAATATTTCAGTCATAGTGTGGAACTGGTACCTAAATGATAATAATATTTTTAAATATTTGCTACATGTTACATATCCCTAATTATCTATATCGGATTACATAAGGTGAATGTGCACAACGTATCCGTTGTTGCACTGTAGATATCAAATTAAAACTACCTTTTATTATTGCCTGACTGCCTCGCGGTCTCGCGGTACAAGTATATGCCGTGCGATCTAGAGGTCCTGGGTTCGACTCCCGGGTCGGGCAAAGTGTTACTGAGTTTTTCCATTAGGAAATTCTCAGTAGCAGCACGGAGTCTGGAAATGTGCCCGAAAAACGGCAATAGGCTCGCCCCCTATTACGTGGGACTGATAGGTACATACATGGCGAAATGTGGGTACAGAAGTGCCCCTCTGCTTACCCCTTCATGGAATACAAGCGTGAGTTTATGTATGTATGTATGTTTTATTATTGCAACCCTTAAGCAAAATAACGTCTTGTGTAAAATTATTTATACAAATATTAATTTCTCTTCAAAACATAAAAATATTTGTTTGTGAAAAACAAAATGTTGTTCAATGCAATTTTCTTACATGTTCATCCAATTGTATGAATGAAACTCTCATTTGTATTGTAAAATATTGCTATTGTATAGCAAAGATGAGACGTAACGAATCATCGATCTTGCAACTTCCTGCTATATTGACATGTATTGGACGTAATAAGGATTGATCTGTTCATATCAAGAGTATTTTGTCATTTGGTTTCATAGGTGTAGGTATTGTATTGCAATATACTCAGATAAGTACCTGCCTACATCATACATGTAATTGCGGAAGTCTACCTTGAAAATCTTTTACCGCCATTGACAATATCATAACAAAAAAATCTTATTTATAGGTATCGTTTACTTGTACCATACACTATATGACAATACGGGAGATTGACATTTTCTTAAAAACTGCAAGGGCCGTTGGTCAGCAACTTCATCAACTTTGTCGGACCGCCTGTCTGTCTTATAAAGAATACAATTTAGTTTTACGTTTATAAAAAAATATTCTGTAAGGTTAAATAAAAAAAAAAACAAGTCTTACTACGTCATGTGTGCCAGGCTTTATCAATCTGGCATAACTATTTCCATTGACGAGAAATAATGGTAAGTTGCTAACAATCATTTAAAACAGTGTTTTTGTTGTCCCATTAAGTTATCTACATTAAGTGAAATATTATATAACAAGGTCTTCTTGTCTACTCATTCATCCCGTGAAAAGAATTACCATGCACGCATGCAATTTGAAGAAAAAATAGGGGTTCATTAAGTATTGGTAATAGTGAAATTATGGGACTTCTTCAAAGGTTTCCAGCGAAACCTGTTGAAAGCGGGCCACATCCAGCGACCTTTGTTTGGCCATCTGTCCACCGAATTTGTGAACGCTTGCACAATGAGGAATTTTCGGTTTCATCATCAGCCCAAATACGTCCCACTGCTGGGCACGGGCCTCCTCTACAACTGGGAGGGTTTAGGCCTTAGTCCACCACGCTGGCCTAGTGCGGGTTGGCGGACTACACACCTAAGAAATTCCTAAGAACTTTTAGGTGTGCATGTTTTATCACAATGTTTTCCTTCACCGTTAAAGCAAGTGATAATTCATTGTGAATACACACATAACTTCGAAAAGTCATAGGTGTGTGCCTGGGGTTTGAACCTGCGACCGCCGAAATTCTCGACCGCGCGCCTAAACCTCGAGGCTATCACTGCATTCCGATTTTCGGTTTACTTTTTATAAATTACATTAATCTTCCGAGTTTGGAAATAAACAGCTAGACACATTAAACTGTGGGAAATAAAATAAATATTTGTACACATGATATATCGTTGCAATAAAGATTTTAACGGCTTGGCGGCAATTTCTCTCATATACCTACCTACTTATGATTTCCTCATGAGCCCGTTTGTTTCCTTCCTCAACTCAACGCCAGCACGGCTTAAATAGATGAGCTAAAGTGTCATAATGGCTTGGCACTGGGATTAATTGTGCACTGGTAAAGTGAAATTTGAATGCGTTAAATATGCAGGTTACAGTAGCGATCACTTATGAATTAATTTGGCGATTTGTCTAAGAAAGATTTTAAATACTATGCGCGGAAATACATCCAAACCGGAAACTAGATGATATTTAAACGTGATATAATTTTTTTAACAGGACCGACATTCGCTTTCTCACGGGGAGTTTCGCCACTTATGCAATCAATAAGTGACGAACGAACGTTTAACATGTGTTTTAGTGACCATGCATTGGGTTGATGCTACAAAATAAAAAAATACTTTTGATAAAAAATATATTCAAATCTTCTTTGAACTACTTAATCCATGAAACTCCAAATTTATGGCAAAATAAATAAATATACCCAACAGTCACATATGTACATAGTTCTGACCCCACACTAGGATACAAGTCCTATGTCGTGGGTATCAGATACTACGGGAGACTTTTCAGTCTTACAAACACCCAGACAAATGTTTGTGGATCATACAAACATGTGCCTTGGTGCGGGGATCGATCGTTCGATCTCTCGTTTCGCAAGCTGGTACCTAGCCAACAGCACCACGGGGCTATCCCCCCATGAAAAGTCATGATCTTTTTTGATACCTTTACTTATACCTACGCCTTACTCGTACTTATAGACGATAATTAATTTAACTATTACTTAAACATACTCGTTTTCTCTAGCAACCTAAGTCAATCAATAGAGCAATACAAAGCATGCTTAAGTATTAGTTAACTAATGTAAACGTTTATAAGTCCGTTCATACATATATTTTTTTCCTTTACTGTTAACAAAGTGTAAGGCTTAAGTTAAATAGCATCTAGAAAACCATTGACGTTGATACTATTTTAACTGCCTTAAGGTACCTTCTCATATAGAAAGAGGATGTATCTATAGGTACTTAAATAACCCTTACTGACTTCTTGACATGCAAATTGTAGCAAGTTTTATTGTTCTCGTGTCATATTCGTTACCATAATATCAGTTTGCTGCCGAGAAAGTGTTATTAAAGTGAAAGCGAAACTCGACCACAAACAACGGGACTGTCGCCAAAAGTTATTACATAAATCGAGTCTTGTTTACCGATTAGGTGAGATTGGTCGTGAGGTGACCGCAAACGAATGGTTAGTTGACGAGATCACTGTGACCGCATGGAGCAGTTAAGTCAAGGCCAGTAATACGAACTAGTTACTAAAATGTAATTATTTTTAAGTGAGCTGTAGGCACTTCAATTTGAAACGTTCCATTTTGACGAGGTTACTGGAATATTGTTTTTTATTGAAAATTGTATATGTACCTTCAATTGGATTTTGCTTGTGTTAAACTAAGATACCTGAGGATATTAGAAAACTAACAATATAAAAAGTTGTTCTAATTACTTAATTATCATTAGCAGCGCGGAATCTCGAAATGTGCACGAAAAACAGCGTTATGCTCGTGCCTATAAAATCAATTAGAGACATCGCACGCTTTTAAGCCAGTCTGATAAACGCACAAGTTTTCTTCTTGTTATGATTATTTTTTAAAAAAACTTACCTAGAAGAAGTTCTAGGATAAAGGCGCGAGTGAGTGTAAGTAGTCATCATTTGTCTTTCCTAACATTTTAGAAATCGAGTGGCTACTACAACATTGTACATGTCAGTTTTGTATTTGGTTTGTTTCTTTACGTGCAAAATAGACCTCTCACCGGTGAACTGAATACGATTCGAATACAATGCATCCGTTTCTTTATTTACGTTTATTTGTATTCAGAAACCATAAAAACGATCTCTAACGTTGTGGAAACGAGCGAAAAAAAGTTATAGACTCTACTGACTATTTATCAAAGATTTCAAACTCCGATAGAACTTTTAAGCCACTTATAAAAGGATTTTCTTGCGCGAGTATTAAGGGTACGATCGAGAGAGCATCACTGTCATATATACTTCTTATCGATAAATATAAATGTCTCGCTTCTTCGTTAATAAAAATTACTTAACTTTATGTAACAAAGGCGCCTCGGGGCGTCGCGGCAGAAGTTCTCGTATGTAAGTATGTATCATGCAGTATAGAGATCCTGGGCAAAGCGTTATTGGTTTTTCCCATTAGTACATTCTCAGTAGCAGCACGGAGTCAGGAATTGTGCGCGAAAAGGGCAATTGACTCACCCTGTTATTAGTAGGACGAAAACTGATTATCTGAATTTGGATTCAGAAATGTGCCTGTGTCTACCCTTTTGGAGAATTAAGAAGCGTGAGTGCGAATTTATGCATGTAACTTTGTAAGTAACAAAGGTTACACTACTGACATAAAATAAATAAGAAGTGTTAAAACGGTGCTCTAAATGTAATATTGTTATACAACATATAGGAAGCTATTAAATGCTTTCAAACTGTTACCATTTCGCAACTAAAAGTAGATGACAGTTTCATATTATGAGCAATAAGGGAATAAAAAAAAACAAGCTACTACATATGAATCAATTTAATGTAGATACTTAAGCAGTTTACTATGATGATTTTAGCGATTTGTCAAAATAGTTATAGTCAATTTAAAACAGCTTTACAGACGAAAACTTTATTATGTAAAGACAAGATTAAGAAAGATAAAAATAAAAATAAATATTAATCATGTACCACTTTTCACAAAATCTCATGTATTAGTAGGCATTAGACATTGCTATTTCGGGCACGTAGGTATGTATACACTATACATGTATAGGCTCCGTGGTACTACTGAGAACTTCTTATCTAATGGCAATTTGTCAATCCCCGGAGCCGAAATGGGGAAGTTTCGAATAGGTATGTACAAGCTGCAGTCTAAAACCGCAGGAAGCGAGCCAGACTTATAGATTAATTTAAAATGTACATTTCAGCATATGTTGCAATTAACACAGCACGATGTTTTGTGTAATTGTAACAGTTATTAGCAAAATCATTTGCACGTCTCTACATATATGTACGTCTTCATTAATAATTACTTAATTTAATTCGTATCACAGTCTTTAAAAACTATTTGTTACGCGAAAAATTTTGAAACACATTACATAGTAGGTAAGTAAGTGGGTCAAGATCACAATGTCTTCTTTGCTCGTTCCCTTACAATTAATATTGAAACAAAGGTAAAATGCGTGTATTAATAAAATTGGTTCACTCCATTCTGATTTATTAAACGCAATGCGTTAATATAGTGTTTAGAATGTTAGTAATTGATAGATACGAATGGTATAATTGCATATTTCATCAACGTGTTCCATTCATGCCATTGTTCTTTCTTTTCAGAACGTGTACGAATAGCCCACGCATCCTATGATTACCAATATGCTTATTAATTGTACTCTCTTGCTTGAGTGTTAGGATTTTCTGTGTAGTTCCAGAATAGAGCTTACCCTATGGGGTTTGTTATAAATGAACTATTTGATATATTGCTATGAACGGCTCCATTTCTTTATTTATTAAAAATAACTGTTAAAATGCTTTTCAAACGAAATCTATTCCACATTAAGGATAAAAATAAATACTGCAAGTAAAATGACTCTGTAAATACAATTTTTTTCCCCGACCTTTACCATCTATTTTAAAAGCCAGTAACGCACTTACGATTATACGAGTATGTATCTATGATGAATCATGGATGTACATGGGCGACAATCATTGCCTATCATTATCATATTACCCTATTAATCAGTCGTTTACTCTTTTATCCAATCTATGGTAAAAAAAAACATGCAAAACCTTTTAAGACCCTTTTCATTTGGAAATACCTACGTTGCTATAAATAAGATGCGAATCAACGAAATGCGACATTTATATTATTTGCACGTAATAAATTTCCAAGTGTTCTTCATGTTGGAATCCGGACAACGAAATGTTTAATGATTTTGTTTTCGTAACAGAGCCGTTCACCGGCCCTTTGGTTTGTATATTTCACGCCATGATTCAGAACAGATACCACTCTGAGAGAGTGGTTGACTGTCACCAAGCCTCTTGGAAGTCTCTGATGCAATTATCCAAAGGCAGTAAAGTGGGTCAACAGAATTCACAGCTGCGCTTTAATTTCATTTATATTTGTGAACTAGATTTATGGAGCTATAACCAATTCAGACATTATTGACTAGGTATATTCTACATTTATTATAATAGCACCTACATATACATACATATGTATATTTATACGTATGCGTACCTACTCTCACGCCTGGGCATATTTCTTGACTCCGCGTTATTTTTGAGAATAATAATAATAATAATATAATAATAATAAAATTTATTTATTTATCTTTTTTGAGATCATAACAGTGTGGTACAGCCGGTACTTATAATAGGGAAACCCTGTGCTATAAGAACCAGCAGCCTTCCCAGGATCACAGTTACATTATTGTTGGCTTAATTCTAAATTACAATTCTTAAAGCTATATAATACTTAATTTATCTTAGGTACTAATAACAATATTGAAACTATATAGTTATACTTATATCTTTAAATTATTTAATAACAAAACCAAATGAAACAAAAGTAAAACAAAACGAAATAATACATTTTTAATAATAGTCTTTTTGATGCAATGGTGATGAGTTGTGAGATAAATTTAATAAAGTTATAGAATAAATACATATATATATGTGTATAATGTATATGTATATATAAGCCTATGTAATATATTATATATTATTTTATAGGATGGAGTAGATTTTCTGTTTCATCATAATTCAGACTGAGAAGATATTGTTAAACATTTTTTTACATTGGAACTTAGATAGTGTGTTGTTAATTATTTTGTCCTTATATAATTTGTTGTATATGAATGTCCCGAGGAAATAATAAAATTTACCACAGAAAGAAGTTTTACAAAAGTAAGGTCTTGTTATCCTAGGATTTCGTGCAGATCTATTTGATGAACCTGTTGATATGCAGTTGTAATAATGTTCTCGGTATTGTCGAAGGAAAATTTCTAGGATAAACAATTGACGCACTGTTAGCACTTCACAGTATTGATACAGTTCCTTTGTAGGGTACCGAAGTGGCATGAAAGTGCTTACTTTTAGGACTGCTCTTTGCGCCCGCTCAAGCTTAATTAATATATATTTGGAAGCTCCACCCCATGAAGAAATGCAATAATTTAATAGAGACTGGCATAGCGCATAATAAACTGTTTTCAAAACAAGTGGGTCAGCTATATGTCTTAAGTATTTGAAAATATATATGAGTTTACGAATTCTGTTTGTTAGTAGATTAATATGGGGAACGAAGTTGAGTTTGTTATCGAGCATTACTCCTAGGTACTTGATAGTTTGGACATTGGTTAGTTTTGAGCAGCCACATTGTCGTCTATTATTATTCATATGTTTATGTGCAATTATATAAAAATCTTCAAGTTCTATTGATGTACGATTGGTCATACTGAAAGTCATAGTTTTTGTTTTTTCAACATTGATTGATAATGAATTAGTATAGAGCCATTTATTTACTTTATCAAAACCCTCTTGCGCTATGTAAAATAATGTAATAGACACTAACAACAAAATCAAAAAACTTCTTGGCCCGGAAATTGAACCCGAAATTTAAGAGACTATTATTATGTTAGCAGTTATGATAATTAGCGTGGTGGATCTATTTCAATAGTAGAGAAGGCCCTTGCCCAACGGTCGGTGCTGGTAAATAGAGCCATCATATTCGCAGTTTAAACGAAACGCGTAGTATATTTGGTTGATTCGATAGTTTAGTCCACTACCTAGCAGAAAGCTGATGTAAGTATCAGCTTTCACGTCCCGTTTGAATGCCTCTCTTTTTTATTAATTCTTAATATTAAAAGACCGTCAGTACACGTACGATAAGTATTCTGATTTTTTATGGCCAGTTGTAATTACTTATCATTAGCTGATATATAGAAAATGTGCATTTGTTTGTGCAATACACAATTTAAATCCCACGTGGATCGAATTCACGACCTTTTGTTTTAAAATTGACGATCGACAAATGAAACCTCGAAGGCCGTTAAATGGGTCGAATAAACATATATTGGTTGAAGTGTTAGTTATTTTAAAATTTATTTCATTGCATAATACGGCTATTTTTTAATCAAACAAATTTTGAGATTAATATTGACCACAATTATATAAGAAAAAAACATCATATTCCCTACTTAGATCTTCGCCAACGTGCAGTGAGCCAGCTTAGTGAACTAAGGCCTAACCCGTCTCAATTGTAGAGGTGGCCCGTGACTAGCAGTGAGTCGTACATATATGTTCTCATATAGAATATTTAAACTAAGCGCTCAACACTTATGTTATTTTTTTACAATTAGTTCTATGTGCGATCATGCAACTAATTTTCTTAGCAAAATACACAATCTCTACCATTAGTGTTATACCGGCTATATAAAAGAAAAGAGTCTTCTAGACATTGTAAATAAAAATCATTTAAATTTTAGCTCATGTGGTACATAAAACGTTTGCATAACGCTTAATTGGCCATAAAAGAAAGTTGATGAATATATTGCAAAGCAATAGCACCAATACGCAAGTGATTAAATTAGTGATTGCACACGTTCTAACTGTAACGATAGTCCATTCATCATCCGATACTTAATAAGGACGCATTAGAATGTTCATTAAATGCAAACTGTTTTTATTGAAAACATTTTGCAACAATTTCTCGTTCTCATATTTTAAATTTACAGGGCAGCGTGATAATTTTATATTACAAACGTTACAAGAAACTGGTTTTCTGGCCTGTACCAAATAGGATTTATATTGATAGTGGTCTACGCGCATAAATCTTTAGGAAATCCTTCATTACATAAAAACATAACGTCTTAGCACAGGACGTTAAAAAAACGTAGGTACTAACTAGCGCCAATATCCTGCCTGATGCCTTACTTCTATAGGTTTTAATTATTCAATTTCCACAAAGAAAATCGAATATCAACCAATATACCAACATTTTATTACGTATAAGTTTAACACAAAATCTATTCATTAAGAAATCAGTTGAGACAGTATTGCATATTATATGCCTACTCATAATCAAGAGGTTCTTATATAACATCATGGTATTCTCATTTCACAACTTCCAATAACCAAAGTCATCATAAACGGATGATTTTAAAAATGAACGATGATATCACAAATCTTCCAAAAGTTTAGCCGATGCAGTAACATATTTCTATGCAGAATATTAATAGCAATAATTATGGCAATTATATTAGTTACATTAAACTACAAACACGCAAGATTGTGTGTGTGTGTGTGTGTGTGTGATTCAGTGAAAGATAATGGTGATGATTTCTCGCCAATTGAAACTCCATTATAACCACACCATACTTAATATTTTGTCATATAAATAAGACTAAACTTTTGTAACACTTACAATGTGCGAACATTATTACGACACATGACGATTTCTATCGTATCAAATATGAACAATACAACACTTCCGGTAATATTGTTGTGCGTTGACACTTGACGTTGACCGTACATTGCGCTTGAACGATGTGTCAACAACGGATGCGGTATGTAAACAGAATGCATGTCGAGGCAGTTTGCAAACATTGCACTAATTAAGCAACTTAATTGCATTGTAACAATTTGATGCGTGTTGGAGCGCCGCACACCGCACCGCGCCTCTACAGTTCAAGGCAATGTTTGTTTACGTAACAATTGTAACTAAGCACTCGTTTTTCATTACTCCCTTAATTAGACACTTAGAAAAAGCAGTCATATGATTAATAATCAAAAACATATTTTACAATACTATAAATTACAATACGATAAAATATTTTTCACGCCTTTCCTCCTACCTCAAACGTGTTTGAATGAAACTGTTATATTTTGTAACTTTTAAGGTTAACCAGTGCGTACGTAATATGCACAAACTATGTGGAAGTCACCTACATAAATATATGTAATATTTATGACCACCGGCCTTATTCCAAGAAGACTGTTGCCGATGGATTAGCTCCCATTGGCTCATTTATCTCAGTTCATTTGATAATCGTTTCCGCGTTGCTTGATTCGTTTGGAAACTGTTTTTCGTTGTTGAACACATTATAATGCAAAGGCATGCTGTTAGCTATGGACCAACCGCTTTCACTATTTTATGAGGCGTCAATATGCGCGACCTTCCTCACCTCCGCAGTGACCATTGACGTCATAAGTTAAACTTAAGAAAAATTACCGTTTTCAATATACGTAGGTACTTGCTTCACATTTTCTGTTTGCTTACCTGTTCTTAGTTGGCTACACGTTATTTGCATATTTAAGCGTAAAGGTCTCTTTAACCGACAAACTTTGTTTGGATTTTGTATCAAAAAATTATTTTCTAAAAATAGAATTGCATTAATCTTTGGAAGACGTTTAAAAGTGTGTTGATCGTTGTTATTGTAATGACATACTGATCATGATGATGATAATGATGAAGATATAGACTTACTAGCGATAGCACGTAACAAGGTCATTTAAAATGTACATAAATCATTGACCTCTCATCTCCCTAACTCCTCTCAGTAGTAGAGGAGTCCCGTGCACAGCAGTGGTATGTATATCGGCTAATGATGATATTATCATCGTATTCTGTGCTCTTTAGTCATCAGTTTTAAGAAAAGTGAAATTTTGACAATGCTTATAAAATATACGCACACTTAAAAAAGACCATTACACCAACCACCCAGATGGGACTTCACACGCTGGTTCTGCTATTGCTATAAAAGAAAATATTAAACATCATGTTCTTCCACATTTCAAGCAGACCTACCTGCAGGCAACTGTGGTGGCAATCGAAAACTGGCAAGGGCCACTAAACGTTGCCGCTGTTTATTGTCCTCCAAGGCACAAAATTGATGAAGAGATGTACAACTGCTTCTTCCACACTCTTGGTAATAGGTTCATCACTGGGGGGGACTGGAATGCCAAAAATACCTTCTGGGGCTCTAGGTTAACTACAACTAGAGGTAGAGAGCTAAGGAAAAGCGCAGACAAGAATTTACTGGACACACTGACAACGAGACAACCAACTTTCTGGCCTTCCGACCATAACAAGACACCCGACCTTATTGACTTTTTCATCACAAAGGGAGTGACAGGGCTCTACGCAAAAGTAGAATCTAGCCTTGATGGCTCCTCTGACCATACACCGATCATATGCACAATAAGCACGACTATCATATGCCAAGAACGTCGTGAAACTCTCTACACAAAAAAAACTGATTGGGGGGCATTTCAAGATTATATTCAAAGTTATGCTAACTTACGTATACCTCTTAAATCCGAGGAAGATATAGAAAACGCTGCTTGGTATACCACCAACTTATTGCAAACAGCTGCATGGATGTCAACTCCTTACAGTGAATACCAACCACAAATAACAGACTACACACTTATAATACGCAAAAAAATAGCGGAGAAAAGAAAACTGAGGCGTCAATGGCAAACAGGTAGGAACGCGCATGACAAAAGAGCTTTGAACAAAGCACAAAAAGAACTTAAGCAAATGATTAAAGACCATGAAAACGCTACTTTGCATGACAAACTAAAATCATTATCACCATACAAAGCGGACGATTACTCTCTCTGGAAAATGACAAAATCTCTGAAAAGACCAAAGGAACACATAGCTCCATTAAAATCACCTAATGGTATCTGGACAAGAAAACCAGAGGAAAAAGCGGAGTTATTTGCCAAATTTTTAGTAAATGTGTTCAAACCAAATGAACCCGATCCGACATCAGAAGAAGAAATTAACAACGTTCTTAATGTTGAACAGCAGATCTCCTTACCTTTAAGACTATGCACACCAGCAGAGGTTAGTAAAACAATTAAAAATCTTAAAAATAAAAAAGCACCGGGATTTGATTTGATAACGTCAGAAATTCTTAAACGTCTGCCAAGAAAAGGAATTGTCTTACTAACTGTTCTCTTCAATGCAATATTTAAATTACACTATTTTCCACTAATATGGAAAGTGTCAATAATAAACATGGTAGCAAAACCAGGAAAACCTCCAACAGAAGTTAGTTCCTATAGACCCATAAGCCTTCTGCCCCTTCTATCAAAATTATTTGAAAAACTACTTCTGCAGCGCATACTACCTGTCTTAGAAGAACAAAAAACAATCCCAGACCACCAATTTGGCTTTCGAGCACATCATGGAACAACAGAACAAATTCACAGAGTAGTACACACTATCCGGCAATCATTGGAGAAGAAAGAGTATTGCTCAGCTGTATTCCTTGATGTCCAGCAAGCATTTGACAGAGTATGGCATAAGGGTCTTTTATGTAAAATGAAATCTTGTTTACCACATTCCGCATACTTGCTTTTGAAATCCTATCTTAGCAACCGCAGTTTCCAGGTCAAATACAGCGATGCCTTTTCTTCCTTTTATCAAATTGAAGCTGGTGTACCACAAGGCTCTGTCTTGGGTCCTATTCTCTACACAATCTATACTGCTGACCTCCCAACATCTGAGACAGTAGTCACTGCAACCTATGCTGACGACACAGCCATTCTGTCATGTGATAAGAACCCTATTGCGGCATCATCAAAACTACAACAACACCTAGAAAAAATTGAACACTGGCTTAAGAAATGGAGGATAAAAGTTAGTCCCACGAAATCAATCCACATTATATTTACACTGAGGAAAGATTCCTGTCCACCTGTAAAATTAGGCAATACCATATTGCCTCAGCAAGATACAGTCAAATACCTCGGAATGCACTTAGATAAAAGACTCACTTGGCGTGAACACATAAAAACCAAAAGAGACCAGGCGAATAGAAAATTTGCAGATTTATATTGGCTCATTGGCAGACAGTCTATACTTAGTTTAGAAAATAAAGTCCTCATATACAAATGCATACTAAAACCATTATGGACATACGGCATAGAGCTCTGGGGATCAGCGAGCCACTCAAACATAGAAATACTACAACGCTTTCAGAATAAAGCATTGAAGATAATAAGTGGTGCACCCTGGTTTATAAAGAATATTGAAGTTCACGAATATTTACAAATGTCCCTCATTAAAGAAAACGTAGAAAGATCTTGCAGGTTATACAAACTAAGGCTCGAGAGACACAAAAACTATCTCGCAGCCAAATTACTAGACACCAAAGACTCCACATTTCGACTTAGACGAAAAAGACTGGCTTCAATTTAGCTGACCCTCAATGGAATATTCCTATTGAGATTGAGATTGAGATGACGCACCAATGGGTGCCAAACTCAGAACCGCTACTTATTATTGCTACAGATCTGATTATAGCCGATGGCTGATTGCAGATAGATAAATGAATTATAGAAAAAAAAAAAAAAAAAAAAAAAAAAAAAAAAGACAGTTATTATAGTGTTACATTCCGAACTCTACGTATTATAGGTACATGTATTCGTTTCATGGATCGTTCATGCAATTTTTCACATCAAAAAAGGAATTCGAAACTTTTAATATCAGAAACTGTTATTGTTTTGCATGCCGATTTTACTTCCGTGTTTCACCTATTTGGTGCGAAATCAACGGTTTAAAAATGTGTTCCGACAGCAACCGGTCCGTTACGTGGCGCGTCCAATTTTTGCGGATTACGGCTATATATACGATGAGACTCAACCTAGACACGCACTTCGGAAGTAGGTAACAATCACATGAGCATTCTACCGTTTCTTTATTCAACAGATATTATTAATAAGACTGTAAAAAAAATTATATAAAGAGGTGTATCGACGAACTCGAGTGCGGCTAGGGCAGAGTAACGCATACCACATAGAACATGCATAGGTATAAAAAAACACAATTTTTATTCTACTCGAAAAACTTTCGTTATCGATTCATAGCAACAAAAGCTGCATTAAAAATTGATATTTTATTAATTGGCATTGTTTGAAAGGACAAATCCTGACTATTTGCCTTCGACTTTAAATAGACACATTTGAAGTCATTACTACGACCTACTTTAATGCAAAACGTGATAGGTGACAGATACTATCGCAATATCTGATATTAGTCGTGTTTGTATTGTATACCTAAGCTTAAATTCAGTAAAGTACTGAAAATAATACATTGGGAGGACAGATCATTCATGATTTAGAATGTCATACCAAATGATACAAATGTATACTGGTGGTTCTAAAATTGAGGTTCTTAATCCAAATTTTCAAATATTAAATATTTTACCTATAGAAAATATTTTTTTGAATATTAGTGGTGTGTGATTGGGCATTAATCTGCGACCTCCGTCTATGCAGTTCAAAACCTATTTAGTCGCTACATAGTCTTGTTTTAATCGAATATAAAGGACAACAAATTATTTATTCTCCAGCAAAACAGCCTAGAACAAGAATAATTTAATATATTTGAATAAGGTTTTCAAAGACCTAATTACGCAACATGGCTTGCTGATACATTGTCTATTTAACATACTAACTGTTAACGCAATCATTGAGTACGATACATTCGGAACGCATTTAGAAACCAGAAAGTCAGGCTTTATTGAAGCAAGATTATCGTGGAGACCTACAATCATTTATAAGATAATAGGTGAGACTAATTGTGACTCACGCCGGTGACTATGTTTGGTTTTTGTGTCAATGATTGGGCTCCAGGCAAAAGTTTAGATTTATCGCCAATAATATAGAAAATAACAGAAATAATTATTCTATTGTTGTATAAACATAACAACTTAATACTGCATCTACAATTGGTAATTATACTTGTTACTAAAGTAATAAATAATAATTAACTGTAATAAGCAACTAGCATACAGGAATTGGGCATCAAGATACACAAATCCGCACGGTAGAAAGCAGATCTATGAAAGAAGAAGGCTTAATGATTTGTGGCCGTTTTTGCTGGACAATAAAAAATGCAGCGTCTGTTTGTAGAGAGTTGTTTTTCCACTTATTACATGCATAGGTAATTATTCTGATGACGTAGAATTGCGTTACAGTTGCATTATCATTACGTCATTGCGCGTGCATCGCTGGGCTAAAATAGGTGCCGCTAACCAGCTATGAACTAACTTTTGTCTCGACTGCGTAAAATGCGAAATTAAAAAGTAAATATCATTCGAAGATAAAACCTTGATAGAATTTCGTAGGGATGCACCTATTTCAAAGTTTTTCTGAACGTTAAGCGTATTCTGCTTACAAGTCTGCGAAGACAGCATTTCTGGTGCCGTTGTTACAGACCTGACCTAATTGAGACGAAAGAACGCGGGTTCAATCCTTACACTATGACAAATATACAATCTATAATATTAATTTATAATATTTAGTTATAAAATCTCTCACATTTCTAATGAATTTTCAATAAAAAAGTTGGAAACCTTAGTATTTATTATCATGTAGCAAAAATATACAAATAAAAAAATATTTAAACAAATTAGCTGACTTAAGAAGGGACACACTAGTAAATCCATAAATGGAAAGTAGTAATCAACAGGACTATATGAACGCGTATTACGTATTATTTCTTGTGGAGTGTGACAGTATTCTGAGAAAATGGCGACATTATATATACATTATCATTAAACAAAACTGCAGCTATTAGATGATTGAGGAAATAGGAACACGCATCTGGAAGAAAGTGATTAAGGTGTAGAACAAAACAAAATGGTTCTTAGTTAATTAGAAAATGTAGGAAGGTAGCCAGTCGTAACGTCGACTAACGTCTTGTTATAGACCAAGGTGGGTCTACCATTATGTGGAACAATTGCCAACTATTCGTTGGTAGACATGTTCATAATATTCTAATGTTAAGGAAATAAAGACGCTTACCGATATAGAATTGAAAAATATATTTTATTGTATATCAAAATCTTATATATTAAATTCTCGTGTCACGGTGTTCGAAATTTATCTCCTCCGAAACGGCTTGACCGATTTTTATGAAATTTTATATGCATATTCAGTGGGTCTGAGAATCGAACAACATCTATTTTTCATCCCCCTAAATGTTAAGGGTGGTCCACCCCTAAAAAAAAATTATTTATTTTTTTGACAAAATTTATTGTTTCTATTTTTTATTATACAACATACAAAAATACATACAACCCCAAATTTTCACCCTCTACGATCAACCCCTATTTTTTATTTGTCAATTAAAAACTTTTTTTGTTTTATTTGTGTATCAATCTGGGTCTGAGAATCGAACAACATCTATTTTTCGTCCCCCTAAATGTTAAGGGTGGTCCATCCCTAAATTTTTATTTTTTATTTTTTTGACAAAATTTGGCAAAACATTCCTTATTTCGCTACTTCTTGCCGAGATCTAAAAATGAATTGCTGTTCGTTAGTCTCGCTAAAACTCGAGAACGGCTGGGTCGATTTGGCTGATTTCGGTTTGAAATGTTTGTCGTAGTCCAGGGAAGGTTTAAATTTAGGATTTAAGGGACATTCAATGACTGTTAGGCGATACGATGTTTGCCGGGTCAGCTAGTATTTTATATTAGAGTATTAAGTAATCAATAATTACGTAGTTTCATAAAATAATATATCAGGACATGCTATAATTTCCATCTCATGTTTTGATTTGGCTAAATTTGATGATGACATTTCATTTGCTAGTATGGCTGCGCTAATATACCAAAAAATTATAAAAACCAAATTGATCACCTAAAAAATTGGAAAGTCTTATACACTACCGATAAAAAAATTAAGCTCTCACTACTGCCGACGTATCTAAAATATTACATCCGCTTTTGGATATTATCATAGATAACCCACGAATATTATTCCAAGTTTGATCCCAATACAAAATGATAATATAGTAAATATTATGTTAATATATTACTCTTACGTAAAGTAGATGTTTCTCGACATATGCAAATGAAGCAATGCATTTACGAATGAAGCCATCGAGGACATAATGTTTTATTTAAATGAATGCACCAAAAACAATAAGTCTAGGCCACATTATCCTAAAAAGTTACAATATTATGCACCGAATGAGTGTGCCAATAAACAAACTACGTATTACAAAATAAAAATCCAATTCCATATACATGTATGACTCAACCTTGTCATAGTTATAGAACAATCTAATCTCAAAGTGTGGTAACGTTGTATAATAATCGTTTTTATTTTCCTGCAAAACAATTTCATACATAGTAAATTTAAAAATAGACTACAACATACGACGCTCAAAGCCTCCTTTTGTTTTTGATTCGAATGAAATGAGTTCTCAGGAATTTATTAGTTGTGCAGTCCGCCAACACGCCACTACAACACTGCAACACTAGACCAGCGTGGTGGATACTGATAAACCCGCTCAGTTGTAGAGGAGGCCCGTGCCCGAGGCCCAGCAGTGGGCATATGGGTTAATAGGTTATATAGGACATATAGGTTGATGATAATGATAGCTATTTGGTTAACTTTCTTTTTATTGCGCCAAATATCGTAAAAACCGTCCTAAAAAAATTTGGAATGAAATTCCTATTGTACGAGTATATTAAATGTTAATTAATTTACTAAAGGGTGACCTTGTTATATAAAAAAGTGTGTTTTTTTTATTAACTGCTTTCTTCTCAACTCATCATAAGCGGTGGGTTTGTTTAGTTATCATTAAGGAAATCACTATAAAGGCTTTTCTCTAAATGTCTTCTCTTGTCTACGAGAATGTGAAGGATAAGTTGATTGAAAATCTAATTTATGTCTGCATAAACCTTACCCAAATTCGTTCAACCGTTACGACGCGATTGAGCAACAAAGTTCCAATCTTAAACATTCACATTACTAGAGCGAATACAAAATATATCTAGTTCGTGTCTGAGACTACGATAACAATAATAAATTTTTTACTTAATTGGTGTATTTTAATAATAATTTTACTAATCTTTTTCATAGCTCAGTGAAAAGCGAGTCAATGACAATTTATTTCGGTTATTTATTTACCTTCAATTGCAGATTAGTAATAATCATTACTTGACAAACTTAACTCTGACCGAATATTAATATAATATGTAAAGAAATATGCAGGTTGAATCTTCAAAAAAGTCATGATTTATGTCATGATGACTAGACACGATTCTTAAAAACCCAAATACAAATCTAGATAACAGTTAGTCTACAGAATGTATCAGCAAAATCTAACGCGGTGAAATGTACCTAGTCTACATTATTATCCGCTTTCTGTACACATTTCTCCAAACATTCTAAATTCAATCGATATACTTAAATACGTTTTTAAACAAGCACAGGAAAACAACTTTTTAACACGATGCTCATCTCTGTGTGTTAGCTATTTTTTGTGATATCGTATAAAGCAGACATGTCGTATGTGGTAATTTTGTCAACGAATGAAGAACAACCATGTTTCGCTACAAAAATTTCGGTATAATCAATCGCTTCTTCATGCTTCATCGGTTCTCGAGGTTATAGGAAGGAAGAAACACGTGGGCCGGCAAAGTGATTAAAGTAACTTAAGTGCAAAACGAAACCATTTGCGGTTTATAGATCAATTTACAATCAGTATATGACATCGCTCTCAGCGTTAATTGAATGCACTTAATTTAAATTGCTTGTTTAGTTATTCTTTAATTTGTGGTGCAGAAGTTAAAGTATTTATGTTTATATTAATCGTACAACACATATTTAATGACATGTATGAGTTATTGCAGGTTGAAACGAAATTCTCATTACTTTGCTATTTTGTTACACTAGCTTAATTCATTGATTCGTATGCAACTCTTGGTTTTAAATATCAGCTACTTCAATAATATACTACTTAAGGGAAAATGATGAGACAATAAACAGACAATCTCAATATCTATTTTACAAGAATTCATTTTTTGTGTAGGTAGGTACTGCTATTCCGCTGTTATAGCTTATCCTTTTTTTTGTCGAGGGGAAAGCTGGTTATGGCTCTACTTGCCGCCAGCCCTGGGGGAGGGGGGCAGGAAGCGTATGTCGGGGTCACCGGCCTTCCAGCCCGGCGCGCGGCGACGTCACGTCCGCGCAGATGTAAGTGCCGGGCTGGGTCCCTAACAAAATCCATATGCCGGCATACCGACCAAAACCCCCCGGTGGCCATTTCCGCGCCAAGTGGGACGACCACGGTACGTGGGCGAGATGCGCCCACCGTAAATCCACAGCCGCCCGTTGCGCCTCCGAGACTTTATTGTCTCGGCCGTCTCGGAGTTTTAGGGGGCGCAGTTGCACCCCCACTAGCTTGGTTCGGGCGCCCCGGTTGTGGATAGGCGCCAGTGAGTGATTGTCATTTAAATATTTTTTAATTGTATTACTCCACTTGAAACAGTAGTGACAGAAGGTATGGTTAAATCTTTAAAGACCCTTCAAACTTTAAACCTGTAATTTCCATTTATTTATGCCAAATATATCCAATATGCTAGCTTACCAAGCTATGCAGCGTAGTTTTAAGAGACACCGAACAGATACCACATGTCAAACAGAACAGACAATCAACTACAAACATACTTCTCACTATGGTACGACTGTTTTTTGCACAAAGACATTGGCATTGAGCGCAATCTTATTTTCAACAGTTTCGGCGCTTTTGCCTCTGAGGTCACGTTAAAACGAATAAAAAGTCATGAACATCGAATTATTTAATATAATTAACTTCGCAAATAATACAAAGACTGCAGTCCGTGATTCCGTTTGATAATTTATTATTGTTTATTATTTCGCAAAGGTACGAAATGCGTTCTTTGACAAATTGTTTATTAAACAAGCATGAAAAGGAAGATTAATGCTTGTGGTTTCAGTCAAGTGCATTAACAATTTTCTGGGTTTGTAATTCACATATAAGCGAACAGTGGAATACGAGATATCGCATCATGTTCTTAATTAAAAGTTAGACTGAATCCTTAAATATCCCGTCTGACAAGAGTAAACGGAGTTGAATAGTGTTCTATCTAATTTATAGCATAGTAAATTATTTAAAAACTTCCTCTTATGTCAACTTTTGTGTAAACAATTTTAAATTTAGGTATTGCGTAATTTCTTCGTTGAGAGTTTCAGTATTAAATAAAATAGGCATTAACTATTTTCTTGCTACTTGTAATAAATAATCCATTCCCACGAAAAGGAAAGAATTTTATAAAAGAAACTTTTTATATATCCATTGTACTAACGTTATTTACCAACATTAAATGTATGGGAAATGTTTTAAAAAGTTTAGAAACTCACCACAAATAATAAGTGCGAACAACTCCATTTTATACTGCATTATTAATTGTTATTATATCAGCCATTCATGCGAGAGAGTATTATCGTAAGCACTTTTTAATTTCCCGCGAAAATAATATAATACCGAAAAGGCGCGTGCGTGTTGCGCGCTTCGCGAATGAAATGACAGCCCTCTATGTACGCTTAAACTGCACAACAGACAACTTCTGGCGGATCATAAGCCTTCTAAGTTTTGAACGCGCAACGTTCGGCGAAAAACGCACATTATCACGTATGACCACGAAAATGTTCCCACGATTGGCATACTTAGCACACGGCGGGTGAAACAACAACCGTTGATTATAAATCCTCATTGTTTACGTGTGAGTTCTAGGGGCGAGGAATTTCAAGTGTGTCAATATATTAAATGATAACCGCGATATTTTAATGAGAATTATCAGAAGGAAATCTTTAGTTCCTTTATAATATGTAGTGGTCTGCCACGGCTTTTTCTGTTTACAATTTTATTTTCATCTTTACCTCGCTTACCACGAAACGTAGTCCGTCCCATCCCTTCTTATACCAAGCTATCACCTCTAGATTCAACTCTTCCCGTTCTTCAAACTATTATCCAGATGTCGGCCATCTTATAATTACAAATTTTATCGGCTCTATACCCACTACACCACTCTTCCTTTTTACTTCCTATTACATTCCATTCATCCCGACTCCAACGTTCTCTACACTACATTTTATTATTTGTTCCAAGATATTAAGTCAAGTAATTTCTGTGCTCTAAATTCAAGACAGAAAATTCAACTAAAACCAATTTTGATATTAACAGTAGCACAATGTTAACATTAGCTTCATCTGAGAGCGGTATTTATTTACCACTCCATTGCGATAGCTGTCTTTTTTCACGTATCACTCTCACTACATTAGAATATATTGTAAATAAAAGTAGGTCTACTTTACCTTTACAGCCGCAATAATACGAGTATTACTATAACATAAACCCTAATTGGTCCGCATTGCACCTAAAATCAAGTGCCAGGGCGGTCACTTTGCCGTGCTAGTAAAAACAGGAAAAAGTAACTAAATACATTGTTTTACATTTCACAAAAATAAAAATCTCTATAGATAAGAATTTTTTATCGTTTATCATACGAGTATAGCCTCTATTTCTAAAGTGAAACAAAATTATACAGGTACAGTTACTTTATTCCAATTTAGAATTGTAAATCGTTAGAACATGTCTCTGCTACAAATTATTCGGCATCGTGGTTGCGTGAATACATTTACTAAAATAAACGTGATAAACAGTCAGAGCTGGCCAAATATTTGCAGGAAATTAATAGTACCAACCCGCAACCTACATAGCTAACTTCTAGCAGAAAACTAACTTCTCAGTCCCCGGGCTTATTGGTTTAACATTGTTGGTATTAAAATTTACGCCTCACAATGTAATGCTGTATGAACTATGCTAAAAAGTTGTAGAGTCAGAAACTTCAAATAATTTTCTTTTAAAATTCAACCAGGCCCGAAATAAATCTTTAGTAATTTACCGAATAAATTGTCAAGGACCTTTGTGCGATCAACTGAACCAGCGACTTTTTGTTTAGCAGCCAAGGCGCTAACAAACTGCGCAGCAAAAGGCGGTAAAATTTATAAAACAAGTTAAGTCCGGCTTAGTAAATGAAAATACAGTGATAAAAATTACTTCTTTATTAATAATAGTCACTGAACACATAATCACAATTTCATTTTTTTAACCCTTACCGTATCACATCACAATAATAATATTCTTTAGACTGGCACCCCCACATGGCGAAATATTTATGACAACCAAATAAAACTGAAGAGAGCTTCATAATTTAAATAAGTATATAAAATAATATATAAACGATAATTACATGTACACAGAACTTATTCATATTCGCTTTCATTTTACATTATATTCTTACATATCTTACATGTCTCTTGACTCTCCCGATTATAATTTGATTCTGGACACTTTAAATATACCATGGATATAAAATGCGCAGCACAGGTATAGTTAAAAGAAGAAGAAAACAAAATTACAAATAGCATAATTAAAAAAATGATCGAATGTCGCCTGTTTGTGTCATCATAGCAAAAAAATAACAGGCAATCAATTTCAACAAAGATTGGCCAAATATAATTTAAGTTTTTTTTTATTCCATTATCCATAATAAATTGAAACACAAAAATATTCCCCATTCTAACAATGCAAAATACTGAATGCACAGATTTGTTTTTCGTATCGTACAAAATCATTACTGTTTTGTTTTCTTGGGTCATCCATCACATTGCCAACCTTCTAGTAACAAGATAAAAAATTAGACTTATTTATTAAATACAATTATATTTTTACAACTAATTATAATGCATCTGTGTAGAAAATGTAAGAAAAGTAGGTAAACAAACTCTAGTGAATATCATATTGTTTATAGATAAACACTAACAATTCAGACTATTGTGAATACGAGAATATACTACATACATCCACTTGGCAATTTTTTTTACAGCCATTTAAGCATTAGAAGATAGTATTATACCTATATTACTATACGAACTACGGCTTAATAATTCTCAACATGCAATTACATTCTATTGCGAGTATAATCACAAAGAGAATTCAGTGTACAATGCTTTCTATGCGGTGTATCATTATGACAACACTTATTACCAATGCTACTTAGTACTTTGATGGGAGTAAAGCTAGGAATCCTAAGTACACTTATAATCACAAGTTATTACACTCAATGTATAGGATTAAAACCTATAAATATATTTGTTATTTGATACTGAATCTTTAAAAATCGTCTATAATTCTTCATAAATACACACATGAAACTCTTCATGTTAGGCTAGTGAGTATTTTTTAATCTACAAGTATTTACAATAATGTGCGTACATGTTTTTTTTTCACTTTCTACAAGTTAAACATAAAAGTGAAATACATATGTAGGTGTATAGAACATCTACAACCGCCCTTCACATTATGCCTATGCCGTAATCCCCACTCCCTTGGGTCATTGGGCCCTTGTAAGTGAATGGAGGTACTGACTAAATTATACAACAACGCCAATACATTTAAGTATTAACAGTTTAATGTCACCCTGAAATTGTTTTTGTTAAGCTGTACGACGAAAAATTCAGTATCAAGTACACAAACGTCCTTAATCTTATTGTGACTAAGCTCGTTTAGACGTGTAACTATTAAATAAATTTATAGAAATATTTCGTCAACGAGTTTCTTGTCTATCAGTCTGTGTGGTTTCGGCCTGGTCTGTTTCCTCTTCTTGCGGTACAGCCGCGCATTGAGTGGGTACAGGGTGGGAGACAATGCACATCGCACGTTGAACCACCAGTCACACGACGCTACTCCTTGGGAGAAGACTGTACCGTTTGGACAAAGGAACGACGCCTGTCGTCCATCGATGTCGCAGTAGTGCCATGCTGAAAACATAAAAATATATATGTTAGTCATTCAGACTAGTTCAAATGCGGGATAGACTAGATAAGAGACGCAGTCAGCAGAGATTTTATCTCGATAAATCTGACTTTTTGAAGTTATCTGTGGCAATTACATAATGAAAAACATTTTTGTGTAATCTGTGTAGAAAATAAAATAGCAAAAAATTAAAATCTCGAGAATGAACCCAGAACCTTCACATTTGCCTGCTAAGCTGATGCCTCGCACTTAAATTAAATGGATCCGACATACTGATTTATGATATCAAATACGAATTATGGCAAAAATATCATTTTTTAAGAAATCATTATAATTAGTAGTTTTGCTATAGAAGGTTTTTATTTGGTCAAAAAAACGCGCCATTTTGTAGAGAAATTAAGTTTGATTTCTTTATAAATAGGAATGATCACAAGCACATATGACAAAAAAGAAAATGTAATTGAGTTATAAATATCCAAATAAATCTGCGTGATCCGGAAATCGAAGAGACCTGTCTATTACACGCGGCAGGATCGAGGTAGTCAGTAATTTAGTATGAATAGAAGGATTGCTCGAGTTTAATCCATTACAAAAGCTTGACTTTAAATACCATTTATGTTATCTTCAATAAAATGTAGTCTTTACTATTTGATTTCTTACAGTAATTACCACTTCATATGACGCAAAACAAATAAGTTGACGACAGGTCCATTTGTTATGAACATAAACAACGCATATATGGACAACTCATCTAGCTTCCAATGTTATTGTATCGGACGAACACTTATTAAAACTTAGCAAATGCCTCATCGAGATGGAACGATGCTCTGATCGTTCAAGGATAGCCAAGTGGATTACGTCATCAGCACTCCGTGTGAGCACATAGTATGCACCTGTACTAGATTACATAAATTGATGTCTATTTATTTTATTTAATAAAGAAATTGATTATGTACGCAATATTATCACTACCTCTATAAACAGGAATATTATATGCAATTTAGAAAAATAAACATCATGTACATTTTCATATCAATCATAACTTAAGTCATTATTGGTTTTAGCGTACGTGATGATTTACGTAAACTTAATTTACCAAGATTAAACCATGCCATAAAAAAGTTACACATATGAAATCATTGCAAAAATGTTATATTTTTCTTTGATGTTATCTCTACTAAAGTGATTTTTTATGTAATTTTACAAAGGAATGGTTCCTTTCATATTTTATTGATTAACAAGATAAGTTTTGCAACCTAAACGAACTCGCTAAAGAGTACGTCTACCACTTCAGCGAACATAATATATGTATGTCTACGGCAACCAGACATTCAAATCATCATTCAAATCCAAGAAATGAAACTAAATTTTATAATAACATAGAAAGTTAGCATTGCAAATAACAAAACACTATACTAATTCAGACAAACTTTTCGCATAGAATAGGAACATAAAATTAGGGGTTATTATTCTCAACGATTGTGAAGGAAGGAATTGGTTACCACGAAACATAGTTATTCATTGGCGGACCTCACGATTCCGACCTGTCGTAATCGCTTAGAACATCTTCCGGGCAATTTTTTATGACCAATAACATTAGACCATTATTTAAAATCGAAATGTTAATCATCATGGCTCATCCAAGGTCCTGTCGGTAACTGATAAATTAAAGACATCCGACATTAAAATTACCCACGCACTTTATGAGTCATAGTATGAATCATCTTTTAATAAATAACCTAGATTCATTCGTCAAAAAAATATTTCAGATTTATTAGATTAGTTGTGGGGCATTTTATGTCCTATTCATAAGGTTACAAAAGCAATCTCCACTTTATACATATAAAAACAACTAGTTTTACTTAGTGATATTATAATTTATTATCGTCGACTTAAAATAACCTACAATAGGTCTAATAAAAATATAAAGACATCTTAGACGTAAAAAGCCTCTTCAAAAGACATCCAGTATCCTGGGAACAGTGTACATCTTTTAACTGCCCTCGAGCTTTATGAGATCGTCAGGTCATCTTTTTGTTGAAGGTCTTTTACTACGTGGCTTCCATTGTAGATGCGTTTTACATTTCAATAAGCCGTCACTTCTACTTACTACCACCCCAATTTGCTAATCTACTGTCTAATGCTACCTTCGCTCTTCGGTATTCATAAAGAAATAAAACATTCAAATTTTTACAACGGTTCTATTTTTAAAAACCTCTTTGTAGTAAAAAGATAATGATATTATACTCAGATACCTTGGCATCGTGTCTCCATATCAGCAAAGAATCCAGGATACGGTTGCTCGTCGCAGTAGAAATTAGTATAAGGCACTGCACCAAGTACGGGATAATCTGTGCCAGGTTTCCCTGAAAAACAAGAGAAAATTATATGACTTAAACTTCAAAATATTTTGTTTCTTTTTTATTCAAAGTCCATTATATTAGATAAGTGTAGATTTTAATTATAATCAATAATGAATATTATCTTTGTTATAATTTTCCACGCGCGTTTAAATCTTTTGTACTATAAAACGCATGTACAAAACAACTGACGATAAATTTAAATATTTTTGTTGGATAGTAACTTTATTGCTTAGCATATTAATCAAAACTTGATCTAAAATAATGTAATTTGTTTAGTAATCGTGCGAAATTGATACTCTCGTTGAATCACGAAACACGATTCTGCATAATAGATCGCTCCCAGTAGTTTTACCGATAAGGAAAGTTCATTGCAGAAGTAACTTTCACTGAACCGGACTTGATACTATTGATTCTCACACCATATCGAAATACTTTTATTTGTATACTGTCACAAACATTCTGTATCGTTCTGTCTACGTTCGCTTTCGAGTACCATGAGTAACGAACTGCAATCAATCGCTTGCTTCGCCTCGCTTGAAATCACCTTTGACCCCTATTAATTCATAATGGCGCTGCACTCTGGGAATGAAAGATAATAGCCGAAGTTCTTCAACATTTCGATAAATGCACAAAGGAACGTTAAAAAGCTCAAAAACATTCACTCTGCAGAGAAGTAATTAACTAATGACGAAATTTTGCTTGTTTATTATCCTTTAGAAAATATGCCTTTACACATTTGCGGGTCCGTCTAAGAGGTAATCTTTTGTTTTGGATGCAAATCCCAGGTGTACTGCGTGGGTCACTTTAGCGTCCTGTACATTTTGTATACGTGGTTTGCCTGCTCACATAAAAATATATGTTCCATTTTGGCGTCTTTGCAAATACTTTTATTCATTTTATTAAAATACGAGGCTTTTATAATAGACAAAACTATATCTATACTATTATAATAAAGAGGAAAGGTTTGTATTTTTGGATTTTTGTATTTTTGGATTTTTGTATTTTTGTATTTTTGTATGTTTGTTACGAATAAACTCAAAAACTACTGAACCGATTCCGATGATTTTTGGTATGGAGATAGATGTAACCCACCGAAGTAACATAGGATACTTTTTATCCCGGAAAATGTAGTATTCCCGTGGGAATGGGTATAAGTAGCTCTGTCAATATTCTGCTTTTACGCCTAAACCATTTGACCGATATAAATGAATTCTTTTACAGACATACATGTGATCCTATAAAGTAACATAAACTACATTTCATCCTGGGAATATGTAGGGTTCCCGAGGGATGAGCATATAATGTAATGCGAAAGTAACACTGCCTGTGTTATGCTTTCTCGCCTAAACCATTTGACCGATTTCGATGATTTTTAGTATGGGAGTAGATGGAACCCACCAAAGCAACATAGGATACTTTTTATCCCGGAAAATGTAGTATTCCCGTGGGAATGGGTATAAGTAGCTCTGTCAATATTCTGCTTTTACGCCTAAACCGTTTGACCGATATGGATGAATTATTGTACAGACATAAATGTGATCCTATGAAGTAACATAGACTATATTTTATCCCAGGAATATGTAGGGTCCCGTGGGATGAGCATATAATGTAATGCAAAAGTAACACTGCCTATGCTATGCTTCCACGCCTAAACCATTTGACCGATTTATATGATTTTTAGTATGGGGGTAAATGGAATCCACCCAAGCAACATAGGATACTTTATATCCCGGAAAATGTAGTATTCCCGTGGGAATGGGCTTTCACGCCTAAAATATTCGCTCGATTTATATGAATTTCGCTATGGATTTAAATAGAACCCTATGAAGTAACATAGACTATATTCTATCCCGGGAATATGTAGGGTTCCCGTGGGATGAGCATATAATGTAATGCAAAAGTAACGCTGCCTGTGTTATGCTTTCTCGCCTAAACCATTTGACGATTTAGATGAGTTTTAGTATGGGGGTAGATAGGACCCACTGAAGCAACATAGGATACTTTTTATCCCGGAAAATGTAGTATTCACGTGGGAATGGGCTTTCACGTCTATACTATTCGCCCGATTTATATGATTTTTGTTATGAATATAAATGGGACACTATGAAGTAACATAACCTACGTTTTATCCCGGGAATATGTAGGGTTCCCGTGGGATGAGCATATATTGTAACACGAAAGTAACATTGCCTGTGTTATGCTTTCACACTTAAACCATTTGACTGATTTGGATGATTTTTGGTATGGACAAAAATGAGACCTTAAAAAAGGACATAGGCTATTTTTTTTAATCCTTACTAATATTATAAATGCGAAAGTAACTGTCTGTCTGTCTGTCTCGCTTTCCTGCTAAAACTACTGAACCGATTTAAATAAAATTTGGTACACAGATAGTTTAGACCCTGAGAAAAGGCATAGGCTACTTTTTATCCCGGAAAAGGGGTTTTAAGGGGTTGAAAGGGGGGATGAAAGGTTGTATGGAAGTATTGTCATTTTAAAAGCTAGAAGCTTGAAACTTATTTTTTAGGCTGTTGATTTCATATAAATAAATATGACATTCAAAGTTTGTAAAAAAGTGTACATTTAAGGGGGTAAAATAAAAATAAGGGTGAAAGTTTGTGTGGAAATTCGTCATTTTTGAAGCTAGAATGATGAAACGACGTGTAGACGACTGAAACTATATGTAACTATATGTCTGTTACGCTTTCACGATTAAATCATTTGACCGATGTAAACGATTTTTGATATGGACATAAATGGGAATCTGTGGAGTAAATTAGACTACAACTTATTTTCATTCTGAACCCAACCCTGTAGTCTACGCGGACGGAGTCGCGGGCAAAAGCTAGTCGTTTATAAATATAGTTGTTAACATATGTATGTTGATTGTTCATATTTATAAAAAATATACTAATAATGAACGCGATGAAAAAAATAACGTATTCATGACGCTCTCTTGTAAAATCTCCTCTTATCTTTCTTCAATCACTTCTCATTCACATTTGAATACTAGAAACGCATTATACGAGTATAGTGTATACGTATCTTCGAATAAATTGTCTAGTCGTTGATGGCGTTGTTTACTTTATTATGAGAAACTAACTATTCAATTTTTATTCTGCTGGAGTGCAAAGGTCATAAGAATACGTACATCAGTATCTCTTATATATATGATTTTCTATCGTTTAGCTTTAGGGTTCAAATTCATTTTAGGTAATTCGATCGTTAGATACAATAAAGATAATATACTTAAATTAGGTAACATGAACTCTAGAAATATCGATATCTATTTACTCGTATATCATCCAATTTTATTTATAAAACTTATAAAGAATATAAAAATCTTGATAAGGTGCAGTCATTAATTTTATTCAAAAATTACCCGCACATCTATCAACCTCTTACACACAAATTGACTTCCATTTTTAATCCGACCAAGTGGTGCAACATTATATCATTTCCCACTCAAGTACATGTACATGAGTGACATTTCAAATATTCGTACCGCAAATCACTTTGAAACTGTGCATAAATCTTATGTTTATTACGCGATATATCACATAGACATCGCAGAGGTTCTCTTGCAAATAAATCGGCACTAGTACAGTTTGGACGTATTGGGCAAACGTTTGCATAACATGTTACGCAAGATGAGTTGATCTGTCGGAGAAGCTAGCTCATCAAAACATCAAATTATTCTAGTGCTATATTGTTGACCTGTAACCGCTGCAAACGCCTCGCCCACATCATAAGAAGATTGAGACACAAATGTAGAACAGTTTTACGATAAGACTGAAATTTTCAAAACATTATTTACCTCGTTCATCAACCTTGTAGAAGTCTGCTTTAACAATGCAGTGTTTGACTAAGTTAAAATATTACATTTCCAAACACTTTGTATTTAGTAGTCTACAAATGACAAGTCATCGATATTGATATATGACAAAATGAAAATTTCTTGTTTATTACATGCATATTTTTACACTCACGAATATTGAAATATCTTTTGGAGGTCGTGTTTGCACAAGATCTTATAACAGACAGCTAGTAATTTGTCTGTTTACTCTTGTATAACGCGCACGATCCTATCCTACATACAAAATTTTCTATTAAGAGAATAAATGTCTACGGGATCTAATCTAGAATAAATGTGTACACCTATCAAAGCTATTCAATTAATTCTTACTTCGCAACAGTTGCGTTGCGGTTCTGAGACATTAAGACTTATGACCCATAATGCGGATAGACCGTCCCATCATTGCACCAATAGCATGCAATAAACATTTTGTGAAGCCTTTCCACATTTAAGCAAATTTATCTAAAACCTTTAGTAGAGTGTAGAAGAGCGACGACTTCTCGATCAAAACTTATGAAATTACAAGGTAAAATAAGCTTTTCCAAAAATAATAGAATAAAAAATAAAAATAAATTTAGAATAGACCGTTAGAGCAGACTAGTGATGGAGTGGAGACCGCGCTTATGCAGGCATAGTGTAGGACGTCCTGCAGCACGATGGTTCGACGACTTGGGAAAGGTGGCGGGTAGCGGATGGATGAGGGCCGCGCTATACCGGGATGGTTAGCGCCTACTTGGGGTGACCTTCCTTCAGCGGTGGTAGGTTTTCCTCTCCCGAGAAAAAGCATGAAGGTATCGTGATTATTACGCATTACCTTGGTTAGAATTTCTATAAAATCATGTTCATTTGTCGCCGCGAGACCACTGTTCTAAGGACGGATTGTGAACCAAACGGCCGAATTCGTCCGGTTCCAAATTCAATTTTCTATAAAAGGTTATAGTTTTATCATTTTATAACAGAAGTTGGTTCTTATTTTAAATCCTTATAAATAATTATTGCAACTATTTGAATTAATTGATAATTTTAAAATATTTATAGACTTCGTTTGCTAACATTTCAAAACATATTGTACCTAGTGTGAATTCTGCGCCGCGAGCTATATATGTGTTGCGGTTTCTACTTTAAACTCGAACTTATGTCTCCCACGACCATTCGTTGTATGACCTGCGTGCTCTATCCACTGCCATTTAGATCGTGATTAACAAAGCGTAAATTGTTTTAAGTTATGTACGTATGACGCGATCAACATATAATGCGACAGATGATGTGGGATATAATCTAACATCTTTGTTAACTTTCAATCTATCGAGTACAGCAATACGATATATTTTCACAACCATCCGTTGCGTTGCGTTGCGTTTTCATGTCCGCCATAAATTTTGATAAATGAGCATTGCTACGTCGACACACTTATCCGTCGTATTGGATATAATGTAATAAAAAATGTGCCAAATTTGTAGTTGACTTCATGTACATAAATTTGTTATTTGAACCAAATGGATAGACTACTAGTTAAAGTCAGATCGAGGCTGCTTTTAGTGAGTCGTTGGACCAACAGTCACGCAAAAAAATTGTTATATTCTCTAGATTTAAATGAGTGATAGAACCATGTTGTAGTCAAATGTAAGGTACTGCGGCATTAATGGAACACCTAGGCTGGGACAAATGTTTTACTAAAAACCGACATGAATAATTATCATTTCGTATACTGAGGTGATATGATTGTAAACGTTTTCTACAAGCTAACATAAAAATTGGACTATGCTACGATTATTTTAGTTTGATTAATCAGCACAGGCGGTATTAAAAAAACAACAGTAATTGTTTTTCATTGTTTCAATACTAAAAAAGCATTTTTAAAATTTATATTTTAACTACTTAGTATGTATTATAATATACGTATATTCACACATTTGTTTCCGCCTCAGAAACAAAATATTCACGAAATATTAGAATGTCACAGAAATTTGCGCGGCACAAGGTATTTTATCGGTTCAACTTCCGTCACTAATAAATTAATACTTAGTTGCGAAATAGATTCATTCATAAACATTATCGATTTAGGAAACAAAACCTGTAAGGTCTTACCGTTGCATAACACATAAGCAAGGTGCTAAATGAATTGACCCTACCAAATCCGACGTGACTGAGGACAAAAAGAAGGCCAACCACGTTGCATTTATATAACAATTTAATACCAACAAAACTGACCTTATATTGTTATTATTAACATTGACAATGAAATGGAAAGTTATCCGATTATTGATAACTTAATCAGTGCCTATTGACGTAAATTTACACGTTACAGTGAACGTAAACATGATTAGGTACATAATGGTTATAAATATTAAATATTTATTATTTACTTTGGTAAAGTTAAATATATAGATACATGTTTTTTTTTAATTGTGTCTATTTAGCAAAAGAAGAAACCTACATAAATAATTTTATTCAGTTAGAAACCGTGACACGAATTTGTCACCTGACTATGATATAAGTCACCATAAATTACTGACAATTTCCAAGTTGAATGTATCAGGGAATTCTTTTTTATCACAATAATGTATTTAAGCTAACGAGAACCCTTTTTTATATTAATTTATGTACATTACAAATATGCAATGTATCTCTTCCCTAAATACGGTGAGTGCGACGTATTAGAAGCCTGCTAACTTAGTTACGACGCCTTTCTATTATATTAGTAACTCTAGATTTGATTGTATGGTTAAAACAGGTGAGTTGGGTTTTTTTTTCTTCAATTTTAAAAAATAATTTTGTAGAAAATGTATGTCTTTTGATCAATATCTCTGAGGGAAAATTATCTTTAGCTTGTAATATTATAACTGACACTTAGTATAACAATGCAATGCCCCAGTTTTATTCTTTTTATCATTATCACTCATATGGGCAGTAAAGGAAAATGTCATCATGGTGCCACATTCCTACGATTTCTTTACAAAAATTTAAGGAAGTAGAACGTGTGACATAAGGTAATGGCACTAGTAGTTGACCATGTACCTGTAGTTGACCACCAATGCACATAAACAGATAAAATAAGAATTCGCGGCATATTTTTAAACTAATTCCATATTGAGTAGTCAGTGCTGTCATGTGGTCTACGAAGCGCGCAAACTACGACTCCATTATTTTCAAATATTAAAAATAGCCTCCAGTTGTTTGTTGATTGACGCACCGTAAATCTATTATTTGTTTTTTTGTCATAATTTTCTTAAGGATTGAAAAAGTTTGAAGTTAAATATTAACAACTTTGTCACCTTGTTGATGATAAGTGTTTTGCTTTTCTTATTCGTTAGGGATTAATTGAGGTAACAGGGTATTTAAAATACGAAAATTTGTTTACAAGATTGAGTTGTGGGGGTGGTCCACTACTGATTCCGTTTTAGTACGATTTTCTAGTAATTGACCAGGATGGTCAACTTCTGATGAATTTCTGTATCATGTAAATGTACTGTACGGAATAATATATGAAGGGCATCATCAATTAGAATTAACTATTTTATTTACTTTTACAATAACTTAATTTTATTTAGTAGTTGACCACCTTTATTGTAAGGTACGATCAGTTACTAAAACCAAATTTTCACCTTGTAGATGTCTGGGAAAAGGGGTACATTCCTAAATTATACTGAAGCTGCAATGCTCTCAGCAGTAAATGTCGTTCGTCTTCATAAAACACCCATAAGAACGGCTGAAAAAAAAATCCTCTCACAATAATGATGGTGTTTTGGAAACCACAATGGAACCATCGGCAACTGCGGTACATATTACTGTTGGTGACGAACTAGTGCTAGTGACGATCCCAGGATCACCAGCAATTAGCATTGCTGATGACATATTTGAAACCACTCTAGATCAATTTGACATCATAGGTCCTAACGATATGCTTGAAAATATGCGTAAACTTTCAACTACTGTTGTCTGATTAAGAATCTGACAAAAGCCTCGGCAAAAAGTAAATGTTGAATTTGTCATATTTAAGTACGGCCTTGAGGTTTAGGCACGCGGTCGAGAATCTCGACGGTCGCAGGTTCAAACCCCAGGCACACATGACTGACTTTTCGAAGTTGCATATGTGTGTATTGATAAAGAATTATCACGCACTTTAACGGTGAAGGAAAACATCGCGATGAAACCTGCACACCTAAAAGTTCTTAGGAATTTCTTAGGTGTGTAGTCCGCCAACCCGCACTAAGCCAGCGTGATGGACTAAGGCCTAAACCCTCTCAATTGTAGAGTAGGCCCGTGCCCAACAGTGGGACGTATATGGGCTGATGATGATGATGATGATGAAGTACGATAATAACTTTTATCCCGGAAAAGTACTTAAAGCTATAAAAAAAACAGCTACAATATCATCGATGAAAGCAAATGGTCGATTGTGGAAATGGCCAGAACATTTATTAACGAGCGGGGGATGTTATTGTTATTATATTTCAAATAAAACGCAAAGTTGTCTTAATTTGCCTTCTTATTTAACAAATAATTAAAAAATCTGAATGGTCAACTACTGATGCAAAACATGGTCAACTACTAGTTTTTAGGTGGTCAACTACTAAATCTCTTATATTAAGTTTTATTTTCATTTTTTTACTTGAATGCAACCATTGTACAAGAAAAAATACTAGCTCGTTTCGTTAAAAGACTTGCACAGAGTTAACAAAACAAAACACTCATTGAATTTGAATGATGATTAAAGTTAGGCATTAAAAAAGAAATTTCTTTGTCCTTAAGTGGTCAATTACTGATGCTATTACCTTAATATTCAAATTATAAACTGTCACTAAGATACACAAAAAAAATTACAACCACGTTTTGCCAGTTGTTTCGAGTTCCTAATACGGAAGTAGAGAGCCTTTATGTGTGGTATTGTATCATGATTTATTTTATTTATTTCGTTGAAACACATCTTAGATTTTTGGATATATTTTAGAGCTAGGTATATTTTTTTCAACAAAATAAAATAAAAAGTTTTACTCCAATATAATGAATACAAGAAAAACACCGACAAATGTTCATATGTTGCCCTTGCATTGATATATTCCATACAAAATTCGTGACGATTCCGGACGTACCTTCTTGTACATCTTCAAAACTAAAACCGGCTTAACAGGATTCACAAATGGTGCGGTTGTAATAAAACAACCTCATTAAGATATATTTAGAAGCGATTCTACACCGCGTCGCCATAATGTTTGTTCATTTTATGTCTTACCTAAAGCTTGTTATTCAAAACTAGGTCCAAGTTGGTAAATACTTGAATCAATTACATTAACATAAATATTGTCTATGACAAGAAGAGTTTTAATATTAATGACACATGACCTTTATAGAATCTAGTTCATTTGGTCTTTATGGTACAAATACGTTACAAAATCATATTATTTATAGTTATTTTTCATTTTCTTGAAACATGTTAGATAAGATTGTATATGTAATACCGGAAACTATTCAAACACACCCACTTGTAAGTAGGGTTGTCTATTCCACATACGATAATAGAAATGGTATATCTGCGAACAAGGTTTAAGTTTTTTTGCAGAGTTTACCAATGACAGGACAGCATTAACAAAGTTAGATATTATGTTTGCTCCAACAATTTTATTTATCATTGGCCGATTCAAGAACTTTGTTCCTTTCGAAATTACTAAGAAATAATCCATTTTACAATTTTTAAATGAACTTGCTACCATAACTTCCTCATAATGTTAAGCTACCAGTTTTCAATGGCCTCTTTATTTTACGAAATGGTAAATTTTAGTAAATTCCGTCGTATTAGGAACACTTGATAAATGGAACACTGATGGATCTCATCAGCAATATTTATTTAATAAATTTAATAGAAATAAAAAATAATATAGATACCTACCATACCATTTACTTTACCTACTTATATCTACAATATTATACTAGTCATTACAAACTGAATTTGTACTCGTTATAGTGAGTGCAATACAATATCTATTAATGTGAAAGGAAATCTCTGAGATTTCGCAGTGTAATGTAGATATCCGATAAACAATAATAAATTATTGACCGCTAATTAATATGGTAATAATTTCAAATAAAATAAAGACTTTATTGCCTCGACCGATACCTACAAAACTCGTTACACCAATATTTGATAATTAAAATTAGACAATAAAACTATCGATTCACCGTTCATTAAAACGATCAAGCAGCTTCGGCAATTCGATTAGGTATAGTTCTTTCAGTTTTTTTTAATGTATATTGACACGACAAAGTGACAACACCGTACCATATAGTAACCATCATGCTGTCTTTCTTATCAGTGCAGTTATAAATTATATTGCTCCCGACGAGAAGTATACGGTCGATAGAACCGAATACTGACTCCTTGTTTTTGACAACTATGCCAGACTGTAATTATATTTGGGATTTTATTGATAATTAAGGTTCAAGCCTCACACACTGTTGAATATCAAGCCCAATATGAAGCACCTTAACGTTGTCTTTATTAATAATGATGCATACGTACGTATGACCAAAGAGTGGCGCAACAGTATGGCGCAAGCTCTTCGAGGCTGCGTCGCATGCTACTTCAATAGGAATACCAACAAATTCAAATGTCGCCTTACAAAGCAATTTACACTTTATTACCAGGTGTTACAATATCAATTAACAAAATAATCTGATGTATAATATAACAAGGAACAGGTATGACGGCGTCTTCAAATTAATGGCATTTAAACAACTCATCGTCAGCAACTTGTATGTCTATTTTTATATATGAAATATATTATCACCTATAAGATGCCTCAAGCTAAAATAATTTATTTCAATTTTAAAATAATGATTAGACTAAAATCTTTTGATTATAAATCTTAGGTATGTATCGATGTCTTATTAAAGTACTTTGTAACACACATAGTACATACAAAGTACTAAGAAGTATTTATGAACACTCTACTCTACATAAACAAGATTAAAATAATTAAATTTAAATTTCTTTACACCAAGATGTATATTTTCTCTATAGATTAAATTATTTAAATCGGTCCATAAAAAAATCAAAGTAATAGATAAAGGAACAAACGACGATGTTTTGTGTAGGCTTGAGTTATCGCCATGTTATCTTACGAGTAGTGCTCACCCACACAGTAAAATCACGCCTCGCAGATTAACCACGACTTCTCGATCTATTGTAATGTATGATGTGAAAAATGATGGGATCGCAACACAAGGTACTACCGATGTCAATGACAACAATCCTGCTCACTGAATAGACCTTGGTAAAAATAATGGTTTGAAAATTTTGTAACGAACGTTTAGTTAGATATTATCTTAAGTTTTGCATCGTGATTTGAATATTAGCATCATGATCTATGATAATAGTGCGGTGTCCCAAGTCCAGAAGATCGCCTTGAGCTCGTATCATCCGAATCCGAGCACAAATATGAAGCTAAATGTTTTAATATAGAAGTATGTGTTTATTCCACATAGGTACTTGAAATATGAGTTATTTCGTATCACGGGATAATTATGTACCTACTCTAAAGATAATAAAAAAACTAGCAAGCACCTGAACTAATGGAAAGTGATTACAAATAGAGATGGTAGACGAGTCACATGACTCATGCTTGAGCAGAAGTAATAAAAAAGATAATTAAATTATTTGAGCTCTAAATTTCCACGCTGTTACACCACGAATCCGTTTTTGTAAGGAAGGTATATCGCCCTGGCCCTTGACTGCAGTTCAGAAATAAAAGCTTGCTCAGGCTGCTAATCATAACCTTTTTTATCAAAACATTGGATGACTTTCAACTTATGTAGAGATACAAATATATGAATATGTATCTAAATACATTTCCTTATAAATAGTTTTAATGCTATTTAATTTATTTTAATTAATTTTCGATTTTATAATTTCAAATGATGAGAAAAATTTCGTTATCGTCCACAATTATTATTGGCAATATAAATGTCAACAAATTCGAATGCTCGCAGAAATCCTTGTAAAAAATGATAAATTATATATAATGTCAGCTTGCAAAATTGATACCATAAATCAGGTATTCGAATGTTAACAACAGTGAGTTTTAGATTTAATTATTTCGCTCTTCAATATAAACGAGGACGTAAATTAAATTAGTTCACCATGTGCTTTTGTATTCTTGTGGACGAAGAAAAGTATCGTAAAAAGACGCATATATTCACGTGAAGCTATACCTTATTTCTACGTCATGGATAGTTATTACACACGGCTATAAGCAAAGTTAAAGCCATTCCTATATTACATACGTCTAATACATTATTAATTGAATGTGTTGTTGATTTCCTCACGACGATCACCTTCCTACCAGGGTCCAAACCTTCACTACCCAACACGTGAAGGAATAATAAAATTAAAGGTGAAGAAATATAAAACTATTAACAAGTGATTCCTTCCGTTCGCGTCGCGAACTTCGCGACTTCATCTGCGTAGATTTTAGTTTTGGTTCGGGGAAATGAAATATATGTGAGATGTAAGTGAGTCTTATTACATTGATAACAGTCTTTAAGAAGTTTTTTTTTACGAGATGCAACATTAAATAAATAAATCCACGTTATAGGCAAAGTATCTCTGTGCCAAATTTCGTTCAAACAAATATACAGTCGTATGTAACATAATAATAAATAGATTAATTTTGATACAGTCTATTCATGTATAAATATGTATTATAACCTATTAATTCAGAAGGCCAAGGGCTGAGGACTTTTATGAGTTAAGTTTAAGTTTTCCGGTATTTTTACAGTTTTAACGTTCTATTAATTACGAAAAAAACTTAGAGTAATTTTTTTTCTTCCTAATTACGTGAAAGATTATTTTTTATAAAAAAGTAATCTTCTTTTGTACAAAAATAGTGTTTCTTCCTAAAATTGATACATAAATTAAAATCAAACATGACGCAAGTTAAGTTTTTGTGATGCAAAATATAGGAAAAGCTACATAAAGTCTAAGGAAAACACAAGTTTTGCTAAATATTGACGCCTTAAACTCACATATACCATAGACGCGACTGCCTTCGTATGACCTCAAGCCTCCTACAGAATGTCAGGGCGTTTTACTCAAAAGGACACAAACTAACTACGAAGCAATTACTTAATTTCAATCAATGAAAGTCATAAAACGCTATTTCTACAGACTACAATTGACCGAATTTGTTATAATCTGTTCGTAGCAATCTATTAATTTGCAATGCCATGGAGTAAATTATATATTGATAACAGTTAATACGAAAACGAAACAATTTTCTGGTATAGTAAATATAATTTTATGTTTGTTAAACCTAACGTTAATATGAAAAGTGAATACATCATGCAATATAGATGCCACGAACATAATTGTACGCTAATGTATACATACAAGTGATTTCTTAATCACAACCAATGCATGCGATCGCGACCAGTAACCTATAATAGCCCTTAAGATCCCGTGCTATATACATAAATATAAATTGTGTACGAAATTATATGGCTACAGCAAGCTGACCTGGTCCCCATATGTTACCTATTTTCTTTTCCAGCTCGTCTGTGCGAATCGTTCTAATGAATTACGCAACTGTCCGACTTACACCGAGTGCGTTGCCCAAAGCGTTCAGTTATATTAACCTCGTACATAATGTACGATTGTTAGCGCAATTATTTGTGATACATTACAAGAACAAAGCCATGATATACCAAGGTTGCGTGCTACACGATCTAATAAACAACATAAAAAATCCAGAAAATTAATTTTCTTTTTGGCGGCTTTATATTTATTAAAATGCATGGATTTTGGAAATAATTTCGCATAACATTATTTCTTTAGAATGTCCGTTTGCTTGAATGTCTAGTTTTAGTGACTAAAAAACGCTCTAAAGTACTTATGACAAAGTAATCAAATATTAAAAGCAGAAAATAAAATATAAATGAAAAAATGACGCATAAAAAATATAGATAGGCTGGTAAGTCGTGTGAATCATCGATGGGAAGCCTAAATGAATAACCTCGATTTATCTGTCCGATAGCTCGATCATAAATAACACTTCAGTACGATCCCCTTCTCCAACCCCATTGGCCTCCGTATTAACTACCAGTATACAAGAATTTCAACAATACGCTGACTGGCGATTCGCAATTTAATTTTTATTTGCAGTCATCTTTAGTCAATAGACATTCTGAGATCCGTATACATATCAATAACGTCAAAAATGTTGAGGTCAAAATTCCGTCTCCGTATCGATTTAGATGGTTAAATGTACCTAGTAATCAACGAAAAAATTATTCATCAGAAAATTTATAAATACAGTTGATGCTCCATACAATCAAGATAATTAGGTGATATTAATAAATTATTATACTTATCATTTCTAAATTTATTTAGCTTTTTTACATTTAAAGATGAATACAGCGTGGATAAAATGAAATATGAATTCAGAACCAAACCTATTAAACAAACAACTTAAATGACTCACATACTACATTTAACAATTTAAAACTTGTTATTACTTTGTCAAATGATTATTACAGTACCCATTTTTTAAACGAACATTCAAATGAAATAATAGTTAGCCATCATTTCCTTTTTAACTTAAAATAATTTATTTAAATTTACTGCATTAGAAGGCTCGTTTCTGAATGACTGCACTTGACTGTACAAAAAATAAGGTCAAGAAATAAATAAATATTTCGAATTCGCGAATGTAATTATCCGTGGTGTAAGAATGAGCTGTCAATACACAGCAGTTGTTTCGGTAATTGATCGAATCTAATCAAAACGATTAAGCGATTGCTTCAAATTGAGTATCCGCTTTTAATTCTTATCCCTCTTTCTTAATATTTTTTTAAAGAAATTTTTGGTAGAACTACGGCTTGGTCGTATAAAATTGCGGTGGGATTGGGCCGTTTGGACCTCAGCGTGGGAAAATGCTTAGCAAAATATGAGGGGCCGAATTTGCTGGTGGAAGAATACTCTTATTCGCCAGAGTGAACTCCGTAAATAACGTGCAAACGACGTAAGGACCCGCCCAACTATTTTGATAAAGGAAGTACCAGCCTGTGAATATCTACTTTAGAAATGGCTTGGATAATTATTTCAGCTGGTGAAAGATAATCATTATCATTTCTCGCAAGTCAGTATTTTACTTTGACATCCATAACCATCGAATGAATCGAATGGAGAAAAAAATCCATGATTCATTTAATATCTACACAACTAAAAACAAAATTATATAATACCTATATTAAAAAATATAATGTTGGAGTTAAACACATACCTACAATGTAAAATTACAAAGTGAAGAACACATTCGCTTTGCTACATTGGTACTACTGTTAACATTATATAAGATATACATATACCTATCCGACATCATGAAATTTTGTTTCATACTTACCAGGAATAGCCATGCCTAGTTCTAAATATTCTTTGACTGAAGGGCTGATGAACGAGTGAGGAGCTGGCGCCGCTGATGGCTCGGGCTCCGGCGCATCGAGTGCTTGTGCTGGCTCTCTAGCCACAGCAGCACTGTCGGCGCGAAGACGCTTTACTCGACCACGATCTTCGGAACCACCTGCACCAAATATCAAATACACGAAATGGTAAAAAAAAAGATTAAATATTTGAAAATTTTATTAAATATACATTTTTATTATGATAACTTTATTCTCTTTTGTATTGGGCCAGAAAAGTCTTGGTGAATAATATTTTTTATTGTGATGTTACCTTACACGCAATAACGTCAATGATTTTGCTATAAAAAGGATAGAGTACTAAAAATAAATTAACAACTATGAATATTTAAAAAAAAATCCAAAACAACAGTCACATATATGTAGATAGTTCTGACCGCAGATTAAGATACCGAGTCTTGCGTCGTGGGTACCTATCATAAACTACGAGAGACTTTTCGGTCTCACAAACACCCAGACCCGAAACAAATATTTGTGGATCACACAAACATTTGTCTCAGTCCGGGGATCGAACCTGCGGTCTCGTTTCGCAAGCTGATGTCTAGCCAACTGCGCCACGGGGCTGTCAAAATGAATAGCAGCTACTTTGTGGAGCTAAAAATATTACAAAAGTGATGAACAGAACTACAAGCGAATCAAAAGACCGCATTATTTATGTGTAATATTAATAAAGATAAAGAACGGAGTAGACTTTAAGGTTTTCCGAGATCTCACCTATTTTACATAGAGGTACAATAACTTTTTCAATATAATTTCAAAAACTGTTTATGTGTGAAAGCGTAACAAACAAACACACATTTGTAACATCAATTAGAATAATTTAATCACGCTATTTATCTTCGTCTTAATTAATAGGCAATTGTTAAAAATACTAGTACCTACAATATTTATAAAACGATAACTTAATCATCTGAGTACCATACAAATTGATGAATAATGATATAAATATAAAAAACCTTCAAATTTACAAAATATTTTAAACATTGTAAGCTAAATATTTAATAATTATTTAAACACTTAAAGGTAACATGCATGATGAAATTTTTTTGCAATAACTTTCGTAATTTCTAGCGGAAATTAATTCACATAAAAATAAATTTAGCAATTTATATTTACCTGTCACCGTCAATGATATCAACACAATCACAGTAAATATACCAAACATCTTGATCTCATACATTTTTTAACTGAATTATGAACGTGTGCATCCGTATTTGATCACAACTACATATGAAAATGTATGTAATTTAACTGTGTCACAATCGTAAAGGTTTCAGCCGGCATTGAAGTAGACTGAAGGTCTAAGGATTGACGAATTTCGTCACGAGAGTTATGGCTTTAGTTTGTGGTTAATATTTACTGCGGTACCGCCCGCGCTTCCGAACTAGACTCCAGTTATACGAGTTGCATAATACCGCGGTACTTGCGTGCGCTTTCTGTGACAGACGAGCGCGCAGTGTTCACAAAACGTGGACGATCAACTGCACGACGATAAAGACTTACCTATGACCTCCAACCGTACACAAAATTGGCAATTAGTAGTCTACAATTAGATTGTTATTTATTCTAATATTTTGTTTAGTATAGAACTGCACAAGTGACGGCGTGCAATCTAGAAGTCCCAGGTTCGTTTCACGGGTCACGTAAAATGTTACAATTGGCGTATTTTCGGTGCAGATATGCATCTCCGCCCCTAACCCTTCGGGGATACAGAATGCATATGTATGTATGTATGTACATAGATATGTAGGTATACTATAACATAAAGTGTTATTGGTTTTTTTCCGTCAGGATAAATTTAATGGTAATACAGTCGCCCCTTATTACGTGGGACTAAAATAAAACTTACGTTCTGGATATACGTACAAATACCTACACTTTTGGGGATACTGGCGTGAGTTAAAAAGGCGAAATGAGAGTGGATTTTGTTGAACTAAAAGGGCTGTCGCGATTTATGCTATCCATCTATACTATCTTAGTATCTATACTATTATTATAAAGAGGTAAGGTTTGTATTCTTGTATGTTTGAATTTTATATTTTATTTTAATGTTGACCTTGTGAAGTAACATGGACTTCGGTTTATCCCAGGAAAATGTTTTGTTCCCGTGGGATGAGCATACGTATATTATAATTGCGAAAGTAGGTAAGTCTGTCAGTGTTCTGCTTTCACGCCTAAACCATTCGACCGATTTGAATTATAATTATTGGTATGGACATAAATTACATTAGTATGGGCATTGCGTCCAGACGCAATGGTACCAGTACCAATCATAGAACATATGTGATGTTAGGTGCCATTATTTGACGTTGAGTGTCATTTTTGAAACTTATCAGACGTAATGGTCATAAGATGATTTTAAGTGCCATTACGATATTGAGTCGCATTTACTACAATAAAACGTTATCACTATCAGGTGCACTTAGATGGTGCTTGGTGTCATTATGTGATGTTAAGTGCCATTAGGCGCACCTAGGTGACGTTAGATACATTTTGGCAATGAATAGGTTACTCGATCTGAGTAGATAACAAGTGTAGTGTAGTAGGTCACCTACTACAACAATTAATCTAGAGAAATTTTGATATATATATTTACTTATTTTCTTTCTGAACACAACCCTGAATTCTACGCGGACGGAGTCGCGGGCAAAAGCTAGTAACTATATATGAGTCTACTGAGACTTAACACCGAGGCAACTCATATCTATAAAAAAAACTGCAAGATCCAGTTAGAAAATTAGACCGTGCGTTCTGTGTAGGGAGATGAGGGAGAGAAATACAACAGTAACCATGACTGAAGTAGAAGGCGAATTCGCTAAACGCACTACTCTAGCGGTCTGTAGATGTCGACCACGGCAAAGAAAAAGGTAGCACCCGTATTAAGTTGTAGGAGGCACTTTAGTGTAATCCTAAATCCCAATTCTAGGGGCTGCAGAAATATTTTCTCCATGCAACTACTTCGTCTTTATACTGGCGTAGTATTTCTTTCAAAGCGTCCAACGGTGGCAACAACTGATTGGGACGATTAACCCACGTGCCGGGATGCATATTACATACACTCTTAATTAATCTTGTAGTTCATCTCGCGATCATGAATATTTTGAATACTGTAGTACGTACTCGCTCCGTCAAAAACACGAGCCCACACTTGATATTATTCATCAGGAACTATTTATTTATTTATTCAATTAGTACGGTAACACCAATTATACACAAGGGAACAAATTTCAAACTTTTTTATACAACAGCCAAAATTTTATTTGTTTTGGATTATAATTACCTAACATAACTAGAAACTGAAAATGAAGTTATTGTAACAGGTCTAGATTTGTAGATACGGCGATACTTGAAAAAAAAAAGAAAATAACATTAAAAAATCGATTAAACAATTTATATAAATTTAAAGCATACCAAATTTTAAAAATGGCATTAATTTTAAATTGTCTACTATGAGTATTTGAAGCTTAAATGTACAGGTTTTATTATGTTAATGACTTTTATTTTTCCTTTTTCGGGACGTTGAATCTTCTTTTTTGAGGAACCAACAAAAATCTGCGATCATAGCCGGATCCTTGATATCTTATTTCTATTGTTTGTACACCCTTATAAAACTTTTCTCCTTGTTCATCACTCACTGCGCCAAGATTATCAGGAAAGAAGTCTAAATGAGAGTGTTAAAAATGAAGAAAACGAAAATTTTGAGAGACATTCTGCATCCTACGTTTTCGTACGGCTGAAGCAGTTCATGTACTAAAAGTTTTTCTGATTTTTTATTGCCTAGAAATTTATCGTGCAATAATAGCAATCATTAACATGATTCGAAGGCTCTCACCGCAGCATAGGAACAGCAAAAGAAATTTTCTTTTGTTGACCTTCCATCCACTTCAAAAGTTCCATTTTTACAAGCAATACAACATATTTGAGGTGTCCACAACTTTTCTATATCTCCAATCGTAATTCCAAAATAGGAGTAGTAAGCTGCTTTTATCTCTCCTGTATTTTTTTAAATTTTCAACTACATAACATCCGTACACGTAAAACAAAATCATTGGTGGATTTTTACAGGATCTTCTGTTATAACTAGCCATATTTTTATGCACAAAACGTCTTAACTTAACTTACTAACTTAACTTTATGTAATAACACAAAAAAAAACTTGTTAACTCAAATATTATGAATAATATAATGCGAGCATTTGTGTATAGGAGGCTAATGCTAGCGAAATATGAAACTCAAAATAAAACTGATATTAGACCTGTTACAACACTTTGATGACTTGTTGGGTGAAAGGTAAGGGTAGTGCAACAAAAATATATGAAAACTGTTCTGGTTGTCAAACCTTTGTTCCCTTGTGTTACACTAATCGATAGGAAACTATACATACATACATACATACATACATACATACATACATAAACTCACGCCTGTATTCCCCGAAGGGGTAGGCAGAGGTGCATTTCTGCACCCACATTTCGCCAGGTATGTATCAGTCCCACGTAATAGGGGGCGAGCCTATTGCCGTTTTTCGGGCACAATTCCAGACTCCGTGCTGCTACTGAGAATTTCCTAATGGAAAAACCCAATAACACTTTGCCCGAGCCGGGAATCGAACCCAGGACCTCTAGATCGCTCGGCACATACTTGTACCGCGAGACCACGAGGCAGTCTATACAATATAAAATCTCATAAAAATAAAGAAAACAAAGAAAAGAAAACAAAAAAAAACACAAAACATAGCGAAAGAATTATAAATTAACATTATAGGTATAAAATAATAGTACCATAATACCATCGATAAAATTCAATTCAATATATAAACACAGTCATACATCACACATTCAATTCACAATACCGCACACATTCCGACAAAATCGCCTTCCATTCCTCTGTAAATATATCGCACTGTGGTTCACTGTCCAGGAGAGCATTGAGCGCGGTGAGAGTACGCGGTTTAGGTGATCTGGCACGAGCCACAGTACGACATGTTGGAACTGCGAATAGTCGGTGCCTCCTTTCCCGCGTGTAATCATCGTATCTTCTTGCAACATAATAATAACCAAGGTACATCAAGTATTTACTTAAATATCAAATCTAAATGGCGTGATACTTAAATAGATTTAACAACTTATAGGTACATATAAGAAAGGCTGTCTTGCAAGTGCTGCAGGGACGTCTGTATCATTGTTTTTTCTCACTTAGCTAAAAACTTTGTTCATTAATTAATTGGGATTTTGTGAGTTTCAATAAAACTTAGTACCTTTTATAATTGTTTTAGGATGTAGGTATTGTTAGCATATTCGCACGAGAGTTTTTTTAACGGACGTTAAAAAAGCGTTCAAATACAACAAATGCATTCCCAAGTATATACTTGGAACATATTATGTTCACACGAAAGCGTTTTTAAAACACGACGCTTTTTTATCGAGCAGTGTTGCATTTTAAGTGTTGACCGTAGGAAATAGACCATATTATGCAACTTCATACTGCATTTATTTTATTTGAACGCTTTTTTAACGTCCGTTAAAAAAACTCTTGTGCGAATAAAGCCTTACTTACAACTTACTAGAGAAAAAACATTTATATATTTTGTATTTATAGGCAAAAAATATTTACAGGATCCAGAAGCGGACATAAGAACCCAGGTATTCCTATAGGTACTTACTTAATTTGTTTTTGAATGCATTCTCTGCTTTGGAAACGGCGGAACGAAGACAGCGGTTAGGTTACCCTTATTTTTTTAAACGGGACCCTAATACTAAGACTTCGCTGTCCGTCTCTTCGTCTATCCGTCTGTCGGTCCGTCCGTCTGTCCATCTGTCCGTCTGTCACAAGGCTGTATCTCATGAACCGTGATAAATAGACAGTTGAAATTTTGACAGGTGATGTATGTCTGTCACCGCTATAATAACAAATATTAAAAAACAGAATAAATAAATATGTAAGGGGTGCTCCCATACAACAGACATGATTTTTTTGCCGTTTTTATAAATAATAGTACGGGACCTTTCGTGCTTGAGTCCGACTCGCACTTGGCCAGTTTGTGAAGTCAACACGCATGACGCACTCACTCATAGCCGTAGTAGAAACCGCAAGCGAAAGTTGCGCTAGATTGTAATTGTTTGGGTTGCGGTTTTTGCAGTCCTGTGACAGCAGACGTTTCTTGAGGATAACATAACTGCTTGCTCTCTTCACCTCGATCCACCTCCACTGTAGCCTGAGGATGGTTTCTTTTAATATGAGCCAGCATATTTGAAAGTCGTGATGGCCTCGAAGTTTAGGTACGCGGTCGAGAATCTCGACGGTCGCGGGTTCAAACCCCAGGCACACACCTCTGACTTTTCGAAGTTATGTGTGTATTCACAAATAGTTATCACGCACTTTAACGGTGAAGGAAAACATCGTGATGAAACCTGCACACCTAAAACTGTTGTTCTTAGGAATTTCTTAGGTATGTAGTCCACCAACCCGCCTAGTGCCAGCGTGGTGGACTAAGGCCGAAACTCAGTTGTAGAGGAGACCCGTGCCCAGCAGTGGGACGTATATGGGCTGATGATGAATATTTGATGTTCAACCTCCAACTTTTATTAGTGTATCTTATCAAATAGCTTACACTTTACACTAACATTGTTAATCTTTTAAAAAAAATATTGGTGAATGATTTAGATTTAACTTTAGTTATTTTTCGCAAAAAATAACAACTAAATAACCAAAACTGAAATGTTTTTTTTTATTGCTGTGAAGTTAGTCATATATCAAACCAGGACATGCGGTGATTCCCCCTACCATAGACGTCACTAGTCCATATTCGGATACATATCGAATTCTCGAAAACAAGATATTATTCCGAAACCGATAATGTTTAACCTACTATTTAATATAACAATAATAGAAAGTAGGTAGTGTTTTTTCTACAATTTAACTCTTCCCACAACTTTACTGCCCGCACAAATTTTATTCAAAAGTAGCCGAATCAAAATTCCATTTACTATTTATCCTCCGTAATAAATATCGATTTGAGCGAAATAATACCTATTTAAAAGTGCGTAGAATAACTGGCCATTTAAAAATAAATAAAAATTGACATTATAAAAATTACTGTTTTATTAATTTTGAGGTTTGCAACACTCTTTTTCACTTCCATCAATTGGTTTTTGCTTGTTTTTGCCTTTTGCTTAATACTTAATAAACAAAAACGCCGGTCGTGATAGAAGTTCGTGGTATATTAGGTTTATGCTATCACAGCAATTTGAACTACATTTGTATTTTTTCTTGAACTTATGTTTCCGTTTGAAGGAAAAACTTATTCATAGTTTAAAACATCTGATTGCTGTTAAGAATATGTTAACTGTGTAACGGATTAAAACATCTACGATGGACGACAATATTCGAAAATTATGTCCCAATTGCAGCCAACTTTTTGTGTTCCAATGTAAGTAGATAAACTTGTGGTATTTACCATAAACATATGAGTATGAATTGATTTCATTATCTCATTAAAACTGAAGTTATCGAAAGTATTGCTCTCTTGCATTAACATATATTTACAAGTATATGACTATATATGTATATTGTCGAATAATACTATAAAAATAGATGGCCTATAGCTTACGTGAAAATATAAAAAATCTAATGAATGTAGAAAATTATTCAATTAGTTACAATGTCTTACATTAAAAATTCTACATTCATTAGATTTTTTTATATTTAGGATTATTACTAAAGTAGGTAGTTACAGAAAAACTATTTTTAAATATTTATAGCGATCACAATTGTAGGATAATTCTCGGCTTTCTTTATGCTGAACCATATGCTCTACAAAACTTGTTGTCCTATGTTACTTCAGTAATACTACAACAATATTACTGATAACACAATTAATGACCATATAATTAATATTATACTTAGACATATCACCACTGCATGGTTTGATTAATAATCTTGTATTATGACACCTACTTGCAGCAACCACTCAAACCGAGAAGAATAACTTACCATTATTTTTATCATGCGGACACTCAATGTGTGAAAAATGTATCAAAAATTTAATGAAGTTTGAAGAGCCCATTGAATGCAAAGTATGCCATAAAGATACTGAAATACAAGGAGCTGATGCTGTTTTGCTGCCTCTGAATAAAGACCATTTTTATAATATATTCCCTGTCAATTTATATTTGGTGGGTGAATTGGCATTGCAGTCAGTTGAAGTAAGTAAATAAAAAGCAGATCAGTGGAGTACTATTGGTGGAATACCTGCTCTTACTCTTGTAACCACATTAAATAAATATATTTTACAGAAATTTGCAGCAAAAAATAAAGAACAAGATGAAGATTTCTATATTAATCTAAAAGCGCTTTTACAAGATGATAACAAAAAAGGTGGGTAAATATTAAAAACCCTCTTCTATATTTTGTCTTCTTCTTATTAGTATTATTATTTAAATGACAATCAATATTAATAAATAATAATTAGTATTTTATTGAAATAGATATAAAACAATAATGATTTTTATTTAACAGAGAAGTGCTTGGAATGTCAAAGCTCTACATCAAAAATGTGTTGTCAATGTGGCATTACTTTGTGTGACCCATGTTTCAATAAAAGCCATAAAAATTTCATCATTTTCAAAAACCATGTGCTGGAGGCTATAGGTAAGAATATTTTGAGTTTGAATTATATACTAAGTGCTAATATAGATGCGAATGGCATGGTTTATAATTTATAATTTCTGATCTGATTATAAATTATACCTAAACATTAGGTGCTGCCATGTCATATTGCTCACCTTTAATGCAATGTAAATTCATCTTAAAACTATGCTGCACATGACAGCAGGTGCTACATAATGGAAATAAACAGATGACAATCCACAGACATTTAACAAAATGTGTGTGACTGCTCTATAATATCAACATTTCAACAAAAACATTGAGTTGGTGAACATAATTTAGCAAAAATTACTGATTAGCAAGTAATCAATAGTAAAATCAAATAATAAATTAGCTGTTAATTAAATAACTAAAAAAATTCAGTTCTAGCATGCTACTACTAAAGAAACAGGTTAAGGCTTTGTAATCATAGGTAAAAGCCTAACAAATATTAAAATAATTGTTTGTGAATTATTAATTTGCAATGATTATTTGTTTTGGGACAAACCTTTGGTTTTCTTTCTTCTATATACAAGTGCTTTCTATTTCTTTATACTTTAGATACTCAGATTCAGCCCCAGCGTTGTGAAATACATAAAGAGAAACCTTTGGATTACTATTGTAAGGATTGTTCTAAATCAATATGCATGGACTGCATGATGGTGGGTGGTGATAAATCCTGTAAAAACCATGATGTGGCATCTATGGCCCAAATTGTGAGTCAAATTGTATTTAATTACCTTATATTTTTATATCCATATATTATATTTGGTGGTTAAGTTTTATTTGTATGAAGTCATGTCTGTGAACAAATAAAATTTATTAATCTAATGAAGTAGACTAAAGTTTATCACACTTCTTTGCCGTTAAAGGGATCTTTTGCTCAGTGTTATGTTTGTAAACTATGAAGTTTTTACTAAGTAAAAATAGTAACTTTTCTGAATACTATTTATGTAGTTAATTACTGATATCTTTTTGCATTATTTGAACACTTATTAATATTTTATTCATTTTAGAATGATGAATTTTTGGATGAATTGGGAGAACTTGCTCCCAAGGTCAATGATACTTTCAAAAGACTGACAAAAACAGCAGTTGTAAGTATAGTGTTGGAAATATGACAATAGCTTAATATTTATTTATTGAAAAATATGTATATTTTTGCAGAATGTGGGTAATTTGTTAACAAATATTGCAAACAACACTGGTGCATCATGCCTGACACAGACGATCGGGACTATTGAGCATCATTTCTCAAAACTTTTCTATAAAATACAAAGCCATAAAAGGGACATAATAAAGTCAATGACTAATTTAAAGGACATAGAAAAACATTCATTAGAAACTGCAAAAGCTGATATTACTGAAGCAATCAAGAACGCTAATATGGTTATGAAATATATAAGTTTGACTGGAGATCCTAATAAGCTAGGACAGGTAATACATATTTCTGCAATTCATGGATTGAATTTTATTGTAATTATACCAAATATACATATATTAATCAATAAAGCTGCATTATGCTGCTGATTTTTGATAAACAAAATCATAATAGCATTATGTAGCTTTCCTATGATATGCTAGTCCTCTTATTTTTTTTATAACTATTATATTGCATTGTATATATGCAATTATATTATAATATAAAAAAAAAACATAGGAACCTATATTTTCAGATTAATTTGTCTGTTCTGTTGCAAGACGCCAAAAAAATTTTAAATACACCTTGGTATCTAGACAAGGATGAGGACCCCAAGAAACAAATTAAGTAAGATATTTTTATTTATATCAATCTCGGTTTTTAAATTTCGTTCGACAGTGGTAAAACTTCTTTTTTTGTGCTTTTCATCGGCAATCAGTCGCTAGACTATAAGCAGATTTTATAGTAAGTATTAAAATTTGTAAAACTAATGGCAAAGATATATTTTGTAAATATTTGAAGAAGATATACTCTCTCGTCTGTAATCCCAAAAGAACAGTTCTACTTTAATGGGGGAGTGATTATTTCCGTTCGTAAGACATAATTTCAAAATTTGCGGCTACTGAGAATTTCCTAATTGAAAAACCCAATTACATTTAAACCAACTCTGATCTCTTGATCGCCTGCCGCACGTAATAGCTTCGACATTTCTTGAAAAGTAACATCTAAATAAATATATTTATCTATTTGACGTAATAAAATGATTTGACGAGATTTTTTTTTTCTCTAAATATGCTTTACTCTAAGATGATAGGATAAAGATAACTCGTGGACTAGCAAACTTTCTCACACAATGGCGTATCCGACAGGAGAAAATTATGCTGCTTCCCTAATAAGCTATTTACATTTCCTAAAACTTTTAAGCAAAAACAGTCATTATTATTACAAATTGTACAGCTGAAAAAAACTTTTTTATATTGGCAATTCCCATTTTTATTATTAAACCCGTTTAGTGCTAGAGGGGGCCCGTGCCCAGCAGTAGGACGTATATAGGCTGATGATAATGATGATCTTAATTTTGTTTGTCTCTCCCCAGCGTGGATGTGAACGAAGATCTGTGCAGCTTAGTTACTGATTATGTACAGATAGAAGGAAATGTTAAATCTGTATACAAGCTACGTTCTACAGAGGAATTGGGCGATATAGAAATACCACCAGCGCCACATGCACCCGTATTCCCACCGGAACTACCTAAAGGTATACACATCATAGACATTCCAGATGTCTGGTTGATTTTCAGCACTTATATACTTATAGTCATCTGTCTATAGCACTTATGTGAGAGTGAGTTTTCACACCTGGTCATGATAAAAACTAAATACAGAATTCGACTTGATACCGAATCAGAATTAAGGTTAAAATTGTTCAAAATTACTCCTAAAATTTACTCCATCTGCGACAAGAAACAAGCACATCCATCACATTAATATTAAAAAAAGACTTTTGGCGCTATGTTATCTTTTATTGAAATAAAAACCTTTTATGCTTCAACAGACAATTTTAATGATAAAATTTTAACATTAGTTCTTTGGGGGGGGGGGGGGGGATAAGTAACTACTTAAGGCTTAAGGGGTTCCCTGTCAACTGGAAACTGTAACAGGGGTTTGTGAAACCAAAAGTTTGAAAAACCCTGGTCTATAGTATAGTGTAGTCATAGAAAAATATTTTAAGAAACTGACGCTATTTTTATGAAAATATTTTCTGCTGGAAAAAGTGATGTCTAAGGGCATATATAACTAACTTTAATCTCATTTCTGGGAAAAGTTAATGAGATTGACAGATATCAATACTTTCAAAATTAAGTACATATATGCAATCGTACTCTTTGAAGGGAGACGTGTATTACTGCACCAAATTGTTAACTTAAAATCGAACCCATGATCCTCGTTTAAGGTTCAATTAATGCCACAGGACCAGTACGTTTAAATCCCAGGGTAATTAAACCCGACGCCCAACAAATTGATATATATGTTCTTACTAAGGTTTATTCCTGCAGATGTGCGACAAAAGTCGTCCATTATGGAGTTCAAGAAAGAGAGTGTAATGAAAGAGCCGGCGTTCTTCAAAAACCCCCCCAACTACCGCAGCAAGTCGGGCTCCGTCATGTCTCTCGACTCTTGTAGTAGTGATTCTTCCAATAGAGTCTTTCAAAAGTACGGTGAGTTAATCAATTTTATAAGAACTACAAAAACTGCTTGCTTAAAATTAAAATGCCATGAATAATAGAACTAATAAAATTTGACTTATACATACCTACAAAGTGCCAATGCCAAATTTGCATTTCTGCACCCAAATTTCGCCAGGTATGTATTAGTCCCGCGTAGTAGGGGGCGGGGCTATTGTCGTCTCGGGCACAATTCCAGAGTCTGTGCTGCTACTGAGAATTAAGAAAAACCCAACGACACTTTGCCGTAAATCGAACCCGATACCTCTAGGTCGTACGGCACATACTCGTACCGCGAGATCACGAGGCATTTCACTTATAGTTACGTATTTACTATTTATATACATGTAACATACATTTAATAACTGACTTCTTGCGCCGCGCAGTATATTAGACACCAATCTGTGAAATGAGACACCACAGGGTTATTCCCCAACAATTTTTTTTGTTTCATGGAACACAACTTATACCAAGTTTGAAATGACAAAAAATGAGTGCGACTGTATTTATTTAGATATTGTTTATGTGCACAAGGTGAAAAAACAGTTGTTAAAGTTCTTCTACAAATATTTGTGTTGAAAATAATATATTTTTAGTGCTTTTATAAAAACTAATACACAATTATTTGTGAATTTACAGCAGAAATGTACCAAAAGCAATCTGTCCAGCCAGTCCCGCCGTTCGCCGACACATTAACCCCAAAACGTTTCAAAGAAGGTAATTTGTTTTTTTAAATTATAATAATAGAATGTAACGTAGAACTAAATTAACTATTCTGCTTTCAGGGTCCCAAGAGTTGGTTTACATATCGCATATAATAAATCCTCACAACTTCTATGTACAAAGAGCGAACGAGCAAAATTTGGTTAAAGAAATGCTCCGCCAATTCCATAACGCAAAATCCCTCCCAAGACCATCATTGAAGCATGCAGTTGAAGGTAATTTAAAATTTTCTTAATACTTAACAAACTATTCACTAAATTTATCGTTATTTAATTCTGTTATCGTTATTTAAAGGGGGATAAAAGAACGAATTCAGCGTCACGATATCCGTGATACATAATTGTGTGTTTGTTAGTATCAAACTAAATGTTCCATGAAAAATGCATGTTAATAATCATTTTTAACCATACATATGACTTCGACGTTCATCATGATTGTATAAGAGATGAATAAAAGCTTTCAAAGCTTATGAAGCGATCTCTCCCTAATAAAAATAGAAACCGGTTATACTGGTAATTGTTGTAGGAGGATTCTTTTCATCAGAATCATAGAACTTATTATGATGAAGGTTATTGAAAACATTTTCAATATCTAATACACTAAACATAGTCTATTTACATAATAAGTACTGTGTTTATTTATGTGTGTAACTAATATTGTCGATTTATCGAATAATCGGAGAAAACATTACAGGCAAAATATACTTGGCGTTTAACAAAGTGGACAATATGTGGCAGAGATGCAGAATTATGAAAGTGGACCACCGGGATCCAAAGAACCCAAAATTCCATGTGTTCTGCCAGGACTTCGGCAGCTCAGAGATTGTCACCATAGACAAGTTTGTATTCTTTTCATTCTTCTTTTTATTTTAACGAGAGGAAAGTGTGTTAAGCTCCCTGTTCGGTACCTCGGGGGGGCGCGGAAGGGGTATGTCGGGGTCGCCGGCCCTCCAACTCAACGCGCGATACTACTGTTCGCTTGGCTGAGTTAGGTCCCTAACCAAAATCCTACGACGGCATACCGACTAAAACCTCTTGATGGCCGTCTTGCGCATTTTGGGCGGTACGGTAAATCCAGAGCGAGCGCCCTTAATTGTTTCCCGTTGCCGCCCAACGCTCTGTCCAAATGTCTACTAGGCTCTATTTTGGACGCTCATTGAGGTGAGCGTCCGCGGCATTCACGTGGCCATGTGCTCTGCCGCAGGATCGTACATCTCAAGTACGGGCGCACCTCCCCCGTAGTTCGCCTTACAATCCCGATAACCCCTATTAGTCCCCTCTTACGACAGGCAGGGGATGCCGTCGCGGTATTCTTACGCCCTCAAACGACAGGGCGATTGTTTACATACTGATACTTCTGAGTAATATACAGACCGTGATCGAAAACTAAGACAGGTAATAGTTAAGGTCATAAAAAATACATTGATGCAAAAAAAACTGAATAGAAAATAAAAACTGATGTTTTTCTACTCACCATAACTACTACCTGTCTTAGTTTTCGATGAAGCTCTTTTAACACCCTGTAAAAACTATAGCATTTCTTGAATATAAAGCAAGTTCCAACAAACATGCAACATACTTTCTTGATAAGAAGCGCTTACTATAGTGATACTAAGACACTGTGCGTTATTTGTAGATTTTTAATAAAGAAGGTAAAAAAATAAGTGTGAGGAGAGCTAAAGATTTTTTATTACTACTAACAGAAAATTGTTAAAAATTCACAAAATGCATTATTTGCACTTTAAATTACAGTGCGTTAAATGATAGCCTCGTGGCGCAGTTGGCTAGACACCAGCTTGCGAAACGAGGGGCCGCGAGTGCGATCCCCGCACCTAGACATGTTTATGTGATTCAACATTTGTTTCGGGTCTGGGTGTTTGGGAGGCCGAAAATTCTCTCGTAGTTTCTGTTACCCATGACACAAGACTCGTATCTAAGTGTGGGATCAGGACTATGTATGTGACTGTTGGGTTATTTATTTATTTTTAAATCAAAATAGTTAAAACTTTTCTTTATATTTAACAGGTTGCGACTTTTACCTCCGGCGCGAGTGCAGTCTCCACACCCGCTCGCAATTAACTGCGCTTTGGCCAATTGCGAACCAATGGCGGGCTCCTGGACCAATGATGACTCTTACCTCATTCAGAAAATTATCGATAAGTAAGTCCTTTGAAGTCAATACTGAAAAAATCTAAAAGTAAACTTACTAGACACAAGTATTGAAGTGCAGTTGGCACTTGTAGTGTGGGACGTCCTGCAGCACCTTTTTGGTGGATGGATGAGGGCTGCTCAACAAGGGGATGTTTGGCGCCTACTTGTGGACGTCTACGTTCAGCAGTGGACGGGGATGGACTGAGAATATATATTTGAAATATATAATGTACTATACTTCATATAAGCAGTGATGGCCTCGGATAAGTCGTGATGGCCTCGAGGTTTAAGCGCGCGGTCGAGAATCTCGGCGGTCGCAGGTTCAAACCCCAGGCATACACCTCTGACTTTTCGAAGTTATGCGTGTATTCACAATGAATCATCACTTACTTTACGGTGAAGGAAAACGTCGGGAGGAAACCTACACACCTAAAAGTTCTTAGGAATTTCTTAGGTGTGTAGTCTGCCAACCCGCACTAGACCAGCGTCGTGGACTAGGGCCTAAACCCTCTCAGTTGTAGAGGAGGCCCGTGCCTAGCAGTGGGATGTATAAGGACTGATGATGAAACTTTAGGCTAATATTTAAAAAAAATGTTTTTTAAGAGCTTTAAATTTTAAAAGACTGATAAAATGTTTGGCTTAGAATCGGAAACAATCATTTTCACATAATATATTCTCGGCCTATCGCCGTCCACTGCTGAAGGAAGGCCGACCCAAGTAGGCGCCAACCATCCCGGTCTTGAGCAGCCCTTATCCATCCGCTACCCGCCACCTTTCTCAAGTCGTCGGACCATCGTGCTGCAGGTCGTCCCACACTACGTGTACCTAAGCGCGGTCTCCACTCCAACACTTGTCTGCTCCAACGGCCGTCCGTCCGTCGGCAGACATGGCCGGCTCACTTCCACTTTAGCGTATTTTCACATAATACCGTCGCCAAAATAATTTGCCCTTCTATTGTTTACCGCTAGGTGGCGCGATTTTTAAATAGTGTACTCTGACATGCGTAATAGTAAAAATAATGCACATGTATTGTTTCAGCAAACAAGCAGTGATCCACATTCGGCGAGTACATCACAACGCTGACGGCAGTGTGAAGCTGGAGTGTGACCTCACGACGTTCGAGTACGGCGTCAGCATCGCGCACACACTCGTGTTCCACGAACGCGCAGCCATGCCGCAACCCAAACTTGATGTCAGTATCTTTAATAACAACTAGCTGACCCGGCGAACTTCGTTCCGCCAAACTGTCGATTCTTTAAATTGTTTTTTTTTTTTGTTTTTTTGCCTAATTTTCTCCTTATTACATTAGCTACCTGCCAATAAAAGTCCCGTCAAAATCGGTCCAGCCATTTCAGAGATTAGCCGGAACAAGCAGACAGACAAAAGTTTAAAAAAATGTTATTTTGGTGTATGTACCGTATATATGTATATTCATATACATGTAGTAAAAAATGGTTATTTCAATATTACAAACAGACACTCCAATTTTATTTATATGTATAGATGAAATTACAGTTCTACGTGTATTTACTTACATACATACATGCATACATAATCCCACGCCTGTATCCCCAAAGGGGTAGGCAGAGGTGCATCTGCACCTACATTTTGCCAATTAGAGTTTTTGTCCTACGTAATAGGGGACGAGCCTATTGTCATTTTTCGGGTACATTTCCAGACTTCCAACTGCTACTGATAATTTCCTAATAACACTGTCCGACCCGGGCATCGAACCCAGGACCTCTAGATCGCACAGCCCATACTTATACGCGTGACCACGAGGCAGTCATGTATTTATTTATATTAAATTAGCACATATAATAAATTACTTTATTTTATTATTAATCGTTATTATATTTCGTACTGGACCATAATGTCCCCATATTTGTATTTCTATATTCAACCAAACCTCATCTAAGTTAACCAACCCTTTATTTTAGTATCCTGTGCCGGAGGGTCTCAGAGAAAAACCTAAAATATTCATTAACAGCAATGATTTCAAAGAAAAAGCCGTGGAGAATGTGTACATAACGCACATTGTAAGCCCAGATAAATTTTACGTGAGAAAGGTAAGAAAAATTTGTATTTTTTTTTCTGTATTATAAAAACTTAGAATCTTTAAATATAATCCTTTTGTACCCTGACTGCGAAAGTGAGGTTTTGTAAAGCATTTCGCGCCTAAACCGATCCATTGATTTTGATTAAATATTCTATGGAAAGATGGGACCCTGAAGACGACTATATAATAGATCACTTTTTGTCTCGAAATGTGTTATTTCTAACAATTGACAAAATGTATGTAAATGCGAACGAAGCTGTGAGCGAAGGCTACATTTCACATTGAACTTGTTTTTCAGCATCATCTTCAAAGTGTTTATGAAAAGCTATGCGACGATTTGGAACAAGAATACGGTGCGAGTGGTAAAACTGGGACGGTATATTTGCCGGAAGTTGGTAAGCATTTATGTATTAACTAGCTTTTGCCCGCGACTCCGTCCGCGTAGACTACAGGGTTGGGTTCAGAGAGAAAATAAGTTGTAGTCTATTTTACTCCATAGAGTCCCGTTTATGTCCATATCAAAAATCGTTTACATCGGTCAAATGGTTTAGGCGTGAAAGCGTAACATATAGTTACAGTCGTCTACACGTTGTTTCATCATTCTAGCTTCAAAAATGTCGAATTTCCACACAAACTTTCACCCCTATTTTTATTTTACCCCCTTAAAGGTACATTTTTTTACAAACTTTTAATGTCATATATTTATTTATATCTAATCAACAGCCTAAAAAATAAGTTTCAAGCTTCTAGCTTTAAAAATGACAATACTTCCATACACCCTCTCATCATCCCTTTCAACGCCTTAAAACCCCCTTTCCGGGATAAAAAGTAGCCTATGTCCTTCCTAAATCAATTCAGTAGTTTTAGCAGGAAAGCGAGACAGACAGACAGATTTACTTTCGCATTTATAATATTAAGTAAGAATAAGGATATCATATATATGATGTAATGATGTAATAAAAGCCATATAAAAAAGTTTCATCATTCTAGCTTCAAAAATGACGAATTTCCATACAAACTTTCATCCCCTATTTTTATTTTACCCCCTTAAAGGTAATTTTTTTACAAACTTTTAATGACATATTTATTTATATCTAATCAACAGCCTAAAAAATAAGTTTCGAGTTTCTAGCTTTAAAAATGACAATACTTCCATACAACCTTTCATCCCCCCTTTCAACCCCTTAAAACCCCTTTTCCGCAATAAAAAGTAGCCTATGTTCTTTCTCAGGCTTCAAACTATCTGTGTACCAAATTTCATTTAAATTGGTTCAGTAGTTTTAGCAGGAAAGCGAGACAGACAGACAGACAGACAGACAGACAGAGTTACAATCGCATTTATAATATTAGTATGGATATGTTAAGCGTTTTTTCTCCCTTTTAAGAACATTGCGTGCACGGAGAAGACTGACGTTTAAAATAGTTAAACGTATTGCCAAAACAACAATTGATAACGCTAAAATTGTATTAAATACGAGTGACAAAAGTCTTAACATTTTTAAAATAAATTATTATTAGTTCTATACTTATTAAATCGCCATTAGTCCCCCAGAAAAGGCAAAGGAAACTAATTTAGAATAGTGGTGGACTAAGGACTAACCTCTTAGCTGTAGTGAACATTTAGAAATATTGAACTAGTTTAAAATTTTGTACTTTTGACTAATTCAATTTTTTATCAAACATGCTCTGAGTAAATAATTGATATTAGATATAAAACTATTAAAATACACAATTTTTTAAAACATAGCCGAATATTTTGTATTTTCAACAAAATGTATGGACTTAGGATTTTTTTGCCATTTACCTTAGGTATGGTTTTTTGAATTAGGTCAGTATACATATTTGTAAGCGTGCAATGTATGTGGTGACGATGATGACGTGTGCGTGTCGGCGCAGGCATGGCGTGCGCGGTGCAGCCGGCGGGCGGCGCGGGGGGCGCGGGGTGGCGGCGCGGCGTGGTGGTGGCGCTGGGCGGGCGGGGGCGCGCGCGCGTGCTGCTGCCCGACTGCGGCCGCGTGGAGCTGCTGCACTACTCCGCGCTGCGACACCTGCACGCGCACTTCACCACGCTCGCGGCACTCGTCAGTACACACTACACGCCTCACTTCACACTTCTACACACTACTGCATATTCCAAACTACCACATATTACTACATACTCCACACCACCACATATTACTACATACTCCACACCACCACATACTACTACATACTCCATACTACCACATATTGTTCGAAAGCTGAGAACACATTAACTACACAGGGGTAGACTCCCATAGAAGCCCAAAAGCGTTACACGTTAATTGTCTAGTTCAGAGGTTCCCAAACTCTTTTGTTTTATAGACCACTTTCAAAATTTTGATGGATCCGGTGGACCCCCTGCAGCTACATTAATACTAAAAAAATAAAAAATAGGACGCGTCGTACTAATCATGGAATATGCAAGTTTTTACAATTAGTAATAATCGCTGAGCTTCTTAAAATATTATCTGCCAATATTGATTGGAGAAGTCAAGGCAACATTTTAGTTTGGAACCAAATTAATTTTCATGGACCCCTGATTACGATTGTGGACCCCCATTTTGTGTCACGCTCAACGTAAACCCCCGTTAAGTCTCCCGTGGACCCCTGGGGGTCCACCTAGACCACATTGGGAATTACTGTTCTAGTTTATAATTATTTTATCGTGGGGTCATGACATTCTCATTTATATGTCAAATTGCTTTTGTTAAATGAAAATATAAAGCTTAAACATTATTATTCGGAATTTTGTAAAACATGCTAGGCTTTTGGGCTTCTATGAAAGTAATATCATTGTTACTGCTCAATAGATTTTGATTCAATTTTGCATAACAGTATTTGGCCTAACTTGAAATAGCGTAGGTTTCTTCTTTCATGGGATGGGATAGAGGGTAAAGTCAAATGTATCTCATAAATTAGGTTCATAATATATATTATGGACTTAATTTAAGAGATAAAGTAGAGGATTGATATGTTTTTTATAGATGTAATACATATAATTCAGGGATGTATAGGTGTATAAGAGTATGAAGTAGTTATTTATGGGAATTAAATGGGATTAAGAGGATGTAATGCAATACTTGAACATATTTGACATTAACATTTGACACTCATTTTAATACTTATTGTCATGCAGTGCACAATTACCCAATAAAGTGTGGAATTTATTTTACCTACTACCATATTTTGTTTGACAGGCCAAAGAGTGTCATTTGTCTGGTGTAACACCACTCAACAAAAAATGGAGCACAGGCTCAGTGACATTGATGCAAAAGTATGAAGAATATCTACTGGAACTACATGTTGAAGACAATCGTAATCGTGAATCCATAGGAGTCACCCTCTATTGCAATGAGGATCCTGATAATATTGTTTGCTTGAATAATGAGATGATCAAGTATAAGTTTGCTGTGTCATTTGGGTAAGTATTACATGAATATAATTACTGGTGTATCTTACAAAAAAATGTTTGATTTACAAATAGTAAATGGCTTATAGTAACATTATTACTGGGAAATTTTATATTAGGTATTCTTTTAATATTACAGTAATTTACTAATATGATCTTCATAAATAATAAGCAATTAAACTTTAAATGTTGCATTTGTATTTACAGATTATTTAAATTTAATAAGGACATCCAAGAACAAGTTATAACTAATAAGCATCCATTAGATAAAAAACCTGCAGTTAAAAACCCCAAAAGTAACATCACCATACTGAAAAAACAAAAGCCTGAAAGTGTACATGAAGATGATTTAGAAGCTAAAGATAAAGGGCCGCTTAGATTGGAAGCAAAAATTTTGCACTATCAGTCACCTTCATTAATTTATGTGTCTTTAGTTCAACAACAAAAAACATTTAATGAACTTTTCGAGAAAATTCAAAAATACTTTGTAAAAAATAAAACAGTTGGCAAAGATGAGTGGAAAGTTGGTGAAAGATGTTGTACGATTTGTAATCAATCCCAAACATGGCGGCGAGCAGTAATTCTGGAATTGGAGGGTGAAACTGTCAAAGTGTTTTACTCAGATTTTGCTTTCATCGAAAGTGTTCCTTTAGACAGTCTAAGAGAGCTCCCATCAGAGTTTGGTTCGATTGGAGATGCCGCTATCAAATGTCATCTTTGTGGAGTCATACCAGCGGTTGGTCAAGAGTGGCCATCGCTCACCAAAGAATTTCTTAAAGAGCTACTTGACGCCTACAGTCGAGTGTTTATAACAAAAATTGGCAATTTCAAAGACAAAAGTATGCCTGTTGAACTATGGGTATATCACACAACACAGGGGGGTGCCTTGGAACCTAACCAATCTGAGTGGCGATGCCTCAACAAAAAAATAATCGAACAAGGATTGGGCGTACCTGACAAATCTCAAGAGGTAGCAATTTAACTTATATATTCCAATTTAATTTGTTTAACCAGTTACATAATATTTTTTTGTTGTTATTAGGTGACTTCTTCTGACGCCAATGTGGATGACGACGAAATGCTTTCGTTCTTGAATGTGACTGGATCAGTACATGATTGGTTGCAATTAGAACCTATGCCAATGAAACCTCTTGTTTTGCCGGCGTCTATATCTGATAACGATTCAAATTCGTCTCCATCGGTCGAACATGATGCAGACATTGAATGTGCACCAGCTGGCTCAAATGTTTTATTTATATCAGATTGGCTGCCACCAGAGCCATTTCCCAACAAGCAGTTTACGGGTATGCCAACGTAAGTAATTGCTTCAGAATATTATGATGTTACTTTTTATAACGACTGCCTCGTGGTCTCGCGGCACAAATATGTGCCGTGCGATCTAGAGGTCATGGGTTCGATTCCCCAGTCGGTCAAAGTGTTATCGGGTTTTCCCATTAGGAAGCACGTAGTTTGGAATTGTGCCCTAAAAACGGAAATAGGCGAGCCTATTACGTGGGACTGGTACATACTTGACGAAATGTGGGTGCAGAAATACAGGCGTCAGGTTCTGTATGCACTTTTTATAATGATTAAATCTAAGTTTGAAGCTCTTGATATTTGTAAGTATTTAGAACTTCACGGTTTGCAAGGTGGACTGGGGTATTAGTCATCCGAAGAATTATTACATGACTACCTTCATTTTTAGAATAACTTTTTTTAAATTGTAAAAGCTCAACAGCCCAATTAATACAGGTCATTTGGGCTCCCGATTGAATTAGATATGTATTTGGTTCCAGCCTGAACTTAATTGAAATAAGATTAATAAAAATAATAAATTAATAAATACACCCAATAGTCACATACATAGTTCTGACCCCACATTAAGAAACGAGTCCTTGTGTCATTGGTATCAGAAACTACGAGAGACTTTTCGGTCTCCCCAAACACCCAGACCCGAATCAAATATTTGTGGATGACACAAACATTTGTCTCGGTGCGGGGATCGAACCCGCAGCCTCTCGTTACGCAAGCTGGTGTCTAGCCAACTTCGCCACGGGACTGTCAAAATGATTTATGATTTCATGGGCTTCGCAAATCACTCTGGGTATCGGGGAATTAATCGGTTTTGTTTGACAATGATGTGTTACATGTCTAAAGTGAGATAATGCTTGGAGCATTTTTTCAATGTTCAGCGACTGCAGACTTCGTAGAGCATCATTATTAGCATAAACCGCGATTAAATCTGTATAATCAATCTTTCAATGTCATTTTGTAATTAGATTAATTTTGGTATCCTAAATATGTATATCTTTTATACATAAATCATTATTGTCGTAACTTTATAATTTAAGGTACATAGACAACAACGGAATAATATATCTACACGACGTTAAACAGAAGGACACATTGGAATTAATAAGCAAAGCTCTCGAAGTGCGCTTCAAAAATCATGATCCTAAAGCGAAGTTTGTTAAATGGGCTGTTGGTGAACCATGTGTCGCCCAATATTACTTAGATAATAGATTTTATAGAGGAACTATTCTTGATGTTGATGAAGATGCTTTGACATGTTTAATACAATATGTTGATTATGGAAATGAAGAAGTGTGTTCATTTACCAACATTAGAAAAGGGATCACGCTGCATCAAATTCCCGTACAAGCACACAAATGCATCCTAAGCCGTATAAGGCCAGTTGAAAAAAAATGGAATCGTGTCACTTTAGATTACATTCACAAGTCTATAGTTGAGAAAGAATGTTTTGTAAAAATAACTGGTGAGACAATAGATGATGTAACTCCAGTAGAATTAAAATATGATAAATTGTGGATTAACGATCATCTTGTCGATTTCGAAATGGCTGTGTACACAGATGGTTCAAAACCTTTAGTAAGAAAATTCGTATCTGAAAAATTAAGAAACAAAAGAGAAGAAGAGGAATTTGTGATAAATGAATCTGATTCGGGTCCCGACTATATTGTTGAAGAAGATGCTAATACTACTGTAGATTCCATGTTGCAAGAATCATTTGAAAATAACTCAATGCATGGAAAAGATTGGAATAAATTAGTGGAGGATGATACAGACTCCCTTAAAAGCAACTATATAGCATATACAAATCATTATAATTCTGAATTTAAATGTAATATATGCTTAGTTAATGATCCCAATATACTAGAACTTAGTATAATTCATGACAATGATACGAATAATCAATATGAAGAAATGTATAAAGAAGTTGCTTTTGAAGCGAGTAGTATGGTGCCAATCAATGGAATATTTGAAAATAAAGCATGCCTTGCTCTTTTCCCTGAAGACAATGTATGGTATAGAGCTATGATATTGGAACATAGTGAAAGCAAAAATAAAATAAAAGTCAGATTTGTTGATTATGGAAATATAGAAATTATTTCTGTAGCTGATGTTAGGGAAATCAAGGAAGAATGGACAACATTACCACCTGCAACAGTGTCAGCAAAGCTGCATGGTATAAAACTAAATCCTGACATAAAAATAGGTGACATTATTAAAGAATATACTGAAATATTATTAGACAAGGGTCCTTTCCAGGCAGTAATTGTAGACTATGAGGACAATATTCCTTGTGTGGAATTAAGGAATGAAGACCTGGACCTGATGAATAAAGTTCTTACTCTTAATAACGTATTTCAGGAATGTGGGGACACAAATTCAACAAAATCGTAACTTTGTTTCTATAAGTAATTAATAGTTAATTTTAGTGTTAATAAATGTCACACTCTTATATTTCCTAAAATGACATCTATAATGTATCTAACGAGACGCAGCGTTTAGATTTATTTCTAAATGTTTTTATAATCTTTTTTTTTTAAGCTGGTGCCAACATCAACTATTGTAGTTGCTACAACCACCAGCTAGTATAGTTTGTAACAAATTACAAACTATTAATTTGGTACATTATTAGCAGGTTTTAAATGAACACATTATATTTACGAGATTATTTTAATACTGTAAATGTATTCCTAGTTCATATTTTGTTATAAGCTCAAATGAGCAGATGGCATAGTATGCCACTTTTTTTTCTAAGAATGTTATCGAACTTTTAGACCATTCACTTACTTAATGGTCATAAGACAATGTAGTTGATTTTCTTTCCCATTTCAAAATAAAGTTTTCTTGTAATATAACCATTTTTTATTTATAATTTTTACCACCTAAAGATTTAGTGCAAATGTAAAAAGAGATTTCTTTTATATCAATGGTTTATTGGTATTCAATATTACTTAAATTGATCTGGAAGTGTCTTGGGACATATAGCCACAAGACGTAGTGGTGCTCCAGTACCTGACGCTATCTTCATTGGCATTACCAATGCAGTACACCCGTATTCTAAAATGAAAATACAAATATTGGTGTGATGCAGAAAATAAGGTCGAATATTACTTTAACTAAAACCTGCCACAAACAGAATCTTGATGGTCAGTATAAAACAACGTCGGCTTCACAATTGTCACATTTATGCTGGACAGTAATTTCGACGAAAAATATATTCGAACCAATACATTTAATCCCGACAATCTCGTTCATAAAAGGAAACTGAACCGGATCGTTTTATGCCAGTTTTCTGATAGTGTCATGGTCACGCTGGGCTATACGTACTTACCACAATCCTCTGCGCAGTCCCATCCAATAGTGTGACAATAGTCATAAATTATTATGTACTTGTAAACAATGGGCAATACACCGTTAGACTCAGTGTCAGATGTTATTTTGAGAAAACAAAAGTTGTTAAAAAACTAAGATAAGTAAATATAAGTAATTATTTAAAAATTAACAGAGTACTTTTTATATATAGAAATAAAAATTACCTGGTATGTCCCTATGTAAATTGACGTTTTCAATGTTATAAAGTCCAGCATTGGACAATATTTTGTGTACACGAAAGTCTTTACTGGAACCCGGATCAACAGATGCCACATCAACACCAATGCCAACAATGTTTTTGTATGATGTCGTGATCCATTCCGCTACCTCTGCACTCAAACCTGTTTAATATTGATTTCGTTTAAAAGTCGGGCTCTATAGATTAAAAATCATTATTCAAATAAAACGATATTAGTGATGGCCTCGTGGTTTGGCCTTGAGGTTCAAATGTATTTTTGCCATTAGGAAATTCTCGGTAATAGCACGGAGTCTGGAAATGTGCCCGAAAAACGGCAATAGGCTCGCCCCCTGTTACGTGGGAGTGATACATACTTGGCGAAATGTGGGTGCAGAAATGCACCTCTGCCTACCCCTTCGGGAATACAGGCGTGAGTTTATGTATGTATGTTCAAACCCCAAACACCTCTGAATTTTGCAAGTTATGTGTCTATTCACAATGAATTATCACTTACTTTGACAATAAAGGAAAACATCGTGAGCAAACTTACTCAGGTAATTACCGGGCATGGGTGCTTTGGTGATTATCTGAGTAAGATAGGTCGGGAAGCGACGTCAGATTGCCACCACTGAAACAACGGAGCTGAGGATTCCGCGGCACACACACTCATGCAATGCCCTGCTTGGGGAGTGGAACGACGAATCCTTATAAAACAGATAGGACACGATCTCTCCCTACCTGCAGTCATTCTAGCGATGCTATCGGGAGAGTCTAATTGGAAAGCTGCAGCTTCTTTCTGCGAATCTGTTATGATGAAAAAAGAAGCTGCAGAGCGGAATCGGGAAAGACTCGATCCCGCTCGGCGAAGAAGGCGTCGAGGTGGTGGTGAAGATCGACCCGAGCCATCTGCTTAATTGCAGAGAGACGAGGCTTTGCTGAGGACAGTGGTTATACTCTCCGCAATGAGGGCTTTATAGCAACGCACTGGAGTTACTCTGGCGTGTTCATTTCTGAGGTCCCGGTATCTCCTTAGTGTAGATGAAGACGTACATGGGGTTTTTAGCCGGTAGGAATCCGGCATACCCCGTCTATCTTGTTAGGCGGGAATCCAAGAGGATTTTCCCCATGTTAAAAAAAAAAAGGCCATTGTGGCTTAACCCCTCTCAGTTGTAGAGGAGGCCCGTACTTAGCTGTGGGACGTATATGGGCTAATATAATAAATATTGAGAGACTGTAAACAAAGTCTATTTTTATTTTACGTATAGTGACTTACTTGGAAAGTTTAACGACTTCTGCTGCATATTTATACCCAAGTATTTGTTTACATCGCGAGTATATTTACTCCAGCCAAACTTAAATATTAGAACACAGGGTTTTCCCATATTATAATTAAGAACGTGATCCAAATGATGTTTGTAAAGGACGAAATTAGGGTCATCGTTAGTTATTGAACTAACATCTGCTATTATTACTGAAATGTAAAACAAACACATAGTAGGTACTATTTACGTAGATATGTCATGCACTGTTTTCTAACCAAAGCTTAGACCTGAGATTACTGCGCTTACATACATCAATAATGAATGGTGTAATATTACAAAAGATGACATCAAGGAATAAAATTAAGTATAAATCAAAGTTAAGTACTTAGGTATAAGTATTACAAACTTACAGGGCACAATCAATTTCTCCAATGGAATTTCTGCAACAAATTTACCAGTTGGTGAAAAATGGTATGGTGCGTCTAAATGCGTTCCTCCGTGTTCTCCTGCGGTAAATTCCTTTGCAGCATACCTAAAAATTATAAAGAAATAATTTCTTATTTTAGTACCTACGGTAATAAAAGTACCAAATTTCGAAAATATTTAATGTCTGCAGAATTTTTTAATGAGCTCTGGATCTACTGACAGTAGAGCTGACTCCGAAATCAATAATTTTTCGACTTTTCGAAGTTATTTGCGTCTATATAGGTAATAATAATAATCTATATAATGATTGGTAATTAATAGAGGTATAATAGGTAGTGATGACCTCGAGGTTTAGGCGCGCAGTCGAGAATCTCGACGGTCGCAGGTTCAAACCCCAGGCACACACCTCTGACTTTTCGAAGTTATGTGTGTATTCACAATGAATTATCACTTGCTTTAACGGTGAAGGAAAACATCGCGAGGAAACCTGCACACTCTTAAAAGTTCTTAGGAATTTCTTAGGCGTGTAGTCCGCCAACCCGCACTAGGCCAGCGTGGTGGACTAAGGCCTAAACCCTCTCAAAGGTAGAGGAGGCCCGTGCTCAGCAGTGGGAAGTATATGGGCTGATGATGATGATGATAATAGGTCACTTCAAAGATTTAATAAAACATCTTGAGCTTACTTACTTAAAACTTTACAAATTATAATTTGCACGTATGTACCTATTTCAATTCTATCACCACGCATTAGATTTGCATTTTATGGGCCAAGGCCTAAGACTTGGGGCCTATGAACTATAAGGCGTAAGAGAAGCCCGTAAACAGAATGGCGTAGGTAAATGAATTGATCCAATAATAATAATAGGCGAATGCTCTGAGGTCAACCCAGTAAGATCATATAGGTACATAATACCAAGATAACGATCTAGCAGCCGAAGACGCTAAAATGGGGGCGTTAGAACATTATTATATTTTTCAATTAAAGGCATCCTGATTCCTGGCACAGTAAATAAATATCGCAGTTCACAAAAATTGTCATCTTACCATGATTTGTCTTCCTGAATATTCTCAATCTTTTTTGTAAAAGTAAATTTCTGGACACCCGGCCAGTACACAGTTTCGTTATCGAAGGGATGTGTAAGATCGATAAAGTCATGATCGCCACTAAACAAGACTTCATTTAAATTTACCCTTTCTGCACATATGCGCTGTGAAGAGGTCAAGAAGGCAAAAACGACTAATACTATCGCCATCTCGGCTTAAACTGCCAACTGTTAATAAAACTCGATTGGTGTAATATATGCTACCCACACTGATACTCTTAAACACACGTTTAAGTTCCTTAATAGATTAAGGTCATACATACATTCATGGTTTCGTAAAGAACAAATACATTTTCATGGAAACATAGATATGGAAATATCCGCTTCAAAAATAACTAAAACCAAATACTTAAACCTTGAACAAGTAGAATATTGCAACATTAATTTTGCGCTTCAAATGAAAAATATTTTTCGTTTTTTCTTGTTTTCGTTGTTGTAGGTAAATATTTAGAGGAGTAGAGCATGATGTAGCTACCTATCTCATGACTCATGAGTAACTGATATAGAACTGATATCTAACTGGTACTTAGGTATATTATAAACGTACTTAGGTATCCTCAAAAGCAAATGTAGAGATTTTGATTTGAATTTTTAAATTACTTTCGCTATGGGCTGTAATTGGCCTTCTACGGTCGAGATCGAAATTGTTTGTGTTTGAACTGCACTTAGTTTTTCGTATCCGTATAAAAATACATACATAAACACATGCCTGTATACTCAAAGTGATGAGCAGAGTCACATTTTTGTGCAATGTCCAAGGTTTATCAGCCAGGTTTAATTCATAGGTAAAGAGTCTATTTTAATTTTTTGGGCACATTATTACAGACTTTTGTTCTACTACTCGAAATTCCGAAATAAAAAAAAGCATGAAGCACACGCTGAAAACTTCTACCACTGGACAAAACGAAGCGGTAGAAAATTAAAAAAAAACACTAATTCTTCTTTATAGTACTTAATGTGTGCGCTAGTGTAACAGGTTCCTACAGGGCCCAAACACTTTCAACCAGAGGAACAAACTGATGTCCAGCCATGGGATATAAACATATGCAAAGTAATTAATTATATCATAATAACCATTGAATAGGTTATGAATGCATTTAAAAAAATACTTGTTAACCATGTTTATATAACAAATCACAAGGGACTTTTTGGATAGAGGAGCCTCCTGATGAGCAGCATAGTCTTCGACCTTGGCTGGTTCCTTGCGGAACAAAAAAAAAACAACTGACAAGTGACATTTAAACATCGAAAAATTCTTATTTCTTTAATTTAATGATTGCTTGTGTTGTGTTGAGTGTTGATCATTGATGGCTTACGTTTTTAATTTAAAATATATAAATTCGTTACCAACCTAAATTATCGATGTCCTTAATTAAAAAAACAAGAAATGACGCTATTAAAGCTGCTGTTACATCCTATTTAGAACGAAGAAACTATCCGGTAAATAAATATTTTGGCATTTTAAATGCGAGAAGTTAGTTATCTCAAAATATAAATTTAACTTATTGTTTTAGGATGTGGATGTATTTACTAACAACAATTCCCACATTCAAAGTGCTGAACAAATGGCAGTCGCGACAATCGTACAATGTGAAGCCAGTCGCGCCAATTCTATATTATTCTCATGTATAAATAATGACTCTGGGCAATACGATGTTCAGTACTCAAGGTATTACATTTTTTGTAAGTTTGCATTGCCAACTTCATCTTTTAATTAGCCTTCTATAGTGATGCCGTTTTTTTCAATGCACACTAAAATTAATCAATATTTCCTCACTGACTAGTCAACACCCAACAATTAAATTAAAGTTATTAGTCAGGTTTTATAAACTGTGCTAGTATCAAATTAATAGATTTCTGCTAGATAGGCAAAATGGTTGTTTAATGCATTCTAAAAGTGGTTTAAAAGTGGTTTCTTTAATAACTTACCAAAACAAACTGCTTTTTCATTTCAGATTGGTAAATTTCATTAAGGAAATTAAAACAGAAAATGTTAGAAATGAACTTCTTGGCTTATTAAGCCCTTTGCTTTGCCACTTATACCTGGAAATGCTTCGTGGAGGACATGGAGGAGCAGCACAAATGTTTTTGAAAAGACATTCAGCAACATTACCCCAAAAAGATTTGTCATATCACCAGCCAATAGATGGCAACTTGCCTTCAGCCTTATATAGACCAAACAGCTTAGAACAACTTTTTAACTCATTGCAAAATGGTACTATAGATAATGAAACCCCTGAAAAAGATTATATGAACCAAATACTGGATGACATAGCTTCAATATACACTTTACAAGAAATTGAAACCAGGCCTTCAATAGCTGCATTTAGGTATTACATTTTCTAGTATCACTACATATTATAAAACAAAGTCGCTGTCGCTGTCTGTCCGTCCCTATGTATGCTTAAATATTTAAAACTATGTAACAGATTTTGAAGCAGTTTTTTAAATAGATAGAGTGATTCAAGAGGAAGGTTTATATGTATAATACATGCATAATATTGTAGGGAAACATTGATAAATTAGAGGATTCTAATGTGATGTAAATAAACACATTTTTTTGCGTTTACATTGCAAACGTTGGCTGAATCCCACGAGATAAATCAAAATAATTATTGTACACCTTAAAAAGGTCAACAAAAAAGTCCATGATGGTATATGTCTATCTCTTAAGGATAACCCACAATAACCATTTTTTATCCTTTACATTTATGGGAAAAAATGGCTTATTTACAAACTGATTTTAAGCAATACAGTATTAATCCTTATCCAATTAAGTACCTTAAATACATTGTCCATATAGATCAATATGGCCCTTTACAGCATGCAATTTAAATGAATATTTCCAAAGATATTACAGATTTAATATCAATATTTAAAAAAAAAAACTTTATGGGTGGCTAACTAAAAAAAGATTTCCTGGAAATAATGTGTTATGGCAAAACAACATTTGCCAGGTCAGCTAGTTCTTATAAACTTTTAACAGTAAAATTATTGCATTAAAACATTTTCTGCATCATAAATAAAGATCAGTGCACTCTGATCAATGTTTGAACCATATAACAAAATGTTATTTTGTTAGTTTACTTTAGTTCAAAGTGTTGTACACATTCCCCAGTATATATTAGTGAATTTAAGATGTTTATAAAGACATATTTAGACCTTGCTAAATCAATAGTAATTATCTCATGTCAATCTAAAAACCTTATAAATAGTGGTAAATTCAGTTGTAAGCAATCTCTAGACTGTCATTTAAGTTATTGCTAATATTTTAAGTAAAATTTTTTTTTTCAGATCATGCAAATATGATATATACTTATCACAAGATGCCCTCAATTTATTAAAAGCCTACTTATCCAAACATGGGCATGTGCTTTTAATACAAGTGCTACAAACTTGGTTCCATATTGATATAAATAATGATGCAAATAAGAAAAATTCCGTAAGTAATTGTATTCATTTTAGGATTGCATTTAATGATAACATTTATTTTAACAAAGTTTTCACACATAGGAAGATGAGGAAGAAATGGATGAAGATATGAATGCTACAAGAAATGTTTCAGAAGAAAGAGCAATGGACATTACGGGTAATGATATAGGGATATACATATACAGTCATAATTATTGTACACATAAGAAATTTTTTTTCTTTTTTATATATTAAAAAGATATTCAAAATAATGACAAAAAATCTCCATAATATTCGCAGAACTCTACTTCTGTTTTATCTTCTGGATAGTTTAGATTGAATTACTAACATCATGTCTATATTATTTATCAGAAGTATTTGCCAAATGCAATGGACATGCAGAATATCAAAGTGTAGACAAAGAACTAAGAGAACTCCAGGATGCAATTAAGGGAGTAAGGGAATCTATGGCACCACTTAAATTATACAAAATATCTGCACCTGATACAAAGTAAGTTAATTATAATTTTTTTGCTTAATCTGACATAACACTGTTAAAAAATTATACATTTATTACAGCTTAGTATGTGCAAAAACTGATCCAAACTGCAATATATTGTGTGGAGGTTTTAGCAACTCTGAGATAAGATTATGGGACCTTGGACAAAACAACATCAAAAGAAGAATCAATCGCAACATATCAGAATTTGAATTAGCATGTTACATGGAGCCTGAACCATCACCAGATGATAACACTTTGTAAGATTGACTTTCATGTGATATAAATACACTATTTTACAATATAACATTTTTAATATTCCATCAATAATACATTTCAGACAAATAGGCGCAGGTTTGCCCTTGAGGGGCCATTCAGGTCCTATTCAAGATGTTTGTGTACTTACTAGAGAAGAACTAATTTTATCAGCTTCACATGACAATACTATGAGGGCCTGGAGGTTATCAGATTATTCATGTGCAGCAATATACAGGTATGTACATATTATATATAGTTGAAACTTTTTAATACAGGAAATATATTTATGAAATAACTTTTATTTTTATTTGGCAGAGGTCATAATTATCCCATTTGGTGCATGGATATTTCAAGAAGTGGAATGTTCATTGTAACAGGATCCAATGACAGAACTGCTAAGCTCTGGTCTCTAAATAGAACTTTCCCTGTGAGAGTATTTGTTGGCCACTTATCTGATGTCACAGTAAGTTTTTATGGAAACAACATTTATCATGTTCTAATCAATTTCCGAATAATGACCGACAAATAATATTTTCAGTGTGTGAAATTCCATCCTAACGAATCGTACATTGCTTCGGGAGGGGCTGATCGCAGTGTACGACTGTGGAGTGTTTGTGATGCTCGATTAATGCGTGTCCTCTGTGGTCATAGAGGTGTAGTGAGGACACTTGCATTTGCACCATCAGGGGCTTACTTGGCCAGTGCTGGTGAGTTAATTACGCGAACATTGAAAAACTATCATGACATTCAATTCATCAAACTATCGAATGTGGTCTGCCTCGTGGTCTCGCGGCACAAGTATGTGCCGTGGAATCTAGAGGTCCTGGGTTCAATTCCCGGGTGACAAAAGGTTTTGAGAATTCGGAAATTCTCAGTAGCAGCATGGTGTCTTGATTTGTGCCCGAAAAACAATCGGCTCGCCCTCTATAACGTGGGACTGGTACACACCTGGCGAAAGGTGGGTGCAGAAATGCACCTCTGCCTACCCCTTCGGGGAACAGGTTCGAGGTTATGTATGCATTTTTAAGTAGTGATGATTTTGAATTTTCAGCGGTAGCGATTTCAAACCCCAAGCACATCTCTGAATTTTTGAACTTATGTGTGTGTTCCAAATGAATAATCACGTACTTTATTGGCGATGGAAAATATCGCGGGGAAAGTTATGCACCTAAAAGCTCTTTGGAAATTCTTAGGTGTGTAGTCCGCCAGTCCGCACTAGGCCAGCGTTGTGGACTAAGATCAACCCCTCTGTTATAGACCCGTGCCCAGCAGTAGGACGTATATGGGCTGATATACATATATGATGATTAATTTTAATAATCATTTTGAATAATATGCAGATAACATTTAGGATTGCGTTTTATAATGACCTTGTGGCATCCGGAATGAACTTCCATGTTTTTAGGAGTATTCGCTACGCCTACAATTGGGTTTAGACATAATAGATAGCTTGTTATAATTCATGTAGTTAAATGTTCACCCATGGTAATTGAATGTACATCTGACTTCTCCACTTACACTTACGCCTTGAATGTATGGATATCTCACAGTCCAATATTTCGACTCCCGCTTTGGTGTGGAGGTTTTTTTTTTTTTTTTTATACTGGCACGGCAAAGTGACCCCATTGCACCTGATGGTAATTGTAATGGAGTCCAGAAAAAGTGCCGACCAGCGAGAGATGATGATCTCCCGTTGGTCGACGCAATCATGCCGGCCGAAAACCTCTTCACCTATCTTGTGAAGAAGTTTGGGGGACTAATACCATGGTGAACAAAGGACCGACCGCGATTAACCATATATATATATGGTTATATACATTATATAGTATATGTAATCAACTACATATACTATGTTTTAATCACATCCTAACTATTTTTCTTCTGGTCAATTTCTTTGCGGGGTAAAAATAAGTTTACTCCATAGGAATTCAATGAAGATTGCTTGGTGTCATTTCTGTGCATTGTCGATCCTAAAGTACTGGAGTTGCGTTTGTCGATAAAGTAATCTGGACGGCTGATAATGATGTAAACATAAATAGATTGTGCCCAAAACTATAATTTACTGCTTATTTTTACAGGTGATGACAAAAAAATCAAAATTTGGGATTTGGCTGCATGCACATGTGTCCATGAATATCGTGGACATCATGGCAAAGTCACTGCACTAGACTGGTCAGCAGTTGGAAAACCTAGTCTAACAAACCGTATTGTCCCAGATCCAAATGATTCATCTACAGATAACTCTCTACTTTGCTCTGCTGGGATGGATGGCATTGTCAAAGTTGTATGCGACAGCTATTCAAAAAACAAGTAAGTTGCATTTAAGTGGGGTTCTGGGTCAACCTATGTCCTGTATATAGCCAGTACAGTTATATGGTCAGATCAGTGATGTTCAGTCATATTTTATACCCTTATGATGGTTTGATGTCTACATTTTGCCATGCCAGTTAAAAAAAGAAAACCTTTTTTCTGTTATATGTTTTTAGATCTATTCAAGTTATATTAAGCCTTTAAAAAGTTATGTGGGACTTAAAATACAACATAATAACATACATAAACTCACGCCTGTATTCAGGTATATAGGCAGAGGTGCATTTCTGCACCCACATTTCGCCAGGTGTGTACCAGTCCCACGTTATAGAGGGCGAGCCTATTGTTTTTCGGGCACAAATCAAGACACCATGCTGCTACTGAGAATTTCCGAATTCATCATCATCAGCCCATATACGTCCCACTGCTGGGCACGGGCCTCCTCTACAACTGAGAAGGTTTAGGCCTGAGTCCACCACGCTGGCAGTCAGTCCCACGTAATAGGGGGGCGAGCCTATTGCCGTTTTTCGGGCACATTTCCAGACTCCGTGCTGTTACTGAGAATTTCCTAATAGAAAAACCTTATAACACTGCCCGACCCGGGAATCGAACCCAGGACCTCTAGATCGCATGGCACTTACTTGTACCGCGAGACCACGAGGCAGTCACAACATAATAATTATATTACATTATGCTTTTTTATTACAGGCAAATGTCCAACCAAGAAGTATTATCATCAACATATAATACAAAATGCACATACCTAGTAGATGTACAAGTACATCCAGAATGGGTAGTTGCAATTGGCACTAAAAGATGAAATTTTGTAATATTTTTTGACTATGTAACAAAAGAACAATAAAAAAAATGGCATCATAAAATTATGTTTTTATTTACTTTTTATAAGATGAGTTGAATAAAACTAAATAAATTAAAAAATCCAATATGATTCTATTAGTTTTAATACATAGTATAATAAGTGTTCATTGTGATAAAAACATAACCATGAGTGCTTGATAAACAAAAAAAACATAATTGAATACCATAAAATAAATCATAAACTAACTAAGACAAGGTATTCTTAAAGCAACCTTGTCTCTAAGGCATCTTATGTGCTTTTATTAGCTTTTTAGCCCTTTAAAAGAAAATACACTAAACTTTCTTGAAAAAATTGGTCATTGTAGCCTGCTTTCCTTTTTGTGGAGGTGAAATCTTTTTTTTTGCACCTTTGTTATTCTTTGTCTTTGGTGACACTTCTATTTTATTTTCAGGTTTATTCTGAGTTTTGTTTTCAATATTTTCTTTCTTTGCTATTTCTTCTTCTTTATCTGAACAGCTTTCATAAACTTCTTCTTTTTTAGTAAGTATATAACCATCCTCATCAGTATATGTTTTGTCTACAATTTTCCTTCTTTTCTTAGGATTAACAATCCCTGAAGTGATTTTAACTGTATCAATTGATGGTGTAGGTGGTATTTCATCTTCAGATTCATTGTCTACATCCATTTTTTCAGTGAACGGATCATTTTCTTCATTATCACTTTCACTGTCTGAAACATGTAAAACTCTTTTCCTCTTTTTGTCTACTTTTCCATTTAACTTACTGCGGTTAATTGTATTTTTAGATTTTGAAGAATTTATATTTTCTTCATTGGAAACATTCTCTTCTTTTTTGCAGTTATCTTGGCTGATTGGAGTAGCTTCTACTTTTTCTGATTTAGTCATAATTTTCTGTTTAAATATTTCTTTAGTTTTAGGTGTAGTTTCTGTTTTTATTACTTTTGCATTTTCAACACCATTTGCTTTATTAAAATAACCAGCTATTCCTTTACTAGTTTTATTAGTATTTTTCTTTTCAACTGATTTTGTTGCACTTTCAGTTTTATTTTTAGGCGAGGTGGCTTCATGTTTCACCATTACTTCTGGTACTTTTTCAAGATCCCTTTCCTTTACAACTTCATCTTTAGAATCATTTTTACTTAACGGTTTGGTTTGTTGACTATCTTTTTGTCGCATTGACAAGGGCTGTGTTTTAGAGTTAGAATTTGATATAATTTCTTGACTATTAGTTTTTAAAATACCAATCTCTTCTGATGTATGTTTGAAGCAAAAATCATTTTTTATTAATCCCGTGCATAAAGGAAAATCTTCAAATTTGTTTGTTGCCATTAACGCAGCCTTATCAAGTGAATTAGAATTTTTAACAACACTGTATATGTGAACAAAATATACAGCTTTAAACTTGTCTTTCACATCCTGTAATTCTGCCTCAGAGCATATAGTAACACGTCCACTGTTAGTATCTGACAATCCAGATATAATATATTGAACATTGAGTGTAACAGAGGGTTGTTTCTTCTTAATTTCCTCGACAAATGTTTTCAGCAACAATTTTGCGTCATTAATATGAATGCATAATTCTTTGCTAATGGAAATATATGTCACTTGTCTCTCTTCATCCATAATTATTTCTTTTAAAAGATTTAAATTTGATTCCATATTGCTAGATAGCTTGAAACAGGCTCCGACAAATGTACTTTAATAAAAATTGCCGCACTTTTTGACAAAACAAATTGACAGTTGACACAGGTGTCAACCTGTCAACCAGGGCTGCCAGCAAATAAATCACCGCTATACGGTTTAGTATCTGCAATTATACGATGGATGGACGGGAAAAGTTCGGTTTGGAGGGCGCGTTTTTTGTTTTTTCACATATAATTTTTATTTTTTTCTTGATAATGGTGAACAGGTGATTAAGTGTTGCTTGTCGATGTTGTGTGTGGTGTGTTTGATTTAGTTTTCCCTTTTTTCTTCCCTGTCGCGCTGTATTTGGTGAGACTTGTCTTTTCTGGTGATTGTTGGCGAGAGGATGGAGGAGCCTCCTGATCCAGGTGGGACGGTCCCACCGAAGCGGTGGGATGGGGAGGGGGGAGGTGAGGGGTGAATTGGATACGCCGCTGTGTGCAATATCGACGAGTGGTGCTTGATTCTCTGTTCACTATTGTAGTGAAGGGATTAAGGGTTGTAATGGGGCGCGCCTTTAAGGCTTGGCAGCATGGTCTTTGACCTTAGCCGGTACCTTGCGGAATAAAAAAAAAATGTTGCCAGCTCTCACTTCAAACAGTTCAAACTTGCCAATTTGATAATTGATACCATAGATAATACACTAATAACTGAGATAGATGTGCCACTCATGTTTTCATTTCGTAAAAAGCAAGTACCATTGCGGATAGATGGCGCTGATTTTTATACATTTTATCCGCACACACCCGCTAGATGGCGCTCAAAAAGGACTATTTTTTTTTCTCTAGAATATATTTGAGATAGTTATATTTGATGTTGAAAGGAATAAATAAATTCTTAACTTGTGTATGCTAGCCCAAGTTCAAATGTCTCTCGAAATATGGTTGTTTATTGTATCAACCTTTATTTCGAAACACAAGAATTTACTTATTCTACAAAATAAATACATTTAAAAAAAGCCTTCATTTATTTTTTCAACAATCAAACTTGTAAAAAACTGTAATATTCCACATTGAAATAAAAGATGGTTTTTCTCATTTCCTTTTATTGTTTTTCTTATAATAATGCAGTGCTTGTATTTTTGTATTATTGTTTTGACAGATGCTACTTTTACCTTTGAGTATTCTGTTGACATTAGTGCACCAGCTATTAACAATAATTAATCACAGTGTCCATTAGGAAATTTTGTATTCTCGTTTTGTGATCCAAGCAAGAGAAATAGGATACATTGCAAAATATATTGACAATTTCCTTAATTGTACCCCTCAGACATTTTTGGTGTGGTTCTTCATTTAATATATTTTGGATTATCATGCAAACATCATCTACATACTCGCACAGTGCCTCCGATGGATAATTAAGGGATCTTCGGGTATAATCCCTTTCTAATATATAATCATTATGAGTCGGAGGCACTGTGCTTATTAAATGCATTCGGCAAGTGTGACATCTTTTTGAAATTTTTTGCAAAGCTTTTTTGACAACATAGCCCGCAACATATCTTTTTGATTCTTTCGATGTTATGTTCCGAGAATTTTCCATTTGTGATGTTTGCATGAATTGGTTAATTATAGAATCCACATAAACTCTGTCTGTGGGTTGTTCTCTTGCTTCTTTTTCTTTATTTTTCAGCAATGATTTTAATGGCTTTAACATTTTACTATTGTCTTGCTCGCAGTTTGCTCCAATTGAGTGTGGAGAAGTTAAATTATTCACTAGTAATGTTTTAAATGCTCCAATAAACTGCGAGCAAGTTGGAGACGTATTTCTAATGCCATTACTTCTAATGTTGCAGAAAAAATTTTCTAATGGATCCTGGTTAATGTTTCTTGTCAACAGACTACATACATTATATGTCTCATGTAAATAAGTAAACATTTCTTTGTAAACATTAATATTGGCAATCCAATTTTTAATGGATGGTACTTGCGTAAATTTTATAGCAACTGTACCATCCCTTAGTTTTTTTTCTATTTTAAATTGCATTGATTTCAATACCTTTAAAGATTCATTCCACAATTTGAGGTGTGGTGAGTTTTTTTTAAGGGCACACTTATATATTTTTTCCATGCTTTGATACGAATGGCCATTAAACGAGTCGAACAATTTGTCAAAGAATAATAATAAATCTGCTGTACCGACGCACTCCTTCGGAAGAATGTTGTGATCTGTAATAATAATAAAAACTATGATTACGAGTTGAAATAGGAAAATAAAATTTATTCTAATAATTGCCGCTTTAGTGTAACTGGATGATATAAATTATAATTGGCATTCATTTTTTAATAAATAGGTAGCACTATTTCTTTGTAGACAATAATTGAATAAAACTTTGCGATACAAAATATCGCACAAATTATAATATGATCGATTGTATAAGAAAGTTTCATACTTGTTGACAAGTACTGCTGTACAGTGAATACCATATCCAAAATACCAAAGAACAAAAGTTAAATAAATCTCAAAGGGTTTTTACTTCCTTTGGGTTTTACTTGCCAGAGAATATATGAGGTGATTTTGTTTCATGATAATATCCTCGACTAAAGCATATGAGTGCATAACATATTTATTATCCCTATTATAAGACTGGTTAAATCTTAATTTAGTAGTTAATCAGTTAGTGTAAATGATATATTAGTTTTTGTGAATGGACAATGGCTTCGTTTTAATTATGTGCACCCTGCACAACTATTTATTTAAAGTAAATTAATAAAGTATTTAAAGTATTTTTATATCTAATGGCTGTCTATAAGAGATTGCCAAGACCAATAAGACCAACATATGTTCTAAGTTTTTTTTTACCTGTTACCGTGTGTCCCTTTGATGTATAATAAAGTTTTAAATAAATAAATTAGTGTACGACCGAAACTAGTTTTTCAAAGGAAACCGAAACTTTCGGTCGGTCAATAAAATAAATACTTACTTGCTAAGAATCTCATTGTTGAGGACACCTGCTGGCTGAATACTTGGGCTGCATTCTTTACCTTCATTTTTGGTATTTTCTCGTGTACAACATGACTTTCAGTCAATTTGTTGATCAACCTGACATCATGTTCGCCTGGATCAGCATCAAGGAGCATTTGTAAATGATTCCATTTTGCGTGTTTTATCTCTCCGTTTTGGATGTATCTTAAATCCTTTGTAAGGAGATTGTTCCTTAATCCTTTAAGTAGATGTGGGGGATCAAATATTGGGAATATTTTTGTCCCATCAATTTCAAAGGCTGAAGTTCTACATTCTTTGCCTTCCAGTATATATTTTCTTTTAGTATCATTTACAAAGCTTTTTATGACGCTCATATTCGATGTAGATTGATCACAAACTGTGGCAATAACCTTGAGCCCCGTGCTATGTACGGCTTTTATATTTTTTTGGATTATCATTTTTAAATCTCCGCTCTTCGTTGCACTCTGGCAGAAAGTGAAAGAGATTGGCTGTTTATATTTCCCTTTTAAACCCTTGATCATAAAAACCAATGCACGGTCAGCAATCTTGTTGGTTTTATGGGAACCAAAGTCCTCAAAACCAATAATTTGATCGCCACATTTATGGTAATGTAAACTCGGACTTAATGCAACTTCATCAAATATGAGCGTACATAGCCTCTTCTCATGCGGTAATTTCCTTACAGCGCTTTTCAGGTTTTCTGTGATAATGTCATTTATTCCAGGTTTGATAGTAATATGGTTCAATAATTTTTGTATTGTTCTTCTTGATGGCAATGCAAACAGTCTTTGTAACAATTTGTAGGCTTTTTGACTCTGTTTGTATATTGTAAGGCATAAAATTTTTTCTTGATTCGTGAATCTTCTTCCCCTCGGTTTTACAGATGTCTTTTTTAATTGCATTCTTGTGAAAATTCTAGCAGTTTCAGGGAGGTTTTCAACAGCTTTTAAAAAAGATTTACATTGAGAAACCTTTGCAGCTTGCCGAACTTTTTCGCTGATATCTTTACATTTGGACTTTAATTTTAAAAGCTTTACTTTCAATTGAGCATTCTGTTTTATATATTTATTTTGGTCAACTTTTATGTATTGGAAGCCTGAAATAAGAGAAACAATAAATCTTTAAACCGCAATATATTACCGAAATTATTAATCAAGTCTCATGTACATATATATATCATAGTAGTTGTGTGCAACAATATTTTATATACAAATTAATAAAGTTATTAAATTATTTTTTTATCAATTTCTTTTAATAAGATAAAACATAAAGGTACTGACCTCTTTTGGAAGAAATACATCTCGAGGGCTTTGACACTGGTGGATCCTGACATATTGGTTCAATATGTATAGATGTCGATCCTTAAAAGAAAAAAGTATGCAATTTATTAACCATAATTAACTATTGACTACAGCAATACCAATCATTGAACAAAATAACCTATTGACTTGAGATTACAGTACAGCCGACTGTTATACGATTTGTGGTGTTATTGGCACATTATAATAATTATTTTACAATGCAAATTGCTAATTATTATTTTTTTGTACTTAAATTTCTTTTCTACTATTATTGCTATTTTATTGTACTATTATTTTATGGATCCTAATAGTGCTGATCCCTGTTTTTGTTTAATATTCTGTTTATAGTTTTTTGAATTATATACAAAGAATGGAACTTTTTTCGTTTTTTAGTCGAAAACCATTGTTAACAGCTGTCTCGCAATAACTTTTGTTTGCGGACGCCATTAAAACAATAAACTTGCAATGAACCTTGCTATGTTTAACTTTTTGTTTCTTTAAGTTTATTGTTTTAAAGGTGGATGCAAACAATAGTGCAAAAGTTTTTGCGAGACAGCTGTTAACAATGGTTTTCGCCTAAAAAAACAAAACAAAGTTATATTCTTTTTAAAAACAATTAACAGAAAATTAAACAAAAACAAGATTTGGCACTATTAGAATCCAAAAAAAAAAATAGTACCATAAAACAGCAATTATAGTAGTTTTTTTTTAAGTACAAACAAAAAGTAATTGGCAGATTGTTTTGTAACAAGGATTATTATCATGAAGTATAAGTCAGTGATGCCACAGCTACAAACTCATTACTTCTTATTAAAATTATTATTGCTATGTGTTTATGTATTCATTACACAATCAAACACACTTACAATGTAAACATTTCCTACAATCACTCTCCAGACATTTATCAAATGTTTAATAAGGTATATATTACTAATTTCACAATAAATGATAGCTATTTGATTTTAAATTCACTGGCAATGAATACAATTGTTTGTTTAAAAAATATTCATTTTATATAAATAAATAAATATACCCAACTTTCACATATACTCCTGACCTTACACTAACTAAAATATGAGTATTGTGGAGTGGGTGTCAGAAATTATGAAAACTATGGTCTCACAATACAAAAAATGAAAACATATTTTGTTCACAAAAAATAATTGTCTAGGTGCAGCAATCGAATCTGAAGCTTCTCATATTACACAGACACTTTCTCGACTACTGCGCCACAAAGGCTGTTTTATAAATTATCTATATATATATATAATCTTTACCTTGGTCGGAAGTGGCTTGTGCAGTGTGAGATGTTGTAACTGGCTCAACAAAATATGAAGTTGACGTAGAGGCTGAAATTAACATGTTATAAAGTAAATATAAGTAGTCATTAGACACATAACGCACATGTGAAACAAAGAAAATTCGAATACTGATTGTGTTATGTAATACATCAGGGTGTTATGATAGAGAAAAATATTGATGTTCTGTCCATAATGATCATTACATCTCCATACACATTAAGCTTAATGTTTTCATAGGGTAGGCAAAGGCACAACTTGTCCTCCTAGTTTTTACAATTTCCATCTCATGATGTGATAGATTGAACCTATCACCATATCAAGCAAAAACTCCAATCCCAGACAACCTTATCTACAATTAGTGAAATGGGAAAAATGTTCCCTATTTCACTAATTGACTGAAGCTATTAGATAAAATCAATCGAACCAAGGACCTTATTGATTCGGCAGCTTATGAATGTTGCCACTAGGCCAAGCAACTCCTCAGTTACAAGAATGAGGCAATACATAAATTCTGTACAAATTGAAAAAAATATATGTATATGAACTAAGTTTTCAAGGATCAGAACTTCAAAACAAATGAAACACCTTAAATTATACTATAATATAGATTGTGGGATGGTATATACAGTATACTACAACTATTTTTTTATGTCTATTTATAGATTTGTAGTATTGGCCAATAATGGAAAATATTCACCTTAAAAATTAATATACATACCAATATTTAATGTTGGAACAGCATTTTTGGTAAGACGACCAGTACATGTTAGATAAAAGTCTTCAAAATGGTGATCACATATGCGTATGTTGTAGCGTATGTATTTATCACCTTTTGCTCTATCTGCTTCACTCAAAATCATTTTCCACTGTTGGAATTTATCTGAGTAAGGATATTCCGAAGGTGGAAAGCTATGAACTCTTCCTGCAAGAAAGTTTTAAGTCATAATACATTAAAAGTTATTTTATTTTAAACCAATAATATATTGCGCCTATTTATTTTAAAAGTATCAGAGATGTACCAACCTTTAAGAGGATTGCATCCAAAATAGCATTTGAAAGCAGACTTTCTCGGCATTGTAGAAATTTCAACGTATCCAAATCAAAGGCAAAAACTGAGTCCAATATGCACGGCGTTAGGTAAATCGTTTATGTATATTATCACAGGGTCCGGGAGAAAAGCGAGGTCAAACGTTTATAGCAGATATCAAGTTAAAAAGCACAGTCCGTAGGTCGAAAAAAAAACGCAATACGAAACAACTAAACACCACGAAGCAAGCAACGAAAGTGATTTGAATTTTGGCAAGAAGTTCACAACTTTTAAAATACTAAACTTTATGATTCGTTTACGTTTCGTTTCACGTTACAAGTATATGTAAGAAATAGTAAATTATTTTTACTACTTTTTTTTTGTTTTTTTTTTATAAGTTATCATTTTTAAATTAATTTAACAAAGAACTATATGTAGTTTTTAAGAATACTGTTTTTACTTTAGTTATTCTGTTCTAAACTAGCTCGATCTATCGGAATCTATGTAAAATTACGTAGAAATTTCAGTTCCACTGCACATAGGTGGCAGCACCATCTATGAATATTTTTGTGGAGCGTCAATGTATGGAAGTTACACCACCCTGATTGATACTAACACGAAACCGAAAGTAAACACTCAACAAATATTTATCTATATTCTTTTCAATACATTCTATAATTTTCAATACATTCTATAACATTTTTAAGTGAACTATTTGCCAAGGATACAAGAATATTCATTTAACCCTCAAAATAATTTAAAGTAAGTTTTTCATTGCCATAACCATTTACATTTTTGATCTATTAATAATTCATTACATCATTGAGTAGGTAGTGTTTGTTAAATGGATCCCTATTTGTTCAGTCTAATAAAATTCTTGGCGTATTGATAAGCAGTATTCTCTTTTTCTACAGAACTTTTTTGGAGAAACACTGTTGTTACATATTAAGTATATTTCAAGTGAAAAATGCCAGGGTAAGCGATGTAAGGGAGTGGTTAACCTACTTCGTACAATTACTCGTTATGGGCACCATAACACACCTGCCTTATAAACATCGTTTATTTCATGCTAAATCACGCCACACTGATTTTCTCACTGTTACGAAGTATTAAGTTCACCATAAATAACAATAACTAATTATATGTTGTCCTGTTAAGGCTTCAAAAAAGTATATTATACCTTGAAGATACCTGCTTATTGCTCCTACTACACCTTCTGCTTGTTAAATTAGTAACATCCACTATGAATTATTTGAATTATGATATTTTTTTTAATATTTGAGTTTTGGACAAAAGCTATAAACAATAATTGTTTTCTAATTCTGTTAAAAATAAATTATATTACAAAGAAGGAAATGAAGTCTTTATATATGATATTATTAATTATTATTAGAAGATGTGGTTACAAAGTCAATCATATTGCAGATCAGATCAGTTGTCCTTTATTTTTCTTTAGGTAGGAAAATAATATTTAAGTGTCTCAAGGGTTGCCTTTAATAACTATCATATGACACAGTATTTTTAATTGTACCTTATAAACTCATAATTCTACACATTTATTTAAACTTAACAAATACCTGTAACAAAAATATATTTATCATAAATAAGATTATCTGTTTAACAATTAAATCACATCATGGATGGGATCATTATATTAAAAATAGATTTATAATGTAACATGTTATTCTTATTAATTTACCATTCAACAGATGACTAAACAATATCCTGTTTTCCTGTTCAATATTATAAATCTTCCTCAAACATATTAACTTTGCACATACATCATGACAAAATTAGAATAAAACTGATTTTTAAATAATTTTATTGCTTTACAGACTAGCCAACATGTCGCTGGTTAACATGTTCTGTACTCGTTGTTCGGATGGGTTTGAACCAAATGAGAAAATTGTGAATTCCAATGGAGAACTTTGGCATACTAATTGTTTTGTGTAAGTAATAATAATAATTAAGAGAATTGTTTTACACAATTTATGATGCCATAGATATTTGTTACTTATAAACAGTAAAAATTATTAAAATCTATCTGCATTTCAATCCAAAAAATTAAGTTATCAGTCATTTGTGAGTAAGTCCACCCAAATTTCACATCATCAGTCCACTATTGTGATTTATCCGCACATAGGGAAAAGGATTAGTTGATTATTTGGCTGTAAATCACATAACATGTTTTAATAATTATTGATTATTACAGATGCGCGCAATGTTTCCGAGTGTTTCCAGAAGGAATATTTTACGAGTTTGAAGGGCGCAAGTATTGTGAACGTGATTTCCAGGTGCTATTTGCCCCATGCTGTGGAAAATGTGGTATGTTATCAGCCAATAAATTATTTCATTTTTTTATTGCTTCTTTTAATTCACATTTTATTCAAACAGGCGAATTTGTGATTGGACGCGTGATAAAAGCCATGAATGCCAACTGGCATCCTGCTTGCTTCCGCTGCGAAGAGTGTAATATGGAGCTTGCGGATGCTGGATTTATAAAGCATGGTGGACGCGCCCTTTGCCACGCCTGTAACGCTCGTATCAAGGCCGATGGATTGCAGAACTATATGTGCCATAAATGCCAGTGAGTTATCGTATTATTTGCGCATTCATTATTCTACGTGAAGAATAATTTCATTAGGAGATAATAAACGGAAAACTGAAAATATACCATTACGTCAGATATTTCAAATTCTATGTTTCATCATCATCATCATCAGCTAATATACGTCCCACTGCTGGGCACGGGCCTCCTCTACCATTGAGAGGGTTTAGGCCTTAGTCTACCATGCTGGCCTAGTGCGGGTTGGCGAACTACACACCTTAGAAATTCCTAAGAACTTTTAGGTGTGTAGGTTTTATCACGATGTTTTCCGTCACCGTTATAGCAAGTGATAATTCATTGTGAATACACACGTAACTTCGAAAAGTCAGAGGTGTGTGCCTGGGGTTTGAACCTGCGACCGCCGAAATTCTCGACTGCGCGCCTAAACCTCGAGGCCATCACTGCATCTATGTTTCAGTAGCCGTTAATGTCATAGAATATGACGGTGGGATGGTTTTATAGCGATTTACCGGATCGGTTCCAGTGTCCGAGTTTTGCGTCAGAATTTCCTTATTCAAAATTATTAAAACTCAATAACATTTTCTTCAACCCAGGAGCTGAATTCTGGACAGCAGATTTAAAAATATAGACAACGAGGATACTTTCATAGGCATTTTAAACACAGTTTTGTGTTGTAGTCATAATAAATAAATTTCATTGTAGTGGGGTGATTGATGGCGAACCGCTGCGTTACCGAGGCGAGGTGTACCACGGGTATCACTTCACGTGCGCCACTTGTGGGGTCGAACTCGACCACACGGCCAGGGAAGTGAAGCATCGCCCTGGGTACGCCGCCAACGACGTGGTAAGGCTCTTTTGTGACTATTTCCCTTAAATTTCAGTGTTATGGATTACTTTATAATGATATTATGATATATACATATAATGATATAATGATTAAGTAATCTGATAAATAATTAATTAATACTATGTTTAGAGTAAGTCAGTGTTGGGCAAAAGTTAATTGACGATTAATTAATTGTTAAGTGCTGCCACTGCAATTGACAATTGATCAATAAAATTGTTATTGTTAAAATGACAAGGAACAATTAATTAATTGTTAATTGCAGTGGCAACAATTAATTTTAATTGTTAATTGTTAGTTCAATTAACTTTTGCCCAACACTGTAGTAAGTTCACATAAATATATTTATGATTAAATGATTATTTTGTCTGCTGCTTGCTGTGGAGTTAAGTAAATAAATAAATAAATACACCCAACAGTCACATACATAGTTCTGACCCCACACTAGGATACAAGTCCTGTGTCGTGGTTATCAGAAACTACGAGAGACTTTTCGGTCTCACAAACACCCAGACCCGAAACAAATATTTGTGGATCACATGATGTGTGATGGTGAAGTGCACAAATCTTTGTTTCTGACTAATTTTGTTGCGGAATTGTGATAAATTTAGATCCCCTTAGATCCGCTGAGCTTCATTACTCGGCGTCAATACTGTGCGTGCCGCTGTTGATCCTGGAGCACAGGAGTTACAGTGGCGGGTGTGTGGTGGGATAAGATACGGATCAAACTGAAATTAGCTGTATGTTTTTCTTTAGAACAACCTGTTCTGTCTACGTTGTCACGATAAAATGGGTATACCGATTTGCGGTGCATGTCGTCGACCAATTGAAGAGCGAATTGTAACTGCATTAGGAAAACACTGGCATGTTGAGGTATGTGAACTATTCTATGTCCTATACATTTAAAAAACATATTTACTAATAAAGTATTTACTGTTTCATCGTTCAGTATCGTATTTTATGTTTTAACTTTTCATAGGTGCTATGTAATTGCCTATGTGATAAATTAATGATCCTTTCTTTGCAACATCATATACGTATGACTGATAAGCTACAGTACTAAATAAGAGAATAACCAACCATATTTTATGTTTTATGAATTGATAAACATTTGTTATCACCTGTAGTTAAAATAAAATAAAAAAGCCTTTATTTCTACTATTCAACGTTTAAAATACATACATCTCTTATAAAAGTAAATCTTCGCTTAACCTAAAGTAACACTCTTATTTATTATTTATTCTAGTCTAATGATCAGTAGTAGTCGCCTTTTCGGCGTAGGCCTCCCCTACCTTCTTCCAACTGTCTCTGTCCCGAGCCTTACTCATCCAGTCTGATCCACACATCTGTACAAAAATATCACGCCATCTCTTCTTTGGTCTTCCTTGTTTTCTTTTATGGTCTAATGGTATCCATTCCGTTACTCTTTTTGTCCATCTTTCATCCCTTAGTCTGCATATATGTCCCGCCCAGTTCCATTTTAGAAGTCTGACACTTTTATTTACATCTATAAATTTTGTTTTGTTTCTTATTGATTTGTTGCTTATTTTATCAAATAATGTTACACCTAAAATAATTCTCTCCATTTTTCTCTGGCAAATAGCAAGTCTTTCTTCGTCTTCCAATTTTAAGGACCATGTCTGACAGCCGTATGTTAAGCACGGGAGTATAACAGTATCAAAAACTTTTTTCTTAATTTTGATGTTTATTGTTTTGTTTTTCATTATTTCCTTCAGTCCCCAAATTTTTTTCCAAGCCAATGCGATTCTTCTTTGGATATCGTTTTTAGTACAATCTTCAAATGACACAAGTTGCCCCAGGTATATATAGTCTTTAACATACTCTATCCTTCGACCATCCACCTTTACATCATCAGACTTGCCGTTTGTTATTATCTTTGTCTGTATTATCACCTGTAGTTAGAACCTTCTAATTCTGGTTTAACAGTAACCTAACCAATGCTACGAAGACCGTCGATGTCTTTTTATAAAAGTAGTTTAACATCAAGTAACTAATAAAAGTTAGTGAAAGTGAAGTAGTTGAATACCTCAGCCTTTAAGAATAAAATGTATTCTGTTTGCAGCACTTTGTATGCGCAAAATGCGAGAAACCATTCCATGGTCACCGACATTACGAGAAGAAGGGTCTTGCCTATTGCGAACAACACTACCACCAGCTGTTCGGCAATTTGTGTTATGTGTGCAACCAAGTGATTGCTGGTGATGGTATGTATTTATTATATTTTATATCATCATCAGCCCATATAAGACCCACTGGAATTTACTTACTACTGGCAGGGTTGGGCAGTATTTGAATTACTTGTAATTGAAATACGTAATTGAAATACAAATACGTATTTTGTATTTTAATTACTTTCTTAAAATGTAATTTGTATTTCAAATACGTGAAGCCGAAGTATTTTGTAATTGGTATTTCAAATACTCGAGGCTTCAAAATACATTTAGCCTTTATTTAGTATTAAGTTTGTGCTCATCAGGACCTGCAATAACAAAACAAAAACCGCCTTCAAAAAAAAAACTATTCCAAAACAAATAAATATGCATTATTTTGTATTTCAATTAAAAATAGCTAAAATACTGTATTTTGTATTTCAAATACCTTACTTAATTTGTATTTGTGTATGTTTACGTATTTTGTAATTCGTATTTTAATTACTTGCGATACAGTATTTTGTAATTTGTATTTCAATTAAAGCAAAGCATGTATTTTGCCCAGCCCTGACTACTGGTCCCACTATTAGCAATAGAGCACGTCATTTAATTTAGGTTTAAGCAATTCAAGACAATGATATTGCTTACTATATTAAATAAATGTAGTTACTTTATTTCGAAAAAAAAAAACTTTTATGTCACCACGTTGTACTAAGCGATATTCATAGGGTACTGAAGTATCATCTTTGTCAACAGGAATTTTGAATCGAATTTTGATCGCTTGTTACGTAATTTATCCACTGTGATTATATATTGAAGATTATATTATAAAAGAAATTTATATCTAATTTTAAAAGTTCTCTAGAATATTGCGAGAAGCCCTTGCATGGGGGTCGCTACTAATAGAGTTCTTTGGAAGTATTTGGGAGAGGCCCATGTCCAGCCGTAGACATGATTCGACTGATGATAGTAATGATAAAAGGTTAAAATAAGTTTGCGTCTGATTGAGTGCATCGCATTACAGTATTCACGGCGCTAAATAAGGCATGGTGCGTGCATCACTTCGCGTGCTCGGTGTGCGACGCCGCTCTTAGCACGCGTAGCAAGTTCTACGAATACGACGAGAGGCCCGCCTGCCGCCGCTGCTACGAACGCTTCCCACCGGAGTTACGCCGCCGGCTACGTCGCGCGCATCACTATACGCTACGCCGCTAGACTCCGCGCGGTGTCGATATCATAATCACCCACTACGCGTGTTATCGATACGATAGTTACATATTCTTTTATCAATATAATCTTAGGTGCAAAATGCTACTATTTCATATTTGTATACAAAAATCACATTTCCATAATATATTGTTGTGTATTGGATTCCGTTGCGACATACGAAAAATAAAACGTTAAGACTAAAAATATATAAGTTGTGCTAACCTAGGTAAATAATAATCAAAAAGTTGTAATAAAAGTAAGTCTATATTCGGCAATAGTCCTTGCCAGTACCAAGTAATGACAAACACATCAAAAGCTGTGTTATCTCTTTTGTGTATAGCTCAACTGAAATATCAGTTATAGTTTACATATATATTTTTAAATTGTTAAATTATATCAATACTGGATAAACTATTATTTGAAATTGAATTCAGATACCATCCAACCGTGCCTTATTAAAACAAAATGTGAATAGCTTTTTTAATTTGATGCCTTTATACCTTTATGACTATTAGTTGATAATAATTAAGGGCTTTATTCATAAATATTTTAATAATCTTTCACATTTATAAATAAATATAATCAATTGTCTCATGACATTGAATAGCCTTACACTAATGTTTATGAGTAAGGTCGTAAATGAATAATAAGTTATTAATATATTGGTTGTATTTGCTAATATAAAATATTGTATGTTTGCTTGGTACCAACTTGATTATAATTAGAGATGTACCGACTAGTCGGTAAAGCCGACTATCCGGCCACTTTCATAGTCGGCGATTAGTCGGCGACTATTCGGCAAAGAGTGCCGACTATCCGGCCTCGTACTTTGTATATATTTCTCAGTAATATGTATGACGAATCACATTAAATAAAAACCTTGATAATTATTTATTCATATTTTCATTTTATAATCAGACAATTTGAAATGTAAAGCAAAGTAACCTTTCCTTTGAGAATCAGTTTTACAATTACTTGCATGTAAAGAAATCATATCTATTGCAGTTATTAACCTTAATTAACAAACAAACCGACATAATATTTTCTTAACTTCAGTAAACATCAATAATTATTTCTTCTTATCATTTGGCATTCTTAACTACTAAAAATTATTATTTGGCATTGGTTTACTTTGCCAGAATCAGTGTCCAATTGTTCAATAAACATCCATACACGAGATTTTGTTTTTGACATGATTAAATTTTAATTGCGCTATTTCACTTTAATTAACATTGGAACAATAACAGTTCTATTAATTATCTTGGCACAATTTTTTTACACCTAAGCACCACTCTGACCCTTGACAAAAGCAACCAAGAAACAATGTGAAGTTAACAACACAAGTAGAGACATGCTTTCAAAAAGCGTTTGCGACTTTCACGCGAATACGCTGTAAACGATGGGTTACCAGAATAACTGAAACCGTAATCGGCTTGGCCGACTAGTCGGCCTCTTTATACCGACTAATCGGCTAGTCGGCCAAAGTCATAATCGGCACATCTCTAATTATAATATTTAGCATAACATATAAATTATGTATACATTTTTAACATATTAATTTTAATACTTTTGAGATAAATATTTTACTAAACATACATGTAGTTTAATTCGTAACCCGAAGAAATGTTTTAGATCTACAGTGTAATATATGTAAAAATACAAATGGTCGGAGAATGATCAAATTAGCTCCCATTTAGCACATTGTAGGTATTTGTAACTATTTCAACCAAGGACACATAATGTTTACGTCACTTCTTTTTATTGTTCCCAAAATAGGAAAAATTGTACAACTCCAGCAGGCCCGCCGCTTGCTATTTCACCGCCCGCGTGCAAACCCCATTATTCCGCCCTACAATTACCTACTCACTCTGAGTTTTGTCTAAAGAAAAAAAGGTCACCTAAACAAATTTGCCGCCCGCTAGACGTGTCGCCCGCGTGCGGTGCACGCTTTGCACGCCCACTTGCGGCGCCCCTGAACTCCAGCAACGTGGTGTTAGTTTTTTTTTTCTAATTTAAACACAATTTCATTCCGAATAGTATATTACTAGTCATTAATATGGGTATATCAGTTATTTTTAAATTATTTAGCAAAGTAAATTGTAAAGCAACAAGCTTAAATTCTGACTCTTACTTATATTACTATACTCTTTGATTCTGACTGTTCACAGAAGTGTATAGATGACTCATAGAATATAAGCGAAGGGACCATAGTAATTTATAGAGCAAATAGCATACTTGAGTAAATACGTTGATATCTATACAGGTTTCAATGCAGATCATATCTATTTCGTGATATAGACTTATGGCCTGAAATTGCGCCTGCAGGATATTAATTTTTTCTAAGGTCTTGGTTCTAACAGAGGAATACTTATTGTTCATTTTTAAAAAAGGGTCTTTTTACCTTGAAGGATCACAACTCACAAGGCAATTATTCGCGGCCTCGCGATAAAAATTTTTACTCCTCGAAATTTCTAGTTATGAATCAACATTATGATCTGAAACTATATAAATGACTGGCTGTCAAATTCGATCTTTCAGACAACTTTTGCCTTACGTTATTTGGACATGGTGAGGTCGAGGGTTTTTATTTTTTATTTCTGAATATTAAAATTCTGAATCCAGGAATGTATTTATTTTAACTATGTGCTTAATTCAGGACACTACTTTGTAAGTCACTGCCATGCTAATTGTACCACAGAGTCAAGTTTTACTTGGGTAATAATTTTTAAACAATTCATTGCAGTTTAATTACAAGAGTAGATTCCACACAACAAACAAATAATGTACAGGTAAGTTTACATTATCATTCAAAATAAATAAAAATATACACAATTTCAACAAATTATTTAGCTTTATAACTAACATAACACTACTTTACACATCATCTGCAATGTTATACTTATATCAAAGATACATTGATTATGGTATCAAGTGCCAATATGCTTAATTTTTTTTAACACATGGTATAAAGATTGATGACAAAGATCTTATGAATGTGTTTTGATACAAACAATCTTATTTGGCTAATTCAATAGATTACTATTTTCTCTTTTGTAGGTAAAATTCAATGAATCAAACTGTAGGGCAAAATGCCAACAGGTATAATACTGCAGTTAGAACTTATTTCAAATAGTAATCTAAGTTCTTAACAGCTTCTCCGCTCTATATATTTAATTATCTTTCTTCATTCTTGTGCTTGTCATGCGGTAGATGATGGAGTCTCTGCCAGGATCCATGTCCATTAAAGCATAGACAATGGCAACAAGGGTGAAAGTAAGCACAACACCAAACCACAAAATGATGTTGAAAATGGCAGCATAATCAGCAGAATATCCATCATCTTCAATCTGAAATAAATAAGATATAATTTAGCTTTGTGGTTCATATTAATTAGTAATAGTAAATTTTAGTTTACTCTAGCAAACAAAAATATCAAGAGACAACACATAAATACAACTTAAAACATGAAGTGTATTATTTAGAAGCTAAAATAGAAATACATACAGTAGCATTCATTTCCGCTTTCTCAGGAACTGATCGGATAGCGCGGCGGGTATGAGCAACATCAGTAGTAACAGCTGTGACCAGGACTGATCCATCATAAGCTTTCACAAATGCCTTGGTAAGATCTTCAAGAGCTTCACCTTAAAAAATGTTCCCAAGTTTAGAAAGGTAATAAATGGTGCAAAGTTAGCAATATTCTTAATAGTAGGTTGAGTATAATAAGTAATTAAAAAATATTTTTAGTCTAGGTATGCAGTTTTACAAAAAGAATCATAACAAAATTAAAAATATCTTTAATTGCATTTTTCTGTTGGCTCTTTAGTCAATTGATTAAATTACACAAAATATTTTCTTACTTTCTTATACACCTTGCAAATAAATAAAATTTATAGCCTATTGATATAGTTATTACATGATAATTTTCCATAACACTGAAAACACAACTTTAAACTTACCTAACAACTTTTTCGCTTCTTTTGTTTGCAAAGAATTGGGTCCATGGAAGTCAGACAATGCATGCAAAGAACGGAATCTAAAGTAGTAAAAGTCAACAATATTGTCTGCACTGATGGCTCCAGATTCAATCTAAAAATGTGAAGCAAATTAATAATTTATGTTTCAACAAACATACATTTATGTAAAATATATATTAAATATTACCTTTTCTGTGATAGCATTTAATACAGCAAGCTCTTGTAAGAATTGGTAATCTTCTTCAACTTTTGGTTTTAAGTGAAGTAAAGATTCTTTGGTAACCTTGGGCACAGCAATTTCACCAAACACATTGGAATATGAAGCCAACTGTAGAAAAATAATTTATCCTTTAAAATTGAATTCTAATTCTACTTATTGCATTAAAATTTCAATAAAGATTTTGGTATAAATCTCATATAAGGTCTCAGATTGGGGGTTCATGTCAGTATTGTATTACAGAGACATCTGGGTCTATGGTCTGCATTATATATTAATTACTGTACCAATATAAAACAATAATTTATTGATTTAAATGTGGTATTTTTTCAAAAAAAGCATAAATCAATTTTCTCACCTCCTCAGGTTCATTCAAGTTAATGTTGACCAACTTATTGCCTCCATTGGTAAAGTGCTGCTTAATTCTGTGTCTAACTTGATTGTATGTGTCTGGTTCATATTCATCTACGGTCAATGGGAAGGTTTTCGACTTCAACTCTGCCTGAAATAAGGTAGGTACAATCACACACATTTCACTCATCCATACAAAGTTCTCTAATACATATTTTTTAGCATTTGAGTTCTACAAGTGCTGATTGGACAGCATCATGTGATAAGCCATAGCTTCCCAAGCTCTTAAATAATGGCCAATGGTGGTACTTTTTGCCAATTTTTATTTAAGACTATACATAAATTATAATTATAAAAAAATATAGGATTTCTGCCATCAGTATTGACGCGAATACTAATCTTATTCCCAAAACACTTCAAGGATACTTACTGCACTGCCAAGGCTCGAAACACCATCAATGTAAACTTCGACTACAGCTTCAGGGGTGTTGAAAGGATCAGTAATCAAGAGGCCATTCCATTCAGAGTTCTGTAAATGGAGTATATTTAAATATATTGGTAAATACAAAATTAAACGCAACGTTATCACGCCCTCTTCGGATCATTTCATGTAAGCCAGAACAAACTACGCAAAAGCGTTTTAAAGAACTTTTCGTTGGGGATTACTTACCTCCTCTACCGAGAGTCCTAGAGAAGCTGAAAATACTTCTTTCAAAATACTCTCTAAGGCTTTGCTATGTCCAGTGAAACTGAGTGATTCAGGAGTGTAAAGAACGCTGAATTCACCAGCAGCATTTGCGCCTAGAATTAAACAAGAACGATAACAATATTAATAATCTAGTATAGCGTAAAAATTATATAAAATTGTTGCTGATAACTTACCAATAATTAATAAAGCGCAAGAAAACCAAAACGGAACCATGGTCACAGCCATTTTGTTCGAAAATAAGTGGCTGACTGTCATATGATTAAAGTCTTGCCTATTACAAAAAAATCTTGATTACCAATGTTGCCTATAAATTGAACAAACTGTTTAATAGAAGTAGAAACTCTATTGATTTGCTGCTGGTGACGAGTTTAAGTAGGTAGGGGAAGGGGCATGATGGGGTCTCGAGGTAAGACGGGGTACCGCAAAAATACAAGAAACTAGAAATTTCTGAATAGAAAACAATAAGCCAATAACAAGCTTCATGCGACCAACGATCAGCGCGAGAGATATTGTGAGTGGTAGTCAAGGCGTCTTTTGTTTACAAACGGAAAACCGTTTTAATGTTTCGTCGATCTAAAAAGTCGTCATTATTTTAATTTATTTTAATTATTTGGATATGGTATGTTGATTGTACGAATACTTTAAACATATTATCATAGTTTCTTTTTTTGTTCAAAGTCACCTTTTCGGGCAAGATGGGGTATTGCGTACGGGGTATGATGGGGCATTGGAGCAAAATGTGATTTGGGCCTGGGTTCATTTAAATTCCTAAATAAATACTCGTAACATTGGTTTATTACACAAAAAAGCACAAAACACAAAAATACAAAAGAGATGATGAAGATGCCATTTGCCTATATTGACATTACGTAAACCGCAATTTTTGACATCGTCAGAATCTTGGGCAGGCTGCTAGCTCTGCGGACGTTGGGCTCCCAATGCTTGTCGCACGTGGACAAAGAAGATGCGGAGGAAATACACATTTTTGTGTTTTGTGAGAATAACTAGCTTCGTGATCATGCTCAAAATTTATTACCCCATCTTATCCCATAGTATGCTCTGGTGTGGGCAAGATGGTTTTCCACAATGTTCCAATTAATGGTTAATTATTGACAAATGTGATAAGTTGATTTTGCAAAGACTGTACCAAATCATAGTTAGATAAATAATAACATAACGTACCATAAATTAATAAAAGTAATAAACATTGTAATTAGTAATTATTAGTATTTTCGTGATTTCCCTTAAGTACCGCATTATACCCCTCCTTACCCTACCTAATAGGTAATAAGTATCTGTAATTACATCATTTATCTCACAATATAATATTTTACTTTAATAATTGCGCGATTTTATTTGTCTTACAACATAAATCGGCTCACGGAATCCACAGGTCCTGTATTTAGTTCTAGAGCTATGATAATATTCTGTTACGTTATCTCTAAACCTCTTATTTCATATAGGCGTAAGTGTGTTTAATGTTAATGTATGTAGGTAGGTAAAATTAAAAGGAACATGGGATTATATACCTAAATCAGTCAGAGAGATCTAGGTGCCCACTGCCCATACGTTCACAGAAACGTAGATTTTAACTAATCCTTCATGTTAAACTAGCCCTCCTCTTCTTCACTCGATAATAAAAATCTTCATTCACTTACGGCATTTCTACTACTAAACCATAATTGCTGTTTTTTACAATTGGTAATACATTATCCCAAATCCAATGTCGTTTATAATTTTTTGATGTGATGTCACATCACATTAACCTATATAGTCATGACTCATGTCAGTTGTCAAATTTGTCAATGAAAATTTAAAAGTGACAAGTATTGAAGTATTGCGAATGATTGTAAAAATGTAAATGTTACTATGAATTATAAAATAAGATTAAATAATAATTAATAATTAACCACCAAATTCAGGAATGAAGCTGTTATGTACTTCTTATCGTATTTGTTATTTATCATATCATAATACTATAAATACACAAAAAAAAACAAAGCTTATTTCTTTATCTATCGTTTGAATTTTGAAGATATATTAATAAATATTATATACTGTTGTTGCTACATGATGTGAATATTTAAGCTGTAAAAAATATTTGTATTTTATACATACTATGAGGGTAAACTAACAGAAAGACTTGTAAAGTCTGTTATACCGCTTTTCATGTATAGTATACGCACAATAAGTAGAATGTCTCGTAGGAACCCTAGTTGTCATAACAACGATTTATTTCTTAGAGAAATCGACATAGAAGTATGTTTAAAAACTTTAAAAATATATCAAAAAATGGAAGGTGATGTTAGTTGTGTTGTATGGGATGCTTCATTAGTTTTAGCAAAATATCTTGAGACTATGTGTCGCCATAAATCAGACTTTCTTAGTGGTATAAGGGTCTTGGAACTGGGTGCTGGGCTTGGTGTTGTGGGCCTCACAGCAGCTACTTTGGGGTTAGTAATAACTTTTTTATTTATATTCATATGTACATAAAAAAATAACTGTAATTGATGATTACAGTATTAACTTAAATTATACTCAACATCTTAATATTTCAAAAAGAGACAGTGAGTCTTATAATTGGTACAAAACAACACTTCCTTGTAGTACATATAAAAAAGTAATATTTTATTTATAAATAATTATGAGTGATAATATTTTGGGAATGTAAAAGTTATCACTGTTATATGTTAATCAATTGATAAAGGTGATGTCAAATTTCATGTTAAAAATTGTAAGAATATAAGTTAACCTCATCCATCTTACCCAAGTTATTTAATTCATAAAAAATTGTCTTTTTTTACTTTTTAATATTGCCATATTTTGATAAAGATGATGAAAAATTATGAGTTATTCATTTATTATTCCAGTGCCCAAGTAACACTAACTGATTTGCCTGAAGCACTGCCATTGCTCCGTTTAAATATAAATGAGAACAAAGCGAAAATCAGCAGCATGGGTGGGTATGCTGTAGCTGAATCACTTGTGTGGGGTGACAGCAGTTCAGAGATATTTAAAGATGAATGGGACATTGTTGTTCTAGCTGACTGTGTATATTATGAGGAGGTAATCATTTAAATTTCATATAACTAAAATTAATTCTAAAGGCAACGGCAAATATGTTAGGTTGTTAGTTGATATTACATATAAAATTGAAGCAGATTTATGTATCTTTAGACATGTGTGTGAGAAACAAAATATTTTGTGATATGAATACTATTTTTAAAATATAATTACCTACACAGATTTATTTGTAAATCAAAAAATGACGATGGAGTGCTATTAATAATATAAATATAATTTGTAATAAACTATAAAAGATCAGTTAATGAAATTTTCATGATCTATTGTTAAATATTTATATTTTGATAAAATATTAAAAACTTAATTATTTTTTATATTTGTCTATTATTAGATAACTTTTAAGTAAAAAATGCAAATACCAATGATTTGTTGGTCAAAATATGATTTTTTTTTTCTTAATTACGTGCATTATAAATTTAAGTTTAAGTTGTGATGGCCTCGAGGTTAAGGCACACGATCGAGAATCTCGACGGTCGCAGGTTTAAAACCGAGGCACACACCTCTGGCTTTTTGATGCTATGTGTGTATTCACAAAGAATTATCACATACCTTAATGGTGAAGGAAAACATCATGATGAAACCTGCCCACCTAAAAGTTCTTAGGAAATTCTTAGGTGTGTAGTCCTCCAATCCACACTAGGCCAGCGTGGTGGACTAGGGCCTAAACCCTCTCAGTTGTAGAGGAGGTCTGTGCCTAGCAGTGGGACATATACAGCCTGATGATGATTATGATGACTTAAAAGTTAACTAACAATAGACATATAAATACCTTAGCTTAAGTTTTTAATATTTTATCAAAATATAGATACTTTAACAATCGATCCTGAAAATTTCATTAATTGTTCTTCTATACTTCATTAGAAATTGATTTTTTAATTAAAATTACTCATTTTTTTTTATTGTCATAAAAATTTTGAAAAACTGTTTTGGGGATTAATTTTTGATAGTGACTACTTAACAAACTATATGGATCTAAGTTTCATGATCAAGTGGAAAATGGGGGGTCCACTTGATGTGATCTTGCTCAGATGTTGTATATCATTTTTGTACTTGTAAGAGTTAAATATGTGGATGTGGAATATTTCCTCAAGAGTATTAAAATCATCAATCAGAAGTAAATTTGGCAAAAAGTTATTTTTCAAAATTTCTGTTACAGGCCATAAATCCTTTGATTGAAACACTACAGAATTTAAATTGTTCAATTAAAAGAAAGCCACTCATATATTTGACTCAAGAAATGCGCGATACTGAAATACAAAAGCAGCTATGGGAAACATTTTATGCAAAATTAAACAATATATTTAATATTGAAAAAATTCCTGAAGAAGAACAGCATGCAAACTACAGAAGTGAAGACATCATTTTACTAAAGTTAAGCAAAAAATATTAAATACCTCAACATTTAGTAATTATTATAATTTTACAAATATACCTCAATAGTCCAGCAACATAATAATGCAGCATGAGGGAGGGACTCCTGTTTAGGTAAATTGTTTTTAGCTTTTCTCTAAAAAAAATTCGGTCGCAGATGATAGTTGCGGGCTCTGTGTTTAATCATTTAGCAACCAATATCTCATGTGCCAAGTAGCTTGCAGAAGTAGAGCAGTGTTTGCCATCAGACTCAATCATGCAAGAGATTCCCACTAACAATAATATGGCTGTTAATCTCCTCTTTTCATAGAGAAAAGGCCTAGGGACACATATTTGTTCCACATTAAAAGCCTTGTAAGGTTAGCTCAGATGCTGGGAGGTACAAACCCACACATGGTCATTGTGGTTCATGCCTATCAGTAATAGTCAATATGGTTACAGGGGTGGAATTACTTTTATGATTAAAATAATGTAATAGGACTGAATCAAGTAGTAAAGAAGTAAGTATACTTAGGCAGTATTTTTTGTACTTAGTATTTTTTTTTTATTTCATATTTTTATTAATCTCTGTAAAATTAGCACAAAGGATATTTAATGATATTAGTCCTTACTAGATACAAGTATTTCAATAACTACATCATTCCGAAACAAGTATTTTAACAACGGTTTAAACAGTTTAACTAACTTATGTATATTATGTATAATATTTACGAATTTAATTTATTTTTGCTATAGTGGAATACATTTTAGAAGTTTAGGGAACAGTATTAAAAATCAATTAAATCTATTTCTACAATTATTTCCTATAGGTTTAATCATAAGGTACTTAGGGCTCTGGCACACGGCGTATTTAAAACGCGCCGACGACGCGCGTTCATGAAACGAGCGTCGTCGCCGCCGTAGATCCCGTTTTTTGCGTTTGTATAGATTCAAACGCGCGTAAAACGCGATACAAACGCGCGTCTGAAGCGCGTTCGCTGCTCGTTTTACATCAAGTTTTTGCGTCTTCTATTTTTTACCAACTTTGTAAATGTTGTATTGTAATGACCACACAATCTTCTTTCACTCGTAAATGGGTCCATCCAATAGATGCGCTTATTTGTACGTTTTTTTCTTTTTTGAAAGCAGTGCTAAACCCAGCGTAAGCAGTGTAGTCTCAACCGATGCCATTGTATAACTGAACTGATCAAAACTTAGAAGCTACGAGCGACTACTACGCGTCTGTAGCGCTGTATCTGCACGTATACGCGCAACAGACGCGCGTATACGTGCAGTAGACGCGCTTTTCATGCTCACCCGTGTGCCTAAGATTACAAGTTCGCGTTCGAAGCGCGTATACGCGCGTCGACTGTGCGTTTAAAATACGCCGTGGGCCCTTATTTATATTATGCCTTTGTTATGTGTAATGAACATAAAAGCAGTTATTGTTATGTATTAAAATATAGGTTTAATGAATTTATAAAACATTACCTACCTGTTCTATGTGTTGTTCTACGACTGTTATATTGTTGAATTTATGTAGTAAATAGATTGTTTTTAGCATATTTTTAGATGTTCGTCAAATTGTAAATTTTAAGGAGCTATGAAGTTGGTTTTTATTTTATTTACACGCTTTTTACATATCATTAGCAAATTAATGTTACAAAGAAATTTAAGACAAGAAGTTTTGATTAAGCACAATTTCACTATGATGGAAGTGATTTATGTACAATTAGTTTAATAGAAAGTCAGACTTACTTAATCATTGTAAATTTTGAAATCGTTTAGATTTTTTAAATGTGATGTTTCAGGTTACCATACTTATAGCATATACTTAAGTTATTTTGTTATAGTTAAATATACTTACCGTGTAATACATAAGTTAAAGGGGATTATTTGATGGATTTTAATGTAGATTTTAACTTTTAAGTATGCACCTGACAGTACAATTTGCTGTTATTTGTTTAACGTTTACCCATGTTACCTTTTATAATTACGGTTAATTAATGGTTAAAAAGATTTATGTCGACAAATACTTCAATTGTACGATCCAAGTATATTATGTACCTAGTTGTCTAGTAGTTTCAGAGTATTTCATTCAAACAATTGTTTTGTTTTTATTCATCTAACTATAAAACAGATTAACCCTACATTGCATATTGCGCCATATCTGGCACAATCGAAATAATTAAGTCTACTGTTCGTTTAAAGATACCTAGCTTAATTTGTCGGCTGATGGAAGAATCTTTACACACCTAGCAACGGGTTAGTAATGGCAAGTGACACCAGATGATGTTAGCTATCGATTTATATTGTGGTTAATACACAATTTGAGAGTTCGACGCGAGATCATGGTTTACGTAAATAGAAAATTCTAAAAAAAATAGTTTTTTGAATATTTGGAAGTGGAAAAAAATATATTTACATTGGAAATAGTGTATATTAAATGAAGGTAAGTGTTTTTTTTCAATATTACTGTGTTATGTTCTAACATATCAACTTATTTAAGTGTTCCAGATATGGTACACCATGCATTAGTTCACAACTAACATGTTGTTTCGGTTGGATTTTTATCACAGACTATGGCGAAGGAGGTATTGTTTAACGAGTTTATTGAGCAGTATTTAGATATACCATCAAAGAGTCAAGACGGTCAAGACTTTTCGGGTGCGGAGAGTGATGTTGATATGGCGAGAATCAGAGAAACCTTGCACCAAATGAATGAAGATAGACTCTGTAAATGAAATTGCGCTTACCAGGTGTGCACCATTTTTTTCTACTAATTGTGGTACTACCCTCGCTGAAAATGTAAATGAAGAATCAACAAATCCTCAAGCCAGCATTTCAGGGCCAAATACTTCATCACGCCAAAGTTGAAGTTTTTTCACAATACCAGTTAGAAGAAATCGAATTTTGAATAATATAACTGCTACTTAAAGAACGAAAAGGAATTTAATATGGAAGAAGCAATCTTTACAGGCTGACCATCCCCAATTTCCTGGAAATACAAAATTTGAGCCATCAATCATAAATTTAGATACTACGTTGCAATTTATTTTTATTTTTTTGATGATGACCTACTAAACGCCACAGTTGAAGAAATGCATAAATTCAGCATCTAAAAAGACCCATCTAAACCGTTCTATAGCACCATTTTTTCACCAAAACCTTTTAGGTATTTGTTTGCTCATGAGCATTGTATTGGGAATCTAAGTAAGTTATACCTATAGTTAGAGAGACGATGATCGTGAATCATTTTGAGAAGATAAGACAAGTTTTGCACTTTAACGACAACTTCTTACAAGTACCCTCAGGTCATCCAGGACGTGATCGCCACCAAAAAATAAGGCCAATACTCGAAACTCTCAAGAAAATATGCCAGAATATACCTAAGACGGACGGGAGACATTGTCCGTGGACGAACAGATGTGCGTGACGAACATGATTGAGAAACGATGATATGATTGAGAAGAAGAAAAAAGTAATGCAGCAATCCTTCCCTCTCGAGATGTAAGACTTGATAAATTTGATAATCTTCCTATATAATAACGACAAGCTTGCAGCGTTGTCAGCAAGTATCCACAGTTTAAAGGAAAAACATATATATTTTGCAATAAGTGTCGTGTTGAGTTGTGTTTGAACAAAGAACAATTGTTTTAACAATTGTTTTAATAAATTTAAGTCGTAAATAGAGGTATTCTTAATGTAAAACTAAATTTCTGATTATGTTCATTGTTCCTAATTAAAAGCCAAATATTAGTGTAAATGCATGCTGTACCACATATGGAACAGAATTGAAAACATAAATATCTACAAAATCAATGAATTTTAATTATTATTATTATTATTTATTATGTCTAGACACCATATAGAACCACATATATTTTTTTGACACGATTTAAAAAAATCATGCATTGTAGGGTTAAATGTAGGTCCAAATATTTCAATCGCTACGGTGTTTACCAACTAACACCATAATCGGTGTTAATCTTAGATAAACTAAACTAGTTATCGATCTTATATTTCACGAGTATACTTGGGTCAATCAACTTTTAAGTGTTCATCAATGATAAGTTATATTTTATTAATGTTGTTTGATAATTTTTATGTTTTAAGAATTCGCATAGAGCAGAACAATTTATTTAAATGAAATAGTAAATTTAACTCCGAAATCCACATGACTCTAGTTAAGATAGTCCCTTGGACAACTAACTAAGTAAACTTCTGAACCATTTAAAATTCAGTCGAATTGTTAACCGTCACTTTATTCTCACTTAATATAGGATGGATTCCAAGTTATCTTCCATAAATAAATGACGCGACTTTTAATTTATAAGTTATTCCCAATAAGATTGTCTCCTGGCCATCGACAAACTTTAAATGTAACGAACTTTTCATTTAACTTGTAATATAATAATAAGTGATATTTAACACTATATGAATTCACTTTTAATTGTTATATTCATGTTTGAAAATTTTGTAAACCTTACTGTTTTTTTTTAAGTTAAATAACGGTAATGTGTCTTTAGGAGACAGGGACAAAAAGGTTGTCCAGTGGACATATACGGTTGTCCATAGGTCATACTCGGGAGTCCAAAGGAGATACTAGAATTGAAATAGCCTAAATTTGTTTTTTTTTTATGTAAAAAAAATAACTATATGACAGTAATTATCAGTTTTATTATAATGATTGAGTAACTACGTAGAAAGGACGACTTTTAGGACGGCTTTGAACAAGTTTTACATTGAGTCCAATAGGAACCGTCTTTGCACTTTCCTTTAATGATGGTTTCTGTTTTTGCCGGCAGTATTTCTAGATACATCATCTCTTAAGAAAAATATTTTTTGTCAGCTCTGTATCTGAATTACGCGTGTTTATACTTGTTCTGATTCTTCCTTGTACTTTCTCAAAACACACTCGGCCGACTGGCGCCGCGGCAAAGATGAAATCAAAACTTCGGCTGGATGAGTCTTGTCGCCAAATGAATCGACTTGTTCTCGAGGCACTGATCACGCCATCAATGTTTTGGTTTCGAAACTTTTTTACCGTTGTCAGGTGGAAGTCAGGATAATAAAATATAATAGGGACCAAAATGAACAGGCAAAGCTCTCGTTAAAATTATAAAGCAAACAAAAATCTATATGCTTGCATCATAGTAGACATTGTAATAAATAATTATTATGTACAGCGTAATTAATTGCCATATAGTATATTTTTCTATAAAGTAATGTTTCATTGATACTGAAGTATGGTAAAGAAAAATACTAAACACAATAAACATTGTGACATCAATGTTTAAATAAACATTTTCATTATTTTTCTTTAACTTAATCAATATTTTCATAGAAATTTTCTTAACTGACTGCCTCGTGGTCTCGCGGTACAAGAATGTGCCGTGCGATCTAGAGGTCCTGGGTTCGATTCCCAGATCGGGCAAAGTGTTATTTGGTGTTCAGTAGCAGCACGGAGTCTGTAAATGTGCCCGAAAAACGGAATTATAGCTCGCCCCTATTACGTGGGTCTCTCTCTACACACCTCTGCCTACCCCTTCAGGGAATACAGGTGTCAGGTTATGTATGTATGTAAATTTTCTTAAATATTTCTTATGTTATACATAAACACTGTAAAAAAGATAACTTTTCATATGCCAATTATTGTTGTCACAGCTCTCCTACTTACATTATTAGCCTATGACCAAAATTTATTAAAACCGTTTGCCTGTAGGTTGTTTTTTTAAGCACTTCGTGTATAAACGTTTTATAAAGTAAATAAAAAATATGACTATTAACATATTTGCGATGCTCATAAACCTCGTTACGCTTGGAACATTAGTCAACTTTGTTACGGAATATTACTGTTTTCATAGATTTAGTAAAAAAATACCAATTATTATCAAGCACAATGTATAGTCGAATTAAAATGATTAGTATTGACCACGAGAGTTTTATTTTTAGTATAGAATGTATCGTAGTCCTAAGGCATTAGTGTGAGCCATACAATCTAGAGGTCCCAGCTTTGATTCCTGGGCCTGTCAAAGTGTTACAGGGTTGTTCCCTTGGGAATTTTTCAACAGTTGCATGCAGTCTGGATATGTGTTCGAAGAATAGCAATAAGCTTGCCCCTATTCAGTGGCTCAGGGTATCTGGCAGATCGTGAGTGCAGGAATAATCCCGACAAAAAAGAAAAAAATTGAAGTTTTCTTAACAACCATAGGTATAAAATTTCGTCGTGATTTTTTATAACGCCAGGGGGTTTGTAATTTTCTTAGCTATTACCTGCCTTAGTTTCCGATCACGGTTTGAATACACCCTGTATGTGTTAGTCGTGATGTTGACATTGAATAGTAGAGCCATAACATAATCCGATTAGATTGTAGGTACTTCGTCTAACAGAAAATTGTAGTTAATATAGTAGGTACATCAGCATTTTCGTTGTTTTTGTAAGGTTGCGGGAGGCCCAATTTCCTGCTGGACCGCACCGCATTTATCACCAGCTTCGGCTATTACCGTGACCAGCGAAAAGAAAACAAATGCAGTACCAATACATTTTATTTTAATAGAATGAAATTACATGATTTTTTGCTTTCCCACCGAAAACATTTTTCAAAACACTATCGCAAGGCGACGCCTGGTTTCTGGTAGAAATCTCCAGTGTGCCGACGAGGGTGGCGTACCTTGTGTTCAAATTAACGGAGAGGTACACCCTCACAGTCGTCCAAGTGTACGCGCTGACCTCGACGCACTCAGACCATGAAGTGGAGATAATGTACGAAGACATTTCGAAAGCCTTACATACCATCTCTTAGATCCACTTCAATGTTACCATGGGGGATCTAAATGCTAAAGTGGGATTACAAACAAATGGTGAAACGGTAGTAGGGTCCTAAGGATTTGGTTGCAGAAATCATTCGGGACAAATGCTCGTCAACTTCTTGGAGCGCAAGAAAGGCTCTTCCCAATGAAGTCGTTCTTTAAGAAGAAGCCCCAATTTAAACCACGTCAACAAAGTGCTAAAATGAAAATACGAAAAATAATTTATTTTGGGGTGCCTACCCTACACGTAAGGTTATATTTTTTTAGGATGTTAAAATTTCATATATCCTCTTCGTCGATTCATTTATTTTATTCACATTTTTCGACTTCCCTTTCACATTTGCAACTGACAATAGGTATACCGTATAAGTCCATACACACGCGTTGCCTAACTGTATGCATTAATAAACTGTAGAACCTAGTGGTACCAGACAGGTGAGACAGGCATCCAGACAGACAGATTATTTTCTTACGTAATAGAATATGTTTTGCATATTATCTATGATTTTTAGAAACCTAAATATAAAATTATGTACCTACTTGCTTTTTTAGACACATTCACGGGGCTGGCAAGCCTACAAGAGGATCTTTCTTCAGGGTTACCAATCTGTGAGGAATTCCCCAAACTGTGAGGAAAGCAAAGCTGATTGGGTAATGCGTGGGGAGAGCTTCAATTCGGGGAAAATGCGGGGATTTTATGTATGAACACAAATACGCGACATTTAACATCAAATTTCTGCTAGTCTTGGTTGATTTCTTACTCTTACTCAAAGCAGGAATTTATATTTATAGCCATTGTTTCATTTAAATGTGGTATACGTAGTTTGTCATACTCATATGACGACACCTGAACTGTCGTCAGATTTGATGGTCTCTATGGTTGGTCCGACTCGGGGATTCCCCTTAGGGGAAGGGGGGAGGGGGCATAATGGGGTCTCGAGGTAAGACGGGAAACCGCATAAATACAAGAAACTAGATGTTTGTGAATAGAAAGCAATAAGCCAATAACAAGCCTCGTGCGACCAACGATCAGTGTGACAGAAATAGTGAGTGGTAGTTAAGGCGTCTTTTGTTTACAAAAGGAAAACCGTTTTAACGTTTCGTCGATCTAATTTTGTTTAAGTTAAAAGGTCATTACTACTAGTAGTAGTAGTAGAGTAGAGCAACTCCTGTGCTCCAGGATCAACAGCGGCACGCACAGTATTGGCGCCGAGCAGTGAAGCTTAGCGAATCTAAGGGGACCTAAATTTGTCATAATCCCGCAACGAAGTTAATCAGAAAGACAAATAAATAAACAATTAGTTGGAAAACAAAGAATTGTCCACTTCCCTCTACAGCAAAGCGGGTGACAAAACATTGAGCTATGAGGATTCACCCATTCAAAAGAAAGACAATTATAATTAGTGAAATTAGACGCAATTAACGCACCACGGGTAAACAACTATATATGAGATTTATTGAATAAATTGGACCTAATGAGCGAGCTGTTATGTAGATTTCCAATAATAGGCATGGCAAAAACGCCGAAAAGCACGGAAATTCTTCCTAGATTCGACGAGGTCTGCATAATAAACAACACCAGACGTTACATACATACTATTGAGCATAATGTTACGCTCATCCGACCAAAGATTGCACTCCCAAAGGATACGATGTGCGGACTGTACATTATTAGTGAGCTGCTGTTTTTTAGTTTCTCGGGGTTGGCAACACTGCCTGTCAGTCACAGACAGTCTCTGTCTCACAGAGAATGAGGATCTTGTACAGGGATGCCATTGACACGGCAGTTGCCGTGTTATACGGTAATTGGGGTCAGTTGGCAAAAAAACATGGTACACGGCAGAACATTCATTGCCGTGTCATAAAACACGACAATCAGAGTAAAAAGAAAACACTAATGCAAAATCTAATGCACCAGCTAAAATCATTATAACAAAATAATAACATCTACCATAAATAGCACATTACTTGCGAAACAATACATTCACGGAAATTGCACAAAATTTAAACCAACAGAAGAAATGATAAATTTCATGAAAGATAGAGTGCAAAATATAATTTAAGAAAAGAGGAAGATAAAGAAATAACTAGCCATATTAAAAAAATATTTTCCGATGAATAAATCAGCTAGATATTATATTTTTCGTTTAATTTTTGTCGTTGTGCAACTTTAAGTAGGTACATTAGATTATATATAAACAAAAGTATACATTTATATAAGAATTTAATGCATTTTGAAAAAAACATATATGAAACACGGCAATTTCTCAGTTTTTTCTACAAAACACGGCAATTCGACATCCAAAATACGGCAATCAATTTTTATTTTATGGCAATTGGCAACCCTGATCTTATAAGTTGTAACATATAGTTGTTATGTTAGTATAATTGTTCATGGTGGTTCATGGTTTTTCATTAGACAATAGACATAAACATCACAGAGTTCAGAGTAAATTATTTATATGGAAAAACATTTACGCTGTGGCGCTGTGATTTTTGCTAAAAGTTGCAAGTTGCAGTGATATTAAAAATAAAACTAATAACTTCAAGTAAGTTTTAATAGATACAGCCAAGTGGAGAAACTGAACTAAATGAGATCTGTTTACAAAACAATTAACCAGGTGCAGGAATGTATGACAATGATTTTTAACTTAAAAATCTAGGTTCTCAGTTTGAAACTTTAATGTGGATTTTACGCTGTGGTATTGATATACCTATTATTTGTATGGTTACAATTTGGCGCGAGATATCTGATATCGTTTTGTTTAGAACGACGAAAGGAAGAAGTCGGTTAATATTTAATTTGTATAATTGTTTATGTGAAAGAAAAATCTGCAGGTTCGATCCCCGTATCCAGACATCGGCGTGAATCTAAACACTGTTGGTATACTTACCAAATGGATTTGATGTTATGTTTCATGAATCTATATATTGTACAGTTTTAGCTGGACAAAATGTTACAAAAGTTAAAGTTTTTCGAATTTCAGCCTACAATTAAGATTGTATCATGATGATGGCTTTTTCACAGATGACGGATGAAAATGGGAAATCAAGTCAGATTTGTCAAAAATCAATACCGCTAGTAGATGGCTGGTGTCTTCGTGATTCTAAGTCTATGCCTGGCCGCAAATACTACTTCAATACTGTTACCAAACAATCAATATGGCACATACCTGATAATGAGGTGTGTTAAAAATTTTAATGTTTTTTTCTTTTCATATAGTAACAAACAACATCAATTTAATTTGCATTTAATAACTTAATATGACATAAACCAAAAAAATGTTTTGTTTAAATAAATCATTGAATCCATCACTTATAAAATTTAAAGAAATTGATGTTGTCTTCATTTTTATTATAGTTACTTCAGTAGTACAAGGCTTTGCTGGTCTGTTTCTTTTGACTGCATTATATTATCATGATAGTTATGATTTTTATCAATCATTTAATCTGTTTTGTGCTCATCTTTTTTTGTGATATGATTTTGTGGCATTTGTTTTCACATCATTCATTATTGTTCCATCTGTGGTTGGATTACTTTGGCTGGTATCAAAAGAGTTACTTATTAAAAAGTTCTGAAAGGTATTGTCCATTATTTTTTTGTGTAGATATATTAAAAAGCATTTGTGAATTTTTGCTGCATACATGCATAAAGAACATCCATGGTCAGGGATGGAGTACCTGCTCCACCTTCTTTGCTTGTTACATTATTATTTTATGGTTGTGAACTTTGCACATAAATTAAAAAACTTAAAGTACTATTTATCTTTGATTGCTAATGTAAATGCATTTGCATGCTTTGTAGCCGTCAAATAGTGCATAAGCTCACAAGTTAGGGTAGTGGAATTCCTATTTGATAGTTTATTTGAACAGCACCATAATTACCATCATAAAAATTGATGATATTTTTTGTGGTAGTATAAAAAAATTGTGCTCTACAAGATGTTTTATTAAAAAAAACTTACTGAAGTATGACATTAAACCAAAAAAAATCTTAAGACTGCAATGGAGGACCGACTAAGCATGAAAGTTTATTTTATTGGGTAATAACAAACAATAGCACATTTAAATGACAATCTTCATATTTTGATTCTTTGTTTGATATGATGATGATTTAAAGTTTTATCATGTTGATTCAATAATGGTGTGTGGTTATGGTGGAGTAATTTTTATTTATCATTTATTTATTTGGTTTTTGGAGTGCACATAAACTCTAAATAGGACACTTTTATGCAAACATAGTTTTATAGTTTCCATAATGTTATGACATGGTTTGTAAACTTACATACATAAACTCACGCCTGTCTCCCGTTAGGGTAGACAGAGACTATAGAGCGCCAAATGCCACGGTCCAAACACACCACTTTCGCTTCCTCCACTGACATTATCCTCTTCATGCATGCACGTCAGTTTCGAGGACTCTTTATATTGCCCTTTTCCAGTAAATTACCTATATGCTCTTTATAGGTGCACCTGGGCCGTCCTCGACCGACTTCACCGTTCACTTCCGCACAGTAAATCTCTTTCGTCATTCTGCAAACATTCATCCTTTCAATGTGGCCAAACCATTTTAGCATCCCCCTTTCAATTTTAGTCACTACATCGACTTTCAATCCCCTTTTTCTCTTATCACACTATTCCTCACTCTATCTACCAATTTCACCCCACACATGCTTCTCAACGCTCTCATTTCAACTGCATTAATTTTGCTTTCATGCTTCTTCTGCACTTTGTAAACTTAAACTTGTTTGTAAACTTATCTGATGGGATATGTTAACATTTCATTAAAATATTTATCTTTTTTTAAATTAAAATTATGTTTTAGTTAACAGTTTTGTTTTGTTCATTAATTCAGCAAGATGTAGGGCCTCCGGCTCTGTTGAGCCGGTTTCGACTGCGACATTGGCCGGCTCGACTAGATCGGTATAAAAAACTTTTTTTAGCATAACGTCATGAAGTGTTAGTCTTGCGTTTCGTCCCATGTAATTGTCGATGTCCAAATTTCTGGTTTGATGTCAGTCTGCTTGGAAAGCGACTACACCTGGTTGTCGAATTAACTACAACGCCAAACTTATGTTTTTTGGGAAGGGAATGTTAGAGTCTCCCCAAGAATTCTTGCCCTTTGGTTAAAGGTGCCGTGTGTTAGGTGCCCCTGGAATTGCTGGGCGCCCTGCGGGGCACGCCACGCGGACGTTCGAAATAAATTTGGTGTGGGTGCAACTGCGCCCACCATCTACGAGACAATCTTGTTAATATATTGCGAATAATTATCTTTGTTAATTTCAGATCAAGATTCTGGAACAGAGGACGAACACCACCAAGGATCAGCCTAAACCCAACAATCCTTTACCAAAAAATGTTGAAGGGGCCAATATAAACAGCACAATAAATGATATTATAAATCCCATCAATCTTTTAAACGGAAGGCTTCTATATGACCCCAGTTTGTGCGCAGTTCCTTATAATCCACCAGGTGTCTCAATAGTCGTGGATAATTTATGTAACCCTCTAATTCCACCGCCAACTCAAACAGCATTTATTATAACACAAAACACAATGCAATCAACGACTCCGTACGATACAATTCAGATGCCTAATATTAACAGACATACTCCTAATGTTGTTAACAACAGTTACACAAGTTCAAGACAACATAGGGTATTCAGTCGGAAGTTTACAAATTTGCAACATAGTCGTGGTGATTTAAGAAATGATCTAAGAAATGGAGGACTTAATACTTATGAAGCATCTAGCAATCAATCAAACAACCAACACAAATTTGTCGAAAATGTAAGTAAATTGATCTATATCTATCTATATGATATCACTTATATCATCAATCTTAACATTAGAAAACTTTAAAACAAACGCAATACGTACCATCTCTTGGCTTCGAAGATGCCACTTCGAGGACGCCGCGATGGAATCATATCAAAACTATTTAGTAAAAAAGTTATTTCATAATTAACTTTTTATTTTTAATCAAATTTACGTCTCATATTTTATATGCCTTATGTACGGCGTAAGGTAATTATTTCTGATTGTATATTCATATTTTTAGATAACTTCGGATGATGATAAAATAAGGGATGTACTACTTTTCTTGTCCGGAAAAGCAAGGCCAAACACAAAACAGGATACTTGGTACATTGTGCCAGATGTGTCTGTGATTGAAAAATATTCTGCTTCGCTAAATAAGATGAAAAATCTAGGCAAGTATTCATTCCCTTATTTATCATCGACAGCCCCGTGGCGCAGTTGGCTAGACACCAGCTTGCGAAACGAGAGGCCGCGGGTTCGATCCCCGCACCGAGACAAATGTTTGTGTGATCCACAAATATTTGTTTCGGGTCTGGGTGTATGTGAGACCGAAAAAGTCTCTCGTAGTTTCTGATACCCACGACACAAGACTTGTTTCTTAGTGTGGGATCAGAACTATGTATGTGACTGTTGGGTGTATTTATTTATTTATTATTATTATCATTAATCTATGTCATTCATTAATTGTCCACTTAAACAGTAGTCTATTTCGAGTGATGATGTCCCTTGTCACCCGGGCTGACCCAAAGACATAGTTCTGTCATAGGAAAGCCACAGACACAGGAGGCGATTCTCTTACCATTGTTTGTGTTTGTATAGCCTGTATTAGAGTCTTTTTTTATACCTCCTTCACAATCGACCTTTCTGTTGTTACACATCCACGTTAAATTACAAATCGCCGCCACAGCCTCTATAACCGCCCCCCCCCCCCCCCCGCTTTTTTTGCGCTCCCGCTTTTAGGCATGCAGTGCCCACAAGGGGGCGTTATCGCCCACTTTGGTAAAGACTGCCTTAGTACGATAAAAGTAAAAAATACGTATCTTTATCGTACCTTTTCACACTGAGCCACGTTCTTCAATAAGTGCTGTGATAATACAGCGTCAATGTGTGTTATTGATTTTATCCTTCACTCCATATTATATTCACAGATACAAACAAAAAATGTTGTTTGAAAATTCCACCTTTTGTGATGAAGGAACTTACAGAAATCGCTCACAAGCCTGGGAATGAATCGATTCGTCGATTTATTCGTTTTTGTTGTACGGATACTATTTCAGGTAAAAAATACATAATTTATATTTTAAAGCATTGTACATCGACAAATTTCCGGTGTTTGTCTGCTACTCAGAATTTCATAACGGAAAAGAAGTCAATAACATTTTGCCTGGTTCGAGAATCGAACTTGCAATCGCAAGCCACACTCGTACAGCTGATAATGGACCAATCGGGTTGCAGTATAAAATACTTTTATAGGTTAATTTCAGGAATAATTTTGAATAAGGGATCACGATTGCTTATTTGTCCGCTTGACTAACTAGGAGGCAGTACAGGTATTTGTTTCCAAGAATGTGCACCAATGTTGCATTTAACTTCCAGAAAGTCCAGCGGAAGATGAAATTGATGAAATTTCAAGCATCCGAGCGACGTGTAAAAAGCTAATTGAAGACAATTATCATGTTGTAAGTAATGTAATAATATACTCGTATATTGTAGCTAACATTGTAAACTCTGTAAAGCGAACCGCAAAGTTGAAGTATGATATTTTACCTTATATTTTGCACCTGAACGTAGTAAATAGAGAGAAACAATTACTATTATGTCTCACCAATTAACACAGTTATGCCGTCCTGGTTGTAATCTGACTTACACAGGCAGTTTAGGACCAACACATCACTACGGCGAGTTATCACAACAAAATATTAAACTACCAAGAAAATAATCAATGTAAGAAAAAAAAACATGTATGCTTAGGCTTACAAGTAAAAAAAAATTATGTATATGTCTACTAATACACACATACATAATATAAGATGTACGGTACACAGTGTTCATTGTATTATTAAAAACTGAAATTACATCACTTGAAGACAAGACATTTGTTGAATTTGTTTTGTTTAGGTGGCGTTGTGTCGACAACAATTGTTCCATAATTTGAAGAAATCATTGAATACTCCTGTTTTTACTATGCAGAAAATTTTTGAATTGGCAAATCGCTACGTGAGAAAACACTGGCCACGCAATTTAACGATACCGCCACAGCCTGCAGTGCAAGCCAGTACAAGCAATGATATTAAAAATAAAAATGATAAAATTTCCTGTACTGCTGTTGAAAATTCACATAAAACCGATTTCGTTTGTCAATTGTTGGATGAAGCACAGCAAACCGATCTGCAAGACTATGAAGAAAATGTAATAGCAATGACTAACTTAAATGAATCGGAAATCTCTGTTCAAAGAACCAAAATAGATTCAAACAAAGAAAAATCTGATACTAGTGAAAATTATTCTTTTCTAACTCAAAAACAGGATTTAATTAATACCCCAAAAAAGAGACTTATAAAATTGAAGCCAACAACTGATGAACGACACGTGAGCGAACAATCCTTAAAAAAACGGAGGTGGAACATTAATAAAGACCGAGGAAAAGCATGTGAGACAGTGCAACCCATGCAAAACAATGAAGAAACTAATGAAACACATCAAGTTCCCAATGTATCTAAAGAGAGTAATGTCGAAAATGAAAACAGTGATATAATAAATCAACCTGAAGAACAAGTTGTTGATTGTAAATATGTGCCAAGGGAAACTATGGTTAATAAGCCATCTTTGATAGTTGAATCAAATACTGAATGCAACAATGATGATGAACTGATAATATCTGACTATGAAGACAAATCAACCATTGTACCCACAACAGACTACATACATCTTATAGAGCATAAACCTGTTGATGAATCTGAATTTGGCAGTACATTTGAATGGATGCCAAGGTTTACAAAAATAATGGTAAATGTTTTACTTCAAGTTTTACATAATAAAACACCTATTTTTATGGAAGACTCACCAAAGATAGAATTTCTGCACAAAGTAACCCTTGAGGTTATTAGGAAATACAATCATTACTGTTATATAATTGATGCTGCTAACAAATTGTCAATGGAACTTACACAACTAATTAAAACAAAAGGTTAGTTTGATAATCATATTGCTATCATCATCATCATCAGCCCACATACGTCCCACTGCTGGGCACGGGCCTCCTCTACAACTGAGAGGGTTTAGGCCTTAGTCCACCACGCTGGCCTAGTGCGGGTTGGCGGACTACACACCTAAGAAATTCCTAAGAACTTTTTAGGTGTGCAGGTTTTATCACGATGTTTTCCTTCACAGTTAAAGCAAGTGATAATTCTTTGTGAATACACACATAACTTCGAAAAGTCAGAGGTGTGTGCCTGGGGTTTGAACCTGCGACCGCCGAAATTCTCGACGGCGCCCCAAAACCTCGAGGCCATCACTGCTTTCAATCATATTGCTATACTCTTAAATAATATACTCATAAACTGCTATAGTCTTATGTAACATTTTTATTTATTAACTAATTTTGTTTGATTGTCAGTGTATTCCTACGTCTTTCACTTTTCTTGTTCTATATATTTTTGGTCTACTTAAATTAAATTAAATTGCAATCTTTCTTTTAGATGTTACCAATTTGAACCAAAAGAACTTCCAAGATACGGCTATATATTATCTTGGTGCCAATTTGGTTGACACATTGCAGGTAAAGTTGACATCAATACTTTTCATATTATTCTGTAGTTAAGCATATACCTATGCTAATACATTTTCTTTATTTAGGAGATAGGTCACAGTCTTGAACATATCCAGAATGCGAAAACTTTATTGAAGAACCTACTTGATGACAGCTACAAGCCTGAACTTCATGATAATCAACAACAAGGTACATCCTCAGATGATCAGCAGAATAGTGAGTAATCACTTTGAAATAAGGCATTGCGTTTCTCATATAAATCAAAGACTTTAACATATATTATCATTATGTTTAAGCTGAAAGAGCAATCAACATTATGGATACTGCGATACAAGAGCCCGAAACTAAATCTATGGAAGAGAATTGTAACCGGATTGAGTGCAATGAAGACAATGTTCGCGCGAAAAAAAGAAAATTTGATGAGGTAAGGATAATGAGATCAACATAGAAAAAAATATATACAACTATGTAATGTTATTTCGATCTACCTTGTGTAAAGGAGGTGTGTTGCGTGAAAAGGTAGAATGTAATAAAAATAGAAATGGAAAATAAAAATTCACTTATTCATTTAAATTTGGTTTATGTGGTGACAAAGGATAGTATTAGCTTTGTTTGTGTTGAAGATTTTAATCAGCGAAATATATACATCGTAGATTTATTGATATGGAATTATAAAACTATTTGTTTTTAAGATCGCTGAAGACCAGTTTTTTGGTGCCCTTAAGTTACAGAAAATAGATTGTGTCCCACCGAAGATAATCTCACATGATAATACCGGTGTTACTGCTCCTCAAGATGGTGGTATGAATATTGATAGCGAAGGACAAAATTATGTAGATGTTACCAACACAGAAGATGTAATAGATAATAATAATTCAATTGAAGATGAAAATGTGGATGGCGAATATTACCAAGAAGTTGAACAGCCGCTAAGTATAAACACTGAAAATGAAATCAGCGATACAGCAAGAAGAAAAAATATTAACAACGAAAAGTTTAAATTCTTCATTGGAATGTTTTTGAAAGAAATAAGAGATAACCTTTTAGTTTGGTGAGTACCTATGAGTTATATGAATAAGGAAAAATATTGTTAGAAACCACATAGATAAATATTTTTAGCAACATTGTATTTTTTTATCTTTGCATAATAAGCGTGGTGTAGGCCATTAGGAGTTACCAGCATTATTTATTTAAAGTTTTCCGGTACAACAATATTGATGTTTTTATAAGTAGGTTACTTTCAGATTATCATGTTAAAAATCACTGTATTTTCAGCATTCAAAGTTTTGAAGCGTCTTTAACACAAGAAAAGTACAACGAAGCATGCTCATTGTTAAGTAAAACGTGTGAATATCTGGACAGGTACGATATAATAATTTGTAATCCAGTTTTATTTCTATAATTTTAGTTCCTTCTTTGCCTTCTGTTTACAAATAACCGACTCAGATTGTATTGCCAATCTCATGAAAAGTTGTAAACATTAATTTCCTCTTTTCAATGTCAAAATAAAAAGATCTTTTTATCGATTGGACATGAAAAGTATAAATGTTACCTGTAATGAAAACAAATTGTTATTTTGCCTGTCAATTTGTTGCCGCGAATATCTGAAACTGCTTAAGCGATTTTGATGGTACTTTCAGTGGAAAATAACATGTTTAGTGGTAAGTTGGTCCCCTACTTACATACAGACCAATATTTTTTTTTATATTTGCATATGTGCCAGGCCACATAGTATTATAAGTCTGGGTGACTTATTCAAAGACCTTCAATCGCGATTTAATACATAAACGAGATAAGTTTTTTGTAAGCAATGGCGATTTAAAGGAATCTAAACGGAAATACATTTCTATTTAATGGTCTTACTAATAAATGTGTATTTTTTAGTATCCTCAGACGAGAATGCGATGATGTAAATAATAATTTTAAAAGCCTACTAAACAAAGCGGGTTTCGATTGTGATATCGACAAAAATATGTACGAAGAGTACAGGTTGGTTGTTTAATATGAAATGTGATTTTGTTTGTTAAAGTGAAAATAATAATATTTATTTTTATTTCAGAGTCTTAATACACAAATGCAAAGTCGAGTATGAAGCTTGCTTGGAAGTATTTCAATCCATGATTACGTAGTCACCGTGGATGAACTCTTTAAAATGGTCTCCAGTGTAAAGTGTTTAATTTAAGATTTAAATAATTATAATATTGTGTCAACTGGTGAGACAGCAGTGTTCGATCTTTACCAAATGATGATATTTAGAAAGTTGGAAACTTATCAGTGTAAGCTTAGTCATTCAAGCAAATAACACATTTGGATTTTAATCTGTCCAATAACTGGAACAGACTAACGAGGTAGACTAAGGCTTAATACAGTAATGCAGCTCAGTAATAGGGAAGGAGTAGTGATGGCCTCGAGGTTTAGGCGCGCGGTCGAGAAACTGAGCGGTCGTGGGTTCAATCCCCAGGCACAACTTTTCAAAGTAATGTGTGTATTCCTTATGAATTATCACTTACTTTAACGGTGAAAGAAAACATCGTTAGTAAACCTGCACAGCTAAAAGATCTTATGAATTTCTTATATGTGTAGTCCGCCAACCCGCACTAGGCCAGCGTGGTGGACTAAGGCCTAAACCCTTTCAGTTGTAGAGGATGCCCGTGCACAGTGGGACTTATATGGGCTTATGATGATGATGTTGAAAAGAGGAGCCTACTGCTTAGCAGTGGGATGTGGGATGATGATATTAAATTGCTGAAAAACTTTGTAAAAGTTCATAATATTATACCCTGGACGCGTAGTATATACATATTATGTAGTTTTATTGAGTAATTTATAATTATATCCTTAACTATCATTTACCTTGTGTTTTGGTGTATGTCTGAGACATTAACTAAGAATTTATTTCATAATAAATGGTTATAAATATTGGGCAAGAATTCTGTTATAAATTTATTGAATAATAAGAACAAGGTTTTTATAGTCTAAGTCAGACTTCAAGTATCAAAATTTGTATTAATTAAATGCGCCGTTTTAGCATAAATTATGGGTTTTTTAAAAACTAAATTACATTAAAATTTACTAAAATAGATATAAAAATTTACAAAATAAGTATTTTTTATACTCTCCGTTTAAAAGTATCTAAATTACCATATTATAAATATCAGTCCATATATGGGTTTGTCACATTGGCCAATTGTGTGCAAGCGTTGAAATTAAAACAAACTATTCAATAGCATCTCAGATATGGCTGATTGATTAGTGGTTTAAGTTATCTCTTACATTGTTGGTAGCATTGTGATAAGTATAAGCATACAAAGATTACCTAATAAAATTATAATTTTCTTTTTTTTAAATGCAATGTAGCGAGAACATTCAGATAATATATGCTTTATACATAGCTGATTTTACGAAATATCGAACTAGTATTATTATTTTTTACTGTCAGTGCTAATGCGTAAATTAATATACAATTAAATATTTTAATTGTATTTATTATTTATTTTAATTGTATTATTTAATTGTGGGATTAGTTTGAAGACCAAAGTTAACTTGATGCGGACTCTAGTCTTTTCCATTTATATGCCTCTGAAACGTGGACCCTGAAGGCAAGAACAAGGGAAAGGATTGACTCGTTCTAAATGTGGTGCTGGCGGAAAATGCTGGGTATCAAGTGGACAGCTCGCCGCACTAACGAATCAAACCTGAACCAGCTAAGGATTAAGATACGTCTCTCCACCATTATTACTCAACGCTTACTTCGCTTCTTTGGCCATGTGGCTAGGCAGGAGGACAGCCTGGAAAAACTCATAATGGTTGGCCACGTGGAGGGGAAGAAAAGTAGAGGAAGAGCGCCGTCCCGGTGGATAGACACAGTTAAGGCATATACTGGAGCCAGCGCCCAGGCTTGCCTACGAATGGCACGGAATAGGAATGCCTGGAGGAAGGTGGTACGAAGTGTACAGGAGAGCCACACGCATGGTGGTCACGACCCTCAGTAATGAGGAAACGACTAGGAAGAAATATTTTAAGTGTCATTGATTTCCAAGACCACAACATATTAATAACCCTTTATCTTATCCATAGATAATTGGTTGTTGTTGAAACTAGATTCATCGATTAAGTGATGAGTCATGTAACAAAACAAGTTTACCTAATACTAATTAAACCGTATACTGAACTTACATAATGGAATGGAATTAAGGCAGTTTACTAATCATTGAAGGAAATATACTATTATATTATTTCAAGATATCTGATAAAGTATCATAGCGTCGGAAAAATATTGGTAATATCTTTAAGGTTCAACCAATTCAATCGAATGATATTCGAAATTTATCCTTCAAATTGTCACATATTTTGATAATCACGGAATATGGATCATTCTGTGGGTGTGTCCGTCTCGATCATTGGTGAATTTTTACATTAGAAATATTTATAAAAAATACAGACTAGGTATTACCTATTTATTTGTTTCGGAACTTTATACATTTTTTAATTTAGTATTTGTCTTACATGAATTATGAGTATTTATAATTTCATTGAGAGGTAGAAAATGTATTTGTATCAATGCGAAACGTGAAGAAGCATTTCAGCATGCATGAGGAAGAAATGGTAATCTCTCACTTAAGCCTGCCTTTTGGACGGCATCGAGCATTTCATCAAATGAGGTGTTCTTTTTTAGTCATGTCACCAAAAAAAGTATTTACAATATATTTATATGGACAGTAACTAAAAAGATATAAGTTATTCCGGTACGTTTAATTTGGATAATTATTTTTTTTTAGATATAAGCAGCTCTTGTTTATTTCTCGTTATTTTTTAAGGTTTTATTTATTTAATCTTTAAAAATATATATTTTATTCTTATTATTACTTTTATGTAGATGGGATCTGTTACGTAAAAAAATATTTTTACATTATAGTACGAGAGCAACGTCTAGCAACGTCGGAAAAACATGAATTTCAAGAAGGCCAGATTTTAGATATGCTATATCTCTCAATCTCCCGCACGTAATACGGGCAGTCTGGCTGGCGGTAGTGGTTGCGTTCATCTGTGCGCATCGTACCTGTACAGAAAAATATTAATTTTTCAAAATATTTTAGGATGTCTGAAATTTTGATATGATGTTATTTAAGTATCTTAAAACCCAGAAGTAATTTGCCAGACGATATTTTGCTTGTTAAACCTCAGCCAGACCGATCTAAAAGTGAAAAGTGATTGGGTATGTAGGAAGAGGACAGCCAATCACGTGTTGGTTGCGCCAATGGCAATTTTTTAACCTTTGTTGTAAAGATAAATAGCCACTTTTAATAAATAAATGCTAAAACTTGTTTGTTTTAGCTTTATTGATATTAAGAACCTTAAGGTGGCCATATTTTATATTGGGTCAAAACCCAGGTACAATATTTGTATAATATATAAATACAAATATACCTTAAATAATACCTACAGCCAGGCCGATCTTAAAGTGAAAAGATCATCATCAGCCCATATACGTCCCACTGCTGAGTACGGGTCACCTCTACCATTGAAAGGGTTAAGGCCTTAGTCCACCACGCTGGCCTAGCGCGGATTAGGGGACTACACACGTTAGCAATTCCTAAGAACTTTTTGCGCCTAAACCTCGAGGCCATCACTGCTAACATCATCTAACACTACACATCTACTAATATCTACTGTTGACGAGAAATTAATTTCAGATAAATTACGATATTTTGCCAATAAAACTGTAAAACTGCCCTAACAATTTCTGTGATATCCATCAGTGTAATTAACTTGCTATGCACTATCATATTTAAAATTTACACGTATTTGTAAAACTTTTTTACACTTTTTCAATTTATCTTCTACAAAAGTTATTATTTTTCCATTTCAGTCTTGACAAAAAACACATTTTAATTTTTCACTGCCATTGGCGCAACTAACACGTGATTTTTCCAATATGCCCAATCACTTTTCACCTTTAGATCGGTCTGGCTGTGGTTTAACAAGCAAATTATTGTTTGGCAAATTAATTAAGGGTTTTTAGTTACTTAAATAACATCATATCAAAATTTCAGGCATACTAAAATATTTAGAGAAAATTATTATATTACCTGTACAGGTACGATGCGACAAGATGAACGCAACCACTACCGCCAGCCGGATACTCCGTATAACGTGCGGGAGAGTGAGAGAGATAGCACATCTAAAAACTGGCCTTGAAATTCTCCCTCAAAAACGTTGCTACCTCTTAGACTATAAGTAGTTATTATAGTCTCAAAATACGTACCTATACGTAATACTTCTAATAAAAGTAAAAAAAAGAAAAATGTAAAATATAAATAAGTTTATTTTGATGTTTTTCATAGCCAAATCATTAAATTAAGTATATGAAGGGGTGCAACTCATTTTTAGATTGATTGATAATGTTTTTTTTTTAATTTTAATGCTAATATACAAACAAAGCGCGTTTTGATTCTAAACTCCCAAATACTTTGGATTCGAAGCTGCACAATATGTCTTAAATCTAAATACAGTGAATATTTATGAAGAACGCCAATTATAACTCTTATTTGTATGAGGTAGACTCTATATGCGATCTTATTAAGCTTAGATACATATTTTACCACATAAGTATGTGTAAAAATATTATTTTCCATACAAATAATGTATTGAAAAAGTTTAAATAGGTAGGTATTTGAAAATTATATTTTCTGCAATACATAGGATATAGCTTTTGTTACTCATATTTTTCAAAAGTAACATACATTCCTCTTGCTTTTATCAATAATTATCAATTAAAACATTAAGATAGCACCAATATAATTACACAACATTCAGTTGCAATGGCACTAAATAGAAAATTGTTCATTAACACTGACTAGATTAATGACAGCTTAATTAAATCCTCTTCCTTCGACCATTGCTTGTGCGCAATACTTCGGAAATTGTACAACTGTAAGGAGGAAGTCTGAAAGGCCCTGAAACAAGTAAATTGGTTATATTAATAAAACAACAAGACTATTCATAATACTAATATTTTTGTCCTCTAGTGAGGAGTTGCGTCATGGCATTAATATAAATAAAGATTACGTCAGGTCGTCCCATCCGATGAAGGTTCTAATCATTGTGACACAATCTTGATCGTGTATGCAAGAAAGAGTTCAAGTTTTGTTTTAGTTTTTTTAGAGCTAATGCTGTATAGGTGTATGGTCTCCCCTCGGTTTAACCTATAAGCCCTAGCATGAAAAGTTGTCTTTGAATGGGAACAGGATTCTAATGATTTTTATACCAAAATACCCTACTATTGGTCTAGGCTTGAAAGTAGAATAGATGGCAACTTTATACCTGTGTAAATTACCATTTTGAATTATTTCTTATAATTTTTAATTACCGATACCGTATCGTATATTTTTGTATTGTTTTAAAACGAGCATTGCAATTATTGCAAAGTGATTTAGCGGAGTGCTATATTTGATCATGACTAATATTGTTTACATATATGTACTAGGTACATGGGACAATGTTTCTTCTTTGGTGAAATTTATTTCTTGCTTGCATAAATATCTATATCAGCTCATGCGGTAAAATTTGTGATAACTTCATTGTAAACACGCACATAACTTGGAAAAGTCACAGGCGTGTGTGGGGTTTACACCCGCAACATTTTGCTTATAGTGACAGGAAAAATCTTGTAGCAGTCAATAATGTTTGCCTACCATATTAAATATGAGTGCGTGTATTTTAAGAGCTCTTTTATGCTAGGGTTATTTATATTGATACACACAGATTTCATCACGGTGAATTACTGCATCGTTAATATCAACAGATTCACACATCATTTCAAAAATCCAAAGATGAATCATGAGGACTGAAAATCGCGACCATTGCACAGTTTACGTATTTCGGTAACTGTGTGGGTCACTTTATTATGTGATCAGCTTTAGCATGAGCTGTCACTCAATGATTAATAATAAATGATTTGTATAAGTTATGGATGACACTGATTAATTTTTTTTTCAATATGACCATCATGTGTTATTTGCCGTATAGTATTTACCGGTAGGTTATATCTATTCGGTTTGTATGTATTTTGACGTATGAAATAACGTGTACTTATACATACAGTATACACGTTCCTATACTTTTTTTTTGCCTCAATAAGGCGGAGTGTTTGCCGTGTACAGATGACTGCATGATCCATACTGTTAATATAAATATATAAAAATAAATATATATAAAAATCTCTTAATGCCGAAACCCCATCACACCCTGCTCCACCTGAGAATAAAATCTAGGACGCCGCGCGACCAACAAGGCGGTCCTGTTATTTCTTAACTGTAAATATCTTTATTAATAAGTAGGAAATAGTTGCCGTAAAAAAAGAACGAAAAAAAAATCCTGTTGGTTATTGTGCTATGATCTTTTTTATTGACACAAAAGTTAATCGGGAGACCGGTTGGGCGACGCCCACGCCTCACTGACTATGACGAAATACCTTAGGGATGGGCCAAGCCCAGTCTATATTTTATCAACCTGCTATGTATGTAGGATTGTGGAATATAACAGACTCATAATTTTTTTTAAGGAAAATGGTGCTACATCCGTAAATAATTACCGTAACTATAGATATTTAAAAATTAATATGACTATATTCCTATATGGTTATGTTTTTTTTTTTTCATCAGTTCCGCTGCATATATTGTCGCATGCGATCGTTAGGACCCGGGTTCTTCAGCCAGATTGGGTTTGAGTATTATTTTTTAGGAATACCTAAGTATGTATGGCGCATATTGCGAGGTAACTCAAGGGTATTCATACATAACCTCATGCCTGTATTCCCCGAAGGGAACGTACGTATTGGTACGAATCGGTCCCACGTAATACGGGACCAGCTCATTCCCGTTTTTCGGGCACATTTAGAGTCTCAGTGCTGCTACTGAGAATTTCCTAATGGAAAACCCAATGAGACTTTGCCTTACCTGGGAATCGAACCCAGGACATGTAGATCTCACGGCGCATACTTATGCTGTGAGACCACGAGGCAGTGAAGCGTAACCTTGGCTAAATTTTATAAGTATGACATAAAAATTGATATGAAAATAACTTACTGTTAACGCTTCTACACAAACTGTGAAGGGAAGAACTATAATGTATATGCCGGCTGCAAACGCTGCCACCCAGAACCCTATGAATATAAGGACCAGGAGCCAAATGATGGAAAATATGACGTTACCCATTTTCTGAAATAAGAAAGTAGGTTAAAAAAATAATAAATAAGTAATTCTTACTTACTCCAGAAAAAGAAATTCCCAAACCGAAATGTAAACCTTCGATTAGCTGCCTTTTATATAATTAGGTAAATACTTTGAGTTATTTTTATGTATACTAAGCACTTAAATATAGATATCCCTTATACCAATTTTTTTCTATGACAAATTCCAAACTGATAACATAGATACTAATATAGAGGTGGTGATACACACAGGTCTCCATCTCTTATCTACCAAATATAAGATAAGCCCAATTTTGGTGGGTAACGATTTTTAAGTAGTCGTAACACTTCTTATAATTCATGTTCACATTTTTATTTATAACTAGACAAACAAATTTAATATACATAAGTATTTATAACTAAACAATTGACCCGAAACACAATTTCAGCATATACATGAACACTTTTACTTATATGTCGTTTTACGAAAAAAGCGTCACTGATATTTTTATCGTTCTAGTTGGTATCGTTGTTAACGACAAAAAGGATATTGATGTTCGAAAAACAAATATAATTATATAGTAACAAAAAATAATTATGTTTATCTTAGCGAAAGTTGCCTTGATATCTATTCATATAAGTACCTAGTTGTTCCTCTTATGAACCGCCGAGGTCAATGAATTCGTTATTTTGACGATGGGAGTTTTCTAGTTTTGAAACCACTATTTCTAAGCGATGGCTCAACTTGCATGTGGGGATTACGTAACGGTTATTGTAGTTAGTTAAGATTCATATGATAACTACTTGTGAACACAAGCATGTACCTATAAAGGTGTAGATGGTAGGCGTTCTTAAACTGAATGCTCTACTTATATAATAATCCATAGTTTCATGAAATTTAACAATGATTGTTGTTCTACTAAATGTAAAAAAAATATCTATTTTTAATGCAAATGCTATGCAATACTACGGAGGAATAATTCAATGAAAGTAGGTGACCATTGAAACTTGCATCTGCTTATAAAACTATGCACGTACGATACTAAAGTATTAATTACAATTAGGTATCTACCTACTGGTTGCGCTGAGATCATTGTTTAATTTCAAAGAATCCAAATTTAAGAGCAACGTCTATTACTACTTAAATATAATTACATACAAACACGTCGCAAATATTGTTAAGGTAAATTTGTTTACGATAAAACGCGTCTATGTTTATTTTGATCACTATAAATGAGTAATCATTCGTAGAATGAATTTAATTTAGCTATTAAAATTCAGTTCTACTCAAAAACCGTATCAATAATGTCTAATGAAACAATAGACGCATCGAAGATGTTAGATACCTTTTATAAATAGAATGTGTACACAAATCGTCTTACCGTTTTGAAACCCACGGAGCGGACACAATTTGAAATTCGATGTACGACTAATCTTGTCGCGTCACTTTCCACTACTGGACTGACTGAGTACTGACGATGTGAAACTACGAGTACCTAATAAACCTTGAGTAATGCTTTACGCATACCCTTATCTGGGTGACGGAATGTGAGTTCCTGCGAGGTTTTACGCTTGTTCGATAACTGTTAATTGTTTGCAAACCACGATTTTGATACATCAGTATCTATAAATACTATATGTTTAAAGATAGCTAGAATACAGGATATTTTTATTATAAATTAGATGCATGCAATGTCGGACTATATTGTGTAACGCCTTTGGAACTTGTTGTTGTAAGTTCAATAAGTAAGTAATTTAACTTTGTCAGTAATATAGTTTGGTAGTATGGTAGGTATTCATTGAGTAAGTATTTGTTTTCTACAGATGTACAAGTATTATCACTTTTTACATAAGGCATAAGTAGTTTGGATAGCTAAAGAGTATATAAGTCACCGTAAACACCTTTAGATTATTATAATCTATCTAGCGAGATTTGTACACCAAAACAAAGGAACAAAATAGTTATTAGTAACATTAAAATATTGTAGATTTTTATGGAATAAAGACTGGCAAGGCCGCACTAATCACAACGTTCTCCTAGAAAAGGTTTAAATTACCAAGGAACTTTTGCAGGTAGCAATCTCAGGTTCGGTTTCTGGGACGGACGGTGTTGTTGATTTATTTCCATTATACAATTGTTAATAGGGCTCTCGAAATAATATCTACTGTGCTTTATTGTTTTTTGTCTTCTACTAAGATGTCTATTATAATGCTTCAGAAAAGTCTACAACTTTACTTATGGAGTTAATTTTTACTTTAGGTTTTGAAAGTAGCTCGAATAGGCATTGAAGATTTTACCTATTACAGAATTTAATAAATGACGAGGCCGTATGGTCTTATCCCTTTATCTTACTTGTAAAAAGAATATTAAAAAAAGTACCACAATCCACATCTGTCTAGGGATGTGAGAATAATGGGAAAGAATCGATTAAATAAAAATATATTTTCCTTTATTCAATATTAATAGAGTTGGTAAAAATCGGTATACATAAAAATTAATAATCGATTCCTGTGTAAAAATTGTTTTTATTTTATTTAAAAGTCTACATGCTTTTCATATTCCAGAAATAAACCTAAGAGACTCATATTAACAAATTCCCTTCAAATTGAAGGACAGAATATATTAGTCCATAATAAGACCTGTCGTACTGTATGGATCGGAGTGTTGGGCTACGAAGAAGACGGACGAAAGACGACTGCATGCAGCAGAAATGCGAATGTTGCGATGGATTTGCGGTATAACACGGATTGACAGAATGAGGAATGTATACGCTAAAGGAAGCTTGAAAGTAGCTCCTGTGATAGATAAGCTGAAAGGAAACCGTCTGTCGTGGTTTGGGCATATTATGAGAAGGGAAGAATCATATGTAAGTCAAAAATAATGAGTATGAAAGTTGATGGATGGAGAAGCAGAGGAAGGCCAAAGATAAATATTAATAATGTTTGGACAGATAAAACATATTGCGCCGACCCCAGATAAAAATTGGGAACAGGGCAAAGGAATGATGATTCATATTAAAAAATAATCACATTAAAAATCAAATAAAATGATATGAAAAAAAAAACAATTCAATACTAAAAATCAAAACGAATGTTCCTTTAAACTTTCAAGGTAAGGAATAAAGAAACACATTGTTGATGCATTTTTTTTAAATATTTCGAGCAGTACATGTATATTGCTGTGGTATTATACTTTTTCGTTATAAAATACTTTCACTAGGCGCTTTTATGTGTTTACGGCAAGAAGTAATTTTTATTGTTTACCAATAACGATGTTGCCATTTGGGGGGATTTGCCTTAAATCCCTTAGGCAGTCGTAGTGTGGGACGTCCTGCAGCACGATGGTCCGACGACTTGAGAAAGGTGGTGGGTAGCGGATGGATGAGGGCTGCTCAAGACCGGGATGGTTGGCGCCTACTTGGGGAGGCCTACGTTCAGCAGTGGACGGCGATAGGCTGAGTCATCATCATCAGCCCATATACGTCCCACTGCTGGGCACGGGCCTCCTCTACAACTGAGAGGGTTTAGGCCTTAGTCCACCACGCTGGCCTAGTGCGGGTTGGTGGACTACACACCTAAGAAATTCCTAAGAACTTTTAGGTGTGCAGGTTTTATCACGATGTTTTCCTTCACCATTATAGCAAGTGATAATTTATTGTCATTACACACATAATTTCGAAAAGTCAGAGGTGTGTGCCTGGGGTTTGAACCTGCGACCGCCGAAATTCTCGACCGCGCGCCTAAACCTCGAGACCAATAGGCTGCGAGGCTAGGCTGAGTATATATATATATTTATACCAATAACGATATTAACTCACTCTTAACTTGAAGATAATAATTAATTACTTCGAGTGTTTTTCATCCGTCGCATAGATGACGCTGTTTATGAATATCGATTTAAACACGTAATTTACATAATCGATTTATTAAAAATCGATTAATATTATAATAAGACGATTATAAGAAAACAATAATCGATTTAAATAAAAATCGTTTTTTTTAATATCTCTCCCTACACCTGTCAATTTGTTTTAAAACACTTGTCACTGTTTGTGATGTGATTGTATTTTTTTAGACATTTAATACAACATTAAAACAATTTTAGCACAATACAATAACCAAAATCTATCAATTTTACGACTGCTAATATAGTTCACCTTTTATTGTTTACAATTTATGGACGAAGACTTTTTTCGGTGTAAATGGTGTCTAATAAATTTGTTTCACAATTTCATCACTTATTGGCTTAAAATCTAAAAGTGATTCATAATTTTTTTGTGAATAAACATGGCAGGTTATTTTGAAGAAATGGGATGGAGGGAACTTCAAGACGGCGAGCAACCGAATCATTTACTGCATATGGCCAGATTTCTTATAGATTTTGGATTCCATGGAGAAAACTCCAATGGTGAATGGCCAAGGTTTGTCAATGATTTAATTTATATTTTTTATTGATCATGTATTATTTGTGTTAAAAAAGACTAACTTGAATTTAGTCATTAGACAAACCAAATTTATATTGCCAAAGCCAATCTGCAGTAGGCCAGCACGGTGGTGCAGTGGGGCGCAGTGTGGGATGTATATAGATTGATGATGATGATGATTATCATAGGTAGTTTTTTTTTTTTAAGAAATTAATTTATATAATGATAATTTCTTCTAGGCTACCTCCTCCAGCATCTAGAGAAGCAGTAAAAAATATACCTGAAGTAGCAATAGAAAACAATGAAAAAAGTTGTCCAATTTGCTTGAAACAATTCCACACTGGAGAAAAGGGAAAAGAAATGCCTTGTCATCATGTTTTTCACAGTGCCTGTATATTGACATGGTTGAACAGAGTGAGTATAAAATATGTACAAGAACTTGCATTTTTTCTGTATTCATATAATGAATTGCCAAACATCTGTAATTTAGTTTATCTGTAATTCAGTAATGTAAGTTTAAAGTAACATTCATTACTATTATAATATAAAAGCAATCAATTCAATTTGAACTGAAAGTATGATAAAATGAATAACTATAATAGCATTTTTATTTTGTGCAATAATAAGAATCTATTAAGCATGCAATCAACAATTTTAATTTTTTTTTGCAAGTCATTAATGAATAATGAATAAGTGTGACTCAAAGACCACAAAACATGATTATATCCTATAACTAGTGAGGTTTATGAATAGTTAATGTAATAAATGCTTTTATGATTGTTTCAGACCAATTCATGCCCATTCTGTAGGTATGAATTACCAACAGACGATGAAGCTTATGAAGCCTTTAAAAAAGAGAAAATACGTGCAGAACAAAGAAAAGAAGATATAGAAACACTACACAACTCTATGTTCAGTTAGATGTATTTATTATACCACCATATTATATTTAATGACTATTTCTAATAATCATTCCGGTCAAATGAATAATAATCACAAAACTTTTTTACAAACAAAATTTGCATGTCAAGACATAATATGATCTATATCTAGTAAACAATTAGTAGACAGCCCTGTGGCGCAGTTGGCTAGACACCAGCTTGCGAAGCGGAGGCCGTGGGTTCGATCCCTGCACCAAGACAAATGTTTGTTTCGGGTCTGGGTGTTTGTGAGACCAAAAAGTCTCTCATAGTTTCTGATACTCACGACTCAAGACTTGTATCCTAGTGTGGGGTCAGAACTATGTATGTGACTGTTGGGTGAATCAATTTTAAATGTAATGAACTTTATGAAGGAGTTTGATGTATTTGATAAAATGTTCTTGTACATAATTTTATGGTGGAGCAACATAGATAACATACTAACATTGTATGCTTAGATAAATTATTATAAAATATTTGATTTGTGGTATTGGTAATAGTTCTGTCATTGTGGGATAGGAAATGTACAAAGTGGGTCATCAATTAATGGCATAAAGGGTAAAAAAAAAGAAAGTGATTGGGCTTTGTCACATTATTGAGACAAATTATTTTAATTTGTGAAGATAAATTAATATAAAGATACATTAGAATAATAAAAAGTTATGTTATGGCATTTTAAATGTTTCTTATTAACTCCCAAATGTTCACCTTGTAGCTGTATTCATTATGATATTTTCATTATTTTGCATTTCTTTACCAAAATTATCTGCTCAATGTAAAACAGATCTTGAACTTAATTACAACACCTCTGTTCAAACTCATTAGGATCCATGAGTTCTTTGTCTTTTTTATATCAATGCTTAGATTGACTGTGAAATGTTAATATTTTAAGGATCTGGTGATCTTCCAAATATTGTGGAAGAATTAGTAGTGTAAGCTAAATTTTTATTTGCAAATCTTAGACACAATAATCAAGAAAACAATGCCTACCTTAATTGTACATATAAGAAATGTAAATCTAAAGGCTTACCTACAAGGGTAGGTTACCTTACCTACTCAATTCATTGCAGGCCTTATTTTCGTTTTTTTATATTTTCATTGCCCTTACCTACATTAAAACAACTCATTCTTAGAACTGGAGCAGAGCCACCCCTTAAAATCCTAAGTTCGCGCCGGCCACGAAATAAGCCCAGCCATCCCAATCTTATAAGATAGCCCGATACGGGAATCGAACTTAAGTCCGCTTTATTGCATCGGACTCAGTTATACCGCGGCGGGATCAAATTAAAGCAGCATTTAAGATTTCGTTTTTCGTAACGCCTTAACTTTTTCGGTGTAGTGATGACTTACATACCTACCTATATAATTTGTAAATTGTAATTAAAGACAGTGCTATTTTTCCGTTTTAACTTCTGTTTTAACTGTTTTTTAACGAAAATTTGGCGTGTTTTGTAACTCTTACGAATATTAAAGAAAAACATTGAACGTATGTAAACCTAATTATGCAATTTAATATTTATCTCGTCACACAAAGTTACGTCCGTAGTCCGTACATTGGTACGGACGCCGACAAAAATTATTAAGAAAACTTCTAGTATTTAAGGTAACTTTCATGTTTTTTGTTTTTTTCAGTTAACAAAGCTATTATAGGTTTATAGATAGACCATGGCTAAATTGGCACAGTTAATATCTAATTTCATCCATAAATTGTTTTGAAATAAGAATGAAGAATCTATCATTCAGTATGTCATTTGAAAGTCAATCAAAATTTCACGTTATTAAATATGATAAAAATATAAATATTGATGAAATATATTGAATAACTAAAAAAAAATTAATATGAGTCGTAAAAAGGGGTTAGTATTTAACAAATTACCTATATTTCCACCCATAGGAATTATACCATGGACGAAGATGAAACGTTATTTTTATCTTTTCAGTTTATGCAAATGCCCAACTAGATTACAAAAAGTATGCAAACATTCTAAACTTACTGACTGCAAAGATGTTGAAGAAATTATTGAAGCCCTAACTTTTAAAGAGGAAAGTAAGCATTTATTTACGATTATATCTATGAACGTTACAATATAAAAAAAAAAATTGCAATGTCACTATTCTTGTGATTGAGGTAATCCCACTAATTTTTCATATTTGTGATTTAAGCTTTACGAAAAAGTACACGAACAAAAGCGCCAAAATTCAAACTGAAACCATTTAAACCAAAGCACTACAAAGACACATGTGTTCCTATGGCACCCTCTATGCACACGCGGTAAATAAAAACTGGCTATTTAAGTCTTAAGTATATGTTTACGATTTTTCCTTAGTTGATATTTTTTCCAGATTACGATACATTGGACATTGTGCAATAGAACCATCAGGGACTTCAAGCAGAAAAGCCAGGTCGGTATTTTATTTATATATGTAGGTAGGTACTATAAGGTATTTGTAATTATTTTTGTGAGATTGTTCCTTTAAGTAAAGCGATTGAAGGTAGTGAAAATTGTAATTTATCACTCTACTCTTGAATTTGTTGCTGAAGGCAAGCCTTTGGCGGATTTGAATTCGCATCTACGTCAGAAGAGGAGGAACTATCGAGTGGGATTCTAAAAAAGGGAAAGAAAATGGACAAATACAAGAAGCGAGTCAGATATTTTGATTTGTTGCCTGGAGATATAATGTTGCCTACTCCAGTACCGATTATAAAGCATTCGCCATCCGATAAATCTATATTAAATGTGAGTAAGAAGATTTTTTCATTGCGTACTTATGTATATACCTACTTAATAAAATATTTTATTACAGACGAGGATTTTAATTAGAAAAGTTTTAGTAGATTTAACATTAACAAATATCTTTGTACATATTTTTAAAGCATGAAATCATTATTGATATTTTAATAATAATGCAGGTTCCCAGTCCGAAAACAAGCGGAGATGTAATTCAAGCACAAAGGACTACTGTCAAACCTGGCGAAAATATACCGCCTTTACCCCCTAAATCTGGACATGAGTAAATTCCTTATTAACTAATAAATACCAGCACTAATTGAAATGGGGTCTGTAAAGGGCAACGTACTTTTTGTCGCAATAGAAATGAGACTAACCCACATTCGCACACAGAAAACAGTTTTACTAGTTAATAGAAGCTTCATAGTCCATTATGTTCTTATTATGTCATATATTTTTCACTCTTATTTGCCTTTCTACTAAGCTTTAATTGACTGCCACCCTAATCCCTACAAATTGTTGCTTATATGTAGGTATATAGGATCTATATTATCATTTCATTACCGTTGGAATGTTTTTATTACCTACTTAAATCAGTATGATACTACCTGGGTTTGCAAAACCCTGCTTTAATATTACAATCTTTTTGCCATATAAATCACCTGTATGATTAAGAAACAGAAACTATTCTACAAGTTTCAGGATTTTAACTGATATATTATAATAATTAATTATTATTTTTCGTCAATTTTAGGTTGTTTAAGCCACACAGTGGTATTGTGATCAATAGAGACAAAGAATTCGTCCCTGATGTAGTACATATTCCTGGTCCAAGGGGCTCAAGGTACAGCTATCGTTTATATTTATTATCTACTATTGTCTGAACTGCAATCTTTAAAAATACTGAACTATAATTTCAGACAAAAGAGAGCAAAAGGAAAACCTTGTCACAAAGGCGGGTGAGTAGATTTTTAAATATTTAAATATTAAATAAACACACACATACGTAGTTCTGACCACACACTGCTTTCGTATCAGAACTACAATCCGGCCCTGGTTAATCCGATATTTGTTTAAATGTCACTTCTCACTAGGTTCCCATCGTTAATACATGCCATAAATTAATATTATTTATATTGATTATAGCATATGTTATAGAAGAACATGCACCAGGAAAAAATGTCGGTAAGTATATTTAAAATAATTTTATTTGAACTGATAAAGTTACAAAAACTTATGTTTGTATCGATTTTAACAGAAAATATGCCGCGATGAAAAAACGCCAGATGCAACGCAAAATGAGGAGGTATGAGCGTTTATTAAAAGGTTTTTTTAATAGTATCGAAATATTAAATTTTACTTCGGCAAAGTGTCACGTTGTCACATGATAGTAACTGCAGAGTGCTGCAAATGGAATATCTTTGTACACTACAATCGACTGCCTCGTGGTCTCGCGGTACAAGTATGTGCCGTGCGATCTAGAGGTCCTGGGTTCGATTCCCGGGTCGGGCAAAGTGTTATTGGGTTTTTCCATTAGGAAATTCTCAGTAACAGCACGGAGTCTGGAAATGTGCCCGAAAAACGGCAATAGGCTCGCCCCCTATTACGTGGGACTCATACATACCTGGCGAAATGTGGGTGCAGTAATGCACCTCTGCCTACCCCTTCGGGGAATACAGGCGTGAGTTTATGATGATGACTACAATCGTCAACCTACATATATGTTCCACTAAAGCCGGACACGAGCCTTCTTCACTTCCACGACTTATAGGGGTTAGGTCATCATCCAGTCGGAGATGTGTGTTTGGGTCTCGATCTCGAACCAGCTGGAGACGATTTGATATCTTGATAGATCGCGCGCGTATGTTTATAAGCCACCACACACACACACACACACACACATTAGTTTATAAATGGAGTATCTCATACATCCCATCCCATAGATCCCAACCCATCACATGATAGATGTTCTTTATTTAAAGATCGTCTTCTGACGTGCCTTATGCATCTTTGGGTGTTACCGACGGTAAACCACGAGCTAGAGGTACCCAGAAACATATGAAAGATGACGATTCTGTGTGCGGATTAGATGAGATACCGAAGCCTGAACATGTAAGTACAATTTTTTCATGTTTGGAATTATACATGATATTATATACTTCAAAATTGGATCTGCTGTCCACAAAGAAATTAGACTTGTCTTGTTTTTGACAATCCTTCAAGAACATGACGTTTTTCCCGGAGAAAAATGTATCGTATAACGGTTCCTAAGGCCTCAACTATATTTATACCTAAATTCATAAAAAATCGGTTCAGCTTCATTAAAAAGTAATTTTATTAAGTACTTATATGTAAGGTCACGTTCATATACGTATACCTAATGCTGGCATGGCATAATAAACGCATCGTGATGGTCTGTTTGCGATCCACTTTAATTCGTATTTGTAAATGTAATTTGTAAATTAGGCTATTTAATAAACAATTGATTTTAAGGTTCGAATACCAGCGAATTTAAAAAGAGGGACGTTGCAAACTCACTCGCTCACAGTTTTGCCTTGCACCAAGGACAAAAAATCTGAGCTTCATTATGGTATTTTGACGGGATCATTCAATATGTACGATGCAAAATTCGGTATGTTTCCCATTTTACTCGTACTTATTTTTTTTGTACTGGCGTCGTCCGCGCCTTGGTTCTCATTTAAATGAATTTTGTATATCAATGCTTTCAACGAACGGTTATCCTGGAGGAACTTTTGAATTTTAGATTAAAATATGTTTAAATTTAGACTAATGAAATGTGCCAACAACTTCTGAACCCGTATATCTGTGTATTAATTCATCGTCTTGGAAATTAGCGGTTAAGGATCATATTAGTGTAAGCTAAAAAAAATGCCTTAAACACTATTCTTAGAATTTTGAAACTAGTAGAAAATAACATTTCTAGCTTATTAATATACGCCTTAAGTAGTGATGTTTAAGCACGCGATCAAGAATCTCGGCGGTCGCGGGTTCAAACCCCAGACACACACACACACACACACTCCTCTGACTTTTCGAAGTTAGGTGTGTATTCATTTTGAATTATCACTTACTTTAACGGTGAAGGAAAACATCGTGAGGAAACGTGCACACCTAAAAGTTCTTAGAATTTTGTTAGGTGTGTAGTGTAGTCCTTTCAGTTGCAGAGGAGGCCCGTGCCCAGCAGTGGGACGTATGTACCTATATGGGCTGATCATGAATATACGCCTTTAAATTACATCAACTTTATATTGAGGCATATTTTATATTTGCAAACAACCATGTTATAGGTGCCAGATCGAGAGGAAGGCAAGCACTCGCAATGAGTGTTATGGCTTACTGCTTAGCATTTCACTATCACCCTAAGCAATGGACTATGAAACTTATAGACAATTTGGTAGAAGCTGGTGACAGATGGTACGTATAATAACTTTCAAACTTCGTGGATCCATTATTTTTACAGCTTGTTACTAGTTTTTTTGTAGGTACAGCTTTTGATCTACAATTTCGACGATAATCATAATACCAGATGAAAAGGGTTGAATTTTAAAATTAATTTAGCTTTCTCCTCTGTTGCTAAAGGTACATACAGTGTTTAGATAAAGTCCATGATCACTCTGCAGTACAGGGAATGTGTGAAGTTCTGCCGTTTGGCAAGAAACAAACATTGGTCTTTAATGGGAAACGTATGCAAGTGTTGTTGGGAGAACCTGACATAGTCGGATATACAATGTCTCTGGACCCAACGGTTTATAATTTGTGCAGAGGATTAAGAGTTTTCTTTAAAGACAATAGAGCCGGTATTTTATTAACAAGGTATTCAATATTTCTCAGTATTTACTGCACATACTTATATTATAACTATTTTCATTGAGTTATCGTTATATTCAGGGTATTGAAATTAGTAATATGGAAGGACAAAGTATGTTACTACGTTTTCGATCCAGCTGGAAGGGATTCGAGGGCGTATTCCAACTACTCCAATGGAGCGTCAGCGCTGATCAATGTCAAAGATTTAGATTCTGTCGCAGAAGTTTTACTGGCGCGTAGTATAGTAGAAGATCAAAAGTATGTTTTAGCACCAGTTAAAGTTCTGAAAATGGTGGACGAAAAATGTGATGAAGATTTCGAATCGGATAAAGAACTTACCCAAGCGGAAAAAGCTATGATGGGCTATAGAATTCTCAATGAAAATTGCGCTATAGTTAACGCAAATATGCACTTAGGTGACAGATGCTTCGAAGAATATAAATTTCGACAAGCATTACCGATAGCTATCGTCGCAATGACTTATGCCAAAATATCGCCGCCGAACACGTGGTTTACGAAAACACTAGATAAAATATTACGACTAGGCAATAAATTATTTGTTGATTGTTTACATCCTAAAGTAATGATTGATTTAACTATCGACAACATTCCTAATGCAGTTGTTGTCGGGCCCTACGTTTGTGAAATAATCATATATAGAGAAAGGGTAAAAGGGCAACTGTTTACCACGAAAGAATGTTTATTTAATATTAAAACTGGCTTAGAAGAGTTTTTCGGCCATGAATATAACAGCGGTATTTTAGAATTTAATAATTATTGGCTTGGTATCTGGAGACAAAAGGATATGTTTTACTTATTTGATCCATACCCACGAACCAACGATGGTCAAAGATCTGTTAAAGTTGGTAGAGCTTGCTGTTGGATGTTATTAAACACCGACACAATGGCCAACGTCTTTAGGAAAAATTGGGATTATTTACCTGCTACTACGCAGTTTTATATACATGCTTTTAAAGTACTAAAACTTAAAAAAAGAGAACCGAAGGTACTGGAAATAAATAAAATAAAATGACATCTAGAATTCAGTTCAAAATAATGTTGTTAACATTAAAATGTTTCAGATGCAAATTGTATGTACTTTAAGCGATGAGCAATTAACGGGTGGAAAAGGAAAGTCAAAACGAAAAGTATTACACACGAGTCAGGCGCAAGGCGACGGAAAAGAAATATTTCACGATGTTTTTCCAGAAGATAATTTAGGTGACAAGCATGCAGGGGTACGTAAAACCTTGAAAAGATTCCTGTCAATGAACAGTAAAAAAATATTGATGTTAATTGTTGTATTATAATCTAGCCTCAAGTAGACGAAGAGCAAATGGGAGATATAATTTCATTAGTGGATAGTATACAGGAAGATTATTTACCGCCAATACCTTTAAAATATAAACACATGGAAGCCGAACAATTACCATCAAAAGTTGGTAAGGATCAAGTTTACATGTACATTGTTGGTAGTAGAAGGCTGAAAAGTAATTTGCAAGTGATAACAAAAGTATATAATACTTTTTTCATATACCTAAAAAAATACTGCCGTGTGTCCTGTATTTACAGAATGTATATGATAATTCTGTTTCAAAATGCTTATTAAGTAAAAAAAATATCCAGATTAGAATTTATTCTGTTTCATGTACGTTTTTATAATTTAAAAAAATATTATTGTGGGTATATCTGGTGATAATATATTTTAGTCTATGGAGAGTAAAAAAGGGCTAAAAGGGCAAAAAGTGAACTCTTAACTCTAGGTTCTAGTCTTCTATCACATATAATCGACATTCATAAAAAGTTTCGCCATTAGACACCATTACAACTTAGTTTAATAAAAATTTCGCCATTTACAGCAAATTTAGACTCGCCTGCAGTATCTGTGACGCAAATAGTTCCTCCGTGGCCGAAACCACGTGACAAAACTAATGAGCCACCAGAACCCGACCCCGATCCAGAGCCAACGCCCCCTCCCACGCCTCCCCCAATGCCAGTACCGGAAGGAGGTGGTGAAGAGGTTTGAGGATAATAGTTATTAATAGTATTTTTAAATTTTTATCCGAGACAGATTAAGAAGTTTGTGAGTTGAAGACTGCAACACTTTTACGTTATGGAACATTTGCCTGCTGAGATGATTACTTTCAATAAAATTCATTTATCACATTAAATCATGGCATAACCTATCTTCTCATGGCACAAATAGTTTGGTAATGTACTGTATCCATCATTTTTGAATAAATCTGAGTACTTATATACTTATTAATATTTTCATTGATAACGAATTACTTCAAATGTATGTATGTATGTAGTTATGTACCTACATATTTATATTAAAATATTTATTTTAGGAAGAAGAATTGGGCGAGGAAGAAGAAAATGAAGAAACAGCTAAGAAAAAGAAAGAAGAGGAGGAGAGACGAAAGGCTGAAGAGGAGGAGGCACGCAGGAAGGCTGAGGAATTACCTCCACCCCTGCCACCGCCACCTCCGTCACCACAGCCTGAACTTGAAGTACCGGTAAATTAAAATTGTGTTAAAAATCTTATCTACATATACCTACTATAACCAGTGAGTATAGGCTATACATAAATGAGTGTTTATGATAACAAACAGATAATAATCAAGATCGGTTATCTTTGAAATAGAGGCGCAAACTACATTTGCCATATATTCTTTTTAAGAGTGTGATATTGATGAAAGGTTAAGAAAATAGTCCAATAGTTGTTTTTTTTTATTTGTAGCTGGCTCCAGCAGAAATCGTGGAAGAAGAGATCCAAACAATGCCACCTACAAATGTTGATCGTCGTGTTTTACTAACTGAAGATGCTAAATATCGGTTTAAACTGAGGCAAATAAGAAAAAGAATGTCCACACCTCTTGTAGAGGATAGTCTAGAAGCTACCGCGTCTGAAGAATTACAAAAGCCCACTAACTTTAAACAATTGCCTGATAATACACAGATTGTGAGGGGCACATCAGCTATTTCTGAGTCTGGTGCTGTGGATATACTTCCGTTTTCTGCTATAATGGCTATTGTTACTTCATACAAATATAATACTAACACATGGACAACTGGAATAGTAAATTTCGTGGTTGATACGGCCAAAAAGCTTTACACAAATAAACAAGAAAAGTTCCAAATGGCGCCTGTGCATATTATACCGAAGATAGCTATAGGTCATCAAGTAAGCCACTCCCATTTCATCCAACATTTAAAATCAGCGGCGTAGCGTATCCGCTATCCGGGGCAGAAGAAAATTTTTCCATCCAGGGGCGGAAGAAAATAAACCCGGGCGGCTAATAAAAGTCATGAGTCATTATTATTGTTAACTGTTTAGCTCATAACAAAAAAAAAATACTGGAATTTCACAATATTAGATATCATTAATTGAAAATTCAGATGATGTTTATTTCAATGATCGATTCGAAAAAATAACAAAAATATGCTATAAATATTACCGAAATGATCCGGGGCGGATTTCGACAGTACAAAAACACCCACTACGCTACTGTTTAAAATTGTAGAATGTTATGTAAATAGTTATCATCATTGCAGGCATATCACGCTAACATCGACGTAGTTGGCGAAGGTGCTACTTGGCAACTAGAAGATATTTTAACAAGGAAATTCTTTACAAAATACGACAGGGGAATGATTACAACTTCAACTTATAGCTGCGCATTTTTCAAGAAAAATGGCCTATATTATTTATTTGATGGCAGCCCATGTAATGCTATGGGATTGAGAGATGAAAATAATAAAGGAAAAGCTTGCTTTTTACGTTTTAGAACTTTACATGATCTTGTGAGCAGGTTAGTAGAAAAGTAATTATACATATATTTGAATATATCTACGTTGATTGTATATGTACATACTACCATACATACATAGCCTCACGCCTTTATTCCCCGAGGGCAAAAGTGCATTTCTGCAACCACATTTCGCCAGGTAGGTATGTAGGTATGCGTCCCACGTAATAGAGGGCAAGCCTATTGCCGTTTTTAGGGCACACTTCCAGACTCCATGCTGGAATTGAGAATTTTCTATTAAAGAAACCCAATAACACTTTGCCCGACACGGACTTCGAACCCAGGACCTCATGACCCGACCTGTATGTGCCGCGAAACCACGAAGTCATAGTAATATTTCTGATTGCAGAATTTTATACAATAAAGATGGAAGGACTGAAGACCAACATTTTGTTTTGAGTAGGATATTGGTACGAAAATTGTTGACAGAACCCAGAGTAAAACTCCCCGAAGATTACGATTATGCTACAGGTACGACTAAATCAAAGAAGTCGAGGCCGTCTATCGTTTCTTCTGGTAAGGGTTCTGACAAAAAGAGTTCAATTGACATGGCGGAACCCAAAAGTCAAACCGTTGTTGGTTACCAATTAATAGATGGCATGTATAGAATAGAAGGAACTACATCTCTCAAGGACAGAAAACCAAGTTCTGATATAAAATCTTGTCACTTTGTCAGCTTAATAGCCATGTTAATGGCGGCTATGCATCCTATTAGAACTTGGGACCATATTATGGTAGACACTTGTATAGAAAAAGGGTTGGAGATACATGAGAAGGCGACAAATTTAAATGTGTGTGAAAAGAGAACTATTAAAAACATTATATTGGACGGAAAATTTATTAACATAAATATAAAGAAAATTATTGTTATTAATGAAAATCCCGAAAAAAGGCTTGAACAATATTTGAAAGCAGTGTTACGAAGACTACGTTATGTTATCATAAGATTTCCTCAATGCAGTATGGTTATATGTCAAACCGAGGGCTATTATCATATCTTCGATCCTTATCCTCCGCCAAGCGAAGATACATCGAAAACCGAAGGCGAAGAAAAAACTAAGGGAGAAAAATCAACGTCAAGCAAAAAAGGAAATGCTGTGGCAACATGGACATTGTATCGCTCGTTGGATTCTTTAATACATAGGATAAAGAAAATTGTATGCGGCAGAACTGCTGACTCACCAGAGTTTTATACCTTTGAATTAACTTCAGTCAAGACTGCTCCTCGTCACTCAGCTTTAAATTATAGATTGAGCCCTCTATTTAAACCAGACGATAATCCTAACTTACCTTATTTGAAGAGGAGAAAAATACGTTCCATTGTTGATGAGAAAATGTATTGGTTAAACATTGCCTCCATACCATGGTCAAGAATGAATTCGGTGAATGACCTTGGTTTTGAAAGAAAAACTCCGAAAACCCTGTGGAAAGATTGGGATATCGAGTTTCCAGGTGATCTGTATTCACTGTGGGGCACTTTATCGCCAATGGATAGAAAGTTTGAGGAAAATCAGCGAGGCCAGCAATACCTGGCAACCTGTGTTGTAGCAATTGTGATGACTCAAGCTTGTAACCTCAGTGCTTGGACCAGCGGCTTTCTAGATGGAATTGTTGAGGCTGGAGATAAATATCATAAAAAATGTGTCACTAAAATTGGTTCTGACAAGAATCACGAATTATCAGTCAATGACTTGGAATTAAAGTTTGATGAAATGTTCCCCTATTCATTTTCAGTTAAATTCGAGAAAATTATATTTGGTTTTGTATACAACATACTACCAGATCGCTTTAACCTGAGTAAAGCATTGGCGTATTTCTTCGAGAAAAATACTTTGGGATTATTAGTTAGTCCAACAAAAAATTTTGCATTTGGTAAATCAGGTATATCGTACTTTATGTTTGACTGTCAGAGTCACGGGGCACCAGTATTTTGTCCTGGACAAGGTGCCGCATACATATTAAAGTGTGAGAGCCTTAACAGACTTATTTATTGTATGACATTGACTTTAAATATCAGAAGACATGGTCAGCAATTCCACTTGTATAGTGTATCAGTATCGCTTTCCGAAAAATCTAAATAAATGTGTATGGAGTGAATGTTATTTGTTTTAATATTCAATTAATATACGTAATTTACATATATATTCTATGCTTTCTGCTGAAAAACTTAATGTATGTAATATGGACTAGACATAAAGAAAACAATTCAGATTCTTTTACTATTTTTAAGCATACAGGTTTCCTTCGTATGTATTAATTTCGAATTCCGAAATGAGTGTTAGAAGTTAGAACGCCTCGGCTGGTTTCTACCGAAGACTTCCTAACGTTATGAGCGAACCACGCGGTCTTCGTTGAACAATGTCTACGGCACGAAATTTACAGTCTTGTTTTTACAACCAGTATTTTCACCCAGAAGCCAGGAAATCTTATTATTTTAGGGTATGTATTACCGCAGTAGGAGTGTTTTATATTTACTAAGAAATTTAAACGGGACCTACTAAACACCTCACAAAAACATAAAATTTTTATCACATACTAATAAGGGACTTTTTAGATATATTTTTACAGTTCAAATATATCATTTGAGCGTACCAATTTGGCAATTGCAGATCAACAGACTACAAGCATTTAGATCGAAATTCCCAGAAAATCAGTAAATGTGGCAGCACTTATGACCTATGCCCTAATTCCTTAGTTACTGAAATGGTAAAATATCTTGCTATACCAACTTTAAAAAGAAAGCTGATGAAATATTGCCTTTGAACTTTTAGTTTCATTCTATTGAGACTATTGCAGTGCTAAAAGTTGCTGTTTCTAAATAATCCGCACAACAATCCGATCTTTCCTTTATTCTCGGTAAAAATGTATAATTTCTTTTCTAAAAATAATTTTATACCGTTGCGACTTCTGATGAGGGAAACTGAGCAGTAAACGGTAAAATTAAATGTCGCGGGAGTAAATTATTTAAAACATGGCGTATCGAGAAATAAATTTTTAGACGCAAATACATTAAAAAGTGAAACTATAATACATATTTTTTAAATTGTCAGTGTGATTTTTAACTACGTTGGTAATCCTGCTTTCGTGTTTCAAGTTTTTACATAGGGTAATTTAAATCTGCATATTATGTATATGTACAGCACATTAAATTCAAAGGCTGCTAAACCAAGGGGACAAGGTTCAATCCTTGCACTATTCTCAAGGCAAATATTTTTGTTCTTAATAAGGATGCATGTTTTAGAACTGGATATTTGACTGATTTTGGATTGGTCTTTCATTATCAATATTATATGACACACAGTGCTGAGTTTGAACTCTGTCACTTAATCTACATAAACATACTTACTTAGACATTTTTCAGAAGTATTTAAATAATCTAAAATTGTTAAAAAAAGACTGTTAAGAAAGGTCTTCTAATTTATGATTGGTTTTTAAAGAAGAGCAATAATGTTTGTGCAATATATTACTATATTTTGTTCAGCATAAGTATCCTTACTAATATTATAAATGCGAAAGTAACTCTGTCTGTCTTGCTTTCTTGCTAAAACTACTGAACCGATTTAAATGAAATTTGGTACACAGATAGTTTGGAGCCTGAGAAAGAACATAGGCTACTGTTTATTGCGGAAAAGGAGTTTTAAGGGATTGAAAGGGGGGATGAAAGGTTGTATGGAAGTATTGTCATTTTTAACGCTAGAAACTTGAAACTTATTTTTTAGGCTGTTGATTAGATATAAATAAATATGACATTCAAAGTTTGTAAAAAATACCTTTAAGGAAATAAAATAAAAATAGGGGATGAAAGTTTGTATGGAAATTCGTCATTTTTGAAGCTAGAATGATGAAACTTTTTTATATGGCTTTTATTACAACATTAAATCATATATAAATAATAAATAAATAAATACACCCAACAGTCACATACATAGTTCTGACCCCACACTAGGATACAAGTCCTGTGTCGTGGGTATCAGAAACTACGAGAGACTTTTCAGTCTCACAAACACCCAGACCCGAAACAAATATTTGTCGATTACACAAACATTTGTTTCGGTGCGGGGATCGAACCCACGGCCTCTCGTTTCGCAAGCTGGTGTCTAGCCAACTGCGCCACGGGGCTGTCAATATATGATATATATACACAATATAAGAATTATATTAAAAGTTTAAAAAAAATCCCTTATGTTATAAATGAGAAAATAACTATACGTCTGTTACACTTTCACACCTTAATAATTTGACCGATGTGAACGATTTTTGGTATGGACATAAATGGGACTCTGTGGAATAAAATAGACTACAATTTATTTTCTTTCTGAACCCAACCCTGTAGTCTATGCGGACGGAGTCGCGGGCAAAAGCTAGTTTATACATATTACATCATGACAAGGTGAATAAAACATGTTATTAGACTAAACAATTTATTTGTACTTGCATACTCTTCAGTTAATCCAGAAAGCTCTAACATTTATCTACTTAAAACACTTTCAATACACACCCACATTTGTGGTTGAGATATTAATTCTACTGTGTAATGAGTATAGGCACATAAGTAAATCTAATCATTACAGGGACTATATTTATATGGTACCGTTTTAAATGTACAAATACTCATATCATACAAAAAAGTATTAAAGCTTTGACAATAAGTATTACATTATTTATTTAACCTGTTAGCTACCTTTAGCAAAGTCAATATTAGCTATCATTACCTGAAGATACCGATAACATCAAAATTTTGGAATTTTGTAGAAAACCAAGCTCAGGCTCTATTTATTGCTTTAATTTCAATTCAGAGCTTGAACACAATAAAATGATTTGTGATTTTTTACTTAAATTTTTATTATAACTGTAAAAATCTTATACATAATGTAGTGTCAAAGTTAAATTTAGATAACACTTCTGTGTTTTCATTCCAGATCCGGTAGGTTTTCATCATCCGAATCACTTTCCAAATCATCAAATGAGGGTTTGTCGTCTTTCTCGCCGCTGCCACTAATGGATCGCAGCATTTCTTCTATATCGTAATTCTTATCGCCAGCAGTATCGTCTTCGTCATCCTCATCTTTCCATTTGTTGAAATCCACTTTAAGATAGTGTGGTTTCTTTTTATCTTTAGTCAAAGAAGGCCAGTACGCTGCGTCTTTCTTTTCCTTTCTTAGTAGCATTTCAATGCATCGCCCTTTATTTACAAATCCGCTATTTTCAGGAACCACTGCATCGTATAAAGGAATTGTCACCTCATGGAGTCTATTGTCCTGCACGTTTACACCTTTGAAGTACACTGAATCCTTTTCTATTTTAATAGATGGGTCTTTGGATTCGACGCTAAACGTGAGAAACACGTCTTCCTTCCGTTGCGCCCATAGAACAGGAGGGGGAACTGGAGTTTCGCTAGACATGTCTAAAATGTATTAATTATCAATAACACTTAAAAACGATTCTGTGCGTGCGAAATTAATTGAAGGGAAACTTCTAGACTAGATTCGCTATTCGAGTCACGAAGCAAAATTGACAAAACCCTTTTGTCTACTGCATGTCAGTGTTGCCATAGCCTGCTTAAATCAGAAACATGTGAAGTGAGGTTATGTCTAATGCGGCATCCGCATTCAGCCATTTTATGAATTAAATGCCAAGCTGTTAAAATTTTTAAGCAATCAAAATATTTAATTTGACAATTACAATTTTCATCAAAACAGAATGATAAATTGTGAAATATTTTGTTGCATACTTTCATGTTTATTTATTCGACTATATTTAATTTTATTAATTAAAGCATAAAATAATATGAAATAAATATTGTTACCTGCTTACTATAATAAAGTTACAATTTTTTTTATTGTTTAAAAATACTTGGAAGTTGCAGCAATTGAAACCCGCCAAAATTAAATTTTATCTTGTCTCTCACGCTGTCTCCCTAACGCCAGCGGGAAAATTAAAATATTTTCAGTAATTAGAGATGTAGTTCTTCAATTAGTGTGAGCCTTCAGGCCTTGGAAAATAACTATACCAAAGAATTTAGAACTAATGAAGCGGTCAGTGTTTTTTTAACCGACTTCAAAAAAAGGAGGAGGTTATCAATTCGTCTGTTTTTTTTTTTTAATGTTTGTTACCTCAGAACTTTTGACTGTGTGGACCGATTTTGATGATTCTTTTTTTAATTGAAAGCTAATGTTTTCAGATTGGTCCCATTTAAATTTGGTCCAGTTGTGATAATAGCTTCCATTAGAAAACCACAAAAATCTTAAATTTTCACCAATGTGCGTGACAAATCGACGAATAACTCAATATCATGCCAACCGATTTTGATGATTTTTTTTTTAAGTGAAAGCTGGTGCTTCCAGTTTGGTCCCATTTAAATTTGGTCTAGTTGTGACAATAGCTTCCATTAGAAAACCACAAAAATCTTAAATTTTCACCAAGGTGCGTGACAAATCGACGAATAACTTAATATCATGCCAACCGATTTTGATGAATCCTTTTTATTATTGGTTAGGATGTAATTCTAGGGTAATTGCATAAGAGTTTGGTTAAGTTCTAATTATGGGATCCATGACAAAGTATTGGAACTCTTCAATTCTTAGCAGAAAGCTACTATATACTCGGCCGAATCTTTATAGGCTATCCGGATATTTGAGTCACCTACCGTAACCTCTTTATGGTCGAATTTCTAACTGTCTTGAATCAAATTGTAATGCGCTTACGTTTGTTGCTGCATTGCAACATGAAGCAAACGATCTAATTGCATTACTTAAGGTGTATTAAATGTGTGAAGCGGTGGTAGCCGAGTGTGTGGTAAACATTTGCGTTTTGTTGATGAGTTTTATAACCATTTATTAGACTGGTTGTAGCGCAGTGGCAAAGTAACCGATTTGCAACGCATGACGTTGCAGGTTCGATCCCGGGTGTGGCTTCACTAAAAATTAAAAAATAAACAAAAATTTTAACAAAACAAAAACCGCCTTCAAAAAAACCTATCCCAAAACAAATTAAAATGCACTAAAAAGTAAAAAAATAATTGCGTATCTTCTATTACTTAATTATAATCAACTTACTATTTGTCTACATCAATATATAGGTACGATCTATGTGTTTACGACGCAAGAAGCTAGATAGGTTCTTCTATATCTATCCACTTCAAATCTAACTCAACACATACCTATGAATAACAAAAAACAATGATTAAAATATTTTTTAATGTTCTCCTATGTAAAATTAAATGAAAAATATTAGACTACTTAAAAGTCAATCAAATTATTACGATAATATAATGTAGTTTTAATTATTGTTATTTTTGGAGGCGGTGTCATTATGTATTTATATTATTTGATTTTTGGCTATAAAAATACTGCAATTCTTTATAAAAAATCTTCTTTTCACCTTTGTATGTGGTTGTAGATAATTAGTCCAAAGAAAAAAAAGGCAAATTGTGACTATCTACATGATGAAAATGTAAATTAGTCCATTTTATTATATTTTATTGTGATTTAAAAACTCAATAACTACATCAGCTAATTAAAATACAAAATAAATGAAAATCGCAGTTTTTGGTTATTAAGATTTTTTCTAATATGTATGTTTACCATATATTATAATGAATTAATTATTTTCAATTGGTTGTTAAACTCATATTTGGAAAAATATTTACTTTTACCTGAGCCAAAGCCCACAATATTTTTAATGTTAAATAAATAAATTATTATAATTAAAGATGGGCTTGCATTACAAATGTTGTTTTTGGTATTTGAGCCTGATATTTCATTTTCAATATCATTTATACACTCTATTTTTTATTTTATTTTATATTAAATAAACCATAAACATATCTACCAATTAAATGTCTAACATTTTTACTTATAAATGCAACATGTTGTATTGCTAAAGGCCAAGTATTTACCTTGTGTTCAAAGTTTCATAACAATGTCCATAAATTTCTAATACATATTATGTTATTTTTATTAATATTAAGTAGGACGGTAACAAATAAATAACATGAGGCAGAGTTCATTTCACAACATGAGAATGTTTCTAAGTCTCGTAGTAAAGTTAGTAATATTCTTAAGCAAGAATATTTACTTCTACATAATAGCTCCATATGGACGCACGCTACTACATTATTTAGCTATTTTATATATAGATTTTTATTTAACAAGAACTCTATAGTTTACATTATTTGCATTAACTATTAGTACACCAATATTATTTTTGAGGTGAAGAATAATTTCAGGTTAAAAACACCTTAAAAATAAAAGTTGCAGTGAACAAACAAACAAAACATAATAATGCCTTCATTAACAGCATGAAAACTGAGCAGTATTTATTTCTGTACATTATGTGAGATCATCTTAGAATAGCCCTGCCTTCTTAAAATCACACTGTTCAATATCCTTTAAACAAATCATAAAAGGTCTATAAACAGACACTTTTAAATTAGATCAGTATATTCAATCACAGGCATGTGTTTAAAAGGACTTGGAATTTTTCACTCCTCTTAATATACAGTTTGACATCCAAAAGACACAGTACACACAAATTAAATTCCTAATCAGAAATACATTAAAATGTTTGGATATATTTTTAAATGCTCTTCTTATTTGCATAAAAAGCTTTAAAAGGGCTTTTTACTGTAGAATAAGTGCTATTAATGTTTCTAATAGAAATGGAATTCAAGTTACTAGGAAATCTATAAATTTTGCGAATCTAAAAAATATGGGCAGGTGAGCTTCATGAGATACGACATAATAATAATATTGTTACTTTTTTTTTAATTTACACGATTTCTGGTTGGAACACGACATGTTCTTTAACAAGCGTATCGGTTGGTTGCCAGCAGCTCTGAGAGCATGTAAATATGAGCACAGAGAGGAAATGCAGGTGGGAGAGTGATGCATGGCTTGCCAGTCGGAGAGTTGCAGCGAATTCTGGCACAAGTTGCAATTCACACAGCACGGTGGCTCCGCAGCGAACACACGTGGGAACCAGACCCCCCAGCCCCCCGAACCCCCCACAGTCCCCTGCGCCGGTATCGCAAAGCGCTGCGCCTAATACCGGGGGCTCTTCACGTGAATATCTGAAAATTAATGGATTCTTTATCAAAAAAAATTCTCTTTACTCTGTCAAACGTAGAATGTTCACAAATAAATATTCTAGGACCCAGAGCGATACACCAGTTAATAAGCAATACTAATATTACCTCAGAATTTGACCAGGATGTTTTCTTAACCGTGAAAGGAAGGCATGGAACAGTCTATCACCGTGGAGAGGAGCCTCGTCTTCGTACGTCTCTTCTTCACCTCCCCCGCCCGCCACGGCGGCGCGGTCTATGCCGCTCGGTTCAATTTCTAGTAATTATAATATCATTTATTTCAACAATGTTTTCTTAATATACAAAATACACTAAAAGCAAACTTACTGTGTTTCTTAAAATAATTAATTCGGTCGTTACTTTATCATAATAAAAAGACAAATGCCCTCAATAATCTTCATAATTAATGTTTGAGCTAATTATAATAAACATATTTTTCACTTCAGAAACAAAAACAAGTCAAAAGGGAAATAACCATACAGAACATACATATCTACTAATTACTATACAATTATATAATATGTAGATTGGGTATTATACTAACCATTCTCTATTCTATATTTGTTGAGCAATTCATTTACTTTGTCATCACTGTTAGCAGTCTTTTTCCATTCTTCTTCTACATATATGAACTTTGGGACAAATTGCAATGGTCCACACATGAGACGACTTCTTAAATCAGCTGGTAGCTCTGCAGTCTGAAAATCCAGTCAAAAAGTTTTTTTAATTTGCCTGCTTTATCCATCTTTATCAATAAATATTTTTATATGTTTATTTTACGTAGTTGCCAATTATATGACTTTTTTGTATTGAAAGAAGATTTAAAGAATGCTTATTAGCATAATTCTGTTAAGAAAAGCAATTATACCTCATGCAGTAGAGACTCTAGGTCACTAGTAGGCGCTGTAGGCGTATCCACAGTCACCAAACCAGGCTCATCTCCGCCTTCTAGTTCCGCAGCTGCTACCGGTGCACAGATAGCGCCCACGGCCCCTACAAAGATTATTTATTCTGTTTTACATACATCTCTTCACAACTGTATCGGACGAATGGGAAAGGTAAATGTGTATTTTTTCGTCCACTTCTCGCCGATTGCTTTAATAGACACATCTTCAGACCTCGGAATATCACTTTGCTTGGCTCGAAATCGAACCAACAATTATTCGATCGCGGGCCGCATGGTATTAGCGCGGAACCACAGGCCATGTAATTTTAAATTTGAATAGTTTTTTACTACCTTGAACTGGTGACGTATTAGCATTGTGAGCATCATACACTTGTAAATTTCCAAGGGCTTGTTCAACAGATTCAAGTTCAAATGAGTTGCTTTCTTCTTCCTCGTCTGAATTCCTATGGAAAAAAGAATAATATAGTTATTGATTACAAAAATAAGGTATTTATTATAAATGATAATTAAATTGGCTGGTGGCAAGTCTTAAAGCAAGTAAGTTCAAAGTGTAAAAGCACAAATGATGACTGAAATGTGACATTCCATTTATCCATTCATTCATCCAATAGGGTTATTGTGCAATATTTAGATCTTTAAGAACTCCATTCACCAATCACCATGAGATGTCCACTAAAATTGGGTTATGATACCATGCCTAACTAAGAAAACATAATATATTTATGTTATTAATATATTACTAGCTTTTGCCCGTGACTCCGTCCGCGTAGACTACAGGGTTGGGTTCAGAAAGAAAATAAATTGTAGTCTATTTTACTCCACAGAGTTCCATTTATGTCCATATCATAAATCGTTCACATCGGTCAAATGATTTAGGCGTGAAAGCGTAACATATAGTTACAGTCGTCTACACGTCGTTTCATCATTCTAGCTTCAAAAATGACGAATTTCCACACAAACTTTCACCCTATTTTTATTTTACTAACTTTTACATATTTATTTATATCTAATCAACAGCCTAAAAAATAAGTTTCAAGCTTCTAGCTTCAAAAATGACAATCATGATCATCATCATCAGCCCATATACGTGCCACTGCTGGGCACGGGCCTCCTCTACAACTGAGAGGGTTTAGGCCTTAGTCCACCACGCTGGCCTAGAGCGGGTAAAGGCAGTGATGGCCTCAAGGTTTAGGCGCGCGGTCGAGAATTTCGGCGGTCGCAGGTTCAAACCCCAGGCACACACCTCTGACTTTTCGATTTTTTTATTTTTTTTTATTTTTATACTGGCACGGCAAAGTCACTCCACTGTACCTGATGGTAAGCACAGTGGAGTCCAATAAAATAATACGGACCAGCGAGAAACGATATGGTCACCCGCTGATTGACACAATCATGCCGGTCTGCACAAATGCTTCTTCACGCTTCGCTTAAAGGATCCAGGATCATAGGAAGGAGGGAACACGTGAACCGGCAAACTATTCCACAACTTGATGGTGCGGCAAAGGTAAGAGTTGGCGAACTTTTTGGTTCGAGCCGCGGATGTTGTGACCACAAAGCTGTGGCTTCGCATGCCAGCACACGTGGTTCTGGTGAGAAAAGGAGAGGATGGGACAAGCTTAAACAATTCTTCAGAGCATTCACCATGATACAGACGGTAGAACACGCTAAGTGCGGCAATGTCCCTGCGCAACTGTAGCGGCTCCAAGCTGGCTGTAACGTCTGCATCATTCACAATGCGGATGTCACGCCGCTGCAATCCATCCAAGGCATCGAGAAGGTATTTGGCGGAACCGTCCCAGAGGTGCAAGCAGTATTCCATATCCGGCCGAACCTGCGCTTTGTATAAGCGGAAAAACTGACCGGGCGTGAAAAACCGGCGCACCCTGTTCAGGATTCCGACCCTGCGTGAAGTGGCGGATATAATGCCCTCGATGTAGGTCCTTGGATTAAGATCACAGCGGATATCCACGCCTAGGATATTAAGGCCGTTCCGCATTGCGACTGGAATGCCCTGAAAATTGGGGAGAGGAGAAAACGGGGATTTTTTGCACGAAAACGCACAGACCTGGGTTTTCTTGGCATTGAACACAACCAGATTCCGGGTACTCCATGTAGAAATGAGCTCCAGGGTCCGATTGAGCTCAATGACAAGCTCCTCGCGTCTACTCTTAGTATCCGCCCAGCAACCTGGTGGCTTACTGCAGTACCGCCCATGGACCGTGCTGTCATCTGCATAGCAATGAATGTTGCCAAGCGGCAACATATCATTGATATGCAGAAGAAACAGGGTGGGCGATAGCACAAAGCCTTGTGGAACCCCGGCACTAACTGACATGAGCTGTGAAGCGTGCCCGTCAACGAGGACACGCATTCTACGCACATGCAGAAAGCTCGAAAACCACAAACACAAGTTGCCGGGAAGATTGTACGCCGGAAGCTTGGAGAGAAGGCCACAGTGCCAGACCCTATCAAATGCCTTGGCTATGTCGAGACTCACGGCAAGAGCCTCGCCATGCCGATCAATCGCCTATATGTGTGTATTCACAATGAATCATCACTTGCTTTAACAATGAAGGAAAACATCGTGATAAAACCTGCACATCTAAAAGTTCTTATTAATTTCTTAGGTGTGTAGTCCGCCAAAAATGACAATACTTCCATACAACCTTTCATCCCCTTAAAACCCCTTTTCCGCAATAAAAAGTATCTAAACTATCTGTGTACCAAATTACATTTAAATCGGTTCAGTAGTTTTAGCAGGAAAGTGAGACAGACGGACAGACAGGCAGACAGACAGAGTTACTTTCGCATTTATAATATTAGTAAGGATTAATGATGAAAATATAAATTAATTATACTTTTTATATAAATAAGAAGTGATAAGATAAAGATATTCTACTCAATATCACATTTTTGAGCTGTAATTAAAACATAAAACCCTAATAATATCTTGACAATATTCTTACCTTTGAATTTGATTATTAGGACTTGGTGCATTGTCAACATTCATATAGTTTCCATTAGCATTATCTCCATTGTCATTTTCATCCCATTCATCAGCACCATTGCACCATGTTAAGTTAGAGTCAGTATTTGGCATTACCACCATAGCATTTGGTTCAGTAACTGAATTATCTTGATACTGACTTCGGACACATAGCCAACTGAAATCATTAATTAAGAAGTTAACCAACATGTAAGTTACAGTCAGGCTACCTTAATTCAAAATTAGAATTATTATCCTGTTCAAATTTAAAATATTTGAGTCACTATCACTTCATAGGGAATACTATAAATAGATATTTTTGGTTTGACAAAACATAATGCTATATGGATTAAAGATGAAATTTAGGATAAATTAATATTTATCTGTTGCAAAGATAATTCTTTGCTTACCTTTCAGACTGTATCCAACAATTAGGGTTAATACATGCAAAAACATATAAAGTACGGTGGTACACAGAGTTTTCAAGTGGAGCATAGCATTGTACAATCTGCAGCCTATGTAAGCCGCAAAGGGGACACTTTGATTGTAACTGCAGGTTTGCTAGAGGTGGCCAATCCTAAAATCAATAATTATATGATAGTTGACAAGTTTGTTACTGAAATATAGTCCATTAATATGCAATTTTTTTTGTTTCGTTATATTTATTTTGAGAGATTTATGATAACATGTTAATAATTTCTATTGATACTTTTATATTTGAATATTTTGTAAAACGCAATTAATAAAAAATATGACAATCTATTGTATTTTATTTTGACTACAGTTGAAGCATGAATTTAAACTAAATAATTGTATTGGATGAATTTTGGTTACTTTAAGTTGCTGTAAAGAACATGCAATTTTCTTAGGAAATCAGTACAAAAATAATTACACGTTAAAAAGTCATAACACAAAAACAATTTATAGGTTTTATAGCCCTTTGTTTATTTAACATAGATAAACCTAGAAAATGTTTAAAATGTGTAAAGTAATAGCTTCAAACTTATTTTAGAATGTTTAGAGATATTTAAAGTACAATTTGTGCATTATTTTTTATTAAAAATCCAAATTTTATCACAAAATCTGTTATTAAATTGCGCAAGAAAGAAGAAACTTACTGGTAAGCCTCCGATTTTATTAACTGTATAATTTAGCAAAGTTTGATTTTTTTCGTTGACTGTTTCTTCTTCATATCCCAAATAAATTTTTCCTCTTTGTTTTGCCATTTTAACCAAAAATAAGCTAGGGCAAGATCAATGGAATAAAATTGAACTTAGGGATGATCGATATTCATCGATGTTGAAGAAACATCGATGTTTAGCTGAAAAACATCGATGTTTTAACATCGATGTTTCGACTTCGATATCATCGGTATATCGATGTTATAAGAATAAAACATCGAAACGACGAAACGTCAATTATTCTTTAGGGCGCCATCTAGTGTTCGCAAGACAAGCCGTACGAATAGTTATTTCTTTGCATTTCTCAAAGAAAAAAACAAACTGATAACTAAATACATTAGCAATAACATTAAAATATATCAATTCAACTGCGAGTGCGAGACAACATTTAACATTATCCTTTTTTTTGTGTCTGTTCTTGAGTACGTACACAATTCATACCGATATATCGATACTTTTTAGTAAAAATATAAATATAGATAGATATTTTCAAATAATATATTTACTTTATTGCATTTTTCGACATCCCTACCAAAAACATCGATGTTTTAAGACATCGATGTTTTTCAATCGATGTTTATCGTACATCGATACTTCTGGTTCGATGTTAACATCGATGTCAACATCGATGTTTTTCTAACATCGATCATCCCTAATTGAACTGCGAAACGAACGTCAAACACTTTTTTATTTCTGCACAGGGGGGGCGCACTTAGAGCAAAGTACTTTTTCGAAGACGATGACGCCCTCTAGTAGTCGGCAGGACAAAAAAATGGCGGCCATATTAGCGTTAACCGTCAAGAATTTTCCATTTACGTCAATGCGGTTTTCGAGATTTGTCTCAATTTTCGTTGTGAATTGTGATATTTGTTTTTGATCGTTGAACCTTGTTAAGTTTTTGTTGTTGTTATTTCTTTACGTTACCTATTTGTAAAAACTTGTTATTTTGTTTATGTTACGTAGTTAAGACTTCGTAATTATGAGTGGACTCCGGCGTAGATACTGTGTTTTTGTATGTGATATTACATGTAAGTACATAACTTTAAAAGTATACATTGCTCAACTTTAACGCTTCTTTAATTGTAATAATCAATTAAGTTTCAATCAAGTCAACAACGGCAGTGTTTACGACTGCTGGACATGATTCCCGGGTCGGGCTCAGTTGATGTTGATGGCAGTCGCTCCGTGTTAAAACTGATATTCAGCCAAATCTCGGTGAACCAGTAATAGCAGACCCTAAGCTCTTAAGCGCAAGCTGGGCATGCAATCGGGATAATTCTAGGATGATGATGATGATCTTTAACACATCAAGATTATTATTTCATGTATAAACATGAATTGTTTATTTCAGTGTCACATCGTGTACCTCTTCACCGGCTTCCAAACCCCGACAAGCGACCTGACATGTTTGCTGCTTGGGTGTCATGTGTTGGTGATATATTGACTGAACATGACACCCACAAAATTTATAACAATAAAAGAATATGTGACCATCATTTTGATTCAGCCAACAAAACCACTGGAAGTCGCCTTATTGCTTCAGCTATACCAACTATTTTGAAACGTAAGTAGTTTTTAAAGTTGTATTGTTAAATCAAAATTAGGTGAGAAAAGGTGTGAAATGAATACCATTTATCAATATCTTTTGACATTAAAATACAATAAAAAAAATATTGTTATAAGTAGTGTATATAGATATTTACTGTTCTGCAAAGTTTTGATGGGTTAACATTCTACATTAACAAAATATTATCATTATACACTCAGTGCTTTCATAAGCATACTGGTACCTACTTGTTGTGGCCATAGCAACACGCCAACTGAGATTTTTTTTATTTATTTACTTGCTTATTATTTGTAAATTTAACTTTATTTAAACATGCATTGTTTTAATTCTAAGATATGACTGCAGAGTTTAATTATAAAATATCTGCAAGTCCTAAAATTTATTTAAAAGAATTTTTATGTACCATATTGTCTAATATTAGTTAAATGATGCTGTTGTAAACTAAAAGTTGTTAACTTCTCTAATAATTGTAATTACCTGTTCATGCCAGCGCAATAAAGCTGTATGAGTTAAGCTCTTTAGTGACGGCAATCCTTAGAAATAAATTTATCTTTTGTTTTGGCCAATAACTCAGTGCACTGAGCTTTCATAAGCATGCTGGTACATATTTGTTGTAGCCATAGCAACACACCAACTTAGATTTAGTTTTTTATATTTACTTGATTATATGCTATATTTACATAGTATTATATTTTTTTAATATGATGAAATAATTATTATCTATCAAGAATTGATGGCAATTTATTACGCTAAGAAAAATAGAGTGGTTGACAAGCTTTTAAGGTTATAACCCCTTGACTTAATTGAATTAAAAATACAATGTTCTATTACAGGTGTTTCACATTCATTGGGTACCATAGCAAATACAGACCATAATTACTGCCGGCCCAGAAGAGAATACCAAGGAAGACCTTTGATGGATATTACAAATTTGACATCTCAATCTGTGCCGGCAGCAGTTGTGGACTTGGAAAGTGCACCTGGCCCCTCCAGAGTTATTTCAACACCATCAACTGGATCTTGTCAGACATTGCAGTTTGACTTAGGTAAGACATAGCTTTCATAGTTTTTTTAGATCTTATTATATTGTTGACAATACTTCTTAGAATTAGAAGCTAGTTTCAGATTCTTTAAGTTTATGTACTTAATTTTGATTAATAAAACATTCAGTACTTTATGAAATAATATAATTAGTATCTAGTCAGTCTGTTATCAAAATAATGTGGCTATAGTATTGTTTTTAAATTTCACAGATAAGACACGCAAATACATTTTAGAAAAGACTCGGGCCAAGTGCACAAAAAAAAGAAAGCAGATGCAGAATGAAATAAGAAGATTACGCAATCAAATAAAGAGTTTCAAGATGCGTCTTCGCCAAACAAAGGGACTTTGAGAAATTATCACAGCACGTTCATTCTTTAATTTTTACTTGATAGCATTCATTATTTAAAAAGGCAATTGTTGTTTCTTGTATTTCTTGGAAGCAACTTACTAAGCATTCTGAGGGATAACAAAGCCATCTTATTTTTGTATATTCTTTGGCACATATATATTTATTTAATGGGTTATCCACACTGCTAAGTAAGTTGCTTTTACAAATTTTACATCCCTTGACAACCTTTTGTAAACACTTGGTCAAGGGGTGCCGCAAACATATACTCTTTGATCAACCCCTAAGTCAAAAATATTTCTATTGTCTTGAATAACATTAAGAGGCTGATCAATGACAATACTTTGGGATTGTAAGGAAGCATTACTTTTTCTTTACTATCTATAAAAAAAGCAAAGGACTACAAGCAATCATTACTATCCGCTTCGCAATTGGCGTTAATGGAATGATTGCTGCTAAAATTATTTAATAATATTTTTTTAAATGCTCCCTCAAATCCCACGCAATTAGGTGATATATTACGAGCACCTAAACTTCGAATACTTCCGAAGAAGTTCTCGAGTGGGTCTTGATTGAAATTCCGAGCTAACATAGCGTCAAAGGAATATTTTATTAACAACTATTGCCATATTGATTTAAAGCCTTCAATTGTTCTTATTAAATTTAATTAATAGTTGGTACAGACTTTTCAACATACTCCCCATCACCTTTTTTACAAGAAATTTTACTGATTTTAGCATTTTCAATGCGTCGTTCGACAATTCGTGATGAGGAGAATTTCTTTTAACAGCAGATCTGTATATTTTACCATTAGGTACCACAAAACTAGAAGAATTGAAGCTATCAAATAATTTGTCAATCATCAGCACAAATGGTATTAAATCGCGGCATTCTGAAAGAATGTCTCGTCTTGCTGCAAAATTATCTGTAGCTACTGCCATACTATGGCTTAATACTTGAAAGCATTTTTCACTTATAATACCACAAGAGCTTCAAAATTATCGGGTATTTCCCGATAGGTTCGTTGCAAACAAATGAAGGAGTCAAGTTTTTCAGGTTAATTGATTTTTCCTGAAAAACTTGACGACTTTATTTGTTTGCAGGGAACCTTGAGGGAAATGCCAGATAATTTTGAAGCTCTTGTGGTATTCGGGGGATTATTTTTCCGTCCCAAATGTCGGCCAATAGAATTGCACCATGAGATGAAATGAACAGTTAACAAATAAGAATTTCATAATGAATAAAACAACATTTAATTAAGATTCAGGCTAGTGCAATTAAAAATACAATAGTTGTAAACATTGGTGTATGTTTTCTTCAAGTCAGAGTTATCGGTAATGGTCCCAGAAGAGGTAGATGGCATGAGGTTTATGCTGTTGATGGCATTTTCTGCAGTAGGCTCACTCCTTTTTTTTCGATGGTGGACAGAGAACAAACTCCAAATCGACTCATTTTCATGCAAAATCTCCAATTTTCACAATTGAATTCAACCTGTCAGTTTGACGTGTGGTTAATTTGACTGGATCATGTTTTGTTTTTTATATATAGCAACTACCAGAGAAAATAATCAAAAAATTATCAGTATAATACCATGTAGGTTGTACCACGTGACGTCGAATGGTGCAATTCTATTGGTCGATATTTGGGTCGGAAAAATAATCACTTTAATTTTTTTAATTTTGCCGGGATCAATATGTTCATAGGTAATTTTTGGCCAAAGAGTATAGTAATACAAAAACCAAATTAAAATTGCCAAAAACAAAATACGCAACTCACCATTAGTCCGGTCAATTTAGACATTCGAAGTTACATTAAGTCCCAACAAGCTGAATTTCTGTGAAATTGTTCAAAACATAATTATAAACAATGTCTAGAAGTTCACCATCATTCCCGTGTAAGGAAATTTTTTTATTCAAGGTCAAAGATAAAAAAAATGAGTTTTTCGCGATTTTCAGCAAAACGGTAAGTTTTATCATAAAAGTACCTCAGACAAAAATTGTAGATCATAAAATTATCTATAAAAAATGTATCAATATTTTTTTCTTACGAGCCACCGTTTCTGAGATATAACGATTCAAAAAGTTATAAAAGTTGTTATCGTCATAATTGCGTCAATAGCGATGTATCGCATGATACTTCGTCGGAGTCAAACGAATCCTCCATTGTTTGTGATTCAATATTAGAGCACGACCGGCCTTGACAATTTGTGCATGCCAAAGAACAAGACAGTCCGACTTTTTTGCAACCACATTTAGCACTGCATCCCTTTTTGCAGTTGCAAAAAATAGTGTTCAGCAGTTTTTCCGGCGCAGGTGGAAGTATAGTTTGAAAATTTTTAAACAGGTAGTTTTTTTAGGAGCTCCGTACATAGAAAGAAGAAAGCGGATGCCGTTGGTAATAACTTCTTGTTGAGTTGAATTACACTTTTTAAAAACTTCAGCACATTGAATTAAATCTTGTTTTTCAAACATTTTGAAACTGCTGTTTTACCCCTCCTGTAAAATGCAGATGTATCACAGCCAGTTATGAGTGACGCTCAAGACTAACGGTATTTCATTTATTATAGCAGGTATAAGACCCTAGCCACGCACACAATAGAACAAGAGACAGATGTCTCGAAGTTACACTGGCTTAAAGATTAAGGGACTGGGTTTCATTTTACCTGATATTCTTATAGTTAAAACTTATGTATATGTTATATTGTAAGTATAAGTTACAATGACCGATAGAAAAATATTTAAACATTTAATATATATACATATATATATTATATAAAATATAACGACTCTAGATGTATATACGTGGCGTACTCATGCATATTATGACGATAACAACTTTTATAACTTTTTGAATCGTTATATCTCAGAAACGGTGGCTCGTAAGAAAAAAAGTATTGATACATTTTTTATAGATAATTTTATGATCTACAATTTTTGTCTGAGGTACTTTTATGATAAAACTTACCGTTTTTCTGAAAATCGCGAAAAACTCATTTTTTGACCTTTGACCTTGAATAAAAAAAATTCCTTACACGGGAATGATGGGGAACTTCTAGACACTGTTTATAATTATGTTTTGAACAATTTCACAGAAATTCAGCTTGTTGGGACTTAATGTAACTTCACTCTCATTTTTTGGTCTAAATTGACCGGACTACATGTGATCTGTCTGCTTCAAATACCCGTTGAAAGTATTCCCATTTGATTATTTTTTAATTATCATTATGTATGTAATGCATTTCTTTGTTTAATAAATTATTTCTTTTACCTTTTAGTAGGTGGGGAATATCGAACAACGGGATTATACCTTTATTATTTATATTAATAATGTCGCATCGCCATTCTTTACTGATGGCAGATGGTTGCTATTATATTAAGTCCTGATGATTGAACATTAGTGATAACATCAACTAGGATTTCTTTCAATTTTGTGGTTTTTAAGCTTTGTGTGAAGTAATACGCCACTGGTTGTTTAAAGTTTTTACTAATGCCCATAACCGTAAAAACTAACACATGATTAGCAAAATTAATGTTTTTTTCGGAACCATAATTTTCGAAGCCTACAAGATCGTCTATGTAAGCATTGTACGGAATTTGAGGAGAAACATACATTTCATCACATAACAATGTACATAAACGATCTTGAGGCAACAGTGTTGACACCGTAGATTTCAGTTCCTCGAAGATTGGCTTATTAATTCCAGGTGCCATTTAATTTGAGCCAGTAATGACTTCAAATTTTTTTGAGATGGCAACGTAAAATGTTATTTGTAGCCTTTGGGACTCTTTTTAAATATTGAGAGTGCCAAAATCTATTGATCCAGTGTGTATCGTTGTCCTTTCTTTTTCTTTTTTCCCTTTACAAGAATGCAATCTTGTAAAGAGCTTGGAGGATTCAGACATCATCATCATCATTGCCTTGCCCTGCTCCCAATTTCATTTGGGGTCGGCGCAGTATGTTTTATCCTTCCAAACATCCCTATCAGCCGTCATGTCTTCATTCACCCCTTTTTCTTTCATATCTTCAGTCACGCACTCCATCCATCTTTTCTTTGGCCTTCCTCTGCTCGCCCATCCATCAACTTTCATATCCATCACCTTTCTTCCTTCTTGGAGGATTCAGACATGTGCTGTGTTAATTTCTCAAAGTCCCTTTGTTTGGCGAAGATGTTTTATTTTAAACTAACTCTTTATTTTATTGCGTAGTCTTCTTATTTCTTAGAATATTAAATGTATAATAGAATATCGTAATATTAATAATCGTTTATGTTGTTTTAATGTTTAGTTTTAATATTTAAAAAAAGATTGAATTTTATTTTAAATGTTTTTTCCTTAAAAGTGTAATAGTTCTGTTATTAGTTTCTTTAATAGTGAGCAAGTTATAATAATAATGCTCAAGTTCCTATTGTTTTATTGTTTAGTTTTAAGATTTTAAACAAGTTTGAATATTATTTTAAATGTTTTCCTCAAAAGTGTAAGAGTACCGATTAGTTTGTTTAATAATTTGCTATTATTCGTACAACAATCCAATTACAAAATTAAATTATGGTGGTCCCCAAGATACAGGCTTAGCCTAGTTTGGGACCCTCTGGAAAACGTTTGAAAACAGCAATTATTTATGCGCAAACTATAAATGTATAAAAGTAAAGATGTAAGAAAATGTGATATGTGTATTTTGTGATAAATAAAGATTATTATTATCCATTTGGTTTTGGTTTACATAGCTATACAATACAGAGGTGCCTAAACTATACGTAGAAAACATAATATAGATAGTAGTATATAGCTACGCAAATATTTGTAGGTTTAGTTCTACACTTGATGCCTAGACGGCAGCACTTACCATACATTCAATTTTTGACATGAGTTTCCACTCTTTCTTACTTATATTACTATACTCTTTGTTTCTGCAGTACTCCTTGAAGCAAAGATATATAATAGTGATCAGCCAAATGCAACTTAAATAGTTTTATGATTTACAATGAGATAACTATCCTTTTATTAATTTTTAGTTTATGAGACACATTAATCTTAAGTAATTAGGTAGGTATATAACGGAAAACTTTAGACTGTGGTAAGGTTGAAAATAATTAAACGATTAGGTTAATGGGTTTCATCTTTCTAATCTTCCTAAAAAGTATATCGATCTTGACTTTTGGTTTATTAAAAGTTACCCAAATATGCTGCCTACTCATTATTTTACGAAACTCCTGTTGTAACTTGGTGCCTACCGTTGTCCGATATGGAAGTCTATGAAACAAATTGATGTCATTGGGTACAACTATAAAAGGATAATGGTTTCATAATTAATCTTATAAGAATTATGTTAGGATTTTTAATACTCCATCCTAAACATTGCTAATACGATAATAAAACTGTCTGTCCTATTATTATACTCCAATGCCGTGTAAGTTATTGAGCGTATGCTCTCTACGAGATAAGCTCTAGGTACCTACTTAATGTAGAGTCAGTAGGTAAATTTAATATTGTAGCCACTGTTATATTAAAATATGACGTAAAATGTAAATGTGAAATGTAAATATTTCAAATTGTTTTTTGTTAAATAAATAAATAAAATAAAACAGTTTTGAATTGATAAATATACAAAGCGATAATTCACGAAGAAAAATCCTCATCGCGCTAAATGATTCGGAATTTTGAAAGGCAAACTGGTCTTTAGGGCTTCTATGGAAGTACCGACGCCGCCAAACATTGGTCTCGGTGCGAGAATCGAACCTGCAGTCTTTCGTTTCGCAAGATGATATCTAGCCAACTGCGTCTAAGGGCTGTCTATGTAATGTATGCATCATTAATATAAGCTAATGTCGAATGTATGTAAGTATAATATACCTATATTATGTTTATTAGGTTCCATACTATGATAGAATAGCTTATTATATAGGTAAGTTTAACGACCAAAAAAGTTGAGAAATACCACAAATCTGCTTATATTCATGAGTTGTCGTATAAGGATAGCCTATTGCCAAAACATAAACTGATTTCACTTTCGCGTGGGTGACACCGAGTAGTATAGCAATGATGGTTTTGTGACCCAGTCAGATATTTTTGAGACTTCTTGTTGAAAAGCAAAAAAAATTGGAACGTTGCAATAAAATATAGTATGTAACATTTGGTTGATATTGCTAAATAAAAACATAGAGTAAATAATCGTCTTATGTTGTACAAAGAGAAGAATGTATCCAACCAACATAATTCTGGTAAGTCTCCGTTAATTTTGATGTTCATTGTTGCCGTCGTTTCATTGCCTATAATGTTTAAACCTTTCTTTACTACTCATAAGTGTCTGTTTGTGTTAATTTTCGGTCAAGCTAATATTTTGTATTAATACTACAGCTAATTATTCAACCAAGTACTTATATATTAAAAAATATTACTAACATAATAATATAGCCGAACCATGGTTTTAGTTCGTCAAGTGTTTTGCGCCATATTGCTGGTGCTGTCCCCAGAGCCCAAAACATTAGATCTAATTTGTAATGAAAACATGATGCTACATGCGTATTATTTTCTGTTATTATTGTACGAAACCGGATACTGACTTAAGTAGACGCGGGGACGTGACATAATATTTGTCATGCGATGTAGCACGAATATTTTACCACAACGAAATTGGAACCTCGCTCTCCGGCAATCCTACGATTGCTTGGTCATAACCATAGGTCATATAGCCCAAAACGATAGGCGATCCACCTAAAAAATCCTTACATACTTATTTACACTTTTGAGCTTGTATTCACGAAGGGGCATGTAGATAATAATTAATTACTACACTCACATTTTGCCAGAGATGATTTACCCAAGTTCCATACGTATTGATTTCTGCCGAGCCTATTATATGTATATATATGTATATGTATATATTATCTAATAGAGACACCTTTTCACACATTGTCCAAACCGGAATTTAACGAGGAATCTCTCGATTTGTCAAATTCAATCTCAGTTCTGTGAAATTGTGGACTAAACCCACCAAAATGGATTTATGTGAAAAAAATCAATATTTTTTGTCGAATTACGTTTACAAGCCGGCCTAGTTGGATGGTTTGGCCAAGATAGGTGTATTCTTGGACAACTAGGCCGGCACAACTTCGAGAATGAGGCAGACAGAAGAATACGGTTGGGCTGGGCGGCATTCGGGAAGCTAAGTCATATTCTCAAGTCGTCGATCCCCAAGTGCCTCAAGACGAAAGTCTTTAATCAGTGCGTCCTACCCGTAATGACATACGGAGCCGAAACGTGGACACTCACTAAAGGTCTGGTCCACAAATTTAAAGTCACTCAGCGTGCTATGGAGCGGGCAATGCTTGGAGTTTCTCTGGTGGATAGAATTCGTAATGAAGTCATCCGCCAGAGAACCAGAGTCACTGACATTGCCCGCAGGATTAGCACGCTAAAGTGGAAGTGGGCCGGCCATGTCTGCCGACGGACGGACGGCCGTTGGAGCAGACAAGTGTTGGAGTGGAGACCGCGCTTAGGTAGACGTAGTGTAGGACGTCCTGCAGCACGATGGTCCGACGACTTGAGAAAGGTGGCGGGTAGCGGATGGATAAGGGCTGCTCAAGACCGGGATGGTTGGCACCTACTTGGGGAGGCTTTCGTTCAGCAGTGGACGGCGATAGGCTGAGAATGAATGTTTACAAGTAGTAAATTCTTTGTATTTTAATAGCATTGAAAAGTTGAAATAACATACATACATAAACTCACGCCTGTATTCCCCGAAGGGGTAGGCAGAGGTGCATTTCTGCACCCACATTTCGCCAGGTATGTATCAGTCCCACGTAATAGGGGGCGAGCCTATTGCCGTTTTTCGGGCACAATTCCAGACTCCGTGCTGCTACTGAGAATTTCCTAATGGAAAAACCCAATAACACTTTGCCCGACCCGGGAATCGAACCCCGGACCTCTAGATCGCACGGCACATACTTGTGCCGCGAGACCACGAGGCAGTCGCAAAAATATAGTTATCAATATTTCTAAATTAACTTTCAGATTTATTTATTTTTAATATCATTAGAAGCAATTACCGTTAGTCCATTATGTCCGACGAATAAAATAGCACCGCGTCGGAAAAATGATATTTGGGACTACAATAAAGGTCGGACGTTTGGTGCTTTTTATGATTTACTCACGCCCGGAAATTATCAAAGTAATTCCCAATTAAACGACTTGCAAGAAAAACCCCAAGAAGACGAGCCTGAGGACGATTGCGGCGAGATTGAAGATTACGATGAAAATGATCTCAGTTCGTGTAAGTTGGCTAAAAGTATATCTTAATATGTTTATTTTGTATACTGTTTTTGAAATTTCATATTGATTAGTGTGAACTGAATAATATATGTACTTAAGGGCCGATAAGTGGTACCATGACCATCGTGGAAAACTATAAACTAGTCATTCGACTATAAGCTTCTTGGTCTCGAGAAACGTAGTCTACCAATTTAGAATTGCATCATTTAAATTATTACATTGTTATTATTAACTATGAGACGTTCCATAATAATATGTGATCAAATCTTCTAAAATAGTCATTTTGTATGAGCCAAATAAAATATTAATCAGGGTCAATATAGTTAATTTCTTCGATAGCTTTGTTCTTTTCATTTGAAGTACTTAGTTATTATGTCTGTATCATTATTAGTACTTTTTTTAATCCTATTATTATTTAACTGTTTTAGTGACGTCCCAATCCCACAGAAGATACGGAAGTAATAGCAATAGAGGATACTTTGGTGGTATTTTCAACACACCACCATACTACTATGAGCCTGTGAATAGGCCTCTGCCACCTTACCGACCACAAAGACCTTATCCGCCATCGCGGCCACCTTATTGGAGTGGAGGTCAATTTGGTGACAATAATTATCGGCCCCCAACACTGCAACATCCATCAGGTTAAAGCCATAAAAATATCTTTAACGCGATACTAATATAACAAATTGGGCTGAGTTTAAATTTTGAATAATATTTAAAGTCGTTATAACAATTTGTGTAGAGATTACAAGAAAGAAGCCCCGTTATTGTGTCTTAAAAGTGACATGATTTTATTTTATACTTATTATTATTTCATCCTTTTTTCAATTTTAATATAGATTACGTGAAGCCGGTTCATGAAAGCAATCAACAAGAGTCAGCGGTGTACAGCCCTGACGTCATCGGTGGGGTCCTTGGACATGTGGTTGGGGTTTCACCTGTAAGGCCCACTAGAAATCCTGAGAATCAAGATTCGCGACATAGAATTCCAAACTCTTATTCCAGTTATACGAAATCTCCTTCAACAACAGTAAAAATAAATGAAGCTCCGAGTCGTGAACGCCCAAGACCCAGGAGCATAAACAAAAACACCATATTTGGCTCGTTCATTGATTTGTTATTTAAATAAATAATGTTTTTATCTATTACATTTTATTCCTTTTCTAAAACCTAGTCACAACTAAAAAGTCTAATGTCGAAAGTCTTCCCACGAATTTGACCTTCCATTGTATCTGTTTCGTAACAATAGAGGAAATATACATGGGGTGATTGAATATCAAGTCGTAACCTTTAAGTCTAAAACATTTTGTCATAACAGTTTACGTAAACACTAAGGTCAGTCCTCTTGTGATACTCGATTTAGTGAGTTAGCTTAGTGTTCGTAAACAGCCCACGTCCTATTATTTTCCTAATGGGAAGCGCGTGATAATATCTGAGCATAGGGTCACATCCTACCCATGTTTTGTTGATTTAAGTCATTAATTCATCAGAGGTAAATAGGTGTTATGATATCATCATGCGGTGTACGTTTAATTACTGTTAATCGCTAAATAGAGGTGGCAAAGCGCACATGTGAATTTTGGATGTGGTGAAAAGTGAAATTAAAATGAATTTAATATTGATGTTAATGACAATTACGTACTGTGTTGTTGGACAATTGATGTCTGAAGGTAGTTTTTTTTAACGTATATGCACATTTAAGTGCTATATTATTTGCACCGTGACTGAATTATAACGTAAAATTAATTTAAATTTTAGCTCCTAACCTTTATTTAAAGGCTCTACAAAAGAATCCATTAGCGCGACAATTTTCACATGGGTATATAGAAGCGCGTTCAGGAGCACATTTCTTTTATTGGCTTTACTACGCTGACGGTAAAAAAGCAGGCTCGAATCAAAAACCTTTAATAATATGGATTCAGGGTGGGCCAGGATTTGCTGCGAGCGGTGTAGGGAATTTCGGAGAATTCGGACCCTTACATATGGACTTGAAGCCACGAAATCATACTTGGGTAAGAAGTAACTTAAATTAAAGTTTTATATTAAGTAAAATGTTTTATCAACTTATAATATTTTAGGTAAAAGGCAGGAATTTGCTGCTTATCGATCATCCCGCTGGTGTGGGCTTCAGTTATGTTACTAATAGCACTTTACTCGTTGACTCCGATAGAGATATGGGTAGGTAAATAAAGTTGGTATACCCATCCGTACAAACATTAACCTTGTAATCATTTGTTAATTATTTTCAGCCTTAGATTTGTGTCGTGTTATCAAAAGGTTTTTTAGGAGACATAAAGAGTTCCGTAATACTCCGACTTACATATTTGGTCAGAGCTATGGAGGGAAAATAACGCCGATATTGGGACTATACTTACACACAGTAGGTTCATTGTTCGTATTGTAAATTAAAATAATTAACACTTAGTTTTAAATTTATTTTCCTGTGTTTATAATTATTACTCTTCAAATATTTTATTTTAAAAATATTTAATGTTACAAATATTATTAAAAACGATAACATATTCACCATATTTTTAATTTATCGATTGTTTTCTTTATAAGGCAATAAAAAAGAAAGGTCTAAAGATTAACTTCAAGGGCATCGGTATTGGTGGTGGTTGGGTGAATCCTAAAGAAAGCACTTTAAGTCAACCCGACTTTCTATACCATGCGGTAAGTTGTGTCATATTAATTGTTTTTATATGTGTCAACTGGGTTGTACCTACAGATTATTATTATAATTGGTAAGGAAAACTATTTTTATTCGTCATTTGAGACAATTTTGTTACCGTTTTGCTCCGCGTAAGGTAGTATAAGTGTTTTATTTGCTAAAAATGATTAATATTGTTTAAATATATCGTAATATTCATAAGAATTTCTTTGATGTTGTGGACGCAATGTTTGATTAATCATCAGCCCACATGTACCTACGTCGAGTTGATGCCACATGCCTCCTCTACATTTGACAAGAGTTAGGCCATAGTCCATCACATAGCATAGTGCGGACAGAAAATTCTGTTATTTAACTACATTCCTTTGCACAATTTCTTCGCCGTTTTAAGTACGTGACAATTCCTTAAGAACGCAACAAAAAATCTTTCTCTTGGATTCGCAACCGCTTACATAGTCTTTATAGATCGCGTGTCTAATCCCCGACGCATATTTATAACACGTGCCCTTCATGCGCGCTAATAATGCAAACATGAGTATACAGTGCAGAGATAAAAGAGATTTGGAAGATTACCGAGAGACAAATAACTAATGATAGTTTAGTTTAGGTCATTAGTCTGCATTTGTGCCTAGATTTTACATAAGGACGGCTAATATTATTATATATCGGCGTGTTGTCTGGTTTCGCTTAAAATTTTATATCTTGTTTATTTCAGGGCGCTATTGACCGGGCGTTGTATTTGTCTTCTACAAAAATAGCACAAGAGTTGGCAGATACCGTAGATAAGAAAAGTTATCTTTCCGCAGAAGTCCTTGATTCTCTGTTATATATGACACTTAATGAGGACACAGATATAAATTTCAACAACCTAAAAGCTCCGAGCCCATATCCTGCTTTAACAAAATTGAATTTAGTTATGAATTCATATGTGAAACCTGCTTTAAGTAAAGTAAATCAAACTATCCAATGGAAATATTTATCGACAGATGCGTATTATAAATTGAAAGCAAATTTTTTGGTACCGACAACGTTGTTTTGTAAGTATTTATACAACTTCAATCAACACACAATTTATGTAATAGAATATGCATGAAAATACGCAGTAATGACTCAATGTTATATTTTAGTTATGAATGATTAAAATAAACATTGAGGATTTTTCGTAACCGTAGGTAGGTATATACATACATACCTACCTACGGTTACGAAAAGTCCTCAATGTTTATTATTATATATTAGATTTGTTTTATATTAGATATACATCTAAAAAATTAATAATAAACATAATTTTTAAAAACAAGGGGGACGTGCAAGATTGTAACAATTATCGGGGAATAAAGTTAATGTCACACACTATGAAAGCATGGGAGAGAATAATTGAGCGACGGCTGCGAGAGGAGTGTGAGGTCTCACGGAACCAGTTCGGTTTTATGCCTGGCCGTAGGACAATGGATGCCATTTTTGCAATTCGCCAGTTGTGCGAGAAATACAGAAGAGCACACAAGAACTTGCATATGGCATTCATTGACCTCGAAAAGGCTTATGATCGGGTTCCACGTGAAGTTGTATGGTGGGCCCTTAAGAAGAAATGTGTGCCAGAGAAGTACCTGCAGTTGATTCGTGCCATGTATTGCAAATGCAGTACTCAAGTCCGGACAGCAGCTGGTCTTACAGCCAGTTTCGATGTCGCTGTTGGTGTGCACCAAGGGTCGGCTCTTAGCCCTTACCTCTTCCTGTTGATTATGGATGCTGTTACGGCAGGTATACAGGAAGAGGCACCTTGGTGCATGCTCTTTGCTGACGACATTGTGCTGGTGTCAGAAAGTGGCCACGAGGTGCAGAACAGACTGGAGGTGTGGCGGCATAGACTTGGTAATGTTGGCCTTAAAGTCAGCAAAACAAAAACACAATATATGTTTTGCGACTATGGCGGTCTATCAAGTTCTGTGTCCGTCACACTCGATGGAATTTCGATACCAGTTTGTTCCGAATTTCGCTACCTTGGGTCACTTTTGCAAAGCGACGGAGACATAGACCGGGACGTAAGGCAGAGAATCAACTCAGGATGGATGAAATGGCGACAGGTCTCATCCACAATATGTGACCCCAGAATGCCCCTCAAATTGAAGGGCAGAATATACAAGTCCATAATAAGACCTGTCGTACTGTATGGATCGGAGTGTTGGGCTACGAAGAAGACGGACGAAAGACGACTGCATGCAGCGGAAATGCGAATGTTGCGATGGATGTGTGGTGTAACACGGTTTGACAGAGTGAGGAATGAATATGTTAGAGGAAGCCTGAAAGTAGCTCCTCTGATAGAAAAGCTGAAAGGAAACCGTCTGTCGTGGTATGGGCATGTTATGAGGAGGGATGAATCATATGTAGGAAAAAAGGTGATGGATATGAAAGTTGATGGATGGGCGAGCAGAGGAAGGCCAAAGAAAAGATGGATGGAGTGCGTGACTGAAGATATGAAAGAAAAAGGGGTGAATGAAGACATGACGGCTGATAGGGATGTTTGGAAGGATAAAACATACTGCGCCGACCCCAAATGAAATTGGGAGCAGGGCAAGGCAATGATGATCTAATATAAAACAAACATTGGGTCGTGGATGTCAAAAACTACAGTACCTAGTATTTTCGGCCAATTAATCTAAAAACAAATAATCACTAAAAGAGAGTCGGATAATTTCACAGCTTTGGCATACATACATATGTAGAGCGGACATCCGACCTCTATGAAACCAGGAGGAAAACAAATGATTGCTTCGATATTAAGCAAATTGCGTAGGTATACCATTGTGAGATACGATATTGATGACGTCCATACATACTCGTACATACGCACTTACGTCTGTGGGTATTCCTCGAAGGAGAAGACAGCAGTACATTTCTTTATCCACATTTCGCCAGTCGGTTTCTGTCCCACGTAATAAGGGGCGAGTCTACTGCCGTTTTTCGGGCACTTACTTACAGACTCCGTGCTGCTTCCTAGAAATTTCGAATAGAAAAATCCCTATGACATTCATTCCGACATGGACCTTTAGATCAGTGGTCGGCAACCTTTTGGCAGGCAAGGGCCGCAATGTGGCAAAATAAACTAAAGGCAAGCCCGCACATGTGATATTTACCCTAGATTCTACGTAATACCTAATATATAATTGGTCATATCCCATAGAAAAAATGAAAATGCTAACTAATGCTTAGATTCACGGGCCACAAGCGTGGCCCGCGGGCCGCGCGTTGCCAACCACTGCTCTAGATCAGACGACACATACCTATAAATTATACATTTGCTGCGAAACCACGAGGCAGATATATTATTTAGTTAGAGATATCTTTATCATATTCGGTACATATTCCCCGATTATGTTAAACCATAAGTTTATGCAATAATTTGAATGATGTATGATTAACAGTGTCTTTGGTTTTTATTTACAGTAGAAAGATTATTGAACCAAACAAGTTTGAAAATTGTTGTCTACAATGGAAATTTGGATGTGATTACTCCTATAGCAGGTAATTCTCTACTTCACGTCTACTTAGTATGGTCATGAGATGAGCTAGTTACCTACCCAGCCCATTTTAAATAGACTTAGATATGTATCGGTAGACGTACTACGGTAAAATTTATATGGCCACAAATTGCTGGGTCAACAGGCGTGAACCTCCCGCACATTTCGTTATGTGCTTCGTATTAATATAATAAATGATTATTTTCACAGGTGCATCAAACTGGGTGCATAAGCTAAAGTGGCCCGGTACGGACGAATTTAATAAGGCAAAGAGGGTACCCATTCCGGGGAAAAGAAATGGCTATTACAAAACAGTGAAGCAGCTTAGTTTTTGGTCAGTGTTCGAAGCTGGACATTGGGTACCTGAAGACAACCCAGAAGCGATGGACTATATACTGAAGTATATAACCCAAACGGACGTGATAAATAATTAAAAAAATAAATGTATTAATTACCTATAATTTACCTATAATTTAGATTGATTAAATTTATTTATTCCTGTAACAACATATTTCAGTAAGTACATGATTTTAGGGCAAAGAAAACCTTTTATTTATTTTTCTTTTAAATTTAGAACGTAAAATATGTACAACTACCTGCACATGTTGTAATATCAACATAAGATGTGAACGTAAATAGTATAATTTCATGCTCGGTAATAAAGATAATTAAAACATTTCAATAAAATGTTTCCTTTATTTTCAATCTTTTGATTATTATATAACGCATTCATTACTATTACAAACAGCATAATACATCTATTTATTTACATATAAATCGTAAAAATGAATACATATTGACAACATCATATATACACAGTATTTTGCTCAAGCATCACACGTACGACATTAATATTAATTAACGTGCTAGTGTTTAGCTGTACACTGAGTGTTCACATGTTGCAGGAAGACTGTAGAAACTGACAAAGTATAAAACGCTTAGACAGTTTACAGAGTTAGTTTCAATTAGAACAAATGAATTACATTTTTATTTTCGCTTTACGTATATATTGAAAATATTTTACTATTTTTTCACAAATAATAAGTAAAGATAACATGATTCATCAATAGCTATTATTTAACTGTCTGCTTAGTTACTCCACTGTCCGTAGGTATATATAGATCGCGATAGCTTATATAACTTCCATTCATATAACTTTTTTGTATTAACAGAATAATGTAAGAGTTTCGTTGATAGAGAAAACAATAATCATTCGTCAGCTAAAAACCAGGGAAAATGATGCAGATATAAACCATTTTTTATTGGCGTATCGTAAAATTCATTGTCCATTAAATATTGTTTGAAAAAAATTAATCCCAAAGCATTATAAATAGCCTTTTAGCTTTTTTATATAATTATATTATAATAGCATTGAAGTTAAATTTCTACATAAGTATCGAAATGAATAATTTTAAGCAAAAATGTCAAACGATATAATATTTTTTCTACAGCTTCTCAAAGATCAATGTCTAATAACATTAAAGTGTGGTGCAATGCCAATACAATGTGAACTGACGAGAATAGTTTCCCATAATGTACCTATATCATGAAACTAATATAGATACACGTATTTATTCTTTGATAACAGACTTGCGTCTTTATATTAAAATTAACAAAAACTGACAAATTTTAAGTGAATTGCTTCTGTCAAATTAATGTTAAAAAAACATTGCAGATATTTCTTTGATTTATTTTTCAGTAACTTAGCATATGTTTAAAATGCACGTGAAGATAAAATAAATTTGTATTGCATTAAAATTAGGTAACTTCTTTAAGCCAAGTAACGGACTTACAATTAAAACAATGGAATATTACATTGGTCCATACATAAACGAACACAACACTTACATGTAGATGTTTGTTATAACAATCAAAGCTTAAATATTCCTTCCCACAAACCATTGAACTTTAAAAACATTAATAGGCCTTTATAATTATACTTTAGGACCTATTATTTATTTGTACGTATAGTTTGTATGGTTGTTCTAATTTTGTAAATATTTACTAATGGATAAATGAAGTACGAATATCCAAATCGTTATGTAAATTATAATTTAAAAAATCTTATAGTCGTATATGTTTAAAATATTACAAACTGCTTCTTTTTGTATAACATAGCGATGCAGGCTGTATCACAGTGCAATAAAATTAATAAACACCTCAATAATTGGCACGTCGTAAAATTTGACGCTTGTCTATGGTAATAATTTTGAAAAAGCCACTCTATCATTTATGATTATCTCAAATTATATTCATATTATAAACTTTTTAGTTATTTATTCCATATTCCATGTCTGTAAGCTTTAAAGAAACCAGTGCCTTTTAATAAAATTCAACATTAGTGTAAAAATTAATTGAGCTAATTAAAACACTTTTAATATTGTTCAAAGGCACTAAATTAATGTTTTTTCTGTTGTCTTTAGTCGATTTGAACTCAGTATAATTCGTTATTGATATTGGACTAACTACTACGCATGTCTCATGGTGTCTCCGTAACAGGCGTCGCAAACTCGAACAGGTTTTGTGTTGCCCACTAAAGCTACTGTTTTGTCACTGCAAGCTGCGCAGAATATGTGGCCACATTTTCTACAGTGATGCTGAAAAAATATAAAATAATTCAATTACAAATAAAAAAAATATATTATTATCAAGTTGAAAACGAGGAAACGAATTAATACTAGCACAACTTTATACGTTCTCTTTTTCATGAAAGTACCTAATAAGAAATCCATAATTCTATGTTATATGAATGTCTATTATAAAAGACTTGCTATTTCTTTTTTTAAATTGTTATCCAACACCAACTACGGTTAAAGGCCAATAGGCAATATTGGCCATATCAAGTCATTTTGATGTTTTTTTATTATTAATTTACAGTCTGTTTAAAGGTTTCACCAATGGGATTAGACAGGACTATCTTTAATTATTAATGAATGCTTTAATGTGGTTTAAGATGTATGAGAGATATACCTTCCGCCTCGTGATATTGAATTCTTTAGAGCAAGCCGTGCATGCTGTGGCATCCTTATCACTAGTCCACGTTGGCGTTTCTTCGCTTGTGGCTGACTTCGCTTCTTTCTCCAACAACTCAGCTAATTGCAATTTGTTCTCACTCAAAGTAGCCCCGACTTCTTCTAACGTTTTCTGCGCCTCACTGTATTGAATCTTTAGTGCATGCTGTTCCTCTTGTAAGGCGAGATATTTCTGAGCACGACATAAAAAGGAAATGTGTTGATGTAAATAAAAATATTTGAAGTAAAAAAAAAGATTTTTGAAAATCTGCTTGTTGGTTAAATATTTTAACCTAGTTTTACCATTTCTATGGTAATGGTGATGTCACTTTTATTATATGTAAATATGTGAGCCAATTGCTCGGTATTACCTTTTTCGTCATATTTATTAAAACTAATGATATTGTATTTATAAATACTCACCTGTCCGATTAGTTTCATGGACTCCACCTCTTGTGTCAGCATAGATATTTTGTCGCGATCACGCATCATTGATTCCTGAAAATTATTTTAGAAACAAAGTAAAATAAATAAATTCATACAAAACACAAATCCGTCATTATCGTAATCATCAGCACGTACATATACGTCGAACTGGTAGGTATGTCCTGAGAGGCTGAGAGGAACCCTGATCCTATTGCATGATAAATGTTTTAGTGTCGTAGGAAGCACAATAATTCATTCAGCAATGTGTATAATATGTTGTTCACTATACAGACGAGAATAGTCTCATCGACTCATTATCATCTAATCATCGGTGTGAATATACCCGTGGCTTTCGTTAACTTTTTGCTTATTCCTTATATGTATACTACTAGGTTGGCCATAGTCAACGCGGCATTTAAAGCTTCAAATTAGATTATAATAAATATATTTAGGTATATTTTCAGCTTAACATTGTGATAAAATACACACGTTTTGTTAAAAGCTACCAAATGTTTTAGGATTGGTTCAGTTTCAATTATGAAATGAAATAATATTTATTGAATCCATAAAATGTCAAATACAACACTTAGATTCAGTCATTTCAAAAATTAAGTTTATTACCCTTTTTGGAAAACAGTCATCACTAGAGAAGAACTGGCAAGAAAGTCCAGTGTTGCTCTTTTCCAATCAAGAGATAGTCTAAAAAACTGAATTTCCCGAATTAGAGCAGCTCATTAATACAGTCTCAGACTGTTGTTTTGAATAATTATGAGAATAACATAGAGTCATCTAGAATGGAGAAATTGACATTTAATCAGATTAAAAGTTCATAAATACAAATAAGCACATCAGGCAGACCAGTCCACACAAACAGCACCCGTTCACGAGTATGACGCATGTGCCAGCCATCGGTCTCCTCAACGGTTTTATAGGGAAGTGACCGACCCGGCACATGACGCCGCCGTAAGCACAGAAATTTCAGCGAGCATGACATACCTAATTGCTTACAAAGTACTAAAATAATAAGTAAGTATGTATATACAGCTATGTCCATTGAAGAGGACCCAGTCAGACTTGGGGTTACAATAATAATTAATTAAACCCAAGCTTCGTTATCCTCCATATATTCTGAAATTGTATAATAGGCTTTGTTACATAACTGTCTCTTAGTAATTTCTTTGAATTTATTGTAGTTTAAGGCCTTAATATGATTAGGGACTTTATTGTAAAAGTGTATACAGGTAACCCTTAAAAGATTTGCTGATCTTGTGGAGTCTGGTCTATAAGTAACTAACTTATGTCGTTAGATAAATTTTCTAAAATTAACCATGGACTCTTTATTCCAGTTACTTGATATTCCATATTTTAAGGTTCATTTACGTATCCCACATATGAGCTTCTCTGCAAACATATTTATTTACAGTAATCATGACAACTTTATATTTGTGCGGCTGAACCTTCAAAACTCTTTCATCATTACACATCTCCATGTAAATTTGTTTTGATATTCTGGGTGCAGAAATTAAAAGAGTAATCGAAACAAAGAAGCATTTATAGCACAATAACAAATAATAATATAAAAAAAAAGGTGAAAGAGGTGAATTTCTGCACCCACATTTCGCCAGGTGTGTATCAGTCCTACGTAATAGGGGACGAACCTATTGCCGTTTTTCGGGCACAATTCCAGACTCCGTGCTGCTACTGAGAATTTCATAATGGAAAAACCCAACAACACTGCCTGACCCGGGAATCGAACCCAGGACCTCTAGATCGCACGGAACATACTTGTGCCGCGAGACCACGTATATATGTATGTATTTCACTCTATGTTTTCTTTCATATTAGCATGACACCTACTTATATGTTTGCATTACACTTGCCTACGTCATCTCACAATAAAAAATGGCGGACTTATGACAAGAATACAGGCTAGTTACTCACTTGCAAAGATATTCTCCATTCTCGTTCTATTCTGAGGTCTCCTTCTGCGGCGACGGCTCTAGTCTCAGCAGCGGCTGCCTTCTGTCCTAGTGTACGAGCGTTTTCCTCCAAACCTTTTCTAGCTAACTTATCTTCCTGTAATCTGTTCGACATACGTCATTGTGTGGGATTCTAGTTTTATCTCATATTTACTTGTCTATGATTTTTTTGCACATTACTTGTGTTTGAAATGAGTCAATATTATGACGCAATGTTTATAGAGAATTGACATCGGAGTATTAAAACTCAATCAATTTATTTGTTGTTAGATGATTCTATGAATTATTAAAATTAGTTAAGGCAACACAATAAGGAACTGTTTATTCACATTAAAGCATGCAAACATAACATTGGAATGATAATGGCAAACCTACACAACAAATGTTAAAGTAAAACAAACGATAATCCTGCGGTTTCATGTTCAATAAAATACGGTATGCGACTGAATATGCTTTATTGTAAATAAGGCTTTTACATCGATTTATATTCCTGATTACAAAACTATATAATAGGAAACTTTATAATTATTGTTTCTAAGCACATTTGATGCTACACAAAAACCAGCACAATACACAAATTTTATTAAAATATATAAAAATGAGATCAAATTTGTCCAGATCAATACATATATCTCTGTCGTTACATTAATATTTTAAATTAACTACGAAATTACAAAATCACTTCTATAAATAGTTTCACGAGTCAAACACACTGTAATAAATAATTAAAAAAACAATACAAATCATTCATTTCGGTACAACTTACTCCGAGTAACAACTACGATGTCTAATGTCTATATAAAATAGATTTTATCAATCATTCATCAACAATACTTATTTCATTTAGAAACAGAAAAACCGGATGATTTTTAACACATACATTACTCCTATTAACCACAGCAACGTTAAAGCTAAAGCGACAGTAGCATTGCCATTCCGATATCATCACTAACGTCATTTACGAAAATATCAAAATATGATTTTTTTATTGCATTCACTAAATTCATTGTGAGGGTTTGCCAATATCGAGCGAATGGAAAGAGTTGCCGCCATTGGATAGCAAGCTGTGCACTTATTATCGCGTGTGCGGTACACTGACATGAAGCTCAGTGGTTGCGCTAGGGTTACAGTTCGCAGCCACTCTTTCGATCCCGGAGCGGGAAGGTCCCGCCCCTGCCTTCATACAATACAAACGAACAAAACCTACTTCTCATCAAGTTGATGTATGGTGGTGCCCATTGACTCAGTCTTTGCTTCCAATTTTGTTATTAGCTCTGTTTTATGTTTCAAGGAACTTTCACATTCCTAAAACAAGTTCAATACAATTTAGCTGTTTATAATTAAAACTCATTTGGAACATATGTGATAATATGCTAAGCGTATATATATACGGATTTAATGTTTGTTATTAAGCTCCTCTACCATTATGATCGCTCAATTTATGTGATATATTCGCCCTATTAGCATCATTAGTTCTCTAATAATACATAATAATGATATAATTCTATAACATATTAATAATACTAAAATTTATTCACTAACAGGAAATACCGTCCGAATTATTTACAAATATGATATAGAACCTTCGTAACAAAGTTTTGTGTCGCACGGTGATGTTTAAGTGAATAATATCGACGAGAATTTAAATTTTCTAAAAATGTAATATTAGTAATTTATGTATATCATAATAAAGGTTAAATTTTTTTTTGATACTATTCACTATGAAGGGAAGATAAGATTTACTATTAAATTTAAATGCAACTTTGTAACGATAGTTTTTAACACGCATCAATTACTTTCCATTCTGACTGAAACTCTTGTCATTACTGTGACTCTTTTTGAACGGCGGTATTTCCTGGAGGTTAATTTTTTTATTGGGTGGGCCCTCATCTCTAGACTTTGTACCCTTGTAGGAAGTGCTACTTTGTGCTTTCAGCTTTTCTAATTTCTCTCCTAAGTTATTTTCGTTAGTGGTGGGAGACCTGAGGGCTTTGACTAAATCATGATCAGGTCCCAAGAAGTGGTTATATTTCTCAAGGTTGTGAAGTATTTTGCCAATTTGTTCGGCCTTTCCCTGGAGCCTCGACACCATTTCGCCTTTCTGCGTCAGTTCCATCTCGCATTCCTTCCGTACGACAAACGCGGCATAGACGAATACATCATGTATTAGTATCGGAAAACATATTGTTTGATCCATTTGGAATAAATAAATATTGCGATACATACACAATACATAGCTTGGTAAATAACTCGTATATTTAGCAAAGCGTTTACATATATAGAATAAGGGACATAAATATGCCTTCACACAAAAAGCCACAAAACAAAAAATATAAAAGTGTTTGTAAGGACGCCAATCATACATTGTTAGAGGTTAAGAAACGCATGGGCGGGAATTAAGATGCATTGGCCTCATCACCCACGCTTCTAGGTATATAAATATTTTTCTTCGCGACAAACGACCGGAAAGTGTCTAACGATAGATCAAAGAAAATACCTTCATTTTGTTTTGACACGGTTTAATGGATTATAAAATATTTTGTTGAAAAAAAAACAATATAAATTTTTGTGCAAAAATTTACAATTATATAACATTTTACAAACATCCTCTTTGATGATTTTAGAGGATAAAAATCAATTCGTCGATACTTAACCAGGCCGATATCCTTAACAACCAAAAAGGGATGTATAATTATTTCGACATTAATAAATGAAAATAAAACATACATGCAAGAAGCGAAATCTCGATTAGTAATGGCGTTAAAGATTATATTTGAATACGCCAGTGCAAAACATTGTACAGTCGAGTCCGATCACCAACAGACCGTGAAGAGTATTAAGAAACGTTAGCAACTTGACGCAAGCGAAAGTGAACGGTCAACGAGTGGACGTTTAAGGGTACAAAATCCAACAACAACAACAACAAAAAGTAACCATGCTCAATTATCATTATGGTGGCTCACCTGTAGCTTTTTATACATTTCTAGGTTTATTAGCTTAATGTCGTCCAGTTGCCTCCTCAGCGATATTATCGTGTCTTGCTTGTCGTGAATGTCTTTCTCCAGCAATTTCATCGCCACTTCCATTTCCGCTTTGAGTGAGATCTGAAATATTATACGTGAATGATGTTATATGGCGTATAAAATTGTCTTTAGTGACACCATTTAAAACAGTATGGGTTACCTGTAAATCTAATTCTTTTTGCATTTCAAGATATTTCTTTCTTTCCTCCTCCAACATTTTTCCCATTTCACTATCCTTATCGTTTTTGGATTTATCTGATGTCGTACTTTTAACGCTGCGCTTTTCCTGGAAACCATCATAAACACTCATTTTACACATGAGTCGTTGCATTATATTTCGCAACGACAACAAAATTAGCATATTAATAATATTTTATGGCAAATCGGATGATGATATCATGAATAAATGATTTCCATACTATTGCTAAGCGATTATCATGTGTGGGAAGTAAAGACCGACATGTAATTAATTAAGTAACGCGAGATGTTTGACTAATAAATAATAAAATTTAAGATTTATTATTAGGCATTTATTATAAAGAATAAATCAGCAGCACACCAATAAAATTTCAGAGCTCAATAATTCAAACCCACTCATTTCGGATGCACAATAGGAATTTAAATTACGTAATCCTTACCTCCTCATCAGCTTGCAGTTCGGTCACTTTCATCCTCGTGTCTTTGGTTATGTCTTGACCTGCACAATAAATGCCAATAAATAAACTAGAAAACAAGAACAGCCGGCATTCGGAACATTAACTCACAAGATTTGATCCAATACGTTTGTGATATACGTGATTTTGTTTTAGTATTGCCCATTGATGCGGGAAGTGCATAACGGTGAAGCGTCGCAGTTAAATATACAATGAAAACAAAATAAAGACGCGGCCGACGGGCCCGGCATACTAACGCATACTAAGCGGTACAATAGAACGTGACTCATCAGTACAGACCGTCTTATCTACTCGACTCTCCATTTATTATTGACGCCGTGATTTCGATAGTAAACACCTGTGGCCGTGAAGTTTTCGCTTTCCGTTTATGGTAATATCATTCGACAATTATCGCTCATTAATGGGATCGACCGCTTCGTTGGTCGCGCGGCGTGAATCGGCTCGCGTCATGCGATGTCGCGGGTTAGATTCCCCGGGACGGGAATTGAGTAATATTAAGTTTTCGTATAGAAATTCTATGGTGTCTGAAAATGAGCCGAGAAAAGGCAATAATAATAAATGGCCTAAATAGGACTTTAAGCATAGCATAGCGAAATCTGTGAATAGAAATATCTTTCTGCTTATCCTTTCGTGGAGATAGTCGCCAGCTTATGTATTGCTGACTGACGATCTTTCTCTCACTGTTATGGAATGTTAACCAAAACATTCTATAGTCATTATAATAGAGGTAATATTCTAAGAAAACGTATTATGAATGAATATCATATTGGCATATTGTATGTTAGCAGATCAGTTGCCTAACGTATTCGAAACCATAGCACACAAAGCTGAATCCTTAAAGCGTATTAAAAAAAAACACCAATCTAAGAAGTTTTACTTAATTATTTTTTTAGTTAATTTTCATTATTTTAATTACTTATATGCAACTAAGATTCCTTGTTTCCCAATGTAAGAAAATCATAGATTAAGTTTCATAGGTGGACACTGTGTCGAGAAACAAAGGACGTCTAAAGTGAATTTGTTTCTTTCGAAAGGTTTCTTTTAATACAGAGCTAAATTGGACTCTAAAAATTGTTTTAGAAATATCTCCTTCCTCATCTCTTCGTTTGTAGTTATTGTATGTATTGAAAGTACTATAGTCGTCACCCACAATACAAGGTTTGTATCGTTGTTGTTATAATTACGTAGAATTAATTAATTAAAATCCTGACACATTCCATCGTAGGTATATCACTCATAAAAATAATTGCGTCATTATGAATAGTAATGAAATGTAAATGCCTCGTGGTCTCGCGGTACAAGTATGTACCGTGCGATCTAGAGGTCCTGGGTTCGATTCCCGGGTCGGGCAAAGTGTTATTAGGTTTTTTGGAAATTCTCGGTAACAGCACGGAGTCTGGAAATGTGCCCGAAAAACGGCAATAGGTTCGCCCCCTATTACGTGGGACTGATACATACTTGGCGAAATGTGGGTGCAGAAATGCACCTCTGCCTACCTCTTCGGGGAATACAGGCGTGAGTTTATGTATGTATGTATGTGTGAAATGTAAATCATTAAAAATAATTATATTTGTTAGCAAATTGTATTTACCCAGGGCGTGTTTCAGTTGGTTGTTCTCTTCTACGAGCTGGATCATAGTGTTTTTAGCGATGGCCAAGTCTTCTTTCATGAGTGCGTTTGTCGTGGTCAGACCTTCCACCTTCGCTTGCAGGTTCGCTACCGTGGCGCTACAAAATACACGTTGCTTATCTTACAAGGTACTGAGAAACAAATTTCGGCTTGCAGGTTCATTATCATCATCATCATTATTATCAGCCACACGTAGTCTACTGGTAGACATACGCTTCTCCATATGACTTCCAGTGACCTGTTATTACCTAAGTGCTTGCAGATTATTTATAAATGCTACTGAATTACTCTATGAGTGTAACAACTTTATCATACTTCACTATCAATGTGAATTAATTAATTTTACTACGTCAATAATATTAAAAGGTTGCCAAAAGATTTTAATACAAATTATGGACAAAAGAAAGTATTTAAATTTACGTGTATTTTTGATGTTTGCATTCTATGGTTAAACAATGCTGAAATAAAATCGGTTACCAGTAACATTTACAATGAGTAACCTATCTAGTTTAGAAAAATGGTCGTGAGAAATAGGATTATGATTTTACTATATAATTAATATATACAGTAAAAATGGTCTCTCACAGAAACGTACAAAGATTTATTATAAAGTTTAACTATCTGTGAATCGTGAAACAATGGATGGAAAGTCGACAGCGGTTCCCACTCACTTGAGATGTCTATTTAGCTCCTCGATGTAATTCTTTTGGTCCAGCATTGTGTTGATGTGGCGCTGTTTCGGCTCATTGTTCGAATTGTTCTCAGCGCCGGCTAGGTCGTTCGACGAATTACTGCCACGAAGGTACAGGGAGAAATCTATCACGCCCTGCTGGCTGTCCAAATCTTCTTCCTATGACAAAAAATACGAGCGTTAATGAATGTAACACTACTACTAGTATAAGAGCCAGTGAACGGATACCTGTATGTATTTGACCAGACCTGGGTTTTTGTACATTGAGGCCCCTATACCTACCGTACACGAGATGGGGACTCACTAAACCCAAAGTGGTGGACGCGGCTAGTGCGCAGGTAAGACAGGTATCGATTTTTGGCTATTTATAAATGCATTTGACCACGTCTGCCATTTTGATATTTGAAAATATATTATTATTATTAATGGAAAATAACAATGGCAGACCATTATCACGCGTTTAACATTGTGGCAGACAATTTTGAAAATGTAAAAAAATTTTTTTTTTTAATTGATTGACCAGATCTGCCATCAATATATTTTATTTATTATAGTCTTAAAAACTTATATTGATAACGGCAGACGAATTCATTGCGTATAAACATCAGCAGATAAAAAAATCTGAGATACTACCCGGTTCGATGTCTATATTACGATAGCAGTTTTACGGACACACCGTTAATATAATGTACTTAATCACTGTATTTAATGAATTTAATATTTTACATGTACTCTATATACTAAACTTTTAAAGTTAAACGATAAAGAAGGAGATACATAATGAAAAATCTTTAATATTAAAGTATGTATACTGCTAAGAAATAGTTTTAATTTGTATTTTATTTTTTACATTTATTTATTGAATACAAAATTTAAACGTTAGATAAATAAAAAACAATCATGCATGCATTACTAAATCAATATATATATGTATATAGGTATATATATTTATTAATTTTGATCTTCATTCATCATCATCATCATCCGAGCCATGGTTATTATCGTTGAACTCGTCTTCATCATCCACATCCATTGAATCGGATTCTGCAAAATTAAACGTAAATTTTAAAATATAAATAATTTGTAAATTGATTCGAACATATTCGGTAAAGAATTGATTTTTATCAACTTACCAGGAACATCGGTGATTAAGTCACTCACAAAAGATGGAAGTTGATCTCCTTCGAACCATTTGAAGACTAATTTGTTGTCCTGCTCAATCCAACCATAATCCAATGGGTTTAAAGCTGTAGGTTGCTTTTTGTAAGCATTTTTCCAAATTATAGAAATATAATGAGCTCTCAGAAATTGTTGGTAAAGTTCACTCTTACACGGTGGAATTGAGGTTGCGTCAAAATTTTGCACTTTTTTTTGCTGAAATTTTCATTGATGTCTGAAGCTTTGTAATTGCGGACAAATAGTTGGAATCTTCCATCATCGACGTCCTGCGATTTTTTGGCATTGTAGAGTTGGCAAACAAATTGTTAAATAACATTAAATAGGTCTTGTAGTTGGTCCTTTGTTAAATTTTCTTCACCAAGAGCAGCAAATGCTTCTTGGAATTCTGTATTTTTTTTAGCAATGTAAAAGGTTTTTATCAACATTATTATTAGTAACATCATTCGATTATCAAAATCATTCATAATCTCCCACCTCTACTAAGAACATCTGGCAAAAACCGTTAGGGTAGGGGTTATAACAGAGCCCTCTCAGGTATAAATCCTACATTTTTTGAATGGTAGTAGCTATGAGAATAATACTATAGGCTAGAATGAGTACAATAGTAATACATTGGAGAAAGAAAAAAGATAGCTATATGCATACATCTGACCGGGTAGTACCTATCTCAGATTTTTTTATCTGCTTATGTTTATACGCAATAAATACGTCTGCCGTTATCAATATAAGTTTTTAAGACTATAATAAATAAAATATATTGATGGCAGATCTGGTCAATCAATTTAAAAAAAAAAAAATTAACATTTTCAAAATTGTCTGCCACAATGTTAAACGCGTGATAATGGTCTGCCATTGTTATTTTCCATTAATAATAATAATATATTTTCAAATATCAAAATGGCAGACGTGGTCAAATACTTTTATAAATAGCCAAAAATCGATACCTGTCTTACCTGCGCACTAGCCGCGTCCACCATTTTGGGCTTAGTGAGTCCCCATCTCGTGTACGGTAGGTATAGGGGCCTCAATGTACAAAAACCCAGGTCTGGTCAAATACATACAGGTATCCGTTCACTGGCTCTTATACTATACGTTACGGCCCATGCCATATATTGGGAACATTTTCTTTGAAGCCGCTGAGAATCTTCCTACGTTAAAAGCAAGACATACTTGTCTGATCAGACAATTGAATCCATTATCCTATGAACCACGGGTAAATTATAACTTGGGATTTGGGAAGCAGTCGAGAAAAGTGAAATTTCAAGACGGGAGCAAGGTTAGGCCATAATTTTTTACACAAATTTGTCCGGTTGCAGTTAATATATCAGTGACGTGAAAAAGAACGAAAATTATTTTATAGCTCAAAAGTGATGATATAAAAACGTTGCATTCATTAAATTAGAAAACATTAACCTTTTCAATGATCTACACATCGATGTGGCACCGTTAGTATGATTCGATACTCATAACGGGCCAATACCGTAAACAACACAATGATCATATGAAACGATAAATTTTGATCGATGTGGCAAATAAGGTATGTCTGCGGTGGGTGGTTCAAACTCCGAAGACTCTCTGGACAAAGACTTTACGAATGATGCATCGGCTTTTCCTTACACTCTAGACAGAGTAAGGTTTTTATTTTTTATGTTAAAAAGACCATAAAAATAAAGATAAAAATATAAACTGTCACAAGAAGAATTAACGATATGCAAGATTTTATGTTCCTCTAATGGTTAATTTCTATTTAAGTGAATTCGCACGTATAATGCTGTAGCGTTAAAGACGTTCTCAGAACACCTGGTACTTTGTATTTAAATGAATAACACTTAGCAACTTTTATCAATTTATTTTAAAGCTGCCTTTTTATTCACATCTTCTAATTTCCCTTTAGGTACAATTAAGACGAAGTTGCAGAAAGAACGGAGGCTAATTTTAATGTGAAGTGTTTATTTCAAGTAGTACATACTAGCATACGTATGGGGATTGGCAAGTGTAATGGCGCTATAAATTACAAACGTGAGTCATACAGACGATGCCAAAACCACAACTACGCTCACGACTGAACAGGTAACTGATATGTTTTAACACAAAGGTAAACAAAGTACCTTGTTAACGAGTAGTAATCAATGTCTTAAGACATATTTTTTCTAGTACATCCATTATCTTTAATACACCCACTCATCTTTGATTAAATTATTTATTTTACTAAAAACGTACGGAGAAGGCATAGGTATTATGATGACACATTCACAACGCACGATGTTTTTAAAACGCAAAAACATGATAAGGATAAAGATGCGATAGTCATAGTTTCATGGATATATCGACAGTATTTTCCTTATTGGAAGTAATAGATGTACTGCTGATCACAAAATAAGATTCATGTATTATGGGTAATAGAAACTTGATAACACATTTTAAAATAATACTTTGAGAAACACAAAGAATACGAGGAACAAATGATATCTTTGGTAAAAAATATGCCACAGTGACTAAACTATAGTAAGATGAATTTCTTACCTTCACGCACAAGTTGCAGTCTACGACATTAAGGCCCACCAACAATCCGGTTATGATCACAGCCTCCTCATTCAACATCAGGGCATGGGGTTCGAAGTACTCCTCAAGGGTGTCTTCACGATGTTCAAGAAGAATTCTGAGATAATCCGCGAGTCGTTTCTGCATCAGAGCAAGTCTCAGCCAGGCGCGAGCTCGGCCCATGGCGGTTCTAAAAATCATCACATAATTTAATTCATCTGCTTTATTGAACTTTATTTGTTATGTCATGATTGATTTATACACATAATTGAAATAACATAACTACTTACTTAACAGTGGGCAGATCTCTAACGCTCGCCGTGATGTCAGCTGCCTCTGGCGAGTACTTCTCCACCATTTGAAGAATATCCCACAGCTCTTTCTTGGGACCAAGGAGGCCCTAAAAATAAAATTATGATTTAAAATTTTGCCATTTTTTTTAATGAATCAGTTTTCATCCTAAACATGTAGACTTACCTTCTTCGGTTTAAGCCCATGACGCATAACATGTTCGAGCACAATAAAGAAGTGATGTAACGGCAAATGGTCGCTGTCGAGCATTCGGCCATAACGGAGCGATTGTTCAATTAACTCCTTCACAATGAGCTTAGAGATGTTTACGAGATTACTGCGCTCAATCACAACTGGGTCTCGGGCTACAACAAAAACATTATGTACTTCTATTACAACACACAACGATATTTACCGGTTTGTGAGAATTTACCCATCAACGAATGCATAGGGTCGTCAGGCGAAGTGATGGCTCCGTTGTCGGAAGGCCGGATGTAGGAGTCTTGCATTTCCATGTCATGCAGCTCCTTGAGGCAGAGCCATTCGCCGTCGACGGACACGCGAAAATTACACAAATAGATGGTATCTTGAGCGCCGGCCATATCGGCGTCCGGGTTCCCGTCGCTTTGCTGTTGTATAGCAGATGGAATGCCTAATCCAGGCAAGGGATCCACCCCACGAACCGCGGCAAGAGAACGCATAATAAATTAGCAAAGAAACGATCAAGCAAAACGGCAAGCACTGTTTCTTTAATCTTGATCAAGCCCTCGTGTACATTTCACTTAACGCGTAAATTGAAGGTCAAAGTTAAATGTTTGTCTTCACACTTAGTTACAACGCGCAAGTGTATTTTCGTTATTTACTATGAGGAATAAGTGTCCTCGGGTCAGTCCCAGCGATTATTAGAAATAACAGTTGACGCGTCTATGAGTAAAATGCTGTTTTCCAGAGGGTTGAGAATAAATATTGATTTCCCGGCATGTGTTGGTACGACGGCGCGGTGAAAATCAATACTTACGCGTGGTGGTGCCATCTGTGAGGAGGGTGCAAAACTACAAAGTGACGTGTTTACACGCTTGTTAGCCGTCGCCCGCCAGATTATAATTTAGATTTACGCTTAGACGCCATATAAGTAGCTGCTGCAGATATTTTCTATTGTAAACATTTTGTTAACGATCATAAGTACGATGGTGGACAGGTAGCTTACAGAATCGCGACTAAAATAAACCTTAAGGTGTAAAAGCAGTCATCTGCGATTTCGGGATCAGTCTCCTATGTTTATTTATAATACCAGCCGGCCGGCATAACCACTTTGACAGTTGAATGATAGATATCTTCTTTTTCGCCAGTAGACGCCTTAGATAGACCGCACTGCAAATACCATCAAGTGCAAGTGCGATAATTTTTTCGGGAGTTTATAAAAAAAACATTGATTAAATTTCGTCTGATACCATTTTTATATTTTTGCGATAGTATAGAAATTTTATACTTATTATATTTGTTACTTCTATATTTGTCAAACCCGTACATATTTCAGGCAATAAAACAAAAACTAATATTTTATTTTATTTCCCTTAACTGCCTTGTGGTCTCGAGGTCCCGGTCCCAGGATCGATTCTCGGGTCGGGCGAGGTGTTATTATTTTCAGGTTTTTCCATCCAGAAATTCTCAGTACCAGCACGGAGTCTGGAAATGTGCCCGAAAAACGGCAACAGGCTCGCCCCCTATTGCGTTGGACTGATAATATTTTTTCTTTGCCATGACAGTAAAAAATAATTTTAATAAATAGTGATGTGTTTTTTATCTGGGTTGGGTGAAGTGTTACTGGGTTTTTCCTTTAGGAAGTTTTTAGTAGCAATATAGAACCTGGAAATGTGAAAAACCATAATAGGCTTGCCCTCTGTGAAGTGGGTCTTAAAAAAACCTCTATCTCTGCCTGTGGATAAAATAAGTATGAAGATTCTTTGGTCTAACATAATATTTCTATTTGTTGCGAAATATCAGGCAAAGATCCTAATATATTTTCAATAACCTATTATTGTACAAAAAGTAAAAAAAAAAACATAGTGATGGCATTCTGGTTTAGATGTGTGGTTGAGAATCTTGGCCATCAAGGGCTCAAATCTCAGTCAAACCTGTCTTTTTGAAGTTATGTGTGTGTATTAGTCTGCCAACCTGCACTAGGCCAGTAGGTAGACTGGGGTCTAACCCTTCTCAGTTGTAGAAGTGGCCCATTTATTTATTTTTTAACAAGAGGAAAATGCTTTAAGCTCTCCTTTCGGATCCTCAGGGGAGGCCGGTAAGGGGCATGTCTCTGGCCTTCCAACTTGGCTTGTGGAGCAATAGTCCGCTTAGCTGACTTGGGTTCCTAACCAAAATCCTACAACAAGGAGCACCATACCCAGCAGTGGGACATTATGTGCTGATGATGATTGTATAGGATTAAAAGTGTAATAGTAGAAATTAGCCTTAATATGGATATTCACCAAGATTTTTTCCTCTCTCTGTTCTTGATGACAACTATCAATAATCTATATATGAGCAACTAGCAGCAACTAGCAGTTGAATATATATGTTTTGGTTTTCTAGCTTATAAATGAGGTAGAATTAAAAGAGGCTTACCTCATATAAGCTTAATATTTTGTTTTGATTTTTATATTACAATGTGTTATATAAAAATCTATTTTTATATACCAATAAACATGTGTGTTTCAACAATTATTAATTAATACCAATCAATTGATAAAACACAAAATGGTTTTGTTTGTGCCTTAAAGTTATGAATGAATAAATGATCATTTTTTAATGAAAACACTGTAATCTTACTTTAGAATTGTCCATATGTCATTGAAAGCTGTTATCAATACAGATAAGCAATATCAATAAACAAACACATTTTTTTTAACAACAATCCTTTGAGATATTAATGTAAACAATACTTTATAGTTTGTCACGACTTAAAATTAATTATACTTATTTGTCAATACTTATTATAGTCAAAGTAGGACAGAGCAAAGGCACGACGGTAGTCGGCCTAACTTAATTTCATATTACTTTATAATGATATACCAATTTATTTCTTTATAGTAGAAGATCACATAAACATCCTGATAGGATGATATACAAGTGAAGATATATGGAGGTGTACTTACATTTTGAACTGTAGTAATAAGATTTGTACGGTCTCGATATCATTAGTTCGGGCCATTTTTCTTCTCTTGTGGACGAGACGGACGGAGGTCTTTCAAACGACTGATTCTTTGCAGCCGCCAATGATGTTGCAGACGACACTTCCGCTACTGTTTCTTTTGAAGATGCCATAATTTCATTTAAACACTTAAATTAATTCTAAACATTATGAGCAAAATACACCAAAAAGTAAACGCGTCAATGTTATGTCATATGTCAAACTGACAGATATTTCAACTATTGCGTTTCGTTTATAAACTTAGAGCTGTTGTAATATTTAAAATATACCTGCCATTTTTTTTCTTTTAAAATACGTACCTATATTCTAAACATGAATTCGAATTTGTTAAATAGTACATCTATTAGTAGGTTCAAATCTTCAGAGTATAATATATACCTACGGTTGTAAGAATTAAGTGCGGTGGTTTGGACGGATATCGAGAGATGGCGCTTCTTGAGTATACCTAACTGAAGTTTTACTCTCAGAGTCAGCTAGCATCTAGGTAAGGCATCTAAGGCTTTAGTTAATCTAGGCTCGAGTCAAACGAAATACAGAGTTAAAAATATCGCTATAATAACAACCGTTACTTCCGCTGCTTGCTTTAATTATTACGTGCTATGTAAAAAATATCCGTCCATGATAATCTTGATCTTTAGTTCCGCTGTATAAGTCATATGTAATTTAGAGATCATAGGTTCTATTCTCGGTTCGGATTAAGTGTTATTGTTTTTTTATTTAGAAATTGTCAGGAGTCTAACAATTTGCTTCATAATACGGAAATATGCCAAGCAATCAGCAATCTAAAACTCAGCTAGCAATACATGCCTACTGCTTTTTCATTTGAGGGTGTTTCATTAGTGTACCTATGTATTATTTTAATAAATCACAAGAAGTAGAAAAATATTTTTATGTTTAATTTTGCTCTATAGTTGATTTCCATCTTGTGTTTGAGAGTTTTACTTATTTATACCGTTTAGAAATTGCTATAAGAAATGCAAAGATAAAAAACGAGAACATTTAATTTTATGACAACGTCAATATTTTCATTTTAAACCTGCGTCAAAGCCTGTCGTACCCATTAGTGTCTTAGTGTTGTTGAAGACAATTTTTGTTTTGTAAACATAAAAATAGATATGAATTTTCAGTATTCTGAAACATATCCTCCAATAAAAGTTTTGATGGTAAATTCCCTTTCACCAACGGCACAGCTCATTGCAGTTAAAATTTTATCTGGAACGATATTCGGCAGTAGTCAATTGATTGATCTTATACTATTGGTATACTCAAATGAGAAAACAACAGCCGAAGCACTTCAATTGGAATTGAAAATGTCTGCGTTTCCATGTATGAATTCCATTGAAATTTCATCAGATTTGCCAAGGTAACTTTATTTTTGGGTAATTCGAAATTAGGTAGATTTATGAGTTAGTCTTTTGACTAGCACTTCGGATGAGCCAATTAACTTAAAGGAAATGCTTAAATAACTTAAATTTTACGTCATGGCCTTTTTTTTGAGCCTACCCTTTGTCCGTCGTGAAATGCGATCTCATGGAGTGAATTTTGGGGGAGGTCATGAAAAAATTGTTTGTAGTATATAAGTATTACAAAGTAAATGAATACAGTTGTTGTCTTACAATAAGATTATTTATTAACAATTTCCTTCTGAAGTATTTCAGACGCAGACGTTTTTTGCTTCATAACAGATTTTCCGAACCCTAATTGTATTGACTTCGCAAACGTAGGTACTGATGAGCAGTTCGACACTTTATATTTAATAATAAAAATAGCTAACAGCTTGTCGAAACCGCAACCAACTGTCGAGAATACGCTAGAGAAAAGCGCCACGTATAAGATAAAAAATAAAAAATCAGAACAGAAAGCTAGAAAGCCAATATTTATTGCTGACGGCTTGGTAGCGATAGATATTCTTAAGTCTTTGTCGAAAAATATCCCCGAAGAAATGTTATTTTGTCCCACGCCATTGACGGCTATTGCTAAAAGTGTTCTGGGAGAATACTTAAAGGTAAAACTTTGGATATTATAAATGATTGTATAAGTATAGTTAGTATAAGTATAATACAACATAGTGAAAAAGGCTTAAAGATATCTTGTCACATTTTATCCAGACTCGTTGCGACTTTGCATAATAAAACTGTAAAAGTCTGTTGTTCTATAAAATACCTTCGAGTCCATTTCCAAATTTTATATATCTCACTAAGTATACTTAATTTTAAAGTAAATATAGTGTAACCTGCACACCTAAGGTCCTCTACAAGGATTTTTCTAGGTTCTCCACCCGCACCAGACCAGCATGGTGGACTAAGTCCTAACTCATCTCAGTCGTATAGTCGGATGTAAATAAATATATACAGTCATCTATTTCGTTACGTTAGCAGACTACTTAAGCATGCTTTGGCCTCATCTACTGATAGAACTGTGACGTAAGAGAAAACGATATAAACCATGTATAGTGTAGTATAACGTTTATAAATAAGGCCGTAAGTGTGGTTACTCTAAAAAATCTAATATTACATAAATACAATAGATACATATGTAATAAGTATCTATTACTAATAAAACCCTAATGATTTTAAGGTACATAATACTAATACTATTAACACTGTTCATGTTTGGGCCGCTAATGATGAAATATTCCATGTTGAGATAGAGAAGCCCATTATTATTACCGATAAAGTCAATGCTGATTCAGATTGTGATCGAGATGTGTTAGGAAAAGAGTTGATGGAATCTTTAAATTTCGATCACACTCAGTTTAATGCAGCTTGGTTGAAAAAGGAATTTATTGAAAAGGTAAACGGCTTTTATTATATTTTTCTGTTGAGGTTTTCTATCGGTTTCAATTTCTTTATTATAATTTATGGATGGACTTGTGAAGTACCGGGAATTCTTGCCTATTTATTTGTGAATTATGCAAACTTGGTATCAGATTTTAATTTTCTAATAAATATGAAAAACAAAACATCAAGCATTTCAATTGCACCATCACCATCCATTTCTAATTGATTCGGTAAAAAAACTGAGCAAACGCTAGTTGAAATTGCGTGGAGTGCTTTCCGTATGTTTTCCTAAACTCTGATTGACTCTTACTTAATTGTTTGTGGTAGCTAAAAAATATGTAGCATAAAGTTGAAGTGGGTTTATATAAGTCTAAATATAAAAATAATATTATTTTTTACGACACTATCTATACAATATATTTAAATTGTTATTAATATCTCTAAGATAACGGAGACTTCTATTAAGAATCCCTACGGATGTATATATAAAGCTGCTCAAATGGCCAAAACGATGCAAGAAGTTTGGTTGACACGTGGTTGTCAAGATGTGACCAAGTCTCACTGCAGCCTGGGTGTCATTAGTGATGGATCTTTAGGAACGATAAAAGGTAAATGGTTAGTTTTATTTAAGAAAAACACAAAATAATTAACTGAACCACGCATTTTAGGATACCCCTACGTTCTACCTTTGATATTCTCAGACGATTCTTGGGTTGTTAACGAGTGCAATGAAGAAGATATACACTTGAAGCTTGAAATTAAAAGAATTAATAAAGCGGTGAAGCAACACCATGAAAAGGTAATCGTACATTTATACTGATTTTTTTTATATGTACTCCAAAATATAAAACATTGTGAGTATAGCAATAAATAAAAACTTAGTCCATATGTTTTGGAGGGCTATTTTCAGAACCCGACTGTTGTTGTTTTTTCAAACAATGTAGTAATGCTCTCACTTCATGGCATAAATAATAGAACTAATTTTTTATTTTGTATAATCCAGCTATTTAAGTCGTGGCTCTAACACTTCAAAAGAGGACTCTGCTGCTAAACCAATGTGGTTGAATATAGGTATTTTACTCCACTAAGACACTATAGTTTTAGTTATACTGTTGCAGTTGCTGCCTTATTGCAAAAAGTTCTTGGAAGAAAACGTTATTAATCAAGCTTTCATACCGGATGAGGAAAGCTCAATTTTTTCCATGAGCGATCGCAGCAGTAAGCAGTCTCCGAATTAAGAAGATTTCTTAAATTAGGTATTTTATTTAAAGTTAAAATAAATATTAATAAAAACAAAATCTTATAAAAATTTCATAGTTTCATTTTAGTCTTTTCGTTAGGTAAAAATATTTTTAATTAACATTATAAATTCCATAGTGTCTGTTTCTTACTTTTTCACGGCTTAATATCTGTCTGAACTAATTTTGATAAATTTAATTAATTAATAAATGAGTTTGTTTGTTATTTTCATTCTGATTCCAACATTGAAGTACTCGCAGAAGTCGCGGATTAAAAATTATAATGCATAAACACACCAAAATTTAATGTCTAAAAGGATTCCAACAGAGATTGACTAAAATGTGTTAGAAGTTTATTTGTTATTTTTTGTATCTACACGAAATGAAACCAAATATACACGAGATTTCCGTAGACGAAATAGGGAATCTCGCCAACCTTATTGGCCTGCGCGTAGATAAACAGTGTCTGGCCTCCGTAATGGAAATTACATACCCTCGAGGTCGGAAATCAAATTGATAGAAGAGGTTAAACAAACGATGCGGTCACGGAGCCCAGACCGTAGTCCGTCGAATATTAATCGCTCGGTAAATGCGCTTTTATTTGTATTTTCTCCAGGGTGGTTCGTGCCTGCGGCGAGAGCAAGTGACAATCATACTAATCTCAGTCTGAGAGGCACACCGAGTTTACTTATCAATCTGAGTTAATTGCTGGTTAGGGATGAGTACAAAAGCTTTGAATTTGTAGTGACCTTTATTTTCTGTGAAGCTTCCTATAGTAGCAGTTTATTCCTTTCATACGATCGATTGGCAGGCTCTGTACTGTAGTCGATTAAGAGTCGGCTGTGATAGTGGAGACCGCGCTATCGATCCTTGCACGGTGACAAATGTTTGTGCGATCGACATGATATATTTGTATTGGGTTAAAATGTTATGGGGTCGATAAAGTTGTTTGTACCTTTTAATAACTACAACGTAATGAGTCACAGGATTTGTATCTTTACATAAGGTCAGAACTTTGTGACTGACGTTTAATTATAAATTTAGTTTTTTTTTCCTTTAATATAAATATTATAATTATAGTTATTAAAAGTTCAATTTATCAAATAAGAATTTAACCCATAAACCCATTTAATTATACCGCTACATATCTTTAAACATTTCCCCTGCGTATAATAAAGTAGGCCAACACTGTATATTAATTCACGTAGCATAAATAAAAGTAGCAAAATAAAGTTGCATAATCATAATATATTATGCAGCTTAGTATTATTTTTACATACCGTATTCGCAAGCTATTCGTAGCAGGGGCTATTTCACGGCGCGTAGGGAATTCGAATCAAACTCGTCTCATTAGCCAGTAAAGGAAAACTTGGATTAGTTGACCAACTTCTAGTAGGTAGTGAATTGCGCGGGTGCGTTCGGCACGACGACAAGCTGTGCACCGAGTTCGCTCGCAGACATTAAGTACAATCAACTGACGATAAGAATTCCTAGCTGGCGTATTAAATATCTTAAGTTTATCATTCCAATTAGATTAACAAACGGGATTTAGTTACCGTTTCAGTGCTGGTGACATTTTAATTAACTTCTACCTAAACAAGATGGCGCTGCTAACAATGTTTTTCTTTCTCAACACGAGGCTTTACAATGTTTGAATGAAAATAACTAATAATGTGTATGGTTTACTAATTATATGAACATTACGAATTAATTTTTCCTTATTATTTTAATAACATTGAAAATGCATATAATGTAAAAATAGTGTATATTTTCTTACAACTACAAGTATAATATTTCATGTTCATTTTAAACACTATTTATTGTTTATAAATATTAATAAAATATTAAACAAAAACATATTCTTAATATATAATGATATGGACATGAAATCATATCTACTTAAGGTACCACAATATCTATATACAGTGTTTAAAAAGTGCGCTTGAAATAATATATATAAAATGGCAGACATAATGGCGTTTAAATCCATGAAAAGGATATAAACTGCAACATTTATCTAGTGAAGGCGGCCACCACACCTTGTAGAGATATACGATTTCCGCGACCAACGATTCGTAAACAACTATCCATAAGTACGGCCACCCAACGTGGCTGGAATTTCCTTTAAATGGAATACTAACTTTCAATTTGCGGTCTTCTTTAATTCAGTAAACTAATCGCAAACGCATATACTTTTTAATTGTTGATAAAGAACACTAACCATTAGTAAGATATCAAGACCATAATATCTTTATTTACTACTAGCTTTTGCCCGCGACTCCGTCCGCGTAGACTACAGGGTTGGGTTCAAAAAGAAAAAAAGTTGTAGTGTATTTAACTCCACAGAGTCCCATTTATGTCCATATCAAAAATCGTTTACATCGGTCAAATGATTTAGGCGTGAAAGCATAACAGACATATAGTTACACAATATACTATACATACTTACCGTCGTTTCATCATTCTAGCTTCACAAATGACGAATTTCCACACAAACTTTCCCACCTATTTTTATTTTACCCCCTTAAAGGTACATTGTTTTACAAACTTTTAATGTCATATTTATTTATATCTAATCAACAGCCTAAAAAATAAGTTTCAAGCTTCTAGCTTTAAAAATGACGATACTTCCATACAACCTTTCATCCCCCCTTTCAACCCCATAAAACCCCTTTTCCGGGATAAAAAGTAGCATATGTCCTTTCTCAGGGTCTAAACTACCTGTGTACCAAATTTCATTTAAATCGGTTCAGTAGTTTTAGCAGGAAAGCGAGACAGACAGACAGACAGAGTTACTTTCGCATTTATAATATTAGTAAGGATTGTTTAATTTCAGTAAAATATGTTCGTATGTTTAATGTAGTCAGCACTCTTTTAACTATCAGTATGATGACTCTACGCATGATGATTTTTTTACCAATAAACTGATTTTTACTTTTTTTCTATCAATATTATTTATTATTAGGTACCTCTGCAGAAATTCATTTCTGCACCATTTTTCATCAATTGTGTTAATAAGTTGTTTTTGAAGAACATTTCCAAACTCAGAGCTGTTACTAAGAATTAATGATTTGTTTTTTAAATATTCTGCCCAACCTGGGAATCGAACCCGGGACCTCTTGATCGTACAGATCGTACTTGTATCGTGAGACCACGTATTATATTATTACTAGCATTATATTCGTAATAGATTGATTGTTAGTAATAGAAGAAGAGTTATTCATTATTAAGGGTAAGAAATTACGTAACGAACTCTAAATCTTAATGATTAATAAGTGCTGAAAACGTGGGTGACTTTTAATTTGAAAGAAGGGTTTTGATTAACATTAAAGCAAACGCGCCCGCGGCCCTTCTTGTCTCCTTTGCAGACATTAATTATCTGTACCAGGTTGGATGTTAGATTTATTGAGTTTTTTGCCACCCTTAATTTCTAAAGATTCAGTCGAATGGCCCATGCTATCACCGAAGCATTAACGCCACCCTTGGGAAATCTTTTGTCTTTTGTTTTACATTACGAAAATTGTAGGTATAACTACGAACTACTTATTTTAATTTATATTTCTTTGCTTGTTTTTGTTTTTAATAAATTGGTTTGATGCGATTTTTATGTATTGGAGTTGATATTCTGTTTCTAAAGGGAGATAAAACAACTCTTTTAATTACCTATATAACATGAGTATCATATAGAGTCACAATTTCCGGCTAGTCGCAAAATTGACAAGATATTTTTTTTATATCAAAATATAGCATTAAAAGCTCATCGTTCACGTATTCTAACATATCCTACTTCTAGACAAACAAATAAATTTAATAAACGGCAATGGCCACTAGGCCAGCTTGGTAGACTAAGGCCTAAACCCTCTTAGTTGTAGAGGAGGCCCGTGCCCAGCAGTGGGACGTATATGGGTTGATAATGATGATGATGATTATTGAAAACTCATTTAGAGTTTGAATTATAAAGAAATAGTTCATACATTTATTCAAAATCTTAATCACAGTCGCGTCTAAGAACTACGAAAGTAAGAATTATTCATGGAAGGTTTAATGGTGTAATAACGTTCTAATCCTATAACGTAAAGTGGGTTCCTGGCCGAGGCGGCGGGTCGAAAAATTTGTTTAAAAATTCAATACCGTCTATAAGAAACTCGTTCTGAGAACGCAACGGCCTGCGAACATTCCCATTTTCCTTTAATAACATGGGAGAAATTGCTCGATTAGTGCGAAAGGAGATACCTTCGCAAGCGTTCGATTGCGATATGTAGACCGAGACGAAGTTTAAGTAAACTGATATTTTACGTCAGCTATTTAAAATTTTAATATCTAATATGAAATGTTATACGTATCTCAGGTCGAAATTCATTAATGGTTAATTTTAGGTATGCAGAAAACGAGTAGTATAGAAAATTCTTGGAAGTGTCTGTTTTATGAAACAGTATAGGATGTATGGCGTGCGTATATGTATTGTAATGTAAAATAATCCTTTATTATTTGGAATATGATTTAATTATACCGAAACAGTAATATTCAGTAGTAAACATGTCATGTTTATGTTTTGCTATCAGTAATTTCGAAAAGTGTGCTTACAATGCCTGTTCTTCATGCGTTCTAACATCGCTATCTTGGCGAGAAATCTAGTTTAAAATATCACGCACACTTACAAAATCTTATCTTTAGAAAAAAGTGGAAGAATTTGCCGGATTAAAAGCATTCAATTTAAATATCCCAGACCTTTGTCCAGTGAGTTTCCGTAGGCAACCGGCCGTGAAATTTCATTTAATCGCCGGAGAGAAGTGCGTCTCGGCTAATGCAGATTGCGAGCTACGCCCTCCGGGGCCGGTTAATTTATGGCCCAACAAATTTTTATTCTTTCTTGGACTGCTCAATTGTCATTTTTTCTCTTAATCTAATCATTCGGTCTTTAAATAACCTTTGAATTAGTAAATGAAAAGTATACAGTGTATATTTTACCTCAGATTACATACGATACGTGAAATAGGTACCGCCGTAAACCTATCCCCGCGAATGTAATCTTTCGCCATTGACTATTAAAGTTCCGAACGATGAGAATTTAACATAATCTTATTGGCATACCGTTTGCGACTGAATGCGTCAGAGCTTACCTACATCACTGATGACTAAAGTAGTCACTTGTTTTTTTTTTAAATTAGAATTATGTGCCGTGCGATCTAGAGGTCCTGGGTTCGATTCCCGGGTCGAGCAAAGTGTTATTGGGTTTTTAAATTAGCAAATTCTCAGTAGCAGCACGGAGTCTGGAATTGTGCCCAAAATCATTGCGTGGCCCTATTACGTGGGATTGATACATACCTGGCGAAATGTGGGTGCAGAATTGCACCTCTGCCTACCCCTTTGGGGAATACAGGTGTGGGGTTATGTATGTATGTATGTATACTCGTAATTAGAATTGATTGGCCCTACGCCAATCTGCTAACATACATTATACATACATATATTATAAGTTTCTTGATGTTGCTATCTAAATCTCCACTTGTTACTTTTGTGGGTATTTTTTGTTGCATACATTATGCAATTAAAAATCATGTTACTTAATTAAAAATGGCAGACCACACCTACACTGAAATATATCTCCGAATGTATTAATGATTCCGTAACAGGCGAGTATTTTGTTAATTAAATGTTAATCGTTAGTTGCACGCCTCTAGACTAAGTGAGTTTAACTTGTAGAAACTTGTTAAACACACTTTCTCCAACTAGTTCCCAATGTTGTGCGTCACACGAACAGTGTATATACTTCACGGCCAATATATTTAGTACCTCAAACTGCTGTACAAAAATTTGATAAGTACCATATAATGCATTGATAGATACATAAAATATTTTTATTTTATGCCCAGGGACATGTCTTTTCACGTATATAAAAAGTAAGTGGCTTGTAGAGAACGACAATAAAAACATGAGTTTGTGTTGTATCCCAACGGAACTGCGACCTTTTCTTGTTGACATCTTTATCGAACGATTTTCGAGATGTGGAGGCGTGGAAAAGTTAAATAAATCCAAAGAGAACATTAGATAAGGGAATGGCTTTTGTAATGTCTTCGGGACGCCGTAAATGCAACCGATGTGCCATAGATATCTGTCTTGAGCATGAACGAACTACGACTTTGTTTCATTTCATTGTAAAATTTAAAACATTATCGGCAGTTTCTAACAAATGGCTCTAATACTGCAATGTTATTAATCAACTAGAATTAACTCTTCGATCCATCAACCTCGCCAAGGGCTAATTACACCGAAATAAATGATCTGGCTCATATATTTAACGTTTATAATATTCCAAATTTAGTGGTAGGCGCGTTACAAAAGCCGATCGAAACCTTTATTATATTCTATAATAACAAAGCATTCATTGCAATACTCTATGAAATAAGCTTTGTGTTTTTAGTCGATTTATCTATATAGTTCGGAAGTAATAATTTTATTAGCAACTGTGCAGTACATTTCGTGCCGCCATCGCATAACAACGATGGAGTCAGTAGTAAAATGATGGAGCTATAAAACAACACAGTCAGACAGGCGGTACAGATAAATCAAATGCACTTGCATCTAGACAAGTCGTCGCAAGTGAAAAACGACGATTCGATGTTTTCGAAGTATTTTATTTATTGTTTAAACCCTGTCAGATGCATGTTGTATACGAAATAATAATATTGCTTACGTTTTTATTACATAGCGTCTATGCATTGAATGCAATGTCTATTTGTAAGGTGTGTAGTCCGCCAACCCGCACTAGGCTAGCGTGGTGGACTAAGGCCTAAACCCTCTGTTGTAGAGGAGGCTCGTGCCCAGCAGTGGGACGTATTTGGGCTGATGATGATGATGATGATTGAATATGCTTATATTCTTCACGCGTATTACAATGATTACCACTTCATTTGGGTTTATGTAGTATAACAATTTTCATACAAATATTAACATAATTTTAGTAATTCTGTTTTTTAAGTTATTTATTTCGTTGTTCATTTGATACACTTCAGCGCAAGTAATATGAATTACACGCCAGTAGAAATACTGTTATACGAGTACTCAGTACAACTTGTAGGGCCTTATTCAGCTTACACGATAAGTGTTAATTCTATAGCTTACCGCAACGACTTATAATACTCCTATTTTTATATTTTCGTAATGCCTCAAAGAACTTATTGCTAAAAAGCGAATTTTTTAAATACTCTTTTTTCACAACCAAAATAAAGTTTAATGAGATGAGCGGGAGAGTAGGATTTTACGGAATTCCTTAGGGATCGGGATAAAAGAAAGTACCTGCGAAGTTTAAAGGGATATTACAGCTTAAAATAACTCGTGGGTGGATACCGTGGTTAGCGAGAATCCTAAATGTTTAGCTATTAATTTTGTGTTTATTTTTATATTGCGGCCGAAATATATTAACATTTAATACTCATTTATTTAAATTGTGCATTTAATCTGATATTTTATATCCGTTTTCTTTCTAAATTCCACGCAAATCTTTCACTTCTTTAATATTTATTTGTTTAGCTACATTCGCCGTTCAACCGAACCTTACTACAACTAGGTTTGATTTTAATTTATTGTTATAGGATTTATTATTTATTTATATTACCTTTATTTATATTACCTTTCAATGTATGTTATTTTATGTTTTTGTTTTATGTTTAGTGTACAAATAAAGTATTAAATAAATAAATATAATATTGCGTAAAAGGTAATGACTAATCTGTGTTGAAATTAAATTAAAAAAATAAAAATCATTCTTACATGAACTCTTACGCCTGTTCCACATAGACATAGGTAAATACTATAGAGAGCCCCACCCCAGCTATGATTCACAATTTTTTTGCCTGGTCCATATCTATACAACCTTCTTATACTTACTTTCTTTCTAAATTGAATTGTATATGTTTTATGCATGTAATTTACCGTGATTTTTTTGTTTGAGATATTTGTACATCATGAAAAGAATAAATAGAAAAGCACAAATCGTTTTAAGATTGTGGTGATATCTATCAGAATATTCTTCTGCTATCTGCACGTTTACTGACTTTTATAATCAACTTGTTTCTTCTTGACATTGATGAACTATTTCACAGGAAATTAAATTTACATTTATGCAATAATTAATCTAAACTGAGTTGTCATTCTAAGAGGTTCTGACTAGAGCGACCTGTGTGTAATTCGGAAGAACAAGAAGTTTGAGAGGAAGACCATAGTGCAATACTGAAGCAATAGCTACGTTTATTGCTTCGACATAATGCAAATTTATAGCTTTATCATGTCATTATTTAGCTACAATGTGTAACTGTTGTGGACGGACGTAGTTATCGCTACCATGGGAATCATGGCAAGCTTCAGTGTTGATTGTAGACATGTTTCAAACGGGTCTTGTACATGTCGTGCCATTATTCAACAACGATGCGATATCGACTAGGCAAATGAATTGTGACATAACACCGCTATTTGCAATCAGTGTCGGCAATTAACTCATATACATTCTAGTGAGAACATAGCAACTGAAATTTTCACCATCTGTTATGTGCGATAGTCTGTTATATAGCTTTTTAATTGGCTACATTTGAATTTTAAACGTTATTTAGTAACAATAGTAGCAATTTGTAGTTTTCAAATGCTATCTATTATTTCAATACTATAAAATGCACGATGTGACGTCAGAATTACGCTATATGTATCATCCATTACGCAAACACGTTAAATATCTTGGCCAAAAATATGAGCGCTCTTCATATGGCTTACAATTAAGCGTGTATACAAATGTAGGATATATTCATACTAATTAATTTCAAATTATCTCCTAATTAGGGGCAGAGCAGATATACACATATTCAAATGCCAAAGCTAATCATAGGGCAAATGTGAGAGTAGGTAAAATCGGTTGAGTAGTCACAGGATTTCTAGGCTTGCTGCGGTCTTAAAAACCAAAATTGTTTTATTTATTATATAATTATTTATGATGTAGTCTAAGCGCATGTTACATGACACTTAGAAGTAAAGTTTTAAATTAAATCTCATTTTTAGACGGGATCCAAGCCAATCAATTATACACTTACAAAAACAATTGTACAAGCAGCATGTAAACGTGCCTTATGTTACATGTACTATAACATACAACAATACGTCCAGCAGTCTAGGAGCTCCGTATTTGAATGGAGTTTCCTTTCTCATAGAAGCTTATTGGCATTGAGCGGCATCAGACGGTTGCAACAGGGATCTTGTTAAATCGGTGGCTTTAGGTTGGACCGGTGGCAATTCGTCTCATCAGTCTAGGTCCAGCTTATCGAACAGTCCACACTCGGCGGCCGGCACATGCTAACTGAAACTGATTTACGACATCGATGATAGTTTATTCAACAAAGGAGGACGTCGTTTATTAATTGGTACACGCCGCTGCATGATGAGCGATTTTACTGTGTCCACGTTGGTGCTACGTGATTTATTGGAGCTAATGCATAACTGAATTATACGCGGGATGTGTATGTAGGTGTCCTTTTGATGGACTAATTAGGCTTCCATGCTTATTTTGCGCTAATCAACATAATTGTTACTCTCTGACCCAAATGATTTGGGGACCTTTATGTCGTTTAGAACAATTATTATGGTGCATTGTTTTTGAAATTGCTTGAAAAATTCGAAAAGCGCTACGCCTTTTCTTTTCCTATTTTTGTTGTTGTTCTGCGTGTATCCGCATTGTAATGTAATTAAAAGAGAGGAAAAATATTGTGAGATATAAAATATCATCAACTAGCTGACCCGGCGAACTTCGTTCCGCCTAACAGTCGATTCTTTATTTTTTTATTATGATACCTACTTAATTACATTTTTTACTAAAATAAAAGATTTTTTCTAAAATAAACGTAGCCTAAGTTACTCCTTATTACATCAGCTATCTGCTAGTGAAAGTCCTATTAAAATTGGTCCACCCGTTTCAGAGATTAGCCGGAACAAACAGACAGACAGACAAAAATTAAAAAAAACGTTATTTTGCTATAGGTATGTACCGTGTATATATCCATTTGCATTTATTAAAAAGCGGTTATTTCAATATTACAGACACTCCAATTTTATTTATTTGTATGTATATCATGTATAGAGTATAGAGTACAGATGTATAGATAAGAGATTTCTCAATATAATGGCCAGCGATATGGACCAGTAGTAATAAACTTAAAATAAAAATATTAATTATGTTTTGGTGATACCAATTATTAAGCCTTATATTTTCGATATAGGCGCATTTTTTAAATTGAATTTTGTTAGTAATATGTTGACCATACTTGTTAAATTCAACCTACGTACAGCAATTCCAATACGGCCGGTGTAAATATGAGCTGCACCAAACATTGAAATGAGCCCGCGATAAACATCAATTTGTCTCTGTGATTGAATTTATATTGTTTTACTTCAGTAGTGTCTATTGAAAATAAGTTGCAGTAATTACGCCTATTTAATTACTCGCAGTTTGCGAATATGGGACAACAATTAATTTTCGGACAGCCAGCGCTTTTCGCTTTTTGTTTGTGGTTCAATTTGTGAATGTTTATTGTATGTATATAATCAAAGTTTAATTCTATTATGAAAAATGAGAAATACCTGGCACTACCACATACAAGCTAGTGATGCCTTGGCTTTGTCGGGGTCAACCTTGAACTTATTTCAGAATATGTAGAGTAACAGCTTTTCATGTACATTATGGTAGCGTAGGTTATTTGTCTTATATGAAAGATTCCTGTTTATTCTTGAATTATTCCAGTTTGTAATTACTTTTAGGAAGTTTATGGAAATACAGTGATTTGGATAGCCCAATACAGTCGGACGATATCGTTTAAATATCCCTTAGGTTCACGTATGTAGGTATATCTAGGATTTGAATAGTGTATATTATGAATTTATCAAAATAATCTGCTGCCGAATGATATTTATTTATTTTATTACAGAACTTTTGATTTAATTTTCTATTAATATAATAGAAACGTTTTGGTTTCACACGGAATATAATAGACAACGACTATTATCCGGCGTATACACTGGTAAAACTTTCATTTTAGCTGCGACCGAATACTGCTCTATATGTAGGTACGTCTTATTTTAAACTTACTCCGCAGTACATAAACATGCACGAAATATTACGCCAGTATTCCCAAATGACACGCAAAGATGCAACAAGTCCAATAGAATTTCGACAATGATATTTTAGTCTCATGAGTAAATAGGTGGCGTTATTATCGGCATATCAGGTAAATGTGCATTTGTCAGTTGAGCCAAAATTTGAGTCTAAGTTTTTTTTATACCAGTAGGAAGGTGACCACATTAGTATCTTTATGTGCAGCGATGGACTGTTGAGTGGAGAATCGACTGACAAGAAACTTTACTAAATAATCGACTTATGTACATAGGTATGTCGGTCTGTTGCTATACACAGACAAATTTCGGAACGCAACACATGAGCCTATATCATATAGCGTGTTTTACATTGTGTCATATAGTGTCGATTTTCTGTGGTGTAAAGTAAATTTCTGTCTCGTAGCGGAGTTCGCTACACAGAAGACAATAAAACGGGCCGTAGATACATAATTAAAGAAATCTGTGTGGTTCTCAAATATTTACATTGAGTCTAAAATATTTCGAGGCTGAAAAGCCTCTCGCAGTTCAATGTAATCTTTGTGGGGGATCAGCACTATGGATACGTTTATAAATGAAATCATAAATATGTCCAAGGTCAATTGGTAAGCCGATCGAAGTATTATTACATTGTTTAGCTCGATAACCGACGCATATGAACATTTCAGAGTGTTCATATTCTCGGCAAATGTTTTATTAGGTGATATTGCGTTACATTGTAGCACAGAAGACGGCCCCTACGATACGCTCCCTGCGTTTGACCTAATTAATGTATCGCCGTTATTGACTATGTATGCAACATATTTTGATTAATTTTATACATACATATATATTTTACATAACCTTAATGAAGATGTCTTGATTTTCACACATTATTTTGCTGGTGGTAGGATATTCGTATCCGCCCGGATGGCGACCACCGTACACAGGGCGTAAAACCCGCCATAGTGGCACATGCAAGTGTGCCGCGTTCCGGGATCAGCCAGTGTATATCCGGTTTTCGGGGGGGCTTCAATCATGGTGAAAGGATGACCGTACCGGCAATTTTTTTGGCCGGTTTGTCGCGGTCGGTCCTTTGATCGCCATGATTGATAGTCCCCCAAACTTCTTCACAATAAGGTGAAGAGGTATTCGGCCGGCATGATTGTGTCGACCAACGGGAGACCATCATCTCTCGCTGGTCGGCACTTTTTCTGGACTCCATTGCGCTTACCATCAGGTGCAATGGGGTCACTTTGCCGTGCCAGAAAAAAAAAAAAAAAAAAAAAAAAAAAAATTATTATGGCGCGTAGTGTCGATAGTAATGGGTCAAGTAGAGCAAGAAACCTTTAGCATTTAAGAAACGTCGGCGTTTAGAATGATCAAGTATTTTCCATAACAGAAGTGTGTGATTTACGATCAAGTGACTTAGATGTTTCAATTTTTATTTTTTTTTATTTTTGGGTCAGACGAAATATTATTGATTTTTTCAGCCAGGAAATCCTCAATAGTTGCGAGGACTTGGGAATTTGCTTGGCTTAAGATAAATAGATTCGGCCCTTTTACGTGGGATATAATAACTGTGTTCAAGTGTATATTAGTATGAATTATAATAAATATTGCGTGTTAATAAAACACACAAACGAAAATGTGTTATGAATGGAATTGCGTGTTGTTAACATCTATGCTAAAAGGAAAATAGGATAGAGGAAATTATATCATAATAGAACGTAAAAATACATGCTTTGTGGATTACGGAAGCCCCACCGGCTAGCAAAATATCGCAAATTATTCGATGCGATATATCTGAGTTTGTTTGAGACCAAATCGACCATGTTTAACTTCGAACCTCGAGCCCCGCTGTGCCTCGGAAAACAAGTTAAACCCTCAGATCTGGATGTTGCCAAATGGCTGGGATTCGATAAGCCAAGATATAAACCCGAATGGATTAAAAATAGCTACATTAGCAAAGTCGCATTAAATGAAAAGTGAGATTACATTACCTATTGATGTTCAAACTATAAGCTTAAGTAGTGTTACCCGTAAATTATTATACGAATATTAATGCTAGTTTGTAGTACTATTTGTAATGGCGATTTAGTTTTTAATGGTATTCTAATTGAATATAATATTTTTCTACACTCCAGTCTGTATCTTGAATAAAACTTTAATGTTTTGTCAGAATAGTAGAAAAACCCAATAATATTTGGCCCGACCGGGAAATCGAAACCATGACTTGTAAATTGCACGGCTCAAAACGTGCATACGGTCAAACATACGTGGTCGCGATTTTTAAATCGTGCATAATCGTGTATGTTGGCAATAAAAAAATAATGACACATATGAGTAGCGAACGTATAAGTAATCCTATAATTACTTCAGTTGAGAGGCTCTGTTTTCATTGGTCGTAAAGCTGGATGGTTCTACAACAACGCCGGACCGGACTAAAACACTATAAAGCGTTGGCTAATAGGGATTACTACACTTTCCTGTGCTAGATTTAACTTTGATATACGTTTCGAATATCAAACACAATCCACAAAACATTAATTTAATATCAGTAGGGTTTGTCGCCTTGCGCGGTTAAGTTTCTAATGTGATATTTTTTTTCCTTATAACGTTTGTATGCTATATGCAGTAGATAATGAAAAAGATTCATTTAAATGGAATAAAAGTTCAACCGCGTAATAAAATAGCTCGTACAAAGTTAAAGAACACAGGGAAAAAAGCCTGAAGTTCCTCTTAAAACGTTAACGACGTTTAAGTGTTTCGTAACTGGTTGTTGCGCTAAAATAAGTTTGTGTTGCACGGTCAATTTGTTGCACAATCAAGATAAGACTCTTTAATAATTCATTCCTCGTTATTAAACATTATAAGTGTAATCCCGGCGAAGCGGGGTTTAGCGTTACTTTATTGTTATGAAGAGATCAGCACGTGAAGGATGAAGGTGCGACGGCAACTTTTACGGAGATAAAACTTGTTTGTTAGTTTATGCCTTCGTATTAACCGGAGTTAGCCGTGCCCGCCTCGTGCTCTTATCTGATCGTGAAACAGTCAAATGTTTTCATCGAAGGCAGGTTTGAATATATGTGTTTTTTTAAGTAAATAAGTTTCGTAGTAAATGCAGAAAACATTGCGCCTACGATATGAAGCATGAAGATTAAAGTTTAAACCGCTGAAAAATATAGATAGAGTCCTAATCCCAGTATAAGTACAACTGATATACTTCAACAACAAAAAGTATTCTTTCTGTCGTTAAATATATAAACACAATATTTGTAAACACATCATAGGATATATCTAATTTCAAAATAATAGCAAATATTTGACTGTAACATCAATCGTATCAATAATTTATTTTTACTAACACTATTTTGGTTCGACCAGCGTCCGTTTCAAAGTGTGAATAGAAATTTCGTGGTTGAGGTAAAATTAGCGTGTGAGTTTATACGAGCATGTCCATTGCAGTGTTTGGAACAGGTCAGGACAGGCGGCCGACCGCAGTTTGCGCTAGCCGCATCGACTGCAACCAACTGGTTTCCCGGCGGACTGACACAGGAAATTAATATAAATTCCTATCGCATAAACTCGAAACGGGCGCAGTGTGCTGCCACGCAGGCCGTGATGAGGCCTATTGTGCGAAAGTGATTCAATCAAACCCCACTTCCCGGTTGATTCACGTTAGTTTGAATCTGAATGTGGTGTCAATAGTTTGTCTAAATTGCCTAAAATTTACGTTAACTGAGATTGTGTTATAGCATTTGGATTTTGTTTAGTAATGGATAGCGGGTGGAATAAACACTACGACACAATATTTTGGAATAATAAGTGTTCCTTCATGGAACTAAAGCCTAAATATTTACCTACTGCAAATTTAATTCTACGGGGTAAATTATATTATGAGAGTAAAATTACATTTGCATGTATTATAAACATCCGTATCTATTGCTGCTCACGGAATGCCATATACTTAGAAGCAATACGGTTCCACAAAGGATCCGGAATTGCTCCCACCTTTAAAATGAAACAGGCGCTTTGTCGATTTTGCGGGGTTTTTGTAACGACACTTTTATTGAAAACGTACCGTGTGTGATTCGTGACTCTTTTTACGAGATACACTCTACGCGAACGTGTGTACGTTTCCACTTTTATTGTACCTTTTGTAGGCTGTTTTATCAGTTATGGCGAAATGAAAAGGTGTGGGTCGTCGAAACGTTTCCGATACGCTTGTACTGATTTCGAACTTCGTACAACTAAACGCTTATTCTTTCGCCTTAAGTTTTAAATTAATCTAAATGCAACAAGTATCAGGGAGAGGCAACGTTTAAACTTTACGAACAAAAAACATTGAATCAGAACTTTGTTATGCTTAGCTCCGGTTGGATCTAGGTTTATCGGGCAATTATCGGCATGTTTACGTAGATTCTTTTAAAAGAAAAGTGTAGTACTGAATGAACCGGCATTATCGCTTCGAATTGTTGTTTTTAATAGCAGAAAAATAGCAGTATTTGTTTCGGCATGAAAAAGCTAGATACTTCTGAGACACAATGTTTGAGTTTTGTCTCCCTTTAAAGGTGAAAATAAAGAAAACACCGAAATAATAGTCACATATTTATACGAAATTTTGTGCATTGTCAGGCACTGCAATGCTAAAAGAATGTATAGAAAGGAGAATTGCATACTTTCGAGATCTCCACTAGAGCTTTTTTGGTATGTGAAGTCCATTTGTTGTGAGTTGATGGAAACTCACACTAGGCTAACGTAATGGACTAAGGCCTAATGACCATTAATGGTAAAGGGCGCTCTCGTCCAGATGTGCGAAGAAATATATGGGTTGATATGGACAAAATATTGTTGGTTATTTTTATGTTTCATGCGTTCGTAACTAAATAGAAAAATTGTCTTAAACAAATTTTCACTGAAAATTACTAGTAGTAATAAACACAAAAAAAATGTTAGAGTTATTATATTTACAAAATATTTATGTGGTTTTTGATTTAAGTGCGTTGTTAAAAAAAAAGTATTAAAAAATTATCATCAAATTATAGCATGTGGTACCGCATTTTACGTCTATTAAAGTTAAATGAATTCAGTTGGAGATATAAACAAGCATTGCCGGCTTTGTAATTGGTTTAACCATAATAAATGTAAAACGTTAATAGCAGCGCATTAGCGTGAGTAAGGGGGTCCACCGGTCGGGGCCATCAAAGTCTCTCATTGTTACGCCGCGGCCCAGCAAAAAAGATTAGCACATTTGCCGTTAACGATCCCGAAAACAGGGCCACATCAGACAGCATTGGGCCGGGCAAAATAAAACGAAATAGCAATAAAAGTAAATCGACGGCCCGCGCCCTGCACTACGTGCCGGATTAAATCAATCGTTATTCGTCTTAACAAATTACGGTTCATGTTTTCTACAGCCCGAGCCGCCCCGGCTTGATGCGCGCAAGCTCAAGTCAAGTGGAAAGTATATAAATGCAATTTAGGTATTCCAATTCCGGTTGATGGGGCTGCGACATTGCAATTAATTTATCTAGTTAGATTGAAGGTGGCATGTTTACGTCTTGAAGTTGGTGAGCTTGCGAAGTTTTGACTGTAAGTGACATGTTGAAATCATCGGAATGTACTGTGAATAATTTATTAATATTATACTTTTATAACAAATAAACACACCTAGCACGTACAGTAAGTTAATACAATGATATAAAATAGGCGGTGTTTGGCAAAAAACGCTTCCGTTCAAAAATAAAAACGAAATTTCAGTTAGTTACTTAATTACTTTATATAAGAAATATCCTGTTAATTAAAAATAGTACTAAATTCTAAAGAAGCACGGACTTTATACGAAGCATTTATAAAAATGAATGGCGGGGGATAGCGTTAAGCCATTGCTCTCTAACCTACAGGCTGGTGCCGGATGGACGAACAGTTGCTCTTCCCGCTTACGCCTGTCTACAGTAAGCTGTACGGGGCTGTGCGGGACTGTACGGGCCAATCGTTACCACGACCAGAATAGCCACTCACTTGGGTATATTCATACAGCGAGTTTGATGTAGTGAATAGTTTTTAAAATATTTGTGCAGTAACAGTCTTTTTGCTGTATACTTTTATTCGTGTGTCCGGGAAATACGATTGTTAAACGGGAGCTATCAATGGTTTTATTTATTCTTGTTTTTTTAATTAGATTTAATATGGAGTGCTAGATTTTCCTTACACTTAAAATAGATGTGACCAGTATGAGCATTAGCGATCTAAAAGTGTGCTTAAAATTTTTTGAAGTTCTGACCACACACTAGGATACAAGTTCTGTGTCATGGGTATAAGAGATTATGAGAGACTTTTTCTGTCTTACTAACACCCAGACCCGAAACAAATATTTGTGGATCACACAAACAATTGTCTCGGTGCGGGGATCGAACCCGCGGCCTCTCTTTTCGCAAGCTGGTGTCTAGCCAACTGTGCCACGTAGTCTAGTCGACAAGTTGAAAATGGTCCAAAATAGAGATACTATTCTTAAAATTATGTGTGATACCTCGTTGGATGCGTATTCACTCTTAGAAAAATGTGCCAAAAGCGTGAATTAGCACATGAAAATTTGCAAAAGATATAAACAATTAAAGATGAAAAAAAGGCATTTCGTTTTTTGCCAATATTTCATAAACTATTAATACTTAAGAAATTAAAAAAAAAGATTCTTAAAGAGGAGGATATTTTTAATAAAAAACTCCTTATTCCCGGAACTCGTATCTCCATTATTTATAATTTTAATTTAACGCTGAAAATGGGTCTCCGCGCTACATTTTTAGGTTGCGCGCGCGGCGACAAAAGCAAGTACGACACATTTATTAATTTATTTAAGGTATTGAATATATTTTTTTACATTTGAAAAAAATATGGTGTATTCTGAACACATTAAATAATTTATTCCCATTGGAAATTTTACTTGAAGTAAGTTTTTCCACAAGTTAGACGATTGTTAACTAACAAAATTTTCTCGCATTTCCATCTTCATTGTAAATGAAAAAAAAGTTTAAATTAATGGTCGTAAAAAAATTCGCTTCGTGGAACCTTTCTTAAATAGATACTTAACAAGATCACGCCATAAAAGTTAAAAAATATTCATACTTTGTTTATAATCATTTTGTACTACCTGGCGAAATGTGCAGAAATGCACCTCTGCCTACCCTTTCGGGGAATACAGGCAACCTAAAAATGTCGCGCGGAGACCCCTTTTCAGCGTTAAATTAAAATAATAAATAATGGAGATAGAGATCCGGGAGTTTTTTTATTAGAAATATCCTCCTCTTTAAGAACCTTTTTTAAAATTTCTCAAGTATTAAATGAAATATTGGCAAAAAAACAAATGTCTTTTTAATTGTTTATAACTTTTGTAATTTTTCATGTGCTAATACACGCTTTGGTACATTTTTCTAGGAGTGATTCCGCATCCAATGAGGTATCACACATAAATTTAAGAATAGTATCTCTATTTTGGACCATTTTCAACTTGTCAACTAGACTAACGGGGCTGTCGACATTCGTATATTCTTCTTGTTTTTTTTATGTTCACTTAGTAATATTATTTGAATTTAAGTTTAGTGCGCGGATTGAACATTTTGTGATGAAATGAAATAAAAACATTTATTTGAAAATATAATCTCGAAAGATGCGCTTGTCACATGATAACTGGGAGCGAAATAGAAGATAAATACGACCTATTCATCACTCCGATACACTTCAAAACAAAAACGAAAATCCTTGGTGGTTATGAGGTCTGATTATAATATCAACACCTTAAAGCAACAGCTTGCCATTATGCGGAGTCATTAATAGAAAGTTATTGGTAAACTGTCGCAGTTGTCAGATCTGACGTAGACTGTATGGGAGTCCATAAATAAGGGATACTAATTATACAGTACCTATCAGCGTGGTGAATAAAAATATTTTATTTGTGAATTCACAGTAATTTCTCCCGAATTTTAATGGTAAATGTGGAATGATTAATCACCACTTATTTATTTGCAAGGATGCAATACGCGAAGGAGAAATTTGGCAACCACTCAGAGTTTAATATAAATATTATATAATAAATAAATGAGATTAATATTCATACGAGGATACAAACACAGCTCCACGTTCGAGTTTCGTTTTACATTAATATATTATCAGGTGTTATAGGGGATCATCTGTATTAATATGATACAGATACAAAGTAGCCCTAATTATGTTGCAATGTTGAACAGAACCAACATAGTTAAGCGGACAGTTGCTCAGCTGCTGGAAGACCGGTGACTTAAAAATACCCATTTTGACTTCCCCGAGGTACCGGAAGGGGAGTTTAAGGAGCTTTTTTTTTACGTTAAAATTGAGTTTTTTACATGTGTTTGTTTCATGTTAAATGTGCTGTATTAATTGTTCATATTATCTACAGAACAGGTTTGAACTCGAGATAACTTCAAGAATCCATTGTGGTGCTTACTATGCCAACAAAACATGTACCGTCTTAAATATTATCTTAGCTATCATAAAGAGCAAAGTTTCTTAACCATAACACTTCTCTCTCAAGGAATGTCGTGTTCCTTCCTATATACAACATTGGACCTAAGCCAAAGTCTGCGCTCACGGCTATACTCTAATAGATAAACAATTCATATACTCCTTGTATTACGAACTATCTACTGAATAAGGTAGATTTATACAGAAGGTGGAAGTTATAAATGTCAGCTAACCGGCACTAGGCCGGCGTGGTGGACTAAGACCTAATCCCTAGTCGTAGAGAAGAGGCGTGCCTAACTGCGGGATGTATATATGGCCTGATATAAAAGAATATAAAAGGTGTTATACTTTTATATATGCTCAATGTATTAAATTTTTTCGTGATTATTTGGCTGTTAAAGTGAGTTTACTTCAATATTGGGAGAAATAGAGATAAAACCGATAAACTAGTTTACTTAGACTAATAAAAAAACTGATAATTAATTTAATATAAGACTTTCTTTGCTAAAAAGATGATGTTACTGAGAATAACTTTGGCTAGTTATATTTTTAGAATATTAATTTTAATTAAATAAATTAAAACAAAATTAAGTCACACAGACTAAGTGAGGGGCATAAGAGAGTTGAGAAACATGTCAAAAAATATATTGCTTGTACTCCAGAATAAAAGAGATACATTTCAACACAATACGACACCGGGAAGTTGAATTATAATATAAAACACGTCACTTGCCTTGGCTGCTCAGCGAGGCGTAACATAGCGAGGAACAGCACATCGGATGTATATTATATGTACGAATATTTTGCAATTCTTCAACATCGAAATATTTTTACTTTGACACATGAATAATAAATTTATATACTCATAGTGGGATCATTTGGCAGAACGATCTTCTATTCTATCATAATCACCCGATATTATTACTTTGGATAACCAAAATTTTTGTATCAATTTGTAACAATTAATTATAATTGGTTGTACCTAAATCAAAAATATTATCTATGCAGAATATTATCTAGATTGTAATAAAAAAAGTATAAAAATAATAATAATGTTATAAATACGTGATTACTATTTAATCTTATCTTATATCTTTAAATGAGCAATTCTTGTATATATATATGTATATAATTGGAATCTCGGAATCGGCTCCAACGATTTTCATAAAATTTAGTATATAGGGGGTTTCGGGGGCGATAAATCGATCTAGCTAGGAATCTTTTTTAGAAAATGTCATTTGGAAGAAAAATAACAAAAATCAACTGAAAAATATGACTCTTCCTGACATCTATTGGCGAATAATAATACTATTTTTTGTGAGCAACTAATTGCTTTAACGACACAACAGCAGATGGCGTTGTTAAGTAACATTATTCATATTTCATCATTTTATTAGTAATTCGTACTTAAATATGATTTCCAAAAAACACAATTAAAAAAAAAAAACCCAGCAAAGCTCGGTCATCCAGGTACTAAATATTTATAAAACAATGACGTTGTGAAAGGTTCCATTGCATTGTCGCTTCGATGGACTTGGGCAAAAAAAGAATAATGTCCTAAAATAAATTATTGAAATAATATACCTAGTAACGTAAACTGTAACATCAATATTATTTCCATGAGTCATAAAGTATATGTTTAGTTATAAAGATAGTTAGCCTTTCTACAATATTGTAAAGTCCGCACTGCATCTAGACTTATTGCAGAGACGCTTATGAATATTGCTTTATACAGGCGATTGAAATACTTAGAAGCGCGAACAATTGTGTACGTGGTGTACTCAGCAACTTTCTCCGCCTAAGGTTTATACGTTGCGTTTAAGTCCTCGCGAACAATATTAAAGCCACGATAAACTTAAAAACAAGTTTAATCCGGCTTGCCGCGGACTCCATAGCCTCATCCCGCGCAATCTGCTGCATTGCCGGTAAATTACTTCGGCTTATACTTCACGATACTTACTAATCAACACATTATTTGTATATGGATTTTATAATAATGCCATTTTGACAACTCTAGCAACTGACAGTAAATGCGGTTCCATCATTTACACTATATTACACAATGTCTAACAATAAGTAGTTATAATAAGGCGACACAATTTTACCGAAATGTTTACGTTTACAACTTCTAAAAGCTTTCGGATTACAATTTACGCATTATGTAGGTACAGTTGTCGCTGTACGCGGGGATACGAAATACCATCTTATGTTTGGAATGCATAGGTTGGCCCAAAAGATTGGTACTGGCGTCTTTTGAAAAACGGTACCCCCAGGATAATGGCAGTCTTGCTTAGTTCAGTAAGTGAGATTGACGGATGCCTGCTTATCCGGGAGTTTTAATGGTCAAATATAAAATAGAGAGAAGTCGAAATACAAATTTCGTTCATAGACCATTATTTGGTGTTCAACACGAATGACCTTCTGCAACCTCTGAGTGATCGTCTGTCATTAGTATTATAATTATTAATTTAAAAACAAGAGAAATTATTTCAAAAATTGCATATTTCATAATAATCTCGCCTCTGTAATAAGAGTTAGCAAGTTTTCATTCTATCATGTTTTGTTGCTATAGTTTAAAACTTAGATGTGAAACTTTGTCCGTATTATAATTAGCGGCTAACTTTAATTATGTTCATATTTAAATTAAGATAGAGGTATATGATGTGGTCCAATGAATCCAATTATTTATTTTAAACAATAAACTGATGAACTCTATCACGAATTGTATAATTAAAACCAAATAAGTTTGAATGACATAGAAATTACCTAAACACCATTTTCACTGAAGTTTTGCTTAATCAGCTATCATTTTTATTCCAGTTTTGTTAGTTTTCTGAACCCATTCTTATATTCATATCTATACAGATATCTACTTTTATACAAAATTATATTTTACTTTTATACTTTTTATACAAAAGTAAAATATAATTTTCAGTTAGTAACAAGCGGATTGCGAAGAATTATATTTACTCTCCAGTGACTAAAATTTCGTCGAGATAAAAGCTAAAGGTCCTTCAATGTGAAGCAAATGATTAACTTACTTTTTCCCTTGGTTAACCCACAAAATAAAATAAAAATGATGCAAATCGCAGACCATCTAAGAAGGGTAATGTTTATTAAAAAACAAGCGAAAGAAAATTAAATACATACATCTCAAATTCATAATATACTCGTAAGTACCAAAGAAATACCTGTATTGTAGTATTATTATAATAAAAAAGTCTCGTTGTAACACTCTTGAGAAGTTAACATGAGTGTTTGTTAGAAGTTTAGGGACATGCCGATGTTTTTGAGGGCTTCGGCACCTACACATCGAGGTTACAGGTGATTCTTACTTCAAGTGTTCCGCGAACTTTGTAAGTATAAGCCGAATCGCAAAGTTTATCTTGCCCCGGCTCCATTGAAAACTTGCAATGGTGATGTTTGCCGTCAGACAATGAGTTTGTCTTGTGACTTCGATATGCGTTTCAGACGGCGCTTAAACTATGTTAACTATTACAAAGACGGTTATGGCTATGGCGGGCGCCCTTTTAATTATTAAATAGTATTGAGTTACTCGTGTTAAAGTTGCAGTGCGGTTAATGAAGTTAAAGTCAAACTTAACTTTATGTACTTCTATTAAACATGTCTGAAAGATACATTCACAAGTACAGAATACTATAACCTGTAAAGTTATGAATAGCAGATTCATTTTCCCTCAACCAATACAATGATAATACATATTATGAACTTATAGAAATGTTACGCGAATAATTCACAGTAAAAGATATAAATGCAAATCATTCACGATTCTTTGTTGTGTACGTTAATAAAGAAGAGAAACTGAAAGAGATAAAAGGAATAAAAGATGTATACAATTTTATGCATCATCATCCGACATGATTTTAATGAAAAAAGTTCTCGGCAACATTTTAAATGCAAAATATTCGACGGAGCTGTCTACCTCGTTCCTCTAAGATATATAAATGAACGAATTTGCCCTCTTAATGGATAAAGTGTGGAAAAATATGGTTTTTCTGGTGCGCAAAATAGAGTGAGCACGATACATTTCAGGGCAGTATACAGGTGCGCTGGCTTTCCGATTGCATTATAGCTGTCGCAGTCACTAGACATTACTGAAACCATTACCTTATCTAAAGTCCCTCTCGGATTTATTTAGTTTTCCCTCGCCGCAATTTATCGAAAACCGCTCGATAAAGTTGTCAACAGGAATGGATCTGGAGCCAATTTGAGAGGAGAACGATCCGCAAAAAAGAAACGACCTTTTTACTTCTTCGTATGTACCTGACCTAGAATTTCTCACTTGCGTTTTATAAAGTAATAGTGTATTTTATTGAGTGTATTGTAGGTATTAAATTTATTATGTTAAACCATAGTAAAATTATATCTATAAGTATGTATGTAGTATAATATATTTTATATTTGTCAATTTTTAAGAAAACATTGGTTTAGTTGGTTGGTTAGTTATTTACATCTTGATCGTTTTTTGTTTTGTTTTTAGGACAAAGTTTGATATTCAAATTTAATACACATCATCAATCATGAAACATCAGGGTTTTGTACCTGAGATTTGTACTCGCGACCTGAGCGATGATGTTAAGACACACCACATTCAATAGTTATTGAGCGATCGCACACTTCGTGCAACATAATAATTGCTCGTGGAGAGTTCCAAGACATACAATTTCCTTTATGTTGTTTTCTACGATTAATACATAAAGAACACCTTACTCTCTAAACGCTTCTAAATTTCATCTTCGCATAACAGTTAGAAATATTTATAATAGTAACTATTTAGGCTAGCTAAATAAATGTGTTATTATTTTCTTCTCTCAGAATATTTTCCAGCATGGTAGCTACAAAGTGGAGAACTACTTTAATCCTCTTTACTAAGTTTGTTTAAACTTTCCACTACGGTCGGGATTCTTATCACTATATTGGGTGAGTGTAGACCTATTGTTCAAAAAAATAAAAATATTGTATATACGTAGGTATATTGCTAGTTTCGTTTCGTTTTAATAATTCATTCATTTTTAATTTTTAGGCTGGTATACATCCGAATTATAGAAAAGTCAAGTATAGCCAATAGGATACACGTTGGTATTGACACTAATCATTTTGTGAGACTTTTTATAGCGATGTCTGTCAACACGAACTTAGACGGCGGAATGGAATGTGTTCTAGACCCTCTAAATTATAGAGGATTGAGACAGAGTACTTGGAATTCTCAAAGTTCAATATTATATCTATTGTACATCCCAATGTTATAGTAATGGGCGGGTCGTTGTAACATAGTATTGTGGTCGTCATTTTAACAACAATTTGACTAGAGGCTGCAAAATCTCCGAAACGCAGCGTAATAAAAAACTATTCGCTTCTATAGTTAAATCCAAAGCGCTGGTCTAGTGCGGGCTTATTGTAGTTAGATTATAGTTTATGCCTCCGATGGTTTCTCCACTGTTAAGTTTTTACTAAAACAAACGTGACATTGTAAACTCGTAGATATGAATTCTGGATTTAAGGCCTTTACCACTTCCTTTAAATCTACATTCACTTATTTAGACAATATTAGTAAACCATACATGGTAATGTCCTAATTGTACTCACTTAAATCAGCACGATGTTTTCAAGCGCGCCAATTAAACAACAATGAAAAAGCTTGCGTTGTTAGTAAACGGACAGCTCGTTTTTGTGCAGGCCACAATTAAATAGATATTAGTTCTCGCCGAGGGAACATTATTCAACATGCAGGCAGCCATTCCAGCAAAAAACATTCCCGTTCACGTTTCGAAAAGTGCCCGTATACAAATCCCTTTGGGCCTAAAAAACGAAGGTTTGTAAAGCCAAACTTAGTGAAACGTTTTTAAGCTGTTTTCCGGAGATATTGGCGGTCGACGGAGCTCCTGGAGCATTTTTCACTGAATCCCCTGATATCGGCTTCTCTAATAAATAACACCAGACATTTGCAGCCCCACATATACCTTTTCCATTATTTGCTTTAATTTGTTCCCGAACCTCATTTACACGCCGATATTTTCGCAATGTAAAGTTGGGATATATTTATTCATTTATCGACTAATATACATATACATATAACGCTATATATCATTTCCTAGCCCGCCGCTCTATTACTGCATATACATTATGGGAATATACATATGTATATACATCGTATGTTTGAAATTATTATTATTATTGATATCTTTTTAGTTCTGCGGCATAAGAGCGCGACTTGCCATTGATTGGTTCCGGGTTCGATTTCCGGTTCTACCGGAAAATCATTTGGGTTTTTACTTGCAGCAACACTTTGTCTGGAAGTGATCCCGATAAACGACAATACCCTCGCCCCCTACTACACGGGACTTATTATTGACCGAGCGTGGCAATGCTCGCCCCGTAGCGGATACAAATATAAGAAAGTATGTAAATGAAATACAGTGTTGAGTGTACATTGTATATTATCAGAAATTACACCCACAATATTGTAACTTAAGTCGTGTTGGCCTCAAGGTTTAGGAACGCGGTCGAGAATATCGATGGTCGCGGGTTCAAACCCCCAGGCCCACACCTCTGACTTTTCGAAGTTATGTGTGTATTCACAAATAATTATCACGTACTTTAACGGTAAAGGAAAACATCGTGATCAAACCTGCATACCTAAAAGTTCTTAGGATGTTTTTAGCAGGGGCGGTACTTCCATAGAAGCCCAAAAGCCCAGTTTGCCTTTCAAAATTCCGAACAATAATCTTAGCTTTAAATATTTTATTTAACAAAAGAAATTTGGCATATAAATGAGAATATACTGACCCCACAATAAATAATTATAAACTGGACATGTACAATTCACGTGTTAAGCTTTTGGGCTTCTATGGAAGTACCGCCACTGGTTTTTAGGTGTGTAGTCCGCCAACCCGCACTAGGCCAGCGTGGTGGACTAAGGCGTAAACCCTCTCAGTTGTAAAGGTGGCCGGTGCCCAGCAGTGGGATGATGATGATGATTGTAACTTATGGTATGCACGATGCATGTTGCGAGTGACTCCCATTAATAAGCAAAGCAATTCTCTACGCTTAACTCATCAAACATCATAATATAATAGCAAGTTATGTCGAAGGAGTTTGTACATTCGTCTGTCATTATAAAGGCAGTTGCTAAGCTATGCCGAAACTGTACGGTGGCATGAAAATTCTGTCAGTAGTTGTGCTACGGGATGAATTTACATACATTATCTTCACGAAGTTGCATTGTGCCGTCTGTCAGGACGGGCCGAACTAAGTCTTGTGAAGACAACTGAGTTTGGTCAGGGGTATTACGTTCAGGTAAATTTGTTTCTAAAAGATGGAGATTAGGATATATCGTGGAGTGAAATATTTTGTTTCAGTATAGGAAATACCGATGTGATATCTTCTTCTTCTTATTTTAGTGTTCTGATATAATTATGACATAAGACTATTTGATTCAATAGTTCAATCAGGGCTTCGGTTAGTGAATGATTTTTTGCAAGGTAGGTATATTAGAGAATCATATTGGATGTACAGGTTTAATATGTCGTTTAGGTAGCCCTATGTGGGGAAATAGACGATCTATCACTAATTAAAGACCCGTCGTAAAAAAACTACTACTAATATTAAGTTCGTTTAGGTTTATGACGGGATCACTGAGTTGTAAGCAAGTTGATTTAGAATGTATATCAGCCTAATTCTCCGCATATAACGTCGCAGTTTGGATTGTGTATTCCGTTTGTGTTGTAGACAAAATACGATAGCTACCTCAATCCAAATTGAGTTGTTTGTCGGTAAACTGCGCTGTTTAAAGTTAGCAAGGAAGGTAAGGTTAGCGTTTGCTAAGCTCTAATTAGCAGCTTGTCACTATCTACACGAGATGACATCTCATTGATAAAGATTGGTAATCTGAGTTGGTGGAACTAAATCTATAAAAAAAAACAACATGTATTGATGAAATTCTTATAAATAAATTCAAAAAATAATATAAAATTCAGGTACGAATTATTTATCACGATGATGTTTCGTTCAATGTTATTAACCAAGGTGAAAAACTGTGGGGATCATTATTTAATAAATAATGAATAAATACGCACAACAGTACATAATGTGTAGTTTTGACCAAGTAAGATGCAAGTCTTTTGTCGTATCAGAAACTACGAGATAATTTTCGGTCTCACAAACACCTAGACCCGAACCAAATATTTTGTGAATCGCACATACATTAATTGGTGCGGGTATCGAATTCACGGCCTCTCGTTTCGAAAGTTGGTATCTAGCCAACTGCGCTACGGTGGTGTCAAAATGTTAGTTGAATGTCAGTTTTATTTTATAAAGTTGTTTAAGAGTCAGCATTCGACAGAATTGTAAAAATAATGCTGCCCAAATAACATTGAACAAGGGAAATTACTATGTCTTAACAGTTTACCCATAAACAGCAAATGTTGAGTCCGTGCTTTTCTATTACAAGTCTTTTATCATCGTTTTTGGTTGCTAATTCTATGTGAGAAATAAGGTTTTTGGATATGACGGACAACTTATGATAAACATGAAGTAAGAGTTGAAGGAACAATGAAACTTAACAAATCTGTGACTCTTCACGTATTGAAAGATTCTTTTTTTTCCATCAGTTCAGTTCATTAAGTGTGGTCCGGTGAAAATACTTATATTATAGTATTGACCATAAAGAAATAGCCAGTAAAGATGTTACAATGCTAAAAGACGGAAGTGGTTTTACTTCAATATCTGGAAAGAATTCAAAAATATAACATAAGCGCGGACGTATCCAAGGAGAAACGTTTCAAAGGAGAAAAGTATTGAATAAATAAAGAAATCGACACGTTTTTGCGAACTCTCAATTTGTCTAAGAAAATTTTATTCATATCGAGCCGGTGGGGACGGCATCAGAGGATCTCAACGTACGGACACATATTGAACGCAGACAAGGTATATTAGATATTTTCTTTACCCGTTTCATGTGTGCGGTACGCAGCCGATAATTATGTTTGTGCGCTTCGTATGTCTCCGCCTCACGCTTCGATAGCAGTTTTTAACAAAAACCTTTAAGACTTAAATGACAAATACAAGAGTATGTTTAAATATTAAACTTTATCGGGCGTACGTATGTGTAGAAAGATTAAAAACTTTCTCCGCGTCTTTGGAACCTCTCAGTTTACTGTCATAATGTAAGTAAGAGCTCGAGTTGGAAAGCGGATTAGGCTCCTTAAGTTTGTTGGGAGGTAAGGTAATATTCTCGAAGACAACAACAAAAAAAGAAATCGTCAACCGTGCTCTCGGCACGGAATATTAAAGCAATCTAACTGATGCCTCTGATTGAGTTCTCTAACAAAGTTTAGCAGCTATAATTATTTATATTTAGTACAGCAAAGTGCACTTAAAATACCCTGAAGTCTTATTAAATCTGCAGAATGTTGGTCTGAACTTTATTATACCCTTTCCATATAATTGTACTAACATACCTATATTTAAACAATTATTAAGACGAAATAACGTTATTTGCGATAGTTTGTATGTGTAAGCCCTTTATCCGGAGGGATTTCGTCGGAGGGTACTGAGAATCCATGCCTTATTCTTATAATTTCCTTGAATGGTGAACGTTTGATTTAAGTACCGTCCCAGGGCTAACAATGACTCTCCGGGGACCGCCCCGACTATTCCCTTTTGTTTTTGTGCCTTTTTTAACAACTTTTTCTCAAAAGGATTTGCTACGGCGTCTGTAGGCAGGCGGGACTTTAAAGAAAAGCCAGTGATTAGAGTCAAGCGATTGACGCCTCCTGTGGGATTATGTTGCAAGATGAATGGTAATGGTTGGATTGTAATTACGGAAATGAAATGTTTAGCTTACGCAAATATTGAACAGCTAAATGTCGCTTCCGATACTACCGGTGTAGATTGCTCGCTGATTTATTAATTGCAAATATATTTTAGTAATAGCAACAGACCTGTTAAATAGCCAATGTGTTTGTTATTCGGTTCACGAATAAATAACTCGTACAATTTGTATTCAGTGATAGCGAAATACAAAAATATTATCGTACATTTTGTAACCTTCGTTGTCAGTATAGTATTGGCACTGCAATAATTCTACAAAGCGACGAATATGCGCCAATATACTCGTATACGTACTTAAAGGATCGCGGACGATCAAGTGTATGCGAGTAGTGTTCAGCACAAAGGCTTAACAAGCCAACTTGCTCAGTTTTGTGCATACACAACCCGTCTGTTATATTAATCGTACGGCAGCTAGTTTACGCTCAGTGCACACTTACCTCATGATTCGGCATTGTTAAAACTGCCACGCCAAACACCGCGGCGTGTATTTTCCTATTACATACGACTAAATTAACAATGTCGTGTATAATACACATATTTTATATGTTCAAATTTGTTTTGTTTGTTTATTTATTAGCTCATTATTCTATGATTATTTTACGATGTTTACATTAATATAATGCGTGTCCGGCGAACAGTAATGTCATAGGAAAGTTTGATTCTTCCATCTGGCAAGCGTGTGTAAAATTATAAATGATAAATAGAATGATTTGGCAAATCTATTGCAGATTATAGTACAAATAATGAAAACTTTTTCTAAAGAGGCTTAAGGAGAGCGGGTTAAAAATCTTGATGAAGTAAATTACATTTAGCAATGTTGTTAGTTTTGCGAGAAATTAAGTCCAAACAAAAGGCTTAAGGTCTTGTATGACTTGAAAAACAAAAAATATTTGTTTGAGATTTGGTAACGTATTGCATAAGCCTTAATAGGTTTGTACCTACTACCTACTTTCCTTGAGGAAAAGAGAAATGTATACTCGTAGTGTCTTTTTTGGCTGATAATAGCAATATTATTATTATTATTCTCGACATATTTATTTTTCTCAACTCGGAGGTTGGTATTTATTGTGGTTGCGGGCCGTAGCCAAGCAATCACAATTTGTCTTCTATATACGTTATGTTTTATAAATCTATGAGTTTGAAACAGTCTTGTCTATTTCCATGAACTTCCTAACAATTCGGCAAGTATTCAAGATTGCAGCTTTTTGTAGGGTGATGTATAGGGATTTATTTAGGTTTAATAGTTTTAGGCTGTAGGTGTTTTGAGATAACTCCGGTAGTAGAGAGAACGATGGGAATTATTATTATTATTTTCTATGGGTGAGTGCCTAATATTAGAAAGTTAACGTGTCAAAATAGCTTTAATATGGTCTATTTAAAATAAAATGTAATGGTTTATCGATAACGATAGGATAAAGCCCGTTCATTAGCAGCCAAATGTTTTGGGGTGTATGCCAAAGAGGTTATCACGTTGGCTGTCGTTATTATATTAGCGTAATATCATATTAGAATAGGTATTATGTGAGTGATTTGGAATAATTATAGGCTGCATAATGGCCAAACAACAAATTTTTGTGCGACTTTTATAACTGGTAGAAGAGCTCCGTTTTAAAATAAAAACATAATATCTAAATTACAGTTGGGTGCCTGAGATTCATATCCTAGGTAGGCCGCGCGCCTTATCGTTAAGATCATCACGCACTATTAATAAACATCATTTTGAAAACTTGATATTCATTTTTTAAACGCCGAAATCCTCGCTAATGCAACACTAAAGTGTTTTATCAACTGAACTGCACAATTTCTGCGAACTTCAGAAGGCACGAGAGCATGTTACTTTTTTAGAAAAATAAAAGGACGATGCTGTGTGGTGCACGTTCGCATACCTACAGATAACGGTCGGTGATGGCCGAATTTACACCGATGTCGTAAGCTGCCTCCGTCGTGTACATGTACTACATGCTCACATCGAGTTTATGGCGATCGACACAGAGCTTAGTTGCTAAGCTGTACACGGGCCTTGCCTAAAAATAATTTGGATTTTAAACAGAATTTGCGTACTTCTATTTTACGCGATTTGATTGATTTTTTTTTCACGTGTGCAGTCGGCTTCACGTTAACGCTTTACGTATATTGTGGCTGCTTTTCTTGTACTGCTTAGATATTTTTTCGGATGGTTTTGAATGAATATTAAAATTTTATTTACAGGTATATTTTCTCTTTTGTGTGGAACCAGATTTCTCGCTTTGTTCTATATGCTATTAATACTGTAGCACAGTATTAATACTGTAGCAATTATGGAGGTAAGTTGGCATTTAGTTTGTCAAAGGCAGCGTAACACAAATTTATCTCTTTGTGTATTTTCACCCTTTGAGTAGGTATACGATTTGTCCAGAAAAAGCGTTTGTCGCAGAACAACGTAACCGACACGATTTATTAAATTGCCATCTACCATGGAGTGTACGTGTTTTTTGTAGTGGATTATGTTTTGTTAATAAATATTTTAGTGGATGCACATATTTTAAGATATATATTTTAAGATTGATGGAATGCGTGAAAGAAGATATGAAAGAAAAAGGGGTGAATGAAGAATAATTGGCATCAAGTAGTTCATCTCTTCATGACGGCTGATAGGGATGTTTCTTAGGATAAATCATACTGTGACGACCCCATATAAAATTGGGAACAGGGAAAAGGAATGATGATGCACATATTTTAAGATCTGCCTAAGGAATCTATAAATTGACTTTGAATTTGACTTTGAATTAAATACTTTTGTATGTTAATGGCGGTAAAGTTATACGGTTGAACATTCATTGGTTTAGTAAATGATTCTTGATACTTGTAATGATTTTGATGTTTCCGTAAGGCTATAAAGAGCTGGATAGTTCAATTCGACAAGCATTCGTTTGTGTCACTTTTGTTGATTACGTTTTTTTGTTTTAATATAAAAATGTTGATAAGGCTTGATTCATAGGATATGAAAGACTTTTATCTACTTTTACATTTTGTATAAAAATCCAAACCATGAACGTTATGTTTCATTGTATAAAGGTGATGTATATTTTCACATCGATCCATAAATAGCATATTTTAATAGGTCGGCACTAATAGAGCACGTCCATAATTACAACTTCAACATTTTAGTATTTGTACTCGGTTATAATTAACGTTAGGTTCGAAGTTTGTTTTACATTTGACGTTAATTTGAAAAATATAAATGTCTATCTACATTTCATTGTATTACGTTTTATGTACTAAAATTAATTTACGTTCGCCAACTAGTTTACGAGTATATTGAGTGCGACGCGTATTGCATTTATTTGATAATAAAAACGATATCATGAATTTACATATAAATTTAACTATTATGACTATACTATTGGAGGATTCACTAACAACGTTTATTTCTATTGTAGGAGAAGAGTTTCTCAATTTTTTATGAAAAATCTTTGGATGCAAATTAGATGCAGAGACGCTTACGTCATATCATAATGATGATAATGCTTAATGATAAAATAATTCAAAATATTAGTGTACCACCCTTTTGGAATGTATTAAGATGTACAGAAGATACAAAACATTACGGTCTCGTAAGTACGTGGTCATCAGAGGTTAGAAGACTTTGAATTTTTTGGTAGGCATAGACATACGTAAGGATTTCCAGTGTGATCTGATAAAAACGACTTGCATTTATATAATTTTTTGGTGCGTTTACGAATTGTGCTTTTTTTTTAATGGGAAAGGAGGCAAACGAGCTAGTGAGCCACCTGATGTTAAGTGGTCAACACCGCCCATCAAGGACACATAGAGACGCAACGTCTCTTCGCAATGCTAGAGGGTCAATTTTATCCAAAAGGATCTGGTTATCGATGATTCGAGCAGCACGTCGTTGAATGCGGTCAAATGGGAGAAGCTGGTACTGAGGGGCTCCAGCCCAGAGATGAGAACAATATTCCATATGTAGCTGGACCCTTGCCTTATACAGCTGAAGGCGCTGAGCCGGCGTGAAATATTGCCTCGCTCTTATTTATTTTATTATCACATTATATTATTTTGTCTTTGTATTTCATTTATTATTCATGCACTTTGAGTTCCTTAATTATTCACTTCAATAACTTTAATTTTACTTTTAGTTTCACTGTACCTTCTATTCATTTCGCGTTCTCCAAATTTAACCTAAAAATATTTATTTTATACCTCTTTAGCCAATGATTGTTAAGCAAATTACGTGGGATCTTTTTAATGAATATAAACCCCTTTAATTCATCAACATGGTTTCATTGCCGCCAGCAAACAACGATTTCAATCAAGACGCAAAGACAGCATTTTGTTTCATCTCATTATATATTCTATCCCCTTAATATTTATCATCATTTTAAATATGTATGATCACTCAAGGGAAATTGAATTTTTCCATTAGACACGGACCCCCAAAAGCTTTTGATTTAATTTATTGTTTCTGGTTGTTATTATGTTGCAACATTATAAGTAAATGGTTTCATTTTGTTGTAAATGATTGAAAATTCTTTACAAAGTATTACATGTCTAAATACATTCGTTCATTTATTAGCCTTCCTATTTCATTCATTCGTATGATTTGCCGTCTTTATGAACTTTCATCTATTATTATTTTCGACAGTCCATGCTACAGAATACTATACAAATGCTAAAGTACCTAGGCCACATCTTTTTTGTCTTCTGACCTCCAATTCCTTTAAATCACAGTTATGTATGTAATCAAACAATATGCCTCGTGGTATCGCGGTACAAGTATGTGCCGTGCGATCTAGAGGTCCTGGGTTCGATTCCCGGGTCGGGCAAAAGTGTTATTGGGGTTTTCCATTAGGAAATTCTCGGTAACAGCACGGAGTCTGGAAATGTGCCCAAAAAATGGCAATAGGCCCGCCCCCTATTACGTGGGACTGATATATACTTGGCGAAATGTGGGTGCAGAAATGCACCTCTGCCTACCCCTTCGGGGAATACAGGCGTGAGTTTATGTATGTATGTCAAACAATATGCACCAAAATTCTGTGATCCTCAGTTCTTACGTTTTAATAATTCATAACATTGGATTTATCCATACAAATATTAATAGCGAACGAAATTAGCTTTAGTTAATTAAATCATCGAGCCAACTTATAATATAAGCTCATCTGATGAAACTAACTATGGTTTAGCTAGTAACTGGGTTAATTAGCGGTGTTTACTTGCATCAGATGTAATGCAACGCCGCTGCACTCTCCAGAATGAATAAATGAAGCTTTGAATTGAGCTACCCGCGTACAATCTTAAACATTTCTTTCGAAGAAAAATCTTTCTGTCTTTTTGCGATTGAAACTGGAAAAATATGTTAAAGTTTTAAAGATATTTTTAGAAATATTACTAAAATTTGCATTATTATAAGAATATTTCTAGCTATCAGTGTTTGTTAGGATAGTAATATCATTTTTTTAATTAAAAGTCTATGCATAGTTTTTATTACGAGAATAAGCATTGGGTGTTTCAGATTCAGGTTGGCGTTTAGCTTATCAACCAAAACGATTATACGATACTTATATCGTATAATCGTTTCGGTCAACTAATACTGAAAAATGGTAATCTTCTTATATATAAAAATGAATCGCAAAATGTGTTGGTAAGCGCATAACTCAACAACGCCTGGACCGATTTCGCTAATTCTTTTTTTGTTGTGTTTGCTATTGTTAGAAGAAGGTTCTTATGAAAGAAAAAGTTAAGAAAGTTACGAAGAATATGGTAAAAACAACAATTTAATTTTCTCATATAAACTGTTCTACCTAATATTCTGTCAAACATTTTATGTTTATCCCGTCAATATGGTTAATGGTCCCCTCAAATTAAAGAACGTATTTAAATAAAGGTTTTGAATCGACAACATATATCCAGAATATTCGAATAATTGCGTATTTTAGATTTTAAAAATGTAGAATAATGTCAGTAATAAAAAGGGATTGACATATTTATTGGTTGTCAAATATTTATGCGTGCGTTCAGAAATGTATTTTTAAACTCCTTGGTTGTACCTGATTTACAAACGAAGGCAGGTTCGGTAGTCATCACGCTTTGAAATCTAAAACACCCACAACTATGCAATGGAATGCGCTTGGTGTTAAGAAAATTGTTGAGTAATGTTATTCACGTGACGATACTGAAACGACAACTTAGAGATGAATTGGTGCTTGAGAATTCATCAATTACCATAGATTGATCTAAGATTTCATTGATCCTAACGGGTATGACCATTGAGTTCAAACGAATTCAGTTCCCGATTCGTCATGCCTTCGCAATGACGATTAACAAAAGATGTTTGTGATCTTTTAGACAATTAAAAAATATATTAAAAATGTATATCACAAGGTGCATCATCATCATCAGCCCATATATGTACGTCCCACTGCTTGGCATAGGCCTTCTCTGCAACTGAGAGGGTTTAGGCTTCAGTCCACCACACTGATGCTTCAATGAAGAGAATTAAAACCGACTACATCCCATCCCATATGTACATGTTTAATTAAATCATGACTTGCGGAGACACGATTGATGCATTTAATTTTCGTACTTATTTATTTCTGTATTTTTATCTCAATAAAGTGCTGAACTTAATATTTATTTCCATACAATCAAAAATAAAATTCAGGTAATATGTAAATATGTAACATTCAATGACTGTTAGGGGATACGAAGTTTTCCGTGTCAGCTATTATAAATATTAATGTTTTGTTTGTTACGCTTTCACGCCAAAACTACTTAACCGATTATCATGAAAATTTGTACACATAGTCTTCGAGATATAAAAAAGGACATAGAATTCTTCTTATTAAAAAATACGGAGGATAAAAGAATTGAAAAATGATTGAAAAAAGATTTGAATGACTTTTGGTATGCAGATAGGTGGGACCCACCGAAATAACATAGGTGGGAATGGTTATCCTTACTATTATATAAATGTGAATGTAGGGATGTTTGTTACGCTTTCACGCAAAAACAAAAATTTTATACAAAATATTTATAAATGTGACCCTGTGAAGTAACATAGGCTATGTTTTATCCCGGGAAAATGTAATGTTCCCATTGGGATAAACATATTATTAAAAATACGAAAATAACTGTCAGAGTTTTACTTTTACGCCTCAACCATTTGAATTGATTTGACCTTTTTTTAAATTCAGTAAGGTCCATTTTGGGCACTTGGGGGACGATTTATAGATTCACTTATTATCTTTCTGCGCCCAACCCTGAAGTCTACGCGGACGGAGTCGCGGGCAAAAGCTATAAAAATATAAAAATTGCGATTACAAAACAGGTGTTGTTCGTAGAAGGGTGAAAATTTGGAGTTATATGTATTTTTTAATGCTGAATCATAAAAAAATAAAAACAAAAAATGTCCACAAAATAAAAATTAAATTTTTTCGGGTTGGACCACCCTAGGGGTATAAAAAATAGATAACCTATTCTCAGACTTACTGAATATACATATAAAATTTCATCAAAATCGGTCGAGCCGTTTCGGAGGCTGTTTCGAACTGTGACACAAGAGTTTTATATATATATAGATGTATATGTATATCTCACTCTATACAATTTTGACCATATTTTTTTGTTTAATTTGTATATCGATCAAAGCAATGACTGTTATACGTATCATTATAATTTTTCAGTGCTATTATCATTTATTTACATTTTAATAAAAAAAAATCAAATTTAAATGGTCAGTATAAGATAGAGGTTGATTGTAGAAGGGTGAAAATTTATGATTATAATAATTTATCAATGCTGAATCATAAAAAATAAAGAAAATAAAGTCAATAGAAAAAAAACATACCTCTAAATGTTAAACCCTTAAATGTTGACCGATTCTTAGACCTACCTACAATATATGTACACACAATACTTTATAAAAATCAGTCGAGCCGTTTCGGAGGAGTTTGCCAAAAAACACCGCGACACGAGAATTTTATATATATGGCAAAACAACGTTTGCCGGGTCAGCTAGTAAAAAAATAAAAGAATAGCTGATTTCATTAAGTCATATGGACCTAATCAATAAACGGCCATCGGACTATAGACTCAGTTTCAAATCACTTCCTGCTTGGCAGCGTTTATACGCCTCTGAGGAGCTTGAACCACTATTTTTTATAAATTTTTTAAGCAAAAAAATTTAGACATCGTTAGAATTTAAAATTTTATTTACTTTTAATAGTTTTCTAAAACTTGAATTTAACCCGTAAAGTGTAATTATTTCGAATAAATTGTTGGTAAAATGCGGTTGGGATCCCTAAGGTAATTATTGTGCCAAGTTTCCTGAATAATTGACATTTGCTGTAAGGTTCACTACTTTGAGAGCAGGCGATATTTTCGTTTTATACCTGTGGAAGTTGAATTATTTCGCAGCAGATGTAATTATACTGTTACCTGAGTACTAAACAGAACAGCGATAAATTAGACGCAACGAGGACGTTTCAAGTTTGCGCGTAACGAACGAATGCTCTAGTTATGTTATAAATCACACGTTTTAATGGTTATTTATTCAGACTGTTCGTTTCGAGCGATGGCAATCAGTTCGGAGACTATTTTTATGACCTGTACCGGATGCGCCATAAAGCGAAGCATAAAATCAGTAAGCTTCCGAGGGAGAAATATAAAAGTAAATAACACTTAGATAGGAGATTTAGGCGCCGCTCTGAGGGCGCGACATGCTCTCACCGCTTCAATGAGCCGGTAACTCAGGGAACTCGTGTTGACCTATACTTTTCATAATTTATACGATCTTCCCGAGAACAAAGTTTAATATGGATAAATTTTGTACCAACTTAGCATAAACAAGTCAGTTTCTAGGTAATTTAAAATTTTCTTGCGTGGGCGTGGAATTTCATGTTTCTATTAATTGTTGAGTTGAAGTTATTGAATGAACATAATATCAATTGTTAATAATTATATATTTATCTCAAAGCTCAGTAACCTCCGAATTACACAATAAAGTTTGAATTGGCATTGGTCGTAAATAACCTTGCTTCTATTGTAGCCTACAGTTACGCTATTCTTGATACTTTGGTTATTCTACTAACAATCAACTTGCCAATTAATAATTTTATTATTGTTTCGGACTACACATACCTAAGAGATGTCTTATGGAGAATTCTTGTATACAGGTTTCCTTATGATTTTTATATATTTTATTTATTATTTAATAAATTTAACCTGGAAAAGTATTACAAATTTCCTTTTATAAATACGCATTGCCTGTCTCGTGAACATCTATTGACATAATGCAGAGAAGTTATGCTAATACATGTTTAATATGGTGTACGCATTAGCTGTTCAAGTTTTTGGGTCCACGCGTCAGAGGCGTAGATAAAGTCACCGCATGGTAGGTACGTACATCAATCACCCCGACATGACTTCAGTTGTTCGCCCAAATGGATTATAGGAAGTCGCCGCCCCGCCCGTCGACGTGAGTCTCAGATTTGCCTCGCGTCACCTACGTGTAAACATTATTTGCTAAAGTGATACGGTGACACGGCTAACTTTCTCAAGGGCTATCTTTAAAGAGGTATCCTACATATATTTTGCATGAAATGTAAATAGAACAGGACATAATTTAAATTTTATTAACATTTCCTTGTTATTTATGAGATCATTATCGAACCTCTCGATATCGACGAATCTTGATCACAATTTGTATCGCTACTTGATTGGGATTCGAATTTAAAGGTCTATTAATTATCGTTATAAAGGAGCGCATTTCCTTGATTGACTTAGCCCTATGTTTACGAAAGACACATTAATTGGTATTATATGACACAAAATTTGATTTTGAACGATGTCTCTAGTATTTCAATGTGAAAATAACTTACATATTTTGTTGGTTAGTTCGCTTATAACTTAAGATTCAATGAACAGTTTATACGTCTTTCAACAATGTATACGGGATTTATTCCGGAAGATTTCAATATACGAAACTTTCCTGAACGCGCCAAAGTTGCAGAGTTATGTGTGTATTTGTGTAAGCTTGTAGAACGTCGCATTATTGTAGACACTGATTCACATGTAGGATACACAATTATTTAACACGAAAATTCTAACAGGATAGGTAATCTACAATCATGTTCACTCATGCTGGCTGTGTCTTTAGAGTAATATAATCCAAGCTTATTCCACTCATGACTCCTTTCTGCCACACCTACGTAGCCGTTTCTTGTTTTAAGCCAGACCTACTTTTGTTTCGTATCTGGTGATTCTGAGACGGAATGGCTCGATTTGGTGTAGTTTATTATGCGCATAACATATTTATGATGCAGAAAATAAGAGAATCATGCTTCATCATACTAATGGTTTTAACGCGGATGTAAATTGTAATTGTTGTTACGCTTTCACACCTAAACCGTTTAACTCGTTTTGACAAATATTGGTACCGAGATATTCGGGACCCGGGAAAGGGTTTTACCCGAAAAAATATTAAGTGCCTGAGGGATTCAATAACATTGGTTTGCAAAGTCAATACAAAGCTGATTACTTTATAAATCAATACTGGTTGGGGCTTTAATATCCTTAATACTTAATGAATCAGCCTCACGATTTCACGACTGCAAGCAGTTTAATTAGTAATGGCGTTTTGTCGCTGAGCTTATTTGCAATGCATAATAAATTGGCTATTATTTATTCACTTGGTACACATTAATCGCTTGTGCATTTACCTGTCTTACTTACGTGTGTTAGGGACATTAGTCATAGTAGTTAGGTCCTGTAGTGTGGCCCGTCACGTCGGTGTACATTAACGCTATGTGATACGGGTATTAAGTGACAATTACACCTCTGAATATACCGCAGTATAACCTGACCTCAAGTAGAAATGGCACTATTAAGAGTATTGTGTTCGGAATACGGTTGAAACGATTAACTAACAAGCTCTTTTGGCCTGTATATAAATGCCAAATTAAACATGTATACATAGAATGCAAAATTATTTTTATTATTATTGAAATTATCTTTATAAAATTATATTATCGATTGCTTTAAGCGATAAGACCGCCTATTGTCCGTCGTATTTTAGTCAAAAAACATTAGTGTTTTATATATCTATCTATCTATATATTATGTATATGTCCGTAGAGATGGTAAGAAAATAATGTCTCTCGAAAATTGTTAGTAAGATATCGATCGGTTAGAGCTTGACCCATTTGCGTGAATCACTATAGTTTTATAAACCTTCATATTCTCTACGAACATGGTTATCCGAACATTTTCACCAAAACAAATATGTATGGATCACAAAACAATTATTTTAGTTTCTAGAAAATTCTGGGCATCTGTTTTTAGGAAGGCTTCTAAGCAACATTATCAAAGAGAATTCTATACGAGTATACCGAATACGGTAATCAGTAAAGCATACGAGGCATATGTTGTTTTAAATCAATCCACTCTGGTAAATAAAATATAGATGAGATTTTATGAAAATCCGCAGTAAATTTGTTCTCATGGTTTGCATCAATAACCTGTTAGTGCACAATGGACATTCAACAAGGGTCAAGTGGTCGCAAGGGGAAAATTTAATTTACTGTTGGGATCCCTTGTCGGAGTTTCTACCGCTTTCCACTTAATTATTTTCGCATTTATGAATTATAATAAGATTTTAGTATTGCTCTGGAGCTGTTTGCCACACGTGTATGAATATTGATATTAGAAGATACTTAATGCCTTTAAGTTAGTTGTATTTCATTTTATTCACCAGGCATTTAATTTTATAGACGTGATTGCTTGGTAGGTTTTTGGTGCGAAAGATGATATAAAAATTAATGATGCTCAGTATGTTTTTCTGATAAATCACCTTAATATGTTATTTTTGGAAGAAGAAGATGGAAGAAGGATAACCAATTGACAGGGATTTATAAACAAAACTGAAACTGAAACTATATTTGTAAAAAAAATCTTGGATGGAATGGTTTCAAAATTGCCTCGATTTTTGTAAAAATATTGCTCAACATTTTAATACTATAAGTAGCGTACTAAAATATTGAAATGGATTACTTTCTGACAAACAATACAATTTTATTTATTGCAAAAGGTAAAATATATGCATCGCGGTGCTCCAGCTGAGAAGAGTGGACATTTAAATTGCGTACGTTCGTTTCTTAAAGCTTCGAAGCGAGCGACGAACAAACTTTTAAGATATTTATCATATCGTCTTTCTGTTGTAAGATATGGCGCGAGATATATAAGCTCCGTCATTCTTTTTGGATTTTTATTCAGGACTGTCTGGAGATTTTATGACAGTTCTGAAACAACGCTCCTATAACAGGTCTTCTTTAAAAGCTATTTTATATAACAAAAGAGATCTAGATTACAATGTTACGAAAAATTGATGGTGAATTTATTTAAATCGATGGGGATCTTTTTCTGGCTCTAGCGAATATATCTTTGGCTTTTTGAAGTTATTGGTGGATCCTTATATAAAGTGTGATTAGACATCGTTAAGGTTCTTTTGGGAAATTAAGAATATTTTATCTGAATCTTTTTTTATATCGTGCTTATATTAAATAAAAGTTTGCCTCTAACAAGCATTAGTGTGTTACAAAAATATTTTAATGTTTGTGTTTATGTGAAGTGAACAAAAAGTCTCTTGACACCCCAGTTGCAAGACGTGCATATTATGGAATCGAAGCTATGTGTGTGATCGTTTGGTGTTTGAACAAACATTTTAATTCCTGTGTTTGGAATTACTAAATTAACCCGAATGTTTGTATTTAAAACTGTAAATTTTCTCGTATCTAAAACTAGTTCGAGTCCACTATCTCTTTAACATCATTTTTCTTTTCGACCTATTTGTCGAAGTGCCAAAATCACCAAAATATAATTATTCATTCGTCCCATTCCATTTTAAACTGAAATTTGTTCCAGAATATTTTTGAATCGTTTCATTTAGTTTGTGTTTTATTAACATCCGAATGTAATATATAAGTGAAAGAAAGCCGTTACTCTCGCGAGGCTTTTTGCCAACATCCTGTTTGTTTGAATTAAATGTACGTCGCAAAATTTGTTCAACGCACACTACACGCAAAAGCACTTCACTGAGCCTGGCTGACTTGCTCCGAGAACCAAGATGCTGTCGATGATGATATTTCTCATTTTACGAGTAACGTATAAAGCAGAGGATCAAAAACAGTAGAATGGATTAAAAATTCACTTCTGGTTACAAGATATGATTGTATCCGTCGTCCCTTCTCCGTGCCAATATTAATATATCTTAATTTGAATACAATTGCACCAGTATAATATACTATTACTTGAAAAACGAACTTTCGGTAATTACATTCATGTAACAAAATTATTTGGCAACGCTTTCGTCGATTTTCTGTAAGGCAGTGGTACCATCCCGGTTAAGCCGGAGTATCCTTACCACAATACAAACGTACTACGTCATTGCTCTACCACGTATATTTCAGCATAAACTAGCTTCATTGCATCAAATGCAATTACTACAAGCTAAGAATTTTAATTTTTTGATTCTCTAAATTACTTTTATGTGTTCGAATCACGTTGTTTCATGTTTTAAAAGCATTTCATTGTTCGAAGCGTGGAACGCAGTTACGTCGAGAAAATGGAATGGTGCATTTCGCTTCCTGTGCCTTGGGCTGCAAATGAAATGGTTACAGAGGGATTTTAACGTTCACATTGTTTTTTCTAGATCAAAACCTGTATTTGTTTTGTCTCAATGTACGGATAACATTAAGTAGCTGTTTATGGACGTTGCTTAGATAAATATCGGTTGCCATTTTTATCGAAATAAACATACATCTGAATATGCAATTAGAAATTACATGTATATACATAAACATATTTACTCTGTTTCGTCTTTATTACATTTCTGCGCACAAGTTTTGACAACTCTTAAGTCACACATGCGTCAGAATTGACAGTCTGGTCAAAAGCGCCACTGTTAACAAGGCACACTGTTACAGTAATAGTATGTAGCTTATCTTATACCCATGCTTTTGCCAATTCCACATAATACTTTGATACTTGTAAATACAGTACGTATAAATAAGCCAGATTTATACATAGCACCGCTAACCTTTCCGAGGGGGAAAGCGGAATACGCAATCCAGGGTATACAAAAAGATTTGATATATCCTTGTTCTCGACATAACATCAATCACGCACCACATTCTCGTCGTCACTTGTGAAACATAAATAAAGAATTGAAGCCTTCCGACGTCCTCCCGTATTGATATATTCACAACGCAATGGTTCCTATTTGTCGTCGGAGATACGTTTCTAAACTGAGAAATGACCTGTTTTCCTTGTTACGAGCACTTTGTTGCCCACCTTTTAACATTATACGAAACTAACGGCTTGTTTTTGTGTAGCATGTATATTTTTTAAAACAAAAAACGTATATTGTATAATATAATTAGGCACAAGAGCTGCACATTCTCACCCCCTATGTGGGCGCATAAATGTGGGTGCAGAAATGCACCTCTGCCTACCCCTTTGGAAAATACAGGCATGATGTTATGTATGTATGATGTTTCAATTGATTAGCTGTTATACGGAATATGAGTAACCTACATTATTATTTTACCGAGAAAATCGAAACCACTACCTACAGAGGTTTTTCTTGAAATAGTTGATACTTGTTTCATTTATTCATGGATTTCAAATGCAAGCTACGACTAGAACACTATTAACACATTTATATAGGTATTCAACGAATATTCCAGAAATTGCGTATGAACAGCAGTTTACCGAATATTTGCATTCGAATTACCAAATACATAGAAATCGCGATAGCAATTTCACGTGCAATCATTTCATAAGCGGGAAATTTGGCTCAATTGTATGACAAGCGGGGTTACTCACTTGTACCTTGTTCATATAAACGTGATGATCTGCACTTCTACATTATCGGATTTACGGACGTCTAACTACGTGCAAACATCCGGCTCATGTTGCTTCGTGTCTCTATTCACAGCTCGAGCTCGAGCTCACATAAATGCCACGATTAGGATTACGTTTTTTAGCATGAAATCTTCACAATTCTGCGGTAGAATTGTAAATTTAATCATGCGAAACCAGTAAAAACTGATTTATATAACACTTATTCCAAAGATGGTTATCGGCGTTGTTACGGGTAAATCACGCAGAAAGACCTACCGACTAGCGGTACTTCCATAGAATCCCAAAAGCGTTACACGTAAGTAGTGTAATGTCTAGTTTATAATTGGTGGGGTCAGGATATTCTCATTTATATATCAAATTAACTTTTTAATAAAGATTTAAAGCTTAATATTCGAAATTTTGTGAGGCAAGCTGAGCTTTTGGGCTTGTATGGAAGATTTTTTTTTTATGGGAAAAGGAGGCAAACGAGCTAGTGAGCCACCTGATGTTAAGTGGTCAACACCGCCCATGAACAACCACAATACCAGAGGAATTATCGGTGCATTGCCGGCCTTTTAGGAAAATATAGGCTCTTTTCTTGAAGATCGTATGTATCCATTTGGAAATACCGCCGAGGAAACTGCCACTGGACCTATCCAATTTAACTTTGTTAGCAGATTTTTAAGTCGACGGTATTGTACCTTAACTCTTTAATAGATGGCGCTGTACCACGCATTACCACAAAAATTGACATGCAAAGGTGCTAAGGCCAAAAAAAATTGTCAGTAAAAGAGTAAGGAGGAGATGGAATAGATATATGTATGTACATATTTGCCGTCTCGTAGATTCGGATTGTTGTTTCAATTTAATAGGCTTCATATTGGGCGTAAAAAAATCGCGGAATATGATTTTTTTTTAAATATATATTTTTTTATTCAATATCAGGGCTCACCTTTGAACTCAGCCCCCAATTTTTCCGATTTTTAGCATCGTTCTCGATAAGGCCATTGAATATAGCAGAAAATGTTTTACGTCCCTTTTATTATCACTATTACATTGTAATCCCCAATTTTCTTTATCATGTTTTCATTAAATTAGATTTAATGTTCATATGGCAAAGAGTATGTAATTAAAAATATTAACCAAATAGGCTATGAATTTTCCGTAATGTGCACTTTGCCCGTACAAAAGAGCTTCTTAATTCCACGTGCAAATGCACGTTAAGAAAAATTAATATAAATGTATGTAGGATTTCTACCCGTGGTTGTGTCAAACGGAGTTTGATTAAATTTTTACTGGCGATTACACTGTTTCCATGTTCCTATTAATTGTGTAGGTAGCAACCGAAACTACATCGTGCATAGCTTCGGAAACTGGTCAAAATAGATTATGCATTTTACGGCTCAAATTCGTTGCACGACGATTTGGTTATTCTAAATCACGTAGTTCTGTTCAGCTATACAATAATTTGTTTAAACGCGTTCAAATATTCGTTTGAATTGTTCATTCTACATACATACATACCTAATCTCACGCCTTTAATTCCCGAATAGATAGGCAGAGGAGTATTTCTGCGCCCACATTTCGCTAGGCATGTATAAGTCCCACGTAATATGGGGCGAGCCTAATGACGTTTTTCGGGCACATTTCCAGACTCGGTGCTGCTACTGAGAATTTCCTAATTGAAAAACCCAGTAACACCTATCCACGGCCCGAAAATGGAACCCGGGTACCCCTAGATCGTACGGCACATACTTATGCTGTCTTGTTGATTTCATTCATATAAATTACTAGTCGTATTATAGGCTTATGTAAGTTAGGGGATCACTTCATACTGTGAACATCAAATAAGTAAATGCGAAGTTTGAGGTTGTCAGGCGGCGAAACAATAGAAATGTCATTTTATGAAATGGGCCCACAGCTGATTAATGGAGCTAGAGAAGGCCACCCAACACTGTCCGAACCTTGTTCTGTATTTGTCTATTTATAATCTGTAATGCGCTATGTTAATATTAATTGAAATATTTGCACAATATGATTGCTTAATAGTCGTTAAAGCCGTCTTGGTTTATTTAAGAAAACAAGTTTGGTGGTATTTGGGTGTAGGTATTAAAATGAGCACTCACTTTCAGGAACCAACCATCGTATACTTATAAATAACTACTGATTACAGTGAATTTTGCTGACTCGGTCGCAGACGAATAAACGGCGTGATTTCTTAGGGCAGGAGTCGTTTGCCGTCATTAACGACCGCCCGGAGCGTTTCCCAAAGTCTTGCTGCATGGTGGGACACATTTTGTTGCCTTCGATCGAATGTCGACGTGGACTACGGTTTCTGGAACGTGAGCGGGACCGTGAGCTGTTCCTATCTCGCACTCACGCACGTGAAGTGCACAGCAGTCTCGTCTTTAAAAATGACGTAGATCTTTTTCATTTCTTCCGATAACAAGTCCAACTTGCACTCTGGCATATGTGGAGAACACGATGCAACCTCCGGCGCAGATTGTTCACTAAAACTTCCGGTATTCATTATACTGCTTACTTTGTCTATGTGTAATTCGAAAAATAATGTCTCTTCCACGGAAAACTCGCGTACTATAATAACTTCAATACACTACACTCAAATCACCTTTTTTGATTCGGGGTCACCACTTTGGTATATTGAGTGGGTATTAAAATGAGCACTCACTTCCAGTAGCACTCACTTTATAAATAAACACTGATTACAGACAGAGTAGAATAATAACAACTTATGTGTATAGGAGCGACGTGTGCTCGTCACGAGTGATGGCAGACTGTTTTTTCATACAAATAAATCAACCCTTTTATCGGTCTCCCCGAGTGAGGATCGGTAGGGATAAAACATAAAAAATATATTTTATCAAAAAATAAAATAATCCGCTCAAACATCTGGGTTATAAAAAGATAAACTAATTTTTAGGATTGCCGTCACTAAAGATGAAGAGAAGAAGAGATGAAGAGAAGAAAGAGAAACTAAAACAGTTTTCTTGCTCCGGCATGAACAGGTAATATTAGACAATACGGCAATACATAAAAATTCTAAGTTCTAAGTTAACTTTCTTTCTTCAGTTAAAATTCTAAGTTAACTTTTACTTTTATTTTTCGCGGATGTTTATGGTTAAACGTCTGCAGTCATATCTTAGAATAAGAACTATGCATGTTTAAATAAAGTTAAAATTACTAACAATAAGCAAATAATGAACAGGTAAATATAAAAAAAAACTATATCTAAGTTGGCGTGTTGCTAACGCCACACAATAATATTATTTTTTCCTTTAAATGATTGTGGCATGCATAAATATTTAGTTCGCGTTTCGGTATTGTATATCAAACCGTAATCGTTTTTATTCGAAGATACTCAGGGCATAAAACTTGTATTTTAAATTAGGGTCAGAATAAGGTATTTGTGTTATTATTGTAAATAAACACCCCTCCCCCTTCAGATAGTACTGGATCTCGTATACTGTTCGTAGATGCTAGGCCTTAGTGTATGCCACACCAAACTCATCTCAGTGTGGATTGCCAGTTAACATACTCTTCTTCTCGTTCTTCTCTTCGTTCGTTCTCGTCTTATGAAGGAAAAAGAGGTTTACCCGGATGTAAGTAAAAAAATAATAGATTGTTAATCTAAAATGAAGAGGACTAGAAAAATAGTGAACTATAGTCTCACTATCGTGACATGACGAGGATTATTGAGTCTCCGGCAATATCGCTCGCCGAACGAGCGGAAGCAAAGGTGTTGTTTCACGTTATATTAGTTGTATTACATATTGAAACAATTACGTTTATAAATCACCGTAAGTTTGGTCGTTTTAGTCGTAAAGATGCTTGCCTAGAGCAGGATTTTATTTCAACATCATCATCATCAGCCCATATACGTCCCACTGCTGGGCACGGGCCTCCTCTACAACTGAGAGGGTTTAGGCCTTAGTCCACCACGCTGGCCTACTGCGGGTTGGCGGACTACACATCTAACAAATTCCAAAGAACTTTAAGTGTGCAGGTTTTATCACGATGTTTTCTTTCACCATTAAAGTACGTGATAATTCGTCTGGTTACTTAGTGAGATTTTCGACCGCGTGCCTAAATCTCGAGGCCATCACGACTTTTGATTTCATACTTTGTACAAACGTGAACTTGACATAATATTTAGGCCATAGCAAGCGCAAGAAAACATTACATTTCAATTTTCAAAGCGTCAATCTTGTTTCTTACAAGCCACGGCTAACTTCATAATATCAAGCGGTGTTGGAATATGTGGTGGTGTAATGGATAAAGTATTGCAATTCCTAGACCAAAAGCGTTTGTTTCAATCTTGGTACACGCCAAGAAATGAGGTTTTGAAATACTAGTGCTTATTTGTTTAACAGTTTCTAACAGTGAGTTATTTAGGCTACGATTTCTGCAGCACGTTTCAAAAAATGATGTTTAGATGTAGTTAAGATTTTTGGTTGAGGAAAGAGCTATAATATTTTCTAACAGGAAATTATCAGTAGGCGCAAAAGCCAGTAAAGGCAATACGTTTTAAAGTCTAATTAAAATATAGCAGTAATATGGCAGTAAAAAACATCTGTAATAATTTATTCGACGATTGGTAACAAGCTAGTAGTGAAAAGAGAAGATAAGGGTTGAGGATCCGAGCAATGAGACAATTTTTTGTGTAGTCTACAAATTTTGGCAAGTTACAGTAAGTTACAGTAGGATAGCATCATAGTATATGGTAAATTTACCCTTTGAATTGTCATTTAGAAAACTAAAAAAATAAAAACAACATTCCGTCCTTTGATAAAGTTCTTTCTTATAAAATTACAGCTTGTTTTAATGAAGTACTTATGCTCGCAAAATACTTTGAGTGGATGGATGTTCCAGCTATGTCAGTTTATTAACAACGCAAATAACTCTGCCTTTTTCTTTTTAGCTTGCATAACAATCAACTTAGCGCCAGCACAGAGATGCGTATATTTTTGTGAGCCATTGCAGCAAATAGGTTTAGTTTTCCAGGAAAAATGAAAGTTCCCTGGGGGCAAATGTCATCACGCAAGCAACCGCTGTACTTGCTACTGTGCAATGTGGGTTATAAAAGCGAAAAGAATTTTATTAAGGTGTTTGTTTTCTATTATTAACTCATTTTGGTCTTACGTAAATATAAGATTGTAATTGCAAAAGAAATGAAATGTTTCAACCAGAAAATAACCAAAAACTTTTAGTAAATTTTCTCCTAGGATTGTTTTAAAGGAGAACTCCATTTTTACTCGCCAAATACCTATCAAGCTAAACCGGCAGATATCAAAGTAGAAATGTGATTTATTTACGCAAGCAGCAATCTATCAAGTTGCCAATTCGAAGTTTAGCGTCAGGGAATTAGCCAAATCTCCTTACCCACTTTACAGAGATAGCAAAATACAACGGTCTGACTTTGTCGTTGACATGCTTATCTTTTGTATAAATAGTGAATTGCGATCAAACTTATGTTGACTTAAGCGGGTGAGACTATCCCTCGATCGATATATATAGGATAAGAAACAGTCTCTTCGACCATAGATTATTCAATCTCACGCAGATAGTAGTTTGCAATAAATGTCGTGGGACGCGATAACAATGTGATAGACGCTTTATGAAACAGCAACGGAATTGATAAATGGCCCTACCCTTACCGACACGAGGACAAGAATTTATGCATAGCTGTCATTGGCAGGATTACAACACCATACCCGTGCGTAATAATGTTGGCGAATTTTGTGACGGGATTTTAATAAGGAAAATAAAATGCAAAAGCAAATACAAATATTATTAATTTTATACATTACACTTTTTTCGCGCTTTACCAGATTTTACATCCTTTATATGTCAGTTTTATAGGCGTCGAGATAATTGCGGTTTACGGAACATATTTCTATATTCTGCAGAGCTACTAAGAATTTCCCAAAACCTCAATAATACTTAATAACCTGAACATCGAACCCGGGACCAATCGATCCCACACCGCACTCTTAGGTAGTGATACCAACGAGAACAGCAACCACGTTAATAAATAACTTCCATCTAAAAATATTTTCAGATAGTATGAGATTTTACACACGTATACAAGCAGTATTTCAATTTCGGTGTCTCCAAAGTTGATAAAGGGCAACTTCAAATTAAAAACGCTCGGTAAATATTTTTTGGGGTTGCTTTGAATGAAATTGTATTTCGATATGATACTGCCGTAGCATTGAGGGTGATGTTGAAATAGGCTGCTAATCCCACCAATATTGAAATATCTGCGACAATATTCAGCCGGAAAGCTCTGATCCGCTTTTATTAAAACACTGTTTTATGTCACAGAAATGGTGGAAAAAAATACTTTTGTAGATATGTATGTATGAGTTCTGACGTTGGATGGATGGTATTTTATTTTACGTTTCATAAAATATTTTAAGTCAGGAATTTGATTGTTGTTTTATATTTGTGTGATGCAACGAGTTTAGGCCAATGGCGTATGGACTTCGTATTGGCAGAATTAGGTATCACTAGATGGTCATTTAAACAAACTGAGAGTATAAAGAAACAAATGTTATTAAGTTACTTCCATAAACATGTCATGTTCGTCCTGCTTCAATCATACTATTGTGTACCTATATATATTATAATTACTGAACATAACTAGCTAAATCGTCTTCTATGAAATGAGATAGATAAAAAGTTTGATGATAACGTAGGCAGTTAAATAATTGTTCTGACAAGTCAATAGAAAAATATGTATATTACACACATACATACATACATAAACTCACGCCTGTATTCCCCGAAGGGGTAGGCAGAGGTGCATTTCTGCACCCACATTTCGCTAGGTATGTATCAGTCCCACGTAATAGGGGGCGAGCCTATTGCCGTTTTTCGAGCACATTTCCAGACTCCGTGCTGTTACTGAGAATTTCCTAATGGAAAAACCCAACAACACTTTGCCCGACTCGGGAATCGAACCCAGGACCTCCAGATCGCACGGCACATACTTGTACCGCGAGACCACGAGGCAGTCATGTATATTACGATTCCAATAAATTACATAAACAATATACTTGATATTTTAAGTCGTTATTTTTTTCCATAAATATTATTGTTACTATTTGATAGTAACATAAATTGCGTAGTTTAAATTACTGCGTGAGCGTGACCCATTTCAAAATAAAACTAATAATAATAGTTACTTCATTCCGTTCATCCTGTAATTGCTGCACGCTACAAGCGAATGCATAATTTTTCCCCAAAGACAGGAGATTCCCTTTATGTTTGTATGTAACGAGAACGAATGGTGGCGGCGGAGCCAACGCCTAGAGATTTCATCATTCGAGAGCAATTAGGACATTCTCATTTAGTTAATTGTGTGAAATACGGCCAATAATGGTTTTCTCGGCTTTTTGTCTCTAAAAGTAGTTTCCTTTTAGTATAATTACGCCATTGAGGTGTCCACTTACAGTTTTTTCATTAAATTCACAACCTTTGGTCAAATAGCAAAATAGAAAAATAGACATTTAAATTCGAACGAAATCCTACTAGAAACATGTCGGGTTACCAATTTTTCAAACTCAATAAGGCTACAGCGAGACTCTCGAATTTCAAGCAAATCTCAGGTACGTTTCGTCTTACCAACACAAGTTTGGCGCAGACGACTAAGCCGGTCAGGGTGGCAAATGAAAAATAAAACCACGGAGCAAGGCTGCACAGAGCATCCCCCGGTAAGCTACGCGGCGCTCTCCCCGAGTTTTGCGTAAACCGAGGCTCTTCTCTCAACTACCATCTTATTAACGATAACGTTGACTTGCTTACTTTGTGCAGCTCTGTTTACGCAAACTTAACCCGACATTGCAGTGGTTTATATACTTGTCATGTAAAATTGTTCCATGCTTTAGGTCTTCATTAGGCTTCGTTTTTCAATATAACTTAATTACCTAGGTTTAATACGTGCCTATTGCCACCAACTTTATACATTACAACTTTATACAGTAAAGTGTATTTTCACTTACTAAGAGTCTTTAATAATATATGTTAAGAAGCAACATTGGCGTTCTTTACACGTCCTTAGTGACATGTCTTTTTGTCTCCAACAATAAGTACAAAAAGTTTAAAATTCTTGAATTAGTTTTTACGCTCCGTTCATTATGATTAAAGATTAATTACGTATATGTATACAAATATGTTGCATGAATTGAATCTATCAAAAAAGGCATCTCTTTGTTCCCCCCTTGTAGGTTTAATTACTGAGAAATGGTACAGATGCAACGTAACAGTATTTATGTTCGATTTGTTGCAAAAAGTACAGCACAGGAGAAGTTATTATTTTAATGGTAGACTGGGATGTTTTAAAAAATGTGATTCTGTTTTCATCATTAATATGATGAATAAAACTTATGTTTCGCTGGAGCAGTGGTCATTTTTTTTTAATATTGCAAATATTTTCTAAATGAAAGTATTCTGGAAATGTATTGTATTTTGTTGAAAATTATTTTTACATTTTGACAACCCTGTTACGAAAGTTTGACGATGTTTTCAATTATTGTTAATGCGAATATTGATTAGTTATGAATACATAAATTGCTTGGAAAAGTAGCAGGTATATACTAGGGGTATAAAATTCCCATTATTGTCGCAAAATTCTGTTGAATTCCCGAAAACATCTTTCTTAAAAGTTCAGGAATATAATGTCTCTATAGAGAAGCGTGGTGGATTCTTTCTTTCTTTATGTTTAGTGGACCTCTGAGATCGCATTTGGACAGGTAAGTATTGAGTAGATATACTTGTAGTAGGTTTATTATTAAAGAAAACCTACAAATCTCAATGTTTTTAATAAATTATTAATGTTATTAATTTCAAAAATACGTATTATTTAAAATTACCAACCTTCACTAGCAGCATCGTGGCCGGCTCCTCAACCAGACTTATCCTATTAACTGTAGGCCGATTATGACAATGATGAGTGCACGAAGTGAAAAAGTTGAGGTTATAACTCCTATAAATAGATTTAATGCACCAGAACTGGTGTCTCCGGAGCAATAGCATAGTTTAATAGAAAAATATTTATTGGTTTCATTTTTCTTACTTGAATGGGATATCTTACAAAAAAGTAAAGCACTTCAGGAAAATCGTTGTTTTCTGCGTTTTTAAAGAAAATGGTCGCAAAAATTATATTAAAGAAAGTTTTTCGGTGTTATCTGATATTATCTGATAGGGTTATAGATTTTTTCTTGGATAAATTAGGACACACTCGTGTCGAAGTCAATATGTTTGACGGTCATCGAAAGCTCAGAATACCGGCGTGAGTTTTTAGTGCGGGCCGAAGTTAGGCGCAACACGATTGAATGAAAGGCTGGGTAATGAACACTCAGTAACTTCCGCAGTCATGAAAAGGGAGCTCAATATATGTCTTCTCGTACAAAAAGAGTTCAGTAACTATGACGACACTGTCCGTGTGCCCTCAACGCTATGAGTCTGCAATGTGTATAAATCATATTACGGCGCCCTATATAGTGATTTACTCGTGCAAGTCTACGAGTTCCCTGCTAGCACGAATCGAATTATGACGCATATTTTTGAGACAAATTGCTGTCTAGGTAGTCTGTGAAATTTATATTCCAGGGCGGAAATATTCCGCAGAAACCGGCGAAGTCATGCTGTGTTGCAAAAATACTGGTCCAATTCAACTTTATAAGAACCTGTTGTGTGATGTAAATTTTTTAAGTATATGTATTTAAAATAATTGCGATGAGTAATAATAGTTTCAATTTCAAAGATAGAGATGTTTATTGGCCTAGTTAACACATATTAGTACGTCGGAGTTCCGTTAAGTAGAAAACTAATGAGTTAAGCATTTATATGTACTTTATATGCATTTGCTGGTGGCAGGATATGCATACTGCAATAACCGTTTGCTTGCGGCACAAGTGTGTGCCATGCGATATAGTGGTCCCATCTTCGATGACGGAAAAAAATTAAATTATCAGTATCACTACAGAGTCTGGAAATGTGCTCGAATGCCTGCAAAACGTTATATTACGTGGGGTTTAAAACACAATTGGCGAATTGTGTGTAGTAGGGTTGGGAGTTTCAAGCACGTTGGCATAATATTGTAGACTGGGATTACATAATTGTAACAAAATATGAAAGATAAAAATATTATGAACAGTCTCAGTAATTATCCTATTTTTAAGTTTAACTCCCTTGCTAGACAACAAGGTATACGGTGAACGGGCTATAGTCTAGTCAACAAGTTCAAAAACGTGTTAAATAGAAATAAAGCTCCTAAAAATATGTGCCATACCTCATTCGATTCGGAATGACGTCTAGAAAAATGTTTTTTAAGGGCATATTAGCACATAAAAAATTGCAATTGTTATTAACAAAATAAGAAAAAAAATAAGGTTTTTAGTTTTTCGTTAATAACTTTTAAATAATGATATTTAAGGAATTATGAAAAAAGATCCTGAAAGAGGAGGAAATTTCCAATAAAAAAGTCCTTACTCCCGGAACTCTATCTATATTATTTATAATTTTTATTTAACGCTGGAAATAGCGCTCCGCGAGGGCGTTACGGCATAGGCGCGTCGTCTAAAAAGCCGGTATATCACCTAAAATAATTTATTTCTAATATTAAATAACAATTTAAAAATTTGAATAAATTATGGTGTAATCTAGACACTTGAACGAAAATAACCTCGGTGAAAAATATTTTTTTTGACAACTTTTCAAAAAGTTACACCATTGTTAATTAACTAATGTTTTTCCAATCTCTGTTTTTATAAATTACGGCATAAAAGTTTAAAAAATTAGTCTAAAAATATTTCGCTTGGTGGAGCTCTTCTTAATTAGGTACTTAATAAAGTTATGCAGAAAAAAAATATTAAAGTTTATTATTTTGTTAATTATAATTTTTTTAAATTAACTAAAAATGAAATGTCTAAAAAATGTTATCAAAACATTTTTTTTTTGGTAATATCTTATTATTGCTGTTTTTGCATCTAATATAGGTATTAATTAACATTGGAAAAAAAATGTTACGTCATTTATTAAGAAATTGTTTATAAACAAATAGACTATTTTGCGATTTAAAAAAAAATTTTTTTTACTATCTTATTGCAAAGGTAAAATGATGATTTAAAAAAGAAAAAAAAATCTTAAAAAAAATTTTTTATTGTTTATAATCGTTTTTTTTATATTTCAGTTATTTAAATAATTAGTTAAGAAATTATTTTATTCTTAATAATCATCATTGACCCTTTTCAATGGAATAACAGAGAAATATTTTTTTTTATAAATAATTTAATTGTTTATTAACTTAACAATTTGTTATAAACAAATAATATTAACCGTTATATTTTTTTTCGAAAACTTCAAAAAATTAGAAAAACAACCATGTATAACAAAGTTAAGAAATTTTATTTTTTAAAAAGTTAAGAAAAAAAAATTTATTTTTTTATTTTCTTACTTCAACTTACTAATCCGCTAGACTATGTTAGTTACTTAGTTCTCCTACGGATCTCCTCATTTCTGATTCGATCTCGTAGGGAAACCGCGAGCATAGCCCTCTCCATAGCTCGTTGAGTGACTTTGAGCCTACTAATAAGGCCCATAGTGAGAGAGGCCACGTCTCGGTGCCGTATGTCATCACTGGTAACACAATAGCCAACTATTCGCTGTTACTTTTATTGTGTAAATAATGATTAACTCCACATGTATTTTTAATCGCGTGAACCAGACCCAAGTATTTCGATATTTTTATTTTTATTTTCGTCGTAAGAGAGGTTCCGCAGAACACTGCGGGACAAATCCCTTGAATTAAACAAATATTTTCATAACATATGTTCACGTAAGTGCTCTTCGTTCAATTCATTATTGGAAAATACAGAAATGCATGAGGTTTTTCACTTTATGGCACTTTATGGCTATATTTCATTGTTAGTAGCAAAGTCAACTATAATAGCCACATTTATGTTAATATTATGGACACATTTAAATTCATACTGTATTTTAAACGGATTAGAATAATGCTTTATTCGTTAAGTGCATTGTCTAGCATCTTTGGATGTCAGATAAGCTGACAGTGAAAGTTAAAACATTGTTAAACTTGACGTAATCAACATATATGGTAAGTAAGGCCTTAAATGCGTAATCAGAACAATAATTTATTTAATCCAAACATAAATAATGCTTCACAAACTCAGAACTGCTTTGCGTAGTGGAATTATCAGTCTTATATCAGTTTGATGTGGCGGATTAATATCATGTGATGTTTACGTAAAAGTAAATTAATTATTACTAAATCGCTTACTGACTGTTATACCAGTCATGCTACCGAAGATCTTGTTAATTGGAGGCGCTGTGTTAACGTTAATTGGATTAATCAAAGTGTCAACGTTTGTCAACTATCATATCATTGGAAATATTCAGTATAGCTATCCATATTACTAGTATTATTGTAAATGCTAAATTAACTGGTCTGCTGATCTGTTACACTTTCTCGGATTAATCGCTTATCCAGTTTAGATTATTTTTTGTCTTGGTGATAGATGTGACCTCGATGAAAGACAAAGGCTACTTACATAAAATATATTCATACATAGGTATTTTGACAGCCCCGTGGCGCAGTTGGCTAGATACCAGCTTGCGAAACGAGAGGCCGCGGGTTCGATCCCCGCACTGAGACAAATGTTTGTGTGATCCATAAATATTTGTTTCGGGTCTGGGTGTTTGTAAGACCCAAAAGTCTCTTGTAGTTTCTGATACCCACGACATAGAACTTGTAGGTATCCTAGTGTGAGGTCAGAAATATGTACATATGTGACTGTTGGGTGTATTTATTTTGTACAAGAGGCCAGGATAGTTTTAAATGTTTTAGTTATCTTAAAATTTCAGAGATGTCCTTGGATGTTAAATCTCGAATTTGTCTATGTCGGGACAATGTCACTATTCATACCTATTGTTTTAATTTTCCTCCTTAATGTCGTATACATTTTCATATATTTTTACTCTAATACGCTTGTATCCCCGAAGCTGTAGGTGTAACAACACTCACGTTAGAAATTTCTCAGTAGCTAAACGAAGTCTAGAAAATGTACCCATTGATCGGCAAGAAGCCCGCCCGCTAATATATCAGATTAATACAGGAACTTCAAACATATCATCATCATCATCATTAGCCGCCTTTCTTACGTCCACTGCTGGACATAGGCCTCTCCTATGGCACAAACATATATATATCTTATGAAACGTTGTTGAAACTTGAAATACACCTATGATTACGCCTAAGATCAAGAAATAGCACATTAAAAGATCATAAAAGGTTTTATAAACGTAAAAAATTTAACGGTTTATCATTATATCATTGTGTATTATTGGCGCTCACCGAAACGGCTTTAAACAATCGGCCATAATACCCTTGGCTGACTTAATTTTGTACATATTTGACTTTTCGAAAACAGAAATCGTTTACCCAATATACGCGTGTTAAGCGGATAGAAATGAAAACGTTAAATGTTTTCTCATAAAAAGCCCCGTGCCAAGTTCGCATAATTACGTCACAGATTGCGTAACGTCATACATTGTACGTGTTATTATGTTAATAACGTACATACAAAGCAATATTTGTAACACGGCAGCGGCGCCGTTCAAAATAAATCCTTGTAAACAAAATTGTAACTGTCATCGATATCGTTCTTTATGATTGGAGCGCTGAAGGCAACATGAAATTCAAATCGTACAAAATTGACCGCTTACCCTTTTCAAGCGTCGCATATAGTTATATATAGTAATCCAGAAACACCCTAAATCCCTCCAAGCCGTTGGACAATGACTTTGACGGCGTGCTATTATTATATTTTATTTTCCCTCACGACTCCTTATTATTTTTATACTTTTCTCTATCCGAGGATATATCGGCTATAAAACGAAATGTCTCTTGCCTGATTGAACCCTTGTGTGACATGTTTTTTATTACATTTCTAGTTGTAACTTGTGTATTCGCCGGGTTTATGATAATCTTCGATTGTAGATCGAAATCGTGTCTTCGCCACACGTCGATAGCGGTACATTTTTTATTATATTTTTTCATTAAATAAGTAATAAGCTGCCGGCTGCAGACGTCTCAAGATCGCTAATAATAGAAATTTACGCTTCCTATTTATAATATTTTAAAGGAAAAAGAGTGAAGCGAGTGAAGATTTCTAGGAAAGTGTTTTTTTGTTTATTACTTTACCTCCCGTAGAGCAATTATTCCTTTTTAGAATACATTTTATTCTTATATTTTTCATTTCAAGATATTTTCATAATTGGCACTAGATTGTAAAGTCTCAAGTCTCTACTGCGTTGTGTTTTCTGTACATTGAATAGAATGAACTTATTTAGAAGTATTTTGAGCACTTGTATGTTATTTTTTTATATTTATTATTATATGAAGCCATGTTTTCGTTGTTGGGCAGCGACCTATACTAAAACGAGTTTAATTTTAGTCTCTAGAAATTAGTTAGCCTAGTGATATCGATTATCTCTCAACATTTAACACAGTTAATTCTACCTCCTTGTCTTTATTAAGATAAGATGTAGATTGGTGTTAATAGAACTATTTAATGCCTCGTGGTCTCGGGTTTGGTTTCGAGTTCGGACAGTGGTATCGGGATTTTCCAGCAGTTTTTGTCAGTAAATAAATAATACACCCACCAGTCATATCTACATATAGTTCTGATCCTAAGATTCAAGTTTGGCTTGGGTATCAAAAACTAGGAGAGACTTTTCGGCCTCACAAACACCCAGACCCGAAACTAATATTTGTGGATTATATAAACATTAATCTCGATGCCGGGATCGCACCCGTGGTCTCTCGTTTCACAAGATGGTAGTAGCACATAGTCTGAAAACGTACCCGAAAAATAACAATATGCTCGTCCTTTCGTGGGATTAAAAAAACCAAACACACAATTTGCGAAACATAGGTGTAGAAATGCACCACTGCGGGATACTGGCATCAGTGTGTGTGTATATAAAAAATCTCGGGCGCCCTGTTGCCTCTACGTATAACGCAAATGTTTGTCAATTTATCGAGTAAATGTACTGAACTTTAAATTCGGCCGTTCTAAATATTTTATGGCGTTACGTCACAAGTGGCGGATGTGAAAAACCACGCCGCGTGTCATAGGCGGCTGGCCGGGCAATTTTCACAGTTTAACAATGCCAGTTTATAACGTCGGCCCGATAAGTAGGTACATAAATTGATGCCTTATTTTATAATAATAAAGCGCGTTGGCAAAATAAGCGCGGTTTATGGCTAATATAGCGGAGAGTGTTCGCTGCGCGGAACTTAGTTGCATTTTGCATAAAATCGATATGACGTCATACTAGGACGGTCGACAGTACCTGGACTGCTTTCTTCTAATGCATTGTAATCAGCTTTCAAGATAATAAACTGAATTTAACCTGTGTTGATAAATGACTAGAACGATTGAGGATTTATAAATATGCGCAGACATCAACCCGCACTAGGCCAGCGTGGTGGACTAAGACCTAAACTCTCTCAGTTGTAGAGGAGGCCCATGCCCAGCAGTGGGACGTTTATGGGCTAATGATGAGCTGCATGTGACCTTATTTGCATAGCCTGATAGGTCCCTATGTATACAGGTGTATTCAGACCGTGATCGGAAACTAAGGCGGTGATTACAAACCGTTTGGCGTTAAAAAAATCCCGACAAAAGATATTGACGTTTTCCTAACAATCATAGATATTAAATGGATGTGGTTGAAGGGAAAACGTATTTGTTTTTTTTTGTCGGTTTTTTTATGTCATGGTGTTTGTAATCACCGCAGATATTATCTGCCTTAGTTTCCGATCACGGTCTGAATACATACTGTATATTAGCGCGTGAAATCGAGGCAGACAGATCGGACGGAATGTTATTGAGATTTCCCGTTACCGTGTTCTTAGTAACAGCAGTTTTGCATATTCCCGCTCGATAAACGGCAATAGACTTGCCCATATTACGTGGGAATGACATGTAGCACTTAAAGAGTGGGCGTAGACATACAATTTTTCTTACCCTTTTACGTTCATTAGTCTGAGTGCATAAATTTACTTAGTGATGTTTCCTTTTTTACTACATTTATTTATTCACAATTGACACAATCCGAAAAAGAAATTTTTTTTCTTTTGCTTTTGTTAGTTTCGCGTTTGTAAACTAAGGAAAAACATCTAAAAATACATTTACTTGTTTTACATTCATTCAATTTGTATCAAGTGTCTGGCCTTTCTTTAGATAACAAACGTCGTGGAAGAACTAAAGAAATAATATAATCTTCAACTCGGGCCATTCTTGCGCCGAGGCCTTTTCCCAGCGCCTATCATTAGGTACGCGCCATTTAGAAGATTACTCCCATAGACGGTACGGCCAGGTGAGTTCGCGATTTCGGAATTGGGTACTTGGTAACTAAACTATTGGAAATGTTGTCCATGTGTTTTATAGATTATTGCAGATGTTTTCGTACGAATGGTGCAGATGTCCATCACGTGATTGCTTTTTTATGTGCGGTTTAATGCGGCAACTATAGTACATTTGGCTAGACTTATGAGGGTATGAAATTTAATACTTTAAGTTAGTATATGAGAGGTCAGGTAAATTACCACGATAGCTGTAGGTTCGAGTCCACACATCCCATAAATGTTATTTAAATAAAGAAAACTGCACACCGAAATGTTTTTCAAAGGTATTTCTTAGGCGTGTGGCACTACGCCAGTATGGTGGACTAAGGCTAAACCACTCTCAAGTGTCGCCGACGCACATGTTCAGCGGTGAGACGTATATGGGCTGTGTAGATTTTCATTTGCTGTAATATTTTTGCACGTCCAATTTCATTTTGAAATGCGTTAACAAAAAAGTAGTCTGTTATGAATTGTACTATCTTTAGAAGCATAGGTCTCACCGAAATGCTTTAACCCAAACTGATTAGCTCAATCAGAATATTGTTTCATGGAAGTTACGGTTGACGGAACATGTGCGTGTTCACTTCACCGGAGGTCATTTGTAGCCAATAACTCAATTTACTAGAATTTGTTTTAAAATATCGTACGAATGAAGTTGTTCAATAGGGTTGAAATTATATCGCGCTTCTATTGGTTCCGAGCCGCATTCTGATTAAAATTTCTAAGAATATCCGTCGTTTCTTTGTTTCAGATTGTATTTCTGAACAACTAGTTAGAAAGAAATATAAAAGGAAAATAAATACTAAACCCATATGAATATGATTTCTTGATTTGATGTTTCAACTGGGACTATATATTGAAGTTTTGAGTTTGATATCGAGCGTTTATTTCGAAAGGAATATTCTCCTTGGATCGGTTTACATATTTTCCGCTTTGGTTGTATTGAAGCTGGCGGGTGGTTTTGAATATCCAACGCTGCGCATTCCGGTACATGAGCTCTATTCGAGTACTCTCAACAATTCTATCTGATACGTACCTACTACCTACCTTCCACAACTTAAGCGTGATATGTCTTCATTATTCTACGAATATCCGTCGGTTTTTATGATATTCCAGTGTATCTAGCTTATATTTTTTTTTCTATTTTGACACAACTATGGCTGGAAAGCATTAGTTGAAAGTTGTTGTAGGTAACTGACGAAATGACTAACTGCTGAGTCTATATAAATTAATGTTTGAAGGTAAATTTTGCCTGTAGCTACCAGTGGCGGTACTTCCATAGAAGCCCAAAAGCGTTACACGTTCATTGTGTAATGTCTAGTTTATAATTGTTTATTGTGGGGTCAGGATAATTTTCATTTATATGTCAAATTACTTTTGTTAAATAAAGATTTCATGCTAAAAGTTTATTATTCAAATTTTTGTAAGGCAACCTGGGATTTTGGGCTTCTATGGTAGTACCGCCACTAGTAGCTACATAAGTACGGAGGTAAAGAACGGCACGCATACATGAACGAATAATTATGAGTAGAGATTTTCATAAACAATGATTTGGAACTACTTACCAACGCATCATACTTTTTAGGATCTTTAAAGACAAGAAAGATTATTAAAACGTTGCACTTACCTGTCATTACTATACGATGTTTCGTCTCATTTTCTCTTCCTTGCCTCGCAAAGCATAGCCAGAGGAAATTCCAATTATATCGGGAAAAATATTTTTGGTTACTAGCTTATTTTTATGATTTTATCTTGTGGCGGTAGCAACACGCCAAGTTGGATTTAGATATTTACTTGCTAATTGTTAGTAATTTTATCTTTATTTAAACATGCATTGTTCTTATTCTAAGATATGACTGCAGACGTTTCTCCATAAACATAAGTCGTAAAAGTTGTTAACTTAGCGAGAACTTTTATGTATTGCCGTATTGTCTAATATTAGTAAAATGATGCTGTTATAAACTATTTTGTTAACTTCTCTAATTGTAATTACCTGTTCATCCCGGAGCAATAAAACTGTTTTAGTTAAGCTCTTTAGTGACGGCAATCCTAAGAAATTAGTTTATCTTTTTATATCCCAGATGTTTGGGCGGATTATTTTATTTTTTGTTAAAATATATTTTTTATGTTTTATCCCTACGGTCGGTTTATTTGTATGAAAACAATCTGCCATCACTCGTGACGAGCACAGCTCGCTCCTATACACATAAGTTGTTATTATTCTACTCTGTCTGTAATCAATGTTTATAAATATACGATAGTTGGTTCCTGGAAGTGAGTGCTCATTTTAATACCTACACCAAATACCACCAAAATCTTATATATTTGTGTGAAGCGGAATAAAGATCTGTCTTTATCTATACGTAGTATTTATATAAATCATATTTATTCAAGTCTGAATAATATAGGTACTGCTAGATGTAGTTACAAAAGTAATTGAGATAGTTCAAGAGAAACGCGTGGGTGGTAGCCACGCGTGCCGAAACATTCTTTGACATCTTCACAATACGCACAAACGTGGGTATGCACATCGCTCACTTATATCGCTTAAACTACCACTTCCACTACACCCACACCAAAAGTGCTTTGAATTAGCCTCTTGAATTTTACAATTGAGAACACCGAGCGCTTTTTCCAACGGAATATCTTTGATTTGATAATCGCCCTTGTAATAAGCTACTGATGGTCGATTTTCGTGGTGATCTTTTAAAAACTGGCAAATATATTCAGGCTCGTCAGTTAGCCGTGACTCTTGGCAGTAAGTGCATTAGAGTGTCTGTGCAAGCCGCCGCGGGATGCCCAGGTACTGCTTCCGCGCCCATTATTTTATGCAAAATAAGCTCGAGGGGAAGTAGTGTAATAATTTTGTGAACAATAGAGCTTTGTTGCTTGTCGTCATTTATATTATCTGCTAACCTCGCGTTAATGACGTTGTTATATTCATATAAAAATATTTCGTTTGTGTTATGTGGTTTTTGTTGGATGTAACGAGAACTATAATCGATGTACCTTGTGGTGCGATTAAGACAATTTAATTGCGTTGAGAATAAAAAAGTTAAATAATATTTAATTTATTTTGAAGGAAGATAATGTTACTAGACAAAGAGCTTCCTTCCTTAAGTAATAAACTGTTCCGCTGTTCTCAATCTTAACTGTCAAATAATTTTAACATCAATCATGAACTGAAAAAATAGAATAACGTTGTTACTTATGTATTGTTTCTGTTTGCCGCTTTCTATCATCTTTGTTTTTTCTTGCCGAAAAATTATCAAAATCTGTTCAACTGTTAGGGCGCAACCAACTAACAAAATTAATTTAGCCGTTGTAATGTCGATTTTTTATTGTTATTAACCCATATATGTACGTCTCACAGCTGGCCACAAGAGTGAGGCCACTGTGAGGGGTTAAGCCTTACTCTATTACTCTGGCCTAATGTACATTGGTCGACTTAACATAATAAATAAATCTTCAATACCATTGTTCAATACCAATTTTTCACAAAAATATTACAATTTTAAGGTCTTATTTGAAGTAATATTACTTGGTGAGTTCTTTTATAAATGCTAATTGACGAGAAAAACATAGTTTACAAAATTATAGGTGTGTGAGTGAAGAAATTCTTAATAATTCTAAGTTGTAAGCGTAAGTTTGAAAAGTCAGGTTTCGCGATAACCAAGATAATTTAATTATTCAATATAACAATATTTAAATAAAAAATTCACCAAAAATGTTGACTAACATTTAAGTTAACACGCGAACGTTTTAAACCATCTTTAGATAATATCGGCTTGTGTAAGTTACACAAGCAGTGTTCCCTAATCACATCGACTATAAGCATCACAAGAGATTACATTGTGGTCGACGTGAACTGTGTTATACAAGATGAACGGATTGAACGTACTAACCGGATTAAAAACCGAGATTATTCCATGTTTGTAGTGTTGTGAACAACTTCAGGGTATTATTTGGTTACTTCTTTATTATTACCAGCTCTTGCTTGGGACAGACATTCTAAAGAAGATAAGTTGTTTAGTTGAAAGGTAATAATCTCTCAATCATTCCTAATGATATTTTTGTATTGAAATCGACATTAAAATTTTCTTCCTAATTATGGGATATCAAGTGAATCCAAATAAAACTCTCTGGAGCATATTTCCTGGAACATTCAGTGGATTGCAACTATATTTTAAAATAGCGTTATGATTCTATTAGTATTCAAAGTTAAAGTTATAATATAATAATGACCACGCCTTGGTCGAGACTTAAATCACGTGAATATATGTACTCGTATATCACTGTGTTAAATATTTAATATTAGTATTAAGTTCTTTTCTATTTATAATTTCTAACCAACCTAACTCTAGTTGAAATGTACTAATATTTAAAAACAAGCGTTCTTAATAAATATCGAATAATAACACTTTTACATTTGATTGGAAAACAAATAAATCAAGGTGAGTAATAAATAGGCATGCTTTTTAAAAAATCCATTTATTAGTAACTTTACATAAACAGCTAATTGTAACAATTTCTATACATTTTACATTTCACAGACACCATTTCCAAGATATGTCGCGCAGATGATAATGCTGAAATTTGAGGATTTAATTCCCTTTCCGGGTAATGTCTTGGAAACGGCTTAATAATTCAATATACTCTATGTTGAAACGCAAGCTTGACAGTGATTCGAAAAGTAGTTACAAATAGCGATATATTTATATAACAAAGCACGCCATATTGTCCTTATTGCAGATGTTATACTATTTACAATTTATAAATTACATTTACAATTTAATTAACTTAATTTAATAAATATACAACCGTGTAACGTACAACTTAATACTTTTATTATAAAGAGGATATGAATGCAAATTTCGATGATATGGAAAATGTTGGTGATATTAGATTTTCGATAGCTGTTTTAAATAAATAGTATTATTACATTTTCACAACTCGCCAATACTAATGAGAAGATGGTTGGTGATAAAATATTTTTTTTACATTCGACCAATGTATTGAATTAAAATATCCCAGATAGTTACTTTTTGGAGAAGGAAATTTTATGCATCTTTAAATATTATCTTCATAATTTTCAAAAATTACACATGCACATTGATGGAATAAAGACTTGCTCCATCTATGGGATACGGCATTAGATAGGAACTAACCAGAGCCCGTAACAATACATTGTTTCAGATTTAAGATGAAAATCGCTTACAACAGAAAACATGCAAATTGACGAGTTGTTAAATCACATTACGCTTATCATAACAACGTACAATACAACAAACAGCATTAACAAAGTGAAGTAAAATGGAAATGGAACAAATTACACTGCACAATATAATTAATTTGGTACACTGATGTACATTTAACTGGTGAGTAATTGTGTAACGAGTGTTGCGGGCTTCGCGATAACATCTTAATGCCGGCGCACGACACGACACGCGGAATACGTATTCACGTAGCCCTGCAGTCGCTCCTCCCGTGAAAACCGTGTACTGTGCACATAAGCCTTGCATAACATCATTACACACAACCTATGCTAAAACTATGCGATTAGATATGGCACATTTAACATACAAACCTATCAGTCTTCCATTAATATCGATAGTATTTACACTTATATATTATCCTCACAAAAATATACTTACGCAACAGACATAAAATAATCTCAGATTTGTGCTATAACGAATAGAAATTTAATGTACTAGATGCGATAGCCCAGACGTATGGCGTATTCGGAGGACTCGTCCACGGCTACACGAGTTCGAAGTTAATAACAAATAACACTAATCGACACTGCTTCTAGCTATTATTATCACTGCTATTTATTACTGTTTCTGTTTTAGCACTAGCGTTCCGTATTGGCACTATGATATTATAGTGAAGTGGAAGTGTGTGGGTCAGCTGACAATCAGCAGACTCGCCACCACGCCGAACATAGCACTCCGGACAATGGACGATCCGGACGATTGCGTTGATTCATAATCTACAGACGTAATTATCACATGTAATAAACATTAAATTAGAACAAAACGTAATTTATATGCGGTTGTGAGCGAACGTCTACTCACCGACGTCTTTCCATTCCTCAACTTCATAATCTCCTATGACTCTGTTTTCAGCGGAGCTGTCCCGCCATCGATTTTTGTGTTTACCTGAAGAAAACACGAAGCGGCGGATAAAATTCTTGCGCAATATAGCAACGATGCGGAAAATGATTGCGTCATAAAATTTTCTTACACACTGCTAAGGGCCCACGAAAGTAGGCTTTCAAGTGTGAACGCAACATATGACGCCATAAAGAATATAAAGGAAAACCCAAATCTATAACAATAAGAAGGTACATTGGAAGTCAAAGCGTAAACAAAATCGCTTTGCCCACAATAATATTACTAACGACCCAATTGTACGTAAGCATTGGGTCGCGGCGGCAAAACCAATAAATACAAAATCCACCATCGACCTTTTCAGTGAGGCAGGCTCTAGGAGAGCACGGTGAATGGATAAAAGGCACGTGGCGGCCCCACGGAACTTTCCGCCGACAGTATTGAATTTATAATAGTAGTTTCGTTTAGGTGCCAAAACTGATTTATCAAATTTTCCAATAAGCACGCTCCGCCGACCGCAATTAGGAACACAGATAAACCGGCTTTCAAAAAATATACCGTAATATTACGATTCTCATTCGGTTTAATACCTGAAAAAATATCATAAATAGAACAATACTTTCACATTTATTCATTAGATTAGTTATTATTTTTAAATTTTTATTTAATTATACCTTTCTATTAGATAGCCGAGAACTCCCATTGGCATTTGTGGGACAACATACAGATGATTTTATTATTTATAAAAAAAAACTAATATCTTTTTCAGTCGAATTAATTCTATTTGTTCGATCCTATATTGACGAGAGATTCGCTTAAATAAAATCGGCTCCGACTTAATTCTTAGTTACAGTAGATCGCGAAATCAAAAACTAATCAGCGTAAATTTTCAAACCTGATTATTGAATCAAGTGAGTTAGTAAATACTTATATAATACTATAAATATAATAATTAGTAAATATAATATACATTTAAGGTACTATATACGACCGTTATTTTTTAAATAACCGAGTTTATTTCCTTCATTTTTACCGTCAAAGTCACAAGTGAAAGAAAACAGAAAACTTACCCTTTTTCCGCGAAGGAAATGTTGGTACGTAATTGACCGTAGTACTTGTAGTGGAAGGTGCTGGAATCTCTGTAACACGCCAGTTTCATGGAGAAGTTATTACAAAACTATAAATAAACCCGCTGAACTTTCGTTAAGAAATACTAACTATATTTTCTGATTAAAACAAGATGAACTACGAGTATACGGTTGCTAGCTCTTACACTTAATAGTTTGAGCTCGCTACGATTAAAGTGTCTATACGTTTCTGAAATAATTATTGTTATGAAATAATCACTGGGGTGAAAAGTTTTATGTGTTGGTGATGTTGTTACTTGTATTTCAAACATAATAATTTTATACACTTAGTTAATAATAAAAGACTGAATGCACGCTGTAAAGAAAAATAATTAGGATTTCATGCACGTTGCATTTGTTTTATGTCGCTTTATTAACTCAGCTTAATCTTACATACATTACATGTATACAGTTTTAGGCAATCAACTTTTTTGAATCGAAGCCTGATTGAAAAAATGACACTAAGAATTCATTTCTTGCAAAATTCTTATTCGTTTCGTGATACAAACTTTGCAAACACTTATAAATGTGGTGAATACCTTAAAGAATTAATAAAATCTCACGGATCATTTGGGTTACATTGAACCAAAACTATTTTGTAGTTTTGCGTGTAGACAACAGCGAAGGTTTTTTATAGTAGTCTATGGATGTATGTTACCGTCAAGTCGAATGAGGCCATCTGTCTCCCCGAGCGAATTCTTAGCGACGCACCGATACGAGGAGAAATCTCTCGATGACACTCTTCTTATAGTCAGTTTCATCTTGCGACTGTAGCTGTCGTCACTCAGTGTTGTTATGTATTTATTTCCTGAATATAATAATGTTATAAACAGTGGATCTATATTGGCTTAGATACATACATATAGAGATAGGTAGATACATATTCAGATCATCAGCCTATATACGTCCCACCGCTGGGCACGGGCATTCTCTACAACTGAGCGGATTAAGGCCTTAGTCCACCATGCTGGCCTAGTGCGGGTTGGCGGACTTCACACCTAAGAAATTCCTAAGAACTCTTTGGTGTTTCGTACACGGTGTTTTGTCTTCATCGTTAAAGTAAGTAATAATTCATTATGAATACACACATAACTTCGAAAAGTCAGAGCTTTGGGGTTTGAACTTGCGACCGCCGAGATTCTCGACCGCGCGCCTAAACCTCGAGGCCATAATTACATGTTAATAAGTAGATTTTATTTGTAACGTATTAGCGATAGCGTAAAAGTAAATTTAATTCTAATTGTAGTGTGTTTGCAAACGTTTTAAGTAAATATTTTTATAAAATGTTTATTTATTAAACATAAACTGTCCTTTGGCCATATAAGATACAAGCAGTTTGTTATACAGATCAAAATATAATAGAAGAAAAATGAATATGGATAATAAATAGTGTTCATATGCGGTGCTTTTCTGCTGGAGGCCTTTTTTGGCGAGGGGAAAGCTGATTATGGCTCTACTTTCCGCCAGCCCTGGTATGTCGGGGTAACCGGCCTTCCAGCCCAGCGCAAGACGACGTCACGTCCGCGCAGATGTTAGTGCCGGGCTGGGTCCCCAACCAAACCCTAACCTACACCGGCATACCAACCAAAACACCTCGGTGGCCATCTCCGCGACAAGTGGGGCGACCACGGTACGTGGGCAAAAGCCCCCACCGCAATTCCGCATTCATGTTTCTTTTGGCGTTAGAAATTCAAACGATTTTCCGAACAATTGTACATTAAAAAAAAAGCACATCCAACACACGCCTCTCGTTTACCGATCTAACTAACCATCTCGTGCAAATGTTTCTTTGATATCGACGTATTAATTTAGATAAAATAAGTCGTTTTATAATATAAAATTGAAGTGTAAATATAATTTGCAATAAAATTAATGTAATTTATCGCCACGAAGAAAATACGGTCTGCGTAGGTATTATTTGAGAAAGTAAGGAATTTACATAGTCCGATAGCGTAATAACTTAGATTGTTTAGTGCCAAGGCACTTATAGCCGATTGCGATCATCATACGGTGAAAACCCCGACATAGTGACTCATTCACACAACCACGTTGAAAGATCTACAATAATGTTTCTAAAGACAAAATAATGTAGTTTCTGTAAATTAACTAGATTTGATATATTTTGTATAGAGTTTAATCTATTAGTCTGATGCTAAAGTATTTATTTATAAGCTAAAGAAATATTACACCACACATGATGGTTAATACGGCGCTGTCTAAAAGTAACAGATCGTGAGCAACAAATAGCGAGAGATTCCCATCTATCGTCACTTGACATAATCATGTAGGCATATCTATTTTCATAGTAGCGAAATGTTTCGGCTAAAATCCAATTGCAATACCCACCATTTTCTATCAACACACTAAAGGCAGCCTTCGAGAATGTACTGTCGATCTCTACGCTGGTTGATATATGTACGTATGTAGAGTGATGGTATTTGTGATTATAATATTAGTCGGCTACGGAATTAGAAGCTACGGAATGCATCTTAGTATAGAAACTAATGAGTGTGGATTTGTGGATGCTGTGTCGGCGATAAATCTTTCAATTTTCACATATGGAAATGTTTCGTCAGAACTACGTGTGTCAATTTTAGGTGTATTATTTCATAATATGTTTATCCTAATATTGCCATAACGTCACGAGTAAAGTATAGGTAGGTTAACTACTATGCTTTTACGAACAATTGATCTGATCGCTACTACTCGTATATGATGTGGAAGATGAATCTATTGTTTGTATAACAATACGTGACGTGTATCACATGTATTTAAACAAAGACTACATTATTAACAAGGAGAGTTTGGTGCAAGGGTACTAAGTCAGAAATAAATAAATACACCCAACAGTCACATACATAGTTCTGACCCCACACTAGGATACAAGTCCTGTGTCGTGGATATCAGAAACTACGAGAGACTTTTCGGTCTCACAAACACCCACACCCGAAACAAATATTTGTGGATCACGCAAACATTTGTCTCGGTGCGGGGATCGAACCCGCGGCCTCTCGTTTCGCAAAAAACTGTTCTCCTTCCTCTCTACCAAAGACTTTCAGAGCGAGCTATCCGGCTTCCACTCAAGATCGTTACTGTCTTATTGGCTATCAGTCCTACGAAAAATGTATCGCATTGCCACTTCAGCTTGTTTATCCTAATAATGATTCAATAACGCCTGTGATAAATTGGAAAAGCTTTTTTTAAAATAAAATGTTTGCTGTTCACGAATTACTTTTATTGTAACGACCTGTGACAAAAAACAAGGACAGAGTGCAATTTTACTCAGCTACTCATAAACATTAATTTCTTATCTACTCAATTTATCTCATAATTATTTCAACATTATAGCATTATCAGGAAACAAAACTATCTCTGCGTCATCCAAAACCCTGTTATATTATTTGATAGAGTTGCAAAATTCGTTAGTACGCCAACGTTTCTTATGAAAGAACATAGATGTAAAGTATCTGTTAAATTAAAGCATCCACAAATCATCCACAAAAAAAGCACACACAAAAGCTTTCGAGGTTTCTATCTATATGAGAGATATTTCAACATTTTCGAAATTACCAAATATTGGATGTCTTAGTTGATTATAATTGGTAAATACCTGATATGATCATGTCTCCTCGATCAGTAGTCCAATAGTTGATGGAGGATGGGTAAGCCTCGGTGTGACATTCCAATGTCACATCTTGACCAATATACGCGGCCTCCAATTGATTCGGGATGGACAGCATCGGCGGGACTGCACAAACAAACGACGATCAAGTCATGACACATGTCTTGTTACAAAAAATATTATTTTATGAAGTAATGTTTTCCTGGTATCATTTTAATCGTAATAATATTAGGATCCTTATTTTATTTTGTGTAATATTAATGTTTCTGTTTTTCTCGGTAATAGGCTCAAAAATAGTTTCTCTTTGTATATGTAATAAAAGGAAAAACATTTATAAAACGGTTAAATATTAAACTTAAAACTATGTGTGTAGAAATATGTGTATGTGTATCCATTTTCAAAACTGATAAATCAATACTGGATACCCACTACTACAATCCCTTCAATCGAAAGTAGAAACGCAAAAATATGAGACAAAGTGTCGAAGAACGACGAGTCTCTAAGAGACATTAACTAGTCTTCAATCCGTAATGACATTAGTTAAAAGGGAGCATGAATTGCACTCTTCTCTCGCTATTTAAGCGGCTTATGTAGTTTGTGTTTAGTTCGCATAATGGAGGAAAATATATTTTATGCTTGAAAAATTAACAATTCCTTCGAGGCGAATAATAACAATTTGCTATCATATAATTTTCTTTTTGAAATCTTTTTAAAGCGTAATACCGCTATTTTTAAAGTATCAAGCGATGCATTTAAATGCCGTCTAAAATACATGTATAGGTGTTATAAAGTGGTACTAAAATTTCTGGCCCAGTTGTCATAAAGGAATATAAAAATTCAAACTATAAGCAAAATAAAAGTACCACGCACGCAGTGGCACGTAGTTGGCACGCACAAGCAACAGTGAAAAATGTGCCTATTTACAAACAGTTTGTCTTTATATACGTAGCATAAATAAGAGCTATTACGTATTTCACGTGACATTATATTTTCATCTTAAGAAGAAACAGTGCCGTAAACACCTGTGTATCTAGGCAGCAGACACCTAATATGCATAGTAACTTCGCATTTAGGTATATTAAGTGTGAAAGCGTTATGAATGAATAAAAACATCGGCGACGACGGGAACAGAGAACGGTACAGTAATAAAGATTTGTCTTCAGATTTCATAAGCACAATGAAAATCGTCAGTAAAATTCATAAGGTAGTCGCGTTGGTTAATCGAGTGAAAGTTACGTGAGCGTTTCACGTATCTCATAAGAAATGAAGAGGACGCTGAAGTCGCTGAGATACGGAATGTGAATTAGGGGAAGAAAACCGTTTCATTGGGTTTGGAGGCGACGATCGGCGTCGGTGAGTGCGGGCGGGGCGCGGGAGGGGGCGCTCGGGTGCCGGCCCAGGCGAGAGAACAGATAGTATCGCCATTATCGCGTCCGTGCCGTATTCACGTCAGCATAATGCTCTAATTGGCCGCAATTACGGCCGATCCGGCGGAAGGCACCGCCGTCAGGTACGAGATGCCCGCGTCCTCGTAAATACTCGTTAACGACACCCACACCGAGAAAAATAATATTTTTCGACGCTGTCTCCTGACTAAAGAAAACGACGATGAGAAAATGCTCACGTAGTTAGGTAAGGAAGTATTTGAGACCAAGTTAACGGGCTGGCAGAAATGTGCGAGTTTTTCCTTTGACGAAGAAGTGATACGAGTGCGAGATATAATTTGCGCCGCTTGTCGTGGGGAACAATAAATAAATGAACTAGCAGCGGCATGCGGTTGCGTGACAAGCTGGGGTACAAATAAGCTTTGTTCCGGTGATTCTGAAAAGACTGACTATATTCTCCTCGCTTTTTGAGTTCTCATTATATTTTGTACGGTAAATACATAGGTATATTCCTTCGTAATACATATGCGTCATTAGTAATCAATATTCACTGAAAACTATGTTGTGGAGTGAACTTTAACAGTATCCAACCGTGATTTAATAAGGTGAGAAGTTTCAATACCACGTAAACTTATGAATTAATATTAATTAATGAAGGTACACCTACGTCAAAGTCCAAAGTTTTCTGTACGCTTACTATGAAGTAACACACATAGATTGGTTGATATTGTCATTTAATTAACGGAACTGTTGTATTCATAGGTGTGCCATGAACTACGTTTATTTATACGAGTACAATAGCTTAATTGATTTACTACACAATATTATGAAAAAATAGTTTTTAGTCATTGTTACTATGAGTAAATGTGTTCAAAAATGAACACAAACGTATAGGTCCTAAGGTATGTTTTTCAGATGTAGCAAACAAGCTCCGGCGCTTTATATAGTTCGGAAGTTATGTTTTCATTGCAATGACATGATTTGTCGAAAATATGCCAGATAGGCACCCGGTCGTGAATTTATAGGCGATATCGGCTGCAGCATGCCAATAACCTAATTTAACCTTTTCAAAATATAAGGTCAGAGTACATAAAAAATGTACAGAGGTCGTTTTCATCTTGGATTCATTCGGAATTACCAGATTTAAAATAAATAAATAAATTGATAAGCGTAATAAAATCCCTTATTACGTTCACCTTATCCAACAAAGATTAAAAAAAAATATCTTCTAATTAAATGGCTATTAATTGCCTACTATATGGTTTATATACATTTTTTAATATGATGGCGTGGCTGTAGTTAAGTAATTACGGACGCCCACAAACACCCACAATACTTAAAGACCGTAGGTACTTTGTCAGATACAAAATTGAATAGAAAAATAATGAGAGGATGTTAAAGATTTGCATTTATATTTTCTATGCCTACGATAGTTGTTACGTGACTCTTGGAACGTGACATTAATAGGACATTGGTGTATGACATGCTACGTAACTTGGACTATTATTACCATTACACTTACGCTCTAGGTCATTCTGGTAAAAACAATACCAACTTTTCATAATTACTGTTCTTTAGTCTACGAACAATTATGCTTCAAGGTAAAACTGTCAGTATTACTTAAGCTATTAGATATAATAGTTTCTTCGTCTGTTTTGTTCTTACAAGATAAGATTGAGAAAGCCGGGTCTGTTCATATTTAATGTTTTATAGTATAATTGGCGTGGTAGTTTTGCAGAGTTTTGAGTAGCAATTAAGTTTAATACATTTTAATTTTTATGTAGGTACGTAGGTGATTCAACTATTTTACAATGCAGAAGAGAAATATTTTGGCTGTTGCTAATATAATCAATCAATAACATTTCAAATTTTAAAGAAATTATTTTATTACCTCTAATTATTGAGTTACACACATGTTAAGGCAAACAACATATTACGATTTGTATGAAAGAAAATACTTTTTTCTTAGTTTGTGATGTTCTGTGGAACAAGGCGCATTCTTGTCGAGTCATAATCTCGGCAGTGTATCACATGTTTTCTTAATGATAATTCATTAATTCACACACTTAATGGAGGAATAACATCGTTGGAGATAATTTCTCAGGTATATGAAGTCTAGATACCCGCACAAAGTAAGCTTAGTAGAGTAAGGCTTATCCCCTCTTTAAGGAGAAGTTGATATAGACATAGACCAGAGTAATAGTATTACATTGGACCTAACAGTAAGCGTAGTGCCATTCATATATGTATATTAGCGCGAGTTTATATTGATCGTTATAATCGGATACTCATAACTAAACATAATATACTGTTGCACCCAGAATATGTCTCCTTTGTGAAGGGTAACACTCGTTGAGAAACAAGTACGTCTTCAACTTTTATATTTCTAACAACTTTTATATTATTTTAAAATATCAATCCGTCTTGCAACTGACAATTCCAACGACTGAGCTCGAACTGCTCAGCGACACCATTTTTATACACATCAATTGACGGTCTTATTTTTAAATATTTTTATAAAGTCCAATAATTAATTTATATTAATCAAGATTATATTCTCATTAAAGTTATTGACAATTTTAATTATACTTATAAGTAATAAAATCATCAATATGTAATTTTACTATTACTACAATAATTTAGTAAAAGGTCTGTACGCATAAGCTTTTAATAATGTAAATATATAATATTGTAAGGTATTATAATGAAATACATTTATAATTACTAAATATTACTACTTAGGCTAACAACTCGGCCTTCCTGTTAGAAGCGAGTCCCCTCGCTTACTTTTAAATTAAATTAATACATAACAATGAACTACAAATAGTAATATCTATTTTTATTTAAATAAACTATTATTTTTTTATTTTTTTATTATCTTAAAACTGTTAATGCAACCTCTTTATATTCATACAGTTACACGATATGTACACAACTATTATACGTCACACATAATAAATAAAAACCCTTTTGCCTGACCCGGGAATCGAACCCAGGGCCTCTAGATCGCACAACACATACCTGAGCCGCGAGACCACGAGGCAGTTCACCCTTTTACAATTATTTATTAATTTTCGTATTTCTACAAACTAGTTAAAGCGACAACAGACTCATGTCTGCTGCTTCATATCGTTGGGAAGTACTTTAAGCTGTGACTGCTGTTCACGAAATTATCGTCTATTCGTACCAAGTTAGCGTTTAGCATGTGTTTGATTGACTTATACATAAGTGAAGAATTCTATAAAGATACTGTTCGTGTAACTCATAACTTTCTCGGTAATTAGTTGCGACCCATTAGTACCTTATGTAATTCTTTTAAATATAATCACGGTAGGGCTTTTCATTATTACAATATCTGGAATTGCCGTGAATGAGTGGCCTAAGAGAACGGACTAATTAATGACGTAGTCTTCTACTAGATAAAAATAGTTGTTTCTTTTATTACCTGTACTTCTACTGTAACGGTTGTCATCCCGATTGGCGTTCTTAAGTTAGGCTCTACAACAACTATTGAAGTTCCGGGTCCGAGTGACAAACACTAATGATAAATATAACTGATATTATCGGTTAAGCATAATTAGGCTACTTGTTTCACATTTTTTTCTTGATCCTTTTCATGTTTTTTTTTTTTTTGGTTGACTTTATTCTTAAAGCAGTGCAAGGATAAATGACTCAACTTATCACAAGTACTACATTTTAATGGAGGTTTATCACATCTATAACTTGGATGTCCAAATTGTTCACAGTTATAGCATGTTAACCTTAAGGTTATATCGGATTTGGGCGGAATCGGTCCACCTTTACGCTCACTTTGGACTTACGATTGTGTCCTACCTTCACGGATTTAAAGTATTTCAAAACCTGCTCCGGTTCTGAAAATTGAGCAGCTTACGCGCCTACCTTAATAGCCCTATCCTCTACGCTGTTCAACAAGCAGTCAACGGCCAAGCCAGTCCGTATTTTATAGATCTATTTAATAAACTTACTTTGGCATAATAATAATGATCATAAGATTCTTAACTCGTTTAAAGAGTTTTCATTTAAAAGTGCCAAAAACTTATCCAACGCAGTATTTGTTGAAACTTGTAAGTTCTGATCTTTCTAAACTAGTTCGATGCAATACACTAGTGTCTCTTGAAAAATCATGTAATTCTGTTCTCACATACCTGGTTTCCAAACTTACGACTCTTCAGTCGTTCCATGTCTCGTCGCCTTGGCTCGAAGTAGCCATATTATCTTCCAAAGATCATTGATAATGTACAACCCGTAGCGGTCTTAATTGCTTGTCTCGGTCTCGGCTCTCACTCCTGGAAATGCCTCGGTACCGACCCCGGCTCTCACTCCTGAGAACCTTTCGGTCGCGACCCTGGCTATCACCTCTAAGAACGCCTCGATCTCGACCCCGGCTCTCACCCCTGAGAACCTTTCGGTCTCGACCCTGGCTATCCCCTCTAAGAACGCCTCGATCTCGACCCCGGCTCTCACCCCTGAGAACCTTTCGGTCTCGACCCTGGCTATCCCCTCTAAGAACGCCTCGATCTCGACCCCGGCTCTCACCCCTGAGAACCTTTCGGTCTCGACCCTGGCTATCCCCTCTAAGAACGCCTCGATCTCGACCCCGGCTCTCACCCCTGAGAACCTTTCGGTCTCGACCCTGGCTATCCCCTCTAAGAAAGCCTCGATCTCGACCCCGGCTCTCACCCCTGAGAACCTTTCGGTCTCGATCCTGTCTCTCGCTCCTCGAAATGCTTTGGTCTAAATTCCAGTCTACACATCTGGGCTTACTTTGGTCACGAACCGGTCCCTCGTGCTCAGAATTGTTCACACCCTCTTTCTCGAGATCCATAGCGAGAGCTGAAACTGACATACCGGCTTAAAACACAGTAGAAATGTCATACCACTTCGTATAACATTTATAATTACACTAGATGAAAACCCGGCCTCACTCGGGTGAAATGTTACTCATAATACACATGTGGATAGATACCTCTGTAGTTATCGGTTCTCAAGGACTATTAAAGGCAAAGCAAGGTATAGATTCTCATAGCACCGTTTATTGTGCTTATTAAACACAGTACATTAGAACCGAGATGTTGGCAATGATTAAGAAATAATCATAAATATTCTCTATAATGCATCACAGATTAATTATAATAAGATTTCTCTATATACAACAATTTTCGTTAATTGTTTATCACATTTCAGGTCGTATTATTATTTACAGCCTTCGGGATTATTTAAAGCCATTAGCTTTTTCATGTTCATTGTTCACAGTCATAAACGGAATCAGATAAGAAAACATCATTTTCATTAATATAGGGCCGAAATCTTTTAGTCTCTTTCCGTGGAGTTATGTTTTAATATAATATATCCTCCATTTGTAGGTACTTAAGAAAATTTTATGTTCACGTATTTAGACATGACATTTTATTTCTCAACGGCTACTATTGAGTGTTACCGGCAAAAACTTAAGTTTTACGATTGTCCTTTAAATCACTCTGAACACAAAAAATGGGAGAAAAAAATCGTGTACGAATCACTTACGTTACTTATATCCAGGCGTAGATCGAAAACAATTGAAGTTGTTTTCGGTGATCCCTCTTCTGAAGCTGAAGGGTAACACTCGTTGAGAAACAAGTACGTCTTCAACTTTTATATTTCTAACAACTTTTATATTATTTTAAAATATCAATCCGTCTTGCAACTGACAATTCCAACGACTGAGCTCGAACTGCTCAGCGACACCATTTTTATACACATCAATTGACGGTCTTATTTTTAAATATTTTTATAAAGTCCAATAATTAATTTATATTAATCAAGATTATATTCTCATTAAAGTTATTGACAATTTTAATTATACTTATAAGTAATAAAATCATCAATATGTAATTTTACTATTACTACAATAATTTAGTAAAAGGTCTGTACGCATAAGCTTTTAATAATGTAAATATATAATATTGTAAGGTATTATAATGAAATACATTTATAATTACTAAATATTACTACTTAGGCTAACATTTGTGTGGATGGTCACTTTCGTAAACAAATACGTCAGCAGCGATTTGTGATTTAAATTGAGGACATTTAGCGTCTTACTTTTTTGTTATATTCATTATGCATGCTGAAAATAATGTCCAAATCATATTTATTTATTTACTTTCAGTTTGTGTATCAGAATTCACACATAGTACTAACGACATTCTTTTCTTAATAAATAAAGGAGGAAAATATGGATAAAGATCAACAGATAAAAAATATTAATCTAGCGTAAATGTTACGACCGTTCCGCCAACCCGCACTAGGCCAGCGTGGTGGACTAAGGCCTAAACCCTCTCAGTTGTAGGGGAGGCCCGTGCCCAGCAGTGGGACGTATATGGGCTGATGATGATGATGAAATGTTACGAACGCATTGTGCGATGACTAGCCAATGATATAACAAACACTACATCGTCTTTTAATTACACTTTTCTCCCTATGATATTATTTTGTAGTCCAAGTAGGAGAAGTCACGCATACAAGAACTTAACAAACATTGCAATGCAGAAAAAACATCGTAAATAAATAAATAATAGTTACCCTTGAACGGATTGAACAAGCAATAACATTTTGAAACAAGAAGTTTCCCAAACAATTCCGTCAAGATGGATATGTTTCGTTCTTCAAAACAAACCAAAGGCACTTTATCCTAATAGCGAGAGAAAATAAAATTTATTGGATGTCCTGCGGAATATGAAGGCACAATAAGCCCATTTGTTTTTGTTACCTTATATTTGAATGTTTTGTACGTACGCGCAGAAATATGAATCGGGAATGAAATAAACTGCAGGAATAAGCTACGACGTTATGAGTTTTCATATAAGAGATGTATTGCTACGTTTGTTTGTACGAGCTTTCAATTTTTACAGTTTTATAATAAAATTTCGTGATAAATGGTTCATGCCAAAACATGAATTATTCAATTTATGAATGTACGAATTTTATGTAAAAAAATGTTACCTTACAGCAAGAATGGAATTGAATCACGTAATTGCTATGGGTTTTTCATAGCGAGCAGTATAATCGCAATGAGGTGTAAATTTGGAAATTAAATTAAATTATAAATGTACCTTGAAACAGTAACACATTGAGTTGTCTTTTAATGGCTCAAAATATCAATAAATATGAAAAAGAAAGTTATATATTATAATAAAAATGTATACAAAGATTTTAAATCAATATTTTTTTTTATATTTAAAATTCATATATTACGCTTACGGATGAACAGAAAGAGTATTATCGATTTCACATCTGGTTTAAATTTTACCTAATTAGTATAAGAACAAAAATCTTGCAGTGCTATAACATTAGACTACCGAGTAAATGAATTCTCATATGATTTTTTTTTTTTTTTTTTTTTTTTTTTTTTTTTTTTTTTTTATTCTGGCACGGCAAAGTGACCCCATTGCACCTGATGGTAAGCGCAATGGAGTCCAGAAAAAGTGCCGACCAGCGAGAGATGATGGTCTCCCGTTGGTCGACACAATCATGCCGGCCGAATACCTCTTCACCTTATTGTGAAGAAGTTTGGGGGACTATCAATCATGGCGATCAAAGGACCAACCGCGACAAACCGGCCAAAAAAATTGCCGGCACGGTCATCCTTTCACCATGATTGAAGCCCCCCCGAAAACCGGATATACACTGGCTGATCCCGGAACGCGGCACACTTGCATGTGCCACTATGGCGGGTTTTACGCCCTGTGTACGGTGGTCGCCATCCGGGCGGATACGAATATCCTACCACCAGCAAATGCCTTGATGCCTTTCAACTCGATTCGATGTATACCATTATACGTCCCATTGCTAGGCTCTCTTCAACTATTGTTAGGGTTAGAGTCAGCGTTAGTCAGTGGTACCATAGTCTCACAAAAAGCTGATGTAAAGCCCAATAGCCCAGCTTGCCTTACAAAATTCCGAATAATATTCTTTAAGCTTTAAATCTTTATTAATTTGACGTATAAATGAGAATATCTTGACCCCACAAAAAACAATTATAAACCATACGTATAATTAACGTATAACGCTTTTGGGCTTCTATGGAAGTACCGCTCATGATTTAAAGTACTTCGAGTCATTGGCGAGATTTATTCCATGAGTGACATTCCATAGCTCTGAATTTCCTATTCTTTCCTCTTCTTTACTTGCAATGTATGCACAATTGCCGTATTTATAATCCAGGGGTTCATTCGTTCACTCTACTTGACCTACTAAAATTATAGCCCACATTTAATACAGAGTGGGGTCGGCGCAATATATCACGAATGCAGCAGTGAATAAATAGTTAAATGGTTTATTTTTCCAATGTACTCTAAACTATATTTGTTGAATACATTTTTTAGTACTGTGCGTTGCAAAATGGTAAATGCGTTGGGAGCAGTTTTTATGACATAGTTTAATATAGAAAATTATTCAATATTTCGTTTCAGAAATGAAAAACTTATTAAATAGTAAGTGCGAATTTTCATTTTCGTATTAATTTTAGTATTTATTTATTTATATATACGCCAGAATTTACACCAGTCTCAGAGCGAAAACAGTAAATATGCTTTTAAATTATGATTTCTAAATCGTTTCAAATAGAAACCGTAAAGCCAAATTAAGGGTACACATTCATGTTAGTATGCGTGCCGTTGACCCTGAGCACCCGGTGAAATTTTATGTTATTTACACGAGCTATTTAAAAAGATGATAATATTTTTTTATAAATAATATAAAGTAAAAGTATATTTTTTTATAAATAGTTTTTTTTTTTTTTTTTTTACGGCACTATGTTTGTAGTCTCCAGTACTAACACGTGTCGGGAGCGATCCACTAGTCTTATGTTTAGTTTGAAAACAAGATGGATATGAGTAATGCAAATCGTAGTACCCAATCTAGAAACGCTAAGACTACACAGTTTATCGCCGATGTATAAATCGGAGAAATCGTAGGGATTCAAGTCCACTGGAAACTAAATCAGTTCTATTTATGAGTAAAGCATATTTATTGTACTTTAGGAATAAGACTTAAATTGTGTGGCCTTTTTTAAATGATTTATAAAATATTTTGAGAACACAAATATTAGGGTATATTACATACATACATATTCTCACGCCCGTATTCCCCGCCTATTGTGTTTTCGGCACATGTAATAGGGGGCGAGACAATTGGCATTTCCCGGGCACAATTCTAGACTCTGTGCTCCTACTGAGATTTTCCTGATGGAAAAACCTAATAAAACTTTTCCGAACCCGGAAATCGAACCTGAGAACTCTACACCACACGGCACATATTGTACGAAGCAGTTTTATGTTAGTTTACAGTAACCCAGATAATTATAATAATAATTAATTCAAATGAATATTTATGCTCAAATGACTATTTTCCACTACAAATGCCAATGCTTATTTGTCTCATTATCATAATAATTCTCTAGTTGAATTATGAGGCGTTATAAATACCTTGTAATAACCGCTTTGAATGGCTCCAAACATTATAAATGCAGTTTCTAATTTAGCAACTTTGTGTTTTAGTACATTGAATAACTTACACTGAACCATAAGCACGACCCGCTTGCTGATCGATGGAGGTACGCCGTTCGACGCTATGCACAAGTATGCGCCCATATGAAGTCTGGATACTTTTGAGATTGTTAAGTTTTCTCCGTCTACGACGTTTACTGTGAACAAATTTTACATTAGAAAGCTTTGTCAAGGTAGATAATTGCAGTTAGAAGACTTCTATTGAAGATCTTAATGGTGTTTTAGTGTAACTTCCACGTAACTTTGTCTCAAAGATTATGCTTTCTTGCTTGAAGTTGCATTGTATAAGTTACTATTAGTATTATTATATTTGCACATGGTTGTAGCGATCTTTAAGGCTTGCAAAATTTACGTTATATATATCTGGCATTAATATATTTAATAAAATCAATCACTACGATACATTTTACCGTTTAGAATTATACAACTTTATTATCAGCCAAAAACATCAACTGCTAGACACAGGCTTTTGCCTAAGAATTTATTTTATTCAATGACGTGCACAAACATTACACAAACCCTTTTAAAGACTGAAATTTAAAAAATACAGTTAAAGTTGAATGATAAAGTATAACGAAATTACAAAATAAAGGAATGCCGCCTTTTGGGTGTTTATACCATTATAAGAGAAGGTAAAGTCGTAAAGCTAAGCCGTAGGTGTTTAGCCTGTGGTAAGAGTGGGCTGGCTTGACTTGGAAGGTTCCATTATATGACAGAAAAGAAGTGAAGCAACTCTGTAGCGTTGTGTTCAGTGGGTGACATTGAAAGAGATCCTATTTGATCTTTCTCGAACTCACGACATTAAGCAACAAAATTACTTAATTGTAGTGATTTTCCATTCCTACGTAATTTTCTCTCTCTTATACGTAATAATAAATTGTTTTTTTTTACTATATACAAATAATATTTAATTTTCTTGCCCTTTTTTTATCACGATTAAAATTATTGTAAGCACTTGTAGGTAGTACTCGACTACCTTCCAGCATCATTTACCCTCAATATAAAACCATTGTTACGTGCTCTAATGAAATAAAAGAATAAAAATTTAGCCTATTACTAAGACAGAGAACCTAATATTTTAGTTGTCTGCAATAATATTTTATAACGTAAAATTTTATTTACCATATACATTTACCATTCCAAAACACTACAGAAATGTAACGGCCGACTTAAAAGGGGATATTGAAAAAAAGGTCATGGTTTAACAAGTTTTATGAGTTTTGTGTTGTATTACAATAAGGATAGAGCCTTTTACATAGTCCGGTGTGCTCGAATACCTTCCGAGGGTCTTTTCCAATCCATTTCGCGCTTCAAAGATTTCTTTCTTTTATCTTTGTGAGTTTTGTTTCTTTACAAGAGCGTCAACATAATGAGCGACTCGGATGCCGGGAAACTACGTTTTGGCCGGATATTTATGAGTAAATTCACGTTTGAGAGCTGTTTGCAATCGTTTGTGCCGAAATAGCAGACGTTTTTTTGTTTCTTTCAATATGTGAAAAGTGCTACACAACGATGAGGAATGTTTTAAATCACTAAGGTATAAATAAGCAAGGTTATTGATAAATATATAGTAGAATAATAAATTTGATTCTAATAAAACAATCGTAGAGACATTGATGGCTTTTAGCGTTCTGAGGTGATTCATACCAAATATGATACACATATGTTACGACAGCGTTATTATTGTATTGGTCCGCCTAACAAATTAATGGCTCAGCTGGTAACGGATTAGGGATTCCCACGATCAACGACAAAAGTTTGAGATCACAAGTAAATTGCTATTTTTAAATAAATGGAAAAATAGCAAACAAAGGAGGAGCTAATGTAAGGACAGTAAAGCTGTTGTTCATATTTATTAGGACAGTGGCACCTACTGCCCCGGACCAGTATAAAACGTTCCATCTCGTTTTGTCTATATATATGTACAATATATAGACGCTTATTTATTTTTAATTCTAATCCCCCTTGCACAAAATCCACAGTGTATTTCTCTAAGTATCGAAGTATAATCAATTAAAATTCAGGGAAGCAAAGCTCATCATAGAGAGAAATGATAATAGTATGAGGTAAAATACATACCAGATTCCCCATTGCAGTTGAATTCTTGACCATCTTCCCTTCTCCACATGACGTAAGGCTCCGGGTATCCTGTGGCTCGACACACCATCGTCACATTTGTACCTTCCCTGACTACCATATCCGTTGAAGTCATGTTGTCGATGATCATTGGGGGCACTGTAGAAAAACAACTCATTAAATGTATAGCCACATGAATATGGATTATGATAGTTAGTAAGTTAAGTCGAACAAAGCAGGAGATAAGTAAAATAATTGGATGAAAGACAAAAGAAATCTTCTATTTAAAAAAATACATATTAGGTATATGTATGCTTCTGATATTTACAATTGGGTCTCTATGTTTAAGTAGAAGATGGAGATTATTAGACACATCGAATTGTTCTGGAACTTGAATACATTTTTAAACATTTACTTAAAGTTACATAGTTTATCCAATTCAATGACCTTTAGTTACGTCGTAAAAATTTAGATCACTTGCAACATTATGATTACTCTTATACTAAGACTCTGTCTTTTAAAGATGTAATTTTCTAATAAGACAAAATAGATACAAACCTACAACTTGCAGATATCCTTTCCTAGATCGCATGGGATCTGTGTTGACTTGGCACATGTACCAGCCGCGGTCCACTTCCTGCACGTTTTTGATGTGAAGGTACCAGGAGCGGTGGTCATTGTAGGAGAGGCTTATCCGCGCATTTTGTGTTATTATGTTGTGGTGGATGCTCAAGATCGTTTGCGTGTCCACTCGGACCCATGCCACCTGAGTAAAAAGTACAATAATATATTCTCACTCATGCTTGTACATATATTGTATCGCTGACGAGGAAGGCAGAAGTGCATTTTAATGTAACATGTCATCATCATCAGCCCATATACGTCCCATTGCTGGGCACGGGCTTCCTCTACAACTGAGAGGGTTTTGGCCTTCGTTCACAAACAAAGTAACACATATTAGTCCAAAGTAACACATTATTGTGAGAAAACCTATTCGAGCACACTTTCAGACTTCATTCTGCTACAGAGAATATTTCACAGGAAAAACCCTAACTTTGACCCGGAAATTGAATCCGAGACTTCTAGATCACATGGTACACATTCGCGCAAAAATAACTTTCATGCTGATAAGCGTAAACAGAGAGTGGCACCAGCAGAACTTATCGGAAACGCCTACTTGATTTAAGAAAATACGAATAAACCTATAAATACAACTTGAGTACATTATACTCACAGAAAAAAAGTTTAATACAACTAGATCGAACGTCAGTCTGAATTACTATTCAAATTCTAATGCTTCAGTGAATGGATTGGAAATTCAGAATCCCTTATACCTCGTTTAGACGTCTATTGGATATTCACTAGTTGCCCGACAACGACTCCAGCCTTCGATATTGGTCTATCTATTAGCCAAGTTTGCAATGGTTATCGCAAGATAGTACTTGCAACATCGCTATGTATACTCCGCCTCACTTTATCTCTATTGTGCGTTGTTGCCTCGGTCTGTCATATTCAAGCATAATAAAACATTATGCCATCTAAATCAATTTCATAGTAACTGAAATCTGCGCAGTACAGGAGCGGCACTCCAATTTTCCTAACTAGCCGTCCTGCATGATTAATAACTGGCGAATCGTGCATTCTGAGCAAAGTGATATTAAGTTGGCTTGTTAAAACTTTGCCCAGTGCACCGCACGAATGAAGTTGCGTGAAGTTCCTATCCGTTCATAGAATTAAGCTGTGCTCGTTCATCATGGGATTTGACACGTCATGTTCATGCTCGTGGAAGGGTTGCTCGCTACCTCGCTACCCGCTGGCTCGACAGCACGCAACACGTTAGCCTCTGACGAAGCAATATGCACTAGAATTTTGCACCTCATCATACATACATAATCAGTCTTTGTAAGTTGCCCACGGCGAAGCGCAAGGCTCGTATAATAAGAGCAGGGCTTGGCTTTAGAACATTGAAAAAATGTGGATTATAAAAGAAAACTTTTTTTGTTGCTAATGAAGTTAAGCTACCGTCCAGTCCGTCATATTATTAGAATGATGGTGAAGATGAATGATTTATTTCCCTTTCTATATGCACAGTAGGTATGCGTTGGAATTAATACTTGAGACATCTTGTAACAATTGAACCTAAAACTGTTTAAAGAATTTCTGTGCCAGGCAACAACCTATATCGATTCCCAAATCTCAACAATGTCTGTGATATTTTTATCAGACTTTAGACTTTAGATCCATATTAACATGGTACCGACTAAATACTAACAGAATGAACTTAATTCATGAAATCCACCCCAATCTCCATTGATAAGTTCATTACGTCGATAAACTTCGTCCTTATTACCGTCTCTATCGCAGCTCAATTTTGTAGCAAAAATTTAGAAAATTCAAGACAACATTCCAACAATTCGGAGAAGTGAAAGAACTTCACAATTCACGAAATTACCTTGTATCCTCGCAAATCTTCGACGACGCAGGCGAGAAGAGCGTCACGGCCCACAGTTACTGTTACATTAGGCACCGGTTCCACGAAGCGGGGGAACAGAGATTCTGAAACAAATGGAACATATTAACATACTTCATGCGCCTTCAACGTGCTCTAAATTTATAATAACGTCTAAGTGTTTTAAGGACTGCAGATGTGCTGTCTCTTTTTGTTTGCTGAATTCTACGTATATAGTTTAGCTGCATTTGATTAATATTACTTCATTCGAACTATATGCAGGTTGGCGGACTACACACTTAAGAAATTCCTAAAAACTTTTAGATGTGCAGGTTTCATCACGATGTTTTCCTTCACCGTTAAAGTACGTGATAATTCTTTGTGAATACACACATAACTTCAAAATAAGTTAAAATATAAAATTATTTTATTATAATCATCTTTGGGTATCATATTATGTCATGCTACATTTTGGTTTACTTTTCTGTTGTTAGTAATTCATAAAGTGTTTAAAATTTCATTACACGGATTACGATAGAAGAACAAAGGAGCTTATTTCGCTTGCATGCCGTATTTGAAGGCTCCTGTCCAACCGAAGGCCAAACTATGTGCCATAGGCTTGTTCCTAAATAAATTTTATAAGTTAAAAGGTCTTTATTTATAGAATAATTTCTTCAAATTGAAGGGAAGGGGTTAAGAGTATTGCTTTGTTGTTTAAAAATATCTGACCTTTTATTTCTATAGAAGTTATTTAAGTTTTGAATTCCCAAAGGGTAAATTGTTAGTACTATTAAACGTGATATCAAATGCCACCGGTTTTCTTTATTTATATTGATGCTAATAGGAGAACTGCTTCCTGAACCTGAACCTAAAAATATAACCTGAATGGGCCAACACAACAAGGGTTTTGCCGCATACAACGACCAAAGGGAACGTGGACTGATTGATGATTTTTTTCAACGGTCTGAGCACAAGAAAATTACCCAATAGAAAACTCGTAAACATATAGCTGCGGTCATGAGTGACCGTGATCATTTTCATAACGTCATTCGTATACGAATGCTCAATATGCGATGGTAATAATGTAATAAAAAAAGCTTCGTATGAACGGCATAACAAAACTGCCGATAAGTGCTATCATATTCTAAATTCCCAATTGGCTGTGCAATTGAAAGAATTTTCGCAGTGTGATCGAACGAATTGATCTGGAATATTCGATCTTCAATTATTAATTCATGCAATTGTTTTTGTATTCGATACGATGCAGTGTGTTCAAACAATACAGATGGCAAACTTCCTACCTGAATTAATATTGCTGAATGAGACTGTTTCCTCCAGTATGTAATTTTCAGGTTGTATCTACAGTATAATCAATTATTCCACGTGTTATGCTGGAGTTTAGATATTGCTTATTCACCGCGATATTGGTTAATCAGTTTAAATCGACGATAAACTAGCTCTCTCCATTCCAACCTTATGAAAATTAAGTGTTATTGGTATTCAAATTAAGAATGTTATTAGCGAAGGATCCTGGTAAGAGTTATGGTAACTTTGCTTTATGGCATTGGAAAATCATATTGAGCTTCCAAGTACTTGGTGAGGTAAATCTAAGGCTTACCATTACCGTCCAAACACGACCGCTGTGTCTCGAAATCTGAAGACGCGCAGATGCGTTAATTACTATTGAAAATGTTGACTTAATGCTATGAAAAAGGATTTCATAGCAGTACTGGTCGTATAAGAATTTATTTCTACGGAATTCTGAAGTTCATATAAGTTCCGTACAATCACGCTGCGGAATAATTTGCTACTCCATTTTATTCTAATTTTAATGCCTAAAAAGTATTTTAGTAGAGCGACTCTGATTTAAGAGACTAGACAAATGAGTTTCTCGTAATTTGATTTCCGTATTAATTTTGAGAATTAAATTTTTTTATTAATAAAAAGTGAAAAACAATCGAAATAAATATAAAATACGAAAGCTGCGTCTTTGAGCTGTAGGATAGATATCATATCGTTCTTTATGAAAAGAATCATTACACGCACAGTGAAAATATCATGACTATATTAACTGTTCCCCCACCGGGCAGTGAACCACCACCCATTGTTCTAGGCAGTGTTATGTCTAAACTAATTGGGTCGCGAGATGACGAGTAATATGAGGTGGAAGTAGACACACATTGTAGCCTTTGCAAGTAAAAGTGACGTATATAGATAAAAAGTGTAATCGGGTAGGACAAATGATATTATAACAAAAGTAGCTTGAGAGCCTCCGTGATGGAATCTACACCTCCATGACACGAAAGGCTGTGGGTTCGGTCCCTGCACCGAAGCAAATGTTTGTGTGATGATAAGATTTTTTGGGGTTTGGATGTTTGTGAGACAACAATACACAAGATTTGGTTATTACAGTAGGGTCAGAAGAATGTAAGAGACCGTTGTGGTTTTAAACAAAAGCAGTATATAAAATATTTTATCAGGATTTATCAAATATTTCTTCGGAAATCTATTACTCTTTTATATTTCGCTTAAGTCCTACTTTTGTGTAACGACCCTTGTTCACGTTATAACTTTACTAAGAATGTTTAAGTACTTGCGAACCACGCTGGCCCAACAAGGATCCTTAAGAGGATATATTTCAAGTCTAGTTAGGGTATACTTATAATATTTACAGCAAAGAAATAGATAAACAATTTAAATCGAGGCAATACCATTGTTTACGTAAATGACGCACTATTATAGTATAAAATTCGTACTTCGTCTAACCCTTTACATTTTCACCCATCCAATTATTTTTAAAGTCCATAGTTTTTTATGTTCAGTTCGTATTAAATTTTTCAACATATTTTGAACTTTAATACAATCACTTAAGAATTAAATTTACTGGTATCTTGTAGCTAGGCCTAAACAAATTAGCCAACAGGTCACCTTATGTACTCTAAAGCCACAGGTCGGTCTTAAGACTACGTCGCTGCTACGTAGGTGGCGGAGTTTGGGTAGCCGCGGCCGCGTTGTGGTATTGCGGCCTCATGTGTAACTATACCGATTATGTAATTACATTATCACTTATCTCTATATTCGCAGATTATTGTTGTTAAGTTTATATGTCAGATTAAATGTGGAAGGGGATACTTTTAATTCATAATTTTATTAACTGTCTCGTGACCTCGTCGCCTTGGGGCATATACTTTGCCGTGCCAGTATAAAAAAAGAAAAAAGTGTGTGTGTATTTTTTTTGGTTCCGAATCCCGGGTCAGTCATAATCTTATTGGGTTGTCCACTTAACAATACTCTCATTAGAAGCAAAGTCTAGAAATATGCCCGATAAACGGCAAAAGGTCCCCTATTACATCGAGCTTAAAAAATTGGCGAAACGAGGGTGCAGAAATACACTACTACGCATCTCTTTGGGAATATATTGTGTTTTTGTATGGAATATATGAGTATATTTTTATGTTTGATAAACAAATACTCACGTCTGTGTCACTACAAAAGCAGAGGAGTAATCCTACACCTACGTTTCGCCATTTTTCGGCCAGATTTTCGATAGGAAAAACCTAATATGACTGTGCGGCTAAGAAGTTGAACCCCAAGACTTCTTGCTCGAGCACACCGATGTGTGCGGGACCAACTAGGGAATCGACTCTATCGACTCATCTAAAAATATTACTTCTATTGCAAAAACCGACTGCTGTTGCCTTTTCATTTTTGAATATCATTCGCGCCGATATCAATAAAATCAATCTGAATTATATGTGAATTTCGTCGGCTGTTCGTATTCGAGTTAATGTCAATACTAATGCGATACGTCTATATGAAAAAAGCCCGGGCTCCAACAATCTATTTAGGCTAAACAACGTGGGACACGGAAAAATATCCGCGAATGATTGATGAGTGAGTACGCGAATAGAACAAATCCATCCTGCGGCCATCAATCTTAGCGTACAGCGTTGCGGGCCTTCCTGCAAGCGACGTCGCCTTCTTTAATGAAAGAAGAGCTTACCGAGCACGTATAAACAATCGGAAAATGTTGTTTCTAATATCCTCGAAAGATAGATCACTCGTGAAATGTGTTCTTGCGTCGGGATGAAGTCGCTTTCATAATACCTCACAGTCTAAATGCTATTACCTAATCCCTATGTGGATGAAACAACGTGCTAATTGTTTATTAGTGACTACTACAGACTTGTTGTGATGGCCTCGAGGTTTAGGCGCGCAGTCGAAAATCTCGGCGGTCGCGGGTTTAAACCCTAGGCATACACTTCTGACTTTTCAAAGTTATGTGTGTATTCACAATGAATTATCACTTTACTTTAACGGTGAAGGAAAACATGGTGAGGAAACCTGCACACATAAAAGTTTTTAGGAATTACTTAGGTGTGTAGTCCGCCAGCCCACACTAGGCCAGCGAGGTGGACTGAGACCTAAACCCTCTCAGCTGTAGAGGCGGCCCATGCCCAGTAGTGGGACGTATATGGGCAATTGATGAATTGTTTGTTTATTTATACTTAATATAATGATTACAAAGGTGGACTTAATGCCTAAGGCAAAGATGATACACAGCAGGTGTGCGAATAAAATAATTTATAAACATACAATAAACCCCAAACGAAGATTATAAAACGTGTAAAACTTGTATTTTAAACGGAACAAGAAGCGACAGTGTAATGTGTTAATAATGCGGGAGGTGTTGACGAAACAATGAGGTTTGCCGGCCACTTGAAATATGATTACGGTCGGGCGGCTCATCAGCCTTTAAGTGTTTACGGATGCACGTGACGGTCCGCGCCCGCCCCACTTCCACTCTTTTCCCGCGTATTTACCTAATTGGCATATTAGGTTGTGACAAAAGTGTCCCACGAGGCCAAATTAGATTTGCTGTCCACCCGCTGTCCGCGTTCCCACTCCCTATTTTATCCTAAATTGACTTGTCTCTAATTGTAATTCGCGTAAAATTTATCCGCGATTGCGTTGTGTTGTAGAATTCATGCTTATTTATTTTAGTGGAATAATTGATGATTTCAGCAAATGAGACATTATTTTATACTTTAACAATTTAAATATAAAGATTAAATACATATTATTCTTTATGGACATGAAATTCACCGATACCTTTTGTATAATATCAATAAAATATTCAGAACAAAGCTACGTTCATGCAACTTAAATGAAAATATTGACACGTACAAACGATGATTTAAAAATTAAATTATCCATTTTCAATACGAGAATTGAAATCTAAAAATAAAACCGTTTGTAGCGAATTCCAGCTGCAGAGCTCCATGGCGACGTCGATGTGGATGTAGGTATTGGCGAGTATCGATTTTATGCAAAATGCAACAAGATTCACTTGAACGTGTAGGCCGCTATAGGTGCCGTGCGAGAGCACCTATCTATCCCACAATTACATTGGCGTAGAAGTGGGCACATGTGAATGTGTGGGTGCACATAGCATGCACAATTGAATCGCGAGGACCTATCGTTGCGCCATCGTATTGGGAGAAAGCTCGTGTATAAACGTAGCACACAATTAGCGGTTGAGACTTGTATGTGCCGCAAATGGTGCGTCGGTCCCATCTAATAAGAGGTTGACAAAGCCAATTTTACCTGGGATTCGATTTGTCCTGTTTATTGTCTGCGCCGACTAATTTTAGTTTCACCGATTCCATTGTGCGAACGGGCGAACAAGCAACATTTAGGTAAGTTAACTAATTTGAAGTTCACGGATAGATGACACTGGTCCAAAATTAGATATGGATTTGCTACTACAAGACAGTGTTACGCTACCTACTTTTTCAGGATACGTCTTAATAGGGCATAGTTTATTTGAAGTTCCATTAGATTGCTTATTCTCAATGTGACGTTAAAAATTATATTTTTATTCCCTGTTTTTCAATGATTTCGGATAGTAAAGAATTTCTTTGTTTGGCTAAATTCTCATGCGTTTAGATATTTATAATGTCAACGAATGTATTATGACAGCATCTTGTTATTTTAAAGACTTATCAAGTTGGCACTATATGTAAAAACGGTCAATCATCAATTAATTCTAAAGAGTATAATTATAATCATATATGTAAATATTGTGACAGAAATTTTGAATATACTGATTTATACATATAAAGATTATTTTATTACACACAACATTGTATGAGTAAATGTTTTTTTTTTATATTAATAACATTAAATGAATAAATAATAATTATTTTTCCTTAAAACCAATAATTTGATTAATTCAACGTCTCTTTTTACGTTTATTCCTTCAACGTTTAATGTTATTTAAATATATTAAAGTGGTTTGTTACATACAAATATCCACACGAAACGAATGTTAAACTCCAACCAAAATTAATACCAGGAACTGAATAATATTAAGCTTTTAAACTCAACATTGATGTCAATTTAATATTACTTAATTATTTTAATTTCGTGAATTATTACGTTTTCAGTCCTGTCTATACTTTTATGGGCTATGGCATAATTCATCGAAATAAGTTTTTATAATGTTTTAGGTAGAATCTCACTTAAAAAATGGTTATTATGTAGACGCGCATCCTATCTCAATTTTGCTTGAATATGACAATCAACGTATAATTAATATTATGAGTGAGCGTTCCGCGTTAAGTTACTTCATAATTATTGTTGTTCGCAATAATATGTAACATATACTAATTGAGCTGACATTACCGCGCGATATGAAACCGTGCCATAAATGTTAACATAGGATTGAGACACTTGTACACGCTTATTATACCATTGTAATGACCTACTTTGCACGAATTACTATACATTTCTAGCTGAGTGCCAGTACTTAAGTATTCATTTGTGTTAATAAAGTTTTGCGTTTCGTTTTCATAATGGCTCAAATTCCTTATAAAAATAGTGCTGAATATTTAAAAGTGTTTATTCAAAAATACATCAACGCGGTACGAAACATCAAAATGAACAAGCGAACAATAAAAGCTGATTTCGAAATAAAAATAAACGAGTCGCGCGCTTCACGTATGACTTATTATCATTGTATTAAATCAATACAGTGAAATCAGAACGCAATGTAGTGAAAGAATACCGACTCCATATGGAGGTTATAAAAATATCTGGAGGACAGGTCGGCGTTATATTGCCGTTATAAATCAGTTTTGGCGACAGTGGAGCGTGGCAGAGGCGACTGAAGACGCGCATGGCGTGTGCCGTATGGCGTGAGCTCGAGCCACATCGTGTCGCCTCGTGTCGCCCCGTGTCGCCTGGCGACACCAAACTGATGCATAAATTTTCTGTCGACACGCCTATCGCCGTTCAAATCACTTGAGAACATTGTCAATAGGTTTCAGCTTTCATTAATTGAGTTATTTAATGAAGACAGCTTTGACACCGCTTTGGCTGGCCATTGAAATGTCTCGTGTTTATAAAAGAATTTAACTAAATCGCGAACAATTTTTAATTATCCTTAATTATTAAATTTGATATCTTTTTTATTTGATTAAACATAATTAGAGGATGAAAATCCTTTTCTTACAATTTTATCTCACTTAAAAGTAATAAAATGTACAAAACAAATTTGATAAATGTAAGCCGTCTTTTTATAAAGTGAGCTGTTTCGCTACTCACAATGTACACAATGAATATTGTGTATTAAGAAACAGAGCACGGACAGATGTTCAACCGCTGCTTTAACAAGCCTAACAACTCTTTAGAAGCCACGCTGCGAGTATGAATAACAGTTAACACACCAGCCAGTTACATCACCACCCTGTAGCGTTGATATAATGCGCGAGATTCATTCATATTTGCTTCATGAGCGATCACTATGCGCGCTGCAGTCGAACCGTAAATAAAATACTATTGTAGCACGGAAACCGCACATCGAAAAACCGGGAAGCGTCGCGTGAAATGCTACCGGTACCGGCGTAAACGGAGACGCACAGAAATATGGCCGAACGTTCGCTACATACGAATTATGACGGCACAGCGTACGGACTGCAGACACGAGAGGCGGGCCTGCCATCAGTAGTTGTAACACACGTTACACTCAAAAAGCGGCTTTTTGTGTATTAATGAGCGTTTATCTTGCTTTGTTGTGAAAGATAGACAGCTTTGCAGACTTTCATTCTTGTACATATATTATGATTAGGTATATCTTTAGTATAATCTTGACTCTTGAATGCGTAAGTGAGTTGTTTATTATGTTTTACCGCCTAAATCGATCGATGGACTTAGGTACGGAGATGGATGAGACCCTGAAGATATTATTGCTATATTTTTTTTGTTAGACGTACGTACTTAATCTAATCTTCTTGTTACTAATAAATAAAATCTTGTCACTTGTTAGTTTAATTAAGACCTCTAAGGAAATGTATGAAAAACTCATAACTTTTTTTGTAAATTCCTCGACGTCAGAGGAACAATTGTCCTCTTTTCACATCTGCTGTTTACTTAAAAATTATATGATGAGCAGAGCTAAATTTTGTGTTTGTCACAAAAGTATGTTAATGGTAAAAAAATGTTTTTACGCTACCTATCTTAGTCTAGGAAAGCTGTTTATGGTTCTCTTTTCAGCCAGCCCTGAGTCAGAATAGATTACTTATTCTCGCTCTTATACTTATACTCATCGCAATAGTTGGCCTATCAGATTCGCACGCAGAAAACTATCACCACCACCGCAGGCCTTCATAGGAATCCAAGGTTCCCTATAAGTTTATAAAAGGTTTTTATAAAAGGCTGGGGACACCATGGAAGGACCCCATGCCACAGGGTAGAGCGTCAATCTTAAATTTGCCTATACTGGCCTAGTGCTTCTTTCTCTAGGTGTTACCGTACCCTTAATCTTAATTACAAATATAGAGTTCCAATGTAATGGTCGTCTGTCTAACGCAATGTATATTAAAACAAATATGCGTGGTTTTAACTAATAGAATAATACATAGATCGTCTACGTAACATTACTCGACGTCGCAATATCGAGAAAATATTTATCCAAGCAATACTTTATACGTGTACATAAACTGTTTAATCCACATGGGAACTAACAAACATTTGCGGCTTAACCTCGTATTATATGCTACAGCTGTTTTTTTTTGTAACCTTTATCGGGCTTATTTTTGTTTCTCAGAAATTATTCATGGTCAATGTTGAGTGACATTTATTTGATTTTACTTGGAGTGTATGTACTGTGTTTTCACATGGAAACAGGGAAATTAGGTATAGGTATTGTTTACACCGTTTTGAAGAAGAAGACCGGTGATAGAACTTGTGAGTGTAAAATTTGTTAACAAACAGGCCGACATAATTATGTCGATAGATAATTGCAATTTCGTCAGTTGACGCTATTGAAACCGAATTTGAAATTCAATGTTATAAAATTGTAAATAAAATAAAACATTAAGAACTTATGAGTGACTTTTAGATCGTACAAACGCCTAGATCCAGAACAAATATTTGTAGATTACACAAAAATTACATACGTGCATACCCATTCACGTGCTTCCATGAACATACTCTTGCATGGTAGGGAGATCAATATTTATATATTCCGTTTTTTAATGAGACATTTGAAAGACAAGCGTTGCGTTAAACGTTTCCGCCCTGTGGATTGGGGACATAAGAATTCCACCAAGGTATCCCCTGCCTATCGTAAGAGGCGACTAACAGTGGCCCCCGAGATTTGCGGCAGAATGCGTGGCCTCCTGACTGTCACAGACGTTCACAATAAGTGAGCGTCCAAAATAGGGTGAGTGGAGGGCATCCTAAGCCCTCCCAATTTTGAGGTGTCCATGATTGAACAAAGCGCCGGGTGGCAGCGGAAAGTAACGCAGAGCTTTTCGCCCTGCGATGTCGTAGTACCACCCCAAATGCGCCACGGCAACCGAGAGGCTTTAGTCGGTAATGCTGGCGTAGGATTTTAGTTAGGGACCTAACTCAGGTAAACGGACAATTGTTCCGCGCGCCAAGTTGGAATGACAGAGACGCCGACGTACCCCTTTCGGCCTTTCCTCTCGTTACAAAAAAAGCGTTAAACGTTCATCAATAGGGTGGGCAGACAAATTGATCACAGTCGCAGAGTTATTGGATGTAGGACCAACTGGAGTCTCTGGAAATCTATGTAAAAGGACTATCTAGAATTAGACTCAACGCAGCTGATAATAATGATGACTATATTGAAATTGAAACGTTTGTTTGTGTTTAATGCAACCGTTTAAATTTTATTATAGCCATCAGTATTGTTAGACAATGTTTAGTTTTTTAGAAGTTGAATTAAACAGTAGCATGCGAAATTCGTGTGTAGTGTATCTACTAATTGAGGATGTAAAATGTTTGTTATACTTGGAATAACTATATTAGGTACAAGTGAAAAAATACCCAATTTTGCCTGACAACAAAACTCGGTCGAATAACCAGCAGAACACAGAAATAAATTACTTAGTGATTTAGTTTTATATCGGTTTTAACAATAAAGTTGTGATGTATATCTTGTTTCTGTGAAAACAAACTTTTTAGTAATAGGCTCTGGATAGTTTCGCCGATGAACAAATAATTAAATCACATTAAGAATGAATCAGATGTATGATGTAGATAATAAAATGATATGGAGACGTGACGTGTTCACTTGTCGTATAAATAAGTTATATCTTTCGGAATTAACATATTCAATATATCGTGTACCTATTTGTTGAAATATCATGAAGCGATGTTTTATGAGAACACGGCTGAATAATTTTCAATGGTTGGACAGAAGAGCAGGTATTCTACATTTCCTTCTCGTAATGCTCGTTACGTACAAGCTCACTCGAAGGCAACCAGCATAAACTTTAAGTAAGAGAAAATTTGCTTCGAAATATTTCACAAGACCGTGCACGGCAAATGAGGAATCTTTATATGGACAGATTTTTTAAAGTAAATGCAACATGCGTCAAACTTTTGGAAGTTAATAAAAATTAGTTTGCAAGTCTCGAACTCGCTATGGCGTCTTTGCTTCGTCGATATAGTCGCCTCTGCTTTGATAAAAAATTGTCCCACTTATTCGAAGAAACTTTCTTGGTTTTAGAAAGCATTTTACCGTATGTCCTTTATATTTAAAATTCATATTAAACCATATAATAAAAAACAAATTATTCTAGACAAACGTTTCTTGTATCTACGCCTTTAACCTTCAGGCCGACTAGACAAACAATTTGTAGTTAATCAAATCAATGTCTGCGGAACTCGAAATCAAAAGTAATCTGCTTGCGCGGAGATGGATGACAAGGAAAATACGCGAGAAAATTCAAAAGGAAAGCAAGGTGGAGCAGGCGTGGAAAATTGGCTTCATTAGATAGAGGGTCGGAGGCGCGTTATCATTGAACACACGGCCGTCACAGACAGCGATCCAACAGCTGCAGATCCCATGAATGCTTCATGAGTTGTTGTGTTTGTCACGTTGTTTGCCACCATGCTGATGCAAATACTCCGATATCCCCAAATTGAAATTCTAACAGAACCTCAAATTTGTAAACTGATTAACCCATTCACACGACGTCGCGCGCGATGCAAATTTGTGATGTAAACAGATACATTACATACCTAGGCTTTATAAAGAAGCTCACAGTATCTCACAAATCTGAATAGCAGAGGCACAGTTCGCATTCCTGTATCGCCGAGGCACGCCATTCACAATTCATGTAGATATGAGCCACTGATTCTTGAAATATCAGATCTCGTTTTCGCACGAATACGTATTTTCTGAAATATTGCTGACAGCGATCTTTTACAAGATGGCAATAAAGCACAATTTTCTTTTTAGTATGTGACTCAATGAAATAAAAATTTGAAAAGTTTATTGTTCATTCTTTCTGCAGAAGTACGAAATACATTTTATGTTATATTTGGAATTGTAACGAAACATTCAGCACATAGTAACAAAACTTGTTTGTTCTTACATATGTTTATGTTTACACACGGCGCGCAATAATTGTTATTTTATGTGTGCCAAACTTTTGTTGATCTCGTTACCTCGACGAAGAAGTTTTGATGCTAAATATATGTTTTATGATATATATAGGGAGAAAAGTGTAGAAGCAAGTTTTAGGATCGTGACCGCATAGCTCGGGTTGTACGAGGCTTGTTTATGTGGCAATTGGCGTCGCAATGAACTGGCATTATAGCTGGGAGCAAGTTCTCAGCAAAGGCGTTCCGTAGTTGTGCAACAAATTGAAGCATGGCGGCGGCAACTCGCAAATAATCATACACAAGGTAAGTCGTGAGCTTGTAGTGTCGAAAGTTCATCCAACTTTACTCATAGTAATGCTACAATTGTGGCAAATACGCTACTGCGAGACACGAAATCCAATTGCTGAATACAAAGCTCTTTTCTCAATTTACTTTCGTCCAGACTTCTCTGCAAAATCTATATTATATCCTGTGTCGGTTTAGTTACCTCTCGACCCGGTCAGACGTATGAACGAACAAATAGAACAAAAATACTTTGTACATGTACGTATCGCTTTCACAAAAACGTAGCTCACATAATTTGACTGTGTTGTTGCATCAGTAGTGATTCTTTGTTTTGTTCCCCACTGTTTTCTTTGAGAACTAACGAGTGTCTGGCCGTATGAACAAAGAACAATGATACATAAAGACATTTCAAATTTTAGGGGAACTGCCATACAGATCCAACAAAATCCAATAATACCCTTTTGAATATTCTACGAGTCATTCAGCAAAAAGCTAATCCGCTGAATAATGGCGTTATAGATATCAACGTTGGACCAGGCATGGTGAAAAATTTGTCAATTGTTTGCCGCTGCATAAGTTCACGGTATTAATAGTGGCATTTAAATAATAAATCCAAATAAATCTGCGTTTTTGTTGGCGTTTTTACGGCTTTGTTGGATATAGCTTCGAAATTGATTTAATATTATTTTGAGCTTACTTTTCAATTTACCTGAAAACGTATTTTTTAGTGTACGTTGAAACGAATAAAATATATAATCCTCAAATGGCTGTTGATCCAGACACAAAAAATAAGTGTGTTAAAAACATTTATAAATAAAGTCACGATTACGCAAAACTATTGCTAATACGCAAAAAAGTTAAAGTAGTACATACGCGTTATAGGATTAAAATATTCCTAGAAAAAATATATAGAATCAAAGTATTTGACTTCGTATTATTTTTGGTTTAAAAATAATGTTTTATTCCAAATTCAAAAATAAAATGCTATCTTAGAACTAAAATTGAGATATTCGACTTTGTATATCATTTATACAAGTTTTAAAATTTTCTAATCAAATTCTGATGTTGATAAATTGTGAAATTCTTGGTTTGTAAAATTCTTTGTTTGTAATTTGGAAACAAAACAGATTAGGTGAGGGGATTCACGCACAGTACTGTCAGGATTGAAATTATTTGCGTTAAGTTAGTTTATCCATTCAAAAAAGCGAGTCCACAGACTTTGTATTAAGTAGTGAAATATGGTGCATTGTAGTAATTTTATAATTTGTAAAGAATTTTCAGGCCAAAAAGAGACAACTTTTGGCTTAATGAATCTTGTAGCAATAATTTGCTCGACTGTTTGTTTTACGTTTCTGTTTGCGAGTCCTGTCATGTAATAAACTTTTGATTGTGCAGTGCGATCTAGAGATCCGGGTGCTATTTTCGGGTCGGGCAAAGTGTTATTATGTTCTTCCCTTAGGAAATTCTCAACTGAAGCACGGAGTCCCAAATTGCGACCAAAAAACGGTAATAGACTCACCCGTTACGTGGGACAAAAACACACTTGGCGTAATGTGGGTGCAGAAATGCACCCCCCTTCAGGAATTACAGGCGTAAGTTTATGTTTGTACCTATGTATGGAAAATTAATGGCGATGAAGGGCTGTAAATAGAGTATTAACTCGACAGACAGATTATGCTATTTTAAATCACTTGACACCATTATGTCAGCGTGTTTAAAACAGAATACATGCAAATAGTCGTTATTTATTATTATAAATATAAAAACTCGACGTTTGTGGCTTCTGTTAATCCCACTAGATCAATGTAATAGAATAAAGCGTCCTATTGTTAAAAGTATGGGAGTACCACTTGCAATAAATATACACATATCAATATTACATAATATATCAATATTACAGGCTTTGTACAGCTCTGTGCTTTCCAATAATTTGTTTTATTTATTCTGTTTGTTGCGTGTATTATGATATTCCCAATTGTGTGGTCACAAATATAATTAATAGAGATTTATTCATATTTGAATGTATAATCCAATTAATTTGATTCGAATTTATAAAATTAGTGGCGGTAACACATAGCGGTAATCTATAGCCATTTGTTATTATCAATGTCCAGTTACATAGTTATTGTTAACCACTGGGTTGTTATACCGTTGGCATACCGACTAAAACTTCTCGATGGCTGTCTTGCGCATTTTGGGCGGTACGGTAAATCCAGGGCAAGCCCGTAATTGTTTCTCGTTGCCGCCCAGCACTCTGTCCAAATGTAAACTCATCTGTGATAGAGGGATGTGTCCCCCACTTGGTTCTATTTTGGACGCTCATTGATGTGAGCGTCCGCGGCATTCACAAACAAAGAAAGATAATAAAGGTAAATACATCTTAACAGAATATTAAAACGGAACAAGAATGTGAATAGAATTCCTATGGTAAGAACCTTCCTCACCTATTTAAGTATTTGTTACTTTTACCTAATTCTAAAAACCTTTACATGGACTCCTTTAATTTTCTTTATCGACACATACGGGAATTATATTAAATATCTATATTACTGTTACCTTTTATTAGAACCCTAAAGAAAAACACATTTAGATTTTTGTATCTTCTCTTCTAGGAAAAAGGAATGGGAGTCTAATCCCCAATTTACATAAAAATAATTCAAAGTATTTTATTACTATTTACAATATAATCATTAAATAATTTCTATTTTAGTATCTTTCTTATATATACTTATTTACAAACAAATGATCAATGTAGGTGAACAATGAACATTTCCGTCCTATCTTTGTTGGTAAGATGAACGGAGATGGTATCTCTCGCTAGTTGTGTTTTCCGACTTAAATGAAAGCAAGAGGAATACCTTGGGTAGGATAAATCTATTAACCTGAATTAGACCAAGGAATGCGGTGGAAGCACTTAACCGTAGAATTGGTTCGTGCCCATTGTTGGGACAGTATGACGGTATGTAGGTCGATGAACTGTTCATTTTGCTAATATAAAGTAGCTTAAGAGCTATATAAAGCTAATAAATATTTAGCTTCATAAAGTTAAGAACTTATAATATCCATTAACGGTAAAAATATTAATCATAAGTATTATAAAAACAGGTCCCTAGGTCTATTAAGAATAGCTCGTATTTTTTTACAATATTTCCGATGAAATATTTTAAAATACGTAGATTTTCTAGCGTTGGAAATTTTAATCTCCATCTGAAAAATTGAACTATGTTTCATCTCAAAACCGAGACAGAATGTCGGGTTGTAAAATAAAGAAATGTTTGCGTCGCGTTTAACGAGAGTGTTGAAGTTGCACTGAAGTATGTTGTGGACTCGAGGAGCCGAGTACCATTTTATTTTGCCGGGTTATATCTCGTACAGTCGCGAAACTAATAGTAATTAACGTCTTAAATTATTTAGCAAAATGTCGCCGTATTAATTAGCCACGATGAATTTATTCCCAGAGCTGCTGCGGATGTTGTGTTTTAGGTTAGAGATAATAATACATTGTTTATTAAAATAATATAGGGAATATGCATATAAATTTTCAATAATACTAGTTGTGTTTAAGAATAAGTCGTGATGGCCTCGAGTTTAGGCGCGCGGTCGAGAATTTTAACTCTTCGCGGGTTCAAACCCCCAGACATACACCTCTGACTTTTTGAAGTTATGTGTGTATTTACATAGAATTATCACGTACATAAACGGTGAAGGAAAACATCTTGATGAAACCTGCACACCTAAAATTTCTTAGGTGTGTAGTCCGCCAACCCGCACTAGGCCAGCGTGGTGGACTAAGGCCTAAACCCTCTCAGTTGTAGAGGAGGCCCTCGCCAGCAGTGGGACGTATATGGGCTGATGATGATGATGATGATTTAAGAATATATTGCACAAAAAAGTATGTTACACAATCATGCTGGATAGTGATTTTTTAAATAGTGCGTATATAAAAGATTTTTTCTTAAGGAATCGAATATTACCTAATTAACTATTCGATATTCGTATTAATATTAATTACAGCTATAGATAGGTTTTGTATGATTGACCTAAAATATCTCGGAATCAATATTTAAAATGAGGTTAAACTACCGAACTACCGAAATTCGAGACGTTTATAATAATTAATGATCTCATAAATTACTCCTAATTATCATTGCCACTTTATTAATTGTGGTGTATGGCTTAAAATTCCTCTTTAATATGTTAAATAAATTAAACATGTCTATGATTCAAGTGTTATGTACGTGCCACTTTGACACTTAAAGTGACTTGAATAAAGTACACAACGGGAAAACGTGTGCAAACATTGTCACATGACACTTAAGAAAAACTCCTTTGTAAACAACCTCGAAAATATGAAGACGAAAAAACATCTTCAAGATAGTTTCGAAGGAAGATAAGTTTGATACAGATATTACAAGAACACCACTAAGTTAAAATAGAAAAAGTAAATAGTATTACGAATATATAATTACAAAGTATTAAGACATGTAGTCAGTTACCACTCACCGTCGGAAGAGTTTGCTGCGCTAATTACGAGGAGTAACAAAATTGTCGCCGGTGCCGAACACGAAGCTAATATTTGTCCGATCATACTGTTAAATTACTTTAACCCAGTGACATCGTAGTCAAAGGAAGTTTTCCATACATAATAAATGAAAGAACAGTGTTCGTGCCTGTTGGCGGTTGAGTCGGTTCATTCATTTGCCATTGGATTTGTTTCCGGAGACGTCAAAGCGAACAAAGTGCGGTGCGTGTCGAAGAATCACGATGCGGCGCGGATTGGCAGCGTAGTGGCAACGTATCGGCGTAGTGGCGCAATATCGGCGTAGCGCTGCGAGCTCGCGGCGCTCTAGCTGCGTACTGGCCGCGCTACGCTACCCGCCGCTTTGTCTACCAGTCTTCTACGCTCGTAGCGCTTGCGTAGCCCCGCCTCGCTCTCAGATGAAAGGACGGAACATTACCAGTATTTGTAACAGTTTGCGTCAAATTGATATAAATGGAGACGGTTTTAATAAAGTGTAATTGACTTTTGCCGACTTTACGTCGCATTAATTTCGACCACGCTAAGATGCCTCGGGCAGGTGCGGCTTTAAATACCACCGGAATAACTTCGCGTTTCGCTATGAATAATCTCGAATTCAAATGAATGTTAATTACAATGACTTTTTAAGTCGCCTCTTATATCTCCAAGATTGATGTTAAAGTTTAAAACGCCCGTCTTTGTTTCCAAGAACATTTTCTAGGCTAAACATAGAGTTTAATATTTGGTATAATATATTATATTAAAAATAAAAGGGCGATAGAATACTTGGTTGAGAAATTTAAATATAATGGATATGATTTCATCGTGTTCAAGCGATGTAAAATTAAGTTACACCCAAAACACAATTATTTATGTCAAGAAATTTTCTCAGATTCTTTTTGAATATTTTTTTTTGAACATAAAATATTTTTTTACTCTCGTTTAAACTCTGGTATTATACTCTAGACTCAAGGAAAAAATATGAAGGGCGACTGTAAAATATTACCAATGAATAATTTGCAAAGTAACCGCAACTATTACTTCTGGCCTCGTCAGAAGTTTAATGCGAGTCTCATGCAAACAAATCATTAACAATCTTTACTAACATTTACCGCCGAGCTTATAGTAAATGAGTTCAAGGCTGTTTTGACCAGGGTTAAATCATATTTGGAATATTGATGTGTATATCAGCAATACAATTACGTAATTATTAATTCTGTAGAACCTGTCCTCCCTTTGATATATATTTTTTTATGCATTTATAACGCAGAAATTGAAAAGTAAGTTAATTTATTAATGTTGACTAATATTTGATATTATTAGTCGCTGAACATCAACAAATTAGTATTAATAAATGTTGATCCATTGCCATATGATGATTGCTGTTTGACGTTAGGACCTTAGAAATCTCTCCTAGGACGACTATTAAGAAGCAGACAGCAATTAGCAATGTCTAAAATGTATAGTTGATAATCCATATTTTAATGGATATCTAATGCTGTATTTTAGAATATATAGACTTTATGAATACAGGATTTATAATAAAATAATTCAAAACAGAAAAATCAATTCCACGAAATGAAATGTTATAGCTAAAAGCAGACCAAGATTTTTTGCCTCACATCCAATGTCTGTGACCCAATGGTACCAATGGTAAATACGGTAAGTTTACGCAAACCGACTCCAGAGGCATTATAACTTACATTTAATTCGAAATCATAAAACATCTTTAAATATCTTTATTAATAATTGAAGGAAGTGAAACGGAGCAAGGAAATCAATTATTCATATCTCAATTGAATAACGAATGATGTATTGATTAGGAAAACCATAATAAAATATTACGTCCAAAGGACTCGAGTGTAGGTCGACTGACTGAAAACTGTAGATTATGATGGAGAGTAACAAGTTATGAACGAGTCGTGTTTCTTTTATACAAAAGTTTATTTTTTATTTTATTTTAACTCCCATAATGAAATCTAATTCTTAGATAAAAAACATATATTTTTGCATTGAGCCTAAAAAGCTATTGCAGGCTGTCGGTAACAAGATAAGTGGTAAGTTTTTAATAGGGACTGCTTCGTGTCTTACGGCATAGGTATGTGCCGTGCGATCTAGGGTCCCGGGTTAGATTCTCGGATCAGGCAAGATAAAGGCTCAGTAGCAGCACGGATTCTTAAAATGTGCCCCCTTACTACATGGGACTGATACATACCCGGCGAATAATAGGTGCAGAAATGCAACCCTTCGGGGAAAGCAAACGTGAGGTTATATATTATGTATGATTTAAAAATAAAATTACTCAATAATATAGTACACAATAATTACTAGAGTTTCACCATTTAATTCGCCGTCGTTAATAAAGATGTCACGATTATGGAAGTCACAGCAAATAATTCGTATAAATACATTACAGATTCTCGGCGGCTTTAATGTACGCTTGTAGTTGAGATTAACAAGATTCCCAGTTAATATTATCGGAACGTTTCAGTACGCCTATGAATCCAATAGGCATGAATAATTAATTGTAATATGTAAATTCGTCAATACCGTCAGTTAATAGCGCGACAGCATACGTGGAGTGAGAAGTCATGTTTAAATACCATTTGTTATTTGCTCTGCGAATTTTTGTCGTGTTTGTTAATTTAAATATAAAAATGATTTTTTGTGTAAATGAAATAATATATAAATGTGATTTACTTAGTCACTTGCATTTGTTTAAAAAAATATAAATGCTTTTATGTTGGCATGACGAATGATCATTTTTTTTATGACAGCATTTAGTATTAAGATAGCTTGACACACCTACGTATGAACATAATCATGATTTAGAACGTTGGAACTGTATGTCTTGGGTTTGAATCCGCAATCTTCACCATAACGAAATTCTATAATGTCTAATATACCTTCTGCTTATGATTAGTGTCAATGCCCTCTAGGCAATTATTGTACAAGGCTATCACATTCAGCGCAAAATAATATAAAAATCTTAGAAACAATAAGCAAGTATATTACGTTATCGATAAAGCGTGTCAATTTGGATATTTTCCGCTAATACTATTTATGTGAAGGTAATAAATAGAGTTAAGGACGATAAACGCGAGCAAGAAGGCGGGCTGCCTCGTCGGGATCCCCGGCTGCTAAGCCCGCGAACCCTTTTTTCCTTCTTCGCAAATCGTCGGGGATTAAGCCAGGAGAGCTCACACCTTTTCACGAATATTTTTTGTGGTTGAATAGCAGTAAAGCGCCATGATACAAAACGTTTTCCTGCCGATCAATAAGTGTTTTGAAAGGTAATGTTTCTTCGCACCTTTTAAGACTTTGATGAATGAGGAAGGATAGAAACAGGGATAAGGCATGCATATTTTTACTTATATGTAAAATGTATAGGTATGTATTCATTTTGCACTCGCTTTTTTGTACGTGCTTTATTTGAAATTGATGTCGCGTCCGCTTGTTCCGATTTCTATTTGAATATTGCCTGCAATTGCAACTAAGTATCGAGCGTTTACAACGATCAGACTAAGTAATTGCTCCCTATCTCCGTGAAAGGATTGTGCTTTTGTTTGGTGTTGCCATTGTTTATGTGATTTTTTTTCCTAAATTGAAAACCATTGTTCTTTGATGTCAAATAAAAATTATTGCATTGTAAACATTTTGAGAAAATCTTTTTACACGCGGCGAGGAGAACGTAAAAGTTTGTTCGTTTCAAATTCAATATATTATGGCGAGCGTGCTCTCGCTCAGCCGACACCGAAACTCACTCGAGCGTAGCTCACAGAAAATTTATTGTTTTTCTAAGAAAATTTTCTTCGCACGGCCCTACATCCTTGTTCAGCCCCTGGGGAAGAGTTACAAAAAGTTAATGACGTCTTGAAGTGGTTGGATTGTTTAACCTTATTGTTTTTATTCAATTCTTATGTGATTCCTACGTATTGGCTGCATAAATGACGTGAGATGTCTTAAATGTTTTATAATAAATAAATACACAGTATTTTTTAATATACAAACAAATACAGACCTTTTATATACACGGCAGCATTAAGAGATAATGCAGCAAGCGGGCACATTAACAGGGATGTAATTTCTAAATAAATATGACATACAAACAAAACGGGGCCTGACCCCGACGGCACAGTTTCAAGATAAAGTCTTTTATCGGACACATAATAACGTCCTGTGAAAAATCGTTAGCCCGTGTTCACGTCGCGGGGACACGTGCGCGCGGGGCACTCCCGAGACTGATCCCTCTTTCTTCTTAGATTAAATTTGTTCCTATAAAAATGTGTCCTCCAGTCGATAACGTCGAAAATGTGCAGATGTTGCCGGCTAGTGTATGAAATCTACGATAGGGTACGTGCGACGTGCCGCGCCTACAGACGGCGGAAAACCGCGCGCCACACAGACTGCCTAGATTTAAATAAACATTACATTAAGTTCAAATAATCAAGGATAATAATAGCGAAAACCTCATATTGATTTGGTTTGTTTTAAATTTATTTGAGTGCAATGAAATGTTGAATTTAAAAATCTTACTAAGCCAAATAAAATTGTTATGACTAATTATAATGTTCAAAATTCTATTGCGTAATGTTTCGTCGCGACGTAGGAATATTTAAAATATGACCATGTCCATTATGATAACGATAACTGTCATAAATACAGTAAAAAAATGAAAAGACAGTTACTAATTAAATATTCGATGTTAATAAATGTAAATTTATAATCTTTATAAAAAATATTGAATGAGTTATCTTTATAAAAAATGTAACTAATATAGGCTACTAACAAAAGTTTTGTGATCATAATAACGAAATAGTGAAAGTGAACAGATGTTCCATAAATCTCGTTCTTTTAAAGTATAAACAATGACAAAATACAAAATTAATCGCACAGAATTCAGATTTATTGAAAAGAATCAGCGAAAGTGCTCTGAAAAACTTTTATTTTGCGATCACGAACTGAAACTTGTACATTTAAGTTCGGAAAAATGCGAATCATTCTAAGTTAGCAATCAATATTTAAAGAAAGGAAAGTTGAAAACAAAATAAATCTTTTTAACAACGAAGTTTTTGATACCCTTTTTAAATGGATTTCATTATTTGATACCGTCATTTGTCTTTGAATCTTGTCCCTTTGTGATGTACCTGTGTTCTTGTATTATTGTGTATCTCTGGATAAAAAATATATTTACTTTAAGCGAATTCTTATATTTATACTTACTTATATATGTATGTACATATATGTGAAGAAACATAAATAACACAGTGTATTATAATGTGTTTAGTTTTCATTTAAACGAGATGATGGGCGCAGTAGATAAAAGCCTTCTTATGCTAATGCCGTAATTAAATTAGTATTGATAAAGGGAATCTACAAAGAGGGTATTGTTTGTTTGGTTGGTAAACAGCGTGGAAGGCGGCGAGCGCGCGCGGGCGCAGCCGACAATACCCTCCCGATAATGCTTACATCCCTGAACGATCAATCTTTGGGCTATTACGATGTTTTAGCGCCTTGATGTATTGTTTCAGCCTCAATAAAGTTTTGATGAATTTTCGCCTTCTCCCCCGGCCTTTGTTGAAAATGAGGCGTCAGATATTGATGAATAATTTGACGGCTAAGTAACGATGTTGTAATTATTTAAAGGGTGATATCGAGTTACGTTGTTGTTTATTTAAAAACTCATTGGTGTACGTAAAGCACAGATTTTGCGTGGTTTCATATAATTTATTAAATAAAGATGGGTTATATAATTTCAGACTGAGTTTTCTACAAGTAATTAATAAATGTAAGTACGATGTAAATATGTTATTATAGAATTGGTGATGATCGCGACGGTAGCGGGGTGAAATTCCAAGAACACACCTCTGACTTTTCGAAGTGATGTGTATTTTCAATGAATTAATGCCCATTTTAACGTTGAAGAAAAACATAGCTCACCGTAATTTCTACTACGATCAAATTCTTAGGTATTAAGTTTGCCAAACTGAACCAGACCAGCGTTGTACTACTACTAACTAGTAGAGAATTCTCGTGCCCAGCAGTGGGACATATATGGGCTTATAAGGTAAGTATGTCTCGTTCTTGGTTCAGCTTGGGCATCGTCAGTTACCATCAGACCCTCATGATTGTATCGATTTGAGGCATAATCATAGTCTTTTATTTATCAAATGTTCAGAAGTTTTAGCATGTTAGTCGTATACTAAAATATTTGAAAAATACGACGCCATATCACCTTGAAGTTATGTGAAAGGCCGTAAAAATATAAAGGTTTAAAAACTTGAGGGGTGTACGTTGAAATCCGCCAACAGTTTGCACGCGACCCGGCCCGCCGGCGAAAGCACGTGTGGATACAGAACGCTATAATATTTCATGCATGCGCCATGATTCGCCGTTTTATCGCGATAGGGAAATCGTGAATTCGGGGGAAGGAATTTTCTTTATAGTCTCCTAAAAAGTTTTCACTCACACGTACGTATGAACAAGAGAATGCCGAAGTGTAATATCCATTGCTTCAAGAATTTTCCTTTACAATTGAATCAGGATGTATTTTATTACACGGTGTTCCGTTCAGTACGTCATTGTTGCCTCCGATAATATCTTAATGTTTTATAACTCATATTTTTGGAAAAATATTAAAATGCCTTGTCAATCCAGTGGCATAAATATTATCTAGAGGACTCTAGTTCAATTCCCGGGTTGGATAAAGCTAACCAGTTCTATTGTTGTGCGGTGCTTACCATAAGGATGTAAAACTCTTCTGAATATCCTCTTGCTTATACAGGCGTAAATTTTTATCCATGGAAATGTATGACGCTGTTTAAAACCTAATCATTTTTCCATTACCTATGATTAATACAATTTTTAAATTTTAAATGAAAATTATACAAAAATAAAACAAATTGAATGAATGAGAGACCAAACTAGCTAAAATAAAATTGAATCGAATTCTCGTTTGTTCGTATTAAATGGTACATACTAAAAATATGTATGAAACGGTACCTGAAAAAAGGCGCTTGAAATGGGAGCGCAGCAGTTCGCGCGGCGGACAATCCGTTGTAGTCTGCGGTTATACTCGCCTGACATATCCACGAATCTGTTGTGGGCGAACACACGATAGACTTTTGAATAGAACCTTTTGTTTCTGAACGAAAAATATTCACGTAAAAGCTTGAAGATAAAAATACAATAACTCAATACTGAAATCCATGCATGCTTTTTCCGCGTAATAAGTGCATTTCGATCATGCGATTTTAATGAACATACTTTAAAATGTTTTTTCGCACCGTATCTCTTTAAATGTGATGTACATTAACAGAGGACAAGCCGGGTACAGACAGCTGCATAAGTGGCCATAAAAATACGCGCAATTTGTCAAAAATTATGTACGTTTAAAAAGAATTCCCCGTTACAACGTGACGAAGTCGTAAAATTCCCATACAAAGCGCATGAACGAAAAATACGAGTCTGGTACGTGATAAAATAATGGGCATTGCGAGAACACGCCTTTTAAAAGAGGGCTTGTGAATGCGTTTGACAACTGGTAGTAATTTTAGAAAAGAATGGACGGGACATGACTGCCTCGCTCACCCGATCTGGTATTACTCGAGGCGCAAACGATATCGCGCTATTTGTTATAAAGTTATGGTAATATTGACGCCGCTCAGAGAACTGTTCGGTAAACGTCTTGTATATTGAAAAATGCGGGTTGATGTTTTGCGGTAAGCTTTTTATTACCATACGTTTATAAACTACCATACATCGCTTTCTAAGTCGAAATCTTATTTATTACTTGCATTATGATCTAAGGGATCATTTCACTCATCTCACTTTAGTGAGAGGGGTTTTATTTTTACAAAATCATGAAGACGATGGAAAAATATTCATTTTTGCTAGAATACAATGAGTAAAACTCACCATCGTAACCGTAGTAAATGTGTGTTTAAAGAGCTATTTTTTTATCGCCCGTCGATACCCCATTTGAACAGAACTGTACTTACAGTCACTTTGTGTTTCTGTATAAAAAAATAAAATCTTACTTGATTCACAAAGCATTTTAAACAGTGAATTCTGACTGTTACGTGGCAACAGCTGTAAAAATTCCAACGATAAGAATCCAAGCGATTGAGTTTTAAGTAACGGTGCCTTAAAATTGATCATTATTTTTTATATGATCAAGTATGGTGTATAATGCTGCATTTTTGTAATAAACAACAGTATTTAAATGAATCCTTACATGTTTTCTCATACGAGTACGGTAAGGTGACAACACTGACAGCTGTTTTCCGAAAGTTATGATAGGGTATATATATATCATCCTCTTTAATGAATACTGATACTCTGAATGATAGTTGATTTGCCGACCGTTGATTAGAACTTTGGATGGGATTAGAACTGTCGAGCCCGTAAAATCACACTACGCAAAAAATAGGTATCACATATTTATTATAATGTTTATAATACTCAAGATTATCTAAAAAATAATAAAGTAAGCAATATAAAACGATCCTAATATTACTTTACGTCTGCAAGACAGGTAAGAAAACAGTCCTTGAATGTGATCCTGAAATTTATTACTTCAAAAGAATACACCAACTTCAAAACCATCATTATCGATAGTTCTTCGAACCATTATTATCGATTACTTCACTGAAGGTAAACCCCTACGAAAAAAGAACAAGTTGTATACTACGGGCTTTTTTGAATTTGCAATTTACAAAATGAATAAATAATACCGTACGTTTTTGGTCGACGGCTGCCATAAAATGGACGTGATTTGAAACGTCTCGATCACTTTGCAAATGTCAATATAAAGACATCAATCACTCTTACCTGCGAACATTCAATTCTCGAGAGAAAACTGCCAGCCACATAAAAAAAAATACCTTTTTTTAAAGAAGCATTATCCAAATAGACTTTTGTGATCAAGCTCTTAAAGGACTTTTTCAACTTTTTCAATAAAAATGTACTAATGTTCTGAGAAATATTTTTGTTTCGATGACTAACTATTAGTGGCTTATATATGGCTATTGTATATATATACTTTTACGTTTAATTTAAGGAGCAATGATTATGTGTGTTTGGTAGTTGATTGTCATGATTAAAAATGTTAAATTTTACGCATTTTTCGTTTCGTTTGATATTTATACGTTTTTATATTCATCCGTTAGCGATATTGACTACTACCGCTCAGAATATATGACATATGTTGGCGACATGTGTGACCAATCTTCTATATATATAAAAATGAATTGCCGTTCGTTAGTCTCACTAAAACTCGAGTTCGGCTGGACCGATTTAGCAGATTTTGGTTTTGAAATGTTTGTCGTAGTCCAGGGAAGGTTTAAGCGGTGAGAAATTATGGCAAAATTGCGAGGAAGATAGTAAAAACAGCAATTTCATTTTCCCATACACACTGTTCTAGCAAATTTCCTGTCAAACATGTAATGTTTATCCCGTCGATACGGTTAAAGGCCCCTTCAAATTAAAGAACGTATTTAAATAAGGGTTTCGAATCGCCAACATAATATATCCACAATATTCGAATAATTGCGTATTTTAGATTTTTTTAAATGTAGAATTTAATAAAAAGAGATTGACATATTTATTGGCTGTCAAATAGTTATGCGTGCGTTCAGAAATTTATTTTGTGTAACTAAGGAAAATATATTAAGCCTCATCATCCAACTGAATTTTTAAACTCCTTGGTTGTGTCTGGTTTACAATTTACAACTGAGTGCGAGCTCGGTAAACTGTGCAATGAAATGCGGCTTATGTTAAGAAAACTGTTCAGTAATGTGATTCACGCAACGATAATTATAATCAAAGGAAAACTTAAAGATGAGTTGGTTTGGTTCTCATAGTAAGGTTTCAAGTGTCTCATTTTATAGTAAGGTCGATGATCCAAAATCCTGGGATTTTAATTTTTGACGGCTAGACCGAATTTAATGAAATTTTCTTTGTATCCAGGTGGATTCGTAAATGGTTTAGATTTACAATTGGACCCGATAGGTGGCGTTGTGATCGAGTGCTGGGATTTTAATTTTTAACGGCTGGACCGTTTGCAATGAAATTTTCTGTGTAACTTCAAATGGAATCGAGAATGCTTTAGATTTGCAATTGGGCCCGGTAGGTGGCGCTGTGATCGAGTTCTGGAATTTTAATTTTTCGCATAACAGAACAACTAAAAAATCTTAAACAAATTATTTTTTTGTTCAAAAGAAGGCAGATGAAATTTTTTGTGTGTCTTCAGGTTGATTTGAAAATGGTTTAGATTGGATATAAAAATGATTTTTTGTATTTAAAATTGTGCACAGGACAACGTTGTCGGGTACACTAGTTAAACATAAAAAGAAATAAATATAGAAGGCAAGTTCATATTTAACGCTCATGTTTTATGAGACCGTGGTACCAACTACGACCGTCAAGCCAACTTACTCAATGCGATATCGGCAACAGTATGACTATACCACAGACAAGGAGAAACAAATTTTAACCGACGAGACATGGAACAATAATTTACCAAATAAAAAGATGTAGTCATTTACTGAACAATTTTACAATACGAGACCACGGCATATAGATACATCACAAAAAGACAGGCCAAGTTATTTGTTCTATCAATTTATTTCACACATCGTTAATATCGTGATTGATTTCGACGCCGGCCCTAACGATACATGAAATATTCGCACTCATTAAATCACGTGCCGCGGGAGTGAGTGAGCACTCTAGGCCTCTCATCCAATCACAACTCAATAAATATATGATGTCGAGGGCTGAAATTAATACAATTTTATAAGTATATTGATATAGGAACAGACTCGTATGTACGAATGTAAGAATTTACGAGTAGGTACTATATTTACGTAGGTACGATATTTTTATGCTTGAAATAGTAGATAGGTACTCTTTACTTGTAGTTTGGCTTATAAGCTAATTAATTCGCCATGCTAATTTATTAAACATAAAACAAGTAGGGAGATAAAACGGATTTTTATAATATCTACTTTTATCGAGAACCAATGCTCCAGTCTCAGAACTCAAATTTACAATTCAATAGAAACTGCACAAGGCTTTGCATGCCAATACGTCCATTTGAAGCACATGCGATCGACTTCACATTTGAAAGATGAATGAAATCATTCGATCGCGAAATTCCGTTCATTCAGGATCTATGTATTTTTTGTTTAGACGCCAATATAATTACCCTTATCCCGTTTGCCGTTACCCATAACCTGATTTGATAATATAAAATGTGAGTTAGCAAATTCCCACAATCAATTTGATTGCTTGGACATTGGAAGGCAATTGCCATGAGACCATTATTCAATCGAAACGATATATCTCGTCCGTAGCACCGAACTGGAGCGTAGCGATAGCTGGCTCCGCAAAAGTTGGCACGGGTGGCAGCCGAGACCACTGCCAATTTCCATTAGCCCATCAACCAAAACGAAAAAATGCATAGACAATCATTTTTTCATTCAATTAAAATTGGCTGCCAACCAAAACGGTTAGACATTTTCAGGAGTGTAACCACATGCTCACCGGCACATAATCTGTTCTACCGTTAAATGACTTTGGCACTAACTACAGAACTAAATGGTTCACTTAGTATGAAATCGAGATTTAATTCGGTTAAACATTTCAAAAAGATTTTTACATTAAATCGTGGCTTTCGTATATTTTTACACTTTACCACTGATTACGGAGTCGTACTCGACAACATTGAAAATCCATAAGCTTTCAATATCGCGAAGTTAACTCAGGTTTTGTTCCCAGTGGTTGCTCGATCTGAATATCAAAAATGTGAAAGCGGTCGTCAGTAACCAAGACACGTATATCGAGACCCTATCACTTCGCTCTTTACTTACTCTCTGGGCGCCATCTGCACATTCTCTACCTAATCCAGTAACAAATTCGATTATGTAAAATTATAGGAACCAACGCTTTGCTTTGTCTGCACAAACGCGAATCTATATTATTTTTATTGTTATTAAAAAAATACTAATAAGCTAACATTCCGTTCGAGTCAGAAATAAAACAATAAAAACGTCTTAAAACTTTAAGCGTTCCAACTTCTTCACTCCAATGAAATCTTAAGAAACTAAATCGGAAAAGTTCCACTATAAAGATTTGAGAGTACAAAAAGTTTTCTATTTAATTATTATATTTTTTGTACCAAAAAATATTATAAAACAGAATAAGCGGTAAAAGAGTTCACAATTTACCGCACAACATAGAATACGAAAACCATTAAAGACGTGTGATAGATTTGACAAATCACACCGCAGTAATGTTTTCATCCATCATATGTCTTCAAAACAAAACACACAAAGGCTGTTGTTGAGACCAACGGTAGATATTTTCCTTTTCCATTTTAAAATAAAGAAAAGATTTGACAGTGCTAGAATTGAATGTGATTCTCAAGAAGATTGGCGCAGGGGAGGGTGCTTTAATGGCCTCTTGACAGAATCTCACCGAGCTCTCCAGGTCACTTCGTTACACGGATTGTACAGCCCGTTATGTGTACTATGAATAACCTTAAGGATATCTTTGGGTTTTTGCACGCAGTACCAACGACGTTTGTAGCAAAGCCGTGCTTGCATAAGCTGATTTTTATGGCAATTTATTTTTATTCGGTAAACAATGAATTCATAAATAACGTTGAATATTTTAAAGCGCAATCGCATTTGGAAAGAGCATTGCATTGTGCACTTCTGTGAAGAAAAAGGTTAATTTAAACATAAAACTGTTATTCTAGATTATTCGGTATGTTATTCTAATGGCATGTGGCCGAATACTGAAACGCTACTTAATCTAAGGGCGACTTATATTTAAGTGGCTGTAATCATTTAAGCGGTATATACTTAAAAAATGTCATGTAAAAGAACTTTTTGTGGTAATGTTGCCATTTATGGAAATTTAAGTGGGCATTAGTTAATCACAGTTTTAAAACCGATAAAGCATGTTTCAGTTTACCGCTTAAATTATAACAGCCACTTAAATATAAGTCGTAATCAGATTAAGTAGCGTTTCAGTATTCGGCCATAAGTTTATTAAATACTAAGTATTAGATTGGTAAACTACAATATGACGTTTTTCGGCAATGAGAAAAAACGTTATACTTAATCATGGAATATTATGTCTACTAGTAGTAGTTATAGCTTCCGAAACACTGATAACATGTGGGGTCAAATATGTGTGTCATGGATAAATTATTATTTTTATGTTGCCAAGGCAAACCAACAATACCGCTCATGATTTATTATTAGAAAATACCATTAAGTAATTAAGCGATATTATGACATATTCATAATAATATAGATGCTTTCCGATATGATCTTGTAATTAGCGTTGGTCTTTAACGGCCACAAAGGACAATCGAGCCAAGCACGTTTGCTTTGTGTACGCTTGTACTCATTGATGCAAATACGCCACTTCAATGCCTCCTTTGGGAATATAGCCCGTTCGATATACTCTCTCTGCAGAGCTCAGCACATTAATTCACCACATAAATATCTCTGATGATGAGCGTACGGCCTAAACGTATAAACAGTATTATATTATAATGTATTTGAATAATCTGTTTTGTGTACATGTTTCGAATGTTTGTGCAATAACATTTGAGACAAAAATATAACATAATCATAACAAATTATAAGTGACGTAATGAATGATAGGTAACTATTTAAACTTATTATTGAAATAAAAAGAATAAATGTTTGAATGAAGAGGTTCACTGTCAATCACGTTGGTTAGTTGGATAAATTATATTGCTCCGTGATTTTTTTATAGTTAAAATATTTATCATCATCATCAGCCCATATACGTCCCACTGCTGGGCACGGGCCTCTTCTACAACTGAGAGGGTTTAGGCCTTAGTCCACCACGCTGGCCTAGTGCGGGTTGGCGGACTACACACCTAAGAAATTCCTAAGAAATTTTAGGTGTGCAGGTTTTATCACGATGTTTTCCTTCTCCGTTAAAGCAAGTGATGATTCATTGTGAATACACACATAACTTCGAAAAGTCAGAGGTGTGTGCCAGGGGTTTGAATCTGCGACCACCGAAATTCTCGATCGCGCGCCTAAACACGAGGCCATCACATCACAAAATATTTATACCTGTTCTTTAAAAGCATGTCTTTTCATTTTTTAATAAATTCAAATTTGTTACGGTCCACTTATCTATTATATGGCTTTATGAAAAAAAAAGGAGGGGTTATTTAACAAAGTTACTAATTTAGTTATATGAAGGTTAACAATAATAAATAATCCAATATATTTTCCGAGGTCAAGGATTTTGAACCCTACTAAGGAAGGCAGAAACTAATAACTGATATTACCCATTAACTGATTATTATTGAACAACCCATATCTCGTTTACACAGTAAGTCTTGAATTTCATTGAAAACATACAAGTGGGCCCATCCCATGTTCCCTTAGTTTAACTATACGTCAAATATATCAAATTGGTTTTATCTTCGCTATACACTTGTTTACAATGTACTTCATAATGGTTGATACATCGCTGGAGCATTAATTTTCAATGTATTGTTCCGAATATATTATAAACTATTTACATATTATTAATTATTTCAATTACTACATGTAAATATTGTGAAATATATGTAGATATGGAATATATGTATAAATAAGCTATAGCCGAGTTGACGTTAATTAAGTCAGCAATTTAGAAATGCGTCCATTTCTTGGGTTTGAAAATAATTGAAATGTGCGTTTATAGATACACTTCTGCTAACTCTTTTGAATATAGGCGTTAATTTATATACATTAAATATCGATGACAAAAAGGGACATTGATCCTAATTCAGAGGCATATTTATATCCTACAATTTAAACATTTTATGTCTTATATGATATGAACTAGAAATGTAATGCTTCATCATCACCCTATATAGTAGGTACATCCCACTGCTGGGCACGGACCTCATTTTCGAGTGAGAGGATTTAGGCCTTAGTCCACCTCGCTGGCCTAGTGCGGGTTGGCGGACTACACACCTAAGAAATTCCTAAGAACTTTTAAGTGTGCAGGTTTCCTCAAGATGTTTTCCTTCACCGTTAAAGTAAGTGATTATTCTTTGTCAACAGATATGTACATAACTTAGAAAAGTCAGAGGTGTTTGAACCCACGACCGCCGAGATTCACGTTCGCGCGCCTATACCTCTAGGCCATCCCTACTTAATGCTTAATATTGTTCAATAAACGATGTTTAATACTGGATAATAGGACTAGCATTATATATTATTTTCGCTAATAAACAATATAGGAATTTATCGGGCGTTGTTTCAGGATATTAATCTCGTACAGGCTTTGTATATAGGAATTAATAACAAATGAGTTCTTTGCCAAGTAATAACCACTAAGTTTAACATATTTAGCTAGATAATTAAATTGATATTAATCTTCAGCCCATATACGTCCCACTGCTGGGCACGGGCCTCCTTTACAACTGAGAGGATTTAGGCCTTAGTCCACCACGCTGGCCTAGTGCGGGTTGGTGGACTACACACCTAAGAAATTCCTAAGAACTTTTAGGTGTGCAGGTTTCATCGCGATGTTTTCATTCACCGTTAAAGTACGTGATAATTCTTTGTGAATTATAACACATAACTTCGAAAAGGTGTGTGCCTTGGTTTGAACCCGAGACCAACAAGATTCTCGACCGCGTACCTTAACCTCGAGGCCATGACGACTTTGATATTAGCAAAGATTTTTAAAGGAATTGGTCATGATTTTTTTTTATGTTTTGGGGGTCTCGTGTCACAAGTATGCGCCGTGCGATCTAAAGTTCCCAGGTCGAGCAAAGTTTTATTGGGTTTTTCCATTATGAAGTTCTCAGTTGCAACACGGAGTCGATAGAATAATAAGCTCGCCTATTTATTATATAGGCCTTAAAACATATTTGACGGGAGTTGGGTGTAGAAATATCGTTCTACCTAGCTTTTTGGGGATACTTATCTAATTTATATCTTTGACTTCAAATAATCGTAACTTATTAAGTCGCGTAAGTAACTAACAATAAATATCATTTGTATGTTGACTATAATATCTAGCCTTATATTATTAAGAATTATAAAGGGAAGAAATAAACTTATAAACAAATTTTCTGTATAGGTATATAATATAGGTAAACCAACAGAGCCTGACTAAATTTGTGCAAAGAAAGTTCGAAATAACAAACATACGGAGAAAAAATATATTAAGATCAATAGGTGCTATGGAAGACGATCGTAGTGGCCTACTATAATACATAATATACTTATTTTATAAGAGTGAAAGTTTAAGATGATGCACGCTTACATTAATGAATAAGGCTCACAGTATAAAAGTTAAAGTCGGACGATACTTGGCAGGAAAGTTATCTTATACTGGCGAAACTGATTGCTTATTATTGTTTTTTAATCATCCATCTAAAAAGGATTTTTCCTTAACCCATTTCTGAACTAGAAATTAGCCGCAGGGAATGTTTGTATTTAATAAATTAAAACATAAAAAATATTTGATGTTTACATTTCCTAAACACATAATAAAAAAATATTGCAACGTGAGCGTTGTTTAAGTGAAGTGATAAAAAAGCGATGAAAGTGCGCGCTCCATTGTAACACGTAATAGGTTCTTGTAAACAAATAACTAAAAAAGAAGCCGCGATTATCGTCTCCATTATGTGTTCTTCGTAAGTGGAATTTTATATGCCTTGAACATACGATTACCTATTGTTATCGCTTCTAATACGGTTTGTAAGACCTATTTGGGACTGTATGAACGATAAACCGTTAGACTAGGTCTAGTTTTGGAATTGACTATAGAGAACAACACGTTTCGAAGCGGCAATAGTTTAAAAAAATATTAAAAAGTGTAAAATTGACGATTCAAAAGAACTTGTAGAAGTCTATTTGAATAAAGATAATTTGACTTTGACTTTGACTTTGAACAGCCCAAATCAAGGATTTATAATTTTATGTGTAGTTAACAGTGTATTTCTCATTTGTTGTAGTTTGTTTGTTTATCGTGGAGTCAATCGTACAGAGTGTAAAAAGACCCTGATCGAAAACTAGGACAGGTAATATTTACGTCGATAACAAATACATTGACGTAAAAAAATCGCAAAAAAATAAATGCCGTTTTCCTAATCACTAATTTTTAATTCTTATGCGTACATACATAAGCTCACGCCTATAATCCCCGAAGGGGTAGGCAGAGGTGCATTTATGCACCCACATTTCGCCAGGTAATGTCCCACGTAATAGGGGGCGAACCTATTGCCGTTTTTCGGGCACAATTCCCGACTCCGTGCTGCTACTGAGAATTTCCTAATGGAAAAACCCAATAACACTTTGCACGACCCGGGAATCGAACCCAGGACCTCTAGATCACACGGCACATACTTGTACCGCGAGACCACGAGGCAGTCATTCTTCGAGGGTGAGTCATTCTTATGGTAGTTAGTTATACGTATTATTTTTCGGGATTTTTTTAGCGTCAATGTGTTTGGAATCACCGTAACTTTTACTTGTCTTTATTTTCGACCACGGTCATTTACACTCTGTATTGTATATCATAATTTTACACACACTTGATTCAATCAACTTTCAGCAGCAACTTTCAGCTTGTATCAGGAGTTTTTAGACTGAAAAGGCAAAGTTCTTAGCCACTTCAGACCACGAACTGACACAGATCCAGATCGATCATAAGTGCCTAATTTTAAGGTCTGAGTCTACTCTTTATGATGGCTAAAAATGCAATATGTACCTACTTATGGGTCTCGTCTAAGTGTGAGAGGGTAGTTTTGTAGTCTCTAGGCTATTTGTATGGGAATTTCTTTATCTGTCAATATAACGATAAACAAAAAATATACTAAAGATGACTTTATAAATGTCAGCCGTCTTCAGTGCTACATTAGAATGTTAAGCCTGCTAATTGTAAGACGTAATAGGTCAGCGCTGTGAACAAAGACTTAACGCCAATTAATCGTTTGAGCCGTGTCCATCAACAGGACAATTTAATTAAATGGACGATATAACTGATATTACATCCAAACGATGTCTTATATTAAACAGCGTTTATAGTGAATAAAAACCAGAAGTAAATAATTCCACTGCTTACTGAGAAGCGCCTTAAAATTCTGGTAGTTTCTGAGATTGAAGTGTGCATGCAGAATTCGAACACAAATATTTAGGAGTCACTGGTTTGTAATAATTAATAAAACTTCAAGTCTTCATAAAGAGTGAAAACTTCCATCGGTTATCTGGCAACTACAAAACTAAAACGCGTTCTTGTCTCTTTTGTGGCGTACACAAAACTCCGAACACATCTCATTCATCATGAAAGTTTCGCGTAATGTATGATAATAACTTCATTGTAGTGTAATAGTGCTTGTACATGTAACAACTAAGAACAATAGTGCCTATCTGTGCATTGTGTACCGATCAGGTGCTTTAAACTTTTAATGAGGCAAATAGAGCTGGCAGCTATTGCGTTTCGATGATAAAACTTTACCACTCGTGACTACGCCAGCAATGTGCCTTCTTGCGATAGTCTATCAATAAGTTTACTCAGCTAATTTTATACTAGTAGGTAGTTCAAAATTTACATTTTGAATTAATGCAGTGCTGACGAGAATATCGGTTAGCAAAAGATCATTGATGTAGCCAAGAAACGCAACTTGTTCTAATAGTCTCTGGATGTACGATCATTAATTAGTCCTCATCATTGATTAATTACAATTATTCCGGTCTTTTTAATAAAAGAAAAGTGGCTTAAGCTTGCATTCTGCTTGCTGAGAGGAGCTGAGTTGGTTATGTCGAGTCCACCCTTGCAGCTCCGCGGGCAAAATTACTGTTTTTTCAGTCGACCTGTGCCCCTTACGTTTATTATGCGACAACGAACAAATTGTAACATAATTATTTTGTAAACTCAAAATATAAATAATATCGAAACTGCTAATAGAACATTTACCAGCTAGAAAATGTACCTATTTTAGATAGTTGTACAATGGCGCTGTTCTGAACAGAAGTCTCAGAAGCAAAGACGTAGCTTTAAAAGTTGCCAATTTTGAGTCGAACTTTCCGCTTAAAGAAGAAGTATTAATAAAACATTAAAATGTATTTTTAAAACGGTTCGCGTGTTTCGTTTTAAGATTATGTATTAAATACATTAAGTTTTTTAATATGTGCTAAAACAGTAATTCAACTTATAATCATTCACAATAGACAATATATGAGCACCTGACCCCTTAATCGGATCTTGTATCTTTGAAATTGAAATGAAATTGCTTTATTTGGTCACGTAATAGCACTTATGGCAAGTCAATACAGAAAAGAAAAGATTTGATCTTTTATCGTGAGAAACAAAAATTATAAAGTTTTTTTTTTGACATGTATAATAAGGGAGTTTCGGAATCCATAAGAGCTTGTAAAATACATATTACCGAAGGCCAACCAAATCATTTAAAATGTATGTATATTGTTAGAACTTCGCTTCATTATGTCGTAGTGTGAAATGCTGCATAATTACAATGTCATCAGCAGTCAAACTGTAAACGATTTTGTACACAAAAGTAGTGATTCAATGTAAATTGCTCAGTGAATAGGTGCTTGCATCTCAATAGCCCATAAACAACGCGACCGTGAATACAAATCGAATATTAGAGCATTGCCCACATGCCACGCAACATTGTCAGTTTGAGGCATATGATATGAGCGATTATTGCTAACGGCTTACATGCTATTTTTGTGTACCTTGGCATCGGAGCACGCCGTGCTGTGTACTTTGCAAACACTAATGTTAATTACGCATTTGTCGCGCGTGTCACGTAAGCTTATTGGTCTACATTCTATTGTTACATTTACATCGTGCTTACAATAAATTATTCTTAAACCATGTGCATTGCTTAATGTCTTTGAACCTTATAAACCACTAGACATACATGTCTGCGAAGCAAAATGTTTTAATTTAAATTAATATGGTTGGCGCATCTGTTACATATTCAATCATAGGGATTATTTTCGGAAAATATTGTATTGAAGTTTACATACATAAACTCACGCCTGTATTCCCCGAAGGGGTAGGCAGAGGTGCATCTCTGCACCCACATTTCGCCAGGTATGTATCAGACCCACGTAATAGGGGGCGAGCCTATTGCCGTTTTTCGGGCACATTTCCAGACTCCGTGCTGTTACTGAGAATTTCCTAATGGAAAAACCCAATAACACTTTGCCCGACCCGGGAATCGAACCCAGGACCTCTAGATCGCACGGCACATATTTGTACCGCGAGACCACGAGGCAGTCGACGTTAATTGAAGTTTAGACGCGGCAAAATATGTATTTCTAACAAAGAATGCTTAAGAACTAATATATACACCACAGAACAGCTGCATAAGATTAGAAGGGAAATAGACAGTATTTTGTATGGGGACGAGCGTTGTCGCTTGTCTGTCACCTATTCATTAATACGATTACACGACCAATGATAAAAATTTCAAACAAAAATGAAGGGCTGTTATTGGTTGTCATACATTTATAAAAGTCTTAATATTACACGCTACCCGAATTACTAAGAAGCAGCCGTATCAAACATCTGATCGTAGGTTCGGCACGCTCGGTATGTGATATACACAAAAGAAGTATATTTATTAACCGTATGTTTTAAAATTGTGCCAGTTACACAAGTTGAAAATTTATGAATACATGTCATACCGAAAGTGAATGAACAGCGTGGGAGGGCCGTTGTGTGATAAAAGGGTCTGTAGCTTGAAGATGTAGGCGGGACGGAGACGTAACTTGCGGATACTACGAAGTCCTCTTTTAACTGATATCATAGCGTAACGTAAGAATATGTATTTACATGTTTCAATGTGAACAAAGACATTTTGAAGAGTTCAGGTCTCTTATTATGATTTCCAAACAAATAAAAAAATCATCTTTCATCAAATAGTAAAAATGTACATAAATAATGCACCCAGTTGTACTGTTGGATAAAAATGAAAAAGAAAATGATAAGCGAAGAAAATAATAACAAAATCCGTGGAAGTTTTGATCCTTGCCAGATAAAGATAAATTTAATTTATTCAAACTCGGCGCGGAGCTATACAGATAATTACAATGAGAAAAACAACTTTCATACCGAACATTATTCTAAGCGGGGTGTACAGGAAGCAGGCGCAAGTCGCATGTCACATTACTGCTGGAGAGAAAACAGATGGCTGGATTTCATTACAATATCTCAACGGTGCGAAAGGCGAATCGCAGCGGGGACTTGTAATGTTCGTAGATTATACAAGACGTATGGATCCCCGGTTTTGCATTTGATAAAGTGAAATTTCCGAGAACAATGCTTCAAAATCCAATAGAAGAATATAATGCTATTCTTGCATATAATTTTATGAGAATCGCTTCCGATTTTCAGCAGTAGAAAATTAAGCTAACCACCTCAAAATTATTTTAATATTACAGTATATGGTTAGTTTAAATCATATTTAAATAACGATCATAATAATATCGTATTGTGTTGAAATAGTGAAAATAAAGAATCCATAAAAAAATGTGCATTATATTTTCCGTAGGTACTCTACGTAAGTTTTAAAATATAAACGTAATATTTAATTATTCTCTAGTCGGTAAATCGATTAAATTGCATATTTCTCACTATGGTTGTCTGCGGATATTTTGCAAATTTAGTCATTGACAATGCAAATGCTTGATATTTTTTTTTTTTTTTTTTATTTTTTTTATTCTGGCACGGCAAAGTGACTCCACTGTACCTGATGGTAAGCACAGTGGAGTCCAGAAAAATAATACCAACCAGCGAGAAACGATGTATGTATGTCTTTACGGCCGAGCGCTGATTTGTTTCACAATGTTAGCCGTATATTATATTCCAATGAAACTAAAATCTCATTAGCAATCATCAGTAAAACAATTTATAAGCTGTATGACTGTGTATTTTTATGCTATGTCTCTTAAACATTCGTTAATGTAAAAAGAAGAAAAATTCAAGCATTTTGTAAAAACTAAAACTAAATTTTGAGTTATACAATTTGTTTCAAATTCAATTCGTATGATAGATTGTATTTATAGTGTTATATGCTCAAAGGATCATTAAGAGACACACAGCGCTGTTGTTATTCTCGATTCAAATACAACAACAATATTTGTGCAGACGTATCAATGAATGAATTAATGGAAGGTGAAGTTCTAAAATGACTAAATTGTTAAATAATGTTAACAACTGACAAATTTCCATGGCTTTGAATAATTGATAGAGTCTAGCGCAAGTTACTGGTGAAATTCCATCTTGATTAGTAAGTAAAGTAGTTTGATCATCTAAGTAGATAGGTGAAACTTTCGAAATGAAAACTAAATTCAACCTGATCGATTCACTTCGGTGTACGAGCAATGAGAAACTGCTTCTATTATGTGTACTTACTTTAATAAATCGAAGACTTCTAGTGATTGAGTTATAGCGTTTCAGTGATGAATTGAATTTTTATTTTAAATAACTTACTTCACTGAAATTGATTAAATTTCATCCAATAAAAAATAATATTATTGGCGTTACAAGTCTTTATTGCACGTAGAAGTAAAAGAGAGAAATAAAATTATATATAGTGTATGTGACACTCACGCTGTTTAACCTGAAAGGGTAGGCAGAGGTACAATTCCGTACCCACGTTTCGCCAATTTTTCGTGCATATTTTCGGACACATCTTCAAATTTCCTAAAGTTTAAAAATTAACATACCGACCCGCGAATCGATACCAGGACCTCTAAATCGCACGGCGCACACGAGAACGCGAGGCAATCGGTCAGTCAAAAGGCAGGTTTTTTTATTTATATGCGAAATCCATTGAGACATTTTTGCGTGATTGAGTGGTAAATCTAGTAATATAAAAAATCACTTTAGTTTGTACACTACTAGTAGTTTTTTTTTAAGTATTAAGGGAAGCCAAAATTACTAAGCAACATAAAACTTAGATTTAAACGAGAGAAGCGATTGTAACAATAGGTACCTACTATTTGTCAAAAAAATAATTAACGATATTAACTACCAAAGTATTAATTTAGAACGATTAAAATGTGTACACCGAGTTTTAAAAATATTTTTTAGACCTTGTAAAAAAAACAGTTTATAATTACGTTTTAAGCAAGTTAAATAAATAAATACACCCAACAGTCACATACATAGTTCTGACCCCACACTAAGATACGAGTCTTGTGTCGTGGGTATCAGAAACTACGTGAGACTTTTCGGTCTCACAAACACCCAGACCCGAAACAAATATTTGTGGATCACACAAACATTTGTCTCAGTGCGGGGATCGAACCCGCGGTCTCTCGTTTCGCAAGCTGGTTACTAGCCAACTGCGCCACGGGGCTGTCAAAGTTGTAACTATCTACGCCTGTTACGGCTCACGTTTCTTAATTAGTCATCCATTTTGATACATGAAGATCTGCCTTTCAAAAACAAACAAAGCTGCTTGTCCGTCTTTCTTATTAAGTCTAAATTATAGCCATTAATTTGAGCGAAAATGAGAGGCTCTCTCTATTTTCTTTCAGGTTTTAAAGATAAGGTGTTAACTTACCAGTGACTTCGCCAAAATTTCAACTTAAAATTTTAGGTGTCTGGCGAAGACATTCCAAAGCAATTATGTACATCAATTTGAAGTTAATTCAGGCTCTTTTAATTAAATTATTTATTAATCAGCATTATAAAAGTGTCATAGAACCAAGCTATAAGCCGTTAGCACATTACGAAAGCCTTACAATGTGCTATTGTTTAAATTGTAAAATGTTCCCATAAAAAAGTCGTAACAATGTGGGCAATAAATATACCATTACTGCTATAAAGGCAATAACTGGAGGAAATATAAAAACCTGATTGAGCGAAGTAGATAAACGGTAATAATGAAAATAAATGGGTTAGTGGCACCCACTTCCGATACATTAATCAAAGCTGTAAAACAGTACGACATTGATCCCGCCATTACATTAATTTTATGCGTTAAAACGAACTGATAAATTTGACCTCGCGGGGTGTTTAAACCGAAATTATTAGCACCTAGACGAATGTGAGCAGTTGAGCAGTTTTTGTCGGTCCCATATTTGCACATTAGCATTTCGAGCGCATGGATATGAGGAGAGGGAGTCAGTCGTCGCCGCGAACGTACGGCAATACAGCCCCTTATTTATGTAAACGTAGAAATGTAAATTAATTTCGTCGTTTATGATATGAGACTTTTTGCTGGTCTTTCGCGAAATTACAACACGTTACAGTGGAAATGAGAAGCGACGTGACGATGTGACGAATAACACGCTCGCTCATAACTCGGCCGGAGGGGAAATTAATTAATTAGACACAATTCACAGGTTACATACTCGGGATATTCATTTGTAGGTATGCCAGTTTTTTTATTAAATTCTTAAAACCGAAACGCAATACAAATTCAATATATTCTTAACCGAAATATTATAGATACTTAATTGAGATGTAGTAGAGAATAAGATGAACCTAATTGAAATAGCACTTACAGACATAATACAAACCATACTCTCACGTAATTATTCCAGTGCCAGTAATTAAATCATATCTAAGTAATATCTAAGTATATTATATTCTTGTATATAACTGGGGTACTCAATAATTTTTATATTGTGACGTTCATACAAAAACGAGAATCATCATATCACTCTCCATGGGTATTAAAAAAATGAATTGAATGACATGAAACGGCCACCCGGGAACTTTGCTAATATGTGCCCAACCTCTGTCATCTCGTAAAATAATGGTGATAATATTTGAAAAGTTTCACTGGGTAGGCCCATTTTAATACTGCGAAGAATTTTGCTTACGGCAATAACCACAGGGACTTCAAAAGTTACCGATTTGCAATTCCAGTTTACCAGTAAATTTCTGCCTTTTGTTTTATTGTTTACGTTCAATATTGTAATCACAATACACATTTAATTGTGTGACGTCCTGGGCAGGGAATGTAATTATTTTATCGTCCTCTCGACAATAAAGTAGGAAGGATAAAAAATAAAAACAAGGGAATAATAATAAACAATGTTCAACAAAGACTCGATCAACGAAATTACAACGTAACCAAATTAGAAACGCTTCACGCCGGTAAAAATAAAAGTTATGCCTATCCTTTATTGAATACGAAAGGTACGGGTCGGTAAATCATGGCGAAATTCCAACTCGACCTTCGTCTACGCAATATAATTAATATTGAATATTTGAATCCAATTATGCGTCGAGTAAAATGCGAAACAGCGATGTTTTCTTCGTAATAGCAAATAAAATAAATAGGTTGTTGGATACAGTCATTTTCCGCGAAGATTCAATTATAATACTCGATTCATTTCCACCATACGCGGTAGTGACAGGATTCGACAAAACGTAATATAGTCGGGTTCAGTTCGTGGTGTTAATAAGTGAGATCATTTTTTATCAGGCTTCCGAGTGAGGTTTCGCAAAGCCAAAACAATAAATCACTGGTGCGGCGGGTTGCGGCTTATTATTTCGGGCCATACACCAGCCGCCTTTTCTGCTAACTAACCAACGCTCAGCAGAATGTTTTTTCTTCGTCTCGTTGGTACGTACGTACCTCAGTCCCTTCGCCAGTTATTAATTAACTCTGGACGTGGACCGTCCGTGACATATTATATCAAAAAATAATCACAATGCCGGCACGAGGCACTTCACGAGTTTCTCAATTAGTTTGATTAATATAAATGTGCCTTTTGTTTACTCAATATTGTAAGCTATTGTTTTTGTGCTCAGTGATGGCAAATTGCAGTATAGTGGGACATTTCTGTTCTTTCCTTTTCTGTTCCGATTGACTTTGTTGCGTACAAGACACGAAATGGGATTAACGGTTAATTGTATTGGCAATAAATAAAAGCAATATACATTTGTACGGTCGATTAATATTGGTTACCATTATTTTTTGGGAGTTGACTTGGACACTCCTCGGTTGTAGAATGGGCTCAACCGTCAAACATATTATATGGCCAAGCAATAAATAACTAACAACTTTAAACGTCATATACCCTAAAACATGTGAACCTCAGCAATGCAGATTGCCATGAATGTTAAATCGAACGGTAAACAAATTTATTTCAGTACATTCCACAGCTATAGACAGCACATCTCGTTTAGCAACTAAGTAAACTCCTGTATATGGTTTAGCTCCATCTGAAATAGATTATTCGCCAGGAAATCGATTCTCTAGATAGTTGGGACTGAGACTAACAAAACCAATATATTTTCCGACACTTGAGCTCTCAGGTAATTGTGGCAGAAAGTTTTCGAACGTGCGCACAATATTGATGAGCGCCGACACTGTTCGTGCTTTGTGGTCTAACTTACATCTAAGTATAGACGTAGCTGGGGGAATGCAGTGGCTTCGTCCTCTTTGGATAAATAATAACACTATTAAAAAAAGACTTAAGGCGTTCAATTTGGCGTTGGATTTTGTTGTGTTACGTGTTGCTACTATGTTGCGCGGTCTTTATTATTTTCTGTATGAAATTAGTTCTTGATTTTTTATATATTAGTTAATTATATTGCATACTTTTTGCGTAATGTACTGTAACTGATCCGCGCTTGGTCAGTTTTGTGGACTAGACCGAATGCCTCTGAGACGTAAAGGAGGCCAATGCCGAGGAGTGCATGGGATACATATTATTATTTTTTAGGCAACATATTATAGTTTTTCAACTGTGTTCTTTCTGAAATGTGCCTGAAAAACGACAATAATATCTCTTCCTATTACGTGGGACTGATATCTAGATACTTGGCACAATGCGGGCGCAGAAATGCATCTCCGCTTAACCTTTAGGGGAATGGTGGCGTGAAATCTGCTGAAATGAAATCAATGTATGTACATCTAGTTTTGTGTTTATTTATAAAATCAACAATATCAAGAATAATATTATTGGAAATGAACGTGACTGCCAAAATGGTAATTACAGGTTCGATCTAAGATAAACATCTACGTCAATTGCAATTTACATACATCTTATATATAAAAATGAATCGCAAAATGTGTTGGTAAGCGCATAACTCAACAACGCCTGGACCGATTTCGCTAATTCTTTTTTTGTTGTGTTCGCTATCGTTAGGAGAAGGATCTTATGAAAGAAAAAGTTAAGAAAATTGCGAGGAATATGGTAAAAACAACAATTTAATTTTCTCATATAAACTGTTCTACCTAATATTCTGTCAAACATTTTATGTTTATCCCGTCAATATGGTTAAGGGTCCCCTCAAATTAAAGAACGTATTTAAATAAAGGTTTTGAATCGACAACATATATCCAGAATATTCGAATAATTGCGTATTTTAGATTTTAAAAATGTAGAATAATGTCAGTAATAAAAAGGGATTGACATATTTATTGGTTGTCAAATATTTATGCGTGCGTTCAGAAATGTATTTTAAACTCCTTGGTTGTACCTGATTTACAAACGAAGGCAGGTTCGGTAGTCATCACGCTTTGAAATCTAAAACACCCACAACTATGCAATGGAATGCGCTTGGTGTTAAGAAAATTGTTGAGTTATGTTATTCACATGACGATACTGAAAAGACAACTTAGAGATGAATTGGTGCTTGAGAATTCATCAATTAGATTGATCTAAGATTTCATTGATCCTAACGGGTATGACCATTGAGTTCAAACGAATTCAGTTCCCGATTCGTCATGCCTTCGCAATGACGATTAACAAAAGATGTTTGTGATCGTTTAGACAATTAAAAAATATATTAAAAATGTATATCACAAGGTGCATCATCATCATCAGCCCATATATGTACGTCCCACTGCTTGGCATAGGCCTTCTCTGCAACTGAGAGGGTTTAGGCTTCAATCCACCACACTGATGCTTCAATGAAGAGAATTGAAACCGACTGCATCCCATCCCATATGTACATGTTTAATTAAATCATGACTTGCGGAGACACGATTGATGCATTTAATTTTCGTACTTATTTATTTCTGTATTTTTATCTTAATAAAGTGCTGAACTTAATATTTATTTCCATACAATCAAAAATAAAATTCAGGTAATATGTAACATTCAATGACTGTTAGGGGATACGAAGTTTTCCGGGTCAGCTATTATAAATGTTAATGTTTTGTTTGTTACGCTTTCACGCCAAAACTACTTAACCGATTATCATGAAAATTTGTACACATAGTCTTCGAGATATAAAAAATGACATAGGCTTATTCTTATTTAAAAAAAAAATACGGAGGATAAAAGAATTGAAAAATGATTGAAAAAAGATTTGAATGACTTTTGGTATGGGAATGGTTATCCTTACTATTATATAAATGTGAATGTAGGGATGTTTGTTACGCTTTCACGCAAAAACAAAAATTTTGGTATGACCATAAATGAGACCCTGTGAAGTAACATAGGCTATGTTTTATCCCGGGAAAATGTAATGTTCCCATTAGGATAAACATATTATTAAAAATACGAATATAACTGTCAGAGTTTTACTTTTACGCCTCAACCATTTGAATTGATTTGACCTTTTTTTTAATTCAGTAAGTGCCATTTTGGGCACTTGAGGGACGATTTATAGATTCACTTATTATCTTTCTGTGCCCAACCCTGAAGTCTACGCGGACGGAGTCGCGGGCAAAAGCTATAAAAATATAAAAATTGCGATTACAAAACAGGTGTTGTTCGTAGAAGGGTGAAAATTTGGAGTTATATGTATTTTTCAATGCTGAATCATAAAAAAATAGAAACAAAAAATGTCCACAAAATAAAAATAAAACTTTTCGGGTTGGACCACCCGGTATAAAAAATAGATAACTGAATATTCATCAAAATCGGTCGAGCCGTTTCGGAGGCTGTTTCGAACTGTGACACAAGAATTTTATATATATACTTATATATATAGATGTATATGTATATCTCACTCTCTATACAATTTTGACCATTTTTTTTGTTTAATTTGTATATCGATCAAAGCAGTGACTGTTATACGTATAATTTTAATTTTTCAGTGCTATTATCATTTATTTACATTTTAATAAAAAAAATTAAATTAAAATGGCCAGTATAAGATAGAGGTTGATCGTAGAAGGGTGAAAATTTATGATTATAATAATTTGTCAATGCTGGATTATAAAAAATAAAGAAAATTAGGTCAATAGAAAAAAAACATACCTACCCTTAAATGTAAAACCCTTAAATGTTGACCGATTCTCAGACCTACCTACAATATTATACACACAATATTTTATAAAAATCAGTCGAGCCGTTTCGGAGGAGTTTACCAAAAAACACCACGACACGAGAATTTTATATATATGGCAAAACAACGTTTGCCGGGTCAGCTAGTAATAATATATAACAAAGAAGTTATATGGGTAAGTTGTAGAAATTAACAGTAGGAGGGAACTTTTAAGTCAGTTTTTTTAGCTAATTTTAATTAATTTTACGAGAATAACGAATTAAAATTTAAGCCATTCACATGGAAGATACATCTAAAATTTAAATATGATCATCCAAATAATATATCGATTTGAATCAACTTTAAAGTATCGACATTGATAATATAAATTAGTCTGCTTCATTGATTCAGCGGTGTATGTGTTCTTCCTGCGCTTGAAAGATCCGGGGTCCTATTCCCGGGTAGGGCAATATTTTCTCAATTTTTCCACCAAAAATTCTGAGCAGCATATCGAAGTTTGAAATGCGCCTGGTAAACGGCAATGTGCTCACTTTAAAATTAAATACACCTTTGTTCACCCTTTCTCTAATACAGGCCTACTTATATGGTTTTATATAGATTTGTAATATAATTTATTAGAAGCTTTTTTCGAAGTCAAGTAAGATTGTTTGAAGAAATATATGAAGAATTTTATGCCTGAAAATCTGTAGACATCTACAGTATGTAAGAAATCCGACCATGCGAAAACTAACATACCAACTCCCAGCACGTCACGGAAAATCTCTTTGTTCTTTAATAGCTGAACTGCGTGCGTGGGAAGATATGTTCTTGAGATATTGACAACTGCTGACAAATTGATGTATTTTTTTTTATGGAAAAAGGAGGCAAACGAGCAAGTGAGCCACCTGATGTTAAGTGGTCAACACCGCCCATGAACACCCATAATACCAGAGGAATCATCGGTGTGTTGCCGGCCTTTGAGGAAAATATAGGCTCTCTTCTTGAAGGCCCCTAAGTCGTATCTGTTTGGAAATACCGCCGAGGCAAGCTGATTCCATAAATGTATGTGGTTCGATATTCGTTATGCTTTATGTTATAATTATCGCTTAAAGCCTAACTTAATTTGACTTTGCAGTCACTGGACTAATATTATAAAGCTGAAAGTTTTGTTTTTTGGCTTGAACGCGCTAATTTCGGGAACTACAGGTGTTATTAAAAAAAAATCTTTCAGTGTTAGATGGCCCATTTATCGAAGAAGTAATATACATAATCACGCTACGACCAATAGTAGGGGAGTACCAATGGAAAAGGTGACAATACGGGGAAAGAATATTCCTTTTGAAGTCTAATGTTTCATACGGCGTTTCAGGCAAAAACTAGTATTAATATTTAATATATGTTTAATTAAAATGACTGAATAATTAATTATTGTTAATGCATGGACAGTATTGAAATCATATGCACTATTTTATAATCCTCAACAGAGCTACGCTTTTAATGTATATCTGTTAATTAATAACAGGTATTGTAAGTATTAAGTTCAAAAATGGATTTACAGTGGTGCGGGTATCTTTTGACAAAGAGCATATTATATAGGTATGCTAGGACACTATTTTTTTTCTTTTTTGGTCAGAAAATATTATTAACACGATAAACTCGGAATAAATAAAAAAGCATTTTTTTGTTAATATGTATAATTGAAAGAACTTATTAATTGAGTTACAGTACACGTGTACTTCGTTTGTTTAAGAGTTGTTGTTGAAATTTTCAATTAAAACATTTTTCATTTTGCGGTTTTAGGAATAATACATACACGTAGTCTTGACCACATATTATGACAAGTTTATTTCATGGGTATAAAAAATAGCTTAAAATTTTTAAAATTACCTAAAAAAAAATACACCCAACAGTCACATACATAGTTCTGACCTCACACTAGGATACAAGTCCTGTGTCGTGAGTATCACATCGTCATCATCAAAGAATAAGAAGAAGAAAGGACCTTATGTTTTGTACCAGGAGCTTTCCTTCAAATATGTTTCAAGTGTTCTGATGTTCTACAATATTGCAGTGCAAACAACATCCATTGAAAACGGGCTGCAGAAACTAATATACGGGAATCATCTAAACAACTCTCTCGTCGCGAGGAGCTGACTCGCGTAACCTTTCGTTTCATTAGCTGACTTTTAACAGCTTTACGAACTGTCAAATAATACACTTGTCGTAGCACTAAAATTTGATACAAGTAAAATTGCGGCCTCGTTAGTTTCGCGATATAAATGTGTGACGTGCGCCGAGGCTTCGAGTTCGATTCCTTAGTCGAGTGAAGTGACATTTAAGTTATCCATTTTGACTTAGCAGTCGCACGGAGTTTTGAAATGTGCCAGTTGAATGACTTAAATAACAAATGTACTAATTAATCGGTAGCACGACACACACTCAAACACACGCACACGCACACGCACACGCATACACACACACAACCATACAGATGTGTCTATCCCTTTCGAAGGTACTGTAGTGAATATGTGTATGTATGTACGTATAAAACTCTTGTACGATTTCAGTATGTAGTGTGTGGCCCCCACGAACGTGCCCAGAACTCATAATTTTCAAATTAATAATTGACGTTTCTGCGGTGCTAAGGCCGAGATTTTCATAACATTTGCTCCCTCGGAGCATTGCAGTTGCATTGAGGTGGGCAGGTTTATAATTACAGATTATATATCGCGAAATTTCTATCAAAAATGATATAATAATAAATAAATAAATAATACACCCAACAGTCACATACATAGTTCTGATCCCACACTAAGATACAAGTCTTGTGTCGTGGGTATCAGAAACTACGAGAGACTTTTCGGTCTCACATACACCCAGACCCGAAACAACTATTTGTGGATCACACAAACATTTGTCTCGGTGCGGGGATCGAACCCGCAGCCTCTCGTTATATGATTGATAATAATATACTTGCTAGTAGTAGGATATTCTCATCAGCCCGATTAGCTAGATTTATTATTGCACATAACGTCAAAACTGTCTCATTAAAGTTGAATTATACATACATAAAATACATCTTTCATCATCATCATCAGCCCAAATACATAAGTCCCATTGCTGGGCACGAGCCTCTGACTGAGAGGGGTTAGGCCTTAGTACACCACGTGGGCCTAATGCGGGTTGGTGGATTACACACCTAAGTTTCTAAGAACTTTTGAATGAAACCTGAACAAGGTTTCATTACGATGTTTTCCTTCACCGTTAAAGTATGTGATAATTCATTATGAGGATGCACATAACTTCGAAAAGTCAGAGGTGTGTGCCTGGAGTTTGAACCCGCGACCGCCGAGATTCTTGACCGCGCGCCTAAGCCTCGAATATTGAATGTTGAATCATAATGATTTAATAATAATATTATGTACGAGTTCTGGTTGTTACCCAAGTACGAGAAACTACTCGTAAATATCTCACCATAAATAAATTAACGTATAACATAAAGCCCTATCGAAAAGAGAAAAAATATAACTGCAGGTTAGCATGAGTGTGTCAAGTGACGAAAGCTGGGATTAGACTCACACACTTGATGCTCTGTTTGGACAGCACCATACTTACTATAAGTCATCTTGTAAGACTTGAAGTAAGTAAATTGATCGGAGTTTCGTTTTGTTGCTACAGTTTGTATCGTTATGACATTTATAATGTAAAATTGAAATAACATAATTGAAAAAAAAAACATTATTTTATATATTGCTATTTTCTAAAGAAAAAAATTACATGTCGTGTTGCTGAGGGAGATTCTTGCCGTTTCTTCTCCACAGCGATAACACGTTTCGAAGCGGCAATAGTTAAAAAAAGGGTAAAATTGACTTTTCAAAAGATCTTGTAAAAGTCTATTTGAATAAAGATAATTTGACTTTGACTTGTAACTTTGCCGCGTCAGCATAAAAAATATCAAAACATTGCATGACAAAACATACATAAAAATATTATATTTGCCTTTCCCGTTGAATTATTTTTGTCATAGTACGAAAGGCATTTAAAATAGTTACCTTCAGAACAGTTTTCAAACAATTTCTAAAGCGTATTACGGGAAGAATGTAAAAATTCAGTTGAACAATGTTGCCCCCAGGAAATAAATTGCCACGTACATCCATCCACTATTTGAGAGCTTCTGATATTGAGTGCACTTTTAAAAGCAAAATAACACACATTATTGGGTGCACATGTACTATAGAATTGATTTAAAAGTTAAATTCTTGTGTATAGCGCGCTTTTCAAATTGTTGATTTATTTTTCTTAACAATTACCTACATTTTTTATTGCTGAAACCGAAACGGTTTCGAGTTTTATTTGTATTATGATTAAGTTGTATAATCCGCAGTTGTATATGACCCGATTTGACCTGACGCATCAAATTTTATACCTATATGAGTATTTATGTATTACATCAAAACATACAATACATTTATTAAAACATACAATTATTAAAACTTAAAAAAATATTTTGTCTACCGAACTTAGGATTAAAAACATTTTTTAAATGTCCCTTCTGTGTTGTAATAAAGTAGCAGTAATGTTCAATTTATTTGTAGGATGGCTTTCTTCAATAGACAGATGGCTTAATAAAGGTTGTACGGAGCAAGCGGCTACGAGGAGCGCAAAACCGCAGTTTGTGGAAATATATGGATGAGGCCTATGTCCAACGGGTGTATTTCTAGAGAATGCGAAGAAGAATGGCGGTTCTTAGCTGAGCGAATGTTCTAGTTAATTATACATGGACTCACGCCGTAACTACTGTCTATTATAACAAGTATTATAAACCTTAATTTGAAAAGATTAAATTTTTCGAATAAAACTTAAACACCTAAGAATGTCCCCGTCTGTTGCTTTATAAAACAGTGGTTATAAATGAATAAAAAATAACATAATATCAAGGTTAGGGAAGTTGTCGGTAAGTTCAATTTACGTTATACCTTTTTGGATTAATATTGCTACTTGTAGGTACATATAAATGTCAATTTACTCTATTATGTCCAGTTTAACTCTGTTACAGTAAAACTAAATACAGTTTAAAGTAGGTATATAGTGTTTATTTAGAAAAGGTTTTATGTATATCCGCTACAAAGAATAGTAACTGTAATCAAAATCGATCTACAGACTTTCGTTTACACTCATCTTTGTATCGGTGAGACGTTTCTGAGAATTATTCTTGACAGTCTAAACAAACCCGAACCAAAACTTGAAAAGGTCCGAAGATATTCTACACAATTGAATTTTTCTATTGCAAATTATCCGTACAGCAACGGTTAAGGTTTCGTATAACTTGCAAAAATTGCACTTTCCGCAAATTTATGCTCGCCTCGATGCTTACCGCGAACGTACCTTGCAGCTCCGCCATGAGTACTCGGATTGGAAAATAGAAATACAAACTTTATTTATTATTTCTCAAATATTTTATTCAATTTTCCGAGAAATAAACATTTATCAAAACCGATTTTGTGCATTGAAAATGGTAATATTCGGAAATACGCGTCAGGAATGTGCATTTACATAGATTGTCTCGAGTGTTACGATACGATTTACAAAAATAATACATGGAATGATACCGTTTCTCTGTGAGTATTTTAGTACTCGACTCGAGGTTATTTGGCGTGAGCTATATAATACGGTGAAGCTAATTTGGGCTATAGGAAGAGATAAAAATGATTTAAACTGTTTTTAATCACATACAAATGTCATTAGATCAATGTGAAATGATGAAAATGTAACTTTAAATATCATATCTTTTCAGTCGATGACAATTTGTCACCATTATTTGGTTAATTTTTACCTTTAATACCTTTAAAATTCTAAGTTCATATTACTATTTCATAACATGAGATCTAGATCACATTATTAAAAGATGAGCGTTTTTTACCCACATCTTAATATAAAAATCATATTAAACCTTAACGTGTTTTACAAAAGCAGTGGTGGCCTCGAGGTTTAGGCGCGCGGTCGAGTATTTCGGCGATCGCAGGTTCAAACCCCAGGCACACACCTCTGACTTTTCGAAGTTATGTGTGTGTATTCACAATGAATTATCACTTGCTTTAACGGTGAAGGAAAACATCGTGATAAAACCTGCACACCTAAAAAGTTCTTAGGAATTTCTTAGGTGTATAGTCCGCCAACCCGCACTAGGCCAGCGTGGTGGACTAAGGCCTAAACCCTCTCAGTTGTAGAGGAGGCCCGTGCCCAGCAGTGGGACGTATTAGGGCTGATGATGATGATGATGATGATGTGTTTTACATTATATTATGTATTTGCTTAAAGTAGAAATTACAACATTTTCTAATATATTTCCTTAATGGAACGAACGGTGGTTTTTCAAGCAGCATTTGTACACTGTTTAGAAATCTACAAATCCGCGTTAAGAAAGGCTTAAGTTTATCTGAGGAATAAAAATGAGTGTTCCTTGTCGTTTTTCTTATCTTTTGAGCGTTTGTGCCGATCTAACAATGTATTGTTATGTACAAAGTGCTATACGTTAAAGCGGAAATAGACATAGTTGTATAAGGAAAGAAAATTGTACGTATTTTAGTTATTTGTACGTATTTTACATGTTTAGTTCTTATTTCCGTTTGATTTTTATTCTTTGAAAGTAACATATGGCCGCGAGGTTTAGACGCGCGGTCGAGAATCTTGGCAGTCGCGGGTTCAAACCCCAGGCACACACCTCTGACTTTTCGAAGTTATGTATTCACAATGAATTATCACGTGCTTCAACGGTGAAGGAAAACATCGTGAGGAAACCGACACTTAAAAGTTCTTAGGAGTTTCTTAGGTGTGTAGTCCGCCAACCCGCACTAGACCAGCGTGGTGGACTAAGGCCTAAACCCACTCAGTTGTAAAGGAGGCCCATACCCAGCAGTGGGACGTATGGGCTGATGATGATTGTAGAATCAAGATCCGAAGTACACACAGAAAATCAAAGAAGTAATGGTATAAATACACTTTTAATAATATTCGTACAACACTTACATCTGCTCGCTGCGAACGCTCGAATCAGAATGCCTCGCTCCACTCGGCAACATAACCGTTGTTGATTCAAATCAACAACGGTTGACAGTGTTGCCAACCAAATAATAATATTTTATTATTGTCTATGCTTTTAATATTTTATCTATATTGACTTTAATTACATATTTATATTTTGACGTTTACAGCTCGGCCATCCTAATTCGAGTGAGTCCTCTCACGTTATTACAAACAGAAAACGAAAACAGGAAGATACATAATCATAGAAAAAAAAACTAATAATTATACAATGCACCTTAACTCATAGAATGCTCATTAAAAAAAAACACTAATTATAATTATACATCACTCATTAACAACTTGACAGTACTTATACATATTTGTTAAAAAAAACAAAAACACATTGAAATATTTCAGTTATTTTAGAAATTACATAATAATTTGTTACAATCTACAACCATCTTAATGACTATGCACGCTGGTAGATAACAATCATTATTCTTAATCTATATCAATATTTATTAATTTATCATAGCCTGCTATGATATTACAAACATATAATAATTAACATTAGTCAATCATATCTTACATCTAAACTCAGTCTGCGATGATCTACGATCAGTTATGCCTCATCATTAACCGCTCATGACTGTCATGATCTGCGTTTATTATTCACTGGCATTGATCGCTCATGGCCTATGTCACAATCTCCGTAAACACAGTCTGCTATGATCTACGGCCTCTTAGGTCCACCCCAACCGCTCATAGCCCATGTTACAGATTAACCATGAACACAGTCTGCCACAATCTACGACCACTGACCGCTCATCGCCCAAGTTCTACTTATAAGTTTTGCATAGTCTGCTATAATCTATGACCATCTATACATCGGCACTGATCGCTTACGAAATTCAATCCTCCCGTAATCTACGATCATCTATGCTTTAGTACTGATCACTTATAGCCCGTGCGCCACTTTCAAAATAAATATTGTTTTAAACATTTAAATCCACACATATATTATAATTCAATCATAAGTTCTGAAAAATCATATCAAAATTTAAAAAAAAAAATATAGTATTTTCTTTAATCCTTTTCTTATATGTATTTATAGTTTTAACTATCACTTTCGACTAGTTTCTCCGGGATCATTATCATTATCTTATACACTAACCATAGGTAAATCATTTCTAAAGCAACAACATTGTCATTTTTTTTTATTACCTTTCTATGTTAAAGGAGTATTTTCGATTACAAATTTGTCATTATTTGAACCCTTTAATGATGATATGGTGTATGAAATTTAGAAACGAGCTTTCTAGACTTTCCCTGATGATCCTTATCATAAATTGTTTTTTTGTACCCTCACTAATCACAAACATACTTGGTTACCAGTTTCCTATGTCTATCAAATTGTTCTTTCACCTTTGCTGTTGACTTTCTATGCGACTCTTAGTTCCTCCTCTAAATTAAATTAAATCATCACCAGTTACATGACCAGATACTTCACTTATACTTCATATAAAATATTTCTAGAAGAATTAACAAATCTACACTCAAATAATAAATCAGACGGACTCTTACCAATAGTTATATTAATTCAATTAATATTGTTACAATCATTTATTTCATTCATTACAACTATTCAAGCCTAACTCGTATATCACCCACGTATCCGTCCCACGAGGTATCATTTTTCCCATGACATTTTGAAGCTAACGCGTCCAAAATTGATATATTACAAGCTCAAATTGTCCGCTGGCTCTTTATGTAGCTACAGCATTAAGTATAACATATGTTTGACCCCTAAACGATCGATAAAAGATTATAATTTTCTACATGTAAAACATACCGCAATACATAATTCAACGTGATGGTGTATCCAACACAACATAATTCTTAGTGAAACGACGCATTTTAGGGAACCATGTTAACCATTCTCAACTTTTTAATAAAGATATAATATATATAATATCTTCCCTTCACTTGATATATATATATTATTTTTTTTTAAACTTAGTTACACTTTTTAATATTCAAAGTCAATCCTACATCTGTTAGAAGTTTTAATACGTGTTCTAACTTATATAATCCCTCCACAAAAGATCTTGTCGGAATCAAATACCATTCATGAATACATGAGCTAATCAACCTTAGATTTGACTCAGGTAAAATTTATTCTTAGCCCTTTGAAAAACAGATGGGGCATTTGCTAATCCGAAGGGCGTACGTTCAAACTGGTACCATCGGTCAGGCGTGACAAACGCAGTTTTTATCTTGTGAACTTTCTAACAATGGGATTTGATAATAACTTTATGCACAGTCGAGTTTGATGAATAAGGAATAACCCGCTAACATGCCCTAACCGTTTTCGATCAATCATAAAAGTTAATGTTGTAAAAAGGATAATGTTATGACTTAATTTTTTTTTTTCAACTAAAGTTTCAATTATTCTATGTCCTTTGATTAAAAGATTCGGCATGTTTAACATATCAATACTTCATACAGTTCAACTTGTTAACATTCACATAATGATCGATCGGCAATAATTGCGTCAGCAGTTTACTTTTATTTAAATATATTGACTACATACGATTATACATTTTGCACTAACACCGAACCTTATCCATTTTTAATTTAGTATCCTCTGAGAACAAATAATATTCATGACATGGTTTACCCCACAAGGAGCCGTTTACGTAAAGGAAACCTGACAATACTTCATCAATCGAAATCTTCACTAAACACTGTTTCATTGAAAATAAATTAGTATCCTTACTCATCTATTGGGATGAAGACCTTCACTAGTTTTTGTAATTATTAATTATATTATTATTGACCAACTAACTTATACTGGATATTTAATAACATCATTACCTACAAAAAAAAATCAATATCTTCTACAATATCCTGAACAATGAGGGTGGCAGTAGAACGGCCCAAAGGTACTACAAACTATTATTACCACTTTCACACATGACTGGTAATTTGTTATCGGTGTCCTAAATGATCCCTACAGTTTTAGCGTCACTACGACGTCTAAGGGTGCATTGACTACCCAAGCCGATGTATCTTATAATCGAATATCCGTCAACTTAATCTCATATTTACAACCGTCATTATGCTTAGTGTTAATTTGCAAAATGTTCTTTTATTGCGGAATGTCAGTTTTATTATTTGTGGTTGTGGGTAGTCTTGAACAATTTATGGAAGTGTGTCCTAATTTATTACAGATTGTGCATTTCAATATTTTCTTAGTACAATTAAAACTAAAATGACCCGGTTCGTTACAATTATAACACAATATGGGCGGTCTTGTTCTTGATTCATCATTATTTGCATTACTGCTAGTAGTCATTATTGTACGTCTATCTAAATTAGATTTAGACTTTTCCGCGTCCCGAGGCTGCTGTTTGATAGATTGGAAGTATTCTAATACTTGCTCAGGTTCTTGGCATTTTGCGGCCTTAGCACCTAATCTTAGTGACCTATCTTCAATACCGTATAACAAACAATCGACTGCACGTTTGGCCGCTATTTCACATCTATTAAGTAAATTAATTTTTTCGTAATAATAAAGCTCCAGTGAATCATTATACTTAACACGCTTTGACAACATTTCCGCAAGTAATTCAGCATAATCGATACTACTAGGAAAAGATTCTACAAGTTTCACCTTCCACTCGGGCCAGGTAAACAACATGGTGGGTAATGCCTGGTACCATGTCCTAGCAACGCCTGTCAACTTGGGTAGAGCATAATGTATTATTTGATCGTCGCCCCATTTGTATAACTTCGCACATTCTTCGACTTTACCAAGCCACATGTGTATACTCTGTCCTTTAATCATCGGATCAAATTCAGGTAAAACGTTCCCGATCATTGGAAATTTATTTCCTTCAGACCGACTATTTTCTAAAGATTTTAACAATTCCAATAAAAGCGTTGAAGTATCGTTATTAGTATTAGAATGACATACCCGTTTTCTACCCGAATTGCTCTCGTCATTTAAACTCGTACTCCGACTTACGCGCTGTCGTCGGCTCCGCCGACGTGGCGTATGGCGATTGCGGCTGCCGCTCCGACTCTCACGTGTTTGACTCCTTTGACGCCTGCGGTGGCTGCTAATGCGATGGCCACGTGAAGTACTGCCATGTTCGTGAGAACGCCTGTTCCGTCTGCTCCGGTTTTCCCTTTTTCTCGAACGTGATCTGCCGTCCATGATCTCATTCCGGGTTGATGTTGCGTCGTTATTTTCCATGAAAAAAAAACGACAAAAAGCGTGTAACTATGGCCGAACTCAACAAAATATTCGGTGAGCCTTGTTCATACCACTTCTGAGATGTAGAATCAAGATCCGAAGTACACACAGAAAATCAAAGAAGTAATGGTATAAATACACTTTTAATAATATTCGTACAACACTTACATCTGCTCGCTGCGAACGCTCGAATCAGAATGCCTCGCTCCACTCGGCAACATAACCGTTGTTGATTCAAATCAACAACGGTTGACAGTGTTGCCAACCAAATAATAATATTTTATTATTGTCTATGCTTTTAATATTTTATCTATATTGACTTTAATTACATATTTATATTTTGACGTTTACATGATGGTGATGATTAAGTCTTTTATAAGATGATAGTGAAATTGATTGTTAAAAAATATATATCTAAATGTAAAACACACTAATAGATTTCCTTAAACTACGGTTTCGTGTTGCTTGTCTTCAGTGAGTCAGCGGCGTTTATTAGATCATTTGTTTGTTGTTGGATTTGTTGGAAAACACAGAACAGCTGAATAAGATTAGAAGGGAAAACGTCAGTATTTTATAAATTTCAAACAAATATGAAGAGCTGCTATTGGTCACACATTTCCAAAAGTCTAGATATTACAAGCTACCCGAATTACTAAGAAGCGACCGTGTCAAAAATATGATAGTGTAGTCTTAGGTTCGGCACGCTCAGCATGCTGACATTTTCAAAAATTATCTTAATAAGCGTCATAGTTTATTGGTATTTTTTTTTAAATTACAGACCAAACATTTGTTATTAGGGCCTTTGCGTCGACTAAAAGGCGTGAATCGACTTCAAGTAAATGCCAAAACTAAGAAAATATAAATAAAAAATAAAATACAGGCTTGTATAAAATCCTATTATTTGGACTTAAAAAGCGACATTTGTATTTATTCCACGATGCACTTAAGGCCTTTGTTTGCTACGGTGTTTTCGTCCGCAGCGGGATCGGATTCGGTCGGATGAACAAATAAATTCTTGTCCGCATTCAAGTAATCTATCTGAAAATATATGACGCAGACGCCAGGCACGTAGATCGGAATCTACATGTCTCGAGCAACCGCCTAGATTTGTATGTACAAGTGAGTTTTCATTTGCAATCCTATTTGCTAGTTTTGTATCTAGTATTCTATCATAGAACTTATGTTTTAAAATATTTGTTATGTTTTATTTGCAAAGGCTGTTGATGAGATCATCGCATCAAGATGAGAATTTAAATGGCAACAAATGCCGTGTTTGGAATACCAAGTTATTTAAAGGAATAAGTTATTTCTGACAATATCAACCTAATCCCAGTATTTTTTCAGTCATATAAATAAAATCGTTTTTTTTTAATTATTTTGCTAAATAAACTTATTTTTTTTAATAATAAATAACAGAGCTTTTATTATAAACACAGCTATACCTAATACCACATTTCATCATAAGCTGTGGAATGAGAAGGTGTGGGTTATACATTGCACTGGAACAAATGTTTGTGTAATCCACAAATATTTGCTTTGGCTCTGAGTGTTAGTGAGATCGAATGGTTTCGCGTAGTTCTTGATAATTCTACGGTGTGTGAGGCCGTATTTTTATAAAAAATAAAGGGAAACATTTCTTGCAGCGTTTTTTAATACTTTAATAAAAGTAGTATTCAATCCGACAATTCGGTGCACCATAGGCCGACTCATACAAAATGCATGTAAGCGAGACCATTTTTTACATATGGTATTGTGCGTGACGATGGATTCTGGATATGTGTAGCCGATTAAGCAAATTTATTTGAATAAAATGCCTTTATTTTATTTGTAAAACGGTTTGATGCTATCCACACAATAATGTCAGCTTTTATAAATAAGTACAGGTATTATAATATAGTTAGACAAATCACCGCAGATTCAACGACTTAATAAAACCCAATAGAACGTTTATGAAAAATATGGTTATAAGCATATCTAAGCTTTCAAAACGGAAAAATTCCTACATCCCGAATTTACCCCTCACTAAGAATGTATATTGAATAATTTTACCACGAATTAAGCCAAGTGTTGGTGTAGAAAATGAAGGTACCCACATTAAATGTAAGTATCCTGGCTAATTTGTTACCGTAATGAAGTAGCTCAGTGTTTTCGTAGCCCTTATTCGGATAAACACTTGTTTAGGGGATATAAAAATATTCTTGGGATATTAAGGCTTAGTAGAACAAATGCCTACCTTAAATTTGTTTCCTTTTTGAGATTATAGGGTTCTTCTCAACTTATGGCCTGTTTTAAAGAGGGTACGAAGTAACGATAAACTTATTCATGGGTATTTTAAATTTTATCTTGTAATTGAGTTGACTTCTGTTATTGTTCTTCAAATGTGACCGTACATACATACATACATAAACTCACGCCTGTATTCCCCGAAGGGGTAGACAGAGGTGCATTTCTGCACCCACATTTCGCCAGGTATGTATCAGTCCCACGTAATAGGGGGCGAACCTATTGCCGTTTTTCGGGCACATTTCCAGACTCCGTACTGTTACTGAGAATTTCCTAATGGAAAAACCCAATAACACTTTGCCCGACCCGGGAATCGAACCCAGGACCTCTTGATCGCACGGCACCTACTTGTACCGCGAGACCAGGAGTCAGTCGTTGTGATCGTATATTAAAATATTGTTCAATAATGTGTCCTGTACTGGTTTAAGGAGTCATTAATTAACGTCCCCATCGCTTCGAAATACGATACGTCTGCGGAAATTAAGCGTCAACACATTCCCTTGGCTGTAGTATATTATATTTTAGATTTTGAACATCCGCATTACTCGTACATACGAGTGGATTTTATTAGGTCATAAAAATCTAGTTATTTGTTTAAAACTACGCGAAAAGAGTAAGAACTTAGTGTTAATTAGGTAAACTTAGTTTAAGTCATCATCACCTTGATTCCTGGCTTAAGGGTGCCGCTACGAATCCCGAATGTCGTAAAAGTCTATTAAGGTACAAAATGGCGAGGTGAGTGGCAGAATTATACTAAGTGTAAATGTCGAAAAGCTGATGTTTATAGCGAAGTTTTGTGTGCCCAAATATTAGCCCTAAGGATTCATTATATAATTAAGTTTAGTGACACTTTTCATTCTTTCTAACGTTCCGTTTTCACTGTTAATTTCTACTACTCAACTTGAGTCTACATCTTCAACTATACAGATGGGTCATGTATCTTTGTTGACAACATAAAGCTAACGTTTCGTCGGCCTATCGTCTTCCTTTTTATTATGAGTGCACAAGCTAATATTATAATTTATTTTATAATAGAAATATTAAACTTTTAGATTTCTAGACTGCCTCGTGGTCTCGCGGCTTAAGTATGTGCCGTGCGATGTAGAGGTCCCGAGTTCGATTTCCGGGTCGAGAAAAGTGTTATTAGATTATTTAGCATATTATACAGTTGTGGTTGATGAATGGACACTATTTAGTACGTAGTTTCGCTCCAGACATTTCACCCGGCCACAGGAGTTCCGAAATAGCCAGCAACCGTCGACTGACAACTATTTAGAAGGTTCTTTTTTACTTTTTAACACTGTAAACAAAAGGCAGCTAATTTATTGTTCAAAGTTGGATTTAACGCAGGGACATGGTTTAAATAGGCTCCTGATTTACTGAATTGTTACTTCGGCTGCTTCGTTTCTTTATCCCGGAACTGTTTGCTATTCTCGGACTTAAGATAACGGCAATTCTTTATTGTAGAGACTTTAGGAAATATATTTCGTCACCTCCATAAAACAATGTGAATGCTCTACAGCGAGACATTTCAGGAAATAGTAGTTCTTGAATTTTACTATTTAAATTCTACATATTGCCCGACTGTATATTAGAAAGGGTAGTCAAGGTGCGTTTCTACACCCAAGTTTTGCTACTCGTGTTATAAATCCCACGAAATACAGGGTGAGCTGATTGCTGCCTGTAATATCACCGAGTCTTGTTCGATCACTTTTTTGAGCCACAATTAAAAAGTGAACTTTATAAATTTGAAATATACAATTTGCATGTACTTTTACGTTATATTGTTTTCGATTCTAAATATGGAAGATTTTTAACAGCTATTTTAAGCAAATTGTTTTAATAATAAATTAGAGAAAGTATCATAATGTGAAAAAACATCTTTATTTACGCGCCTATGACTTTGTTGTAGGATAATTTGAAATAAAACTTCCTCTCCGCATCTCTCCGCGTTACGAATGTCTCGTAACGTTGTTACCTAAATGAAATTAAACATTTATTGCGAAAGTTTACAAACCCAAACTTTGTTTCAAAGAGATAACGCATCAGCCTATTTTTACTCTTAATTGGACAATTCAATTTTATTTTTAAAACAAAAAGTTCTGTTTAGATTTTTTATAAATAATTTCCAAGTCCAATAAGTAATAGCTCCGTATTTTTAGCTAAGAGATTAAGTGCAATGTTATATATCTGGTGTAAATACATAGCTGTAATCCAAATAGGGAAACAAAAAAAATATGTGATAAAGTAAGGTGATATTGAAAGAAATCATAAATTAGTAAATGGATAAAAACTTTACTATGCTAGAAGTTGTGCACCTAACAATACAGAATAAATATAATATGATCATTATGTTGAATGTGAAAGGAAGCAGTGGAATTAAGCAAGATCATTTGAAACTGTACTTGTTTTATAATATTATTAGAGTTACACTTTATCATTGCTATACCAACAAACAAAAACAACAATTGATAAAATCTCCATATCTAAAAGAATAAAAAGCAGCGGTACACAACACACAATGTATATGGCAATGTTTCGTGCTCACGTATCCAGAAGGAATAATTTTGCCTAAATACAAGTTGTTTTCGGCAGACAAGGGAAGCACGTGTCAGATCAAACATTGCCCGGGGGCGCCACAAATCATGCCGCAAAAACCTGTTGTAGGTAATTCTGGACGGCTGATCTTACCGATACTCCAGATAACAGCCCTTACAAATTGCTTTCCAGCTTAAACGGCTATATTTTATATATTTATTTATTACCTCTATTGATATGTATTACACCCCATCGGCTCGGGCCATGGACGCCCGTGTTATTGTAATTTAGGGTGATGCGCAATTTTGCGATAAGAAATTTTTGTTGAATCTACAATTTTTGTTACGGGTATTTATACTTTAGTCGTGTATGTGCAGTGCGGCTTTTGTTTATATGACGGATTATAAACAGTCGGAATACGTTTAAAAATGTAGGTTTTATTATAAAAATTTTAACTATTGAAATTTAATTATATTTATATAAAACCATATTTTTAAATTGATTTTATGTATTATACTAAATATTGCAAGGTTTATTATGATTATTAATTATATATAAACTTATTCAATCTGTACATAGTACAATATCAGATATTTCAGACGTGTAGTTATTGAATCTTGCCCGTTGTCATTTTCGGTCATAAACATTTATACGCTAACTTCAAACGCCCCCCGTTAACTTCTAGTGCATAAGTTTTAAATAGTCACGTACGGAATGCACAAGAGCAGTAAAAAGTGAAAAAAAATCAGAAGTTCCTAAATAGCTAGTATAAGTTTAATACGTTTTACTCACGATAACTGTTGTAGGCATGAAGAATTCCTTTATTATTTAAAGTAAACGAGAACACAAATGCTTGTAGCAAATAAAGCTGCTTACACACGACGCGTTATGGCAAAAGCTTAAGCGTTTTATCTTGGGATTAGTATACATCCTAGCTAATTTACGTGATTTTGCGTTACATGATGGGACCTTGTTTGTAGGATCAGGTGTGTAGGTAATTTAAATATGCAGACGAATATTTAACGCAACATTTTTTCTTCTTGTACTGCTTTCTCTTGAAACAATTTTATGCAGTGTTGGCTTCACGATTATTGTCTATATTATATTAAATGATATGCAAAATGATGAATGTTTTTATGACTAATAATAATATGTCTGCCTGTCATTATCTATACACACATACAAATAAATAAAATTGGAGTATCTGTTTGTAATATTTAAATAACCGCTTTTTAATAAATGAGTATGGATGTATAGACTGTACACGTTTTTTACAATTTTTGTCTCTCTGTCTGTTTGTTTGTTCCGGCTAATCTCTGAAACGGGTGGACCAATTTTAACGGGACTTTCACTGGCAGGTAGCTGATGTAATAAGGAGTAACTAAGGCTAAAAAAATAATATTAATAAAAGAATTGTCTGTTAGGCGGAACGAAGTTCGCCGGGTCAGCTAGTTAGAAATAAGATACTGGTCAACAACTTGCGCCTATTACTAGTTGATGAAATCTTACTAAATACTACTGTCACCTCTTGTGTATTTCAATGTTCGAGAAATGTTTGTCGTTGATGTGAGAAACTATCTCTACTTAAATACGAAGACTGTATGTTCATTTTATATTAGAGTTCGTATAGAGGTTACGCTTCCGATGGTTACCGTTACTGGGCTATAAATTAATACGCACAATAATTGTGTGACTTTTTTTTATTTAACTGAAATAAATGTAGGTCTTTAAAGCAATTGCACGTTGGAAATGCAATTTTTGCAAAAAATCTCAGCAAAACTAAGTTTACTCTACCGTAACATAATTATTAAATTATCTTAACATTCTACAAAAATTATAAAAATTTGCAAACCACTACTTTCATAACATTTGTAAATTTATACGATGAGTTTGTACTATGAAAACTAAAAAGCATACTGTATTTTTTTAATATTTTTTTTATTTACATACACCCATATAAAGCTGTAACAAAAAGTAAAAAAATAACAATTCTCTGCACAAATGGGACGCAAATAAGGCTAGATAATTAGTAGGGCAATTTACAGTGTAAACAGAAAAGCTAGAATTTTGTGTGCAGAAGCAAGCGTTAAATAAACATTTCTAGAAACGTCTTTCTGTATTTTTTTTTTTTTAAATTCCGGCATGTTTCTGTCAGTTACATAAAAGAAATATATTTGGGTATATCTGTGAAGTGAAGATACCGCCCACTGAAATCAAACCACGCCTTTGGTTAATAAACGATTTTTAGGATCACCTGTTATTTGCTGCGGATTCTTTAACGATGTTTACCAAACATTTCTACGATATAAAGCGGTTGAGAAATTAACCTTTCTGTATTTAGAATTAATTACTTAAATTAAAATAGTTTAATGCTAAGCGATAAATAAAAAATCATTTTAATAGTTTAATGACCAGTTTTAAATGTATACAATTTTTTTTCTTATGAATGTAGTGAATAATTATTTTAATATACGTTGTTGGTAATTTCGCGAATATCTCGGCACTTCTAAATGATTTAAATATCATTCCGACGTATTTAAATACACATTACGCAATTTATAAAATGTGCGTAGGCACGTAAAAGGGAAACACTTTTCCGGTAATTCAATTTTTACGCCTTGATTTTACGAACTTCAGTTATTTAAAAAACGTGGCGTAAAAAATTGCAGCTCGCAATGACTTCGCTTTTTAGTTTTTGTTCAAATTGCAATTAGTGAAGAGTTTGCGAATCCTCGGCGTTGTGTCAGAGATTGATGACAATGGAAATTTTATACATCGTTAGTCACAACCGCGTTAGGTGAGCGCGCTGTTTTTTCAGTAATCCTACCCACCATGGCACCAAAAATTATTTCTCATGAACTCGGCAAGGTTAATTTTGCTGAACCCAATCGCGCCCACGACACCTGAAATACCACGTCACGTGCCGTGCAGCCGGTTCGAGCCGATTGGCCACAGTTATTATCGCAGACGCGTCATGTCGATTGGCCATTAATCGACAACTAAAAACCAATAAATTTAGTCGCCACATTAATAAATAACGCGAATGGTAAACGCTTATTCATTTGCGTGCACGGCACAATGGCAATAACGTGACATAAAAAATGCCATCTACTCAATTGATTGGCTGTTACAATCAATTTTTATACCACGGATGGGTATTATTGAGCCGGATTGCGGGACCGAGCTCATTCGTTTGTGTTTATCAGTAGGGAAACCGATAACTCTCATTCCGCTCGGCGTGACGCAATGCAGAGATTAAAGGCTTAAATTCGTAGCGCTCTGGATGTGGATATGGCACCAGCTAGATCCAATATGAGCCCAAACTGACAAGCAATCGACATCTGTGTACCAATACTAGATTGTGGCGTTAGGTTGCTCTCAAAGTTATGTTTTCAGCAGCAACGTTGACCGTGCTGCGAGATTTTGTATCGCTCTCGACATTGTAGCGATAAATAAAAAATCCTTTTAACAGAGATGAAAACAGACGCGTAAATCTTGGCTGCTCAACCGGCTGACATACTGTTACAGGCAGTTAATCCGGTGATCCGGGTCGCGAGCTCCTGCCTCAGCTGACAACGGGGAACACCGTCTCTGCTTTGTGGGGATTCGCCTTAAATCGTCACGTCATATGCTTGTCTTTTTCCGGGCAAAGGTAATTTTATTTATTTCTATCAAAAATATAAATCTTATTACTAAACGATTGAATATTTTTTATTCGAACAAATTCCCATTCTGTGGGAATATTTAAGCAGTATTGGTCGTAATTTTATATCCCCTTGAGGTTACAACAACAACAAGTCGAACAAGATATGTTTACGTAGAACAAGAATAATTTGTTACTCGACCGTGGACGGTCAAGAGGTCGGTGGTGGGTGCCGTTGTCAACACTGTTATCTGTTTATTTTAACAACGTAAACACCCGTTAATTTATTGGGCTTTATATTGTCACAGTTCGGGAATCAGCTTGATGTGTTAAATCTGCTGACGCGCGATAACATTATTGTATTTATAGTTCTATAATGATTCCACTATCAACATTTTTGACGTAGTTTACAGCGCAACTGTTACTCCACACCCTATAATTTTATTACAAGCCGTAAGGAAATAAACGATGTTTATTTTCACTAAAATTGAGTGCAAACTTGAAAATAATAGGCACCTTTTAAAAAAGACTTACCTCACCCACGATTTCGCAATTTAACAAACTTTTTCCTCAAGTTACATAAAATAATGGCCTTTTGATTGTAAATTAACGATAAAAAGCACACAGACAAGGAAAACGTGAAGTATTTCAAACGTTTCTGTAAGTGTACGAACAATCTTTTAATTTAGTTAATTGCTAGTCACTGTGAAGTGGTTCAAGACGTTCTTGAGAGATCACGAACGTCTTTATCCAATTTATTTAACGATGGAGTTGCTCTCATTAGAGATCGTAGTGGACGGGTCGGAAGGCCCTCGGGGCGGCGACTGGTACCTTTGCTCCTGCATCTTGTTCGTTAGTACCGCCGACTCGACTACAGGTACTAGAACACACAACTGCGACATCCAGGGAATTTGCTCGGCGAGGCGACCATAAACAACTCTTATACGTAGATTACTGGTCCATTTGTTTGCAGACAGCGCCTATCTCAGCATTTAACTTAAACTAGGTACACGCTGTACGTTGCACTTGGTACTTTATGCGTCTTATGTAAATGAAGTTTATAATCTTTAAATAATATTGACTGGTTTTTGTATCGCGGTTAATAACTGGCTACGAAACAAAAAGCCGCTGCAAAAAAAATATTGTGTGATTTCTCAATGCTTGTTTCAGTGTTGTGTTTTCAGCTTATAACTTGTATCAATGCTGTATCAATCTTACGTTGGCGGCGGGATAAAATATTGGCCTGAGGTGATTGGAGGTTAAATCTCGCAACAGTGTCCTATGTCTTTCATTAAAGGCGCCAACTGGAAGTGAGGGTAATCTACTTTCTTCGCGGGCGCCCTCAAGGTAACGGGAGCATAATTAAGCTAGGCCAAATCAAGCATGACCATTTAGCTGGCTGGACAGCATCTACTAATTTTCTTTTCGTTTCTTTACAAGTGCCAAAGAGAAGAAGGGAAATAATCACTAATCTTTTTAACCAAAAATAAGACAGAAGGAGCCTCGAAATTATAATCAGCCAGTTCACGCAGCCTAAATAAAGTAATTGCAACGTTTAATAGTACAAAGTTGGAATTAAATAACGTTTCCATTTAGAACTGAAACATATCTACTTATTCTAATAATCAACATGAAATATATTATTGTTCATTATGTGATTCCATCAATAGGATTGATCAAGTCAATACAAATCTTGCGTTATGATAGCTCGTGGGATGGCCTTTATCCAGGAATGTAGAACAGTTCCCCTAGGATACAACTTGTTACCGCCTCAACGGTGTCGTGTATAAAAACAGCCGAGAAAACATTTCTAAAGATTGCAAAGTCGCTATTGATAAAGTAGGTCCACTTAATTGCTATTTACTTAAGGTATTGTCTATTTCATTTTATCGAATCAAATAAATATTTATTTCTTTATCTGTATCTGCAGTAAATACGTCAGATGTACCCAACATTTGGTCCAATGTTTGGATAACTACACTAGTACTACATTAGTGAAAACCATATTCTGTATCATGTATAAATTGAAAAAGAAGTATGCGTCAAATATGCTTCGGTTAGACTATTGGAAGTACATATTATGTATCCGTCAAGGGATCATTTATAAAAGTGAAAAAGGGAAAAGTGTTATTTAGTTTTATCCTTCCGAAATTTTCAATAGCACCAGGGAATCCAGAAACGTTATGGATTTTTTTATCTAGGTATTCTCCCGGTACCATGCAAAATTTCCAACAATAATCTGTCGTGACACTATAAAGGCAAGGTAATATAACCTCTTTAGATTTGAAGGGTAAAAAATTGTCGACTTTTGGCGTATAGCACATTAAGCTGTCGCGCTTTGTTACTAGTTCATGGTAAGCTATTAAGCCTTGTCCTCAGCTATTTACGTGACTTCTGCGAAATTTAAATTTCCTACCTGACTCTGAAGCATAATTGTGATGAGGTCTCGGGATTCAAATACCGGGTCGTGCTGTTAGTGGATTATTCATAGTTTAATTTCTCAGTATCCATATGGAGTCTGATTAATTTATACTCAACAACCTTGCAATATGTAATGGCCTCGATGTTTAGGCGCGCGGTCAAGAATCTCGGCGGTCGCAGGTTCAAACCCCAGGCACACACCTCTGACTTTTTAAAGTTATGTGTGTATTCACTATGAATTATCACCAACATTACGGTGAAGGAAAACATCGTGAGGAAACCTGCGCTCCTAAAAAAGTTCTTAGGAATTACTTAGGTGTATAGGCCAACCCGCACTAGGCTAGCGTGGTGGACTAAGGCCTAAACCGGCTTAGTTATAGACGAGGCCCGTGCCCAACAGTGGGACGTATAAGGGCTAATGATTAGCCTTGTAACGTGCTACTAGAAAACTTTAACAGAAAACTATATAAAAGAATTCTACCTACCCCTTCGAGACTACAGCCATGCCATGTATTTATGTATTAATGACAATAAATAACATACCATTTACTTGCACATACATATAACGTACTTTCTTCTTCGCTTTCATCTATCACATTCCATAAAGTTTCGAACGTTAACATAAACTTTTTGTAATAAGCATTTAAAAGTAAGTTACATACAAAAATATTGCACGAATAAAGTCATAATTCAAAGAATATCTCGTGTCGCCGCGTGTTCGTGACAATGTAATATAGACAATGCTTTAGGAAAAGGTGGTGCCTCGTTTAGATCGAGGGAGGGATTCGAAAGCCAGTCGAGTGCTTCAAAAATCCAGGCGAGTGGACCCTTTCTGCTGTAAATGCTTGTTTTACTATTTGCGAGGGACGTGGAGAGCTGTCCCGATACAATGTAAAGGCAGCTTCATAGAAAAAGCGTTGGAAAAGGGTAAGCTATATCGCCCTCCGCACGTCTCTGAAATATGATTTCGATAACTTGGGCGCTATTGGACAGGGATCATCTTTTTTATAAAATAGTTTATTTTACACATGCTTTAGTCGCTATATTTATGTCAGCAGCTTTTTATATAAAAAGCTAAATCGCAAAATATAAAGTAATAGCGTCTTTTACTACGCTTCCATTTGATTAGTTTTTATTTTTATCTCAAGTAGTTTTTGGGTAAGAGCAAAAATATAAAAAGGAGTGCAATAGCCTTATAGTTGTACATAATATAAATCTGTTATATACGGTCTCTACATTTCATACTCCTAGTTAATTTTTACAATACAAAAATCAATTCATGCTTGGAATAAAAGCTAATATAAATTCAAACAATATTGGCATGAAATTACCTAAAAGAAATTAATTAATATCGTTGTTATTTCGAAACTGCTGGCAAAGGAATTTCTTAGTACATTTTTAATTAGTCGTAAATGTTCCTCTATACGTAGTAAGGTGAGAACTGCTGACTCACAACCACAAGCACACCTACAGCCAGCGGTAACGAGTTAATACGAAGATTTGTAACCTCAACCTAGCTTCTGAAATATGGAAACTTAGCCGCTGGTAGTTCAATTAGAGGTAACATAACATTCAGCAAACTAAATACCGAGTTTCAAAGACTTCATTTACACGTACAACATACTTGCAATATAAATATAATATTATAATGATTGCATACTATAAAATTTCAGATATTATTGAAGATAATAAGCCCTGGGAGTAAGTAATTTGAACAGAGTTTTGTTTTGTTGCTACAGTTTGTATCGTTATGACATTTATAATGTAAAATTGAAATTATATTAATTAAAAAAAGTATTAATTGTTATTTTTTATAGAATTAAAAAAAAATGTGACATTTCGTGTTGCTGAGGATGTTTCTTGCCGTTTATTTTCGGCAAGCGGCTATAGTTTAAAATAGTTTCAAATTGAAAATTCAAAAGAACTTGTAAAGGGTCTATTTGAATAAAGATAATTTGACTTTGACTTTGAAAATAATTTATTTATTTATTTTTACACTTTATTGTACACCGAGTAAAATTTAACTTAGAATTTTTTTATACACGCTTGGGACTGTGACCGCACTTGCACCTGATGGTGAAGAAAGTGCGGTCTTAATGAAGCGTAAGTTAGCGGAATAAAAATCAATAAAATGTTAGTCGTTCAAACTGCCATGCCGGCGTGATTGTTACCGGATGTTCGTAGGATGATCTTGGGACGCGATACACTCGTGTGCTTTACTATTGCCGGATTCACATTTTTCAATATTATGTATTATGATCAATATTTCAATGCAATTTATTTCAATGCAAAATGAAAATAACAAATCAGAAACATATAAAATATAGGATAAGCGTTGACGCCTGCAAAAGTGTTGTAACTGTGTCGCAGACATCAAGCATCCTTCTAGTTCACAATAACAAATATCTAAAACAAAATAGCAAAATATTGAACAAAAATTATAAAATTTATAAGATAATAACATTTAGATACATTATAAAATTAATAAGATAATAACATTTATTATAATTTTCTTAAATACTAATTGAGTGCATGCAAGTGTGTGTGTGTGCGTGTGTGTGTGTGTGTGAGTGTGTGAATTTATAAAAGTTTAGAAAAATTTAAGTATATATTAGGTCTTCTGTTTCTTCATAGCTTAATGGCTGGAGCCATTCGACGCATTTATTTTTACATTTATATGGTACTAATGGATAAATATTCAGTATACTATTAATCTTGTTGTACAGTTTGGGACTTATATATGTGTAGTGTTGACTTGCGATTTTTGTTCGGCGATATTCAATTTTACAAATCCGGTCAGATCTACGATGGTTCGCCATAAAGTTAGGATCAAAGCCAATTTGTGAGTGTTTACGTAGAATTGCATTTAGAATAAATAGTTTACGTACGCTTAAAACTAGACAAAGAGAGTACAATTCAACTGTGGGGAAGCGAAAATGTTTCTTTACAAGTACTTTGAGTACTGCCCGCTGTGCACGTTCTAACCTCAGCATGATAGTTTTCCCACACCCACCCCAAGCTGTGATGCAGTACGTTATTATTGATTGTATCAGGGCATAATAAAGCATCTTCAAGCATTTAAAATCTAGAGTTGACCTTAACTTTTTAAACACAAACATTAACTTTCTGACTCGGGAGACAATATGATGAATGTGAAATTTCCAGGACATACAACTATCAATTATTACTCCAAGGTATTTTATTGTAGAAGTTCTTTCAACAGAAGTGCAATTGCAAGATGTTGGAATACTGTCTTTATGGCAGTTATGAGCTTGTAAATGAAATGATGACGGGGGTTGCAATGAAATATTGGGTGCAAATGCTATATATTTAGTTTTCAATAGGTTAAGGGTCAGAGAATTAGAACACATCCAATTCATAATCACTCTTAATGCCTTTTCCGTATTATCACGAGCCGTAGCCTAGCTATTGCCGTAAACAAGAAGAACAGTGTCATCAGCATACGTAATTATTTTGGATTTTTGAAGTTTTAAATTGCAGAGTTCATTAATATAAATTAAAAAGAGGGTCGGACCAATTACACTGCCCTGTGGTACGCCATAAGTTAAGGGGAGTTCGTTACTTTGAATTTCATCTACTATTACGTACTGAGAGCGATTGGAAAGGTAACTACGAAACATATCAAAGGCAATGCCTCTGACACCAACGCGTTCAAGTTTAGAAAGAAGTATAGGAATAGAGACAGTATCGAAAGCCTTGGAAAGATCGAGAAATACACCAATAGTCTTTGCTTTTTTGTCAAAGTTTTTAATTACAGTGTCGGTCAGTTCGAGAACTGCATCTTCCGTTGACTTGCCGTTCCTAAATCCAACATTATGTACACCGTAATCATCATAATCGCTGTCGGGGTCATTGGTAACTCATTAGTTGAACAAAACACAACAAATTAAAAAAAATAAGTATTCAATACAAAAAAATATATTGAAAAAAAAATTATTACGTAAGAAAGACTTTCTTCCTTCTTTTTTTATAAAGAAAAACAATAGTACATTCTTATAGCATCATTATAGTTCCGGATTCCAGAAAAATGTCTACTATTCCTAATTTATTTAATGCTTTCGCTGGTGACCTAGCTATTGCGGCAAAGCAAGGCAAAATGTTGTTTGTTCTTTACAAACCCGGTCAAGTGCGAGCAAAAGTTGTGCGCCGAGATTCCTGTACCAAAGATTGTTAAGCTCCCGTATAAGAAATTCAAGAAGAAAAGTCCTTTTGCAAATATTTTTTCATAATTAAGAACAAAAAATAGGGGACTATCAAAATATAGCTATACGAAAATAAAAATACTATTGAAAATTTTAGTATGTACAATATTAACAGTGATTGCTTTGGGGTCAAACAGTCTTACATTAATTTTCTTACAATTTCTTTGAATAAGGCATATTGATATAACCATCAAAGCTCGCTACTGAATTACTAAATAAAATCGAGATGGTGTTACTAGTACTAGAAAATATAACTTAGGTCTATTATTAAAAAAGCCTATCTCCGTCTCCAAGAAATAGGTGGGCTATTTCTATTTAAAAACTTATCAAAATCGGTCCAGTAGTTTAATTGTTACGTAACAGAAAGCGCTGTGTTCACATCAACAAGTTTGGGTGTCAATTTATAACAACAAAAAGAGCTGTATTTCAACAGTAAAATGGAATGTTGAAACGAAAAAGCGTTTTAATGAAAGCTGTGGAAGCCGAGTTGCCCTACCGCCCTCTAGGGTTGATAAAACCAGTCGATCTAGACTTCATACTGTTGTGAATATTTATGAACGTTCCGATATTGTAACTCGGTGAAACTTCACCGCGGCCGGGCCTTCCTATGCAGTGGGTGGCGTTCGCCTATTGTGTGGGTATTTCAGCTAAAAGTGGTAAAATACAACGAGTTGCCTCAACAACTTTGGACTTGCATATTTATGAGTGTACTTTCAAAGACTTGAGTGATGAGGAAATAAAAGTAAATAGCCGCTGCAGTGTTGTTTGTTTCTTAAAAACGCGGTATAAAATAAATTATATTTGTAGTTGAGGAATGTTATTTGCGCTTGGTGAAGATTTTTGTGTTTATGGGAAGAAGTTGATAAATATTGTATTTATTTATATAGGGTTTGCATAAGAGTCATCAATACATTGGTTAGGTGATCATCGTTATGATCATCCATAAAATCATACACGTAAAAATACGTTGCGAATTTAAAAAAATATCAGGAATAGAGGAGCTAGATACAGCACAAAGAGCCTTCGACAATGAGAGTCTTTTGAGTTTTTACTCCACGTTGGCTATAAGAATTTCATATTAAATGAATTTACTTATACCGCAGCAAATCTGAAGTTAAACCTTGGGCTCCTCGTTTCATTGATGCGTCATTTAAGTTCTATAGCAATGGTCATAAATAACTATCGTCAAATAGAAATCAAAAACATAAAAAAACTATTTATTATAATGTCAATAATATTGTTGAAATATTCGATCAAGAAAAAAATAACATTTAAAATAGGTACAATCATCATCATTATCAGCCCATATACATACGTCCTACTGCTGGGCACGAGCCTCCTCTACAACTAAGAGGGTTTAGGCCTTAGTCCACCACGCTGGCCTAGTGCGGGTTGGTAGACTACACACCTAAGAAATTCCTAAGAACTTTTAGGTGTGCGGGTTTGGTCACGATGTTTTCCTTCACCGTTAAAGTACGTGATAATTATTTGCGTGTATTCGCACATAGCTTCGAAAAGACAGAGGTGTGTGCCTGGGGTTTGAACCTGCGACCATCAAGATTCTCGACCGTGGAGCTAAACATCGAAGGCATCACGACTTTGAAATACATAGGTACAATAAAAAAAATTTAAACAATTCTACCAAATAGTTTGCTCAGTCAATTTACCTAAAAACAAAGGAAATATTGCAAAATGCATATATTATGTATAGAAAATACTTTGTTTTTAAAGTCACAAATATCTTCTGATATTCTTCGTGCAATCTTTTCGAAAGCCTTAAATAATTGCTTGCACGGTTGCCAAGCCGAACTGTTACCTACAAAAATAAAATACAAGCCTTTGTACAGTCCCCATTCATAATATCAATGTAGATATAGAAGATCCATTTTAATTTACCATAAAAGGCACGGCAACATCAATCCAGGTCGTATTAACAGATGAGCGAATAGACGAAGATTGTAAAAACTGCTGTTCTAGTTTCACAATAACCCAATTAATATTCTCTTGTTGAATTTGTATTTTTTTTGCAACGTAGGACTTATAGCAGACGATCAACAAGCGAGCTATTTGAAGGTGTTTTTTCATACTTTTATAGGGGTGTAGCAAACTGACCGCGCAAGGCCAGATAGTGAATAAAGGTGCATCATAAATCTAGCATCGGATGTCGAGGAATGATTACAGTTATCTTTCACTAATCGATTAGTACGATCGATTATATCTATCGTTCACATATCGATATGGCCCAACATAATGGGCTGGTGAAGACTGGTTGTACGAGTTGTTTTTTCAGTCTCATCACCTTGGCTCATAATAAATATTTGTCTCTGTGCGGGGATCGAGACCGCGACCTCTATCTATATCTAAAGCTGGTGCCTACTCAACTGCACTAAGGTCGAAGCAGTATTTCTAACGAGATTACTATTCGAGAGATTTTTTTTTGTTATGAATAGACTATTGCAGTAGAAGCCTATGAATCTATAGACACACAGATTATAATTTTCTAAGCTACAATAAAATATTTGAATCACTTAGGTGAGTTTTATTTATTCAGTTCTTTATAAATTATGTAATTATATATCTTATTATATTACAAACATATTCAAAACTATGAGTGCTTTTCTTTTTTCGTATCAATTTACGTTCATTAAAACTTATTAGATATCTGAAACATCTCGCGAAGTCTAATTACAATATCATAAAATCGATACACCTGTTTAAGACGTCTGGAGCATGCTGACCTAAATAGTGCTAGGACGGTAGGTCTAACTTGTATTAGATATATAAACTATCGAATGCCGCTGGTAATGGGAAAACTATGGCTATCAGGTCTGATCACGCCGATGTCAAAGATAAAGCACGTACGCGCAATCAAAGGGCATCGACCCGTTTTAGTAATGACGAGATCGTTTGACTACCTTCCAAATTCACGACGCGTGCGTTACTCTGAAACTTTTTACGATTATTACTACGATTTTTGATCCCCTCTTGTCGGCGAGCCACCTTCGACTTTTGCCCTCACATTTATTAACCGCTAAATGATAATAGGTGCTCGTGATCAAGAATTTATACAGAGGGTGGTCTTATTAGACGAATTTCAAGTATAATACTGTCTTTAGTACAAATGTAGATTTGTTATATGTCAAAATAACCACTGTGTTTGTTTAACCGAGATTGTGCCCCAGTTGTGTTGGAGTAAATATTAAATATCTTGATGGAATGATGTTTTCGCAGCGTAGAATAGATATAATATTCTCAAACATATAAATGTGGTCGTCTATTTTTTATTGGATATATATTCGTTCTTGTTACGTAATTAATATTAAAATTGATGGAATATTTTACATTGGTCTTATCATCATCAGCCCATATACGTCCCATTGCTGGGCACAGGCGTCCTCTACAACTGAGAAGATTTAGGCCTTAGTCCACCACACTGGCATAGTGCGGGTTGACGGACTACACACCTAAGAAATTCCTAAGAATTTTTAGGTGTGCAGGTTTCCCCATGATGGTTTTCTTCACCGTTAAAGTAATTTATAATTCATTGTGAATACACATATAGCTTACCGCGTACCTAAACCTTGAGGCCATCACTACTTTTAATTAAAAAGAAAAAGAGTCAAAATTTTGGTAGATGTAATTAATAGAAAAATTAACAGTGATGGTAACTTTGGAAGGATAGCGAAGAATATATTCTTTTGCTTTTCTCAAGTAAATTACTTTAAGGCTAAAAGTCAATGGTGTCTATGAAAGCAGTTTACATATATGCCATAAATGTAAATATGTATTTTTAGTAATGACTTAAACAGTGATTCCATCAAGTATTTCAAAAGGATTGGTGATGTGGTAACGCGAAAGCTGAGTGAAGTCGAATTTGTGAATGAGCTCTACCTCAATTCAACGTCGCTAAAAAGACGGTAGATAGTACAGTTTTTGTTTAAGGCTCTCTGAAAGTAAGAAGTAGATGCATTCGATGAGAATTAATACGGCAGACTATCTTATTCATGGGAGTACCAATTACATAACTTTCGTCATCCTGAAGTGGCAATAAACAATGCCATGGAATAAACAATTGAGGCAGACACATCTTACTTTACAGTGCTCAGGTAAATATAGTAAACTGCGTTATAAGTAGGTGGAGCCACGCAGAGTGGATGCCAATGGATTAAAAATGACGATGCGAATTAGGTCGTAAATAGGCTTCGTAGACGCCACCTCTACGTACATACTGATGATGACGATAAAATACTACTGTATGTATGATGTACATTAAATTGGTAAATGTATGTACATATATGTATAATTGAGTGTGAATGATTTATCTAAATTGATCGATATGTAGATTTGTTTGATCTAGTTTCTGGAAAAAGTTGCTTCGATAGTTCCTCTTGAAGTTACATATACTACATTCGATATAATGCGATATCGGGAGAAATAGTAAAGAGTAAAGTTTGTTGTGGAAAGTTAAACAGTGGTACCCACTTTATCGCGAGCTCGTGGCTCGGCGAGAACCGCAAACCACAATCATTCGCCAACTTGCGCAAACTGACTTCGTATTATATTTTTATTAACTTAAATATACACCGTACCATTTAATGAAATCGCGGCGTGTATGTGTGAACGCAAGTGCGCTAGGAAAAGGGGCACTACTAGTTTAATAATAGACTTCTCGAAGTTCTTCTTGAAAACTGATTTAATTATAATGTTTCTAATAAAGACTAAGGTTCGGATGTGTTTTTTATTTGGTCATATATGATGATCGACAAACTCCTGTCAAAGATACAATTAAAATTTTCGTGAGTTTTTATGTCACTTCTTTACTCTTCTATTTTTTATTTTCTCAATTATTTGGGTCCACTTGAATTACAAACTAAAATATCGTCAAGCATTTCAAATTGAAAGTTTGTGAGTCTGTAAAAACTTATTTTAATCATAAATTAACTCACTTTTGTAATGTTAAACGCACTATCGGTAAATTCGTGGTAAACTGGCGCATGGGAATATCACATTTTCGCCTTCATAAAACATGTTTGTTTAATACTTATAGTTTTTCTACAGCACATATTTGTAATTCATTAGCCTCATAGAAATGTAAATCTAATCTGTATGTTTTAGATTTAATTGCTACATCAGCGTATTGTATTTCAATTGATTACTTCAAGAGTTGTAATTTCGGCGATAAGTAGTGCCAAGTAAGATTTTGGTTGTGGTATTATACAATTGAACGCTATATGTTATCTAACATACTAAATTTACTATGTTTAATTATTTATACTGATTTTCATTAAATTTTAGGAGCTCTTATGACTGTGAAATTTGATGGTTATGTTAAAAGACTGGAAGTGAATATGTTATCATGTTACTTTGTAGCATGAATCTTGAAAGCGAGGAAATGTCTAAACTGGCAGAAATGATTACATCTTCAAATTATACTTAAAGAAAAATTGCAGGTATTGAAGTGTTATTCTTAAACAGATAAAAGAATAAGCGAGAGTATTAAAGGTTATTGGAGTTCAGGCAACTCTCATATGCTTGCCGTAGTCAGTAAGGGAGCGCGAACTGAAGATACAAGTCTGTAAAGATGTTTGTTAAAATTTTGGGATAATACTTCGAAATGTTAACGTTAACCCATTCTTGCACCCAATTTATACTGGGAGAGGAGATAGGAAATTTTAGTAGTTTTTTTTTGTTATTATACAAACATAGTAAATATTTTTAAATAATATTCTGATACTTTAATATAAGTAGACACGCATTCTTGATATAGTTGAAACTTAGGTACTGAATGCTACTTCCAATGTCGCAGCGAATTGAACAAGAGCAGACACAATACAAAGTCGTAAAAAAGAAATGCAATTTTTTCAGGTCCATTAAAGTTTTACAAGTTTTGTGACAAGCCAAAAATATTACCTCGCTTTAAATTCCGTCTGACTAATACTTGCATTATTTTTGAATAAAAAAATTATTCAATATTTTTTTATATAGGTACAAGAAACATTAGTATAACATAGGTATGTTGAAACTTATTATAATTATAACGCTATTACCTGAGCAAGTGATATGCTAAGAAGCGTAAAAGGAACCGTTTTGCAGTCATAAAATCCGTTTCATCTGGCGCACTCGCTTGCGGTTGCACTTTAATTGCAAGAGGTAGAATAAATCTCATTTTATTCATACGAAGATAAAAAGTCAAGTTACTAAAAAGTAATCTCATAATTTAAATTTATAATTTTATAATTTAAGCTAGTGTTTAATAATCTCTAGCGCTTATTTAACTAAGAATTAAACACGGACGAAAAACTATTACCAGGACACTATAACAAAAAAGCTGAATAAGATTGGAAGGGAAATAGATAGTATTTTGTAAGGGGATGAGTGTCACCGCTTGTCTGTCTACTACGATAACACTCGATCAATAATAAAAATTTCAAACAAAAATGAAGGGTTGGTTTGTCATACATTTACAAAAGTCTTGATATAACACGCTACCCAAATTATTAAGAAGCGGTCGTGCCAAATATATGATAACATAATCGTAGGTTCGGCATGCTTGGCATGCTGACATTTTCTTTCTAGTTTTATTCAACTGTTCTGTGATGCCTATATTTATTATGAATTGTGTTAATAACGTGCGTCACACGGAGTTCGTAATTCAAAGATATTTTATTATCTAAATTAAATCTGCTTCGTGGTCTCGCGGTACGAGTATGTGCCTAGCGATCTAGAGCTCCCGGGTTCAATTCTTGGGTCGTACAAAGTGTTATTGACTTTTTCCATTTGGCAATTCTCAATGGCAGCACATGGTACATGGGACGAAAATACAATTAGCGTGGGTGCAAAAATGCACATCTGCCTACCCCTTCGGGGAATACAGGGTTATTTTGGTTTTGAGTTTAATCTGCATCGTAGCACATAGAACATTTTGTGATTCGTCTGAACATCATCTTTATTATTTGAGAAATGATCAATCGGGTTTTACACACCCCACAATGCTTTGTTTCACCCATATATAACGAGAAATATCCGATATTCTACGACTTGGCAGAAATGTACCGAAAACTACAAAACGCTATAAATAGTTTTTATGACCAAGGCGTTGCACTGATTCTGCTGGATATACCAGTAAATTTTAAAAATTATACCTGGCGTAGTTAGGCTGTTCAAATAAGAATTTTTGGGTATACATTTTAAATTTTACAGGTGAGAGAGGCTTTAAACAAGGCTTATAATATCAATTTATGTTTATCTGTTATTTTATTAATCCTAAGTGACCATATTTTGTTCGTTGAACTTATAAATAATTCTTTATTTTTAATATATGCAGGGCAATAACTAAGAAAATAGAAATATTATTCAAAATTATTTAGATTTACGAATAATCTATTTGCATTTACTTATCATTTAAATGCAAACTACTCAGTCACCTTTGAAGTTAAACGTAATATTTTAATTCATTTAAGAATATTACAGGTATTATTTATTTAGTTTGTAATACTAATTGTTCTTGGAATAACCTATAATCATATCGACAATTAATTGCTAAATAAATTTTGAGTTACATAAATACATACATACTCGTACATAACCTCACGACTGTATATACCGGAAGGGCAGGCAGAGGTGCATTCTGCCCTGTGGCAAGGGGGCGATCGAATCCCACCACTCATAAAAGGCGACTCATTGGGGCCCCTGGGGTTGCTGGACGCGCTGCGTGGGCAGTGCGTCCATATTGGAGGTGACCCGAGAAGGACGGCGGCACGGTGGCCTGGGTCCGTCGCGGGTGCTCAAAAATAGAGGCGCTCGAATCAAGTTAGTGGGAGTGCAACCGCGCCCCTTAAAAATCCAAGACGGCCGAGACGCTTTCGTCTCGGAGGTGCACCGGGCGGCTGCAGCACCTTTGTAGGCGCTTATCGCCCAAGCACCGTGGTCACCCCTCTTGGCGCGAAGATAGCGAAGGGGTTTTGGTCGGTATGCTGACGTAGGGATTTCGTTAGGGACCCAGTTCGGCACTAACATCTGCGAGGACGTGACGCCTCGCGCGCCGGGCTGGAAGGCCGGTGACCCCGACCTACGCCTCCCACCCCCCTCTCCCTAGGGCTGGCGGGAAGAAGAGCCATAAGCAGCTTCCATAGAGAAAAAAAGGCCGAGGTGCATTCCGGCACCCACATTTCGCCAATTGTGTGTTCGTCCTACGTAAAAGGAGGCAAGCTTACTGTCGTTTTCGGGCACAATTCCGGACTCCGTACTGCTTGTGAGAATTACCTAATCGAAGAACCCAATAACACTGCCCGACCCGGGAGTCGAACCCAGAACCTCTAGATCGCACCATTTACAATATAAAAGTATTCACGGAATAGTGCCCGATTGACGCATAGAATTAAAAATTGGTGTGAAAAGTGGTAGTTTTTTTATAATTTACAATGTCACGCAATTTCTTCTTGCAAATGCTTTTATATATCATTGTTTTCTTTCGTTTATTTTAATTACTCATTATAATAATACAATATAAGAAAGATTTTCCTCAAAAAGTTATCAGCAAATTAAACGAAGTTAAACTTAAAGCAGTTTAATTTTATATAAAATATCAAATTAGGAAAAAAGAACCTTTCAAAAAAAGGAAAAAAATTTACCGTGTTTAATTTTTATATTAAAAAAATATAATCAGTACCCACAAAATATCCTTACTCCATAATTCGTGTTATTCCATCGACTTAAACTTAGTGGATTATTGACGAAATTTGCGAAGTTTCGAATAGAACAAGAATCGAATACTAATTCGAATTCGAAGCACTAATCTCGTCTGCTAAAAATTTTAACCTGAATATTGAGCATTTGATAACTGACACGTACGTGTGAAAAACAAAAGTTTGCATTCGACCCCTGAGTTCGCTCATCAACCAAATATTTATTGGTTATTATCGGTATTTAAATTTTATAGTTAAAATATTAACAGATTAGATTCTTTTCCACAAAAGCGAATATTTTGTTTACATATATCAATTCATAATATTTATAAGCGAAATTGAAATCCTATTAGAATACATTTTTGTGCCTTGATTGGGTAAATTCGTTAGACTTAAGTCGTTTTTTAGAAGAGGAGAGCTATTATGGTCTCTTTCCGGAACTAAGAGGTAGAGTACCTACAAGAGCTTTACAAACGTGTGTTACATCCGGTTTATGTCCACATCTATCAACGTACATCGCCTACATTCTACAATATTCGTGGTCATGACTCGTTAAGAACCCTGAATTGTTAACTACAACTGCTCTGAATAATATCCCAAGGATCCTTTTGTAATCAATAAATATAAATTCGAGCAGTGACGATGGTTGAAACCTTCACTTCAAATGTTCGAGGTGAGATGTATTTCCGAGGAATCATTTTAGGCGAGACTGCATTGGTTCCGCACGTTCTCTGCGAGACCCGTACCGCTTTTTGGACACCAGTTACAGGCAGGGAAGTTTCAAGCCATTCAATCCATAAACAGGTGATGCACTAGCGCACATGTTTATGCGTTTCTGCACACATAATATACATCTCTCTCTCTCTCTCTCTTCGTATCGTATTCCTCATTGCTGAGGGTCGTGATCCCCTGTACATGGAGTGATCTTCGTTCTGACTATGCTGCGCCACCTGTTTCTGTCTTTGGCATCGTGGAGCGCAACATGAATATATATACATACATATGTACATAATAAAACAGTGGCGGTACTTCCATAGAAGCCCAAAAGCGTTACACGTTAATTGTGTAATGTCTAGTATATAATTATTTTCGGAATTTCGTAAGGCAAGCTTGCCTTTTGAGCTTCTATGGAAGTACCGCCACTGATATAGAACACTATACACATAGTAGTTAACGTTAAATTAAATAAATCTGTTACAATCTACAATCGCCAAAACTTAGCCATTTATATAACACAGGGAAAAATTCAACGTTAAACGTCCAAGAGTTAATATTGCGAAACTAAATAATCCATTTAAGCTGTACAAATAAAAATGTGCGTGTATAAACTAATTTGACGCAATTCGTAATAAAAATTTACATAATGCGAGAAAAGACCACCCCGCAAGAAAACACAAACGACGAGAATTTTATTTTCATGCTCACATTTGCGCAATTTGTATACAGAATGTAAATTAGAAAGCGCCTTATTCCTGCCGACGGCGTCAGGTTATTTGGCTCAGTGTCGCCGCTTGACGAATAAAAATACAGATACAATGAATAAAGCGCTTTACTCGCATTCGTTACCTTTCAAATTGCTCCTCTCTAATGAAATGTTATTACGAATTTTAATATTAAACTGAATTTTCTCGTTATTCACAGACGTTTATTATAGCTACACCCTTTTTACTTTGCATTGCAATGTGTTAAGATGAGGATTTTTTTATTAAATTCGTATTTTATTCGAGAGCTTCGGTGGTTATAATTCGTTGAAATACTTTTTCTTTTAATTTTACTACTTTCGTAGACTTTAATGAAAATTATTCCATTTATTACACGGGTAGGGCGTACTTGACTTTCTTTGACATTCAATGGTAATTTATAAAGTGCTCGTTTCAGAGTTTCGCTTTGCTTTCGTCCAGTGTGTGCAGCCTTTTGTCATTTATTGGTTAACTGTCGTTTTATGTTCGGTGCAATAGACGTTCTAAGGAATTCTGAAAACTATTCCAAAACATCGAAAAACTACAACCGAGAATTTAGAGCCCATAATCGATCAATTAAAAAGACAAAGACTTAATGGAAGTTATAGTACAGTCCAAACAGGTCATCAAATGGCAAGAAACTCCCATCCCGCATTACACACTGACGACGGTCGAAGATAATTTTATAATTTTCGCCATTCGTAAAAACATCAAAGTAAAAAAAAAACTAAAAATTAGTTCACATTTGTTCTTTCTATGTGCCGATGACGTGTAAAATTATTATCCTACCACGAAATAATAGATGTGTGATCAAAAATGTAATCAGAGCGATGCATTTATTTAAATGAATGATTTTCCTGAACGGGAGTTGATCGAGCTTGAAACTCGTACCAATGACATCGTTTCGAATTATGATCTAAGTAGGTCGATCCGTAGTGGTATTGGTACATAAGCCAGTTAACACGAGTAGGCTTTCTGTCGACACCTACAAAGCGATTTAGCTGCCTAATCCATTTTGTGCACGTCTATGATGTGCAACCGCTTTATCGTGTTGCTTTCTTAACTTTATTCAATAAAAAGGGTTATGTGGAGTCACTTCGGTGATCGTATGAAGAATAGGGAGACATCGATTTGACTTAAAAGATAATGTGGTAATTAAGACTCATGTACCTATACTGAAATGGTTTCGTTTATGTGAAGACGATGGATGGAAGATGACTAACGAAAGTAATTTATTAAGCAAAAGTGGATGGTTCCGGAGTGTAAAGCTATAGAGATCAAATATATTATGATCGCTCAAAACGGCAAGTAAAGAGCACCTGTGCCTAATGAAAGTGCATCTTTATGATCAAGAAGAAAAAAGTTTTGTCGCGATTGCATTTCCTTATGGCACTTAAAAGGCTCCTCAAAGTACTCGTAAACTAACGTTTAAAATTTTAAATTATACATTGCGAGCTAGTTGGAGTTGTAGATATATTTAACTTTAAAGTTTATGTGTTCCTAGGACATTTATAAAATTTATTAAATTTATTCGTAATAAACGACACTAATAAATTAGAGAATATGTTTTCCATTGAGGCTCTACTGTGATCCATCTGTCCTCCACAGCAGTATCCGATGCACCGTAGATAGATCGCACATTGATAGATGCACCGTAGGTAGATCTGATGCAAGACATTACTGCTTCAATTGATACTTAGCTACTATTCTCACCCATGAAACTTCTTTGTCATCATCTTTAGACAAGGTCACACATCAAGACAGCAAAACCTGGCTTCAATGAACCTACAGAATGCGCCAAATTAGAATTAGTCTCGATATTATTCTTTGAGAATAATGTATTAAACGAAAATGAGGGAAGTTCATTGTAGGTAGCTTCATAAATCTATCTGACCAAATAAAACAAGACAGTAAAGCTGTTACTGAGGCTAGCTGCGAGGTATTGTAAATGCCCGAGTTTAAGTAGTTTATATCAAATGTGGAATAAGTTTAATGGAATAATGCAAAAACATTCCATCTGTGCTGAAAATCCAAAAAGCTTATGCTAAAAAGAGCAAAACAATTAGCATCATAAATACACACATACATATTCTCATCATCAGCCCATTTAAGAGGGTTTAGGCCTTAGTCCATAGAAAATTTTACGCCTGTGCATTTCTGCATCCACATTTCACCAGGTATGTATCAGATCCCGTATGTCCGTAACCGTAATAAAGGGCGGGCCTTTTGCCTTTTTTCGGACACATTTACAAACCCGGGACCTCTAGATCGCACGGCACATAGGTACTTATGCCGCGAGACCACGAGGCAGTTTCGCGACGTCCACGACGTAGTAAGAACAGAAATAAATATAGAAAAGCGCCTACAGGAATATCATTAGACAACGCTAAAAGTAGTAATCAAGATATAAAGACAGATTTTCACATTTACAAATATCCATTATATTAGTACAAAGTCTTTTAATTTTAACTTGTTTCTTTACAAAAAAATCCTGAACCTACAAAACATTTGGAAACTTCCGTAGCACAATTTGTACGTTCAGTAATCGCCACTATAACATTAGCCACGTGAGACATATGAACATACGTCCCATTCGCAACGTGTTAAGGCGTCCTACGGAGTCAGAGCGAAATTGGAGAATTTTCTCGAAATTCACACGAAACAGCAACCTTGCACCGGCTGGAATATCACGAGGTTGGAGAAGATTATCTCATGTTCAAATGCACTTTGACACGTTTTACCTTCAAGCGCTTTATGTAAGAGAATTTCTGGAAGTGTATAAAACCTTCAGCATTACAATGCGTAGTTTAAAAAGATAATTTATTATAAGGAAATAATTATGAAGAAGAAATACTTTTATTTATAACTAGGCTAAGGATGGGCTAAAAATTTGATTGTAAAAAGGGAAATATTATTGTGTAATGAGATTAATTCCAATTACCATATTTTTAGTGCCATATAAAAAATCTCGATTGCAGTATTTTCAAATAAATTCCCTATCGACCAGAAGGTGCTTCACTGACGTAAAATTCGTAATTAAAATTTTGACTATTTCAATAGAATGCCCCCAATTGTTGTCACTACTTAACTTCCGTGTCCCAAAGAGAATACCTAGAAAACCTATAATACCACTCTGTCCCCCTCTAATAAGAACGGTACCAGGCGCTAATTCTCCATTTACAAGATTCTCCAAACTAATAAATGGTATAAGTGATGTCATTGACATAAACTTTCACTCGCCTGCTGCATTGTATAAACTATTTCTTGCGCATCTCTCGGATATTGACTGTAATTTTAATGAGTAAAACTGTATTATTTTAAATCACAATATGCTCCAAATTCTTAATTTTAAATATTATTATTTTTCTTTGTTTATTATTCTCGGAAAAGATCCGGTTAAATCTGAGGCACACGGGCCTAGGCCAAGTGTGTATCAGGTTGGTTTTCACATGAGTCGGTTTGTAGAAATTTTCCAACAATACGGCAAGTATTATTATGATTATTATTTTTAATAGTGTTAATTGTATGTTATATATATATTTCTTTTTATGTACCTCACTACAATTAAGAACTTTTTATAACTTTTTGTTAGATTGTTTAGTGCATGCGGTATTTGCCTTTAAGTAGTTGTTGCAATTATCTTATTTTTTGTAGCACGTAACAACATATGTAACCATCTATTGTAAACAACTGTTGGCAAATCTAATAAATAAATAAATAAATAAAAACAATTGAAATAGTAGACGAAAAAATATATTCAAAAATACATTAATGATTAATTCACACTTCATAAAGTTCATTCACATTCCACTTTCATCTATTTCATGAGCACGTTGAACAATAATTAGTGAGGCTGCCAAGCTAACAGGCGCGAAATGTTTTATTTCCCGGCCAATTCACAGTTAGTACTCTTAAAATGGGATACAGTCAGCGACAATGTATTGAATGTACAAAATCGAATCGGTGTTCCCAGTGGAGTGAATGGAAAAAATGTTTTGTTGCTAGCGCCGTGCCGAGCGTCGCGGCGCGCTGTCCACTGAAAGATTTACAGCCTTCCATTACTGCTTCGTGTATTGTGTATCCTCCAGCAACTATATGTACACAATACTTTTAAACGCCGAATAATCGATTGAATATTTAAATTGTTTTCACATTTCTAAAGCGCTCCTACGTTTGCACACGTTTTTATCAAACTGTGTTGTACGTTTGCAGAATGGGATTGTTTATTTGAATATGGCGAAGGCTTATTGAGATTTTATATGCTTGAAATAAATTTGACTGTGATTATTCGATGTTATGTGTGAATGTGTAATAAATTATCACGAAATCTGCAATCTTAGAGATTTCTCAGGAATTGCTTAGGTGCATCAACTTTACCAACAAGAACTTAGGCCAGCGCCGTGAACTTAGGCCTGACTCCTCTCGGTGGTAGAGCCTACCAGCGCCTAGCAGTGGGACAAAAATGCGCAGATATAGGTACTTAATCTAGGTTCATAAATATTATTTAGCAGTAGGCTTATTTGAAATGGACTTGTTATGCTATTTCATTTACTTTAAGTATAATGGCGTTCTTGACAATAAAAGGATCAAATTGAGACACGGGAATTTCTAATAACAGAGATAAAGTGTTAATAACTATTGTTTTATCTTTCGTTCTCTACTATCAAAAAATATTAAATAAATAAGTAAAAATTAGTTTAACTAACACACACGTAATCGTCGTCTATAAATACGGTACAAGATTAACAACTTGTTCTTAAAACAGAGAAATGCGCTAAGCATTATTACTACATCAGTAATTTACTCGGCTTTGTCGAGGAATGTTATTAAATCGCTAATTACCACCTGGCTAGACGAGTTCAGATTTCTTCCTATGTTGATTCATTAGGTTTCAGAGAAAACGACGTTTGCTTAATTGGTTTTATTATAAAATAAGGGTGTTCATGGCGCTCAGACGGAGTCTCTCGATTTAGAAAATTACGGAACACTAGCAATTTAATCCTTGCACTGCATGGATCTTAATGAATAATATTGTAGAATCTACAATGTAGATAATATTTTGCTTTGTTTACATAATTATCATGTACGATCTCATTAAGGCTGGATACTCACACACTGGATATATTTTAAAGGAAAAGATGTTATGTTATTATGTATGTAGTTCGTGTGTAGTTTATTCAAATTAAAATTGTACGTCACATATATTATTTTATATATTTTTATTACGTACCCACCCGCTCTATTTTCTGATACATTCCAGTCCATCCTACGGTTGTCTGGAAGAAATCGCATTTAGCGATAAGAACGCCATTTGTTGCACTCTATTTTTAATTTTATTATTTTTAATCATGTTTTGTAAATTTTTGTGTTGTACAATAAAAAAATAAATAAAAAATGTAAAAAAAAATCTTATGTAATTTTTCAGAATTGTTAAATACTTTTGCATAATAGTCTTTGCAATGACTTTTAGTTTATAAAACTTTATTTAGCGGTTTCGGTGTGAAAACGTGCAAGTAAATTCAGTTTAACATTTTTTAAATTAGTGAAATAAGCAGTTGATTGTCATTACTTTACATTTGACCTTCATAGTCGACAATATCTTCTCGAGATATTAGAAAAATAAGTAAAGACGAATATATACAAAAACGCATAATACCGGAATACTATGATTGACATATGGTTGCCTACAATCAAATGTTGTAAATCATTTAACCAAATTCAAATACAACATGAAATTATTTCCCAGCAGTTTTATTAGGTTTCCCGTTCATAACATAATTGTTTAATTAGTTACAAATAATTAACATGAAGACCAATTATGTCGAAATGGAACAATATTTTCCGGCAACATTAATAAATAATACTAAATCGTAGGTATTTGTGACATTTCATTAGTACATACATACATAAACTCACGCCTGTATTCCCAGATGGGGTAGGCAGAGGTGCATTTCTACACCCACATTTCGCCAGGTATGTGTATCAGTCCCACGTAATAGGGGGCGAGCCTGTTGCCGTTTTTCGGTTACTTTTCCAGACTCCGTGCTGCTACGGAGAATTTCCTAATGGAAAACCCTTTTTCCCGACCCGGGAATCGAACCCAGGCCCTCTAGATCGCACGGCACATACTTGTACCGCGAGACCACGAGGTAGTAGTAAGGGTCATATATGTATGTATAACTTACTCACTAATTCAATTACACGGTGCCCAAGAGAATGGTTTAGTGGTAATAATTCCTTACGTATGCTTGCGTTTGACTGAGCTAAAGGTGTCAATTTAAAAATTAATTTGAGCGCCTTCGCAGCCTTAAGTATGAAGCTGTCCTTGAAAGGAAAATTCGCGGATTCGATCTTCATACAAAGTAAAGTTTGTTAAACTTCCAAATATTTGTTGGATGTTTTGAGGCTGAACGAGAGACAAGATTTGTGTCTGCTAAGCCATAACACAAGACTGGCATCTAAATCTAGTGGTGTCAGGATTATTACCCGTTGGTATTCTTGGTGGGGCGATGATAAAAGCAAGGTAGCCACGAATTATCTAGTCGCTAGATAGTTGCGTATGGTATGCGATAAATATACGGTCGTTTTCCCGATTGGGAGAAATTAGATATTAGTAGTAGATAGTAGTATGCGTATACAAGAAAAACATCATGAGTTACTTTGAATATTTAACGTCACAACTGTTTTTCCCGAAACGGTAGGTAGCAGTGCATTCCGTGCACCCACATTTCGCCAGATATGTAAAAGTCCCACGTAATAAGAGCGAGCCAATTGCCGCTAGGCCAGCGTGGTGAACTAAGGCCTAAACCCTCTCAGTTATAGAGGAGGCCCGTGCTCAGCAGTGGGGCGTAAATGGGCTGATGATGATATTGCCGATTACTAGTTAATTTGCATACCACTTTTTAATTGATTAGTCTACCACAAGATTATCTTAAGACGCCTGAACACCTCCAACTCACTATAGTCCAGCTTGCTAAATTAAGACCAAAAACTTCCCGATAGTAAAGAGACCTGTCACAGCAGTGAGAATCATATGGGTTGAAATAGATCCCTATTTTAGTCACAAATGTCTTTCCTAATGGAACTGTGGTTTGCTTACTGGCAGGCGAGTAAGCCAAGGTTGTGCATTGAGGCTGTGGACTTATCACTGCCACCCATTCATGAATAAGATCTCTTTGTGCTTTTTGCTAAAACCTTTTCATCTTTGCGTGGCCTATATCTCGCGAAGCATAATATAATGGCGCTATGATATTGTAACTCGGTGCGTCGGCCTGTGCATTCTGCTCTGCAAACAATCAACGAATCCCCGCTAAATTTGCAATGCGACATACTTTATGTGATGAAACAGAGCATACACAATAGTTTAGATTGCACAACACGAGATAAAACCGGTCGCAATTATGAATTAATTAAACACTCTGTGTGTTTGTTTAGCGGGATTAGGGAAGCGGGTTGCGGAGTTAGCGGTTCCGGGTTCAAACGTAAGCTTCTCTGATATTTTGACGTGTACTTGTAAGTTATCAGGCACTTCGAGAGTAGCAGAAAAGCTTTGCAAGGATTTTTTTTATGTCGCTATCATGCTTTATGTATCGACTCGGCAAAGCAACCGCACATACACTAGCACTGATGAAACGCGCCAACGATCTTAAGTTTCCCGTCACTGGGATCGTGCCTATTTTCACTTTAAGGCACACTATCAATCTGCATGCTACTAATAAATTGTCTCTCATAGAAACACACAATAACATTTTACCCCGCCTGGGACTCTAACATGGATCTTCTCGATCGCACGCTACACGCTATCACCGCGGGATCGACGAAGCAGTCGTATTTCAATTATATTAACGTGAAATTAAATTTCTCTATTGATTTTTCCGAGAACAAAGACCGTATGATCTAAATCGGCATTTTAGATACCCAGTCGAAAGGAACGAACTGGGCTAAATAAGTTATGTTTCGATGACAGCAAGCGAGTTACGTAAGCACAATATCACATTAGCGAACAATTCTATTGACTGTGGACTTAAATAGTTGTTGCTTAAAGACGATATATGTGGGTTGATGCTTAAACTATTGATGGTACTATAGATCGCATATATCCTAGGATTAAAAAAATATTTTATTATATCGCATAAAGGCACTTGCAATTTGTTCTAATAGTCTGCACTGAAAGTCTTCAGCAGAGACCCAGGTCCAGGTTTTTTGTTTGTTTGTTTCTTTGAGACTAAAATGAAATTTTGTTGATGAAGAAAAATACTAAAATGAAGAACACAAAAATATAATTTTATTGAATAAAGACGCCAAATTATCGGAAACAATAACTTTTTGTTTTAATCAATAAATATTAATTTCATAACGCTTTTGATATATTGTACGTATTGTTTCATAGACGATATATGTATGTAAATGTAATAAGGAATACACAGATGAAAGTTACAATTTAAATTATTTAAATTATAGAGACAACAGAATCAAATCGAGAGTCAAAGATGTAAGGGGAGTAAAAATTATTATTTTTAGGATTTAGGTATTTAACATAATAATGGTGTAAGCCGAGATAGATGCTAAGCTGAAAGCATTTCTAAGCATTTTATTATTGATTAGAATAAAAAGCTACCAATAATAATATTATGGTGTCTTTAGGCGTTTTATAATACGTTTTATGGTCTGGTAACGTTAGCTTGTTATTATTGTTTTTTTTTCTTACTTTTCACCCGAATAGTTTGATTTTTTCCACAAAAAAAACAAAACAAGTGATTCGGTAAATATAGTGTTAGAGCTCAAACAAATATGAATAATTCAACTTTCAGTTTTGGTTATGGATTGCAAATATTTATCATAAACCCTAGAGGATTCAATAACTGCACAATTTAGAATATTAAAACCTAATTTTCATATAAACTTTACACATATGAGGTAAACTTTCCCAATGGTATACAAGTAGATTACCGTAATTGAAGGTAAATCTTCTCTTTAAATTTCTATTTCAAATCGGAAAGCTAAAAGTAGATACGACAAATACGACGGGAACGTCTCACAATATGATGGATAGTAAACAATAAATGCGCTGAACGAAAATAAACTTAGCCAACTTCAGCTTATACTGGGAGCGAGTAAAATATGAAGTGAAGTGCTTGAGTCGGTTAAAAATACTCCTAAAACGCGTCCGCAGGAAATGTAGCCGACAATTTTGCTTCGTGCTACGCAAAAGGTTAACAATAGAATTCGCGTTTGTAATTTTAACATACATACATACATAATCTCACAACTATATTCTTCGGAGGGGTAAACAACGGTGCACTACTGCTCTCACATTTCACAAAATAATATATGTATGATAAATAGCCCCACGTAATAGGAGGCGAGTCTTTTGCCGTTTTTCGGGCACATTTTCAGACTTCTGAGAAAATACTAATGGAACCAATAATACTATGCCCGAACTGGGAATCAAACAAGGGGCTTTTCGAGATCGCACACCTCACTTTCGTGTCACAAAACGAGCGATCGTAATTCCGTGTTGCTTAAACTCAAATATTTTTCAGCTTTAAAATTACGGTTGCGAAACTTCAATGTCGAGAACCACAATTTGTATGACTTCTTTTGTTGAAAGAAAAAAAGGTTTATTTATTTGATTCATATTAAACAAAAGGTCTTACAAAATCTTATTTAATTTTCCCTTAAAGAAATTTTTAATAGCAGTACAAAGTGCTTCCATCAAGGTTATTAAACGCAGCTTGCAAAAGTCCGTTTCGAAATACATCACGACCCGTCTTTTTGGAGATAAAGGCGTGAATATTTGTACGTATGTGCACTAGTAAAGTATATAATCAAGTAAATAAGAACATATAAATGTTCAATGAGCAATGTATTGATTTATTGATGCATTCAAATGTAGAACGTCGTAAGAAACTGCAGTGTCTAGTCATATGGTTAGTTTTGAGTTCAATTACAAGTTGAACAAAGAAGTAACAAACTCCCTAATTAGTGGTTTGTCGTCACAAATAGTTTTGTAGAGTACGTTTTCAAACTAACGAAGTCAACATACGTGTAAAGGCTATGTGAGTAATTAGGCGGCACGCGCATACCGTAACATCTTAAATGCTGCAAAACGTGTACTTTTTATCATTCTCAAAAGAAAGGAAATTTGGTACGCCACTCACGCGCCGGACTCGTTTGTGAAGGTAACAATGTTGAGTGGAAAAAGAGTTAAAAGGCTACCGTCTCTCGCTTTCCACCGACACTACAGACTTTCAAGTGTTGGCCCGCTTTCAGTTTACTGGCTCTTGTGACGAGCGATACGTACGCCCATTCTCAGATTGATAGCGGTCTATAAATTAAATTGTTTCTAATACAAGACACATTTTGGCACGAACTTCGTTTTGATTTATTACCATTCCTTTTACGCTATGAATAGTAATGGATTAACAAATGAATAAAAATTTATATAAAAAATTACAGAACAAGAAACTGTAAACAATCGTTTCGGCTTCGGGAAAGTAACAGTTTTAGCGTTCACATGTCATGGATATTGTAAATATTTATGTACAATGCAGATGTTAGTAAAATTGATACTCCACAGATGAATGTGACGCGTTACGCTTGCACTGATTTAGTGTGCTTTTAAAATAGTTTCAGTTTTATATTTTTGAATTTTAAACAATTTACGATTCTCCAGCAGAGTAAATAATCAGGCAAAGGCCAAATGTCAACTTATTCATTCAGCGCTCGTCGCCGGAAGATAAACACAAATGGAAATGGTCGCAACTAAATCGGATCCAGGTATACACGAGCACAAACAATTGAAGCTTATGGAAATCAGGGGTCCGTAGTATTTTACCGGATTAAATATACTAGCAATTAGTGCCGTCCCGGACCCGCCAGGCTAGTTATTTATCGCGAGGTCTAAGACTTAATTAAAACATTTTACTTTAAGCTACCGGTAACTATACAACACATCCCTTTGACGGTAAATTAAATTAGGTCGAACTTGCAGCGTTTTTCCACTGTACATATATTTATTAACTATCGGCTCTACTCGCGTGTACCTAATAGCCTGAATATGAATATGATTATGTACAAGTTTAGTTTACAAAGTAGCGTTGTGGCTCACTTTCAAGGAACACCACTGGTCCAGATGCACTCGGTTCGCCGTTAATATTAAACTTCGCGTTGCACTAATTAGTCGAGGTAAAATAATTAAAAATCACAAAATGAGTGCCTCATTTAAATAAGAAAGTATAGAGGGAGTTTAATGAAAATTAAAAGTCAAAAGCAACAGACATTAGCATTACTTTAATCGCTATCTAGGGAGGCCGGTTCTTCGTGGCTTTTGAATGTTCAGTTCAAATCTACGTGAAACTCGGTCCGAATAGAGATTCGAATTAAAATTCAGCTTATAAAGACCATCCTTATAGGATTAAGCCAGTGATTCTTAAAATAGATGCTACAAATGGTTTTCCTCATAGACACGTAGACGAACTAAAGTTTAAAATATATTTTGATGCTTTAAATAATTACATGGTAATTATACTAACATGATAATAAATATACTAGATATATAAAACATGATCAGTTTCCCTCTTCATTTGTTCCACTTTGAATAAAGTAAATAGAACTTACTCAGTAAGTATAAAATATCTCGGTACCATCTATCCTTGATTAACACTGTTCCTATATGTAAATTGCAAAAATGGTGAAGCTGCGTTAAAGATCCTATAAGACCTATTCTTTAAACGAGGCTTAAAAAGAGTGTTCACCACACGGTAGGCAACGGCTGGGTTGTGCCCCTGGCATTACTTTAGTCCATGGGCGGCGGTAACCGCTTACCATCAGGCGGACCGCTTGCTCGTCTGCCTACTAAGGCAATAAAAAAAAAAAAAAACATTTGTTCGCGTATTATGACGTAGGCAAAGTGGATTAAGTGAGCGATAGTTGAATGTGTATGGGTACAATAAATTGACTTTTCAAAAAATATGTTAAATATACATAATATGTATTTAATGTAATATTTATTAAACACTTACAAGACATATTTGTCTAGAGAAAAAAACAACTTATTATGTTTCTGTATATGGCAAATATCCCACCTAGATGCATAACCGGCATAGTGACCCATCCATAGTGACATATTGAGCTTATAATGTGTATAACTACACATATAGCTATGTTTTACATATTCTTGCACAAAGGATTAAAGAAAGGATTTTATATATAAAATAACTACATAGGTACTTTGATTCAATGAGAATACAGATAAATTTATTCTATCAAGCCCAACTTATTATTTTAATATCGTATTGGCTGTCGATAAAGCCTGCAAAAGCGATATAACATTTCTGGAGCTTGGTTCGATGAAGCGGCATAAGTTTGGATGATATTATCCGTTAGGTATTCAGTGGCCATTAATTCAACTAATTTTACGCTCAATGGAATTGTTCATATCTTTATCAGTTCAATGCGGAGTTCGATGTTTGATTCAAATTATAACCAATTGGTTGCGAGCTATTAAGACTTGAATTATATTATTTAAATAGAAAGGATTATTGTGCTTTAAATATTTTATAAAATAAGAAAAAACATTTAGTACCTAAATTATTTGTTGCCTTAGACTCATCTTAAGACATACGACCACGGGCGGATTATTACTGAGATATGTATAGGTATACATAATTTGTTCATAATTAAACAAAATATACACAGTAGTTTTTTACTAAAAATAATAAAAAATGACGATCGCGTTGTTCAAAGAAATCTAATAGAAATTGTAACACAATTTGCAGGAAGATTCAACGTGTTATTTTACGATTGACCGTTTGCCTGACGCGAACTCTATTGGGAAATCATCTAGATCCCGTGCAAAACAATTATTTGAATTGACACGATGAATTACACTGGTTTTGAACCAATAATCTCGGCTAATAGACTAAATAAAACAATACTACATCAAAGTTCCAACCAAACTTGAGGAAAGTTATGTAACCATAATTTGAAGTAGCTCGTGGTCTCGTGGCACAATGTATGTGCTGTGCGATATATGTAGAGATTCCGGATTCGTTACCCGGGTCGGGTAGGGTGTTATTATACATATGTATGTAGATTTACCATATCACGATGTTTCCTTATGATTTAAACTCAGCTGACTGTTATTCCAAAAATGATAGGATATGGAAAAGTTTACATGCATCGATTAATAATTAGATGCTATCTAGTATCTAGATAGTGGTCCAGCAACCTCATGATTCACAACCCGAACACGGCTTAAGCTAGTAGGTACATTTTGTTACGTAACCTTATTATATTGAAGGTAGTATAGATAATGATTGTTAACATTTGTTAATTTCCATTTAGAGCTCTCTCATAGGGGTAGGTTTCTGAAGACAATTAAAAAAAAATTGTCAAGTTAATGTTCTATTTCGCCAGCATTTTGCTGACCATCAGAAACGTGTTGTCACTTTGTCGTGCCAGTAGAACAGAAAAATGTTTGAGTGACTAACAAATATTTGTTTTCGTCCAAATGTTGAAAAACTGTATCACAAAAGGTATAGCGTGAGTAACTGATTCCATGCAGCCTGTCAGCGCACGCAGTCTGCGTAGCTTAACGTGTCTCCGAAGATACATTTATTGCAACGTGAGCCGGTCTGACATCAGACTTTCCAGTTATCCATAAGGTTTTCTTTGCGGCTTGACAACTGGGAATATTTTTAATTGCTATTGATCAGAACTGATACATAAATGTAATTATCATAGTTAACGGTCTCAAAAAAGTCGGTAACAATTTTTTTCGCCTCTCATCGATCCCCTGTAATCGAAAACTTAGACTGGTTAGTTATAGTAGTAAGGAAAAGTAAAAATGTTTATTTTTTTAGTGACAATGTTTATGCAATCATCGTAACTATTATCTGTTTTAGTTTTCGTCCACGGTCTGTTAACACTCTGTATAATATTAACTAATTAATAAGTAAAGTAAACAACGTATTTTTATTATTTATCAGATATTCAAATTAATTTTAATTAGCTATAACGCAAATGTATTATTTATTTCAAATATATTGTGGTAAGTTAAGTAAATTTCTGAGTGACTCACCCAAAAAGCTCTCGCCAAAACTAACAAAACATCACGGCGAGTCAAAATTCCTTCGAGACTGTAATTGAAATAAATGTGCTGAAGTATTTAATGTAAAGGAATAAAAACTGTTTTTCTAGAAAGAAAGTAACAATGGCGACCTGGCATTCCGCCAAAGCTAAATTAGATAATGGAGTTTGCGTGCGAAAATATAGGAAACCAAGAACAAAGACAAATGGGGTCGGCTGTGACTCTGAAATGGTGAAATAAAATAACACCGGCAAGATTGAGGTTGGCCCCTGCCCCAACACCGCCAAAACCTTATGTCGACACGTGCCTTCGATGTGGTTACACTCCGCGCAAAACCGATATTATCCCCTTAATGGAATAACTTTCTTTTTAACACGTTTTTTGCGTTTGTTCCGCCTATTCACTTTTGTAAATCCAGCTTGTTCTAAATTTGATTTTGTCGAACTTAAAATTAATTTTATATTAATAGGTATCTTTCAATATATAGCTAAACTGTATAATCAAACGTATTTTAATTAAAAAGGATTTTTAATAAAGGTGCCACGCATCTTTGCAGGTATGCATTAAAATTGGAAATAAAATTCTACTGCATTAAAATGCGGCCATTAAATTAAATTCTGTAAAATGCCTGTCGGTTTTATAAGATTTGTTTTGTAGCATTTCAAAGTGTTTTGTTCATTTGTCCGACGAATGTTCTAAGCACTAATAAATTTAATAATTAAATCTCATTGTCTTTGCCTTTATTTATAGTTCGTTCTAGAGCATTCTAGTAAATGCTAGACAGTATGTTCTAGTTACTCCTATAAGAGAGCTGACGAAGTAAATGATATTTTAATGGCCATTAGTCTGTAAAGATTGCTCATATTTCGCCATGAGTTGTAAAATACAGGGAAGTGCCTTGTTTAAAGCTCGTAAAGTTTCTTACAGGTTTCATGTATGTTTTTATTATTATTTTTATACGAAAATGTATGTTTTAATTTTGAAATAGTGTGTACATAATTAACACAAGAACAAATAGATCCTGTGATAAAGTAATATTTTTCTACAAATCTTTTGACATTAACTAATAAAATATTAGAATCTTCATGAATTAAACAATTTCCATTCTATATTTCATTATAGTTAGTAGAAATAATAGTCACAAACTATAAAAGCTCAACAACGCGTAAGCATTGCAGCACGTACCGAAAGAAAAAATTGGACGGTTCTAAATAAATCTGGATTTCATGGATTGCAACAGTGCTTTAAGATTTCATAACATGCACGGATAAAACTGACCGGACTAAATAATAACGTGATGCTGGCAACGATGATTTATTATATCGCTCTCCTCGACCGCCCGAATGAACCACATGAAAAATGATCTCGGTTATTGCTAACAGCAACTCTGCAGTTGACGCTTTGTTTAAGCACAAATGACTCGCACTATGAAGTTGTTATTCGACTTATGTTTTCACCACATTACGCTCTCGTCCGCGGCTGTCGTTTGTCCACCCCTTCTCTACACGTCTCAGCGAAACAAATCTCTTCAGGTCTAATTTTTTTTATGAAAAGGTACTATATACTGGCCAATATTGGCGTAATTTTTAAACGCATCGAATCAGTGAGTCGTGACTCGTGGCATGTAGGTACAGTAATATGAATAGTCCGACCTGGGTCGAGTGTTCATTACCTTACAGGGTATGAAATATTTCAAGACTAGTATAAGAGCACCATAGTATTGCTCTTTCATTCCTCCAGTTTCAAATTTGATAATAAACATATTTTTTTTCCTACAATATCTATATGAACATATATTGCTGCTCAACCAAAGACGTAGGTATAGGTAATTGGTACAACGTAAGTGTAACATCCTCTAGACTAAAGATCCCAATTTGTAACTTCCAATACGCAGGTATGTAAAGGTAATAGGATCATCGTCACATAGTTATTATTAGCTTGACATTTCAATTATTTCCTGAAGATAATCCTGAAGCCTTTATCAACTTGGGATGTGTATACATAATAGAAGCGTGGGCGTCTATGTCAAGTGTCCGCCTACCATTTCGGGAATGGCGACGTGCCAATGATGTTTATTGTTAGAAATAAATTTGTGTCGCGGGTAGCAGCGTCGTCATCACGTCGGCTGCCTACATAACGGGCGCTGCTGAGCGTCACAGGCACTCACTCATCGGCCGATTGACAGTGCGGTAACTCTGTCCGAAGGTCTACGCGTGTCTTGTGTTTTCAATTTACCCTCAGTAAATCAAGTCGTGATGGCCTCGAGGTTTAGGCACGCGGTCGAGAATCTCAACGGTCGCGGGTTCAAAACCCAGGCACACATCTCTGACTTTTCGAAGTTATGTGTGTATTCACATTGAATTATCACGTATTTTAACGGTGAAGGAAAACATCGTGATAAAACCTGCACACCTAAAAGTTCTTAGGAATTTCTTGGGTGTGTAGTCCGCCAACCCGCACTAGGCCAGCGTGGTGAACTGAGGCCTAAACCCTCTCAGTTGTAGAGGAGGCCCGTGCCCAGCAGTGGGACGTATATGGGCTAACGATGAATGTAAATACATATTTAGTAATTTTAATGTCGTAACGGCCCCTGGCCGAATAAATCTTTATTTAAAAATCAATTAATATTCTCATTTCTAAATTTTTATAATTACAAATCAACTACCAAAGTTTACGTCACGGGTTAATCGCAACAATAAATTAATTATTCATATATTTATTTTAAACGTAAACGTGACCGAAATTAATATTGTAAAATGAAAGGAAATACGTATTTTTTCTATGTAATATTTTTTATGCAATAAATATTTTACCCCTATAATTCAAAAAACAATAGATGCACCCAACTAATTATAAAAACAATTGTTTAAAAAAAATAATGGAAACTGAGTGGGTTCACATGACATCTACAGAAAAAAAGGACGTTTTAAGCATACGTACGAAATAGCTAAGAGATATTATGTATTTAAAAATATTTATTTTATATTCTTGCGTGCAACGATAACTTCTTTTATAGTAAGTTATTTTAGAGGAAAAGTAAAAAAAAAACATGTCCTAGAAATACATTTACTTTGAAAATACAAACATATTAAAGAGATTGTCGCTGAAGCTACTAAAAGGTTGACTTAAGGAATTTCGAAATGTTGCTGTTTCTATGTATGCATCTCAGTAAAGAATTGCAACTTTTGGTGATACGTTTCCTTCTTTAAAAGTTCATAATCAAGTGATAAAACTAGAATAAATTAATTTATATAGTTCCATTTATTATTCTGTTCTGTAATGATTGTTTGGAGTCTAAAAATAAAGTGTTTTTGTTTCGAGCAGATTTAGTTTCCCTCGGTCTACTAACGTTTGTAGTTGATAAAGTCTTTAAAAGCTTTTTTGCGGCGATACCTTTCTAATTGTCACTTCAGTCTAAACGGAAAGTGCGAAACGGTTGTGATAAGGGTTTCTTTCCTCGTCGGTGCCGGAAATTAATTGTCACCGAACGAAAAATAGGGCGAAAGACCAATTAATTATGAGTCACTTCATTTATTTAACCCTCTCACTTGGCAATTCTTTATTATATTAACGGCCGGGATATCGGCTCGATTCGGAATCACAACGTCAACGAATTAATATTCAATAAAACTTTAAATCATTTTTATGACATCGCATAAAAAGGCAACATTCATTGAACTTGAACCATAAAACAAGATTATTAGCCGCAATTATATAGCATCATCACAAACAAAAAGGTCTTAACACGCAAACTTTTGTGTCTAAACCAAAGTTGGTCTTAAAATTGGCAAAAGTTTGAATGAAGTGACTTAGGTAACTCGCGACGTTTACGCCGTCAGCTGCGGTGATTCCATCGCCTCCCCAATGTTGTCGAATAAAAAAAACCACTTATTTATTTTCATGTTTCATTCAAACGAATTTTTTGAAGTACCTATCCGTTACAATATATTGAGAAAAAAATATTTCAAATTAAATTCGACTCTAATGAGGTTCGAGTAGACTTAGTAGTGTCGTATCTTTAAATTGTAATTTGTATATTTCTTTTTCATATCAACAACTAAAATAGCTTATGCTTATACGAAAGGAAATTTTAATAAAATTGCATTATATTTTATGGCCGCCATCTAACGTCAATTCCTCGAACTCATTTTGAATTAATGTCAAATTGAGTTCCAAATTAGCTCCGAAGCCAGGCGACTACAGGTAGCAAACACAACAACACAGTAGATTATGTTTGTGGTACGTTAATTAACAGCTCATCTCAAAATATAGAAGCGAATGTAAACTGGTGATAAGGATTCTTATTTGTTTCCATTACGTGTGTAGTATTTACAAAGGATGCAAGTATTGGACGGCTACGGAGTCTGTAAAGTTGGCAAACAAATAACATTAGCATTGCTTTAATCGACACCACGGGAGCTGTGCCCGACTGTGTAAAATGCGTCAGGTTCGCTCTAGAAGCAATTTTCTTGTTTTGACAATTCCACACAATTTGAATACGGCCATCAGTATTCAGTGTTCGGTGCCAGTGATTATTTAAATTTTGTAATTCAATGCAAACACAAAGCTAATCTCTTTGTTTGTCAATTTGGCAACCCGTTTCTCTGTATGTCCTGTTATAATGCAGAGTGGATTGAATATACGAGCATATACGTATAATTCAACCGAAAATATAAAAATATAAACTCAAATAGAGTCACGGAGCTTTATCAAAATATACAGTAGTCATATACAGATAAAGGAAGCGTGGCTAAAAAAAACAATCCGAAAAAATACCTCATTTCCTTTTTTTTCTTGTTATTTTTTTACCATTATACAGAACTCGTATTTAATTTGAGATACTAAACTTGCATCAAAGAATTAGTAGTCAGAAAAGCATCACAACTGATGGCATCTGTTATTAATTGCAGATGGTGTCTTTATGTTAACGTTCGGTTAACAGAGACTGATCTCGGAACAAGATACACTTGTGCGCGTGACTATGGCGGGTTATACACTTTTTATACGGTAGCTGCTATTCGGGCGGATACGAATATCCTAACACCAGAATAAAACGCTTTAATATAACTACAAGTCAATTTTCTGTGAGATAGTTAAGCCGGCCCATTCGTATCGCAGTCTACGAGTAAGCTAACTACGGCTCGGCTCTAACACTTAAAACATTTTTTAGCGCCGCTCCATACCTCCTTTTAAAATCTAATTAATTGTAATAAATATTTTTAATGATCGCAGTCAGTGTTAGGAAGAAACAAAGAAAACACATTAGCTTTTGGAGCAGAGGTAAAGGCGGGCGCATTATTTCATTCTCCGTATAAGGTAACATAACAAACTATTGACAACTTTACTTAACCAGTTTCGAGGACGCTGACGATTTTGTCGCGATATCTGCCTCTTCCGTATCCAATCTACAAAAATTTAAGCGCAGTAAAACAGCTTCGTATCCTGTATGCTAGTCAGGTGAAATGTCAATAAACATGAACTGTATGTGCATGTGTTTACTAACGTAGCAATAATATTATAGCGAGGCTTAGCCATGACTGGTTCTCAATATGGCGTTACCGCCCCTCAGTCTGCTCTCTAACATTCTAGTGCTCTAACTTATGCATAAATAACGATAACAAATCAATAATCAGCTTACCAACATGTTAGGATATATTATTCTTATGAATAAACATTAGAAGAATATTAAGGTAATATAGAGAGTCCTTGAAACCGACGTGCATGCATGAGAAGATATTGTCAGTTGAAGAACCAAAAGAAGTGTGTTTGGACCGTAGCATTTGGCGCTCTATACGCAGAGGCCTACCCTAACGGGAGACAGGCGTGAGTTTATGTATGTATGTAAATAAATATATAAACTAAAACGAGGGCGGTGGCCCAGAAAAGATCGAAAGCCCCAGGCTTAAATGAATGCAACGAGACCGCAGTCGCGACGGTACACTCTGCATTCAACTCATTATATTGAAGTAAAATGAACATTTATTATGCTTTAAGATCGTCTTAATGTGTTTACGTTTGCGAATGAGCGCATAGATTGCATTAATGTAGAGACTATCCACTTCATATAACTAATATTTGGTATGCATAAATGTTCCCCTTGCATTATTCAATACAAGTATAGGATGTTTAGAAAACGGCAATATCTATGAATTTTATATTTTTGACTTTACTGTTGACTTTTAATACTATGGGGAAATTCGTCCCCTTTAGGGTCGTCCTTTTTATTCCCCTACTATTATTGGATTCATGCATCTGTGCACGTTCACTTTGTTCTCAAATATAAAGCAAGGGACAAATCCGTTCTTGTTTTTTATACTTTCATTGGATATTTTAAACATTATGAGCCAACTGCATTTTTGGATGCTATGAATTTAAATGTTATTTTTAAATAGCATACATATAGTTTGTAACATTTTAAATGGTTTTTTGTTTTAATATTATATTTAATATAAAATCAAACGGCACACGCGATAAAAAGTTTTTGCCTTAATCTGTGACCACCACAGATCAGAAGAGTACAAACAAGAAATTTGTTAAGCTAATTAACCTGCCCTATTGACCTTATACCCTCTCAGTTGTAGAGGAGGCCCGTGCCCAGCAGTGGGACGTATATGGGCTGATGATGATGATGATGATGATTGACCTTATAAATAAATTTAGTACCTACGAAATCGTAGATGTGTTGCAGACCCAGAGCTGTAACGTTTGAAACCCAGACGTACCCTGGGTGGGTTGGTTGAATTATGGTTTCCATAAAATTATCAAACAAAATTTCTTTAGTATAACTCTTTATTAATCTACATCTAGAAAGGTAAATAAGACAATTTTGTTGAGTCAAAGAGGAATACTCTTGAAAGTGTACAACAATATGTGGTTTAATACATATACGTATATACATATGTATAATTCAGTTTGTATTTCCAGAATAGCTTTGTAATTTTATACATGCCTTGGACTTCGAATTTCGGTAGATCACTAGTGAGCTTGTGAAACCTTACCTACTGGTCAGTATACCCTTAACAATGTTGCTTATATTTCTCTCATATATTGCCTTACGTTATGCTAAAATATTCTACAACTGTGGCACGATACATAAGTTTACAAAACATCTGTTTTTGTTTGACCTAAATTCAGATTAAATTTAAAATACCAATTTTTTATTCAAATTTAAACCATTGATTATTTAAAATTAAATTATTAGGTATTTAAAAATAACCAATAAGTATTTTTATCAAATTTTACTTTATGTCTCAGTCTAATTATGACATGTTTAAGTATTTATATGTCTTCATTGCTTGGAGTATCACTACCGGCAAACATTAAAGATTTTGCTAGGGGTATAATAAAGTCTCCCGGGACAGTTACCGAGGTACATTAGGTATAAAACCCTCAGTGACCCACGAAAGCTTCCGGGATCATATATGTATACCCGGTAACGAAAAGGCCTTCAGAATTGTGTCAACTTTCAAAAGACAATTAGGTAATCGTAACCGTTTTTCACTCTTCGATCATAAAATACCTATGCCGTTTCTCTTGTTATAAAAATCTACAAGCTACTTAATTTTTCCAGCGATCTCTTGCGATTTTTTTGCGATCGCGCATCAACTATCTTAAGACTTTTATAACAAATTATAGAAGTTTTTACACACTACTCACGAGCATTAGGCTTTTGTAGAAGAGTTAACTATAATAAGCATCGTCAAAATATATTCTTTTATTAATTTACAACATTTTATTTTAATTCTTAACCGCCAATTATGTTCCACTTTGATTTATACTCATTAAAATATTGACATAAATTATATTTTCATAGTCATAGTCAAAATCACATTTACTCAAATAGACTTTTACAAGTGCCTTTGAATCGTCACCACTAAGTTTTATTTTTTTTAAACTATTGCCGCTTCGAAACGTGTTATCGCTGTGGAGAAGAAACGGCAAGAAACACCCTCAGCAACACGAAATGTCATTTTGTTTTATATTTTTTTAAAATTATAATTGCATTTTTAATTATTATATTATTACCTCATACATGTCATAACGATACAAATTGCAGCAACATACGATCAATTTACTTACTCCCAGGGCGTATTATCCTCAATATTATCTGATTCATCATATTGTGAATCTTCGACAAAAGTATATTACATTCGGCACTGCAGTTCAATAGTACAATTTATTACTGGCAAAACGTGTCATGTAAACATAAAATTACATTGATATTCCAAAGAGGTTGAGTCGAGGAAATAATAATTACACTATGTAAATGAGAGATCATTATGTATGTATTGGCTAGTACCTTAGTAAGAAGCTTAGTGGTGGTGTCCCGACTGGGCTTTACTGCTCACTATAAATAAGGCTCTGATGTCCAAATATCCGGCACCGAACTAATTGCCACAACTTAATCCACTAAAATAAAACCGGGTCGGAATTAAACAACTGCCTCTTATTTATACCTGCTAGTGATTTAGACAAGCTCCAGCTTTTGTTTATTGAAATCCCTGGGAGGAAAGGCGAGGCTATTCCAAATTAAAGTCCACAATGAATGTTTCAAACCGAACATAATTAACTTACCGACTTACATTTCCAAAAGTCAGCAGCGAGCCTCAAACTATAATTGTGGGAGTTAAATTATTGCAGTTTATATTTGGAATGCAAATTAGTACGTTAAATTTACCTACTATGTTTATATTTGGCGTCATAAATTTGAAGCCATATTTGTGCGCCTATTGAAAGCGCGCGTTAGTGGCCGACCAATTTACCTATGGTTGACGTATAGTTTGTCTGATAGGGCGAAACAAAAGATTGAAACTCTATAAAAATATATCTTTTTTATGGAATGAAATTTAAAACAAAGGATATAAAATCACGTGCGAAAAAAGATTGCATTTTTATGATATAGTCATGCAAACAATTTTTTTTTTGCAGAGATCAGCCATTCCCTTTATATTCGAATTTATTATTTTCTATAATTGTATACTGTTTTAATTAGTTTCAACTTTACCTTCATTTATCAGGCATCGACGATAAGCACAATGCATATTTCAAAGACATTATTATTATCATTTACATTTATGTAACATGTACATACATGTACATTTATGTAAAATGATAAAAATAATGTCTTTAAAATATTAATGACGTCTGAGCGTCTTTGAGCTCATTTGATGGTGTTTTAGACGACCAAAAAGGCTCCTCAGTAACTTTAAACTTTTTGGATACATTAAACTTTTATTTGTATACTCTACAGTACGGGTGTAATCCTAGCGTTGCACACCATATAAAATGCAGCAGTCATATTTTTGGAATGCATGACTATGCTCTCACACAAAGTGAATTGCAGACCTGAAATCGGGATTTGTAGTCAATTATTTGCTCGCAACTAATTTATTAGTAACATCCATTCGGTGATAGCTTAATTGAGAGTGCAATGGATCAAATCAATTATGGAGCTTCAAGCGCTGTTTTTATTCTAATTGTGACTAGTTTAGCTTAATTTTTAGAACACAATATATTTTACAAGAAATTAATTAAATACGATTTTATTGTTCACTATAAATTAGCTATCAAAGTTCCAAGGTGACCAACGAGCGTTGTTTACGTAGGTGAATTAAATGTAAGACGCTTTAGAGTAGGGAAATCCCGCCTGCCCCCTGTGGTTCACAGACGTTCTTACCGAGCGGGGGGCACCACCGTTCCGGACGCGCCATAAATAAGGGCACTCGTACTCCGATTTATCACGGACGCCACCTGTGTCTGCCGGGAGCTAGAGCACCATGGGAGTGACCACGGCCATTGAAGGCATATAAGACTTTTCATTGCATTGAATATTTCTAGGCATATTAGCTTTCGTGGCGGAGTTAATTAGGCTGTGCAACAAATGGCGCTGTGTGATAATATTGGTCCGAGACAAATATATTTGTTATCTAGTGTGTGTTATAATTCTAATTTCTGACACCCACATTGGACTTGTACCTTAATGTTGGGTTAAAGATCTATGTATACGAGTATTATGCTGACTGTATTAAATTTCTCTGAAAAAAGTTATAAAACCAAAACTAATAAACACGCGTTCATAGAAAATCCAACTGAAAACAGAAAATAATTTTAAATACATGCAGTGTACATGTAATATTAATAATAAATTGTAAGGTAAAGTGAAAATAAATTATAATATAAGCGCTGTTCCCCACTCATACCGGTTCACGACTACGCAGGACATCGGGCCGAGTGGACGGGCCAGACGCTATTGCAAGTAAGCTTTTTAGTAGTTTTATTTATACGAACCAACCCTGATAGATCAGGACACTACAATACCCTTGAATTAAGACTAGTGTAAATAAGAAAAAAAAATGTTATAAAAAAGCGTGGGTGGGATACATGGCGTCAATAGTTACCTATAAATATTTTATTCACAGATATGAGTAGAAGGATTATAATTATTTTGATAATGTCTTAAAAAGCACCCCACGCTTTTTTTTACAACTCATATTTTTTTCTTATCACAAAAAGCATATTGTTTAGTTTAATATTGAATTGTCATCGATCCGTAATATGTATGCCAAATTTCAAGTTAATTCGTCGTTTTAAAGGGGGTCAAAAGCATGTTCAAAGTTTCCGTTACATACTAACATAGGTACATGTGTACGAATGAAACTAATAAAAGCATGATGAATATAATGAGTACTTACAGGCAATTATTTGAAGCATGTAAAGGTTGCTATTATTGACATTGCAAAAATATTCCTTTCTCTCAGCAGTCGACAAAATCCGTATCCCACGAGCCCGACAGATTCGCATCTCACGTCTCCTCTATTTTTGCAAGTTCTCAGCAGAAATGTAGTTTTCTCAGCGGATTAACGTATCTGAGGTATTATTTTTTATTACTTTGGATATATTTTATGTACTGCTTGTATTAGTGATCTTAAAGTTTACAATTCATTTGCATTAGATGCGTTATCTCTAGCTTTTATTTTGGGCGTAATTAAAGATAGAAAAGCGTAAGATAATCCGAATAAAGGTAATAACATAATTGTAACTAAATATTATGAAATAATTGTTACTAAATAATAAATATGAGTAAAGTATATTAAGATTCTAAAAGTTGTATATTGACTTTGTTATACAAAAAAGTATGAATATCAAAATAAATACGGAGTATTATAATAAACCTTATAATAACTACTACTTTTTGACACAAAGAATATATTTGGAGTCTTCTGAAATACATAATATGCCGGACTACTTTACTAATCTGTCTAATAAAATGTCTTTAAAACTAAATGAAAGGAACAAGATAAAAAGGAATTCTTAATTATTGTAGTCAATATCAAATGTAGGAACGTTAAAATACCACATATATGTGCCGTGGTTCGATTTCCGGATCACGCAAAGTGTTATTGGGTTTTTCATTTAGGAAATTCTTAGTAGCACGGAGTCTGGAAATGTGACCGAAAAGAGGCAATAGGCTCGCCCCCTATTACGTGGGACTGATACATGCGAGTACCTAGCGAAATGTGGGTGCAGAAATGCACCTCTTCCTACTCTTTCGGGAAATACAGGTTGTGCATGTATGTACATATGTATTTATGTTGAAATACCACACAATCGCTATACTCGTAGTGCCTTAAATTCCTTCAACAAATTGTTGTCCTTGCACGAGGCCATAATATTTAATTCGTGCACAGATTTTTTCTACCAAAGGTCATAATTTCCCCTATCAGAGGTTTTATTACATTAGTTAAAAATAAAAACCTATTTACTTGTACGCCCACCTAGCGTCCGTTTGTCACTTGGTCCCTTCATTGAAAACCAGCGCTGCAATACCGTGCAAGCGGAATTGCAGCATACAGCTGAATGAAGGGATCATTGTTGGCTATGTAAATCGCATCTACTAATTGTATGTTGTTTGTTTTTTGTATTTGTTTTTCGTATAGCCAACAATAAAACTTTTTTCTTTCTTCTTTCTTTCTTTCTATCAAAACAAATAATTAATCTGGCAACAATTTATTGCAGAAAAGACTTGTCAAATAAACTCGATTAATTAATTAAGTGACCGTTGTCTTTGTGCCGAGGCATGTCGACATACAATTGACCTTACAGTGGGATGGCTTAGAAAGAATCGTTAGCGCTTCAAAAGACTTATTTACTAATGGGTTCCAGGAGTAGTGTAATATTATGTTGCCCTGATTGAACGAGTGGTAAATGGCGCGGGTTGTGCTATAGTAAATTAATTTATCATTAATGACAATTATTTTTCGGATATTAAATAAACACAAAGACGCAAGCAGGCTCATAAGCAGGCAAACATGAATTTACGCACGCAAACATGCAAACGAACAATGGTCCAGTTTTCTTTTATATCCATAGTTACACAATGTAATCCTCTCATTGTACAATATTATTTTTGTATTAATGAGCCCGTTTATCAGACTTTTAATAATATATTTAAACATTTGACGTAAAACCGCAAGATGAAAGTAGTTTTTGTTTTACCTTGGGGGAACAGAATCCTGAAACTACAGCATTAAATAATACATTTTGATTGATATAATACATTTTGAATACATTTTGATACATTTTGATTTATTTAAAACTTTATTGTACGCATTATAAAAATACAATGGAGAACATTACAATAGAATAGTTCAAAATGCGGCCTTATCGCACAAGGCGATCTCTTACAGACAACCAAGAATGGAGATGTAAGAAAAGAGATGAAGGTAGTAGAGACTTATAAATATATCCATATTATATATACATAAACACATACATATATACACACATATGTATACCAGTGGCTGTACTTCCATACAAGCCCAAAAGCCCAGCAAGCCTTAGATAATTCCGAATAATCTTTAAGCTTTAAATTTTTATTTAACAAAAGCAATTTGACATAAATGAGAATATAAATGACCCCACTATAAACAATTATATGCTAGACATTACACAATTAACGTGTTACAGTTTTGGGCTTCTATGGAAGTACCGCCACGGACACATGCAACATACATATAAAACAAACAAACAGTGATGCGAAAAGAGAAAAGATTTAGAGAATAATATAAAGTTTGCTGAATACCTTTTTTAAATAAAATGGTGCGCCAGCATCGCTTGAGTGCAGTTGGTGCCTTTTTACATATTGGTGATTAAGGAAAGCTGTAAAACCGATAGTAATATGTTATGAGAAATTGGTGTGCCGCATTTTAAGATATTCCGCCAAAGATTTTACTATATTTTTTTTATATTGATATGTTTCTTCCTTACCACCTTTTGTACCATTTAATCCAGTTTTACATGTACAAATACGTTGTGACGCGAATGGAGAGGACCGCACACAAAGGCAAATATTTGTATGATCCGAAAAATCCCGTAGTTTTTGTCTGTTTCACCCACTTGCAATATAAAACTTATTTGGTATAGGACCAGTATATGATTGACTATTTTAAGACACCGTACATTAGGTGTAAAAACTGGATGTCGTGGTTTGGAATAAGATCGTAGGTACCTATATCTTCGGGTTGCATTTGCCAGGCATGATTGTATCGACTAATTCCAGATTATTAATAGTTTCTTGAATATTGACCTTTCTGACTGAGCTGCACTTACCGTCGAACGCGGTGGTATCACTTTATAAATAAATAAATACACCCAACAGTCACATACATAGTTCTGACCCCACATTAAGATACCGAGTCTTGTGCCGTGGGTATCAGAAACTACGAGAGACTTTTCGGTCTCAGAAACACCCAGACCCGAAACAAATACTTGTGGATCACACAAACATTTGTCTCGGTGCGGGGATCGAACCCGCGGCCTCTCGTTTCGCCAGCAGGTGTCTAGCCAACTACGCCGCGGAGGTGTTAATATAAAAATTAAAATCAACTTTTTACTACGCTAGGTAAGTAGCCGTCTCTTGGTTACATAAATATCAGATAAATACGTGTTAACCCTTCCACGTAACCCTACGAATATAGGTGTAAAATGTAGGAGAATATAGACGGCACGGACGATACCAGCACCTCACGGGGGCAATTAATCACCCCGACCACCTGCTACTGCACTCTTATGTCATTTCACAATACTGATATATCTATTACACACGTCAATAACTTGGAAATTGTTTTTGACTTCGTTTTTTCTTTACTTTATTTCATTTGTAATAAAAATTCTATAACCAAAATAAAAAATAAACAAAAGTGCCAGTAAACATACTTATTTCTGTCCGTCTCTGTCCTGTTAGTCTTGTGAGAAATCTTACCTTGTACGTTAGATATCAAGAGATTCATATAAGAATTTTTGAACGATTTTACAGCGAGCACTGCTCTACTTCAATGGAATATTTCCGAGCAAAGCATTTGACGGAACTGCAAGGAAGTAATACAGGCGTTTTGTGTCCATCTGCATTTCTGCAGCAGCGGCAACGGCGCAGACGCTCGTAAATAATCCTTTGGACCTGAAAAACGTTTCAGTGAATCCAATAAAATACGTATCCGCAGAGACTACGCCGCAGCGAGCTCGTTACCACGCCTAGACGATTTATTGAGGTTTGAAGTCTGAAATATTATAGTTGTTCCCTTTTTAAACTCCTTTATGAAATACTAGCTGACCCAGCAAACGTTGTTTTGCCATATACATTATTTCTAGGATTTTTTTTTTGTTCAATAAAATATAACTAACACGATAAGTGTGTATGTAGAAAATATATAGTCGACGAGAGTTTATTGAGAGTTGATGATTGTGCAGTAATCCGTCCGTCATTTTATACATCCAGTATTTTCATGTACAACAACTTATCCATTGTAAATATCTTACAATTGTTTTGAGAAAGTTTCGGCGAATGGATCCTGAAGCATTTGAAAGCGCATGTTTACTGTCAGCAATGGCGTGCCTAGGGACTCTAGCCAGGGCAAGGCCAAATTTTTATTACGGTACGGTCAGAAAGTCAGAAAATCAAAAGTCAAAGTCAGGTCAGTTAGACGGAGAACTAATAAATAATATAAGTACCTACCGAAAATTATTTACATTCACGATTTTGTCATGTTATGTATATTATAGTACTAGCACAGCAAAAAAATAGTTTGTCGCTAGTGATAGGTACAAAAAACCAGAAAACGTCGGCGGAAATGATTAGCATAATAATATCTCCAAATTTTGTCGTGTCTCTAGATTTGAATGCGAGATCTTAAAACATTAGCCACGGAATAAATCGTATGATATTGAATTTTATTAGACAAATAACTACTCGAATTGGATTCAAACCATATAATTAAAAAGTAAAGAATCAAATTCTAAAAATTATATATACGTATGTAAATCAATTTTCATGTCATGACCTTGAATACAAGTTTTTTTGTTGAACAAAATGACATATCATCATTATCAGCCTAAGGAAGTAAACTGCTGAATATAGGCCTCCCCCAATGACTCTATATAATACGTATTAATCTTAGAAATAATACGACAATGATCAACGCGAGAGTTAACGCATTGAAATTTCTTTACATAATTAACGAGGAATGAATATTTCAATGCGTTGTTAATATTTATAAATAAAGAAATCAAAGTATGTGGTGTTGTTTTGCATGCATTCTACAAGAACCAGATAAATTATTTAAATCATTACAACACGAATTCCACACATTTTAACCATTATATAAAATATGCAACACAATTATAATATAACCTATTCCTATGGGAACATTCAACAATTCAATTAGTTGTGTAGGTACTTGGATCTATTAAGCGTCGATCATAATTTTTAACAATTATGAGAAATACTCATGTCCGGCATAATAATATGTAAATTTTGGACAAGTTACGAGCTGTTTTTTCACAGTATAATTTAATGAATTTACCTTATCTTCGAAGAGCAAAACATACACAGACTTTAAGTCGCCACAAGGATTAACAATAAACATCACTTATCTTTTATAATCACTGTAGTAATAAAATTCTAAATACCACAACAAATTCTATTTTGTTCAAACTTGATTCATACTTCATTCGCTCAGTGACAACTGACAAGTGTAAACGTAAAGAACGTGTGCAGTAGTACTTCCGTACTTCGTAAAAAAACTGTACAAGTTTATCGTAATACCATTTAAAATAAATTAATTATCACACACAATATTATAAAATAATAAAGATCTTCTATATTAAAAAAATGAATTGCTGTTCGTTAGCCTCGCTACAACTCGAGAACGGCTGGGCCGATTTAGCTGATTTTGGTTTCGAAATGTTTGTCGTAGTCCAGGGAAGGCTTAAGAGGGGAGAAATTATTGTATAATTGCGAGGAAGATAGTAAAAACAACAATATCATTTTCCCATATAAACTGTTCTACCTAGTATCCTGTCAAACATTTAATGTTTATCCCGTCGATACGGCTTAAGGTCCCCTCAAATTACAGAACGTATTTAAATAAAGTCCACAACATACATATATCCACAATGTAATGAAAAGGGATTGACATATTTATTGGTTGTCAAATATTTATGCATCTAAGTCCCTATCCCACCACACACCCGCCACTGTAACTCCTGTGCTCCAGGATCAACAGCGGCACGCACAGTAATGACACCGAGCAATGAAGCTCAGCGGATCTAAGGGGACCTAAATTTGTCATACTCCCGCAACGAAGTTAATCAGAAAGACAATATAAGGAGGAGTTGAAAAACAAAGAGTTGTTCACTTCCCTCCACAGCAAAGCGGGTGACAAAACATTGAGCTATGAGGTTTTACCCTCACATAAAAAAAGACAATTACATTTAGTGATATTAGACGCAAGTAACGCACCACGGGTAAAAACTGTATGAGTTTTATTGACTAAATTGGACCTAAAGTGCGAGCTGTTATGTAGACTTCCAATAATAGGCATGGCAAAAACGCTGGAAAGCACGGAAATTCTTCCTGGATTCAACAAGGTCTGTATAATAGACAACACCAGACGTTACATGCATACTATTGAGCATACAGTTACGCTCATCCGACCAAAGATTGCACTCCCAAAAGATATGATGCGCGGACTGTTCATATTCGCAATTATGTGTTGAGCATTGGCACATAGGAGAATCAACCAACTTAAATGAGAATAATTTGCTACGAAAATTACCGTGACCCGTCAGAAATTGCGACACGTAATGATCGATCTCAAGCCAAGTTTTTGCCAAACGATCGCTCACCGAAGGAAAATATTGATAAAGATGACACCCCTTTATAGAGAGACTCCATCGATTTTGCCATTCTTCTATTAATTCCGAGTAAGTCTCGGGGTATGGTTTAAATAACCGACTAATTTTCAAAAGGTCGCGCGAGGAAAGAAAATCTTTATCAATATTTTGCTTGTTGGAAAAATATACCGCGGCGCGACGTTGCACTTCCAGGTCGACTAGAAGTACTCCCGCCAGAACAGGTAAAGCTTCAGTACTAACAGTTCTGTACGCCTTACACAAAAATATCAACGCCAAACGTTGACTCTGGAGCAATTTCCTTCTGACGGCACCGACAGTTGCCCTGTCGGCCCACACAGGGGAAGCGTAACAAATGCAACCCAAATATGTAGCTCCATAAATTACTTTTAAGGTGTTAAACGACAGACCCTAAGTTGACGCTGATATCCTTGTCAAGGCATAAAAGTTGTTTTTTGATTTTTGAAATATTTATGCATGCGTTCAGAAATTTATTTTGTAACTAAGGAACACATATGTATCAAGCTTAATTATCCAACTGCATTTTTAAACTTCATGGTTGTACCTGATTTACAATTTATAACTGAAGGCGGCCTTATTAGTCATGTTTTTAAATCTAAAACACTCGAAACTATGCAATGGAATGCGGTTTATGTTTAAAAAGCTGTTATTGAGTAATGTGATTCACGCAACGATAATTAATCAGAGGAAAACTTAAAGATGAGTTGGTTTGGTTTACATTCTAAGGTTTCAAGTTTCTTATTTTATGGTGAGGTCGATGATCCAAACGGATGTGCCTGGGATTTTAATTTTTAACGGCTGGACCGATTTTTAGGAAATTATCTATGTATCTTTACGTGGATTCGAGAATGCTTTAGATTTGCAATTTGACCCGGTAGGTGGCGCTGTGATCGAGTTCGGGGATTTTAATTTTTAACGGCTGGAACGATTTAATGAATTTTTCTGTATATCTTTAGGTGGATTCGATAATGCTTTAGATTTAAAATTGGACCCGGTAGATGGCGTTGTGATAGAGTGCTGGGATTTAAATTTTTCGCATATCAGAACATAACTCCATAATCTTAAACAATTCATTTTCTTTGTTGAAAAGAAGGCAGATGATTTTTTTTGTGTGTCTTCAGATGGATTTGAGAATCGTTTAGATTGGAAATAAAATATTTGAATTTAAAATTGTGCACAGGACGTTTGTCGGGTCCACTAGTAAAAAATAAAATATGTTATTATAAATTAAATAAATTACTAAATACATTACATTTACTAACAAGGAGACGGCAACGGATGGTCCGCATGTAGTTAGCACTCAGTGAGTGTATTCATATACTCAAACCCTAGAGCGCACTACTTGGTACGCAATGGCTATTGTCGAGAAAAAAGTTACTAAAGTTTGAATCTTTTTGTATTAAAATGTAATAATCGTTACAAACAATTTCTTTTGAACTTTTATACATTATTGAATCCCAAAGTTAATAATTTTTAACTTTTTAACTTGCAAAATTAAAATTTTAATAAATGTAAATAAAATATTAATTACCTACTAATATTTAAAAAAATTGAAAATTAAAATGGCCAGTAAAAATAGGGATTGATCGTAGAAGGGTGAGGATTAAGAGTTGTATGTAATATGTAAATGCTGAATCATAAAAAAAAAGATAAAAAAAATAATTTTGGATTTAACCACCCTTAACATTTTGGAGTATGAAAAATTTATGTGGAACGATTCTCAGACCTACTCGATATGCAAATAAAATTTCATAAAAATCGGTTGAGCCGTTTCGGGGGAGTTTGGCAACAAACACCGTGACACGTGAATTTTATATAATAGAAGATTTTACAAATAATAAACAAAATACTACAATAATTAATTTCAATATACCAGATTTACTATAATTAATATATTGAATATGTTCATGGAAGTTCTATATGAAAATTAAAGGAAATAATACAAATCTCATTAATTCAATATATTTTTAACGAAATCTAGTGCCGCTTATGTCTTTGCTGTGAAGCAGCTAGAAAATCCTTCAGCAGGACTATATTTTTTAGTAACAAATCCTCATAATAGGTCCATTTAATTTATTTTCATTGCACTTACCTTATTTCCATGTATTGCGGAGTGACATCAAAACATTATGATGGGCAAACAAGCTCGCTCCTCCACAGGAGACTTCCTCAATTTGATCTGTCCATATTTATTATGACTAATGTGACTAATTCTCACGAGACTACTATATTTTCCGTGATAAAAAGGATTCTGTGTTACTTCGGTGGGTTCCATCTACATCCATGCCAAAAATCATTCAAATCGGTTCAGTAGTTTTTTAATTTTTTCGTAACAAACATCAAAAAATACAAACCTTTCCTCTTTATAATAATAGTATAGACCAGCATTTAATATTACTTCCACTTAGTTAAGTGTGCTTTTTGCGTCCATGTTTTATAAACACTTTACGTCCAAATTCGTAAAAATCGATTGCAGCAATATTCAAATTGGGAATCAGAGGGTACATTTTTATGGGTTAATGTATGTTGGTTAATATACCAACCCCAGTACTGTGACGTGTCGCGTGCTTTGTGCTGGTGTGTAGAATACGTATTTGTAAAAATTCTATATAATAAATGTTAAACTCTTCTATGAAAATACATATTAATCCATTATAAATGCGTCCTCATAAGTTATCAAAAAATGTAATTTTTCATTTTCTCATATACTTATCAAAATCTAGAGGTCGGTGTTATAAGTATACAAATACCATGCCCCTATAACAATTTCCAAAATAAAAGTATTGTGTAGGAATAGCATTGGCAGGAAATCACTAATAACATCAAAACCTCAGGTCACGCCATAAATGAATTGTACTTTTTTCTTGCTCCAATGACAGCGTGGACGAGTTAGTCTAATTTGACAGCTTAACGACTGCCGAACTACTAACGCTGAGCTCGAAAATGGAGCAAATGTGGCACGTAAATACGTTTCCATCGCGATGTGGCCAGCGTTATTTTGGAGCTTATTTACATTTTGTATCGAAACGTGCATTTTCACTGCACCGTAATTACATTGTACGAAGCAAGCGTGGCTAAATACTGCTTAATCTTCATTATGAATGTGAAATCTGTTCATAGCCTCGGGCACTCGCGTTTCATGTGACATGGGACACAATGTAGTAAAGATAAGGTGTCCCCTTCCAAGCCACTGAGTCTATTGTCAATCTCTTACGCAGCTCGGCATGTTAAAAGGAGCGCACCGATAGCTTTAGCGGTACACGGTTAGGTTTTTATACATAGCCAATTTATACCTACATAGTTCTATACCGTTTTAAAAAGAGAAGGGAATTCCTAGAAATGCGTAGAGAAGACAAAGCGAAATTCCCTTACAAAAGCGCTCAACAAAACGCGCACCAACGACTGTCGAGTCAAAGGGACTTTTTTGGCAATAAAAATGATAAGTGAAATAAAAATTAGACATCATAGTTCTTCTTTAGTGTGAAAATGGCTTCCTTTAGATAGAGAAAACGTATAATGGAATGCAATAACTCTTGACCGGGTGTGCGAAGAAATAACACTGTGTCATATTTCACAACCCTCCAACATTTTTATAAAAGCGGACCATCTGCTTTTGACCCCTCATTCTTTTTGTTTCACGAATTATATCTGTATAAGTAAAATATTAGATACCAGCGGATGTAAGTTTTCCGATGCACGTTCCACGCCGATTCATATTGGAACTGTAATTTTTGTTTGTTCCAACGAACTCAAATTTAATTTATTTTTTAAACGTGCGCCCGTGTATTTCTTATTGTTGCCGTTGAATAGAAATCTTTTCATGACTCAGAAGGAACTTATCCAAGATAAACGTTGTCCTGGCCACAATTCAAAACCATGTCTGGAAAATAATACAAGCGATTCAATAGCTCTTGAAGACCCTCGTCGAGACTTATTGGTCGGAAAACGAACATATTTACAAAAAGAAAAATAAGGATTTGTGATATTACACGCTCTTTATTCAAACTACGAATAATGGAAGTATAATACTTAGTGAACATAAATTATGTTAGGTAGGTATCGTCTAAAAATAATATGAATTTTATAATACATCTCAATGTGGGATACGGTCTTTATTTACCATTGACGTGGCAGAGTTAACGATAACAAAACTAGGTATTTATCGTGAAAATGAGTGCTGATTACTTATAACACTCGTCACATTAAAATTAAGACTGTCAAGAATCACGAGTCATCAATTACGAAGTAAATTATCAGAATCCAAAAAGTTCTTTGTACTATAAATTTTAAATTAAGCATAACCTTTTCATCGTTTCTTACAAAAGTAAACGTTAAAATATGTTATTATTGACTTATTTCAGCAACAAAACTGACCTCAATTGTAAATTGTGTTTCATCCAGACAAAACGACACACAAAAAAAAATACGATTAAATATTTGTACCCCCAGAAATCTAAATCAATTTTCCGTCGACTGCTTGCTATAAGGCTTATTCTTTAAATGTTTTATAACTGGATTTAAAACAATTTTATTACACGACCGGCACAGTAATGTTATTGAAAACGCTTGCTTCTCCAAGTTTTGTGCCTGAAATTTAATTTCTATTGATCGGTTTATGAAAGGAGTATAGATTTATAGCAAATAAATGTGTAATCGAGTGTACTAAATGTATCCTTTATACGTCATTTTATCGCAAAAAGAAAATGAGATATTCATCATAGTTCGGTTTTGAATCATTTTATTCCAAACGAAAAACACACAGTGAAATGTTTCTTGCGCTCATAAAAACTTCTGTGGAGTGAACGTGTAAGGAATAAGCGTCACAGGAACTGGGGTGACTGCGGTCATTCCGCTAAACGAAGATCAGAATCGCAAGCTGTTAGCATAGAGATTGCGATCGAATGAAAGCCGTCCCAAGTATTCCATCCCGAAATCGAGGGGTTCCGAATATTGCGGCCACCCGATACAGCCCTTTCTGACTTTACTAACATTCTGCCGCGACGCTAAGCCCCCTTTTGATTTTCTTTATACCTGAAACTTGCTCGGATTTAATAAATTTACATAATTTTCTCCGCATCTATTTAATCCTCGTGAGTCGAATCATTTTGATTTCTAGTGATAAATCTGCGACAAAATCGATCAATTTACGTTTCACAGTGAAATGACACATTTCACAGGAAAAAACAAACATTAAAAATGTTCAGTCACAGCGATTGTTTTGTATTGAGAAAGTTTCTTTGTAATTTGATAGATGGCCTCTTGTCCATTACGGACCTTTTAAAAGTTGTCGTCTGATTTCATTGTGTACTTCAACAATAATCACCAAGTTCTTTGTTGAAGAACTGTCGTTGTTCGACAAAAATAAATAATCATTAATCATGTAAATATTTTATACATTTTTATCAAGCAAGGGCTGAGCGGTGGAGATTGCGTCTTGAATGTCGCTGCTTATGTCGAGTGACTTGCAATTCCAGTTTTAATAAATTGGCTTACCGAAGTGTGCCTCAGTTTTCCTTGTAATTTTTTGTCGGAGACGATCAAAATCAGATTGTAGATACAATATTGGTACAGGGTGCCGCGGCGCAATCGCGAGAGCGCTACGGCTGCAGAAGGTGCCAATATATTTTCTGACGGTTGAACGGTCAGGTAATTGTGGCTGAAACTTATCTCTAGGGGCAAACGTGAGCGGAATACCAAATGCTTCATTGCTTCCGAGTAAATTATAAACATGGTGCTCGATGTGTAACCACTTTGGAACGAGTAAAGTATAATTAGCAACTATCGTCTAATGAAATGACGCGCAATTGTGCATATTAAACGTAATAATTACTTTAATATTCCTTCTTCTCGGTCTTTTTAAGCTAAAAAAATAAAGAACCTAATTAGGACAATTTGCGCCGGCTTGAAGAATTTCTACGGCGAAAAACTTGGCAGGTGATATTTTTATTTCGTTAATAAGTCGCGGCAACTCTACTCCAGTATCAAAGGGTGAAACTGTTCCCTGATTCTCACTGACGTAGACTTTGTTCAAGTTATTTACTTTACAGCGCGTTCATTAGCTAAATGACCGTGCTTTATTGAAAGTGTAATCAAAAGAGGAAGGAATCTGCGTAATGTTGCATTTCTTGAATTTCACTTACTTAGTCTATATTTAAAAACACTTTGATGCCTTTTGATACTTGAGTAGATCAAAAGCCATTTCTTTGAAAGTCAGTTGTTCGTTGAAAGCTTTACGGTGAGGTTTAATTGAGCATTACTGTGTTGACTGGTGAAAAATACGACATTATTTCTAGTTAGTCGACACTCTATTCGGCCTACACTTACCATACATAAGGGTTCTCACATTGCCATATAAAATAAAGGTACACATGTATCCCAAATCATCATCATAAATCATCAGCCCAAATACGTCCCACTGCTGGGCACGGGCCTCCTCTACAACTGACGGACTATACACCTAAGAAATTCCTAAGAACTTTCAGGTGTGCAGGTTTTATCACGATGTTTTCCTTCACCGTTAAAACAAGTGATAATTCACTGTGAATACACACATAACTTCGAAAAGTCAGAGCCTGGGGTTTGAACCTGCGACCGCCGAAATTCTCGACCGCGTGACTAAACCTCGTGGCCATCACTGTTTATCCCAAATATTGCAGTACATATACAAAGAATCGATTCTACACTTGGCAATGAATATTTTGATACAATCTGTGTGATGAAGTGTCCCTAGATTCCATTACATTTGAAATTTTATTCATCGTAAAAACTTTGTTATTAAGAGAATTAACCCTTGACAGACCGTTTTTGAAAGTCCCTCGGAGAATTAAAATTTTATTATCTTGTTTTAGGTAACACACCTAGTTAGAAATTAACGACGTGTCCTATTGTTAGAGGGCGGATTACTTTCACTTTTGAATCTATTTAATTCATTATGCGCCTACCAGACGTCGTAATTAATCCAAGCCTTTCTATGTGAAAGTTTTTTGTAACTTTAACGTGTTAAGCACTGGTGAATCTGTGAATTAGAATAATTATTGGGATTCTGATAAAAAAAAAGGATACTGTTTCATATTTTTAGAGCGTAATATTTTTGTTTTGATTATTCTAATGTGTTTATTTTTAACTAGAAGCAAGGTAACTGGTTTTATGATTTTTTGCTTTCTTGATGTTCGTATCTCGGATACGAGATGGTTTAGGGGCCAAAATAAAAATTATTGAAAAAAAGTACGCGATAAATACTTTGTAAAAGCATATAACTTCTTGGAGTATGAGATGTGATCCTAGAAACCCGAAAAGTGACATGATAGACCGCGTACGTAATACTCTAGGTACACCAACATGCACTAAACTAGATTATTCCTAGGTAATTTAAACTTTAAAATCAAATTCCCATTTCTAAAACGCTAACATAAATTTTATGCGTATATTTGCTTCAGTCATATCGGGCCATACGCCCATAACTTTGGACAAAGGTCACGTGATACTGGTTATGTAAATCAGATGGGATATATCCAACAGTAGACGCCGAAGAAGACGAAGAGCTTCAATTTATTAAAACAGTAGTAACATATAAATTTTTATGTGATGCACGGCGGGTGCGCAGGGACGCAGTGGAAACAAAACCGATATACGTTTATTCCCTGACAGCTGAGCTCTTAGGTGATTGTGGCGGAAACTTTTATCGGATGTCGAACGTGAGCAAAATAGCGATTCCCGCGAGCTCACCTGCTTACACACAGCATCCACATCTGGATGTGTCTTACGTGAGTGCATCTTGAGCTGATTTACTTTGATTCAGATGAGGTTGATTCGCATGTCAAAGAGGTTATGGCGTAGCAAATGCGATATTTATGACGTCATTATGTACTTAAAACGCTCAAGATATTTACTTGCCCTTAGATACTATTAATACATCCTATACAGAAAAATAACTATAAAATGTACTATAAGTAAATATAGAAACCTAATAGCGCATTATAACACCATTCCAATAAACATAGTCGAACATCCCAATGGTTAGAATTTGTTTTTTTTTTCTTTGCTCGAAGGTTTCCGATTACTAAAATTGCATAAATAGCGCGGTTAAACTAAGTTGAACAAAACACTATTTTGACGTGAGACGTATCGCATTTCTTGCCCCAGGTCAGAATCTTTTTATAGTTTCTTTATTAAACTTATACCTTGCATTGTTAAAGCTTCGGGATTTTTTTATCGGCATCGTTTTATTCCAAGTCATGAAAGAAAAGTTCTTAGAAACCTATTTTTAAAACCTTATCTGCATGACTTGTGATTCTTTTCGTTATTACATGTTTTTGATGCCTTCAAAAACCTAATAGTAAGATCTTGTAAGAATATTATGTAAATATATATATATATATATATATTTAATATAAATAATAACTGAGTCAAGTACAGTAATGTTGTACGAGTATAGTGTAATTCTGTAGGTAATTCTTTAAAATTACCAAATTGATACCGATTTACGTTGCAACGAAGTGTGTTACAAGTGCTTTTTTCTAGCTTAAATGTCATACATACATACATAAACTCACGCCTGCATTCCCTGAAGGGGTAGGCAGAGATGCATTTCTGCGCCCACATTTCGCCAGGTATGTATCAGTCCCACGTAATAGGGGGCGAGCTTATTGCCGTTTTTCGGGCACATTTCCACTGTTACTGAGAATTTCCTAATGGAAGAACCCAATAACACTTTGCCCGACCTGGGAATCGAACCCAGGACCTCTAGATCTAGATCGCACGGCACATACCTACTTGTACCGCGAGACCACGAGGCAGTCACGCAGGCACGAAGCAGCATAAGTGATATAATAGTAGAGACATAGAGATTCAATAATAATATCTACCCTTTGTGCACTAATGTAAACACAATTAAGACGAAACTTAAAAACGTATATAATTACACAATATCTTATTTATATATTTATTTATGTATTTGTGTATGTATTTATGTGTGTATATTATGTTTTTCGTGTATGTATGTTTTTTATCGTAACTAATATTCTATATCTATATTCTATATTTTTGTACACTCTGCCCTCCAAATTAAATCCCTTCAGTTTGTCCATCCTATGGTTGCCTTGAAAAGATCGCCATGTGCGATAAGGCCGCCATTTGTACCTTTCAATGTATGTTATTTTATGTTTTTGTTTTATGTTTAGTATACAATAAAGTGTTAAATAAATAAATAAATAAAATAATTTTGATGACAATCGAATATAATATACATATACGTACATAAATAAGTTGTAAAATTGTTGCATATTTTTTAATACTCTTAACTTTTCCTGCTTTTTATTTGTTATTTGTTATAAGCAATTGATTATGTATAAATCATTTTGTCATTTTGAGTAAAAAATATTTTTTATCTGTACGCCATCGCCAATAATAAATGAATAAACGCATGATCCACCATATTGATCTTGCATCATATTTAGAATATCTAAATCCGTGGTTGCTTTTAGCTCCCCGCACCCAAACACGCCGGTTTACTATCAATAACGCGTCATTTTATTCCATAAACTACATAAGCTCCGCGAACCACCAAATTGTACGATTGGATTGTTATTTCGACGTCTTTAACCTTTCCACATACGAGAAATCTGATTGATGTCGCAGCAAATATTTCTGGCTGTATGTGTTGTTATGTAACTGTTACATCTAAGTTATATATGTAGATCAAGAAAGGTCTCAGTTTCAGCAAGAATGACGAGATGGGAATTTTTAATCACATGACGCTTTGTTCGAACAACACCGTACTTTCGAACAGGTGCTGTGGCACTATAAGGTGAAAAAATAAAAATAAAACTTTCTGTATAATTAATTTTTATTAATCAATATTATCACCGCGTTAATGTCACTTGTCCGCCAACCCGCACTAGGCCAGCGTGGTGGACTAAGGTCCAAACCCTCTCAGTTGTAGAGGAGGCCCGTGCCCAGCAGTGGGACGAAAGGGCTGATGATGATGATGAATGTTCTTATATTGTATATTTATAGACACCTAGTTGTATAACACAACGTGTATGTGCCGTGCGATCTAGAGGTCCCAGGTTGGATTCCCGTGTCGCGCAAAGCGTTATTGCGCTTTTCAATTAGATAATTCTTAGTAGCAGCACAGAGTCTGGAAATGTGCCCGAAAAACGGCAATAGGCCGTTACGTGGGAATGATTCATTCCTGGCGAAATTTGGGTGCAGAAATGCACCTCTGAATACCCTTTTGCGATGTTTTGTATGTATGTTAGTTAAGTTGTTTAGGAAATGTTATCAGAGGGCGGGGTTAAGCTAAATAGTTCATAGTGCTACTGATCTCAAGTTGCAGTTGCGAACTATAGGGTTCATTAACTACAATTAATCGCAACAACAAGTAGTCTAAGTCTCTCCAGCATCTTATGTATCCAAGACCTAAATTCATCAAACTAGTGTAGCCATTTTGGCGTGAAAGCATAAGGAATAATTGTTTGTTTCCCGGCAAAATCATAAGTTCCTAACAAACACTTAGGTATTTATAATGTTAGCTAAGATAGAGGTCCAATTTCAAAACCAAAGGCTAAATATTATTCCATGAGTTATTACAATAGTTTATAAGCTTGGAATTTGCTGAACACGATAAACAATCTGCGTAAGCACTAGTCGGTTTCTTGGAAAATAATTTATTAAAATCTAGTGATAAAATTGAGGACGTAAATTTTAAAAATGGGCATAAAATTCCTGTGATTTTGTAGTTTTTGTTTATGCTTGAAACCGACGTGCATCATGAAGATGATAATGTCGGTTGAGGAATCGAAAGGAGTGTGTATAGTCCGATGTATTTGCCGCTCTACAATCTCTAAACGAGAGACAGGCGTGATTATGTATGTACGTACATATTTATGGTTTTGTTAGTAAGAAAAAATATATTTTCGCATAAACTAGTAACCAATTCAGTATAATACAGCAATTTAATAGAGTTATTGATAGGAACGCGTTCCCGCGCTGATGACGTTAATCCTTTGGGACCCATTCATTGTAGCGAAACAAAAACAGATTTAATTCTGGTTTAAAATCTATGCACCAGCAAAACTTATAACAATCGATTGTTCTCTAAATTTAAAATATAAACTTTCAGATAACAATATAGATAACGCTTTTTTATGTGCAAATATAACTGCAATGCAAATCTTATCGGGGTCGGGGGCGGAGTACGAGTACAAGCTCTGCCGCCGGGCAACCGAATCGTAAGCCGCGATGAACCCTGTCGCTTGGCAGTGGGGTCGCGTAATCGGTTATACTGGCCACCTTTCTGTCTGAATGTCGACAAATGTCTTCAATATTGCGATCTTCCGCCACTCATGGACAGATACTTAATACTTATACAGTATTGATGTCTCTCTACTAATATTCTAATATTGGAAGTGGGTTTGTTTAAGAATTGTGTACTTCTAAAAGGTTTTATGATTTTTAGTACAAAGAAATCAATAGGCTTAAGGCTTACCTTTAATCCCGTGTATAAGGTACGTACGTAACCTCAAGCCTGTATTCCCTAAAGGGGTGGGAATAGATGTACTATATTTCTGCATCCACATACATATGTATGTTTCAGTCGCACGTAATAGGGGGCGAGACTATTGCCGCTTTTTGGGCATATTTCCAGACTCCGTGCTGTTTCTGACAATTTCTTGGTGGAAAAACCCAATAACTCCGACCTGGAAATCGAGGCCAAGACCCCTAGATTGCACGACATATACCTGTGACGTGAGACCACGAGGTTCTTAAGAGGTTTATTTTTATAAAATGAGTTGAAAAATCTGTAATAAGATTCGCGAAGGCACTAGCAAATCCTATTTCGTATGCTAAGTATAACTTAATTCTATGTATACAAATTTAAACCCTAATGAAACTTATACATTTCAAACATTCCTAAATCATATTTGTGATACAAGGTTTCTTGGAAACAGCCCACAAAACTAGTGTAAACATCACAGAAAATACAATTCAGAATATTTTAGTAGCGGAGATTCTGATAACTGTAAATCTGTTTTATTAACTATATATAGCATATTGGCACACACCGCTGACTTTTCGAAGTTATGTATACGTTCCTCCCCATATACGTCCTACTGATGAGCACGGGCCTCCTTTACTGTCGAGAGGGGTTAGGCCTTAGTCCCTCACCCTGGCCTAATGCTAGTTGGCGGACTACACACCTTAGAAATTTCTAAGAACTTTTTTAGGTGTGCAGGTTTCCTCACGATGATTGCTTTCACCGTTAAAGTACGCGATAATTCATTGTAAATAAACACATAACTTCAATAAGTCATAGGTCTGCCTAGGGTATGAACCCGCGACCGCGGATTTTTTTGACTCAATCGCGGGCCGAAACCTAGAGGCCATCACGTCTTACGTCGATATATGTACATATGTATACATACTACTAGTCATTTTTATATAAAATTTAATAGTAATAGGTCACATCATTCAAACTGTTTTTTTTTACTTTGTAATGTTCACTTCATTGCGAAGATTTTATCACTACCGTCCATTTTTCCCGGCTCGCTCCTAATTGACTGCGCTACGGTGTAAACAAACTGGAAAACTTGTCAAAAAATCATAAGTATTCAAAATATAGCCGATTAAGTCAGTGCCTACTTTTTTATTCATCCATACCAAAGTCACACCACATTGGATGATAAGCACGGTGCTGTCCATAAAGGAAATCAAGCCGCGAGAAATTCCCATGTTTGGTTAATCGACACACTTATGACTACTTCACGCTGTGCCTCAAGAGCCTAGGATAATAGAAACACGAGCGCTGGCAAACTATCTTCTTGGTACTGCAAAGAAAGAAATTTCAAAACCTTTTAACCTAACTGCCATTAAGATTAAATTGACAAATAACTGCTAACATTAATGGGCGCATCGTACGAGATTTCTCGCATAGCGATCATTTACTTGTTCCACGGTGCGCTCTAATTAGGGCTCACCTCCATTTAGCGCCTAATGACTCGTTTTGTAAGAAACCTATGCCAATGTACTGAGAAACTGACGTCAGACCGTGATTAGGAATATTACCTTTCATGCTGATGATCCACAAAGTCTAAAATTTAAAAGGCGGGGCGTAGAAATTTAGGTTGTGTTATAAACAAGATGAGATAAATGATGAAGGAAATAATATTTTTTATGTTAAAACATCCAACACAATAGTTCTACACGTAATAACACACACATAATAACATAACCGAAGAGAAATTAAAAGGCATTTTATTTCAATATTAGTTCTTATAGTATAACACATTCATTTAATTTAATGTAATTTTTTAAATTTCACGCAGTAAAAAAAGCTTTTTTCTTTTCAAACTCCTTGCTGTTAATAATTTTGAAACCTTATTAAATTTTCCCAATCCCCAACTCAAACCTGGGACATTAAGAGGTAGGGTACATCTATGTATATCGCAGGCCGTCCACTAACGCCCTGTGATTTGCGAGACAGTTGAACATTTATTTTGAAGAGACAAGCTCAAACTCGGCTTAGTAGAAAATTTCTCAGATTTTCATAGGAATATACAGATGTACCGCAATAAACTGATATCATTTTATTATGGCGATAAGTTACTGGAAGATAGGAATCGCATATCGTTTTACATTCGCTTCTGTTACCGACGTCTTTTAGGTATCCTATGCGGATAAATGCAATTCAATGCGTTTACGTCTTCCCGCCGGTCTCTATCACACGGGAATGAACAAACACAATATGTTTTTCCTGCAAATACTACTGATTTCCTCCCATACTTGATTTATTCTCGATATGCCGTAAATTCATTTTATTCTTTCCGATTTATCTTTTGTAATGTAAAAGATTTTTAAATCGCCTCAAAATATTTCTGTATGAATTTTTCGATATTTCTTATTTTATGAATCGTATAAAATCTTCTGATCCTACGCTTACTTTCAAATAGTTTAAACATCTAATTTTGCAATCATCATCATTAGCCCAAATACGTCCCACCGCTGGGCACGGGCCTTCTCTAAAACTGAGAGGGTTTAGGTCTTACTCCACCATGCTGGCCTAGTGCGGGTTGGCGGACTCCACACCTAAGAACTTTTAGGTATGCAGATTTCCTCACGATATTTTTCTTCACCGCTAAAGTAAATAATAAATAATAATTCATTGTATATACACACACAACTTCGAAAAGTCAGAGGTGTGTGCCTGAGGCTTAAACCGCGACCGCTGAGATTCTCGGCCGCGCGCCTAAACCTAAGAACAACACTACTTCCTAATCATTGCAATAATATTTCAATTTATTTTGTAAATACATCACGTTTTTTGAATACTCTAAGTTATGAAAGTAGGTTGAAAATGTCTTAAAATCTATGCTCTGCTAATACTAAAGTAAGTTATTTCAACTTACCTTGAATACAAGCGGCACGTCTTGTCTCAATTCTTCATGACGTCACCTTCAATGCCACTAGAACAATATTTTTTTATAAATTATAATAATATTGATATTATTCATCAGAAAAGAGTCAATGTCTTGACGACATTTGGAATCGTAAGGAAATTGACGGCTTTAAAAACAATTGAAGTTGTTTCAGATCAATGATTCTTAGGATTTTACCAATTTCATACCATGAGCGACAGCAAAACTCTTAAAAGGACAACTGTGTAGTTGTGCCAAAATACTATAATGTAATAACTCAAAAGATTGACTTTTGTAAGAAACCAGTATTTTTCTCAAGGTAGATCGAATTACACAACGGTGAAGCATGAAGTCAACCGAGTAGAGCGGGCAACTGGACTAGAACATTGCCACGTAGGTAAGAGCGGGTGTTCTCTTTCGATCCCACAGAGCTCAAGATATCTGTAATGGCCACTCGAGCTGCCTGCTCAACCGTTATTCTCAACAAATCTTCCATATTGCGGCCAACCAGCGCTCAATCAATACTGTGCAACATGCCCGACATTTATGTTTTATTTATCTAACCGCTTTTGTTATTATATTCAGTTTATATTTGAATATACTAGTTGTTTTTTACTCTTTTATTAGCTTTTGTATAAACTTTTGTATTTATTTAAATATTTACTTTAAAAGTCTGTTTTATATTCATAAATCGAATGGCATGTTTAGTTTTGAATAAATTGATTGAACTTTGTTTTATATTTTGAAGCGTTAGACTGAATTGTTTGCAGATAAGCAAAGTCATTATTATCGATCAAATTTGTCTACAAAATTTAATAATTTTACTATAAAGATATTTATGAAAATAAAATAAAAACAATATCCAATGGCCACGCAGAATGATTGAAAAATTGGGTGTTTTTATGGCAATTCAATACACTACAATATAAATGTGTAAATAGATATTATATATTTTTATTTCATTTTATTTTTTATTAATAGAAGCAGGTTTTAGTGCTTTTATAATCGTATGGCTTTTATATTTATGGAATATATATTTATATTATAGTTTTACATAGATCGAATAAGTCACACATATTATGCTAAATTTGCCCGTCTCACACCTAGCTGTAATTTATAGTTTAAGTTTAAGTTGTTTATAGTTCCATTCTCGGGTAGTGTAAGCAACGTTATGGCCGGTATTTTTTCATCCACCTTGCTAAAGCCTTATAAATACCGGATAAAGAACAGAAAGAAAGGCTGAAGAGAACAATCTTCGTATCATGAACTTAATCTTTGTATTATTTTGCTTTATAACAACAAATAATATCTGCTACATTCTGGTAAATATCCGTTTCCGAGGTAATCTGGATTGTATCACAAACTTCACCTTACGTTGTTCACTTTGTCGGGAATGGCTACTACATTTTACGAAAATTATATTCGGTTTTCCATTTGCTTCTTCGTGATATATTTAGCCGGTGGAATGCAAAACAGGTCATGTAAAATTTACGTAGGAAATAAAATGTATTTATCATTTAATAACACTTAATGCCTCTACGAATTTGTTCGCCAGATTGTTTTAATTACATTAACGCTTTCAAGGGATTTGATGGTTTTGGGTTCTATGGTTACTCATCGATAAAATCAATTTTACTAGAGTTCTCTTAGTTCTAAATCATTTGTCTCATTGATAACCCTTTGTATAGTTAGCCATCTTTGATGTACTTGTTGGAAAGCCATTGGTACATCGCAAGATATTGGGTTTGATCTCCGCACAGAGACAAACGTGTATGTTATTCACAAATATTTGTTACTCAATGTCTTTCTTCTAGGTCTCACCGATATCTACTACATAAAATAATATTCTGTATGAGTTGAGTGGTTTGGTCAAACAAAGATGGCGTTTTTGGTATGAATTTTAGCCTTCACAGCGGTTAAAAGCTGTCAGATATTACTTACGTAGAATTTTAAAAGTATTGTCAGACTAAACATATTCTCAATTTTTTAAGCAGAATTTTCAGTTCAGTTGCTTGTCTTCAGAGTAATAAAAATCTAAGACACACTTAAAAAAGCAAACTTTAAATCCTTAGCTCCAGGCTCCAATTCCCGACTACAATATCGGCAATCCTCTCAACTTTAACCATGCTATATTCCTCACTTTATTAGTTCATTAACCTTTGTTTATATCGTTGCCAGAATTTCGTATAAAATAAAATTGGAGGATAAAAATTTTACCTTCATACATTCTACGTAGATTGGAAGCAAAGATGTTTACGGCGGTGTCTGGATTAAGTGGAGTCGTTAGAGGAGTGACAGAGGCTGCGAGCACGGCCGGCGCAGGGAAGGCGGCGAGGTGAATAATTGCCGCAATCACTGCCAAGCCAACTAAGCCATGATCAGGAGGCTAAACAAATCTCATTTGCTCTTTTTTATTTCTCCACGAATCATTTGTAATTTAATATATTACATCAGTTGAGAAAATATTTTGATTATACCAAAGAAACTGACACAGGGTATTTTATTGATAATTCTATAAAACATTGCACCTGGTCATGACTTACATACATACGAGTAGATGTAAGTGTATTTTATTTATTTTACAGCACGGGGTATGCTGCTTGTGGTGAAAGAATGCGGTCCACATAGTATGTTGACTGGAGAGAATATTAAATTGTGTTGTGTTCTGCTAACACAAAATCAAAGACCGGAAAAGATATCTCGCGTCTTTCCTGTTTGTTTCGTATATTTACCTCCTAAAAATAGGAAAAATGTCATAAACTCTTTAATTGGTTTGGATATTACCGAGTTTTGAGTCCAGAAATTTGATTGACAAGGGCTTGCACTCTTATTGCCTAAGAGCTAATTAACGCAAACTGTAATTTTTTCTTAATTCTTATCCAAAACACACTCCTCATTCATTATGCAACTTACTACATTCAAAAATATTGTGCCCGCTGGTGTCTATAAGATCAGTACAGCGTAGGCGCCATCAACACAGGCCACGCTTAATCCTTCACCTTTCGGAATCGATTAAGTCTATTAATAATAATAAATCTCTTGTTTCTGCTCTATCACGCCCGGCAACACAATTCCACTATTGCATCATAAAACAGACGTTAAGTAATTATAAGATAAAACACGTAATTTCAGAGATAAAGTAATCTTAGAAAGACAAATTGATAAGATAATTTCGCGAGACAAGCACTGACAGGGGATGCAAGCTCAAGCTTTATAGTTGAAGACAGTTTCTCTTTTCCGAATGAAGAAATGGAATAAAAAGTGAAATTTTATTTATGTTAGATATAATATTGCATTTTGCATTTTAAAATATTATTGCAGCTATGCATCATTGCCGTAGCATCCATAACATAAGGTTAACATTTCATTGGGTACTTTATTCAAAAGGTAAGTGAATAAAAATGATATTTGTGTTGAAGTTCAACCATACCTATGTATATTAAATTTTTGCTGCGACGTAAATCATGTAATGTCAACCATTTTTACACCTAACACAAAAAAATTACCTGATGCTGCAGGTGTGGTCAAGACACAGTATCATCAGGGACAAAAGTTTTTCGTTATCTCTACACCCTCAACAATATTATGAAAGCATCATTCGGTTTAACGGTGAAAAATAAAATGAATTTTAGAATAAAAAAAACGTATGCGGGCGCAATAGGTTATCAAGGCAGACTAAAACTCAACCAATATTCTAAGTAACCGTAGGCGATCATAGGATAGGTGCGGCACCCTTCTGTAAGACGTAAAATACATATAGGCTGATAAATAATATCATTCGGCAAACAAATTAATGCATTTTATTCATTTGAAGTATTTTATATCAACTTCGTTTTTCGATTTGAGTTTTCACCGACTGAAAGTTGTCGCGAAGTAAATATTAGACTTTCTGACTTCGGTAATTTAAATGAGTATTAAAATTGCTTTTCATCTAAATACAGGGACAGACAAATTCAAAAAGTAAATAAAATAATGAGTTTTGTTTAATTTGCGTATCTGTTTACGATGTTTGTTTTTAAACATCCCGCGGTAGGTAATCGTAAAGTTATAATACGAGTAGTGTGTAAACATGATTTATTTTATTTTATTTTAAAAAGGTTTGCAGACATTATTTAATAATTATTTTTGAAATATTGTTTGTTTTGTTGTGGTGATAATATAGCGTTATAGCTTTTGCCCGTAATTTCTTCTGCTTTGACTTTTAGGATTTTGTGTTTAAAGTTTTGGTTACCAGCATTGATTTATGGAAGGGCAAAAAATGAATAGAATAAAGAAAAAAAACTATATTTAACAGAACCTAATCGGTCATGGCATACGTAAAAACACCTTAAACAGATTTTAATAAACGAGTTTAGGCCTTATAAAGCAATTACAAGTATAAAAATATTCAGAAATAAAACTATGTGTAGAAATATTTTTGCAGCCATGCAACTGTTCCTTCCTTATAAATGTAGTTCCCGTGAGACACATTACAGACAATTGAGACATCAGGGATAATGTTTCGTGGATTCGCGAATCTATTGAGCCGCGGCTCAAGTGTGTGTCGTGTGATCTAGAGATCCCGGGTTCGATTCCTGGGTCAAGCAGTGTTATTGTTTTTTTTTAGATTAGGAAATTTTCAGTAGCAGCACATAATTTCCGCCCTGTGGATTGGGGGCGTAAGAATACCGCCAGGGCATCCCCTGCCTGTCGTAAGAGGCGATTAACAGGGGTCCAGGGATTGCTGGACGTACTGCGGGGGCGGTGCGCCATGACTTAAAGCAACCCCAAGATGTGCGGCAGAGAGCGTGGCCTCTTGACGCTCCCAATAAGTGAGCGTCCAAAATAGGTTCATTCCCACTAGTTCTACTAAACAGTTCTACCGTAGAACTAGTGGGAATTTTATTTCCCACTAGTTCTACTTTTAAATGTACTACCGAATAGTGGAACTAGTGGGAACATTATTTCTCAATAGTCCTACTACATTTTATATTAGAAAAAAATTGCTAAATATTATTTTTTACACAATATTTAATAAACAAAACAATAATTAAAATTATATATAATATTTATTTTAGTCTTCATTAATTAAACTAAAACAAATTGGTAAAATTAAAATCTGTGAAAATTTCTGTTTTATTGTAATAATATTTTCTCGATATACAATCACTTAATCACTACCTATAACAACAAAATCAACATCGTAGTAAATAAAGATCGTTATAAAATATAAATCTTGTTGCTCGAATCATCGATAACCAGATCCTTTCGGACAAAATTGCCCCCTAGCATTGCGAAGAGACGTTGCGTCTCTATGTATCCTTTATCGCATTTACCATGGGGGGTACTCTGATGAAATTTTCGGGTTAATACCTGCTGCTGAATTTCACTACCGCACCACACGCCAGAAATTTAAGTTCCATCCCTACCATCTGAATGAATGGCGTTCCTGAACAGTGCGGCTTAAACGGTGTTTCCGTCCTCGCACAACATCTTTGTGGAATCAGCTTTCCTCAGCGGTATTTCTGAATGGATATGACTTAGGGACCTTCAAGAAAAGACCCTATATTTTCCTTAAAAGCCGGCAACGCACCAATGATTCCTCTGGTATTGTGGGTGTCCATGGGCGGTGTTAACTTACTCACACTTTTTTATCTTAACTTCTCCAGGAAATGCCCAACACTGATATCGCCGGATGTTAATTGCATCTGGGCATTTGTAATAAAATCATCTGCATCAATATATTGAATTTTGCGTCTTTTCGGTTGTGAAGTCGAAGGAAATTTTTGTTGCTTATGACTACGTAATAATGATAGTAATGAGTCATCATATAGAATGTGCAATACTCGTAACAAATTTCCTTCGTTTTTGTTTATTTTATTATTTAATTTGTGGTACCATCCTTCTACACTATTGTTTGTGCGGTGACGCTCACCGTATATACACCACATTTTAATGATATTTTTTTTCATCCCGTAGTGTTCAAAATAATTTTGATAGGTTTTCCACACATTATTATGATTATTAATTATTATTACCCAACATGACTGTATTATGGATGTTGCATTTTTCTATCTACCCTCATAAAATTTAATTATTATTACTTACATGACCATTGTTTTTTTATTCATTTATTAATAAGAAGTTTTATTTTCACTCATTATTATAATTTTACCAATTTGTTTTAGTTTAATTAATGAAGACTAAAATAAATGTCATATATAATATTTATTATTGTTTTGTTTATTAAATATTGTGTGAAAAATAATATTTAGCAATTTTTTTCTAATATAAAATGTAGTAGGACTATTGAGAAATAATATTCCCACTAGTTCCACTATTCGGTAGTACATTTAAAAGTAGAACTAGTGGGAAATAAAATTCCCACTAGTTCTACGGTAGAACTGTTTAGTAGAACTAGTGGGAATGAACCCCAAAATAGGGTGAGTGGAGGGTATATCAAGCCCTCCCAATTTTTGAATGATTGGACGAAGCGCCGGGTGGCAGTGGAGAGTAATGCAGGGTTGTTCGCCCTGCGATGCCATAGACCGCCCCAAATGCGCGCGACGGCCACCGAGAGGTTTTAGTCAGTATGCTGGCGTAGTAGATTTTGGTTAACAATTGTTCCGCGCGCCGAGTTGGAAGGCCAGAGACCCCGAAATACCCCTTCCGCCCTCCCCCGAGGTACCGAAAGGGGAGCTTAAGGTGCTCTCCACTCGTTAAAAAAAAGCGGCACATAATTTGAAAATGTGGCCGAAGAACGGCAATAGACTCGCCCACTATTACGTGGGAGTGATTCATACCTAGCAAAATGTAGGTGCACAAATGCACCACTCCCTACCCCTTCGAAGAAAACGGGCGTGAGGTTATGTATGTATAAAAGAAATAAAACGCTTTAGATTTCGACACGAAGTAGTGAATATCTTAATACCATCCGAGAGTAAAGCGTGTTAAGTCAGTCCCGGTTGTCTTCAAACGACAACACTCGATAAGCCTACTCAGACACGTTGCAGGCGGCTGGGAAATTCTAGCATTACTCAATTTAAATAGCAGCTTACTCAATTTAAATTGAGTAACATCGAAATCTCTATGCGTGCTAATTCGAATTTATCAAGCGTTGAATGCTGAAGTTACGTATACACGTAATCACGTATTCATGGTGGACTATCAAGTTTTAATAATAATAAATTCTACATACATACATACATAAAACTCACGCCTGTATTCCCCGAAGGGGTAGGCAGAGGTGCATTTCTGCACCCACATTTCGCCAGGTATTTATCAGTCCCAGGTAATAGGGGGCGAGACTATTGCCGTTTTTCGGGCACATTTCCAGAAATAAATTCTCTCATCATAAAATAACCTAAGAGTTTTTTTGTATGTATAGGTATGAAAAGAAAGGTACGGACTATACCGTACACACAATTCCTAAGTTTTAATCATATAATTTCTTAGTTAAGTCAATCAAATGTATGTATGTATAAATTTGCACAACTTTTAAAGGACCAGTGTCCAACATGACTGAAAACTAAGTTCTTTACACATTTTTTCTTTTTCTTTACAAGTTTTTTATTTAGTATCTACAGCAAAGTTTATGACTTCAAAAGAAATCACGGATAGACTATTGGACCAAGAAGAAAAAAAAAACTAGGTACCTAAATGTTGACGGAACAATAATTGGGGTTCATTTTTATAGCATAACGATTGTAAGAAGCTAGGCTAAGCCGTAAGTGAGAATTAGAATTATCGTCTATTTTTCTGGATTTGTAAAGAAATATATGTCGCAGGGATATGATAAAAACGGGGATTTGATCAAATCACGGAGGAAATTAAAATAACAACATGATTTTATCTTTTCCCTAAACAAATCTAGTGAATTGAACAAATCTCAAAATTGGTTTAGAGAAATGACAAAAATAATATTGCTATGATATTTTAAAGGTTACGTTACGTTAGTTTAGGTTAATTTTGTCATTTCACTAAACCAATTTAGAGATTTGTTCAATTCACATAGAAAAGATAAAATCGTGTTGTTATTTTAATTTCCTCCGTGATTTGATCAAATCCCTTAGGGAATTGACCAAATCCCCGTTTTTATCATATCCCTGAGACATATACACAAACATACATATGTCACAGTTCTTCATCATTCTTATTATATATTCTCATTGTAAATACTCAAATAATTAATTATGCGTCTGAAAAAAGATGAATAACACAGGATAATACAAACATTATCCACTTCCTTTGTAAGAATACTGAGTCCTTAGTCATACAGGAGTAATATTAAACTGTTAAAAGCAAATTAAATGTTTCACAAACAGATTTATTATAAATAAAGTAAACGGCTGAAACGGGTCTGTTGTTCGGAATTTTTACTCAGTTTGAGTTAGAAATTGAAACCGTAATAGCTTAGCTTACTATTTTATTATGGATGAGGTTCAACAAAGCCTTGGCTTTGTATTTTTACTATTTTATAGTCTCTTTGTGAATAAATATTTGTAATGTCTTTAATGCATAGGAAATTATACTTATCTGCAGTTGACAATAGACTGTGTTTTCGCAACGTGATGACTAAAATGATGCCATTAATCCTTTTGCTTATTAGATTAAGACTATGTCTATAACAGTGGCTTTATATGGGATTTCACGTTCGGTCAAAATTTGATTAAAAACTCTGAGTTAACAGTATTTTTACCATTTATTTTTATTACGTTAAGGAAATAAGTACTAATTAAATTGTCACGGTAGTTTTACTGCAAAGAGTAGCCAGAGGTGCGTTTAACATTTTCGCACTTCGCTTGCTGTTTTTTTGTCCCATGATAAGGTATTTGGGACCCAGCCAATCGCTGTTTTGGGTATAAATCCAATCTCGGCCATACTATTGACAGTTTCCGCGGAGCAATGGGCGAGGAGCCAGCTGTGAATTGAGAGATCATGAGTTCGATTTCCGCAGTGAGAATTTTTTGCGACAAATAAATATTTTGTTTGCGTCCAAAAATCCATGTTTTTATTCTTACGTGTATCAATCACGTTCACGAAAACATGTTCAACTTGAATGTCAATAAATAGAATTAAATTTTCCATCTTACGATTCAGAACATCTTCAACTATCAAGACATTTCAAATGCACTCCTTGAAGATTTAAATCATTAACACTAATTGAACAACGCAAACGTAACAGCTAAACCAAATAATAATAACATTAAATGCATTTACATGATTATTAATAGTTTGTATAAGGAGCTAAGCGAACGCGCACGCCGGAGTCACGCTGTTTTTATAGCCTAAAGTTAGCGGCACAATGCCTTGGAATGTGTGAAGTAAACACTTAACTGGTTTACTTGTCGTAATGCAGTGGAAGTTTCACCACACACTCGCCGCAACGCTCCACTTCGGTCTGCTGTGAAGTTTTATAGTTGCAGTTTTAATGTGGCCTAAACTCCGGTGCCTCGGACGCCAACTTGCGGACATCAAATGTACCTTAATTTATTCGCACAACTTTTGACGAACACTGCATTTTTATTTATTTTTTATTTTTAACTTTTGTGATTATTTTTTCTGTGCGTACAGGTCAAATAAATGGTACGCTGGCCTAGGATTTGATTAGCATTAAAAATTAAAAATATAAAGTTTTATTTCTGACAGTTCATTACCCTGCGTAAAATCCATTCTGTGCGCAGATTGAATTTGCGGCCTCGATTTTACAGACGATAATCAAGCAAAAAGCTCAGAATTGTCAATAATATACCTTTTATTATCAGTCAGTCATTAATCCCGTGCGGGCACTATATAGAGTATGCATTTATTAAAATGATTAAAAAAAATCGCAGTTGGCTAGACACCAGCTTGCGAAACGAGAGGCTGCGGGTTCGATCCCCGCACCGAGACAAATGTTTGTGTGATCCACAAATATTTGTTTCGGGTCTGGGTGTTTGTGAGACCGAAAAGTCTCTCGTAGTTTCTGATACCCACGACACAGGACTTGTATCCTAGTGTGGGGTCAGAACTATGTATGTGACTGTTGGGTGTAAAAAAAAAAAAAAAAAAAAAAAAAAAAAAAAAAGTAATTAAAGCGTCCTGCCGTTAGTATACTTAAAAAGATTGGTAATAGTAACAGCAGAAAGCCGTTTAAGATGATTTTAAAGTGCTGTAAAATAAATAGCGAATGTTCTCGTAACGGTCGGTGAGTCAGGAAAGTTGGAAAGTAAATGGTATTAGCATCGCCTAATCACTACCAGGGGAGCTCTACGTCTAGCGCTCCAAACCAGCTACCAACGATTCAGACCTGTTCCCCTACACTTGCTAGCCCGTTCTGGGAGGCTTCTTGAATGCAAATAAGTAAGAGGTACGCCTTTACAACATCGAGACGCTCTTTATTGAGCCTGTTCGAGCATATAAACCGGCGGTTTGGCAAACATTCGCCGCTCACGCACCTCCCCTAACGTGCAGGCGGCGCGGCCGGGGGCATTGGCCTTAATGAAAATTTCAACTTAACATACATAAGTAGAACTCCCCGAGAGAGAATCTTATCAGGGTCAGAAAACAAAAATCAAGGGAAAAAATGCAAATTCAACGGGGAAGGCGAACTAAGCGGAGCTGTAAATGTAATTACATTTTCAAGTTTACAAAGACAAGCGCTCAGGTTGGTAGATTTAGTGCTGGCTGACCCACCTCCCCGAGGATAGCGATAAATGAGACGCCGCGCCGCGAGCTAGCGATACTAATTATCCTATAGGTAGACGCGTTACAGCCGCAGCGCCGTCCACCTTGCCCCTAAATCTTGTTAGCGGATGGAGGTGCAATTCTGATAAATGTTACTTGCTGCTTATAACTAATCTGCGAATATGTATAACAACATGCCAACTTTATGCAATAGATATTTATTTCTACGCTCTACTTTTTCTAAGAATAAATTGAACGTAGGAAACAATTATAGAAGGATATAGTTACGAAACAAATTTACACAAAACATTGTCTAATTCTAAATCTATGTTAAGGTAAAACAAGTAGGACAGGTAGTGAAAAGAAGGACTATTTCTAAATAAAAATAAATTAATGCACAGTTGGACGGGTGCGAAATGAAAATGTGTTTTAGCAACAAAAGCTGGTCAAAAACATGGTGTTATAAGGTAATTTATTTTGCGGTTAAAGGTACTGGCCGTATTTACATAAACTTACTAGCGGAACTATAACAGTTTCGGTATTGTGATAAAGTTTTTACCGCATTAATTATAAACTGATTGTGGATTTTGTTTTCAAGCGTTTATTTATTTGTCGTACTTAGGTTTATTGGAGTTTCATTTGTAACAAAATTCATTTTTTCGATTTTCTGAAAATATTTATACTATGCATAAAATGTAAATTCATAAAAAAAAAACATCATAAACCCATACATCTGGAAGGAATAAGGCCTAAGGGCCTTTATCACGTTAGCATAATAGATGGCAGAAAAAGTGATAATTAGCAATAGTTTATAAAAATGTATTATGATTATTCGTAGACACATTAATAATCTTGCATTGAAATTGCCAGTACCATCTTTTTTTTTATCTTTATTTATTTATGGGTTTTTATCCAACAAGGATATGTCAACCCCATCATACCTTGTATCTTATTCTACTACATGAACTATTATAAATACTTAACCTATCTTAAATTAACAAAGTGACATAATAATAAGCCTTAATCTGCCTAGTGGTCTCGCGGCACAAGTATATGCCGTGCGATCTAGAAGTCCTGAGTTCGATGCCCGGGTCGGGCAAAGTGTTATTGGGGATTTCCATTAGGAAATTCTCAGTAGCAGCACGTAGTCTGGAATTGTGCCCGAAAAACGGCAATAGATATGTGGGACGTAATACGTGGGACTGATACATACTTAGCGAAATGTGGCTGCAGTAATGCACCTCTGCCTACCCCTTCGGGGAATATAGGCGTGAGGTTACGTATGTTTGTATAAGAGAAAAAGAAATATGTTGTAAGTATTATTAACAAATGTATGTTATTAAGGAATCACAAATAGTCTTCATAACAGCCTGTCCTGTATAAAGAGATCAGTGTCAGTTGCAGAAGCGAAAGACGTGTGTTTGGTCTGAAACACTTAACGCTCTTTGGTATTTTATCAGTGATCTTGAATTCCGTAGCTCTATTCCACAGGAACACCTTTTCCCTTAATTAAAAAGGGCCTATGTTACTTCTCAGGGCCCCATCTATGGCCATACCAAAATACATTTAAATCGATTAAGCTATATTAAATTTAAATCGTAACAAAGGAATAAAATATATTTTGTTATATAATATTAATTTATAGATCACATTGTTAGATCGTTGGCCAGCGTGGTGGACTAAGGCCTAAACCCTCTCAGTTGTAGAGGAGGCCCGTGCCCAGCAGTGGGACGTATTTGGGCTGATGATGATGATGATGATGATTGTTAGATCTGTTGTATTAGAGCCCAAGTGGCGGTAAATCCATAGAAGCTAGTGGGGTCAGTAAATAAAGATTTAAAGCTTAAAGATTATTCGGAATTTTGTAAGGCAAGACGGGCTTTTGGGCTTCTATTCTTCATGGCCACTGCCAAGAAGTCTATCAAGGGAAATAGCTCTTTATTTTAATAATTTAAGTACAACATCGTACATTATATTGCTTGTTCGTCAATCGAAACCGATTAAAAAAAAGTTCCACCGGGTATGAAAGTGAAGTTGCTTATATGATTATTGCTATCTACGATCAGCTTACTATAAAATGGAATTGGAATATCAAAACGAACTACGAGGAAGAACTCTTTGAAAAGATTGTATACGTCGATGTTATATGAAGAATATATTTTTTTAAACAATGAATTTGAATTGTCTAATGATTTTGCAGCATATGTTCTAGGGTATTTTGAGCAGATAAAATTGTCTTAGTATTTAAATGATCGAAAGTGAAGACCGTGAAAACTTTATTATTGCTTGTTATACGTTAATATTTAACAAAGTAGCTAGTGTCGATATTGGCATCTTATAGCATAGATTGAAAAAAATACATTGGATACATAAAAAGAAATGAAAAAACAATCTATTGAACACCTATTTGGTATTTTGGGAAATCCTATTTTCATTTGTGCACGTAATATTACATGCATCTGCAGTCACCACTGTACTGTGTCTGTGCCGCCAGATTATGATGCAAAGTGGAACGTAACATTCTTCACATAAAAATAAATATACGAACAAAGTTTAAACATACAAAAAACTCAAGTATGCATTTTAGGTAAAACGAATACACAGCCGCGGTTATTTTAATGGGCCAATAGTGATAAAACAGAACAAGCATGGCGAAAAGTTGTGCAAAGTTTCATCAAGTTCGCAGAACGGCATTATGAATATTCACAAACCTCTCGGGATTCCTCACGTGAGCAGAACTCCTTTAATAGCGTATTTTAAACACGAAAGTGGAAAAAATTATAAACGCTTTTAATTTACGGCTTGTGGAATAAAACTTGTTAAGTATAAACGAGGTGCTAAACCTGCTGGCTTACGTTTTCTGAATTCAGATTTGTAATGCGTTTGGGACTTTTAAATCTAAGTATTGTTATTAACAATGTAGGAATAAAATTGCTCTTTTTAAATAATATTATAAAAACACTCATTCTAAAGGATTTTTTCAAGGTTATTTGGATAAAGCGTAGCTTTATCTTTTTTACCACAGAGAAAAAAGTTTTTAAAAATGTAACTGTGTTTCTGGACGTTGGATTTTAGAGGCCGGAGTTTGTACCTTTCCATTTTTGTTTTTTGTTTTTTTATGTTCAACAAGTTTACTATAAAGTGTTAAATAAATAAATAATATATACATATGTAGGCATGCTTGAAAAAACCGGCCAAGTGCGTGTCGGGCCACGCATAGAATAGGATTACCATCTATACCTCCCACTGCTGGGCACGAGCCTCTCTACAAACGAGAGGGTTAAGGCCTTTGTCCGCCACGCTGGCCTAGTACGGGTTAGCGGCCATGTCACCTAAAAACTTTTATATGTGCAGGTTTCCTCACGATTAGGGGTGTGCGAAAATCGTTCGAAATTCGAATCGAATAATTTGAAAATTTACGAATTATTCGAAAAATTCGAACTATTCGCAATTTTTTGTATAATTCTAATTTTTCAAAACAATCGTTTTTTTAAACAATAAAACTCTAAGGGCTCCGAGACGTGAAATACGGAACACTAAAAAGTAGACTTTTGGAGTGTTGTGTGGTAAATTGGTAATCCATACTAATAATAATTATTATAAATGCGAAAGTAACTCTGTCTGTCTGTCGCGCTTTCCTGCTAAAACTACTGAACCGATTTAAATGAAATTTGGTACACAGCTAGTTTAGACCCTGAAAAAGGACATAGACTTTTTATCCCGGAAAAGGGGTTTTAAGGGGTTGAATGGGGTGATGAAAGGTTGTATGGAAGTATTGTCATTTTTAAAGCTAGAAGCTTGAAACTTATTTTTTAGGCTGTTGATTAGATATAAATAAATATGACATTAAAAGTTTGTAAAAAAATGTACCTTTAAGGGGTTAAATAAAAATAGGGGTGAAAGTTTGTGTGGAAATTCGTCATTTTTGAAGCTAGAATGATGAAACGACGCGTAGACGACTGTAACTATGTATATGTAACTATATGTCTGTTATGCTTTCACTCTAAATCATTTGACCGATGTAAAAAAAAAATATATGGACATAAATGGGATTCTGTGCAGTAAAATAGACTACAACTTATTTTCTTTCTGAACCCAACCCTGTAGTCTACGCGGATGGAGTCGCAGGCCAAAGCTAGTATCCAAATAAACCATCGGGATTCAAATAAATATCTTGCAGACAAAATTAGACATAAATGATCCTTTGGAAAGCTACACGCTTATGTCAAGGGCGACAGTAACGGCAACAGCTATCTAGCCCTACACACTACTATCAACATAGACTTAAATCAGGCTTATTTGTAAGCAAACACTTCATTGCATTATTCTTGTGGCAGATTAATTTACTTTTTGCGTGTTCCCGTGACACATTACCACAGTGTGCCGTGACTTAAAACCTTTGATGTATTTTAATAAATATATAAAACTGAAATAATAAAAATACGACCAACGAATCAGTGTCACTTTTGTTAATTGAAAAAATAAATATAAAATTAAAAGAAATAGATCGTACAAATAAAGAAATGAAGAAAGAAAATAATATGAAGTTCAAAACTGTACACAGCTTTTAGAACATTAAAATCTTATCATATGGGGTTTGCGGTAATACGTTTCTATTAAACACGCCCAGTACAAACTCTCAATATTTTCACAGGAACACACAAATAACCAATCGCGCAGTGTGCGTCACACAAACAGATAAATTGACTACAAAATAGTCCACCGTAAAGCGGATACAGTTCTCGCATGAAACAAACAGTCGAGGTTTATGCAAATTGGGCTCCTTTGTATTTTACCGGATTAAAATATAGCGGGAATTAGTTCCGTGTCAGATATCCGACCAACAGCCCACTCTGTCCCACTTGATTTTATTGTTGGCTACATTAATGCAAAAGCACAATCTTCCCATCGCGAACTAGTTGTAGGAAAACATTAATTCCACGAGCCATGAGTTGCGCATTATCGAATAGATACGAAAGCCCGGCTGAATATCGAACTCGCATTAGGTTCATCAATAAATTAAAACGTATTCAAAGTCGCGCCCTTATTTCGCAGTCTAATGATGTTGAATGATGCGACAGACTCTGCATATTCAAGATAGACCGGCCCATCATTTAAAAAAATGGTTTTCCTTTCAGACCCCCGTTTCACATAAAAGAACCCCTTCGTTATTCAAAGAGACTTTTAGTGTTGGTCGGCGGCGAGTCGTCGTTATTGAAACCGTGGCAGCCTGCTAGAATTATCTCTCTTCTACAGTTACTTTTCATACAATATTTTTGGTATTATGTGCCGAATAACTAAAGAATTTCAACAGTTTTTCATAGTGGAAGGCGTGTTAATACCAAATCTAAGACTCTACTATCTGTTTCGGATAAAATAACTAGTTTTCACGAGCTGGGTATACTTTTTGTCTCGTTCTTAATAAAACAAATTACTGCATGTTTTAATACTGCGAACACGAAAACCAAAAAAAAGTTGATAGTGCTTCTGCATTTACAAATTCTTTAAAATTTCCGCAGATTCATGTTAGCAATTTAGGGAAAAAAAATGAGCTATGTGGGTACTATAATTTTGTGGAAACTTTTATTCATGAGTCATGGTGGCGACTTCACAAAAATGTACAAAAGTTTTTTATATACCTACTGGGCATTGCTCATATAATGTTGTAAAAAGACTACAAAGTAATGTGAACGTATCTAAATATTTAGTTAATCCACTTTAAATTTAACTGTAGATAAATAATAGCATACTACTCGTATATGACGAAATCCATTTATTCATCTACATACAATGACATTCAATAGAATAACAAAGAATATAATAGCAATAGTCAAACGTAAAAAAAAACTTCAAAGGTTCTTAAAATCGTATTGGGAATAACTAATCATTTTTCATTATGGGTCTTTTCGAGAAAATTTCTGATGTAATATTCGTATCACCATAAATGTGTATCGATAGAAATCCGGCACAATTATATTGACTAACATTCGTAATTTTTGACAGTTGACACTATTTGCATTATAATACGCTCTTATCAACCTTTATCAGCCTATACATGTCCCATGCTGGGTATAGGCCTCCTTCACAGCTGATATGGGTAAGGCCTTAATCAACCACGTTGGCCTAGTGCGGGTTGGCAGACTAGACACCTAAGAAATGTAGGTGTGCAGGTTTCCTCACGACGTTTTCCTTCGCCGTTAAAGTGCGTTATAATTTATTTTGAATACACCCATAACTTCGAAAAGAGGCGTAATCTTGGGGTTTGAACCTGAGATCTTGACTCGATTTGACTTGATAAGTTTAAATCTGATTATTTTAAGTCAGAATGTGGGTGCAGAAATGCACCTCTGCCTACCCCTTCAGGGATTATAGGCGTGAGGTTATGTATGTAGATATGTATGTATTTTAAGTCAACTTTATTTCCTTACCTGCGAGAGTAAACGAAGTTCAACAATACACTACTGAAAATGAATTTCGACAATGACACAAGTTCGAGCCAGTCCTGTATCTATCTACGCTATTCCTAATTATCAAACCCACTTATACCTAATCAGGCCAAACGAATGATGTTAATATATTTTGTTTGAATTTAATTTCCTATTTCATAAAAATAGGAAGTTATTTACATAACGTATTTAGCAATAATTACATTTTAAAGTGAGTTATAATAGCGATGTTATCAACACCGACGGCTTATAGTTCTGTTCGTTGCATTAATAAAAGCGATTGCAGCTCGAAATCCGATTAACCACGTTGGTTCGGCTGACTATTTTATGCGCATACCATCGATTGGTGCTTTCTGTCAAGTTAAATTTGTAATTAATTGAGAATCATTTGTTTGCCGCAAAAACTTACGCCTGTTATATTTCAACAATACTCGTACATATTGTCTAGTATTAAATCGTATATGTACATTTAATTTTATTATTATCTGGGAAAACACATTGCTACGTTAAATTTTTTTTTTGTTGTATATAAAATATGTGCACGATCAAATTAGTAAGCAGTCAGAGAGAAAAACATTTTTTAAGTTATTCTATAACAGCACTCTTTTCGTTTCTTACCTTTTTAAATACAATGCTTTCAGTTTGAAGGCATATTGGGCTTCAATATATATACAAAACAGTACCCATAGATGTACAGAATCGCACCTGAGAGTGCTTGTTATTCAGTTGATAAAAATATCACCTATATCTTGTAAAAAAATATTGAATAACAAGCAATTCTGGTATCATTTTGTCATGTTTCAAAATCTGATTGAAGAACCTGCGCGAAATTCCAAGTGGAGTGCGAGCGAACAATAGAATATCCATGTTCAAAGAATTGGCACAAAGGTTTATTATTTCATTAATTGAAGTAGCAGCGGTACGCGACCACAGCGCCGTCGAATCGGTTTTGTCATCGAAAAATATGTAAGAGAAAACTTAAAAAGCAATCGGGATTAATTCTGCGAGTTACTTCAATATGCATTTCCATTTCATTGAATTTATATGCTACAACGAGGCGAATATTGCTGGATTAGTATAGCGTTGCGTTTATTCAATACATGTTTATTTATTTAACCGCGGGTTCATTGCTAAATTTCATTACGCAGTTATTAGATTTCCATCGCTACATTTATATTGAACGGAATATTTTTTGCATTACTTTAGACTGTAAAATATTGAGACATTAGATATTACGAGGAAAGTTGTGAGATGTTACCTCGATTTTCCTTGCAAAGAAATTTGTTAGTGTTGTTAACATAACGGTGTTAAGATAATTTAAGAACTCCATAAAGTTTAACAGCCGGCGATATTGACGGTTGCCGAAGTTAACGCGATCTTGGGGCGGCAATCGGTGCCCGCCCCGTAATAATCTCATCGCCTTTGTCTACGAGTATGGCTATTTTTAATAGCATCCCCTAAATAACGATGCTTTAATGAAGTTAGTTACAACGAAAGATTTTATGATTATGCGTTAAAACCGTTTTGGAGTTGTTTAAACCAGTTATAGAAGGGCAAACAAATGAAAAAGTAGTGTCATTTCTTAGTGCTTAGATCTACATAAATGTGTACATAGATATAATCTTAGTACGCAGCTAGTTGTTTTTAGTGATAGTTTTTATTTTATTTTATGACTGTAATAAACATACATTTTTTTCACAATTTAAAAAAAAAACAGATTTGCAAGGACATTGCAAAAGCAGCAAACAATTCTGTATTGCACCTATGGAGGTGCATGGGCATATCATAAGACTATAATCAAAACTATTAATATTTGAACAAAAAATGAATAATAGACACACACACTCAGCACAGTTGTATGTATTACATCGGGTAAAAAGGTGCTTTTAGGTAAAATTGCCGCGTCAAAACCATCTAGTGTTTTTTTTTTCATACTAGATCGTTATAATAATAATTGATTAATAATGTGGATGCAGTGCCATAATGCCTACCCCATCAGGGAATAGAGTGTGAGTTTATGTATGTATGTATGTGATTAATTAAACAGATGTTTTGAAACTTTTGCTCCTTAGCTTTACATTACGTTACGTCATATACTTTTACTAAAATATGGACAGCACTCAAGTAGGGACAGCAATGTAAATAATGAGGTTGAACTAAGTAGTGTTCTAGTAGTCTCAATAAATAGCGCATTTAAATCAAGGCTCTGGAGGGCCGCCAAGTGAGTGGTGGCCGGCGACCGACCGACAAAACTCCTTCGTTATGTTTTCTACATTTGTCCACTTTGCGCGACTAAGGAAGATATATTTTATTTAGAATGTTTACGGATTCACTGTATTTCTAAAGAATTATGTGATGCCAATTTCTCGTTTACTTCTAATAGACATTATGTTATTAACTGTAATTCAGAAGATATCTGCCATACATGCTAATCAGTGGCGGTACTTCAATAGAAGCCCAAAAGTTTTACATGTTGATTGTGTAATGTTTAGTTTATAATTGTTTATTGAGGAGTCAGGATATTCTCATTTATATATTAAATTGCTTTTGTTAAATAAAGATTTAAAGCTTTATTATGAGATTATTATTCGGAATTTAGTAAGGCATGCTGTGTTTTTGGGCTTCTATGGAAGTACCGCCACTGATGCTAATTATGTTTATCCATTTTATAAATCTGCTTCGTGGTCTAACGATACAAGTTTACCGTGCGATCTAGGAGTCCCGGGTCCGATTCCTAGTTCGACAAGTGGCTTTGCCAAAATAATATATAAATTATTTATATACAAATTCTGGACATTAATCATAAAAATAAATAACAAAAAGGATTTTAAAACAATGGGAAAATCGCTTATATTTTCTAATCTATATCTTTATCAAATTAATAATTTATTATTATTATAACTAATATTATATCCTTCCTTAATATCTTTATTAAGTCAAAATAATCCACACGACAGATTACTACACCTTCCATTACGTATGTAATTAAAAAAAACTCCGTGGTTGCTTAAGCATACACCAACCATAAACTATAGATGTCAAAAGAATTAAAAGGTTCCTTTTTTCTAACACGTAAAGAGTATTCGTCGCAAAACATCTCATTTAGTTATGAGTTTGTTGTCCTACATCTGTATGGATGTTGAAAAGAGCGTCGGCGTTATATAATCGGCTGGTGCCTCCGTGTCTGGCCTCCACTTTTATGGAAGCCTAACGTCTATACAAATATTCGGGAAGTACGATTATACTCAACTACTACGGGTTCCGTATCGTTCCTAAGAATTAATTAAAAAGGTCCTATATCATCTCGGTTCTCAGATCAGATATTAATAATATCTAAATCAATTAATTATGTTAATGTTGAATGAGCTTAACCATGAAAATTATGTATGACGGACACATAATATTAACTGTTTCATGTTGTGAAGGACAAGATCACACGTTAATTATAGGTGCAGGTCTTTATTGAAAAAGGAACTGGAAACGGACGAGTAAGGGGCAAGCGGGAGGTAAGTATTGCCTAAGCCACGACAATCTTCTTTAATGGATCAATCATGACGAAAATATGTGTCTTTTCTTGTCGCCTTAATTGTAATAGTGAAGTTAAAGAATGCTTTATTTAAACTAAAAAAACTTTATTATTCCGTAGTCCCAGGTATTTTATTAGTGTGCTACCGCACGAGTTTTGGATTTCAATAATATTTAAAGGCTAGAAGTCAGTCTGTCTTAACACTTTTCGAGAAAATTGTTAAGGTCGGGCATCGACCTGTACAAAATCCTATGAAGGACATCTTCTGCAAACGAATATGCCATCCGAATAAAATATGGTATCAGCGTCATAAATACTGTATTTTTTATTCTAATGTATTCTTTTTTTTATACTGGCACGGCAAAGTGACTCCATTGCACCTGATGGTAAGCGTAATCGAGTCCAGAAAAAGTGCCGACCAGCGAGAGGTGATGATCTCCCGTTGGTCGACACAATCATGCCGGCCGAATACCTCTTCACCTTTCTTGTGAAGAAGTTTGGGGGACTAATGCCATGGTGATCAAAGGACCGACCGCGACAAACCGGCCAAAAAATACCGGCACGGTCATCCTTTCACCATGATTGTAGCCCCCTCAAAAACCGGATATACACTGGCTGATCCCGGAACGCGGCACACTTGTTACTGCCACTATGGCGTGTGTTACGTCCTGTGTACGGTGGTCGTTATCCGGGCGGATACGAATATCCTACTCCCAGCAAATTCCCGCTTAATTAAAAATAACTGAGAGTTTTGAAAAAGATTTTTTTTTTATATCACCTTTTTTGCGAACGTTGACATTAACATATTAAAATTATTTCATTTTTCAACTTAAATTTTCTCCACGAAATTTTGTGCAACCACATGCCGAATGGTAAAAAAAAACCACATGAAACTCCGTCGGCTTACAATAATAACTGACTTGCGTCAGTCCCGCCAACGCTGCCGCCACCATAAAGCTTTCCGCATAATTGTGCATGCAATAAAACATACATAAAAGTGCATAAGACGAGTACGGTGGGGTGGGGCGCATTTTTCACACTAAATCCAAACATCGGACGACACGCAGTTACTGTCCGTGACGAGCGTGAATGAATGGCGCCGCATTTTTTTTCGCTAACTCCTCGTCGCCTCCGCAATAAAACATTCATGAATCCAGAATGTTACTACTCAGTACCCTGTACGTGAGGCCGTGGTACTTTAGAAATTTTGTGAGAGAACGATCTTAATCGCGAACCTCTTTGTAAAGGCTTTTTTGTATAGACAACGATTTGGCAACAATTACATTTGTAGCCGAGTTTCTTTGCAAATGGCCCACTTCGGGCGCCTTGGCTTAATCCCAATTCTTATTGATGTCGCTAGCAAACAACCGACATACATATATCATTGACAGATACTTATTTTCGCCTCGTTTCGCGTCATATCCGAACTCCCACTAATATTGTCGGCATTATGAGCTTGTCTGTCGCACGCGTTGCGATCATATAACATCTCGCTAATAGTGCTGACTTATTAACAATCTTTCTACGTTATTTATCAAATACTGTGAGTACTAATATTAATAAATAAAGTCTTAAAGGTCAATAACAACTTTTTGGGAATGGCTCGCATCTAGTCGAATATTCGTTTTTATTTATTAAAGTAACTGAACCAAAGAATGGTCGTGTCAAAAGAGTCAAGTTAAAACTTCTATTCGTGATATGAGCACGGAATGGCAAACAAAAAGACCTGTGTAGAACAAACCAATAAAAGAAAATGGTAGATTGACGCATAGCCGTGTTTCCAACATCTATGGCAGGATTGCTCCGCCGCCGCCAGCGGAAGTGCGGCGAACTATGCGCGGCGCGGCGACGGAATGCGGACAATTTCACAAAAGCCCACCAAGTGAGAGGTTCCCGTGATAACCGTGAAAGCTAATAAATTTGTATGCAGGGGAGGTGACGGCACAAAAAGCCTATTATGTCGGCGTCGCATATTTTGTAACCAAATATTTTTTGCTGTGATAATGAGTATTTTGGCAATTTATAGCCCGGCTACGGATTTCGGACGTGCGATTATATCGATACGTAAAAATCCTCTAGAAGTTGTTATCTAAGCGTTTTCAGCGCAAACATGTTTAGACATCAGATTTATGTTTTCTGATCCATCTGCCGTCTCGCATAATATTGCGGACGGACTTGGAAAATAATAAAGGCGGGGAGATAAGGTTTTCGTCTGTTCCAAGGGAAGCAGCGGAATTGAGTCGGGACAATTTTATCTTTCATTTTCCTTAAGCCAAATACGGGTGAATTATTAGTGTTTGAGTAATGTCTGACTAATTCTGTAAGATTTATATGATTATTTAAGTGTCTGAAATGATGAGTTAATTTATGTAAAGCTATTCGCGTAGTTTTTTACGATTTACTATTTTTTTCTTGAGTTACAACCTTTTAATATACTGCTAGTGTAAAATATAGTATGTTAGAAATTATATATACAAAATATTATAAAGAAACTTATCTATTAAATATTTCATTTTGAGTTCTTAATTTATCTCCGCCTCAATGAATATGTATTACAGTTAAAAACTTCGCCAATGTGTTTTCTTTGCGGACCTTGTTATCAATCAGTTAGGTTTTCATTGTTTTGAAATAAAATATTATCGTATTCTGTAATATAATAATTCCATAGAATAATCAAAACTCCCTAAGGATAAGCGATACTCGATCACGCAAAGTAGTGCAACATAAAGTCCTATAATAATAAAAACAAACCACACCTTATATTATTACGTTATCTATATTTCCGAGAAGCAAAACAATTACTAAAAAACCTTTTCAAAATAACAATTAAATATTCAAAACCCTGTTAATAATAATTAGGTATATTCAAATTTTGCCGTACAATACTCTCGTTAGCTCTCTAAAAGCAAGCTCGTGAAAATTCTTTAGTAAAGGTCAACACGATATGTTCAATGTTTTGAAATGATACATGCCAACCCGAAATTCCTAACACTGCTTTAGGTTTAAGGGTACTGAAATAAATCAGGTAGAACATAATTTAGAAACTTCCACTTAACAAAAACACTTTGGCTCATATATTTGCATGAAATAAAATAAGTAAAACCACTACGTAAGCTATAACTAGAAAATTAAGCAGCCAAAAATATTTACCGGAGAACTGACTACCATAATAAAAGAACAATAATAAAAAAAAACTTCTTCACGATTTGTCTTATGTTAAAAAATGCCGACGCATCAATGGTCTTAAATCTATAAAAAGAATATATTTTTGAATTACATAATATACTTATAAATGCGAAAGTAAGTCTGTCTGTTAGGCCTTTACTTCTTAATCACTGAACCAATTTGGATGATGTTTTGTTATGATGATGTATGGGACGTAGGCTACGTTTAAAAAAAAGGAATCGGTTGAAGCATGCCCAACAGTAGACCAGTATAAATCTACAATTTCCATAACAAAGTTACCATCGGCCCATCTTGATTTTCATAGAACCTTTGGATACCCTTTGAATTTTTTTAGCTTCACCCTTTTCTGTCCTCAACATTTTTAAAACATGAATTACAAGTTAATACGAGCTATTAATTAATGAATTACGCGTAACTCCGCTGTCTAGTAAAGAGTATTTCGTTCTTTTAACGCACTTTATAAAGTTGACTTATATGATTTTTGTAACTGAGAATTAGTATATACTTCGCCAAAATCCCGTAGAAACAAACATAATTAACAGCTAAATTACTGCTAAAGTACATGTATACTGTTTTGAACAATCAATAAATGTTTCTTTCAATTTAACATTTAAATAATCTCTCCCCGGCTTAACATCACGTACAGGCCAAATTGAAATGGAGATTAAAACCAAAAATGTAATAAAACAAAAAAAGAAAAACGAAATAATAAAAATAGGTTATAGCGTAGCAAGTTTCGCCGGGCAGCGGAGCGGCAAGAGGAACCAATTTCTGAGCCGATGCGGAGCGTTTTGTTGGAAATAGCTTTCCTTCAATCTGCATTTTCTTGCTGATTTACCAACTTTCATACAGAACGAGAACTTTCCACGAGATACCTAGCGAACTTCGGCCGAGTCGACACATTAAATTATTATTCAACTTCACTGTATACATTTGAGCACATACAATATTTCCCTATTTGCGGCGTTCGCAAATTCCGTATTAAGTTTCCTTCTAATGACAATTCAATGGACCGTGCAATGTGATGTTTGTATAGGGCGTGTGTACTCGAATTAACGTACGAGTAAGCATCGCTAACTTGCATGCGATTAACGTTTGACATACATATATATGACATATGACATACATACATATACATGACATACATATGTTAACAAATAAGTAGTAGTAGTTATAGTTAAAATAGTAGTAGTAATAGTATACATAATCATCAATCATCATCAGACTTTATACATCCTACAGCTCTCCTACAGGCCTCCTCTACATCTCATAAAGTTCAGGCCTTAGTCTAGCACGCTGGCCTAGTGCGGATTGGCGGACTAGACATCTAAGAAATTCTTAAAAACTTTTAGGGGTGCAGGTTTAATCACTATCTTTTCCTTCACCGTTAAAGAAAGTCATAATTTATTGTTAATACACACATAACTTCGAAAAGTCAGAGGTGTGTGAGGTGGGATTTTTTTTATTTTCCAGGGGGAAAGCAGTTTATGGCTGGGGGAGGGGGGCGGTAAGCGTATTTTGGGGTCACCGGCCTTCCAGTCCGGCGCGCGGAGACGTCATATCCGCGCAGATGTTAGTGCCGGGCTGGGTCCCTAACAAAAATCCCTATGCCGGCATACCGACCAAAACCCCCAGGTGGCCATCTTCGCGCCAAGTGGGACGACCACGTGGGCGAGAGGCATCCACAATAGTGCCGCAGCTGCCCGGTTGAGCTGTGAACCTGCGACCGCCGAGATTCTCGATAGCGCGTCTAAACCTCGGGGCCATCGCTACTTCTACATATACATATTACTATTTTATATCATCAATGCCGACTATCGTAACACTGAGCTTTTGGTAAAATCAAACAATGATGTTAATCTGATATGCTTTCAGAATATTGTCATTGAATTTAATTTCTTTTAAGAATATTTAACAATAAAACACCCAACGGACACGCACTTGTCTTGTCTCCTGAAAGTCTTTTGTCAGAAGTTTCAGAAATTAGGTAGGTACGAGATCTCTACAATTTTTTCACCATTGGCCGAAAACAAAATTTTCGTTTGACAATTTAAACGTTTGTAAGTATCCCAAACTTTCAAACTTTCACCAAAGGAACCATGGAAATAACCAAATACAATATCTATATATCCATTTGAAGTAATAAGTCTTTGATTTAATAAACAGCTGCTCCCTCATTTTCTATATTCAACGTCATTGCAATGTTCATCGAAAAATCCGGAAAAGTCCTAAATAATCAACTTTATTCACACATGTCATAATAAATGGGCAAGAAGTGGACACGTATTGGACTCAGCAGTACACTCGTAAAGACCCCGGTTCGATTACACACACGAGCGGTTCGCACTGAATTAACTACAAACGGACCCCGATTCACGTGACATGAATATTTTTCTAAAATGCTCACGTATTGGTTCCCAGTTTCTCACAAGTTTTTTTCTAGCAAATATTGCACATATCTACTAAAAAGTATGTTTTGCAATTCTAGCCAGTGCTAAATTCAAAGTGAAATAATACAAATCAAAATTCCGAGAAACGGATTCGTCGTAAAAAATTCAAGCAAGTATCAATTTTTCAGCCACGGCGCTCATTCTGTAGCCACTTCCCATGGTAAATCAGCTAATGGAGTGAACGTGACACGAATCCGTTGTGAGCCCCAAGGAAAAACCGATAAGTATTAAAATTAAGTTTGCGCGGCCAAATTACTTTTAGTTGATGATCAACAGGTATCAATCTTAACTTTAGAAGTCTACTTGTTGTTGCTAAATTCACGCGAATTATTAAATCACGTAGAGTAATTAATTACCTTTGGCAAACAGGGCTTGTTACCCGACAATTAAAATGGTGTAAAAAGAAGCCTGCGATTTTAGCATCGGTGAAAAAGTTTAGTCGTGTGTCAAGTAAACATGACAACTATGAAGTAACGCCATTACTCCCGACATTTGGTATTAAAAATTCAGCCGAGCCGTCCGCATAAAATTGTTTACTTCCAAACAAGCTGTGCTTTAAATACGTTTTTTTTTTCTGGAAAAATTTATAGCGGATTACATTTGATATAAAATCAGCAGTTTGTAGAATCGATTACAAATCAGATAAATTTCATATATCTATGTACATATTTAAATATACTTTTGTTCATGTTGTATTTTATTTCGTATTAAAAGTAATTTTAATATCTAAATAAAAATAAGAAACTTAGGAATTCTCAATAATAAACATGTAACTTAGAAAATACCATATATAAGGCATATAATTCTCTTCGAACTTGACTATAGGTCATTTACTCCAGTCCATAATTTATTTCGACCATTCTGCACTCATCACCAGGCACTAATCCGAATCATTTATCGCACCTGTTTAAAATATATCCTTAAGCATATAAAACAACTCTTAAATTGATCGAAGTTCTAAATCAAGTTCTTAGTTCTTACTCTTAGTGTTTAAGCTTAGATACAAAGAATGTGCGATTTGTTAAAAAGAGTTTTAATTTAAGTGTGTGCGATGGTATTGCCTTAGTCACTAATGCGTTGCAAATTTCACTACAATGTAACGCGATTTCCCTTGGTATTTAGCCGGTCGGTTCGCAGGATGCAAATGGATATACGCTATTTGTATCATTCGAACAGATGAGGGCAGACTTTGTGGGGCGATAAATACTATGAATGTTTTATAAGATTTCATTATAGACAAAGGTATATTATTGGTGCTTGTACAAGGTTATATCCAGCAGTAGAAGACTTTTTGTTGATGATTACGATTAATCAAATGTCAATTAGATTGTTAAGATACTATTACGCGTCATTTCTTAAATTATTTTTTATTATAAAAATATTAAATATTATAACAATTGCTGTATTATTTTAGGTTATTAAAATACTAAATAATGAGGCACTGAATTAAAACTGGTTAAAGATCTATTGAATATCAAAGGTTGAACAGAATTTCATTCAAAACCTAAGCCAGCATGTGGCCTTAATGTCTAAGCGTTTCAGATGTCATCACAAGCTTTAATGTGTGTAGGACGCAAAGTCCCCCGCACTACTGTTAGCAATCACTTAACCCACCTTTGCAATATTTTTGTTGAATTATAGGGTGGTAAACCCTTATTTATATTTTAAACGCACCTGGAGTGAGAGGCCTCCGCGTCAGTCACAAGTCCATGCAATTTTGTATGTGAATATATGGATACTTTATATACTACAGAACTTATAAATAAAGATGTAACTTTAACATATTGACTGTCTCGGTTCGCCTACTTCGATACCGTTCAGCCCCGAATAAGCTCCCATAAAAATAAAAAATAAAAAAAATCATTAAAAGACTTCGCGTTGTTTTCGCCATGCGTTCAAAAAAAATTAACGTATTTCCACATGTTTATTTATTACACAGCCCGCAGTCATAAATACAATCCCGTTGCAATTCCCTGGAGAGCATTCAGTTTGAGTTTACAGCATTATGCAGACACAGCACGGCATCAGCGCTGGAGGAACGCTGGGTCACAAACGAGCAATTATTTTAAACGCATCCATTGTACAATACTACATTGAAGAGCTGGCTCGCAGTGGTAGTAACAAATGTCGTTATCCCACATTTTGGAGTCAATAAACTGCGGACGACGGCGCGACTACGCGACGGCGACGCGCCGCCTGACCTCCCGCCCATTACTTGATCAGAACTATTCGGAAAGAATGAGTAAATTTGCTTATGAATTGGCTTGCTTATACGCCGATTCAAATGGAGGTTGTCTACTTATTGTTACGCAATTCAAAGAATACTTTCATAGATACGGAGGATATTTGGTTTGAAATAATCCTTGAATAGTAGGGTTGAAATGTGATAAGCACACGTACTAGGTGCGACGCATATCTATCAAGCAGTTAGAACAATTCATCACGACATATATTAGTATTTCTCTCTCGTGTTTATATACCGCGCAAAAATCATAAGTGAATTGAACACCATGATCCACGTTAATTAAATAAAATAACAGTAAATAAAAAAGTTATATAATTCTGCAGATAAGTGCAGTTCGGCTTAAATAGATTATAATCAATTGGCAAAAAACAATATCGACTCACTTCTCGATATAAATAACCCAGCCTTCCTAACAAGATTCACACCTACGAAATTGAGTTGATTCTTATGTTAAGTGGAGTTCACAAAAATGAAACCCTTTTCATAATTATATTAGTTGCTTTTCCCTCATAAAAGTTGAATAGTCCTAAATAACGTACAATAACTTTCATGAGAATGAAAGTAATAGGCGTTGGTGTTACAATTCATTGATCGCGCCAAGTCACCCGGTTAAGCGAAACGATGTTAGCGATGGATTGTAATAAAGGTGGCAACAATAGGACCATTACGAAAAAGAGTGACTAAATTTATACATTTGTAATGGGTTTTGTACAGAAAACAGATTCCATTTGTGCGAAAAATCCAGCGGTTGAATGTTTTTTCCTAACTTTCTTTTAGAATAAAAATACGATTTCAAATGACTCTTTCTAAAGAAATATTTAGGTTTTGCTTAATTTGTATAAATCAATAATTCTGTAACTGTTACCAAGTCTTTATTTAAATGGGTTGATCTAAGCTAGCGCTAGTCAAGACTTTAAAGAGAGAAACCTTCTCCAAAAGCATGTTTAATATTTCGTTTTCTGAATTCAACCTTTGCCCTTATAGCCAACCACCGCGTACACATTTCTGTATCAACCAGATACGAGTTATATGAGTAGAGATAATAATAAATTAAACCCCTATGACGGTATTAGAGTATTAAAGTAACAATAATATTAATGTGAAGTATACCTTGTCGTATTTTTATCTTTTACTAACGGCCCTTCTTTGAAATAGTGTATAAATACGCTTTCCAAGAATAATAGCAAAAACTTCTTCAAGAATTTAAAACTAATAAAAACCCGACACAATAGGTAAGGGTTTCAAGAACTAGAGTAGTCATCTATTCTATTAATTCTATATAAATTCTCCATACTTTGAAGAATAAACATAGCGAGGAAACTTACTTAACTAAGACCTCTCAATAATGAATAACGGTAGACAACAACGAAAAATAGAGGAGGAGACCTGGACCCAGCAGTGGGACGTATATGGTCCGTTATAGATTGAAAATGGAAACTGTAACCTGCAGAAACACCAGAAGAAGTTACACTGTTAAAAGAACATTTAACCAACATTGTTCTCTTGGTTCGTGAGTCATGTGCCGGTTAACTGACTCAAGTTTCGAAGTTTGTAAAAATTCCGCCGTGGGGTATCTTGAATAGCAATGTTATGATATGTAGCTTCTTATATAGAAGCGTGCTACTTACGATATGAACTCTTCTATCGATTTAAATATTTTGTGGATAAGTGGGATGCAGGGACGTGGGTCGCAATTTTTGGTGGTTCAGCGCTTTTAAATAGGCACTAGAATATGAGACATCGGGATAACTGGCAATTATTTTAGCAAGAAAAAAAGGTTTTTGTTAACCTTTTTTACGCGTTCGTACTTTAGACAACGGAATTTATGATGTTGATAAAACTGCGCTAGAATAATGTGGATTTCACTAGCATTGGTACTTCGAAGTACCTTTGATTACCATGTGGCAGTGTTGTCAGATATTGAACCTCAATAATAAAATATTTTGTCATAAATAACTCGAAGAAGCGGCGTGCATCAGAATACATCTGTTCAAGTAATGAGTCACACAATTTTATAACTTTTCCTTCCATTCAGACTGTAAAACAGATTACCAGCTCACGTTTCTTTTCATTTATGAGAACTGTGAACGAGCAATTACGCAGACCGGCAAAGGCAATACAAGATCATAATGTAGGCAAGATTTTTGACGCTTTCTGGGGACAAAAAGAAGGATTAATACAAAAATATAAAAAAAATCTTATACTAATTCTCAACCTATCAGGTGCGAGGTCTGTTAGCTCTCTCCGTGCGGTCTTCAGATCAAGAGGCCATGGGCGATCGCCTATATCGGCTCAGTCGACACTAGTGTTTAATGTATGAACAACCATAGGTGGCGTATACAAGATCGATGGTGACACGTACAAATGTGAAGCCGACTACCAAAGCTTGAAGTTAGGATATTTTAAATCCAAATCATTAATTAAGGGAAATTTTAGGAAAAAGCAAAGTCCATTTCTCTCCATAACAAAGACCCCTTGCCAACTCAGATGCAATCTATGTAGTTTGTCGTGTCAGGATAGGCGATACTACAGTATGAGGTTAATGTACTGATAAAATATGTGTCGAGCCATCGGTTACATTCGCAAAATGAAAGCATAAGTAAGACATACGCGTAGCTGCCCAATAGTGCCATGAAACGTGTTAACAGCTCTTAAACCCATCCGTTTATCAACCTGCATTCAAGTCTCTATAAAATAATGTATAAAAGAAACCATGACATGTCTGGGAATAATTTATTGGGTTGTTTTTAAAGCCGTTATGTAACAATTATTAAGCTTTTACTGATATATTATTTCAAATTAAGAATAATAATTACTATAATTATAGTATTGTAATGAATAAATAAAAATATTCATACGTTTTTACTAGATATTATTCATAATAAGCAAAAAAATGTACGCTGTACATAACTTAAAGTCAGGGATAAATAGCAATTATTCTATTTATTTTTAATTTATTAACCAATGTAATAAAACTTGCCAATTAAATAAAATTATTTGCTTTGCAGAGACAGATTTTTACGTTTCCATTCCACTACAGATTTGAAAATCTGTCGTACTCAAATTAGGTTTACTATACCTTATTACACCTACACCATTATTAAATCCCCATAATTGGAAGATATTTATCGTATCACCTAGATATATCAGTAGGTATATCAAACGAACAACGATATCAAAATAATGTTTTTTTCGTCCTACTTTGAACCACTCAATCAAAACAAATAAAGTAACCTCTAATTATAGTAAGGCCTACATGATTTAATTTATTCTCTACTCACTAAAATATAATGTATATTCCGACAAAATTAATCAAATATATTTTCTTTTGATATAGAAAAGCAATCAGCGAAACAATAATATTTCCAACATTTAAACGAATTCGTATAAAAAGTAAAAACCCGGCTACCACATTCACCTGAAAGTCTGCGTTGACCTTTTTTCTCGTCGGTTTGCGTTTAACTCCGCCCAATCTTTTTATGCCTTCATTTCTGTACCGAGAAACGGTTGTCACTTGATCTTTGAACTCAATGAAAACTCCTTCTTTGTCTGGACCAAGTTAGTTAGAACAAGGGGCACTATTTGCAAATGGGTTTTGATTTTGAACTAAAGATATCCACGAACAGAAGCTTCACAGTATAATACAATGGTAATTTTGTGTCTCTTGTATTATAATACTGGAAATTGTGCCCGTCTGCGTTTGTTGATCAGTTTCTTTATGATTTTATGTTTTTATGTTAATGTTTATTTTTATCAATATTACATATGATAACTGGGGCGACCCTATTGTTTCCATGGCATAAGTGTGCGGCATGTTACTGAGAGGTTCCGGGTTTGTTTTCAGGGTTTGGCAGTGTTTCGTTAGATAACACCCAATTGAGCCATGCAGTGTGAAAACCCACCCGTTAAATAGCAATAATCACGCTAATTACTTGAAAAATAATAACCGTTGTTAATAATAAATCTAATTATTTGGGGATACGATCGAGAGATAACATAAATACTGAAAATGAAACGAGGAGGCAATGTTAGTAGGACACATCAAACTAAAAACCCAAAATAACATGTAGTCTACTTTTGATTTCCTTTGAGTGTTAATGATTTTCCATAAAATGCGATATCTATTTGCCCAAAAAATAAAAAATTCAAACCTTTTTTCGCCTAAAAAATACATTCAAGACCTCGGTTAACAACCATGTTTGTTGCGTGGTTAGATCAATAAAAGTTTGTCAGGCGATACTTGAAGCTTTTGTTCTTTCTAAAACATTTAAATGTATGAAAATATAAGCAAGGCAGTGCGCTTTGTGCGACTGAAATGTCACTTTGACGGCTAGATGGTGAAACGGAACGTCGTAAATAACTTATAGTAGCTCTATTAGGCACTTACGTTTATATTTGACTCCGCCCACGTACCTTCAAAACTGTCTACTAGCTTGATGTTACCAGACAAAGACACGTGTCTGTAATCTAATAATACGCACTTTACTGTAAATCTCGGCATGAAAAACCTTTATAGAATGTAGTAAAAGTCCCCGTGTGAGCGTACAAGAAATAAAACATAAATTATTATGATAAAATAAATCTAACCACATTTTATCTAAAAGGCCGGGTAAAAATATTTAAAATGCTTACACAGCTAGGCCTATCTAGAATCTTTCCGCTTGGACATATTTAATCATAATTCATTTTGCTAGGGCCTGTTTTTGAATATCAATTATTTATTTACATTATTTCACGGAGCGTGACAAAGTGTTTACGGTAAATATTTACTAGTTTAATTTTATCATGAATATTTTTTCCTGGCGACATATTTAGATAACTCGTGGTCTCGCAGGTATGTCGGTCAGGTATGTACAGGGCCATCTAGAGGTCCCGGGTTCCATTCCCAAGTCAGGCATTGTATTTTTCCATTATGATATTCTCAGTATGAAGTAGTGTACCTACGTAGTCTTAAAGAGTGTCCGAAAAACGGCAATAGGCTCGCCCTCTATAACGTGGGACAAATACATACTTGGCGAAATGTGGACGCAGAAATGCACCTCTACCTAGCTCATCGGGGAATACAGGCGTCAGATTATTTACATATGTATCATGTATATTTAGACAATAAATTTATGTTAAAATGTATCTTGGATTAAATATGATATATTCGGCCTTGGCTTTTTGTGGATTTTAATTACAAATAGTTGATTTGTTTTTACAAGACTGCATTAAATAAATTTAAGTGATATATAAAACTAAACTTACTTATATTACTAACTTACTTATATACTTATATGATTTATTTACGAAATTTCTTATGCAATTTAAATACAGTTCTTCAGGCTCTTAAATAGTGACGTAAAGTAATTCTGGGCGGCTAACCCACTTATCCGCTTCATACGGCAGAGGAATGCAACATTTATTCGATTTAAAGTGAGTAGGCATGTAAAGTTCAACCTGAAAGACCAAAGGGACGAAACCTCAGACTGCGGTCAAAGTAGGCGTTGGAATAATTAAAGAAACATGGCGCCCCGTGAAACTGAAAATAGCAATCAATTTGAGGAGAACACTGGCTTTACCGCGCGACTTAGTCTATCTTATTTTTTTTTTTCTCGAGGGAAAACTGCATATCGGTCTACTTCCCGCCAGCCCTGTGGGAGGGGGGCGGGAAGCGTATGTCGGAGTCACCAGCCTTCCAGCCCGTCGCGCGGGGCGTCACGTCCGCGCAGATGTTAGTGCCGAGCTGGGTCTCTAACGAAATCCCTACGCCGGCAAACCGACCAAAACCCCCGGTGGCCATCTTCGCGTTAAGAGGGGCGACCAACGCCCACAATAGTGCGCCCGCCTGGACGAAAGCGCCTCGGCCGACTCGGATTTTTAAGGGGCGCGATTGTACCCCCAGAAACTTGATTCGGGCGGCTCTATTTTTTGGGCGCCACGACGGACACAGGCCATCGTGCCGCCGCCCTTCTCGGGGTCACCTTCTATGTGGACGCACTGCCCCCGCAACGACCCCAAGGGTCCTAATGATTCGCCTTTTATGACAGGCAGGGGATACCGTGGTGGGATTCTATGGCCCCCTTGCCACAGGGCAGGGTTCCGGGTTTAATTGTCTCCATTGACCCGGTGCCACCTTTGACGCCTTTGACGGGCGGGATCACGTCTCTCGCGATCCCGCTCCGCTCAACATAGTCTACCTACACTTCGTTATAAATTTCTTATTTATAAATACAATAACGCTCGCATCCGCCCTTTATATTTCTACCAAAATTCATAAATTCAGTTCAGCGGCTTATAGTTAGAATAAACATGTTAAGATAAATCTTTTTCGATATGTTTATTAAAGCAACATACTTAAACGGTTCAAGGGACGAGACGTTCCTTACTGAAAGTTATTCATTCTTGATATCCTTTTCTACTCAGATACGAGAGCTCTTACAGATAGTGCTAGGGGCCAGTTACACTTTAGAACGACGTTACAGCGATGCGGTGGTCTAAAGTGTCTTGTGTTAGTGTCTGGGTGTCGGGGGTGTCGGCACAATATCTTACAAGATACAATAACAATACGCGTTACACCCTTGGACAATCGTAATAACATGTGTAGACGTCGGGCGATTATATAACAAGACAATTCTGATGCTGATGTTAAAAGTTCTAGTGTTGGATTGTTCCCAACAGATTCCAGTTGGTTTGATAGTAATGAGAACGCTTGTATCCTGAGGAGAAATCTTCAACAAATGTAGCATGTATATCCTATTTTGATATTTTTGTATATCATCTACATCTCGGACCTAAATTTATGGCTTTCGCTTTCCTTGCAAATGTCCACTCGTGAATGAAGGGATGCCAAAAACTTAGTTGTAGATATTTTTTTCATTTTATATCTACTATAGATTTTACAATTTATATGCGAGCTATACACGTCTAAAGCAGCTTCTAAGAAAAAGCGCTCGGTTCCTGCATTTCTCTACTTCATTATAACAGACTTCATTCAGACATTCAGGTATTTAATGTTGTAATAGGAAATATTTTTTTCTTGTTTGTGATGGATAACTTAAAACAACTGGACCGAATTAAATAATCTTTGTTGGTAAGTCAATATTCTACGTAGAAAAAAATAGAACTTATAACTGTGTAAGCAGCATATCTTAAGTTGCCACAATCAAATTTGGATCAAATTTAAGGAAACATAAAAAAATATTACAAAGTAACTTACTATAAGCTAGAGGTTACTCAATATAAGCATGGATAGATACATATAATATGTATTGTATTGTTATAGTAGTAATTTGAATTTAAATATCTTTCTACGTTTTCAAAACAAAAGCCTTTGTGAAAACTGCAACCGTATGTACAATGCGCAATTAAAAATACCATTTATAGAGTTATTTTCAGTCTACCATATATCTGCTTACAAGTACGAATGAGAGGTAATTCTATAACGGATTAAAACATTTTGATGAAAATAATGAATTTCAAGCATGTTTCATTTATTTATATTCCTTTATGATCCGCGTTAATATTTTGTAGTATTGAGAAGGCCATACTAAAAAAAGATCAATTTTTTTTTTCATAAACGGCATTGCTCGCCCACTGTTATATGGAACAAAAACATAATTAGCGAAATTTGGGTGTAGAAATGCACCTTTTCGTAACCCTGCGTGGAATACAAGCTTGAGGTTGTGAGGTTGTGTATGTAATTTAGCATAAATTTAATTGCCAATTGTTTCAATGAGCTTAGTGAAGGGTCAACTATGAAATAAAAATAGTATACCATTAACAGAGTCAGTGGTAAATATTTCTTTCGTAATTACACTGAAATAGAATAATACCTCTATGGGCATAATTGCAGCGCATGTTCTAAATTACACTGCCATGAGCTCCATCCTGATTTTCGACGTGAAAATCTCAGTTGCGGGACCTAATGAGATTTTAATAATTCTGATCGTCAGATTATCATAATAAGTTATCTGCAGCGTCGCTTAGTCATGTCATAGTTTATTTTAAGTACAAGAGACCGCGGGTTAATCTTCACTCCGCCACATAATGTTAAAGTCATCATCATCAGCCCATATACGTCCCACTACTGGGCACGGGTCTCCCTGAGAGGTCACTGAGAGGGTTGTAGTACTGGCCTAATGCGGGATGGTGAACTACACGCCTAAGAAATTCCTTAATAACTTTTTAGGAGTGCAAGTTTCCTCACGATGTTTTCCTTCACCGTTAAAATAAGTGATAATTCATTTCAAATATACACACATAACTTCGAAAAGTCAGAGGTTTGGGCCAGGGGTTTGAACCCGCGGCCGCCGAGATCCTTGACCGCACGCCTAAGCCTCGAAGCCATCACTACTTTATGTTAAAGACTTAAAGTAAAACAAAAATATTTGTTTTGTAAAAGTCTCTCTTAGTTTCTTATAGCCACACAATATATCTTATTGGCTGTATTTATTCATTCAATTAATTTATATGTCACATAATGTGATACAATTGAATTTAAGAAGAACGAAAGTCACTTTTCGTATTTGATTGTTGTCTTATACGATGGGTTGAATTCGATTTTGAAAGATGTTCAATGATCCTAACCCCTTATTCTTCCGTCTATCAATTAACATAGCAACCCCACAAAATTGATAAGCGTAGTGGGTGGTCGCGGACAGCTTTAATTACTTGCCTTTAAGTGAACCCCTTAGTTGGTTGTCGGACATAATGTGCAATAAAAAAAATCAAGTCGGAACAACTACACATTATTATGACCACGCAACAATTTGTATGCATGTGGCATTAATATAGGTTCCGTTTTTAACGGCCACTTGCTAACGTCAAAACTTTCACAAAATACTCCAATACAGTATTGTGATCGAAATATTCTCTTAATGTCAATTACGACTCTTAGTTTATAGCCTGGTGGGATTAAAAAAAAACCATTTTAATTATAAATTATGTATTCATCACTTAGGCTCACTGCATTAGCCTATTTACGATACTTTTATTTATACATACACATATTAAAACTACGTACCTAATAACCCTTTGCCTGACCGCGGAATTGAACCCAGGACCTCTAGATCGCACAGCACCTACTTGTGCCTCGAGTAATTGCTAAAGCCAACGCACATTAAATATTTAGTTATAATATAATAGTTATATTTAAGTGCATAAAACTTTTTAACTTTAGAACCGCTGTGTAATTTGAACAAAAATATTGATCGTCTTAACTAAGGCTATGTTCTTAATTACACCAATATTGTCTACACGTAATTTCGGGTCAATACATACTTTTATGGCGACAATTATGAGAATTTATGTTTAGGAAAAAGTAAACCGCGTTATGGCGCAAATAGATCGAGCAATGTAATTTTACGCTTGCCTGTTCCGTTTATTTTCTTCCCTGTAAATAGTCCGGAAAATTGTTCTTATTAAATACAAGACACAGCATTCAATCTATCTTAATAGTAATATATTCTAAACGTAATTAGTAACAGCACAAATAGTTTCATCTATAATATAACAAAATAGTCAAAAGAATTGTTATCAGTCGATCCAATCCGATCAATCTTATCAAGTGAAGAATTTAATGAAGTTATTCTTTTGTATTATTTTATTAGGTTACGTGGTCCCGGCGATAAAAGCCAGCGAGACGGCTTGTCTGCCAGTTCCCGGTTTTCTCGCCCTTGTTTATCTGGCCGGGGGGTAGTTAGCGGAGTGGCGGCGCCCCGCGGCAGTGGCTTCGCAGCCCTGCCAAGGATGGGACGCACCACGGCCGTCAAAACGCTCCGCACACCACGCGTCTCGCAACACAGGTGAACCACGCGAATATACAAAACAACGGACATTCATGTGATTGCGACAAAATGACTCCTTTTGTACATTTATATTGTGTTGTGTGGGTGGCTCTGCTGACCGGCTGCTGCACAACCACAGGTAAGTCCATAGTGCATTTTGCATTTTTATTGCAGTTAACTTGCGATAAAGTTTCGTGAAAAATCATTGTGTAATCGGCTTACGTTTTTTATTACTTTTCGCGCTGTTTGGACTTTAACACTTTAGATTCGAGCCTGTTTTCGATCGTCAATATTTTTTTTAATTGCAACTTTTTATGTTGCTGTCTTATGCTATTTTATAAATTTATTAAAATTTTATTTCTTGCATTTAAATCAATTGTCTCTTTATAACTCTTATTTATTGGTAAATACCCGTTATAGTGCCAATGACGTTGTGTTTAACACAAACAACATAATTAAGATGTAGGTTAACATATTATTACGGTAGTATGATTAATCGCTTGAATTATCACTTAAATGGCCAAGTATACGTATTATCTTTTAGTCATAATACGAGTATTTGCTGTGGTACGTAATAATATCGCATATTATTTATAAACTGTTCCTTTTAACACAATATAAAATTTAATTTTTAATCATTATTTTATGAAAATATATTTATTTTATGTTCCATTATAGAAAAAAAGATAATTTATTTACGGAGTAAATAACTACGTAGTAAATAAAGTAAAAATAAAAAATATTACTTACTTATTATTTTACAGCCAATCACAATGAAAATACCATAGTTATGCCTCCAACGTGCCATTAGTAAACACTTTATGATAGATTGTAGCGCTCTCATTAATTAAATGAATGAAAATTATACGTCTCGACTCTCGACACATTCTACGGGCTTAATTGTTTCTAATACATTTATATCTAAACTATCGCAATTTTATTTCATTTAACTAATGCAATTAATTTGAATATTTAATAGTAAAAACGCGTTTTTAACAATAACAATAATCAAATAATTGTATTTATGGTTATGAATAATTATAAAGTAACAATAAAATTTTAAAATACATTGAGTGCGACTTGTATTTAAAAAATGCTCGGTTATAAATTATTTATATATGGACAATAAATACTACAACGCAATCACGTATTCTTACGCGATAAAATCATGTTTATTTATAGAACATTATTGCAATTGTTTATCCAAGCTGTCTTTGTGTTTTATAATCAGCAGATTCTTTTGCGTAATCCTAAAAACACACAAATGTACCGTGGTCCGTGGAATCCACTTGCATCGGGAAATCGTAAGCTCCTTCAAGTACGAGATTTATTCAGAGGGTAGCTATTTTAGTGAGGAAGAACTCGCCTGTTTCTATAACATAATTCAGTTAAGGGGAAAGAATCACAAACAAACGGGGGATGAGACTGACGCATCGGCGGATATCCGTGGCCATCTTCCGACAAATCCTGACAGTTATCGATGTACTGTATTCGTTGAAAACTGAGTAATACATACGTCACTAAGTCTAGGTACTCTAGTCGAGGCCTAAATATTTTTAATATAAAATATAAGGGTTTACCTTAAAATAACCAATTTAGTGTTAATTACAATCAAAATATTATATATTATTATGCTATCGATTTACATAGATTTTATTGTGAAAAGATATTTGGTAAAAAAGCAACTTGATGAACTAAAAATTTATACGAAACGTAACCACGTTTAATAGGCCAGTATAGTTGTCTTTGAAAACTTAAGAAGGGTCATCTTTAGCCCGTGGATACTTAAGACAAAAATGCGCTAAGCATTAAACTGTTCTCAAATTATTCACCGAGTCGTGATTTTAGTAAAAAGATTCTTTCCCTTCATTTCACAACCAGCTTGCTGTCCACTGTACCGTGACGTCTATTGTTGTGTCCAACACATCTGCATACTCTTTTGATTGTATTAGTTTGCTGACATAAAAATAAATAAAATAATACTTAAAATAATAAAATGCAGTCTCATTATAACAGGTATCTTATTAGAATGTATGCTTTTAAATCATTTCAATTTAATACAGACTTTTCATTACCCTTCAACTTATAAAAAAGTATTTTTTTTTTAAACACGTAAATTTTAATTTATAAATTATAAATACATTAACTCAAAAGTAAATTACTTTGTGACAGCAAAAATATTTATTTTTTGTTTGCAAAATTATTATACAAATATAAATAAATACTTCCGCTTATCTAATACCGCACCAGCATTTGGGTTTTGTGTATGTTATGATATGATTACGAAAGCGAGGAAGATACAAAAGACCTTTATAAATTGTAATACAAAGTGGATATTCCTAATCAAACAAAGCTGTGCCCGTTGCGGCATCTACCACGTAAATACGTTGAATTTTTGAAAACGTTTTAGCACAAATAATGTATATCTCAAGTATGTTTAATCAAGCAAATGTAACCAGGTCTTTTATAAAGAAAGTCATATTATAAATTATATTTCTGACGAATATTTGTAATTTTTGGAATAGAAGATAGTTGTAATAAAACTATTGCCATTCTGCTCTTTAGATAAAATGTGTGGAGTTTATATCGTTGACGAATATTGAATATATTACTGAGTTATGCTTATCTGTTCGTTTTAATGAATAAAATTGTCACATTGTAGCCGTTCAAAAAATATAACATACATACGTACACAACCTCACGCTTGCATTAAACGAAGGGGTAGGCAGAGGTGCATTTCTGCACCCACTTTCATCAATTATGTTTTGGTCCCACATAATAGGGGGTAAGCCTATTGCCGTTTTTCGGGCTCATTTCCTGACTCTGGGTTGCTACAGAGAATTGCCTAACGGAAAAACAAAAAACACTCTTCCTGACCTCTTGATCGCACGGCACAATTGTGCTGCGAGACCACGAAGCAGTCAAAAAATATTATGGTGCTAATTTTAATCAAAGGATTAAGCAGAATTCAGAGTACAATCGATGGACGGTAGAATACATTATAACTGCAAATTCCTAAATATCAATTTAATTTAACATTTTAGAATAAAAAGAGCTAGCAGCAATATTAGAATCGACAAATGAACATCAGAAAAAAGTATTGATAACATTGTTTAAGTATTCAGAACTATAACAACCTAACAAAACGATCACGACTAGACAGAATTCACATAACGGCCCGGTCGATTCGGTCCATTTATGATGTAGTCAGAATTCGCTGCAGTAGGGCTTCACTATTTTAAAAAGTTGCTACGTACAAAACGGCAAAGCATAAAGTTGAAGCTTCGATTTCAACTATCCATTTTTTAAGAGTTTGTTTCGCAAAAAAAGGTTCAGGATAAGAATTGCATAAATAACTATTTTTTATGACTGCCTCGTTGTCTCGTGGTACAAATATGTGCGTGCGATCGAGAGGTCCCGGATATGGTTCCCGGGTCGAGCAAAGTGTTATTGGTTTTCTATTAGGAAATTCTCAGTAGCAACCCGGAGTCTGGGAATGAGCCCGAAAACGGCAATAAGCTCGCCCCCTATTACGTGGGACCAAAACACAGTTGGCGATATGTGGGTGTAGAACTGCACCTCCACTTACCCTTTTGAGGAATACAGGCGTGAATTTTGTGTATGTATGTATTCTTTTTTATAGAATTTCAATTAACTCATGGCTGATATGCAAAAACCTTAAATGGACGCGGTCGTCAGAAAGCATGTTAAGACTTCGGCATTATTTATTGTCACTTAGCGTAATTCGAATTCGAAAAATTGTGAAAGATATGACGAAAACTGATGAAACGCTTAATACTTCATCGCGATACGTGACACGTCGTCGATACGGACTCATAAACGTTGATTGTACACATGCATTATATGTTAAAAGAATAAAGACAGTACCAAAAGAGCTACAAGTTAATTTCTTCACTAAAGGCCTTTCACGAAGCACCTATACTAAAATACCTAACTGATCTGCAAATGTAATAAATCATAAGAAAGCTAATAATTATTAAATTTAAAAAATTATCAAGTTCAAAAAAGTCTGCTTGTAGATCAAATAACGCAAAAATATACCTACATACTCATTAAAATACTATTACACAGTATTTTTTTTACACTGCACCAGGACCTAACAAAAATATTTGTGAATTACGCAAACATTTGTCTTGGTGTTGAAATGACGCGCGATGTCCCGTTTTACACAAATTTTCTTGGCGAATAAATTGTGGAACCAAGCATTTGAAGTTATATTTCTCCGTAAAGTAATCAAATTCCTTGATTCCATATGCATTGGACATTAAATGTTGCGCTGATCTTATTAATTTTCACACAGATATTCCGCGAATACGTATAATGCGGATCTCGTAAATATTCAGTATATTCCAAGCCCGCATTCGGCGAAGAAAAAAACAAAAAAATATATTTAAAAAAATAGTAAATTCACTAGGGAAATATTATTTCGCAGGACATATCTCATTGAATCGACGCAATTCAAAGTGTCAGCTGTGAGCCCTGAAAACTGAAACCACGAAAACGCGGTCAAGTGTGAAAGCATTCAAATTTTCCGTGGATTAAGTATCCACAATGCAGACGAAATTCGTGGGTATACCAATTAAAAATGTCTATTTTTGTATTTAATATTAACATTAATTCTGCCAGGCCGACGAGAATTTGTAACAGTGCCGTTAACTTTTTATTAGCCTTGGTTACGAATCTTTATTCAGGACGAGTTACAAGGTTACTGTTTGCCTACAGACTTCCGTCTTTATCAGCATGATGAAAATTTGCAGGAAAAATAAGCGAGACAATAAAATATACTAGACATATTTAGCCGCACAGTTATTTTATTTTATGTAGCAGAAGAGACAAATAAGAAATTTCTGACTTACTAAATAAAACCCTAAAAAAACACATTTCTGGATTCTATTTTTATACAAGTAGACTAAGTTAGAAATTTTGTTAAAAGTTACAATACAAATCCTTTCGGACCACTAAACCGCGGTGATGCTAAAATCACCTTAATTAATCTACTTAGTAGGTATAATCAAACAAAAAAAAAGATTATGTCAACGAATGAACGTTTATCTATAGGTACATATTTTTGTCAAATTCTATTCAAAAGTATTTTGCAGAGTCCGCGAGTGAATGCATTCACTGCCTAAACTTCTAATAACTATTGAAATATATTCCATCAAGGTTTTTTAGCGAGTTATTTTGAAACGTAGGTATTTGTTTCTCTTTTATTATTTTAATTTTATTATATAAAATTATAAAATGATTAGTTTAAATCGTCTACTCTTGAGTTTTATAAATCTTATGACCTAGAGTCTAGACGGTTGTTAGCCTTTTTGGCTTAATTGGTTAGACTAGTCTGGTCATCAGGCAGCCTATGTAACATTCGGCCACAAGTATGATCCTCGCATCTACTTTTTTTCTGATACACAGATAACGCTTTAGGATTTAGGTATTTGTGAAATCAAAAGGATAGTATGCTTTCTAATATCCTCTATATGTTATAAAATGTATGATAGGTGTTATTTATTTTTAAAAAGTACACTCTGTCTCATATATGAATGAGGCATAACCGCATAACAATGGCAAAGTTGTAAGTGTTATATTAAAGAATTTATCGGAAAATAACATTAAAATGATAATAGAAATTACGTATTTGGAAATATATTATCACTATGTTGAACTCAAATCAGATCTCAATTACATTAAAAGTACATGAAAGAGTAGACGAAATTAATTTAAAAAAGAAGCCCAATCTGTCAACTCAGCTATTTGTATGTGCCAACGCGCTTAGAATAACTCGTAAATTAAAGCGTTTGAATGTAATGCTATTCTTCTTTTATTATTTATACGTTTACTAGGTATTTCATTTCTTAAGATCTCTAAATTTCGTTTTCAATGGTGACTATCATTTTGATTAAACCCTCTATAATAAATAAAGACATAAAAAAATCGTTTCCAATCTAAAGCTGTCCAATAACCCGCATAGGGCCTACGTTGTAAATTCCTTTTGGTACCGTTATCTTTCTTTTTTCTGCTCAAATTTTTCCATTATTTCCCTCAGTCCCTCTCCAGGGAGTGAAACCCGGGACAGTATCCAAAAAACATACAAACGGTTCCAACTACTTTCTGTACTTAATTCAATAATATATAAAAAAAGAAAATTTGTCTCTTTAGGTGTCAAATAAAACAAAAAACTTTCCGTAAATTGGTTATAAGGTTGAGGAACTTTTTTCATAAATCAGTTTCTGTAATGGCCAAGGATGTCTTTAAATTATTTAAATTATCTTCGTTTTATTTAATATTTTAATTTTTCTTTTCAATTCCTTGGAAAGTGTTTATCTTATGTTCACGACCTTTTTTCTTTACAAAAAATTGCGAAGAAATTGAATTGGATCGGGGATTCAAATATTGTTTCAGCGGTTAATACAAAGAGTTCTTTTAATTTTATGTAACCTTCGACTGAATTATTTATTATTAAAAAAAATCTTTGATTTCTAATAACTCTGATACAATATTTTAGGCTCGTATTTAGTATACTTTTGTATATTCACCATCACCTACTTGATGTTCTTAATTGAATAAGTAAGTCTTCCAAAACTTTACTATATAGGTACTTTGGTGAAACAATTTATTATTGTAATATACGATGCAATAATTTACTTGATTGGAATGGAAGTAGCAGTGTAAAATTGTAATAAGCACAATTATAATTTCATCTTGTACTTTATCGATGTCTGTTACATCAGATTTCATTTAAATTAAAGGATTGGCATACTGATTAAAAATTAATGTCACATGTATAAAATAATCCTACAAATTATGCTTGCAATGTATTGAACGGCGTATGGCTCCTATAATTTGTATACTTTTTGGTACAATATAGAACAAAAAGTATCTTCGTTTTTAACACAAGTCACTGATTTAACAAATACCAATGATCGTTGAATTTAAGATCAAAGTAATACACAATAAACATATTTTCTTTTACTTAAATTGAACCCAAACAGTTGCACCCCCAGATAAAGAAAAATCCGTGAGTGCACTCATCTCTTTACATACATTAGGTACAGATGGGGGCGACTTCTGAATTTCGCCGGAATTCAATCCACTTATGGGTAAGTTGGCAATAGGGCTGGAAGCGGCATGTTTACCCTCGCAGTGACCCCGTGTCAACGGGGCTTGAGAAGTTGCGAGTATCCATACTCTCAGAGCCACGAAACTAGTAATTGACTCTACTTGTTTGAGACTGAATATTTTATAAACAGCGTTCGCCGAGCCATCGTTTACTCGTTACTTCGCCAACATAGTTTCACTAATTAACCAATTTACAGTAATTTTAATTGATTCAAGATATTAACAAAATTTTTCTAATTATTTATTTGCGTTTTGTATTTTATATAACCTAGAAAAAATCATTATATTACATTTTATAAAGAATTTTAAAAGAACTAAAATAAATCTTTATGTGATGATTTTTTTGTTGTTGGGAATCTTGTCATGAAATACTATGAAATTTCCAATAGAGAAATACTTCGAATTTTCTACTAGTTTATCAAAAGAAAAGAAAGATGAAGAAAACAGAATCTGTACGTTTTATAGTAAATTATATATTTGCGTATATTACTGTTGCATTAGTTTGATGTATTATGGGTGACCATCGGGAGTATTTTATCCTTATTACCAATAACAAAATATATAATCATTTTCTACCACCAATAGAACGATAAAAAGACATCTCGTGTTGCCGGTGAATTATTTCTACTACAAAACTAGGATAACTTTGCCATAATCATTTTTCTGATGATGACGATTTTGTTACTTAAATTATATTTTATTTAATGAAAAATCCAAACAAGAGTTAATTGCTTAGTTCTTACATTAATCGCATAATCAAACAGTTACCTGAACTAGAACTTTCCTTATTTATATAGGTATATCCTTAAGACCTTCGATCAAATTAAAAAGAAACACTTCTGGAAACGTTTTTTTTTCTGTAGCTAAAATAAAAAAGCGAACTATGCCGATAACTTATTACTCATATGGCTTAAAGCTACCTCCGTAACTTCGACATTAACTCAGTGTCAAGTAAGTCAGTGTTTTTGGAAAGATCTACGGCAGAAATAAAAGACGCGAGGAGACATCTAATATGCACCGATCATGCGATTCATGCCAAACTGTCATTTCTTGGTTCTAATCCGATAGTATTTTTGTGTGTACAGGGTCTTATATACACGGTTCTTAGTCTTTAAGACCGCAAACACCGCGATGCTGAGCACGAATGAGATTTACCTCCTCCCTCCCATCACACAGCCACTTCGTTAAAAATAGTACATTAAAAATATAGTAAGGTATAAGTTACAATACGATATATCATCGCCGCATCCACTGAGCGTAGTGGAGAGTGTCAATTATTCATCTCTTCGCCGATAATGGAACAATGCTGTCGCCGTCGCGGAGTGGGCCTGTCAACGCTTCACGTAATGGCATATACTAACCCCCCGACAAAAACGTATCGTAGTGCGCCAATCGGATGACAGAAATAATTAGCGTTATTGTTTCGAAGTTTACTACGCTATTGATAGATAAATACATCTTAGTGATGGAAAGGTAAAAACCCCGAAAAAACCAGGGGTCGCGGGCTTAATTTCAATGTTGTATAATATTGATTGATGAAATATAATTGACTAATCATTTTCTTACGAAAGTTTACTTTTCACGACGAATGAATACTAAATGTTCTTCCTTTCTATTTTTAATAAATAAGCCCGAATTTCTTTGGTACACCGTGATTAAGTTATGTATAACATTCAGTAAGTAAAAAAGACTAGCCCCGTTATAAAATAAAGTCACTTCACTTATTAATATTATTAACCAAATTCGACTATGGATTTTTAGGCTCAGGCACACGTCTCCTCGTCTAGGGCCATGCATACCCAACATTACGGAGCACTTTAGTAAAACAATTAATTTTTGAATTCACCCAAAACGCTCCTCTTATAATTTATTTGTTCGACGTAAAAGTAGAGTGCTCTATTAATCATCTGCTCCCACAATTAGATTCTTACTGTTAATGACATAGCCGAACATTTATTACCTTAACAACACAAACAAGCAATTTTTGAAATCGATTCTCGATGTTTTTATATCATATAGGTACTACTTTTCTGGATTTTCAAGCTATTATTGTTAATATATATGTATGTGCAATCTACAGTATGGAAATCTTTTAATTCAGAATAATGAAAAGATTAAAATTTATTTAATATACATACATATTTGGAACTGTGTAAATCGGTTCCGAATTTTAGTTATTCACTGAAATTCAATACATTTTTTTTATATTCATTCGGGCCATTATTTTAAATGCATTTGTCGAAAAAAAATACCTTTTATTCCACCCTTTAATTAAATTCTCGCGAATATTTCAGCGATGTTAGTCACGCATAACTGGAACGGCCATTTTCAAATAAACTAAAGCATTTGATTTAAATATAAAAATACAATAATAAATACTACATTACCAAGTTCTAGTTGCTGTAATTTGTTTGTTGCTATAAGTTGTTGTATTGTTTTCACATCTGCCAAATTCCGTCTTTTCTTTTAAGCAAACAACTTTTAAGGCAACGGATTTTAATGGTATTCTTCTAAAAAAAAAACTTTTCTAAATGTTTTGTACAAGAATAATTCATGTATGCTACAGTCGCGTAAAGCAAATTAAAATATGACTTGCATATTCATATTTACTACCGCTTATCTAAACATAACAGTGTCGTAGGTATGTCTCGTTCATAAAAATCGTCCCTGCCGACGGTACATTGCAAAACCGACGATGTAAAAAAAATTATGTTGAGAAATAGATACAAGTGTCTTCTTCAGAAAAATAATGATATCATAAAACATAATAATGATATACAATATTTAATTTTCAAGTATTGTATCGTGTTTAATATTTTTACTTTTATCATCTTTTCTTAAATGACATCTTGTTAAAGTATTTTAATACTAATACATACCTTTAGGGACTACGATTAACGCAAACAACTTATCTACATTAAATAATGAATTACCTAAAACATATTTTTACATTGTTCTAGATGTAATAATTACTGTAATCTTTTGATTACAGGTCGAGAATTGCCTACAGGGCAGAATGTTGTTTCCGTGGCGCCTATTGAAGTCCCTGACGGTAAGGTTCCCCCATTACAATGTTAATGTTATAAAAACATAAATACTTATGGCAGCGTAACCTTCGCCGGAGCGGGGCATGAGTTAACAACGTGTTATATATTATAATAATATTTTGAATCACTCAACGCACCTGTGAGGTTACATAAAAGGTATTAATTTCATTGTGTGATACCGCGTAGCGGTCCGGTTTAAAATATTAATTTTACTGCACTGAGAGATTTGGATACATCTTTGAATTTCCTTCTATTTTTATAATTTCCATTGTATTATTAGTACCACTCTGAAAATACCTATTCTATAGCCTATGTGTTAGTAACTATGTTTTTACTTATACTGGTCTATAATATTTTGGAATTTCGGTTCAACTGGCGTCACAGAACATCAACGCGGTGTTTGAATTATTCTTCCTATCATTGGATGTGTGAAATGAACGAAAGCACGAATACTAATCTAACTAAGCGTTCACAGTTTTATTCTGTCCCTCCATTTGTATTCGCAATGGATATTCATTTTCCATCGGACACTGTTTATTTTATGTATGATGCAGTCAAGAGAATTGAGATCATTTTCCCATTACTTTATATTAACGAAGAAAAATCCCGGGAAATAAATTTATACTATAAAGCTGCAAAGTCTTTTTGTCTTTTTTTGTTAGTTTGTTTGAACGCGATAATATCAGGAAATACTTTTTCAAATATATTTTTTTGTATTAAACAGACTATTTATCGATGAAGGTTCATCACGCTACGACAAACAAGAGCAGAGCAGCAATGAAAAAATATGCAAGGAGCAGCAAAAACAAAAAACTGGAAGTAAATGTTCACTTCGAGTCTAAAGTTTGGCATACAAAGTTGTGGACAATATCTAGTTTATTATATTATATTTAATTAAATATGAACACGGTAAATGCACGGCAGAAATGAAAAGAAAACCGTGAATTTTCATTAAACATTTAATTTTCTGTAAATACCTTTAACCTGTTATTTCCAGCTACATTAAACGGTCGCAGCTTTGAATTCGTATTCTTTATCACTGTACACTTTATATATTATTTTACCGGTGAAGGAGCGATATCGCTACAAACCGCTATTTGTCGTTGGTGTCCCGAGAATAAATCACGCAGCCCTACTGCCAGGGTTGCCGATCCTATTGTACAATACAATACCTGACATTCATTTCGACCCTAAATCGATTTTACGCTGTTACACAAACGAATTCATTTTAATTACCGATATACGACTTTTTATAACTGATTCATCGTCGACCTTAATTTCATTAACGAATATTTCAATGTCATTTCAGGACGAAATGATTTAAAATCGTCCGCTCCATTACAGCTGCACTGTGCTAAATGACTCGCGTGTTCTCATTAAAAGTATAATACTTCTACATAGTTATGTAAAAAGTAATGTACACAGGAAGAAGTAATAAACATATTTCAGCTAATTAGCGCGAAGTCGGCACTTACCGTAAGTTATGGTCGGGCACGGCGCAAGTTATTTGGCAACCCTGCTGCCGCGCCAGGGATAGCGTTTCATAGTAGACGCGACGGCACCGCCCGTCATGTTTGTGACTTCTCGACCCGGTCTAAAAGTTCTATAACAAACATGTTTACAAATTGTGCACCACTAGCTGTTGTTCTCGTCGTCGTCCTTTCAGGGAATTCTATGCACTATTTTCGTACGTCCATCCCCAAAATTAAAAAGTGCGGAAACTGTTGGTACCTACAAACTATTTACTAACGAGTGTGTTCTTTTTAATCGATACAACTCTTTTTTAAGAGACTGTGTGGAGAACATATTTTTTTAGAGCTATGCAATCCGGTTTTGGCAGTTTTTCTTTTTTAATTTATTGCACATTGTATATAACAGTACGGATCTGAGGGCTTTAGTTTATATAGACTAAAAAAAAACTCCTTTCCTGTAAAAAAACTCTCCACGAGACAGGCAGTGCCTAGTGTGGAGAGTTTTTGCAAACTGTTATGTGTAAATTTTTTCAAGGTTAATAAATAAATAAATAAATTAATTAATGAATTAAAGGCATAAGGGCAAAGCTCAACGTCGTAGTCGTTTAATTGATATAGAAACTATTTCTGAAAGTCTTGTAGCTGCATAAATTACTTTATACTGCATACTTAATAATTTACTCATGGCATTTTTAATACCTACAACATTTCACAAAATCGGCTATTTAATCACCGTGTAAAACCAACACGCTATTACAATAACATTATAATTAGCTTTAACTTTTATGAACTAAAGCTCAACTTTCTTACTCGGCGTGTCCAATATTGAGTACATTAGCTGAATTATGCCAATGCCGTTGGATTTATCGAACGTTTGATTTCAGAGTCGATGTATCCAAGATTTGCGGAACCGATACCGAATGTCACGGTCACCGTTGGAAGGGACGCGCTGCTGGCCTGCGTCGTGGATAATCTTAGAGGATTTAAGGTACTACAAATAGAGGCGAGCCTAAAATAGTCGCTTTGCATGACAGATATTGTAGGTCGACAAAGGCCAAAATAAAACCAACCTGCATGTAAATGCGGCTGGAAGTTTTTAAAAATAAACGTTTAATTTGGTATTTCGTAATTGTTTGTTTGGTAAGAGCACCTATTAAGTTGGACTTAATTACGTTTCTTGTACGACAATTTAAATTAAGGAGAGCCAATATTTATGACCATACCTTTTTTTATAAATTTTCAATGATAACTTATTCATGTTATTGACAAACTAGCATTTTAATTAGGCTCGAGTATCGAACGTAGACTAAAAAACCATTCTTGGTATAATGCCTGTATCCCGAAATAAATTTGATTACCACATACAAACTTTTGTCTCTATATTGAACCCATACAGGGTAATTCCGAAAATTATTTCTTTAAGTCATCTGAGATCTTTCTTCACATAATGGACCCTGATACAAAATTTCACATTTCTAAACCCAGTGATTCTTACTGTGAGTTGATCTCTGTGTCAGCAATGAATTTTATATATAGAGAGATTAATCTAGCTCCAATATTAATATCTACTTTAAGTGTTGCTGATGGAGTTTCTTACGCCCCTTTTTCTCCATAGCGATAACACGTTCCAAAGTTGTAAAAGTTTTTTTTTATATAATTGACGATTCAAAAGTGCTTCTATACCTATATCTAATTTGCATAAACATTATTTTAACTTTGACTTTGACAAGATTATAGTTAGATGCCAGGAAGCGTTTTGGATTACCTTAAAGCAGTATCCAAATCTTCGGAGAGTCAATCAGGATGTCTTAATTTATCTACATTTTTTCGCTAGGTGGCATGGGTGCGTATGGATACTCAGACAATTCTGAGCATCCACCACAATATAATAACGCAGAATCCTCGTATCAGCTTATCATACAACGACCACAGGTCGTGGTATCTTCATATCAAGAGCGTTCAAGAAGTGGACCGTGGATGGTACATGTGTCAAGTGAACACTGACCCCATGCGGTCAAGGAAGGGTTATCTTCAAGTTGTAGGTTAGTAATTTACGTATTTTACGAATTAATTAATATAATACAAATTGTATAAAATGGTGGTTGGTTCATACTCTTACTAAAGTTATTGTTACTCAAATAAAATAATAATAATTGTTCTAAAATAATAATTATTTCTTATTAATTGTTTTATCAAGATAAAAAAAAACTATTTTTCATTGATTGTAATTGGCTGCCCCGTGATCCACGGACACAAAAGTGTGCCGTGAGATCTAGATGTTCCGGATTCGATTCTTGAGCGGGGTGATTGGGTTTTCCATTAGAAAATTGTCAATAGTAGCGCGGAATTCGAAATATTGCAAGAAAAAGCAGCAGTAAGTTTGCTCCCTATTACGTGGGTAATTTTGGTATAGAAAAACCTACTCCTTTGTGAATACAGGCGTGAGTTTATTATAATAACTGTCGTCGAAACAATTGCAGAACTGTTCTCACTTATATTACAATGGACGTTCAAAGTAATTTAAATTCAGAAAATTCTCAGTAAATTGGTAAATAATGCATCTATCAAGAAATAATGTGAATGAAACAAAAATAATTTCTACAACTAATGAATAAAATTTCAAATAAACATATTTTGCCCATATTTACGTTGACAGTAGAACAATCAATCAGATCAGCTATTAATTTAATTTAAGTAAGCAGACTATGTTGGCGTACTAATTTAAACATACTTTCAATGCGTTGACTCAGTGCCGCCATCAATCATCGATAACATGACGTCAACGGATATGGTGGTGAGGGAGGGATCCGATGTGACCTTAGTATGTCGGGCATCTGGATACCCGGAACCGTACGTCATGTGGAGGAGGGAAGACGGACAAGACTTTAATTACAACGGCGAGTCAGGTGAGTTTAATCGGTTTTTAATTACGTGTACGAAGGAGGTTCTTGGAAAAATAATAATTTGTGAGGTATTCAATTGGTGCGGAATGAACGACAGGAATTGACTTATAATTTATTTCAAGAAGATTTTTATAATAATTCATAAAACTGGTGTTGAAATAAAGAGGGCTCTTAGAAAAGTTATTTTTTTTACAGAATCTTTCTTGTAAGGATGAAAATTAAATTAAATTGTAATCTGAAAGGTTTTTCTTAAGTAGGTATTTTAAGTAATGTTTTTGGTTGTTTAACGAATATGTTTAACATTTCGATAATATGGGTATGAAAAGAGCCTTATTTCTGTTCATTCTCGAACGGTATAGATACAAGTATTTTATGTATATTTATCCTTACAGATTTTAAATTTGGGACCTTTTTTCTTCTTAGCAGGATATCACATTTAGAGGAAAATCACATTTAATATTTCCGTAATTTTAACGCGAACTTGTTCTTTTCATTATTTTTTCACTTAAAATAATTCGTTAATAGATACTCGTATAACACAAGTACTAGACCTTTAGCTGAAGTAAAATAATACGATTTCAGAATGCGCTAGCTTGTCGGACAAACCAAAACGGTTTACAGTCGAAGAACATAAATATGCAACCGCTTACTAAACGCGATTTGTCATCCCACTGCACATAGTGTCGTCTAAAAGCTAGTACTTAATGATGGTTGGTTGCAACCGAACTGCATTCGTAAATAAAATTCCGTCTGTTGAAACTTCAGCGTCGCTCATAAAGCAGAGATAGTTTCACAAACTAGCGTTTCGGTCCGAATTGCGATTAAGTTTGTAATTTGTACCGCTTTCGTTGTGTCTGATCAATACTAATTTAGTTCGACGTATACCTACTGTTGAAGTAAACATAACTTTTATAAGTAATTTTAAAATGGTCTGATGTTTTCTATTTTGGTCGCCCACGACATCCTTTTTAACATAAAATCCTCGGTAACTACTAATTTAGATTCGATTTGAATAGGCATTATTTTTTAATTTAATTGAATTACAAAATGCATTAATTCTTCCTTAAGTATAGTTTATAAAAGGAAAACGTATGATATTTTTTTATTTTATTTATTCGTAATTATATTTGGTACTTAAATACAAAAACGTTGAATTAAATTTAGTACAACTCAAAGTTATTTATCATAATTCAACGTAAAAGCCGCAGTACCTTTCATCGCAATATGACATCAGAAATAACAAGATAAAAAATATTCATGCTGCTTGTGAAAGGCAGAACGGCGGCAAAAAGAACGCAGACAAATAGGACACACATAGAATATGTACCTTTTATTCCATTTATATCGTTTCACGCGATCAAAATCGCGTGCAAACGTAAACTTGAATAAAACAAAAGCGATTATTTGCATGCCATTTTTCGGCATAATCTCGTGTGTATCCATTGCGAATGTGCACACAAAACGTGATGTTTATTTTGTTGACAGTGAACGTAGTGGATGGCGAGACCTTGACGATAACAAAGGTGTCGCGATTACACATGGGAGCGTACCTGTGCATAGCATCTAATGGAGTGCCACCATCGATTAGTAAGCGGATCATGCTCATGGTACAATGTGAGTATACTAACGACAACATTCATCTTGAGCTTTAATATATACGCGACGCTTTGTGTGTTCCAATAAATTCCTGTTTTGCTTGCTAACCGTAGTTCAGGTGGTAAGAAACGGACGAAAAAAGAGGCTACAGGCCCACAGGGACACAATTCTATAAAGACAAATGTTTGTGTAATCCATCCAATCCTTAATGTAGGGTAGGACTGATTTTTATTATTATATATATGAAGAAAGACTTAATGAACTAATACACATAAACAAATGATGTTCTAGTAAAAAAATTAAAAATAACTAAATATCTTATTACTCTTTATTAATTAATATTTTTTTCCTTGACTAATTTATACAAGTAGTAAAATCGGCACCTATTATTATAAGAGTTAAGTAAGTAAATTGAACAACTAATTGCTAGGTCGTGGTTCTATTGAGGCCGAAGGCTGGAATTATTGAATAATGAAACAAGTTCATTATTGATGACCCAAAACTTGACTGTTAGCTCGTCTCGATATTAAATCCCTATAAGTATTGCTTTTGTTAATTGCATTTCAATTAATAAGGTTTTATTACGATTAAATGACTAACAGAATTTTATTAAATTGCTTTAACCTTATATTATACAATAAATAAAATTAGAAACAGCTAACCATCAAACTTTCCCATTTATAATAGTAGGATATGGTGTCATTTGTACTATTTGTTATAGTAGTAGTACATTTATATATTATTTTTTTCAATAAACTAGTCCAAAAAAATTGCAGTTAGTTAGTTATTTTTAGATATTCTAAAAACTCACTCCTATTTCTACAATTAAATTATTTTACTAACAATAAGCTATTTTCCTATTACATGGACACCAGCGCTAATCGGATAAATTGACAAATTCGCCGAGCCTACACAACGTAGCATGGTCCGCTGTCTGTATTTTATTAGTGACATAATATTGTGTCCGTTGGTAGCTACATCTATTGAATAACATCGCGCTGTTGTTCGGAATGATAGATGCGTTCCTGTGCTGGGATTTCGGTCACGAAATTTGGAATTTATGTTCGTTTCTTAGTATTTCATTTTTATTTTCGCATTATTCAACAAAGTCACTGGATAAAACCATTCAACAAGTCGGAGATGATAAAAGGACAATGAACGCTGTGACTGATGAAGACAAAATGTTATTGTATTAAATAAATAATTATACCCAACAGTCACATACATAGTTCTGACCCCACACTAAGATACAAGTCTTGTGTCGTGGGTATCAGAAACTACGAGAGACTTTTCGGTATCACACACACCCAGACCCGAAACAGATATTTGTGGATCACACAAACGTTTGTCCCGGTGCGGGGATCGACCCGCGGCCTCTGGTTTCGCAAGCTGGTCTCTAGTCAACCGCGCCACGGGGCTGTCTGTCTGTCTGCATTATTAAAAAAAACTTTGTTTTCTGGTGGACTGTCTTAATATTAATTTAGTCAACCGATGATAAAAAGAAAAGAACCATAGAACCCCAATATTTATATTTTTCCGGGATGAATTTTTTTTTATAACTTTTCCTAGGGCCCCTAAAGGCAAACAAAATTTTGTCAGAATCGGCAAGGCGTGAATGCGAAACGTACAAACATCTTGAAATTCGCAATTACCGTATTAGTAAGACAAATAACATTAAGTTTTAATTAGGAGCATTTAGTGAATGCTTCAACTTGAGCGTATCGCCATACAAAAACTAACGTGAAGTAAAATTGCAATTAGGTCAACAGTCCTTATTATCTTCCCCTTACATTTTCCCATCCCTTTCCCATTCATTGTCTGAGAATGACAACGCATCTACGACGCTATTTTGTGGGCGTTAGTATCACTTTATGCACTTCATATTTTACTGAACCAGTTCCATTACGAAGATTTAAAAATGAAGTTAAATCGTTTTTATTTGCCAAATTCAGTAAAGTAAAAATAAAAAAAGAAACATTAAATTTAAAATACTTTTGCAGTTCCGCCTATGTTATCCATTCCAAACCAACTCGAAGGAGCGTACATTGGCCAGGATGTAACGCTGGAGTGTCACACAGAAGCATATCCCTCTTCTATCAACTACTGGACCACTGAGCAAGGAGACATGATTATTTCCGGTGAGACTTATAAATTCTATGCATTTACATAATAACATTTTTAATGTATATTATACAAGAGACAATATTTTCTATACGGTGAATTAATCACAAAAAATTACAATAACAACAAGTTATGATAAAATTTAATGTAAATCTAATCAATTCATAATCAAATCATAGAATTTATGGAACAAAGTTAAATACCATCCAATAAGTAACCCAAAAAGTAGGCAAGTAATAAAATATCGATACTATTTTAATAGTGGTTGTGGCGGTGTTCATAAAATCTAAAAGACAATTAATAATACGCAGAGGGAAAACCTATCGATAAAGATAATATTATGGATGTAAACAAAGCAGTAGACAACGCCCAAACTGTCATATTTAACTCTCAATACAGAATGTCGAATACAACATTTATCATATTCGCATAAATAACATGTGTTCCCGTCAAGTAAGGCATTGTTCGATTGTATCATTGATTTATGACTTCATAATGAAAATAGTTTCTCTTGAACGCGAACAAACAAATATAGTCGATACATTTCAAATATTCTTGCGCACTGATGCGAGAATAAAGAATGGCCGGGTAATGAAATACCTTCCACTACATCTGAAAATGCTGATAAATAAGGCAAAAGACGTCTTTGACTTGAAAAAGTTTGCTACGACGCGACGTCTCGAGTAAAGAATTCTGTGTAGCTTAAATTCCATACATATTTCATTTATATTTTAACATGCCCTTTATTGTATCGTAGTGAAAGGTACGGGTTTTATATTTAAGTAGAATTGGAAATTGTAGGTGGAAAGTACGAAGCGTTCCCGATGGACAGCGGTTACAATAAATTCATGATGTTGAAGATACGGAACATTACCAAAGATGATTTTGGCTTCTATAAGTGCATTGCGAAGAACTCCCTCGGCGAAACCGACGGCATCATTAAACTTGATGGTAATGTTTTTTGACATTAGAACTTCTATTCAAAAGTGCTTTCATTACGATCCTTTAAAAACAGGCTTTCATCTGCGAGCCTTTATTTCTGCCACGATAAAAAATCTAACACAAAGTGTGCGCCCCATTTCAATAAAGAGTAACTAATGATAGGTAAATTTAACTTGAGCCTTGTGTTTTTAGGCTTAATTTATTAGCACCGAGATGCAGATTTATAACCTTTTTCTTTTCAGAAATACCTGCTCCGCCTTCGGCTTTCACAACATCCACACAGAAAAGTATTCTGGATAATCAAACAATTAGGAAAAAAGGTAAAATTTATACCACCCGGTGACTGATTAATAATGTAGTTTTCTTTAATTATTAAATCTACATTACAGGTCAAGCACAAATAGCAAATAGTAACGAGGCAATCAGTTCCAATTTTCAAGGCGAAGTGTATGGTGAGCAAATAAGGGAATTTGGTAATAAATTTTCCGTTTTTATGCATGCGCCTTATACATGACAACCAAGCTGATAAAGCTATACACAGTTACCTATATACCGCATGCTGGTTGCTATAGACGCAAAGAATATTGAATAAACAAATATTCGCTACGAAAATATTTCTGCGCTTAAGAATATACATTTGTTCAGAAAATAGTTTTTTATAGATATTTTTTTCGAATTCTATCTTCTTAGATATTCGTGTAAAAGTAACTTATACATGTGCATGCCAAGAATTTTATCTTTATTTTTTTTGGTGTTTACCCATGCATCTAATAGGAGCAGGCAATGAATATTTAGTGCCCCAAACAACAAACCTGACGCAGCTCTTTTGCCTCTTCTACACTGATAAACTTGTCGTTCATTCCCTTCAGTTAAGGGTACTCTTCTCTGCCATGATAAAAATAAACATTAATTTATTTGATTAGAATATGTTATCCTCAAGTGCCCTTTACCCATCGTTCCATATTACTTAGTTACTAAATGGAATATTAAATAGAAAAAAAACGGCGTGTAACTTTATAAAATTAAAATAATACACAATAGAATCTTTGAAATTAATAAAATTATTTCGTTGTCCATTCTGAATGAGAAACGTTGTTGATGTCGTTCAACTTGGTCTCAAGTTTCGTGTGTTTTTCAGTTGCCAAGTTATCAAGACGCCGGCAAGTTGCAAGTGTAATGTGACTTCCAAACTCTGTAAAATCCAATGTTATATCTTAATAAATAGCGAGTAAAATTTAATAGTCACTTCGTCATATTTAATTTAATATTTTGTTTACAGATTTCGATGACGACGAAGGCAACTCCGCGAGCCCTGTTACATTAAATAGACGGATACTTTTAATATTGTTGAGTCATGTTATACAAGACTCTATACTTTGCTTTCTTCGTGATATCAAATAATGATAAGTGATTTTATATTATTTTACCAATGTTTTAAATTTATACATTTAATACTTGTTATTTTATCTGAGCTGAGTAGACAATAACAATTCGCGTAACCGTATTATAATTGACGGCAATTTATAAACATTTGATAATTTAGTGTGATAAATAAATGTATTAATATACATACTTTTAATAGCAGCATTCCGAGTGCGTCCTGTTTCACTTTCAAATATCAAATAAACCTGACGTTTAATTTTTCAAAAGTTTGCTTTTAATTATAAGGTTTAGTTTCATTTAATTTTCATGAATATTTGTACTCGATTTTTCTACTACATCGATTTTTATAAAAAAACGCCTAATTAGAAACTTCTAGATATTATTAGAAGCTGTCCAAACTTGTAGCTATATTATTTGTAATGAAACATTTAGTAAACTTATTGAATTAATAATACGTAAACCTAACGTGCTTTTGTAGATTTGACCACGATGTGATTATCCTTTTTGTTTTTCTGTGACGCTTATGTGGAGTTGATATATTGTAAATATTTGTTCAGTTGTTGCTAAGCTTATTTGCCATCGTGTATGTTATAGAAAGAAGTTGGTACCTTTAGAAAAAAATAATGTTTTATTTTAAATTTCACAATAAAAAAAAGAAACTGCCAAATCAATATGTAAATTACAGAAATAAACGAAGCTTAAATCCGAAATTTATTTTTATTTAAAATTACTGTATACACGTAGAACACTGGTAATAAAACTTCATCATATGAAGAATTCAATATTTCGCAGGATATTATAAAATTAAAGTACTGCATTACGATTTACACGAGTCTACCGGTTTTTACTCACTATACTACACTGCATTAGAAGTAGGTAATAATACGCCCAACTACTCGTATAACTAGTCGTTTCGAAAGCCCCACGAAATAGGGGGCAAGCATAATACCGTTTTTCAACTCTGTGTTTTTACTGAGAAAATAGAGAAAATTCAAAACATTTGTGCTCAATCAAAGAATCGGATCGAGGACCTATCATGAGCTGCAAAATTTGTTAATGAATATAACTAATAAGAGATTTCACAGCAGATGCATTTGTTCGAAATTTGGCTATGTTTAATGACTAAACACACACACACATACATACACGCACACATAAGACAAAATAAGGTTATGCCTAAGCCCCTAACATGAAAGTAACTATTACTAATACTCAAAACCATAAATGTGACAAAAAGTTATGTGAAGATAGCTCGTTCATAATTGCCGTTTCTCGGCGCATTTCCAGACTCCGTGCAGCAGCTGTAGCAACTGATAATTTCCTAATATAAAAACCGTATAACACTTTGCTTGAGCGGGGAATTGAACCCGGGACCTTTAAATCGCCAAGCACATACTTGCAGAATTTCTCTGATAATACATTATTTTACAAGAAAAACGATTAGGGGCGATCACCTACCCTGCTTAAACTATTTTGATAAATTCTCTGATCGTTAGGTAATGTTAAAAACATGCGCATGCGTTGTGGTCGTGTAATTATACTACAACATCATTGTGATATAATATATGCAATATACAATCTATCCAATTAGTAAATGCATTAACCTATAAGTCAATTTAATCGCTTGAAAGATAACAATACTCTAACTTGGTGGCATACAGTCCTGTTAGTAAAATACGAACAACTGCAAACCCTATTAGACAATTACATTTAAAAAAAACGTATGCAATTCACACGTGGTAGAAGTGAAGTCTTCAAAAAATTTGGCTTCAAGATAAAAAAGGGTATCGTATAATACGTACACGTATACAAAACACCACGGCTGTTGTGATGCCTTAAAATATTTTTTATGGCTGAGTTCTTTACAATATTATGTAGCGACCAAGTATATTAACGATAAAACCTTTACTAAAATGTGTCTGTCGCTTTTTCGTTTCATCAACTTTCAAATTACAACGATGCTGAAGAAGTTTTCACTTCAAAAAATTTTAATCACATAAATCAAAATTTGAGGTTCTTATTCTGCAAACCTCTTCACGGCCACTTCGCCCCGTATGCTATTGCAAATCAACGTACCTGTATTATAAATGTAACAATCTCAGTGCAGCGCATTTTCTGTTCATAAAGAATCGATATCTCACTTAGTAATTTAGAGCGCTCGACTTTAATGCTGGTTGGTTTCCAATCGCGATTTCCGTTAAGATTCCTTACAAATATAGAAATCTTTTACAGCTTAAAACACTATGAGGAACATTCTACCTGACATAATGCAGGTGCACATTAAGTTGTTTGTGATATTATAATGATGATAGAGCAATCTATACAAACTATGATCACCCGACTGTTAGGCACAGGATTCGCCTACAACTGTGAAGGGTTATGTCTTAACAAGGGGCATGACTAAAACCAATTTATTGAAATCATTAAAATAAATTACTACATACATACATAACCTCACGACTGTATTCCCCAAAGGTGCAATTCTGCACTCACATTCCGTCAGGTCACATTTTTATTCAGTCCCACGTAACAGGGGGCGAGCCTCCTGCCGTTTTTCGGGCACAATTACAGACTCCGTGCTGCTACTAAGAATTTCCTAATGGAAAAACCCAATAACACATATCCCGACCCGGGAATACGCACATACTTGTGCCGCGAAACCACAAGGAAATCGGAAAACAGTACTATTTTCATGTTAAGCATCGCATGTGTCGATAATAAGGCCGAATGAAAAGATCAAATAGATTGTTCTTTATATAATACGGCAGAGATTATCACAACCTTCGCCAATAATATAAACGATTTTGGTATAAAATATTGTACACTTAGTAAAGAATTTCCATTCAAATAATGTATGCAGTGACAGTAAATATCTATCTAACACAAATTAATTGACGGGTTAAACTTAGTTCATTATATGCCTAGAGCAGGGGTCGGCAACCTGCGGCTCGCGAGCCACATGCGGCTCTTTGGATGTGAAGCTGCGGCTCTTTAGTTCCATGCGCAAATATTATTTACTTTATGTATATATAAAAAAAACTGTCTGTGACAGGAAAAAATAAAGGGACAACAACGAATATTCAGAACAAAATAAACATCGTAATACACGAAGAATCGTTTTGTGCCCAAACATTTCCGGCCGAAATAGTTGAGGTCATGAATTTGACAATCAAGATTGTTACAGCATCTTGTCAAAAACATTCTACCATCGTCAGTTTAAAGAATTTTTAAACGAAATGGAGACTCAGTATTCTGACCTCCTTCTTCACTTCTTCTCCTTCTTCTTCTAAAGTGCGATGGCTTTCCAAAGGTAAGGTGTTGAAACGTTTTGCTCTGTGTTTGAAGGAAATAAATATATTCCTCAATGAAAAAGGCATTAATCACCCTGAATTAGAGAACGGCAAATGGTTGCAAAATCTTTACTTTATGGTGGATATCACGGAGAAATTAAATGAGCTGATACTTCTAAAACTGCAAGGAAAGGGAAATCTAGCATATGTTTTAGTAGAAGAATTGGTTTGTTTCGAAGAAAAAAATATTATTTTTGAAGAAGATATTCAGAGCGATAAATTACTTCATTTAAAATTTTTAAAGCTATATCGCAATAAAACCAGTGCAACTGTTAACACGAATTACTTCAGCAAAGTTATAAAAACAAAATAAAGATGAATTTGCTGACAGATTTCAGCAATTCAAAACCAACAAAACCACTCTAAAATTCTTAGTAAATTCACTCAAAACAAATAGTAACGAAATCCGCAAATTCGACGTTTTAGCGTAATTTCACTAAAAACAGTACTTTTCGTACCCCTTAAAATAGAGGAAAGACTGATCGTACAAACATGTTAATTACCAATTATTTTAGGGAATATTGTCATCTAAATAGGTAGTGAAGAACATTTTAAGATTTCTGTGTAAATTTTGATAAATAACAAGATAACTGAACGAAGGTTTTCATAAATTAAATTTTAGTCATTTTCGAGGCTCAAAATTCGGGTTATTTTATAACATATTTAATCAAAATAAAATATTGTTGAATTGGAAATAGCCCCAAGCAAATAGTTAGTCAAAAACATTTTAAGATTTAGATCCCTTATTCAAGTAATAAAAAATCTAAGGCATTCGAAATATTGAGAAATTACTGTCAATACAGTATTTTTTGACCCATATTATAATACTTAATTTAAAAAACAACAACTTTTTATAATAGAAGTACGTGTACTTGAAAACGTAAAATTTTTGTTTTGAAGAAATTTCACTTATTTATTTTTTTATTAATATTTTAAGATGTACATAAAACGCTGCGCACAGCCCAGTGGATGTATCGCTCAGCGCTCTGTGGATTTTTAGTTTCGTCGATGTTTTCGCGGTTATCTGACTGCCGTCCGAACAATGATTATGATCAGTGGACAGTGATGTATTTGAAATTTTATATACATACATTCAATAAACTTTATTTAATTTTATTTCATGTCATTAACTACCGACGACGCTGACATTAGTGTGCGTCATATTTACCGAAATTCGACTAGTCGCGCGGAGCGTAAACTCACTTAAAATTAAAGTAAGAAGCCAACTAACAAATTGCAATTTAGAGTCGTGTTTGAAACTTAAAACAAAAAATTATGAGCCAAATTTATCTAAACTTTCTAAAACCATGCTAAGCCAAAGCTCCCATTGCATTTGTTTGCTGAAATGTATATTATTGTTTTTATTTTTAAATACAAATTACATTGTTTATTAAAGTTAAAACTTTTTACTTGAATAACCAACGCAAAAGCCATCGCTCCTATTGATTGTGTTTGCTCAATTGTAGATTTTTTCTGAGTCAAAATTGTTCAATAACATTCATTCAATTTTATTTTTATTTTTAAACTCAGACAAATGACTAACGTATCACATTCATTCAAATTTCACATGGAGTGCGTTATAAACAAAAATACAAACGAGATATTTTATAGATAAATGTCAGTAGCTTCTATTAAAATGACAAAAGATGTCTCTAATCATAGTTTTATAGCTATAGGAAAGATTAAAGTCTAGAAATGGATGCCTTAAGTTTTTACTTAAATAAAAAGTGATTATCTAATTTGTTGTAGAAAAGCACTACTTATATATGAATTAATACATATTTTTCATATGAAAAATATCATATATAAAGATTATTTTTTTTAAATTTATTAACGTACTATTTATTGTTAACAAGAAAAATTATTGCGGCTCTTTAAAAACTTTGTAATTTTGTAAATTGTAATTTTTGGCTCTTCTGACTCAAAAGGTTGCCGACCCCTGGCCTAGAGCATTCCTCTGAGGTATATTAAGCGTTCATCGCCTTGTTCTTATCTGCGAGAAAAAACAATTAACATAAGGTAATTAATTTCAACTGTAAATATAAAACGATATTTTATTACCGTTGTCACAGTTGTAACACGCATTGGCGACAGAACTAGTTGTCAGTAGAACTTGTTCAATGAAAACACCGTTTACCCATTAATACAGCAAAATGTTCACGAACGATAACTACGTTTACGGAAATGAAAATATACTAGTGCCGGCACATCTTAATTTTGGTAAATTTATGCTAAATAAACTAAAACTAAAAGATAACCAAACAGCATTGGTAAGTTATTATTATTTGTCACCTAATTTAAAATAAGATATCGGGAAAATGAGTCACGCAGTATCTTTAATTCCAAGGAAAACGGCGAGACCGGTGAAAAACTAACGTACAAGGAATTTACACAATACGCCGTCAATCTTTCCGCTTCCCTGACAAAGTTAGGGGTCGGGAAAGGCGACACGGTTGCAGTGGGATCGGAAGCACGCAATGAATTTGTTCCAACCGCTCTTGCGATCGTGTTCACTGGAGCAACATACACCCCTTATGATTTAAAGAGTGGCAGAGGTGAGGATAAACTTCTTCTTATCTTTTAATACCTTAGAGGGGTGCGCATTCTATTGTGTCTTCATTTTAAATGAAAAAAAGAACATATTACTTGTAGGTATCATACATTATTACACGTTGATATGATATATTAGTCGTGATGGCCTTGTGGTTTAGGCCCACAGAGACAAAATCTCGGTGGTTGCGAATTCAATCTTTAACTTTATGAAATTTTGTGTGTATTCACAATGAAATATCAAATACTTTAACGATGAAGGAAAACATCGTGAGCATACCTGCTCACCTAAAAGAAAAATCTTAGGGTTAGTGTATACCTGAACTAGTGTGGTGGACTAAGACGTATCGTCTCTGTCGTATAGGAGGTCCGTGCCCAGCAGCATGATTATGATACATTAATGCATTTAACAAATTTATACAATTTAATACAATGAATCTATTTTTGCAGCCGCACTAAAGCATAAGTTGAACATTGCGAAACCAAATTATTTTATCTGTTCAAACACATTTTGGACAATGTATAGAGACATATTAAAAACTTTTGAATTCATACACAAATTGTTTACATTGGACGATGCTGTGGACGATGTAGTTTCAATAAAAAGCTTGATATTGAGTGATGTTGACGTAAATCGATTCGAGCCAGCGCCTGTACTCGGCCAGACAGACACCGCTTTCATTTTATATTCTTCGGGAACCACCGGCATGCCGAAAGGTGTTCAGTTGACGCATTTAAATTGCATTCTAAATAGTTTGCCCGATGAGTAAGTTAGAAAAACACTTTACTTTATGAAATACTATTGACGAAACATTAAAAAATGGAATCTTCAGTTTTAGCGATGATTCATACAAAACTGCCTTTCTGTTTGGGGAGTGGTATCATAATTATGACACTTTCATGACATACAAATTCCTCGCTAATGGAAGAAAAATCGTTTACGTCAACGAAGCTACTCCGCAAAGATTTCTTAAAAGTATTGAAGACTGTCACGTAAGTAGATACTAGATAGACTAAATATATGAAATGACAATAATGTTACTTGATATGATGATTTTTACATCAATTAAAATCGTATTAAATATTCTTACTTAATCGAAAATCAATGAAAAAATAAATCAATACTAATGTAATATGTTACGTGTTCAAGTTTTAATCGCATAACTTGTTTTGGTAAATAATAATAATTTGAATAGACTGATTGCACATTGGGCGCGATCATCGGCATTTCTTCATGACATTCCGCCTAGGTGAAGTCGGACCGGGGTACTACTTAACTCTGACACTTAGTATATGAAAATATCTGACACTGATCTTTTTTTAAATCCTTTTCAATACACCTGATATGCAAAACTTAAACAGCATGACATATTTATAAAAATTAAAGGGAAATTGTTTAAACATTTATTCCTTACAAAAAGATAAATAAATACATTCAACAGTCACATACATAGTTCTGACTCTACACTAGGAAACAAGTCCTGTGTCGTGAGTATCAGAAACTACGAGAGACTTTTCTGTCTCACAAACACCCAGACCAAAAACAAATATTTCTGGATCTCACAAACATTTGTCTCGGTGCGGGGATCGAACCCGCGGCCTCTCGTTTCGCAAGCTTGTGTCTAGCCTACTGCGCCTTTAAATCTGCATTTTTAAAGATATTATTATTTCAGATTAACATAGCGTTTATCGTTCCTTCTCTCCTGGGTTATTTGTCAAAAGATGAAAATGCTAATAAATATAATACAGAATCACTTGTGACAATTTATTCTCGTTCGTCACCACTTCACGTTAAAACCATAGAAACTGTGAAAGCCAGGTAAATAATATTGACTTATTTTAACCCAATCTCTCGGCCGTCTAATTTTAAAAAGTCCGATAGAAATAACTTTGGTTACACTTTACCAAAAAGTTGTTAAAATAATTTTTGGTCTCCTTAATGCTTGAATTTAAAAAATAATAATTAAGCACATCTATATATTCTACAGGTTTCCGAAATTAAAGAATATATTACAAGGATATGGTATGACAGAAGCTGGTGAACTTACATCAGAAAGTTGGGGAACAAAAGGCACAAAAGCTGGAAGTGTTGGAATGGCATCACCAGCAATTACTTTAAAGGTTATAAAAAAGCAACACAAAGAAATATTAAACCTCATGGTTCCCACACTTCTAATTAATTTTTAAAAAATATTTAAATTATATTCTTCATATCCACCTACCTACTTAGGAACACGCAGCAAAGTTTAGTAATTAAGGTTAACAAAACAAAACACTTTCCGTAAGTCGGAACTTTTGTTAGTTTCTTTAAACGTGGCCAAATAATTCGTTAAAAATGTATGTTCCTATTATGCAGTTTTGTTCCTCTAAACTCTACGGATTCGCGGCCTCGACATCGTATACGTAATCAAATATTTTATTTTCAGGTTGTAGACCCTGAATCCCGCAAAATTCTGGGTCCAAATGAGCGTGGCGAAATTTGCCTTAGAGGCCCCGTCTTTATGAAGGGTTACGTAGGAGTAGATCCTTCAATTTATTTAGATGAGGAGGGCTTCTTCAAAACTGGTGACTTGGGGTATTACGACGAAGACAAATATTTTTATATTGTTGATAGAATAAAAGAAATCATTGTTTACAACGGATGGAAGGTACGTCCGAAAAAATAGGTACATCATTTCTTGACATATATAAATGTTAATTTTAAAAAGTAAAGTACCTCTTTCCTGCCATACTTGCTTAATAGTATACCGAAACACGTCAACAATAATTAGTTGTATACATATACCTTTGGCAGAATAATTATGCCATCTACACAGTATCGCCTCGCTTAAGCGTATTTGCGAACTTAGCGGCTTAAGCGCAACACGCCCTAGCTACACGAGGTGGCCTGAAATCGGTTACGACTAGCACTAACATGAATGTGTATTGAGGGGCTGCAGTAAAATAAGGTGTCTACGGCAATAGCCAGCCGTTAGTCCTAGCTACAAACGCAATTACTCGCGATTGCTTTGGTATTTATTTTGTACAGGTCGCTCCGTTGGAATTGGAAACAATACTTCTATTACATCCAGGTGTGAGGGAAGTTGGTGTTGTTGGAAAACCAGTGTCTGATTTCGGTGAAGAACCCACTGCCTTTGTAGTTAAAGAGGCTGGTTCAAATGTTACTGATATTGAATTAATTGATCACGTGGCTGCAGAGGTAAATCCTGATTTAATGTTGGCAATATAAATCTACCCAAGGCGGCAATGTTAAATATCGACATTGATATATTTTTTGTAGGTGCCGCCCTACATGCAGCTAAGAGGCGGAGTTCACTTCATTGAAAAATTGCCAAGAAATCCCAGAGGAAAGATTTTGCGCCATGAACTAAGAAATATGTTAAATTAAACTGCACCTTCCAGTGCAATTAACTTTTGTGTCGCAGTAAATGTAGCAATCATGTTTCTTTTTTAAGCTTATCTTACGAAGAGTATGTAGATATTTAGATTTTCTACTGACTTTTACTTATTAAGATAAATTTATTAACGTAGGTCTTCTAATCTTCCATTGCAAGGTTAAAATTAATTGTTCCATATAAAATGAAGATTCTTTAAAAAAATCCGCAATGCGCACTATTTAGTTGTTTAAACATTCAATACATATACTTCAAATAGGTATGTTTTGAGTATAACTGAGATTTTAGCCATTAAACATTATTTTTAGTATAACATTCCTTTATTTTTACTAGAATTTCCGTTTCACAAAAATCATATGTAATTGATCTTATTTTCATATTTTAAATAACCCTAATGTATTTGTGTATGATTAAATCAGCTACATTTATTTGCAATGAAATGTGAAAAACAGTTAAACCTACCAACAGTATCGTTTGTATCGACTTTTTTTTTTTAGATCACATTCTTTTACAATTTAAATTGACTGGTTCTACCTCAAAGCAATTTAGCTTGCAGACTCTTCCCGAGAATGGTCCCTGCGGGGTATAATAGGTTTCTTAAAAGAAAATCGAATTAAACAGACGTGATTGACTTGATTGTGGAAAGCTTTATTTTCAAGATTAAGGAAAAGCATTTGAGGTTGGCTTAACTAACTACATTACTCCACTAGAGATTGCAACCCAGTATGTTTCCCAACCCGGCCGGACCCGGTTGCATCCGTCGCCAACCCGGCCGGGTTTGTTAGCGATTAAACCTTTAAAGTATTTTATGAAAATTTTCTATATATAAATGGAAAAAGACAATGATTCAAGGTTAATATTAATTTCAAACTGGCTTATGGACAATAATCACAATAATTAGTCTCAAAAAAATTAATACTTATGGACGGAAAAGTAACATTAGTATTAGTAATTATTCATTTTTATAAGTTTAATCAAGCAGGTCTTGCTCTTTAATCCTTATCGTGTCTATTTGAAAACATATTATTATAATAAGAAACTAATAACGCAGCTTAAAGTACTAAATGTGTCATAACAACTTAAATTATATAGATAAATAAAGCATGACAGCTTAACAAATTCTTATTTACTAAAACTAAAGTATGTATAATGTTTTTTTCTTAAACTTTAGCTTTTAATGTTATTATTACTAATTGAGCAAATAGCGAAATCTTATTGGCTAGGCTGTACTGTAACTAACAAACCACCAAACTTGTTTAGTCTTAACTAACAAAATGTAACGTAAAATTGGTTACGTTACGTAGGCTTTATAAGTATGGAGCGGGATCGGGAGCAGACCGCTGGGTGGTTTCCAATCGCAATAGGGGCCTTTCTGTTAAGGTCCCTTACAAAAACCCACTGAAATCTTTAACGGCTTAAAACACTATGAGGAACATTCTACCTGACATAAAGCAGGTGCACATTGAGTATTATAGTTTGTGATATAATGATGATAGAGCAATCGATACAAACCATGATCACCATCATGATCATGCTAGGCACGGGATTTGCCTACAACTGCGAAGGGTTATGTCTAACCAAGGGATATGACTCATCATCAGCCCATACACGTCCCACTGCTGGGCACGGGCCTCCTCTACACCAACCAATTAATTTAATTCATTAAAATACAGTACTACATACATACATACATACATAACCTCACGCCTGTATTCCCCAAAGGTGCATTCCTGCACCCACATTTCGCCAGGTCACATTTTTAATCAGTCCCACGTAATATGGGGTGAGCCTATTGCCGTTTTTCGGTCACCATTACAGACTCCGTGCTGCTACTAAGAATTTCCTAACGGAAAAACCCAATAACACATTGCCTGACCCGGGAATACGCACATACTTATGCCGTGAAACCACAAGGCAATCTGAAAACAGTACTATTTTCAAGTTAAGCATCGCGTGGGTCGAGAATAAGGCCAAATGAAAAAATCAAACAAATTGTTCTTATATGATATCGCAGAGATTATCACAACTTTCGCCAACAATATAAAAATTATTTTAATCTAAAATATATACGAGTATATACACTTCGTAAGGAATTTCCATTCAAATAATGCTGGAGACTAATGGATGCAGTGACAATAAATATCTATCTAACATGAATTAATTGATGTGGTAGACTAAGGCCTAAACCCTCTCAGTTGTAGAGGAGGCCCGTGCCCAGCAGTGGGACGTATATGGGCTGATGATGATGAATTAATTGACGGGTTAAACTTAGTTCATTATATGCCTACAGCATTCATCTCAGATATATTAAGCGTTCAACGCCTTGCTGTTATCTGCGAGAAAAAATAATTAACATATGGTAATTAATTTCAATTGCAAATATAAAACGATATTTTGTTGCCGTAGTCACAGTTGTAACACGCATGTCGACAGAACTGGTTGTCAGTAGAATTTGTAAAATGAAAACACCGTTTACCCATTAATACAGCAAAATGTTCACGAACGATAACTACGTTTACGGAAATGAAAATATACAAGTGCCGGCACATCTTAATTTTGGTAAATTTATGCTAAATAAACTAAAACTAAAAGACAACCAAATAGCATTGGTAAGTAATTAATATTAATCGCCTAATTAAAAATAAGATATCGGGAGAATGAGCCACGCAATATCTCTAATTCTAAGGAAAATGGCGAGACCGGTGAAAAACTAACGTACAAGGAATTCACACAATACGCCGTCAATCTTTCCGCTTCCCTGACAAAGTTAGGGGTCGAGAAAGGCGACACGGTTGCAGTGGGATCGGAAGCACGCAATGAATTTGTTCCAACCGCTCTTGCGATCGTGTTCACTGGAGCGACATACACCCCTTATGATTTAAAGAGTGGCAGAGGTGAGGATAAACTTCTTCTTATCTTTTAATACCTTAGAGGGGTGCGCATTCTATTGTGTCTTCATTTTAAATGAAAAAAAAAAAAAACATATAATATTATATAGGTATCATACATTGATATAATAATATGTTAGCCGTAAAGGACTTGAGAATTACGCCCGCAGAGACAAAATCTCGGCGGTTGCGGATTCAACCTTTGACTTTTCGAAATGTTGTATGGAACTTTAACGATGGAGGAAAACATCGTGAGACCTCCTCGCCTAAATGAAAAATCTTAGGGATAGTGAGATAGATATAGTCCACCAACTCGAACCAGTATGGTGGACTAAGACGTAACCCCTTTCTGTCGTATAGGAGGCCCGTGCCCAGCAGTACGGGCTGATGATAATGATTATGATACATTAATGCATTCAACAAATTTATAAATTTTAATCTGTTTTTGCAGCCGCACTAAAGCATAAGTTGAACATTGCGAAACCAAATTATTTTATCTGTTCAAACACATTTTGGACAATTTATAGAGACATATTAAAAACTTTTGAGTTCATACACAAATTGTTTACATTGGACGATGATGTAGACGATATAGTTTCAATAAAAAGCTTGATATTGAGCGATGTTGACGTAAATCGATTCGAGCCAGCGCCTGTACTCGGCCAGACAGATACCGCTTTCATTTTATATTCTTCGGGAACCACCGGCATGCCGAAAGGTGTTCAGTTGACGCATTTAAACTGCATTCTAAATAGTTTGCCCGATGAGTAAGTTACAAAAACACTTTACTTTATGAAATACTATTGACGAAACATAAAAAAATGGAATCTTCAGTTTTAGCGATGGTTCATACAAAACTGCCTTTATTTTTGGGGAGTGGTATCATAACTATGACAATTTCATGACATACAAATTCCTCGCTAATGGAAGAAAAATCGTTTACATTTACGATGCTACTCCACAAATATTTCTTAAAAGCGTTGAAGACTGTCACGTAAGTAGATACTAGATAGACTATTTAGTCTATCTTTCATATATTTATATGAAATGACAATATGCTACTTACTATGATGATGTTTTACATCAATTAAAATCGAATTAAATGTGCTTGCTTAATCGAAAATCAATGACAAAATAAGTCAATACTAATGTATGTGACGCTTTCAAGTTTTAATCGCAAAACCTGTTTTGGTAAATTATAATAAATTATTTGAATAGACTGATGGCACATTGGACGCGATCATCGGCATTTCTTCATGACATTCCGCCTAGGTGAAGTTGGACCAGACTACTACTTAACTCTGACACTTATTTTTAGTATATGAAAATATCTGACACTGATTTTTTTTAAATCCTTTTCAATACACCTGATATGCAATTTTTTTCTATAATTTTTTTTTTTTTTCTGGCACGGCAAAGTGACCCCATTGCACCTGATGGTAAGCGCAATGGAGTCCAGAACAAGTGCCGACCAGCGAGAGATGATGGTCTCCCGTTGGTCGACACAATCATGCCGGCCGAATACCTCTTCACCTTATTGTGAAGAAGTTTGGGGGACTATCAATCATGGCGATCAAAGGACCGACCGCGACAAACCGGCCAAAAAAATTGCCGGCATGGTCATCCTTTCACCATGATTGAAGCCCCCCCGAAAACCGGATATACACTGGCTGATCCCGGAACGCGGCACACTTGCATGTGCCACTATGTCGGGTTTTACGCCCTGTGTACGGTGGTCGCCATCCGGGCGGATACGAATATCCTACCACCAGTAAAATAAATGTAGTATGACATATTTATAAAAATTAAAGGAAGAAAGTTGAAAGTCTTATTCCTAACAAAAAGGTGTTACTAAATTTATTATTATTTCAGATCAACATAGCGTTTCTCGTTCCGTCTCTCCTGGGTGATTGGCCAAATGATGAATATGCTAAGAAATATAATGTAGATTCACTTGTGACAATTTATTCTCGTTCATCGCCACTTCACGTTAAAACCATAGAAACTGTGAAAGCGAGGTAAATAATATTCACTTATCTTAACTAGATCTCTCGGCCGTCTAATTTAGAAAGTCCGATAGAAATAACTTTTGTTACACTTTACCAAAAAGTTTTTGAAATATTTTTTGGTCTCCTTACCTTAATACTTGAATTAAAAAAATAGATTAAGCAAAAATATATATTCTACAGATTTACAAAATCAAATAATTTATTACAAGGATACGGTATGACAGAAGCTGGTGAACTTACATCAGAAAGTTGGGGAACAAAAGGCACAAAATCTGGAAGTGTTGGAATGGCATCACCGGGAATTACTTTAAAGGTAATAAAAGAGCAACAAAAATAAATATTAAAACTCCTGTTTCCTAAACTTATAATTAATTTTAAAAAATATTATAAATTATTCTTTATACCCACTTAGGAACACGCAGCAAAGTTTAGTAATTAAGGTTAACAATACAAAGAAACACTTCCCGTAATTTGGAACTTATGTTAGTTTCTTTCATCCTTATCATTACCAGCCCATATACGTCCCACTGCTGGGCACGAGCCTCCTCTACAGCTGAAAGAGTTTAGTCCATCACGCTGGCCTATTGCGAGTTGGCGCACACACCTAAGAAATTCCTAAGAATTTTTAGATGAGCAGGTTTCATCACGATGTTTTTCTTCACCGTTAAAATGCTTGATAATTCTTGGTGAAGACACACATTACTTCAAAAATCCAGAGGTAGGTGCCTGGGGTTTAAGCCCGTGACCGTCGAGATTCTCGACCGCGTGCCTTAACCTCGAGGCCATCAACTCTCTCAACTCATTAGTTGCTTTAAACGTGACAAAATAATTCGTTAAAAATGTATGATCCTATTAATTATGCAGTTTTGTTCCTCTAAACTCTACGGCTTCGCGGCCTCGATATCGTATACGTTATCAAATATTTTATTTTCAGGTTGTAGACCCTGAATCTCGCAAAATTCTGGGTCCAAATGAGCGTGGCGAAATTTGCCTTAGAGGCCCCGTCTTTATGAAGGGTTACGTAGGAGTAGATCCTTCAATTTATTTAGATGAGGAGGGCTTCTTCAAAACTGGTGACTTGGGGTATTACGACGAAGACAAATATTTTTATATTGTTGATAGAATAAAAGAAATCATTGTTTACGACGGGTTCAAGGTACGTGAGAAAAAATTGGTACCTACACAATTTCTTGACATCTCTAAATATTAATTTTAAGTTTCAAATAAAGCTCTGTAAGTACCTCTTTCACGCTGTACTTGCTTAATATTATAACGAAACACGACAACAATATTTAGTAGTATACATATACCTTTGGCAGAATAATTAGGACATCGACACAGTATCGCTTCGCTTACTCGTATTTGCGAACTTAGCAGCTTAAGCGCTACACACGCCCTAGCTACACGAGGTGGCCTGAAATCGGTTACGGCTACCACTAACATGAATGTGTATTAAGGAGCTGCAGTAAAATGAAGTGTCTACGGCAATAGCCAGCCATTAGTTCTAGCTGCAAACGCAATTACTCACGATAGCTTTTGGTGTTTATTTTTTACAGGTCGCTCCGTTGGAATTGGAGTCAATACTTCTATTACATCCAGGTGTGAGGGAAGTTGGTGTTATTGGAAAACCAGTGGCTGATATCGGTGAAGAACCCACCGCCTTTGTAGTTAGAGAGGCTGGTTCAAATGTTACTGATACTGAATTAATAGATCACGTGGCTGCAGAGGTAAATCATGATAAAGATTTAATGTTTGCAATTTATATCTACTATTTTTTTTTTGTTCTCGAGGGGAAAGCTGTTTATGGCACTACTTCCCGCCAGCCCTGGGGGAGGGAGGCGGGAAGCGTATGTCAGGGTCACCGGTTTTCCAACCCGGCGCGCGGCGACATCATGTCCGCGTAGATGTTAGTGCCGGGCTTGGTCCCTAACAAAATCCCTAAACCGGCATACCGACCAAAACCCCCCGGTGGCCATCTCCGCGCCGAGTGGGGCGACCACGGTACGTGAACGAGAAGCGTCCACCGTAATGCCGCAGCCCCCCCTCCCCCCAGCGCGCCCAGCGACCCCAAGGGCCCTTTTGAGTCGTCTTTTACGACAGGCAGGGGATACCGTGGTGAGATTCTAACGCCCCCTGACCACAGGGCAGAATTTATATCTACCGAGGGGGCAATGTTTTAATACCTCCATTGATATATTTTTTGTAGGTGCCGCCCTACATGCAGCTAAGAGGCGGAGTTCACTTCATTGAAAAATTGCCAAGAAATCCCAGAGGAAAGATTTTGCGCCATGAACTAAGAAATATGTTAAATTAAACTGCACCTTCCAGTGCAATTAATTTTTGTGTCGCAGTAAATGTAGCAATCATGTTTCTTTTTCAAGTTTATCTTACGGAGGTATTTAGATTTCCTACTGACTTTTACTTATTAGGTAAGATAAATTTATTAACGTAGGTCTTCTAATCTTCCACTGCAAGATTAAAATTTATATATAAAATTTTATATATTCTATATAAAATGAAGATTCTTTAAAAAAATCCGCAATGCGCACTATTTAGTTGTTTAAAAATTCAATACATACATATACTTCAAATATGTTTACAGTATAACTGACATTTTAGCTATGAAACATTATTTTTAGTATAAAATTCCTTTATTTTTACTAGAATTTCCGTTTCACAAAAATTATATGTTATTGGTCTTATTTTCATATTTTAAAAACCCTTATGTATTTGTGTATGACTAAATCAGCTACATTTATTGGCAATGAAATGTGAAAAACAGTTAAACCCACCAACAGTATCGTTTGCATCGACTTTTTTTTAAATCACATTCTTTTACAATTTAAATTGACTGGTTCTACCTCAAAGCAATTTAGCTTGCAGACTCTTCCCGAGAATGGTCCCTGCGGGGTATAATAGGTTTCTTAAAAGAAAATCGAGTTAAACAGGCGTGATTGACTTGATTGTGGAAAGCTTTATTTTCAAGATTAAGGAATAGCATTTGAGGTTGGCTTAACTAACTACATTACTCCACGTTCGAGTGCCCGCTCCGTGAAATTAAATGATCCACGTTTGTATAATTTTAAATGTTTTTTTCTCTGACTTCCTTAGCTCATTATTCCTTAAATTCTTTTTATATCTACTTTGCAAAATCGAATTATAAAACATTGTTTTTTTTTAAAACGAGTATAAAAGTTACGTTACGCAAAAATTTAATCACCCAGCTTAAATACGTAATTATAATTTAATTACAACAGAGTGTGTTATTTATCAAAATGGCCTTTGGTCGGTGTCCAACTTTTAAATTCATACTGAGCTAGGAACCCGTCATTTATGACTACCGCTTGGAAAATTGAATCGCTTAATCGTACCAGAGTGTTATAAGCGAGAACGCATTGGCTGGGAGCTCGTAATTGCGTCAAAGTACCTTTGATACTGCGTGGAAATAGAGCAATTAAGTCCCTTGAGTTGGAGAGTTTGGCATGATTTTTTTTACTGCTCTCCCCTTTGTACACACTCCTTTTAAGAGTTTGTAAACAAGGCGAGACATTAAAGGGATGTTAACACTGCCATCCTCTTACTTATGTGCCAATATATTTCGGATTTGCAATTGTGTATACAACTTTTATTGAAAAATCTATATTATTGCGTATTAAACTACACCAAAGGCTTTAAAAATGTTGCTTTCCAATAAAGAAAATCTGAAATGTATGTACATTCTGTCGAATTCATTTTCCATGCTCTTTGATCCAAAGTTCGTAATATGAATAATATTTTGCAACGTAGTAACAAATTCCTTCAGTACAGGTACCGATGAATTTGTTAACGTTATCGTTTGATGTAAAAAAAACACCCTACACAGTACACATCGTGCAACAATATGCATGAGAATCTGACATAAAATAATTTAAGCACGACTATTGTCTTTTAAAATATACGATGATATGTTTATGCCGCTATAATTAAATAATAAATACACCCAACAGTCACATACTTAGTTCTGACCCCACGCTATCACATATCAGAAACTGCGAGAGACTTTTCGGTGTGACAAACCCCCAGACCCGCAAAAAATGTTTGTGGAACACACAAACATTTGTCTCGGTGCGGGGATCGAACCCACGGCGTCTCGTTTCGCAAGCTGGTTATTTTATTTCGTATTACACTTACTACAATTACGATACTAAACTTTGTTGTTAGGTGTTACCGTAAAAATACTCAAAAGTTAGACACAGCCTGGAACCTGTACCTGTCTACCCATAGTCGGCAGGTCTTAAAATTTGCACAAGTGGCATAAAAGCGTGTATAGAATTGCCTACCCTACATACAGGCGTGAAAGTGTACATATTGTAATGACGTAGATAAGTCCTAAATTAGATTCAAATAAAAAAAAAGACTCAGATAGACTTTTTTTGCCTCCAACGCAATTACTGTGTATCGGTAAAAAGAGTTGACAATTATTGATAATTGACAACAACCATGATAACTTGACACTGTCGCAGAAGCTTTAGTCTTGCGCTCTGAGGGCTTCAAAGTTACGGCTATTAAACAAAGCCTCTGCTCATTACAAACTATACAAATTTTAGTTCCATTATTTAAATCACTATTTCCTACTCTACTCGTACTCGTATTACAAGCATCTCAACAAGCATTCGGTTCTGACTTTTTTTATAAATAAGGGTTTTTAATTTTATATATCAAAACTAATTAACTAAAAAAACATACAACTACTGTTAAAATTTTCTTACGCTCATTATAAAATCTCTAAGAAATTTTCTTAGTGCCTCTGAATCACACTATACGCCTATTTATTTAACCTTAAACGTATCATTTATTACAATTAATCATGGTCATAATATACGCCCAAAAATCTTCCAGAATAACACAAGAAAATAATATATAACAAAACAAATCTTATTATGTTTAACAAGATAAAAATACGTCGACCGCTATTAGATCTGCAGTTTAATTAACAAAGTAGCTCCTAAACGCGACGGGACGGTCATCACACCCCACAATCTAGACGCTGAATAAGTAAAAGTAATAAAATAAATCCACTAAGCCTCCATAACGCCCCGGGTTTAATATGGCTTAGAGACGTTTACAAAAGCTGCAAAATGCCTCCCCATATGCCTCGCGCACAATCACTGACGGAATTGAGTATTTTGACTCGCAGCATTATCTTGGTTTTGTGTTTATTTATAGCTGTATATTAATGTTAATATGTTCTACATACTATATGTATTTCTTAAGCAAAGTAATTTCTCATTTCATAATTTATTACTATTTTGAAATTAGCTTGTTTCTGGTCTTTCAGTTCCAAAGATTTTAAATCCTGGTACAAACCTTGACGCGTCTGCTAAACAAAAAAAAATCAAATATTGTGCAAAATCGTAGTATTGTATACGTAAAGGCTTTTACTGATTAATTTTTTCGTATACATATATCCTTATTCATTTAAATATTTAGACATTCCACACTCTGGGAAACAAAAATGGACTGACGGAAAGATAAATTTTGGGGCAAATTACGGCATCTCTTATTTTACTAGGAAAATATAGTGATTGAATAACTGAAGGATAATAATCTTTACAAGCCTATTGGAATCAGGACCAGTGTCTTGGATTAAGTCTAATGGTGTCTTCATTATGGGGCATCCTTACAACCCTTCACAGCCCAGAAAATATTTTATTATAATGGTTGATATTATTAAGCTCTTTATCATTGGAGCGGCGGCGACGTGTTTAGGAAGTGCAATCGGTGAGTCCCGGTTTAACCAGTGCTATGGGGTTTACCTTTAGAAAATTCTCAGTAGCAATACGGAGACTGGAAATATGCCTGAATAGACTACAAGCCCATGGTAAAAATTAACCTGTGAAATGAACCACCGTGAATTACGCTTAGAAGGCTGTTACTATATCATAAAATAACTCTGAGCGCTATGCCGTCATTTCTGAGCGGTACAGGTGAGTACGAGAGTAAATGGAATTTCTCTGCTACAGGGGTGGAAATACGACTACTTATTAATGTACGGCTTTTATTATAACTTATAGACGATTAAAAATAAATGTCGAAAAACCTAGTGCCGTACTAAAGTGGTGGTACCGGAAGTTAGTGCAAATTTTTAATTCGCCGGTAATTTTAGGAGCAAAATAGGTCATTTATTACTGTACGGCATTTGTGTAATTCTTTTTGTATACATATACAGATACTTTACCCATGAACGCCGTACAAATTTTCCAGTGCAGGGGTCGAAAGCCAAGGGTCGCAAACCTTTCCCTACGCCATATGATATAAGGTCATTGTAAAATGTACGGCATCTTGTTCAAAATGTTATTTAATACAGACAATAATGTTTGGTAATTATGCCGTCTAAAAATTATAGTTCATATTTATATAAATAAATAAGTATCTTCATTTCAGGATTTACCGAGTTATTACTGCTGTAAGGTCATAAATTTATGTACGGCAACCTTTTTTTTAATATAATGTTATTAAATATTACCGTTGTACCTTATAGCCGTTCATTATAAATGGTAACAAATAAAAATATTAGGATTTTAAAAAAAGGAAATTTCCGAGATTTATAAGATTTTTCAAATGTTCCTGTAGTAATTTGGGAAGTAATATTTTCAAAGGTTATTGTTATTTTACTTGTAACAAATATAAATAAACAAAAAAAACCATATGCCGTACATTTTACGTCAGATTATTCTTTACAGCTGATCAAAACTTCGATAACATTTGAGATGTCCCTTGAGGTCATTAATAACTATACGGCATTTGATAAATTTTGTTTTTAATATTAAATAATAATAAAAAATTATAATGCCGTACATTTTAAATGGAACATTACGAGAAATAAACCAATTTTCTTCAAATCTTATTACGGATAAATTTGTCAATTGTTTGTAGCACTGTTGGTTATACCCTTTTTCTTCTATTACAGACAGCGGTCTGAGGCGGTGGATTAATCTTCCATTTTATAGAATAGCGGACTATCAAAATTGTACGGCATTTATTTTTTATCGAAGATTTTCTAAAGAGCTAAAAACTTATGTTATTGCCGTACAGAAAAAAGTCACCAAGTTACTCTTTTCGGAGGGAAGTAATTTACCCCATACACCTATGTGTCCCACAAAAATGTACGGCATGCTAGAAAATATTATCTACTCATGAAGTACTCTGAAGATCATTTAATTTTATGTTGTTTCATTTCATCATCATTTATATATAATCAGAAATAAGAGTTGCGTCCCTTGGCTTTCGACCCCTGCACTGGAAAATTTGTACGGCGTTCATGGGTAAAGTATCTGTATATGTATACAAAAAGAATTACACAAATGCCGTACAGTAATAAATGACCTATATTGCTCCTAAAATTATCGGCGAATTAAAAATTTGCACTAACTTCCGGTACCACCACTTTAGTACGGCACTAGGTTTTTCGACATTTATTTTTAATCGTCTATAAGTTATAATAAAAGCCGTACATTAATAAGTAGTCGTATTTCCACCCCTGTAGCAGAGAAATTCCATTTACTCTCGTACTCACCTGTACCGCTCAGAAATGACGGCATAGCGCTCAGAGTTATTTTATGATATAGTAACAGCCTTCTAAGCGTAATTCACGGTGGTTCATTTCACAGGTTAATTTTTACCATGGGCTTGTAGTCTAGAAAGGCAGTTATAGTCTTGCTCCTTTTATAGAAATTAAAAAAACAACCTATCAAACTTGATATATCGTCCTACTCCCTCGGGAAAATAATAGCGTAGTTACTATGTACATAGTAGGTCATCATCATACTATATTATTTTAAAGCGTAGTTACTTGTAAATGTAATATCAATTTGAGTTTTTACGTCATCCTTACGGAACACAAAAGATGTCGCAAGATTGCTGAAACCACAAAAAGGGACCTAGAAAGTTCAACACTCCAACAACTTCTTTCGCGAGTTTCTCAACGTTTGTAATTCATTGTTTATTTGAAAGTTTCTTTCATATAGAAAAAATGGAACATGAAACTTATTTCTTCATACAAAGTAGTCCAAATACCTCTTTCTTTAGAAACGTGTAATAATTAAGTAACCAATTGGTTTGTAGGTACATATTTCAGTCATCTAGTAGTAAGTTCAATAAGGATTTAATAATTATTATATATTATAATTATATATATTTATTATTTTATTATTCAGCCTTAATTTATGTGATCTCTTATGCTCCCTTCCCTCATTTACACGATACAGGTATGTAGGTACAACAGTAACGTATAAGAAAGTGGCATCCCCATACATTTTAAATTAACATCTAAAATAAATATACTGTTAACTATATTAAAACAACGTAGTATTTAATTCGTTGGAGAAAAGAAGCGGTAAAGCAAATGGTGGAGTGTATCTAGGCAGTTCGTAGTATACATTAAAGTCGCTGTACCTATCTACCATTTTGGTACCATTTCCTTAGAGATCCTTACAATACACGCTAAACACGTTATATGTATCACTGAAACTTCCGTGAGTACAATGACCTTCACCTCCTCTCGTCTTCCTCAATTTTGGATTTTCCTTGTCACATCTACGACCTTAACTAACTTTTTTCACGCATCTGTTTGTTTGTTGGACTAAATATTTTTTTTTAAATATAGAGATACAAAATTCAAGTTGAATAGGCTAAATGACTGTACGGCAATATTACACTCGAAACAATAGAAATACGAGTGATTGTAACATGAGCGTATTGCACATTTGCTAATTTTATTCGGCCGTTTTTATGGTGAAAATAAATTTAATTCCGAATTTATGTTATACCAAAGCCTGTGTGTAACAAATAATAACCTCAAACAACGTTAGTTTTCGTACATAATGCTTCTTCCACAGATCATTGGCCAATGATGATTGATTAGCACTTGTGAACTTTAAGCAAAGTTTGTCCGCCTAGTTTTAACGCCAAGTAAAACTCCGAAGGAACCGTAAGGCTCTCGGCCGGGAGAAGTGATCCATCAAATAGTTCACTTCTTGTTAAAATAACACGGTCTTATTAAACCACACTGGGGTTATTACCCGTAGAGAAATATCAGCCATGTGGTGTATGGTTAAGGGAATATTGAAATAAGACTCAGTATTAGGTACAAGCAAATAGAATAGAGTGCTGGCACATATTCATTATTTGTGTTTGGTTTTGCTTTATGTTTGTCATCTCCAATAATAATTTGTTATGATTTATGATTACAGGAACAATCATACGTACATTTGTATTTGTAGTATATTTTAAGCTATACTCGTATGTTATAATATAATGAACAGCCCTTTTGCGCAGTTAGTTAGCTATCAATTGTGAAACGAGTGGCCGCGGGTTTGATCCCCGTGCCGAGACAAATGTTTGTATGATCCACAGATATTTGTTTCGGGTCTAATTGTGTTTGTGGGACTGAAAAGTCGCTCGTAGTTTCTGATGCCCACGATACAAGACTTGTATCTTAGTGTGGGCTGAGAACTATGTATGTGACGATATGTATGTATGTTTAATAAAAAAATGTTTAGATAAAATTTCACTACAGTGTTAGCAGTTACTTCCTACATTTGTAAATCGTTGAGTTTATTGCTTGTTCTTTACAAAAGCTGTCTAGTTTGAAGCTGTGTGTTCACAGACAAGGGTCTGTGATTTATAGGAGGACACAAATGAACAACAGGCAGAGGATGCTTGTCATTCGTCCTCGTTAAACTGCCTCTTGTTATTCTTAAATGATATACTATTTAACTGTAAATACTATTAAATGAGGAGCAAAAAAATTAACTTAATAATAATTATTGACGTTTTGTTAGGCGACTGCGCCTCTTCATATAGTTTAAGCCGATTCACATGAAAATCCGGATCGGTAATCGGTATTATCCAATGGTATATTGGAGTTCAAGTCTATAATCGATAAAGTGGGTTGCATTCAAAATGTATATGTTAGGCTAATATTTTATAATAAGTATTTGTCTGACTGCTTCAGGGTCTTGAGACACAAGTTTGTGCCGAGTGATTTAAAAATTTGGGGTTCGATTCAAGGGTCAAGCAAAGTATTATTCGTAGCAACACGGAGCATGGGAATATGCCCAAAAACGGCGATTGGTTTGAGACTTAAAACAAAAATTGGTGAAATGTGGGTGCAAAGTGTACCTCTGCCTATACCTTCGTGGATACAGTTTGTATAAATGTGAGTCGCCGTATCGTATCATGGGCATTAGGATCTACAATGGAGTTTTTAGGCTCACAAACGCCTAGACGCGAAACAAATATTGTGGCTTTACAAAAATACGTACTTATCCCATTCTCTAAGATGGCAACAACGGTCGCTCTTTTCGTAACCTGGGCGTAGAGATACGACACATAATAAAGACACGAAATGGAAATTGTTTTCCACCGATTAATATGTGCTGAAAACTGTTTAACATTAATTCATACTAATATTATAAATTCGAGAGTAACTCTGACTCGCTGTTATGCTTTCGCGCCTAAATTGCTGGACCGATTTTAGCGACTTTTTATATATTGTATAAATAGGACCTTGGTTAAAAACAGTACATAATTTTGTGTACTGCGGAGCCGGGCCCCACAGCTTTTATTCAATAAATATTTAAAGTAGAGAATACTTTGCTTAGCTGAAGCAAATTTAATGCGCAAAAAACTATATGCGTTATAATAAATCACAGCTAATTCTTCTTAATAAAAATTCTTTTGGTATTTGCCACCAGCGCAAAACCTAGAAAATAGTTATCTCTGCGGCCTCAATTTCAATGTAAAAGATATCCTGTGTTAGAAAAAATCTAAGAAAGATTAGAAAGCTCGGAGACTGATTGTATTAAACTAATTAGGCTTGTGGTTTGCGAAAGGGTGCGCGCGTAGAAAGAACAACGCTTCATTTTCTCCCCAGCCTGTGCGAGTACAGCATAGGATGAAATAACTTAGTAATTTGATTAAAATTGCGCGCCGTTTTGGCACATCGCTTCCTTATATTTCCATGCACACTCCTTTGAATATTAATATCAAAATTATAAATAAGAACTCTTTTACTTAGACATATGTATTTAATATTAAATTGCCCAGAGTTATATATTTTACAATATTAAAGAAACATATAAAACATTTTTTATTTGTTTCAGTTTATTCCTTTGCTTTTTAAACTACGAAACATATGACCTTCACATTTTTTACGTTCTGCTCCTTAAGGTGAAAACAATCTAGATCTCTTTTTCTATTTTTTACGAATCATTCCATTATTTAAGCAAAGGTCCTAAGGGTGATATCTATAGTAAAGTTGACGAAGAAAAAGATAAGGCTTTTGAAATTTCGCGATATCTCTACAATACAAAACGCAAAAATATTAATAAACAATAAATCAACCAAATAAGCGTTCAGATATTTATATTTTAACCGATAGAAAACTAGCAACTAGTTAAGCTCAAACGTATTTATATCGTAAGTGTAATGCAAAGAAAGATGACCTTAAGGGATTCTCGTCCCGCAGACGGGATGTGCAACTAACATGTAGTTTCATCTCGCTACTAATTAATTTGATTACACAGCCTCTCCCATTATACGAGATGGGGCTATTTAGTGAATGGATTTTGTACGCGTGATGGCGTAAATTCGGTTTGCACACTGGTTTATAAATGTGATTAAAGTGGAAAATGGGAATGTCTATCAAAACAATTATTCGGCCAACCCACGCAAATTTCGGACGTGAAGTGGCTAACTTATCTCATCATAAACAATTGAAAAATATTTGTGCCGGTAGTGGGAGGTGTTGAGAGCGCGATATTGGGTCCATTATTTAATTCAGTGTAATGGTGTGGCAGTGAAATAGGGCAAAGGACGCATAAGCGCGGACCCTGGAAATGAAGACGCCGTTTGTTCATAACCAGCTCGTTAATTCCATTATTACAAGTCAGAGGAGCGAACGGTCCGGTAACAGATGTGCCACTCGACTCGTGAATCTGCACAAACTCTCACACTTTTTAACGGATTTCGACGATATTATTTTTTCTTCTTTGACTCTGTAAAGTTGATGGCCTATTTTTTTAAGATCAAAGCCTTTGAAATACTACAAAGGTAAATTTAAACGTTTAGCTCTATTTATTCCGTTTGATCGAATAGCAGTACGCGAAGCGGTGAAATATTATTCTCATTTCCTAGGTTGAACTGTAAAGTGAATATTTCCGAATGATAACGATTTTATATATTTATTTTATTATTTTATTATATTTTATTTTATTTATTTAAACATTATTTAAATGTAAGTAAACATTTTCTATGTACAGTAACACCAGCGTAGTTTCTAACGATAATTTAGATGAGACTGCCTCGTGGTCTCGCGGCAAAAGTATGTGCTGTGCGATCTAGAGGTCCTGGGTTCGATTCCCGGGTCGGGCAAAGTGTTATTGGGTTTTTCCATTAGGAAATTCTCAGTAGCAGCACGGAGTCTGGAATTGTGCCCGAAAAACGGCAATAGGCTCGCCCCCTATTACGTGGGATTGATACATACCTGGCGAAATGTGTGTGCAGAAATGCATCTCTGCCTACCCCTACGGGGAATATAGGCGTGAGGCTATGTATGTATGTATGTAATTTATATGAATAGTTATAAGATAATGTATTAAACGACAGCAAATGTGGTACGAAATGAGTATTGCGATTAACACGGTCAGTATAAACACTATCGCGTGAACAGTGGCAATACAGAAGCTATTATAACACATATTAGTTACTTTTAATTGTAAACGTTCGGTATAAACGTTTTCGTTTATCAAAGATGGAAATAATAAAAATAAATGCCGCGTAGGCTCTTTGTTGTTACATAAATTAAAATGTAGCTTTTGCTATTAATAACTAAATAATACGTATGATGTATGTTTTTTATGTAATGCATGTGAGTAACTTATAATTTGTATATATTTCATGTGTTATATATGTAATTGTATGTGTCTATATCTATATATTTGTTTGTGTAAATATGTAGGTATTTTGTTAGGGGTCTTCTTAATATTGTTATTTATATTATTTTCATCATATTGTTATTTATGTATCTACTTTTTATTTCTGCATCACACTAAGGTTGATTGTTAAAGGATGTCTTAAGCATTAAATCCGCCTTTATGCATAATTGTATAGACAGCTTAAAACAAATAAATCCACAAAAGTTTCTAATTTAACATAACCTCTTAAACTCTGACAAATAATTTATCTTTCTTTCTGTAACAACTGAGCGACATTATAGTAAGACAGTTTAGCGAGTCTATTGAAAACCATTCGCTCAGATTTTCACCGACAGTGTCGACAAGTAACGAGGAAGGTGAATGATGGAAAACGAGCGATAACATCTCGACTAATTGTTTGACAAAAGAGCTGTTTGACCCTTACGATAATTAAGAGGAGACCCTTTCACGATTTGCTTGATTTTACGACTGTTTTTGTAAGGTTAAATTATTTCATACAGGTTTTGCTAACATAATATTCGAACGTTGAAACTATAAACTACGTAAATTATCGACTCACGTTTCATCGTTTCACGTTTGTAAAAGTAATCACCTTCGCACCATCATATTATAGTTGGATAAAGTTTGCTTTATATAGGCTTCTTATTAAAAATACCGTAGCATTGGATTGAACTTTTTTATGAGCTTATGCCTTTTATAATCATTATTCTTCAACACAAAGTCAGTTTTCACGTCTGTGGTGTTTTAACATCTTTTTATTTTATGTTGGCATGGTGTAAAGACAATAACACACCTCATGGTAATCGTAGTGCGCACCACGAAGAGTAGAATTGCAAAAAAAAACGATCATTACCAATGAATGGTGGACTAAGGCCTAAACCCTCTCAGTTGTAGAGGAGGCCCGTGTCCAGCAGTGGGACGTATTTGGGCTGATGATGATGATGAATTACCAATGAACACAATATTGGCGCGCTAATATGATTTAAAACGGACCCAAACGAAGCTGGGATGTGTCGGCAGTGTATTAAATAAACAAAGCTACAAACTGGCTATTACCGCGAATTATATTACTCGGTGCATAAACTGTGCGTGTTTACCTATTTATTATCTAATCGATACCGTGACCAACTAAGTCAATTACAACAATTAATTTTATTAAGGTAATAGCTTTTTTTTTATTTGTTTATTTTCAATTGATTCCACGTAGTAATCACACTGGTAACTTGTTATAGTTAAATGTGGTTGTAACGAAAAGTCGACTGACAGAAAACTAAGATTCCACTGTCAGCCGACACAAATACGCCAACCTACTGGTCACAAATTGGTCGCGGATGCCCATGCTAATGCCCTTGCATTCGGAGACATTTTGCACCTTATTTACTTTGGCCGTTATCCAGATAGATACGAATACCCCAACAAGCAAATCGAGTATCACCACCGTATGAAATCGAACGTGGTTAATTCGTGTCGACTACCTTTGAGACAAGTAAATATTACCTCGGTCCAGCGGAAATACTTTTGCTACAGAAAGTGACGGAAAATAATTATAAAAACGTCATTAAACTCGCTTTACATATTCCATGTTCCATGAATTATAATACAAACAACTTCCAACTTTCTGCTTTCCATAATGATAGCCTTAGTGGTGGGATTTGATTGCCGCAATGTTTTTTTGATCCACAAATATTTGTTTAGGGTCTGGTCTTAATAACACTTAAAAGTCTCTCGTTGATACCCAAGAACACTGACGGCAGTATATTCATATCCACTTAGATACCGTACCCTATACATAATGTCTAAATGCCACGATAGTGCTAAAAGCGCGACAGTGCTAAATAAGTCCTGACTACTGACCCCTCACTAGGATACAAGTCCTGTGTTGTGGGTATCAGAAACTACGAGAGACATTTTGGTCTCACAAACATTTGTCTCGGAGCGGGGTTCGTACCCGCGGCCTCTCGTTTCGCAAGCTGGTATCTAGCTAACTGCGCCACGGGGCTATCAATCACTTACACCATTTATTAAATACAATAGCACTTCATGTCTATTTCTTCTCATCTTTAATACCATTTAAATACTAAAACATATATCTCATTCATTAGCATCTACAAGAACTTTTATTATTCCACCGCTAGAATCCCTCATTTGATTAGTGACATCGTACATAGGCTGTGAACCGTAACGTTCTAGATCGATACTCAGGCAATCCCTTATCAGAGTTTTTCGATTCATTCAATCCAGGCGTGTATGGATTTTAGCTAATATGACATTATTTCCCGATTTTCTCAAAACTGATGTTGTCATTGATATAAATTTCTTATTGATCAATCTTGGTAAAAATTATCAAAACAAAGTTACTAAGTAAGTTCCCAATTCCTAATTAGTCACCGTTCCTCAATTATTTATATCAATATTCGTATGTAGGTAGGTACTCAACAGGACTTTTATTTACGTTATATGGTTAGTTTGAGTGAAAAAATAAATTTTGAACTTTTATTATTGTTTTATGGAATTCAGTTCACATATTTGCAATGTTTGATACTACTTAAATCGTAAAGAAAGAAAAAATATTTCTTATGTGATTCTTCTTATGAATATTTAGATATAATACACTTTTTTAATAACCTGGCCTATGTTGGAAAATCCTTTAGTAACATCTTCAGAATTACATCTGTAAGTGCCACTTACCAAGCGGCAAGGTTACATTGCAAAATAAATTACCTACCTTAGAATTTCATGTAGTAAATTCGAGAAGTCGTGTCATGTTTACAAACCAGATCACACAACACTTAGCGCTTCGATGGAATATGGAAATGGGGCAGACCGATTTGCACAATCATACTCTAAATGTTTGTCTATTATGTCCAGTCGTGTACGAATAATTCGCGAAAGGAGTTGAATATTCATTAATTTCTAGTTTTATGCTTAACATAATTGATATGTTTAATAGGCATATATACATACATCACGCCGGTATTCCCTGAAGGGGTAGAGGTGCGTTTCTTCACCAATATTTCGACAGGTATGTATCAGTCCCACGTAATAGGGGGCGAGAATATTGGGATTTTTCGGACATAATTCCAGACTCCATGCTGCTACTAAGTATTACCTAATGGAAAAAAAACAATAATACTTTGCCCGACCCGCAAGTCGAGACCGAAACCTTTAGATCGCAAGCCACATAGTTGCTTGGGCCACGAGACCACAAGGCAGCCTGTTGGTGGTTAATAAATGAAATAAATGATAACAAATAAATTCGGTTTAGACTTAAAACGGTAAGGGTTGGAAAATGTAGCTGGATGAGAGCCGCTTCCAATAGGTTGAACTTTCGCTGTTAGTTTTTGGGAGGAGGCCTATGTCCGACACGTCTGGACTAATGATGACAAACTTAAAACTAAAGATAAATACACTTATCTAGAACGTTTATTAACTTCACCGCAACTATAAATTCCTATTCATAAGAGAAAACCTTTCACAACAATGCATAAGAACATACGAGCGACAACACCGAGTCATAAATAAAATCGATATTCGAAAACAATAATTCACGTCACTCTACACGTCTCATACGTCCGTTAAATAGATATTTCGTTGAAGGGTGACTTAAAATAATAAAAGCCAGTCTTGATGTCAGTCACTGAAGACATAATAAGGGCCTGACTACCGAACTCGACCTGATGGTTATTGATTTCCGTCTACCCACGGATAATTGTCTTTGTGATATCTTTGTAAACAGCCGTGAAGTGGTGTTTCCTTCTGTTTATGTATTGATCGAATAATGTGTCTAAGTTAACTAATGTATTTTTTATTATTAACTAATGTATTCAATTTAAAATAGTTTTTTTTTTTACATCTGCCTCGTGGTCTCACGGTTCAGTATGCTATGCGATTTGTATTAGGTTAGATTTCCGTGATGGGCAAAGTGCTATTAAGTTTTCCCATTAGGACATTGTCAGTAGCAGCAGGGACTCTGGAAATTTGTCCGAAAAACGGCAATAGCAACAACAGCCCTTATGCGTCCAACTGCTAGGCATGGGCCTCCTCTACAACTAAGAGGGTTTAGGCCTTAATCCACCACGGTGGCCTAGTGCGAGTTGGCGGACTACACACCTAAGAAATTCCTAACATCTTTTAAGTGTGCAGGTTTTCTCACGATGTTTTTCTTCACCGTTAAAGTAAGTGATGATTTATTGTGAGTACAAACATAACATTTTTTAACATTTTTTTTTTTGCCGGTGGGTGTCAAAACATATAGACGTGTCCGTAAATCGACTGATTTAAATTCTCAATTTTAATAAACTTTCAGTTTATTTAAACTTTACGACTTCGTGAAAGAGTTGTGTATCACTCATATGTGACTAAAACATAATTTATACACCACCTGCCGGCACATACACGAACAAAACGTAAAACAACAAATCTTACCGTAACCGTTATGGCTAAATGTCACCGAATGGGAGCCCGCAACAAAGAACATTATCACAATCACCACACTGGAGGAATACAACGCACTATCACAGAAGCACAAAAAGGCAACAAACACCACAATGCATGCGACCAAACGCGGCACTGGTCGTTCAGGGACCTCGAATTTAAACGCGAAACCGCGAAAAATAGCTATATACTTGCGAGTATACGCAACGCGTATCCAGCGTATTGCGAGAGTCTTGTGTTTTTGTTTGTTTTGTACAATTATTTTTTTTCATCTACCCCATATGTCATCCAGATATTATAGTGTTAATGTTCCGTTCAAAAACTTTGTTAAGTAATTTGTTTTTAGTTCTTATCGTTATTTTGTTGTTTTTTTATATAATGTTCTTCAGTGTAATGGCTGGCGGGTGGTGCAGAGATTGAAGAAATATAAATAGATAAAAGAATATGTATATATGTATGTGTATTATATGTTTGTATTTTGTCCACCAGTCACACCACAAGTCCACCTATACAAACTTTGCATAAAGTGTAAATAAATAAATAACTTCGAAAAGTCAGCGCGCCTAAACTTCGGACAACAACAACAAAATTGACTAGGAATACACATTTCCAAAAAATTTAAACAATACGCGTGCTCAAAGTCACTTAACATGTTTGTAGAATTTATCTGACTCGTCGTTTTAATTGGTCATGGCAGCCTAGATCAGAAGCAGTGATGGCCTCGAGGTTTAGGCGCGCGGTCGAGAATTTCGACGGTCGCAGGTTCAAACCCCAGGCACACACCTCTGACTTTTCGAAGTTATGTCTGTATTCACAATGAATTATCACTTGCTTTAATGGTGAAGGAAAATATCGTGATAAAACCTGCACACCTAAAAAGTTCTTAGGAATTTCTTAGGTGTGTAATCCGCCAACCCGCACTAGGCCAGCGTGGTGGACTAAGGCTTAAACCCTCTCAGTTGTAGAGGAGGCCCATGCCTAGCAGTGGGACGTATATGGGCTGATGATGATGATGAGCCCAGATCTCCGTCAAATTCCCGGAAAGGCTTATACTGTTTGATGGATAACCGAGAAGTCATTGAAGATTTCTAAAATCAAATTAACGCCTCACTGAAATGTGTACTATATCTTAAATATTTAGTCAATTAATAAGTCGTCGGACCAAAGCCCTCTATATCTCTCTGCAAGACATAAATCCACAAAGATGAGGGTTCTTAGCTACAACAATATCGTGGATGAGCCAATTAATTTCGATTTGGGAGTCCGTCCTTAATCTGATGGTCACTCGCGTTCAAAACTTGTAATTGAATTTAGGAATACTCAGCAACTTTACTATCATAACTTAACATAAATGACGTCCAGTCTAAGTTACTTCCAGGAATTTTCGAAAGGGAGCAGTAAATTATATGAATAATAGAGATCGCTCATTATAACTTTTATTTAAGTAGTAAAATACCCCGTACGATAATTGACTATGTTCATAGCATATAAAAACTAATCTCTTCAAGTAGTCTTAACGTACATCATACAATTTCAGTTACTCTATTTTTATAATTATTTAAATATACCGGTTATATGATGTTTAAATGTTTTTATATTTATTACGCGCAAAATATCCCGAAAGTTATAAAAAAGTTCGTTCAATTAAATGTCCAAATGAGACGAAACAAACCAATATTTTTCCGTTGGTCACGTCTATCGTTTATGCGAAATCGATTCGAGCGTTTTATGTGACGATTCCTACGAATTTAATAGCCTTAGAGATGACTGGACGAAGAGCAATAAACGGAATAAGTATTCTTACACATTGGCCGATAAAACTTTATTCCTTAACTATTCGTGGACGACGCGAGTAGTAACTTGGAGTCATTATCTTTTTAACTTGTGTATTCCGAATGATAGATAATGACATCAATTTCGTATAGCAATTGGATTTCAATTTATACCTTCCTTCTCGTACCGCATTTACAATCGCATTTTAATGTTTACAACTTTAATTGCGCCATATTTAGCGGTGCCATTACACACCTGACGAAATTCATCAAGTAGTCATACAATTAGTAAAGCAATTTTTATATCGGACTTTTTTCTTACAATGGCTCGACAAAAGGGCAAGATCGCACTTGAAGATAAACCGCATACAGTATCAAGCATACGTCTATTTTCTTACACAACAAGCCAGCCTACGGAGATAGTTACTCATATTTCACACCCTTCAATTTCAATTCCTGAACAACAGGACTGATTGTTGCACGCTCAGAAATTATAACAAGCTTATGCAGTCTCTATGAAATCGAACTAGAACTCTTAACTCGCGAAGAAATTACCTAATAGAGAATTGTCTGCAAACATAGGATAGTTGTCCACATATAACTAATAAAGGAGGCTCGTGCCCAGCAGTGGACGTATATTCAGAGTCATAAGGGTAGACTTACATATAACAAGCATCTAAGAAATCAGCGTAAAATTAGGGCAAGAAGAATCACAGTCATTTTTACGTTTAGTTTATTTCATTGTCAGTTTTTTTTTATAAAGATGGTCTATGATATAAATATTTCTGTAATATTACTGTTTAAAATATTATATTATCAGATTATATTACATATTTACTGTATAAACGCGTTAATCTGCGTATTTAGGGATTGATTCATTTACACCTACCTACATTATGCGCGAAATCGTGAGTGTATTGCTAATTTTGAGAATTAATGTGTAAAGGAACGTAGGAAGGGACAGATTAAAGACCTCCTACACCGTATAAATCTGATCAAAATGCAAAAGCTAATGGAACATGAAGTTTACTGAAGAAATTGTCAATATCGTTGTTGGAGCACTATTTTTGTATGATAAATTATAATTAAAATAAATAATATTTTTGTATGATAAATGAAGTTGTGATAGCCTCGAGGTTTAGGCACGCGATCGAGTATCTCGACGATTACGTTTTCAAACCCCAGGCACATACCTCTGACTCTTCGAAGTTATGTGTGTATTCACAAAGAATTATCACGTACTTTAACGGTGAAGGAAAACATCGTGATAAAACCTGCACACCTAAAAGTTCTTAGGAATTTCTTAGGTGTGTAGTCCGCCAACCCGCACTAGGCCAGCGTGGTGGACTAAGGTCTAAACCCTCTCAGTTATAGAGGAGGGAGTAGGACGTATATGGGCTGATGATGAATAAATGATAAAATAAAATTACACTTCTTTTAGCAATTATAAATACGCAATAAATAGAATCTAAGTCAGCAACAACTACACAAATCCAATAGATTCAATAACTTTAAACGATCCTCTAATTGGCGGGTCTATCACCATTGTTTTTGTTGAAACATCGTCGGGCCGCGATATTTCAATCCAATAAGGTGGATAGTTTCATAAATAATTCAACATGTTGTAACAGGTAAGTGGCATTTTCGCGTTACGGTCGACCAGAGACGGAGAGATGGGGAGAAATCCGCTCGCACCACTCGGGAGGGTGAAATTTTATTTCGTGAAATTAATTTTTAATCCGCATGTTACTTTAAGGAATCACTGTTAGAATAAAAATACAACACTGCTTTGTACTTAAGGTGTCGTGGATGTGTTGTGAAATATTAATGACTTTTATACGAAATGTCCACATCCATATTTTTTTTATTTTGTGTATGATACTGAATATACATACATAAGAAGCGATGGCTTAGAGGTTTAAGTGCGCGGTCGAAAATCTCGGCGGTCGTAGGCTTAAACCACAAGCACACACTACTGGCTTTTCGAAGTAATGTGGTTATAAGTTATGTGTATGTTGTAGTTATTAATTATGTGTATTTATTATTTAGTGGTGAACATCGTAAGGAAACATGCACACCTAAAAGTTCTTAGGAATTTCTTAAGTGTGTTCACCACCAACCCGCACTAAGCCAGCGTAGTGGACTAAGACCTAAGCCCTCTAAGTTGTAGAGGAGGCCCGTGCCCAGCAGTGATACGCCAAGGGGTTGATGATGATTCCAGATATTGTTATTCATTATTAAACATTAAAAAGTATGCTAAAAGTTCAATTTCTACGCCGTTGGAATATAATTAAGAAGCCTGCTCGATTTTACTTTAAACAAAAAAATATTACAGATATTTCAATGTTTTCTACTTACAATCTACTTGACTGCCTTTTAACTTCCATCTAGAGGGCTTGGTTTCGATTCCCGAATCGGGCAAAGAGATATTGCGGTTTTGTAGTCTCAGTCTCACCGGATATATTTGTATCCGACAAATGACAATTCCTACATGGGGTAAAAAAACATAGTTTTTTCACCTACCCCTTTGGAGTTACCGGCGTAAATGTGTATGTTAGGTAAAAAGAAGAACACGCAAGAATACAAGGCATTGATTTATTCTTTTTTGTTCATATAGCATTCCAAGATAGCAAAATACAAAACATGCTCAAGCAATATAATGGGCGCAGCATGGATTTTTTTTTTATTGAACACTACATTAAAATTTAAATCGGAGTATTCACTTCATTCGGTTACATTTCATAAATCATACTAAATGTAAATAATGATTTATATTACAATATATTGTTTTTAGTAATGATATTAATACCTATTAGTATCAGTTATGGGAATCATTAAGAACGTTTTGAATAATTCATTTCGCAAACAATTGTAAGTAGAATAGTTCATAAATTTTTTGACAATACATTCCAACCAATAGTGTATCGTAGATTGATGCTTGCAATATTTGTTCCGCAACGAAAAAGCATATGATCTAATATCTTTAGTGTACCAATATAGTGTAGTGAAATTTGAGATAGACACGTCTTGATATTCCATAGCGTAGACGTCGACGAATACAATATTGTTACAGTGAAAATATTAAAAATGTAAAATTATATCTGTCTAGCGTAAATACTTTTATAAGATGTAGATAAATTATAATTAACGTCTAATGGCATAATGATTGCAATCTTAAACACAAAACTTAATCAAATATTATTTTCCTGCTTGATCAGAAAATTAATGACTTAATACCTATATAAAGTCAAAACGGTGGCATAGGTATAAGACTTGGACCTTGTGCGTGCACTAGAAAAAAACTTGTATTCCCCTCGCAAAAACGAAATGATGACATTAGAAAAAGCGACAACTTAAAAGTAAACTAAATAATCAACATATTTGCCGTATTTTTAATCGACATTACATAAATTTGTATTGATGTATGCTAACTATTATAGTAATAAATTAAAGCCATAAAACCCCCGGTAAAGACATACTGGACCACCGTGAATTTAATAAAACGCACACTAAGTCAACTGCAAGTTGCGATATTTGCACGGGGCAATATTAACCTTAAAACTAGTATTTATGAAACCCCGACACTTTCCAGTAGATTCTCTGCTTGCAATTTTGTACGTTTGTTACAAAGTCACAGTCACCCTCATACTGTATTACGTAGAACCCCTTTCACAGTACCCGGCTGATAGTGCTTATCAAAACGTCATAAAATATGCCCTTCGAGTTCAAAAGACAATCGTACAAAGGATAAATGTAGTCATAAAGAGGCTTCTTTTGTTTCGTACTGATAGTATGCACAGTTTAATTTAGTTGGAATCGTGCCTGCAGTTTAGTAAAGCGATAAAATATGCAGAATATAATCTGCCTCGTGGTCTCGCGGCACAAGTATGTGCCGATCTAGAGGCCCTGAGTTCGATTCCCGGGTCGGGTAAAGTGTTATTGAGTTTTTCCATTAGGAAATTCTCAGTAGCCGCACGGAGTCTGGAAATGTGCCCGAAAAACCGCTATTGGCTCGCTTCCTATTACGTGGGACTGATACATACTGGCGAAATGTGGGTGCAGAAATGCACCTCTGCCTAGCCCTTCAGGGAATACAGGCGTGAGGTTATGTATGTAATTTTATAAACATAATTTTAGTAGTTCGCAACTACGTTTTTATGTCTAAAATAATAAATGCATATGTCTGCGTTTTAATAAACACATTACACACTTTTTCGAGAACTTGTATATTTACAATTTAAGTTTGGTTGTAACTTGATAAATTCACACCAATAAAGGCTAAAATTTAATATTGTATTTACGTTAAGACCAGGCACGTGATTAACGCGCTATCAACAATACGTAAACGAATACGAATGTTCAGTTAAATCAGTGCACTTATTACAGATTAGCTGGTCTCTTTAATGTAATTCAACTTAGTTGGGATTATCCCGTCTCCCGATACGTAATTTAGTGGAAAAGGTTGCGACCCTGCTAGTTTGTATTACCCCGACAGTGATATAGGGTATTAAGTTCCCTTCCCCGTCTCCCTTAACGCGTAAACAAGACAAAACCTTTCTGCGTATCGCCCTTACAAAGGTTAATAATTTAAGAGACTAAGCGGGAGAAGCTTTGCGCCTATTTTCTACTTAAACTAAAATTGTTTTGCTTCCATCAACACAACACTGTGAATTATTAATGTATAGAATGTGCGAACGAAAAATTGCGATTACCTACACGAATACATGGCATTACACAGATCATTAACCCGAAAGGTTACATCGGCCAATTTGGTTTCATTATTTTTCTAAATGCTGCTAACAGGGCCTATGGAATATGGTTAACGAAGTGTAAGCCGATTTGCAAATTCGATAAGTTAGGTGAAAGCGCGTGGACGCGTCCCAAATAAAGCCCGGTTTGATCCTATTAACGCACGCCTAACGGAGTGGATCTTATGACGGCGCTGCTGGCTGATCCTTGCATGGAGCCACCAAAGGATTTACCCCATTCCACACGTTCAAATCTTTTTCTAAGGATAAGTTCAAACGTAATCTCGTTTACAATAGTTATAATGAAGAATTTTCCTTTGACTATTGGAATTTCGGTTTTACAAATAATGATAGATATATTATTAAATACGAAAGAATACCAAAGGGGATAAATAAAAGTTTACTTGTCACAATTAATGCGCTCATTCATCATCATCATCATTCATCATCAGCCCAATACGTCCCACTGCAAGGCACGGGCCTCCTCTACAACTGAGAGGGTTATATAATGCGCTCATATTTATTAATAAGTAATATTTGATGCATGTTTCAGAAATTATTTAATCGTCATAATAATTTCGAAGGGCGTCCCGTAAATGTCTCTCGCTTGACGATATTCTATGTGATATATGTATGATCTTTACTTTAACCTGCCAGTATAAATATTTACATGAAAATATCATGGTCATGAGTCACAGATACATATACCTATAAGCGTATATTATATTTTTTTAAATCATGTGACCGTATATTAAAAAAACCACTTGATAATTTTGCCAAAAATCGTGTTTTAACACTTCAATATTTTCTTTCTACTGTCCACATCGTGGGTCAGTCCCACCCGCTTTGTAGGTTAATAATAATAAATAACAAAGTCATGTGTCGCACTGAAGTATTGCATCTTTAAACTAATTATGGTGAGGTAAGTTTTATTAAAAATAATAATTTTTGTTTTTGCTCCTATGACAAAATAAGTGATATATAAAATTATAAATAAATAAGTAATACAATAAATAAATTTCCTAAAATTCATATAGAATTGAATTTAATAGCAATAAATTCAAATTGGATGTTGTGGTAAATCATAAAACCAAATCTTTCCAAAAAATATCTATATGAATTTAATAACCGTAAACAACTTCCATATTTTTAAGGCAAAAGACACACGTTTAAAAATCATTAGCTTATTATTGAGACTCGTATTCTTTTGGATCCTTCGCCGAATATTGTTATAGGAATGTCCTAATACCTATTGTAAATACCAATGTAGTGTTCGTTCTATTTAATTTGAAGTTAATCGAAGGCAGACAAATATCATCATTAAAATGATTATCCACATTAACTGTCACGTACAACGTACCGTTCATTATTTAACTTAATTGACCGCCGGTTAATGAATTACATTTATTTAACATTACGATACATTATTTCATCTCAAAACAGTACGTTCTATTGTTTGTTTCAAGTCTCAGTTAAGAACCGATGTTGTCTTAAAACCTTACAGAATTCATTACCCAACCTTACTCAACGAATATTAATAATAACGCCCACGGCGATTTTGATGTTGCGGTTTTAGAATAAGATGTTTTAAATACAATCATGCTAATGTTATAAATGCGAAAATAACTCTGTCTGTGACGCTTTCACGCCTTAACCTCTGAACTTATTTGAATGATTTTTAGTATGGAGATAGTAAGGACCTTTGGAAAGGACGTGAGTACTTTGTACATTCATGCATACATAACCTCACGACTGTATTCCCGAAGGGGTAGGCAGAAGTGCATTTCTGCACCCACATTTCGCCAAGTATGTATCAGTCCCACGTAATAGCGGGCCTATTGCCGTTTTTCGAGTACATTTCCAGAGTTCGTGCTGCTATTGAGAATTTCCTAATGGAAAAACCCAATAACACTGCCCGACCCGGGAATCGAACCCGGGACCTCTAGATCGCACGGCACATTCTTGTGCCGCGAGACCACAAGGAAGGGAGTACTTTTTATCCTGGAAAATGCAGTTTTCCCGTGGAATGAGCGTGGGTATGAGTGGATATTCCGGGACCAGCAACACTAGCTGCGAGTACTAGTTATACGTTTACAAAATTTTGTTTGTGGCTTATTCTAACCGGACAAATCTAACAAAGCACAGTAAAATTTTACTTTTCTCAAAATATAACATTTATATGTATATGTGATGCATTTACCTCTAAAGAATGTAAAAGTGTATAATTTCAATGTCCACATTTTCAAAGCTATTTTAATTTCCGCCGCAATCATCATCATTGCTGTTTATCGAGACCATTTCTAGACTGTTGATAAGAAATTATTAAATTAAGGGTCGTAGATGTGAAACCTAGGAACTGTAGGTACCCGGAGATCGTCTCTCAATCGTCCCCGCCAGGATATCCTGCGGGACCAACAAGATATTTTAATAAAATAATAATAAACACATATAGTACATACTACGTTATACATTTTGTTCTCAAAACTGCGAATTTTACTGTTCTGAAGACATTCGGTGAACACTTCACAAGACTAAGGTTTATTTAATATTATGAGATTATTATAGGAAGTCGTACTTTCAAGAATATACTAAACTTTGTTAAATTTCTTTACAGTATTCTCGGTCGAAGATTTATTCATAAAGGCAATGGTTGCCTAGGCAACAAAGAAAGGTATCAAATTGTGTAGCGGAAGCCAGCAACAAAATCAATTATTAATATTTTATCTAAATGCTCGGATTTCACGATACTAGTAATACTGCTCACTGGCAGCAACGATAAAATGTTAAAAGGCTCGTAGTATGACTTATAAATCATAGAAAACATCTAATAGACGGCTAATCTGGCATGTTTTTACCCCGATATAACTGAACTTATCACATTTCGCCTCGTGTTTGTCTAGTTTCGTTGATAAACAAATACAGCCCTCCTTAATTCCGGTTTTACGCTAGAAGAGTATCGAATATCTCGGTGCAAAGATGACAATGTTTTGTTGAATATTACGAGTAGAAGAAAAACAAAAATAATTTAAGGGAAAAACACAGTCATTGCTTAATTAAGAACTTAATTAGTATTATACCCGTATCATTTCGTCTCGTGTAATCAAAGGCACGCGTGGCTTTGGTTCGCAATCGTTGCCCTAGGCCTTTCCTTATTATTTTTGGGATTACACTGAAATTTATCTATATCTTGGTTTTAATTTTAGAAAACAATATGAGGTTTTGTCTAAAAATATATTATCTGTTTGCTTATTGCTTGTTAAGAAATAGCATATATACATAAATATTACACACACAGAAGTAAAAACAAGGATCGTAAAACTATAAAATAGTTATATATAACATAAAATAACAGCGAGCAAATGCGATTAGTCGAATAATATAAAGTTATAAAAGAACACAAATTGTCTTTATCAATATTTAAACAATGGATTGTCTCGCAAGACAGGAATACTCCAGAATGAAATGAAAATTCAATGTGTTAATTTTGCTTGTCGATAGGCGCGTAAATAAACTTTAGCTATTAACACGTCAAAATTGGTGTTTGACGAGAGGGAAAGGCAATGAATGGAGATTAAACAAGACGATACGCAAACCAGCTAACCTTCTCAATTACTTTATGGAATTAGTTCGGAGTGGAGTGCTCCAAACACCAGAAATTGGAAGTGATCTTGTTCCGTGGTCATTGGCCTACATACTTATACTTATACAGCACCTATACTACTATAATACAACGTTTATAATTTAAAATACAAATATATAATTATCTAATAATATTTTACACAAACTTTTGGCGAAAACAGGTTTTATTTCCAGATTCGGTGCTGCTATTTTACATTTTCAACTATATAATCCAAGTTTTTTTATCCCAGTCCGGGATTCGATCCTTCGATTTATAGCAACCGAACCAACAAAGTAGTCAATGTTAATAATAATAAAACTGTATTTACAATGTGGTCCGGTTACTGGGTTGGGCAATATATGTACATATTATTGAGTTCTATCGCTAAGAAATCTCAGTAGAAGCACGAAGTTTGCTAATAATAAGTGGCTTTTTAATAATAATAATTTGTAACATTACCTGGACCTCAATGCTTGTTTCTTTGCATTTATTTAGTAACGGATGTTTTAATACTTAAACAAAGTGAACTATTAATATTGCAAAGGAATCCTCAGCCCCGCAATGGCCAAACTACCGTGCTTTGCCTCTTGTACAATAAATCCATTTATTATTAATCGTAAATGTTTACGATATCAATTTCTTCTCCTTTATTATTTTTACTTACCCTTGTATCACGCCCCTTCACAATGAACACTTGTGCAACGAACGGGTAACATACTCTAAGCAACTGTTACAATGGAAGTCACAAACAATGTTGCAAAGGCAATCCACTTCAAATTATTGGTGTACTTACACAGTGGGGCGTGTATAGACGTATGTGTACCGTACATCTTGTATGGAGACTATAAAACAATCCAATTAATCTATCTGTAGACGCTTGAACCGAGTCTCGGAGTTGTAGCAACATGCGGCTTTCAAAGGTATTCGAAACAGAACCAAAGTTACTATGGATTGTGATGAATGCATGTTAGTGTTTTAGATAACGAACTGTTTCGCAGAAACTAAGCAGCTAATTTATATTTGACAGCCCCGTGGCGCAGTTGGCTAGGCACCAGCTTGCGAAACGAGAGGCCGCGGGTTCGATCCCCGCACCGAGACAAATGTTTGTGTGATCCACAAATATTTGTTTCGGGTCTGGGTGTTTGTGAGACCGAAAAGTCTCTCGTAGTTTCTGATACCCATGACACAAGACTCGTATCTTAATGTGGGGTCAGAACTATGTATGTGACTGTTGGGTGTATTTATTTATTATTTATTTATTTATATATTTTAATGTTAAGAACCAGCTATTATTTGCTAGGGTGACCGTAATTTTTTTGAATGGTAGATCCACGGTGTAGTCAGCTTGGACCGTGGTACGAATGGATTGACCGGGCAGTATTATAAATGAGATTACTAATTTTCGGGTTTTGGGATATTCGTATCCGGTCGGATAAGGAAACCATTTAAGATGTAAAACCCGTAAGAGCGTCGTGTTTTGAAACAGTGTTGTGTAAACATCTGTTTGGTACTAGGCGTTATTAAGTTAACAGGTGAGTGACAATCGTAATTGTTTGTGCCAGTTCACAGAATATTATTACCGTTAGGCATAGATCGTGAGGTAGAAGCGATCATCTTGAAGTACCATTTAAAAATAAAAATTGCATCGTCCCACGCCAAGGGCTAATCGGACATAGCACCAAAAAAGCTCTGTAAGTATATGTTTTTCTTGAAAAATTTTATTGCAACTATTTTGTTAAATTTTACTGATATACTCGTAAAGCAGGGTCTTTCATGTATTTCTTTCATATGCTGCATGCATGTTCTGGTGTTTGGAGTGTTAAGCAAGATACAAGCACGAGGAAATTCTTTCTTCAAAATAAGATACACACAAAGGGATGCCGACCGCTCTTTTACCAGACTTACGCAATTCAATAAGGTTACATAATTTTATTATTATACCTTTAATTTTACTAAGACATTAGAACACTTCTAGACTTCACCGATGTTGCTTCAACTACTGAAATGCAAAAGAAGATGCTACTCCGTTACAATCCGGAATATGTAGTTAATAAAGAGGCTAATTATATAGGAGATTGTGGCGGCATCTCATTCCTTATGCATTCAGCGCGCTTTAATGCCTTCATTACCAGTTTAAAGTATTAAGCAAACTTTGAAGCTGGAAGACGTCTCACTGAGATTTGTTTAAATGATCGCGGATTTTCACTAAAATAGCTCGCCGGAAATACTGAAGGAAAAACAATTTCCTTTTTGTGATGGAAAGGCAAGTATCTAAGTATTCGAATCGTAAGCCACGTATTGATATGAGACTTTTTTTATTTATTTATTTCGAGAATTATTTAATGTTTTTAAGTATGATATATTTTTGACAATGTCGATGATGATGTAAGTCCTATTCCTAACAAAGAAAGCGTGACTAAAATCATAATTTCAGGTCTATGCATGTTAGCTTCGATATCGTAAAAGACTAAGCGGAATTTGCAATAAACACGCTTTAATTTTCATCAAAACACCAAAAGACAGGTTCATGTGTCAATCCAGGTACCTATCCCCAAATTTTTCCATGTTCGATGTCTTTATTCCCTAGACTGATGTATAATTTCAAACTTTTCAAATCAAGTATGTCTCTCAACACCTTTGTTGACACATCGCTTACAAAATTCGTGTACCTATCGTGTATCAAGAATAAAACGCTGAAAAAGTTTTTTGACAAATGAATTGTTGTTATCCGTACTGCGAAGTAAATAATGGCGGTACAAGAGTTTAATTTCACTACGTTAGGCATGTGAGGCAATGTTTTGGTTAATTTGCGTGTTAAGTTTAATGGCACCTTAAGACAAGGGGGAGTTTTTCTCCCTTCGAATCGCAATTGAGAAGTGTTAATGGCGCGGTATTAGGGCCATGCTTATGAGTTTCATTAGTACTGAACCCGCAATGTACGTGCTTTAGATATTAACTACGTGTTTGTTTTGAAAACAACTCAATGAAACAAAAAATATTGGGGACTCGAAACGATGTGGAAAATAAAAAAATAATGTATATCGGTAAGTATGAAAAATGGGCGAGCCTATTACCGTTTTTCGAGCACATTTCCGGACTCCGTGCTTTTATAGAGAATTTCCTAATAGAAAAACCCAATAACACCGCCCGACCCTGGAATCGAAACCCGGGACCTCTAGGTCGCACATACTTTTGCCATGAGACCACGAGGTACGAGGCAATGTATTAATCGTCTATACAAATAAATAAAATTGGAGTGTCTGTTTGTAATATTGAAATAACCATTTTTTTTATAAATGCATATGGATGTATACACGGTACATATACCAAAATAACGTTTTTTACAATTTTTGTCTGTCTGTCTGTCTGTTTGTTTCGGCTAATATCTGAAACGGGTGGACCAATTTTAACGGGACTTTCACTGGCAGATAGCTGATCCAATAAGGAGTAACTTAGGCTAAAAAATAATAATTAAGGAATCGACTGTTAGGCGGAACGTAGTTCGCCGGGTCAGCTAGTTTAGTAATAAAATTGTACAATGGTTACAATCAAACATTATAAATCTGTCTCTATCCCCAAGTCGTAAAGAAAATGTCTTGTTTTAATAAAATAGACTCTTATACGAATATAACAAATAAATGACAATGTCAGGGCTTCTAATAGAGATAAGCCTCGTCTAGTTTTTCGCAAAATCCAAGACGCGTATTATGTCTTCAGCTAATAAATCTTCTTATAAATATATACGAGTACGTATAGTACACCGTACAAATGCCAAAACAATCCCTGCTTACAGAGTATTTTCGTTTATAATATTCGTATAAATTGAGTAAATCTGCTTTATATCTAATAGATTTATCCGGATTTGCGACAACTGTATACCGGGATTGTGGCTATGCAAAACTGATACAGTTGCCAATTAGTCAGCTTTTGTAGCCGCAAACGGACTTATTTTGTACATAATACAACGTGATCAAAGGATTGTGAAACTCACTTGGTTGCGTTATTCTGGTGAATTTCTTGTTAAAAAGTAACTGACCGGTTGGAGACGGCCACGCCTGAAGGTGGACCCATAAATTTATCACGTCTGGAACCTAGTGGATTAACAACATAAATTCTGTTTGCAAGAACAGTTCCTTTCTTACTAAAACGTTTAGTCATGACAGCCGCGAAGCTTTGGTTTCAAAAAGATTAAAATAAGTTACGTGAAATACATATAAAAAGTGACTAGGAGGGAACTTGGTTTTCTGTGCGCTCTTGTGTAATTTATGTATGACGGCACAAATGCCAATTTATTGCTGAGTAATGGCACCGTTTGGAGATCTGCAAATGGGCTAGTCGAGCAAGAAGAGAAATGGTTTGAAACGTGCGCCGCTAAATGTATTTATAATTTATTTATCGGCCATGTTACAAATCCGAATTGTTATCGCAAGAATTATTCCTTTTCATACTGAGCCAACTTTACATTTGAACAAAGGGAGCAGAAATGTATTTGCTTCGTCGGAGTAACGTTTTATAAGAATGTAAGTATCGTAAATATAATAAAATTCAAAATTACTTAAACTTAAAATATATCATTCAGATTTCGGAATATCTCGAATTTCAACTTACTCTATATTATCTTAATGTATTTATCTTAATTTAATTAAATCTAATTAATTATATCTTACCTCCCTATAATTGAGGTCTGCCTTAGCAAAGCAATAGAAACCCATGAATAATGTTTTAAACTACGCGCTTAACAGTACTAACGTATCTCAATATATGCAATATTAGATAATACCGTCATTATTTTAACTAATTACCAAACTCCGGCCAAATTAGGTCTGCTGGGCAAACAATGTGCGATAAACATGAACATGGCACGATGCGCCTCATCAAATTATGCTACACATTTTATATTAGTAATCTCAGTAATCTATCTTATTTTTATTAAACTTCCCAAATGACATGACATTTTTAACCGAAATTAATATCTGCGTGAACTGAAACGTTTCGTGTGAAATAGATATGAAACGAGTGTAATTTCTGCACCTACCCGACAAAGTTAAAAATCTCGAGGGCAAACAAGAAAGAAATATTTCACCTTAAATTTTGTTTATCTACGCGGTCCCAGATTACGGTCTGTATTTATCTTGAATATAGTCAAAGTCGAGAAGCAATTTATCCGCTAAAATGAAGTTTCAAATTTTAATAGAAGCCTCTTGGTTCTTCACGAGATGCGACCCTTTGAACCAATGGTCGATTACAAATTGCTTTTTCACAAATTATTTCGTACCGTCACGTTTGAGTGTCGCAAAATTTCGATAATTATCTACTACACCTTTGCTGTTAGTAACGTTGTTATTGGTATACTGTTAAATTAATCTCTCCGGTTTAATATATAGGTTTTTTATATAGTTTTGAAAAAATATATTTTTAGGTAAATTCAAGCACAAGGTTGTTTGTTTGCTTAATACCGACTCCCCAATGCGATAGACTATATATACCTTTGCTACATTATTTGATTCGTTGTGTTAATTAAGAGTGGCAAAGTCCGTTAAATTATTTTTCACTATTCCCCTGTCTTCTTATACTTTCAGTCAATGTTATCCTTACTAATATTATAAATGCGAAAGCAACTCTGTCTGTCTGCCTGTGTATCTCGCTTTCGTGCTAAAACTACTGAACCGATTTAAATGAAATTTAGTACACAGATAGTTTAGAGCCTGAGAAAGGACATAGGCTACTTTTTATTGTGGAAAAGGGGTTTTAAGGGGATGAAAAGTTGTATGTTTAAAGCTAGAAGCTTGAAACTTATTTTTTAGGCTGTTGATTAGATATAAATAAATATGACATTCAAAGTTTGAGAAAAAAACCTTTTAAGGGGTAAAATAAAAATATGAATTTGAAAAATGAAATTTTTGAATCTAGAATGATGAAACTTTTTTATTTGGCTTTAATTACATGTGTATTATATACCCGAACGGGCAGACACGTATGGGCACTGCCCTGTGGCAAGGGGGCGTTAGAATCCCACCACGGTATCCCCTGCCTGTCGTAAAAGGCGACTCAAAGGGGCCCTTGGGGTCGTTGGGCGCGCTGCGGGGGCGGCGCGTCCTCACTGAAAGTGACCCCGAGAGGGGCGGCGGCACTGTGGCCTGTGTACGTCGCGGGCGCCCATCCACAACCGGGGCGCCCGAACCAAGCTAGTGGGGGTGCAACTGCGCCTCCTACAACTCCGAGACGGCCGAGACAATAACGTCTCGGAGGCGCACCGGGCGGCTGCGGCATTACGGTGGGCGCTTCTCGCTCACGTACCGTGGTCGCCCCACTCGGCGCGGAGATGGCCACCGGGGGGTTTTAGTCGGTATGCCGGTTTAGGGAATTTTGTTAGGGACCCAGCCCGGCACTAACACCTGCGCGGACATGACGTCGCCGCGCGCCGGGCTGGAAGACCGGTGACCCCGACATACGCCCCGGCCCCCCCCCCCCTCCCCCGGGGCTGGCGGGAAGTAGAGCCATAAACAGCTTTCCCCTCGAGAAAAAAAAAAAAAAAAAAAGACACGTATGGGCAGTCTGCCCATACAGTCGTCTGACTGTGTCGCACGCATGCAAATATTGATTTTTTTACGCTTTGCTTTGATTACGTTCATTAGTTAAATCTTATATATAAAAATGAATCGCAAAATGTGTTGGTAAGCGCATAACTCAACAACGCCTGGACCGATTTCGCTAATTCTTTTTTTGTTGTGTTTGCTATTGTTAGGAGAAAGTTCTTATGAAAGAAAAAGTTAAGAAAATTGCGAGGAATATGGTAAAAACAACAATTTAATTTTCTCATATAAACTGTTCTACCTAATATTCTGTCAAACATTTTATGTTTATCCCGTCAATATGGTTAATGGTCCCCTCAAATTAAAGAACGTATTTAAATAAAGGTTTTGAATCGACAACATATATCCAGAATATTCGAATAATTGCGTATTTTCGATTTTAAAAATGTAGAATAATGTCAGTAATAAAAAGGGATTGACATATTTATTGGTTGTCAAATATTTATGCGTGCGTTCAGAAATGTATTTTTAAACTCCTTGGTTGTACCTGATTTACAAACGAAGGCAGGTTCGGTAGTCATCACGCTTTGAAATCTAAAACACCCACAACTATGCAATGGAATGCGCTTGGTGTTAAGGGTTTAGGCTTCAGACCACCACACTGATGCTTCAATGAAGAGAATTAAAACCGGCTGCATCCCATCCTATATGTACATGTTTATTTAAATCATGACTTGCGGAGACACGATTGATGCATTTAATTTTCGTACTTATTTATTTTATATATAAGTATATAGATGTATATGTATATCTCACTCTATACAATTTTGACCATATTTTTTTGTTTAATTTGTATATCGATCAAAGCAATGACTGTTATACGTATCATTATAATTTTTCAGTGCTATTATTATTTCTTTACATTTTAATAAAAAAATCAAATTAAAATGGTCAGCATAAGATAGAGGTTGATCGTAGAAGGGTGAAAATTTATGATTATAATAATTTATCAATGCTGAATCATAAAAAATAAAGTCAATAGAAAAAAAACATACCCCTAAATGTTAAACCCTTAAATGTTGACCGATTCTCAGATCTACCTACAATATATGTACACACAATATTTCATAAAAATAAGTCGAGCCGTTTCGGAGGAGTTTGCCAAAAAACACCGCGTCACGAGAATTTTATATATATGGCAAAACAACGTTTGCCGGGTCAGCTAGTTAAGTATAATATTCATCATCATCAGCCCATGTCCGTCCCACTGCTGGGCACGGGCCTCCTCTACAATTGAGAGGGTTAAGGCCTTAGTCCACCACGCTGGCCTAGTGCGGGTTGGCGGACTACACACCTAAGAAATTCCTAAGAATTTTTAGGTGTGCAGGTTTTATCACGATGTTTTCCTTCACCGTTAAAGTACGTGATAAGTCAGAGGTGTGCCTGGGGTTTGAACCCGCGATCGTCGAGATTCTCGACCGCGTGTCTAAACCTCGAGGCCATCACGACTTTAGTTAGTTTTTGAAGTATAATATTATATGTTATAAATGCGAAAATGACTAAAAAACTAAATAAAATGACTATTATGTCTGTTACGCTTTTACTACTAATTAATTGATTTTTGGTATGGACATAAATGGGTCTCTGTGGAGTAAAATAGACTACAACTTATTTTCTTTCTGAACCCAAACCTGTAGTCTACGCCGTATCTGGCAACAATTACTGACTATTAGAGACGTAAATGGATAAAAAAAATACTAATTTAAGTTAAACAGGCTTGAAAAATGTACTAGCACCATATAATACAAAATAAACGAAAGAACACACACCTTTTCATAATAATTAAGCATAGTGAAAGACAAGACAGGCCTCGAGTCAGGCCAAAAAGCGTAAGTAAGAATTCTTTAGTAAAGACATGAGACACTCAATTGAATTATTGAAAATTTTTGAAAACGCAGAACTTGCATTGTCTTATTTTTATAAAAACGTAAATGATGTAATAAATATGTGTGCGGCTAGAAAAAGTAAACATGTTCGTAGATTCGAAACGAAATATTCCTATCCAAATTGGTACACGGCGGATCTTATTTCAGATGTTAAACGAAAATGGCGTTATCACAAATTAATTTAACAGGTTCCAAAAATGATTATGAACAATTTTCGCAATATAGGGCTATAGTTAAAAGTAAAATAGTTTCTTGCTACGAAACATATCAATCTAAAATTCAATGGCAGGTTAGAGATGATCCTAAATTGTTTTGAAAATACATAAATAATAAACGCAGTCAATATGCTAGGACTAGGATTACTAATGATGGACAGGAGGTCAGTGAGGAAGAGTGTGCGAGTGTTTTTGCGACATATTTTCATTCTGTGTACAGTAAAATGCTGCAGAAATGCTTAAAGGGGTGACAGGGTCAGCTAGAGTTCATATAGGGCAGGTGACTGTGAAGGATGTACGCGTGGCGCTGGCTCGGCTTAAACCCAAAAAATCTATTGGCCCAGACGGAATTCCGCCGGTTATTATAAAAGATTGCAGCGTTGTATTGGAATTGCCACTATTACAAATTTTTAATGCATTTTTGAAGAAAAATAGCTATCCTACTGCCTGGAAAATTAGTCGGGTAATACCAGTGCCAAAAGGGGAGGCAAAATCTGAAACAAGTAATCATCGTCCAGTGGCATTATTATCGGGGTTCGCGAAGGTGTATGAGATGGTTATTCAACAATGTATTTACTCACAAACATGTGCACAACTATCTGATGCGCAGCACGGTTTTAGGCCGGGCCACAGTACCGGTAGTAATATGTTGTCCTTCATGACTCACTTACTTCCAAACATTGATGTTGGAATACAGATTGACATTGCTTATCTTGATTTTCAGAAAGCCTTTGACACTGTTGATAATGACATTTTATTATATAAATTTGATATGTTCGGATTTACACCGAGGCTTTTGAATTTTTTGGCATGTTACCTTCGTGACCGCAAGCAGTATAGTATGTTGAGTACGCAGGTGTTTAATCTGAACCATATCATACTTTTTCTGGAGTTAGTCAGGGAAGCAATCTGGGGTCTTTACTTTTCATTTTGTTTATTAACGATCTTCCAGCTGTTGTTGAGGACGCCAAATGTTTGTTGTTCGCTGATTACCTCAAACTTTTTTTACCGGTCAATAATATTTCAGATTCTCAGAAATTGCAAAAAGATATTGATCGGATTTTACAGTGGAGCATAGAGAATAAGCTGCTCTTTAATGTCAGCAAGTGTTGTGTGATGAGTTACAGCCGGTCACGCGCCCCACTTCAATATACCTATAGCATTGAAGATGCACCAATACCACGTGTTACGCATGTTAAAGACTTAGGCCTAGAAACGGTATCTGAACTGAATTTTCGTAAACATGTCGTCGAAGTATGTAAAATGTCCTTTCGTAAGCTTGGTTTTGTTATTAGACAGTGTAGTGATTTAAAAATATTACCGTAGTAAAAGTATTGTTTAATGCTCTTGTACGTAGTACCTTGAAACGAATTCTATGATTTGGAGTCCTCATGAAAACAAATACATACTAATGATTGATAAAATTCAAAATAAATTGCTTTTTGTACTTAAAGCAGTTTGGAGTGTATTCCTACTAGGGTAAAGGCGGGATAGATGCCCCACTTTTTGTAATATCCTCATAATTTTCAAAATATTAATTTTATATAAATAATGTCTATGAATTTAGCTAGGTCAATCCTTTATCTTTAACTATGATTTGATTGTTTTGACCTATAAATTATAGATTTTGAGGATTTTAACTTCTCGTGGAACTCCTTTTTCGGGGATAGATGCCTACCCGTATGGATAGATGCCCCACCATGAAAATACGAAGAGGGATAGATGCCTGCGTCGCGGGATAGATGCCCTTCATAAAGTATAAACCAAAAACTCCACTAAACTTTTATGAGGTTTTGAGGACAATAAGTGTATAGCTTTAAAAGGCCTCTCCTAAAACAGAAATTATAAATAATTGCCTAATTAATAAATATCATTTTGCTGTTTTTTAAATATTTTTAATGGTGTTTAGCCGAAGAGTGGTTTCAGTTTTCCACATCTTGAGTAATCATTTCTGAAAAATCTACAGGTATAATCTACAGGTAGGTAGCCAGACACTTTATACATTGATTCCAGTCGGATTTAGATTTCGAGTTTTTTGTAGTTTTCAAAACATTCAATGCAGTTATCTTTACTTGTATCTTTAGGCTAACCCTCTCCATCTCTCTTAGTGCTCTTTGCCGGAAAATCTTTAGTTTCCTTTTCCTTAATTTTATAGTGAGTTGATCTGTCTTCATCTTCACTGTTTAAACTATAAATAATTCACCGATTTAGTTGTTCGTGGCCCTAGTCAACTCTTAAATAATTATAATTTTCTTTATCACATAAATTAGCTCTAGGTCATCATTGTTGTTATCACTAAAATAATGTTTTTCCTGGTTGGTAATGTAATTAGTAATAGAGGTTCCTTTCTTTTTTCTTAAGATTTTTTTCTTTGATAGTTTCAATTCAAGCAGGTAGTATTTGAGTATATTCGTGGCGTGGTTCTACTAAAATCAAAGAAAATCTAAATATTTTATAGTGATACATATACATAAACACATAATAAATATAACAGAACACAAAAATATTTTCGAAATATATATTAAAGCCACATATAGGTACATATGGTGCATGGAGGGATAGGTGCCCCTAGGGGCATCTATCCCTCAAAAAATCAGGGCAACTATCCTTTTTGATAGGGATAGATGTCTTGGACATATTTAAATAATAAAAAAAAACAAAAGAGCAACTATTTACATCTAGATGTATACTTAAGGAATCAGTATACTGACATAATAAAAAATATAACGGAATTAATGAGTACTTATAAAGTTATACAACAGCAAATAATAACCTTTTTAAATATTACGTGTTTTTGAAGTTCGTCGCGGAAATGAATGCCCACACGAGCGAAACTTATCCTCACTGCACGTGACTCCATGGCTAACTAAGGTGAGGGGTGATTGCGGCTCTTGGTTATACTATTGTTTCTTAGTCACGAGTTTGGGAAGTTAGGTTTTTTTATAATGCGGCATCTATCCCACTGGGGCATCTATCCCGCTTTTACCCTACCCACTTATGTATCCAAGTTTATTTGTAATGGGTATGGTTGGATACAATAGGCTGGAAGTAAGGAGAGAAGTATCACTCATTACATATCTGTGAAAATTCTGCGAGGGTTGGTCCACCAACATGACATACTTGTAGCGATACAACTTTGGGTTCCCAACGGCTACGTCTTCTATCGTCACCGGCAACCGTTGTTTCTTGTGCCTACCGGAAGAACTAACATTACTAATTACGCCCCCTTCACACGGGCTTTTAGATCGTTAAATGTAATTGCACAATTTGTGGATATATTTAGTTGTAGCCTACCGAAATTCACTGAAGCCGCATATATGTGCATTGAAAAACAATTGTAATAGATATAAGTAGTTAAGTGATTTTGTTATTTATAGCATCGCATTGGTATACACTGTAATTGATGTTATAAATTATTTTAATAAATAAATAAATAAAATATTTTTTTCTGCTATTGGACTATTTGGGAACTTTGGCAAAAGAAAGTGAGCGCACTAGAGTTTTCTTACGAGGAAATAAATCGGGAAAACCATGATGTTTTTTGTTATCATTTATCATTTGTGATCATTTATTATCCACTGAGTTAATGAGACATCACATCTTAATTTTTTAATAAAATAAATTAATGCGTATTTTTGTTACACATACATATATTGTTTTATAAACCTTATATAACATGTTAAATTTACTCTTTTCAATTTTCAAATGGTTTTAGACCTCTCAAGTTCATCCACCAACGAGCACAGTGAGCCAAGACTCTCATCATAAGACGTAGTTCGTGCGTATTATACAAAATGATGTGTTTAAATATACATAGTTAAAGAATTAACAGCCGGAGTCACTAGTCAAAGCGTGTAAAGAAAAAATAGTCTTAGCGTAGAAACCTATATCTCATAATTACATGGTATATAATATATATATGTTGGGACACTTCCTTTGTGCCAGCTTAACTGCCGCTGATGCTGAGTTACTCATTACAATGGTTGAACAATGAGTCGCGTTTAATCTAACTTTCTTTTCCCTTAGCAAGCAAACCGGAAGAATAGCCACACCCACACAAGGAAAACACGACAGACACTAATTAATTAGCGAGTATTTCATTATTGCGATTGTGACAAATTTCTTTTTAACTCCTCTAAGTCTATGTTATACCATTATTCACATGAATGTATTGGATACAATGATAATTATTAAAAATATATATAATACGTTATTTAGTTATTCAGATTATTTATTAAATGGTAAGGAATCCAAAATAACATGGGAAAATTTAACTCACAAAAATCAAACAGTAATATGTATATTATATAAGAGCAGATATAACTATAAGTCCTTAAAAGGACTTAAATAATTTATTTAATTAATGTAACGTTAAAATAAAGCCATGTTTTATTTGTATCATTTTAGTGCCCACTGTTTCTTAAATGTGTGTAGGAAAAAGATAGAGTAATTCTCGAACATATTCAAGAAAAATACGTAGTAGTTAGAAAGATAAAAGAAGTGGTACGTATTTTCAGGTACAAAAGTAACACGGATAGTGACGGTCCGCGTAAAGCCGCAAATATTTGTTTCTTTGAGAGCCCTTACTCTTTGCTCAAAAATAGGGCTGCTATTCCAGATATTCGTATAACATTATATACATGACGATATTTGCCTCCCTCGTATAATTTTCTTTAAGACCGATCTCTACTTGCATGTTTAACCTTTTCTTTTAGGGTTACTATGACCCTTTTCGAATACAGTGCAATATATACAGTTACGTTTTGATGTATTACAATATCAGAACTGAGATTTTTATGAAAAATAAATGATGATTTCAATGTTTCTTATGTCTTAAATACTACTTTTAATAGTTATTCATGACAGCTACTAATATTATCATCGGTAATTTATACCTGAGGCTTTCGAGATAAGGGTGTGAAAGAGAAGAAAAAAAGAGTATCATAGTTATTTTAGCAGTTGAAATTATAAAAAATAGTCCTTTGCTTATAACTCAACCAAAGAGGATCTGTGTATCTAGTAACACATACCTATGACTCTTAAATATTTAGTATTAAACTGATATTAATTTATTTAGAAATCAAAAATTACTTTGTTTAAAATCACAAATACAAGCATAGTAATGAACTATATTTGCACTATTAAGACTTAACATCAAAGAATGCTATTGAATCAGAAACAAAAAAACTCAATCTCACAGATACTCCTCTATATACCGAAGTAACGTATGTATGTATATTGTATGTATATATAAAACTGGGTGTTAATTAAATACGCCATACCAACGCTACATGTATAGATAGATAAAACAAAGCTACCAACATATTGTAGATCCAAAAACCATTATTCCAGATAGCGTCCAGTATACTACAATTTGTACACAGTGAGACGATATGCTTGTTTCTGCTGTCATTGACGGATGCGGCACTAGCAAGGCCAGTGCAGCACTCTATCAACAAGCATTGCACTTTTAACGAGCTCTGACGCTCGCGAACGTTTAGGTCTTTTTGCGGAAAAAAAATTCTACTGCAGATAAATTGCTTCCAGATGAACTAATGGAGCTAGATGATTAATTTCGTTAAAAATGAATCACAACCAAAACATTTATATAAATATATTTTTCTCTGTAACATTTTTATTTGATTAATGTTTTATACACGTACATAAAACAAAATTATCTCGATGCGGAAATCTAATTAATAGTCTCTCACCAGTTATATCACTTATAAACATTTTGTATTTTTATTCCTTTGAACTTTAAGTAAATGTTGCTTAAGCAGGCTTGTGTTAATTATCGATAGATGAGAGTTTATTGTCATTAAAAACTCTGTTGATAGTGCAAAAAGTAGATGCGGTGTTGTCACTTCCCCGTGACAGAACCAAAAACCAAGTTATAATAGTGCCTGTTGCAAAACCTTATTTTAATGTATACTTCGAAATTAGATTGCACAGTCAAATATACGCCGGATTAACATATAATAAAATACAAAATATAATACGTAAGCTGTTTGTATTACATAAATTGCATTGAAACAGATAATATAATAAAAAGCGCCCTTTAAAGCCGAACGAATGTTCGCACTTTTACTACAAAAGTTGTCGCATTCTCCATCGAGAATATTCAACATGAAATTATTTTAAAACTTATTTCCAACTGCCCCAGAACAATGCAATTATTCTGCGAGAGTGGCACAACCCACAACAATTAGGTACCTTGGCGCAGCTTTTTGAACAATAGACATACCGTCACTTCAACAGACACGAAGCGCTGCGAGTACTGGCGACATTTGCTACTGCAGCTAACACAATAGTGCAAACTTTGTCGATATTTTATGCTACCATTACAAAAAAGATATCTAACGCCATAATATAATTTTTTACCAGACAAGAAATGTTAATAGCATTCGTTACGATATTTCATAGATTTTTTAGCTTTATATACACATACATACATAAACTCACGCCTGTATTCTCAAGCGACAATTCTGACAACGAGGGTCAGAAAAGAAGAGTATGTGGGATCACAAATCTTTGGTTTTCTACCACTAGCCTTTTGTAACAAGCAAAGGACATCGTAGTGCGATTCTAATACCGCATTGTCACAAGACAGCCACGTACATACAAACCCTGAACTGAAAACAATGATCGTGGGATCTAAACGCTCTTAGTATTTTTCTAGTATTGTTTAATAGTACACTAGTTTTAAAAATAATAATAATTAATTAATAAAAAAATGCAAAACAGGCTAAATTTACCTGGTTATAAAGCAAAAAAATTGAAGTACGCTAATTATAATAGATACGAGTAGGTAGGTTTTTCTAGTTACAAAAGAGATCCGTTACGGTCGTTTATGTTTTTTTATCTGCGGCTCAGAATATCCCCCAGAGAAAATATTAAATGGGTTAATATTCTTAGCTTTCCATCGTAATATGGTATTATAAAAGGAAGTCTTTAAATAAAATCTAATACGTTACGGCAATAAATATGAGAAAGAATGTAGTACTGTAATGAATATACTTGGAACAATAATAACCTCGTTTTCGCGTTTTTACAAAATCGGTAAATTTTTGTGACAGATGAATATGTGTTTTGAATAAATTTTCTAGCAAGTTTAAGCTAATTAAACACCTTTAATTTAACTTAAAACTTATGATGCGAGTGAAAACTTGACATCATCAGCCCCATATACACCGCACTGTTCGGCACGGGCCTTGTCTTCAACTGAGAGGAGTTAGGCCATAGTTCATCACTTAAGACATTCCTTTGAAGTCTTTTGATGTGTTGATTTCCTTGTAATGTTTTCCTTCATCGTTAAAGTACATGACAATTCATTATGAAAACACACATAACTTTCAAAGAGTCAAAGGTGAAGGTATAAGCCCACGAACGCCGAGATTAAACTCGACCGTGGGCCTTAACCTCGAGGCCATCACAAATTATAACATAATATTACATAACATATTTACATAATATATTTATATTATGTTATACTATAAATATAAATTGACATATGTATGTATTTACATATGTCAATTTTTTATCTGCGTGAATTAATTATGTAAACAGAATCGGATTGGTGGATAAATGTTGATATCAGTCCATGAGCTTCAATTAGCATGACCGTAAATACATAAAATAAGCATTAAAATACAGAATTTAAATAATAATTAAAAGTTAATTCTTTATTAATGCGCGATAAAAATATTCGAAATGTTATGTAGATCTTGACCTATAGCACTAACATAAAACAAACAATGTAGGTACTGATTTTTGTTTTTGTGTGTGGAATTATAAAATGTGAAGTCAACTCAAACTTAGTTGTTATTTTATTTACCATATAATAATGCCGCCTTCATCAACTTAAGAAAACTTTGGCCAGTCGTTACATTTCTTCCTTTCTTTGTACCTTCAGATCAAGCGTGGAGATTCGAATAAGCAACCCAGCCGAACGTCCAGTAACCTCATAGGTTATACTATCTATACTATTGCATACCTACAACCGTTTATATAGTCTTATATGTATAATTGGCCAGATGTATTAAAAAATCGTATTCAATTATGATCGGTTTTTTACGCACCTAATTAGGATCACTAAATCATAGAGTACTTACTTACATTACGATTAAAGTTTTCATCTTTTTTAAGTAGGTATTTAAAAAAAGGCAAAATAAATGGTACAAATATATACCGTCGCTATTACCGGCCTTAGTTTCCAATCACGGTCTGAATACACTCTGTATAGACTTCTTTTTTAAATATTTACGTCGTAACCGGCGAGGTGAACCTAACAGGCGGGACGTCCGCCGAGGACCATGATTCGCGAAATCGGCAATTGTCACGAGAAACTCGGAAGAATATCGTGTGTTCCCATTACAGCATTTTTTTATCTTTGCCGGGTCAGCAAATTTTGTACGTCATACTTATTCTAAATGCTATAATAGGTATGCCACAGGTACCTAATGGTTTCAGGATGCAATTTCACTTAAATTATTTATGTGATCGTAATGATACGAGTAAATACCTTTCCAAGTTTCCATCTATTAGATTTTCAAAGTTTTACGGACGTAAGACGCTTACAAAAAAATCATATATCATAAAATATAAGATTTATAATATTAGTTAAAAGAGAAAAATATCTTTGTTTGAATATTACAAAATGATCCTTCCAGGTTGAAAACTACGCAGTATTTATAAATCTTTATTAACCATCCCTGATTTATCATCATATCTTATATAATACAGTTTAGTATTACAAAAATACATTAAACCACGTATATGAGACTATTCAGAAAAGGCACATTCCATCAAACAGCAGCATTAGGTACATTACATTTTGACAGCCCCGTGGCGCAGTTGGCTAGACACCAGCTTGCGAAACGAGAGGCCGCGGGTTCGATCCCCGCACCGAGACAAATGTTTGTGTGATCCACAAATATTTGTTTCGGGTCTGGGTTTTGTGAGACCGAAAAGTCTCTCGTAGTTTCTGATACCCACGACACAAGACTCGTATCTTAATGTGGGGTCAGAACTATGTATCAGTGGCGGTACTTCCATACAAGCCCAAAAGCCCAGTTTGCCTTACAAAATTTCGAAGAATTAATCTTTAAGCTTTAAATATTTTTTAACCAAAGCTTTTTGACTTATAAATGAGAATATACTGACCCTACAATAAACTAGACCTTACACAATTATCATGTACCGCTTTTGGGCTTCTATGGAAGTACCGCCACTGCTATGTATGTGACTGTTGGGTGTATTTATTATTATTATTTATCAAGGTATTTAAATGGATGGCGACATAAATCTGAAATTTACTATGATAAACCAAATAACTTTTTAAATTAACAAAATAGTGTTAGTGTTGAAGTTATGTTATTTGTCTGCAACAGCAGAACTCAAAAAATTCTCAATAAAATGTTCACAAACAACAGTTCCACACAATCCTCGTATAACAAACAAATAAATGTGATGACTACATTGACTTCCAAATTACCATAAAGGTCAACTGACAAAATAAAGTATCAAGTAAAACACAATTTGTGCATATTGTGTCAGATCTGACTACAATGTAGGTAGCGATGTACCTATACAATACAATGTGTTCATACTAAACTTCTGGTGAGTGCAAAATTGTAATACTGTTAATAGCTTTAATGCTGCATGGCGGAAAATCGATGTTAACAACAGAAGCTGTTAAGCCTTTATGCAAAGAGATTAACTCTACATCTCTAAAATTTGTATTACTACCTAAAACATACACTAAAACTGTATAAATAATAGCAACTATCACGGCTTAAGTGCTTATATGTTGAAAATCTGTACATACATATATTAGTCTATAAAATAGGGATAAAAGTCTTTAAAAAACATCTTTCACATACTTCGTTCCGAGTTCCACTAAGATACAAGTGTTGGGTCGTATTATTTCTATTACCCCAGGTAGTAGAAAGGTAACCGCTTCTGACCTACATGACAATTGACAACCACCAAAAAGCTTTGTTTTAGGTATATGCCGACATAAGTTATTGTACAAAATCTTGGATCGGCTAGTGGGGTGAAATAAATGAACAAAACCCCAGAATGCACGTCAGTAAATTAAATTATCATCTGTCTCTTAAAATATCGAATAGTCCGTTCAACAAAATATATTTAAATAAAATAAAATAAAAACTAATGATTTTATTTTTGTGCACACGGCAAAATAACTGCACTAGCCAATAATACACGCAATGCAGTCGAACTGGCTTATGAAGTGGCGTAAAATGATTTCTATAGTATTTCTCCAGGCGGCATATTATAAAGACCAAATCTCTAGTTTCCGAAAGCAGAGTACCTAACATGAATATTAAATGCAAAAACAAAAACTAAGTACCTACTGAAATAATGAGGCAGGCAGCAAAACTTTTATCAGGCTGGTCAGACCACAAACTCCAATTGTAAGACGTTCGAATGTATGTTTAAAAATTTAAAGTGGAGTTCCCGTCGGCGTACCTACATACGTTGCGAGGCTTCCCGATAAACATCCCCGGGCGTCAGGTCGCCCGACGCGGCTTTGTTTACGCTCACTGTACTACTACGTGATGTATTATATCAAAACATACATATTATATACATATTAAATAGCCCGCCTAATGTATGCCGCCAGTCAATAGTTCTAAATGACCTTTTTATGCATTCTGTGTACATTTATTCTCATTGAAAAGTAGTCACTTAAATGATAAAAACGTGCTATAGAGCAAGACGAGTTATATTGCAGAAAATATACGTACAGACATAGGCAGTCATTTTCCGAAAGGTCAGGTTATCAGGTGCATTTCTGCGCCCACATTTCACTAAGGCAGAAAATTTTAAAGAAAGCGGTTTTATTATATGTACCAAAATAAAACGGGAAATCATTGGTAATATTTGTAACTGGGTCAATATTGAAAAACAAGAGTATACAGTAAACAACATTTCAAATTCTAAGTAGAACCATGACATCAAATAAACGGAATTACAATTCAAAGAAACAATTGTATTAAAAAAATTATCTTGTTTTTAATTTCATTTAAATAAAACCACATCGAAAAGTTATCCCTTGATGTAACATTTTTTTTACTTGACTTACCTTTGAATTCAAATGGAATTACTGCACAAACTTATAATGCTGCATTTTTTTTGTTTAACTTTTCAAAGTTCATATACATATATAAGCTTACAAATATTTAAGCCCTAGTTATAAAGCGTTAAGTAAACATTGCCGTCTCGCTCCCAAACTCGTGATTTTTTCAGACGCAGTCAGCGTAATTTCCTTAATTAAGGCCTAAGGTGTCAAGCAATTTAAAAACTAAGAATTCTGCAAGAGCTTTAATTAAAGTTGATCAAAGGTAGCCGAGATGATTGAAGTAACTACCCTCCGACAATCCACCTTCAACGATTGTGCTTATTTTAAAACAATATAGGTAATCCTACAGGTATTTTTATGTCAGAGGCCTCTTCTTGTTCCGATGATGATTTTGGCGGAAAGACATTATATGTTTTCCTTGTGCAATAAATTATGATTTATTTATTTTTAAGTCAAAATAAATTTAAAAAAAAATAAAATTAACAACAACAATCAAGCCATCCAGGGTTCGATTGCCGTGTTGGCATAGGGTTCTGAAGTTATACTGCTATTAAATTACTGATAATTTAAAGCAGTGACAGTAGCTGATTACTGTTGTCTGTTAATATGCCTATAACGGTAATTAAATTCATCTCCAAAAATATGTGATAGGGAAGATATATGTATATTACATCATGCTTATTCTTTTTCGACACCCAGACGTCAATAGGTACGTAAGTATATATGGTTTTTGGATATAGAAATTATCAATATCTGGAGAAATATAAAAATTTACTTAGCAATCTAATCCAATTTGTATATACTTACCTCTACTAAAAACAGGTATTATGGGAATCTAACGCCACCTAGTTGAATATAAGAGAGACAGTATGTTAAAACTATAAGAAAATTTTACATTAATAAAAAGTAGAAAAATATTGGTAATATTATGTAATTCTACTAATATTGTTTGAAGATTAATCGCAATCAATCCAACATCACAGAGTTATACCTATTTTTATATCGCTATGTTAGTTGAATGAATAAATAAAATATGCTCAAAACATTAAAATCAGTAACGGAACATAAACTAACCTTAAAAATGAAATTTACAAGTGACACTGACAGCTGACATGTTTATATTTATAGTTTTTGTTTGTATTTGCTCGATTCGACACAAGAAAAATTATAATTACGATACCATTGTAGTTAGTCAAAAAATAATACTTGATTATAATCTTGATAATAGCTGCTACCGGAAGTATATAAATATATTTTAAAAAAACTGGTAATAAAGTAAACTAGCAAACGTTATTCAATGATTATAATTTATAAATGTATGTTCAGAAACCTATATTAGTGGCTGATTAACTACAAATATTATGTGAAGTGCACATATATGACTATGGCCAAGAATTCAATCCTAAAACTGGTAACTCCAATTTCATGATTTTTAAGATTATTTTCAAGATAGATTGACAGAGGGGCTATGTTTGTTTATGTCTGATGTATGGGTAGAATTAGTATTTGTATTATTATTGTAGTATTATATGACCCACTCGAATTTATTCCTTAACTGTATTTTTTATACACAGAATATTTTATATAACTTTTCTTCATAAATGTAGCTTCATTATAAGCCACCTGATATCCACTTCTGGATGTACCCATTCCCCAGAAATTTCTAGAATCTGCTAAGAGTCTTAATTATTTATCATTAGCAAACATAATTTTTTCCTAGTTTTTCCTTCTTTATTTTAAATTCTCTTTTATCATTAATTCTCCTCTCATTTGACTGCTGTCTGCTGTCTGTCAAATCACTGCTGTGATTTGATAAAATAATGTTCATCTAAAACCCATCCTTACTGGTATATATTTTATATCACTTTCAAATCTTAACTTGAAATTTTGAAGAAAATTTGATCCCAGAGAAATATTATGTATAGAATATGTACTACAGATGTTTGTTTCCTGGCCTCAAGGTTTAGGCGCAGGGTCTAGAATTTTGGCAGTCGCAGGTTAAAACCCCAGGCACCTCTGACTTTTCAAAGTGATGTGTGTATTCACAATGAATTATCACTTTCTTTAACGGTGAAAGAAACATCATAATAAAACCTGCACACCTAAAAGTTCTTAGGAATTTCTTAGGTGTGGAGTCCGCCAACCCACACTAGGCCAGCGTGGTGGCCTAAGGCCTAAACCCTCTCAGTTGTAGAGGAGGCCCTTGCCCAGCAGTGGGATGTATTTGGGCTGATGATGATGTTTTTTCCATGAAATCCAGGGGCAAAAATAGTTAATAATGAAAATAATACATGAAATCCATAAAATGTCATCCATAAAATATTCAGTCATTTCTCAAATTAATTTCCATGCTTATTCGGAAAGTAGTTCTTACTAAAAAAGAATAAGCCAAGAAACTTTTGCTCTAAACAAAACTAGTATACACCTTCCACATAAAATGAAATAATAAAAGAGACAAAGGACGCTTGTAGGTAGAGGAATTCCCTCAATCCTGTCACAAAGAATTGGACGACTGTATTATTACCTATCCAATTGACCACTGTTACAGGTAGATGCAGGCCATCCAAGTTCACAAAACCACATATAATTTTGCTACCACTTTTGATTTAAAATGACTGGAAAACCGAAGTTAGAAAATAAGAAACAACCAAAATCTGAATCAAATAGAAAACCTAAGTTAGTATGGTGTTTCACTTATTAATTGTTTCATAAATGTTTCCTAAGTCTGTCTCTTGACTAAGCTTGATTCTTGTTCGAATAATGCCAGACAAAAGACATATTTAATTTGACAAACATAATGGAGTTTAATATTCTAACTCAATATACTCAGATGTTAATATTTATTATGGAAGTGTGTTTTTATTTTGTTTAAAAAAAATATGTTTTTGTAATATTTTCAGAAAAACCAATAGCAAACAAATTCTTCCAGATGTAAAACCATCATCAAGGTTAGTATTAAAGTATAAATTGACAATAATATCATAATAATCATCATCATTAATAATTATAATCATACATTCTACTGCTGAACCCCATGCTACATGTGGGAAGGAGGGCTTTCTTTGATCAAACCATAGGTATGTTTGTAGGATAAATCTTTTTTAGAATAATTTAGATAATTATCTTGAAATTTAACAAAAATAAACCCAGTGAGCAGTAAAATTTTGAGAGTCTTCAAATCGGCATATATATACTACAAACGAAAATATTTGTAAGAAAAAAAAGGCATCTAATCAAAATGAAGTTATTCATGAATTAGCTTGACTGTAGTCATCCGCAAAAATGGGCCGTGAACACTGGTCGTTATAAAAATTGTTAAAAAATGTTTTTTTTTACAGTAAAAACTTCGAGAACTCCAACAACACCCAAAAATCCTCAAACAACGAAGTTGAACATGCTGCAGACGAAATTATGATAATTGAAGAAGACATAAATCAATGTGATCTTCAACTCAAATATGATCTTTCAGGAAATCTCACATCAAACGATGAGAACAGCTCCTCACATGTTGCAGCCATTGAAATGATTTCTGAGGAGGAAATGCTACATGATGAATGTTTGACTACAAGCTCCCACTATTTTAGCAATGACTTGCGCATCAACGTTTACAAATGCTTAAACGAGTTCTATGAAAAAAGGATCCTGCCGAACATCAGTGATGTTTACGAATTTGTAAAAGATAAAATACCAAACCTTACTTATTCTCAATTCGAAGATTATATGAACCGTTTTGGATATACTTATTTAGAAATGCCCGTTGGAATTATACTAATGGAAGATCCTAAAATAACCTTTGAAAGGTTCTTTTATCTTAACGATATTATAAAACTGAGGCAAATGGATAACCGAAATTTATATTATATCGACCAGCGTATCATAGATACCACATTAACTTTTGAAAAGCCATCATTGAAAAATTTTGGCGATTCGTTCCAGTCTTCAAGTCACACTATATTTTTATACATTATATCAGCAGAATCTGGTCAAGTTAATGGAATTTTTACCAATCATCTAAACTTTGAAAACTTTGATAAATGGATTGCTGATGTTGTTTTAAACGTTTTAAGCCCCAATAGTGTCGTGGTTATGGACGATAACTTCAAACAAACGGCGTCACCAGAAATAAGTATGTATGACACAAAAGACACAATATTGAGATGGTTAAATAGTAATAGCATTCCGTGCACAGATAGTATGCGTAAAGCAGAATTATATGAATTGTATAAAAAGTGTCCAAGAAAAAAGAAGATATACGAAGTGTCATCAATTTTAGAAGCACGCGGTCATAAAGTGCTTCATTTACCTCCTAATCTATCCGACCTCAGCCCCACAAACTATTTTTGGAATGATATTAAGAGAGCCCTTAGCTCTCAAAGTCTTATAACACTAATGTGTAGAAATAACGAAGGAGTGAGTAATTTGATAAGCCAAGTAACGACTTTGACGATGTCATCAACTACTAGTTATTTTATTGGTTTTGATAAATTAATTGCACAGCAAGAAAAACAAATTTTTGAATTAGACATGGAAATAGAAAACCGTTTAGATGAGCTTATTAAAGTCTGTGGAGACAAAGAGTCTGTATGCATAGTGAAAACCGAAAGTGAAAATAATTAATAAAATAAAGAACTGTTTCCAAAATTAGTTTTACATAATTGCGAATTATGCAGTCTATAATATTAAGAACAATGGTAAATAAATATTTATCTATAATAAAATAAAATGATGATTTTTATTTCGAGACTAGCTGACCCAGCAAACTTCGTTTCGCCTAACAGTCGATTATTTAATTAAATATTATTATTCTTTTTTTAGCCTAAGTTACTCTTTATTACATCAGCTACCTGCCAGTGAAAGTCCCGTTAAAATTGTTCCATCCGTTTCAGAGATTAGCCTGAACAAACAGACGGACAAAAATGGTAAAAAACGTTATTTTGGTATAGGTACCTATGTACCGTGTATACATCCATATGCATTTATTAAAAAGCGGTTATTTCAATATTTCAGAAACAGAACTTAAACAGACACTCCAATTTTATTTATTTGTATAGATACAACAATATGATTACAGTTATGTGTGTATTATTATTGAATCATCTACACTTTAACGATAAAGGAACATTTATGCAGCTAGCTATAACCGACCCGCGCTAGGACAGAGTAGTGGACAAAGGTTTATCATTCTCAGAGAAGAAGAAACATTATACTTATATGGGCGTTAAGAAAATAAAGTTTATGATTAAGACACAGGTATTAGATATTGCATTTTTATTGATAAATCTTTTCTTACAATTAAGAGGGAACGTTTTAGTTTTTATCTTTCACGATACCCAATGGACACTCAATGTTAAATTTTACTAGAAATAACGCTGTAGAATATTGCAACGCTCTCGCTCTCACCTCGCATTGACAACAGTGGGGGAAAAAATAAAGGAAGGATGCAGAATTCATTAATAATAAATAATTTTTTCCTTTTTTATTATTTTTTAATGAAAAGGTATGCAGCTTCATCATTTGCAGGTATGAACGCATACCTAATTCTATTTCAGTAGAGAAGTAAAAAGCTAAATGAACCTCGATTTTATGTCGTTACCACCATGATCACGAAGCGGTCGCATAGTAAAATAATAATTTTCGTTTACATGGCTCCCTGTAATATTTATGTACCTATTTTTATATGGATTATATAAAAAAAATGTATTTGGAGACCACGTTTCAAGGGAAGTATCGATTGAAGACCGCCCACAAGTTTGGTAAAGATGTGATTAATGTTGTGGGGTGATGGAAATCGTCTCTGATTTGTGTTCGCGTACCAAAACGAATGAGCATGGCAGTATTTTTAAAACTGTATATAAAATAAACCCTATTTACATTTGTAAACCGCATGTCTAAAGTACCTAATAACTTCAGCAGCAAAAACTAAAATACACGGTATTTGCGCTTAGTTAATTTAAGGCCGTAAGCAACATTATATGAAACCAACACAAATATGAATCAGAGATCAAATCCTCAGCGAAAATTCCCGTGCGGTATTGATCAAACATGAAGTTATTGTGTTTAATTTTGTAAACTCCACGTTGAGTGTGTTCGGGATACAAGTTACCAACGATTTACTTTTCCCTCATAAATACTTTTAAACAAAATAAATAATAAAGTACAACGGACAGTTTGCCGACGTGTGGTTAATTGTTACAAAACGTGTTTAATTTTCATTTGCTGTTGCTATTGTCAGCAGAACGACAACGGGCGAAACGACGAAACGCCCTCGGCAGTAACTCAATGTAAAATGGATTCTATTTGCTACGAAGCTACAACCGATGTGTCCTGGCAGTCTTTGCCAATTATCCGGAACTTATATTTTAGTCGTATTCTGCGTAACATAATTAACATTTTCTTACGTCATCTTGAGCAAGTTTTACTGATTGCAACTAACTTAATTTCATACTTCGTGTAAAAATTATACTTAATACTCAATTGTGTTTAGATTCTACACACATGTAGATTCATTATTTAGGGATTAGGTAGATAAAATAGATTGGTGGTTGCTGGTAGTTTTTTTCCGTCCGTATATTGATTATAATCAAACACCATTGTATAAATTTATTTGGGTCGCAATGTAGGTACCTAATTACCGGGATTTACGTTGGTCAATTTGCCGTCCCGTATTTAAAAAATAGTGTCAACTATTTATGTCATAAGAAATAAACCAGAAAATTTAATAAAATAGTTTATTTTTATTATATTTCACTATTGTGAAATAAGGTCGGTAAATCAGTGTAGGGATTCAATTTACATAAATCGCATTGAAAATGCGTTTTATATTTTATTATCTCCACAAATTACTGAGCTGAAACGTACAAGTGTCCTACATTCAGCTTTTACATAATTTTAAACTAATAAACTCTATTAGAACGGTACTTTGCCGTAGCACGAACGGGTTTTTATCATGAAAATAACTTATTCGTACGCCACGTTCTTTGACGATGCAGGAAAACATCGTGAGGAAATCTCCACACCTAGAAAAGGACTCCACAAAAAATTTCTTACTTCACCAACCTACCTTCTCTTACTTACCTCCTCCCTGAAGTAAAGGTGGCCAGTGCCCAGCAATAGAATGAGTAATATACAAACAGATTTAGAGTACCTACTTATAACTTTACTTAATTAAAAAAGATTACGTGGTAGACTAAGGCCTTGCCCCTCTCAATTGTAGAGGTGGTCGGTGTCCCACACTAAGAAACTTTATGGGCTGGTGTAGATTTAAATAGATGCTATCATTAGATAAAGTATATTCGGAATATAGTAAAAAAAACCCACAGCATAACAACAGTCAAGGTAATCTTTCAATATCGTCGAGTAAGTCGCAGTGGTTTGTCGTCGCTTGTTTTGGACATTACCTGTATTGGGTGGCAAAGGAGAGAAGGCAGGTGTCACCATTGAGACAACTGCCCGAACGACATACATAATTGTAGCTACAAAAGCGTCGCCTCTTGACTGAGACTAAATTCTCAGGAGCACTAGGTAGTAAAGGAATCCTTGTAAGCGTTTGGTCCCTACTCCACCCGCGCGCCGGGTTGGAAGGCCGTTGACCCCGACATACGCTTTCCGCCCCTCCCCCCCAGGGCTGGTGGGAGGTAGAGCCATAAACAGCTTTCCCCTCGATAAAAAAAGGTCCCTACTCCACCAATGACGGTCATCGCCGGTGGAATTAAAAGATTTGAGGTGATGCAACCATGCCATAGTAAAATGGGACTAGAGTTTATTGGAGTGGTACCGATATCTCACAAAAAATAAACGTAAACTTATGTGACGTGTATTTTCCATTTATGTTATTAATAATTAAAAAAAGCACATTGGCCCTTTAGATTTATAGAAGAAAATAGAAAAAACGCATATGTTTTTCATTTCGTAAAATGAGTATATTGATTATAATAAATAAACTTTACCTTACCCTAAGAATTTGATCTATAGGAACGTTTGGCCTCAACTTTATTTCTAGATATAATATGTAATGTTTTATAGTACAAAATATTTCAGTATACGTTTTATTATTTCACCACTATTACTATCGGGGATATAGCTCAGTGGTAGAGCAATCGACTGCAGATCGATAGGTCCCCGGTTCAAATCCGGGTGTCCCCTTTCACTACTCGCAGTGTTACTTTTTTAAGTCCTTTAAAATAGATATAAAATAAATCATGTCATTATTAAATAATATTATTCTCTATAAATATGGAATATACAGTAATAAATTTTTATATTTAGTTGTCGAACTTTACATTTTTTTATTTGTACGTACATTATGCAAACAAAGCCGGCTTCTCAATCAGAAATGCGGTGGAATTAAAAAAAATATTAGTAAACTAAATAAAAAAAACGCCATAACGCTACAAAAAGCCTTGGGTAACTAGTTAGTGTACTTAGGTTTTCCTTTTAGTTAACCACTAAGATTTTTTATTTTAAATATAAATAGAATTCAGTTATTTTTATATCTAATGAGGCGTTTAAGCCAATCCAAATTTAGTAAACTATTATTTTCTTAATATTTTAAAAACTACTTCTTTGGTTAAGTCTTGTGGTCGTATGTACTATATTTACATAAGCTTTCGTTAAAGGCATAATAATTCTACTTTGGAAAATTTTTCTTCCATTATAAGCAGCAGGAAATTACCTTTCGGCAAAATTACAGTAATTAACTTGTAGATCCACACGATCTCAAATTATTATATATATTGCATACAATCAGCAGTTTTGAAAGTCCTCAGTACTTATATGTATTATGTACAATTACATCCAATAGTATACAACAATGTCACATTATTAAGTTTATTGGTGTCTGTCACATGCATTAGGGCGTAATACAGGATTTGCTCAAAATGATAAACGCCACAGGTTTCTTTAGTTCTTCTTTAGTCGTCAGTAGTAAAGAGGCCAGGAAAAATCCATTTATTACAATTTTAGCACTACACCTGGGGATGATATCTTATAATCCAATATTTTTCGCCCCTTTACCATGGTATAAAGTGAAGTTTACAACATTAAAAATCCATCATGTATTATTTCTGTTTTCATATTAATATTCTTTTTTAATAAATAAAGATTAAATGCGAGAATTTTAATGCCTTCAAACGGAAATCTTGTTTTTTCCTGGCAAAATGTCTTCATTGCACCTGATGATAATTGTAATCTTAATACAGAATCTTGGTCAGTATCGATTGATTGTCATAAAATACTCTCGAGAGACATAAGTTATAGGTACATGTATCCTCACAACGTCCATATATAACTATTAAAGCGACAGTTTATTGACTTTGAATGCACCCGTAACTTCGAAAATTTAGAGTACCCGCGATCTCCCATTTCGGCAGTCCGCCGTGCTCTTAACAAGACTATCATTCACTTGTACACCGCTTGCTGTGGTTATCTGGTGTTCCTGATTTCGCTATTGATAACACTGCTTGAATTATGACTATAAGCTAGCTAGTAACTGCCCCATTGCCTAGCTATTCAGGGATATCGACCTGATAATATTTTGTTTATGTAACGAATAATAAATTTGTTCTTTGTAAGTAAATTTTACCACTATTATGCTTTAAATATTAGTATCTTTGGTATAGATACACTAACACACCATAGAAGTCACACTGGCACAACATTCAGTGTTAATCAAGCAAGATATTATATATTATATAGGTACAATATAGAAACGACTTAGTACCTACGTACTTACTGAAAATCAAATGCCATCAAAAACCAAACTTTTAAAAAAACGAAATATCGCAACTCAGTTCTTCTATCGTAAAATGTTGTGAGATCCATGTACTTAATACCAAGTCGGTTAATTTACTCAGTCCCTACTAAGGCACCTTCTGTCTTAAGTTATTAAGTATGTAATTAGGTAACCTAACACCTTAAAGTGATTATATCAATATTAAAAATCGTTTATGTTTTAAATAAAATAGATTGACTTGGCAATCGCATGAAGACATAATGCATCTCACAAGTAATATATATTAAATAAGATTGTTTAGTGTTTATACGATGCCTGCTTGGTTATTTAAAATTCAGGCTTATAGTTTCATCCACAACGAAGTTATAGGGGGTCGAATATGGCCTGAACTGCTTTGAGAAAAGGATTGTACGGCCGTGCTGGTTTTTTGCTCGAATTAACAGGGGCACTGCCGTGCCCTCAGATATTCAATGAAGCTGATCAGGAACACATGGGTCATTATGGCTTTACAGTGTAAAGGAAGTCGCTGTTTAGACGCGCTCTTTACTTATACATATAATAGTACGAGCCAATCTTTCATGATAAGCTTATAAATATATTATTGAACACGCGTTTTTATATGATTTCGTGTTATTATCGTAGCACAAGTTTACTAACAAAAAGTTTCACCAAGACATTCATAAAAGGAAAGTTTATAAGCTATGGAAGTCATGCGATAGTTTCGTTCGAAGCTTAACCACGTCACGCGAACCTGCCGACGGTACCGAACAACTTAAATATCTCCTATTTGTCACTCGAATTATAATTCGTGTATACTTTAGTTTTCTTTTGAATAAATTTATGTATTAGATGTGCTTAATATTCTCCGAGTACAGTTATCCCCCCCCCCCTCCCCCAATGTAGTGACAGTAAAACATTAGTTTCCAACAACAGTTAGCGCAATGTTAATTTAAAATGTTGTGCGTGCTTTGTAGGGTTCCTAGAGAGTTTATTCATGTGTCATTCAGCTCCTATATAGAAGTTAATATTTGATTATAAAAAATTGTCATTTCAATGTAAATTTTGGTCCGTAAAACATTATATTATTACTAAGGTTAACATTTCGGTATATTATTTGGCTGGTTAAATACTGAATTGAATTGACGGAACACATTTTTTTAAATGATTGCATGGGATTGGAAGTTTGCTTTATTCTTAATTCTCTATTATTATTTAAGCGCTTAAGCTTGATTGCAATCAAAAAAGCACTGGTTGGTTTATGTCTATAATGTAGGGATAACCCTATCACGATAAACCTAACGTAATAAAAATATTTTTAAAGTATAACGATAAATTTTCTTTACGTGCTGACACGTGTCAGATGTGTGAATGAACAAAAAATCATGCTAATGTAAAGTAAAATTCGATCTCAGACCGTCGATGCAAAATTTTATAATCTCTTTATCCAATAAGCTTTGAAGCCAATTTCAAATAAAGAGTAAGCGGTTAAAGCTCAAGGTAAAAACACGTCCTCAGAGCCCGCCACAGCGTTAAGCCACGTACTTTTCATGTAAATTTTAAGCTGTCGGTTTTTGCGAGGATTTTGACCAAAAACGAATTGTTGAGACAATTTTCGCGTAACTGCGGTCAGTCACGTTCATATTTATGCACTATTAAATATAAATATTGCTTTTTTGTTCATAAATTCTCTGCGAATGTTAAATACTTAAAGATATTATTTTGCTGTGATGATTCTAAATTCCTTAGGTACCATGCTTTTGTGGATCTTAATTAAATATTTTTTGTAACGCACTATACTATTGCTAATTGTTAATAATTTAGTAACTACCAGTTTGGGAAATGTTACACGATACGAACAAAAAAATATTGGTTATTTAGCGGTAAAATTTGTTAAGACCTTCAGTTGAATGAAGTTGTTGAATGACCTTTTGTTGTGTAAAAAAAACTACTTGAAGTAAGAAACTAATTCATATAACATGAATTAGGTATATATATACAAGTTACAAGGGATAAATGACTCAATTTCATTAGTTTATTATCTGACTATAATTTTAGTTACGTAAAAATATTCTTACATGATGCTATAAAGCCGTTTTATGAATTAACATAGCTGAATGCAAGGCTGCTATATTCATTGATTTATGGTAACCGTTGACTGCCGAGTTTACAAAGTATTTCGACAATACTAGAATTAAAAATGACATAGGGAACAACTTGCATTAAAAAATGTATCCTGGCCCAACTTTGGTAATAATATTTTGCGTGAAAATTTTCAACGCTAACCATTTCATATAAAGAGATTGTTCAACAGAAAAAGTTGGCAAATTTGTCTTGCCCCAAGCACACATTATCTCTGCTTATATGATGTTATAAATGGTTGTGATTTAACAAAATGCTCTGGAGGTTCGGAGCTGAGTACCTACATACATATGTACATAGGTGTTATTCCTTAATTCTCCATAACGCACTTTCTTTTATTATTTTGGATTCTTCTATAATAAAATCCCGATAGTCATCTACCGCACATTCTACGATTGGCAAGCAAATTAAGGGGACCGCACATTCTACGATTGGCAAGCAAATTAAGTTCAGCGGCATATGCAGTTAAAAAGATCAGACGTCTGACTGACGAGGAAACGGCAAGAATGGTTTATTTTAGCTATTTCCATAGCCTTATGTCGTATGGTATTCTTTTGTGGGGAGCTGCTGCGGATATTAACACTATTTTTGTTTTGCAAAAAAGAGCCATTAGGGCTATTTATAATTTAGGTCCCAGGGCTTCACTTAGAGAAAAATTTAAGGAAATAAATATTCTTACCGTCACTTGTCAGTTTATATACGAAAACTTAATGTACGTCCAAAAGAATCTTGATAAATTTAATAAAATTTGTAATGTACACAATAAAAATACTAGGAACAAATGTAATCTTGTACAACACGTAACTCGTCTCCGGAAAGTTAATAACTCTTTTATGGGGCAATGTATACGCTTCTATAACAAACTTCCGAAGGCTATTAGGGAGCTTCCCCTGAATAAGTTTAAGGAATCAATTAAAGATAAACTTTGCAAAAATGCATACTATAAAATTTCAGATTTTATTGAAGATAAGCCTTGGGAGTAAGTAAATTGATCGGAGTTGTATCGTGTTGCTACAGTTTGTATCGCTATGACATGTATCGCTATGACATGTATCGCTATGACATGTATAGTTATGACATTTATTATGTAAAAATGAAACAATGTGAATTAAAAAATAATAATAATATTGCTGTTTTTAAGAAAAAAAAATGACAAGTCGTGTTGCTGAGGGAGTTTCTTGCCGTTTCTTCTCCACAGCTATAACACGTTTCGAAGCGGCAATAGTTTAAAAAAAATAAGAAGTGTAAAATTGACGATTCAAAAGAGCTTGTAAAAGTCTATTTGAATAAAGATAATTTGATTTGATTTGATTTGATCTTAAATCAAAAATGTATTAAAAAATTATTTATGGTACATAAAAATATGGTGAAATTTCAAGTACCTACTGTGCAGAGATTTATTTCAGCCATTTCTCTTGGAAAGTCGGTAAATCCCTCTGCGCTTTTGGTGTCTGATATATTTGTAGTCATCATACTGAAATTACAAATCCCATAAAAAACAAAACTTGTAAAAAAACCCAAGTCTCGCAACTCAGTTCTTCTACCGTAAAAAGTTGTGAGATCCATGTGATACCAAGTCGATAAATTTATTCAGTCTCCGTTTAAGGGACCTTTTGTCTTAAGTTATTATGCACTTAGCTTACCAGACAACATCTTATAGTGACCACTGACCATATCAATATTAAAAATCTTTAATGTTTTAAATAAAAGAGTTGGATTTGGCAATCGCATGAAAACACGATGTATCTCACTTTTAGAGCGATTGCCAAGTCAAACTATTTTATTTAAAACATTAAAGATTTTTAATATTGATATGGTCAGTGGTCACTATAAGATGTTGTCTGGTAAGCTAAGTGCATAATAACTTAAGACAAAAGGTCCCTTAAACGGAGACTGAATAAATTTATCGACTTGGTATCACATGGATCTCACAACTTTTTACGGTAGAAGAACTGAGTTGCGAGACTTGGGTTTTTTTACAAGTTTTGTTTTTTATGGGATCTCATTTCTTTTTGTAGAAAGTCCTACTTTTTTCCTTTTCGGTACCTTCTACTTCTTGAGTACTAACAACGGATATTCTTAAAACCCTCGCTCTGTCTTATGAGCTTTGCTTACTTTTGTAGGTAGTCTTCCTCTTCTACATACGAGACGAGACATGTTCTTTATTTTAAAATAATAATTACTTTTTGCGTTAGTTAGAAAAATTTAGGGCCGCACGTCAAACGTCAGTTAAAGTTAATCCTTTTGTAAAATTGTTATCTCTCTTTCACTATAAATTGGTACTGTCAATGTACCAAACAGAAAATTACAACATCAAGCTTAACAGAGGCATAGCTTGAATTGATTTACGGCACCAAATGCCGCACTCAATTTTTTTTAATGAATAAATTACTTGACCCTATATGAATATTTCCTCGCGATGTTTTCCTTCACCGTTAAAGTACGTGATAATTCATTGCAAATACACACATAACTTCGAAAAGTCCGATGAGTGTGCCTAGAGTTTGAACCCGCGACCGCCGGAATTCTTGACCGCACGCCTAAGCCTCAATACCATCACACCTTATCTGTCTACACCTATATTCCATTATCTTATACATATACAGGTACACTGGTTTATTAGCTGCAAATGTAACTTTGTAATCCTATATATTTATATGGGATTACAAAGTTATTTATGCAGTTTGTGAATCTAGACAACTAGACCGAAATTGCAAGATATTTTAATTTTTCCTTAAGTTATACACTAAACTCTAATTGTGTTCCAAATTTGAAGCTTCTATGTCGGCTAGAAGTGCCTTAGAGTTTTGATGATCGGTCAGTGAGTGACCAAAACCGCGAAGTTTGACTAGTTATAATTCTTAAACTACTGGTTAAAAATGAATAAATTTTGATATATACAGAGTTTATACTATTCTTGCTTGGTGATTAAAATTTCAGGTTTCTAGGTTTATCCACAACGAAGATATAGGGTGTCGAAAATGGCCTGAGTTGCTTCGAGAAAAGTATAGTACGGCCGTGCCGCTTTTTCGCTCGACTTGGCGGGGGCACTGCCGTGCCCCCAGATGTGATCGTTTGATCACCAAACATTGAAAAGTGGCAAATAATATATTATTTATTATTTCTTTTTTATTTTACTTTAGAGATTAGTATTCCAAAAAAAAAACAATTGGTTTTATTAGAAATTCAATTATTGCGAAACGTGCTATAAAACTAAATTGTTTATATTAAACGTTTGAAATTAAAATCAAAGCGAGTCGACATTCATTTAAAGCAAGACATGTAAACGGCATAATCTGAATTATGTATTTTTTCGGACATTGCATTATGAAAACGTTGTCCTTACTCACGGTACTTATCAAACTTCGTAAATTTGTTCTTAGAATTAAAGGGTGCCAGCTAAATGATTATGATTTTAACTTTAAGGTTCTTCTTTCACCGATTATTGTGCTCGGTGAGGCAACTGAAGAAAAAAAATGTAAGTAAGCATGATTCTTAGTAGGGGTGTGCGAATAATTCGAACTTACGAATTATTCGTCCCGAATCGAATATTAATATTCGAATATTCAAATTATTTGAAAGTTCCCGAATAATTCGAAAAAAATCGAATAGTTCGAAAAATTTCGAATTATTCGAAGATTTTCGAATTATTCTGAAATAATAATAATGCAGTAAGTTTTCGAGTACTGGTGTGAAAAGCGTAACATACTCTTTTTGAGTTGAATTTTTAAGTTAAAAAATAAAAACAAAAGTCTTACAACAAAAAATATTAGTGATATTTTAGTATCAGACTTTTGTGTTATACAATAGAGAACACAAAAAACATAAAGTCTCGAATTATTTCTTAAAATTTACGATTTATTGAGAATATTATATAATTATTTAAATATTTTTTTAAATTCATTTAATTTTTTTTAATACGATTCGATTCGATTAGATTCGAACAATATTCGCACACCCCTAATTCTCAGTATAAAATCGTTTTTTTGGTAAAATATTTAATGTAGGTAATTTAATATAAAAATTTTAGTGAACGTCAGAATAGGGTTTGATTTAACACAAGGAAACAATGGTGTCCCATCTCTGCGGTTTCGTGATTTTGAAGGTAAAAAAACAATTCCAATTCTGCAACATTACTTAAATATTAGAAACAAGGTAATTTACCAAGAAATAAGTTGATTATTAGGCTTCTGGAAATATCACTCATCAAATAAAACGCAACAGTAGGTAATGTTTACCTTATGTCGTTATGCCGTCACAGGGAGAATATGGAGTCAAGATAGTCGACACGACCCATATAAATCATATTCAATAAGTTACCATGGGGTCGATAATTACCAATATTAGATGTCATTTAAAGTAAATATAGCCAACTGTCACACCCATATGAAACCACGAGAGACTTTTCGGCCACAAATACCTAGAACCGAAATGAATACTTTTAATGAACAATTGTCTCGAAAGCGACCTCTCTTCTCACGCAGCCAGATATAATATCATTCAAGGCGTTTAAATTAGGTATCTTTTAGTGACACCTATAATGGGCTCCAGGACCAGATGCGCAGAGAAACAAACTCAGCGGTCGTCAGCTCAAATTCCAAGTGTAGTGATAAAGAACTATCACGCACGTTAACTTATGTGTCTAATTATTGTATATTTACTTTATGATCTACATGAATAGTTTTAAATTTAAATTAAATTAGAGCTCACTTTTTAATCTTCTAATAGCGAAGTAATAAAGGCATGGACTTGAAGCACTTGCAACCAACGCGTGGTAATCTAAAATCTACTATTATTTAGATACTTCAGAATTGTCTCCCAGAGCAGCTGATGATGCTGATGAATATTCAAAGCCGGCTCCGGTAATAAGGGCAGACTCCTTCAGTGACAGTGGTGATAATGCACCCGCAGACGCTAGCAAACTAGCGGGAAACAGAAAATCAGACTATGATGATGATGACAGTAAGTAATTTACAAAAGAAATGTATTCATTACTTTTTAATTTAATGTCAACCAAAATGAACTTAATAATGATACTGAATAAATGTTACTGAATTAGTACACTCACTTATATTTGTTATTGTCCACAACTTACGTAAGTACTTACGTACGTATTGAAATATCTATTTTCTGTCTTTGCTACATTGCATTGACTAGAGATTTAGCGGTAACATACATTTAAGCATAGTGAAGCATTTAGATCAATAGATTAAAAGTAGAAAGTAAAGGAAATATAAAACACTGTTTCATTATAATTTTAGATTCTGGAGACGGCGTCAGAATTAGAAGCACAAAAGGTCTCGACTCCGCAGAATTTCAGCCCGAAGGTGATGTCACAGTCCAAATGTTTCATATACAGGGTGTATTCAGACCGTGATCGGAAACTAAGGCAGGTAATAGCTAAGGTGATTACAAACCCCCTGGCGTTAAAGAAAATTCTGACAAAAAATAAAAAAAATTACGTTTTCCATACAAACCGCGTACATTTAATACCGATGGTTGTATGGAAAAAGTCAAAATTTTTATATTTTGTCAGAATTATCTTTAACGCCAGGGGGTTTGTAATCACCTTAGCTATTACCTGCCTTAGTTTCCGATCACGGTCTGAATACACCCTGTATAATATTTTCTTTAAAAGACGTGCATGCCAAAAAATCACTCGGTAATCGAATACACTCCTCTTGTTTTTTAAGTATTTATTTCAAAATTAATTATCAAGACCTAACGCCAACCTGCATCCCTAATATTTATCCATCATCACTTCTTAAGTATGTGGTGTAGCCGACTCGCTTAGAGCTGACTGTTTGACTAACTCTTCTCAGTTTTAGAGGAGATCCGAGCCCACCGATGGATAACATTATTGTTTTATTTTAAGATATTATTATATATAATTCTTGAAAAGATATTGACGGTTACTTTTAATTTCAGAAAATCCAAGTGTGCACGCAAAATACAAAGGCTCGGATTCGGACTCAGATGGTACTTACATTGATTTACTATTTTCTATCAAATATGTATGAATAATACAAATATGAACTTTTACAGATTTGCGAAAACGGCGTAAGAGGGAAGCCAGACTTTATGACATTTTAAAGAAAAAAGGTACATCTTTATCTCAGATAATTACGACGCGATATTTATTTTAGTGTTTGTTTACCCTTACTTGTTTTTAATTCCAGGTAAGAAAATTGTCCAACATTATAAAAAGAAATTTAGCAAACTCTAGTAAATACAATGCTTCACCACAAATAAAATTGTATTAAAAAGTTGTAATTTGATTTGAATTCTAAAAATCTGAAATGAACTACCTTAATATTTATTGCAGTCTATTATAAAGAAATCTGGCACCCTGTCCTTGACTAACTCTTTCAACCGCGTTTATCTAAAATAATGAATTATTCATAGCTGCGATTCTCACTTCGTTCATTTTAACTTTAGCTTGGTTTATTTGATTAGGCTCAAGCTTCTTATACTGTGATTTTTTCCAATATTGATTTTAGAAGCTGTTTTCGATAGAACCTCACATAAATAATGCATGTGTCAGCTTTGCTTTGGAGAGTCAAGTCGTTTTATTACTTATGCCATATATACTCGTACATACATACATACATACATATGTATGTATATCTATCATCTATACAAATAAATAAAATTGGAGTAACTGTTTGTAATATTGAAATAACCACTTTTTAATAAATGCATAATATGGATGTATACAGTATACACATACACGGTACATATACCAAAATAACGTTTTTTACAATTTTTCTCCGTCTGTTTGTTCCGGCTAATCTCTGAAACGGGTGGACCCATTTTGACGGGACTTTTATTGGCAGGTGGCTGATGTAATAAGGAGTAATTTAGGCAAATATATACAGATTGTTAGGTAAAAGACCGTACATACTGAAGGACACGTTAGTCAATGGCTTCAAGTAACCATTAAAAATATAATGCAAGAGTAATATAAATATACGGCACAGTAAACGATACGAAATTATTGTAGCACAAATGCAGAAAATATGGACACCCTACATACATCGAGACTTGAATAAAAAATAATAACTAGGTACCTACCTCTTAGTGTATGCACCGTCCACAATGGTAGAATATGTAGTATTTATTTACACCGATTCACTTACATTTACTAAGTATTTACATTTACACTATTTACATAAAATTAAACGTATTTTAATAATTGTTCAAAATGATCGCCTCCTCGCGCAACGCAGAGTTCGGCGCGTTTTCGCATATTGTTTTTCACCCGGCACAACACAAACGTATCACTTCGAACCTTATCAAAGGCGGCTAATATTCTAGCCTTTAGTTCATCCCGGTTGGAGTATTCTGTAGCGTACACAAGCCGTTTCACTTCACCCCACAAGTAAAATCTAACGGTGTAAGGTCAGGCGCCGGCCTCGGCACGGGCCCACCGCGACCGATCCAGTTATTGCCGAAGTGACAATTTAAAAACTCGTACACTGTCATTAGCTCGGGCATATGCACGAACCATTTCCCAGTATTCTTCGTTTGAAAACGACATTGCACTTGACACAAAACACACTAACAGTTAAAAGAGGTTTCCGCAAATAATCAAATATTGCATCACGGGCGACTCGCGACCTTTGACTGGCGCCCGCGCGTGCCGCGTGCTCGGCCGGCGAGGCGACGCACGGGCATGAAAGGGCGAGTGCGGGGAGGGGTGCGGGAACAGAGCGCTGTTTGTAAACAGCTGATCGCCGATGACCGCACTTACGCAATACTTGGAATTTTTTTGGATAAATTATGTAAAAAATAAGGTACCAATTTTTTTACAAATTCGGGGTCAGAATTGAGTGCCTTATATTTGACTTCAGTATGTACGGTCTTTTACCTAACACACTGTATTAAAGAATCGACTGTTAGGCGGAACGAAGTTCGCCGGGTCAGCTAGTAATTTAATATACATAACTTGCGAAATAGAAAATAAGAAATCCTGGATATTAGGTATAATAAACTGTGTGTAATTACGCCTAAAACTATACACCTAATTAAAATAAATCAATTTTGCGTAATTGATGGCTTTAGGTGTTATATTCATCTGCTAACGACAGAATGTTGCATGCAATCTGGCGTCTGTCAGAGGTCGGCGAGGGTGGTCGAGTTCACCGCAAGATATTGCAGGAGCCTGCAAAATTACACTATTAAGCCGAATATATTGCGCTCCACAACGGCTGGGTGGCGATTCTGAAACTTTATAATCGATTTATTTTGTAATAAGTATCCCACATACACTGTCTAGATAAATTTCCTTTATGTGCGTCCTTAATGGATCCACATTACGTATTAAATTACCCGAATAACACTGAATTTAGAAAGTGCGTAATAGTAAATCGGACTCATTGAATACCTACTTAGGATATTAGGCAAAGCGCTGTGATTGTAGCTTAGTGTCACAAATATATACAAACTAAACATTTTGGGCTACCGCTTATATGTTAAATAAACGAAACGTATTTGAACTATGCAGGCAAATGCCTAAGTACATTTTTAGGTGAACCAATACTAATATTTGTTCTTAAAGCTAAAGCCATAAATGCGGATGGGCGTTCAAAGCCCAAACAAATTATTGCGGAATGTTACATGGATGTGCCCCAGACAACAGCGTTGACCTGTGGTACGATTGAAAATATGTGTGAGATTCTCTGAAGTGGAGGTCGAAGACGAGAGAAAACAAAACATACTCTTCATTTGTCTACGTAGCACCAAAAAGCAGCCAGTTTGTTTTTCCTCGTAAAAAAAGCTCTAGTGCGCTCACTTCCTTTTGCCAAAGTTCGCAAATAGTCCAATAGAAGAAAAAAGGGATGAGTTCTATTGAGATTCGGAAAATCTTAGTTATTTTGCTAAGTTGATATATTCTAACTGCCCTGACTTCAAGTAGTTTGTCTATGGCGAGACTACAATTTACAGTTATCGATTAAAGACCCAAATAATTTTGTTGAATGAGGAAACCTCTTTGTGTTCTACAATTAAATGATGCTTAATGTACGTGAATATTTAAACTGGTAAAGCTTACCAAGAAAGCCTTGTCGTTTTGTCGAGGTTTTCACTATAACTGCAATTACTCCAGAATTCTTTGTTACGTATTACTTTCTGTGCTTCGCTCCGAGTGCCAGTCCTTATAAACAGAGAGGTGGGTATAAAAAATTTATTAACGCTCGGTAGCGTTAATATTTCTGTACATTCATAGATTTAAAATAAATTCCTTGTTTATATGAATTCTACGTATGCTACGTATTAGTAAGGATTTCAGTTTTTGTAATGCGTGAGTATTAGGGTGGGTCAAAAAAATTTTTTTTTTGAATCTCACACACTAAAACTAGTTGCTAGGCACCTTTAGAAAGTACTCACCCAGTATGGGCTCTTAATATTAATGGGGACATTATCCGCATGATAGTTTTCTATTTTCAATTTAGTTTGATATTAAAATGGTCATATATTATCACCAATAGCTTGTTCAGCCCGTACCATCATCAATATTTGTAGGAAATTAAATGCTCTACAAAAATGGTCTGTTATATTTTTTCGATAAATCTTACCATTTAAAAGATATTTAAGGTCAAAAATTGAAGAATTTAAAGAAAAATAACTTTTTTTTATTTTGTTACTGACTGAGTAATAATTAATTATTATCGAATGAGCTGCATTGATTCTTATAGGAAATTGAACGCTGTACAAAAATGGTCTCTTATAATTTTTGTGATTACTCGAACCATTTTGAAGATATTCCCATTCGAATTCCAATACCTATGCACTGATATTTATAATTTATTGATAATTATTTTCAATTTACACGTTTAATTTGGTATCATTCAGTAAATAACGTCAGTTTAACGTTAGTTCCCTTAAACGGAGACTGAATAAATTCATCGACTTGGTATCATACATATTAGATCTCACAACTTTTTACCGCAGAAGAACTGAGTTGCGAGACTTGTGTTTTTTTACAAGTTTTGTTTTTTATGGGATACTAGCTTTTGCCCGCGACTCCGTCCGCGTAGACTACAGGGTTGGGTTCAGAAAGAAAATAAGTTTTAGTCTATTTTACTTCACTGAATCCCATTTATGTCCATATCAAAAATCGTTTACATCGGTCAAATGATTACACATGACATATACATAGTTACAGTCGTCTACACGTCGTTTCATCATTCTAGTTTCAAAAATGACGAATTTCCACATAAACTTTCACCCCTATTTTTTACCCCCTTAAAGGTACATTTTTTTACAAACTTTTAATGCCATATTTATTAAATATCTAATTAACAGTATAAAAAATAAGTTTCAAGCTTCTAGTTTTAAAAATCTCAATACTTACATACAACCTTTCATCCCCCCTTTCAACCCCTTACTAACCCCTTTTCTGGGATAAAAAGTAGCCTATGTCCTTTCTCAGGCTCTAAACTACCTATGTACCAAATTTCATTTAAATCGGTTCAGTAGTTTTAGCAGGAAAGCGAGACAGACAGACAGACAGAGTTACTTTCGCATTTATAATATTAGTAAGGATAATATACAATACACGTCACATGTCAATCAATAGAGCTGGTCAGAGCATGATTAAAAAGAAGTTAAATTAACTAAGGAAGGTAGTCGTTCTAGGAACTTCAAACAGGCCCATCTTAGACAGTATGCGTGCCCCTTAGCTAACGAGACAAAATAAATGCAAGTAGATATGGCGTGTTCCGGGAACGTTCTGACGAAGAAGTTGACGTAAGTAATTGTACCTACTGCAGGTAATGGTGATTATTTTTTATTATTATATAAGTAGTGATGGCCTCGAGTTTCAGGCGCGTTATAGAGTCTCGGCGGTCGCGGGTTGAAACCCCAGGCACAAACCTCTACTTAACTTTTCGAAGTTATGTGTGAATTCTTAATGAATTATCACGAACTTGAACGGCAAATGAAAACATCATGAAGAAACCTGCACACCTAAAAGTTCTTAGAATTTTTAAGGTGTGTAGTCCGCCAACCCGTACTAGGCCAGCGTGATGGACTAAGGCCTAAACCCTCTCAGTTGTACAGGAGGCCCGTGCCCTGCAATGGTACGTATATGGGCTGACGATGATGATAATGTAATATTTTTTAATTGTTTGACCCTATTTAAACTGCCACCACGACCACCCCTTTTATATACTTTTTTTTTTCTCTGGGTAGTCTGGAAGAGATCGCAAATAGCGATAAGACCGCCCTTTGTGGCACAATAGTTTATAAGGTAGCTTTAATTTAATTTTTATTTATGTAGGTGGTGCACAATAAAGCATATTAAATAAATAAATAAATAAAATAAATAAACTGCGTACTGAACTTGCCATTAGACGCCTACAGATTTACCTTTACTTTCTCCTGCAAATTGGAAAATAGAAAAAAATACTTTCTCTGAGGAAAAATATTTCCTCTTTTTTTTATTTGTTGCTCACAATCATTAAAAGATGTTCAATTTTCATTTTTCTTAGTCAATAAACAGATAATCACGTCTCAGTAAGAATTAATTTAGACGACGTCGATGCGCATACCTTAAGTTCTCACAGACTCAAAACTTATAATTGAATTTCCAATCCTTAATTGAATAGTAACAGCCAAAGTCCAAATGAATGAGGAATTAACTCTGATGAGAATACCTTTTGTACGTTATAAAAGAAGCATTATAAAGCTTTCGTCGAAATATATTATGTTTCATTACAGTAGGTAGCTACTCTCTTTAGTGTGGCTTCGAAAATTACTAGTTTTATGAAACATGTTTTCTAATACAGTTGTCTATTTAGACTTTTACAAATAAAATTAGAGTGTTTGTTTTAGCGTATATTCAATATTAATTAAGGTTGAAAATATATTGGTTGCTAAGATTTTTTAAAAATATTTTAAATCTTTTAAAACATCTAAGAATATACAATTATGATAATTTCCAATTCAAATTTTATTTTAGTGCCCTCAAGAGGAATGTTACTTTTTGGGACTTTTTTAAAAACGAAAACAATATTCGCAATATTTTTTTAACTTATGATTTTAAATTGGCATAAAAGAGAATACTCTTGTATCATTAGTTTTTAAGTTTTACTGTTTCAATTATTGTTACTCCGACTGAACGTCTGTACGTCGCTTGGGCCTCCCATCGAAAATCAGCGTTGCAGTATCGTCACGCGTTACTGCAGCACGTATCTGAATGGGAGGCACCATTGCTGGTACAATTATTATAATGATGTTAACGACTTTCGTTCCTCCCTTTATAGGGGTATAAAAGCACGGGCCAGGGCCAAGTGCATAACAACTTATCACTATTTTTAAACTTTCGGGTTGTGATTAAGGATGATTATATTATTTAAGAAATATCACAATTTAAAAACTTCCGGGTAGGCGACATGTATTAAGGATTACAGCTTTCTGTAGCAGCAGATAAGTTAGTGGATTGACTTTTAGGGTGGATAGGCTTGAGTGTAGTGTTTTTGGGATAACTCCTGTACTTGATATGATGATGGGGATTGTACGAATCTGATTAACTTTCCACTGAGATTTAATTTCAATTGATAATTCTGTGTATTTAGCTATTTTCTCCGTGTGTGTTGATAAGAGGTTATGTGTGTTACAAACAGCAATATCTATTAAATATACCGACTTATTAAGTTTGTCATGAAGAACTATGTCAGGTCTATTGTTATAAACAGTCTTATCGGTTATGATGGTTCTATCCCAATATAATTTAAAATGTGAATTTTCTAATACTGACTCCGGTTTATATTTATAATATTGTACTTTATCTGTAAGGAGTTTTGTTTGGATGGCTAGACATTGGTGAATGATAGCGGCAACCTGGTCATGACGATGGTTTGGGCTATGGATTTACAGGCTCCAGTTATGTGTTGTATTGTTTCGGAAGCAGAATGACAACGACGGCAAATATCGGAATAGTTTGGTCTGTGGATTATGTATTTCTGGTAGTTGGCTGTGTCTATTATTTGATCTTGGATGGCAATCATGAATCCCTCCGTTTCTGGAAATAGTTCTCCTCGCTGCAACCATGCGTTCGACGCTTTCATGTCGACATGAGGTTGTTGCAGGTCAAGGCGATGTCTACCATGAAGGGATTTACGTGCCCAAGCTGTAATCTTTTCTTCATTACTCCTAATATGTTCATTGGCCTGTGTGTCAGTTAAATGTAAGTTAAGGGGTGTGTATCTGTTATCAGCACTAGCTATTGTTTTATGGAGATCAGAATGATGAGCTTTGTGTAAAAAGAATTTTCTTAATGTGGAAATTTGTCGATTGTGTAAATTTTCGATATCAATGAGACCGCGACCTCCTTCTTCTCTAGATAGGGTCATTCTCTGTGTGCACGATCTCGGGTGGTGTTTACGGTGTTTACTCATGGTTGTATTTATTAAGCGTTGTAGTTTTAAAATATCTGTTTTCGACCACTGTATAATACCGAATGAGTACGTAAGAATAGGGATAGCAAAAGTGTTGATGGATTTGATTAAATTACGTGAATTGAGTTGGGATTTCATAAGTATATTGAGCCTGTATTTACAATTATTATTATTATTATTTTAAAAAAAATCTTTGTTTTCTGTTTATTATATATTACATGTAAATAATTGTGCTACCTAGCAATAAATACTTCTTTCTTTCTTACTATGAAGTTTTTCGAACGTCTTTGAATATAGTTTTTTTAAGAGTGGACCTAAAACTAAAGTTTAGCATACGGAAGCGCCGGCATAAACTCGTTTTGCCCTGTGGCGTATGTGTGGGGCGTTAGAATCCCACCACTGTATCCTCTGCGTGTAGTAAGAGGACTTATAGGAGCCTTTGAGGTTGCTGGGTGGTCTGCAGGAGCAGTGCGACTTTACTGAAAGTGACCCCGAAAGAGATGGTGGTATTTGTTCGACGCGGGCGCCCATTCACACTGGGGTGTCCCAATCAAGGTAATGGGCGTAGTTGCACCCCCTACATCTCCGATGCGGTCGACCCGCATATCGTTTCGTGTGCGCACTGGGCGGCTGTAAAATGATCGTGGGCGCTTCTCTTCTATACACCGTGTTCGCCCTCCTTGCCGCGAAGATAGCCACCGGGCGGCTTTTTTTCGGTATGCCGGCGCAGGGAAATTTTATTAGGGACCCAGCCCCGCATTAACACCTGCACGGACGTGACGTCGCTGCGCGCCAGGCTGAAAGGCTGGTGATCCCGACATACGCTTCCCGCCCCCCTCCCTCAAGGCTGGCGGGAAGTAGAACCATAAAAAGCTTTCCACTCGATGAAAAAGACAACAACTATAATAAAAAAATAAAAAAATTAATAAATAAATTATAGTTCCGAAAAAAGCTTTTATTCCTATTGAACATTTCACCTTTTGTCAGATTGATTTAGGTATATCTTTGAAAATATTATAAATAAGTAATTTCTAATAAGTACCATTTGATTAAATACTCATTCTTGATTAAATAAACTTAAGTGCGTTAAAAAAGTTTTTCCTTGATTATTCGTGTATTTAATACGTGAAACAAATATACATACATACATAACCTCACTCCTATTTCCCGAAGGGATAACCAGAGGTGCATTTCTGCACCCACATTTCGCCAGGCACGTATCAATCCCACGTAAAAGGGGTCTTTTGCCGCTTTTCTGGCACAAATACAGACTCCGTGCTGCTACTGAGAATTTCCTAATGGAAAAACTCAATAACACTTTGCCCGACCCGGGAATCGAACCCAGGACCTCTAGATCGCACGGCACATACTTGTGCCGCGAGACCACGAGGCAGTCATGGAACAAATATATATTTTTATTTTTACACAGCGTGCGTAATAATTTATCGATCATTTGAGAAACCTCACTTGCAGATACACGACGATCCATATGACAGTTTTCTGTAAGTCAGTGTTTCCCAATTGGCCGATCCATTCATATTTTATTCTGGTTATAGCAAAGGCCCAGAATCGAAAACAATAGCAATGTCAACAGTGAGCGTGAGTAAGAATAGCAAACTTATGTTTTTAGTTTAGAAGACCGTAGAAAAATATAAATGCTTGTAAAATAGGTACCTATATTGCACTAGTGATTTACTCTGCGTAAAATTCAAAGAACAGATATATAAGACAGCTTTGTAAAGTGAAAGAGTCAAACCTCGAACTCCGACCAAAGTAACTAGGATTATGAAAGCTTTCAAGGTACTAATTCAATTGAGTATCATAATTGTCTCGTTGGGCTAATGATTATGGGGTATGTAAAAAAATTATAGACAAAATAATTAGAACAACATTTAAATTCTCAAAGTTTATAATTCAAAAAAATTCAAACATTTTGGATTAGCATTGATCTTTGCCTGTCCTCTAATCTCTTATTTTTTTGTTATCGCCCCTTGTATCCTTTAGCATCACAAAAATTCTCTATATTATTGGTATACCCCCTGAAGCTCGCCCATCATCCACAAGAGGGCGTTATGGTGCAACTTTTGGAAAAACTTTAAAAAAAAAACATCTTAACTTTGAATTCTATTTTCTTAATCCATTACCCCCATAATTAAATACAATTTCAAAATTCAAATAAAAGTATGTTTTTATCACTCGAGTGTCGACTATTTTCTGTCAGAAAATAAGCAGGTAGCACTATTTACCACAAGTTGTCAAAATCAATTGACAGTTAGTTATAAACTTGATGAATGTCACTTTACTACCAGTACAATAGTGTTCGGGAAATTAAAAATATCGCTAATTTGAATTTTATATTGAAATTGCGCAAAATTATTGGTTAATTACTTTTACATACATTTTTTATACATTTTAAAATTAAAGGCGCATCTTGTGTGATTAAATGCTTCCAATATAACATCATGACATTGTTTGTTTTGATCACAAATTATTTTATTAATTAATTTGCATCAGTTTATGAACTACTACCAAAAATGGAAGGTGGTGACTGGAGAAACAGCATTGTAAGCCAGCTTCAGTCGAGAAATAAAATTGAAACTGCAGCGTTTCAAGATATCATCGCGTTCCGTAAGTTACTTAACCTACTCTGGTCTTTGTCTGTATTGACATTTCAATCATATCAAATAGAAGATTTATCTCTAATGTTATAATCTATTGTTCTCAATGATCACCTCTTTGCACATTCATCTTATCAATACTGCTGTGGTGACTAACCTGAGTGTGTTGATAATAACAAAATAAAAAACAAAATATTCATCTTACTTACTATGTCATAAATAACATCAAGATAACAATTACATTAACCAAGACAACAAGTTTATAAGAGATGGGAATAAATACTAGTTAAATATTAATTGCCTTGAATGAAAGTGTCTCATTAGTTTAATGAACTTTTGGCTCTTAATGTTTAATGTTTTTTTAACCTTTAATGGCATGCACTATCAAAATTAATTATGTATTTATAATTTACAAACTTATTAAATTAATTATTGGTATTGTCTTAATTATTTTTTTATTATATTATCATGACCAAGCCAGGAGTATAAGAGAATTCTAATTATTAAAATATTGTCTTATTAATTTTCAGAGAGCAGACTATTTGACAATGTAAATACATTAAAAAACGAAAATCTGCAATTAACACTAGTCAATGAGAGAATTAGATTTTCCGGAACTGACAGTGTAATATCTGGAGCAGGTAAGAAAGTTGACATACAAATGTCACATATATTACAATGAATGTTAATCAGTGGACACATTCACTATTTAGTGTGTGATCTGACAAAATGGGATAATATTTATTATTATTTTTGCAATTATATTCCTATTTACACATTTGGTTATATATATAAAAATATAACACTTTTCAAAATAAATTAAGCTGATACATAAGTTTGATAAGAAAAGAATTTCTATCAAAATGATTTAAAGTTCTTTCTTGAGAAATGCTATGTTAAATATAAAATCTATGTTTAAAAAAGAAACTATTAATTTTTACGGTTCTACTTTAACAAAACAATTAACAGTATGTTTATATATGTAATGAAAGTATCATTATACAAGACATTACATTGTATTCTATGTGAGCCTTCACATCCCAATTACTCAAAGTAGCTGACCACATTAGAATAATGAAAGTTTTTATGGGTATTTATAATTCATTGAATTTAGATTGGAATGCAGTTCCAAATAAAGAATGCCGCAATTCCTAAATTAGCTTGAACTGTATTTAAATAAAAGCATTGGACATGACATACATATACAAATATAATACAATTACATGAGTTTTCATTATAGCAGTATGATAGTTGATAACTTTATACAAAAATTACACTTCCCTTATTAATTATTTAAAAAAAAGTAGGTAGTATAAACATCTAAATGAACAATGTCAATTATTAGTGCTTTTGAACCTAACTGGCGTTAAGCATGAGGCCAATACACATTCCTAACTATTGTGGGGTCAAATCCTAGACAAACAAGTCTAACTTTTAATATTATCAAACAATTTAAAAATAAGAAATTTAAAAAGAAACTTGCACACATAAGAGTTTTTCACAAGGAATTACTTAAATATTTTTAGTCCTCAATCAAGGCTATGATAATGGACTTAGGTCAAATCCTTCTTAATACTAGAGGCGGCCAAAAACCTGTAGTGAGATATATACACATACAATTAAATACATTAAAAATGGATATAACAATTTGAACTCTAATTTATTGACCCATATTTTGAGAAGAGATATGAAATTTTAAACTCCAGTTTCATTTTTTATAAAAAAATTTGTTAAAAAGTATAAAGCTATGAATGCTCATATTAGGTAGTTCTAAATATATTTTTTATCTCTACCAAGTACTAATAATAGCTGCTATTTCTATGAAATTCATTTTTAAAGTATTCATGACTTATATTTTAAAAATACAGTGACAATAAAATATTTCCGATACTATGTCAATAAAAACATTATATTTGTATGATCCTCTCGTAAAATACTTTTTTAATACAAATACGCTGGCATAATAATTTTTCCAATAGGCGGGAGATGCTTCTTATAATTTCTCAATAGTAAATGCTTCATTGAGCTATACCGCAATTACCATCAAATGCTAGTGTAATCAATATGAAGTGTGTAAAAATATATAGCTTTTGTTTTTTATTTACTGCTTTTTTATAACGCCAAATAAGTGAATGACTCATATAAATTAAGTGATTATTCTATGAATGTAAAGGTTCATTTCTAGCCATATAATTAGAATAAGGTGGATGCAAAGCGTTAAAAATAGGCTTCAGTTTTCTGAGATTATGCCGTCATCTAGTTCAGCCAGCCCGTTTTACTATACCTTGATATGACGATAGTGTGGTCCTATCACTTACAAAATAATTTTGTTTCTTTTACCTTATCATCGATTTAAATCAATTGCCCTTAAACTTCAGAACTTAATAGCTCTATAGTTAAACTATTACTAAAATGCCTTGAAATAAAAGTAATTTTCTTTCATTCAACTATTCCAGGTGTGGCAAGCAATGAAAGGATCCAAGCTTTAGAGCAGAAAATTTTAGTACAACAAGAAGAGTTGACGTCTCTTCACAGACGTCGTGGTGAAAATGCTCAACAAATAATGAGTCTGAATGAGAAAGTACATGACCTAGAAAAACAGCTACAAGCAAAGGATATAATGTATGTAAATATTCCTTTCCCTTTAGGAATGTACTAACCTACACATTGTATAGTGCATGTAAAACATAGGTTGAAACTTTTTAAATCTCTTTCAATAGTTTAGTAGCCAAAAGGCCAGTTTCCTATGATTAATTTTGTATAAATTCCTATATACCATACAAAATTAAAAAATAGATACACCCAACAGTTATATACATAGTTCTGACCCCACATATTTATGGACCACACAAAAAATTGTCTTAATGCGGCAATCAAACCCGTGGCCTCCCGTTTCCCAAGCTAGTGTCTAGCCAGCTGCGCCACGAGGCTGTCAATTTTCCAAAACAAACTACGAAGAAAGCATCAAAATAGTTATGAAATTAGACAGTCGTATTCTATTCGTGAGGAATATTATAAATTTGAAAATTAACTTGTTTCTAGCTGTTTCGCACTTTATTAACCGCCAAACCAATGTTAATGAGATTTGATCATGAATTGCGAATGCTACGATGTCATAATCCACCCATATACGTTCCACTGCTGGGCACGGGCCTCCTTTACAACTGCGAGGGTTTAGGTTTTTGTCCACCACGCTGGCCTAGTGCGGGTTGGCGGACTACACACCTAATTCCTAAGAACTTTTAAGTGTGCAGGTTTCATCACGATGTTTTCCTTCACCGTGATATTCATTGTGAATACACACATAACTTGAAAAGTCAGAGGTGTGTACTTTGAACCCGCGACCGCCGAGCTTCTCGACTGCGTGTCCAAACCTCGAGGCCATCACGACTTACTACGATTTACTTGTTGCTACGATGTGGAAGATGATAATTAATATTTTAAAAATAGTGTTAATATCGTTTTGCTATCTCATTTTATGATGTACATCTTTGATACCCACTTGGGAGTTCCCTGTCACGAAATTTAAAACTTATCTGTTTTAGCATTGAATGTTTTTATAAAATGACAAGGAGTTATACAATTTTGGTGACGTATCTTACATATTATATTATAGTCATTGCATAATTTAAAATTCTTATAAAGCAGTATATTTTTATCTTGAAACCGGTAAATAATAAATAACTGATTAGTGACTGGTTAGTCCCGTTTATTGGAATTAGTTGATCATTTATTATTTTATTTATAACGTTAAGACATGATGGCCTTGAGGTTAAGAAGCGCGGCTGAGCCAATAATCTTAAATCCCAGGCACAAACTTTGTTATTTTTTTAAAATTATGTGTGTATTAACAAAGAATTACCGTGAACATTAAAAGAAAACATCGTGAGGAACCTGCAACCCTAAAACCCTAGATCCCTAAATGTCACGTCTTAACTTTCTAGTACGTACGCCCAAATGATTTTTAATTTAACTCTGCTCAAGTTCATTCGCGTTTATTTTTGCGAAGGATGTTTTTGTTGAATACTTAGTTTTTGAAATAAGGTTTTTATTACATCAAGTATCTTTTATCTATTTAAACACCCCATTTCTTTTTTTATAGACAAGACCCATTGTACAATATTACGTTGAATTTCTAGATAGGTAATTTCTCATATATACGCATGACCTGTATTCTCCGAAGGGGTTGGCAGAGGTGCATTCAGCACCCATATTTCACCAGTTATGTACCAATCCCGCGTTAATGGGGGTGAGTCTATTGGGCACAACTCCTGACTCCCTGCTGCTACTGAGAATTTCCTAATGGAAAAACCCAATAACAATTTGCCTGACCCGGGAATCGAACCTGGGACCTTGATCGCCCGGCACATATATACATACTTGTACTGCTTGTCCACAAGGCAGACTAATTTCAAGTCATAATTGCTCAGTAATGCATTTAATCCATTAAATTATTTCGTTATGTTTTTAGAATTTCAGAAAACACAGCGTTAATAGCATCACTTCGAGCAGAAATACAAATGTATGAGACAAACATGACAGAGTTACAAGGTCTGAATCAGGTGCTAAGAGACGAACATCAGGCCTTGCAAATTGCTTTTGCGTCTATAGAAGAGAAATTACGAAAAGCACAGGTAATGCCGACATTTTTCATTAACAGCCTACAAGATAGAATTTATTAATTGCGTTTATAGTGGAAGTGATTATTTGTTTAATGAATGTTTTGTTCTTGGATGCTATGTAATGGTAATGTTTTTCTCTTATAACCACTGAAGATGATCAGATTTTAGTAATATTTGATAGTATCACTCCTATATGTAATGCATCCATCAAGGAATAAAATATTTTCTCAACGTAAAAGTTAAGAATCGAAATAAACTGTTTCAACCGTACCCACAAATAATGTTTCAACTGTCCCCACCCCCCATCTTGGTATAAAACGGTTCACAGTAAGAATGACAGTAAATTTAAATAAAAACTAATTATACTACGATATTGTACAACCTTCAATTTAACTGTAACAAAACTCTCAATACTCTAACTATAAATGAAATCTTAATAATTGCAAAAATGTAGATATCGAAATACTTACTTTTCCGTTAAAAAAGACAATGGGGCCTCCTACAGACAAGTACAGTGCCCGAAGAGGGACGCAATACTAAAATTCATGTTTCGTCCTGTCGCCCGCTTCGTACTCCCCTTGTACCCCTCACCTCATCGCGCACTATTCACAAGATATTCACTATGTTTCAACCGTCCACCGTTTCAACCGTACCCAGTCTACCCTACTATGGCAACCATCACCAACCATTGCTAAAGAATAGGTTACTTTTATTTAAATAAGTCTTATTATTAACATTTCACACTAGCGAACACACTGGCATGAGCTGGTGATAGCTTACAACAATACTGATCTTTCTTTTTTAATAGTAAATGATCAAATAAATTAAAATGGATTTGATATCCTATTTATCGATAATCTGATATCCCGTGAACAGATTTTTTGTCATGGCAACATTACTTTATGAACTGACAACAGAAAATGTAGGAACTAGGTAAATAAATAGAAAGACTTATTATCTTAATATATTTTATCCGGCAAATGTAAGACCAACTAATGCGATATAAAACCATTACAATTAAAAACAAGAATTTTTGATGTTACTAGCTTGTGGCACAACATAAAAAAATTGCGATACTGCTTTTGGGCATTCTCCTTTCACGTGGAGTAGTGGAGTTGTCTTCTCCCGCCCATTAAAACTATTGTACACACATAACTTCAAAAAGTATGAACTTGTAACCGCCAAAATGGTGTGCCTGTAGACCACGCGCCTATTTCTAAACACCTTCCTTTACATGTTTAAAATATATGTTGTATTTATTCATCGAAAAAAGAGGCTGTATTAAAACAACTAGGAAATATTCTAATATTTTATATCGAGTTTTTTTTGTGGTTAGATTATTATATACTTGCTATCACTGCATGGTTAGATATTCAACGGCCGAGACATTTTCGTCTCGGAGGCGCATCGGGCGGCTGCGGCATCATTGTGGGTGCCTCTCACCCACACACCGTGGTCGCCCCATTCGGCGCGAAGATGGCCACCGGGGGGTTTTGGTCGGTATGCCGGCATAGGGATTTTTGTTAGGGACCTAGCCCGGCATTAACATCTGCACGGACGTGACGTCACCGCGCGCCGGTGACCCCGACATACGCTTCTCGCCCCCCTCCCCCAGGCCGGCGAGAAGTAGAGCCATAACCAGCTTTCCCCTCGAGAAAAAAAAATATGGTTAGATATTCAACTATGTATTCATTGGGCTGTGCGAAAAGTAGCCACTAAATGTCACCAGTAATTGTTGAGATGTAGGTTACATCTCAATGTAATAATATTCTTAATCTCATTTTATTATTTCATTCAAGAAAAAGAATAAATATATGCTGTGGCTTAAATTTCGTGTGCATTTGCCAAAATAAAATGACAATAAATTACATAGTCGTACTACTACAGGTAATGAAAATGTTTGTTACATATTCGATGACGTAATGACAGGATTTCCAAGCTGTTTGTTGTTGCTGAAACAGTTGAGGCTTCTCTGTGAAATATTTCAAAGAAATCGTAAAAGTTATGACACATAAATTTAAAAGCTGTAACGTTAAAATCACTTTAATCTTTAATGAAATATTTTTCCCATAACTTTTTACTAAAGAGCCTAGGAATTAAATCTATTTGTATTAGCGGAAAGCCCGTTGTCTGTGATGTTTCTGCTAAGCAAATAAAAAATTAACGCCCAGTCACGTTTGATGCTTGGCTGTTATTGTTTATATAAAGTCAAATATTTTTGGCGTAGTAATGGTAGTTGTTAGCACAAACAATTTATTCCAGTGGAACTTTAAATCTTTATAGCATCATTTAAAATTTGGCAATTGTCCAAGCTCATTCGAGGTTGTCTTTCGCATATCCAGTGTGTTACATTTTTTTCCTCCAGTCACATCTCATCGCCCGGTATCATATGATAATATTGCAAGAGAACGATGTATTTATACTTTTATTGCTCTACACGATGTTTCAGCATTCAATTTTGACACATAATATCATGACTAAATTGGTATCAACTCGACGGAGTATGTTGTATATTTTGGAAAAATTGTTACTTAATATAATGGATAGGCCGAATTATCGCCCGGGCGTCGTAAAATGTAACACGCTGTATTTTTTACGACGCTCACGTGATAAAAGTTTGCTATATGAAACGCTTCCAGCTAGCTATGTGTCGGAGTAACATTACTTACATTCAGTTGGATAGAAAATTTCGTGCCAGTGTGTCAACTGTAGGGCAAAATAATAACATTGGTGTTTTCTTTGTGTGTGCTCATGAACCGTTTCCAAATATCCCTGGGAATATAATAGTGATAAAAATGCGCAGAACATATTTTAGAAGGGTATTAAAATATTATTGTTTCGAATGATTTTCCTGAAATGTGTAATGTTGTTACAAGGAATTTGTGATTTTAGGATGAGAATCGATCGTTAGTCGAACGGCTTATAAAGTACAAGGCGAAAGATGCAGACAAAATGAATGAAGAAAATGAACATTTTCTCAAGTAAGTAGTATTTTCATGAGCTTAATAAACACTCAAAGCATGTATTTTGCAATTTTTTTTATAATTTACACTATCGTTTTATGTTTCACATAGTAGTGATTAAGACCACCAAACGCTTCACCGTAGTGCCTATGAGGCATTTGGTATATGGTCGGGTTAAAAAGAGATAGTGTCGAAGTTCGCTCTACAAAATTTAATACAAAAAAATATTTTACGATATTTTTCCGATGATTGACAGCGATATCGATAGTCTCAATAATATTCCGTCTAACCAAACTTATTACCTCCTCAGTTTAACCTGACCATATATTTGTGACTACCCAATGATTTTCACATAGCAATTTTGACAAAAACAATGGGATGTTTGGTAATGGCATAAACGTTTTTGTCCGTAGGTATATTAATCGCAACAATTTTTTTATAGTGAATGTCGCTGCTACCTTAGAGTTTGTGTGCACAACATAGAATGTAGAAGAATTATTTGTCATGTATGTATCTACTGTGTGTGAGTAAATTAATAAATTAGGTTCAGTATTTGATATTTACAAGTAGCTTTGTACGTGACAAATAACTCGTGGTAATTGCACCGAAATATATGTAATAATGTGACCATGATGTGTATTATAGAGAAGTGTTGTGTGTAGACGGGTTGTGTACGACGCAGCTTATAGAGCTTGTATAAGTAAAGATTATATTTGTTTTGCTTTTTTTTGTTTAATTTGTTCAACAGGTCAAGCAACCCTAGCGCGTTTTTCATCAACACATTCGGTAGAGTTAGTTTCGGGTGAGTTTGACATAACACGAATGATGTGGTGGTTTGAAGGCATTGTGGCGTTCATTATTGGACATTTTATACTTCTTCACAAAAGTGGCCCATTAAATTTATGTCTTAACTGCACTCTGAAACTGACTCATGTTGATATTTTTCTTACCTCAAATAAAATCCTCATAGTGTTTATGCATAATAAAAAGTTTGTACATGTGCACTTGTAACAGGGTAATGTCGGTCATGAAGCGTTTTTAAACTTTAATCAATTTTTAATATTTCTTCGTCGTGTTTCCTACTTATACCGTGTTCATTTTCCTGTGTGTGCATGTTGTTAAGTTTCTCTGACTTCTATTTTATAGGTGATATCAAATCTTTGGGTAGGTGATTAAGTTTTTTGTCATCTAAACAACGGCGGTTTAATTAGCCGCTACTGCTCGTTTGCGTCACAAACAATGTAAGAATAGAATCATGCATGAATGAACGAGTTTTAAATTATTTCCACACTTTCATCGCTATAATTAGTTAGCCGATGAATGTGTATTTATTCGGACGCCATTCATATGCCATTAAAAGTCAAGTTAATTTATTTGTGTCCACAATTATTCTGAGGCTCTGGTGTGGTTTAATGTTGTAAACATTATATTTTTGTATGCTTTGCAGCAATTGTTATTTTTAATAAGAAATTATTTGAATTGCATAAAGTAGTTTGGAATGGTGATATACATTAAAAATATTAATATTCTTTAAACATGCATGAACCTATTTTTGCGGAATTATTAATAATGCAATCACTGAGCCGTGTGAAACGTAGTAAGATTAACCTCTATTTACTTGGTTTGAAATGCTGATTAAGAAATACGCATGGTTATATTTCAGTTCCATTAATATGTTATAAACAGGCGAACTTTTTGGTATTTGCATGTAACAGGTTTGTCTATGGATTTTTATATTTTTTAAAGGTATGGTGGTACAGCGTGTTTATGGCTTATACAAGATTCGCTTTGTGGTATCACAATCGTTTTTGGAACGCTACATTATCGGCGCTGGGAAGATACAATAAATTTAATAACGAGACAAGGATGGATGCCTCAAGCTTTGATTATACTAGAGGCCAGCAGTGAATTATAAGGAGAATTTGTACAGCTCCAGCGGTGTGCGGAATGCATGAGTTTCTACAGAATTTAAAGATCTTTTTTAAACTTTTTCACTTGATTCCAGGAAGAAAAGCGATAAGCTAAGAAAAGAATTAGAAGAGGCGGCGAGAGAAGGTAGCAGTCGAAGTAGTGCCAGTTCCGACGACAAGATAATAGACTCCATGCCTTATTATGCGACAGCGCTTCCTTCTAAAGTCGCGTTAAGATTTGTAAGTTTATTGTTGCCTTCATTTTGTAATTGTTTGTTGTGTAAGTTAATCACCATTACATACTATACTTTAGACCCTTAGGGCATAGAGCCATCAGTAGTTAGTAGTAGTTAAATCTTAATTTCCTATAAACGTGAATTTTACATTGAATGAAATTGATAACTATATTGGATTTATATCCGTCGTATCATGACGAAATATTCCTTCTCAAGCTCTTCATTAAATCATATTAGATTAATTATCCCTTTAGTTTTCATTCTTAGAATTCCAATTTCCTAAAGTGTCCTTATCATAGATGCTATATTTTCGAAATTTTTAACTCGTGCACCACATGTGATATTTTTTATTTGAATATTAACACCGAATTTTTTTGTATCTTCTTCCCGAAAAATATGCAGCTTATTATAAACCTTCACGAAGAAATACCACGCCGTCAAAAGTTCTTGTGACTAAAACATACCATATGGAAGCATTACATATTAGTTCTCAAATATGTTTCTTTCTTCAGCCAAAAGACGTCCACTGCTGGACTAAGGGCTCTTTCAATGACGTCTACAGATCATGGACTTACGACGCTTGCACCCACGGGCTCCCCGAGACCTTTACCAGGTCGTGTGACCATCGCGAGGGGAGCCGGTCCATACTCCATATTTCGGTGCGTGGTCGCCATTCGCGTCCTTATATATAAGGATTAGCTCAAAGGATATTAGAGTGATGGATTTCATTCAAGTTTTACGATCAAAACACGCTTTTCCGTTATTTTTAACAGCTTTGGTTGAACTAGCTTTGATACCGGCGACTAACCCAAAATTTTCAATTCTTTTTATGCAATTTGGGTTTTCGGCACGGGAGCAAGCCACATTCATACATCAATTTATGGAGATGGAGAAATCAGATTCATTAAAAGACCATCCATCAATATCATTCTATGAATACTAGTGTATCATCCATTGTAGGTTAAGATGGCATGGCTATTGTCTTTCGGGCTAAGGGTTGGACACTCAAATACATATAAGCCAAAGAATCAGAAGAAGAGTATTGGTTACTGCTAAGCCATTTTCGCTCCAAAAATACCATTTGTCTTGGAAATTGCGCTCATACATTTTTATTGGTTACGCGGCCCAGCATTGCTTATGAGCAATCATTATTTCGTTGTACTTTTATAAAGGCAATATCCTGCTGGAATAAGAAGTGTGTTATATTGTACCTTGGGTTAGATAGGTACTGAAATAAGAACAGAAACTTTATATTTGTATTTTTCCATTTAAATTTTTCTAGTTTATTTCAGGTATTTATGGTTATTTGTTTATTTTTACCTATTTACGCTTTGTAAACAGTGATGCAAAAATTATAACACTTATGGAGAAAATGGTCCGTGATGCGGTACTATGAAACTATTTTGTGATTATCTAATACGATAAAGATCAATAGCTCTTATTTATAAATACATCGTTCGTTACAACAATTATGGCCACGCGACAAGTACACGAGCTCATCCTGGAACGCCATTTCTTTCTTAGGTCACTACAGCTTCTTCTTCGCTTTAACGAGGATAATTGGTATCCAAACTGATATGAGCATCCTGTCAACTGAGCCATTGCTTACCACATTACTGTCATTACTCGGTTATGTTTCTTTAAATAAGTTGTTGTATGCAAACTTTGATTTAAATCTTGAAAAGTCACATATATTATGTTTTTTTTTATTCAGGCGTTACATCAATTTCTATAGCGTCACTGTAATGCAACTTATATGACGTTGTTATGCATACATTGGAGAAGCAAAAATTATGGGTTTCGTTTTTGAAATATAATTTTTGTTATCTTAGGATGCTCACGACGGTGAAGTCTACGCCGTGAAATGGAGCCCAACAGATCGACTAGTTGCCACGGGCGGGGCTGACAGAAAAGTCAAATTATGGGATGTGTCAAAAAGTAAGTTCAGTTATACTCGTATAGGTATGTGCACATAGCCGAAACTGATTTCTTTTTAAATCAATATAAAATTAACGTCAACCCATATACGTACATAGTATAGTTAGGAAGAGACCTCTAGGGTTTAAGGGCTTAGGTAGTCCATGTCTTGTTGACTTAAAGAAATTTGTCGTGGATGATTCTCAAAAGCTTACTTGTGAACCTCGTAATTAAACCCGCCATATTTTATAAAAAAAAACTAATATTCGGAGATATTTGTTTGTCCTATAATTTCGAATGTGCTTAATAATTCAACTGACTTTATTCGATTCATTAGAGTCTATTTGGATGAGCTATTGTTTTTTACGGCACTGAAATAGACTGTAGGTCAAATGGAGATGAAGTTGGACAACATTAATGTCATCTTTCCTTTTAGGTATAGTTGAGAGCAAGGGAACTCTCGTGAGGTCGACATGAATTCAGCCAATATTAATAACATCTCTTCTTTTAGGTATAGTGGAGAGCAAAGGAGCTCTAGTGGGGTCTAACGCGGGCGTGATGTCGGTGGACTTCGACTCTACAGGGGCCTACCTGGTGGGCGCTTCCAACGACTTCGCCAGCCGGGTGTGGACCGTGGCCGACCAACGACTGAGGGTGAGTCATCGTGCATTCACGACTGGAATGACCTATATGATAATTTCATCAGTGGTACTTCCATAGAAGCCCAAAAAGCCCAGCTTGCTTTACAAATTCCGAATAATGATCTTAAAATCTTTATTTAACGAAAGCAATCTGACATATAAATGAGAATATCCTGACGTCACAATAAAAAAATATAAACTAGACATTACACAATTAACGTGTAATGCTTCTGGGCTTGTATTGAAGTAACGCCACTGAATTTCACGACTAAATTGACCTTCAGTCTATTTACGTAACTCTCATGTATGAGGTATTATCGAAATGTTTGTGCTTGATCTTCGTATGTTCCAGTGTTTTTTTTTTCTACATAATGTTTGTGGATTTGTGTTTAAAAATGAATATGATAAAAGACAGATCCCAGTATAGGAAAACAAAAATAAAATCATAAGTGTCACAACTTTCACTATTTACTCCTACTACCACCGACAGGATTCGTGGTATTTACGATATTTTGCAGCATCTCATAGATATGTTAATTTAAGTTCCTAAATATTACTGTGATAAGAGTTACGTCATAGGTACTAGCGATCAAGTGGGCTTTCTTCTTGGGAGCAGACTTTTTCGGACGGTAACTTATGTATCGGTTTTGATATTTCAAAGAGCTCGAAACCTAAACAAATCTTATATTTCTTAACAAGTGCGGTAGAGTGCGCTGTCACTTTAATATGCCGCAAACCTTTATCACAACTCGCTGTGAGATGGAGTTAGTTAACACAAACATATTATTGAAAATAATACATTTCTGCATTGTGAATTTAAGCATTTTTTCGATAATGAAAAATTGTGTCACTATGGCAAGATTTTGTTAATATTGAGAAAAGATCCATATGAAGGTAAAAAATAATAATTAGTGTATGACCTATACAAGTATTATGAGTACTAGGGAAAGACTCGACAGATTTGGTTCGTTTTGGTTTTGAAATATATGTAAAAAAATATCAAGAAATTTCAATGAAATTATTTAAGAATAATTTCTCAATTTTCTCTGAATTTAATTATATGTGTAGTTTATTGCATTTATAAATTTTATTTTATTAAATGTACTATAAATATGATATCACAACCCCTTTTCTTACGCTTTCGCTAATATTAATCCAGTTTCGGTTTTGATAAACCTATCTTCATCGGCTAATATTATTCGGACGAAATATAACAAAAAAAAGATTTTTTTTTAACATTGCACCTGATAGAAAACATGGTGTTTATTACCATATACAGTGTGTATTCAAACCGTGATCGGGATCTAAGGCATACCTATAATAGCTGCGGTGATAACATGTTTGTAATCACCGTGACAATAAAAAAAAATCCCGACAAAAACTAAAAATAAAAACATTTTCATTAAAACCACATCTATTTAATATCTAAGAGTGTTAGGAAAACGTAATTTTTTTTATTTTTTGTCCGGATTTTCTTTAACGCTAATGGGTTTGTAATCACCGTCGCTATTACCTGCCTTAGTTTCCGATCACGGTCTGAACACACCCTGTCTGTCTGTCTTCGACTTACACATACTGTATTTTCTCAACAAAAACATAGTTTAACAACTGTCGCGTTAAACTAGCTTGTTAGTATTTTTTTATTGCTTATTTATCATTTCTCTGCAGACATAATTTTGAAATCCACTCAGAAACAGCAGACGCTAGTCGTAAATATGTTTAAGTTATCCCTCAGTACTAACTGCGGGTAGTGCCTAATCAAACAGGACCATAGGCGCCTGCATTGAAATATGTTGACCATAACTATTTTATTATTAACACATACCAGGAACTTGGAACAAGTTTCGAAGTACTTAATACACCTGTTGAAGGACCCAGTAAAAATACATATTTTACTGCCAGCATCTAGTCGCTAATGAATAATAATTGTATATATACTCGTATTACCGTCGTAAACATATTTATTGAGAGAACACAGATATTAATAACGAATAAAATATAATATAATACGGCGCGCTTGGGATTGTTACTTGATGTCACCATTCCGCATAATTATAAAGGGATTAAAGGTAAAAATTGTAATGTGTATATTTGGATCTTACAAGTTATTGACCATCTTCGCCTCGTTAGTCGTCACTGCTAATGCGTTGATACGAAGGTCAACCAACATTTTCAGAGGCTCTAAATATGTTGTTGAGCCAAACCACATACAAATTACAAATAGGAGTGTTATCACTTATCAGACACGACATAAAGTGTGAGTGCGGAACTCTAAAGTTCTAACCACCAGTGGCTTGGGTCATAGACTAGGTCTAGACGGACATAATATATTATGTTTTTTTTTAAAGTAAACAGTATGTACCTAATTCCTTTTTATAAGTAGAATTGTAACAATTAGCTATGCGTCTAAGAAATTATACAGATCGTGATAGAAAACTATGACAGGTAATAGTTATGATGATTACAAACACATTGACGTTAAAAAAAATCCCAAGAAATGCAATAAAAAATTTGACGTATTACCACGGTCTGTTAACATCCTGTATAGGCATTTATTGCAGAGATTTTTATAAGTAATGTTGTTAATGACAGAATCAATATAGATGAAGTAGTAAACGTAGAGCAGGGTGCCAGGCGGAGCGTCTGCGGCGCGAATGTATCGAATGTTTATGACGACATTAAACATATTTTTACGAGAAACCACCGTGTTTTGTATTACCAGTAAGAGGATGGCGAGCGCCACAATTCTGTTTCATTGACCAGTAATTCGTGGAAGTGAAGCCTTTAGTGTTATTGACAGCGTGTGTGCAATAAACTATTTATTGCAACGCGTTCGCACCACACGCAATCGGGAATGTTTTCAAATCAATTTTTTTTCGTCATTATTACTGATTATTGATCAAGAAACTCCTTGCTTAATGGCTCATACTGAAATATATTTATTTTCAAAGGGAACTCCGTTAATATTTCATTTTAAAAATATAGCGTATCTTAATCTTCATAAACAACAGGTTTTGGAAACTACTTTAAAAGTTAAAGTATATATTTTCCAACTTATTATTGATATTTCTATAGATAATTTATTTCACGATAAAATTAGATGAAAAGAGAACCAAATACTTTTAGGTGTAAGGCTTATGACTGAAATCTTAATTTAAACGAGTAGGAAAGCAGACTTAAATACCATGTAAAATCAGTAAATTATGGAGCAATTGAACCAAATTTCTGAGTAAACCCAGCGCTCTCAAATCAAATAAAGAACGTGGGGGAATAAGAAGCTTATTTTATTAGTTAGCGAGTTCAACATCACACTGACTTTAAAAGTTTCTAAAGATTTATCCAAGAAAGCATTGAGCAGCGCCCAGTAATGGGTACTCAGAAAGTAGTCTCGACTCTCTTAAGTACCGACGGAAATTTACCAGCCATTAATTGCTTCTCAGAACAGATTATAGTTTAACTTTTATTTATCTTCGTTACTAAAAATATCGACACAGTACCTATCGTATAAAGAAATTTAAGTTTTAGCCATGTAAAAATAATTAAATTTATTTAACTAAAATATTGAATGTCAAATAAAATTTATAAACCAGAATTTTTCGAGAAAGCACTCTTGTTGTGCCATGTTTAAAGTGAATGTTACTCCGATACATTTTATTTAAAAAAGTCAGATTGCTTGAAGCTTAATGAACTTACTTTCTCACAATCCTTTCGTTTTCCTGATGCTCCAGTTGTATACGTCGAATATTTGTTAGATTATTGCTTTCCAATTTCGCCATGGACGGAAGAAACATATGCTTGTAAATCCATTTACTTATTGTCTTTCTGATAAATTCTCATGTTCGTAAAGCTAGGTTACCCGGGCTTGGGATCTCGATGTTGTTTCTGTGCTTTCCACTCTTTGCCAGATAAAGCAAAAAAACGCTAGAGCCTAAAACCTACAAACACAGTAGTCAATATATCCTACATAATATATATTATAATTGATATAAATACCTGAGCTAACCTAACTTTGCATAAAATTTGGAAAGAAAACGAGACTAGATTGGACTAGATTGAAACACTTACTCGTAATATGGAATATTTCGAATTTTCGTCACCATTTTTCTTGCAATGGTGATCCTGTCCATATATTCCTTACCAAAACACCGTAATCTGATTAAAGGGAAACATTTCGCTTTTCATCACGACCCATTTAAGTCACACACGTGGGCTATATCCAGCTAAGTATATAGTATCGTATTTTGGTCTTAACTAGGAACATAACGTGTAACAAGGCATAGTGATTAAGGCGTTCTTCCTATTATGTCTTAATAATATGCCATTAAGGCGCTCAACGAGCTTTTGTTTCGTGTGTACGTGGCTTTTACCCGCGATTTTGTGTGGCTCTTCTCGTACGTAGTCGTGAGCTATTTTTTCTCTCAATTAATTAGTTTTGAGCTAAATGTATTGTTGGATTAAATGTATGAAAATGCCTAGTTCGTTTTAGGGATTATTTCTTTATGTCTAAATTACAATTAACGTAAACGTGTTTGCTCCATTATGTGAAGTTTTGACTTGACTTTAATTCATGTACTAATATATCTAATATCATCGACACTTTTTATTAATGTGTTCTTATTTTTTTTACACTAGTAAATGACATTTGTACAAACACATTTCGACAACGATATATATATATATATATATATATTTAACAACGTCTCATTTCGAACCCAATCGAAATATATTCTAAGATTCAAGACACAATCACGAAAACAACTGGGGTAATTTGCCGTCAACATTAACAGCCTAAACTGCAATGAGCCATTCAATTCAAGGAGTGAACGACATCTGCTAGATCGATAACTAGCAAGTTATACCTTAATTCAACGTTGATTGGTGCCAGCTTTTATCGTTAGTCTAATTGCTACAGCTTAAGAACAGGATTACGTGAGCTGAAGTCTAATAATAATTAGCTTTAGTGTGATCGAGGCACTAGTTTAGTGTCTGAACTTGTATATACGCACTCTTGCGTGTATACCCCGAAGAGTTAGGCAAAGTTATATATATGTATATATATGTAGTATCGGAACTTACAGTAAGAGTAACAGTATAAGAAATTGACAGCCCCGTGGCGCAGTTGGCTAGACACCAGCTGGTGAAACGTGAGGCCGCTGGTTCGATCCCCGCACCGAGACAAATGATTGTGTGATCCACAAATAATTGTTTCGGGTCTGGGTGTTTTTGGGACCGAAATTTCTGATACCCACGACACAAGACTCGATTCAAGATCTTAGTGTGGGGTCAAAACTATGTATGTGACTGTTGGGTGTATTTATTTTTATTTTTTAAGAAATAAGGTTAATTGAGACTTTATTATAAGAAGAAGACCTTAAGAAAATTACCAATATTGGAGTAAAGAAACTTAAGTACATTATTGTAAGATGCTATAGAGGCTCAATATAAGCACTAGCACAAAAATAATATACGAGTATAGGTAGTTGTTTCGTGAGAAGAACTAATGTTACTCAATGATTATACCTCCGATTTAAAACGCGGTTGTCATTCTTAGTTACGGATTATAAATACAAACCTTTATTTGTACGCTATTATTATTGCGTTATACTTGAATTTATAAAAATAGATGTATAGTTTGAACGTAAATATACAGGCAATTGCAAGAAATGGATTCACTTCATATATTTAATGGATTCATGAATGCATCCATGGAAAAACATTTTGGATTATCTCTCTCTCATCAGCCTACGCACTTAGTCGGTGTATTCCGAAACGGATAAACGAATAGTGATCTGATGACATGGCACACTTCCGTGGTTGACTGTGTCTTATATCTTTACTATACTGGTTGCTTCACTTGAACGCTCATATACCACGATCAGCAATGATAAATCTCTAATGTCTGATATTATAAACGAGTATGACCAGTTGTTGCATAATTTCACAAGAAAGACTTAACGTCTGAATTGGCGCGTGGCTTCACGAGCGTGTAATGTAAAAGTACAAAATTCATGACATTTAAGCGTAATTACATAAACGGGTTGCAATAATATTGTCCGTCCGTTCGGACATTATTATTGAGCTCTGGAGAAGGGGTCACGAACACGATCGTCTATTAACGGATTGTTAGCGCGCGTCTGCGCGTCGTGATCTCACTTTGATCACTTCCGACGTTTTACACGCGTACTCGTCTTTCATTTTTGATTAGTAATTGACTTATCGACTGAACTATATAACATTGTCCCCATTAAAATTGTCGTTTCCAACATAGCGTAACGGTAGTATGAAATGTGGTGCCATAACTCTTTATTTTATGCACGGCTATAAAAAAATATTTATACGCTTTTGTCTATTTCAGTCTCGCATTCTTTTGTTTCAGTTTTCTGCGGGGCGCTAGCAAGTTTGTTTTCTTTAGAGCATGGTTGCCGATAACAAAATTTCAGTCAAGATTTTATATGCATTTGTTACGAAATATGTACGAGTATAAAATAGCGACCGTTACCTAATAAACATTTTAATGAAGGCACCCTTATTGCATTTTCCTGTTATGCACTAAGCCTCGACCGAACCGATATTACCTTAACACTATCGATAGATATCGATTTAATCCGAAATCTATTGACACAAGTGCACCGCATAATGTTTATGATAAACGATTTAAACAAATTATTATCCGTTTCGTCGAACAACTTGGAAATAGCGCCGATAATTTAGCATTCCGTCCTGCAGTTACAATAGATGTCAGGTGCTGTTAAGTAAGTAGCTTTACTTGGCCCTTTCATAAAACTGCATTCAAATACACAGTCGGGATCTCCGTCAACAAATTGGAGACTATTCCGCCCCCTCATTCGTTCACTGACCACATACTGTGCGACGACTAAAATAAGCTAAAACTTTATATTATTGCATTCAATCCGTGACTATGTTTGTTGCACCTTTCTGCGTGTCACTTGCAGTTATCAATCTGATCTATTTAATATACATTGAAAATAGCTGGTTCTATTTAAATATTATAAATGATATTGAAGAATACACATTACCACAAATATAGAAAATATTATAATTGATAAAAGTTCTTGGGTATTCGCTAATAGCGATTAATATATCATTTTGATTAATTATAACATAAATAAATATTAACCCTATCTTCTCCAAAATGTCACTGGCACGACCCATATATCCTCAAGAAAACTATTAATACCCAAATAGCAGTGGCGGTACTTTCATAGAAGTCCAAAAGCCCAGTTTGCCGTAAAAATATCATAAAAATCTTTATTTAACAAACGCAATTTGACATAAAAATGATAATATGCTGACCCCACAATAAACAATTATTAACCAAACATTACACAATTAACGTGTAACGCTTTTGGGCTTCTATGGAAGTACCGCCACTGCCAAGTAGTGATGGTTTACACTACGCTTCGTCAGCTTGTATTTCCGAGTTCTAGGGGACGAACCTAGTGGGCATATTTACAGATCACTGTGACAATATTTAAGATAATAACGGAACTAACGGAAATACTCCAACATTGTCTATCCTGTTCGCATTTTCCATCTTTCGCCGAGAAACCAACGAGGCGCTTTTATATATTTTCCTCGATCGTATCCTATACGGTGCTTATGTTTTTATAGCTTCCTTTTATGATTTAATCGTCTAAGAATACTAATCGTTTTTAATTAAGTCGTAATAGCCTCGAGGGCTAGGAGCGCTGTCGAGACAAAATCTCGGCAGCCGCGGGTTCTAATCCCAAACACATACCTCTGTTTTTTTGCAGCTATGTGTCTACAATGAATAATAACGCAATTAAACAGCAAAAGAAAATATCGCATCGATTCGTGCATTTTTAAGAGTTCTTACAAGGAATTTTCTAAGTATTTGTAGTTAAGTATTTGTACCTGCATTAGGCTAGCGTGGTGCACTAAGACTTAACCCCTGGCAATTATAGAGGAAGCTCGTGCCCAGCGGTGGGACCTATAACGGTAAATACGAAGGAACACTAAATAGATCAACATTTTCTCTATTGAACTTAGTCCACTTACTATAATTGAGGGGAAGCTATTCAACCTGTGGGGCGTGATTTTTGAAATTATACTCTCAATACAATTTTTCAGAAAATGTAGGGTAGAGTACCCTAGTATAATTTATTTATACGATCGCCAAAACATTTTATTTGTTCAATGTATACTCGTATTATATTAACCCGCAAACATCAGAAGTCCTGTTTAAACAAAATTAATTTATTAAAATAAGAAACTAATGAAAATTTCGAAATTAACCCTATAAAAGTGAATAACTGGATGACTTTCAGCACGATGTATGATGTATTCGCGTAATTTTAATTCCTCTTTATCTCATAAAAGTGTTAACCAGGACAAAAAAAGAACTCTTTTACTGTCTCGTTTGTCCCGCAGCAAAATTATGTGGTTTCGGATTCAATTTTCGGATCGTCCAAAATTTCATCAGATTTTTCCATCAAAAAATTCTGTCTGTATATAATAAAAACCTCTTTTCTTATCGTTATACCAGCGAGAGGGTATGTACTTAATTTACGCCATTTTTTTTTTAACTAAACGCAACTACAAATCGTCTGTTGTTGCTGACAATAATTATAGCACGGATAGTCCAAAACGATAAGACTTGTGTCGCTAGATACTTTGTTACGCCGCGCGGCACGTACAACTTGTTATTCACGGTCCATTTAGGTTAAAGGGTTTTTTTACATTGCCATTAGGTCAAGACGTTATTACGATGGATGTTACGGTGGACAACATTATGGTAAATACAGCTACAATACTTTTATTTTATATTCCACTTTATGTTGTAATTTATATTACAAGTACAAAGTTTTAAAATAATAAAAGTATATAGCACAGAAAGAAATGCTTTGAATAAAACCTCCGAGATTGATAAAGTTATTTCCAAAGTGAAGACATATAACAAGAATACCATCAGCTAAACCCAAGAAAATAGCAAGGCAGAGAAATACAATCCGTTTGAATTACCTATAACAGTTAATTTACTCCCGTGTCGCGGGATAGTTCTGTGTATTTTCTCCGGTAAACACTGCGTGACCGCGGTCGCGCATTTCTATCCTGATGTAAATAGGTACTCAAATTGCGCTGCAATATCCATAACCGGCGCCTGGCAATCGCCCTGTAATAAGCCTAAATCGATTGCGCTTTTGCCAGCGTCGGATGTTTCCAAGCACAGAACCTTAACTGATTTACGAGCTGTCGACGGATTAACATTGAGCTATAATAGCTGCCTGCCCCTTGTTTACAGATGCTCACGTCTCAAAAATTGCGTTTTTCCATAAACGGTTGTGTAGGCGACATAGTAATCTCCCCGTTACGATTTATAGATTATTGAATTTACGATGCGCTGAAAGACCCATCGTTTATGTATGTGCGTGGCATTTCTATTAGAGCGTTTTTTATTTATTGCTAAATTGGAATTATAAGAGCGTGTTTAATCGAGTCCTCGCTGTACATACTCGCATACATTGCTCGTATTTAGATACATAAATAATGAAAATATATTTAGATATTAATTACAAAATCTGTTTATTATAACAGGCCACATACGTCTCACTGATTGTCCAGGGTTTACGCTGCAATATTAACACGTCAGACTTTGATTGAGCACAATAATATTTAATGTTTGTTAGAAATGAACACATATAGATTTCGTGTATAGAATTCGCATGCGTCTTCATTGTATCCTCACGATATTTTCATACACTATTATAGTGAGCTATAACACTGCACATAATGACATATCATGACTATCAGAAGAGTGGGATGTAGGCCGTAGGCTCGAACCTTCGACGTAGCTCAGTAATCCGGTCCGCATTGAAGTAGGTTATCGCTCACTTTTGTAAACTTTGTAAAATGCCCTCAATGCACATATATATACCTACTCAGTAAATGTGATGAAGAAAACGTCTACCGTTTTATCTGAACTTCATCGTAATCTCACGTTCTGTTGTCCTAAATGTTAACATCAAAAGCTTTTGACTCGATCATAGCTGCTACAAAACGATCATAAAATTCGATTTATGATGTATATTCGTTAATGTCATATTTTACTCCTGCTTTGCTTTTCAAACTCTCTAATGAAGCAGTAGTTTTGTTACTGCTTATTGAACCCACCACTTAACCAGTTTTATATTCTATCGTAAAATAGCCATAGATGAATGCAATTCTACAAGCATTTATCGTCTAGTTTAGATAAAAAAATTATACTATGCAAATAAATAACCGACACTGTTCAGTATAGTGACATATAGCGATCTGTTATGTGTATTACTGAAGGCAATTTCAATATTAATTTACATATTAACTATGTTATTATACTACTGCTCTATGATAAGAGGACACATCGATGAACATAAAAGTCATTTATTTTATTGCCAAGTGTGAATGTGTAAGAATGTTTCATAGAAAAGTTGTGGTTCACTATAAAATTGCAGCAATGTGCTAGAAACCACTTCATCTGACGGAAGTGGCACATTCCACCCCATACTTTTGGCTAATAATAGTATTCCACAGAATATAAATTCCGAGGCTGTGTTTAAATATTCAAAAAGAGAGACTTGTATTGTAAGCGCTTACTTTCCTCTCCGAACGAAAGTGTCCCAGTTCCTATAATAAAGGCTTAGTTAATGCACATATTTTGTCACGAAGATATTGTTTTCTTTGGAAACATTTTGAAGATACTTAAATATTCGCTGTCTAAATATTATTTAGAATGTCAAATACATACAATAAGTTTAAATTAGCACGATGCGACGCCAACTTTCCCTTATTGCACTTCTACGTTTGTCGGCCATTGAGCTCTTAACGTTTCAGCGTGACTCATTTATATTAATAGTTAATCAGATTCCATATTTCATGAGAACCGAACCGACACAGCTATATTTCATTTGTGTCGCGTTGCCGAGCGTGAGATAAAGTCTCTAACTATTCGCTCAATAAGTGGGGTCGAAACAAGATATTAAAGTGGTCGATATTGATCACTGCCGGGATCATCCCTACTCTCACTAACTTATTCTTCCAGGACAATGTTTCCTGCAACACATGAATATCGGATTCGTAATATTTGTACGCTTCGACTTGTTCCGTATAAATCGATGTCTACCAGACTTGGCTTGTTCGCTTTTGTTTATTTTTACGCATGTCGCGATTCCGGTGGCCACCGTCGATTCTATTCTATGAATATTTCATGTTATTGTAAACAACTTTATCTGCAACAACAATGTTGTATGCAACATTTGAATTTTATAGACCTATGAAAACGCCGGCTGCTATTGTCCATGACTATAAAACTTTAAATAATACATCTGGCTGTCACCTTTCCAATGGATGAAAGCTGTTTATATAAAAAATGAGCGTTTGTGCAAATAGCATCGCAGAACTTCAATCTGCATAACTTGGATGGGGATAAAGAAATTGCAAGAGCAGTGCGTTTAATTTAATACAGCAAGATTTATTCAGAGTTGTAATTTTTTCAATGCAGGGTAATCTAAATCGCGCTGCAAGTGAAGATAGATACTCGAGTGCAAAGTTACTAATGGTCGCAAAGGCACGTGTCCGTTTTGTCGCGTGCCGTCGCCAGCGCACGACGATCTAATCTCGGGCACGAATGTGGACGTGAGGCTTGCCCCTTCACACGTGATTGTGCCGCGCAAACTGTAACTCAGAGATCGCATCTCATTGATGCGTGCCATTTCCACGCCGAGAACTAGTCAAATCTGACACCAGAGTCGGCGGCATTTTGTTTTTTTTTTCTTCGCGCCTCAAAAACCTGAATCGGGTCTATAATTTATGATAATGATAACAACCGGACTAGATTACTCTTTTCTAAGTATATGCTTGTAAATGTATATTATTTCTCATGCGGTATTTAGGTTGAAATCTGTTTAATGGTTCTAATTATATGATTAAAGCAATTGATCAATGATTTTGGAATGATGTATAGGTTAATTTGTGCCTAACTAATGACAGTACTTAAGTACATATATGGCTATTCCATTTTTTGTGTTTAGGTAACAAGTTCATTGTACTCATTCATTTATATTCTACTTGTTTTATATTAACTTCTAATGATGCAGCCCTCATTCTGGACTTTTCAATATTTCAGTACGTCTTAGGCCCTACAACCATGTGGTCAATGCTCATAACGACTAATGAGAGGTTATAGTCGTAGAGGTATGCCGACTTTTTCATTTTATATGCAGATCCACCTTGGCAGTAAAACCGGAGGCACTGACTTATGCAGGAAGACTTAAATAAAACCTCGATAAAAAGACAGACTTTCTACGTGTAGGTTTTTGAGTGTAGCAATTTTTGAAATTCTAAAAAAATATCTCATATAACATAACAATTGCACATATCTATATATTTTTTTCCAGTTAACTTAACGACTTTTCTATAGATATTTGGCCCCCTGATTCTGAAAATGAAAACCGTTTTTTATCAGTTTCTATCAGTTTTAGTTTTTGTGATATGATATGAAAACTTACCACAAACATAAATTTAATCTACTGAAGCGGCTAAAATTGATTTTCTTGAATGAGAAGCTTGAGGTAGGTCTATTTTCAAGCTCTAACAGTAATCTGCCATCATGTGCACATCTCATTTACCTTTATATCTTTCCTCCACAGTACAAATTTCTTGGTGAAACCTTTCTCCTTGTTCATCATTAAAATGTCCGAGATTTTTGGGAAAATGGTCTAGATGGGAGTTAATAGTGAAGCTTGACGCTCATGTTACAACCATGCTTTTTGGGGCAAGATAACAATTATGATGAACTAAGTTTTGATAGTTCGGAGCTTTGGTATTACCAAAAAAGAATTTCATAACATACACAAATGCTTTCCATGCCTTGGACTCGGTTTCATTCATGGTTTTAGTAAAAAAAATATCGTTTACTAGCAGTCTTATTTGGAAGATCATCTAATATACCAGCTTTTAACTTATCTGTACTGAGACCAGGGAACTTCAGTGCAATATACTCAAAACATTTACCATTTGTATCGAGCGCCTTAACAAATTGCTTCATAATGCCAAATTTTATGTGTAATGGTAGCAAAATAATGCGATCTCTACAAGAGGAGCATGTAGAACATTTTGCTTTCCAGGGACAAATTTTTCTCTAATAGGCCAGTCTTTCCGAGTCCAATGGTGGTTTCTGACCCTACTATCGCAAAGTCTAATAAAACATGAATACTTTGAGAATTCACTTTGCTGTGCTAAAATAAAATTTACCATTTCAAAATCCACACATATTTGCAAAAATAAGTTTCAGGCACCCACGGTTTATCAAAATTACGCACTTGCACTTTAAAGTAATCAAAATAGGCAGTTTCCACAAAGTCTGTAATCGATTTTCTGATTTTTTTATTAACATATTCACCACAATTAACACAAAAACAGGATTATTCAGACAACTTCTCTTTGCTGTAGACATGACATTAAATTTAACTTTACTGATAAAAATACAACACTAAACTTGTAAATGTGTGGCTACTCTAAAAAAAGTAAAAAAAGCTATATACTAGAAACTAAAGCTGATTGGTGAAAACGGGTGGTAGATTTAAATTAAGGATATCGAAAACTATAGGAAAAGCCAAAAAACTCGAAAATTTCAAGTAGTAAAATTTTGTAGGTATTTGTTATATACAATCATCATCATCATCATCATCATCAGCCCATATACGTCCCACTGCTGGGCACGAGCCTCCTCTACAACTGAGAGGGTTTAGGCCTTAGTCCACCACGCTGGCCTAGTGCGGGTTGGCGGACTACACACCTAAGAAATTCCTAAGAACTTTTAGGTGTGCAGGTTTCATCACGATGTTTTCCTTCACCGTTAAAGTACGTGATAATTCTTTGTGAATACACACATAACTTCGAAAAGTCAGAGGTGTGTGCCTGGGGTTTGAACCCGCGACCGTCGAGATTCTCGACCGCGCGCCTAAACCTCGAGGCCATCACGACTTTATACAATATATTCCAAAAAACAAGCACAGTGTCGTCTACAAGATATCTCGTGTTCTGCTAGGAAACATCGCATTGATATCAATCAAAAATATTAATTAGAAATATCATTGAGTTTTTACTTTATTATTTTGAATCTACTATAATACTATACTATTATCGTTGTGATGTTTTTGTCATGTCGAGGGTGTAACATACTTTATTATAAAAGGAGTCAGGAATTGTAGCAATAAAACTGTGATAATTAATGTATAAGTTTATTTTAAGTAATGACGAAATTACAATTTGGACGGACAAATTAAGGTAAAACACTATTTAAGCATTAAAACTTAAAAGGTATTCTATTACAAATAATACAACGACTTTAAGGCACTACGGTCAAAATAAAATATTTTGAATTTATATAAAAATAGCACATTTCTCAAGTCGTAAGCTTTCTTGTTTTATTAAGGTAAATATTTATATTAGGAGTTTTATTAAATAGGTTTATTTCAATCATAAATTACGTAAAAAAATATTCTAATTTAAATAAATTACGATGTCGGGACGGCCGTCAATCCATCGTTTCTTGACTTAGGTCGCACGTTCGGTTCTACTTAAAAGGTACTGGAATGTTACTTTTTACCTATCTCTACAATTAAAAAATCAGGCTTAAGCTACGTCAATAAAATATGGTACAATACTAGTCGGAAATCCGCAAATGAACATCCGAATGTAAATTGAACGAATGAGCGACGCGATCTTGATAACGAGTCACGGCCGCGGTCCCGCCGACGTCACAAGAGATGGGGACAAGCGAGCGTCAATACACTCATCAACACACATACATACGGTCACATGCGTCCTTCCGCGACGCCTCGCATTCATCCACGTTCGCGCACGCTCTTACGGTCGTCCCCGTCTCCGTGTCGCACTCTCCCGCACATATTGCCCGTACGTAGCGTATGATGCGGAAATGTTCGGACACTACCATTAAATAACCGCTGTCGTCGTCCTGCGCTCTCTCAAGAAAGTACGTGTCATTCGATCACAACACGTCTTTCTGTAAGCCGGGACACGACGGGGGTTTTTATACTAACGACATAAACTACTATTGCGGACGTTGATCACGTCGACACATCTACGGAATATTCAAAAGTGCCTCTGGTGCGTACGAGAATAGCTGGGGTCGTAAACTTTGCAAAGAGCCGAGGGCGCGTTAGGTCCGGGAAGGAGTTCAGCAGCCTTGGCTGCCGCGCGTCTTCTCTGCCAACTGCACGTCCACGCTGCAAGTACGACTAATTGAGCTGCCAAGAAGGCGGCTGCCGCGAGCATAGCTCCTGATGCGTTTACGCAAGTGACGTCAGTTTCCCTAACAAATACTGAATCTTCAGTGACATTCTTCGCACGCTGCTTGTCAAATCCAAATTTGTCAGTTATCTGAATAGTCTGGACGAGTAACATGTCGTCGGTGGGTGCCGCAGAGGTAGAACGCCTCTTCCTACGACCGTATGACATAACGGAGCGAAGTTCATTGGGTCCGCCATCACACATTACTGGTTCGCAAGTAGGCATGCAGGGTGTGACCAAGGCACGGAACTGCACCACTTCAGAAGATGGGAACTTGAAGGCATCGAAGTGTGACAACAGAGTCTGCGAAACAAAAAATATATAGGTATTACGATGTATTAAAAAAAAAAACTTACTGAATTTGCAAAGAGAATATAACCTCAAAATATAATAAAAAAGAAAAAATTCACAGTTCATATTTAGTTACCTTTCCACTGTCGGTAGATTTGAATAGAGGTCCCATGATGAAGTGTTCCGTTGGGCAACCGTCGCTGTCGATAAGAGTAATTTCGCTGGAATCGACACCATCCATAGCAACAAGTTCTCGTACAAAGATCTCGAATGGTGAGTTCGGGTCCATGATTTCGAAGCGGAGAGCCTATAAATAAATAGTCACGGATTATTTTTACCAGTCGAAGCAAAATCAAGTGAAACTACTATATTTTGTTTCAATTTCAATTACCAAGGGGTCTCCAACTTCAGCAGAAGCAATAGTATCGTCTCCGCTCCTGTCGGTAATTCTCATAGCTACGTTGGGCGAGTCGACAATCACCTCCTCTGACAGGCCAGTCTGGATGTCTCCGTGGATTCCAAGGTCTACTTCATTAGCGACGGTTTTGTTGGTCAAATCATACTGGCATGTTACAGCAAGACCCAAGTCGGAAGATGTAACGATAGTATCGTGATGTTGAATGACGACGTCGTTCAAATATCTGAAAAAATTCCACGTTAATACCGTTACGCTCCTAACATTACATAAAATTTTAACCAATGGAAAATTTATCACCTTCCGAGTCCGTTTTGTTTAACGTTGCACTCAATGTTATTGTATCCCATATGCAATTCAAATTCGAGGCTTTGTTTAACATCCACAACACAGGAGTTAGGGCTTCCTTTCGCGTATATTTTCCCATCGAACAGTTTAGAGGTCTGAATACGAGCAACCATGTCCCCAGCACGGCAGTCAATAGACACATTGTAGCAAGAAGATAATTCGTATGTGGCTGCCTCGGGTACTTCCAGGTACGGGTCCTAAAAATAAGTTACGACTTTAATATAAATATCCTAAAAAAATCCTCTTCAATTATTCTTCAAGGGAACACAGTTCCATAAATACCTGAATGTCGGCGAGTGTCGCTCTTGAGTGATGGGAAAGGCGGCAGACATGGTCCCCAGTGTCGCCGTGGTCGTATGAATGGCAGCGGAATGGCGAATTAAGGCATAACTCCCTGCATTCCTCAACAGTTTGCACATCTTGGTATACTGAGTCCACCGTCTTCAGAATGCGTCCGCCCATTTTTTTGAACTCGCATAACTTTGTTGGCTCTTCAACGCAGTTGTTTTCTAAATAGTCCGTGTCTGCAGTAAAAAATGCGCGTTTAGTGATAAAATTAATTTATTCACTCCTATAAATATGTTAAGTGGTGTACCTTCATTGGATTGGAAAGCATTGGTTCCCGCCAAAGTAATACGGTCCATGTTGGAGAGCACGCACTCCCCAGTTTTATTGTTGTAGTTCGCCGATCTGCAACAATGTTTCACGCGGTTTAACAGCAGCAAAGTTTTTGTTTTCTTCTTTTTATTGTGTGAACTTTCCCAAGATGTTAACAGCGCGCATGCTAGGCATGAATGACGCTATTTCGTTGCGCCATTTAATTGCATGTCCCATTGACTTGCCATTAGCCCCATATGACGATACTAATATGTACAATATATAAAATATAATAACCACTTATAATATTGTCAATAAATAAATATTAACATCATGACCCGGGCTTCTATTTCCTGACACTGGTAAGATGTAAAACAGGTTTTAAGTAGTACATAATTAATTTATCTTGCTTTGCATTCAGCATTAACACAAAATTAAATCCATCATAAATTCTTTATCGATAAAATACGTTAAATTAATCTTTATCTTATTCCTCATACTCGTCATGTTTAATGTTTGTGATTGCCGACTCTATTTTATATCAAAATAGCTACTTTAATTAGCCAATACCAGCCTGCCATAATATACCAGCGTATAGCTCAATAAAATATAATTCACATTAAGTGAAAAGCGCGAAATCGATGATAAAATACTGAATGTACCATCAGGCAACCGCTTTAGTACGTTCAATTGCAAAATAATTATTTGAAACTCAGTAATGCATCTTCCGTAAGGCAATGTTGCTTCAATAATGTATGAATTTATGTAACCTCATCTCCGTATAAAAGTATAATGTTACTTGTACATCGAAGGGCCACCCATGCACATTATCTTTGCTCATCTAACTCAATATTTTCTCTTGATGCACCCAATCGAACCCAATCAGATGACCCTTGCGCAATCCCATGGGAATAACATTTTTACAAAAGGATGAGCGCGCTCTAATATCGTAGTAATTTATATACCAAAGATGATGCTAAGAAAATGCTATCCCATTACTCATTACAGTCTCTGATGCTTCCGTCGTAGTGTATACTTTATTCATAAATAATTCAATAATGTTCAATGCTTGATGACTTTAAGACGCTATTTTATTCAACTTTGTTGCAAAATAACGGCATGTGTTGCAAGAAAATATTAATTTAAAGCGAGTCCGTGTGATTGCATCTATTCCGTCCCTGGTCGACGCTATGTTTGAATTACATAGTGAAGGTCTGACGCACGCTGCGCATATCGTATCATAATTACAAGTCCACGTAATTTCTTCACCTGTTAATATCTTTCTTGTATACTTTCTGCACGACAAAACATTATTGTAAAGCGCGGCACTGTTGTTTGTTCGAATAATCTCTTCGTACTTCACACATTCAGAAATTATTTGAAAAAGTATGTTATCAAGATCTCATTATACTTATCTAAGGCTCGGGTATGCGCTATCTGTAAATCGATGCTACTAAAATACATTGTTCGTATATAAACGTTGGAGGTCTAGCTCTGAGAATGGGCCATTTGTTAGTCTCTCATTTCTAATACATTAGTCCAACATGCCCTAAAGCGCGTCTAAATACAGACTGTAGGAAATCCGTGATATATTCAACTAATTATTTACCTTTCATATTTAGAATTAACGTAATAGATCTCAGTGAGAAAACAACCTATTAAAAATGTAGTGCTATTCTAAATTGTTGTTTCTGAAAAACATTTGCAATATTCTAAGTTTACACTGGAAAGATATGACTGATATAAATTGCTCGAGGGATTTGTTTGAAAAAGAAATATTTGCTTATTTATAATATAACGGAAGTGAGAGATGATAGGATGAATCGCTCCCACACCGCGTGGCACACCGCCAGCCACGTCCAAGGAATATTTGCCAAATGTCGTGACTGAGGAGAATCGAGATGTGCGCCGCCCGGGGAGCGCCCGCGCCTGCGCCTGCGCCGCGCCGACCGCCACTCTCAATGGAGATACGTCGATTTGTATCCAGCGGCATACTAAACGAACTCACCATAAGCAAATCGGGCACTTAATTCCCAACACATAACGTCACGTACAAACTAATTTGTTTCAAGTCACTCGTTTCTTTGCAAGCGTAATGGTGACAATAGTTTCCTTTTTGTTCTAATTACGTAAATGTAGCTCAGTGAAATTAATGAAATTGCAGCTATATTATTCATTAGGGATAAATACGTAACAATACAGTTGAGTGTGCGTAGTGCGTGCGTATGAGTAATTCATAGCTCTCGTTGTTATGGAGACACGTTTGAGCGACGAGCACGCATTCAGAAGCGAATTAGCGCCACAATGCGAAGATCATTTCCGAACAAACAGCATTAGCCTGACCCGAACAAGCCAACAGATACGTGTATCGAATGTGAGCGTCAGACACCCGTACACTATTTATGTTAATGATATCAAAAACCGTACAAGGAAATAAATACAATAGGACAGTCGTGTCTTGCTATATTAGACGCCTGAGTCGTAGGCTGTACAATTGGTATCCCCTGCTTTGTATATAATGCTCGTTTGTAGGATTCAGATACGGAGCGGCTACCAGGAAGAGGCCGTGACTTATCCACTGAACTGAGCGGCAAAGATGTTCCGCCATCTAAGGGAACTTGATGATGGCTGAGTGACTCGGTTATCGGACTTATCTCGTATAAATTAACAAACTCGTATGGCCAACTAATGATAAACTGTTTTGAACTTAATTTCAGTGGGTAAATGTGTTGAGCTGCCCTAGTATATTCAACGCTGTGTGCAATGTAACTGGTCGGTAGGTACAATGTCTAATCAGTTGGTGAATTATACCAACTAACAAAGGGAAATGGGCACACGACCCTACACATATTCCGTTTTCACGTCTTGTTAGCGCGATTGTTAGTGTGGAATCAGTGTCAATGGATTAATCTCCGTAAGTGACATAAAGTTCCATGAATACATTATTATTGTCGACTAGAACCTAATGAAACTATTCGAACATATATATATTGCCAGTCAGTTATTAAAAGTGAAGTCCTTAATGCACCTATTTTTTTAATTTGTCCGACAAATCAATTTATATTGGCTACATAGCCATTTTAATTGCAACAGGGTGTATGAAGCCGATGTATCTTCAAGAAAAGAGATAAATCGTACTTTTATTGTACAACAATTAAACAATGATACATTGGCATTTTAATTAACTATTACATTGTCTGTTCTGTTTTTGTTGCATTCTCTTAAAGTTTTAAGTGCATTTCTTCAGAATCTCAAATAAAGAATCCTTCTAAGAAGTCGTCAGTTTAGTCTCATGTAAAATAGGCGCGCTTCCAACATCTGTGTACGCTTGAATTATATTATCAAATAATTTTACATTTACGCCATTCGTATTGCTCTACAATAGCATGCTATTTTAAATGACTTGATAGTCGCACTTAGGTCGCGTCGGGGGTAATAGTGCTTGCGGGTCATTCATGTTTCACTCCGCCCATAATACGCCCTACTTTATTCGTTTCTTTAGTTTCTATGTCGGAATTTATTGTATTAAGTAATATAGTGCTCTAAGTCGGCATCACATTAATCAAACAAGCGTTTGCGTAATTTGAAAGCCAAGCGTGAAAAAGGATTCTAAATTACCATAAGCTAAAATATTACATCCCATGCTGTTTTACGTGATGGTATTTAACAGGAATGGACTAGATCCTGGAGGATTAGAAAACCGGTGTTTTGCATGAGTTTTGTAGCGAATCAAGATAATATTTCCAGACGACATGCTAAATAAATCTTTAGTAGACTACAACTTTTATGCTACATTAATAAGCGACACGCACTTTCTATATTTAAACTCTGCAACTCGATGTCTATGATAAATTATTACCAAGACTTTTATAGCATTCCATCGTTTTATACATTTTTCTTATCACGGGTTTCTTTGAACTTTACATTGTAACTCCATAAAATGAATCCTGTTATATGCTTTTACCTTCACAAATGAAGAAATTCATAGGGTAGTTAAAAATAATTGAACGTAATTTTCAATTACCTTGTTTGCATATTAGATACCCAACGAGAAATATCAAGCTAGCATTAATGTAGTTCTCAGCCAGAATGTTCTTAGAATATTGTGTTAATAACATGAATGTTATTTGACCAACCTGCAAACAAACTCGTTCTCGCCGAGGCAAAGGTCAAGACACATCTGCCTGGAGCCCACAGTGTGTGTCTTCTTTCCATGTCCTTTGAGATGGTAGCCGCGCACACGATCGAAGCACCACGCACGCTCGCACGGACGGACTCCCAAACAAGACTTTTGCGCGTAGATAGTGAATACCGGAAACTGCGACTTGGTCAATGCACCTGCAATTAAAAAAAGTTATTTATCATCAAAATTAAAGAGCCACGCACCGAATTATTAATGAGAAAGGTAAAACACGTTCGGAAAGTAACTTATAATCATTCATGCACCGTTAATAGTAGGTTGTAAATTGCTTCAAGGCGGGAGAAAAGTCGAAATTTTAAAACGTTGATCCCATGTGTACCGTTATGCGGCTATGAATATAATTTATGCATTACTTTTATTGGGTATGTTGTTAAGAAATATGAATGTTTTTGCCCTATTATAGATGTAACGATCTTAGAAAAATTTATGATCGTCTTTCATTTCCCGTCCTTTTTTGTCGTAGTCAACTCTTAGCGCTATTGCCTGTTACAACATTCTACGCTGTAATTATGGCCTCGAATTTATAACGTACTTTTTAGAATCGAATATTCGTTTAAATATGAGCGACTGATGCAATCGGTTTTTCGAAATAGTTTTTATTATAATAATTACACACCCTAGGCACAGTGGCGGTACTACCATAGAAGCCCAAAAGCCCTGCTTGCTTACAAATTTCCGAATAATGATCTTCAAGCTTTAAATCTTAATTTAAAAAAGAATTTTGACTTACAAATGAGAATATCCTGACCCCACAATAAATAATTATTAACTAGGCATTACACAAATAACCTGTTAAAGGCTTTTGGGCTTCTATGGTAGTACCGCCACTGCCTAGGCATCTGTCAACAAACATTTTCTGTCTTTAAAATGGTTTGTTACATTTTATTCAAAAACTCTAAAATAGGCCTCATATGAATCCATTTAATTTTTATAAATCTCTAACCAGATTTGGTATTATTTAAAATTTTAAATACTTTTATTATTTATTTATTTATGCTTTTTATACAGTTTGTATAAAGGCGGACATAATGCCTTAGGCATTCTCTTACAGTCGACCTTTGGGTGATGCAGAGATAAAAGAAGTAGGCGCATAAATAACGAACTGGTGAAGATACACACATACATATATACTAACATATTAAGAACAACAAGAAAATAGGAATACACATATAAAATATGAAATATAATCCAGTATACATACACACAAATATAAATATATACACATATAGAATCATACTCATATACATACGTACATATTACATATATAAACATAAATACATAGAAGATATATATTATCAACTCAATTCCTTAAGAAATAGCTGCCGAACTTTCAACTTAAATGTCAGGCGGGTTGTAACCGACCTAATTTCAGCGGGGAGTGCATTCCAAAGGAGAATAGATTGAATGAAAAAGGAAGAGTGGACAAAATCGGAGGTGTGAGGGGGACACTTAAGAAGAAGATTGCTTGAAGAGCGAAGGTTTCTAGAATGGTTGCTACCGAGAAATTGAAAATGGTGAGATAAGTAAGAGGGTGAGGAAGGACAATTCAAAATGGAAAAAAGGGTAGTGAGTGCTCGCAGAGAACGACGTTGACGGATAGGCAACCATTTTAATTGGGAACGGAAGGAAGACACGTGATCATATTTACGAAGGTTGAAAACGAATCGAATGCAGTTATTAAGAAGACGGTCAAGTTTATTGAGATATTCTGCATTCAGATCGAAATAGCACACATCACCATAGTCAATTATGGGAAAAATCAAAGTCTGCACAAGCATTGCCTTGGTCTTGCAAGGTAGGAAGTTTTTCAAACGGTATAAAGCGCGGAGAGTGCTCGTAACTTTTTGACAAACCGCAGTTACCTGGACTCGCCAGCTCAAGGTTGAATCTATGTATAAGCCTAAGTTCTTGACGGCTGGGCACCAGTCGATAACACTACTGTTAAAAACGACAGGAGGCAGAGTATTAGTGTCCAGTCTAGACATCATCCTTGGACTGCCTACAACTATGACTTGACATTTAGTTGGGTTGACGGTCAAGCCAAAATTGTCAGACCATTCCTTAATGCGAGCCAGATCTCTGTTAACTGCATCAATAGCAGAAGACACACAGTCAACACTTGCCTGGGAGTAAATTTGCAGGTCATCGGCATACAGGTGATACGCACATTGAAGATCTTGGGTAATGAGATTAATAAAAATAGAGAATAACAAGGGAGAGAGTATACCGCCTTGAGGAACGCCGGAATCCAAGTTGCGCCAATTTGACGATAAGTCGTCAAGGCGCACCGATTGCCGACGTCCCTGAAGATAGGAGGAGAACCAATCCAGTGCCTTAGGCGACATCATAAGAGAGGAGAGGAGAGGAGGAGAGGACTTTTTAAAGATACTATCCTATTAAGTCAATTTGTGGAAAGGCCGTTAACACGGCGTCACGTTTTATTTATTACAAATATGGTAAGTCATTTAGCTTTTTACACCTCCATCGTGCTCTTGTGGTTTTATAAAGAAATAAAACATTCTGCGCCGCTTACTTTATCATTTTAGTCATTTCGTGACATTTAAAAATACTTTTGAATTACTGCGCTAATATCTGGCAACAGTCGATCTGTCTTCATTATGCACAAATATGTCAGAAATGAAAGCTTCGTCATCCACCGCACGTACGTAATTATACCGTGTACTAAACACGTCGTTTAACACCTATTTTTATTAAAGCTCAAATGGTTTTTGCGCATGAATGTATCTATTCATAGTAACGAGGTCGAGTAATTTACAAGGCGATGTTTAAACATTGGTGTTTTACATTTCGCGGTGAGAGTATTTTTTTTTTCACTAATATCGTTGGGTGAGCACAGTCATGCTGTTGTCGGTATTTAAATGATGCGTCGATGCAAAAAATCGGAACGCTCCACTCGTTTGAGCACATGACTGTATGTCGGACAAACGAGAGTATTGGCACCATTGTGCCACCTGCTATGTTCCGGTTATAGCATACGCGAACACGCATCCATTTGTGCCGTTATTGTTGCTTTTTATACTCTCTCGTCTATTCATACTAATCGTGTTATCCGTAAGATTATATTTATAGCGCCATTGTTTGTACTGATGATCGATTTAGAGGTGCTAAATAATCAAGTATTTACAATTTATAGTCTGTTTAATGTGTGTGTTGTATATATTACTCACCCGGCAGCTGATCGGCATCAGAACTGAACAGCACGCAAAGTCCAGTCTCGTAGTTAACCGCCCGACAAGTGTCATTGGCCTGACACTGCTCCAAGCAATCGGTCAACATCAAAGTTCCAGGGATGTCGTCTAAGACGTGGGACGGCGCCGAAAACACGTATCTGCAATGAACGCAATTTTATAGCGTGACATAAATAACTTGCAAGAAATATTCGCGGTTTTAATCGTATTGGTGCAAGCCATTTAAATCACTTTCCTAAGACATTCCGTGAGTGAAGTCGGATCTCGATAACTTTAACGCTCGTCCAGCGCATCGTCTAAATAATCTTAATTACTTCGACAATTATTGTCGGTCACTAGTTCGCATGTATTTAAATCCGTACAAAGCATCTAAATCGCTCGAAATTTACAGGTTTTATTTTAAATAAAGTATTTACACTCACCCAGTGACGAGTTCAAAACCAATCATTTCGGAATCACATTCCTCTAATGAGTTAGCAGGCGCTGATGGGGCCGACGCGCCACTAGGAGCAGACGGAGGAACTCCTTCGGATGCCGTTTCTGGCACCGGAGCTGGTGGTTCTATAGGGTCTTCAGTCTCAGGCTTGGCGGGTGGAGGGGCTCCGGGATTCTGGTAATCTTGGGGCGCCGCCACCACAACAGGTTCGGGTGAAGCAGATTCAATAGCCAGGTTGTCCTGGGGCGGTGCATCAGCTGCCGACCTCAAAGTGCCTTCAAATTTTTTCGCAGCTTCGGCAGCGCACGCCACGAATAATAAACTGAGTAAAAGCCGCATTATGTTGTTTGAAAGAGACCGTGGCAACATTCGTTATCTGTAACAAAAGAAAAGTGTTGATTAAAAACCTTTACGGCAATTTAAATGCACGTAATTGCATGGGAAGCTTTAGAACTATTTATCGTACGTAAAGCCGCTTAACTATGCACGCGAACATTCTTTATAGATGCAGTAAAATCGTTAATGTCGTACGACAATATCAGGGACAGTTCGCTGCAACTGGAGACATGTAATTAATTCAGCTATTTATAATTTCACATTTCTTATTGCAGAGAGAGCCGCTTTATATCAAATGAGACAGTGAACAAATTGTTGCATTAGTGCATTAATAAAATTAACATTTTTACAACTACATAATAGTGCAGTGCTCGTGTGAAAACTTATTAAATGAAACAATTGCGGTTAATTTATAAGGTACAATAGTCTTATAATTAACCTCTGATTATACGGACGTTCTACCGGCACCGTAATATTTGACACGTAATTCACGACATAACCGCACATTAGATACGCCATTATACTCGTACAACGGACGTCATTGATGTATTTTTTTAAAGATCGCGTGTTTCATGTGAATAAATACCATCTCTTCGCACACTTTGTTTCGAATGCTTTGTTAGTCCCCATAGAAGTACTACAGCTAATTAGGCACGCAAATTGAACTTCATGTCTCAAGTATTTTATTTTAAAATGTATTAGTTTTTGTGCGCCTCGATGTATTCGACATGATTTTTTTGCCTGTAACAATATGCGAGTAGATGATAGGAACCTGCATTACGTTACGCTCACGTTCCACGCACAATGTTCGCGTAACGGTTTTAAGTCTCGTCGCTTCTCGTCCACTTCGTGGTCAACGGTACTATTTATTCCTATTTTATTGTAAAAATGTATTGGCAAAGCCCGGAGCGAAATAGCAAATTACATATTGTTAACATTAAACGACATCCTATCAATAGGTATTGTACAGTTTTTGTCACTTTTGTAATATAACGATGTTATTATATTGTCCGTTAAAAAATGTTTGAATTTTACAAGAATAATAGTTCAAATCGGTGTATAAATGCTAGTAATATTTGTTACTATTAAAATTATTAAATCTTCGATTTTTTATAGCAATTGTGAAACTAACACTATTGTGATTAATAGCCGTAAATTGACAAATATTTACCTTATTCTCAGAATTCCCATGTCGAAAACATGTCAGGTAATGTATTTGTATTCAATAAAGACCTAACAGTTAAGTGCTAATAATATAAAATAACGAATTGAAAATAAACGATTACTTTGTATTCGGATCTAAAAACTTGTAAAGTATGTAATAGTGTTTTGTTTTGTGAATAATACACCTAAAACAAATTACTACGGGCGTTAAAACAAGATTATTGGATTAACATATAAAATGAAGTGTAGTTTACGCTTTAAAGTTACGGATATAAAGACAATTCAATGAGTACCTATAAAACGGCGCTTACGAATATTGTGGGAACAGATCAGAGCAGAACTGAAACCAGTTCCATGGAGAATCGACAATATTATCTGACATTTTACACATTATATAGAAGTTGATTAAACTTGTACAGCACGTGAATAATTATTTATGACATCGCTGCCGTCACTTGGCAGTAGATATGCGAAGCGTTCACCTGAATGGTAAAGCCGAAGGAAACCTAATTCATTTCATGCGTCGTGTCTCGTGTCGCTCACGGCTGATAGCAATTTGATCTGCACGTCCATTATGAAAATTGAATTATTCGCTTACAAACGTTTGCACTGTCGCTTCTTTCATTATATATAAATATACATGTTGGTTATTAGACTGGCCTCTTCCGGCGCAAGCTCATTGCGCCCACGGAAATAAATATAAAAGCATTACTGCAAAGTTACAAATGGGCTCGTGCTGAGCATCGTCTTAACAATTTTCAAGAATAAACATTGTACAGAATGTAACATCGACAGGTGTTATTTGTCCGGGTGTTGCAGCCAAAGTTCAAATACTGAAGTATTAATAAACGATAGGGCGTCAGCATCAACAGCGCAAAATAACAGCAATACGGATTCTCGCCGAGCTCACTCTCCGTTTGTAACAATTTCTCTGATATTTAACGTATATTCAGCTATAACACAAATCAATAGTGTTATTGTCATAAACTAGATATTTTATTATTTTTTATCAACATGCTGATCGTCGATCTGTGAAGTTGATTGTTACAATAAGAATTGATGCTGAGTCTCAGCTATTGTATTTTGTGAGAAGACCAATCACAAAAACATTTACATGCCAAATAATGTATTAAAATGATACAAAAACAGATTTACATTTGTAATATAGATGTTATTCATCAACTTTTTGTATTTGGCGTCTTGTTATAATTTTGTTTTATTTATAGTGATTCATTTTGTTCGTAGTATCTATATATAAATTCATGTTCGATATAGGTAAATGGCATATCGTCTTTCCTCTTCCGCTGTTCGATATTAACCTAGAAAGTTTCAATAGAACGCTAATAGCACTCCATTTTACCATACTAATATAATGAAACAGCTTTTACAGCATTGTTAAAATAGCAAAGAGGGCAGCCATTGCTAATTAATTTAATTAATTCCAAATTCGTTTTCTGCTTTATCGGAGTCACTGGGTGCTAGTCGTATATTCACTGTAGATTTGATTAATGAACATTTTATGAAGACCTTGTTAATGAGCACGTAAGCTATTAATAATCTAAATGATTTCGAAAGCTTTCTATTAAACAACATCACGAACAACATTAAAATTATACACAGACCTACTACAACAAGGCAAGTTAATATTAAAGCTTTTTATACACGTCATAAAAACGTTCAATGTCGACGGCGGGGCTACTCGTCGATGTCAGTTAACTGATTCAGCCATTTTGAATATAACGTCTTTATTGCATGCTATATACTTGACGGTTTATTTGATGAGTAGATTATTCCAATAACAAGGCATATCGGTCGATTTAGCATCACGTAAACTCATCTCCTGAACACGGTGACCCGTGAGCGCAGGTCGTGTGCCAGAATAGCTTGCAGCGACTGTTTTCATTATTATTATAGGTCATCACCTCCATACCTTGACATGTATGCAGAAACATGAGCTTACTAACAGGAATGTTGAATGAAATTTGTTACAAGGGTCTAGTGCAATACCGGATAATGTTAAATTTTAGAATTTTTTATCTTATCTTTTATCTTAATTGCTGATAAGATTGGGTTTTATTACCAGAAATAATTTATAATTCATCCCAATAAAATTTCATACTCCTCAGGCCAGAATTGCCGTGTGGTACTAAAGGCTGTCGTAAAAAATGTAGCTCAACCGCGATTAGCATCTGAAAGTAACAAGTATCGCAGAGATAAATTCTCGTAGTCTATGTGGACAATATTCGCAGTACGAATGTGCGGGCACGTTGAGCTCGCCCCAAGCATCGATCAGATGGGGTCAGCGCATTCAATGAGCCGGATGCCTCCAACTAGCTATTTACGTTTCACCATACCAGTACTGGTTGGCACACTATGGGTATCGTCTTCGTTTTCTTATACGCCTAGCTATCGAAATGCCTCTTTACTTATTGATCTTTTTTTTTTTTCGAACAACATTAAATTCTTCATCTACATATATTCGTTAGTCACGTAAACAATGTTGTAATTCTTTCTCAGTCGTAGCTGCGTAAATATCAACGATATTTTACAGCCAATGTAACACAAGCCAAACTTCATCGATAAAAGTAACGCATAATGCGATAGCTTTTATGTTCCTATAAATTTTCTACAAACGCATATGCGGATAAATAATGAGACTTATAAATGCTAAAATGCGTCGCATAAGTTGTGCAGTTTGCACCCACCGTACTGCTCGTAACAAAAACAACGACACCCGTTAAAGATAATTATAGAAGTTATTTAAATGCACCCGCGACGCCACCAAGCTATATAAATTGATCCACCTGTCAGAATACAATAGAGGAGCTGAACCGCTTAATCTACTTACCTGTAAACTATTAGGCGTGTCTAAGTTCAAGCATTACTATCCGCGAGAGAATGCCCCGCAGATTTACATTGAATGAAATTGTAATTTGTTGTGTCGCTCTCTAATGGGACATGCGGCGATTTCCTTATGTGTTAAAGCTGACGAGAAGTATGGTGGCGCTGAAGCCGTACAAGGCGCCAGTCGTTTGCGGGCATCAGCGTCTCTCATTGTTTCCTACTATATTCGTTATAAAACACATTAACGCTGTATAAGTGATCTTATAAATTCTCTCTATATGTCCATTTTACTGAACAAACCAAGGTAAATTTAAAAAGAAGCAGGACGCCGTAATAGCGTTAAAATATTATACGTCCGACGCGTCTGGTTTTTTTGTGAGCAAAGTTGTTAAATAAAATTTTAAAAAGTTCAAGCTTTTTCAATTAGCTGCGCACTGTTTCTTTGTGTTGTTATTTGAAAAATAAAACTAACAATTTTGAATCCATTTGTATAACATTTGCTGAGTCGTTTACCTATCGATTTTGTGGCATTTTATTTTTTGAAACGCTTCCCGACTCGAGAATACTTGCTTCAAAATTAATATAACCTGTCTCGTACCATTAATATCAGTCAAAGCGACAAGTCAGAATAACCATTTACAATTTATTTATTATTTTACTGTTTAATAGCAACGCAACATTGTTTTAATCTTTTACACAAAAATAATATGGGGGTAGCAGCTGACCATTTATATTCACCTATGTTATATTTTGTACTGAAACATGTTAAGTGTTTAGCATTACCAATAAACGTCAACTGTTCTTTTACAACCGCATCATACAGTTAATAGATTTTCCTGTTTACTTATCATTAAAAACGGCGTACGTAGAGATATAACATCATTAGAATAACGTTACTGAGATCTGCTCAACTTCGCATGGCTGACGCTGTATAACATACATAATTGGCTCATTACTCACTGAACAACGTTGCACTGAGTTGAGTAATCCAAGTAATCGTATTTAACTCTTCTCAGAAATGAAATGAAGACAATATTCTAAAGTTGAAACATTTGCGAGTGAAAAGTAAATATCGTGATAAAGATTTGTGTCTAGAGCTACATTTGAGTGTATAAAGCACTAAGTAGCTCTCGGATGTTCTCACTCGTGAGGTTAGTGGGTTGTTGCACTAGATGCGCGGCTGCTCCAGCGCGATTTACATTAATGAGAGAATCTCGATTTCTTCCATTTCTATCTAAACGTCTTAAACCGCTTTTACTCGTTTGATTAGACATCAAATACAACCGATGATACGTCTATATGTTGCAATCTTATCATTTTTATCGTCGTTTGAAAGCGAAGTATCGCCATTTCGAAATCAAACGAGCTAATATTCGTTACGATTATAATGTCTTCAATATTAAATCCCGTTCTCTTTAATTGTCGAGGGAATGTGAAAGATGTAACTCTTGCACTAAGTACATAGCCTTAGTCGGCGCATTCCCAACTGCAGGTGGAAATCACATAACTTTATTATGTGTTACATTTGTTACAACTCGTGGTCTTGAAACCATTGTGAATCCATTTCAATGAACAGAAACAATTACCGGCAATAAATTTACTCGGAAAAAATCTCATTTTCGAGATTGTGGTGCCATCACTACTTTTGCATTTTATATTTTTGTGGTTTTCATACCATTAATGAGTGATTCATGTAAAGAGACGCCATAAAACTGCATCAATTTTAATATACTTTCGGTCGCTTCACTTAAAAATGTAAAAGTAAAAACCTAAATAAAACTAGAATGCACTTGAATGCCCCCTATCACTACGTGAATGTCGGCAATAAACGTTCAAACGTATCTTTAAACAATAGTATGACCTTGCTATCGAAAGGTTATGTACCGTGTTCATGCGAAGCTAAAATAAAAGGTGTAATTTTATAGAATCGGGGCTTTGATTTCATGACTCTCGAAACACATTTTTGTGCAAAAAAACATTCAGTCGTGTGCGGAATGACTAGACTAACCTTAGAATAGTGTAAAACGTGGGCTCTTAAACAGCCAACGTATAATCCCTAGTAGTTTTCTCTGCTATTAATCATGTCTGCTCAATGACGGACTAGTGGCTAAGTCCTATAATTTTGCAGCATTGTTCACGGCAGCATAAGCTCAAATCAATTGGAAGTGGGTTTTTGGTACACTCGTTGCATCCGTGAATACCTTCCAGTGGCTTACTGGTAATATATTAGGTACTTGGAAGCGTTTATGCGTTATTTACTATCTCTTTTTGTTTTATGCTGATGTTGAGGGGCGGTAATTTGAAGAAAGTATAATACGTTGCGGTCATTCAATGTTTTATCGGCTGCGACATCATAATTCGATTCTATTTCTACCCGCATCATCCTTTGCGGTTCGCTGTGTAATTACATCCGTTTTTCCCTTGCTTTCGATTACTTCCAGCGTAGCTTACGTTTTTGTTATCATTTATTAATATTGCATTCAAGAAAGCTATCACATACACGATATATAATCGTAAAGTTTGATGAGACGCAGTTTGTTGATCTCGCTTATTACTGTTAGAAATTGAATTGTTATTTCAATAGTCGATTGATTGAATTCAAAAGTTATATTTTATATAATTATCAAATTTAGTTTTAATGTATTTATTTCACATCGTCTTTTATCGATATGTTATTAAAGATTTTAATCATCGTAAATGTGCTTTATTACTAACATCGGATTGGAAGTAATTAATCTTGGAATCTTCAAGACATTTTATAGGTGCATTAGTAAGAATTTATGTATTTAATTTTAAAAATTAAATTTTCACCTTTTTATTTAAACGAGTGTAATGTTCACAATACGCAGCTCGAAATGTCTTGCTTACTCATTACACATGCCAGCGGAACATTTCGCTACGAATAAGTTTACGTAAAGCACTGGCTCTTGTATTCAATTTATCTCGCTTGAGTGCGGAACGATTCATCTGTTTGATAGCATCGATTTGTGCCATTAAAAGTTATTTAATGGTCTGTGTAGTCACGAAAAGGTTCGTAAATTTCGCCTAATACTGGTTTGTGTCCTGTCACCACCATATAGGGCCCGCACACACGTCGCCACCTGTTGGCCTGGGGGCTTTAACCGGTTTTGGAATTTTCTCCGTTCTCCAAATATTTCGAATTCAAAAAAAACCTGAACGGGACTATATTTAAACTGCATATGAGCCATACGTGGTTTTTGCAATCGTGCTTGTGCCACATTTGCGTTTATAATTGGTAGCCTAGATGTTTTTATACGATAAAAACTGTCCCGTTGGCTTATATGGTAACTGATTAAATATTATTATTACAAGTAACTAAATATAATAATTACTTTAATGCAAATTTATTAAAAACAATATAATTTTATCCTCTCCTGAAATGAATACTGCAGCAACTTGTGTGGGAATATTTGCCTTGATTTATAATACAAACACCTTTAAACCTTGTTTAATAACCTTGTTTCCCCGCGATGTGTTAAAGATAATACCACGTCTACATTATTTCAGTCAGGCCGTTGGCAAATAAAGTAAGCTTATTCACGCCGGCTTCACTATATTAACACAGCCGACGTCGAATGTCAAGTGTCTGCTACACCCAACGCCTATGAAATAGTTGATTTTGTATTTCACTGTAAATGAAATAAAGCAATAAATGTTTATAATAGAACGGACTTGCACGCCGCCCCGAGCATCTCTAATGTGCAACACCGACCACGTAATGCTCGCTCTTGTCGGTTCCTTTTATTTCTAGATACAATCTATTGCAAATGTGTAAATAAACTGAACTAAATAAAATGCTTTGCTCCGTGCCTACACGAATGTACTGCACGTACAACGCGACTCTTCGTTTTAATTGTGTGCAACGGAAAGAATATCTGACGCATATCAATGGCGACCCATTTCCACAGTTTCTTCCAGTTTAGTTAAGCGAACACCATAGAATAATTAAGCTTGTTGGCTCACGGAAACCAGCTTCTGTCATGCGGATGTTTAGATAGGTAGCAAGAGTAGATAATTTTGGTTCTTAAATTTAAACCCTAAGAGTTATTTTTTATTTTTCTACAACACGTAAATATATATTTATTTGCCTTTTTCGCAAACACTCCTATTTTTATAGACATCTGTATAGACAAATAAGAAGTTTCGTCTCATTTACGAGTTTCACGATGTATATTTGTCGAAATTCTATTAAGCAAAATGCACGGGCCGCACGGCGAGCGTCATTGCGGCTTCGGTCGTGCGGTAACGGCATCATCCATCATCTGTAATTTGATTTCTATGCTCAATTATTGCGTCCGCGGGGGTCGGGCAGGACGCGGCGCGGGCTTCAATTCCACAGACCCGTGCAATGTAATACTAAAAAATGTTAAACTTCGTTTTAATTTAATAAAATCCCACTAGCAAGTTACTTATAAAAAAGAAAAGCAGTTCACAAATGCAAATTCTCGAGCTTAATTACACCTGTAGTGATTAACGGTTGTTTAAAGCGCAGCAAACTTTTCCCGGTTTGTCTAAAATACAATGGCGCATGGTCCGTGACACAGACGGCAAACATGATAATCACAAGTAGCGCATGACAACGGCGGCGCACGCGCATCGATCACGACCGCCGCCGTTTCGCCGCTTCTCTCGCCTCGAGTGACATTTCGGACGCCAAAGCTCGCTTCTCTTTTAACACACGCAATGAAAATATCTGCTATTTCACAGCAATAAAAGTCGTTATAAATAGCGTGTTTACTATGGAGATAGTCATACCATTTTACGATTTAATCTTAATATTGTTTTGTAGTAAGTGTTTATTGTCTTTATGACTTTTATTCATAAATAAATTAAACCATTTGAAAAACCGCAATGGTGGCATAGTTTAGATAATGTAAACATACTATCAGCGCAGTTTCTCATCCGTCAGTTCAATTACGATGACGAGGTGAGAGTGGTGCTTTTCGTCAGGAATATTTGTGTTTATATTTGTCGAGCTGAGCGATGTCACTTGTTTATCCTCCATCCATCATAGCAACTTGACAAATGATGACGGATGCACTGGATACAACTGGCAATGAGAACACGTGTACTTAACGACGTAGGACAGACCTAACGACATTCTCAATAGCCCTGTTAACTGACACGATCATTTTTATACCAATACTTACGGTATGACAAACAAGACATGAAATGCTTATAATAATATATTATGTCTCTAATAAAATAGCTTTGCTAATAAACTGAAATTATATAAACACCGTTCACTACTAATATATACTTACTAACAAGATGGATTAAACATTAAATATGTGTAAGCTGTTGGCCACCTGTATAACGTTTCGCACGTGTGAAGTACTTTTTACTGTTCGTTTAAGAGGTTCAGTGATGACGATTATTACGGTGTCGGATCGTATCGTACGCTTCACTGTGCCAACCACTCTGCTCTTGACGAGAGGACATTTTTCTCGATGCAAAAATCCTTAAACTCAACCTTGTTATTTTTTCCTAGATTTATAAACAGGTGGCCTAAAACTTAAAATCATTTAGATTTAATTCAACCTAAACGTATAAACATTATTTTCTATGACAGTTACTAATGCGAAATGTCTCAACGCTATTTTTTTTTATTAAATGCCACTTCATACCGCGCCCTATTCATATTAAATTTAATGCTATAAATACAATTACCTACTTCAGTTACGAATATCTCTCATTTAAAGATAACAAATAATTGAATTAGCGCGCTCGCTCGGAGAATGTTTGTATTTTGATAAGGGCAGAAATATTGCCTTTATCTTAGTCGGAAGAACATATCTTCAACTTTCAACAAGTTAGAGACATTTCTCGTTAATGCAATCTGGTATTGCGTCGGTGATACATCCTTCGATACCGATTGAATTATGAATGTCGAGACATTCTGCAAACATCGCTGAAATGCATACTCAGCACTGATTAGGATCAAAGCCTCGCGGTTTTGTGCAGCGTTAATGCGATTGATGATATTTGACGTTTTCGATTTGCCATTTATGTGTATTTGAAAATGCTTCAATTTCGGGACACATTAGATGTAAAAATGACGCTTATGGCGATATATGTGTTTGATACGATGGCCAGATGTTGTGGCAGTGATGATCTCGCAAGAAACGTTTGTCACCCTCGCGTTGAAACAACGGCCTAATAATACAGATACGGAAAAATCGCAGCGATATTACATCACACATATACTGTTGTGGGGCGCTAGGAAATCTGTAGCTGACCATAATGACAACGACGTACGTGATGGATTCCATTTACAGGTTTACTTCAATCTTCACAGCAGTAGGTGCACGCGGAAAATTACATTGCGGCTTTACGGGTGTCCGCTGAATCGAACTGACTACGCGAACGAGCTCGAAATATAGCAATGAATCTCTTTTTCATTGATGAGGCCAGGTCGGAATATAATGATTGTTCGCTAACAACTTAACACAATATATAAACTAAGAACGCGCGAGCAGCAATAATTAACTCGGTAGGTTGCTGTTGTTATTAATAATTAACAAGGCAGTATTAATTTATTTGCCATGTTCACGACTTCATTTTCAATGCCAGATATAGTTGCAAGTGCCACTGAGATTTATTCATTCAATTGAACAATAAGTTAAGTGAGGCTATGCCCCTAACAGTAATGTAAATGCGTTTCAAACCGTGCCCCTTTTTCATCAAGCGCATCTGGAAATGAGTCTTCATAATATAATTAATAACGCGAAGATGCATATCAGTTAAGGTAAGCATATCGTTTTATCGGAACATTTTCAATTACCAATGATACTCAACCAACTGCGAGCTTCATCATAGTGATTTATCAAAACGTGTTATGGAATATTATCAAAGTGTTAGATGGAATATCGAGAAGACCATGTATAGAATAGTCACAAAAGTGTTAAGAGAGAAAAAGATTGAATACTTTAAAAAAAATAGAATTAAGGAAATCACGGTTAGCTTTCATGTATTTAATTTTATTTAAATTATTTTATTATATTTCTTTTTTATGATAAGAATACTAAAGTGTCCGAAAAGTTTGGTTTTACTATAATTTCTTCTAGCTAAGAGAAAATTAAGATTATAGTTACAAAGTTTTGTAAAGAAGCCTTAGTTATTAATAATTATGTTGGTAAAAACATACACGTTGATATCAATTACAGCACTGTGCTTACAAAACCGGCCCAAAACTAACGGGGTTCAATTCAAACTCGTTATGAACGAAATCATAGACGCAATTATAATTTAAACATTCGTAATCGTAGGGACGTCATATTTCCCGCCGTATGATGTATTATAAATCATAGTTTATAATCAATACAACACGTAATAAAAATATGTTAATCATCTTCAATATATGTACGTAAGTCTTCATAAAAAGGAATGGTAGTATCTCTAGGACGAGCACATATCGAACAAATTCAACATATGTAATTGTGCAATTGGCCATATAAAAATGTGCTACATCATATAGGACGTTGTACATTTCAATAAATAATAATAACAAACAGACATCATAACTTGTGCACTAAAATGTACTAGGGTGCACTAAAATAATGAATGCAAGAAAACGCAGCATGTGAGACTGTGAAGAGCATCGGTATTGAGCCCATGTCCGATGTGGCATGTTTATAGCTAGCCTAGCGCGTTTTATGCTTTCGCCTTGCCTCCATACGTCTATGCTGTGTATACTGCTATTCTTTCCTTTTATGATATTTATGTTTTATTCGATTTGTATTTCTTTCAGTGTGATAAGTTTATGGAGGCGTTCACCTTCACATGCAACGTTCACTTCGAAGCGATTGAGATGTGATCAACACTAACTGCCTCGTGATTATCATTTACGTTTAGGTCATTACCTGCCTTAGTGTTTTACCTGCGGAATGTTTATGTAAAATAGAAAGTCGTATGCTCAGTGAAATCGTAACAGCTACTTCTTCGGATGAAGTGCTTATTTATCAGTTTTTGTGCCATCTGTTTACCTTCATAGCCACTAATGTGTACATGAAATTGAATCAGGCCAATGGATATAATGAAATTGAATCATGTTTTAATTAAAATTCCGAATGAGAAGACACCTTCATTTTACCGTCACAGGAACATAAGTAATGTGGGCTGTATATTTGTTTTCAATGACTATCGATAATATTTATTGACTCGTAATACATGCAATATGGACAAATGGTTTTCGGCGTGCTTATAAGGGCAGACTTCATTTGTTTCGAGGTGCCATTCAAACCGCCGCGCCGGGCGGCCCGGTGCGGCACGGCGCGGCTCGCGGCCGCCGCCGGCGACCACGGCGCGACGCCAAACGCCTCCGCCTACCGCGCACGTCGCCATTGTTGCGCCTCCTTACTGGCCTATCGGTATACCGGTGCACCATACACTCCCAATTAAAACTTACTTTACAATCTTATTTCAATAATTCTACTAATAACATGTTATTTAATACAAAACTAAACGTTCATTTGATTGTACCGAGAGAACTGCGGCTAAAAGCACGATGCGAGTAATTGGTTTATTGTCTTTTTTGGATCGTAGAAAAGAGGCCGGGCACAAAAACAACGAGTTGATTGTGTCCGATAGATGAGCCGTTATGGTACCGCGACGACGTTGTCGGTTGGCCATTTTGAATGCACCATGCAAATCTCTCTCCGTCAAGTGCAAACCATCGTCGTCACATTAAGCTAATACGTAATTGATTGGTTCCCGCTGCACGGGAGAGCGGACATACTCCTGTCCCACTGATGGCGGATGCAAAAACACTAATGTTATAACGGTAAGGCCGTTTCTTCCGGCACGCAATATACTCAATTCTCACACAACTTTAAAAATATACATAAAAGTCATCGATCGCTTTCGAGAAAATCACCACCGGTTTCGTGCTCCACATTCGTGAATCGCCCAATAACAACGCCAACGCATGAATGTACAAAATCGACATACCCCAATTATTGTGTCCACATGTATCTGATTAATCGACAAGTGATATTTCAGAAAGCTTCGAAATGCGAACGCCGAGTCGAATTTAAATGTGTTGAAAGAGAACATTTAAAGTGGGTTGAGATCGAATGATAAAAAATACTTGTGCACAACTATAATAAGGAACCGTTACACGGTTGTCGTTCATTCATGTAAAACATTATAATTAAAAAATAAATAGCTTATCAATTATACTCTCGCATCGCGGTCAATCGATATCTTTACATATTTTAATTATACGAGTCACATATCTCCTGTCAAGGAACGCTACAAACGTGAGTGTTAAAAATATACTTTTATTTTATTTCTAATAACACCACCGGTAATGTTTTGGTGTAACAGTAATTAAAATCGCAATGAATGACATGACGCGTGATTGTCTTATCAAGTGCTAACGGTTCACGCTGTGCTAATGGTCATTTACTTGGTTTTGTTTGCACCCATTATTTTTGATGCTCTAGAATTTAAATAGCGGAAGAGGTTCCGTTGCGCGTGGGAGGCGCCCGACGTGGATTACCATTGTTGCTCTGTTCCAACTAAACTTTATCACTCGGACAAATCAAATAGCTTGAACAAACGATACACGTTTTATCTGAGCAATATTATTTATCAAATTTCTCACTACTACTCTTGCGCTATTGATTGGAACTTTTTAGAATGTACTGAAGACATAATGAGGATATTCTGTATGCCGAGGGTCAATATACTAGTGTATATTGGTCGCGTCATCCAGCGCCTACCGTTATCGGCGTTTGATCAGACGTTTACGAGGCTTTCGAACACATCATTGCGCTGTTCATCATTATCGACTAGCGAGAATAACAGATTTCTACCGATAATATTTAATTAATCTGTCGTTAGCCGACATCTCCACTAGTTTCCAACTGTTTCGCTCTTTAGCAACTCGAATCGTTTCACGTTAATACTTTATAGCATAATGTTTCAATCAATTAACTCTTGTGATAATGCTAACATCGCAATAGTTTAACAGAACGATCTCGCACGTAATTTAAGTGGAGCGATGTATTGCGGCCGCACGATGAGACGCGAAACGATGTCGGCGCGCGAATCCCGTTGGGGCGGACGCCATTAACGCCCACCGCACTCCGCACGCGTAGAAAAACCGACCCCGGCATAAAGATGTCGCGCCTAGATAACAATGCTACATTTGACAACTCCGCCTCCATTATTATTCCACGATTTTTGGGAAATTTTAGGCAAAAGATACCACTGTTCCACAAATCGGGCCGTGCGATCGTAAACTATGAGTACCTACGTATGCAGCCGAGCGTCTTTGCATGCTAAGCAACTAACTTGCTGACCCGACATAACTGCAAGTTTCTAAACAGCGGTCGTAAAACAAACAAGAACGCCAAGACCTCTAAGTCGGCTACTTTTACAAACCAGATTTTTTACGTTATGTACATTTTAATGCGACATTATAACTACAGTTAACTAGCACTTTAAGGCTTGCTTGATAAATATCACAAGGTGAACTCTATCTTATAAATTATCCGTTTCGCGTACCTAATGTCGCTTTTCTCACTGCGACATGATGAATTGCCGGCACTAGCCAGTAATATACGTAATGAATATGGTGCAATAAAACACGTTCAACTGTTTTTTTTTCTACAACAGTAAATATGAGGATCCGGACCCATTCATAAAATTTGAGCTATTTTACAATATAAATTTACATGCAATTTATAACTTTCCTTCGCCACGTAGTACTTACGCAAAGTCGATATAGAATGGTAATATTACAGCCGCGGATTCTCAGGAAACCACTGATCAGTAACAGCATCGTCCGTTCCCATGAATGAAAGTACAGCTTGTATAAAAACTGTTTATAATTTCTACGAGGGGCCATCGGGAGCGTGATTAAATACGCATTGGTGACGATGTTTATGCGAAGCCATTTGAATATTTCAATTCATCACGGAAGAAATGAAACTAATTAGTGATGAAACGTGCGCGTTGACAGCGGGTGGTCGATGTAAAAACTGTTCCTATATCTAATTACACTGCAACTAATGTCACTTGAACTTTTCTCCCGACGTTTGATGTTTCACGGACATCGGTAATCACCGTTATAATTGTAATAGGCGATGCTTCATGCATCAACGTAATTCCCTGAAGTTAAAATATTTAAAGCAATTGCCATCTAGTGCTGTTAAATTATTATTTTTTTCAATATAAACGTCTAAAGCAATCGATTCATTCAATAAACGTCTCATACTTCAAGGTAATTATAGTGAAAAGAAGCGGTAAGAGCACAGGTTTTCAAGTTCTTGCTACTAGTTATTTATTATAATACATACATACATAAACTCACGCCTGTAATCCCCGAAGAGGTAGGCAGAGGTGCATTTCTGCACCCACATTTCGCCAGGTATGTATCAGTCCCACGTAATAGGGGGCGAGCCTATTGCCGTTTTTCGGGCACATTTCCAGACTCCGTGCTGTTACTGAGAATGTTCTAATGGAAAAACCCAATAACACTGCCCGACCCGGGAATCGAACCCAGGACCTCTAGATCGCACGGCACATACTTGTACCGCGAGACCACGAGGCATTTATTATAATGTGAGGGTTAAAGGTAAAGCACTATCAAATGTTGAATCTGCGATGGTGGGTCGCCATGCATTGTCAATTAAAAGCCCCTGGCTAAGACTGCGACCGCCTTTTGCTTGTACTATAGCAAATACATAGATTATTTTCCAATGCATACCCTGCGCCTCGGGGTGGATGTAGTGCGGCCGTTTCCTGTATTACAGCCTGTGTGCCGGCATTGTACTAATCCTTATTCTGTGTGTACTCTAAATTAACATAAATTCTATTTAGATTCCAATCGTAGAAGAATCAAAGTATTATTTATTCCGTCCATTCAAAAAACAATATCAACACGCTACATGACGCCAGTTCCCAATGAAGTTTACATATCTTTCATCTGACAAATGGATGTGAAACCTCACAGCTAGTTACAAACAGCGTGAGGTATTTGAATACGTTTCTTATAATAAACGATAATAATTCATTACGAATACGAAACGACTCACAATGCTTGTGGTAATACGTGACCAAATTTCCCTATTTGTACATTTATCTATCATTTTGTTCATCATCAGCCCAAATACGTCCCACTGCTGGGCACGGGCCTCCTCTACAACTGAGAGGGTTTAGGCCTTAGTCCACCACGCTGGCCTAGTGCGGGTTGGCGGACTACACACCTAAGAAATTCCTAAGAACTTTTAGGTGTGCAGGTTTTATCACGATGTTTTCCTTCACCGTTAAAGCAAGTTTGTTATAATGTATCAAAATAGTTATGTTTAGAGTAATTTTAAACAAACTAGTTTTTTAACGATTGCTTATAAATGTTTATATAGGCAATGATTGATGAAAGAGGCGTAGCTTAGGTTCAGCATGAAACAGGTTGTTATTGCAATAAAGCATGCGCAGCACGGGCTAAACAAGTGATGCTTGTAATAATGTATTAATTGAATTAGCACAAGAACGCGATGCAGCCGCGGTAGGTGAGTGTCGGAGGTGCGAGAAAGTGATTTATGTGACAATAAATCAAATATCCGCATTCAACTGCTTAGATAATCGAATTAGCACTTGCTTACTACAAAATACATCATTACTTATCATTGAATCTTTTTATGTGGGCTTGTTGGAGAGATGCCAGCCAAGATTGCAGACTTGTAAACTCGCTTTTACTCTGACCGTTCAATATGCAGTTATTTACCGAGTTTTTGTTACTGGCTACAAAGAAGGTATAAATGCGCTATAATGTATTAATTAAGGTACCGAAAATAATTTCACCGACATTTATACGAGCATGTGAAAGAGGGTCTCAATTCATTGACGGGAAACGGTAAATATAACAGGATGATATTATGAAAACCGGTCCACGGAATTCAGTAAACTACCAACTGGTTCAATACTTTTTGCTTTTAAAATACGAGGGAATTACATCCCTTGAAAGCGCTCTTCTCAACGGCTGATTCTGGGAGGTTAGGTACCATCAAAAATTTTATGTTACCATTAAGTTCAATGATATAATTCAATTAACATGCACAAAATCAAAAATTATAATCTGGTACCGGAATTTTATGATTCTTTGAAATGTAGGACACATGTGGATGTTGTGAGTCAACAAAAATAAACATTTGTTTAAAAATTATAACTGTTAAATTGTGAATCATATATATAAATTGCGCTTTATTGTATCTGATATTGATGTATTCATTCTGAGAAGTTATTTACTCGCCACCGCTGTGTAACTGCGTTTTAACTTAATATCTTTGGACTTCCCGCGCCTCAATTTTGGTAATGGATCCACTTAAATAACGCTCATTTACTGTCATCACGTTTAAACGCTTTCAAATAACTGTACTTGAGTTTTCTTCACACGTGTGCTTTCATAATTCGGCCATATAAAGTTATTTAATATTTGAGGTGATCTTTTAATTTCCGTCAACGCTTAATTGGTTTAAAATATAAGCTAGACTAATGTTACAATAGCAGCAATTGTCGGGCTTGAAAGGTATTATTGGCCTTACATTAGCTCTAAGTGCTTCCTCAACATCTAATAAGACATAATGACGTATTATTTCTGAAGATTCACGAATTCCGATCGCAGTATAGTGAGATGGACGAGTTCACTGACCTGACAACACCACAACCGCTAGCCGCTAACCGCCACCTCCTCTCCTGTCACCAAAAAAGCACATTATTAAATCTCAATTTTATACGTTACACTGAAACAACTCCGTGGGCAATGCCCCTTATATTTATAGAGCACTTTTGCAAATTACTATGGAACACATGTACTTGGATAATAATGCATACAAATGTATCCGTAACAAGGCATAAATAATTCAATATTTCATAATTGTAATGCGGCATTATGCTATACAGAATCACAAGTGGATGATTGGTAATCACGCAGTCTGTAAATTCTCTGCGAATGCACGCTCGTGCTCACGTGTTTTCACCATCGGATTCAGGAACAGAACCATTTCAACGTATCGTCGTGTAATTACGTACATTTTACTCAATACAATTTCCGAGAACCTGAGCATAATATCTTTGCGTATTTACATAAATAAAGCTGTTTTGAACTAGTGCTGGATGTACTTGGATGGGTTGTGTGTTTACAATATGTCAGTAATCGCTATAGCGTATAACCACGAACTCGTGCGTAATGTAATACGAGCTAGTGTACTTTACTGATCAGACACTCCTATTTATTACCCTCGTGTAAGAAGATGTTCTAAAGTACTTGTAAAACATATTTAACGCTTACATCCCATTAGACCATGTCTATCTGAAGTAACAGTATTTTACACTAATTGTACCTGTGCTTCTAAAATTTAAATTGCAAGTTCTACATTTACATATAACAATTTCCTCTGGAATTACATTAAGTGTTTCCTATTAACTTAAGTGATGAATGTAACTATAAAACGGTTGTTAAACAAAAGCTAACTAAGCCGGACAGGCTTACTTACAAATCCTACTTTATTGGCAACTGTTAAGCCATAAAACTACAAGTTTATAACAAATAATAATGTCGCAGCATACTCGTTAATTAAATAACTATTGATGTCGAAACCGTGTTAAACATATCGTAAGAAGATAAACTGGATACCGCACACATTAAATAGGAAACGGATAAAGTATGTTTTATTTACGCGCATTTCTAAAAACTGTCAACAGCAGCTGTTTATTCAAATTCGTCACTTTTGTATTCCGGGTTGACGTTAGAATGGGAGTATTTTGCGATTTAAATAGTAACTGTACCCGATTTACATGGCCTGCTCTCCGTACGTCTTCTGAATTAATTTGCTTCTAGGAACCTGATTAATATGTTTCTTTTGTTTCAGGTAAATTGTCTTCTCTTTTTGTTTGTTTGAGGAGAATAAATCAACGATCATTATCGGTATGTTTTCACGCAGTTCCCAGGCACAATATAACGCGTACATTACATTACACATCGCATTTCCCAATATGACACTTACGGTAAAAAGAAGTGACAAAGACTTAATTCGAAAGGACACGCATGGGCACCGACATGGAACACAAACAAAAATCCGGTTATGATGACATATGATATTGAACAGTTTTTATCATCGCTTCGTTGTCATGTAATTAAAGCACGCGGCAACATTTCGAAAAAAGTTATTTGTACACGTCAGCGTTGATCAGCTGCATGTCGCTCACATGAAACGCGGGCCGCTTATCTTATGCCAACTCAATTTTCTCAATCTGTTCCATTAATCAAATCAAAGCACCTACATAAGTTACGTCACTGGCCGGCGACTCATCAGTATCCCACGGTTGAACGGACCGGACGAATCGTATCGGTAAGAAAAAGTAACCGATCCATCAGAAGTTGTCTTGACTGATCCTCGTGATCATTGAACCTTAAACGGCACTTCGTCTCCCATAGTTTTATAGCTAAGTAAACAAGCTCTACTGGAGCACAATCGCGATTTCACACTCAAATACTACAAACAGACTTCCACGCGACTGTAACTGGATGCGGTATCTATATTTAGTTAATATGGTACAGTTTTTTTTGTGTAAAATGTAATTCTTACGACATACGCTGGGCGTAGTACTATAAGTGAATGTTGTAACTATTCCAGTTCAGATGAAACTCGTTCTAACAACTTGCCATTTAGAATTATCATCGCTTATACATGTATTTTTTATGCACTCATAATACGCAGACATATAGATAATTTTTCATAATTACGTAGATACATTAAAAAGCTAATTGTATATTTAATTGTTCTAGTACAACAGCTGTCAATTAAAAAACTATATCTCGCCAGTAAGCGATGAGTTTTATTAACCCAATGGCGACTCTTATCCTTGGCTACGTTTACGTTAACCATTTCGTCTCAGAGCATTTACGATTGGAGTATTAGTTTTAATGAACTTAATAAGCACAAGGATTTTCTAAATAATATGGTTAAACGTTAGTATTCATAAAAACTCTCTAGACGTCTAATTTTAGATAATCACAGAATCAGACTTTTATAGGTGAATATTAAGGGTTTTTATTCGCTCAATATAAAGCCGCCAGATGACTATCTATTTTCATTCGGCAAGATACGCAATTCAAAATGATTTTTGTATTTTTTTTCGCAACAGCAATGTCGAATCTATCACTAGGAGTGTAAATCGTATTTGATGACCCCTGTGGCTATTTGTTTTAATAAACAAGCTGATATGTATCAGCATCGCTTTTTTATAGCTTATACGTCGAGATAGATCTTGTTTTTAACACTGCCTCATTATCAAGATTAAACGTTGAATAATATAGCGGTGCGGTAGTTAAATAATATCTGTCATGATTTGTGAACACTACATTTGAATCTCTTATTTTTTTGCTAGTGTTGTGTTTAATTACGGTACATTCTTATGTTGGTGAAATAGTGAGACGCCGTTATGTCTATAATTTATTAGTGACTGTCATGAATCAATTAATATCGATGTGTATTTTTTGCGGAACATCCAGCAAAGTGCAATGTTAGCGCTTGGCGAGATGCGGTGATAGGCAAAGCGGGTGGAGCTTCAGCGTCTCGAAGGCTGTGCACGGACACCATCTGTCACTGTCGACACCCGTCGGCTATTCTCACGAGACTAATACGAGGAAGCGGTTTTATCGTCGTTACGTAAGAACCCATTACCGAAGACTTTGCTTCCGATATTAGCACTATTTTAAAGCAAGCTCGACATCGAACAGTAAATGTGCAACTGCAACAGGTAACGGCGCCTAAACAACACATGTGTCTGCCTGCAACAATTTGGAATACTACGCAGAACGAATGTTAGGTCGACAACCTATAAATATTGACTTACATTGCGTTGGCACGCGGCTAAACAAACTTCAGCGCTTTTGTGTCATCGATGTTTCATTTCTAACAGCATTCATATTTGTTCATGTGAATGTGAAACAGACTTAAATAGGTACTGATACCATTGGTGCATAGTAATTAATAACTGCTGCAATCAATCGCGGTAAATATTGATATGTCACTTCTACAAACAAGAACGTAATGAGAATTAATAGAGGTTTACATACATACATACATACATACATTAACTCACGCCTGTATTCCCTGATGGGGTAGGCAGAGGTGCATTTCTACGCCCACATTTCGCCAGTTATGTATCAGTCCTACGTAATTGGGGGCGAGCCTATTGCCGTTTTTCGGGCACAATTCCAGACTCCGTGCTGCTATTGAGAATTTCCTAATGGAAAAACCCAATAACACTTTGCCTGACCCGGGAATCGAACCCAGGACCTCTAGATCGCACGGCACATACTTGTACCGCGAGACCACGAGGCAGTCAATAAAGGTTTATTGTGTGTCAAATGGGAAATTTAATCCCAAAAACCAAACGAGTACGAAGTCATCCCAGTAATGTCATTAGACAATTTTTTTTTTTTTTCCTATCCCACCACACACCCGCCACTGTAACTCCTGTGCTCCAGGATCAACAGCGGCACGCACAGTATTGACGCTGAGCAATGAAGCTCAGCGGATCTAAGGGGACCTAAATTTGTCATAATCCCGCAACGAAGTTAATCAGAAAGACAAAATAAAGGAGGAGTTGGAAAACATTAGACAATATAAAAAAAAACGTTGAAACACAATTTTTGTCGCTAATGCCATCCTTTCGCGGAACAGTCGACAACTTGATGACAACTAAACTATTCTCCATCTACGTACAGCTTTCTTGAATTGTTCATACAAAGCACGTTCTAAACAATAGAGAAATAAACCATGTTCCATTTCCCACCTCCGCTTAACTCGAGCTGAAACATTGTACCCTTCAGACGTAGGGACAGTACGCTTATCTATCTCGCGGACGTGCCGTTTATTGGTTCCTGTGTATTAAAATAAATAATTATAGATGCTGCAATGCAACTCGCTCTCGAAGTTAATGTTTCAAATGTATAAAGTTATCATCGTATCGAAACATTAGTTGAACTATGAGTTTTATACAATTGGATTGAAGTGGTCGCGGCCGTCGACCCGGCGTAGTGCACAACAGCACGACATTATTTTGATACTAATCTACGTGATGCCACGCACCTTTTGCAGCCACCGTTCCACTGGACCGAATTATTATTGGTAGATTTCACAGTGATGGAAAACGTGATTGTGTCTCGAGCCACTCCATTTCCGAATTTCGTGGAACGGTTTTGCTTGATAACGATAATTTAAACCCGTAACAGTTGCAACTTTTCAAAAAATTCTCCAACTTTTTGTCGGAAAATGATTATACGTTAAGCTTATAACTACATTTGTTATTCGGTTATGAAAATGCAGAAGATTTTACGTGAACAAATCTAACGCTAGTTTTTGCGGAAAATATTAAATTGCATTTTAAATCGTTTCACTTTAATAATACATTTCAATTTTTGCGCACATACTGTAAAAAAAATTCGTTTTATCGATTGTAACTTTTTTTTAAATGACTACTAAAAATTCGTAGATCTGATAATTTAGAGCCAATAAGAAATGGTTTATTAAATTAAAAGCGGCGACACAGATCTTTTCGCGATATTATTTTCACTTTTGTTTTATTGTAGCAGAGAACAAAACTTAACCATGTAGCTTTAGGACATAAATCCGCGACACGTTCTTGCCTTAAATTCTGTGCGGAACTAGTATAATTATGGCCATTGTTGAGGCACGGTGGTGGGATGTGATGCGAACAAGACATCATGATTCTCTAATTGACAGACCACCGCGACACAGTGGCGAACACCGTAACCGTCTTTATCCAGGTTAACTGTATCACTACCGTACGACACGGACCGCCTGCCGCTTGCTCACCTCCTACCTATCACCACAACGGGAAATGGCGATCGTCACCGACCACGCTGCCACCGACGACCTCAACCACGGTGCACTCAATTTCCTGCAGGAACCGCGATTCACAAAACCGCAGTGAGCAAATAAACGTATTGTCCGCACTCATCGTGAAACACGAGCGGGTCGCATCAGCCTCACTGGTTGCCCCAACCGCGCCAACCGCGCCAACCTCCATCGGATGTTAAGCTTTACTCTTTACGGCTTGTACATTACACATTCCATGGGCGAACCCATTTCTGTGTCATCTCTATTCTAGATATTCGCCGTGTCGGTTGCCAAGTGAAACTGTCGCGAGAATCTTTTATTCTCCTTAATGCGAGCCGTTTCGGCTCTTGTTCGGGATCCCACTGTGACAGCCATTATAATTCCGAGTGAATTTGGAAGTATACAAAGCCGGCTTTGTGTTCGTTATAAATATTTATGAGTGAGTGTCTATTTTCTACACACGTGGGTCGGTGGATACGCACGATACCGCCGCGCGGCCTAATTGGACTCTGTAGGCGCGAATTTGTTTTAGTCTGACGGATATTTATTATTTTGAGTTTATGTGTCGGCAGTCAATAATTTATAATTGTTCAGGTACTCATCCTCCAAACTGTCCGACGTTGAACAATTTATAAGACTATGCTTGATTTTGTTTTCAATTAAACTGGATGAGAAGCTTGCGACTCTGCCACCGTTATATAACGAGAAGTATATACACTAATCCTACTTTCTCTCGACAAGTTTCTTGGGGCCACTACAAGAAAGTAAAACCCCACCATGTTGGTGCGAGCCCGGTGTCCTGTTGACACACAAATTCTTACGATAAATCCGCCATATTAACGTCAGCTCATCTTTTTATTGTTTTAACCTTCCGTCTTGTACTTGCTTAAGCAATTTAAATTAATTTCTAGATACTGTATTATATAATATACCCAGTCGTATTTAACAAAATCTATCGTAAAAATCTTGTATAAAAACCTGAAACACGTGTACGTGTAAATGTCGACAGCCTGCAATACAGTTAGAGTTTATCGCAAACAGCACAAATGTTCCAAAACGCTTTCTTGTACATTTGGAACACGGCTGCACAGTACGACATTGGAAAGTACCGGCGTCTTGCCCTGTCCTGGCTTGACTCTTGGCCTTTGCATGTTTGCGCTCCAATCTCCATATAATATTCACTTCAATTTATTTTAAATGAATACGACAATGATATTTAGCGCCGCATGTATTGTATATAACTAATTTGTTCTACGATAGATTAGATGTTTATATCATGTAAAGAGATCTCATCTCAAGTACAATAAATTAATTTTAAATGGAATTAACAAAACTACCGTTAGTATTTTTATGTTCCATATTTCACGTTACTAAAATGGCAATTAGCATAATTAATTTCTACTTAGTGCACTTCCTGTCGCATTATTGTGATATTTATTACTTATTAATATTCAACAAGACATTAGCAAGTCACTTAAGACTGTATACATTTACTGTATCTCCATTTATCATCAATATCGTTGTAATAAACACCGGTGCGGGGCGATCTATCATGTCGTATTCTTTGGGCGGGGTACATTGTTGACACACTTATAGGGTCTCAGTTACACTGGCGACGTCACGTTTCCTATGTTAGGAATTGTTTATAGAAGTCATGATGTGACCTTAACATTGTGTTTTACGATTGTCTCGTCACCGCTTCGCACACTGACATTTCAATAGGGAAGGTGAGCGCGGGTCGTGGCGTGAGCCGGAGCACGATGCGGCAACGGCACATGCTCGGCCGCCGCCACCAACAACAACACCACCTTTAGCTGTCCTGGCTAATGTCAACGAAGCTCGTACCTAAGCCTTCCTTATTCATCCTTAGCGGGACCGAGCACCACCGACCTACAGATTGCATACGGAGATTTGTCTTCGAAATACAACTAAGTCTTTACCTTTTGAGACAATGCCTGTATGCACATTTACTGTAAGCTAAATGTGCAATTCCCATTGTCTGTATTGTCTATATCAATTTCGTGTACTACTGTTAATGTCAAATGGTGTTTCTTTATTCATTGGTCCCGATGTATTTGTATATCTCACACTGTATGAAACTTAAGGTTTTAGGTTATTCAAAACCATTTTGTTACCCTAAAGGTGAGGGAAATCGTGAACAAAGCTGCATTTCATTGTAATAATAATTCCTATTGTGTTTGTAATTCACATAACACGGCTATAAATTATATAAACTGTCAGGGATATCACGTCACAACGGGAATGTGTCTGAACATTTTGTTATTTCGCTCGAAACTCACTATAACGGTCGTGTTTAGAAAAACAGATTTGTCCCGCATAAACCATGCACAAACATCACCTAATAAATATTCCAATGTTAGGTTCAAGTCTCCACTGAGGTTGAGAGTTAGTAAACATGTTTTCTTCTACAGTGGAGTATTGGGAAAGTGTAGAAGGTTATTTCTCGATGTTTTCCTTCGCTGTTACTGACATAATTTCGTTTCATTTCTCAGTTGGTGTGTGGAATTTCTCGAATTACAGCGGAAGCTTATCGGCGTCGGTGTTGACTTGAATTTGCATTTGGTGTATTCGCGTCGCCCGGCTCGATAGTGTGTGCTCACGATTTAACGCTGGTATTAATGCATTATTCAGCGGGGTTTTCATTAGACTGTCGCTATCGGCGCGGCTGATCGCGCTCTCGTTAAAATGTACAGATGGCATGACGGGTGCTCGTACTGGACGGGCACGCGAGTAACTATCGCATCACAAACTTAACTCACTAAAACCTGTTGCCACTGTGTACGTACTTCCTGCTGGGTGACTTGCGTAGCGACACGTTCCATTCTTTCTCACTTAACACCATTGTTTAAACGCTCACACATACATTAGGGCGTGATTGTGCGCCAGTATCCCCGAATGGGTAGACACAGATAAATTTCTGCACCTAAGTTTCGCCAAATTGATTTTATTTCCAAGGTTTATTCCGTTTTTCGGGCATATTTTCGTACTCCAAGTATAATTGGGAATATTCTAATGAAAAACGTTTGTACGTCCGTGAATCGAACCCGGTAACTAGAACGCACGATACACACTTTTGCCATAAGATCGCGAGGCAATCAAAGTGTATTAAAATTTGAATGATAATTATCTTTATGCCTCAAATAAATAGTACTCAGAGCAATTGTTATTTTATTGTTCTACAATTATTATTAGTCACGCGCGGCTCTAGACGGATTTTGTTTATAATCATGATCAACTGATATCCTGTAATAGGCAAAGCAATTACATGACTTGGTTTATAGTTCTGGTTATGATTATTCTACTGCTTGATGTCGTTATAAATAACAATAAAATGCACTTCCAACCTTACAAACAAACTGTGTTGGTAGTGTTTGGTTTTAGTTTCTATAACAGTTAGGTACATTTTTAAAAACATATAATTAAATATAACGTCACAAAATAACGGCTCAAGAATTCCTATGAACCATCATGTAAAAAATATTGCAAACATTATTAGAATACAACCAACGCGCCATTAATCAACCATCAAAGACAATCACATCCTACTGCTATCAAATGTGTATTAAGGTAATGAGATTTTTTCCGTATTTTCTCCCTCCTTTTACGTTCCGCTCCTTTCATGTAGTTATCGTTCAGAATTCCTTAAACGTAGGGAAGGGATGTCATTAGCAAAGCAGAGAAGCTTATTAAAAATCTAGTTTGCAACACAACCAGTTCCAGGCTGACGCTTGCGCGGACAGGTTTGTCAAGTGCGCACATGACTCAAACTCGCGGATGTGATATACTTCCAATAGTAAATGAGTGCACATCCCGGTCAGCTCGGCCAGTATGCTCTATATAATAATCCACATTTGTTATTCAACCACGCAAAAACTGTAAACAACTTATTGTTTATGCTGTGCGTTCGTGTCTTTTACTTGATGCTATCTGCAAGTTCGATCGAGTTGTTCCACATTTACAGCCTCAATGTGTCAATGAAATTTCATTCAAATGCGTCAAGCAATAACCAAGGTAATGTAAACTAAGCCAATACAGGGTATGGGTTACTGTATACGACGAGGGATATAAAAAACATTCCGCGCGAATTGAGCAATAAATGTCCAAACTTCCGCTTTACAATCCTATTGGCATGGACCATATATTATCGTAATGTTTAAAGTTCAATGATCTTGCGCATAATGCAGACATCGAACTCTGACTAAAATCTAGAACATAAATTTAAGAAGATGAAAAATTTAATTTCAGCAATTACCTCGTACGCACGTCGGATTGGCGAGCGATGTCGGGCGTCTTTGAGATACCTGCAACAACCACAAGTATTTATTAGTCAACGTAATAAGGTCAATGACCATCTCAAAAATGTCTCAACTACTTTTTCATGCCTTACAAGTTATAATTTTTTTTTTATGGAACTGTTTCAATTAGCCATCGTAGCAACTTTGTTGATAGCATTCCCTGTAAAACGTCTACCTTTGTCATCTAAATAATTTGTGTACATATCTTTAGAATTAAGTAAGTGAAATAGACACATAGTATAAAGTCAATGTTAAAGAAAATTCAGTGTTTGTAACGTCTCAACGTTAGTACCGCGAACAATATTAAGCCGAACAAATGTTACTTAATTTACTTTTGTCACGTAGGTCAGTGGAACACTTGTTGTCTCAGAGCATATGAAGTGTGAACGGCCGACGTGTGATGTCGGACATCGCGACACAGTGTAAACAAAGCGCTTTACTGACCGGGTTAACCTTGAATGGTAAATGCGCGTCGGAGTTTCGCCGGGGAAAAATATGCCATTGATGCAGGCGGCCTGCGTGAGCCGGATAACGGTCACCGCGAGCCGAATAAGTAGTTTAGCATCGTACGTGGAATGATAATGTTCATGCGAGACTTGTCACGCGATAGCGCTACCAAGTATCCTATCGGCCAGCTCTACTGGCCGCGCGGGGCGCCTACTTTCTAACCTCATGTCCTTGAACCGTCAATGTGTCTGATATTTCATTAGACGTCATTTTTTTTGGAATTAATTTCTAATGCTTATAATTATTTTGTATATTTTTAATGTTGTGTACACAGTCAGCTGGCCAGTATTGATCTCACGCGGTATCTTTCAAACTCTTCTTTAGTGGTATAAACCCGCTAAGTTCGATCACATCCTGAATGCAATAAAGCTCGGCCTGAGCTCACGATTTTGCAGTATACCTCTTTTTATCGCCTTCACCAAATGCAGTGTAATCTTAAACGTATTTTAATAACGCTCGGCCGTCGCCTTAATGGGCTCACCATGCAAATGCCCGCACCCATGAAGAACCGTTACATATCGATAGGGATGCTAGAGCAACTAGCTGCCCCTCGGAATAAAGAAATATTCACGGACGGGAAATCCGATCACGCCAAAGGCGCCTACAGCGCGCTCGACGTCCAACTGGTTCGTTGCAACGTCCTGGCATGAACACCATGCATGAAAACTCAAAGCATGATCAACACGGAAACGCGCTGATCAACCAACTTGGTAGTTTATAGTTAAAAAACTAGACTGTGCCAATGAAAGTGCCCTCGCAAGTTCCTGCGTTAGCCCCATCTGAGATCGCATCAGGCAGGTTGTTAGCGAAGCCGATGTGGTTGGGTGTAGATTTGAAGTTCCCTTTCATGATATGGCGCAGCGCTTTCCCTGTCGCGACTTTGCGCTCTGACACTTGCACTCTTGCTTTCTATATCGCACGCGTCGGCGAAACAGCAAAGTCATTATCAACTTTATACATGGCTGTTAAGCGCATAGATAATTCAATTTGCAATTCAAAATAGATAATTACGTATTATATTGTTCAGATAGAGTCGTTAGGAAGTTTTTCACGACCGCCAATACGCGTTGAATGATTTGATGGGCGCACAATAGCAGCTACTTAAATAAGTTTCCAATTCAAGAGCCGCTCCATCATATTTCCTTGCAAACTGCTATTACAAAATAAGATTAACAATTTTCTCACGTCCGCATCGAGATCGAGTTAGGCGACGACAACCTCTGCAAAAAGTAAGTTGGAAATCTAATGGAGTTTGTGGCAAGCCGGTTATTTGTGTTATTTTTTAGTTTCGCTGATGCTGTGGAGAAATGCTATGTAACGCTCGCGAACGAAGCCGAAGCAACCTGACATTACTGTAATAACACCGAACCGCCCTTCTGTCATTACTCTATACACTTTCCTCGGCTAACTAAACATAAAACTATTTTTATTTCTTAAGTCCGCATTCTATATAACCGCATTTCACTTGTGCCTAACGCTCTTCTATCCTTCAGATGTAAGAAAATTATGATGACTGGTCAAATTACTTTAATAACGCCACGTTCTTGTAAGTACGTTAGTCATGTCCGTATACTCATATGAAACTAAACTAATTTATATATTTTTATTTTTTGTTTTGATTATATGAAATCAAACTAAATCCAGCTGCAATCTTATGATACGTGTAAAAAAGTGGCACGTGTATCGTGTTCTCGCAGAATGTCGATGTGTATAGAAACTAGTCGCGACTAATATGACAAGGCGTGATCGGCCGTCGCGTGTCATACATTGATACTTGGTTACATTTCTTGCATGTCACCTGTCGCTTCTGTTAAACGTCTTCCCTCACATGGCGCTTCAACAATAAAACACAATGTTTAAAAATAGTTCAATAGTAAAAACAATTAACTACTCCTAATTAGATTACTCGCCAAAAAAAATCACAGTGTCTGAATCAGCGTATTTCACGATCAATTTTTTTTTTGTTGTTCAACGTCAAGTGATGGATTCCGAATTTGTAATGCGCTTCAGTATTGAACAAAAAATACAAAGTGAACACAATTTAAAACGTCGCCAAACTAACTAGTTATATCGAAAATTCTAGTGCAAAAAGAAATAAGTATTATGAATACAATGAATATTATTTAAAAATGTTTAATGACACAAAGATTGAGTCGGTGCAGTAAATAATTTTGAATTCAGCACACACATTGTTACATTTACTTACAAATGCCTTTTATAATATTCTGACGTTTACCGTTATTTTTGTATAAATAATCGTCATTATCCTAAATAATTGTAATGGATACATTGACGTATGACATTAGATTAGCATGATCATGAATAGAAAGTTTATTTATACGTTTTCCCAGTATGCACGCACACATGGCTCACAGTTTAATATAAGAAGACATAGGAAGTCGGTGACTAATCTATCGGTTGTCAATCACAAACCAGTCGAACACGTCCAATAAGGTATAGTGATAAATAATTCTAATTTTACTTCGTGGACAGGAACAAGCGAGCTCGCACACAACCATTAGTATTCCATGTCTGTGCCGAGTTATAAACGTGATATCATAAAATAAAACGATTGGACGCAAACTTCCAATACGCGAGGTGATAATGTAACATCATTAAAATAAATAACTTTAGCTTTTTGCATTCACTTTCTTTTCAAATCCATTTGCACTTCGCAGATGAAGATCAGTGTTACAATAAATATTTATTCATTTTATTACTTCCATATCTTATCCATTTGAAACGTGTTGAAAGTAACAGACGTAGCATAGTTTAAATAAATCCCAATTATCCACAATAATTTCAATAGAATTCGTTATAGATTTAGAAGTAAAGCCGCCAAACGGCAACCGCATTGTGTTGTTAAATTGATTAGCGGCTTCAAAGCCGCTTCTATAATGCCATAATCGAGTTTTCCAGGTGTTATGCAATTCCGAGTATGCAGCGGTATACAATGTAAACAGGTCGGAAAGTTCCTGTTCGCATGTGAACCGCATTTATTGTAATTACTTCGGTCGGACGCTGACTCCCTTCGATGAGACGGGAGAGTGCTCCGATGAGCCGCCCGATAATGTCGTGCCTTCACTCAATTACCCACAGCCGCGGTCGCTCATACTTGTGAACAGCGCTGTAATTCTATTATGATTCCCAGTTGTTATATACAGACAAAAAAAAACTTTCTGTCGCAATTATCTGTTTATTGTAAATTTTAATTTTAAATTAGCCCATTACGAGCCTATAGAGCTGTATGAAAATCTAATATAAATCTTTTCCAATCTTAACTGCACAGTGTGTGTAAATTTTACACATGTATGAAATCTCGTTGAATGATTTAGACGGCCTCGTAGCTAAGGGTAATAAACATATTTATCAGGGGAACTTAATTGGAGGCCCATTGGCAATAGTCCCCGATTAATGCACGCGATCATCTTTAGGTTTAGGTCCGTTTGCGTTATTCCGCATTATCACGTGGGCAATCGTAACCTCTTCCCACATAATTGGCGTGTGGGCGCGGCGGCGGCGGCGCGTTATCCCGATCGCCGCCCACTGCGACGAGGCGACGCCCGATTAGATAGCCCGGCCCGACACCCCCGACCCTGGGCAACACCTCCTAGCTGCCGACGCACTACAACAAACATGCACCATCTACGGCGCCATCTCGAACCATAAAACATCGCACAAGTTAAGATTCCCTCTCGCTACCGCACGACAGGTGCCACGGAAGCATTATAGCCGCCGTTTGTGCGAGAAATGAAATATACCAGGCACTTTGCGGTATCTGTGAAATTAGAGATTGCTTTATGCGCTTGAATAACAGTACGAGAATAATTGTGCAGTTAAACAAACGGTTGGTGAACTTCACGCACAATCTCGAGTGTTGATTAGCGAGATACAGCGCACCGCTGGGTGCCCCTGATGGCCTCCGCGGATGCAGCATGCCCTACGTGACAATACCCAACGTGCTCGGTTCTCATTAGCGATAAGAAGCACCAGCCGACTCGTTACGCAAGACGAGACAGCCCAGAGACTGTTCATTAATAGCGTATTGTCAAAGCTTTCCAGGCCAGCCGGATTGCATCTACGATCATGGAACCGATCTCACGACGCTCTTCCGCCCGCCTAGAAACGCACCTCAATGCGCCGTACTTTAGTGCGTACTTTACTAGGATGGAATAAGCATTGTTATTTTTTAATTGATTTAATCGAAAATTATTAGGAAATTCTCAGTAACAGCACGGAGTCTGGAAATGTGCCCGAAAAACGGCAATAGGCTCGCCCCCTATTACGTGGGACTGATACATACCTGGCGAAATGTGGGTGCAGAAATGCACCTCTGCCTACCCCTTCGGGAAATACAGGCGTGAGTTTATGTATGTATGTTAATCGAAAATATTAAGGATTTTTTTTCTGTAGCACTAAAACAAAACTATAATATATGTATATTATTAAAATATCATACGTCCAAAGATTAAAGTAAAGCACTAATGGATTCTTATTAATTCTAATACTATAACATTTAAGGATCACTAACAGCGTCTTTCCTGAGAGCACATAGAATTTCATTCATAAATATAAGAAATAATAATAATTAACGTCGAGCTCTTGAGTAGCATACACAGTTCTTTCTGCAACCTCACCTATAATTTTATCCTACTCGTTCAACCTCCACAAATTATTCTAAGCTTATTATTCCCTTTCTAGTTCGCGCAACATGTGCCCTGCGGGCTTTACGCGAGTATTAATCCTAAAAACCTCACTTAAGTGTTTAGAAGCTCTAATATGTGCAATGGTGTCTGTAACTCCATCGATTGACGGCCGAAGGATCGCGTGCGTCGTGCACAGGAAGTGCGTCTCCAAGCGCGCTATATTTATAGAGCTTAATTGATGAATCCCATATAAAATTATGGCGTGTTTTCTGAGAACTGATTTATGTGCGCAAATCGCCACCCTATTTGCATGGGATCTGTGTAAGGCGCCCACTCGAGTACTCGTTACAGCGACTGCAGCCGTCCTTAACATATTCGCAGCTCAGAGTAATCGTCACGACTAAGCATGGGCTTGTTTGTTATCTCTAGTTTTGTTAATGGGCGCACACTTCGCATGTTAGTGCAAGAGAATGCACTGGTGGCATTTAGAATCGCAAATTTCTTTGAAAGTTTTTTATCGTGGGTTAAATCGCACCTAACCTACATAGAAAGTAAATAATTCAAACCTACATGAATGCCATTGAAATACTAAACAAGTGTTAAATGTCGTTACCGCTGTTAAAAGTTATCTAGCCAGTACAAATTTTACTTTAGAATGTAATAATTACATTTACGAGTAGGTATATCTAGATATATGGTTCTAGAACCCTTGTTATCACTAATAAAACTGATGCTAAATGTGTATGCGGTAAGTATGGCACAAATGTTTTGCGGTGTGAAATAGCGGCTCACGCAAATGACATTCCACATTCCATCCACGTGAAATAAGAGCGGAACGCAAATCGTATTCGGGTCACATACTGGTTCTCGCTAATAGTTTGAGCGTTACGGCGGAGAGTTACCGCAAGCAATCTAACGCCGACATAAGAAGTTCCTTGCTAATTTGCGGGCCGTGCGTTTCGGACTGCGGTCACGCGCGTGCTGGCCACAACCGAATTCCGCTACCGAACGTGCCGCCTCCACGCTCCCGGACCGTGTCGCAACTACCAATCTTAACAACCTCTTTAACTCTTACATTGTGTATTCGTTACATAATACCTCCCATTACCGATACGTTTTCAGACGATTCAATGTTGTAATGAAATAATTAAAAAAGTAATGGACGCACTTCTTTACGGTTCATATTCTCACGTGCTCGTGCACATATTAAACAATGTGTTTAACATTCTATTAGATTACGTATGTGAGAAATGGCCGCCTTACGGTTGCATTAGATAATACGATGGAAATACATTCTGTGCTTAATGTGTACGATTGTACATTTATTTTTATTTATAAGCCGCCGGTCAATGATATAAGTTTGAATTGCATTATTATAATGAGTATTTTGATCGAGTCCAGTGCTATTTGAATTCTATCAATAAGTTTTACGGTCGGTACGTGTATTGAGTCTAACATTCCGACTGATCGTAGATTTCCATGGGGATCTGAGGATCATTTATTTCCCCGGTATATAATTTATCCGTTATTAGCAACACTATTCTACCGCAAGCGTGCGTAATTAAAAGGTATTTTTTATATTTAGATCACACCTTAAATAGCACGTTCTGCTCCACGGAAACATTAAATTTCAAACGTCAGTGAACTTTGCGAATGGGGCACGTGATTTTATACGGGTTGAGAACCTCCAGCCTCCAGATCATAATGAACGCGTATCTAATGTAAAGACCATGTTGAATTGTGTAAGCTAGCTTTGAAATAAAAAAACATTATTTTTACATCTGCTGCATTTATATCTATACATTTTTCAATTGCTGGTGTTTTTCTGCCCTTTTTCTTCAATATTGGTGCATGATTCTTATTCCCGAAAAAGGCTGATATATGAATTTATTTTTTGACAGTCAGACATGCTGATCAGCATGTGAATAAGCCATTGTATTAATAAAACTTTTTCAAAACTTATCCTGAGTTATATCTTTTATGAGATGGATCTTCAACTTCTTCAATTTACCACTAAAATGGGTATATATAATACAACCACATTTATTTTGCACTTTTAATAGAGTACACTAATTCCCCTTAAATGAATAGTACTCAGTCGTGATCGAGGCGCATTGTATGAGTACGCATGCGGGCTCCCGGGTTTTCTTGGGATGCACGAGCGGGCTGATTCTGCAGGGCGGCGGCTATCTCATTGAGGGGCTTGGTGTGGGACACCGCTCGCTCACAGGTTGCATAATATGTCAGTCGTGGGAGCGCGCATACACCGGAGCCGTTATGCGACGCACGCCACCAGTACCGTTCCATTAGTGATTTTATTAGACGATTCGCGTGTATCGCCCGTAATCAATTTGAGCACGTTGCGAGCGTTGTAACTCGTTCCACCGGCAACCTATTATAGAGCATAAAACGCTTTACAGCCACGTTCTCCATTTAAACTCACACGGTGTTTCATTCCGGACTAATGTAAAGCTCGGCGAATATAATTTTGTTTTGTTACTCGTATCTAGGACGCGACAGTATATCACCAATTTTATGGGTAATACCTGTCGAGCCATAGGTCGCGATAGACAATGCGTTAACGGTAGATAGCGCGTTTAAGAAAAAATCTGTTAAATTGCAATGGTTGTGCACCATCGGCTCATGTTTATTATTGCGAATTTCAAATTTGGCACAGTGCGCGGCGGCCGGTACTTATTCTCGCTGAATTTCTTCAAACACGACACGAACGCAAACCGATACAGGTTTTTAGCACAGGAATATTCTTCTTATTGTCAGCGCTGACCGCGAACTGCACAACGGTATCCGCTACGATAAATTTTCAGTGTGGTCTTATTTTTTATGGCTTTTTTTAGGTTTCAGTGGACGAATAAGCAGTTCGTAAAAAAGTATTTTTTACAAAAGGTTACACCGTTAATTCCAAGACTTGTTTAAAAGGGTGAAAACTCGACCAAAAATTAATACGTCATGATATCATTGGAATGTAAATTATAAAGTGTAAAAAACCGGATTCTTGATAATCTCGTTATTTATTGCCGGATCAGTATTTATTTGGTTGTGGAATCTGTGTCACTGGTGAGTCAGTAGCGACCGCCCACATTAGTATCTCTTGTTATTGTTCAAAGCTCGCAGGTTCCACTCATTAACATATTTATGTCACCGTAAATACTCTTAATTAGTATACTTTATCGTTGTATAATCATTAAACGAACTTTCTGAGGTAAAGCTTTTATTTTACAGTTACAGTATCAATAAACAAATTTAAATTTTACGGAATATGCTATAACATTTCCATAATGACTACTTAATTGTATTACATGTTTAAATTAAGTCAAGAGAGATACTCCGAAAAGCGATATACATACGTGATATATCGATACAAATCGATTTAAGCCATGTTATTTTAAATGTAATGGCGTGAAAATAAATACGCGTAAAGGACACCTGTTAAAGGGAAGAGTCTGTCAAAAGTAGCCGCAGGCGCGACCGCATCGCGCTATGCGAGGTCGTTCACCCCGCCACGACGTAATTAAAATCTTTCATGGAAAGGACGCCTGATGGAATCCATCCTGACCCCGCTCACGACCGCACACTACCGTCAATTTACTTTATAAATAGGAGCACCTCCACCATCGGCCGATAACGCGATACCCAATATACTGGACAAATATAATAAGAGCGGTTAACCGAGCTGGCACTCCAAGGATTTCCCGCGCAACCTTGTAAAGGCTAGAATTTAATGGGCTATATTTGTGAAAGAAAAATAAACGCCGATTTAGTTGCATATTTTTATAACAATGTTTTCATAAATTATTTAAAATAAAGAAACTAGCGATTTGTGTATCTACACATTTTCCTCAACAAGTTGTCTAGCAAGGCAACGTATATGATTATTTGAAATTCTCGTGCACATAACTAAGCAATTACGTTAAACAAAACAATCAATATAAAGGCGTGTTCAACAAGCGAATCGATGCAAATCATATTCAATTTACAATTAGTTTGTTATTGACCGTACAGAACTGAGAAGCAGTATCGAACTAATCAGGAAATCGGAACACAGTATCGCCTTGTGCCCGATAGTCGCGAGTGAGATGGCGTGTCACCGTGGCGCGCGGAGTCACGAACCACCGGCGATCCATCGCGAACCATCGCTGTTCTCACGTGACCCTCTTAATTATAATCTTGACCCAAAACGCGGTCAGCAGAATATCTACAAGGAAATTTCGGTTTTTGAACTGCCATTACAGACAAACGTGGGTGAAACTGCGAAGGATGTGATTCATAGCATTGTGGGTCGAGAACATTGCAAACAAAAACATAAGTGTTTATACACGAGTCCGCTCCAAGTATGTCAGTTTTTTTCGCTATAATCGTTTTACTTCGCATATATGTATAAAAATAAATGAAATGGTAGTCTTCGATTCGGTGTCGAAAATCGATGCGGCCATAGACAAATATTTTTAAATGAACCCCTTGAAACTATGTGAACTATGGTTTCAGGAATCCACACAAATTATAATTTGCACGACTTGCTTTCAGATTTAATAGTGTACAATTTTCAATAAAACTTTAAATAGTTTTTATATTACCATTTCACTCTTTTTTCTTGCAAAAAAGTTATCTAATTAATTTTATCAAAACTTTATTTTTTCAGTAAGAGAAAAAACATTCTCTTAAATCTCGGTTGGTTTTTATGGGCAGAATACTGGAGCAAAAAATTAAAACATCGTTTATTGCAACTGTTTCGTGAGTTTTCCTTAAGAATTTCACATATTAATTTAGAATATCTGTACATTGAACTTTGAAGTATCCTTAGCAATTTACTTCGCCAATTTTAACATTACTACGGTATGTTAAAATATTCTCCAAGACAATAATTGAAGTGTATCGTAGTATTCATTTGTAAAATATAGCTTGCTGATCATGACACTGAGTTAATTTTAATTTTAATTGAAATCTAATAGGCAAAACCAAATCGCGCCAGGAAGACAAAATTCAAGAAGTTTTTTTTTTACTGAAGCAACCTTTTTATTATGTTTTCGTAAATTTCCTCCTTCCTTCCTACTACAATATGAAAATCACTTAGATTGGTCTAATAATTTTTGGTTCATAGTTACATTATGAATATCCTTTTTAAAATATAAACTGTGGCCAAATGTGTACTGGAACTATAAATTTAAGCAAATTTCAATTGACGGAACTTAACTTACGATCACCGTATCTTGTAAACTTAAACCGAAAACTGTAATTTTTTTTTATACTTTAATTCGATGAAAATTTTCTTCCCGCACCACAAACTCTATACTTATGTTCATATGCGAACGCTACCAGTTCCGAGTGCAATTGCAGCCCTAGATACGTAACTAGTGAGTGTCTTACTAACGTTAACCTGTGCTTTAATAACGTGGGAACAATCTAACTTTATATCGCGTGTGTTGCCGACATAAACAGGGAGAAATTCTCACTATTTCTGACAATACGCTCCAGATTTCATATCGTAGACGATCCTTGGCGTCTCGGAATGTACTTGATGATTTAACGTTTATTTTAAGAGGTGAATCGTGTATTGGCTGGTTTGTACTCTTGTTCTGACAGTTATGATGTTGCGGTTTAGGAACCGGCGTGTCTATGGGATGGCACATGTTAAATTAATTTATACGAATTTTATACGAAGAATTATTACTTAAAAAAAATGCGATTGAGAGTAAATTTATGTTATCAATAATGTGATTTAAATCTGAACATCACTGTAATTCATTGAAGTAACAGTTATAAATTAAAGTTTGAAATACTGAAAGTGCAACTAGCACCGCCCTATTAAATACCTAGTTAGATAAAGGATGTGAAAGTTCCAAAAAAACATCCTATACAATTTGGCTTTGAGAGGTGCTGGACTGCGCTACGCTTCCAAAAATGCCTACTCACTCCCTATTCGAAAAGGTCCAATTTGTGAACCAGCACACCCACAATAAGTCTCCATTTTGTAAGGAATTTTATACTTTTTTTACGGAGAAAGTTAGACACGTTCTTCTTCAGTATACAGTGTTAATCAACGTTACAATGTTAAATGTTCCAAATCATCGTCGGTGAGGGTACGGTTGTATAGGTTTGTTATTTGTTTTATTGTAAGCGTAGTCAAGAAATGTCTCTGTCACTTTTTATTAATGGTAGAAAATAAATATCCGAATTATACATATTTTTTTTACAAAATTTTATAATAAACTTTAGATAATTAATCTGTACTATCACATAATATGTTTTATATTTGTAAGATATTAATAATAGTTATTGAATATTCTTGTTAATATATTTTAAAATCCAATTTGAATATGTAAGTGAGAAAACACTAAATCTTTGTCCTATTAGTCTGTGGGTCAGTTTTAAGCTTTTAAGCAGCAATAAGTCATGGAGTTGTATTCTCGTGTTATCATCGAGTCGACACGCGATAAATGTGTTGCGTCGCCCGTTGAAGTCTTTTGCTTGCGTCTTTCGCAGAGTTCTGACTTCGCGGATCAAATTGAATGAATACGTTTATTTTTCTTTTCAATAGGACCGATATAATTTATCTACGCCAATTAGGACATTATATTTGTTTAATAAATGATAAAAATATTTAAGGGTCTAATCTAGCAATATTAATATGGCAATTTCATAATATCTTTATCTCAATCAATAAAGGGCTTCCAGATAAAATTGAATTACTTGAATCCCCAAGGTGTACAAAGCGATATTTTTAATTAACTTTATATTTCATAAAAAAAAAACAAGATGAAATAAATGATAAAGGCACTCGCACAGGAACGAAACGAAACCGCTCTAAATATAGCCTGGCGCTATTATAGGTTTATGCGCATCGGAGCTTATCGCTCCCCATACGATTGAAGACAAACGTGCGCGCTTGGACGCAAAAACCTTCATCCACACATGCCCTAACGGTACTCGGCACACACTCATCATTTTTCTACCTTGTCATTGATTTCGACCATCTTGTACGGGCCATTCACGCTTCAGTGACCACCTGTATTTCGGTAATTAATTTTGTTGTTCTTTCTGGAGTACCTAATTGGCGCTTAAACCATTTTGTTGCGAATCATTTATTTTGCGCTCAAGATATAGTTTTTTACTCATATTTCCTGAGTAATTTATGGAAATTTAATATAATTCACACAAAATAATACATGTTGCTCGCATTTTTATTTGGATAATTATGTTTCTGTGTGTGTGTGTGTGTGTGTTTTGACGTAAAATATATTTTGCGTCAATATTTAGCAACTATTGTAATGCTTGAAACTAAAGATTTTTGTAATTAATTCATCCTGGAGCGGTATCCTGTGGTTGGCTTCGTCCACTACCAAACTACTATAACGTATTTAATAAACCAGTTTATTGAACAGGCTTCACTTGATAGCCCTCAGTTGTGTCTCAGAAACTTGAATAAAAACAGGAATATTTTTCGTCTCCAGAATTTGGATATAAATTTTTCCGGTGTTTAAATTGTAGTACGTACCTCACAGGCGTCTCGTCGAGGATATTTCGGGATAAGGCGTCACGTGATATAGTTCAAACAAATGTCAACACGCAGTTCATGAACTTTTCACTGTTCGTATATCACAGGCGAGTCGCACAGTCCTCGAGGTGACGCGTGCACAGCGATTGTCGCGAGCCTAGTGTCGCGGCCACTCTCGACGAGACACTGAACTTGCCGGAGTGCGCCCCAACGGTTATAACATAACACGTCTGACGTAACCTTAACCTTGCAAGAAGAAGAGGAACGAGCCGCCGAAGGACGGAGAGAGAGAGCGATAGCCTCGGGAGAAAGGGAGAGATGGTCGCAGTCGGTAGACGGACGCGCGGACGTCGCGGCGTTGCGGGCTGCGGATGCGAGCGCGCCGGCCACGCCGCGCCCGAGCCGCTCTGTCACCGCCGACGCCGCCGACACCGCCAACACCGCCCTGCGATCGACCATTATTACATTTCCGACACTAATTGCTGCCAGTAATTATTTTTCTCGCAATCTATCCCACAGGCAATGTGATACGATAAAAAATAGATTATTTTCACACACTTATGCAATTTATTTATAGACATGCACTCTTTAATGCGATAGACTGTAACGTTAATCTTATAATGTGCATGTAATATTTATATGCATTAACTGAGATGACTACAAATAAGCAATAAATAAATACGGCAAATTATGTTCTTACAAACGCTCAGAGATATACGAAGAATCATACCCATATATGAATGTATTAAAATTGTTTCACTACAGAAGGACATACAAATGCAATACCTCATTTTAATTGCTGAATCTTAAGGCATTAGTGAATGAAAATGTAAAAGAATTTCACTTTCAAACGGTACGATTGGCGACGTTTTTGCCTCGTGACATATTTTCAACAATGGAAACCAACACAATTGACCTCACATTTCTACGGGTCATCAAAGTTATTATTGCATTCGACTATGGTCTTTACTCACACTCAACCGTTTCATTGATGCGCAAGATATTAAACGGTATAGCATCGCGTATTATTAACTTAACCGCGTTAATATTTGCAGACTAGCTCACCCGACGAGACTACTTGTGGTATTAGGATAGCTTGTTTAGTAATTGAGAATGATGGAGGAAAATTAAATATTGTATGCTTCACAGAACTACACAATGTTATGCTCACATGTAATGTTTAACCCATTTCAAACAGTGATTACTATCTGATGATAATAATGTGTATTTGTTTTATCGCTTTGACATTTATGTCGTTGATCCTATTTTGACAACTTTATCTCAGTGACAGATGGCAGCTTGGAGACGATTATAAAATATGTACTTATTTTATAATTCGCCAAAGCGAAGTCAACCCGAGTTACTAGTACTCTTTAAAATTGAAACTAAAACCGCGCTGCTTCAAGTTGACAAATTAGGAATCTCTGTTAAAAGAATTAAGAGACACCATGACAAATTATGGTTACAAGTGAAACGATTGGTTCGATTCCCGCATCAAGACAAATGTTGGCATTGTCTGACCAATATAAAATTGTTCCGGTCTACGTTATCGTAGGTATCTGTTTATTTACATTGCGTCATAGTAGCAATTGATACTTAATGGAAATTCCTATGTACGAGTATTCGCACAACGACGTATGGTCTGGGTGTTAAATCTGCCGTAGTGACAAGTATCTCGCGTTCGGATGAGCCTGCAATATCCGGCTTCGAACTTGCCAGTATAACTATGTTGAATGCTATTAGTCAATACTCTGCTCGGGCCGCTCCGCTCATATTATGCCAATATGATTACGGTTAAGGGTTATTTTGCCTAATCAGTGACTTCTACCATAACAGTACCTCGAGCAATGGCTTAAAAAACCTGTATCATTGTGATTACTCTCATAAGGTATTTTTATCATACAATCAAGCTGTGGAAAAGTTTAGACGTCTAAATGTGTCCTCTTTCCTATGATTCTGTATAAATTTCGGTGTCTTGTGGAAAAGCATCTCAAGAGGCATGTATCATGGTGTCACATAAATTCTTAATCTCTCGATAGATATTAATATCTCGCTATGAAAAACATTATTTGAATACTCCCGCAATTACCGTCTCGCTGTTTATCTCTTTGCTATTATAATGTTAATACAAATTTAGCCATAAAACCTCAGTCAATTTAAATATATATTTATTTGTATGCTAGAGGCAGGTATTATTTTCGTTTGTCATTGAACTGTGCACTAAACCCTAGGCAAGTACTGTAGACTAGAGATCAATTTAAAAATCATAAATTGAAATAAACTTATTACAATGTCAACTAAAATATATGAAAAAAAAACCACTTTATTTTCAATATACCTGAATAACATTTACCTTAGTACTTTAAATGTAAGAAAAAAACTTGACCATTTGAATTTAATTCCACATCCTGTTAAGAATTAGCTTCGCAAAAAATCAACACCCAACAATTCCTTTTTTGTACGCGCTATGCATATTAGTTTAGCGTTAGTGCTATCTAAATCGGACGACACATTATTTATGCTAATATTTGATACAAGAGTGTTTTTGCTCCAAGCACAAAACCCTAATCGCAGTAGTCGATTCATCTTGGTTTCACATCAATTAATCAAGTTCCTTTGTCAATTACATAATAAAAGAATGTTCCCAAGATAATCTAACGCGGTATAGTTTGTTATTCTTCCCATAATATTTTCCGTCCGAGCGCTTATTAAGCCTCGGGATATGCTTCTCATTCATTTATTGGCCGGTGATATGAATCGCATTGTTCTTAACGTTCATACGCGCCTCTTGAACAAATTACACCTAAGGGAAAAAGTATACAAATTGCATGTAACTCGTGTTATAATTCCGTGTGTGGGACTTTATGTTGTTTAAAGTTGTCTCAATTTATTTATTTGCACATATGACAGCATTACTGCGTGACTCTACATTTCAAATTCAGGTAAAGAATTTTATTTTTTATTGCGTATGACAGAACAACTTCAGGTCTCTAAGATTTTCTCTATTCCGCGTAGATCCTGCGGTCCGTTGTTTTAGCGTGAATTACAAATATTAAGTGCTGTATGACATTAGATACGGTTGTAGCACAGATGCAGGTAATGTTTCACACTCGGAGAGCTTATGTTGTATAAATATTTCACTGTGGCTGCTTGAGATCTACACGTTTAAATGTTTCATTTGAAATATTGTTCGCTTTCCTAAACAAATTTGATGAAGATATTATACTGAACTATATTTTAAACAGGCGCTGTAGGTTGGTGGAAATTATTTTAACTCTCGCACTTAACACGGAATCATATCTGCCTTTGTACCCTGAACGTAAGATATTTGATATTAACATAAAGTATTCGTGTGGTTGTAATGTGTTGGACCACCTATCGCTGCATGAATATTACGGTAATATGTATTTACGGTCTATAAATAAAAACGCAGCATTAGGTACTTTAAACACACTCAATCTAGTCGGCGCATGGACCACAATGTGCGAGTCGGATAATAATTTACACGGTAAACTATTGTGAAATTAAATTAGATATATTAAAATGAAGAGTACGATTGTTATGTTGATGCATGTATATTTTTTGTTCAATCTCCACAATGTCTTTGAACTCGACTCAACGTCGTTCTACATAAGACGTGTTATGTCCTAACTAGTATTATAAATGCGAATGTCCGATTGTGTGGCTTGATATTTGTAACTCAATATTGTCGTGCCAACAAAGGATATTCCTATGAAATATAATAGTGGCCTGCTCTGGGTTAAATTGTTTTTCATCTCGATATATAGTGGACCAAACGAGATGAGGTTATATTTCAAAAACAATAATCGTGTCCGCAAACGCTACCCAGTTAAAGCTTCATACAAAAAATGGTTTATTATTATTGTTGACACCTTCTCAGCCCCGAGATTTTTAAAAGTGGCAATATTATCTTGAAAACCACCGTTATGGATAGATAATTCTGCGAATGAGCATTATCTAAAAATATGAACACAATTTTATATTGTTGGAAAATGAGTTTTTGCAAAACGGTCTCGTTTCGTTCCTCATTATGCAGAAATTGCCATTACTTTACGAGGCACGCCTTCAACAGCTTTTTTGTGTCTTCATTTTCTTTTTTAATTTATGCGAACATATTTTCCTTGATGACGTCTCTTTTCACACGCTCAAAGCTGCACCGGGCCTGATCTTAATCAACGGACGCGGATTTTTTATGACCACTTTATGAACCAGGAAATATTCTTGGTGTAATGGAAATATAGAACATACTTAATATTTTTTTATCTGAATTACAGCTATCAGACGCTTGTAATGAATCTTTGAAAGTGATTTTTCAATATAGAAACTTACGGTATTTAAGGTGAATTTAATGTTTGAGTCTTGAATTGCTTTTTAGAATTAACATAAGCCGTTACATGTTATATTCCAAATATATATCAACAATTTATGATCTCAAGCATCTTTTACTAGCCGAATAAATGTAATTACATGTTTATTCAAGATAAATTGATATAGCATTTTACAAAGAATTACCTACGTGTAGGTATGGATTTTTTCTCTGAATAAACTACGTGCTTTCGGACGTTCATATTTTTTGCTCTTGAATCTGGAAGATTCGTTCGTTTTTATGGATAGTATATTTTCCTTAAAAAGTGTGCCCGTTTGAATCAAATAATAGATAGGAATTTATTAAATTGAATTTCATTGGATTTGTATCAGTAAGATTTGAAATTGAAGACAAACCGCGTCCAGCGATTGCTGCCGTTGAGTATATTAATAGTTCTGTCAGTTTCAATATGGTTGTAGTGGTGTAATAGTTTAACCACTTTCTCGAATGTCAGGTCGTAGCGGTCAACATAGGCGCGCGGTTGTACTCGTATTTCTCCTGTTACTAAAACATCTGCATCTTCGAAGAGCACGCAGCTTCATAATAACCCTTTGTTTATGTTGGGTTTTAGTTCGCTGCGTATCATCATCATCATTCATCATCATTATCAGCCTAAAGAAGTCCACTGCTGAACATAGGCCTCCCCCAATGACTTCCACAGTGACCTGTTGGAGGCAGCCTGCATCCAGCGACGACCCGCGACCTTCACCAGGTCGTCGGACCATCTTGTGGGTGGACGTCCTACGCTGCGCTTTCCGGTACGCGGCCTCCACTCGAGAACCTTTTGGCCCCATCGGCCATCGGTTCTCCGCGCTATGTGCCCGGCCTATTGCCACTTCAACTTGCTAATCCTCTGGGCTATGTCGGTTACTTTAGTTCTCCTACGGATCTCCTCATTTCTGATTCGATCTCGTAGGGAAACCCCGAGCATAGCCCTCTCCATAGCTCGTTGAGTGACTCTGAGCCGTCTAATGAGGCCCATAGTGAGAGGCCACGTCTCAGTGCCGTATGTCATCACTGGTAACACACAACTATCGAAGACTTTTGTCTTCAGGCACTGAGGTATTTTGGACGAGAAGACGTCGCGTAGTTTCCCGAACGCTGCCCAACCGAGTTGGATTCGCCGATTGACCTCTCTCTCGAAGTTGGACCTGCCTAACCGGACCACTTGTCCTAAATAGACGTATTCGTCTACAACTTCGAGAGTCAAGCCCCCAACTGCGATCGGGGTGGGCACAACATGGACATTCGACATGATTTTCGTCTTGTCCATGTTCATTTTAAGACCCACCTGTTGAGAGACTCGATTGAGGTCTTCGAGCATAGTGCTAAGGTCTTCCAGCGATTCTGCCAAGACTACAATATCGTCGGCAAACCGAAGCTGCGTATCACGCAAGGAAATTTAATTGGCAACCGGACTGTAATCGATCTGCATAGCTTAAAATTGAATAGATTGCTGCAAGTTCACGACCAATATGGAGCCCACTTCCCGCTAGAAATGGCACGTAAATTGCATTTGTGTGATTGTAAAAGTAGCGAAATTATTTATTTGCTACATCGAAAGCTTCATTCGTTCCGTGTTTGCGCGGACGTATGTACAACCTTGTGGTTAATAGCAATTAAGTTTGAAATAATTTTCTCCATACGCAAGACCATGATACGCAAAGAGTAGCTGCGTTCATTACACCTAATTGCAATGTAATTATCGGCTATTGAAAGCGGTATGCGGTGGCTGTGCCCCGTGCCGGTGCGCACGCCTTTGTTTTATCTACTACATGATAATAACGTAATTTAGTGTCAGCGATGTGCGTACACACCGCACGGCCTGCATACAATGGATTACATGAAAATAGAGAAAATTAACCCACCCTAAAGAGCTTGAGAACAAGCTCGTCCACCACGGTAGCTGGGAAAGGGATTATTTTACTTATTGCTTTTTAAACATCTGGCACTTAATGAACTGTGAATACCATTTACCATTTAAGCGGTGTATTTTATAGGACGGACTTTTTTAATTATTGCGTCCTTTTGTAACTTTGTCGCAGCTACGACATCTTGAAATCTTTGCCTGATACTGTAATATCCCTTTTTTTATGAGTTGCATTATTGTGAGAAATAAGATCATATGAATCTCATTATTTATGTTTAAAAACAAGTAGCCAATATACCATTTGAGTGCAAATAACCATATTTTACTGTAATTTATATCTGCTTTGGACAAAGAAAATTCTTCGAGGAAAATTACTAACAAGATTTCTATGCTTCTGGCGGCTTTTATAAAACATTGGAAGTGATTGAATCAAATCATTGAGTTAATAAACGGCCATTATTATCGTAAATTTACGAGGGAAACGGTATGAGTAGCCATTTTGATATGTTTTATATATTTCTTGAAAACACTGTCTCCGGCTTTGATTATAAAACCGTTAGTCCATCAGTAGTCAATCATAGTATATACTCTAACTTCACATTCATGTCGACGTAATGTATTTTACGGCGTGCAGACAGAATTTTATGAGTGTTGGACATTTAGCTATAATCTGATGAGATGCGTTGGCGTGGTTACATCAGGAGATGGCCGTTAGAGGGAGTGAGTGGGTAATTAGGCGGCTCAGTACCCGCAAAACGCACAAAATAATCTAACATTCGCGCTACGTAACTAGCCGTCTCCAACCGATATACATCCCGCTGTAATAGCCCATAATCATCCTTATATATTAGCTTCTTCATACCAATTTATTTTCGAAACATTTTAATACCCTTTTTGTAAGTACTATAGGAGAATAAAGTTTACTGTATCAGAACAGATGCTCAACTTATACGTTTGTGTTTGCTGTAGCATGTAAATAAGGCAGAAACGGTTTGTTTCAATGTTAACAAACTCAATATTATTTGTGACATGTCATAGACCGAACGTGAAATGTCAGAATGCGAATATCTTTGCAGAAGATTTAAAATATATTATCCTGGAAATCGCATTGCGAAATCCTGCTTACAATTTACATGCACATATCATTGCGCCCATACTTACTTTATGGCTGTTGCCAACTTCGACTTCAAATACGTTCTAGCTTATAATGTAAATTTATTTTTGTATACACAATGACCGTTTCGGAGCCAATTTTCACGGAGTCTTTCTTTGACCTCCTAACTATTAATGCAGACAGTTGAATGGACACTCAAATAATTTCAAGGCGCATCTGTTGTGTACTTAAACATACTCGATGTTTGCGAACCACAAGTATTAACCGATAAGCGCTGTTTTTTCCTCCGCCCCTCGCGAACATCAATTTATGCATTCGAACCGTAATAATTATTTAATTCGCTTGAACTAAATCTCTAAATCCGTTACATTGGCCATTTTCGTAAGAAGTTCGGACAATCGTCGGAAGTTATTACTGCGTGTCCCGCACAATTTACTCTAATTTTATATCACAACGTATTATAAATAATTTATAGTATTAGATGTGAGTCAAAATCCTGTTGAAAGTTACTTTTGTCAATGCGACAGTGGAAATACATATCAGTTTCACTTTTCTCTCATCTACAAATGGCAATATTCGTATCACGATTGGGGTCGCGCGTGCTAACTGTCCCGGCATGTGTGCAGAACTGATTTTCTTTGGTGCCTCTGAAAAAATGTGTTTCTCTGTTTAGTTATTTTGAGGTGAAGACGATTGATAAAGCCATGGTAAATGACACCTTATAATAAATAGGCATTTTCCTGCTTCCAAGTTAAGTACAATGGTGTTGATTATTGTTATTAATGTTATAATTCCCGTGTCTTATTAAATACGTTGGTCTTCAGTTTCATTCCACCTCAATCTTAAGTATTTATACAGGATATAAAAAGACCTTTATCGAAAACTAAGACAGACAATAGCCACGGTGATTAGGTACAAACAAATTGACGTTAAAAAAATCCCAACAAAAAATAAAAATTTTGACGTTTTCCTAACAACCATAAGTATTCAATGTATGTGGTGATTAGGAAAACGTCAAAAATAATAATTTTTGTCGAGTTTTTTTTAACGTCAATGTGTTTGTAATCACCGTAATTATTACCTGTCTTAGTTTTCGATTACGGTCTTTTTACACCCTGCATAATATAAATATTCGTCGAATCCGTATCATGTCGTTATACTGCCGACATTTACGCGGCACGGATATTGTCTATTGGCTAAATGTTGTAAAACTCTTCCGGCGAGTCGGCGTTTAAGCCTCTCGTTTATATGCAACGTTAGAGTCGTAAACGCGGATTGATTTGCTAGAAGGAAATTTTGTGTTATAAATTCATCATCTGTTTAAGTTGTACAAGTGTTTATAAGGGCAGTTATGGCTACCACGCCACGTTGGTCCTAGTTTACATGTTGTGTACCATGGTTATTCTAAAAAAAAATTTTATAAATATGTAAAATAAAATTTCTAAGCAGACGCCGTGTCTTTTTTTTATTGAAATGAAAAATGTAAGCCAACCGTTATAGGACCAGACATATTTTGAATCATCACAAATTTATTCTCTTCAACTATTCATTGAATGTTAGTGTCCGTAAAACCGAAAAGTCTGTCTGACACACTAAAGAGCTCGCCGCATGGGTGTTTATGTAGCAGCCACACATCATCCAACATTGTAGATCCACGTCCAATAATAATTTTGTTTGGTTTCACAAAATATTACGTGAAAACAAGTTGTAAATATCAAGTAACATTTTATACAAATTTTGGTAAAATGTAATAATGAATGATTAAAAAAACTGTAATATATCTTTAAATACATATTATAAATTATAACTATCCTTCATCATATACATAATTACAGTTTTCACAATTGTGACTTTCGGTGAGAGATAATATATTATGTATACCTAATGCTAAGCGATTTGAATGACGCGACTCAATCATGCCGTCTAACCTGGCTCTTATCACGATCAATCTATCGTCAATCGATCTATTGGTATTAACAATGTCATATATAATTTCTAAAATATCGTTAAATTTCGAATAACCCTGTATAGAGCAAAGGAAATATGTAATAAAGGGCAGGAAGACGAACTAAGTTTTACGAGCGAAGATGTATGTCCAATTGGCAGTTAAAGCATTTTAATAGCATATTGCTTTGGAGTTGAAAATTAAAGTTGCGGATGTTAACCGTAACTGGTTAGTGGAATTAATTAGTTGTGTTGTAGAAATAATTCCTCATTAATTTCAACACGGGCGTGCAGAGGATCGCCAAGCATTTCCATGCTTTGTAAGTGCAGGCCTGAAGTTGAATTACCATATGCAAAACGTATATCACTGAGCCACTGTTTGTGTTGCCATTGCTCCCAGCCCGGCTACTACAAGCACGATCTATTCATATATGTATATAAACTAAATATCTTCAAATAGACTTTATGGAACCGCGTCCATCCTCATTGATACATAGTCATAAAACTCTTATTAAAAAAATACATTAAACATGCTAAGTACATATAATAGTAATAACACATTAAGATGTAGGAAATCATGAACTTCGGAATTTTGCGGTCTTCCTACATCTAAACTTAAAAAAGTTATCAATCGAACCTCTAGGTCTTTCCTTAAAATCGGGCTTTTTCTATCTTATTGAGGGATAAATTCTATGCCACGAGCTCCTGTGGAATAAAATAATTATGCGATGTTCATTTTTTTTCGTGGTAATACAAGTAAAATATTATGTATTATTTTACGGCACACAAATCAATAGGATATATATTATGAAGACCGCCCAATAATAAGAAAGGACTTTTTACGTTGCTTCTGCCAATACGCCCATTTTTTTTAAAGACCAGTAATTCCTTACAATTTTCAATTTGTGGTAACCGATTACGACCAGCAATATTCACGTTCAATTAAAAGACGAACTTGTCCATTAATCAAATTAATATAAAATTCAATCGTCCCAATCTTCAGTTCTAAAAATATATTAACATTGGGTAAAGGCCGAATGTGCGATAAAACATAACTGTTTATTGGCATTCCTTAAGTAATGTGATATATGAATATTTATTTTATTTGAGGTATTTCCGATTGAAATTTTTCTTTCTATTTAATTAGTTGTTTACTACATTCGCGGCATGTTAACAACTGTGTGTGATTTTTATCTTGATAAGTCTATTGGACTATACGTCCGGTAAAAAATCCATAACTCATAACTGGATCTAACAATAAAATAAAATAATTATTATTGATTAACCCCGTATTAAACCTTTATTGCAATAGACAGCTGTGAATATTTTTTATAGCGATGGTCCAACTAACGAAATAGGAGCTCATCTGGTAGATCGTCTTCGTTCATAAAACACCCACTCAACATGTGCGTTATAATATACATACATACTTTGCCGGCGTTCCTTACTTTAACAAGGATAGAATTAAATTTAAAGTTTATTTTTGTCATTTCACTATAAACATATTAACATAGAACTTTTGTGGTTCATGATGATGATGAATCGTTTATTATTTTCCTAGGAAAGAGTTACGGTTTATTCTCATGAGATGCAAAAATTTAAGAAATAACATTTCCTCTATCTTATTGTGGGAAACAATTTGACGCGACCTCCTCAGTGATAAATTTAAATCAGATAAACTTCTCCCACTTAGAAAAATAATCTGACATGCAACCATTGAACAATAGAAGAAAACCCATAGTTTACAATTATACACGTCAGTTGGGTATGTGTGCTGCACGCATAGAACTATTCCCGGTTTATGTCAAATACATGTGGAACTATCATAAATCTCACTTTTTATTCATACTAGATACGTTACCGTATACGGTACTTTATAAAATGTTTTCTTTTTTTTTTCAGGTAAGTTGAATAACGTCGAAGCCGCTCAAACTCTACGGTAATTCTTTTTTCTCGTAAATTTGTAATTGTACGTACGTCCCATTGATCCCAAAATATATTTTATATTCATATTTAGAAACCACCGTTACCATTATTATGGATTTGTACGGTATGTTATGTTAGCACTAATAGATGGGTTCGTCGTGAGAATTAAAATTTAAAGATTACCGTTGCTCCTTTTCCATTTAAACATAGGGTGACGTTTTGTGTAATATAAGATTAAATTATACTAATGGTAAAATCGCAGGACTTAGCTGGATATAAATATAATTCAATTGAAATCTGTAATTTTTTGGAGGTGACCGTTTAGCGAAGACTTTCTTATAGATGATGAATTGTTAACGTAGTATATATTTAAAGTAAACATTTGTCAAGCTTTCATATAAATATAAGGGCTTTTTAAGTTTGTTTTACACTCACTACTATACGAGAAACAATAATACGCACTCAATAGCTTTTTACTTGTTTAAACACCAAGTATGTCTAGTGTTTAATATATTTAAACTAATACTTTGTTCTTGAATACTATCAAAGATTTATGTTTCGATTGTGTTTGCACGAAGTTACAATGCAGTAGATACAAGTCTGTAAAAGACATTATTTTGGTATAATTTGAAACTATGTATATTTAGTGTATACAATAATTGGCTGTGTTATGTATGATATCCATTACACCGCAGTAAGTGTAACAATAAAAATGTTCGCAGTCAGCAGCGCGTTAAACAGTTTGTCATGATTATAACTAGAGAGATTGTATCCGCGCGATATTAACGCGTGCAATTCTCACGCTCGGCGCTTTATGTGACTATGACTATGTATTTGCGTAGTGTCATTTCCTGACGGTGTGCACACGTCTTTATCCTAGTAACGCGCACCGTTACCCGTCGGACACTAACACACTGAGCTAGACAAATTCACTCCACTTTCCATTTTTCACAGGCCATTTTCTTGGACAAATACGTTGTGTGCAGGTGTTTCGCGGAACAAGATGTGGAGCGCTAGGCTGCCTTCCACGTCGCCTACTTTTATCTAGTTATAAGTCACGTTGATATAAAATGTACACACATGTCGTGTAACGAAACGCTCTTCACAACACTTGACATACGTGCCTACTTATTGAGGCATTACCGGTTAGTGTTGACTCAAACAATCGCACAGTGCGCCGCGTCCAGCGCCCACGGAGCCCACGGAGCCCACCGCGCCGGTGTACACCCGGTATTGCCACCCGAGTCAATATTAAATCAGTTAATAACATATTTTATGCGATGACACTCGCTGCGCATCGCTGATGTTAAGATCGGATTAACACAATTTTGTAGGCCTGTATACTGTTTATATCGTAATCATATTACATGCCGTTTATGTTCTATATCACAAAATTTATGTGATAACAAGAGGAAACTTTCATACGGAAACATAAAAAACTCCAATTTATAGTTTAAAAAAATTACCTTTATTTGAATGAATACAATTTTGTTATGTTTAATTATTCCCATTTCCTAAGCGACATGTCGGTGATATACGCATTAATTTCAATATTTGTTGTTTATTTATATTCCCATAAACTATAACAAGAAATTTAATACATGAAACATGCAATTTTAATAAGCTGCCATCAAGATTTTCTAAAATATATTTATAACAGCACTTATGCAAAAATTATGACCCAAAAATCTCTCAAAACTACAACAACTTCTCAATTGACGAAAACAAATGTCTAGACTTGATACAAAAGAACATAATGAGTGACAAAATAACCTCAAGCGTTTAAACACGACACGGAAATAAAAGGAAACGCGAGAAGGCGACGCAAACAATCGCTTTTTACATGCGAAATGACCCGCTCGTGAGTCACACATGAAATCTGACCAAATTCTATTTAAACTTTCACTGATCCGCACTTTAGAAACACTATATTTTGCCAACAACTTGTTTTTGTATTTGTAAATGGAATGAAGCGTAATATAGCTTTGCAGTAGACCATTTGTGTGATACAATCAATTTCTCTTTTATAGCTTCTGTGTTGACTATTTATTTGAGGTAAAAAATTATTGTCTGCTTTTTGGGATTTTTTGTGTTTGTTTTCTATTTCATAACACGTTTTATTGTTGTAGTCATATCTTTTTCCAATTACTTAAAATAAAATGTTTTACTGCTAACTGCACATTGAATGTGTGCATAGGCCTAGTAAAAAAAATATAAAAGTTTCCATCAATTAATGCTTAATTAATTACTGGCATAGAATAGATCGAATTTATTCGATCGGTACGGATTATAACGATAATTAGGCGAACATGATAAATGCTGACCTTTGCACAGTGTCTTGATCAAAGGACTTGAATTGCGATTCTTTTTTTTCGACGTAGAAATAATCGCGTGCACATCATCAAATTCGATAAAATCAAGATTTTTATCCTTATACTAATAAAAAATTACGCGTGCATCATTTACGTTTTATTAAGTACAAACAGCAGACAAGGTGATTCGCCCTGCTTCCAGCGCATGCACACATCGTCAAAGTGCGTTCTCAAAACGAACATACAAAAATAAAATTCATCCATATGCATAAACGATTTCAATTTACGATCATACTTGTCTTAGTACAAGTTTTTTATCGATCGAATATTTTTTACAACATTTAAATTACTTTATATGTCCCGATGGCATGAATAATCGAAAGCAGACCCTATTTTGCATGATTATTAATTAATTATAATGAATATTGTGTGAAAAGGAGTATTATTAGTAATTCATATTTTAATCACTCATGTTTTCACCATAACAGGCTATGAAATTCTTCGTCATTAGCTATTACAAAATCGATGTTCTGAACGCTAGGCTCTACATCGCGTCATAATTATAGTTTATTTATGCAAATTACATGTCTACGCAAAAAATAAAAATGTTTTTTTTTAAATACAAAACTGTTTTACATGCTCCATGTCGGAGAAGTCTCCCATGTCCAGAAACGGGACTAAAAATCTTTAGAACAAGGTTATTTGGGTTCTTTCAGGAACTTATCATATTTATGTAAAATATTTTCATCATCATCAGTCCATATACGTCCCACTGCTGGGCACGGGCCTCCTCTACAACTGAGACCTTTGTCCACCACGCTGGCCTAGTGCGGGTTGGCGGACTACACACCTAAGAAATTCCTAAGAACTTTTAGGTGTGTAGGTTTTATCACGATGTTTTCCTTCGCCGTTAAAGCAAGTGATAATACATTGTGAATACACACATAACTTCGAACAGTCAGAGGTGTGTGCCTGGGGTTTGAACCTGCGACCGCCGAAATTCTCGACCGCGCGCCTAAACCTCGAGGCCAAAATATTTTACTTTGTATAAAATTTGAATAAGTCACTACAGTTGTCAATAACTTGATTTCAAGTAACTAATTTGTCAATAAAATCAGACAGAATAATTTCAATTCGTTTTGACTGTTTTTTTTTTTACATAAATATAGGTAAAATAAATAAGAGTAGCTAATGGGAGTAGATAAACTAAAGCCCAAATCTTGGGCTCCAAAAGGCGGTATTGACTTTTCGAATTACCGTGCAACATAGGTATAAAATATCTTCAAACTAAATATAAAATCTGAAAGCAATCCTTCAGATTTTAGCGCGCATTTACAGTCATCCTAACTGCATGAAGCCAACGCAGTGGAGATTCACTTTCTTTCAAAATTGTCAAAAGGGTCGTAACTAACAGTGAGTCCTTTACTTTCTTTTAATTTTATTTGGCTCTACGGTTACAGTGCCATAATACCGAGAGTTCACAGCGCATTATCGCTCAAATAATTCCTAAAACGTTTGATATCTCGGCGATGCAGAAGTTAGATTGTTTTGCGGAGATGGATGAATGAAATTGAATCCTATGACGCTTTCAAAAGCATGAAGATTTTAAGGATAATCGATGTTAACCCTATTATGAATCCAGCGCAGTAGGTATACAGCGGAAATATTTTTTTCCAACAAACATTACACACGTAAAGGCTTTCTCATAACAAAACGAAAATGCTCGCGTGAATGAAATTGATATTACACAGCCTGAACTCGAAATGTGATAAATTTGCAGGGGTCACTGTACTTTTACACATTATGGTCGATTTCCGGACGTACATATATCCGAATATCCTATGTCCAGCATAAAATAGTTAAAATAAATTAGATAGACACATTATCCTTTACACATTACATTTCTGGGTGTTTGTTCTACTTGTATCGAATATGCTTTGTTTATAATTACACGTATTCATTAGAAAGTCGGCACGTCGTGTGTTTTATTAAAGTATCGAGTTTGTCTGCCGGTGGCAATTACTCCATTTCGATAGTGTTCACAGTTCGGTGCCGGGCAATAATAGAAATCAATTTTGTATAAGGAGAGCAGTGGGCAAAAAAACCGCTAACCGAATTTAGTGGTGGACCGTCGACTCATTCATTACTGGCAACCGTGTGGTTTTGTTATCTAATGAAACGTTACACTGGCCCGCGAGACCACATTAGGAACGATTGCATCGACCTCATTATTTTTGGGATCTGCCACCGCCGTTGTATGACACCCACGTACTAAATTACAATAACTATCGGTTACCTGCGCGCGCGGTTACGATGAAATATTGACCAAATTGGAAAATAAATTTTGTGCATTGCAGATACAATTGTATGGGGAGATGGTATTCAAGTATAAAAAACACTATTAAATGTTGCATTATATGAGTAATGTGTAAGTATGTAAATTATATTATGGTTCGGTGTGAAATCAGAGCTCATGACGCAGGCAAAGCCAGTGCGACGCGACAGTCTCATTGCACGTCCACCACTTGTCCGCAGTACACTGACGAATGTCAATGGCACGCTAGCACCGTTAGTCGATCTCGCGTCCGCCGAATTAATTCGCCAATGGAAATCCATACAACGATCGATTCTACATTGATGGACTTAATGAGTGGCTTGTTGCTTTGGCGCCTGTATCCGTTATCGGTCATCTCGCCAGTATCATCTCACAATTCGACCAATGAGCTCGTTACGTCACTCACCATTTCACAACTCATCCCCGCTCTCTAACACTTCAAAACATACAATTTTATTCATGTCCTATTAGAATGTAAAGCGGTTTTTAACTCCACACAAACGAAGTTTAATCATACGTTTTTGGCTTCGAAGCGGCTAGTCAATAGTTTATTATATTGCGAGAGAGCTTCACCTGCGCAGTATTAAAGCATTAAATTATTTTTCAGCTCTCAATACTCGCCTATGTATATAAAAAAAGAAAAAAACAGTTGCGATCGGGCGCCACTTTTATACGCACATCGATCGAGTGTCCTGTGTCGGTTCTGATTTTTATCTCTCACTCTTAACTCTGATCATCTGGTGATTGTTTTAGGTGTAGGTAATGTTTTTTTTTGTTCCACACTTTCTTCATTATTCAAACTAAAATTAACTGTCATGTTGGGCGCCGCTTGACCGTATTGTTTTTATAGGAAGTAACGGTTTAAGAATAATGCGAGTAGTTTATTTTAATTAGATGACGTATTTATTACACCCGGTGTCAATATTGGACGTTGATTTATACTACGAGCGGGAACAATAATGAACTCATGTTCGTTAACGCACCCGTCATTGCACCCAAAGCTGCCAAATTTAATAAAAATGAAATTCCATTAACGCAATCTAGTCACGGCTAATTGAAACGAACGGACACTTGTCTAAGCGCCACCTAACCTATCAATTTATTTAACTTTAATTCGATCATCGATCATCTGTCATCCACCCTGATCAGGGGTCAATATCTTTTCTTAAACTTGATCGCATAACATCATGGTCGTTGAATTTTATTCGAACTGGTTTAATAAATAATTTTGCGTGTTCAACATGCTCAAATATACTGTGCTGCAATATTTTTTCATGATAATAATGTATAACAATTTGCACTTCGTTTTACATTGACACTTGGGAATGTTATATTTTACGCGCGTCTACAACAGAGCATAGCTTGATAGCAGCTTGTCGCCGTGCAGATGATGTGTGGGTACACGCAGTAGCATTGAAAGCAGCGCGCCGTCCCTTACATTACATTATCGGCTAATGGAATCAATATGAAGTTATAATTTCACGAGTGAAGAAATTTATATTTGAAAATGTAAAAATGTTGTTGATTAGCAGAGGTAGTGTTTCCTTACGGTACAATAATTAAAATAAGCCGATTAAAAATCATAGCACGCCGTTTTTATTTTAATTAGATAATCCGAAATCCTGGTATGCAAAAATCCTTACCGTTACAAAGACAAGCGTTTCAAAGCTTACTAATTTGTGCTATTGATTTATTCAAAACCCATAAAATGCTCATACTCGTGAAATATTTGCATTAATTCTCGTAATGGCTGCCTACAATGCTAGGAACCCCACTTCCAGACTAACACGCATAAATCGATTTGTTCTAAAAGCACTGTTACAAATTGACGTAGGACTTATAAGTGATTCTAGACAGGTCGCAATTCCCATACAGATCTCTAATAGGATATCGTTTGTCGGCTTCGGCTCTCATGGGACCAATTGCAGTGATTTTGAGCGATAAGATAAGCTAACAAGTCGCACGAGAGGCCAAACTGGGTAGGTGTAGATATTGTGCGGTGAAATGGCGCGTCGTGCGGTAGCGATCTGCATGTAGACTTGTCGCTTTGTAATCGAACCAATTTATATCAGGCGCCTACGTGTGCTCACTCCTGCTGTAAGTTATTGAACGTGGATCTACATTTTTATTGTGACGCACATACAGTATATGTTATAAGTAGTATTCGTCCACAAATACACTCATAACGAAGCTAACCGCTGCATCGACTTTTGTCGCTAACGGCATGTCCACTACAAGAATGCTGTGTGCTGCTGCGAATGAAATATTACAGCTTTCGTCTTTTGTTTTATTCGGACATTATTCAAGCTGTTTTATTGGTTTTGTGACAACGCAGTGGGACATTTAATTAGACGCACGACACAAAAGATGATGCATGTTAGTAGAGCGACAAATTTCATGTACCAATCGCACGTTGGACATCGATATTATCAATCTCGAGGATGTATTTCTTGTTATTAAACATTCTATTAAACGTTTCATTACTAAATCTAAAATATTATACTAAGGGTTTTGTCATTGATGTGTGTGTTCTTCTCGTGCTTCGAATTGTGAAAATCTTATTAGTCACAAATTATTAAATTGGTCTTCAAAAATCTATTTTTAGAAAATTATACATTACTTTATTGTTGTATTCGGAAATCATATCCATCATTAGTGCGAACATATGATAAGGATTCGATATATATCATTTTTATCAATTTATCGCTATGATAATAACTCTACTCTTTTTCCCTTTTTTGTATAGTTTATATTGTTTTGAAAAGCCGATTTATACTGTTTGTAAAAAAGTAACCAAATTATTTTTTTACATTGTGTAGCAATTATTTGGCGTGGACATCGCAATATTTTACGCTATAACTCGATACCCGTAAGGTGTGCGACCGTAACGAACTGTCCGTCTCCATCCCTTATTGGTATAAATTCACGAAGGTTCAACTGGGGCATTTGTGACAGGTTAATGATTCGCGGACGGCCTTGTGCAACGCCTTTGCCTTCCGAAGCACCCCCACGTCTCGCTTCTCTGTTGCACCCATTCGCAACAAGCAATTTCTCTCTCTTGGCGAGTGATGTCCACAGCCTCTCCACGCTCGATTCGTCCAGTCATAAATCGTATGTAGCGACAACTCCAACATTACAGTTTTATATGGGACGAGTTTACACACGCTCGTTTCATTTTTATTTACAACAGAATGGAAGCATTTCATGCGTATTAAGTTTATTAATATCTGAAGCCTTTTTAGCGTCGGCATTTTTGTAAAGCGCAATATGTGCGTGGCCGGTTCATAGTTTTTTCTTTGTCGACGTCGAAGTTAGACGCAACCCAGACTGGATCGGCTTAATTACATTGTTACGGATATGAGCAATAAATTTTAACGAGTCAAATTTGCTATAAAAACGATCTTTACAATTTGCGACGGTGATGAATATTTAGTAGGACAGGCGTGCAGGGCGAAGAGCTGAGCGCGCTCGGCCGCGGCGTGTTCCCGCGTAATGAGGAGGACCTTTATGGTGCACGCCGATGTTAGAAAATCCCTAATTGTGTTTAAATATGTCATTGATATTCGAAACGCTGATTCCAAACAGAATTAGAAAACTCTTCCTATTGAAGACTATTTAAAATTGTCAGAATCGTGTCAGAGCAAAAACTAGTAGTTTTTATTGACTCAATTAATTTAATTTTATTCAGTGATTTGCACTGTCAACCCTGCTATTATGCTTCATCAAACATGTGTTGACTTTCTATATTATTATCATGAGATAATTTTGTTCCTCAGATATTTTTGTATTTTTTACTTTTATATTTGTTTTTCAAAAAACTGCTACAGTATAAGCCAGGTGTTTATTAAAGGATTGTAATATGGTTCCGCTACAATTATTAACATGTATCCTAATTGAATGTACTTGGTTCCAATCTCTAAATATACGATAAAACATAAAAAACTATAAAATTAGATTTAGCACTAGAATAACCGTTTTTTATTATATAGGACCATGAAGTAATTTTCGTTTCTCAGCCCCAATAGAAAAATATTTATTTATTTTATGATATATAACTTGATTACCACGGAATATTGCTTATGCATGTTACGTGGGTACTGTGAATTTTCTCAGCATTATCATTATCGTTCTGTCTTGTAAACCACTTCACTAAGAATGTTTTGTGTCGTAATAAAATGTAAAATAAAACGTTGCAATCTATTTTTTTATTATTATTGTATTACGTACTAGTCATAAAAAAACACCAACGGCCTATATCCGAAGCCGTGTGAATGTATTTTTAATCACGCGAAATTATCTTATTTTTAATTGTAGGCAACATCTTTATTACTACTCTACTTGTGATGTTGCGGACGAATTCCAAATAAAACAGAAAAGCAAAAAATTGTCTTGTTTTTTGCGGCAGTAACCTCTCCGGCTGTTATTAATTCAGCAAAATAATGGTTGTTAATACAGTAATTCTTTACGACCAACAGTAAGGGAATACAGTCGCAACAATTTTTTATTTGCTGTGCTAGGATTATTTATAGAGATGGTCTCGGGTTTGTAGGTTAGTTGGCGAGTCCGCGGAGCTGGATAGTTGTCGGCCTTCGGTCTGAATATCGTTAGTGTCCGCATATCGAACGTGGCGTTGTTCTATTTCATCGCAATGAAAAGGCATTACCATGTCATGATTTGTAACGATCATTTGTAGTCGGCCACAAAACGACCCCTAGGTAATTCTGCTTTGTTCGCGCCGCTCCGGAGAAAGTTAACTGAACCATGTGTGACATTACGATGCAATTTTTATACAGTTGCGCTACAATAACGGATAAACTTATTGCCTTCCGCGTGACTTGCTTTTTGCCAAAGATCCCTCCGTGCGGAAGCAGAATTTAATATTCGGTAATTTTCGGTGCATGGAATTTCAGTTACTCAAAATTCGTCACAGCCCGAAACAAAAAATCCTCTGCTCGGTCGCGGTTACCCTTTTTTCTACTGACTGAATGCGTAAATTGAAGTTTTTGATTCTCGTAGATGACAACTGCGTGTGATGTCCATGATTTAAGGTAGAAAGATAAGTAACACGCCGGCACCTTGGCTTAAAGTACGTTACAAAATACGTCTAGATGCCTTAGAAGGTTGCAGGTTATTGAATGTAAACGTGCTTTCTTAAAGCACTTACATACGGGGCTGTTCGGTCCGCGGTTCACATGCCTCGGGTGCTGATTATTGGCGCCTCTTTGAATAATGAATCGCCGATTTAGGTTAATCAGCACAAACTTTTTACTACACATTGGTCCTTTTATGGACTTACGTATGCATATTTACATATAAATTGGTTCCAGTTGCCAATAAATTTATTATTTTGCCGTATTTTTTTCTTAACGAACCAAAACCTATTCTTTATGTTTATAAAAGAGAATTCTATTATAATCGCTGCACTGGAATTGTCCGACCTTGTGTATAATGTGTTAAACGCAGCAAAGTATTTTCTGTAAAAGTCCCAATTAAATTTAAAAATAAGTATCTGCAAAGCAATTTTATTGTTTTCCATGGAATCATATAATTTCGTTGAATTGAAACCTTGCTTGCAGTGCAACATTTTATATGAAAAATAAATAAAAATTAAGCACGCAGTAAAGTGAGACGTCCAACTATAAAAACTCTATTTCTTTTTCGTACTAAAAATAACTACAATTCGTACCGATCGCATCGCACTAACTTTATCAAAGTGGATCTCTCATTAAAAGTTTTTACTTAACATTGGATGTGTTATGCTCGATTTTTATAATTTATAAGGAGTTATATAATATTAAGTCATATTTGAATCGCATAAAATTTTATTGTTGTCCATAAAAGGCATGTCGTGGCCTGTTTTCGCGGGCGCACACGTAGCGCGGCCGGCGACCAGGCGCCTTGTAATTTACAACCTCGCCAAACTATTTATTGAATACCTCGACATGACATAACTTTCGGTACCCCAGAAAACAGTATTCTTTTGGACCATTGCGGTATAATAGTTACGGTAGAGTAATTTTAATAACTAGGCACGTACTTAATGCCGCTGTCTAAGAAAACGCTGTGACCGTCTCGCACCACGTAAGTAATAATAATATTTTATTGCCTAGACCTAGCTGTATATTACTATATCGCCGTCTGGAAATACCATAATAGCATTACTGAGAACCACACAAATCTCTTTTATGAACTTTTTATTGCAGCGTTAGTGCACAATCCCACATTAAATTGATACTAAAGTGAAAAATACAGGTCAGTTAGGATTCAATTTAAGCATTTAATACTCAACTATTACATATATAAGGATATCTGCATGTGGTAAGGTACAGCGCTGCCTTCTGATGTCTCACTTCACTTGTGGCTTGCTGAGGTACTTCATTTTTAAATGATTTTGAGCTTGATTCTTGTCGATGCGGTAATTGCCATAGAGGTGATAATGCTAAGCTGTAAGTGGTAGAGTCACGTCGTAAGCTTTGGCATAAATCGTTTACGATTCACCTGATGAATGAGATGGTCTGAAGGTCAAGTTGCTGGTTATAGCATGTTCTTATTTCTATAGGAATATAATATGGCAAACTATATAATGAAGCATTTTTAATTAACTCAATATAAGCTAGTGATATCTCTTATAAATACAACGCAGACTAAGGATTCGGTGGTCACAAGATCCAATCAGATATCTAAAGCACATATCTCTAAACTTGAATTAAAAGATTACAAAAAATACTCGTTACATCATATTGTTTCTTAAAGGAATATGTTATGATAATTTTTTTATATATATAAAAATACTAAAATTATTCACCGTCCTGGCTGCACCAGTAATAAATGCCTAATGTTACACAGCTTTACCTATACCTTTTGAACTCTTTAAAATTTTAAAACGAAACCTAAATAACTATTTGATTTATTTTTCTATATTGGTGCGCCGGCTACCCATCGAAATAACTATTCAAACGGATAAAAATTCTTGTTTTAATCCATAAAACTATTTGTAATGTGATGTCAGAAAAAAAATATCTTTAAATGTGACATTTACGACCACGCAATACTAAAGTTACTCGAGGTTTGTTTATAGACCTTCAATTACCTACATTTATTAGTATAGATTAAGTGAAAATTCACAGAGTTTAAGGTCGCTCTCTATCTTATGCACACCTGCATATTTACGGAGAAGTCTGCAGTAAAAGGTTATACGCAATGTGAAAACATCTCGACTCTCCTAGCCCACGTGACTTCCACGAAATCTATCAATGAGTCCATCTGATAAAATGTTTTTTAATTCTAAAAATGTTGACATATGTATATTATAAGCTTCTAGTGATATTTGGGTAAGACTAAGGAAGAATACATTTTAGAGTTTGTTTTATGATATTATTCCTATTTCAAGAAGAACCGACCGAAGGGCTTTGGTTACAAAGTAATTGTACTGCGAGCTAACTGGGCCATCAATGCCACAGTGTATTAAACACAGACGCCGTGTACTTAAGCCTATAATTCAGTGCTCAAACTCTCAAGTTCTAATTACATAAAATTTTGCAACATTAATGCCTGCAGAAATAAAGCGCATCGTGTAATACCAATAATTTCAAAATCAAATTACACGCAATGTGGAAGGCTGAGACTCAATGGCCGCAGTCAATCCGGCCACGCTATAATTCTTCAGTTAAGTGACAGTCCTCGGGCTAATTGCGTAATTTCCAGAATGATAGAGTGTGACAACCGGCAACTCCGACTCTGACCCCAGTTTCAGTTCAGCATTTCCCACTGCCTCGATAGATAGCCGCACTCAACAGTACCGTTTGTTTTTTTCTTAATTCCCGTCCACTCCGGCCGGTGTTCCTAGCATTCCCGATTTTTATTTTTTGCGCCTTAATAGTTTTTTATTGTATGCGCCACTTTATCAGGCTATCTTAAGCGAACAGTTGGAATAAAGGTATTCTTATTATTTTATCTTACTACACAATTCAATGTCGGCGCGCGTTCAGAAATTACACACACTTAACTAGCATCGAATTGGATAATTACAAGTGGTATAATGATATACTGTCAGACATACAGCAATTTAGGCTTCCCCTTTTTACAATGTTTTCGAAGCGTCGAGCACAGTGATAAGCTGCAATAAAATTGAATTAAACGATTTAAATTGTAATGACTTGGAACGCGAAACAATAAAACAAAACTAAAGGAGTTAATGGCGTTTTTATTTCCATCTGTACATAGATTCGATTTTAGCATCGCCTTGTTTATTTTTCATTGCTTTGACAAAAACATAAATATTACTTTTATATATCATTAACACTGAACCCGAAAACCATGTATTTTATGAGGTGTAGAATAGAAATTACCAATTTAATCTATTTACTTATTGCTTTATGCTAATAATGAATATAAAAAGTAGTTAACGGCCGATTGAACATGTATTAATGATAAGCCACAAGGGTGATATGTCCGGTCACCGTTATGTGTATGCGACACACATAATTTGAATTGTAAATTGTACCATGGTGTTTAAACAACATTCTATTGGATCATTATTGGCCACGAGGCATGCGAAGAATGATAAAAAAACGATGTCCATAGCCATAAGACACTTCGGGGTGGCGAGTGCATGTAACATTCATATGTGGCGGGATAGGTGGGCCGCGGTCTGTCATTAGCTCTGCCAGAGTATGATCGGTTCGATATAAATCATGGTAGTGGTAGATTATTCTAGATACATCGGCGAAACACCCGGGAAATGCGCTTCGAGCACCGATTACACAGAGCCCACTGTCGTAATTGCACCGCTCATTGATACCTCACGAAATGTAATTAGGCTTTGTTCCATCTAAAAGCGCACGGGGATTCGCTCTGATTGTGCAATTTCATTATGGCATTAAGTAAATGATGAGTTGTTGGTGATTTACGGACGGGCAACGCGCAATCTTTACCAGGGCAAAATTTTACAACGCCTTATTTCTAAATTGAATGTTACAGTTGGCCCTTGCGTACATTGTGACCTCAAACATAGCTATAATAATAAATAGAGCTTATACTATTTCATCTTGAATGTGAATCTTACAACAAAATTATTTCAACTCATCTTATTCGCAATAATGGTTTAACTAACCGAACAATTATTTCGTCACGACTGAACAAGACATTTAACACAGCTACAAGTTATAAGACCTGCAACTACTTGTTAAACAGTAATCAAAATACACTTATTTATATGCTGCCTCCCGTATATTTATGAGGTGCAATAGATATCCTCCATTATGACTTGTAATTGTTTGTTTGCCCGTAATTGCCCTTTCGAATATCTACTCGTATATAAGTGAATTGTGCAGACATATAAAATTCACATTTTCTGTTACTAAGACAAAGTTCCTACATACTACCGAGACAAAACATCAATTTATTATCATTAACATCGAATATGTCGTGCACGGTTTCTCGAGATCACAATCATTGAAAAATATGTCACCCCGTTATCCGACGTCTGCAACAATACGTTTGTATGTAGTTCGGAACTAAGATAACCTATCGGTCGTAACCTCAGTACTCAATGGAGAGTGGAGAGGCAGCAGACATTATCGTGTCTAATCAGGTTCGCACGCGGCGCGGTGGCTAAATCATTCGATTATTGATTTCCGATGTCGCGGTCGTGATCGGGCGCGGGATTCAACGTACAACGTGACAGTGCAGCCATTGTCGGACCTGATGGAGGCTTGCGTGGAACGTCGCGCGCGCGCTTTATTCGTGATTAAACGCTTGTAATTCCAACAATATCATTCCAACTGTCGAATTCAATCTGCACTCGTCGATCGACTGCCAGCTCGTGTCATCCGCAATGTTCAGCCGCGACGTCGGCCAACAGCGGCCGCACAGTGCGCGCGGACTTGTATATGTAGCGGGATACCCCACTCACAATATAGGGTCCTAAAACTGTCTATACCGAACAAAAAATACGCACTATTCTGCACTTTCTCAAGCCCGTGCACATCGATGATTATATCTTTATTCTTAATTATCTTTGTGATTGCGATAAATAACACGTCGACAACGATGTATCGACACTGAAAAACCATTTAAGCTGCCCGCTATCGAAATCCTTTTATTATTCCCTATTCACTTTATGAGTACGTAGGCACACAGTACACTCAACACTGGTAGGCATGCGAGATAAAAACAGTCGATTCGCGATTTTTTTTCTCTCGCTGCACACTTACGCCGCATTGGACAATAATAGGGAGGCGATTTCTCGCGACATAGATCGTCTGTTGGTAACGAGCGGTACGTTGTCGTTATTAAAGCCCATTGTTGTGATGCGCCGTATAAAGCTCGACTTGGGCTAGTTCCTTTCTAATGCTGCCAATAAAGCACTAAAAGAGCATTTGCCGTACGATTAACTCTCTCTCAAGGTGGTTACACGGCTGCGACGGGTGCATACATCAGGGCTGTGTGTCCCAACGCCGCGTTGTCATTCCAACGTACAACAATAAACTTCGATCAAACTCTGAGAGCATTGACCTACGCTAACTATAAAAAATGTTGCCTGCGGTTATTTTTTGACTATATTTTTTTCGAAAATACAACAAATTTTTCGCTTGTTACTTACCCGTTAGACAACCCTGCCTGTCAGTGAACTCTATTATCGTGTGTTAATAAAAATGGGTGGCACACGCGCTTGGCTCCTGATACTTTCTCGATAGAACAGGCGACTGGATGAGCCCATACAGGCACGTATCTACGAGTAAAATAATAACTAGAAAATAAATTATCCTGTCGGGTGATTGACCTCTTGGTTTCTTTGTGTTCAGAATACACGAAACAATGGTAGTTCTCTTATTTTCTTTTAATCCAATATGCATGGGAAAAATATTTTTTTATGTATAAAACACGGCAAAATGAATATACATATTTTAAAATATTGTTTTCTTTTAGCAAACAACTTCGTTAGACACTTCTTAATTTTTTAATAGTGTAATAGAGTTGTCCAACGAGTTTTGGCAAAAGTGGAAGCTCAAAATTTGTTTAAGTTAGTGAGCTAATCTTAGCTCGTCCTCGATACGTGCCTGTCCCCACATTTGCATAAAGAATTGGGTGCGCACGCTTCGATATAGTCTTGGGGCGTATTTCTCACGCTACCCGAACTGAGAAAGCACCACACAGTTCGCAATCACCGCCGCCTCTCATCTAATAGCTTCGTCAGCACGCTGCTGTCGTTTGCAAAAATTTTTTCTTATCTTGGGCTTTTCTTGAGATCGTTAAATACGTATACTTCAGGTTAAGACTTTTACAGGATACTTGCAGGATACTTTCCTTGTGATATTGTTACAAAGTACAGTGACGTAATAGTCAGTATACACTTTATAATAAATGACGCTTGATAAGTTAAATCTTCTTTAGCAATGTATTATAAGAAAACGTGAATTGTATAGGTATTTGTTCTAAGTGACTTTTAAGTGGGGTGATATACTCTGGTCAGCCCATACCGCCTTCATTATCAACTTTTTTCTCATTCAGATTCATGCCTTGTAAAGCCTCAGATACATGGTTACTTCCTGGCTGTAACATCAAGCTAAATAGTTAAATAACGAACGTTAACGAGACCTCATACGCCGCCCTTGTAATATTTATAAAGCTTAGTGTGAAGACGCATCCGAGCAGACGGCTTAACGGTGTCAAGCGATATTAAGAAAGTACTTTGATTACTATCAGGTGTGATGTTTACAAAAAGCCCGCAATGCAACTACAAGATCTCCGTTGTTGACTCATGAATTACTATTTGGTCCTAAATTGCGTAAAATGTTTGCAAAACTGTCGGAAATATACATATTACATATTTATTATGTATCTGTATTAGAGCTCTGTAATAGCAGTAGATCAAAGCCGAATAAATCTCACTACAGGTAATTGTGAATTAGTAAGTTGAAGTGGCAATGGGCCGGGCACATAGTGCGGAGAACTGATGGCCGATAGGGCCAAAAAGTTCTCGAATGGAGACCACGTAGCGGGAAGCGCAGCGTAAGACGTCCACCAATAAGATGGTCCGATGACCCTGTAAAGGTCGCGAGACGTCGCTGGATGCAGGCTGCCTCCAACAGGTCACAGGCCTATGTTCAGAAGTGGACTTCTGTTGGCTGATGATGATGATGATGATGAATTGTGAATATATAAATAATAATATATTATAAGATAATGAATGTATATTATCACTTTACTTAGTTAATTCGGGTTGAAAAGATATTTTTAGAAAACGAGTATCCAACCTCGTGAATTTCGCTTATTTACCTGGCTATCCTCGCATCATAAATGCGTACTAACCCGGATCATCTTCAACGTGACTTTTAATAAAAAGATCGTGAATCATGTATTTATTGAATGTTCAATTAGTTTGATTGCCTGTGACTAAGTACTCTAACCCGCTTAATCTCCCATAATTTTACCGATTGCCCCACCAATACTCCTTAATGATACAAAATAGATACTTGTTTTAGTCAAGGACACAGTAGAGATAAATAACTATGATACATTCTACAAGTTCATTTAAATAAACCATAAAATATATCATTGTAGTCATCATACCAAAAATGAATTCCAACCATTATTCTCGAACATATTTATTCGACGTTAAACACAACTTAATCCACACTTTTGGCCATAAAAGACAAGTTTAGTATGACAATTAATTTTCGTATAACTTAAAAAAATATTTTAGGACAGGACAAGGATGAAGAATTAAACTCTTCGATGCCGTTCTAGGAATTGGTTATATTAAGCGACAGTATGCTGGGGATATTCCTAAGAAACAATGACCGATGGACTAGCTCTTGTATGACCATGCTAGGTGAAGCGTTTTGTAAGATGTCCTATGACCAGTTTGTGCGGATTGTCTATAGCAGGGTTTCTCAAAGTGGGGTTCACAACAAGATTTACGTAATGGTGACTTGATGCCTAGCAGGCACGTGCGGCACACATAGTGGCTACAACATACTTATGTGAGAGTGGGTTGTCACACCTGGTCATGATAAAAATTAAATACAGAAATCGACTTGATACCGAGTCAGAATTAAGATTAAAATTTTCCAAAATTACTTATAAAATTGACTCCATTTGCGACAAGAAACAAGCTAAACCTTGACATTAATATTAAGAAGATATTTCTTTTGAAAATAGAATCATATTTTCTTTAACAGACAATTTTATTATTTTATTTGGGGGGGAGGTAATTAGTTACTTAAGGGGTTCGCTGTCACCTGGGGTTCGTGAAACCAAATGTTTGAGAAACCATGGTCTATAGTAAACAAATGGCAACAATTGCATAATGCAGAGCATAATTATATTGAAAAAGGTTTTAGTCCAGCAATGGATAAGTAGATTGATGATCACAATAATTAACATTTAAATAAAGAATATTGTCAGGCTCCGCTCAGTCCACGAATATTTGTTTTGAACATTTTTGAATCTGATGACACCTCGTAAGTTAGTGTGACTTCGTATCTTAATGTGCGGTCGGAACTACACGAAATTGATGCGCGCGGTTCTTTCTATGGTTGTTCGTGTTGGTATGTGTATTTATTCATTTAAGTACAAAGAAAACTTGACCTTTCCGGACTCGTCCAATGGGTTTGCTATTTTTGGACAAAACAGGATAATAACTAAGTTTTCACATAACACGATAATATCACGTAAACTTCCCATTCATCGCGGCAAGTGTCCAAATATCCGGTTTAGTGCGCCACAAGCACGATGTACATATTGGTACACGTTAACGGTGCATAAAGTAAGAAACAAGCGGTGTTAAATTCATAATTACACAAAACTCGAAGTGTTTAACCAGTCCTTTGCTGCCGATTCTACAAAATAATTGTTGCGGAGGAGTGAATTATCAGGTGTTATAGAAGTAGTGGAGTCACGCTATATTCTAACATTGTAATGTGGACGGCTCGACTAGACCAGGGTGGCACCACTGTCGCGCAGAAAATTGACGTGAAGCAATGTTACGTTTCATTAGATGTTTGATATAGGTAAGCGAATTCCCAATTTGCTGGTCATAGGACATTCGAAGCCGCGTAGGTGATTCTTGGCAATCGATATTTATAGCTCGCTTTTATTTTTATTTTTATAGTTTAATGGAATAGGATATAGTTCGCTTGACTTAAAATCAAGTTTGTGGTTTCTTTGCCGTGTCCAATATAAAAGAACCTGTCTCCTGACAATTGACACAAACAATAGAGCGGGCTTGTTCGAAAATAATTAATTCAATCCTAGTTCGCAACAATATTTCTTTAGATAATGTTCTGATGGCTTATTCAGGCCGTAATAAAACTGCCTCACTATCATCAAAAAATTATATCATACTATTTTGGCTCAACCATTGGAATAGAATAGCTCTACTTAATAGTTTTAACGGCAACACAACTTAAGGTAATTCAGCGCGTCAAAAATGTGGATTACAGAAAGGAATTACACAAAGATATTTTAAGGGGTGTTAACATTCAAATTGTAGCTACTTTCCCTATATGTTTGCAAGGCCTGCTCGATATCATCATCATATTTATATACAATCAACAACCTAACATAGGATTCTCAGACCTGTATACTAGAAAAATCCAATTGCAGACAGTTGTATGCAAATAGAATGAAATAGTAAATGAGAATTAATCTATAAAAGTAATAATAAAATTAGATTTTACAACTTACATGGAATAAACGAACGTGGGGTTTCAACGCAATAAATTCCTAGAATATGTTAACAAGTGTATCACGTGAAAACCAGCTTACCGTAATGGGTTATCGCATGCTTTAAACGATGATGTATTTTTCAAAACTCGAGCACAGTGTTTATGAGGTGGAATATCAATGCACAAAACAAAAAGCCTCAAACTTAGAGGGAAAAAAGTAGCCTACAGAATGCATGAACATATTTCATGGCGCGTTCGCAGAATGAGTGATTTGATCAACCTTCCACATATTTTTTGTACTGTAAAAGCATCCGTACAGAAACGAAACGGTGTAATGGTCAAAGTATAACCTTGTGTTAATGGATGGCTCCAATATATAAAATTTAATGCACGCAACAAGAACAATAGCAATAATGTATATTTCATGAATCCATTACGACGGTTAATATACAGTATCCATTACGAAGCAGACAGGAGTTATTTCTTTTGGCGAACTAAATACGAGCTCATTGTCCCATGACGTGATGCTCGATTTGGGTTAGTAACGAGAAGGAGATAGCAGATGAATGTTTTAGTGCAACATATTAGCAAGAACATAGATATTATCGTAGAAATTGTTCCCGATCTTAATCGTAATTAAATTTGCATAGATTTTAGAAAGAAAAGGAAACGCGTTACAAAAATATTAAAATAAATTCAAAATATTAAAACATGCTATTCATTCAAGAGAGATTTCTTTATTAGTAATTAAAGCTTTTCGAATTAATTAATACTTCTATCTAACGACTAACAGTTCTTTGTGAATCTAAAAGAAGAAAAACAGAATATCGGCATTGTTTTAAACAGCAGCAATCGCCTATACCTTGCACTTTGTACTGGCTAAAGGCGAGCACCATTGTGAGCCGACAGCACCCAGCACACAGGACTTTCTCGTGAAGTTTATTCCATGAAGTGGCGCGACCGGCGTCGCCGTGCGCATCGACTCCGCACCCGCATTAGTTGCGCACAACAAAACTGCACAATTTATCTAAACGCGCGTAACAGACGTGAATGCCTGTTCCTTATTATTCACTTGCAAGTAACAATGCTTCCACTTCTTCCTCTGGTTAAAGTTAATCGATCGTACGTTGACTAGTTTGCAATAACAAAATTATGTGTATATACGCAGGCGCCGTGTGTGCCCTTTTTGTTTTCATATAACAATGCTACAGTTTTTTTTTCTACAGGCTATAGTTCATCGTTATCACTTATCAGTAACTACATATAAAAATGTATGCAAACACGGAAATATTATACGATCAAAACATCGAGTGCATGCTATTAATACAAGTCGTATAATCTGAGCACGGACCTCCTCTTTGATAGGGGATCTTGCTTATCCATCCATAAGGAATATCCATGTGAGCAATGCTATAACATAGCATAGGAAAATTGAGGTTGTTACGTACCTTTTGCATCCTCCGAGGTCTAAGTATGAAAACTTCAGTAGCTTTAAGACGTTATTCGATCACTATTCTGGCTTATGACCATTAGAGTTAAAATTCGCAATATAATAATTTTTAGAACGTTTTGTATATTTTAATAATTGAAGTTTAAATAACCACTCCCTTAAAAGTTATATGTATACCAAATCCGAATTGTCTGCGTTTTACACCTTAAAATACCTCTTCGGTCGTAACTCAGCTATCTGCATGTGTAAATTTGTGATCATTGTGATCTTTTATTATATCGTGTAAGCGTTGAAATAAATGTAACATAATAGAAGTGCTAATCTAGTGACGCAATATTTCAATACTTATCTAATAGCATTAATGTAGCAGAGAGAAACAATAACAAATAGAACCATCAATAGATATTTGTTTTATTCATTTATGTAAGCTGTATTCTAAACACCGATTAGCTCGCCATATTGCAACAAATCATGTCGTCAATAACATCAAATACTCTCGTCTCACCTATTATGGTGGAAGGATTCGATGATAAATCCTAGCCTGTCAGTTACAAACCATTACTTACAACTTGTCATCTAACCGTACGATGTCATATTGACAAATGTTTTTTCCATCTGAAAGACGTGACAGGGCTCAGCGTTTGACACTGATCAAAACGAAATACAAAAGTGAATCATGTATTTACTCACGCGCAAACCTTAAGTAGCTAGACTTTAAAAAAGGCGGCGTTTGTATGTTACTGTGCACACTCACCGTGTGAGAAAATGTCAAGTGGTGTGAGAAATAATGCTGTAAATAAAAACACGCGACGGCTGATTGAAGATGAGCCGTAATTGATAAAAAAAAACGCAGTGCAACGAGAATAGGTGCACTCATTTTGAAATTACTATCGATCTAACGATATTTCAAGGATGCTTTAATAGGAAAAGTGTTTTTTTCTTTTGTCATAGATATCGCTTCCATGACGTGGATTCTCATTTATCCCGATGCATGTCACTTTGTACGTAAACAAGATTAATTCATGACATGTGAAAGGTTCTATTTAATTTATCAATATCACCGCTCATCGCTGCGCAAGTGACAAGTAATAAATCTCATGCAATCAATTATAGTTTGACGCCACTTCCACTGGCTGCATCCTTCCGTAAGTCTTAGATAGGTCTCTGAATTATTCAATTTGCGCCTATGTTATTTTCAGCACCACAATTTAGTTTCAATGAAATATTTTTTCTATGTATAAAGTAAAATTGTATTATATTCTAAATTACCATGGCCATAGGTTGATTCATAAAAGTATATCTTTAAGGTATTTAAATTAGGTAGGTACATAAATAGAGCCATAAAACGTTGTATATTTGACTAAGGAGCTAATAATAAAAAATTGGTAATAAATAAACCTTTATTTAATTGACAACATTTATACAAAACAGTAAACTGTACACTGACTGATTCTGATGCTACTCAGTGACATAGTGATAACAATGTCATTTAGTTGTGTGACGATGGGTGTGGAGTGCAGGGCACTGGGCAGGATGAGGCGGGCGTGTGGCGGCGTGTGGCACGCAGCACGTAGCGGTCCCGCGCAGAGTGTAGAGTGGAGGCTGGCGCGATGGCATCGCTGCATCGCGGTCGTGCGCCACCGCTCACGGCGCCCGCCGGCGCTCGCGTCGCCGTGACTTATGGCCTCCAAGCGAACTTCGATCGTCCGATTGAATAATAATATCCGATTCCCGTGCACCGAATTTATGTTAGGAAGTGAATAGTGTCTCGTATCTGCCGGCTGCATCGACCACATTTCACTGCTTCGCGCCTCCCTGGGCGATTACGTCTTGATGAAAACTGCCCTCAGTATTTTGTGTACCGCTTCCAACGCTTTTATGTTTATTATGCTGCTATTTATGCATGACATCATCTTCTTGCACAATATTAAGAACGCTAGAAAACCTGTAATTATATATAAATGAAGTAATAAACAATTATTATGTGAGAAACTATTGTTGCTTTGGAAACAACATAAGAGAACAATGTAACTTTTCAATGATTACACTACGTAGGCAGACGAACAAAAACAAGTAGATGAATATATGAACATGTCATCGACATCATACATGACTTTTTTCATACTTATTTCGGAACGAAGTTGCCAAACTGTGTACCAACAAAAAAATGTCATCAGTAAACCACAAAGGTAGCATCGTTTCACGCTCGGTATAATGTAAAGCACTTGCGAGTGCCAAGTTCATCTTATGGCCACTTACTAAATTACTCCAAGTTCAATGCACTACAAAATTTGTAGTAAATTACAGGTTCACATATAAAATGTTTTCACTTCGGTTTGTAACCGCGACTACTCCGGCTAACTTCCATTAGATCGATAGAATGTTAGAATTTGGCTGATTTGTACCGTTACATATTATTTGCCATCTCAATCTAGTGCGAACCCGTCATTATGACTAGTTGTTTTATAATTTAAAATTTTCAAAAGTCACGCAGTGCGCCGGCCCGGCGATGTTGTGCCGACGTTCATTTCGCAATTTCCACGTACTAAATATAATTTACGATCTAGACTGGGAAGCGCGAACAAAAAATATAAATTACTCAGCTCTACTGAAATACACATACATCCCATATAGTACTGCGTTTAAACAAAAACTTTAATACATCACATGTAACCATCGCTCGAATTCATGTTCCAACCAGACTGTCTAATTCGACCAAAAAACTGGCCTATTACGTGTAATGTGCCTCAGATTACAGAGTGAAGGAACACATTACTATAGCCAAGTTTGTTGACATTATTCGCGAATGCGAGCCGTGTGTGTAGTATCTAATATGTAGTTTCGGAAACATGTGCGAGTTTGTTCCATTCGCTTGCGGTACCCGCCGGTCCTCCACATTTTTTTCTGCACGCAACACACGCTAGTACCTACAATTTAAATGTTATCAAATTATTCCCACAATACATCGTTATTGCGCGCTAACGGTTGTATCAATTAATGTGATTAAATCGAGCAGGTTTTGCGGTCGATCACGTACTGCCGTCTGCCGCACTCCCGTGTGTATTGTCCGTCTGTACTAGTATGCCACGTTACTGGACGGTGGATACTCACACAACGCCGCTGTTCCATTTGCGTCGATAACTAATACCAATTACACCGATGATTAAAACAACAATTCGCATGGTAAATATCTTAAGACAATTCGCCTGGTCTTTCTATGCATACGGCGAAAACCGGCCGCCGCCGGTACGCGTTAAAAACCGTAATGTATTAGTGAACATCAACTATTTGTGATTATTAGCGGCGCACATTATTTTCACGTGCACTCCATCGGCATTAGGGTTAATTAAAGTGTGTATTATTCCGTGGAGATTGAGGCAACGCGTATGTGTGTACTCGGGCGGAATACCAAGCAGTTTTCAATTACATTATCTATATATTTACTAATAGCCATAAATCACAACACTTATGACACCACAGACTGGAGATAATGCATAGTAAGTTATCGAAGAGCAATTAAACGTCTTCAGCAATGTAAAGGAATTCGACGGTGCCCACGTTGAATCACTTAATTGTTTTAATTGAAAGTATTTCTAAAAGACAATTAATGAACTTTTAATGTACAAAGAATAGTATAGGTACATATATTATTTAAACATTTACTTTATTCTCATAAGAAACAACTAAAAGCTATAATTTTAAAGTTAATTATATCCGAATATAATTTTCTACATTGATGACATTGCTTTATATCTCCGACTTTTATCATATCGGCTCGTTGTTTAAGTGATTGTAAGTCTGCCGTCAGCCAGTCCCTGGGGTCCCATCCATTATATCTCGGGATACAAAACGGTGAGATAGCGTTTACTGCTAGACAAGTTTTATGTTTATCACTTCCTAGTAAGTTTAGTTTTTAAACAGGCACGCCACATTTTCATAATTTAATTAAAATAATAAAGTTGCAATTTAGGCGTAATATTTTTTTATACTACCACAGTAAAGTAGTCTGACCAGTGATGGTAGGTGTAGTACCTATAGTCCAAATAAATTGTTTACCTAAGAAAAGCCTAAGAAATTCCTAGGAACTTTTAGGTGTGCAGGTTTCCTCACGATGTTTACCTTTACCCTTAAAGTTCGTGATAATTATTTGTGAATACACACATAACTTCGAAACGTCAGAGGTGTTTGTCTGCAGTACCGTGAAGAACCCGCGACCGCGGACGAGAATCTCACGAGGCCGTCACTACTTTTTTTTTACTTTTGGACTAGAAACAATTACAATTAAATGTTGACTAGTCGACAGAATCATGCCGAACTAGTCGACCGTTACCGGATAAACACAGTTTTACTTTGGAGACCCAACAAACACATAATATTATCCTATTATAATTGCATTCACTATCCACGCCGGCTATCTCAAAGCTATATCGGTTCAATCAATAATAATAGCAGTAGTAATTGCATAATACAAAAGCATTTCGAATTCTGCCCATAATTTTGGTCTTGCCGAGTGAATTACCAGCTATCGATGGTAAATATTCATGCGCGTCGGTATCTGTTGGCTTTAGCCGATGTCCATCTTGCCGACGCAGTCATTGTATGTGATTGTAAAATCGTTGTGAGTTTAATCAGGATATCGTTGGAACATTAGCATTATCAAAAGGGCCGCAAGCGTCGCGGACTCATGGTCATATCTGCGAGGACACGCGACGGTCGCGGAAGCACCGCGCCAAGCCAAAGGCCCGACCGACTCGCGCCGATAACTCAACTCAACATACCACAAACACAACCGCATCAGTCCCATGTCGTGTTCTATACAATTCTTACTTCTATGCACAAGTATAGCCTTTCATTTAATATTTTAAATTCGAATACTTTCGGAATTCTTCACTCTGTACCAGCTCACAAATGAGCAAACATAAATAACAGAATATAAAACAGTTAGTTTAACAACAGAAAAATGTAACCCAATTGTTGTTCGGCTAATTTCCCACCATTGTTGGTAGACAAATTGAATGAGACAAACGTTGAATTGGCTAATGAATACATTCTGTGCGAGTTGACAGCGGGTGGCGCCGTCGTCGATGCGGCTCACTTGTCGGTGGGCGTAGTGCGGAAGCGACTCGCACCGGCACACACTCCGTTACCGTCAACGGCCATTTAAACGACCACTCTTAATTATCAACAGTTACCGCAGACCGCATTGATACCACTCGGCCGCAACGCGAAACTCCACACCGTAACTGACGAATCACCTTCAGTTTGCAAATCACTGCATTCCATTTATACCACCCACAATTATTATTAATAACACAGGTAATTACGGCTTTAATTCATTGTTATTATCTTCATTTGTACATAAAGATCCATAGTGTATTTTATAATCAATGTAACATTTAATTATATTTATGGAAATGTGTGTAAAATATGTACTAATACTTCATTATTTTATGAAGCTATCCCAAGTGGGGTCCATTAACAAATGTGTGTTCTAAACTGTAGAGGATATTTGTAATGGATTAGCAGGTGATTGTTTCTGGGCGCTTGATGGATTTCTCACACGATAACAGCCGCCCGCGCCGGATGCCGCGATAACATCCCTTACTCCAGCGCCCTGTTCTCTAATTATAAACATTACCGCTTGAAATATTACCCCGGCACGCATTGCAGACTGTATACAAATACTCGCACATTGTCTTCGTAGATGCTTCCCTGCGAAGTGCCGCGAATACGTTTGCGATTGTGATCTGTAATCCCAGGCCCAAACACTGAACGGTGCCCGTTACGAGATAACACTGTTTGATTAAAAACTTAATTAAACCGTGTTTAAATAAATTAGCATAAACATCTCAATGTATTATTAACCCACTTCGAACTCCTTGTATCTCCGTACAGGTAGGATAGATATCAAAATATAAAACATAAAACCAGAGCGATGAAAAGCACTGTTATCTCTCGTATCGCGATCTCGCGGCTAATGAATTTCTTTGTGTTAACTACAAAAGATTTTTTATTAAATTATTTAATGTTAACATTTGCATGGAGGATTCGAACATCACTCTCGCCATATATATCACGTTACATGCACGCGTTTGTGATATGAAAGTGTTGCGGAGAGCTAAAAATAGTCATGTACCGTTTTCGAAGAGAAATTATTGCGACATGGTCGATTACACAAGAAACATTTTTCAAAGCTTACAGTAATAAATCTTCAACGTATCAAGTTAAACAAATAACATCATTAAACAAACGTACACACATTACAGTTTCTGACAGCCTCCGCTGTGTAATTGCTTATAGACCCAAAGAAGAAACGTTTGGTATTTTTGGACTCTCCTAGGATTTATTTCTAATGGACCACAGAATTTAAGTCGCATACGATTGGTGTAAGATCGTCAAGTTTGACGTAATTTTTAACTTCACCAGACAAGTATCGTATGTTAAAGACGTATAAGAATTACACGATTTAGATGTTTTGCCTCTTTGTGTTATCGTCGTCAGTCACACAACATTAATTCTAGGCTATAGCTCATAACCAACCAAACTTAACCAAAAATCATGAAGTATTGTTTACAAGAAAATTGTTTTACAATTTCTCGCAAATATATAAAACAAGAAAAAAATTACTAGACAACAACAAACACTTACAAAACAATGTTTTTTTTTTCACCAATGGGTCGCGAAATCTTATTGAAACTCAATAAAAGTTGTGTGTGTGTGTACTTTTGTACACGCGTTTGAAGTTATACAACACGACTGAAGTAAAACTTATAAATACGCCCAACAGTCAGATACATAGTTCTTAGTTTACACAACATATTGAATTTCTGAAAACACTCATAAATGTTTGACAACTAATAAATATGTCAATCCCTTTTTATTACTGTCACTATTCCACATTTTTGAAATCTAAAACATATAAACTTTTTTTGAATAACTTCATGGTGTTGTTTTGTCGTGACGATGTGATCGCGCATCGTAAAAATTTACTCTCATAATTTCTCCCTAACGCGCCAAAAGAAGTATAACTTCAAAAATCGTTGTATAAAACAATGGTGGTATTTCAATCGCAAAATGTTACTGACACTCGAACAGATGTTATAAATTCAAAGGTGTAAGAGGTCATGCTCTACAATTATACTATGTTACTCATTGTAGAGTGAGGCTGCCTTCTTTTCAATAACAGTTTTATTTAACGCAATGAAGAAAATAAATATTACCTAACTAATTTACCTAACTAACCTATTTACGGTTATTACATCTCAAATAAGAAATTTTATGCTGAATTACCTAAGTCGAAATGGCAACGAAGATATCTAGCCATTAATATAGGCAGAACAAAAATCTACAAATAACATTAAATTGTTATTTTATTTAAGCTGCCAGTATTTGAAATTTGCAATAGGGTTGACTATTCATAGTATTTGAGAAACGCTTTCATATAATTAATGAGTTGGTACATTATATTGAAATAACTTTAGCTTTATGGATGTCTCGGTGATCCGTGAAGCAATAATTAGGCATATGCGTGTAAACTTAATATCAGCCCACCCACGTTGACACGAGGATCCAGCTGAAGCGTGGCGCTTGTACATTGTATTGCTCGTCGTACTTTGTATTGAATAATTACATTTATTTACATTTATTACAAGATATAACAATGTACTATCACAAGGATAATTTTAGTTCATTTTACTAAACCTCTTTCGTAAACATAAATATAAATAAACCTGCTTCTATAAAAAAAATATCAATGATGAAGAATCAAAATGGAGCCATATTTTATGACTCTTTTATTTATCACTGTAATTTATCAACTGGATGAAGTCTTTCGTATAATTTATATATGTATGTACATTATAACACAGAGCTACACATAATTTCTTGAAGTTTTCTACGAAATATTTATAGCTCGTGGATTTTTATCGAACAGCCAATAAACTGCATTATTTGTTAGTCGATGTCATCACAAAGTAAACATTATCATATGAGAGAAATAAAGTTTTACGACATAAAAAAAACATAAACCGGGAACCGCGGAAACTGTGGTAGGTAAAGAATCATCTTCATCTTCAGCCCATATGCGTCCCACTGCTGGGCACGGGCCTCCTCTACAACTGAGAGGGTTTAGACCTTAGTCCACCACGCTGGCCTAGTGCGGGTTGGCGGACTACACACCTAAGAAATTCCTAAGAACTTTTAGGTGTGCAGGTTTCATCACGATGTTTTCCTTCACCGTTAAAGTACGTGATAATTCATTGTGAATACACACATAACTTCGAAAAGTCAGAGGTGTGTGCCTGGGGTTTGAACCCGCGACCGTCGAGATTCTCGACCGCGTGCCTAAACCTCGAGGCCATCACGACTACACAGGTAAAGAATAACTCGGGGTAATCATCAAAAACGTTATTACGAAATATGTCTAGGCACGTGATTTTATTACGCGGCGACTCTTCAAGTATCATGTTAAAAAGAAATGCTATTGGAAAAGTAACATGAATATTAAATGAGCACGAAAGCACTTGGAACGAAAATCCTTACCTACTATAATTTTAGAAATTAGTTTAATTTATTCTGTTCAAAATTAAGCCATGAATATTTTATGAAGGAAGTTACAAATTTTATGAGATAAAGATACATGTATATATTTTTTAATTACATGGAAAAAACAATGTTTGTTTTCAATTTTAGTTTTGAATAACGGTTAATTAATTTGAAAATGCGTTCCTGATAGACTTTCAATTGAAAACAGATGCTGCTTTGGAAAGTAATTTTGTAAATAAATAATGGTATGCAGATTAAGATACTTTGGCCGCAATCGATAACCCAGTTCGCATTTAGCCGCGGATATAATTAAAGATCGTGTGCGAAAGTAAGCTAGCTCAACGGAGATAGTGTGATAAAAAGGGGCAATATACCGCGGTCAAGAATCGATTTTTTTTTGTCGATCGACTCGTATAAAGCTTTACCGTCGTCCTCTTTTAAATCCATGTAATCGAACCCATTTAATACAGTTACGAAAGGGTAAACACAGGCGTGGCCATTCATTTTGCGCAACAAAAACAATGATAGATTGCCGACATGATCCTGAGTAGTTCCTTGACATTCGAACTGAGTTGTGCAGTGGGCGATCGACGACGCTTTCCGAGCCACAAAATAAACCGTATTATCGGTCAGACCATTGTCTTTTTTACCTGTATCAATCACAATAAGTACGTTTTTTATACGTTGTTTGTGTGTCCGTTTATTTTCCGGTTGGCGCGCGCAAAATTAATCACAATAGAAATGAATTACATTTCGTCCGATAACACAAACACAAAAAATTGCAGATTACAAGCTTGTCCTGTTTTTTATTTGAATAATGCATAAAATTAATTATTAACGTCGTAGAATTGTGTTTAATGGCTTTGATTTTATTCCATTAGCTATTTCAAGATGTACGTAATTTTGTATGTATTTGCAATTATTTTGTACCTTATTGAGACACATATTCGGAGGAGTCGAGGCGACGTCATGTGTAAATCAATAATGCGCTCTCCACTTCATTTACCGGTTGGTCGCTGAAGGCAACCAAATAAATCTGTATGGACTGTAGCTTGATTGCACAGACCACTTAACCCCATGGTTGTCAGTGCCATCATACAATATCTGAGACCGTAATAATATTCTGAATGAAAGACAGCGGTTTTACTTACTGGCTTCAATCTTGAACGAAAATTAAGGAGCTCGAGGTCAATTAATTTTTCTTTTCATAATTATAGATATATACGTACCTACGTAGGCAAAGGTTTATTTCAACAAAAGGTTTATTAAAACTAGGAAGTTTTGTTGCCATTTATTGACCGCTTATAAGAATTTCAATAAATACACCCCTACCTGATGATTAGACCCGAAAACTCAGTCGCACGGCAGTTTATATCAAGGCCCAAGGGACCAAAGAAGTATTGCAATTTTTGTACGGATTAATTAATCAACATGTCGCTTTTATGGTGTTAGCTCTATAAACAAGAGGATGACAAGGTATAACGAAGATCTACGATTGTGTACAACTATAGTATTTGGTCAGCATAAGTCTCCGTTGAGAGTCTTTTAAAAAGCAATAAGCAAATGAGATAAGAAGAATAATGATGGAAAGGATCAGCGAAATCCCCAACATTAGGCTTCCGGAACTCTCACTTGTCACATAAAATCTACTCAAAAACTAGCACTTCACCACGGTCATCTGTGAGATAATGGATATTCCATTGCCGACGTGGCCATCCAAAACCAAGAGCCACTTATAAACTAGCTACGACTTACAATTCATATAAATGTCGCGTTATCGCCTTACACGGTCTAAAAGATGATAAACGCAGACGTTAAAACACGTTTTTTTAGGATCCCGTACGTCATAAGCTAGAAGTTGTAAGCTTGCTCTGTGATGTAGTTGTTACAAACACTTCAGTTGTGATTGCGGTTGGAGTCAGATAAAGTTATCGCTACATTAATCAAAGCTATCATAGCGGTTATCGCAGCTGTAATGGCATCATCAGGATCCCTTGCTTAGTTTAGACGACGGGGATAAAGGAAGTTGTCACATCTATGAAACAATAATTAATTGTTCTCAGGAAAATGCTCTTATCCGAGGTCTTTTCTTTTTATACTTATCATTTATATTGTTAGATTTTTATTTCAATATACACTTATTACATACTTACAAACATACATAAACACCCACGTCCGGATCCCACTAAATGCTGTGGCCTGTGGGCTAAGCTACGCAAGCTAATATATTAAGATATAATAGCATTAAATAGTATTTTTTTTAACTTTGAGCGGGCTCAAAGGAAAAATCTTAAGGAACTCAACATTTTCTCGACACGTGAACATTCCATAATTAAATCTGGACTAGATATCGGGTAGTCTTCAACTGTGATGATGTCAGTAACAATCGTATCGAACCACGCTTGTGTGGATATAATTTCATGTGAAGAGCTAAATATTGCCTAAAATGATTATTCTTTAACGTCGTGATGGCCTCGAGGTTTAGGCACGCGGTCGAGAATCTCGACGGTCGCGGGTTCAAACCCCAGGCACACACCTCTGGCTTTTCGAAGTTATGTGTGTATTCACAATGAATTATCACGTACTTTAACGGTGAAGGAAAACATCGTGATGAAACCTGCACACCTAAAAGTTCTTAGGAATTTCTTAGGTGTGTAGTCTGCCAACCCGCACTACGCCAGCGTGGTGGACTAGGGCCTAAACCCTCCCAATGATAGAGGAGGCTCGTGCCAAGCAGTGGGACGTATATGGGCTGAAGATGAAAAGATGATTATTCTTTATTAAGGAACATGGTTTTGTTAAGAGGCTTTCTAACCGTCTCAACAATAGTATCGATATACTTGTGTCAATGTATTGATCCTTATTTACTTTTGACACCCTTTTTCCTAAAAGATGGCCAACTCACTCTTCGATAGCTAACACATTACCAAGCCTGGTAGTTTGATGCAGTGATCTATAGTCTTATAATATCAACATTGTACAATAATAACTAATTGAAAAAAATCTAAAAAAATATGTGCTGTACGGTCATTCTGCTTCTTGAAATGTTGCTCAATGGTTAGGATTTTCTCGTCAGTAACTTTTTTTCTATGGCCTCCGTTTGAATAATGCTTCTGAAGTTATTTTGATTTTACTATCCTATTTTAATAATAAATAATACTTGTGTACTTCTCTCTCAAATCCTAATTCTCTTCCAAATGTTTTCATGTCTAAAATCCACTTTCTTTTTCTTTTTATTCCAGTGCACTGCCGTTTATAATTCCAAAATCCTCATTTTTTCGGACATCATTATTTATCCCGGATGTTTATTTTCCGGCATGATATGTATAATCAATCACAAAAGATTCCCAATCCATTTTCTTATTCACCACTTACCATCAGGTGTCTGTAATCAACATTCCGTGCCAATACCCATGTATATATAAAATAGAAAACTATGCGTTTCTAAACTGCGCATGTCAAATTTGTCAGGGTGCACACTGCTAAATTCTTATTCAACTGTTTGGTACCAGGAACACTGTGATCACAAAATAAATATTTGCGAGCACGCAAACATTTTCCTCGGTATAGGTTGTCTCAGTATAGGTAGGTCTCGTTAACATCTCATAATCCAACGTTCCAGTGTCGTGATTTTATGGAACGATGTCTTCGTTGAAACACACCATGGATTTTTATTAACAAGTAAAGCGGTAGATATTTTGCGGTTTCAAAAACTGTTACAAACGTATTTTTAAGGCGAAAACTTAACTTGTCACGCTTCGCTAGTTCGTGTGGTCAGGTGGGTGATATTATTTTGGATTCCCGTTTCTATATTTGTGGCATTTTTAAAATATAACGTTATAAATTTCACCGGCAACGATAAATTTAATTGCATATAGAGTTTCGAGAATTGAAAGCATGTCATTCACTGATAACGATTACCGAAACTTCAGAATGTTTTCCGCTTTCTCTTTTTTAGTAGTGAGGGCAAAAACAATATTCAATTTTATTTAAATATTTTTATAGTGATTTCTTTTTGCACTAATAGTAGGGTATATATAATATTTAAGTATAAAGGATTTATTGAATAAATTAAATTTCAATTTAATTTCAATTTAAACTGAAAAATAACAAAATCAGAAACATACATATAAAATATAGGATGAGCGTTGACGCCTGCAAAAGTATTGTAACTGTGTCGCAGACATCAAGCATCCTTCAAGTTCACAATAACAAATATCCAAAAACAAAATATCAAAAAAAATATTTAGAAAATCTCACGTCCTCTTTATTATCCTCGTTTTCTCGGAAGGAGATTATAATAACACAATAGTTACAAAAGATAAACTACACAGGTTCAATAACTCCATGAATATTATTTTATGAGCCTCGAAAATTTAGATTTTACATTTTTTTGTCACAAAAAGTATCCTTAAACGTGTTGTGTGACTTTTTTGCATTATTTTGTTATCTGCGTAGCAAAGTTTTACTACCTAAATCGCTTATTGAGGTAAGCTTTAACTGCGTGAAATAAAAGTTTCTCATCCTTTTATTACTCTATGTCGATAAAACTTCAGTCTCATTATTTTATCTACGTTATTAGCATTTTGCCGTACAAAGTTATTAAAACTGTTAGTGAATCGTAAAAAATATATTTCGTTTTATTTCTTAATTCTTCTTTTAAATTGATCGTAATTCTAGAGTATATAATAAAAAAAACCGCGGTCTGATAGACGGACGTTATTAAAAATAAATAAATACACCCAACAGTCACATAAATAGTTCTGACCTCACACTAGGATACAAGTCCTGTGTCGTGGGTATCAGAAACTACGAGAGACTTTTCGGTCTCACAAACACCCAGACCCGAAACAAATATTTGTGGATCACACAAACATTTGTCTCGGTGTGGGGATCGAACCCGCAGCCTCTCGTTTCGCAAGCTGGTGTCTAGCCAACTGCGCCACGGGGCTGTCTAATAAATTTACAGTAGTAATTTATTAAAATTAATTAATCAAGCTACATTATTTTCTGTTAAGGGCAATTTAAGTATCCTCCAACAGTTTTACAATCAACCACTTTTCAATTTTAACAAATCTTCCCAAGAACTTTTTGTTATGTAGAGTAAGCCCGCTCTTAACTACTCACATCAATAAATTGTGATTTTCGCGTTTAAATCCCACATACCTGAATTTTAATTGAATGTGAAACATCTCCATTGACCCTCATTTAAGATATCGTGGGAAAAGCTTAAACAATTGTCAACTGTTTTTTTTATTGTTTAAGGCCAATATATTATTTAAAAATTTAAAAATTGGACTATATGACCCAGAAATAAATAGAGTATAAAATTGTAAGTGTTAGAGCCACAACATAGTCAGCTTGGAGGTACATATTGTAGCTCAACCACGGTGGTTGCACTACCTCACAGAAAACTGACCTATATTGGTTTAGTTGATAAGATGTTATTGACTTAACTTTGTTGTTTCGATTTTCATACCGGGACAGTTATTTTTATCATTTACAAATTTTATTTTTTTGGATATAGAAGCTAAGAAGAATGGAGTGTTGTTATCTACAGTTACTCATATCCACGACACAAGACAAATTCACTGTTTATATGAATATTTATAAAAACAGGTTTTATTTATTTACTAATGAAAAAGAAATAAGCAATACGTGTGAGTATCAGATAGTTTTACGTTAAGAATTTCTAAGTTCAATGCTGTTAAACCCAAGTCATTTGTACATAACGATAAAAGTATCTTTGGCGCAAATGCTCGAACATTTCCTCGGCGTGTTGCTTTCATAAACAGTTGCAAAACGTGGTTGAGAGTATATCTATACGCTCTAAAATACATTCACGGGTAGCAACTGGACGCAGTTCATTTACTGTCTATTCATGTTCTCAAACAATTATGTGGCAGCTTAACGTCTCTCTTCTCACGATTGTATCGTCGCTGTGAATTAGCTTTGCACAAAGTCATGTTTGCCTACAACATGCCGTCAACTCGTTGCTAACTCCGGCGCATTTATCGCAAATGCAACAAACCTGAACAAATATCCGCTCAAAAATCATTCTTCAACATTATTTTACGAGTAACGTAAGTCAATTCTATTTAATTTCTACCGTTATAAACCAACATTGTTAAAAAAATTCTCAGTACCATGAAACGGTTGAAACAAAACCTTTTTTTTTCCAGTCGGGTAATTGTACGCGGATAAATCGTGCGAATGTGTGTGGAAGCAGTGCCACGCGTGCTGGGTGCAAACTTTTTGGTGTCTCCAAAACCTGTGGCGGTTCCGCGCCGTTAATTTGATGTACGGAGGCAGATGCCCTCACGCTGATAATTGCGTGCGCATGCGCCTTCCCCACCTTACTAGTATTTTTTTTACTTCTACTAGAAATAAAGCAAAGGCATTTGTCAAAGATACAGCGTAATTTAATGAAATATTATACACATATATTTAAAGGCTTTAATGTACTAAAACTTATTGTAATTATTTAATGAAGTAAATAATTATAAAACACTCGGTTTTAAGGAATATACAAACATTATGAAAACTTAAAATATTTTACGGTAAAAAAATTAAAAATTCATTTTTATTTATATGTGATGCCTATTATAGCCTGGACCGCAAATTGAAACGAAAATCCGGTGCGGGGTTGAAGTTAATTTGCATGTTGATGCGGTAACTAGTTGAGAGATAACATTTTAATGCTCGAGATCTCGCCGCAGATCAACTATCCCACATGTTCCGCGGCCGGCGTCATTCATCAACGAGTTCTTTTGAACCCTGCATACCTTAAACGGTTGTGCGATTACACACTTGAATATTAATGTTGTCACACTGACCCACTAGATCTGATGTTTATCTTCAGCCCGTTTACTACTAACCCGGTGTAAAGCCGTAACAAAAGTAATTTTGTCCGGTATGTGAAGGTTTTTCAGCGCGATTATCGCGTTTCGGCGCTTCAAATGCAGCGGCAACATAGTAGATAAGCGATCGATTGTCGTGGGAGAAGGCGTGGGATCCAATCCCGTCGCATACCAATGATTTCCCGTTCCGAGTGATTTGTGTTGTACAAAGCGTAACATTCGCCACCTATGGCTGGATGGCTAGTTCGAGCCGACCTATCACGTTCGCGAACAAATTTAGTTTACAAAAAAAGTAGGTGCTCTTAATAGAGACATTTCGCTCCACCCCCTTGTGTCGTAAAAAACATGAAGGTATATACATAATTGCGTCTCAATGCTGCCAGGAAACACTCAATCTCTGTTCTGTTATGTGGCGGAAGTCGAAAACTGTTCATATAATTTATGAAAAGCTGACGTCGGCAGTACATGTAATTTGTATTAGATACAGCGATAAGAGCTGTATCGAAATTGACTTACGACGCCTCCTCCGACTCCGTCACAAATTTGGTAGAACAATTTTTGCAAATTCATCTTCGGCAATTATTGTAATAAAAACAAAATCGATTCAATCACATGGGAAAAAATATTTAACTGTGTATTTAGCGGAAGGGTGTTTCGGAGCGTCGGCATGATCGTGAACTGTTTTAGGATTCATTCACCTTGCGTTACGCTAACTGGCCGCCTGGCCTGCGCATTGTCTCACACGGCGGCCAAGATACGAACGTTCCTTTGTTCGTTACTCTTTAGCTACAGAGTACAGTGTAACCCAAACCACTAGCGGAACACTTAACACCCACTTCTAAATGTAACATTCAAGCCCGTGAGCAGCGCGCGAGACCTATTCCACATCCAACGATATTTACACTAGGATAACATAACAATACGTGTACTTTGCTGGCGTTAAAAGCCCTCAAAGCCGCTACATTTCAGTTTGCTCCGACTAATGGTGGTACCGTATCACAAAGAGAATAATAATGGACGCTTCCTGTGCGCCATAGTTTAATTATAGATTTGAAAAATACTTTTTATACTTTCACTTTGAGAGGAAACAATTTGCAACGTGCGTTTTATCCCGATCGTTACTTTCCCACATTAGATATTTCGTTTCTAAGTAGTATACAAACTTATTGTTTTGTCACAATGGAGGATTTAACATTTGAGGTTGAATGGTATTCAAAAGTAACTGTTAGAAAGTGGCGGTGATTTTTCTTCTATGATTATATTGGCTTTCGCAATACATATTTACATACTTACTATACTGTGGAATTAACTTTCCTCGGCGGTATTTCCAAATGGATACGATTTAGGGACCTTCAAGGAAAGAGCCTATATTTTCCTAAAAAGGCCGGCAACGCACCGATAATTCCTCTGCTATTGTGGGTGTTCATGGGCGGTGTTGACCACTTAACATCAGGTGGCTCAATAGCTCGTTTGGCTTCTTTTCCCTTAAATAAAATCTTACGATTCATCTATTAAAATTAATTTTAGTTCTTCGGCACTTACGGGTTGTAGATGCTGTGAAAAGATTGAACTTATAGCTTTTATTTCTATTTTTCACGTTCGGTAAATATATGATCCTTAGCCTACGCTGACTTAATACCTATTATCACGTTTTCTTGACTGATAACAAATTTGAATAGAGAATAATATTCTATTGCTATTCCGTTTCCAAATAAGCAATATATAGCTCGCTATATTGATGTCGTCTAATGTAATAGTTTAAAACTTCGGGGTCAGCAATTTTCCGATTAGAAAATATTCGATTTTCAAGTAAACAAAATAACTTCCCATGTGAAACTTTACCAAAAATTCGTCTTATTGTAAGCATATTCGATTTGTTGTGTTAAATTTTAAATTTCACGTATTATTGTCGGGGTCCGGTATTTGTTCTCAATCACAAACGCTTCATACTATACATACTCTTAATGATAAAATATAAACACTACAAAATAATATTTTATAAACTTTATGTAAGATTTTGAACATATATTTGTCAGACTCGTGTTTGCATGACTCCTAGCTGTCTACAAAGCGTGATAACTTATTTTCATAATAACATTCCTGTAATACTGTTCACATTAATAAGGCGCTGATTATTGTTGTGTGAATAATTCACAACTCGTGTTGTTGTTACTTCTTTAACATATTATGACCTAGTATAGCAACTAATAAATGTGTTTATTACCGCTGTTAATACAATTACTATTACAAGTGGCTGTATCAATTACTTAGCGCCCACGATACCGCCCGATATCGCTATTATAACCACATTAGAGATGGTGGCGGCACGCCATAAACGCATTACAACTATCGGTAACACGGTTACTTCGTTTCTTGACCGCCCAATTTCAATTCTCTCCGCATACTCCGCCATGGTGTACAATTTAACGAAAAATTTCCGAATGTATCGCTTGTTTTCCGACACATTATCGAGTTACGACATTTAAAGTACACGATGTCGAAGTTACCGTTTTCAATCAAGAATAGTCAGGCGGCTTTGTTAAATCTCAAGACAAAAAGTGATCGAGCACATTCGCGTTCCGAATTCGGCGAATCAACGTCATGCAAATAATGTCAGCACGGCCGCGGGACTTCGCTAGAGATATCACAGGCTCACGGCCCGTTGACTGTTTGCGCGGACAGACGAATGGCTAATGGAAATCTCACGTGCGGCTTAGCAGTGCAAAGTTATATTCGATTTATCAATGTTGTAAGCTATTATTAAAAATTATGGGAATTACCATACAGTGATAGGGATTAATAATTTTCATGTGGCAGGGTCACAACCCAGCGCTCCCACACATAAATCGGGCGTAGATGTCGTTTCGTGAGCGCACACGCCGCGCTTGCCGCTCGGGAGCGCGCTGTGCCGGCCACCGGGACCATATTGTCTCATGTTAGCACTGTAATTAATAATGGGACTCCGCTGGCGAAAACCCTCTACATCCGCTGGAATTTATAGCTAATTTGCAACTAAAAGCAAACATTTTAATTACTTTCCTTCTACGTGAAATCTTTATAAATTATTACAGCTATAATTAGAATTTTTGCTCACGATTGCCGTTGCCGTTTGTTTATCAGCGCCGTTCTGCATTCGTATAGAGTTTAGATGAAATAATTGTTATTTATGTAAGCCAGATATAAAGCCCATAGAAAGGCATTATGCAGTAAAAAGCTATCTTTATACGTTCTACTGGCATGGACTTGAAAGCTTGCTAGTATAATAGAGTATACATATCTTTTCAATTAGAGAATGCACGACATATTAACGAGCGGGCAATATCAATATAATCTATATGTTTACATGTTTTGGATCATTACGGGAGATGATTTTATACGTGCTGCGTACAGAGATAACTGTACGGCGGAATTGTTTGCGTCTCATTATATTTATATTGGACCAGCTTTTGATCGCGGCCAAGTATGCTAGGAAATATCGGACACGTGACACGATTTTTATGCCTAAATCACATATTATGTACTTTTTTGTATTATTACATAATCACAGGGTGCTTATTTAATATAATTATTGAAGGGTTTACGTGTCATGGGTGTAGCAAAAACATTTTTGGTAATTTTTTTTGGAACTCAATAATTTTCTAGACATGAATTATAAATATAAAGCCTATATGTTAAGATTTGTGATATTTTGTTATATACCGTCTTATGCAGCATTTATTTAAAAAATACCGTGAGATACAGATCGGCGTCCTTTACATTCGTCGTGTATATTGGCGACAAACATCCGCGTGGTTACAGTTTGCTCTGAACCGCTACACGGTACACTACATATTTCGTTAATTGATTAACTGTACTCTGTAAGCTCTCTTGTAGTACAGTTAGCGTCGTATTAAATCATTCGCAAATCGATTAATATGAGCTCTTTATGTTGACACTAATCTTATTACAATATTTCTTTCATTTCAAACGTGAGCTGGAATCGTTAAAATACACAAATTACTGTTGCAAATTCCGTCGACTCCCTCGAGTTTCGTGTTCGTCTGATTCCGTGAGGTTAATTATCACTCTTAATTTAAACTCCTTTATCAACGCCATTTAAAGTAGATTTCTCTATAAATATTTTGTTTTCTTAACCGGTGTAAACTACTTTTTACAGGCTTGTTATATGAATATTCATATGCATTTAACACCTTTAGTATCGCTAAACGTTGATTTTAATACAGATAATAAAGGTTTTGCGTGGTGTAACAATTATAACTAGAAACAGTTCTTTTATAACGTACTTCGAATTCTGCACAAGATTATACGTAATATCCATTAAAATAAAATTATTAATGGTGATATTGCGAAATTATATACAATAAAGCAAAATCGGTTAATGATCACATCAAAGATGGCAGCAGCGGACATCAGTTTGAGTGCTCAATAAATGTGAAATAATTTTGCTCCCGATATTATCACTGATGGCCGCTAACATTAAGATCTTGTGCTTTTTAAAACAAGAAAGAGTTATTTGGACAAGGATCAAATTTATATTTAAATTAAATACTTGAATTACTTTTTATTTATTACTTGTGCTCGATTTCTTACTGCAAATGCTGTTGCCATTAACTTACATGATTTTTATCCTCGAGCTTTATTAAAACATCAGTGCCAGCCGCATACATTTTTCAACGGTTTTTATTAAACAATTTAATGTTCCTTGGTACTTTTTTAATAATAAATTACGTATAATTGCTGTAAATGAACTGCCTAAAGCACAGAATTAAGTGATATCAATCCTGAAATGCGAGAGAATTGAGTCCCATGATAAATTGTTCATAATTGTTACTAATGAGCTGGGTAAATATATCTTGCGCGGATAATGTATTGAAGATTTCATGTTAATAAAAAACGATCGGGCGAGATTTTTTTCCTTTGTGTTTACGCCAATACTAATAATAACATTGACTGACATCTCAATATCACGTATAAAGCTCTCGGTTTGTTTGTATATGTTTAATTTAATTGTATGTTAATGTCGATAATTTAAATATAACCTTCTAAAATATTGCCCGTGAGTTGCGTGCCCTTAGCGAATGTATTATCCGATATTTATCCGCAACTAACGGCCTACCCCGGCTACGCCCAGTAAAAGTAATAGAATTTTATTGTTAATAGGTAACCACTGAACCCCATAAAGTTTCCTGTTAAAACATACCTATATTTTCCATTTAAATTATTCTTTAAATTGTTTTTCTTATATGATTTTAATAAACTAGTAGGTAATTATATATGTATTTGAAAATTTTAGCCAGATCAAAATTAATATGCAAATAAATATTTTTTACATATGTTTTTAAATCAAAATAGCGTTCATATTTCAGTGATCCACAAATATTTTATTTCTGTCTAGGCACTCTTTCAGGCCGTAGATTATTATTTATATTTAATAAATTAAACAATACGCGTTGAATTTTCCTCACCAGCGGCTTTTTAACCTTTCAACTATTAAAAAGAATAAAACATAATATGTACTTGAACTCATCAAATCAGCCGGTTGCGACCGGCGTGCCTGAATCAGATTGTTCGGTAGCCGCGCCGCAAAAGGACCGATGTGAAAACAGTCTAAGATTCGAGATAATTTACAATATCTAATGCGACACAGCCACGCCAGCAGTCAACAGATTATGTGGGAATGCCATTGATAACCGCCATGAGGGCAGCACTTTGTTATACAACCTGACTGCTGAATAGCAAGCTCTCAACTATGCGTACAGTTAATAAGCCCTAATAATATGTTCGCACCATTTTTTACCTCATCGCCTTCGCTTCAATTATGCTAAACATTGCACAGGAATCGTAAAAACTGTAATGTTAATTCCTCCTCATGAATGAATAATTGTACGTCATACGTAGGTATAGATTTCTTTATCTAAAATGTCACACGGTTTTACCTCTTTGCGAATGCTTACTTCTGTGTTATCATCAATTGCTAATGTAACTTCACGCCAATTCAATTTCCCGCATCAAAATAGTCTACAATTGATAGGAGGTGAGCCTCACACCCACAGACAATTCCAACAGCTACGTTGAATACATCACTACAGATTAATACAGTGACGACCATCAGTTGTTTTTTTCGTATGCTGTTTTTTTTTAAATTCTAGCAGAATGGACAACACCGCATTCGATGTTAAGTGCAGTCTGCATTAAGTATCCAATAGAATGTCCATTGACAAAAAACTACCACGATTATTTTTTAGTTGTCGACGCAGTTATGATTCCCGGGTTGGACAGTGTTATTGGGTTTTTCCATCAAAGAATTCTCAGTAGCAACACGGAGTCTAGAAACGTGCCCGAATAACGGTAATACGCAGATTCGCCCAATGTCAGTTACGCGGGACTGATACATAACTGACTGAAATGTGGGTGCAGATATGCACCACTGCCTACGCCTTCGGGGAATACAGGCGTGAGGTTATGTATATATGTATGTATGTATTAAAAAGGCCTAGTATTACTAAGGTATTTCATTTGTCTTATTTTGATAATTAATAGAAGATTATTACATTAGTTATGCCAGTTGATAGACGTTATAGAAATAAAGTATTCTAAGTTGAGACGTAGATTGAAGTATGTTGATTTTATCTCGATGTAATTTTCGGCACTATCGGCTAATATTATAATATTTACATAAAAAATCAAATAAATACATCCAATAGTCAGATACATAGTTCTGATCCCTCACTCAACGTTCATAAAACAAAACTTAGATAAATTAAAGTCATTATATTAATATTTCACCACAGAATACGCAATAAGAGCCTATTATGTACATGTGTATTTCTAACATAAAAAATATTATAAAAAGTATTTTTTTTACACCGAAGAACCAATAAGTTATTTCGTTTATTGACATATCCCTAGATGATCTAACACAGCAAACGGAGCAGGAAAACGTGTATGGGAAATGGTAACAATAGGATCCGTTTATAATTTACCGAGATAATGAGTGTGCTTTGTGAGAATATTACACTTGGCTACATATTTTAATTTCTCCGAAACATCTCGATCAAAACAATAGCAGTCTCACAAAGAACAATGACCTCATAAATTGAGCAAAATTTCATTTAAATTTAATCAATCTCTTCCGAATGCAAATTACTATACGCTTAATTACTTATCTGTTATAATAATCGCGCCCAAAGTGTTCGAATTGGATTTTAAATTACCATATAGATTTATTTTAAGTAACGTTTCTATTCACGTCGTGAATACTACAGCAATTACGAAATAGATTATCGATAAAAAAGATTTTCAAATTAATTTATCCATCAGCTGACTAATGTGGATGAGTTTCATAAATCATTTATATGTATATGATTTGTCTTCACACATTTGGCAGTGGCGCTTTACAATAAATAGGATATTGACGATATAATATTAATATTGTTCCACCGGCGAACCGGGGATTTTCTCTCCTTTGAAAGAGATAATGTCTAAGAAACTGTCGGGACAAAAATTCGTAGGTATTTAAAATTCCTCACGACATTATTCTTTGTCGTTACACACCAATCCACAATAACAGAGAGATCTAGATGATTTTACTCCAATTTGGAGTCCAATAACGTTTTCGCAAGTAAACCAACTAAGCTGTCACAGCTTTTCTTACTAACTTGCACTTGATAACCATTACTAATTTCAATGTTATCGCACGGGTGATAATATACCCCACTTGTAGTTATAACATAAAGCGCTTTAGTAATCATAGTCAGTAAATCAAATCAAGATATCTTTATTCATAGCCTTTTTACACGATCTTATGAATCGTCAGCTTACACTGCCATCGCCATGGAATATCTAATCGATTGTAGAAAGGAAACGGCGCTAGAAACTCCCTCAGCAACATCATGTCAATGCTATGTAATCTCAAATCTGATATAAAAAGTAAAAGTAGTGAAATGTATGGTTAGACTCTGGACGATTCACAAAAGTAGATTAACACATACTGCACTCATAAATAATTTATTTCGATCCTCAAATATAAATCTTCGTATCGCAGTCGATACTCTAGCTTCACGTCGCTGAACTTACAGTATTTTCGTTTGGCGGTAATAAGATACCTAATCAGTAAGGAACTTTTATTAACCTTGATAACTTTCTGAACTTTTTCTACAAAAATACCTTATAAATACATATTAGAATACTTACTTACTTTTCTTGCAAAGAATGGCTTAAAACAATTGTCTTACATAGTGACTGAAGACAATACAAGATAGTTGAAGATAAGTTTTCCGCGGCAATCTCACTTGAAGCAATATTGAGAGCAAAGTTGTTAGTTTATTCAATATTATCCTATAAACAATATATATACATAATATATGACTTATCCGCTAAGATTGCCGAATGGTAATTCACAGTAGCGTACCAGCTCCTTCCCACGACATCGTCTTCGTGGAATTCCCGATCCCGGTGTGGTTTTTATCTTATAACTCAACTTCCTGACGTCGCACGCCAGCAAAACCTATCTCTGATTTTAATTTCACTACTAGCAATACAACAGTTATAATATCAATAATTTGAATTTGATTTTCCTTTCCTGCTATTAAGGTATATTTGCGAAATTGTAAAGGTTTTTTCGTTTTATTTCAATACACTTGTCGATGGTTACAAGACAATTAGATAGGGTCATAATTATGTCGACAATCAAGGAATGTTTCGGTGTAATAGCGTAGATGTACAGAAATATTAAATAATTATACGCCCAGAGGTGTTATAATAGACGTAATTAAGATGTGAGAAATTACATATCTGTCGTCTTTTGATGTATGTATTAGATGTTAATACACGAGTCTCATAAAAACGTTAATTTTCGTTTTATGAACAGAGGCTGTGCTTAAGGCAATCAATCAAGTTTCCATATTATATGCTGCACCTATAGTTTACCACTGTCTCATTATACATAACTCTAGCTTCAGCAGTTGTTAATCATCCATTAACGTTTCAAAATTGTACATCCTAACATCGGCATGCTCAATATTATATTATATCAAACCAAAAAACACAAAACACGCCACTGGGTGGGAGTTATAACGAACTCCAGTAGCGATATATTTCCTGAGGAACATTAATTTGCTCAGCAGTCGTAAACAACTAATGGCAAGCCCCTTCGGCCAGCGGTGGTTGATTGCATCTGTTGTCGCTCCTCATATCGCGCGTACTGCTGTGATTTACCCGCCACCTGTCCTTGTTTATGTGCCTTGATAGCCGCACACGAGGAAGTGAGCACAACCGCAACTAGTAACATGGACGTGACACTCTACCTACCCATAATTTCTATTAGTTTCAGCGCGGAATAACTGACTTATTCGCAACGACACACGCTGAATTAAATCTCGCGGCGGCACCTTCAAACATGCTAATGATATTAGATCAGGTGAGATATGCATTTTAAACGCTCATCATAAAAACCGACGGCAGCGGGATTGTCAAAACTTAAGTCGTAAAATCCATTTCGCACGCTTTTTCCGCAATGATGCCACGTCCAAGCAGATGGACAGTTTTGATATAATAAAATAAGCCTCTTTATAATCCGGCTGCCGTGATGAAAGAACACGGATGTGAACTGAAATGTGATGAATAATTCAGAACGATCATAATGTCGCGATCACAACACGGTATAGTTTGTTTATCTGCAAACGATAAGTTTGTTATTCAGTGGCTAAATGTGGATACTTTGTAAATGGATTTAATCGTGTAGCCAAAGTAATAAGTTGTGTATTTCTGCACAACGCACCACAGCTGGAATCACTAATGAGAGCGCAATTCAAATCAACTGATTTATATGGAGTGAGTTATTCACCGCTCTACGCCTACAAAATTTATTTATATTCTAACGGCCACTTAGATAAAATTCAAATCTATTACTGAGATAAATAAAAGTAATCCATAGACCCGTCGCGTCGTTCCATCATACTTTTTGTGTTATTGTAATAAGACGCGCATGTTTGCGGTCGTACGTGTTTGCTATTCCCAATCCTTTACAAAAAAACATTATTTTGGTTGAGCTGTAAATCATTTTTAAGATTTATAGCATAATAAAGACGACTCTTCCAGTCGTGTTTTTGTCGTGTGTTTGAGTGATTCCCGTGGAGCAATCGATGTCATGTAATAGTAATGATAATAAATTTGTACAATTTTATATTTATTTTATCCATCAGTCAGTTTTAAATTTCAATCGATATTCATTTTCAATTTTATCTTAGCATCATTGCAATTAAAATGTGTTATACGAATATGCAACTGAATTTTAACATTTATTTTATCGTTACATATAGTAAATATATAAGCCACTAGTGAACACTCTCACTTACCAATATTAACTCACCCAGTTACTCTTATTTTTTTGCCAACATTTTATTATTAGAGAAAAATAGTAGAAAATAAACAAAGGAGCCACTATGCAACAAAATATATATTTTTTTGTTTCACTGGGTTCACAGTATGTAATTATGTTTTGCCACCTTAAAACTTTGTGAAATATCGAAATAAAATTATTCCATTACATCAAGTTTAATAGTGAAACGCATATATTGATGTTACTTAAAATTACCTATAAAATTAGTTGCATAAATTGGTTATTCTACATTATAAGTAACTTTTTTCGAACAACGGGCTTTTCTCTTATAGTCGGTAGTGGCAGTATCCCTCTGGAGGCTCCAACAGTAGCCTGCAAGCATGGCTGGCTCCCATCTACCCTGGTAACGCTTCTCGTATTCTGCAATTTCTTGATGAAATGTTTCACCGTGTTCATCGCTTACTGAACCCATGTTATCAGGAAAGAAACTTAAATGGGAGTGTAAAATATGAATTTTCAATGACATATTACATCCTAGTATGTGATAAGCATCCAGCATCATTAATCTTTACATGAAAGTCAGATGATTTGTGGTTGCCGAGAATTTTTTTTGTGACGTCAAGAAAAGCCAACCATGCATTTTTTCAATAGGTCTGAGGCTCGTGGTGACTGCCTCGTGGTCTCGCGGTACAAGTATGTGCCGTGCGATCTAGAGGTCCTGGGTTCGATTCCCGGGTCGGGCAAAGTTTTATTGGGTTTTTCCATTAGGAAATTCTCAGTAACAGCACGGAGTCTGGAAATGTGCCCGAAAAACGGCAATAGGCTCGCCCCCTATTACGTGGGACTGATACATACCTGGCGAAATGTGGGTTCAGAAATGCACCTCTGCCTACCCCTTCGGGGAATACAGCCGTGAGTTTATGTTTGTATGTATGTGTCTGAGGCTCGATAAAAAAGCAGGATCATTGACCAATTTCCTTATGTCAGGACCGATGAAAATACCTTCTTTAATTTTTGCCTCACTTAGCATTCTTACGTTACGAAAATTACCGTTATTTTTGTTCTGGGACGTGATATCTAAATATTAATTTGTTTTCTGTTGTTTACTAAGCATACCTAATACAAATCACCACCCGGGATGTCAGTGATTTTTTGATGTTGCATAGTGATTATATTATTTAGCATCGTTCAATTCCACCCCCATCCGATTGAATATTACTGACGCCCATACAGACCTTGCAAACCTGCAAGGTTGTCATTATTGGTCCTTGTTTAGTATGAGCAGTGCTACGTACGCAGCAGTGTTTGTACTGACTTAATTGTATCTTTATTCATCTAATGTACTAATGAAATATAAAATTAAACAAGGAAAGCAACTTTCTTGAAAATACTATAAATTAATATAACAAAAACGTGTTCGCCGGTAATCATCGGCGCGTCGGCGTGCTATTAGCTTGTACAGAGTCGCAAGTCGCAGGTATCGGCCGGACGATATCACATAACCTCATCAATTGGTGTTCCCTGACTATCGCTGCAAAATACTCTTGACACGTACCGCTTTATAACACTGATTAAATAATTGACGAATTTTTTTTTTACTTTACGAGTAGCAGAAGCTTAAAATGGCAGTCATTCTCACACGGAACTGCGCTTCGAATGGGGTGCCTCGATCGCGGTAGCCGGTTAACTATTTTCAGTGATGGCGGTTGCTAGAGGTCTGATTATTGGTGACACCCATCGTTCTTAAAATATTAAGCCTGTGACACAAAATCTGTTCCGGCCCAGGGTCAGTGATAATCGTAATTGTTTGTTGCTCGTCACAATTCTATTTGGACTTTACAGATACCAATGCGGCCTAGTGAAAAGTATGTAGTTTTTAAATAGCTTCCATAAGGTTCTGCGTGCTCGCTGACTGGATCTTCGCCGAATAATTGCACTTTAGGTATCGCAATTAATTTTCTTCCCAAAAAAATCAATGGCCTTTCGCTACGTTATTGTCAGTCATTTAAAATAATTGATCAATACTTACCGTCTGCTTTAAAAAGTATATAGTCCTGTTGTCTTAAATACATAACAGTACAAGCCCCAAAATTATATGTGTTCGATAAAAAATATTTTCTGAAGATGCTACACGTAATAGTACGTACAACCCCGTGTCGACGAACATGACAGTTCAGTTATTTCTTATAAATTCTGATTCATAGTCGTTCATTACTGGCATTAACTTTTTTCCAACTCAAAGTAATACCGTTTTAAATATTTTTTAATGAACTAAAATTTGTGTTACGCTGTGGTATGTGTTTGGTGTAGACGGTGCGTCAGTGATTACGGTAATAACGGCAAATGACTTGATAAGTCTAACCAGTAAACCGCCAGTTCCGAACTAAATTGTAATCGGTGGCAAGTCGAATGTTTCCGCTGGGCGGGAAGAAAATGTATTTTAATGCGTTCAGGTAATTAACCAATCCGAAATGCATATTAAACGGGTGGGAATTGGTGTTTACCACACAATGAGTGTTTGTTTATGTTATTTTTTATTGTACGTAAATGGAATAAGACGAGTCGACGTCGACGGCGCGCCGACTCACGCCGATAACGAAGTGTTTTGTCTGTAATTAAGAACGGCGAGAGCGGGTCAGCCGTGCGCTCAAACATTACCACAAAGTTATGGGGACATTTGAGCGTGTTGGAATTGTTTAACTACAAGCCTGTCATGTTTGGAATGGGCACACGTTGTAAATCTGCCATAACGTCATGATTCCGCTGAGATCGTTTGTTAATTATAATTAATAGATCGCCCGTAATGGACTGCATTTTGCCCCTGTGACCATCGCTGCTCGCGTTTGACTTGCATTTCTTATTCGTAATATATTGTGTGTTGAATTAATTAATGCAATGTTAAATGAAGACCGCGTATTCTTGCCAACCGGTCCCGGGATGATGCTCCCCGACCTTCGCAAGTCGATAAAAGATAAGTGTGCTGCCGTACGTTTGTGCAACTTCCCGTTTTAATGATCCCATAAAAAACAAAACTTGTAAAAAAACCCAAGTCTCGCAACTCAGTTCTTCTGCCGTAAAAAGTTGTGAGATCCATATGATACCAAGTCGATGAATTTATTCAGTCCCGGTTTAAGGGAACTTCTGTCTGAAGTTATTATGCACTTAGCTTACCAGACACCATCTTATTGTGACCATATCAATATTAAAAATCTTTTATGTTTCAAATAAAATAGTTAGACTTGGCTATCCCATGAAAACACAATTTATCTCACTTTTAATTTACACATACATAAAGCTTAACAGAGGTATAACTTGAACTAATTTACTGCATTAACTGCCGCACTCTTTTTTTTAATGAATAAATTACTTGACCCTATATGAAGATTTCCTCACGATATTTTCCTTTCCCGTTAAAGTACGTGATAATTCACACATAACTTCGAAAAGTCAGATAAGTGTGCCTAGTGTTTGAACCTGCGACCGCCGGGATTCTCAACCTCACGCCTAAACCTCAATACTATCCCTACTTATCTATCTACACCTATTATTCCGTTATTTGATACTATACAGGAACACCAATTTATTTACTGCAAGTGTATCTTTGTAATGCTATTTATTTACATGGGATTACAAAGTTATTTATGCAGTTTGTGAATCTAGAAAACTAGACCGAAATTGCAAGATATTTTAATTTTTCCTTAAGTTATACACTAAACACTAATTGTGTTCAAAATTTGAAGCTTCTATGTCGGCTAGAAGTGCCTTAGAGTTTTGATGATCGGTCAGTGAGTGACCAAAACCGCGAAGTTTGACTAGTTATAATTCTTAAACTACTGGTTCTAAATGAATGAAATTTGAAATATACAGAGTTTATGCCATTTTTGCTTGGTGACAGAAAATTCAGGTTTCTAGGTTTATCCACAACGAAGTTATAGGGTGTCGAAAATGGCCTGAGTTGCTTCGAGAAAAGTATAGTACGGCCGTGCCGCTTTTTCGCTCGACTTGGCGGGGGCACTGCCGTGCCCCCAGATATCAACCTGTTTCCGTAGCAACTAAAACCATAAAATTTACTATAAATTCTTGTGCAAGAATTACTGTTGTCGATACAATGTTTCTTAAATCATCCAGTAACCCGGTCAACGGTCGGTAGGTGTTGGATAAGAATTCCGCTTTAAAGCACGTTTCCAGGATACTGTTACGCCAAACGCCATTCATTGTTTACCCGGCCAACATTACATATTTTATGTAAACTCTTAGTTTTATACAAAAGTACCGCAAGCATGCGTTTCAATAAACTGGCCCTACGTACTAAGCATTATCTTAAACGCCGACGTTCTTCCATAGTGTCATGTCTTACTAAACTAATAGGGATTTTAGATGCAAATAGAGGCGATGCCAATTTCGCTCGTGAGCCGGCGATTTTGTGCAATACTGCTGAGTGGGTAAGCGAGACTTGCGAGGATCACGAGGCCATAAAGAGGACAATAATCGTTGTTCGTGGCGCGCCGGGAGCCACGTGTAAACTGCTGTCCGATGTCGGGCGGCAGACTGTTGTCGGAGCTCGGTAGCAACGGCCTACATTTTATTACAGGACATGACATTCGCCTCTCTTAACAATGGATTTACACGGCGCATATGAGCTGCTTAATATTATTATGTTACTCTATTCGTCTCGTTACTCCGGCATTTATTTGAACATAAAACTTTTATTATCACAGCCACTGACTTCAAAAGTATGCACTTGTGCGAACATAAATAACGTTTTCCCAAGTTGTTTCCTTCAAGATAAATAAAACGACACAAAAGATTAAAATGTGATAGCTTTAATTAAAATTACTGTTTTTGAAAGTCATGCGTATGAATTGCAAGCCTGCATTTCTCTTAACATACCTTATTTGTTTCAGCACACATTAACGGGTCATAGCGGTAAAGTGATGGCGGCCAAATTTCTCGGAGAGCCTACTAAAGTTATCACGGGGAGCCACGACCGGACATTAAAAATATGGGATCTCAGAAGTAGAATGTGTAAGTATGTAATTAGTCAATGTGTAAAATTTAATATATAAGTTTTAATCCATAAAGATATACCGTCTGCCAATTAATAACAAACACACGTAAACCAGGCAGAACTTAATTTTCAATACGCACTTTACAATTTGTAATACTTATCAGAGATAGAATCTAATATACCTAATTCGCGTTAGATATATTTTCTCAAAAGTTACTGTACGACTCGTCCATTCTAAATAATTGGATGACTAAACGTTAACATTAAAACATTGAACTAAGATTTTATCGAAATTGTGAAAAATGCTATAAGTAGTAAGTAATTTGTCCAAGTCAAACGGTGATACCGCAAGATTATTTACAAAGTGATTCCTGGTTTATTCACCATTTTAAACATTTCTTTAATAACTTGTTTTATGTATTATACGCATGATAATAAATTTAAGAAAATATTTGATGTCATAGTTCACATACGTATAGTTGTAATCTCTTACAACTAGTACATATTGTAAGCTTTTCATCTCAAGTGAGCCGTTAATCCCGCGGCCTATGTATGTCGCGTATGATCTCAAAACGATTTCAATTAAAGAGCTGTCAGAAGCCACATGGAGTCTGTAAATCGGCCAAGTAAACTGCAATGAATAATAATTATGCAACAACAATGTAGCTTTTACAGCGTGGGGCATAATTACTAATAAAATCTTAATGTAGAAATAAAACACCCAATCTGGTTCATACTTAAAAAAATCAAACATACGATATAAATATAATAAGTTCTAAATTCCCTGGATTCCCAGGCAAACCTTTTTTATTTTCCACCATCGTATACATGTCTATTTTAAGTGATAGGTACATACCAGTGGCGGTACTTCCACAGAAGCCCAAAAGCGTTAAACGTTAATTGTGTAATGTTTAGTTTATATTTGCTTATAATGAGGTCTTTATTTAACAAATTGCTTTAGTTTAATAAAGATTTCAAGCCTAAAAAATATTATTTCGAATTTAAAAAGGCAAACTGGGCTTCAATGGCAGTACCGTCACTGGTACATACGATAAGTGGTTACAAGCACTTTGACAATTCTATAAAATATGTCTCATGGACAAGACTTTTACCCAGGTGGACGTATGATGATGATATGACCATACACACAGCTGCATAAAAACACACCTTGCATTCTCAAAATAAACGTGCCAACTTTAGGCCCAACCCTAAGCAGAATTTTCACCTAGTAACTCAAAGTACAGTTACAGAACACACATAAAGTATTCCGATACAGAGGTTTTTATGGGCAGTTGTGTTTATAGACAGTGAGTTCAGGTTTGCAACCGGTCCGTGGTCCAACATTGCAGTTAACACTGACAAAACAGGTGACAGAATGTGACCTTGCGCGGTCGTTACTCAATGCGAGTGCGCTACTTATCAGGGCGCCTCCGCAGGTGCCACCGAGCCCGCCACGCGACACCCCGCGGCGACACGCCAACACCCTAATGTATAGCCTTCTATATTTACATACATACATAAACTCACGCCTGCGTTCCCCGAAGGAGTAGGCAGAGGTGCATTTCTGCACCCACATTTCGCCAATTATTTGGCAGCCCCACGTAAAAGGGGGCGACCCTATTGCCGTTTTTCGGGTACAATCCCAGACTCCGTGCTGTTACAGAGAATTGACTAATGGAAAACCCAATAACACTGCCCGACCCGGGAATAGAACCAGAACCTCTAGATCGCTCGCACATACTTGTACCGCGAGACCACGAGGCAGTTCTATATTTACACACACGAAAAACCACTCCCAATAACAGCTTCACACACACTAACCATCTCCTTATGCACTGAAACACAGCTATTAAGACAACATAAATACTGGCCAATACGCAAATTTACGGTAAAATTAAGAATGTGCAAATATATGATATTGTGTTACGTGCTGTGGTCAACAGGTACAGAAACAAAGTTCGCAGGATCATCTTGCAACGATCTCGTGACGTCAGACGGCGCCGGTTCAACGATCATATCGGGACATTTTGACAAGCAAATACGCTTTTGGGACATACGCACAGAAATGTCGGCGAACCACATCATGCTGCAGGGAAAAGTCACTTCGCTCGATCTAAGCAGAGGTACGATGCTTTATTAAAATATTGTAACATTCAATCTCAACGTATTATTTATGATTCACTATAATTTATGCCATATCTTTGCATAAACCTTTATAAATTCTCTATACACGTAATAATTACGAAACGGACTATTAATCTTTCGTGTGTTATGTTTATTACACGGGAACGGACAGCCTCATTGGCGCAGTAGTTTATACACCAGCCTATGAAAAGATATGCTGCGGGTTTGACACCCCCAAAGTGACAAATGTACATAAGTGAGGTCTACATCATCCCGACACGAAGTATTTAAGAAACGCCCAAAGGATCAGATGTTTATCAGATAGCATTTTTTTGTGCAATTTCTTACATCCACAGTAAAAATCACGTGTCATACGAGTTCAGGACTTTATGTTATGTGATCAGGCCGCCCCATTTATCTCGCGTTGTGGGTGTGTGGTTCGCGATCGAGAGATTGCGCCCTTCCATTTCCGAGTTTATTTTGTTTTTCTACAAAAAAAATAAAAAGAATACATAACAAAAATGCTTAACCTCTATTACATGGGACTTAAAAAGCAGCTGGCGAAACGTATTATACACCTCTGCCTACCCTGTATGCGTGAGTACACGTGCGTGTATATTTAGAAAACTTGAATTCATAAGTCTGAGAAAGGATATAACCCACAGAGAGTCGCTCAATACTGGTATCGAAAGTTCTATTAAAGAGGTAACTGAGTGCATTGCGTATCAATATCGGTATTAGTGTCAGCGCAAAACGTGACGGGTGCTCGATGCCCATTTCCGTTACGCGTGTCTCGATCAATCCCTTTTTGTCAATAACGGTCTGCCGCTGCACGAAACGTTCAGATTGATACTTTCAATCAATCCGAGTGTCGGGACGTCACTGCTTCACAACTGATTAAATCACGTCGATTTGGTACACGGACCACGACACTCGCGCAACCGAATACGAACGTGGCTTATAGTCGCATAGTAATGCCGTCTGCATTCTGTTACGTCTGGCCACTATCAGGCATCTTTTAGTACAGGGTGCCGCCGATAGCGCGCGCCCAAAAGACCCGCCCATACAATGAGACACATTTCATCTCCCACTCACGTAGTGGTACGTAATAGCGTAGTTGCCTACTTTGGATTTTTGTACATGTTCTATACACAACTGAAATAAAATCATGATCAGTAAAAACATAATTGAGATTCTATTGGTTGAAAAGTGGCAGTGACGTCAATTCTTTTGTTGGACATCTTCTATTAACTACCTACTTTAGAATTATATCCAACGTCAGATTTAAAAATCAATCTGAGTTAGATAACGTTGACATATTGTAACATTTTGGTATAAATAAGTGTGAAGCCAGGACTCGCGACATGGCAGCAGACTCCGGCGTGATATAAAAATTCATAGGAACCGTTACAGGTACACATTAAAAACAACAGCTACGCGATAATATCATTTTGTGCTCAATTGTTCAGCATGTCTAAACGATTCAGTAATAGCTAATGGCTTGAAATCTCTAAGAGTTTATGATTTGACCTTAAGACATTTGATTGCTCTTTATTTGACTGACGACTAATGAAACTGCGATGTTATCTCGCGCTTAACCCTCTAATTCAATAAACGCCGTATGGATACCCGGCTTTGGAGTTTTACTTTGCGACTCGACAACAGTTTAAGGGTCAAGGTTAAACGATAGCTCCATACTGTTATTAGAAATGTAAGCAATAAAGAAAATAGCGGAACCGTCAGTGTGTATCAACAAATCATCGGCTGCGCTCGCCGAATATTGTATAATTTTCTAATTATTCATGTAACGATACGCTCCGTTAGCGTATAATATCACCATTAGCATTATGATATAAACGAACTGCTGTGGAACACCATCAAAACGGATAACAAATGTTTATTGTTGCAGATAGCAATTATTTACTGGCGTGCGTACGAGATGACACGATACAACTAATAGACCTGCGGATGAACACAATAGTGCGCTCTTTCAGGTAGGTACTTGTACTTACTCTCCTATGACGCTATGACAATGCACATGCGTAATCATCATAAAATATACAACTCCACACATTTATCTACTCACCTTTAACGCGTTCCTATTACCATAAATGAAATAATATTTACCATTATTTAACATTCTCTTGGAATGTTTATCTGCATAAAACAGTTATAAATGGCAAGATAAATATTTCGCTACGACTTATTTGAATATAAAAAGATACTTGGTTAAGAAATTTTTCATTCGGATATTAAGGAATTAACTAGTGTTAATTCTTAGAAATTTTATGATAAATTTTCATATAAACAACCAGCCCAAACAAGTTATCTGTATGATATGGATGTTTTAATCGAATCATAACTTGGATGCAGTTCCTGTTTATTAAATAAAACGGCTTTTTGAAGGAAACCAAACTGGAAATGTCATTTATCTTGTAAATTAATGGCACATAAAAATTTTCTATCAATTCATTTCTTTTAATACCGTTTGAATATATTTAATTAAAGTAGTAAATATGTGTCTGAGTCACATTTTACATATATTGTCGTCTATACTTGGCTGATGATAATAATGGTGTTTAAGAACTCTATTTTAATTGTATTTACACCTCTGAAAAATATACGTATATTTATGTAGTTACAATTATTATTTAACTTACATAAAAATAGTTTAATGATTTTTAAAAGCACAATATATGGTGGCTGCGGAAAACAATGCAAGCCTCTTCTCGCTCGAGGCTTTGCTGCACAGCCTCATTGAGCATGACACAATTTTTCATCACTACAACAGTATTTAATTCCATACCAGTCAATTATAACACTCATTATAAGACACTAATCAACAGCCCGGTGGCGCAATTGGCTAGACACCAGCTTGCGAAACGAGTGGCCGCGGGTTCGATCCCCGCACCAATGTTTGTGTTATTTGTTACGGGTCTTAATGTGTATGTGAGACCGAAAAGTCTCTCGTAGTTTCTGATACCCATGATACAACACTTGTATCTTAGTGTGGGATCATAACTATGTATGTGACTGTTGGGTGTATTTATTTATTAATATAATCCTAAATAAAAAAAACACTATATACATTTGCCTATACTTGTGCTTAAAATATTTGAGTGTTTATCATTGAGTTAGCAGTGTGATGATAAGATCGTATGTAACATTTTGCGATATGGCCGTTTCAGTCACGAGTCATTCAAGGTGGGCTGCGACTGGTCGCGAGCGGCGTTCGGTCCGGGCGGCCGCCTCGTCGCGGTGGGCGCTGCCGACGGCGCAGTCTTTGTATGGAACACATACACTGGCCGAATGGAGGCGATACTTAAAGATCACTCGTAAGTATAACACCTATAAACTCTTTATACAAAATTAAGTCACTTATTCCAATTACACAGAGGCCGTCCTGAAATGTACAACTGTCCTCTATCATGAATCTCCTTTTTAACTAATTAATGATAATGAAAATAACACGAAATTTACTCCTACATTATACGCACAGGATCTTGTCGGAATACACGTGGCATTTAATTCGAAATTAACACTAAAATTTCTTAAATTTATGTGTTAACTTGTCGACTAAATTAACTGCTCTGAAAACAACCACTTTCAAATTTCGAGTGAAACTCAATTCAAAAAATATTCAAGACGGAAATCCTTATGCGTTTCCTATAATTTAAAGCATGCGGTTACAAAATTACTAAAATATATAATATCCAAATATCAGTGTCATATCAAGTAAATATATCACAACTTTCCACTACTATGAATTTCAATTACAGTTAATTAAGTGATTGCTGCCAAGTGACACGTTGCATTGTTGTTTGTAAGAGCGATAATAGTTTCCCAACTACTAGATATCACCTGTTCACAATCCATGTTTTTTTTTTTTTTTTTATACTAGCTCGGCAAATTGACCCCATTGCACCTGATGGTAAGCGTAATGGAGTCCAGAAAAAGTGCCGACCAACGAGAGATGATGATCATGACACAATCATGCCGGCCGAATACCTCTTCACCTTTTTTGTGAAGAAGTTTGGGGGACTAATGCCATGGTGAACAAAGGACCGACCGCGACAAACCGGCCAAAAAATGCCGGCACGGTCATCCTTTCACCATGATTGAAGCCCCCGCGAAAACCGGATATACACTGGCTGATCCCGGAACGCGGCACACTTGCATGTGCTACTATGGCGGGTTTTACGCCCTGTGTACGGTAGTCGCTATCCGGGCGGATACGAATATCCTACCACCAGCTGGGATTCTGAACATGTGCCGCCGATGTTTTGAATGAACGTGAGTGCAAATTTATCACTTACGAGATCATGTACAAAATGGCAAACAGCGTACAATGTAACATAAAATGTACGAGGAAACCTGCATTCCATCATGACTACCTCTCCATGCATCATTCGCTAACCAACTGTAGTTCAAAGCGCACGCCTTTTATATACCTCCGCCCTTCGGTTCCATTCCCACTTGTTGTCAATAAATAAAAGCCTAATAGTGCCCATTACTGTCAGACGACATGACCTGTCGCAATAAAATTCCGATAAAACACATTTTTGACCTTGAATGGTAAACTAGAAATTGTCTTATTCGTGACAACGTTCAGTTCCCCCGTAACATTTCGCATGGACAATTGAAATCGTGAGGTCAACATTGGCTCGGTCTGTCTCACCATTGCAAATTTCTCTTTCCCATACCGTACACTGCATATTTATTTGGCATTAAGCTATCTCCACACCTGCTCGATTCGATTAAAGTAAACAATGAGAATTGAACGTCGCTGAAGTACTGAACCGATGAATAATTTTCCTAAAGAATAAGCTTAGTTTGTTTACCGTTGCAACGCCCACAAGCCCCTCGCGATTGGATCGAGGCTTTGTTCCGGCGTGCAATCGCAACACGACACTGAACCCCTCCAGTAAATCATCGCAAATGGAACATATTGTTCCCATGAGTTGAACATCAAACGGAGTGGTGCGGTGCGCTCCGGCCTCCGCTTGCTCCGCCCGGCTCCGGGTTAATTCGCACCACACATGGCACGCAACCGAGTAAACAATCCTCAACAAGGACAAGAGAACAGAATGGCGGAAACATTCCTTCGCATCTCGACATGCATATTTTGTTTAGCCAGCCGTCTTCTGCGCTAGTGTGAACGGTAAAGGTGCGCGGTCACTTACCGCCGTAGTCGAGTCTAATTCAATATTGAAACAAACATTATTACGGTTCCTACCACATGTACCGTTGCGACATAAAATTCTTATCATCTTCGGTTAGAATCAATTTGAGAGCAACAGTATCGAAGTGAAGAGAGATGAACAATAAAGATTGTTTTTGCATGGGCTTCGACCATTGTTTACTATTTCATAGACATGTTTAACCGTGACCAATTCCGGTACTGGTGTTCATCGAGACTATTATACTTGGAAACAAACGCTACACTGAATCGTGTGTTCTATTAGATTAATTTGTTAGTAAAGGTTGGTTTATACCGGTGCTGTGTTTGAACGCGTACCTCGCCGAAATGATCACAACCGTAATAACACATTGCAAACAAATTTAAAACGGGAGATAACGTTATGGTGTGTTATTACGAGTAAAATATACCTCATTACCCGAGACTATTTGGGTGGTCCGAAACGTATTTTACCAATGATGTATAATGGCCATTATTCCATTACACAGTTCGTAATATTATGCCCATATGTTTATCTAATGATAGAGAACAGGGGAGAGCCGGCATTGAACACAGATTTGTTGTTGTACGGTAACGAAGTATCGACTGGCGCAAGTCTCTTGTACAAACAATAGTGCACAAATATTGTTGTTTAGCGAGACGGCTGGCACGCTAGATGTAACCTGTCGCGCATGCTCCGTTGTACTTCCTTTGTCCATGGCCCTTCGCAGCATGCGGCCCTTGTGGAAAATTAGCAGGACGTACAACACGTTACCGTTGTCGTCGGAAATTGTTATTATTTATCGCGGAGTTGCCGGCTTATCTTTGATACATACAGTGATACGATCTCTATGGGAAACCGTATGCATTTAAACAACCGCAAATTAACTTTTATCACGATCCTGCTTAAAGATAATTTAAATGCTCTGACGTAATGGAGAAATGTAAGTGATAGCTTATCAACAACCATGTGATTTTCCCTTGGACTCATTGTTTCAGATCCCCTTAAAACATCTTCTGCCTTATGTGAAACATATTCTTAAAATCTATCGAAAAGAAGGCAGCAAAATGAATAAGTTTGTTCTATTATATATACCTACAATATATTAACAAGTCTTATTCATTTTGTATCGTTTCAGATAAATGTTTTATTACAATACAGGGTCCAAGTGCAATCCATTGCAAAAATCAATATCCGTCGCTGTATCGGGTGTATTGTATTTATTTGAAAACTCGTTTACGAACATGAATATAATATCCATTTTGTATCATAAACCTATTTCACTTTGAAATCTGGATCCGCCTCTGCACCCAGATTTTCTGTGTTCGTTGATATCAACATTGCTATTGGAATAATATTTATTCGATATAACTGTCCCGGATGAAATACACTTGCAAAATTTCAGCTAAATCCACTAGCTTAAGCCGTACACCGCAAAGTATAGGCTACTTTGCGTATCCGTATACAGTAATTTGTACATGTTCAATTTACTTATCAAACTAACTCAAGAAAGTTATCGACTAACAAATGTAAAAGGCTATTAATAATCATTCTCGTGTTGTATAGAGCCAAAGACAAACATTTATGAAGATTGCCAACGCTTGCAGCGAAGACACATCAGCGCACAAATCTCATGCACGCATAACATTCTAATCTCGGACTAGGATTCCTTAAAATTGCCGCCAGATACCTAACCAGACCAATAAAACCACCTGCAATCTTGACTCTCGCAAAATCTAGTCTAATGATCTCCACGTGTTGTCTAACTTAGACACAAACTCAAGTAAACTTAAGTAACATGAATGATTCAATCTCTTCTGAGTAAATTTAAAGCGTATCAGTTTTTTCAATTTCAAATAGATAAAATCAGCCAGGATCATCAATCAAAAACCAACTTAGGCCTAAACTCAGACTATCGAAACATTAAGAAGCAATCGGTCACCCCATAGATTGATGGTAACATATTTGTAAAGGCCGGAATGTACGGACATTGGTCCCAACTAATCGCGCTGCATGCTTTTTGTAGCGGAAAGGGTAACGACCGCCGCAGATAGGTTCTTGAAATTGCTTTATTGGGTAACCTGTTTCCGAACACAGAAGGCGTGTAATGCGGTTACGAACCAAGGGGCGAATCGAGTGGCATATAGTGGGATATATATTCTTGCTAAGGTAATAGAAATTGAGAGTGACTCTTTACCCTTCAACTTAAGTGTTCGATGGAACATCTTTTTCAATTCTGTCAAGGCATATCAGAAATATCTATTCATAAACTATATATGGCAAGTGGAATATGTAAACTAAGAATAGCTCAATTGATATCACGCAAACTGGCTCTAATGACGTGAAGGAAACGCAGTTGAAAAGTTACTAGACTAGATAAACCCATCTATATATGACGAAACGACTTGTCATCTTATCTTAGAGCTAGTAATATTTGGTATAAAACTACAAGACTGGAGGCAAATGCTGATATCCAACGCCGAATTATAATGAAGTTGGACAAGTGTGTCGGCGGACGGACAACAGTTGGGATACGGGCGTTGATGAGTGTTACCCAAAACAGAGTAATTGCAACTTTGGCTGTATTGCTACGAGCCAGGTCGATGAACTTGTGAAGCTCCTAAATCCTAAATGCGATAATGCTTACATCACGACAAATTAAATAGCAAAAAAGACCCTTAAGGTGGGATGATCAAGGTTTTTGATAAGGATATCTGGTAACGAACCGACAATAATAATTCCTTCGACCTGCGGACTGCAGTAGGAATTATTTCTAATAATTATTTTTCACCAATTGACATTGTGTTGGGAAGGCACTACACTAACCCTCAACCTCCTTTTGTTAATTTTAACAGCAATAAATCTATTTTTTAATATTATTATAAAAAATACATATCCTTAACAATGAAATCGTAATCACATGACAGTCTACACACAGTCTATACACAGTTTAATTAATATGCGATGAAAGGACAGATGTAGTATTACGGAAAATAAAATTATCAACGAAGTAATTTTTAAGATCTAATGATTAAGATATAAATAAATAGGAAAACTTCATGATGAAATTTTAAATACCCAGAAATTTTAAGCCTAATCTTTACAACTTCGTTGTTTGAACCTAACTTCTCTTATTAGTTAAGTTATTACATACATACATACATAAACTCACGCCTGTATTCCCCGAAGGGGTAGGGAGAGGTGCATTTCTGCACCCACATTTCGCCAGGTATGTACCTATCAGTCCCACGTAATAGGGGGCGAGCCTATTGCCGTTTTTCGGGCACATTTCCAGACTCCGTGCTGTTACTGAGAATTTCCTAATGGAAAAACCCAATAACACATTGCCCGACCCGGGAATCGAACCCAGGACCACTTGATCCCACAGCACATACTTGTACCGCGAGAACACGAGGCAGCGGTAGTTAAGTTATTATTTTATTTTATTACTTGTTTTCGTTCCAACATAGCTAGATAATATTATAATTTATTGAGTATACAGTACTTCAATATCTATTTATACCTATTGTCATTTTAGTAATTTTGTCTTTTTTCTAAATAGAATATATTACATCTGCTTTCAAATGTCGCCTTTTAGTTACTATTTGACGAATATCTATTATGTACTATTGTTGTATACAAAAGTATGCTAGGTATGTATTGACGGCTTGTTGAAATGGCTGAATGGAATGTGCCAATAAAAGTGCATTATCGCGGTCACGTTCAATAAGGAAACTATTTTGAGTTGTCGGTGGGCACCAGCCGCCAGATCTATTCGTGTCTGTGGTGCTTCCTGGTCCCCATATTGGATTTTCTCCTCTACCGCGCCGACGCTCGTTATGTACAACGGGAGCGGTATGTGTAAACGAGCCGAACAAACCAGACGCTAATTCTTGTTTATGAGGAGTCGCGCCCTGCATAGATACGACGTAAAGGCTTAAAATGGCCCCCGACAATCAAAGCCGCGTACAAACGGATTACGAATTGTGTGGACTGTGGACCATTTCAATCACAATCCTTCTCCGCGAGATAAATCGACGGTAACTTAAGTACGAGCGGACGTCGTGACCGGCTTCCGCTCCTTCAGCGGTCTATGCGGAATGGAGAGCACCGGCCGGAACTCGGTTTGGTACATTTTTTGTCGGTCTCATTTGGCTCCATGCATTAATAAAAGCCATGATCAGTATCATTTAAGTGCCAGTGACACAGATTTAAGCGCCGGCATAATATTCGTAATGTACGCTGTATAACGCGGTATACCGTTCATAGTCTCCTCGGGTAGTGTTCTGAGAAGCGTAGCATTCCACGCGACTCGCAACACAAAATGCTCCAGTTATATTTTAAAGCTATATCTAAAGCAGTTTTTGTTTATGACCCGACGAACTGAGATTTTTGTCAAAATTCTTGGCCTGCCATATGGAAACGACGTTTATGGTCCAAACTAGATATGTTCTCAAATAAAGATGCCAACTGCATAAGCAATAACAGTATATCACCGTGTATTTATGGCATTACATGGCAAACTATTTTGTCCCTCATATCTAGACATTTGATATAAGCAGTTTTAATAGATGTTGACATTCTATTCGCTAGATTGATTTATATTTTTGGCCCGTAACAATCAACTTTTTGTTTGATATAAAATATGGTTACGAATTTATTTTTTGCGTCGACGAATAATGGAATGAGAATAGAAGTTCATCTCCGGTAGGCGAATATAATAGTGCAAAATAATTAAAATGTATATACATTTTCAGGTCAGCGGTGACGGCTGTATCATGGCATCCGCAATCAGGGCTGTTGGCTTCAGTTGACCGTGGCAAGCGTGCTCTGATTTGGGGAGACTTGTGACAACCCTGGGAAGAGCCTCAGCGCTCGCCACCCGTTGAGCAGGTCATTACATTGTATTAAATACGCTCCACATCTTTTGGATCTCAACACCACATTTCATGATCCGCATACATTTCCACCGTGTAAATATATGTTCGAGCTTATTGGAGATGCATTCCTGTGCTATTCACGCATAGATTGCGCATGGAACCTTGCTATACTTATCACGTAACACTAAATCACAATAAAGCTTTCACGGCGACGGTACGTTAGGTACTCAGCGACACAGACGTGCGGGTCAAAGGTTTACAGCGCTGCAAAGTCTTAACATCGTATTCAGCTTTTGTGTTCAGTAGCGGGTTCTTAGTCCCGCCCTCATTCCTACTTCACATGCCGTAAAATATTCCCATGTGTTGTTTTATATGAACTTGTACATTCAACATGACATTATTATTGCGCTCATAAATTTAACACTCGCCGTTTTTGGTTTTCAGTCGTTTATCCCCGGCCATTGTTGCATCTAATTCTCGTCCTATAACTCTACTACCAAGAAAATGAGAGAAAGATTTACAACCACGGTCTATCTTAAATCTGATTTCGTACCGGCCACACCTCAAGTATGGCTCATAAAAATTATGGCCACACAGATTAGATACAAAAATACAAGGGGGGCAAGAACCTGCCCTACGCATGCCCAATTAAGATTCTAAAGATAAAAAAGTTCCGTATCTCACAAATCCAAAAAATGCAGTTTTTTTTTAAATTTGCCGTGATTTTACATAAATGGTCAATGTTAATGCTACACTACTTTCTGCAAACGGCGTCGTCTCGCCGAATCCGTGACATATTTAATTTTTTACATAAACCTGGTATTTTATTATACTTAATCTAACTTACCTCAGCTTTTGTAAAAAAAACTGTAAAGAACTGTAATTATATATGTACTTGTACGCGATATTGAAATAACTCGAAATATGTCCCGTTCTTTACTTCTGGGGCAGTAAGTTTTTATGAAAATGGTTTGAATATATAGAGTCACTTATACTAATCTTTCGAAAGTTACGATAAGTGCGAAATAACTGTTTGTCTCGCATTAAAGTCTCTCTCGGGATTTTAGCAATAGTGGTCTTCCTACGTTATTTAGTGTAATAGGTCATTGAGCATATATCTGTGGAATAACGAGTCATCAAGAGAAACAATCGCCACTTATAACAGTATTGCTCGAATGTCAATAATAATAAATTTCCCTAGAGTTAATAGTTTGACTCTCCGAGGTTTCCGAGGCATATAATTGTTTTTGAAATTCGCACTCTCGTAAAATAATACATCTATACGTTTTACACATTTGCGGTGAAATCACAAGTTTTGATTGAAAACATCACCAGTGAAACGATTGAGTTTTCGAAATGTAATGGTATCTTCGTTTTACAAACGATAATGGTGCGAGAAAGTAGATAAACGAAAGTTTTGGTTGTTAAAAATAATTTGAACAATTTCTATTACCTTTTGAATTACTTATTAGTTTATTTTAAATGCATTCCTTCTGTTTGTAACATTATTTAAAAGCAATACGTGTATAACATTTATGTTATTGTTTGCAATGATTTTACGACATAAAAATTCTTTTCTCGTGTTATTATTGTTTTGATAGAATAGATTGATACAATAGATATAACGTTGCATGTGTTTATACTCGTATAATCGTTTGTCATATGGTTCTAAATAATAATAAAAAAATATTTATGCGCGGTTATATTGAAATTTAGAGAATTATCTTCTATCGCACTTAACGTGACACCCGTTTCCAGACTTATTGTAATTAATAATAAAAACAGATTTATATCCAATGGATGATCCATTAGTGTCATGGATTAAGACGTTATCGTTTATTTTCAATTGAGTTTGAGATACGTTACACTTACCGCTACGACGTTTTAGAACAATTTTATGGCTGCGCTTTCAATCCTCTTTTACAGCCGGACTCATTTGATTCTAGGTTAATGTGGGGTTGTAAATATCGGCATAGCAATAATTTCGAAATTCAAATTGAATAATGCGATTGGCTCAGCAACCCCCGTTTCAGAAATTTCAAAACCAAAAGTGCAATTGAAAGTTTTCTGTACACAATTGCCTTCCGATACAATAGTGCCGACAAGTGAAAGCGTGACTTTCGACTTTCATTAAGTTTTTGTGTAAGTGTATGTATGGGCCTTGCCGTACCATATTGTCTCGCGACATAAATCTGCCCAACTATTCTGAATAAAGAGGTCTCTTAAGTGTTTGCTCGATTTTTACTTTCGAACGTAGCCGCCGTGCCGACTTGAAGAAAGTGATAATTTATAGAAAAGAAACAACAATTTGATATTTCTCACCCTGTTTTGTTTACATGAATGTTGTAAAACTTGAATGTTATGCTCTGTAATAATCAGTTTCTACTGTTACCGTTATGAATAACATTCCTAATATACAATATACTTATATTTTTTGAGCTTACACCCATGCCTTTTAGAAAACCGTTGTGAAATAATCACCGCCCCGCAAAGGGCAATTATAAATTACGAAAGTCATAGCGGCATTGGAAAAGAGGAGAAAAGAAAATTGCACGAACACGACATTATATTTACGTATTTTATCCTTTGAGATATTTACACCACTATAGACGAGCCCGACTGTTCACAATTCATTCCGCTTCAAAACGAGCAAGTGCGTGGGTGCGCCAATGTGAACACGTGTTTCAATATTATTACGAAACATCTACAAATATAAATTTAAAATGATCAAAAATTCAACTGCATAAGACGCAAATAAAAATAAGTTTAATATTCGACGTGCTATAAAAATAATTAATGAACGATAAAATCTATATGAAATATAATATTCATACATTACAGTTAGTTCTACGGTCTCAAACACAATGCTTATAAAATTGAAACTACGCAAATAAAATAACACATAAAAATCTTGTCTACATATTATTATAAAAGCACTCAATTACCAATGTTTTCTAAACAAATGAAAGAAACTGTACATCATGCAAAAAACGGGAACGTCTAAGTGGGAAGTCGGTATTGTAGGTCCTTACCATTTATTAGTTAGTGTCGCTGCGGGCGACCGACAAGAGTCATCATTACTCGTTGTATGGATTGGATAGTCATTCATCAATTGTCTAGTGGTTACCAATCAGCGCGCCACTAGTGGTGCTAACCATTAAAATTAACTAACAGACATATTACTATAGACTTTAGCGACATTAACTCGTTTGGTTCCATTCCAAATTTTACCAACGCGATATCGTTTGCTGTGATCGACATTACCTAAGACTGAAGTCTTTTTCGATACTAAAGCTAAATAAACAATGGTTCGCAATAAAAAAAACGTATTTGTTAATGTCACGTATAAGTGTAACGGTTTTCAGTTAAAAATAAAATACGCGGGAATGTCGGAAACAATATCGCATTAGAAATAGTCATGGCGTCCGGAGACATGTCGATGTACGGGCAATATTGATGTCTGTGCGAGCGAAACATTACGAGTGGACCGTTCACCAGCCGTTTGTCGCCAAAACGAAGCGGAAAATTTAATACTCCAGCTCAGTACGTGATCAGTATCGTTGTTTTTGTTGGAACGCAGATGGCACACTTTCGTTTCCCATCAGGAGAGCTACTTCGGACCTATTGTGTTTTTGTGCGACCCTGTCATAGAAATTTTAATTAACTGCTGTGCATAGAATAAAATATTAGAACGTATAGTATTTTTTCCTCTGTTTATTTTCTGTGTCAGTCTGTAAACACTTGAAGTCTCATTCGTGGTAATGAAAAGCAAATTCGTGTTTCAATCAAGGTCAATAATAAGTTTTATTTTGGGGTTAAGTGAAAATAAGATTTTTATTTCGGTTACCAATAATACTGTTGAACAGAAAAACGTTATTAAGATTTTAACGGTTAAATTCGATAATACTAATGATGAGATATAAATCAGTGACTTGGTAGAGGCTCGGTCTTGCATCGTTAAATGTGTCTCAAAATATCGTTGTCGTCTCTCGATACCGTTGTCTCGAGTGGCAAGCCCAAAGATTCCAAATAATGACTCAGAGGATATTCCAACAGGTTTCGACATCCTTTTCTATAAATGTATAATGTAATAAAAATTTGAAACATCAAAAGTTATATCCTCGATACCGATGTTTATGTTTTGTGATGATAGAAACATTCATTTATAGTATTTTCAATATGTTTGCACGTGCATGAGTGGTTTCTCACAATTGAACGTAGCAGAACTGAAGACATAATATCTGTAATAACATACCATTAGTATTTGTGGTAAAAACGAGTAAAGGAAAATCCAAGCTAATCTACACAAATTAAAATTTACAGAAACACCAACGGCGGTATTATTAAAGTATCTCAGTAAATTACTGAATGCGCAGCGATATTTAATGGAGTCAAGTGTATCGAAGTTCTCTTCGTCGATGATATCCTTATTGACCTGCATTGTGAATCGGGTGCACTAAAACAGAATACTAAGCGCTTCCATAATAATAGGTTATGTAATAACATTGGCATCTACACTTTCCGTTGTAGGGCACTGGTCTGAATTATGGATCACGAGGATTACCGTGATACGTGAAACCCATTCATATCTTCATTTAGTTCTGGATAGCTTATAGTGCTGGTTTAGAAGTTTACATACATAGGGATAAGGTCATTAATGAAATGTATTAACACACTAATAGGACATACATAGTATTGATCTCACATATTATTGATCATCTTTATAGTGTTTTAAACTTAGGTTGTTATTTAGTGAAGTATATTTATTTTTTAAGTCGTTTGCATTTACATACTTCATAATATTGCTTTTATTGAATTACTTCAAGCCATGACAGTAACCCTTAAATTTGGAATAAAATTATTGAGTTCCAGTTGATTTTATCAATTATCATAGCAGTCATTCGTAGTGCATCTCATGTGTAATAGACAAATGATATTTTACCCAAGCGACATATAGTCGCATGTGCACTTGATAGAGCTCCGGTGGACGCGGTCGCGCACGGCGCACGTCACAGATCTCAATCACGGTCGGTAGCTGACAACAGGCGGCACATTCCACCACACCGCACCGACGTCCGACACCGCTAATCATTATTACGCATCGATCAACTTATTACACCGCATTTAATTTGTATTACTGTACCGTACATTGACAGTGTTACAAGATAATAAACTCTGGCGGTTTTTTCGCGATCAAATTTCAATTGAACACGACGAGCGGTTTTATTGACTCGCCATTATTTTGTTTGCGGAGCGCTGTGGTTATTCTTTATATTGAATCTAGAACATTTATATGTTTTTTTATATATATCCACTGAGCGAATGAGAATCTAATACAACCAAATTACAATTTTGGTCAATGTTCTACTTTAGATACCATATTACGTACCTACATGATATTTAAATAGAAATTTGTAAATTTCCATACAAACTTGTGAGAAACACAACCAATTAAGACAGCTTTTAAGAAAAACACATAAAATAAAACTAAACGTTTTACAAGCCCATATCAGATAGCGTCAAAATTTGGTCATAAAACATAAAAGCTCATAAAAACATATTAGTCACAATCTACTTATCGTGTTTATTTATACAGCTAATTACATTTTTACACATCAAATTAGCGTTTAATTTGACAGCGCTTCGATAAATTTGCGATTGATCGCCGCCACCTGACCGAATGTCGGTAGTTGAAAAAAAAACGTGACATGGATTTTACCGTAAGGCGATCTACACCCGGAGGACCAATTAAGTGTTACCGTTTTAGGAATAATTATATTTTTTGTGCGTACTAAGTTAAGGCCAGTAGTCGCCGTGGAACACCTCTAGAGGTGACCGGGGGCGGGCTAATAGCCGCTATTAGCAAATCGCTCTGAGAAATCGCCAACAATGAACACGAAATATGCTCATTGCCGGCTCCGGGTTCCATTCATTAAACTTTTTGCGATACTATCTCTTGTTTTAAATGTGTGTCGAGTGTACTTCTTCCTTTTTCTATAAGTAAACGGACCGATTTGCCCTCAGGCTTCACTAATATCGCGATTAAATTATTATCTTCACGCGTTTATATGCTATCATTGTATCATTTGTGTTACTTTCGAATTATTACTTTTGGTTTTGTTTTTTGTGTTGCACCGAAAACCTATCAGGTGCAATTACTTACACATTAGCATGATTACATACGTGTTAACTCGTCCCACGTGAACGGCGAATTATAAAGCGGTGCTTTTCTTTACCACATTATGGTCAAATTATTATTTGCCGTCCCGTACCTACTGCTACGTGTAGTGTACGAACAATTACTTTGTTAAGAACATGTATTTTTCCTCAATATGAAATGACCTCTTATACATCATTTTTACACAATGTAAAAAATGAAACGCCGCATCATTAACTGTTTTGTTAGAAGCGCTTGAACATTTTTTATATAAAAATTACGTCCTTCCATACTTCTAATGGCTGTAAAAAAGTTTGGAAAAAAATCTGTACAATACAGCACAAATTTTGAATTCATCTTAGATGCTGGATCTTGGTCTACTAACTTTGCGTCGATTCGAACTCGAAATTTTTTCCGCATTAATAGGGTATGTTATTAGCGTCTCTCGCTATTTGATCTGAGTACAGATTACTTTTAGCGTAATTCTTTTTGCGTGGAGCCCTCATCATCTCAATAATATTATCATGCATATATGTATGAATACCCCATCGACCTTTGTTCAATTAATTATGTATTCTATGAAGAACAAACGACAAGATTGAATTGATTGCTGACAAATCATCTGGACATACTGCGCACAAACTTGTAACACACAATGACGTTTAATTTATTCCCTCCTAGTTTCCCTCGAACATTGTTTATTAATAAGTGTTCATAGTATAACATAGGAGTAAATCAATGTAATCAATCAAGAACGCAATACGGTATCGAATACCCAACTAGATCTCATCCATTTATCTCCAACAAGTGCTCCGATATCGATCATCCAGTCCAGGATATTGCAGACAGTTCATTCATTTGTGAATGACATCATTATCAATAATTTAATTAAAATCTCAAAAGGTTGTACAATTAAAGCGCAGGAAACATAATCGCTAATGTAAAATAAAACTTAAAGCTTTAACTCCTCAATCAATAATGATCTACGTTTGTGCAACATTTTCGTATGTATGAATTTACTGCTAAGGCCTGACTCGCTTTCAGTTATAGATTAAGCCCGTGCCCAGCAGTGGGACGTATATGGGCTGATGATGATGATGAATACTAACTGCTTTTGAGTAAGGACTTCCTTCATAAAAAGAATGAGTTTTAGAAAGAATTAAATTATCCTCTCAATTTGTTCCTCTTCCTATGTCTTGAATGACGCTGAACACACCAACGAAAATACCTTCTGTGTCTTGTGTATTCTAAGTGCCTTAGGATCGAATCGAAACTTTGGATAGGTTGATCTTAATCGAGTTTTCAATATTCTATCGTGCATTTACCACTCTTAAAATGCATTTCAATAAATACTAAATTTAACTACATAATAAGTAAAACGAGATAGCAAGTATAAGGTTTTATTTTTCCTCTTTCACGTTTCTAAAGATTCTATTAAGGCGGTGACTACAAATGTCTAGTGTTTAGAATAAAAAGCGACAGCGATGTTCGTTGACTATAGTAGCGAACGTGTTAATTTAGCTCAAAGCACTACAATAATACTCATGTGGAAGAGAGGTCTGAACGACAGTTGCCCCATATTTATACCCGTTTACCGCAGTGCGTTTCTCCAACGCTATTACCTTAATTGTTATTGATTTTATCAGATCCTCTCAGAAACACAGGCATGTACCGCTAAGTACTGTATCATTTGCACCATTTACCACATTCAAATGAACGTGGTGATGTCAGTCACAGAGCAATAATTCAAACGCAACGAGAGTAATATTTTTGTAAAGTACTATAAAAAAAATTGTCAGAGATGACAGATTATAAAATATTCAAACATTCTGCTAGTCTATTTTCTATGAGTGCATTTACGTACAAAAAACGGCGTGTAGGAATTTTGATAGAATTTTTTCTACATTCTCGGGGCGTAGACTAACTTGCGAAGCGGATGTTTCATCACGCGCTTTATATAAATAAATTATACCAAACAGAATTAACTTTCTGCTTTATAAATACAATCTAACCTAAAAAGTATTTTTACCTAATAAGATTTTTCTAACCAAGTTTTGTATATCAAGTATTATATAATGTCTAGAAATGTATGCGAAATCTTTATTCAAACAAGTGGTTGCATAAATAGTAGTGGAAACTTTGACTCTTCATTTTTCAGTGAGACTGAATTTTTATATTATTTCCAGGTGTGCAAGGAGGAAGCGGCGGAAAGCGACAATGGGGAGGTATTCGACTTCCTTCGCGGCATCACGACAGATATCTTACAACGGTTCACGTAACAAACGTCTACACTCTCCGAAAATGTGTTTGTCACGGTCGCATAAACTGGACTTTATTCGCAATTGTAGTGTATCTGGCAGGGGCATCATAATTACCGAAAGTAATGCGCGTAGTGCATGTAAATTTTTAATGTCTTATTTTTGTAAATAATGGGATATTGTATTTTTTTATAAGTAAAAGGAGGTGCTATAACGGTTTACAATGTTAGTAACCAGAATCTTAACCGCCGCACAAGTCGGTTTGACTGACGATATTTCGATTGCAAATTAAAGTTTAATATTGGCTTTACTGTCGTCCCACTTTTGTTTATTGTTTGAAATGCATTAATAACTCGAGACCAATAAACAAGCATTGCGTGCTAATTCTGACCCCACTTAGTTGATAAGTCGTCTTCCGTCGAAAGTACCTATAGTTTAATTTCATTCCTAATGTATTGGTGCGTTTACTATTATATGCAATATGTTCCTTGCAATGATAAAATTGCGCTTAAGTGTGTGGCATAGATGCGTGGAACAAATAGAAGACCGAGGTCATAAAGTTAATTTTAAATGGTCAATGACTCCAAGTTGAATGCGTAACAATTTTTACGTGTGCATGTAAAACTACGTGAGCTTGTAACAGTGGTAGCATGATTACGTGGTAATTACTAGTACTACGTGATGAACACGGGAATCTAATATTAGAAGTAGCTCTAGTCTCCGTATAATCTGAACGCAACACAATACGACGTTCAATAATATGAGGCGCATGTCATTTCTTATGGTAGATATGACATCACAGTTGTTTTACTTACCTGAATAGGATCGCAATGGACCACCTGTGCTTCTAGGAGCCTCTCATTAGCAAACAATGATCGGGCATCGGCGACTACCGTCGACGGTACGAGCCTCCAGATCAATAAACTGTTGAAACGATAAGAGTGCGCCGGCCGCGGTCGCAGGGCTGTCGGCTCATTGTCACGTCTCACCGTTTAAACTCGACTTAAAAGTGGGGTCATGTGCTAACAACGTCCGTAAAACTGAGCTGAGCTTACTGAATTTTATTAGTAGGAAAATCTCTTCCGTTATCTTGTCCAGTTAAAGCACTAAATCTGAATTTTTAGGTGGCTACATAATGTGTTATAAATAACTTGTATTTGTGAATAAAACGTAAAATGCAAGATGCAAGCGTGGCCAGATGCAAGGCAACCCTGCGTGCAAGAGTGCGCAGCCGGGCGGGCGCACACGACACATCCATAATCCCGTGACGCGTGTTTTGACAGCCGCACCGGGCTACCTCTTGATCGTCGACTTGTTTTTACCATTTTTTATAGCCCGGTTCAACGAACCCGCAACACATACACGGCCTTATTTTACACGTAATTACACAGATAACCGACCGCTTAATTACTCGAAACTGCTGCGACGTGTCTGCATCTGGAATCCGATCAAAAAAAACCTAATCCGGCGCCGCTCTTAAATTACGCTTCGTTAACCTTCGCCTCAGCTAATAATAGCGTACGCCGGCCACTTTGCATAGGACTCTCAATGCTCGTCTCTCTACACCCACTATTTTTCTTGCCAAAACTACGTGTCATATACTCTTTTTTAAAGATATTATTTTCGTTTATTACGTGCCAGTGTCCATTGTTTGTTTGTTTTATGATGGCAACCGTTATTGAATTGTATTTAGCTGGTCATGTTTACAACTAGTCACTATCTTCGACGCTTAAGGATTTCGCTTTTATATTAAGAATGTGATAAATTTGTGTTTGGTAATGTATGCATTTAGCGGTATCGGGTTGTATATTGAAAGAGAGGATATAATAAAAATAAAAATGTAAATGTTCATTTCGAAATGTAGGTAAGTTAAACATAATGCATATAAAGGATTGTGAAGAATCAAGAATTGAAAACGATGCCGAAACGTTATTTTTTGCATATATATTTTTATGTTGGTCGAATCGAGAGGTTGAGATCGGTTAGTGGACATTTAGAAAGTAAGCAAAAAATTACACCCACGTTTTACTTAAATGGGTAAAACGTGTTCGATTTTCGGGGACACTGGAGTGTGTTAGTATCGACATAATATGGCGATGCACCTATTATAGTTTTACGGTTATAAGTTTTATATCCTCGCGGAATTTCAATTCTGTTTTATTCTTTATTTGCACTATATGAATTTGTAATCTCCACCGTATTGCCCACATTCAAGATGATTCACGATTATGGGCGTGATAGTGTGAATCACCTCGCACTGTATCATTAAATTAATTCAATGTCGAATTTGATTTAATCCATTCTTATATAGTGTAAGACGAAATATGTGCCTTTTCTTAGCTGTTAAGCGAGTACTTATTGTGAATTTTATTTCATCACAATATACTATTTGCATAAGAAAATCAATTTTAAGTTTGTTTTAATACTATTCCAATGTTCGTATGTCACAGTTCGTACTCATTATAATGATTGTAAATATAAAGTAAGCTAAATAAATATATTCAGCTTTATAAAGACTGTTGTCACTGTTGTATGAATAGACATCAGAGATAGATGTCACTTAGCCACGAGTCAATGGTGTGATTAAGGCATTGCAGCTTTCATTTCATAATAAACATTCTGCACATTGACAACAATCACGTGTTATTGTGGGCTAATGTAGATATTTACAGCATAATAATGTTTTTTTAATTATTATTGGAAAACAGTTATGTGTAACGGGCATGTGAGTGCGGGTCTACATTTTAATATTTTTATATGAAATCTTTACGTCGTTCGAAATTATTGTACAGTGCTGTCGGTTCGTATATTCTATGTCCGCTTTTATGATAGATATGGAAATATCTACAACAAACTTTTGTTCAGCGATTTGTATATTCAATATGAAAATAAATGTGTTATTATTATAGTTGAGTTGTTCTTAGACAATTACCTCCTAATATAATGGTATTAATTTTTTGCTTTCTGTGCAGCGCAGTTCATTGTTCGACACCACTATGATTAAGTTCGCACATTCATCGGTATCTGTCAAATTAGTGCCATTTGACTGGAATACAATAACCGTTACGTGTGATTTATTCAAGTGAAGTTATTAACGTGTGTTATTACGTTTGGTGCGCGGTCATCACCCATTGACCCATCGGCCGCCGCCCGCCCATTCTCTAATTACACTACTACCTGAAGAGAAGTCAATAATTCATGCTGCAGTTTCGTACAAGCACACGAACAACTATTATTTATCATCCGTATTATATGCAATATATTTTGATTGTCTTACTAGAAGAAATAAAAGTAAAATCTTTCTTATTTTGTAAGTACCTAATTCAGCCTCGATACATCCAGTAAACACTATTATCATGAAGAGGCATAGATACATTATCTATTTACATATTGTGTAAAAGAGTGACCTTGACTGAGGACAGAATCTCGTAAGCAAATTGGAAGAGTGACTTCTAGTGGTTTGTCTGCTTGGTGGTGGTGCGCCGGCTCGTGCCCGTCTTATTAGACTATTGCCCCACTCCATTATTACGCGAGTAATGACACAATACGACCAATTAGTCCAACCAGCTAAGACTTACCTCCGACGTCGCAGTAAACCACATCAGTCGCGCTCGCCGTATTACACGTGTAATTACCTTAGCAGCCAGCGGCAGCGTTGCTTCCAAACTAATCACAAACCAAAAGAAATTAAAAACTAAAACAATCCCGACTTGTACAGCTAAACCGCAATTTATGATATTGTTTGCTTTGTCCCTGCACGTGTAAATAAATTTGATGTATATCTGGTAATCTCGGCTCTATTGTGCAAACATCAAATCGCTAGAAGCTATCTTCAACGTCATTACAGATCCCTCCTACGCAAACAACAGGTGGGTTTTAGTCATTAGTTCATTTGTCGAGATAGCATCTTGACGGATGTAAGCACCGAACATCATTACAATAGACGGGATGTTTTCCGCTAATGGACAAATCGAGGCGGGTGTACTGTGTACCCTCGAGCTGACACCTATTGATGGAGCGACGAAACCGATATGCAAAACGAAAATAACAGTATTCGCACTTCGCCTGTATTAGTTTTTTTGCACCGGCAAAAACTAAACAGTGCGAACTTATTACAGCTAGCAAATTGGACATGGAGCCGTAATTATAGGGAATGCGATGTGCGATATTTAGGTGGTAATTACTTTAGTCTGAGAGCGGATATTGAGACCGACAACGTCAGTCAAAACTGTTGTGTAGTCGAAACTGTACAACGCAACCACAATGATATGACCTACAGAGCTAGACAAATAATCGCGCTGGCAGGCGGCAACTAACTTCCACGGGGCTCTCAACCGCGATACGACCAATACCAATACTGGAGCCGGAAACCACAACCTACATCATCCTCTACACACCATCGAGCCGCGCACAAATGGAAAAATACCTTCGCAACCGACTACCCAGCACAAACAATAGCAACTCTACGTGCAAAATCAATTGCAAATTAATGCAATCCGTTACATGCCCGAGATAGCTTTGTTCGAATTCGCTCGCAAACACGCTACTTTGTTTTTTGTTTGCTAATGTCATATAACGATCCGTGATAAATCCACTGGAACTACGTCCCTTAGTGCACTTTATGCCCTTGTTATTTTGCAAAATTACTTAGTGCGTGAATTTATTCAGCCACTCTTTATCTTGCACAAATAATGGGCAAAATTAAACTTGAATTGAGGACAGCTCAATTGGCATGCATGGATTCTGCACAATGTTTTCGTTCACCGTTACTGGGTATGTAAAATCAAACACTATTTGTATGCGCCAGGATTCAGTCAACTTTGAAACTGTGAACAAATGGTAATACTGTTTGATTATCACAATGCTTACCTACTCACTTTAAACAAATGAAGAAAATCACATGTCTAGTATATGGTACATGCACATATTTTATTTGAATCACTGTCAATATTTCTGGTCCAACCAGAATCAAGCTGCCTAATTAGAATGCTTGAGTATCCGGCGCAGGCCTTGGGATAACGGTCAACTTATTAATATACCTACTATTCGCTTTCGAACCAGATGGCTGATTTATCATATAGGTATACCACGTAAAAAACATTTGTAGCCAACAGATTGTTTGTATTCAATCTCTACTCATCTATCTCTAGTATCTCTATGTGTGTCACTGTGGGGTGTATTTGTAGATATTTATTTATTATTTAATACTTCTTAAATTATTTATAAATTCCACACAAAAAGTCTTTATCATCTTAAAATTTGATGACTAGAAGTAAAAATATTTAAAGTTCAATAAAGACCTAATGCCTAGAAAGGGCCAAACAAACTCTAAACATTTCATCTAAGTGCGACATGTTTATAACTTATATCAGAGCATTACAGGCTCGACTGCTGCGCGCTCCAAAGCCATTACTGCGAACTGGTCCGACTGAAATTATCGACAACAAGACGCAAAATTGCACTCCTAAATTGGAATATTCTAAATACATTAGGGCGAGTCTTTGACGATATATTCATTCTCATAAGGCGAGTAAGCGAAATACATCTCTTTGCCTGCTAATCGCTTTGACGGATGGTCAACTTCTCAAGACAAAAGCGCGACGATCTGAAGTAAATCGACGAGTCGTGACCGAGTCGTTTAATCATAAGCATCTAAGCTAATTAGAGTAGGTCGCGAACCCCTGGGACCGGTAATGAAAATCACAATTGAACCTGGTTGCCGCAGAAAATTGCACTCGGCATAGAATTTCTCGACATTATCAGCGGCTCTCATAACACTGGTTGTCAACTCTACCATTTTATGTGTATAATACTAGCCGACCTAATTATACATACCTACATGTATGTGAGTATCAAATAAACTCCTTATATCGAATTCGATTAACACAGACATTACACTGACTGGCTATTGTTTACATTAGGTATATTATGTATTAAAAGTTTACTAGACAGCCATAAGTAGTTATGAAATTTCTTGATAAAAATGTAACTCAAAATACATTTGCTCACAACGTTGTTCGTGAGTATACAAGAGAACGAGAAGTAGTACACGTAAAATTTATAGCTCGCTCAATAATTACTTTCATATAGGGATAATATTGTTAAATCATGCACACAGGTCACAAAGATCGGTTGCTGTATTAATTTGCCCGATGAGCTGTTTATGTTGCTTATTATTCAATAAATTTGTCGGCTATTGGACATTAAGTATATCGGTATTATCTTCGTTATTTGAAATTTGCAGAAGCTCCGTAACGCGCATACCTTAGCTAACTAAATATCAATGGCTATTGTATATGGCAAATAACGCCTCAAACCAGCCGCCGCCGCTGACAAAGTACCTCCTTGTAGTACTGCCTCCTGTATATTATAAAACATAACGCGACCGTTATTGTTTTAATGAATCATTTTTAAGTAATGACTTAGTAAATTACCGCCATACATCACAGATAGAAATGGCATGTGTTATTTATAATAACACTCAAGAGCAAAGCTGGTCTGTGAACGGTCCATTACATGCGAAGATTTTCCGACAAATTGCCGTAGTTTCGCTGCTATACGCCTGAACAATCGACCACAATGATTAAAATATACACATACCCATGTCCATATCTTTCACCTAGTCAAGGGAAAAAATAAATGTGAACGCGTTATTCTACAAATCGGGACATGCAACGCTGGGTCATTCGCTGGATGCTGTTGAAGTTATTGGTAGTAGAACCGGATAGTCAGGCTATTTCTACTTTTTCTTGCAATCGTGTTTACATAATGATTCTTCCGGTTGTCTTAATCGAGGATGGCATATGCAAATGCAAAGGTTATTTGACGCTAAAATAGAATTATACATTGTGACATTATTGTTATGGCTAGCTGTTGTTGTGTCGGGCCGCAATGGAGTCTTGTCCCTTTGTCTCTATTACGAGTCGTCCACCCGTCGCTATCTACATGTGTATCTCTTGTTGGTATCACTCTATATGGAGACGGTCGGGTATTATCACATCAGGTTGAGCGTCCGGGCGCACGGCAAGGGTCCCTATTTGCATACAAGCAAATATCTCGATCTGCGGGCGCTGCACAGGCAGATTACCGTCGCAACGCTTCCGCACTGTATTGAATTCGGTACCAATGGCCCCGGCTCCCATTACAGGCCGCGTTCTCGTTAGTGTGATTCTCGAATGATAACAATCACCGCAGATACACCAAATGGATATTGCATTCTATCTTCGATTTCCCCGCGCTTGCGTATTACTGAGTGCACTTATCATATGAAATAAAAACTGTATAATTTCGTAGAAAGCAGTTTTTATGGGTAAGAATAATTTATTGATGATCGATGTCAATAAAAATAAAATAAATGATTTATTATAATGGTTTTATTTTATTTTTTTGCAACAGAAGCAAAGGTATACTAAGACATTGATTTCTGCGATAGTATTAAACTAAATGTTGTACTTGATATGAAAAAAAAACTGCAACCATTGATGGTTCAATCTCCAGTACATAACAATGGGTAAATATTTGGTACTGAATATTTATGAACCATCAAGCGATTTTTACGAAGTACTTATAACTGCGGATGGTCTATTTGGTTAGGATTGGCTTATTGAGACTCCATCATGTTCCGCATTCAAACTCCATGCACTCACATTTGTCTCTTCGAAGTTTATCAAAGTATTCACAAAGATACTCAAGTCTACCAACTCGAAGTAGAACAAAGAGATAGACTACGGTCTTATCAATCGCACCAAGGAAGCATTATGACGTATCTCAGCCAATATAGTTGTTGAAGGAACGCCTGATAATTATTTACTAGCAATCCATTATGATACACCGAAACTCAACGTTATTATGTTCTTGTGGAATGTTAAGCAATATAGATAATTCTTCCATCTTTCAAAGAAGTTACTTCGGGTTTATAAATTACTAATAGGAAAAGATAGTCTTGCCGAAATAAATAGGTATAGTATTAATAAAACGAAATCTGTAGCAAGTTTGTAGACGCTAACAAGTTAAATGATAAGCATACGTACCTATTTATTATACCAACAAGTATTGAATTATTCGTATTTATAAAATTATTATAATTTAAATTACGGAAATTCGAAATTCGCAATAAAATTCCACAATCATTTTTATTTATAGACATAATCTGTACGTTATGTACAACAATGTTTGTAATGTAGGAAGTACCTAAACATCAGACCCTTTTGGTAAACCACTAGCAAAGTTATAAGAGTAATAAAGTATAGCAAAATACAAGGTATTTATATGTAGTACCTGTATATTTTACATGCATAAGGAAGTTGCATTTTAAACTATTAGGTATGTGTTTATGGTCAATTTCTAGTAATGTTGTAATAGTTAAGGGATTTGGCTCCTACACGGTAAGGAGATAACGGGGACATCAGCGCTCGGCTTGTATAAACTCGGAATACATAGGGTTGGCCGTGTAGCCAACTTGTACTAGGAAAAGAAGGTACTTCCAGGGTCAAACAGGGCTGCGTGGGAAGCGGGCGCCGGCAATACGTCTAATTTAAATGTACCTATTTGGCTACCAATGACTTTACCCTTCTATTATATTAAATATTATTACTTAAATTACTAACCTTTACTACAACAAAACGTATTTTCAAGATGTTCACAAGAACATAAAGTGTGTCAGTGTTACAATAACAGATTATGAATGCTTTCATATTCATATTGAGATTTCAAATTAATCTTTTGTAATACTATCTTCACAGTGTATAACTTACCCATGAAAGATTTACGTGATTAATACGTTCAAATTACTTGGAAATTGATGTTAAAGTTCATAGAGCAAAGATGATTTTATATAAAATTACAGAGAGTGGATGTGGCAGTTTAGGTAAACAGAGAGCAGGGAAAAGAGTCATTGACAGGGGCATGCGGAGGTCGCGTGCCGAGGCCCGACTGTCTAGGGCTTTAGAACTCACCTGTGCCCTGCTGACCTACCGTAAACAACTACATAAATTGTCGTAGATGACAACTAACAAGGCGGCAGCAAATGCTTTGCTAAGTACAGGCCGGTCTAACACTTTCTGTTAGATTAAACTAACGATGTATATATACATAACCATGTAAATTGTTTTGATAATTTAATTCACTTAAAATACCCATTAATATATTTTGACTTCAGCAACGAAGCAATCGCATCACGTATTAAAAATTGCTCATGTCATTCCCTCAGGGTATTTTCTAGGGAGAAAAATTGTATCTGTCTATGAAAAAAAACCTTATCATAAGACCTTTTTTTGATGGAATGTATAATTAAAATGAATCGCTAAGAGGATCGTCTACCCTAATTTAGATATGCCTTGGTAAAATGAAACTGACTGCCTCGTGGTCTCGCGGTACAAGTATGTGCCGAGCGATCTAGAGGTCCTGGGTTCGATTCCCGGGTCGGGCAAAGTGTTATTGGGTTTTTCCATTAGGAAATTCTCAGTAGCAGCACGGAGTCTGGAATTGTGTCCGAAAAACGGCAATAGGCTCGCCCCCTATTACGTGGGACTGATACATACCTGGCGAAATGTGGGTGCAGAAATGCACCTCTGCCTACCCCTTCGGGGAATACAGGCAGGGCTGGGCAAAATACATGCTTTGCTTTAATTGAAATACAAATTACAAAATACTCTATCGCAAGTAATTAAAATACGAAATACAAAATACATTTAAGTAAGGTATTTGAAATACAAATTACAAAATACACAATAATGCATATTTATTTGTTTTGGAATAGTTTTTTTTTGAAGGCGGTTTTTGTTTTGTTATTGCAGGTCCTGATGAGCACAAACTTAATACTAAATGAAGGCTAAATGTATTTTAATAAATGTATTTTGAAGCCTTGAGTATTTGAAATACAAATTACAAAATACTTCGGCTTCACGTATTTGAAATACAAATTACAAATTACATTTTAAGAAAGTAATTAAAATACAAATACAAAATACGTATTTGTATTTCAATTACGTATTTCAATTACAAGTATTTCAAATACTGCTCAACCCTGAATACAGGCGTGAGTTTATGTATGTATGTAAATGAAACTAAATTGTTATAGGTACCTACTACTTGGCTAGTTTGCAATTTTCCACACAACTGTAGTATGAGAACATTTATATTTAATGAGTGAAAAAAAATGGACATTTCAATAACAATCAATAAAAGTTCTTACAACAATTTCTAAGATAGGTACGTACCGTAAATACGTACGTAAATGGTCGCGAGGAGAAACGCGTTAACACTTTTAAGAATTTTTAATATTCCGACAAACAATAAAAATAAGCGGTAAAAAGTACAGGCGCTTCCATCTAGGAACAGCAACAACCTACTTCACTACAATGAGCACAAGAAGATTTTCAAATGAATAAATGACTTCACTCGAAATAATATTGGGTTAAGTGTTCTCCATGGTTCAACCGAGATGACGATCACGATATGTTGAAGAGCTCATCATCTCCAGGCCGAAGTTACGAGATTATTAACCCTAAAAAATTTACGCCCAGGAATCTAGAACTGTAAAATGATATCGTCAATCATATCGTGTGTGATGAAAGCCTTCTTACAATTTTCACCTAATCTTATACTATTTGCTTTATTAATCAAGTTGTTTTACGTAATTGCTCTGTAAACACGATAGTCTTTTGCTACTATAAAGTAGCCAGTAAAGCTGAGTTTCGACTACACTGTGATAACGTATCATTAGGTGCGGTTTCGGCACTATGCCGTGCTAGTAAAAAAGAAAATAATTCCATTTTCAACTTTACATGATCATTTTTGTAAATGTCCAACATTTTTAACCATCTTTAAATGTTTCGCTTATTAAATATGTAGGTTCCCTGGTTCTCCGAAGGATGTACATGGGAGTCGTGTGGTCTCCTCGACCAGTGGGTGGCGCCACGGCGCGGCGACATTCCGCCTGACGCAGGTGTCGTCGGGGCACGGATGCTTCCGCCACTGCCTAAGTCGGGTGGCACAAAAGGAGGAGACGGCCGTGTGTCACCACTGTGACAACTGCCTAGACGATACAGCCCAGCACACACTTGAAGAGTGTCCAGCCTGGGAGATGCAGCGCAGCGCTCTCCGCGCAATTATTGGTGATCTCTCGCTCCCGGCCGTCATCTCTTCGATGGTCGTTCTTGTCGTCTTCGATTTTGGCATTTTCTTTACTCTTTTTACGCTAGCCCAGCTAAGTAAAAAGTATAACACTTGATGCTACTTAAATGCAGTTTGGTCGAAGACGAGTGTCGGCGTAAAATTATACGTAAACATATTCAATATATTGTACTCCATCGCGGCCAGTAAAAACATATCGGACCGCGCTAAACTAGCGATTCACCAAGGAGTCCTGGTGCCTACACTAACGTATGGAAGTGAGTCTTGGGTATGGCAGAAGAAGCATGAAAGCAAAATAAATGCAGTTGAAATGAGAGCGTTGAGAAGCATGTGTGGGGTGAAATTGGTAGATAGAGTGAGGAATAGTGTGATAAGGGAAAAATGTGGATTGAAAGTCGATGTAGTGACTAAAATTGAAAGGGGGATGCTAAAATGGTTTGGCCACATTGAAAGGATGAATGTTTGCAGAGTGACGAAAGAGATTTACTGTGCGGAAGTGAACGGTGAAGTCGGTCGAGGACGGCCCAGGTGCACCTATAAAGAGCAGATAGGTAATTTATTGAAAAAGGGCAATATAAAGAGTCCTCGAAACCGACGTGCATGCATGAAGAGGATAATGTCAGTGGAGGAAGCGAAAGTGGTGTGTTTGGACCGTGGCATTTGGCGCTCTATAGTCTCTGCCTACCCTAACGGGAGACAGGCGTGAGTTTATGTATGTATGTATGTATGTATATTCAATAAGTCACAAATTGACACAGTGAAGACTGCATCTTCGCTTACAGATCTACATACGTAGACTCAAAGAGTATAGTAATATAAGTAAGACGTAGACTGAAGAACTTTTGACTAAAACGTTCGAATATTTTCTTTCGTAGACTTAGAAATAAAGCCAATCAAATTATAGAACAGTTTACTTTTAGTTGTTCTTATCTTATTAAATCTCAATTTAAACAAACGTAAATAATATAATTAATTCAAACACTTCATTATTGAATGGCTTTACGCATTCATATACAGGCCCTACACATACCTATAACGTTGATTATAATCTTTTACCTGAGAATTTTTTTATTTTGCTTTATTTTAATTCAAGACATAATAAAAAATCCAATATTTTCAAGGGTAGGCAGAGATGCATTACTGCATCCACGTTTAGCCAGGTATATATCAGTCCCACGTAATAGTGGGCGACCCTATTGCCGTTTTTTCGGGCACAATTCCAGACTCCGTGGTGCTACTGAGAATTTCCTAATGGAAAAACCCAATAACACTGCCCGATCCGTGAATCGAACCCAGGGCCTCTAGATCGCACAGCACATACGAGACCACGAGGCAGTAAACGTATATTAACAGTAAAGGAAACCATCGTGGCGCCGCCGCCGCCGCTCCTCTCGGGGTCGCTTTCAGTTCGGATGCACTGCTTCCACAGCGAACCCATCAATTCACATTTAGCATGCCCAAGTGCCCAGGCCCACCAACAAAATCATTGCTATCAAAGTAGTAGGGAACTCTATGGTTGCCATACAAAAGTTTTTTCATATGGCAATTCTATTATGCCAGTGTCAAATGGACACAAAAGTTGCCAGAAGTCAAAACAATATGTCAAAATAATACTGCCAGAGTGCCAGATGCACAGGTGATTAATAAAAAATACGTGACATCGGCTGAATTGCAATACAATAATATCGCTAAAACCAAAACCGAACTAAACATTTCACCTGTTGGTTGACTTATTATTGCAAAGTACGATTGTGCATATTGTTATGTGTTCTATTACCTACAAAGATTTTCACTTCATTAGAACCATTAATCTGCGCTGCAACATTTACTAATAATGTTTAATATTGTCTATTTTCTTTTATTATTTTTAATGAATTAGATAAAGTAAGACAATAAAACAAAGATCATTTTTAATTTTATGGACGTTCCAATAACATTGCAACGTCGTTGACGTATCTATAAACCGATGTACTGACAAAGATGGTGTCCGTTTACCAGCTGGCACTTATTGTGTGATGATAAAAAAATCATCTTTACAATTGTAATACACACTTGGAATGGCGACCGTTCTTGAATCAATTAAACGTTATCAATACATTATAGAAAAATGTCCTGAAGATGAACATAAGGTAAATACACAATATTTGCGATTCTCGTTTGGAGTCATTTTATACTGAAACTTGAAATATTATGAATAATTCCACCATAAAATCAAGATGACAAAGAATTTACAAGGACACAACGTGTTATACAATTAAACTCTATAATGAAGATATATTAATAAATAATTGTGTGAAATAACCATATGTGCGAACCAATGTGTATTTTTATATGTGTTTATTCTCCTATAAAGTTAACAGCTGAAAAAGAATGGGTAAAAGATGCAATAGCTTTAAAGCACGTAAAATCAATGTAGTGCAATGAGAAAACTTGTTTCCAGATTTTAAAATGTATAAACAGACTATCGAACCTCAATGTGACAGTTCAACACTTACAAGACACAGGTGTTGGAAGAACTATAAATGCCCTGAGAAAAGAGCCTGGAACCGTCGGTCCAGCTGCCCGTTCTTTAGTCCAAAAATGGAAGGAAATGGTAGCTGCTGAAGGAAGTGATGAGGAAGGATATCAAAGCCATGAAAGTAAGTGATTAAACACATTTAACAATAATTATTCTCTTTTTTTTTTCGGATTATTTCGTATGTTTACAAAATTGTATAATGAACATCTTGGTTTCACTGCAGAAAAGCAATGATTCTTTAAAAACCATAGAAAAATGGTTAAAAAAAATTTAAGAGATAAAATGTATTATAGCTAGGTAAGTAATTGAAGTTTTGAAATTTTGAAACTAAAAATAGATTATCAAATTGTTATCATTAATTATAATTAACTATATATTTCCCAAGTTAACAATGGCTTATTCAAAAGAGGAAGGTCATTGTTCACTATATACACACAATTAGGTTAGTTGTTATACTTAACATGCTATTGATTATCATAAAGAAAACACACAAGCATGCAGATTTACTCATAATTTCTTTAGCTATCTAGTAAGGTATATTACTTATACAGCTATGAAATACTTAAATATTTGATTTTGACAGCCCCGTGGCGCAGATGGCTAGACACCAGCTTGCGAAACGAGAGGCCGCGGGTTCGATCCCCGCACCGAGACAAATGTTTGTGTGATCCACAAATATTTGTTTCGGGTCTGGGTGTTTGTGAGACCGAAAAGTCTCTCGTAGTTTCTGATACCCACGACACAGGACTTGTATCCTAGTGTGGGGTCAGAACTATGTATGTGACTGTTGGGTGTATTTATTTATTTATTTATTTTTAATTAAAACATTTAACCTACCCAGCATTATGGGAATGAATAAAACAGAAACAGCGGAGGATATTGATGTATTTATTTAATGCAATGCAATCTCAGAGGTAATCAAATAATAATTGTTTAACAGGGAAACAAGTTAGTGACTTTTAATCTGCATAAGTAGATTTTGAACAATTTGCTCAACCACCCCTTAGTACATAGTTCTTGTTATTCAACAACTATTCCGAAGACTAAATGTGTGTCGTATGTACAGAAAGTGTTTATCAGTGCAAATATTTGCTAGTCAGGGAACTCAGCATTATATCAAACTATCAAGAGTTCTCTTAATACAAAACAAATCTTAAAAAACAAAACGGCTTTCAACTCATTTTGTACCTACATTTTGACAGATATATTACATAATTTCATATAATAGAAAGAGAGCCTTTTGCCGTTTTTCAGTATATTCATAGGGTATATGCTGCTAATGAGAAATTTTTAATAGAAAATCTCAATAACACTGCCAAAGATTGCCAGGTATATATTTATGTCTCTGACTGACTGACCCCATTATCTACCATTTCCATTAAAAATATACCTACATCCCTACTACTACAATGTTGAATTTGACTACTAGGCATGCACTGGACTTTTCACTTTGATCAATATTTAATTTATAGCAAGTGCACATAATGGTCATGGCAGTGAGAGAGAATCAGATGACAATCGAAATCAGGATACAAGATCAAATATCTCTACCTCTAAATTGAATGGTAATCATAGTAGAATTAAAAGAGAATACCACAATAGTGAGGTGAGTATTAATTTATTCATACTTGTTTAGAGTTACTTTAGTAGACACTTAGCATTGCACTAGTCTGTAAGCTGTGGTAGTCACATACTACTATCAAGTTATCTGTCAGCTTTTAAAGGCATTAAAAAAAATCCCCGGAAAATTGAGTGTATATCAACATGTGTTATGTGGTTAAAGACCAATTACAACAGATTAAAGTTGTGATGATCTCAAGGTTTAGGAACATGCTCAATTCTATAATCTCAGTGGTTGTGAGTTCAGACCCAGGCTTCTGATAACTTTTGATTTTACTTAAGCTGTGTGTGTATTCATTAAGAATTGCCACTTATTAATTTAGAAAAACAATATGTGGCCAGCAGGGTGGACAAAGACCTATACCCTCAGTGAAAATTAAATAAGTTTTTTGATATAGTTAATAAATTGTATTTGTTTTTATTAACCTTCAATAGAAGAAAAATTGATTTAAATTATTTCTATTTAAAAGTAATAACTTTTATTATTTTCATATACTTTACTTTGGTTTAAGGATGAGGAATCCAGTGTGAAGAGATCAAAATATGATTATGATGATTATAATAAGAAAAGCAGCAACAAAATCAAACATGAAGAAACATCTAGAATAAAAAAAGAAGCTACTGAAAGTGATAGCTGTGAGTCTGATGGTGCTGAGTCTGTTGAAAGTAACACTTCAGAATCGTCTACAGAACATCGAAAGGCTAAAAAGCCAGATAAGAACGAATCATCTAGAATCCACAAATCATCTAAACATTCATCAGATAATTATCACAGTGACCATAAGAGGGAATCATCAAGTTTAAAAAAACCACATGAGTCAGAAAAACACTCTGAACATCAAAGTTCGAGAAGTAAAGAGAGACATCCATCAGACAAACCAGAGGTTAAAGAGAAATCACACAGTTCACACAAGCACAAAAGTTCTCATGATGATAAACATATAATACCTGAGAAAAAACAGAAATCAGACCATAGGTCTTCTGATTCCAAAATAAGCAGCAAGGAGTCTAAATCCTCAAGCAAACATAGTCATTCAGATAAACATGAGTCAAGTGAGAAACATAAAAGCAGCTCAGAGAAGCATTCTAATAAGGCTGACAAACATAGAAGCTCCAGCCATTTGCAAAACCATGATAAGGAAAAGCAAAAACCGTCAGAGGCAGATGTAGTAAAACAAAAGTATAAAGATAGTAATAGCACTAGTAAGGAAAAGCATAGTTCCTCCAGTAAGGAAAAGTCAAAAGACAAACATTCTAGCAAAGAAAAATCAAGTAGTAGTAATGAGAAACAAACAAGTTCTGATAATAAATCAAGAAGCAGTGAGCACCACAGAAGTAAATCTGAAAGACATGAAAGTACCAGCAGCAGTAGCAGTGCAAAAAAATCAAAACACAAATCTAATTCATCATCAGAACATAAAAGTGACAAGTCCAACAGTAAGCCTCAAGAAGAAGTACCAAAGAAAAAAGAACAAGGAAATAATGAAGATAGTGATGATGGCATTGATTGCGGCTCAGGTAGGATTTAAGCAAACTTATAAGATCAAATACTATTTGCTTTTCATTAAAGGATGACTTTCAATAATGTATTTTTTAATGCTACAGGTGCCAGTTTCGCAGAGGCTCTTGGCATGATAAGCCCAGCGAAGCCTAAAAAGAAAGGCAACATCAAGGATATACAATCCCCTAATAGTTCCTTTAGCAATGATGTAAGTATTATCCAAGTTGTTGATATACTTTTCTATTGCATGGATCCTATGCTTTCTTTTTGTTACAGTTGAGTCCAGCCACTTTATTAGCACCTACAGCAAAATTAGCCCCTCTTCCACCTCTTGAGATAACTGCTCTACCAGAGATCTCGCCAAATTACAGGCCAAGGCAACAGCCCAAGTTTATACCACATTTTAGTGATGAAGATGCAATTCAGGCTGGCATATCTTCTAAAAACCAAAGGTACTTTACTAAATATATACTATGTGTACCATGCGCATGCCCCAAAACACCAGACTAATACCTATTAAAGCTTATTTACCTCATTAATGTTGTAACATCATTATTAAGTATATAAGTCAGCAACTGTAACATTTAAACTGCTGAATCAATTATGATAAATTTAGGTATAAAGATGGATAATAGGGTCCTGATTATTGCAGATAGTTGCAGTATTTTCTCACACTTAAAAGTTAATTAAGATTTATTTAGTATACCATATATTGACTACATCTGTATTATATTAAGAATAGTTTGAAATATGATGTAACAGGTGGTGCAAGCTCCCATTAATATTTGTAGTATGATTGTGAGTGTGTTGTTAAAATGTCACATTTTTTACCATTTCAGAACCAAAGTCTACTCAGGAAATAAAGTAATAGGAAAAATACCATCACTTTACGAAATGTGTGTTCACATACTTCAAGAACACATAGATGGTAAGTAAGTTTATCAAGATATTAATACATACAAATTTACTCTCAAGCTTGTAACACCGAAGGAGTAGGCAGAGGTGGTTTATGTACGCCCACTTAATGCCAGCTATTTAATAAAATTTCCACGTAACCAGCCTATAGCCGTTTTTGCAGTGGCGTAGGGTACCTTGGACCTTGTATCGAAATTAGTTGGAGGGCCCAAATGATTGGTAAAATTTCTCATAAAATATAAAACAAAAATGCTTGCATTAAATTAAAATAAATATTTATTGATTATAAATATTACACACGTTAGGGGCCTCTGTAGCCCGGGTACATGATACAGCTGATACGACGGTAGCTACGCCCCTGCGTTTTTTTGACACATTTCCAGATTCTTTACTGCTAAAATTCCCTAATGCAAAACTACTTATATATAATATATATAATCAGCCTATCGCCGTCCACTGCTGAACGAAGGCCTCCCCAAGTAGGCGCCAACCATCCCGGTCTTGAGCCGCCAGAAATAATCGGTTGTGGTACCCTGCCGTAACCCGGGGATTCTTAGCACCCCCCATCTCGCCGTTACCATGACCGGTACCGTGGTCAGGGATAGCAAAACTACTTACTCGGAATTAATAGAATGGCAAAACAGATGGAGTCTATCTGTAAAAGGACGTCATCTTTATCAATATTTTCCTTCAGTTAGCGATCGATTGGCAAAAACTTGGCTCGAGATTGATCACGTGTTGCAATTTCTAACGGGTTACAGAATTTTTCGTAGCAAATTATTCTCATTTAAGTTGGTTGATTCTCCTATGTGCCAATGTTCAACACATGATCGCGAATATGATCAGTCCGCACATCATATCCTTTGGGAGTGCAATCTTTGGTCGGATGAGCGTAACATTATGCTCAATGGTATGCATGTAACGTCTGGTGTTGTTTATTATAGGTACAGACCTCGTTCAATCTAGGAAAAATTTCCGTGCTTTTCAGCGCTTTTGCCATGCCTATTATTGGAAAGCTACATAACAGCTCGCACTCAAGCTCCAATTTATTCAATAAATCTTATAAAGTTATTTACCCGTGGTGCGTTAATTGCGTTAATTTCACTAATTGTAATTGTCTTTCTTTTTATGTGAGGGTGAAGCCTCATAGCTCAATGTTTTTGTCACCCGCTTTGCTGTGGAGGGAAGTGGACAACTTTTTGTTTTCCAACTCCTGCTTTATTTGTCTTTCTGATTAACTTCGTTGCGGGATTGTGACAAATTTAGGTCCCCTTAGATCCGCTGAGCTTCATTGTTCGGCGTCAATGCTGTGCGTGCCGCTGTTGATCCTGGAGCACAGGAGTTACAGTGGCGGGTGTGTGGTGGGATAAGGACAATTCCCTAATGCAAAATCCTAAAAACATTTCCCAAACAGGGAATCTAGAGGTCCCGCCTCTAGATCGCACGGCACATGCTTATGCCGCGGGATCAACGATGCAGTTATACAGCAATTACATTTAATAATAATGTATTTTATATTTCAGCCCTCGAGTTTACGGGAGGAGTGCCATACAACATTTTAAAGCCAGTTGTAGACAGGGCGACACCTCAGCAGCTGTTTACATTAGAGCATTTCAATCCTTATCTCATGGAAGACACTGACCACTTGTGGCAAAAGTTCTGCGAGAAAAGTTTCAGGAATAAACAGCGCCATGAAATGGAAACGTGGAGAGAAATGTACCTGGTATGATTACAAAATATCAAAATCTATGCCGTAATTTATTATAAGTAAAAATAAAAAAAATATTATTTTTTTAATCATTTATTTTTACTTTACACTTGTTAATTTTTTAAAGTTATAAAATTTCGTAATGCAAACGGAACTAAGTTGCAAGTAATTACCGACTACAGCAGAAAATGAAATAAAAAATGAGTAAATAGCAAAATATTCAATTTTAGATTATTTTTATTCATTTTCAAAATAAAAACAAATTTCTTCTCTTGGGAATCAAGTTCCTTTATGTTTGTATTGAGAAACAAAAAGTTAAATTTGAAAATCGGCAATATGACTGACTTAAATATATTTTACAGAGATGTCAAGAAGAACAAGAGCATCGATTGAAATCTCTCACAGCCAATATAAAAATAGCACAGGAAGCTAAGAAAGCTCCCATTAAACAAACAAAAATGGCTTACGTCGATACAGTAGTTAAGCCACCAAGAAACATTGCGAGAAAACAAGTAAGTGTATTTGAAGAATAACTGTACTTAGTGATTGATCAAAGTTACGAATTTTGCCTAAAATGTTGATCAATGTATAATAACTTTAAAAAATAGTATGTCTGTGATAAGCCTATACATAAAATACTCTAGCTACTGAGGTACATTTTTATATTCAAGGAAATATATCATTTCAGAAACGTCGATTGCGGAAGCGCAAACTTTTTACAAAATTGTATTTTTCAAAATATTCGCAGTAGTGAAATATACCTACGTATATTTTCGTGAATAAATTACGTGATTGTTAAGTGACAAAATATATACACTATATTATTTCTTTTATAATAAAATATGCAGTAATACTTCGTTTTATTTACAATAAATATTATTCGTTTCCCAATATTAGATACAGTACCAACATAATGTAATAATTAACTGGTTAAATTCAATAACTGAAGTAGAATAATAATATTTTATTACATTTTATTTATTTGGGAAAATAAACAGAAAAATTACAATCAAAAATAGAAAATTAAAAAAAATATTCACAATCCAAAACAGTTTCCACTAGTCGTCAATGGCAAATAAAAAAATATGTTACTAATAGTAGAATGGCAAGCACTTATGTGTTTATTTTTTAAAGGCTTTGCACGGAACTGCCCACGCGTCGACAGCGAGTCCGGCGGCGCGCGTGGCGTCGCTTGCCTCGGCGCCCAACGTGGCGCGCGCAGGCACCGTGCGCCCGCCCCCGCCAACCATCACTTCCTCCGCCGCTCACAAACCCAAGAAAGCTCCACTCATGCAGAAAGCATTGCAGTTTATGCGAGGTCGCAAACGATGATAATTCTGTTACCACTATTTTAGTCATTTGTGATGTTAATAAATCGTGGATGCCAATTTAAGAATGGCAAGAAAATTAATTATTTTACCCATGCATTCCTTTGCAATATCATGCTTCGCATTTTCCCTTTGTTTTGTTTCTACCATGTAGGTACAGGTATAATTTAATTAAGCGGCGTGGGAGTTACATACTTTCAATTCTCAAATTGGCATACACATTTAGTTGTTAAAATAAGTAGGGTAGATGTCTATTTTTCACAATTAATAATTAATAAATCTAAGATCATTAAATAGGTTGACTGGTTGTATGAAGCAAAATGATATATATTTGGCCTCACTTATAAACAGTGATTAAGTCAACCTCAACCAAGAAATGTTTGTTCTTTCTGTAACATCATAAGTCATTCAACAAAGAAAGAATAAAAACTGACCAACGCAGAGATAATCAGGGTGTATAAGTAAGGCTTAATACCATTTTTGGGATGAGTTTGTCTTTTCGGATTGATGTGCATTTTCGTTTGGGTTCAGTGTAGTTGAATCTCGGTGTTGCACTATATACATTTGTTTCATGTATCTTTTATTGTGTATTTTTTCTTGTATAATTCAATTTTATTGTGCATATATTTTATAATACATACATATACCTAACAACTCAGGTATCAAACAAATAGATGGACCTCTGATTATAACTTTTTAGTATGGTAAACTATTAATAATATTACTCTTGTCTACCTATAGAGTTCTAAGTGAACAAAATTTTAACTCTGAAATGTCTATGTAGTAAATAGAATTACAGAAAATGTACTACAATACTGTCATTTTTTTAATCTGTATCAGATCATATACATAATTGTAAATATCCACATGTAGATATTCTTTGATTTATCCTTACTGTATTATTAAGTAGGTACATGCTTTACACACTGTCGTAATTACTACTCAATTGGTAAAATAAATTTTGTTCCTTTCGAGACCAAAAATAGACAGTGTTTCTAAAATATATGAGTCTAGAACCCATAATTAAGACTTCAAAATTTTATAATAAGAAAATTTTGATAGGCTAACATATTATTTTATTTCACATATCATGACTATTTTATTTTCATCTTTACTATGGTCAACATATTGGTGATAAACAAAATCACTTTACTACCAAAATAATATACCTGCTGTGATATCTTTGCTATAAAACAAAGAATGATAGTATGTATGTGTATCCAGTTGTGACTATGTTTTTAAAAACCACAATATTGTATTACTTCTGCATGGAACATTTATTTGTGGTATCTACTTTATTATTATGATGAAATTATAGATAATACTATAGTTATTGTTGTTGCTCATGTAAAATGACTTGTAAAATATATCTAATTATTGAAAAGTAACTTGATAAGTCTTTAGCATATTAAAAAAAACTAGGTAATGTTTTAAACTTGTAGACTTGTAGACCCTTGAAGTATTTATTACTTCTTTAATTATGAAATATAAAAACTAGCAAAATCATTATTTTTATATAGAAAATCATAAATAGAGCTTTTCATTATGAGTATTTACTTACAAACTGTGTTATATTTCTTCATTATGATATTAAGCTTAGCTGCTTCCTATATAAGTTCATAATATTATTTTGTTAAATTAAATGCCATTATTTGTACAGAAAATACACTTCAGATTTTTAAAATGTTTTATTTCAATCACTTTTTAGTACAAAACAACATCTATGTTTCTGAATTTTGATTTAAGTTGCTTCTCATAATCTGTATTTATAATCTTAGGACACTGATACAAAGCAAGGAACTTTAGGTTTTTGTAATACTCAGAAATTACATCAACAATAACGGGTGATATATTTTCTATCCTAGAAAGACTCAAACTTTGCAGTGTCACCAAAGTTTGGCAGCTTAATGTTCTGAGCAAATTAATTTCAGAAAAAAATGAATTATTCCATATCTGTAGATGTTCTATATTCTTTAAATATTTTAAAAATAATAATCCTTCATCAGTTAAATTCTCACACCTTATAATAGCAAGATCCTTCAATGATTTACATTGAGATAATAAATGCAGACACTCATCATTTATAGCACTGCCACCATAAACATGAAAAGTTATCAAAATGTCTTGTTTGGATAATATCAAAGCTTTCATATAGTCTAATGAGAGATCCCGAATTTTTTCAATTAAAATATGACTTAAGTAATTGCAATGTAATAATGAATGACAATTAATAGAAGACAATCCAAAATCAGACAAAGCCAGATAATTCAAATGTTTGAATTGTTCATACTCTATATTTAATTCCTTGTTTTTTAATAGGAGTAAAGAATTCTTCAAGTTTAACTTCTTTAAAAGTGGCCACTGTAATACATCTATTTCGAACTGTTTTTCAATACGACACATAACTAATTCAAGAGATATTAAATGGTGACATTTTTCTATTATTGACTTAATGATTGGATAGTTATAAACATACTGCAATTTCAAGAGGTGAATACATTCACTATGAGTTTTCACTATTTCCAAACTCCTTTCATACACTTCTGACATGCCAGGTTTGCCTGAATAAACAATATGGATGTGCCTCCATAATGTGCTATCTCTTGATAATTTTCTCCATCTTTGGCAAACATCTTCACATTGTAATATTGTTTCGAGTGGTAAAAACTTAAAAATATATATTATCAACTCGTCTGGCAAAATATCAATTTCATTTTCGAATAAATTCCTTTGTTCATGATTACTAAAAAAACTGCCTTGTGATAATCTGAAAAATAAGAAAATATATTAGTCTTGTTCAATATAAACATCAACAGCGTTGTAATTAAGGAAATTTCTTGTGTTAATATTTTTTATAACTATTTGTAAATTTCACATATTATAAGGTTTACCTGGACACCATTGCGTAAAAACAATCGAAGAATGGTTTGAACTGCGCCACTTACAAATGTAAAATGCAATTCATTTCGTATTTACTCAGCTGTTCCTAATTTTAGACATTAAGAATAGTTTTGCGTATTTTGCTACTGTTTGCCCTACATAGGTACATAAACAAATTTTACATATATATTGAGGACGGTAATACACAATTAATGTCAACTTTTGATGAAATTTCATAAGTGGTATAAAGTTTCTCTACAACGATATTCTGTTTGTATTAGGTTTACGAGAAATAATTTGTACTGAACCTGTATAATTTCCATATTCGCTATTCAAATTGCAATCGGTATTATTTGGTAGGTAATTAGGTACCTATTCAGTGCTGCTGAACTTGCAGACAGCACTAGCAGAGATAAAAAAGTGCAAACTGCAATTTGTAGAAAAATCAGTAACCAATACCCATAAACAAGTTTTACAATTTAAAATTTAGAAGTATAAAAATTCCCATAGAATTTGGTAGCAAAATATGAATGACAATAATGTAGGTATGTGGCGAAGTAAATAAAAAATACTGAACTGAGAATTTTAAACACCAACATTCATTGATTCACTTCGAGATGAAACAGAAGGAACTCATATTTTAAGCTGCTTAGAGAGGAATTAATTTTTTATTATATAAATAAGAATTCTTTTTTTATTAGTTGTTTGATATTATGCTGACGAAAATAAAGAAACTATGGACAATAAATCCGTTTCTATCAACCGATAGTACATCGAAATTTTAATCTTGTAGTTTATAAAATATACTTGGATAGAAAAAACATTATTTCTAAAATTTATAGTGCGAAAATATTCGCAGTTATAAAAAAAAATTGAAAAGTTTTTTATCTATCAGCTGATATTTTATTGACATAACCCATGTTCTGACTAACTTCACTTCAATCGTATGTCTCTATCTCGCAAATCATACGTAACAGAGATAGATGATCTGCATACGAACTGCGGTCTTTTTATTTTTTACTGTCTGCGGTCTGCCTGCTGCTTTATTCAGTGAGTCAGATTCCGTCGGTGCGGGTCGTCACTGCAATCTGTTATTCTATAAATACAATATATTATTTGTGAATATTTAACTTAGTTAAGTGTAGGGCGACCCGATATCTAACCCGACTCTCGTACTTAATCAGTAACAATGTTGCACCTTAAGAATATAGCCAAAACAGTTGTTCCGCCTCTAAAAAATACCGTTCAGAATGAGGCCTTCAACACAATGCTTAGAATCGCACCAGCCGGAGTGAACATTTGCTGCCGCACCTATGCAAGCCATGAAATTCCAGAAAGGCTTCGAGACATACCCACGAGCGCTAATCCAAAATTCTTCCATATGGTTGAATATTTTTTTCATAGGGCATGTCAAGTAGTTGAAGACAAGCTTGTAGAGGATTTAAAATCAAGAATGCCAGTAGAGGAAAAGAAAAAGAAAGTAGCTGGTATTCTGAAGCTTATGGAGCCATGCGATCACATTCTCGAGATTCAATTTCCGTTAAGACGCGATTCTGGCGATTACGACATGATTCTGGGCTACCGTGCGCAGCATTCAACTCATAGGACCCCGACGAAAGGAGGCAAGTGCCATTTTTTATACTGCTGCGTATTGCTTACATCATCTATATGCGTACATTTAGTTACTATTTATTGTTTTAATAGGGAAATTTATTTATAGCTTGCAGGACACGTGATGTTCTCGCCTAACATTAATGTTACGTAGGTAGCTGAAAACATGTGAATATTTTTTGTCGTAAACTCGAACCATGCTATCATCATTACTTTACAATTGTGGGACACCTAAAAACATTCCTATTTCTATATTTTTAGTCTTTTATAAGTGAACTTTCGCAAACAATATTTCAAGAACCAATGTTCCGCAGTTATCACTATCAGTAATAACATTACGCTAATCTAACCTAAAAATTACCGCTGAATACGCTCTAAAAACCTGATTAATTAGCTTTAAAGTACCAGTATGTTTGTAAGTACAAACCAAATTTATTTAGATTCCAACTCTAACATTGATATTATATTTTCAAATTCTTTACCTCCGATGCTCCGATCCTTTTTTGTTATAGTTACCGTCTTTAATGCTAAATGTTCATATTATAATTAAACTTAGTAGTAGTCGTGTGAAAATGCTTAAATTTAAACAATTGGTTTAATTAAAATGTAAATCGTAAGTAAGTCCGATGTATTTGTCACAAAGCTTTCTCTTGTATTTTGCAGCTATAGCGGCATTGATGTAGTTACTTGAGACTAAGTCATGGTAGTGGGTGTGTCGGCCCTGTGGCAAGGGGGCGTTAGAATTCTGTCGTAAAAGGCGACTCAAAGGGGCCCTTGTTGTTGGCGCGCTGCGGGGGTAGCGCGTCCTCACTGAAAGCGACCCGAGAAGGGCGGGAGTAGCGCTTCCTCAATGAAAGCGACCCGAGAGGGGCGGCGGCACTATAGCTTGCTTGTGTACGTCGCGGGCGCCCATCCACAACCGGGGCGCCCGAACCAAGCTAGTGGGGGTGCAACTGCGCCCCCTTTAACTCCGAGACGACCGAGACAATTACGTCTCGAGGCGCACCGGGCGGCTGTGGATAACGGTGGGCGCTTCTCGCTCACGTACCATGGTCGCCCAACTTGGCGCGGAGATGGCCATCGAGGGGTTTTGGTCGGTATGCCGGTGTAGGTAAGGGTTTGGTTAGGGGCCCAGCCCGGCACTAACATCTGCGCGAATATGACGTCGCCGCGCGCCGGGCTGGAAGGCCAGTGACCCCCACATACGCTTCCCGCCCCCTTCCTCCAGGGCTGGCGGGAAGTAGAGCCATAATTAGCTTTCCCCTCGAAAAAAAAATGGTAGTGGGTGTGTGTGAGTACCAAAAATATTTGAAAACTGCACCGTACAAGAGTTTTTCAATTTAATTTTTATATCTTCATTTTAAAACGTTAATTTATTTATATTTATTAAAATATATATTTTCGAAAAAAAAAAGCATATCAATTCTATATTGACGCCACGTGTGCGGCTCTATGTGACCACAAGCCGAAAGGGAAACACAGGCCCACACAGGATAATTTTAAAGTCTATTAGAGGCTTCAATAGATTTCACCCGCAGCCTTTAAGATGTGTCAAAAAAGTTCATGCAAAATGCAAACGACACGTACAAATCTATTGAAGCTTGATTGGGAAGTGATGTCGCATCGCCATACAGCTCTAACCTAGCACTAATGGATTATCATTTATTTCAAAGTTTATAAATTTTCCTAAATGGTTAAAAATTCAGTAACAACGATGACCTCAAACTACATTTTTTAAATTTTATTGCTGTCAAGGACTAACACTTCTATGAGCGCGTGATTATGAAGCTACCAGAAGGGGGGAAAAGGTCATCGAACGAAATTTAAGATATTAGAAGTTCGTTTTTTGCGTAGAGCTAAACGAGTTTTATTTTACATTTAAAAAAAAACCAAACTCCTTTCTTGCCATCCCAATAACGTCTTTATTTCTTGCTCACACCATTTTGATGATGTTATTTAATTATACCCATCTTGATATTCCTGTCGTTTTAAGCTATATTTCATGATTATTCATTTAACCTGATTTTGAGATGCCTACGCGATGCACGTATTTGATATTGTAAAAAGAACATTAAATATTTAATATTCCTTTCCTAAAATTTGTCTGCCCAGCGGATTATATTCGAATATCGACCATTTGCCTTTTTTACTATTGTTCGCCTTCTAACTATCGAGTAACTGCAATGTGCTTTATCTAAGGTATCGTACATAAGTACTTACAGGCTTAGGGCGCGTACACATAGACCGTCCGTTTTACTGGTCCGTTTAAACGGATATGTTATTAGCGTATGTAGTTGTATGAGCGAGTTCACACAGAATACAGTATTGCGGATCCAGTAAAAAATCCCACACACAACGGAAATACTGATCCGTTTTATCGGATCGAAACCGCGCCAGGCTTGGCATCGTTTAAGGTCATCAAAAGTAGACGTCGTCATTCGGAAATAAGTAAAAATTTAGATACACTGAAGAACTAAAGTCCAGTAGCGTCGGATCTGTTAAAATCGGTCCTGTAAATGCTGTGTGAATATTGCCTCCAGTAGCGACGGATCCAGTAAAACGGACTGTCTATGTGAACGCGCCCTTACATGACTATGTCGAGTAACGAAAGATGGGAGGCTTCCACAATTTGACTCTCTTTTGGCCATGATCGTTTCATTATCATCAGGTGCGGTGTTATTAGATCTATCTAAACTTAATAATCACAAAACCCAATACTATTTAAATCATATTTCTACTGTTGTAATAAAGCAGTTTTTTTCTGACAGAAACAAAAGACAATCAATCAAAAATGCCAAAATATGCATAGATTTTAGTATCGTATAATGCAGTTGGTAAACATATAAATCATGTTGACCATCACATGATGTCACCAGAGGACCTGGTTTTAAACAATAATAATTTATATATCGTGTAGGTAAGATTACGCCTTATTTGAAAAACAAGATAAAAGAGTAGGTTTTTTGCAAGTCGGCTGGCAACGGGAGGCGTGGTTCTGACGTTGCTAACATCTTGAGCGCACCGTCACTAAGTTGCGTAGTGTTTAATTTTAGACAAACTTCCTACGGTAAAAAAGGCGATCTTGGTGTTTGCAAAATTTTTTGTGTTACAAATTGCTTATGTATGACTATTTTTCTTACTTCTTTTCATTAAATAATAAATAAATAAATAAATAAATACACCCAACAGTCACATACATAGTTCTGACCCCACACTAGGATACAAGTCCTGTGTCGTGGGTATCAGAAACTACGAGAGACTTTTCGGTCTCACAAACACCCAGACCCGAAACAAATATTTGTGGATCACACAAACATTTGTCTCGGTGCGGGGATCGAACCCGCAGCCTCTCGTTTCGCAAGCTGGTGTCTAGCCAACTGCGCTACGGGGCTGTCAATTAAATAGTCGTTATATCGTTGCTAGTCCGACATGGCTTGACAACACCTTAGCTACTTGTTATTTTCAAACAAGTATTTAGTTAATTAATTTTTTGACACCTTATCGTTGTTAATTAAATTAAATTATTTATTTAATGTTAATGTTACTTAGTTCTTGAAGGCGTTTTAGAAGATGGCTTTAAATTACAGAAGAAACTCGGGACCAATTGTTGTCGTTAGGCATTCGGATAATTCAAAATCCGGGTAATCGAAAACATGAAGAAAAGCGGGTTATGTGCATATTTAATTAAAGCTTTATTATATACTTGACAGTATAAAGTGTGTATGTTTATTTAAGTTGTAAGTTATATGCAATTTCTAATATTACGTGTTTATTAAAAACGACAAATACAATTACATAATATCAACGAAAGTCAATGGTTATTGACAAACTATGATGAGATACATTTTCGAAAATACGATATAACAGGTGGGATAAAAAGTTCGTAGGCTGACACATATATGGCGCTACTACTATTAAATCCATATGATTTTTAGTTAGTCCTAACCTTTAAAAGACCGTGTATAAATTTTACGGCTGTCGTATATATAGCTTGTGAGTTATAGGATTTTGAGTGAAGCAACTTTTTGTTAGTTTGAAGAAATTGATAAAAAGGAATTTCGTGTGTTAAAAGCATTGCTTATTGTCGAAAAAAATTTAATAAAGCCAAGGCTTGGGTTGACAAACATTATTCGGACTTTGCACCAGGAAAATCAGCCGTTGAGAAGTGGTTTGCAAAGTTTAAACGAGACCAAATGAACACCGAGGACGATGCACCTAGTGGACGCCCCAAAGAGGCTTACCGATGAAAACATAAAATATGTCCACAAAATAATTCCGGATAACCGTAAAATAAAGTTGATTGAGATAGGTGAGACCCTAAAGATATCACAGGAACGTGTTGGACGTATCGTAAATAAATATTTGTGTATGCGAAAGCTCTGTTCAAAGTGAGTGGGTGCTCACAATCGACCAAGTTGATTGATGGAATGATGATTCTTCGCAGTATTCGGAGCTGTTCAATCGTAATAAACACGATTTTTTTCGTCGATTTGTAACTATGGATGAAACAAGGCTCCATTATTTCACATCACAGCCCAATCGACAGTCAGCCAAAGGGATTGCACGTGATGAACCGACTCCAAAGCGTGGAAAGACGCAAAAGTCGGCTTGGAAGGGTATGGCATCAGTATTTTGGGATGTATTCATCAACTATCTTTAAAATGGAAAAACTATAAATAGTGACTGTGTCACAGTGTAAGACAGTGTCACAAATCAATGAAAACGATGGCTTAATTGCATGAATTGGGCTTCGAATTGCTTCCACATCCACTGTATTCTCCAGATCTGGCCCCCAGTGACTTTTTCCCGTTCTCAGACCTTAAGAGGATGCTCGCTGGACAGAAACTCTCCGAAAATGAAGCCTATTTTGAGGATAAAGACAAATGGTACTATAAAAATGGTATCGTAAATTTTTATGACAGCTATAATAGTTGTATAGCCCTCAATAATAAAATTAAATTGTTAAAAAAAAACTGACTGCCTACGAACTTTTTAGCCCACCTAATATTTATGTACATACATGCATATTTTTTTTAATTACATACATACATAAATACTGCTGCCTTAATAGTGAAATAAAATATTAAGTTTAATTTGGTTTAAATATTTGATAATTGGTATGCCATTTTTTCTCTTCATTGCTGTTAAATCACGAATTCGTTTGATTTTAAACCACTTGAGAGCTGTTTCCACGGCTATTTTCACGTCTAGATTTACTTGTTGCTTTGCTACCTAACAAAAACAGCAAACCCGCTGGGCGCGGGCAGGTTAATTTCCGTCACGTTCATATGCTTGCATTAAATCTACTTGTTGGTATTTAATGTAATAGGTAGAGTGCAGTTTGTAGTCCGGATAATCGCGAATCCATATAATGAGGGCCGGATAATCGAGTTTCTACTGTAGCAATGTTTTCTTTTACTTTAGTGCGGTAAAAGCAGTTTAATACATTTATAATGCCTTCGGATTAAACGTATTACGGTAACTTTTATTTCCATGATCATACTCTTTCGCAGACAACGATTGTTTTTTTTTTAAAGCAATTAGTTGAACTCTTTGAAATTATTTAATAAAACTTTATTTATTAGTGCATGAAAGTAATTGAGGGTTAGTAATTCTATGAGACTATTTTTTTTCAGCACTTGATCCATAAAAAAAATCGATTATACAGTGGATTCGTCACGTTTTACCTTGTATATGTTTATCAAAAACACCCCACCTACCAGTGTAATTTCTATTTCTGAATGTTTGCCTGAGCTGTCTTCAGGTCTCCCGAAACATATTGAAGTGACTATATTTCTCCATTTCTGAATTTAGCATGACCCACCATAGATAAGAAATTTGTTTGAATTTCAAGGAAAACAAATTTCAGTGTAATTATTGCCAACATATTGATATTACTTCCTAGAGTTGTCGAAGGCGGACCATTAGTAAAAATAAACACAATATGCATCCTCCTTACTTGACGTAGCTCAGTTATACTAGATTGAAATTTCAAACATTCAATTGGTAAAATAACCAAAACAAAAACCGCCTTCAAAAATAAACTATTCCAAAATAAATTAAAATGCACTAAAAAGTAAAAAAAAAATTGCGTATTCTTTTATAACTTAATAATAAACTTACTATTTCTCTTCATCAATATGTAGGTACGATCTATGTGTTTACGACGCAAGAAGGTAGGTAGGTACCCATCCACTTCAAATCTAACTCAACACATACCTATGAATAACAAACAATGATTAAAACATTTTAAGTAATGCAATAAGATCGCTTGCTTCATGTTGTAATGCAGCAACGAATGTAAGCGCATTGCAATTTGATTCAAGACAGTTAGAAATTCTGCCACAGATCGCATCCTTACTGTACGCCGTTAATGAGTTCCATTGATCATTAGATTTGACTACGACAATTACTTGACCATAAAGACGTTACGGTAGGTGACTCAAATATCCGGATAACCTAAGAATTCAAGAGTTCCGTTACTTTGTCATGGATCCCATAATTAGAACCTAATCAAACTCTCATGCAATTACCCTAGAAGTAGGTACATCCTATCCAATAGAAAAAAGGATTCATCAAAATCGGTTGGCATGATATTGAGTTAATCGTCGATTTGTCACGCACATTGGTGAAAGTTTAAGATTTTTGAGGTTTTCTAATGGAAGATATTGTCACAACTGGACCAAATTAAAATGGGACCAAACTGGAAGCACCAGCTTTCAATTAAAAAAAGAATCATCAAAATCGGTCCACACAGTCGCAAGTTCTGAGGTAACAAACAAAAAAAAAATACAGACGACTTGATAACCTTCTCCTTTTTTTGAAGTCTGTTAAAAATATAGTAAAACTCGTGATTTGGTTTTGTAATAATCACTTAGCTTTTATAAAAACACGAGTCTCTAACTTCGCGGATATGAGCAAGTGTTTTATTTTTTATTTGAGACAGACTGCCGTTTGGCTGGCCTATTTTTGTTTTCCTCTGAAAATATGCCAATGAAAACGCGCCTCCGAACCTCAAATAGATTTAAAAATATAAAATATCCTCGTTACTATGTTATCCTCATTTCTTTTTATAGTATGTTGTTTTATGTTTTTAGCGGTAGATTTTATTGTCTTAAGTTTACAAATTCTACTTTTCATATAATTATAATAACACACCATGAGACGCAAAAGCTTTTAAAAAACGTTTAATTGAGAGCCAGTCATTTTTGTAGAACTTGATCTATCTTATTATGTAGCAATCAAGAAGTATTTTTCATGTTGTTTTGAGTAGGTATTTAAATTTTAAATAGAATTTTTATCTGAAAATAATAACATTAAGGAATTTCATCATTCATGAATGATGTAAGATTATTCTTATCACATAGTTTACACAACCCCACTCAGAGGAAAATAAACTTAAAATCTATCGCGTGGTGTGCTCATGCTACCTGACTTGGTGTGGTAACCAATTAATTCATCATATGTGTCAAAATGTTGTAGGTTAACGGGCTTTTATCAGAACGCTGAAATTAAAACCAACATTTCCTCATATAAAATGTTGAGCTGCTGGTTTTAACGACCAATTGCCACTAATTACGCTTCACAGCTCATGTAATTTTGACACTCTATTTAATTAAAACATGGATATCTGAAATTGAAAAATATGCCATCCAAAAGTGTATTTTAAGTTATTAAGTAGGGTAGACCGAGGCGAATCGGATCAAAATAAGAAATTGGTTAATATTTTCAAAAACGCGTTACCAAGGAACACAAATGACTGGTATCTTACGACCCCCTCCCCCCACGCATCTCTCGCCATCGGCAGTATTTTGTTTCGACTAGTACAATAGACTCAGCACTGCTCGACAGTAAAGCAGGTGTTAGTGTACGTTACAATTTCGGCGCCTATGTAAAGTATGGACTTACCATTTCTTTGTGTCATTCTAAAGTTTTGTGCTAATACTTTGAATTATATGGCCTACATTCTTAAGAAAGGTGTCTTTTTTAGAAAACATGTTAGATTTTAAGCAAAATATTACAGGTTAATTTGTAAAATATTCATTTCAAAAGAGTTTAATCTGGGGTTATTCGGATCACGTCCTTGGGAGTGAATTGGATCACTTTTATAAAATTATTTATTATAAATTTGAGGTTAATTTTGCATTTTAGTTCATTATAGTAGTATATTGTTCGCACGTACAAAAGAAAGAAAAATGGGGGAGAATGGTCCCAAGAAAAAATGAGAGAAGCCGCAAATAAAGTTCTAACCAAAGAATTAACTTTACGCCGAGCTGCGACTATTTACGACTTGCCATATACCAGCTTACAAAGAAGAGTCACACTCTCCAGAGGTGTTATCAAGACACTCATGGCCGAATACTGAAACGCTACTTAATCTGAGGGCGACTTATATTTATGTGGCTGTTATAATTTAAGCGGTATATACTTAAAAAATGTCATGTAAAAGAACTTTTTGTGGTAATGTTACAATTTATGGAAATTTAAGTGGGCATTAGTTAATCACAGTCTTAAAACCGAAAAATAATGTTTCAGTATACCGCTTAAATTATAACAGCCACATAAATATAAGTCGCCCTCAGATTAAGTAGCGTTTCAGTATTCGGCCATTGGACTGGCAGCCTTAGATGAGACAACGGAGAAGATTTTAGCAGACCGGTTACTGCACTTAGCGAATCGGAGTTACAACCAAGGCGGTCCGTACCAACCAAATTTGCATATGAATTTGCAGAACGTTAAAAAATTAAAGAAGAATAAAAAAACGCCTGCAATAAAAATCAAGGGTTCAAAACAGAGAGATTGGTATTGTATTTACTGCTCAGAAATATTCATTAATCCACCATCAGAGGATTGGATTCAACGCCATGCATGCGAAGAATGGTGTTACGAAAAATGTTCTAATATGGGAGGGAAAAAAACCCCTTATACTATATGTGATTTATGTGTTAACAATTAATACCCTATCTTATTTCTTATTATTTTAATTTTGGTAATGGTTACAAAGCATATAGTATTAAGAACATTTTAATTTAGTTATATAATATGTATGATCCCATTCGCCCCGAGATTTGGGGCGATTCGGATATTTATGTCTTTCAAGTTTTTAGACGACATTTTGTACAATTTATGACTAATTTAAGTTTTTAAATGTTTATTGTGTAGCTAGAATGTTACTGAATGCCAATTTGTCAATAAAAGTCACATAAATAACATTTGAATATGTTTTTCATACCCTCAAAATAAAATTGATCCGATTCGCCTCGGTCTACCCTACACTTAAAATGTACCACAAGTATTGTGGTATTTAGCAACTGTTTTCTTGACGAGCATACTTTTTTGTACACAGGTATCAGATTCTCAACTGACGTGACCCGTGATGAAGTCAAAGCCTTGTCTGCTTTGATGACATTCAAGTGCGCATGCGTCGACGTGCCTTTTGGTGGTGCTAAGGCCGGTATCAAAATTAACCCTAAAGAATACTCCGAGCATGAACTCGAGAAAATCACACGTCGCTTCACTCTTGAGCTCGCCAAGAAAGGATTCATCGGTAAGTGCAAGCCTAGTAACAAGATAATAATAAAACATTTACGTTCAGATTGATCTATATGTTGATTAAACCAAAGAACGCGCAATTTAGTCGCAAGTGAATAATGTCAGACAATTGAATTTCAGTCACAATAGGGGACATTGATTTGATCGTGTACGATCAATCAATCGAACTATACCTATATGTATGTCGTGTGGATGTACAGTTTAATTCTACACGGCATAATTTGTTTTTCTGAATGTTTATCCAAATGTTTAGCTGCCACTACACCCTATATACGAAATTATATATTATATATATATAGTCACGGTGTGGGTACAATGTGATCGCCAACCATTCACTCAACTTATCGATGCATCAAGTAATTAAAGGTGATTAACGATTGAAAATTTGTTTGCACTATCTTAAAATTATGCCATAATGGAACTTTATCGTCGTTGAATGAACGTTTATTTGAATTCGATAATAAGTTTGACGAACACCATAGATCGCATAGTAACTGATAACACCATGGAAATCAGTAAAAATTTTAATCAAGAAGTAATCTACACAGCGTAATGAATTCACTAATTGTATACTGATAAACCTAAGGTTATATTCGCACTATCTCTTCACGCGATAAAAAATGTTAAACTAGATTTTGCTAAAGGAAAATTCAATGTTAACCAGGGTTAAATCTTTCGTGACTTGATGTTGAATATTTTCAACTATAATTACTTGTTTACCTACTCAATGAAAAGTGGTTTTTTTTCGCATGTAGTCGTTTATCGGCCGTTGTTCTAACCGACGTGCCACTGTTTTGTTCTTAATAAAGATGTCCTTGAGCTAGATGCTTCGATTTTTATTCCCTCTAGCGACCCTGGTCGGACTCGTTGCGGTGCGCAAAAACAATGCGGATAAAATGCTCTATTATATTTGTTTAAATTGTACAAATCCAATAAACCTTATCGTGTATTATGTGTTAAGTATGAAATCCAATGGAAAACTATCCATTAAAGAAACAATACCCCATCCTCCGCACTTTGTGGGTGCAAATGCGAACTGTCGTAAATATTAGATTATCTCATAATACATTTGCCTACGTTCCACCACTTTATTACAACCTAAAAAAATCAATAATCGACTATGGTGATGTGACTTTGAATGCAGATCTACTGAATAAACTTGACCGGCTTCTCAATAACTGCATTCGATTTATTTATAATCTTCGCAAATACGATCACGTATCTTCTTATCGCTCCCAACTCAAATGGATCCTTATTCGACAAAGCCGTAGTTTGCGTACTCTCAGTACTCTACTGCACTCCGCAAATCCACCTTTTTACTTAACTCCTTCTTTTCAACACTTAGGGTCTGACCACAACCGAAATCTCCGCTCATCTCAAAATCTTCTTCTTCGGTGTCCTCCACATCATTCTAACTTCATACATTCTTTCTTCAACGTTCATTCTATTCTTCTATGGAATGCGCTCCCGCTCAAAATAAGGACGTCCACTATACGTGAAGCGTTTAAAACGAGGGTTTGAGAACTGTTTCTCAAAGAGATAGCAGAGTCATCTTATTGATATTTATTTATATATATGTTTATATGAATATATTTATGTATATGTATTTATTTATGTACCAGTATTCTTATCTATAAATATTATGTATTTTAATTAAGCTAGAGAATAGAGAATGCCTATGACATTAAGTCCACCTTTATACTTTTAAGTATATTAAGCAATAAATAAATAAATAAAAGGAACGTTAAAGTACGTTGAAATAGAAATAATTTCCAAACGAAATACTACATTCATTGCGTTGGAATATTTCGCATAACAAAAAAATAGCCTAGAATATGCATCAGCAAATTGATTTCAAAGTTTTATTTATTTATTTATATTTCTGTAAATTTTGAAAAATATTTTTCTTGCGATAGGACCCGGCTTAGATGTTCCCGCTCCCGACATGGGTACCGGCGAACGTGAAATGTCCTGGATTGCCGACACTTACGCCAAGACTGTCGGTTTCCAAGATATCAACGCTCATGCCTGCGTCACGGGAAAACCCATCAACCAGGTAGGTGATGTTCTATATAAACGACTTTTTGTGCTATGAGAATAGTTGCCATGTCTTAATGGGCGGCATTGTGAGTTGAAAAAGGTGACATTTATTGTAAAGTACGTACCATTGTTACGGTACTAGCAACATTAAAATAATTAACATATTATGTACATTTAGAAATACATATTTTGTATTAATATTTGTATGCATTAGGAATGCTCCCGAAAACGATGTCTTTATAATGTTAAATTGAATAATACGCTAATAAAATAAAAAGCATCCCGGATAAAAACTAAAATGTAATTTAAATATTTATTTATATCCTGTAATTATTAATTCTACATTTACTATTGGTTGGAACTTACACTTTACAATGAACAAATACGAAATTTCATTTTGAATCGAAAATTGACCATTAATTTATATTTATATGGGTCGGGAGCTTTCCATTTACATTATGTGTACATTCCATTCAGATTTGTTTCATATTTTTCGTGTGAATGTTACTGGCTGTGGAAATTGATATGTCAGTAACAATTTCACCGGTTCACATAACATTCATCGTGTTCGCATTTGTAATCATTGATGTTGATCCATTAGGGCGGTATTCACGGAAGAGTGTCGGCCACAGGCAGAGGAGTGTTCCACGGATTGGAGAATTTCATCAATGAAGCCAATTACATGAGCATGATCGGTAAATACACATGTTTTTATAACTCACTTCAACGTTTCAAAATAAACAGTGATACGTGCATACGTCCAATGTTTGTACGGCTCTGAGTAAATATTTATTTGCAAGCGTTACACTGTGGGATATTAGTCAACAAGGTTGCATTATACACATTAACAACTCGTTCCATATTAGGAACATATGTCATTTTTAGTTGTTATGACCGACACAATTGACATTGTACTTGTACAAACTATGCATTGTGAACGTACGAAGTACACTGTTCATTAGCAAATTCAGTGCTAAATAGCTGATGCATTAAATTATTTACTTAAGAGCGTTGTATGTATATTTTGAATTCCAAGTCAGTGCCAAGCTTTCTGCTTGGTCCTAAGACTATACTTGTCCCATTTTAGGAGTTTACTTGGAGAGTTATAATAATACTTGCAGGTTCCAAATAAAAATTTTTGTGAAGAGTATATAAAACTCAAAGGTTTTATTAAGTCGCGTTAATAACGACAATTTTTTTAATACAAGTGCTTGAAAATAAAAATTTCTATTATTAATATTAAATAGATAGATAACTCTTTATCGATAGCCACATTTAAAAAGAATTTAATAAAAGGAATGATCAATAAAAAAAAATTGGAACAATAGGCGGTCCTATCGCTGAAAGCGATCTCTTCCAGACAACCTTTGGATGGAATATAAGAAAACAAAGTATGTACGTACATATTTAGATCAAATATTAAGTGCAAATTTATTGGATGTCCTGTATCCTCGGTTTATCAAATACGGAATAGAGGGTCGTTGCCCGGCCGGGGTCATGACCTGGAGGGTCGATAATGCCACACGCGTGACATCCCTGTATTATATTTTAGCGTAATATGCGAAATTTATGTCATTATTGGAACGTGACAATTAGTTAGGTAGAATGTCTTATACTAATGAATGACAAATATTAATATGACATAGGATAACTAGTACACCTCTAGTCGATATAAATATTTTTTTCTAAGTAATGAAATATACATACTCGTACATCTTATTTATGTAGTTAACATAGGTAGGCAGTCTGCAGTTTTAAACTGAGACCAGCATTTTTTTAAATGTAAATGTTTCCGAAATAATTACTTTTTAAACGGCCGTTTTCACCGACAGGAATATCGAATAATTTTTTGCATTAGTCATATCAAATGCACATACAGTGATTTTAAAACGAGTTGTTGTCGTACAGAAAGTCATGTATGTGTTATGTTTTCAATCTTTTTATAGAAATCGACGGATAAATTTCGATAAATTTTCAAGAAAGTATTGTAACATGTCAACTTGTCATATGATGTTGATAAATTAAGACATTTCCCTTTTTTTTACTAAAAGCATCACAGATAAAACAAATGCCATTTGTAAAGTAAAATACCTACAATGCATAATAGCTACCCTTTTTGATCCTAGCTGTCTCTTTTTGTGTATGATTAGCCGTGGCTGCTATTATCAGAATAAAAATCATTTTTATTCAGTATAAGCCATAGGATAAACAACTCCTACAGTTTAAAATTTATTTAACGGAATGAATTGACGGGTCATATCATTAATTGTCGATTTTTGCGGACAAAATCAATCTATCCCAATGCGACCTAACGTGACCTGCGTTGCTAGGGGTAAAAGATAGGGTCATAGGTTATGGTAAACGATCCCATGTGGGGTATAAAGAATCTTAAAAAGGTTATCCAAGTATTATTAAATTAACACCCACTTTTTATAACAACATTGTAAAAAAATCATAAACTTTGATTTCATTTTATCATTTCGGTACAACACACTGATAATTATCAATTTAAATATGGTCACGCGACGTGCCAATATATGACGATTGGGCGTAACACTTATTATTAAATCAATTTTAGTGACACGAATTTAAAATGTTGTTTCGATTTTTATATCGATTAATAAATTACTGATTACCTACTGTTAAATAATTGAGGAGACACTAAACATCAGGATATAGCTATTCAATACTTTATTAGTGCGAAGACTACATACATATTAAGTATAAAATATTGAAAATAAAGACATATTACGCCATGACAATTATATTTAATTGGCGCAGTTGTTTAGAGGCCAGCATGTGGAACAAGGGGCCGTGACTACACAGTAACAAATGTTTGTGTCCCGAATATTTGTTTTAGGTGTTCTTAAAACTGGAATGACTTGTAGTTTGTGATACTAACTACATAATATAAGACTTATATTTTAATACTTAGTCTTTAGGATGTATGTTTATTATTTAAATATAGTTATTAAATGAGTAATTTCATAGGAAATACAAAAAATGTTTTTAGGTTGACAGCCCCGTGGCACAGTTGGCTAGACACCAGCTTGCGAAACGACAGGCCGCGGTTCCAATCCCCGCACCGAGACAAATGTGTGATCCATAAATACATATTTGTTTCGGGTCTAGGTGTTTGTGAGACCAAAAAAGCTCTCGTAGTTTCTGGTACCCACGAACCAAGACTCGTATCTTCTTGTGGGGTCAGAACTGTGTATATGACTGTTGAGTGTATTTATTTATGTTTAGGTACGACTCCCGGTTGGGGCGGCAAGACATTCATAGTGCAAGGTTTCGGTAACGTGGGTCTGCACACTTGCCGCTACTTGGTACGCGCGGGCGCCACCTGCATCGGTATTATTGAACACGATGGCTCCATTTACAACCCCGACGGTATTGATCCCAAGGTAAGACCTTCTTACATCAAATACATTTAAATTCATCGTGAGTAAACCTGCATACATAAAGCGTTGTTAGAAATTTCTTAATTGTGGTAGTCCGCCAGCATGGTGGACTAAGGTCTAAACCTCTCAGTTGTAGAGAAAGTCCGTGTCCAGCAGTGGGACGTACATACATAATATATGGGCTGGTTATAATGATAGATTTAAAATATTAAACAAATTGTAGTAAAATCGTTATAGTCTTGTCAATTTCCCTTAGATGTGATATTTTAAAAGCCAAAAATAATTATCGGTATTATCTTTTAAAGGCTGAAAATATTTTATGTAGAGTATCAGAATTATTTGCATATTGACGTTAGATAATTATTAAAATACCAATTAGACTACTTTGTAGTTTTACTATCAAAGTAGTAGTAATAAATTAATTAACTTTACAAGAATAACATTCAATTAATTAGTTATTCGTATTCTTCTTTTCATTTGAACCCTCTTTATATCGCCCAAGTGTTTGGATAGGTGATCTTATTCATCAAAATGTTTTATGTTACATCATTGGTAATAAACATTTACACAAGTACGATTCGCGTACATGTGTTAATTATTAAGAACAATATTATGACCATGCAGTACAAAACAGTGTTTTAAATATATAAGAAGTCATTAGGAACGTATATTTTTGCGCTCGTGACTAATAAATCGATAAGAATTGGTTATCGAACGCAAAAACATTACGATCGATTTCAACTTTCTGCATGTGATTTGTGCCAAGCGCGATTCACGAATTATGGCCTTGAATTTTCCACTCAATTGTCGTTTTGTTTCCTGATTGCTATTTTTTTGATCATCCGATCATTTGATATTTACGAGTGATGGTTGTGATAATCACGTGTTACCGGCGTGCTAGATTTGAATTACAAATTAATCTTTATTAGAACCTGTTAGTATTATCGAAGAGGTAATGAATGCATTGAACGGATAGAATCAGCCGATATTAGTATATGTAGTGGCAATTGTTTGGAATTATGTCATACAAGTTTTACTTCATTTGTAATTATTAGCTTAAGAATTATGTCTGACAAGGTAGCTGATTATTGATAATGGAAACTTCACGAACAAAGACAATGTAGGGACAGAATTCGTCATAAGTTTAGCCGTAAAATAGTACCTATGTAGTACAGCGTTGTGAATTAAGGAGATAACCTTTTAATTCCAGTTTTTTTGTACTGGTACAATGGCCAGTAGGTTATTATATTATGACGGTACTTCCATAGAAGCCCAAAAGTGTTACACGTTATTTGTGTAATGTCTAGTTTATAATTGTTCATTGTGGGGGTCAAGATATTCTCATTTATATGTCAAATTACTTTTATAAGATTTAAAGATTAAAGATAATATTCAGATTTTTAAGACCAGCTGGGCTTTTGTGCTTCTATGGAAGTACCGCAACTGCTATGTACATAATTTTGCCATGGGAACGAATATAATTAATTAATGAGACAAGTTCAAGTATTTCGTTTGCGCAGAATATGGACTTTTTTTTTATGGGTACATTAAAGATTGAATTTAGCGTTTTGTTTTTATTGATTTGTATTTTTTTTATTTAGCAGAAATAATTTCTTCCTCATTTTAATTTGAAGTGTTTGTTTAGTGTTCATTCCATCGCATATCTGGATGACGTATGTCGACCGTAGAAAAGTTGTTGATGTCGATTTAATCTCTATTTTCCCGACATGCACGCAACGGTCGACAATTTTATTAATAGAAGTCTAATTGATAGTTTAATAGATGTAAGGGTATTGCTCTTTACAACTATTATTACGAACGGTGTTTTTTTTAAATGATACTACAGTTTTAAGTGCATTCTTTCTTATTCTTAAAGACTATAAAACTTTAAAAATAGCTATAAAGTCTATTTTCGACAAAAGTTTAACAATATGAGCACCCCTGTTGTTTTCGGTTGGGTTTTAGAGACAATAATTAAAACTGTAGGCTAAGTTAGCGACAATTTTACCGTGTCAGCCACGCTTCGTCAATTCCAGTGCAATTTCGGTAAATCATATTATTTATTAGAATTTTTCCATAGTTATGTCGATTAATTTTTGTTTTGATTGACAATAATGTCTTGAATAACAGGATCTCTTAACGCTAAGCTAGCGATGTATTTTTCTTTGTGGTCCATGACCTATGTAATCACGTAACAGATATGAAATGATTAATCACTTCATTGTGCTTGTATCAGTTGTACTGACTGTTTAACTTAAGTTAACCAGTACAAACCCCCAGCAACGGAAATTCTGTATCAGCTCTTGACTGATTTGCTGATTATATTGATAAAATAAGTTCACAAGGATAATTTAAGAATAACCTAAAGCCATCGTAAGAACTTAAGCTTTTTTAATCCTTTTATTGACAATAATATTTTATTATTACTCATATTATAAAGTGATGAATTTTTGTAGAACAAAACCCAAAGTCGTAGCTATTTTTTTACAATTTAATGGATTTATTTTTAAAAACTTACTAAAAATACGTGAGAATGAATTCACTTGGTGAAGGTTATTTAAAATTATATCATAAGCAAAGGAACCTGCTACAAACAGTATTTTTTTCCATTTTAATAAGATTAACACAATTATAAATAAATATTAACGTAAAAAAGGACTGTGACAGTTTAAATTTTGTTTAATTATCATCATCATGATCAGCTTATCTCCAAATACTAGCCACGGTGCTCAACTTGTTTAATATTCCTCACTTTGGTCAGGGCACATAACGCAGAACGGATAACCGCTAGAACAGATGTGTTAATTTATAACATTTGTTTCCCAGGCCCTTGAAGACTACAGGATTGAGAATGGCACCATCGTCGGCTTCCCCGGAGCCAAGGCGTACGAAGGAGAGAACATGCTATACGAGAAGTGCGACATTCTGGTTCCCGCCGCCATCGAGCAGGTCATCCACAAGGAAAACGCACACAAGATCCAAGCTAAGGTAACAATCTATTTTTACCACGAAGCATATCGCTCAAACAAAAACAGGTGACCAACGCACAAACGATAGTTTTTTGCGTGGAATTTATTTATAACACACAAACGTGTCCAATCTGTTATTGGTCACCTGAAAATCATTTGTACAAGGCTGCCGTTGCGCATTAAGGGCGCGCACACATAGAACGTCCGTTTTACAGGATTCGTTTTAACGGAACCGTCTCTACTGGAGGCAATTTTCACACAGCATTTACAGGACCGATTTTAACGGATCCGACGCTACTGGACTTTCCTTCTTCAGTGTATCAATTTTTTATTTATTTCCGAATGACGACGTCTACTTTTGATGACCTTCTTAAACGATGCCAAGCCTGGCGCGGTTTCGATCCGATAATACGGATCAGTATTTCCGTTGTGTGTGTTATACTGTATTCTGTGTGAACTCGCTCATACAACTACATACGCTAATAACATATCCGTTTAAACGGACCAGTAAAACGGACGGTCTATGTGTACGCGCCCTAACACACAACAATTAGTAACGCAAGTGCAATGAGAATTTTTATAATTTGAAATATTAAACAGATTCAATAAGATAACAATAATCGCTTTTATTGCGGTTTCTAAACAAATGAATTCAGATTTTTTGGTATAAAAATAACGCCCAATTATGATCACGCTTTCCGAAGTAATAATGTAAGATATTCTTTGTTATTTCTATTATATGTATTAAGCTAACAACTTTGCCATTGTCACCACCTGTTGAAAGTAGCTTGCATCCAATATCTTTTTTTTAAGCATACGACAAGGTATTGCTTAGGCGAGCCGAAAAATACCTAAAATGTTGACAACATCTCAAAAGCCTATGTGCAATATATTGTGCAGTTCAGATGGAATTTACGATGCACAGTTGCGTCACTTGTTTGTAATCTCAAGTGGTTGTATGTGGACAATGATATGATAAGCAGTAGAATTGAATTTTAATATAAGTACTGAAGTTTAATTAACTTTACTGATCTAGTCATTTATACCGTATATTTTTTCTGACGCTGTCGTTTTATTGCTTCAAGATCGCACAGTTTGCGTATCCTTATCAGATTTTAAAAAGTTTGAACAACGACGACAATATCTGTGCAAATATTGATAAAGCAATGATTATGTTATTAATAAGATAATGTTGTACAAACAAGTAAATGACAGAGCATACATTTATATTGCTCTTGACCGTAAACCTAGAGAAATTCTCTAAATAATTAAATAATTTTTCAGTTTATCAGAGATTAGTATTTTTGGTTTTGAGTAAAGCCATTTTTAAATTGATCGTAGGTTATCTCGTTTTCATTAAGACAGCAATTAATGAATTAATGTTGATGCAAATAATTTTGAAATTACAGTATACATTGTTTGTATACTTCCATCAACTATGTAAAATGCATATCCGAGGATCTTAGTGCAGCTGTGTGTATTACTTATAAATATATTAAACAATGTAAATATTAAATTTGTAATCAATAAAACAATCAGCTTGCCATTATGGTAAATCCCTAAAATAAATAATGTTAATCCGGTTTTTAATACCTCTAACGCTCAACGATTTTCAGAAGTTACACTATAAATTTTTGAAATAATAATAAGTCATTTTGGCAAGCATTGTTTTTAGAGATAAGCTATATTTAGCTTTGATTTGTTATATAAATCAATAAGATAAACAGCATATAACCTGTCCAATTATTGTGATGTGTGATCCAAAATTATCTCTTTGTAAGACCATCAAATCCCTCATAGTTTCTGATACCAAAGATAACTTTTATTGTGTTGTGGGCATTACAATTTTATTTATGTGAATATTGGGTGTTTTTATTGTAATGTTTATAATTATTTGCAGATCATCGCGGAGGCTGCCAACGGCCCCACTACCCCGGCCGCCGACAAGATCCTCATCGAACGCAACATCCTAGTCATTCCCGACCTCTACATCAACGCTGGTGGTGTCACAGTCTCCTTCTTCGAGTGGCTCAAGAACTTGAACCACGTCTCATATGGACGTCTCACATTCAAATATGAGCGTGAATCTAACTATCACTTGTTAGGTATGTCCTATAAGTATTTTAATACATGGCATTATAACTTGTAAATGTAATTTCTAACTTGTAAAAAACCCCAAGTCTCGCAACTCAGTTCTTTTGCCGTAAAAAGTTGTGAGATCTATATGATACCAAGTCGATGAATTTATTCAGTCCCCGTTTAAGGGAACTTCTGTCTTAAGTTATTATGCACTTAGCTTACCAGACACCATCTTATAGTGACCATATCAATGTTAAAAATCTTTTATGTTTAAAATAAAATGGTTAGACTTGGCAATCGCATGAAAACACAATGTATCTCACTTTTAGTGAATTATAATTAATATTATTAATAAATTCATCGACTTGGTATCATATAGATCTCACAACTTTTTACGGCAAAAGAACTGAGTTGCGAGACTTGGGGTTTTTTACAAGTTTTGTTTTTTATGGGATCTCATTTCTTTTTGTAGATAGTCCTACTTTTTTCTTTTCGGTATCTTCTACTTCTTGAGTACTAACAACGGATTTTCTTAAAGCCCACTCTCTGCCTTATGAGCTTTGCTTACTTTTGTAGGTAGTCTTCCTCCTCTACATACGAGACGAGAGCGGGCGCGTCGTGATCTTTATTTTAAAATAATAATTATTTTTTGCGTTAGTTAGAAATATTTAGGGCCGCACGCGTCATACGTCAGTTGGAGTTAATCCTATTTTAAAGTTTTTATCTCTCTTTCACTATAAATTGGTACTGTCAATGTACCTAACAGAAATTTACAACATAAAGCTTATTAGAGGTATAACTTGAACTAATTTACGGCATTAACTGGCGCACTCAGTTTTTTTGAAATGAATAAATTACTTGACCCTATTAATCAGATTTTCTCATGATATTTTCCTTCCCCGTTAAAATACGCGATAATTCATTGCTACATACATACATAAACTCACGCCTATATTCCCTGATGGGGTAGGCAGAGGTGCATTTCTGCACCCACATTTCGCCAGGTATGTTGATACATACCTGTCAGTCCCACGTAATAGGGGGCGAGCCTATTGCCGTTTTTCGGGCACATTTCCAGACTCCCTGCTGCTATTGAGAATTTCCTAATGGAAAAACCCAATAACACGTTGCCCGACACGGGAATCGAATCCAGGACCTCTAGATCGCACGGCACATACATGTAACGCGAGACCACGAGGCAGTCCTTAATTTAAAGACCTTACTTCATAAATAATAAATAAATACATCCAACAGTCACATACATAGTTCTGATCCCACACTAAGATACAAGTCTTGTGTCGTGGGTATCAGAAACTACGAGAGACTTTTCGGTCTCACATACACCCAGACCCGAAACAAATATTTGTGTATCACACAAACATTTGTCTCGGTGCGGGGATCGAACCCACGGCCTCTCGTTTCGCAAGCTGGTGTGTAGCCAACTGCGCCACGGGTCATTTCTATAGTAAGCTCTTCCCGAATACTAATTCATTGCTAATACACACATAACTTCGAAAAGTCAGATAAGTGTGCCTAGAGTGTGTACCCGCGACCGCCGGGATTCTCGACCTCATGCCTAAACCTCAATACCATCCCTACTTATCTAGCTACACCTATTATTCCATTATTTTATACTATACAGGTACACTAATTTATTTACTGCAAATGTATCTTTGTAATCGTATATATTTATATGGGATTACAAAGTTATTTATGCAGTTTGTGTATCTAGAAAACTAGACCGAAATTGCAAGATATTATAATTTTTCCTTAAGTTATACACTAAAACCCAATTGTGTTCCAAAATTGAAGCTTCTATGCCGGCTAGAAGTGCCTTAGAGTTTTGATGATCGGTCAGTGAGTGACCAAAACTGCGAAGTTTGACTAGTTATAATTCTTAAACTACTGGTTCAGATTGAATGAAATTTGAAATATACAGAGTTTATACCATTCTTGCTTGGTAACTAAAAATTCAGGTTTCTAGGTTTATCCACAACGAAGTTATAGGGTGTCGAAAATGGCCTGAGTTGCTTCGAGAAAAGTATAGTACGGCCGTGCCGCTTTTTCGCTCGACTTGGCGGGGGCACTGCCGTGCCCCCAGATTTGCGTACATAGGAAATGTATTTCTATTTACGTAACTGGGGCGTTTTTGCTATACCTCTATATATAAGCTGGAAAATGGCATAAAAATAACATTAGCATTTAATCTGTTTGTAGCAACTCGATATAATACTGTCCGCACATAGAGACTCGTTGCAATGTATTTTATGTTTTTTTATCTCATATCCTATCTTAAATGTAGAAAAATGTCCATGCCAAGTAGTTAAAACCTGTCAGGTTCCATTCACATGTAATTGTCATGGCGAACTTTATCTCAAAAATTAGAAAAACAAAACCATGACTGATACAAAAGTAAGATAATAATAATATACTTATTACATACAAGTCTCACCAGAAAAATAGATGTCAACTGTTTTTTTTTTTTTTGTACAAACTTTTCAGCTTCACGCTATTTCAGAGTACAACCCATGGTGACGGTAATAGAAAATGTTTAAGAACGGTCAACATAAGATAAGAGATCCTAACGAAAGGCACATGTTGAAACTTCAAATAATGTGCAAAATGTCTTATCCGTGTTTACTTCTACAGATCTCTCAATACGATTATTTTTGTTTGCATATTTCAGTAACATAAAAGTAATGATTTCAAATCTCGATTACTGCTTTCTATAGACAGGCATGACGAAACGAAAGTAAATTATCGTAGAGCAATGCTAAAACACGACATGCTTTCGTCACGTTGCTGCTATAATTTACACCTGGTGTAAGGTGTGGTGCAAGCAAGCCATGATTTTATCGAAGTAGAATAATATGAATCGCCTGATCTGTTAAAACAGCCAACCTGACCCTCATTCATAGCTTACGCTATCAAAAAGGGAAACTAGCTATTCGAAAATCTAACATTGTATCTTTTTACAGAATCCGTTCAGGAGTCCCTTGAAAGGCGTTTCGGTCGCGTCGGCGGTCGCATTCCAGTGACTCCCTCCGAGTCGTTCCAGAAGCGGATCTCGGGCGCCTCCGAGAAAGACATCGTGCACTCCGGCCTCGACTACACCATGGAGCGCTCGGCCAGGGTAACCCAATTATTTCATAATCAAATAATTAACATTGTACTCTCTGTTTGTTTGGTTGACTTCACGCGCCCGTGTATCTCGAAATTGAACCCGCGACCGCCGAGCTATGGTCTTGACCGCGCGGGGTTATCCCCTCCATATTGTACTTAAAATCAGAATTCATGAATGTAAACATCCCTCCCGTTGCCCATTGATGTTTAAAAAAAAACTTATTTTTATTTTAAATTTTCAGGCTATCATGAAGACAGCCATGAGGTTCAACCTAGGCTTAGATCTGAGAACAGCGGCGTACGCGAACTCCATCGAGAAGATATTCACAACATACGCTGACGCCGGTCTTGCATTCTAAACACTCATTATATTAAACAAAGTATTGTCTGCATTTTATAGACTCCATTTAGTCCCTATGCACATAAGTATAACTTTTAAGACATTATATTCACAGTATTTTTTTTGTTTGTTGGAAATCATGGCTTTTTTACTTTAATGTTAAGCAAAACATTGTTACAACTTTTAAGTGAAAATTTAATTTTCCTATTGTATCATCTAAAATTTTGAATAAATTGTTTCTCTGTTATTCCTTTATATTATGTTTTATTGAACCTAAGTCCAGCTCAGATGTGAACGATGATTGTACATTTTTAACGGTATAGATTGTGTTTACAATGCATAATATAGGGACATGTACATGTTGGGAGTTGAACAGTCACACATAAGTTTAATAGGACAGTGGTACAAATCGACTGCAGTGTCTGTGTTACCACCAACTGACAGAAAATATGGGCTTAGCCATTTTCATTTGACGAAAGAGATCACTGCATGCCTTATGGGGCTCCAAAACAGTTCAATTAGCTGTAACATTTCCGTCCCGATACTACGACGGCAAACAAGGTTTAAAATTCGCCAGTGTCGTGAGAAACAGGCAGGTCAACATGATAGCGGCAAACTTTAATTGCTTTTGAACAACGTAATGATGTAAGGCGTCTCGAAAGCGATGAGTCGAGGCATATTTGTGTTTAATGTTGGGGTGAAGTCTGCCTCGTGGTCTCGCGGTACAAGTATGTGCTGTGCGATCTAGAGGTCCTGGGTTCGATTCCCGGGTCGGGCAAAGTGTTATTGGGTTTTTTCCATTAGGAAATTCTCAGTAGCAGCACGGAGACTGGAATTGTGCCCGAAAAACGGCAATAGGCTCGCCCCCTATTACGTGGCACTGATACATACTGGCGAAATGTGGGTGTAGAAATGCACCTCTGCCTACCCCTTCGAGGAATACAGGCGTGAGTTTATGTATGTATGTATGAGTTGGGGTGAAGTGGCGTCGTAATGTAAGGCATCTTGACGCCAATGCGTAGGGGCATAGTTGTGTTTGGTAATGAGGTTAAGAAGCGTCGCGACGCTGTGGCCTTGTAATGTACGGGCGTCTCGACGTTAATGCGTAAGGGCATAATTATTGTGTTAAGTGATGAGATGATCAGCGTCGCGGCGCCATGGCGTCGTAATGTAAGGCACCTCGACGTCGATGCGTCAAGACAGTCATGACGTCAAGTGGTCAAGGCATAGGTATAAAATTGCATTACAGGCTATCTCTTCGAGGTTGCAGGCGAAAATATTTGATTCGTTGAATTTATAAATGATACTGCCCTATACAACAAAATATCTTACATTTGTAAAAAATCATTATATAAGATAAGATTTTTAAAGTGTTGCTTTACACATTCAATAACAGTTTTTTTAACATCTATGTCCTTAGCCAGTTCACATTGAAGTTACCAGATACCTAATGTGATAGTGTACCGCCGTCATATGACTACTTATCAGAACCAGATGGAGATTCTAAAGTGGGAACTTTCTTTCAGACTTTTGATTCCTAATTCGGTCTGATATCACCAATAATATTAAAAAATAATCCTATGAAATAACCACTTTAGTTTTATGCACATATATTTTATGTTTCCTAAAAAAATAGATTTAACCATATTTTATGTTTCTAAATCTATTAGACGAAGCTACCTCTATAGTATTCAATAGTTACCGTTACTATTAATTAATATCGTATATATTTCGTTATCGTATATTAAATAATTCGTTAATAAATCTTCAATGTTACATAAATTATAGATTATACTTATATGTAACTTTAAACTTAACATCTGATTAAATACACGTACTTGTTTTGTGACCATAGACATAAACGCAAATTTTTTGGAACGCAGCCAATTACGTGGTGTAATGTCAAGTTGTCAATCGATGCGTTTGCTAATTTCTAGGTATTTTTGTACGATCTTACGAAAATTGTTAATGAAAACATGTTCATTTCTCCACTGATTATTACCTTATTAATACCATTAATAAATGGAGTTTTCTCGAAAAGTGTTGAGTTAACATTTGAACTGCCTGATAGTGCTGAAGAATGTTTTCATCAAGAAATAGAGAAAAACACATCAGCTGCCTTAGAATACCAGGTAAAATCTAACAGTTATTAATAGTAATAACAAAAAAATACATAAACCAGCAGAAATTTTCGGGCTAGTAAATAACCTAACCTATAAATGTCTGTCCAAAGCTGTTTCCAACAATTACTATTTTCTTGATCGTTTTAACGGCGTTGAATATGTTTTCTAGGTAATTACCGGCGGCCAATATGACGTAGACGTTAAAATTGAAGGACCAAACAAACAAATTATTTATCAACAACAAAAAATGCAGTATGATTCACATCAATTTACTGCACAACAGACAGGTATGAATATTAATACCAATTAGATTATTTTAATCAAATAATATGCTTAAAAAATCCCAACACTATAATGTGTTTATTGTTATTTTATTTGGATGTGTAACTTACACATTTCAGAACTAATGTCACTTTTGTCATCTAACTATAAACTTGTCAATTACTTTATAGTAAGATATAATTGCCCCGTGGCGCAGTTGGCTAGACACCAGCTTGCGAAACGAGAGGCCGCGGGTTCGATCCCCGCACCGAGACAAATGTTTGTGTGATCCACAAATATTTGTTTCGGGTCTGGGTATATGTGAGACCGAAAAAGTCTCTCGTAGTTTCTGATACCCACGACACAAGACTTGTATCTTAGTGTGAGATCAGAACTATGTATGTGACTGTTGGGTGTATTTATTTATTAATTATAATATGTCTTTATTACAATACATTTGAATAATCTGCATGCTATATTGCGTTAGTGACAATTTTTAATGTATGCTACAATATAATTTTTATTTTAGGTGTATATAAGGTGTGCTTTAGTAATGAATTTAGTACATTTTCACATAAACTTGTATATATGGAACTGAATGTGGGCCCAGAACAACCTTTGCCTGGAGTTGGAGATCATGCCACAGTTCTCACACAGGTAAATAAGTATATAAAGCTACCAGCCTTGTCTTTTCCATCCCATTAAAGCTATTGTATTGGTGTAGTCTTGGTTCAATGAAATTATACTGGATTTTTACTTCACATAAACAACATTATTTATACTGTTTGAGCTGTAGATTTTGCTACACCTTATCTAAAATTGGTTTAAAATAAATGTCATATCTCTATTTATCTGCTTTAAACACATGTCATTTGGTTTTATATTTAGGCTTTATAGCAATAAAAACACAGATTTCAGTAAATTTTAATCAATTATATGTTTTTTCAGATGGAAACTTCTGCTGAAGAAATCCATTCGGCTCTTAACAGAATTATTGACCACCAAACCCATCACAGGTTAAGAGAGGCACAAGGCCGAAAACGGGCTGAAGATCTTAATGAGAGAGTTTTTTGGTGGTCAATGTGCGAGACTTTAGCCATTGTGTGTGTGGCATTTGCACAAGTTATGGTACTAAAGAACTTCTTTAGTGATAGACCCACTTTATACAACCGGATGTAAAACTAGTGCTTAAATAGTTTATTTATTAAAATATTCTTGGGTTATTTCATTATAAAATCTGTTTTATTTTATAATATCAATATAATATGTACATTGTTAAAGCTAAATACATAATTCAAATAATGATTAAATACATATCAATGCTAAAAAGCCACAGCATTTCTTTTCATTTCAATTATGTTATGAAATCATAGGTAAAGAAATACAGACAAAATAAGAAAGGGCCAAATTAAATTTCTTAAATTATTGCACTCCATTTTTGGCTTTGTAACAAAAAAATATACAGCCGAGAGAATTGTTAAGACTTTATTAAAGAAACTTAACAATAAACTTTAATTGGTATATGAATTTAAAGTCTTAAATTGTTCAGAAAGTAATCTTGTTTTATTTATCATAATTATTTCTTTTAAAATTGTCCTACTAATATTTTGACATATTTTCATTTACAAATTCTAGAATTAGTAGACAAACTTGGCCATTTGTCTTATCAAGCAATAATTACTAGTGACAAATAGGATTTGAGAACTAACTTGATTTGCATCTGATATAACTTTTAATTGATGTAAGTTACCATACAGACAAACATTTTAAATTATAAAAACTTGAATACAAAAAACATTAGATACTTATTTTATGATATAATGGAGAATGAGTATTCTATAATTATAGATACACATTTATATTATATAGATACACATTTATATTATATTTGTTGCTGTGGAGAAAACAAAAAAATAAAAATATTTCATGATATTAAAAAAGTACTAATAGTGCAAATACTCCATTTACTAGTGCACAAGGATAAGCTATTAGAGGTCTTTGTTCTGCATCACCTGACATTGTGACAAATAACCTACTTGCAGAAAGAGCTGACCAAATCACTGCTATTGCAGATAGTGTTAATCCTATTGTGCCTTCAAGGGAAATAAATATTCCTAGTCCAGCCAAAACTACCATTGGCAACATACAATAACCAAGCACACTAGCAACACTAAGTATTGTGAATACTCCCTCAGAGCGACTCATAAGTGACAACAAAAAGTACATTAATATAACAGACATGACAGATAATCCATATACATAACCAAAGTGAGCTTTATTCCCAGCTAGGAACAAGCATATGGCTAGAGCCAAACAAAATGCTATTGGTCCAGCAATATCCGTATCCCTCAATAAGAAATTGGCATCATCTGCTTTTGATTGTCCATGGAATGGGTTAAGTACTGCCAGTGTTTTTTCTAAAATTCGATCAGGATAAATTTCAAGTTCGTCCAAAAGTGGGGGCTCATCGAAGTCGGTTGACTCTGTTGGAGCATCTCCTGGTATCGGAGCTGGTGTAAATATGTTTGGGTTGTAGTACTGGTTGTTGTTTGCAGGAATACTGCCTTGTGTCTGGTCAAATGAATAGTTTTGTTGATCCGTCGGGAAAGTCTGAAAATCTAAACGAAAGCGTTATATTGTACTAGATGTTATTTATAATAGAAATGGATTTAACAACAATACTAACCCAATGTTTGAGCGGCATCACCAAAATTGTTAGACATGTTAAAAGAGTAGTTTTGGCTATTATTTTGAGTTTGCCAGTCGTAATCATTGGGATTGGCGAAATTAGCCATTTTGTAAAACTGTCTACTGATTTAATACCGCAAAGCCTAGTTTTCTGCCTTTATTTCTTACAAACCACGTATTTTCTGAAATCTGAATCTCCAACAACACAAACATCTGTCAATGTCATTCTTTATTCTTTTTTTTCTATGTTCCTCAAGGAACCGGCTAAGGTCGAAGACCATGCTGCCAAGTCTTCAGTAATTTAATTTCATTAGTATGAATTATGAAAGATGATGATGAATGATGAAAGAAAAAGGGCGGGAAATTCCCAAACTGGAGGCACGCCCCCCGTCCCCCCTCCCACATACAACCCTTAATCCCTTCATTACAATAGTGAACAGAGAATCAAGCACCACTCCAATGTCATTCTGTTTTTTATCTTTGTTCCGCAAGGAACCGGCTAAGGTCAAAGACCATGCTGCCAAGTCTTCAGTAATTTAATTTCATTAGTAATGAACACAGACAACCTAACCTATAGACTCCGCTTCTATTAATTTTAATATGAAAACAAAATCGCTAAATCGTGGCGGGGTACGGGGGCAGTCGGCTAGTTTTCATTGGACGCTTCAAGACACTGATAACATTCTAGTGCGCACTAGAGATGGGATAAACTAATAATTATCGATAATCTACGAAGTTTATAGTATAAAGGAAAAATAAAAAAACATATTAATTTTCATATAAATTTTTAATACTTATAAGTTAAACAATCATCAAAGTCAAAGTCAAATTATCTTTATTAAAATAGACTTTTACAAGTTCTTTAGAATCGTCAATTTTACACTTTTTTTAAACTATTGCCGCTTCGCAACGTGTTATCGCTGTGGAGAAGAAACTCTCTCAGCAACACGACATGTCATTTTTTCTTTAAAAAATAGCAATATATGTTTTTTTCATTACATTATTTCAATTTTACATTATAAATGTCATAATGATACAAACTATAGCAACAAAACAAAACTCCGATCAATTTACTTACTCCCAAGGCTTCAATAAATAAACTCTGAAATTTTATAGTATGCTTTTTTATAAAGCTTATCTTTAATTGATTTCTTAAATTTTGTCAAGGGAAGCTCCCTAAGAGCCTTCAGAAGTTTGTTATAGAAGCGTATACATTTCCCCATAAAAGAGTTATTAACTTTCCGGAGACGAGAAAATAAATATTCGTTACGAAAGTAAATATTCATCAAAAGTAAATATTATTTATCAACTATTGACTTCTAAAATGTATTAATTTTGTATAAACTCTCCTTATTGATTTTGATTCAGTTTTTTTTGTTAAATAAGCCAAACGTATGTCGATATATTTATTAATTACGCATTTTATTAAATCAATCAAATGATTGACGTTTTCAAAGTCAAACTGATGGTGCAGTAAGTCGGGGAATAATTCTAGGTTTGCTAAAGAATTCAATGTTTTACAAGAATGATACATTGGATAGCTCTTTGGTTTATTAAATTTCAAATTATTATTATTTATTCAGTTTCAAATAGAAAACGTCGAGATCTACCAACAATTCGGAAACAATCCCCAGTAAAATGTCGCGAATAAATAACGTGATTTTTCCAGGAAACCAATTATCATCTCGTTTGGTAGCGTCAATCCATTTTTTTTTCACTTCAGGGCACTTGGGAAACCTTTTGAACAACAGACAAACAACGATATACAGTCTATAAAAATATCTATCTCAATATTATTTGTCGATAAAACAATAATTATATTGTGTCTCATTACTAGTCTGCGTGTCAAAGAGAGAGCGAGATAATGTTATATGAATTCAAATAAGAAAGAAAGAGATGCAAATACGACTTAAACGCCAGAATTTTTAATATTATATTTTTAGTATATAGTTATTTTAGTGATTAATGAAAGAATAATAACTTACCTGTGAAATGTAATACCATCTTTTGCAAGACTAGATGTTGTGCTGCTCTTTCCACAAAATTTCACTGAATAATACAGCATTATGACAGTTAATATTTTTAAAACAGAGACAATATGTCATTGCGACACTCGGCGGCGGAATGAGTCACGTTAAGGAGCGGGGCCGGCGGTTATGTCGTGTCAATGCATAACGTCGGCGAAAGCATGTCCCCAGTAATGCGTCGTCTATAGGTTAGGTTGTCTGTGGTAATGAATGATGAAAGAAAAGGGGCGGGAAATTCCCAAACTGAACTGAAAGGCGCGCCCCCCGTCCCTCCCACATACAACCCTTAATCCCTACACTACAATAGTGAACAGAGAATAAAGCACCACTCGTCGATATTGCACACAGCGTATCCAATTCACCCCTCACCTCCCCCCGCCCCGTCTCACCGCATAGGTGGTACTGTCCCACCTGGATCAGGAGGCTCCTCCATCCTCTCGCCAACAATCACCAGAAAAGACTCACCAGTCCAAGTTTTAATAATTATATTTGTTCCTCTTGTAAAACATTTGTCACTAAAGATTCCTGAACTTCGAAAAGTCAGTGGTGTGTGCCTGGGGTTTGAACCTGCGACCGTCGAGATTCTCGACCGTGTGCCTAAACCTTGAGGCCATCACGACTTATGACAGCATTTTCATCAGGATGTAACTGTGAGCACCATTGAAAGGGATAAAGGTGTCAATGAAATAATTATTTTTTGTGGCTGGTGTAATCCACCGATCCCCCCCCGCCGATGATGAGAATTCCAAAAAATATGATAGTAAAATTGCATCAAAAGGTTGATGGAGAAATAAGATTGCAGTATTGTATGGCGTAGGTAGTTTATTCCTTTAAGTATTACTTTTTGACTGGTTCTATGTATTGTGGAATGTCTCCATTTTTATATGTTAGATATAAATACATTATATAGTTTAAAGATTAGACATTTGGGTCAATTCTGAATAAGACAACTTGTTAATTTTATTGATAATAATCACACAACCACAATGACAAGTGCAAGTTGCAGTGCTGTCTTGTTTTCAGAATTGGTCCCCATTACGAATTATTTACACAGTAAATTGTTAAGTAATATGGATCAAAAACATGGTGTTATATAATATCACTTTATATAATAGGTAATAGTAGTTTCAATATAGGTAATTAGTTTCCCATTTTATAGAACCTTGCTTATATGAGTTTGAACAAGAGTAAAATAGCAAATAACTTAGTTTTCTACAATAGATATTATTTAAGACAACATTAAGTAAAACAATTGCAAAACATAATAGTATGCATTACAACAACGATTGAAAGATTGAGAAAATATCAAGTCTCACAAATTACCTTTATACCATTTTTGTGAACTTTATATTTTTAAAATAGTTCCAACATAAATAACAAAATCAACAACAGTAATAAAGTTAAAAAAATGTTATCAAAGAACAGTCTTTACATGAAATGCAGACTCGCAATATTTAAAAATTTCGAATGGAATATACAAATACACATATAAAAATGACTCACTACCATTTGCGGTACTGAATAGACAGTATTTAAAATTGCCTAAAACTATGTACAATCTAGGTCATACCTGTAAATTGTGTACAATATTACACAAGTTTTTCAAAATCGGCGAGTGTAAAAAAAATATTACACATTTGAACACACCATAGTTGGAGATTTCATTAACACAAATGCACAATTCACACAGATTAATGTATTAATATAAAATTCTTATTGAAATAAAAGTAAAATATTTCGTAATATTTGTATATCACAGATACCTAAGTGAGATATTACTGATTATATCTCTCAATGAGGTATTACACACCTACAAATTTCCTAAAATATAACTATACTACAAATAAATTAAAAGCACACAATTTCATTTATAGCGAATACTGTCAACTCATCAGCAACTCATTCATAATAATACCACAAGTACCCCTTGATACATTTGTTATTGGAGTTTAAAAAAATCTTACACTTGAAAGTAATCACTTACAGTGCCATCGGCATTGTTACTAATACTGGTTTTGGGATCCCTGTCATTTGGAACATTAATTTTTTCATATCCTGCTGAAGAATCTGACCTCTCGACATTCTTAGAGCCAGTGGCTTCCTCGACGTTCACTTTTTCGTAAGGAGGCTCTTTTTTAGAGAGTTCAAAATATTTAACACTTTCATAGTTCGGCTCCTTTCTTGACCTCACCGAATCATATTTCGAATCCTTCGATCGTACTGACTCGTACTTCGGATCTTTGCACCTTAGTGATTCGTAGTTCGGATCTTGGGAATTTATCCTCTCGTAATTAGGATCCTTTGGACGAACGGATTCGTAGTTGGGATCGGACTCGCTTCCCGTGTTGTACATCGGTTCATGAGGCATCGATTCGTAGTTAGGTTCCGTAGTCGGTTCATCATTGCTAGCATTCGGCCAATTATTATATTTAGCTGGAGTTTTGTTTACTGTGGAGTAAGTGGGTTGCACTTTGTAATTAGGCGCGATAGTCGCGTACGGTGGGGTCGGCGGTTGGTTCCTTAACACCTCATAATTTGGATCGGAGTCGGACGCGTTGTTATCAGTCTTTGCAATGTGCTCATAACCTGGATCACTACTTACTATGCTGTTGGGTCCGCTATCTGATAATAACGTGTTTAATTTCAGCACATTGTTGTTGACGAAATGAGAATTCGGCCCCATCTTGTTGATATCTTTTACAGTCTCGTAGCCCGGGTCTTGATTTTGTGAGTTCTTTCTCTCCTTATGCGCGATCGTTTCATATCCATGGTTCAGGGACTTATTTCTATCGATTGTTTCATAACCTGGATCGTCGGCCCGATATTTCGTCGTGTGATGTTCGCCATCGTTACTGGGAAATTCTTTTGACCGCCTCACTATTTCATCCGTTCTGCTTTTAGCTTTTTTCATTACTTTTGCGTACATTTCTTCGACATTCCGCGACGGGCTCTCTGTGACTCTATTTTCTGAGTTCAAGCTTGCGTTGGCTTCGGCGGAAGAGTAGTCACTGTAACCGGGTCCATCTATGGAGTTATAAAGGTTGTCTGCGTTGTTTTCCTCTTGATCTATGTTGAAATTGAGTTCTCGTGCAACCAGTGGGCGAATTAGATCTCCTGAGCTGAATCTGTGTTTGTCCACGGGATAGTTGCAGCCGTAGAAGTCCGAGGAACTGACGCAGCTATTGTTGCGCTGATGTTTTTCATTGAGACTGCGTCGAAGTTTATCATGGTTGAAGTGAAGGTCGCCTGTAAAAATAATGCCATATTTAAGTATGTTAAGTAACATGGAATTGTTTTTTACACAAATTGCAGTTTTTACATAAATAATTACTCAAAACATATAAGCATAAAAATGAGTGGCATGCAACAATTATTGCAATTCATTTTATAAATCTTTTGATAAATGTTTCATACAATTATTTCATAATTGATTTGGAATTATGCCAATCATTGCAATTAGTGGATTATATAATATTACCAATAATTTATTAAATGTTACTTAAAAGTTGCAACTGAATAGTCGTTAAGGCGTCAATTTAGATATTGGCCATACAAATGAACTGAGGTCTGAGATCCTATATGTTACATAATGACATGGTTATGGTAAGTAATAAACAAACAACATACCAGTGCTGGACATTCTCTGGTGTTTCTGTGCGAGCGCTTGTTCCACTCGCGAGGGCGGGTGCGTGTGCGTGTGGGGGGGATGCGACGAGTGGGGGGCATGAGGAGCGTGGGAGGCATGGGGAGCGTGAGGGGCGTGGGGAGCGTGGGAGGCATGGGGAGCGTGAGGGGCGTGGGGAGCGTGGGAGGCATGGGGAGCGTGAGAGGCGTGGGGAGCGTGGGAGGCATGGGGAGCGTGGGAGGCGTGCGGCGGGGGCGGCAGCGGCGAGTTGGCCTGACGCTTCTCAGGCTTGGGAGAGCCCAGCGCGCCAGTAGAGTTCGAACACGACGACGATGAGGCTGAAATTTTAATTACAATTTTACTGGTTTTTACATCGATTATGGTCAACGGCAAAGGGATTTATTTAAGACTAAAGTGACGTGCCTTTTGCCTCCTTTACTGGGCATATTTCGATACCCCGTGATGGCAAGAAACGGGAAGTAAATTGAGAGGCTTATCAATCATGATTAAGAGTACCTACCGCAGATTATAACCGAAGCGTCCATTTATAAAAAAAATAGTAAATATACATGAATTTGGATGTATAGTTGTTTCTTATAAAATCTGCTTGGCACATTATAACGATTAATCTATATTTAGATGTATGAATTATTTACCTTGTCTGGAATGCGTTGCGTTTGAAGTCGACGGGGCTCCGATCTCAGGTGGCGCACTCCTTCTGAAATTACATTAACGTACAGTTTCAATGATGTATTTCAATGTGTTATTCAAAAATGCCTAAAGTTGTTGAGCCTCAGCCAAATATATGTGCTGTGACTTAGCAGAGATTTTTATCAACCCGGCATTAGTGGTTGCGTGTAATCATTGCCTAGAGCACCTTTCAGCCTCAAAAAAAGCTTTCGTGAAACAAGAAGGAAGAGGCTGCGGGTTCGATCCCGCACTTATTGTGAGATCAGAACTATGTGAGTGAGTGTTGGATGTAATTATTTTTTTACCTACATATAAAGCTTATATAGGTAACTAAGTTTTATAATCCGACACCAAAAATACATCAAAATCGTAAAGTGTAAAAGCAAAAGAGTGCGAAATTGTCTTATTTAGACGTCACTATCGACATGATGATATCACATAGATAATTTTACCCAATCGGTACGTGTAACGTTAAATAAACCAAGATAAAATTACCTCGCCATGTGCGTGGGGTCCGTGTGCAACAAGTCTGGCGTGGGGTCCCTGCGGCGCGGTTCCGGGGCGATTTGGGCGTATGTGTCAGACCCCTCTCCAACACTCGCCTCTTCAATCGCGGCATACATCTCGTCTGCGATGGAAATGCAGTTATTTTTTTATATAGATAGTAAGTAGTGCCTTTCAGTTTCATGTCATTAGATGCATGCACACAAACATTAAAGAACTCGGTTGTGAAATCAAAGAACTGAGTTTCAATCGCTGTAACGAAACATATTTTTATTTCTAGTTTTGCGAAATCAAAAGTTCTTGTGAGTGTTTGTGTCTTAGCAGATCACAATGGTAATGTTCCATTTTTGAAAATTTCATTCCACTAACTTATAAAAGGTATAAAATCCAATATATACAATAACCAATCTTCTTATATATATTTTTTGCGGGCAGGCAAATTTCTTACCTATCCAAGATTAGTGAACCTCATAGATCAAGCTGCTATACCTAGTAGTGAAAATGAAACTGAAGCTATCCTATTTAGGACATTAATCGATTGAAAAAAAAACATATTAATTATGCGTTGGATGACAATGAAGTATTAATGAGTGCTGGTGAGAAGGCGCTTACCAGATAATTATTGTAAAACAAAAGATATAAAGACTGTGACACCGGCGCCCAGACGTACACATGATTATGATTTCATGAACTGATAAAAGATATTAATAGATTGCTAAGTAGTACGCGGATTGCTAATACATATTCATTACAATTTTAGATCTTCATAAAATGGCAGAGCTCATTAAATTTGCGATTGTTTCTTTTACTTTGAAAGATTAAAAACTGGTCTTGAATTTTGACATAAAATGCGGTTGCGTCGAACTCATATTGCCCAACAGTGCTTACATGTGTCATATTTCGTAATACACTTCCGATTGGTAGGACCTCTTGCAGCTACTAAGGATTTCTTAATGCGCAAACTAATGACACGATCCGACCCGAGTATCGAACGCGGGTCCTCTCGATGTAATCGCTGTACACTTATGCTGTGGGTCCGAAGGGGCAGTGTGTTATCATTCATTAAGAATATCTTCATAACTCAGATAAAAAAAAATAGCATTTTGTGTGGGATTTAAAACCGTGACTTCTTTTTAATACGATTGCAAAACTCAAATATATTTTGATCACTTACCGGAATCATCGGAAACGGTGGCATAGTGAGGTTGTGACGGTGGTTTGGTACTTTGTGCTCGGATATTGCTCAAAGGCTCCCGTACGGAAATGCTTGTGTATCCCTCTGAAACAAAAACATTGATATAAATTAAAATGGCGGTGTACGAAAGGGGCGTACTTGATCCGATGAAGAAGCAGAATACATACACATTTCGCACAGGTATCTCAGTCCTACGTAATAGGGGGCGAGCCTATTGCCATTTTACGGACATATTTCCAGACTCCGTGCTGCTACTACGAATTTTTTCCTAATAGAAAAACACGATAACACGTTGCCATACCCCACCCGACCCGAAACAACGAGGCAGAATACTCATTATAATACTCTCAAAGTGGAATATCCTAGGCCATTTTCCCGTTTACATATTTTATCTAAACAACCCCTGTTTTTATTGTTACGCGTTTTTTTTTATTTCATAGGATAGATTCTTCCTTAAGTCATCATAAGCTTACGGATTCATGCCTATTTAAAACCGGCTCAGTCGTTTGCACAAAAAAGCGACAACGTTGCACTTGACGTTGAGTACAAATATGCTAGGTACGACCTACTGCTGGGCACGAGCCTCCTCTACAACTGAGAGGGTTTAGGTCTCAGTCCTATACTATCATATAGTGAAAGATAATAATTCCTCTTGATGGCATTATTAGGGTTCCAAGGCTCCAAGCAGCCTTTTTTTTATTAATTGTATGGTTGTATATTTCGATGCTTAGGAATTTTCAAGGAAAGTATTTTTAAATTATGAATAGAAGTTTCTGATTTTACAAGTTACGTGGAGATTTATTATCACAGATATCAATGTTGTGGAGAAAATCTCGAAGAAATTAACATACCGCAATGTTCTGTACCAATATTTTCATGTTTTAAATACATAGAACAAAAATACCCACATAACAGCAGTAGGTTATTAAACTATAGTTCTATTTGTTTTCTTTTTCTTATATTATATGGTACTTATTATTTGTTGCCCAAAAGTACTAAAGTTTTGCATATTTTCATAGCGCCAACGTATAATCTCATACTCGCATTATAATAAATTATCACCAAGCCTATCGTGTTTGATTTGTCCTAATAAATCCATCATTATTATGATCCATCGGCAAAATGCAATTAAGAAGATAAATTGATAAAAATGTTGTATTGGTTCTAATTGCCATGTTGACAATCTTATCGCACGTGCAATTTTCCGATTTCCGAGAAATGTTTGTTTGCTTAAAAAAAGACTTTAAATTAGGCAGATGCGTCCGCATTCTTTAATTTCTTCATTCTTTTATTCGTAAAATTGTTTAACCATTATTTAATACACATCTTATCATATCGAAATCATATCACCAAGGACATCAATGATTTGCTTTTGCACGCTCGTGGCATCGTTTTAAGTTCATCAAACTGAACAGTCACTCTAGAATTGGCGTCATTATTTGGTTTGTAATATTGGTACCTACATATTCTATCAAACATTTTCTTTAAGAACTTATTTAGGAGTACATTTGTCGTTATAACCAGGTCTAGTCGATATAATTGAGCCGAACATCAATAGAATACATATGTTCTCTAGAAACATTTAGGTACACATGTAACACCATTTTCGCCTCAAAAAATCTCTTATGGTTTGTACGACTTTGGTGTGTACTTATGTGGGAGATTAAATAAAATATCATTAGGCGATAATCTTTTTTGTCGTTAATTGGTTTAAGTATAAGAATTATTTTAATCTGTTCTATAGCTTCATTGGATACTCGTATTATTCTTGGGCATCTAAGCTTGGAAGCGCATATTCAAAAACTTAAATGATATTACCATCCACATTGAATTAATAAGCCACTCTAATTCGGAAATATGTCTTCACATCAATATTGTAAAGTAATTCTTGATTGGAAAAGAGCAACACTAGAGTTTCTTGCTGGTTCTTCTCTAGTGATGACTGCCTACCGAACTGAACCGAAAACCGAAATTTTCAAATTACTGAACTTAAGTAATGTATTTGACATTTTATAGATTCAATAGACGTTTTCATTTCATTTTATTGTTAGTGGTTCATTTTACATTGGAATTTAATCATAACATTTGGTTCATTTATGTTATGTATTGTAACTTGTAAGGGCCTCTTTAGAAATAAAAACCGTATTAGAATAAGTAACATTATCCTACGAATGTTTTAATGTATGCCCGTGTAAGGTAGCGATGTGAAACGTTTCTACGAAATCTTGGCGCACGTCACGCAAGACAGCTATAATAATAACTCGTAAAGGTTGAGTAATTAATCAAAGTAAATTGTCTACCTGTTGAACAAAGCTTATCGTACTGTTTCATTGTTGACCGTTTACTTGAATCGATTAGTGTAATTTGTAAATAGTATAAAAGTCACACCCCGTGTCTATTTCTCCGCTTGATTATTTTGAAGAACACAACAGATTTTAGTCCGAAATCACTATGCATAAATCATTTCTTTCGGAAGGTTTGTGTGCACATTTCATTCACAGTTCAGATTAAACCGACCTAAACGGTACTAAGTTACAATTATTTAACAATCATTATCAGCCCATATATGCCCCACTGCTGGGCACGGGCCTTCTCTACAACTGAGAGACTTTAGGCCATAGTCCAGCACGCTGGCCTAGCGTGGGTTGGCGGACTACATACCTAAGAAATTCTTAAGATTTTTTTGGTGTGCAGGTTTCCTCACGATGTTTTCCTTCACCTTTTAAGTAAGTGATAATTAACTGTGAATACGCACATAACTTCTAAAAGTCAGAGGTGTGAGCCTGGGGTTTGATCCCGCGACCGCCGAGATTCTCAACCGCGTGCTCAAACCTCGAGGCCATCACCACTTCTATAACAATCTACATTAAAACTTGATCAATGAATAAATAGAACAAACGTGATACTGCCATAGACCTTTTAAAATTTTCTGAGGCCTGACCAAAATCGACTATGTTAGATAATATTTTTAAACGATTAACAGTGAAAAGCTAACTAAAGCAACTTTCAATATTGCTTTACATTGGTATCACCCCTTAGAAGCCGGTACATTCGAACTTCAATTCAATTTGACTTCATTTATGAATATATTCTATGGCAACTCGTTGGCTTCGTCTGCAGTCCTGTTCAGCCTGTTAGGGTTATAAGTGGCACTTACTGGCAGAATCAGTGGAGTCTCCGCTGAAGTGCGGCGCGGCGTCAGTGTGCGGTCGTGGCGACGGCGGCGTAATGTACGGCAACTCTTGGCTCGACGGCAATTGTCCACTTATTGCCACGGACGCCGATATCACCACAGATTCTGCAATAAACAATTGCAAAACTAAACGCTACAAATAATGGAAACGTTCAACGATAGACGCGTTTCGAAATAAATAAATTGTTAATATTATGAACCATTTAATATCGTAATGGTGAGTTGACAAATCGCTGTTCATGTTTTTCCAATTTTTCGATGTTATATGGAGCACATAATCAATAAACACTATGGAAAAGTTATTCGTATGATACCGCCTACTGGAAAGTAAGTTGCATTTGTGTTCTTTCTCAAGGCCACATCTATGTCCATACCAAAAATCATACAAATAGATGTAATATTTTTCGAGTTCGAGAACGATCAAATCATTCCTCTTAATAACATTGACATAGATTAATCGATTAAACTAAAGGAGATAGAAAGTGGAGACTTTTCTGTCCTAAAGTGGTGTTCAAGTCACGATGACTTTTCAAACAAAGAAATTGCAAGTAACTTTAAAATACTCAGCGCTTTAAACAAATTGTTAGGTTATGATAGATTGCGATTAAGTATTATTAAATCATGTCACGAGTGCGTATTTAACTAACCGACTGATGTTAGAATACCAATGCATATGTAATTGATGCAAATCTCAACAAACCTGCCACGTTTTGTCCCGTCTCTCGTTCATCAATTTCTATTTCATTGTCAGATCTCTGATCAGGTGTTATTTCAACGGTTCTGGAAAGGAAATATTAACTATTATATTTATCAATTACTGTCATTGTTTGAAATATTTTAGGTGCGTTGACCATCGTGAAAATATCTGCACACCTAAAAATTCTAAGGAATTAGAATCCGCGAACTTGCACTAGGCCAGCGTGGTTAACTAAAGCCCAAGCTCTCTCAAATGCCGACGAGACTCGTGCCAAACAGTGGAACGTATATAAGCTGTTGAAGATTAAGCGAATATCAATGCGAAATAACTCTTATTTATATTTTCACGTCCTAACTCTTTATAAGAAAGTTAGGAACATAGTTCAGAATTATAAAAACACACTTTTAAATTTATAAATAGCAATGAATTCATATGCTGAATCATAAAAGCGAAAATCGTTATTGAAATTTTGAAGTAGCTATAAGATATTAATAAATTATTTATATGCAATATGTTTATTTATTAAGAATTTTTCTATCAAAGAAAAATTAGGCGTCGTAGAAATAAGACGAAATAGGTGGATAAATATGGCACTTATCCCGCATCTAACAGCATTTAGTTAAGTTTTGAGGACATTCAACGGAGCAAGATAAAAACTGTTTCGCTAACGTTGAGATAATCTACGGTTAGGACTTTAGGAGGAAGGTCTATGTCACGAAGAGTAGGAGTGGGCAAGGTTGGTGTACATACACGTTATGACTTTCGTTCTGAAGTTTTGCGTAAGCGTGCTCGTAGGGATGATCTCGGCTCGTGGACGCCGTTGCTACCGTTTTGTTACCTGCAGATAACAATTAATCGCATTTAACACATATGCTTAAAACAAGGACTCATCGATTTATCGTGTTTAAATTCCGTGTATCGGCGCTTTTATTCATCATTTCAGTAAATATTTTATCTGAATAATTGATTATATGATCGCTATCTGAATAGCGTAACCGTGAGCCATACAGTAGCGAAAAACATATTGCTCTAATTTTGAAATTTAATTATTCCCTTGTGGCCAATAGCGACATATTCATAATTTTACTTTACGTACTTAAATAATAAATTAGTAAATTACATTTGGGTAAATATTGTTGTTCAAAGCAGTATAAACTCTTTTGTTCAAAATATTTCTTTTGTTAATCAAATTCCATAGAATCGAAAAGTTCTTTGAATGCTCTTGAATCACATGTGATAAAATTAGTCAGACGCGATATTTTACTCCACCTTGACTCAACAGTCCGGTGTTGTAAACAAGTGTGAAATCTGTAGGATGTTCTGCAAAAATATTTTCTCGTTGTTTGTGTTAGCTTAAATTATATTTAACATTTTACGGTCACGTCACAATGCGTGAACAAAACTATTTAGCAAGTCTGAAGAGCAAACGGTGCATGCATTATGCGGCCTTTGTTATAATAAAAAAATGGAAAGTAATAATTTAAGTATACATGTTAAATAGGATTAACTGGTTTTCACAAACTTTTTCTGAATATCAGAAATAATATCAGTATAATGTATGTATGTATAGCTCGATAATGTCTATCAAACTCCTAATGCTTAGCAGCAATAGTTTAGTCGATTGATATTAGGTTTTAGCGTATGTCGATCGATCAAGCGGTTGTTCAAAATCCGCTCGTTAATCTATTTAAAAACCAAATAAACTATTAAAATACAACAAATAAAATATTAAAATAGCCTGTTAGATCACAGTTGTCATCTAAATAGTGAAGTTTGGATGATTGTTTTGTTGATTTCGCGATATTAGTCTGCTGGTGCAACTAAAAGGTGCCGAATTCAATATCTGGTTCGGCAAAGCTCATTGGGACCTCTCGATAAGGAGACGAAGTCTGAATAAAAGTAGGTGTAGAGTACAAATTTTCACGATTGAGCTTATTTAAATGATCTCTACCAGCCATTCCCTATTACTGAGTTTTCTCCGCGTCATTTTTCTATTTATCTTAGTTATAAAAAGGTGTTTTTTTCTGTTTCGCTTCTTCTTGTCGAGTATTATACAAATACTTTCAAATTTGGAGTTTATGGTGTGTGAAACGAATAATACAACTTCACCTAGGTGTAGTGTAAATTGGATGCGTAATTTTAATTACACGGTACGGTATGGAACCCGCGGCATGCACTACTATAATATAATCTTCGTGCTTTTTACTTAATATCAAAGATATACAATTTTAAAAGGGCCATGAAACAAATATGCAAGGCTGTAATATTATACAATAAGTATGGGTACTTCCCTATAATCGTGCAGAAAATGTATATAATATTTTATTATTTGATTATGCAACATATTCATATCGTGTTTTGGTTGTGTATTAGGTATAAAGCGGTATTCTTGAGCAATTGCATCTTACCATAAATAAATTAAATACTATAATCGGCCATGCCTTACACATACCATCTACCAAATTCACGGTTGCATATATTTCGGATGCGGTATCACCACTGTCATGTCGGCCAACCGGGTGTGGAATTTCTGGCAGACTTCGTTGACTGTTCTGTGTGGACGTTCTGTTCAAGAAACATTATAATTATTACAATAGGAACAGTTTGATTTTAATTGTAGAGTTGCTACATTGTTTCTAATTCATATTTGCGACAACTATTTAATACGAACGATGGTTCGTAACAGAAAGGCCATGATATTTCGCGTGTGTCACGCAAGGAGATCATTGCTTGCAGCTATTCAACTGTTTTCCTGCTATGTTATGTTTAATAAATGGAATCCCTACTGCATTACTAATGAAGGTCAAGAATAGATTGTGTTTCTTGTGACACATAAATTGCAATCATTAAAATGACTGCTATTACATAGCTACATTAAATTATTGTACATTATTTGTCACAAAATGAAAATAAAATCTATGTTAAAGTAACAATAGGTATTTAACCATACACATAAAACACCAACATGCATTACTTTGGAATTTATGCTGGTACTTGTCAGTTTTTAATTAGTGGCATGGAATGATTAGGACTACCTATAATAATATTACATATGTATATTATAACACATGCATTTAGACTAACATAATATACATCAAGACATGCATCAAATATTTTCCATATTTACTATATATCATTAACTTAATACAGAAAATGTTAGTTGAAGCTGAGAATGCAGATATTTCACACAAATTAAATAAATATTTCAATACCATAACATATGGATAATTCAGAACTCTACCAAAGAATGTTATGATTTACTATAATGTTATTTGCATTATAATGTAAAAATATTTAATTTTCGATACATATAAAGTAATTCAAAGATTAACCATTATTATTATTACACTGATTACAATAAAAGTTGTTGTATACTGAAATTATATTTAAATAAGCAATTAATGCTTAGCTTTATCATTTATTTTAGTGTGTTATTAAGATAAACATATAAACTTGTTAGGCCCTTGTTAGGTTGTGATCACTAGGGCATGCGGGGCTACAAACAAACCGCTTGATTGAGGCCGGGGTGGTGGGCGTCGGAGATGGTACCTCCTCGTCAAAACGTATTTTGACCACACCGGCCGTTCCAACCAACTCACTTCTGTTAAATGCAAAGATTAACAATTCCTATAGATTCAAGTAATCATAATTAATTTCAATGATGTTATTAACATCATGTTTGACCATGACATATTACACGGTGTACAATAAGTTATATCCATCTCACAGAAATATTATTAATAACAATCTGCTATTTTGTTGGCATTAATCCTTAGAAGTAATTCTGTCTAAATTTTAGATTTTTTCTATACTTGTTAAAACATCCACAATTATCAGATTTGAGAATTGAACTCAGATCCTGATTAGCTTTTTTCATTCCATCAAAAGTCATAGTTTCTTCTTTTATAGTAGTGTTGACATTGGATATACCATCAGGAGTATTCTTCTTCAGTAAGTGCACAGTTAAGAAACAAAATGTATTTTTGATTGATTGTCTATTTTGGGATTGTATGTGAAATTATTTTTATTTTATATAATATTTTGTTGTAAAACATTTAAAAATACTGTGGTCAGATTTTTTTGTACAAAAAACATACATAAATATGTTGTCATTTTAAATATGGGCTGTATTGGAGCATGTGTGCATTTCCTTTTTGACTTTATCATTCAATATCTTAATTGATACTATCACAATGTAATTATGTAGGAGAATAGTTCTACAGTAATCAATAACACAAGTTAATACTATTTATGGTATAAGATAGCTTAGAGTGTGGTAATACTACTACAAACTAAAACTCTACCCCTATTTTGGGTATAATTCTATGTGTTTGATATTTTGTCAGGGTACTCAATTACAGTACTCATCATAGCTTAAAGTGCTTATTATACACTCTTTATCTATAAATAACACAAGTTTAATACAAAAAAAATGTTTCTTATTGGAATATATGTATTTTCAAAACGGGTAATTAAATAATAAGATTCCTGTTAGTTATTTAGACATAGATGTTGTAATATGAATTCTGTATGATGTTGAGATATGATTCATGGTTAAAAAAAGGTATATGTTTATAAACATAAAACACAGTTATCATTAATATAAAATTATTTTGGATATAGAACTATTGATACTGAATGATAATTATAACTATTTGCACTTACTTCTGATTCGAGTTCTTGCAGCCGCATACACATATTGAAAGTACGGTGACAAGGGTGATTAGCACCCCCACACTCAAACCTATCTCTATTAGAGTATACATAACAAGAGTTCTTCAATCTACCGAAATCCGGGCTAATATCGATGACTATTCCATCCCAAACTTTTTAGTTATTAAGTCACTACTCCCTTAAACAGAAACGCTCTAAGTACACAACTTTCTTCCATTGGAGTAAAAAGTGTTGAAATGTAGGACACTCCTAAGCTCGACCACATATACTGACTAAAAATGTACTCGAAGTCTTAGATGTGAATTATATGTATCATAAAGTACTTTATAGAAAACTCCCTGCAATGAAATCACATCATAATACTGTTCTACGCCTTTTATTTTTATGCCACTATTCGAGCACGTCCACACAACACACAACTATTTCGCACAGATAAGAGTAAAAAATTCAATCAATTTGACGGGAGCGATTGACAACCTTTAATGTTGCCCCTAAAAATAAATAATATAAAGTTTTAAAAAAAGTTAAAAATAAAGGATGGCGACTCTTTACAATACTTTTTTGTATGAAAATCTTGAATATTTTTCAATTGTTTAAATAATTAGTTAAGAAATTATTTTATTCTTAATAATCATCATTGACCCTTTTCAATGGAATAACAGAGAAATATTTTTTTTTATAAATAATTTAATTAGAATTAGAAATTTCATTTTTAGTTAATTTAAAAAAATTATAATTAACAAAATAATAAACTTTAATATTTTTTTTCTGCATAACTTTATTAAGTACCTAATTAAGAAGAGCTCCACGAAGCGAAATATTTTTAGACTAATTTTTTAAACTTTTATGCCGTAATTTATAAAAACAGAGATTGGAAAAACATTAGTTAATTAACAATGGTGTAACTTTTTGAAAAGTTGTCAAAAAAAATATTTTTCACCGAGGTTATTTTCGTTCAAGTATCTAGATTACACCATAATTTATTCAAATTTTTAAATTGTTATTTAATATTAGAAAAAAAATATTTTAGGTGACATACCGGCTTTTTAGACGACGCGCCTATGCCGTAACGCCCTCGCGGAACCCTATTTCCAGCGTTAAATAAAAATTATAAATAATATAGATAGAGTTCCGGGAGTAAGGACTTTTTTATTGGAAATTTCCTCCTCTTTCAGGATCTTTTTTTCATAATTCCTTAAATATCATTATTTTAAAAGTTATTAACGAAAAACTAAATACCTTAATTTTTTTTCTTATTTTGTTAATAACAATTGCAATTTTTTATGTGCTAATATGCCCTTAAAAAACATTTTTCTAGACGTCATTCCGAATCGAATGAGGTATGGCACATATTTTTAGGAGCTTTATTTCTATTTAACACGTTTTTGAACTTGTTGACTAGACTATTAAAGTTTCGTCGATCTACTTTTGCGTAAGGTCAAAGGTAATTATTTTAAGGTAATTATTGCCTCCACATTTCTGTATTTTTGATATTTTATTACTAGTGTTGTTTATTTGGATATGGTATGTTATTGTATGAATATATTAAACATTTTATTATAGTTAAGATAGTTTTTTGCAATGTTCCAATGAATGGTTAATTATTGACAAATGTGATAAGTTAATTTTGCAGAGACTGTACCAAATCATAGTTAGATAAATAACATAACGTACCATAAGTTAATAAAAGTAATAAACATAGTATTTATGCTATATTTTTGTGATTTCCCTTAAGTACCCCATCATGACCCCCTTACCCTACGTACTTTGATAAGTTGATTATATAGTTACGTGATTGGGATTTTAAAGCAGAGCATTGTGCCAAATTGCCCCCTTTGGCTACAAAATGGCTACAATCCTGCACATGGCAACGAGCTTATAACTAATATTCTAGTTATAGAAAATAATACAATTTGATGATTACAATTTGATGACTGCCTCGTGGTCTCGCGGTACAAGTATGTGTCGTGCGATCTAGAGGTCCTGGGTTCGATTCCCGGGTCGGGCAAAGTGTTATTGGGTTTTTCCATTAGGAAATCCTCAGTAACAGCACGGAGTCTGGAAATGTGCCCGAAAAACGGCAATAGGCTCGCCCCCTATTACGTGGGACTGATACATACCTGGCGAAATGTGGGTGCAGAAATGCACCTCTGCCTACCCCTTCGGGGAATACAGGCGTGAGTTTATGTATGTATGTATACAATTTGATTTGACCCAACACGCGTCGTTGTTTGTCGTAACCACGTTGCGTTATGATAGTGTGTTTCAGCTTTAATGTACCTACATCGACTACTGAATTTACAGTTACTTTACTTTAGAGTATAGGTACAGTGGCTCCCCCATTTATTATTGACATATTTTCGTTAGGCTTTAAATATTTTTCCTTTGGAGGAGTAGGTACCTAAACAGAGGTGAACTTCGACAGCCACGCTCGCCAACCGTGATCTACTGTTTTTTCGTCCCATTTAATATAAGACGAGCCAGTATAATATATAGTTTTTATGAATAGAGGTAAAAAATCGTTATCGATTGAGTTTTACTCATAACGGTGACAGATGACAGACCAGTGTTGCCAACTTAGTGGAATTTCCACTGAAACTGGTGGTTTTAATCCTCCATTTAGTGGCGAAATATTGGTTTTAGTGGTTAGTGGATTTTTCTAGTGGTTTAGTAAAATTCAATTTCTATTACTAAAAATGCGATCGCTTAGACGTTACTTAAACATAATCATCTCCTTGCCCTGTTCCCAATTTCATTTGGGGTCGGCGCAGTATGTTTTATCCTTCCACACATCCCTATCAGCCGTCATGTCTTCATTCACTCCTTTTCCTTTCATATTTTCAGTCACGCACTCCATCCATCTTTTCTTTGGCCTTCCTCTGCTCGCCCATCCATCAACTTTCATATCCATCACCTTTTTACCTACGTATGATTCATCCCTCGTCATAACATGCCCATACCACGACAGACGGTTTCCTTTTAGCTTTTCTATCACAGGAGCTACTTTCAGACTTCCTCTAACGTATTCATTCTTCACTCTGTCAAGCCGTGTTATACCACACATCCATCGCAACATTCGCATTTCAGCTGCATGCAGTCGTCTTTACGTCGACGTTACTTACACGTTTCCATATATTTTCACTAATTCTTAATTATATGTGCTTACTTTTCGCCGACTGTAATTTTGTGACGGATTCGGATTCCGATCCGATCCGATGCGATCCGTCGCATGAAGTGCTAAACAGCTGTAATGCTTTGTCTGTTTTATCTTCTATTACTGTCGGGTGTAAGTTTTTATAAACTTATTTTTACATCTTTGGATAATTAAATTGTTACTGGTTATAATTACCAGTCAGAGCCCATCGGAAGTAAAAAAAGATTAATTTACCTACAAATGATATGTTGATTAGCTGATTGTTAATTTTTATAACGTATTATAAAAGGAAACTAATAACCTATATACTTATTTTATTGCGTAAAACAAAAAAATATAGTGATTTTGCGAATTGAAATTGAAATTTTGTGATTTTGAGTGTTGGATAATTTTTTGGTAGTGGTTTTCTGGTGGTTTTAAAAGTTGACTCTGGGGGTAAGCTAGTATAACTATTGGCAACACTGTGACAGACCAGTGAGACAGTTGCACTTGCAGTCGTTCTCGTTTAATTTTCTGTATGTAAAAAAAGTACTCTGTGGATTTTAATTCAAACATTTTAGCCGGTAAATGTAATTATGTTTACGATGTGCCAATATTTACTATCTAGTGCTTTTTTAAGCCTGTTTTCCAAAGCTTAAGCATTGATTTATCGATACGCGTTGTGTTATTTCAGTGAAAAAGTGTCTCAACTCGAATTCTATTGAACATCAAAGAAAAATTATAGATAACCTATAAAATGGAGAAGAAAAATGATATTTTTTCACAAAGACTAATTATTTCAGTATTATGGAACATCGCTATGCAAGTATTTCTTGCGATTATGTTAGTATTTATAATTGAAATCGACGTACTGCATCCGATGTCATGGATTTCGTCTACCATTAACGACATTTTTAGTTGGAAAATGTTTCTGAATATCATACTATTAAGCTTGGTGTCGTTTTTCCAAGCTTATATTTATGGAAGCTATTACATGACTCCGATGCCCAAGTATTTCACCAGATTTTCTATGTTCCTGAATATATTCTCAGTGCAAAACTTTATTCTGAGTATTTTATATGCCCTCAGTGGCTATTTCACAATGAGTCTTTACTCATGCCTGGCTAAGAGCAACATTAATATGTTGAAGAAAAAATGTGAGACATATGATGGACTGTGCCTTGTTGAATCGAGCTTATTTCTCCAATTTGGAGGGATGTGGATGGGGCTATATTATTTTTTGAATGTCCACATTTTCAATGTCAGCACCCTTGTATTTTCGCACATATATCAAGACAAGTTTCAGCAGATTAAATTAGCTGTGAATAACATACTATCATTGGGCTTCAAGAACTCAATTCCTCCAGTTGCATACTACTGCTTATTTTACTACATTTGGGGCAATAAGCCTAGAAGTGCTATAACTGAAGTTTATAGTTCATATTTGGAAGATCCTCCACTTGATAACATATTCAACCTGCTTAGATCTGGAATTTGGATTGGCCTGTGGTTTTATACAAGTCTATTCTTTATATCTGTCTATACAATGAAAAGCACTTTCAACATAATACTCACAGAACCAATGAATTTTCCTATTGAATCTAATACACAAATGACCATATTTGATGCCATGGCTCAAAGGTCCCAATTCTGTGGATATTTGGGAACTCAAGACTTGAAAATAATGTCATTATCAGATCCTGTTCGGCGATTGCAAATATTTACACTTTCACAACCTGGAGGTCATCCTAGAAACTGGAACAACTTATTGGATCAGTGTTTGCACATTATCAATGATTTTAGTCGGGAACTGGATAAATTGAGCCACAGTGATAAACCTTCAGAAATGTCAGTACCACCTCAGAACAACATTTTGAGTGCTCCACCTCGTTCTGAAATGTCCTATGCAGGCTTAAGAAATATGGCAAATTCTCCTGAGCTACATCAACTTAAAAATCATAATAAAACAACAGTTGAAGATACATTTGGTAACATTGTAAAAGAAGAGTTTAAAAGTTTACTACAAAAGATATGCCAGCTGCCTGGTATAAACTATTTCTTTGGAGAACTTACTGACACAAAATTGAAATATCTACTTGTGCAAGCCCAGCCAGTTGTGTGGGCATGTGAAGGTTTGGCTTTTATGGCAGCAGCTTCATTAAAAGAAGATAAATATGGAGTTGTTCAAAATGATTTGACTAAAGTCATTACTGCACTGATTAATCTTAAACAAAATTTGGAAAAGTTATCAAAACCTGGCCTAATGTCTAGAAAGCATGCACTCAATGATGCCTATGCTATTAAAATGAGATCTGCACTGTTTTCATCAGTCAAAAGAAGCATTTACAAATTGGTTTTAACCTTTTCAAAATATATGCATGAAATTCCTTTAGATCGTGAGGTTCAGCTCATGATACAACCATACTTATTATTAAAAGAACCTTAGACTGTTTTTATTATTAAAAAAAATATTGATATACATTGTTGAATTAATATTTCTTCCTATTTTTGGGTGTTCATATTGGTGTGATTCAACAAATATAGACTTGTTTAAGATGTTTTCAATCTTGTTACTATCAAACTTGTGGTCTAGAAGCTGGAACTATGCAATTATTTTTATTTGTATTATATGTTATAAGTGTTTTGTGCTCACATTACTAATCAACATTAATTTAATACCACCTGTTAGTGTCTTTCTAATGTTTATACTGTGTTTGTAAGTACTCTTGTTTATGTAACAGGATATTGAATCTGATATTATTCATAATGCACATTGAATATAGGCTTGTGTAAGAACATACTTAATACTAAACCACATAGGATTTAAATGTTTTGTAAACAAATAAAATAGCTTAATTAATTACAGGTCATTTAACTATTTTCTATTATTTGGTTTTTGGTCAATCTTTATTAACAAAGTAAATAAATTTGTTAGTTCACAAATCCCAACTTTAACTTATGTATTTTAGTGTTGTAGTTTGAATGTAAAAAAAAATATTGTCTTAGTTTTATGTAAATTGCTCATTACTTTATCTTAAAATTCTGAATATCTACAACTGCATTTAATTATAATTGGTAAGAAATTGAACCTATGGGAAAATGTAGTCATTGTTATACTGTGTGTTATTTATTCAAATTTAAATCTGTTTTAAGTGTATTTTAAATGTTTTCTACATACTAAAGTAAATTAATTGTGGTGTTTGTTATATACCTAGGATACATTAATTGTATAGTTTGGTGTTAATGGTTTTAGGATCCAATTCAAATAGTTTAAATAAAATAACATCCTTTAATTGAAAATATAGAAGCTTATTTTTCACTTAAAAGGGTACTTAGACAATATTAAGAGTTTATGTAAATACATATATCTGTATTTATATCATTCTTCTAGATTCAATTTTCAGTATTTAAATATTGTATTTGTAGTCACACCTAGACTGATATTCTTGTAGTTGTGTATTAAATGTATATGTTAAATAAATAGTACAAATAATATTAGAAGTTTATTTTTCTTAGAAATAGTGCAATTTATAAAACATCAGCTAAATAATGTCTGACTAAAGTCTCATTAGATGATTATGTCTAATGAAATGGTTTGCATACAGCAATTTTTTTTCCAGTTTTTCAGTTCAAGGTTTCTGTGAATTTATGTTCAAACAAAGCATAATATTTATTTGCATAGTAATTATTTATGGTAAAGATATTGTTGAAAGCTGACAGGGATGACAATAGGTGAGACCTCAAATTTATCATAATATTTTTAAACTTCCCACAGTTCTATGAACCAACATATCTCAAAGATATTTCAATGCAATTTTTTTCAATACTTGATGTCAATGTGGGACAATAAAATTCCTTAAGCACATACTTTTTTTAGTTACCACAATAGTTTTCTGTAGTTTGATCTTATTTCTATAGATTCCCAATCTTCACAATGGTTGCAATGTTGCAGCTATCTAAGAGTGTAGGTATTGGGTTGACACTTGTTTTGTTTTGTTCAATTGTCCAATTTCTGGGGGTGTTCTGGATAGTTTGTAAGCAGTATTCTGGATATCAAAGCCAAGTAACTAGTACCAAGATTGATTACTTAGGTACTCATGCAAAATGCTGCTAATATTTTTAATAAACTTTCGGTTTAACAAGGTATTAATAAAAAAACAAATCAAAAGCAAAAACATCTATTAAAATTGGCTACAAAATTAACAACGTCTAACAATAATTAACATTCATATTATCACTTTGTGTATAGGTTTTAATACAATACAATACAATTACCTACTAAACATCTTAAACATTCAAGTTTCCTCACATTGCTTTTTCTCCACCTCCTGAGGTCTTCACTTAGAATACTTTTTACCATTTCGTACTAGGCCATGTTAATTGTACATGAAACCTCTACTGGGCACACATCTACATATAATATGCTATACATGTATTTAATAGACGAGAAGTAATGGGATATATTAAAGACATTAAACAATGTATGCTACATAAGAATGCAATAATTTGAATATTTTATGTGAAGAAAATCCCATTTAATCAATTGCTAACTATATTCGCTTTTCTTGGCTAGGAAACTGTAACTAATAGCATCTTCATTGCTTTTATTTTATCGACAGCCCCGTGGCGCAGTTGGCTAGACACCAGCTTGCGAAACGAGAGGCTGCGGGTTCGATCCCCGCACCGAGACAAATGTTTGTGTGATCCACAAATATTTGTTTCGGGTCTGGGTGTTTGTGTGACCGAAAAGTCTCTCGTAGTTTCTGATACCCACGACACAGGACTTGTATCCTAGTGTGGGGTCAGAACTATGTATGTGACTGTTGGGTGTATTTATTTATTTATTATTTTATATAGTTCATTATATGTTAATGTTCTTTTTTCGATAATTGAATGTTAGAATAACTCGAATGTCTTATTAGACATATTTGTTTTTTATTTATCCGCTGGATTATAGGAGAGTATCTTCATCCCGCAAATCGCTGCTGAGTAAGAGAGAGCGTTGGCTGGCCGCGCCAAGAAGTGCTGTACGTTCTGCGGACGAAGTGCCGGACTCGCAGCTTAAAGAGGCTGTTTAAAATAATAATCTTAATTTTAATTACCGTTAGTAGGGCAGTCACTTGTATAATAAATATTCATTAACATGATAAATATCGTGACTGCCGTGAAATCGATTTATAACAACAAAGCTCAGAAAGGAAAGAAGTTGCATGTATCTACTATATACTTATTATAACAATGTCATGTTATATGCTTTATACCAATCTGTTACAAAATCAGCTTATATACTTTGTACGTATATAAGCTTTAGGATTTAGTTTATTTATTCGACTGCCTAATGGTCTCGTGCCATATATGTGTGCCATGTGATGTAAAGCTCCTAGGTTCGATTCCCGGGTCGGGTTATTGGGTTTTTTCCATTAGGAAATTCTCAGTGGCAGCATAGAGTCTGGAAGTGTGCCCGAAAAACGGCAACAGGCTCGCGCTCTATTATGTAGGACTGGTACACACCTGACGAAATGTGGAAACCTATCCTTTCGGGGAATACAGGCGTGAGGTTATGTGTATGTTTATTTATTTTTGGTCAATGCTTTAGGTTGGTGTAAATAGAATTGCCAACCCGCACTAGGCCAGCGTGGTGGACTAAGGCCTAAACCCTCTCAGTTGTAGAGGAGGCCCGTGCCCAGCAGTGGGGCGTATGGGCTCATGATGAATAGAGTTGAAAGAGAGGAAGGAAGTGCAAGAGGCAAAGGTACGCTAGCGGTGGGTACATACGAAGGAGTGATTACCGTCGGGGCTGGCGTGCGGCGTGGCGCTGGCCGAGCGCTCGGCGCCCGACTCCGTCATCGACACCTGCAGGCTGTAGCTCTCCCTGCGACACCACGCGACACGTCACTCTACAGGGCACTGCTGCACATTCATCAAACTATATACTGGGTTAACTACATTCTCGTGTCGAATTTTTTACTTTTTTGTTTAAAATAAAACATGGCGATTATTATGATGAGAAGGCATCAAGGTAAATAACTAAATAGTACTTCCTGTCTCTATTTATACCTACACTATCTACTAAGGAACGAACTAAGTACATAATATAATGTTATACGCAAATTATAACGATTGTCACTATTTCAACAACTAAACGATTTGTGTACCTAAGCATTAGATTTTTTTTAAAATGGAAACAACGGAATAGAATACTTGAAGATCACCTATTTTTTTGTTTCGTCCGAGGTTCGAACCCTTGGTCTCTATGAAATTGCATTAGTGATAAATTCTGTGCTTTTTCAATATCCTTTTATTAGTTTCTGAAGTTGGATACCTAAGTAAAGGTGACATAAAATTTACCTATTTGTATTTTTATTGTTATGTCTGTAACATGTAAGGCAGAATTGTGTAGAAATCAAAAACAAACAGCTACCCACATAAAATATATATGGACTAAGGCTCGACCGAGATCTCGGTCTCGGTCTCGGTCTCGGCATTCTCGGCTACAAATCCAACCGAGAATTTTGTCTCGGTTCTCGGCTAATTACAGCCGAGATTCTCGGTCATGACCGAGATTGTAACTTTGTTCGAATCGGCATTCAAATTTTACCGCGCGTGGCCACGCGCCGCAGCGCGAAGTCGATCGGTGTAAGTGCGTGAGAGGCTGAATTGTGATTGGTTGAAGTCCCGTCTGGCGAACTGCGGCCGGCCGCCTTTGCCCCGTTTGAGTCTTTCGAAGTCCGAGTTCGAGTCTGCGCCGCCTACTAGCGTAGCAAGTGAACAACTCGACGGTCCCCAAGAACAAAATCTTATCTGCAAAATGCTCTACTGCAGTATAGAGTCTTTAAATTAAGTGAAAATATAAATATAAATTACTCACTCACCTCAAAAATATATATTTGAGAAAAAGAAAATTATTTCTTAAAAAAAAAAAAATGTGAGTGAGTAATTTATATTTATATTTTCACTTAATTTAAAACCTTTATACTGCAGTAGAGCATTTTGCAGATAAGATTTTGTTCTTGGGGACCGTCGAACTGTTTAGCAAAGCTGGACAATTGTATGACGAGAGGCGACACTCTTTGAAGGGCGAAAATGCCGAAAAATTGCTTTTTTTATGTTATTTAACTTTGATTATTAAAACAGTTAATTTTGTTAAACAATTAGTAGTTTATAAAAAAATTAACAGTATTAAAAATCAAAAATTTCACGCTTTGTCTATTCTCGGTCTCGGCTCTCGGTCTCGGCCGAGATATCATTTTATTCTCGGTCTCGGTCTCGGTCTCGGCCGAGAACGAAAAACCCATCTCGGTCGAGCCTTAATATGGACATCCAAGGTGAGTGAATCATGTCACATGTGAAAGTGAAGGAATTGTGTCAGTGATTCCATTCCTGCTAATTGTGTGTTGTATATTATAATACGTGATGTGAATTTTATTTATAAAGTAACAAAATATAAAGACGAACTAAATCGTTACACGCTACATAACATAAAACTTGAGACAAAGTTCATATAATTGTACATTATTATATTTTTGGATTTTTATTATAATAAAACCATTTTTATATGTATGAGGGTGACTATTTTAAATCATAAAGAATTTTGTAAATTCGTGATATAGATATTTTTTATTTTACGATTGAAAAAAACGTGATATACCTATATAACTCCAAAAAGAACATCAGATGACAATGACTATTGAGTTGAAATATTGTTAAGAACGCTTTACATTAGGGGTTCATAAAGTATCAATTCTTTCCTAACTTTTACTCTTATAAATTTTCATTTTGCCTCAAGCATTATATTACACACTCATCCTCCTTTATTATGAGGTATGAATACAGGTTGGTTAACGCTGACTGTCGTTGGGTCACGTGAGCACGTTTATTATTTATTATTTACTGTGTTGGCATGAATACCGTGATGACCTCGAGGTTTAGGCGCGCGGTCGAGAATCTCGATGGTCGCAGGTTCCAACCCCAGGCACACACCTCTGACTTTTCGAAGTAAAGTGTGAAAATAAGTAGTAGTAAGTAAGTAAAGAATTATCTCGTACTTTAACGGTGAAGGAAAACATCGTGATGAAACCTGAACACCTAAAAGATCTTAGGAATTTCTTAGGTGTGTAGTCCGCTAACCCGCACTAGGCCAGCGTGGTGGACTAAGGTCTAAACCCTCTCAGTTGTAGAGCAGGCTCGTGTCCAGCAGTGGGACGTATATGGGCTGATGATGATGATGAATGCTAGCCTGTATCCCGAGGTGGAGGAGGTCTGCGAGATCTCGCTGTCGTACGACGTGTCGGTGTTGATGGCTGCGGGCTGCAGGAAGGGGGGCTGCGACCACGCGCGCCGCAGCGGAGTGCTGTCCGCGCCCGGGGACGAGCCCTCGTCAGACTCCAGCCGGCCGGAGGACGCCTGCATTTCGAATCATACATAAGTACATAACACCTCATGACAGTGAGGCCACACATAGAAAGCCAAAAGCGTTACACGTTAATTGTGTAATGTCTAGTTTATAACTGTTTATTGTGGGGTCAGGGTATTCACACTTATATATCAAATTGCTTTAGTTAAATAAAGATTTAAAGAAATTCATAAGGCAAGCTGAATATACCTATATGTATAAATATATCACGCATATTTGTGTCTTACCTCAGGTTTGGTGTGTCGGCTGCGTCTAAACTTGAATGTCTTTTTGGAGGGTACGTGAGTGCGCTGCAGTCGCGGCTTGTCGTTGTTGTCAGGGCTGCCCCCCGCGCTGCCCCCTGCACTGCCCCCCGCTGTGCCCCCTGCAGTGCCCCCTGCAGTGCCCCCCACGCTGCCCCCCACGCCGCTACTCATGCCGCCGCCCGAGCTGCCTCGCATATCCACGCGCATGTCCGGGGACATCGGGGATAACGGTGTCATTGAAGTTTCACCTGACCAATGCAACAGAATTAGTAAAGATATCTTTATATTTGTAGGTATTAAATGAATCAATAATCGAAAATACGGATAATCAAATTTATGAAAAAAGCTGATTTTATGTGTTTATTAAAACATTTTTTGACAAATAAACATGATTGCATACATACGAGTAAATTCGACTTCATCATCATCAGCCCATATACGTCCCACTGCTGGGCACGGGCCTCCTCTACAACTGAGAGGGTTTAGGCTTTAGTCCACCACGCTGGCCTAGTGCGGGTTGGCGGACTACACACCTAAGAAATTCCTACGAACTTTTAGGTGTGCAGGTTTCATCACGATGTTTTCCTTCACCGTTAAAGCAAGTGATAATTCTTTGTGAATACACACATAACTTCGAAAAGTTAGAGGTGTGTGCCTGGGGTTTGAACCTGCGACCGCCGGAATTCTCGACCGCGCGCCTAAACCTCGAGGCCATCACTGCTTCAAATTCGACTTGTACGTATTAATTTTTTTTTTATTGGTTGAGGTTGGTGGTCCGGATAATCGCGAATCCGTATAACTGAGGGCCGGATAATCGAGTTTCTATTTCAACTGTATTGTAATAAGTGCTTAGATACCACGTTTTCATTAATATTCGGTATAATCACTTGTACCTAATTAGTGATGAATCATCAGGATTAATCATCACTGATGATTAATGTGGCACGTAGGTGAAACTTCAAAGACTCACCGGATGTGAATTTGAATTCCACTGAGGGTACGAAGCGAAGTTTGGTCTGAGCGCTCTGATATGATGGTGTGCTCACCATAGGTTTAGGTTCGCATCCGTAGTTACTTAAAGACCCTGCAAAACAATCCTTTAAAATAAAAACCCGATAAATAATCCGGTACTATAAGTGCTACTGTCATTAATGTATTTCCAAATCCTAGCTAGTTTACACACTTTACTATTAAACTTTGGTTGTCTCTATGGTAGCTAAACAATGTTTATTTTGCTAACTTAAATATTCATAATGTTACAGGAAGCAAGAAAAATCCTTTTTTTTTTGCTAACACAGTTATATTGACATTTCTGTGTTTTCAGGTATCGGCCGTGAGGTAATGTATTTAATAAAACAAAAACATCATACTTATAATTAATCGTTTTTACTTTACCAATGTTAGAATTGACACTGCTTGCGAAATTATTGCCGTAGTCATTCAGGCGACCATTGTTCGTGAAGCAAATATCAAATGGCGGCATCTGTTGACTCGTCGTGGAACTACTCGACAGAGACTCTGTTAATCAATAAATAAATATCCAGTAAATATTATGTAGTACAATAAATGACAGTGCAAGACTCGATGACTTGATTGTATGCAATTCTATTTTAAATTTTGCACAACACACGCTGTGTCTTATAGGACGAAATTTTGTATATTCCGCCATTTTTGGCCGTTTCGAATGTGTCAACGGTATTAGAGAAAATAAAATTGCACAAGAGTTACCTCTCTGGGCGGAAAGAGGTGCAGAGGGATGATCGGGGGTGCGTGGGATACCTCCTGCGCCGGCGCGACCCACTAGCATCGAGATTAGCGACGGCCGGTGCTGCTGGCTGGCCGCCACGTTGGACGGCCGCGGGAACACTTCCGACGAACGCTTGCCGCCGGTCGGACCCAGGTTCTCCGAGATTTGTTCTGCAACAGATTATTGTCAATTGGATGTTACTGGATGATATTACCCAAGTTGTGTATGATTTTAAGGCTTTTATTAGTTAAAAAGTTCACTATGAATATACACACAGCCTTGAAAAAATAATCTCTAAATAACGCCTAAATACTAAATACGACCCATCTCAGATTCGTCTGTTACAATGTGTTGTGTTAATCGTGAGGGTTTCAAAATAATAGCCATTTCGCTATCACAGCCCAAAATTACTGAAAACGACATCTATTGGTTTTACCCTGCAACTCCTAATGAGTGTTGTAATAGTAAAAGTGAGTTTGTATAAAGTTGTGGTTGTGTGTCATATTTATTTATATATAAACTCTTCATTGTATACTAAGAAATAATGAAAAAAAAAACAATATACAAATAGAATGAAGTACAATTGGCGGTCTTATCGCACAAGGCGTTCTTTTAGAGACAACCAAAAGATGGACATAAACACGTGATAGAACTATAGTCATATAGTTCTTTTTTTAAAAGGGGGTAAGCAAAAGTAAGAGGGTTCGGTTTTGTTTTTGTTATAACTGTGTGCGGCGTGACCTTAGCCGGTTCCTTGCGGAATAAAGGAAAAAAAAATTGTGTGCGGCGTACCATACTTGTTGTGGTCGTGCGAGTCCCGCATGGCGCGCAGCTCCTTGGCGAGTTCCGCGAGCAGCGCGCCGCGCGCCCGCGCCGCCGGCAGCCGCAGTCCGCGCACGCGCTCGCGCACCACGAACTGCATGTGCCGCTCGTTGTCGCCGATCGGCGGCTGCGACAACTGCCGGCCCGTCGCCATTCCACTCAACACGCCTTACAATCCTACCTTTATATTACTGTACTACTCATGCCCCTATATAGTGGTCATGGCCTGCCCTAGAATAGGTGCTACGAGTACGCGACCTCGGCCAAGAACTACTGCAGTCGCTACCAGTTTTTCCACTCCGTGACCACATTATCCACTCCTACAGGCCTTACTTTCCTTTCCCATAACATCCTCTCCCCAAAAACCCTATTTCCTTTCCCTCCTGCGCTCGCTAACACGCCTGCCAAGCGTGGCGAGTATAGGCAATAACCTCTCAATGCTGAGAAAAAAGTCATTGGGAGAGATCTATGTCCAGCAGAGGACCTCTTTCGGCTGATGGATGATGGATGATTAATATACTATTACTGGGTTAAATTAAGCTTCGGTCTGATATGGAATGATTATAGTAAAAAGCTATTTTTTTGTATTTATAAACAAAGCTATTATTTTGAAATTGACTCAAAGCTCAAAATATTGATAAACTAGCTTTTGCCCGCGACTCCGTCCGCGTAGACTACAGGGTTGGGTTCAGAATGAAAATAAGTTGTAGTCTATTTTACTCCACAGAGTCCCATTTATGTCCATATCAAAAATCGTTTACAGCGGTCAAATGATTTAATCGTGAAAGCGTAACAGACATATAGTTACAGATAGTTTCAGTCGTCTACACGTCGTTTCAATTCTAGCTTCAAAAATGACGAATTTCCACACAAACTTTCACCCTTATTTTTATTTTACCCCCTTAAATGTACACTTTTTTACAAACTTAGAATGTCATATTTATTTATATTAAATCAACAGCCTAAAAAATAAGTTTCAAGCTTCTAGGTTTAAAAATGACAATACTTCCATACAACCTTTCATCCCCCCTTTTAACCCCTTTTCCGGGATAAAAAGTAGCCTATGTCTTTTCTCAGGGTCTAAATTATCTGTGTACCAAATTTTATTTAAATCGGTTCAGCAGTTTTAGCAGGAAAGCGAGACAGACAGACAGACAGACAGTTACTTTCGCATTTATAATATTAGTAAGGATAAAAAAAAATAGCCTATGTCCTTTTTTAAGTTCTCATTTTTGTCCATACCAAAAATCATCCAAATCAGTCAAATGGTTTAAGTGTGAAAGCATAACACAGGCAGTGTTACTTCCGAAATACAATATATGCTCATCCCACGGGAACCCTAGATATTCCCGGGATAAAAAGTAGGTTATGTTACTTCATAGTGTCTCATTTATATTCATACCAAAAATCATATAAATCGGGCGAATAGAATAGACGTGAAAGCCCATTCCCACGTGAATACTACATTTTCCGGGATAAAAAGTATTATATGTTGCATCAGTGGGTAACCTGGCTGTCCTGGCTGTCCTGGGTATCCTGATTGTCCAGGCTGTCCTTGTTGTCCTGGGTATCCTGGTTTTTCAGGCTGTCCTGGGTATCCTGGTTGTCCAGGGTATCCTGGTTGTCCAGGCTGTCCTGGGTATCCTGGTTGTCCAGGCTGTCCTGGGTATCCTGGTTGTCCAGGCTGTCCTGGGTATCCTGGTTGTCCAGGCTGTCCTGGGTATCCTGGTTGTCCTGGGTATCCTGGTTGTCCAGGCTGTCCTTGTTGTCCTGGGTATCCTGGTTGTCCAGGCTGTCCTGGGTATCCTGGTTGTCCAGGCTGTCCTGGGTATCCTGGTTGTCCAGGCTGTCCTGGGTATCCTGGTTGTCCAGGGTATCCTGGTTGTCCTGGTTGTCCAGGCTGTCCTGGGTATCCTGGTTGTCCAGGCTGTCCTGGGTATCCTGGTTGTCCAGGCTGTCCTTGTTGTCCTGGGTATCCTGGTTGTCCAGGGTATCCTGGTTGTCCTGGTTGTCCAGGCTGTCCTGGGTATCCTGGTTGTCCAGGCTGTCCTGGGTACGCTGGTTGTCCAGGCTGTCCTGGATGTCCTTGTTGTCCTGGGTATCCTGGTTGTCCAGGCTGTCCTGGGTATCCTGGTTGTCCAGGCTGTCCTAGTTGTCCTGGGTATCCTGGTTGTCCAGGCTGTCCTTGTTGTCCTGGGTATCCTGGTTGTCCAGGCTGTCCTGGGTATCCTGGTTGTCCAGGGTATCCTGGTTGTCCTGGTTGTCCAGGCTGTCCTGGTTGTCCAGGCTGTCCTGGGTATCCTGGTTGTCCAGGCTGTCCTGGGTAACCTGGCTGTCCTGGCTGTCCTTGTTGTCCTGGGTATCCTGGTTGTCCAGGGTATCCTGGTTGTCCTGGTTGTCCAGGCTGTCCTGGGTAACCTGGCTGTCCTGGATGTCCTTGTTGTCCTGGGTATCCTGGTTGTCCAGGCTGTCCTTGTTGTCCTGGGTATCCTGGTTGTCCAGGCTGTCCTTGTTGTCCTGGGTATCCTGGTTGTCCAGGCTGTCCTTGTTGTCCTGGGTATCCTGGTTGTCCAGGCTGTCCTGGGTATCCTGGTTGTCCAGGCTGTCCTTGGTATCCTGGTTGTCCTGGGTATCCTGGTTGTCCAGGCTGTCCTTGTTGTCCTGGGTATCCTGGTTGTCCAGGCTGTCCTGGGTATCCTGGTTGTCCAGGCTGTCCTGGGTATCCTGGTTGTCCAGGCTGTCCTGGGTATCCTGGTTGTCCAGGGTATCCTGGTTGTCCTGGTTGTCCAGGCTGTCCTGGGTATCCTGGTTGTCCAGGCTGTCCTTGTTGTCCTGGGTATCCTGGTTGTCCAGGCTGTCCTGGGTATCCTGGTTGTCCAGGGTATCCTGGTTGTCCTGGTTGTCCAGGCTGTCCTGGGTATCCTGGTTGTCCAGGCTGTCCTGGGTATCCTGGTTGTCCAGGCTGTCCTTGTTGTCCTGGGTATCCTGGTTGTCCAGGGTATCCTGGTTGTCCTGGTTGTCTAGGCTGTCCTGGGTATCCTGGTTGTCCAGGCTGTCCTGGGTACCCTGGTTGTCCAGGCTGTCCTGGGTAACCTGGCTGTCCTGGATGTCCTTGTTGTCCTGGGTATCCTGGTTGTCCAGGCTGTCCTGGGTATCCTGGTTGTCCAGGCTGTCCTTGTTGTCCTGGGAATCCTGGTTGTCCAGGCTGTCCTTGTTGTCCTGGGTATCCTGGTTGTCCAGGCTGTCCTGGGTATCCTGGTTGTCCAGGCTGTCCTGGGTATCCTGGTTGTCCAGGCTGTCCTGGGTATCCTGGTTGTCCAGGCTGTCCTTGTTGTCCTGGGTAACCTGGCTGTCCTGGCTGTCCTGGGTATCCTGGTTGTCCAGGCTGTCCTTGTTGTCCTGGGTATCCTGGTTGTCCAGGCTGTCCTGGGTATCCTGGTTGTCCAGGCTGTCCTGGGTATCCTGGTTGTCCAGGCTGTCCTGGGTATCCTGGTTGTCCAGGCTGTCCTGGATATCCTGGTTGTCCAGGCTGTCCTGGGTATCCTGGTTGTCCTGGGTATCCTGGTTGTCCAGGCTGTCCTGGGTATCCTGGTTGTCCAGGCTGTCCTTGTTGTCCTGGGTATCCTGGTTGTCCAGGGTATCCTGGTTGTCCTGGTTGTCCAGGCTGTCCTGGGTATCCTGGTTGTCCAGGCTGTCCTGGGTACGCTGGTTGTCCAGGCTGTCCTGGATGTCCTTGTTGTCCTGGGTATCCTGGTTGTCCAGGCTGTCCTTGTTGTCCTGGGTAACCTGGCTGTCCTGGGTATCCTGGTTGTCCAGGCTGTCCTTGTTGTCCTGGGTATCCTGGTTTTTCAGGCTGTCCTGGGTATCCTGGTTGTCCAGGGTATCCTGGTTGTCCTGGTTGTCCAGGCTGTCCTGGTTGTCCAGGCTGTCCTGGGTATCCTGGTTGTCCAGGCTGTCCTGGGTAACCTGGCTGTCCTAGCTGTCCTTGTTGTCCTGGGTATCCTGGTTGTCCAGGGTATCCTGGTTGTCCTGGTTGTCCAGGCTGTCCTGGGTAACCTGGCTGTCCTGGATGTCCTTGTTGTCCTGGGTATCCTGGTTGTCCAGGCTGTCCTTGTTGTCCTGGGTATCCTGGTTGTCCAGGCTGTCCTTGTTGTCCTGGGTATCCTGGTTGTCCAGGCTGTCCTTGTTGTCCTGGGTATCCTGGTTGTCCAGGCTGTCCTGGGTATCCTGGTTGTCCAGGCTGTCCTTGGTATCCTGGTTGTCCTGGGTATCCTGGTTGTCCAGGCTGTCCTTGTTGTCCTGGGTATCCTGGTTGTCCAGGCTGTCCTGGGTATCCTGGTTGTCCAGGCTGTCCTGGGTATCCTGGTTGTCCAGGCTGTCCTGGGTATCCTGGTTGTCCAGGGTATCCTGGTTGTCCTGGTTGTCCAGGCTGTCCTGGGTATCCTGGTTGTCCAGGCTGTCCTTGTTGTCCTGGGTATCCTGGTTGTCCAGGCTGTCCTGGGTATCCTGGTTGTCCAGGGTATCCTGGTTGTCCTGGTTGTCCAGGCTGTCCTGGGTATCCTGGTTGTCCAGGCTGTCCTGGGTATCCTGGTTGTCCAGGCTGTCCTTGTTGTCCTGGGTATCCTGGTTGTCCAGGGTATCCTGGTTGTCCTGGTTGTCTAGGCTGTCCTGGGTATCCTGGTTGTCCAGGCTGTCCTGGGTACCCTGGTTGTCCAGGCTGTCCTGGGTAACCTGGCTGTCCTGGATGTCCTTGTTGTCCTGGGTATCCTGGTTGTCCAGGCTGTCCTGGGTATCCTGGTTGTCCAGGCTGTCCTTGTTGTCCTGGGTATCCTGGTTGTCCAGGCTGTCCTTGTTGTCCTGGGTATCCTGGTTGTCCAGGCTGTCCTGGGTATCCTGGTTGTCCAGGCTGTCCTGGGTATCCTGGTTGTCCAGGCTGTCCTGGGTATCCTGGTTGTCCAGGCTGTCCTTGTTGTCCTGGGTAACCTGGCTGTCCTGGCTGTCCTGGGTATCCTGGTTGTCCAGGCTGTCCTTGTTGTCCTGGGTATCCTGGTTGTCCAGGCTGTCCTGGGTATCCTGGTTGTCCAGGCTGTCCTGGGTATCCTGGTTGTCCAGGCTGTCCTGGGTATCCTGGTTGTCCAGGCTGTCCTGGATATCCTGGTTGTCCAGGCTGTCCTGGGTATCCTGGTTGTCCTGGGTATCCTGGTTGTCCAGGCTGTCCTTGTTGTCCTGGGTATCCTGGTTGTCCAGGCTGTCCTGGGTATCCTGGTTGTCCAGGCTGTCCTGGGTATCCTGGTTGTCCAGGCTGTCCTTGTTGTCCTGGGTAACCTGGCTGTCCTGGGTATCCTGGTTGTCCAGGCTGTCCTTGTTGTCCTGGGTATCCTGGTTTTTCAGGCTGTCCTGGGTATCCTGGTTGTCCAGGGTATCCTGGTTGTCCTGGTTGTCCAGGCTGTTCTGGGTATCCTGGTTGTCCAGGCTGTCCTGGGTATCCTGGTTGTCCAGGCTGTCCTTGTTGTCCTGGGTATCCTGGTTGTCCAGGCTGTCCTGGGTATCCTGGTTGTCCAGGCTGTCCTGGGTATCCTGGTTGTCCAGGCTGTCCTGGGTATCCTGGTTGTCCAGGCTGTCCTGGGTATCCTGGTTGTCCTGGGTATCCTGGTTGTCCAGGCTGTCCTTGTTGTCCTGGGTATCCTGCTTGTCCAGGCTGTCCTGGGTATCCTGGTTGTCCAGGCTGTCCTTGTTGTCCTGGGTATCCTGGTTGTCCAGGCTGTCCTGGGTATCCTGGTTGTCCAGGCTGTCCTGGGTATCCTGGTTGTCCAGGCTGTCCTGGGTATCCTGGTTGTCCAGGCTGTCCTGGGTATCCTGGTTGTCCTGGGTATCCTGGTTGTCCAGGCTGTCCTTGTTGTCCTGGGTATCCTGGTTGTCCAGGCTGTCCTGGGTATCCTGGTTGTCCAGGCTGTCCTGGGTATCCTGGTTGTCCAGGCTGTCCTGGGTATCCTGGTTGTCCAGGCTGTCCTGGGTATCCTGGTTGTCCAGGGTATCCTGGTTGTCCTGGTTGTCCAGGCTGTCCTGGGTATCCTGGTTGTCCAGGCTGTCCTGGGTACGCTGGTTGTCCAGGCTGTCCTGGGTATCCTGGTTGTCCAGGCTGTCCTAGTTGTCCTGGGTATCCTGGTTGTCCAGGCTGTCCTTGTTGTCCTGGGTATCCTGGTTGTCCAGGCTGTCCTGGGTATCCTGGTTGTCCAGGGTATCCTGGTTGTCCTGGTTGTCCAGGCTGTCCTGGTTGTCCAGGCTGTCCTGGGTATCCTGGTTGTCCAGGCTGTCCTGGGTAAGCTGGCTGTCCTGGCTGTCCTTGTTGTCCTGGGTATCCTGGTTGTCCAGGGTATCCTGGTTGTCCTGGTTGTCCAGGCTGTCCTGGGTAACCTGGCTGTCCTGGATGTCCTTGTTGTCCTGGGTATCCTGGTTGTCCAGGCTGTCCTTGTTGTCCTGGGTATCCTGGTTGTCCAGGCTGTCCTTGTTGTCCTGGGTATCCTGGTTGTCCAGGCTGTCCTTGTTGTCCTGGGTATCCTGGTTGTCCAGGCTGTCCTGGGTATCCTGGTTGTCCAGGCTGTCCTTGGTATCCTGGTTGTCCTGGGTATCCTGGTTGTCCAGGCTGTCCTTGTTGTCCTGGGTATCCTGGTTGTCCAGGCTGTCCTGGGTATCCTGGTTGTCCAGGCTGTCCTGGGTATCCTGGTTGTCCAGGCTGTCCTGGGTATCCTGGTTGTCCAGGGTATCCTGGTTGTCCTGGTTGTCCAGGCTGTCCTGGGTATCCTGGTTGTCCAGGCTGTCCTTGTTGTCCTGGGTATCCTGGTTGTCCAGGCTGTCCTTGTTGTCCTGGGTATCCTGGTTGTCCAGGGTATCCTGGTTGTCCTGGTTGTCCAGGCTGTCCTGGGTATCCTGGTTGTCCAGGCTGTCCTGGGTAACCTGGCTGTCCTGGCTGTCCTTGTTGTCCTGGGTATCCTGGTTGTCCAGGGTATCCTGGTTGTCCTGGTTGTCCAGGCTGTCCTGGGTAACCTGGCTGTCCTGGATGTCCTTGTTGTCCTGGGTATCCTGGTTGTCCAGGCTGTCCTTGTTGTCCTGGGTATCCTGGTTGTCCAGGCTGTCCTGGGTATCCTGGTTGTCCAGGCTGTCCTGGTTGTCCTGGGCCTCCTGGTTGACCTGGCTGTCCTGGGTATCCTGGTTGTCCAGGCTGTCCTGGGTAACCTGGTTGTCCAGGGTATCCTGGTTGTCCTGGTTGTCCAGGCTGTCCTGGGTAACCTGGCTGTCCTGGATGTCCTTGTTGTCCTGGGTATCCTAGTTGTCCAGGCTGTCCTTGTTGTCCTGGGTATCCTGGTTGTCCAGGGTATCCTGGTTGTCCTGGTTGTCCAGGCTGTCCTGGGTAACCTGGCTGTCCTGGATGTCCTTGTTGTCCTGGGTATCCTGGTTGTCCAGGCTGTCCTTGTTGTCCTGGGTATCCTGGTTGTCCAGGCTGTCCTGGGTATCCTGGTTGTCCAGGCTGTCCTGGGTATCCTGGTTGTCCAGGCTGTCCTGGGTATCCTGGTTGTCCAGGCTGTCCTTGTTGTCCTGGGTAACCTGGTTGTCCAGGCTGTCCTGGTTGTCCTGGGCCTATTAATAAAACCCTAGATTGTTATACCTCGTTGGATAGCTGATGAAACGTAGATATTTTTAGGCATATCTGCAAAACAGGTGCCATAGTATATTTGTTTGATATCCTTTCGAGAAAAATATAGGTACTTGAATTTTTTTTTTAAGTTTCTAAGTTTTAATCGTCTACAGCGATTTAATTATTCATTTTATGTACAATATTGGTTATCGAGGTCGTAAAGCATCTTATTTTACACTAGCTTTTGCCCGCGACTCCGTCCGCGTAGACTACAGGGTTGGGTTCAGAATGAAAATAAGTTGTAGTCTATTTTACTCCACAGAGTCCCATTTATGTCCATATCAAAAATCGTTTACAGCGGTCAAATGATTTAATCGTGAAAGCGTAACAGACATATAGTTACAGATAGTTTCAGTCGTCTACACGTCGTTTCAATTCTAGCTTCAAAAATGACGAATTTCCACACAAACTTTCACCCTTATTTTTATTTTACCCCCTTAAATGTACACTTTTTTACAAACTTAGAATGTCATATTTATTTATATTAAATCAACAGCCTAAAAAATAAGTTTCAAGCTTCTAGGTTTAAAAATGACAATACTTCCATACAACCTTTCATCCCCCCTTTCAACCCCTTTTCCGGGATAAAAAGTAGCCATGTCTTTTCTCAGGGTCTAAATTATCTGTGTACCAAATTTTATTTAAATCGGTTCAGCAGTTTTAGCAGGAAAGCGAGACAGACAGACAGACAGACAGTTACTTTCGCATTTATAATATTAGTAAGGATAAAAAAAAATAGCCTATGTCCTTTTTTAAGTTCTCATTTTTGTCCATACCAAAAATCATCCAAATCAGTCAAATGGTTTAAGTGTGAAAGCATAACACAGGCAGTGTTACTTCCGAAATACAATATATGCTCATCCCACGGGAACCCTAGATATTCCCGGGATAAAAAGTAGGTTATGTTACTTCATAGTGTCTCATTTATATTCATACCAAAAATCATATAAATCGGGCGAATAGAATAGACGTGAAAGCCCATTCCCACGTGAATACTACATTTTCCGGGATAAAAAGTATTATATGTTGCATCAGTGGGTAACCTGGCTGTCCTGGCTGTCCTGGGTATCCTGGTTGTCCAGGCTGTCCTTGTTGTCCTGGGTATCCTGGTTTTTCAGGCTGTCCTGGGTATCCTGGTTGTCCAGGGTATCCTGGTTGTCCTGGTTGTCCAGGCTGTTCTGGGTATCCTGGTTGTCCAGGCTGTCCTGGGTATCCTGGTTGTCCAGGCTGTCCTTGTTGTCCTGGGTATCCTGGTTGTCCAGGCTGTCCTGGGTATCCTGGTTGTCCAGGCTGTCCTGGGTATCCTGGTTGTCCTGGGTATCCTGGTTGTCCAGGCTGTCCTTGTTGTCCTGGGTATCCTGGTTGTCCAGGCTGTCCTGGGTATCCTGGTTGTCCAGGCTGTCCTGGGTATCCTGGTTGTCCAGGCTGTCCTGGGTATCCTGGTTGTCCAGGGTATCCTGGTTGTCCTGGTTGTCCAGGCTGTCCTGGGTATCCTGGTTGTCCAGGCTGTCCTTGTTGTCCTGGGTATCCTGGTTGTCCAGGCTGTCCTGGGTATCCTGGTTGTCCAGGGTATCCTGGTTGTCCTGGTTGTCCAGGCTGTCCTGGGTATCCTGGTTGTCCAGGCTGTCCTGGGTATCCTGGTTGTCCAGGCTGTCCTTGTTGTCCTGGGTATCCTGGTTGTCCAGGGTATCCTGGTTGTCCTGGTTGTCCAGGCTGTCCTGGGTATCCTGGTTGTCCAGGCTGTCCTGGGTACCCTGGTTGTCCAGGCTGTCCTGGGTAACCTGGCTGTCCTGGATGTCCTTGTTGTCCTGGGTATCCTGGTTGTCCAGGCTGTCCTGGGTATCCTGGTTGTCCAGGCTGTCCTTGTTGTCCTGGGTATCCTGGTTGTCCAGGCTGTCCTGGGTATCCTGGTTGTCCAGGGTATCCTGGTTGTCCTGGTTGTCCAGGCTGTCCTGGTTGTCCAGGCTGTCCTGGGTATCCTGGTTGTCCAGGCTGTCCTGGGTAACCTGGCTGTCCTGGCTGTCCTTGTTGTCCTGGGTATCCTGGTTGTCCAGGGTATCCTGGTTGTCCTGGTTGTCCAGGCTGTCCTGGGTAACCTGGCTGTCCTGGATGTCCTTGTTGTCCTGGGTATCCTGGTTGTCCAGGCTGTCCTTGTTGTCCTGGGTATCCTGGTTGTCCAGGCTGTCCTTGTTGTCCTGGGTATCCTGGTTGTCCAGGCTGTCCTTGTTGTCCTGGGTATCCTGGTTGTCCAGGCTGTCCTGGGTATCCTGGTTGTCCAGGCTGTCCTTGGTATCCTGGTTGTCCTGGGTATCCTGGTTGTCCAGGCTGTCCTTGTTGTCCTGGGTATCCTGGTTGTCCAGGCTGTCCTGGGTATCCTGGTTGTCCAGGCTGTCCTGGGTATCCTGGTTGTCCAGGCTGTCCTGGGTATCCTGGTTGTCCAGGGTATCCTGGTTGTCCTGGTTGTCCAGGCTGTCCTGGGTATCCTGGTTGTCCAGGCTATCCTTGTTGTCCTGGGTATCCTGGTTGTCCAGGCTGTCCTGGGTATCCTGGTTGTCCAGGCTGTCCTGGGTTACCTTGCTGTCCTGGGTATCCTGGTTGTCCAGGCTGTCCTTGTTGTCCTGGGTAACCTGGTTGTCCAGGCTGTCCTGGTTGTCCTGGGCCTATTAATAAAACCCTAGATTGTTATACCTCGTTGGATAGCTGATGAAACGTAGATATTTTTAGGCATATCTGCAAAACAGGTGCCATAGTATATTTGTTTGATATCCTTTCGAGAAAAATATAGGTACTTTAATTTTTTTTTTAAGTTTTAATCGTCTACAGCGATTTAATTATTCATTTTATGTACAATATTGGTTATCGAGGTCGTAAAGCATCTTATTTTACACTAGCTTTTGCCCGCGACTCCGTCCGCGTAGACTACAGGGTTGGGTTCAGAATGAAAATAAGTTGTAGTCTATTTTACTCCACAGAGTCCCATTTATGTCCATATCAAAAATCGTTTACAGCGGTCAAATGATTTAATCGTGAAAGCGTAACAGACATATAGTTACAGATAGTTTCAGTCGTCTACACGTCGTTTCAATTCTAGCTTCAAAAATGACGAATTTCCACACAAACTTTCACCCTTATTTTTATTTTACCCCCTTAAATGTACACTTTTTTACAAACTTAGAATGTCATATTTATTTATATTAAATCAACAGCCTAAAAAATAAGTTTCAAGCTTCTAGGTTTAAAAATGACAATACTTCCATACAACCTTTCATCCCCCCTTTCAACCCCTATTCCGGGATAAAAAGTAGCCATGTCTTTTCTCAGGGTCTAAATTATCTGTGTACCAAATTTTATTTAAATCGGTTCAGCAGTTTTAGCAGGAAAGCGAGACAGACAGACAGACAGACAGTTACTTTCGCATTTATAATATTAGTAAGGATAAAAAAAAATAGCCTATGTCCTTTTTTAAGTTCTCATTTTTGTCCATACCAAAAATCATCCAAATCAGTCAAATGGTTTAAGTGTGAAAGCATAACACAGGCAGTGTTACTTCCGAAATACAATATATGCTCATCCCACGGGAACCCTAGATATTCCCGGGATAAAAAGTAGGTTATGTTACTTCATAGTGTCTCATTTATATTCATACCAAAAATCATATAAATCGGGCGAATAGAATAGACGTGAAAGCCCATTCCCACGTGAATACTACATTTTCCGGGATAAAAAGTATTATATGTTGCATCAGTGGGTAACCTGGCTGTCCTGGCTGTCCTGGGTATCCTGGTTGTCCAGGCTGTCCTTGTTGTCCTGGGTATCCTGGTTTTTCAGGCTGTCCTGGGTATCCTGGTTGTCCAGGGTATCCTGGTTGTCCTGGTTGTCCAGGCTGTTCTGGGTATCCTGGTTGTCCAGGCTGTCCTGGGTATCCTGGTTGTCCAGGCTGTCCTTGTTGTCCTGGGTATCCTGGTTGTCCAGGCTGTCCTGGGTATCCTGGTTGTCCAGGCTGTCCTGGGTATCCTGGTTGTCCTGGGTATCCTGGTTGTCCAGGCTGTCCTTGTTGTCCTGGGTATCCTGGTTGTCCAGGCTGTCCTGGGTATCCTGGTTGTCCAGGCTGTCCTGGGTATCCTGGTTGTCCAGGCTGTCCTGGGTATCCTGGTTGTCCAGGGTGTCCTGGTTGTCCTGGTTGTCCAGGCTGTCCTGGGTATCCTGGTTGTCCAGGCTGTCCTTGTTGTCCTGGGTATCCTGGTTGTCCAGGCTGTCCTGGGTATCCTGGTTGTCCAGGGTATCCTGGTTGTCCTGGTTGTCCAGGCTGTCCTGGGTATCCTGGTTGTCCAGGCTGTCCTGGGTATCCTGGTTGTCCAGGCTGTCCTTGTTGTCCTGGGTATCCTGGTTGTCCAGGGTATCCTGGTTGTCCTGGTTGTCCAGGCTGTCCTGGGTATCCTGGTTGTCCAGGCTGTCCTGGGTACCCTGGTTGTCCAGGCTGTCCTGGGTAACCTGGCTGTCCTGGATGTCCTTGTTGTCCTGGGTATCCTGGTTGTCCAGGCTGTCCTGGGTATCCTGGTTGTCCAGGCTGTCCTGGGTATCCTGGTTGTCCAGGGTATCCTGGTTGTCCTGGTTGTCCAGGCTGTCCTGGTTGTCCAGGCTGTCCTGGGTATCCTGGTTGTCCAGGCTGTCCTGGGTAACCTGGCTGTCCTGGCTGTCCTTGTTGTCCTGGGTATCCTGGTTGTCCAGGGTATCCTGGTTGTCCTGGTTGTCCAGGCTGTCCTGGGTAACCTGGCTGTCCTGGATGTCCTTGTTGTCCTGGGTATCCTGGTTGTCCAGGCTGTCCTTGTTGTCCTGGGTATCCTGGTTGTCCAGGCTGTCCTTGTTGTCCTGGGTATCCTGGTTGTCCAGGCTGTCCTTGTTGTCCTGGGTATCCTGGTTGTCCAGGCTGTCCTGGGTATCCTGGTTGTCCAGGCTGTCCTTGGTATCCTGGTTGTCCTGGGTATCCTGGTTGTCCAGGCTGTCCTTGTTGTCCTGGGTATCCTGGTTGTCCAGGCTGTCCTGGGTATCCTGGTTGTCCAGGCTGTCCTGGGTATCCTGGTTGTCCAGGCTGTCCTGGGTATCCTGGTTGCCCAGGGTATCCTGGTTGTCCTGGTTGTCCAGGCTGTCCTGGGTATCCTGGTTGTCCAGGCTGTCCTTGTTGTCCTGGGTATCCTGGTTGTCCAGGCTGTCCTTGTTGTCCTGGGTATCCTGGTTGTCCAGGGTATCCTGGTTGTCCTGGTTGTCCAGGCTGTCCTGGGTATCCTGGTTGTCCAGGCTGTCCTGGGTAACCTGGCTGTCCTGGCTGTCCTTGTTGTCCTGGGTATCCTGGTTGTCCAGGGTATCCTGGTTGTCCTGGTTGTCCAGGCTGTCCTGGGTAACCTGGCTGTCCTGGATGTCCTTGTTGTCCTGGGTATCCTGGTTGTCCAGGCTGTCCTTGTTGTCCTGGGTATCCTGGTTGTCCAGGCTGTCCTGGGTATCCTGGTTGTCCAGGCTGTCCTGGGTATCCTGGTTGTCCAGGCTGTCCTGGGTATCCTGGTTGTCCAGGCTGTCCTGGGTATCCTGGTTGTCCAGGCTGTCCTTGTTGTCCTGGGTATCCTGGTTGTCCAGGCTGTCCTGGGTATCCTGGTTGTCCTGGGTATCCTGGTTGTCCAGGCTGTCCTTGTTGTCCTGGGTATCCTGGTTGTCCAGGCTGTCCTGGGTATCCTGGTTGTCCAGGCTGTCCTGGGTATCCTGGCTGTCCTGGCTGTCCTTGTTATCCTGGGTATCCTGGTTGTCCAGGCTGTCCTGGTTGTCCAGGGTATCCTGGTTGTCCAGGCTGTCCTGGGTAACCTTATTGTCCTGGGTATCCTGGTTGTCCAGGCTGTCCTGGGTATCCTGGTTGTCCTGGGTATCCTGGTTGTCCAGGCTGTCCTGGTTGTCCTGGGCCTCCTGGTTGACCTGGCTGTCCTGGGTATCCTGGTTGTCCAGGCTGTCCTGGGTATCCTGGTTGTCCAGGCTGTCCTTGTTGTCCTGGGTAACGTGGTTGTCCAGGGTATCCTGGTTGTCCTGGTTGTCCAGGCTGTCCTGGGTAACCTGGCTGTCCTGGATGTCCTTGTTGTCCTGGGTATCCTAGTTGTCCAGGCTGTCCTTGTTGTCCTGGGTATCCTGGTTGTCCAGGGTATCCTGGTTGTCCTGGTTGTCCAGGCTGTCCTGGGTAACCTGGCTGTCCTGGATGTCCTTGTTGTCCTGGGTATCCTGGTTGTCCAGGCTGTCCTTGTTGTCCTGGGTATCCTGGTTGTCCAGGCTGTCCTGGGTATCCTGGTTGTCCAGGCTGTCCTGGGTTACCTTGTTGTCCTGGGTATCCTGGTTGTCCAGGCTGTCCTGGGTATCCTGGTTGTCCAGGCTGTCCTTGTTGTCCTGGGTAACCTGGTTGTCCAGGCTGTCCTGGTTGTCCTGGGCCTATTAATAAAACCCTAGATTGTTATACCTCGTGGATAGCTGATGAAACGTAGATATTTTTAGGCATATCTGCAAAACAGGTGCCATAGTATATTTGTTTGATATCCTTTCGAGAAAAATATACCTTAATTTTTTTTTTTAAGTTTCTAAGTTTTAATCGTCTACAGCGATTTAATTATTCATTTTATGTACAATATTGGTTATCGAGGTCGTAAAGCATCTTATTTTACACTAGCTTTTGCCCGCGACTCCGTCCGCGTAGACTACAGGGTTGGGTTCAGAATGAAAATAAGTTGTAGTCTATTTTACTCCACAGAGTCCCATTTATGTCCATATCAAAAATCGTTTACAGCGGTCAAATGATTTAATCGTGAAAGCGTAACAGACATATAGTTACAGATAGTTTCAGTCGTCTACACGTCGTTTCAATTCTAGCTTCAAAAATGACGAATTTCCACACAAACTTTCACCCTTATTTTTATTTTACCCCCTTAAATGTACACTTTTTTACAAACTTAGAATGTCATATTTATTTATATTAAATCAACAGCCTAAAAAATAAGTTTCAAGCTTCTAGGTTTAAAAATGACAATACTTCCATACAACCTTTCATCCCCCCTTTCAACCCCTTTTCCGGGATAAAAAGTAGCCATGTCTTTTCTCAGGGTCTAAATTATCTGTGTACCAAATTTTATTTAAATCGGTTCAGCAGTTTTAGCAGGAAAGCGAGACAGACAGACAGACAGACAGTTACTTTCGCATTTATAATATTAGTAAGGATAAAAAAAAATAGCCTATGTCCTTTTTTAAGTTCTCATTTTTGTCCATACCAAAAATCATCCAAATCAGTCAAATGGTTTAAGTGTGAAAGCATAACACAGGCAGTGTTACTTTCGAAATACAATATATGCTCATCCCACGGGAACCCTAGATATTCCCGGGATAAAAAGTAGGTTATGTTACTTCATAGTGTCTCATTTATATTCATACCAAAAATCATATAAATCGGGCGAATAGAATAGACGTGAAAGCCCATTCCCACGTGAATACTACATTTTCCGGGATAAAAAGTATTATATGTTGCATCAGTGGGTCCTATCTACCCCCATACTAAAACTCATCTAAATCGTCAAATGGTTTAGGCGAGAAAGCATAACACAGGCAGCGTTACTTTTGCATTACATTATATGCTCATCCCACGGGAACCCCACATATTCCCGGGATAGAATATAGTCTATATTACTTCATAGGGTTCTATTTAAATCCATAGCAAAATTCATATAAATCGGGCGAATATTTTAGGCGTGAAAGCCCATTCCCACGGGAATACTACATTTTCCGGGATATAAAGTATCCTATGTTGCTTGGGTGGATCCCATCTACCCCCATACTAAAAATCATATAAATCGGTCAAATGGTTTAGGCGTGAAAGCATAGCATAGGCAGTGTTACTTTTGCATTACATTATATGCTCATCCCACGGGACCCTACATATTCCTGGGATAAAATATAGTCTATGTTACTTCATAGGATCACATTTATGTCTGTACAATAATCCATTCATATCGGTCAAACGGTTTAGGCGTAAAAGCAGAATATTGACAGAGCTACTTATACCCATTCCCACGGGAATACTACATTTTCCGGGTTAAAAAGAATCCTATGTTGCTTTGGTGGGTTCCATCTACTCCCATACTAAAAATCATCGAAATCGGTCAAATGGTTTAGGCGAGAAAGCATAACACAGGCAGTTGTTACTTTTGCATTACATTATATGCTCATCCCTCGGGAACCCTAAATATTCCCGGGATAAAATGTAGTTTATGTTACTTTATAGGATCATATTTATGTCTGTAAAAGAATTCATTCATATCGGTCAAATGGTTCAGGCGTAAAAGCAGAATATTGACAGAGCTACTTATACCCATTCCCACGGGAATACTACATTTTCCGGGATAAAAAGTATCCTATGTTACTTCGGTGGGTTATATCTATCTCCATACCAAAAATCATCGAAATCGGTTCAGTAGTTTTTGAGTTTATTCGTAACAAACATACAAAAATCCAAAAATACAAAAATACAAAAATACAAACCTTTCCTCTTTATAATAATAGTATAGATTAATTTCTTCTTCGTACGTCGAATATTACAATAACTCGTATGAAACTGTTTAACAGGTTTAGGATGGGAATTATTCTTATACTAATTATATGTAACTTTATACTAAAACACGTTTTTGTTATGAAGGGCTTAGCTATAATGCAAACATAGGTATAGATACAGCAGTGTAATATAGTGTGGTGTGACCTTGTGCACGATGAAGGGCTGCAGCAGGATGTAGAGCGGCGTGCGGTAGGTGACGACGTGCTCGAGGAAGTCCCACAGGTGGTGCGCGGCCTCGTTCCGGCGGCCCAGCTCGCGCATGGCGCGCGCGATGCGGCCCCACTCGCCGCACAGCTCGCTGGAGAAGCACGCGCACACCACCTTCAGCGCTGCGGAGTGGGGGTCACTATACTTCACACCGTTGCATAACACTAGTTTTAACTATTATTCAATCTTTAAGTATAAGCTATGCAGGGTATCAAAAAATAAAACATGCAATAGTTACGATGATTGCAAACAAATTTATAATAAAAAAATACAACATTTTATATAAACGAACATTTTATAGGTACGGTGATACGGAAAACGATTTTGGGTTGATTGATTTTTAAAAGATTTTGGACTTTTTTAACGTCAATGTGTTTTTATCACGTTAAATATTACGGTTTGTTTACACACTGTATTTGCATGTGCAAAACCTTTTAATTTTAGATCAACTACTTTTAAATAGATTTGTAAAAAAAGGTCTATCTAATCGTCTATGCCAGGGGTCGGCAACCTTTTGAGTCAGAAGAGCCAAAAATTACAATTTACAAAATTTCAAAGTTTTTAAAGAGCCGCAATAATTTTTCTTGTTAACAATAAAAAGTAATTGAATAAATAAAAATAAAAAATATATCTTTAACTAATTCATAATAAAAATATATATTTATTCATATATAAGTAGTGTTTAAAAACTTAACTCTACAAGGCACTCATTTCCATATATGGAACACCGACTTTAATCGTTCCTATAGCTATAAAACTATGATTGGTGACATCTTTTGTCATCTTAATAGAAGCTACTGAGATTTACCCAATGTGAATAAATGTGATACGTAAGGTAATAGCACTAGTAATTGACCACTTAAGGACACAGAAATTTCTTTTTTAATGCCTAACTTTAATCATCATTCGAATTCAATGAGTGTTTTGTTTTGTTAACTCTGTGCAAGTCTTTTAACGAAACGAGCTAGTATTTTTTCTTGTACAATGGTTGCATTCAAGTAAAAAAATGAAAATAAAACTTAATATAAGAGATTTAGTAGTTGACCACCTAAAAACTAGTAGTTGACCATGTTTTGCATCAGTAGTTGACCATTCAGATTTTTTAATTATTTGTTAAATAAGAAGGCAAATTAAGACAACTTTGCGTTTTATTTGAAATATAATAACAATAACATCCCCCGCTCGTTAATAAATGTTCTGGCCATTTCCACAATCGACCATTTGCTTTCATCGATGATATTGTAGCTGTTTTTTTTTTATAGCTTTAAGTACTTTTCCGGGATAAAAGTTATTATCGTACTTCATCATCATCATCAGCCCATATACGTCCCACTGTTGGGCACGGGCCTACTCTACAATTGAGAGGGTTTAGGCCTTAGTCCATCACGCTGGCTTAGTGCGGGTTGGCGGACTACACACCTAAGAAATTCCTAAGAACTTTTAGGTGTGCAGGTTTCATCGCGATGTTTTCCTTCACCGTTAAAGTGCGTGATAATTCTTTATCAATACACACATATGCAACTTCGAAAAGTCAGTCATGTGTGCCTGGGGTTTGAACCTGCGACCGTCGAGATTCTCGACCGCGTGCCTAAACCTCAATGCCGTACTTAAATATGACAAATTCAACATTTACTTTTTGCGGAGGCTTTTGTCAGATTCTTAATCAGACAACAGTAGTTGAAAGTTTACGCATATTTTCAAGCATATCGTTAGGACCTATGATGTCAAATTGATCTAGAGTGGTTTCAAATATGTCATCAGCAATGCTAATTGCTGGTGATCCTGTGATCGTCACTAGCACTAGTTCGTCACCAACAGTAATATGTAACGCAGTTGCCGATGGTTCCATTGTGGTTTCCAAAACACCATCATTATTGTGAGAGGATTTTTTTTTCAGCCGTTCTTATGGGTGTTTTATGAAGACGAACGACATTTACTGCTGAGAGCATTGCAGCTTCAGTATAATTTAGGAATGTACCCCTTTTCCCAGACATCTACAAGGTGAAAATTTGGTTTTAGTAACTGATCGTAACTTACAATAAAGGTGGTCAACTACTAAATAAAATTAAGTTATTGTAAAAGTAAATAAAATAGTTAATTCTAATTGATGATGCCCTTCATATATTATTCCGTACAGTACATTTACATGATACAGAAATTCATCAGAAGTTGACCATCCTGGTCAATTACTAGAAAATCGTGCTAAAACGGAATCAGTAGTGGACCACCCCCACATCTCAATCTTGTAAACAAATTTTCGTATTTTAAATACCCTGTTACCTCAATTAATCCCTAACGAATAAGAAAAGCAAAACACTTATCATCAACAAGGTGACAAAGTTGTTAATATTTAACTTCAAACTTTTTCAATCCTTAAGAAAATTATGACAAAAAATCGAATAATAGATTTACGGTGCGTCAATCAACAAACAACTGGAGGCTATTTTTAATATTTGAAAATAATGGAGTCGTAGTTTGCGCGCTTCGTAGACCACATGACAGCACTGACTACTCAATATGGAATTAGTTTAAAAATATGCCGCGAATTCTTATTTTATCTGTTTATGTGCATTGGTGGTCAACTACCGGTACATGGTCTACTACTAGTGCCATTACCTTAAGTCATTTGTCTGAATTCAAAAATAAAAATAAAATTGAATGAATGTTATTGAACAATTTTGACTCGGAAAAAATCTACAATTGAGCAAACACATTCAATAGGAGCGATGGTTTTTGCGTTGGTTATTCAAGTAAAAAGTTTTAACTTTAATAAACAATGTAACTTGTATTTAAAAATAAAACAATAATATACACTTCAGCAAACAAATGCAATGGGAGCGTTGGCTTAGCATGGTTTTAGAAAGTTTAGATAAAATTGACTCATAACTTGTTGTTTTAAGTTTCAAACACGACTCTAAATTGTAATTTGTTAGTTGGCTTCTTACTTTAATTATAAGAGCGTTTACGCTCCGCGCGGCTAGTCGAATTTCCGTAAATATGACTCACACTAACGCCAGCGTCGGTAGTAAATGACATAAAATTATAAATTAAATTAAATTAAGTTTATTGAATCTATAAAATGTCAAATACATCACTGATCATCATCATTGTTCGGAAGGCAGACAGATAACCGCGAAAACATCGATGAAATTAAAAATCCACGGTGCGCTGAGCGATACGTCGACTCTCCGGAAGGCCTTGCGGCAGAGTGATTTACACCAGCCTGCGCGCAGCGTTTTATAGTACATTTTAAAATATTTATAAAAATAAGCGAAATTTCTTCAAAACAAAAATGGTACGTTTTCAAGTACTTCTATTATAAAAAGTTGTTTTATTAAATTAAGTATCATACTCGTATATGGGTCAAAAAAATACTGTATTGACAGTAATTTCTCAATATTTCAAATGTCTTAGATTTTTTATTGCTTGAATAATCAATAAGGGATCTAAATCTTAAAATGTTTTTCACTAACTATTTGCTTGGGGATATTTTCAATTCAACAACATTTTAGTTTGATTAAATATGTTATAAAATAACCCGAATTTTGAGCCTCGAAAATGACTAAAATTTAATTTATGAAAACTTTCGTTCAGTTATCTTGTTATTTATCAAAATTTAAACAAAAAATTTAAAATGTTCTTCACTAACTAGATGACAATATTTCCTAAAATAATTGGTAATTAACATGTTTGTACGATCAGTCTTTCATAAATTTTAAGGGGTTCGATAAGTACTGTTTTTACTGAAATTACCTACGCTAAAACCGCGTAAACGCTCTTAATTATATTCATGCTAAAGAACGCTTGCTCGCAAGAATATGTCGATCCGAAGATAGTCAGCACTCCAGATGCCAACTTCCTCGCAACCTTGCAACTCTTCCAACTTGCTTTTCAACTCTATAAATTTTCCACTCCTTTTTAAATCGATCAATTGCATTTCTAGAGATCAGGTCCAAATGGCTCAATGTGGATTTCGTTACTATTTGTTTTGAGAGGATTAACTAAGAATGTTAGAGTGGTTTTGTTGGTTTTGAATTGCTGAAATGTGTCAGAAAATTCATCTTTAATTTTTTTTAATAACTTTGCTGAAGTAATTCGTCTTAACAGTTGCACTGGTTTTATTGCGATATAGCTTAAAAAATTAAAATGAAGTTATTTATCCCTCTGAATATCTTCTGCAAAAACAATAAATTTTTCTTCGAAACAAACCAATTCTTCTACCAAAACATAGGCTGGATTTCCCTTTTCTTGCAGTTTTAGAAGTCGCTCATTTAATTTCTACGTGATATCCACCATAAAGTAAAGATTTGGCAACCATTTGCCGTTCTCTAATTCAGGTTGATTAATGCCTTTTTCATTGAGGAATGTTATTTCATTCAAACACAAAGCAAAACTTCAACAACATACCTTTGGAAAGCCACCGCACTTTAGAAGAAGCAGAAGTGAAGAAGGAGGTCAGAATACTGAGTCTCCATTTCGTTTAAAAATTCTTTAAACTGACGATGGTAGAGTGCTTTTGACAAGATGTGAATCTTGATTGCCAAATTCATGACCTCAACTATTTCGGCCGGAAATGTTTGGGCACAAAACGCTTTCTTCGTGTATTACGATGTTTATTTTGTTCTGAAGATTCGTTGTTGTCCCTTTATTTTTTCCTGTCACAGCCTAAGTTTTTTTTTATATACATATAAAATAAATAATATTTGCGCATGGAACTAAAGAGCCGCAGCTTTACATCCAAAGAGCCGCATGTGGCTCGCGAGCCGCAGGTTGCCGACCCCTGGTCTATGCCATAGACTGTTAATTGCCCCTTGGTAAATGTAATTTATTTTTATTTTTAATAGTCATTTATATTGCAACTAAATCAAATTTAGAACTGAGTTAGGGATGAAGAAACATTGGTAGTTGATGTTGTCGAAGGTGATGTGTTGAGGAATGTAGCGGCGCGGTGAGCGGGTGGTGGTTACCGAGGAAGGCGATCCGGTAGAGCTGGTTGGAGAGGCGCGTGGTGTTGCGCGTGTCGCGGCTGCCCGTGAAGGTGAGCGAGTGCGCGCGCGCGTCGGCCGCGTTGAGCTTGGCGTTGACGGCGGCGAGCTGGCCGGGCGGCGCGGGCGGGCACAGCGCGCTCAGCACCACCGACACCAGGTACGACACGTCCGACTGCCGCAGCGGCGGCACGTCTGCGGGCCGGTACACTATCATGGCAACCCCGAGTGTTGCGGCGGAGGGCGTGGCCTCTTCACTGTCGCAGACGTTCACAAGAGGGGAACGTCCAAAAAAGCGTAAGTGGAGGGCATCTCAAGCCCTCCCAATTTGGAGGAGTCCACAAATGGACGGTGCGCTGGGCGGACGCGGACCATTTAGGGCGCTTCTCGCCCTGAGATGGCGCAAAACCGCTCTAAATGCGCGAGATGGTCACCAAGAGGTTTTAGTCGGTATGCTGGCGTAGGATTTTGGTTAGGGACCCAACTCAGCTAAAGCGGACAATTGTTCCGCGTGCTATCTCTGCACCAGCGTAACGTTCACTGGTAGACAATGCTTATGGCATTAAGTCCGCCTTTAAATGTTTTTATGTATAAAAACCATAAAATAAACATCAACATCATCATCATCACCCTGATTACTCATAGCTCATACTGCATTAGCTTAGCATTTTGTTATCTTTTATTAATACCAGTAGTTACGGAAAATTTAATATTACAAATGTATAGATATAAGCAAGCACTTTAGTAAATAAGTCAGTCTCTGTAACATTCTGATATAAGAAAAATGAATAAATCGTCACTTCACGAACCGTAGACTTCTCATTCTGCAACCCGGTTTCCTTACGATGTTTTCCTTCACCGTTAAAGCAAGTGATAATTCATTGTGAATACACACATAACTTCGAAATGTCAGAGGTGTGTGCCTGAGGTTTAAACTTGCGATCGCTGAGATTCTTGACCGCATGCCTAAATCTCGAGGCCATCATTACTTTTATAATATAATATATAAATGTATGGACGAAAATATTCGCTTTCAAACGAAAGCGTTTAACATGGATGGTAATGCTTATTTCAACAAACCTGAAAAAACACAAAATATCATACCTTTTCTTCCACTCCCGACTCGCATACAAAGCGGCATGAACAAATTCATCAACATGTTTTCCGTCTTTTCCGCTGTTGGGAATATAGCGCTACCTCCACACATTTGCTCCAGTGAGTAACTGTCCTAAAAAACGATTAAAGTATTACAGAATGATATATAAATTATTATTATTATTACCTATTGCATATTATTTACTGAATATTTACCCCAGTGTTAATAACTTGCAATGCAATAAGTAGAACGACAGTGCTGCAGAAGTGAGGCGGAGGTGGTTGGGACATCAGCGCAGCTGTTGCAGATGATAAATTCTCTCCGGTATTATTTTCTGATACTATTAATGCCTAAAAAACGTATGCATTGTTTTAAAAAATACATAATACATGAATTTTATAATTTTTTATTTTAGCGACATCTTGCGGCGTGTAATATAATTTTTTCTATTTTTTGGGTTCCCAAGCATAATTCCACATAAAAAGTAGAACTAAAAGCACTTACCTGCACTGTGTTAAGGAGAGTCTTCATTTGAGGCCAATGCATAATATATGGAGATCTTATCATGGTTTCGTAGATGCCTTTTAATAGTTCCGCTGCAGAATCCCAGTCGGTGTTTCTCTGAAATGGAGTTTTATTTTTATAAATTTCTATTTTGAAATGATTACATTATTATCCTATGACGAAAATATTAAAAAAATTAAAATATATGTATGCAGTATTTACTTTGGACCCGTGCTACTGGGTGGGTCTTTGAGTAGTGAGAGTTCTAGGGTTGAATGGTCCCATCCACATTCCTTCACATACATAACCTAATGCCTATATTCCCCGAAGGGCAGGTAGATATGGATTTTTGCACCCACATTTCGCCAGGTACATAAGTATCCGTCCCACGTAATAAGAGTCGACTTTATTGCCGTTTTTCGGGCGCATTCCGGATTCCGTGCTGCTACTGAGAATTTTCTCATAGAAAAAGCCAATAACACTGCCTGACCCGGGAATCGAACTCGGGACCTCTAGTTCGCACAGAACATCCTTGTGCCGCGAGACCACGAGGCAGTCGACAGTCCTTTAAGTTTTGACAAAGAAGTGTGAGTGAACTGACCCGGATGCTGGGCTTCTTGGCGATCTTGAGGAAGACCTTGTCGAGGCGGCGCAGGATGGTGAGCAGCGACTGGCGCAGCGCGTCGTCCGCCCAGTCGGCCACGGGCAGCACCTGGCTCATGTAGCGCTGCAGCCCGCGACACGCCATCGACTCGGGGTCGTACGGAGACACCTTCAGCAGCGCGTGCGCGATGTCGGCCAGCCGCTGCACACACGTACGCACCATGTTTGTATTCACAAACAATCGTCACCTACTTTAACGGTGAAGGTAAAACATCGTGATGAAACCTGCACACAGAAAAGTTCTTAGGAATTTCTTACGTGTGTAGTCCGCCAACCCGCACTAGGCCAGCGTGGCGGACTAAGGCAGTGGGACGTATATGGGCTGATGATGATGATGATCAACACCATTCAGTAGAAATAAATATGTACTGGATATGTACAGCCCCGCGGCGCAGTTGGCTAGACCCGCACCGAGTTTGTGTAATCCACAAATATTTGTTTCGGGTCTGGGTGTTTGTGAGCCATAAAGTCTCTCATAGTTTCTGATACCCACGACACAAGACTCGTATCCTAGTGTGGGGTCAGGACTATGTATATGTGAGTATTGGGTGTATTTATTTATTTATCTAGCCGCGCTCCGTCCCGCGAGCTTTATTGACCGGGAGCCATTACAAACTTCATTATTTAATCTCCGTGGCGCAGTTCACTAGACACCAGCTTGCGGAACACGTCAGGACACTTTTCGTTAGTGCAATTTTATTGTCCACAAATTCTATGAATATTTATTTTATTTATATTATATTTTACATTTAACAATTAAAATATCAACATTTAAACTCTTCTATTTGATCAAAGGATAAAAATCTGCAACTTACAGCGTGTGATCTACTGTCGAGCAACTCGACGGGTTTGCCTTCACTACTTCCGCTTCCTTTGGACCCGTTGAGCTCCAACAGTCGCGTTGTGGCTCGGCCGATGAAATCTCCCACAAGCGACAGTAACACGTCGCGAGGACGACGGTACTCCGCGCGGATCAGCTGAACAAGTTAATAATACCAATTATAATATTACGAAAATGGTAATAACATGCAAATATGCTAAATAATATTGTAAAAGAAAAACAGAGTAGAAAAAAAAGAAATATTATAAAAGGATTTAGAATAACTAGAAATTTCCTAAATATGTATTTTAGACGGAATTAAATAACAGTTCAGAGTTTAAATATTTCTACTTTCTAACCTCTGATGCATATACCTCAGAGTCTTCAGTGCCGTTGTATTCAGGTGCGGGCATTTTGGAATTGTCAAATTTGGAGTGGGACTCTTCGAACCCAATGATGGTGGCAGCGGCGGCGCGCTGGCCTGTTCTTTGCGAAGAGCCCTTGTGTTCTGGTGAGGTCCTGTATGGCCCGTTGTAAGACCTGCCAGGGAAAATAAGAGTAAAAAACAACTTTTTCTGATTATATTATAATATCGGCGCCAAATAAATTTCGCTGGGAATTTTAATTAAAAAGTTCTAAAAATTGTTTCAATAATAAAAAAATCCATTACTTCTAAATGACACAAACTACTTATACTTTGTTTTCTAAAAGGAACACGTATCTTTATCACCGTTTACGAGTCTATGATAATATAACAATTTAGCGATAATTTAGCAATAGTAAAATGTATTCACTGATATATTGTGACTGTTAAATGATCTTTAGGCTCATAAGGTATAATTCAACTTACTTTGATAGGCCTTCACAGTTGTTTATGAGAGTTTTGATGGCTATAGCCAACTGTTGAATGATTTCTTTCTCCGTCTTGCCTTCTCTGTTGTATGTGGGTAGTTGAATTTGTTTGACATAGCAGGGTAGGATGGCTTCTAATATTATCTATAAAAAAATTGTAAAATAATATTATTTTAAATGTATATTAATGTATTCTTTCATCTCTACCACTACTTCCTTATTTCATCGAAATATTTTTTCTAAGGTGTGTGATTTTAAAGCCCTTTTTATCTAAGTTGCAGAGGCAAGCTGCTACCAACAGAAAGTAGATATAGAATAAAGTGTAACTTACCAGCATTTGATAGCCTCTCATGCTTTCAGCAGAGTACGACACTACCATCACGCACAAACTGATGCAGTCCAATACATTGACCATCTCCTCTTCATCTCGATAGCAGAAATCAATGGGCTTCAAGGGCTTTTCTTCTTTGATCAGTTCTGCTATATGGAGTGGATCCGGAGATGGAGTTTCAAGGCTTAAGAGCAGATTGAAGAGACAGCTCGATTGCACCTAAAATGAAGAGTAGTGGTAAATATGAAAAAACCTTATACGTGCCCTTATATATGCCCTTATACTTCCTGTGCTCAGCAGTGCGACGTTTAAGGGCTGATGATGATGATGAGATATGAAAGAATTTATTAATAATATTCACTCTGAAAAGTGATAAATTAGAACAAGCCGAGGTGTATAACCCTAATATCGCAGTAGGAAAGAGGTTTCATAAATATGTCTGTCATGATTCAAAACCAAAAAACAACATGTAAAGCAAAGATCGAATAAAAAATTAACGATTATGTCCCATTAAACTAACCTTACTCGCGTCACCGTAAGTGGATTCTTCATCAGTGTCCAATATGGCTGACACTGATCCGAACATTTGCAATATGAACGGTTTTCTGTTCAGTAAGTAGAATTGTTTCACAGCGTACTCGATTGTTGTCGTCACTAATTTGTTTGTTTGGAAATTCGAGTATATTTGAAGCAACGTTGGCATTATTAACAAATACCTGAAAAATTAAAAATAAATCAAAATAAAATGTTTAAAACAACTCAAACAGCTTCTTTTATAGTAATTTATTTTATTAAATACTGCGTAAAATGTTTTATTATTTATATCTACAATCATTTTTTGATTAATTCCCATAACAAAAAGGTTAGAATCTGAAAAAGAACCCAACAGCTGACTACTACAGTTTTTGAATTATATATACTGTAGATATTTAGAGATAGCAGGATTATATAAAAATGATAAAAGTTCACGTACCCGTTAGTGGAGAAAATGCTTTTAAAGTTGGAAGCAGCGTTTACATATGTGGCTATAACATATCTCAGTATTAGAGCATCTTCACTGTGGAGCATCAAAGCGCCGTTGAGAACATTGAGGAACAGATGTATGTCCCTTGACGATGTGAAGTTACCCGCCATCGCCTCAAACATGCGAGCTATCAAACGGACCCACCTGAAATAGATTATTGTAAAGTACGGGAATTGATGAACATCCACAAAATGTTCTCCTAGACCTAGGTCTTGTAGAGTGTCTGGTTACTTTGAATTTGCTTGGTCACCATTCGAAAACCTTCCTTAGCTATCGGCCATATCACTAAGTGCCCAGTCTATGTTTACAGAACAGAATTAGCGACAAAGCAAGACAAAAAACTTTTTCACACACAAAAATAATAATAGACATTAAGTCCCGACATGATTGACAGTAGACACTGAGGGCGTCTACTCACCATGTTGTAAATTATTTAGATCATTTTTATACATAATTTACATACATAAACTTGTGTAAGACATCCAGTCCCAACAAGGTGGAGCCGAGAGGTCCGCGGCTGTATAGAGTCAAGTCGGCTTCCAGTGCTTTCCGCGGGAAAGATGGCAGCTTCATCAGTTCATCGTGCAAGAACACTACGCGCTGGACGACCTAGAAACATCATTTTCTAGAAACATTATCGTAAGATATTTTTTACAGGACATATACGAACTAACATATTGTGCCTGATAATCGATGACAAATAATGACTCAAACTATACTACTTATCGTATATGTATCTTGTACGCACTTTAAAAACATTGATTATGATACACCCTAAAAATATATCACCTTTATATACAGAAAATATTGACTGTTTCATACCATGTCAACATTTTTGAGGATAGCCCAAGTGAGCAACACTTTGCCAATCTCAATGAATTTGAGCAACAATTCTTGCTGCTGCAGTTTATTGAATGCTTCTTCTGGCTCCATATGCACAAGACCCAATTGAGGATACTGGGACCGCTTGAAGAAATAATGATCGCGCACGTAGTTCTGAGGGTTGTGGATTTGACCTGAAAATATAAAAAAAGATGTTCAATGTACAGTAAATTTAAAATTTATTATAATAGTTATTAACAAAAAAATATGAGTCTTACGTGTTTTAAAATCGACGAGGAAATATTCATGGTGCATGTTTTCTGGGATGCTGAAGAAATCTAACGACTCTTTGGAAATTTGCGCAAATATTGTGTCTTCTTGTACTGGGAATTGAGATGGTATGCTCCCGTCGTTGTCAGCTAAATATTAAAAAGAAATATGGTCAAATATTTGCTCCCATTAGTCTTTATCTGCTTACGTCTTTTTGATCTTAATATGCGTCTAACCATATAGGAGTAGGTCGATGTTCGATACAGAAAGGTACAAAGTAATCCTCATAAAAGTAAGATGGTATTTCATCGGTTATAAAACCGGTCAAAATTTTGCATAACAGCGGTAACTATTTTATTCTTACGTAGGCTTTGGTTTTGTTGATTGATATCAATATACTGATATATAAAATTAAGTACTACGCACCGTGTTGAATAACTTTATATTTGTACCTACCTGGGCCGTGAACGATGATTTTCTTCGCCGCTGGCACATTGGCCGTCAACAATATGGAAGCATCGCACTGTTCTTTTCGTAATATTTGTTTCAAATCTTTAAACATTATACCATGCACGCTGTGGACCACCTAAAAAACAATATGTTTATAAAAATATTCTAAATTTGAAAATCGTAACAGTTGACTATAATACATCCGATGTAAAGAAATCTATATCGATTTTAGACTGTACTCCAGAAATCAGGAGAGATTTTCTGTCAGGTTTTGAAAAGCTTCTTGTTCCAGACGTACGTGGACTTTTAATTTTATATTATAAGTTATTTATTGAGTCTATAACCATCCAACTAACTCCTTCCTTATGGAAGTGATTATTCACTTTACCAGTTTAATAAATTTTCAGACACTCGATTAATCCATAAGAAATCGAATAATACTGAGCAAGTAAATTACATGAGTCCAAAATGTTATACCGTTGATCACAGATACCTCTATACGACGTCACTGCATAAAAAGGTAATAAAACACTTACCATCCACAATATAGACAAGGCTGCTCCGACCAGCCTTTGTCCCTCCTCGTGAGGACTTCGCACGTAGAACATGACGTAGCCGATGATGTAGTTGTAAAGAGCAAACGCGGCTTGTTGCGGAAGGCGCGGAATGAACCGAATCAGGTGTCGTAGCAGCTTAAACATCTCGTCTTGATGGTCGCGGGTTAATCGCTCTAGTACGTGACGGAGGAACAAAGCAGAATCTTCTACCAAACAACCCCATATTACCTGAAGAGTGAAGGATCAATTTTAACTTTTATATTCATTCAACAGATTTTTATGTCCCATTTCATCAACTAATATTCTACAGTCTCTCTTTGTCCTGACGCTTCCGACCTCGAACCTTGATTTTAATGAGACAACTAAAAATAACATACAGATGTTAAAGAATTGTTGGAAGTTCAAATCAAAGTCCATCATGCTAATTACTTTCAAGGAAGCTATTATATGATTTATTTTCCTTAAAAAACGAATACAGAAGCAAAATAAAATTCACTTACTTGGTAAGCGACTTCGTAAACTGAGCATCCCTCTCTCGACACAGCCGAATCATCTAATAGAGAAACTATTTCGGCGACGGCAGAACATAATGTAGACGGGAACAGAGCTGAAGCCACTTGAGTATGATGCGTGCCCCGCACTCCTTCCACCATCTCTTCATCAGCTGGCGCTGTGGATGTAATTAAAGCCTTAAGGTTGTATTTAGATGGATGTGAAATGTGTGAAGAGTGCATTATGCGTAGTTATTTATGCGTTAAATAAAATAGTTTTGTCTTACTATTTTTTTTAAAATAAGACGTTAGAAAAAGCAAGACAAAATATAACTAGTACGGACAGATGTAATTAGTAGTATGTAATTAGTAAGTCCAGTCTTGCTATGTTGAATTCGAGTGTTATTAAAATGTCTTGTACTAATAATGAAATATTATAAAAGGCTATCGAGAAAAGAGACCCCGCCGTCACTATGAGGTATAGTCACTTAGGGATATTTAGGAGATTTTTTGTAAGGGCATTTGCGCAAATTTTGAGCAAAAACTGCAAAGGGGTTGTACTGTATACGTCATACTAACGTTCGATGTGGTCGTCGGCGGCGTGGTCTAGCGCGGGCTCTCTGGCGGCCTGTCTCGTGATGGGTATGGTGGTGATGAGGAAGCTCTCCCTCTCGGCGCGCTTCTTGTCGTTGCGCTGCTGCAGTGCGCGCTTCATCGCCTCCGTCTGTTGCTTCTTGCGCGTCTTCGTCGCCGTCACCAGCGAGCGCTGCGCAATGAACGCATGCCTTGACTTATTCAACGAACAATTATCGCGATACAATCAGAACTACTATTACTAATGTGAATACTATTACTAATGTCTGCCCGGATTGTTGTAATTTTAATTTAATAAAAAAATGCTATTTAAATACAAATTTGTCTGTATTTTAAGTCAACTTTTAAAATGTCCTACAGTATGTTAATTACTACTGATCACTGTTTGAGTTTGAGCTATTGAGCCAATTTGTCTCTATATCGCGAGTTTGCCTTGTAATTGATGCTTCGTTCGTCTTTAAGTTAAAAGGCTTTAAATTTGATAAAACTTATTCATGTTATGGTCTTTATATAAATTTCTACAGTCGGATTGGTTTCATTAGGTTTATCAATTAGTTTTCATGGTTGCTGTACGATACTTCGAGAACAAAACAGATAGTTGAAATTATTTAAAAGATTGCTAAATAGAAAAGTCTTTATTAATTAAAATTCAACGTGTATGACTAAACGTAAGTTTACATGCAAATGAAGGTTTTTTTTTGTTTTTGCCAATGATTAATTACGATTTATCTTTTAAGGGTCAAATTTCGGCTACTGGAAGCGGCATGCACATTGCATAACTCACGTGTCTTTCCTGATTTAACGTCATCTCCATATCTTTATCTTTAACCTGCGGACTCCACGGCGGGTCGACAACCGCCAAAGATTCGATTCCAATTTTTGGTGAAGGCAGAGTGAATTCGATGCCCGGTGGCGGGACTTTAAAGGTCATAGAGGCGCCTTCCTCCATTCGCGGCCAAACTTGGTATCGAAGCTTCCACATCACTTGAAATCTTAGTATTGCATTTATCCTGTATTATAAAATAATATTTGTATTTTAAAGTATTGATAAATAATATATATTTATGGAGAGCGGTGTATGTATGTATGTGCCGTGAGTGTGTATGTGAGAGCAGCGAGTGGTACCTGACTCCCGGGTCCTTGTGCTTGAGGTCGGCGTGCATGACGTGCGTGGCGGTGTGCGGCGCGCGCACGGCGGCCAGTATGTATGTATGTGCCGTGAGTGTGTATGTGAGAGCAGCGAGTGGTACCTGACTCCCGGGTCCTTGTGCTTGAGGTCGGCGTGCATGACGTGCGTGGCGGTGTGCGGCGCGCGCACGGCGGCCAGTATGTATGTATGTGCCGTGAGTGTGTATGTGAGAGCAGCGAGTGGTACCTGACTCCCGGGTCCTTGTGCTTGAGGTCGGCGTGCATGACGTGCGTGGCGGTGTGCGGCGCGCGCACGGCGGCCAGTATGTATGTATGTGCCGTGAGTGTGTATGTGAGAGCAGCGAGTGGTACCTGACTCCCGGGTCCTTGTGCTTGAGGTCGGCGTGCATGACGTGCGTGGCGGTGTGCGGCGCGCGCACGGCGGCCAGTATGTATGTATGTGCCGTGAGTGTGTATGTGAGAGCAGCGAGTGGTACCTGACTCCCGGGTCCTTGTGCTTGAGGTCGGCGTGCATGACGTGCGTGGCGGTGTGCGGCGCGCGCACGGCGGCCAGTATGTATGTATGTGCCGTGAGTGTGTATGTGAGAGCAGCGAGTGGTACCTGACTCCCGGGTCCTTGTGCTTGAGGTCGGCGTGCATGACGTGCGTGGCGGTGTGCGGCGCGCGCACGGCGGCCAGTATGTATGTATGTGCCGTGAGTGTGTATGTGAGAGCAGCGAGTGGTACCTGACTCCCGGGTCCTTGTGCTTGAGGTCGGCGTGCATGACGTGCGTGGCGGTGTGCGGCGCGCGCACGGCGGCCAGTATGTATGTATGTGCCGTGAGTGTGTATGTGAGAGCAGCGAGTGGTACCTGACTCCCGGGTCCTTGTGCTTGAGGTCGGCGTGCATGACGTGCGTGGCGGTGTGCGGCGCGCGCACGGCGGCCAGTATGTATGTATGTGCCGTGAGTGTGTATGTGAGAGCAGCGAGTGGTACCTGACTCCCGGGTCCTTGTGCTTGAGGTCGGCGTGCATGACGTGCGTGGCGGTGTGCGGCGCGCGCACGGCGGCCAGTATGTATGTATGTGCCGTGAGTGTGTATGTGAGAGCAGCGAGTGGTACCTGACTCCCGGGTCCTTGTGCTTGAGGTCGGCGTGCATGACGTGCGTGGCGGTGTGCGGCGCGCGCACGGCGGCCAGTATGTATGTATGTGCCGTGAGTGTGTATGTGAGAGCAGCGAGTGGTACCTGACTCCCGGGTCCTTGTGCTTGAGGTCGGCGTGCATGACGTGCGTGGCGGTGTGCGGCGCGCGCACGGCGGCCAGTATGTATGTATGTGCCGTGAGTGTGTATGTGAGAGCAGCGAGTGGTACCTGACTCCCGGGTCCTTGTGCTTGAGGTCGGCGTGCATGACGTGCGTGGCGGTGTGCGGCGCGCGCACGGCGGCCAGTATGTATGTATGTGCCGTGAGTGTGTATGTGAGAGCAGCGAGTGGTACCTGACTCCCGGGTCCTTGTGCTTGAGGTCGGCGTGCATGACGTGCGTGGCGGTGTGCGGCGCGCGCACGGCGGCCAGTATGTATGTATGTGCCGTGAGTGTGTATGTGAGAGCAGCGAGTGGTACCTGACTCCCGGGTCCTTGTGCTTGAGGTCGGCGTGCATGACGTGCGTGGCGGTGTGCGGCGCGCGCACGGCGGCCAGTATGAAGAGCGCGGCGGCGCAGGAGCTGAGCTCTCGGTCGGGCTCGAGCAGCAGCGCCCAGGCCACGCGCGCGCTCTCCGCGAACACCTCGGAGCTGAGCGTGGTGGCGCCCTTGATCAGCGTCGCCAGCGGCGTGTGGAACGCGTCGCGCACCTGCTCACACACACACATGCTCTGATTGAATCAACATTTACTGAACGAAGTTTACAATTTTATATAGAAATCGTAAAAAATAAATCGTACATTTTGTATTGTGAGAAATATTCAAACGACTTTTGAGAATAATGATAAATAAAACTACATCGTTGAGCTTATATTAATTGAAACTTTAAAGGCATAATGATATTTACTGCTAAAACTAGTCTCGCTAAAGAGCCAGAGGGGTACACTTCCATGAAACACAATTTATAATATGGTTGTATTGAAAAAAAAAAAACATTTTCAAAAAATATAATTGATTTACTAATTTAAAAAAACTCCAAAAATTACCTGTCCCTTCAAATACTTTAGTATAGCGGGTGGTTCGGGAGGCGGGTAAGGCATTGCACCGGGCTTGGTCACGGGAGTCGCGTCGAGATTTGGGAGGCTGTGGTCCACCACGGCCGCCCTGTACGCTAGCCCTGCGCTCTCAATTACAGACCTGTCAATCCTGACCCACGCAAATATGCTGTTAGACCTTAAAGAATTAGGCAACTGTAAATAACTAGAAAAATGCCAAATCTGTATGAAGCATTTTTGTAAGTTGTGAAATCTTTAAAACTTTGTTTAAAGTTGGGTGGACTTGAGTTCACAAGGGACAGATATAAAAAAAGGGGAAATAAAGTGTAAAAAAAAAACTGGTTATCCAAAGTATCCCTAATATCAAAATATCGTCTCAATTATTTCTATCAAGCTGGTTTATTTATATCACCTATCATTAGAATGTTCGGATGGTTTCCGTGTGCGACGTCCGCGGCGAGTCACACCCACTCCTTCATCGGAACTCGTTGTGTTGACTTCAGGTCCAAACTTCTCGCCGTAAATCTGAAACAAAAGGTTTATTTTTATTGTTATGAAGATTAAAGATCTACGAATTTATAATGCAGACAATCTATAGTAAAATGAAACATACGGGAGCTTGCAGCGACATATTGAGCAATGGCGGTACTTCCATAGAATCCTAAAAGTATCATACGTTAATTGATTAAAGTCTAGTTTATAATTGTTTACTAGCAGACCCGGCGAACTTCGTTCCACTTAACAGCCGATTCTTGTTTTTTTTTCCTAAGTTACTCCTTATTACATCAGCTATCTGCCAGTGAAAGTCCCGTTAAAATTAGTCCACTCCTTTCAGAGATTAGCCGGAACAAACAGACAGACGGACGGACAACAAATGTAAAAACTGTTATTTTGGTATATGTACCGTGTATACATCCATATCGATTTATTAAAAAGCGGTTATTTCAATATTACAAACAGACACTCCAATTTTATTTATTTGTATAGATTGGTTACGTTAAATAAAGATTTAAAGCTTAAAGATTATTATTCGCAATTTTGTAAGGCAAGCCCACTTTTGGGCTTCTATGGAAGTACCGCCACTGATTGAAATAACAGGATGAGGTTGAATATAAGACTGTCAGGGGATGATACGATGTGTGTGAGGATGCAATAGGAAATAGTGAAATTAAATATAATGATATATTTTAAGAAGATGAAGTGGGAAGGAGAAAGATGACATTGAATGAAGTATTTACCTTCTGTACGGACTTCATAAGTCTAATACTGGCGCGCATGTTACGTCGGAAACAGTACGGATGACAGAAGTTTTGGTGGCAGCATACGTAGTTAAACGAATTTAAGAATTTAACCATTACCTGTTGAAAACAAAATACATAGATTGTAGAATAGTTTATTTACTCTGATAAAAGAAAGTATGAACTTCAAGTCAAACAAAGCGAAATATGAAATCATACTTTAAGCCAAGGGAAGCCTTTGTTGGTATCTGGTGGATCTGTTGAATTGCTATCGGGACTGTCTGGTGGGTGATCATGGTCATCTGAGAGTACGCCTGGACTCTCCTCGCCTCCGCTGTCCATTTCATTTGGCATTATCACAGTTCCACCTATAATTCAAGGGGAATAAGTAAACAAGTAATTATTTAAATAGATATTTATGTGATTAAATATTACCTGCACCCGGATAAATCTCTGAGTTGTCGCTTCTATCCGACAAAGATGACACTTTTCTTCTGCTTTGGATTGAATCGGATCTCCTATTCACGACTGTTATAGGAAAATATTAATAAAAACGTTAAGCTGCAAATTTAAAAGACTAATATCGAATATTGTTACTGTGTAATTTTTTGCAATAATTAAAGTTGGTAAAAATGGTAGGGTAGGAAGAAAAAAATATTTATAAAGCCATCGGAAGATTGAACAAAAGCCTAACTCCATCCAAATAAGGGGCTGCCTATTAATCGCATGATGGTTTTTAGCAGTTTTCAACCCCCCCGTACCCCTTGGTGGTACGTGGTGAGGTTTAAGACTAACCCGCACCCAAAATTACGTGTATTTTAGTACCTACAAAAAATACACAATATAGGTTTAAGTATAATGTAATTTTATTCTGACATTAAGGATCATGATAAAAATATCTAGACAAATAAGTTGCAGGCTGTTTTTGACTGGCTTTTCGGTTTAGAAATCGCGCGTTTGACGAAAAAATAAATACACGTGATATTTTACTACAACCCCCAGGGCCCCATAGTGATATTTCGTGATTTTTGTCAAACCCCTTTCGAGCCTCACGTGATTAATGGACGGCCCCGAAGGATATATGTGAGCTTATGTCTGTAGAGGGGAAAAGGTATGTAAACATACATTCATCGACATCCCTGGTGTCCTTCTGGCGCAGTTTGATGGAGCGCCGCTTGAAGGAGCCGTATGCGGAGTGCGCCTGCTGCGTGTTGCGGCGCGGCATGCACGCCTTGCCGCGGGACCCCAGCCGACCCTTCTTGTCGTCCACCGCCGTCGGTATCGCGTCGGCCAACTGTACACGTTCCTTTTTTATACATACATACATGACTGCCTCGTGCCATTAGGAAATTCTCAGTAACAGTCTGGAAATGTGCCCGAAAAACGGCAATAAGCTCGCCCCCTATTACGTGGAACTGATACATACGTGGCGAAATGTGTGTACATACATAGCCTCACACCTGTGTTTTTCGAAGGGGTGGGTATATATGTGGATTTCTACACCAATATTTCGCCAGGTATGTATCAATCCCACGTAATCGGATTGGAGCTTAATGGAAAAACTCAACAGTTTGCCCGACCCGGGACCTCTAGATCGCACGGCACATGCTTGTGCCGCGAGAGTGTGTTATTCCTATTATTTATTTCCTCGGGATATCAATTAATACATGCATTTAAATTATAGCACTAACATAAAAATTGGTATCGCTAATCGATAATCGATGACTCAGAATCAAAACTATAATATTTTTAACACATAAAATTAAAAAAAATTAACTTACCGTCACATTGCTTCCACCAGACACATTTTCAGGTTCGTGAAGTACAAATGATATTTTCCTTTCAGTCTCCGCGCCGGCAATCGATTGTAGACTTTGTGCGGACGCTTGCGAGTGTCCCATGCTCGATAGAGCCATACTCCATCGACGGTTTGCCTCTCTACCACACACAACAACACATCTTCAAATACGTACCACATGGAGACAGCTCTAGGGGTGGATCGTAGCTATGGAATTAGCCTCTATTTTGACACTATTCAATGAAGTTGGTTCATTGTATTCTGCATGCCAATGTAGCAAAGCAATTTTCCGTACGCTAATATCAGCTAATCTATGTCATTTATGTTATCTATTGGTAAAAATCAATTCCCAAAAGGTGTATGTATAAGTTAAAAACAGTGAGGATTTTTAAATTTTTTATTCGTTAGAGTGGATTATTTTACATAATGTCATGCATGTTATTTGTGCGTAAGCACGTATTAATGCATCGTTTTATTGTATATAGTTACATAAAAATCATTGTAAACGCAGCACAAATATTTTTAAATCATTAACAGAGAATCGATAAATTTAATAATAAATAAGAATGGAAGAGTGCAATAATCAAAATCAGCACTGCAACTCCGTGCGAGCGGAATTGCAGCATGTAGCTGAATGAGGGGACCATTGTTGGCTGTGTGAATTATAGTTACTAATTGTTTTTTTTTTGTATACTCGTGTACTGGCCAACAATAAAATCTTTTTCTTTCTTTCTTTCTTTCAATATAGTGACACGTTTACAATGTTAATCGGTGCCGGAGAAATCTTTAAGTGTTCATTATATTTACTACCTAAGTTATTTAATTTCATTAGTGAAACACTGTTCAGGTATTTCCTATTAACGTGTACGTATTTGTCTGTATTATGTACAGTCTATATACACATGCACGCGCAGTGTTGTATGCGAGGGAACATGCATTATTCTTTAGTAAACATACTCGACTGGCATTAATGTGTGTTGACTGCTAAGAGCCCTGTTAAAATAAAAGCTTCATCAAATATCACGTACTTTCAACATTTCATATCAAAGTAAACTGATAATAATTAACTCACTTAATGTTAGATAACAATCGACGTTTTTCCATCCACCTTTGCATAACATAACGACAAAAAAATAAATACTTTTTACACCGACATGTCAACTACTTACCAAAGGTATATGTAATGCATTCTCTAAGTGGTTCCATACCTGTACACTCGGTCCCACGGGCCTCTCTCCTTCAGCGACGAGCGGAACGTCTTCGGCAGGCCTTGGTACGTCTCGCGCAGGAATGCGGTTATTTCGAACAGTAGCACGCAGGCTATTATCCTCAAAGCGCGAGGACATTCGGCGCCAATAGGTTTCCCGGGAAGGCGTATGCTTGCTATAAAGAGAGATTTTAAGCAATGGGTTAGTTATGAATTATAAAGAGGGCGAAAAAAATTTGTTGCATGATAAAGGTAAATGTTATATAAGAATTTTTAAAGGAGGCAATTTCAACCCAATAAAAGCTTAATTTAAACACTTTACAAATAGCAGGTGTTATTTATTTATCAAAAAGTTAGTAATGAGAATTGAATCTACACATAAATCGTCGGGTGTTGATCCATCCATCTTTAGCTTTTAGCGTAATGAAAGGATTATTCAGACATTTTTCGCACAGTTTGTCATAATATCTTTCAAAATTAGCTAAACGATGATATCATGTTTTGTCGTGTCTAGATAATTACCTTCATCAAGGAAATCTTCCTCCTCGTCTTGTTGCAACAGTTCTCGCTGGCCGTCGGGATCATTGACCAAATTTACAACAGTATCGATATGTTTTTTGTCTTCTATCAACATCTCTTCCAGTCGATTACCTATGGCCTAAAACAACAAAATTGAAATGAATATCTAAGGTTTGGATATCTTTGGCCCATTCAGAACAGTGCAACGTGTATGACCTATACAAATTGTAAAAAAATGCGTCATAATTTACCTCTGCCCATTGATAAAATAATTTGCCAGCCAATCGTTGTCTTCTCAACTGAGGACTCATCGACACTGAAATAGGGACTATACAATTAGTGACCTTTAATATCGGATTTTTAGAGTCTAAATGTGTAAAATGGGTCTCACCTGCTCCTTTAATGTTTGATTTCAACCAATACGGCCACTGTCCCTTGTTGCAATTGTGGACCAAATGAGCGCATTCTAATAGTATCGCCGCCCTTCCTACTACCACAGTGTGTGGCTGTAATAGTAATAAAACGTTATTTTATGCAAGAATACTGCAATAAAAAAATAATGTTAGAATTTATCCAATTATCAAGTAATTTTTTTATTAATATCTTCATTAGGTTTTTTCTTACTCAAAAAATCCTTAAAAATAGCAATTGACTCGACTAAATGTCTACATTTTTCAACAAACTTTCCTTATAGGAAGACATACACTCGTATATATATTTTTTTTAATATAACAAAACCATGTCCTTAACGTACTAGCCAGAACCATAAACATCCCTTCACGATATATTTTACCAATAAACCTACTATAACAATCGATTAATCGATGATTACCAAATCGAGTAGAGCAGCCATGAAGAGCGCGTCGGGCGTGGCGCCGGGCTGCGTGGCGTCCAGCATGAAGCTGAACCTGGCGAGCCCCGCGTAGAGCGGCGCGGCCGCCACCAGGCGCCGCCGCTTCAGCACCACCACCTCCGACTCCGCGCCGCCCGACCCGCCCTCCGCCGACCCGCGCCGGGACATGTCTGCGCACCGACACCCTCACTGTACCAGGGCTGGGGCGGGCCCTCGTGCTCTCGGCGCTCACGTATGTGGCAAAATGTTATTGGGTTTTTTCCATTAGGAAATTCTCAGTAGCCGCACAGAGTTTGGAAATGTGTTCGAAAAATGGCAGTAGGCTCGTCTCCTATTACGTGGGACTGATACATACCTGGCTAAATGTATATGCAGAAAAGCAGCTCTGCCTACGCCTTCGGGGAATACAGACGTGAGGTTATGTATGTATGTAGGTACTAGTTATGTTATTCTTTATTTGTATTTTAGTTTACTAAGAATCAGGGGGGACACTAAGTAGCTAAGTAGCCTAGCGAAATGTAGGTGCAGAAATGCAGCTCTACCTACCCTTTCTTGGATTACCGGTGTGAAGTTTATTATGTACATATATTTGCAATGCGGAGGCAATGCCTTACTTTCAGTAGATGAATGAATTGATACTCACAACCTCCGCTGGTCTCCTCGATACTTCCGTCTCTCTTCTTTCCTATCTTCCTCAAGCCGAATCTATTCAATCTGTCTTCTACTCGTTTTCGAGCTCTGTAAAATAATAAATAAAATAGTTAATATTTAAATGATTATGAAAAAACCGTCAGCTATAGCAATAAACACAGCGCATGCTGCCGAATTTCACTACCGCACACGCACAGGCCAGAAATTGAAATTCCATCACTATTATCTGGATAAATGGCGTTCCTCAACAGTGCGGTTCAAACGGTGTGTCCTTCCTCGCACAACATCATTGTGGGAACAGCTTTCTTCGGCGGTATTTTCAAATTGATTCGACTTAGCGAATAAGGGGATTTCGACTTAGGGACCTTCAAGAAAAAGAGCCTATATTTTCGTCAAAGGCCGGCAACGCACCTATAATTCCTGTGGTTTTGTGGGTGTTCATGGTGATGACCACTTAACATCAGGTGGTTTGTCTCGCTAGCTCGTTTGCCTCCTTTCCCTTAAAAAAAAAAACGAAACCCGACACGGCGGCTAGGTACCTGTTGAGCGTGTATCCGACCCTGCGCTTGACGTGCGCGGGGCGCGGGGGCGGGTGCAGCGGCGCGCGCGCCAGCGACGCGGTGGAGCCGCACATGGGCAGCGACTCGCCCGACCCGCCCAGCGACGAGCACGCGGGCTTCTGCCGGAACCACTTCACTGCGCACGCCACGGGCACTCATCACACACCGCGCTACATACCAACTACGCATATCGATACTCAAGCGCATGCAATTCAATCGAAACAATTGCTATACAACTATACTAATAAATAATATATAACTTAAGACGTTCAATTTAATTTTGAAATAATTTTTTAACTTACGTGAAATGGAATTTTAATTTAAACATTAAATACTTAGATTAAAGTAATATTTGCAATTTAACTTTTTTACTTTTTTGTCATATTATTATAATAGTATACATTAATTTTATTTGGATCAACTCAAAATAGATTTAAAATAAATGATAAAAATATCATAGTAGATTAATAAATAGCGAGCACATACTAAGTATATATATTTGTATGTCTTATGAATTGAAGCCCTTCAAATGCTTTTTGACACAATCTATGCGACTAAAACGGTTCGAGTTATTAATTAGTTAAACGTCTACAAAAACATAAATTATACATACTGTAATGAATGAGAAGCAAATTGCTTGCAAGTAGCCGTTCAAGTGTAAACGCTCATGTCGATATCTATGAATATGTAATTTCAATTATCGAAACTATGGTGATAAGCAAGTGACAGTGCTCATGCAATTATTAAGTGTATTGGAGTAAGTGTGTAAACGAGTCACCATAAAGATATGTGAAAAAATCAGAGGCATTCCGTTCAAACACAGCATTTAAATAGACTAACCGATACCGCTGATATGAAACTTGGAGGGAATGGATTTGGCATGATGTATTTTATGATGTGGCGTGATATCGGCGGACGAGGTAGCGGGGATTGTACGTTCCGAGTGCCGCGGCGTGAGCTGGTAGCGGCGCGTGCGCGTCGACAGCGGGGACTGGCTGGCGGACTCGTCGCCGCCGTCCGTCTCCAGGAGACTCTGCAATTCATAAACGGATATTTTCTTAGTAATTTATTTTAATTCAATTTGCTTTATTGGACACCACAAGAACAGAAATTAAATAAAATTATTTTTTTATATAATCTGTGTGCCACATGGAGCCGTCTTATCGCTATTAGCGATCTCTTCCAGGCAACCCAGAAAATGGGACAGATGGCCATGGTGTTACAGAATAATAATAAAAAAAGAGATATGAGATGATTACTATATTATGATTTAATTATGTTATGTATACGAGTATTGTGAGAGCAGTTAGCCGCGAAACAGGCAGTCACAGATTTAAATATAAAAATAATACTTTGAAATTATTCATGTATTTATGATTAATTATACAAGGTATAAACATACAGTGATCGAAAACCAAGGCGGGTTATTACCCGTTATTAGTTATAGTGATTACGAACATATTGACTTACACGTTTTCCTAACCACCAAGACTATTACTTGTGTTTCATGACATAGGATGTATGTCACGGACTTTGATGGTAAAGAAAGACGTCGTGTGGGAACTTACAGACCTAAGAGTTCTATACTACGAGTATAGAATTTCTGTGGCTATGAAGTCCAGCAGACTGCGCTAGCTCATTGAAGTATATAGCCAATTAATGGTAGAAGTAGCCTGTGTCTAGCAATAATGTGTTGTTGGATTAATAAATTTAGAGAGATGCATATGTGCAGAATAAGTTTCTACTTACGTGGGCGCCAGTAGAAGAAGTACTCCTCTTCTTAAATGTGAACTTTTTGTGAATGCGTTCATCTGGCGCGCATCCTGAATCAGCGCCCGTGTCGGAACCGCGTTCTTCTTCTGACGTGCGCGATATATGCCTATATGAAAAACAGAGAATGAAAAAATACTTGCAACACCAATACAACTTTGAAGTGGGATTAATCGTAGCCATCATCATGACCGGGCGATTCTTGTTCAGTAATCACTGCGTCAGAGGCCGTTCAAGTATTACATAAACAAATTTTTCATAATTATTAACCCCCCTTGACCCCATGTCAGCAAAAGTAAGCAAATATCTTACGTCATACGCTTACGTAAGCATTAGTATACATATTTTTTAAACTGTTCTAGTTCCTTTTTTATTCAAGAAATCGGGACAAAATTTTGTAGAAAATCCGAGAAATAAAAATAAATATTGCTTACGTACCTAATCACCATCCAAACCCCCAATTCCCCGATGTCATAAAAAAGGGAATACCCTCTCGCCCCCCTTTAGTATTTACGTAATACTTGATTGGTCCCTCATTATTAATCCTCGCTAAATTTGTAATGGTCGAGATTTTAGTAAGTGGGAAAAAAGTGAAGGTAGCTTTTTACATTAAATATTACCTTATCACTCTGGTTGTCTGCATATTGGTATCTTTCTGCTGATTGTCTGGTCGTTCGGCAGTGTCCAATAACGCACTGAAAGCGACCAGCCTGTACTCGGACCCGTGAGCTTCTCGAACGTAACTCAACAACAGGCGCACTTCCATGTACAAAGTCTGAAAACAATATACATAGATTCGTTTTTATCAGATAATTCCTTGTTGTTTAATTTTTTTTTTCTATGACGAGGTTATTTTTTTTTTAAAGATTTATCAAACCCCTGGAATTTAATAGCTTCAGCTATCAATTTATATTACGATCGCCTTGTGTGAAAAGACCGACTTTTCTACTTATCTAGTCTACAGTACTCCATAGTTTTTATCTTATGTGATTAAATTTTTTGATACAGACTATCAAAGTCAAAGAAAATGTTGAATATTCTAAAAGAATAAACAGCGTCTTACCGAATTATCGAGCATTTTAAGTTCCTTGTGCATAAGTGCGAAGCGTGTGACGAGAACTCTAAACGTAGATTCGATTATGAATGTCTCAATGGCTCGGTTGGCGTTGGCTCCTTGAGTTTGTCCGAAGTTGGTGGCGTACCCCGCTTGCAGATTACTGATGTCTGGCGATTTCGCAAAGTTGCGTTTTTGTTGATCTGTAAATATGTTCATATAATATAAAATATGATAACTACTGCAAGAATTGTAAACGTTTATTGACAATTTCATAGATGATCAACCATGCCCACAACCTGTAAATATTTTATAAAAAATTAGTAACGAATCTATAGAATCGTTTCCTGAGATACTTTCTCAAACTTTTTTAAAAGCGAATCTCAGGCCTTTTTGGGTTTAATATTTTAGCAAAGGTTCATTTTTTTTACTGAAGTATGAGGAGATACAATTCGATGCACTCACTCAAAGGCGACACCAAAGTGGCGGGTTCGGCGCAGAATCCGATGGTGGCGTGCAAGTTGTCGAGCACCTCCCTGATGGGCGAGAACTTGGTCATGTCCTTGAGGCGCTTGGTGAAGTGCGCGAGGGAGGCGGCGCGCAGCAGGCGCAGCGAGTTGCGAGCCTGCACGCGCAGACACTCCGCCTGCGGGCCGCGCAGCGCAGTCGAGCAGCCGTGCGAGCAGCCCAGCTGGCGCAGAATCCTACGACACATTCACAGCGCCGTGCCGCAGTTGGCTAGACACCAGCTCGCGAAACTATACGCGGGTTCGATCCCCGCACCGAGACAAATGTTTGTATCACACAAATATTTGCCTCGGGCCTGGGTGTTTGTGAGACCGAAAAGTCTCTCGTAGTTTCTGTTACCCACGACACAAGACTCAAATCTTTATGTGGGGTCAGAACTATGTATGTGACTGTTGGGTGTATTTATTTATAATTTCGTATTAAAGAGGGTTATAAATTGGACAGGCTATGTATGTATATTCATCTATTCCCCCATAGGCAGCCCCTCAACTATTTATTAGAACGTGACAAACGTGACAAATGTTAGAAGCGTCTTGATCGTCCGCTGGTTATACACAGGTGTCACTGAATTTAATGTAGCGCCCTCTAGCGGTCACAAAGTAGTGTGTTAAAAAAATATGAGATAAATATACCGCGTTTGGTACCATTAGAAAAGGCGTTACATGTACATTTCATAAATTGATATTATATAGGCACCAAAACATTTTAAATAATAAAAAAAGTAAAAACTAAAACCCAACAAAAACGACAAAAAACGAGGCTAAAAAAGTATGAAACAAATTCACATTCAAATTCAAGAATTCGAAATTCGGAAGGGTAAAACATACTGCGCCACAGAACAGAGCAAGAGAATGATGATGTTAGTATTGTGCATGGTGTGATATTCCACACAGCTAGCACTGGCCAAAAATGTTACTAAAGTTGGGAGTGTTTCTATAAATTGCTCGTCTTAGTTACCTACAAAAAGTGTTTTTCTAGCCTCTTAATAGCCTACGTTATTACAGGTTAAGGTTCAATTTTATTATTTTTATAGAACCAGACAGAATATAGGTACAAGTGCACATTACCTCAATGATTAAGTTACCATCATTGAGTTTTATCGAGTTACTCAACGCACTATATCTGTTGGAATAAGTTTTCATTTAAAATTTATTCTCTTAAATAAATTTAAGTTTAGCGGCACACTTATTTTATTTATTTATTTTTAATACTAAAATAACAAACTAAGATTTCATTTACCTGAGTACAATATGCATGATCATATAATACGGACAGTCCAGGTCTTCTTCTTCCTTAGCTTTATCTTTAGTGCTGTCGCCCCCTTCAACGTTGGTCGATTCTTGACTTTGACCGCAAGGTAGACCTGAATCTCTTTCCTGAACAAATAAATATTTAACATCTTGTAACGTTATTTATTTTCCTTGTGTACGTACTTGCATCGTAATCTAAATTTATAATGAATTGACAATTAGAATTCTACTCGACTATAACGAAATTAAACCATTATTTGAGTTGTTTAATGTTCAACAATGTTCAATTTATACATAAATAAAACATTTTTTAATAATATCATGTAATGAAGAAACATTTAAGCACAACAAATTATAAAAAATCATATATATGTCGGAGGAAGCTACGAGTGGATTTGATTGTTGTTTGCATGAATAATGTACAAACCTTATTTGATCTCATTTCCTTTTTTATTTCTAAAATTTTCTAGTTTTGTCTTCTAAATTTAAGAAACATACAAATATAATAATAGAATATCGTATTTGATGTAATGACCAATCAGAGCAGAGAACGTATGGAAATACATTCTAGAGCGGGGTCGAGGCGATGCCACATTTTGACTGGCAGAGAGTTGTGGAGTACATTCTGTTTAGGGATGTTGAAGAATCGAGTCGTATTTTAAAGAGAGTAAACGTGAGAACGGTGCCCTGAACCCGCTGCTCGGTGTTGTTGTTTAATTCTTTTGTAATCATTTCAATAAAATTGTGAATAATTGTGAACATTGTGTTTTGTGCTCGCATAACTCCCTCATGACGCCCACTAAGCAAGCATTCACTGATGATGATGGCGCAGAGAACCATGTTTATCTCCGACATATATATTAAATTTGACAGTCCATGTTACCTTGCTGTCTTTGTCTTTGTTAAAATCTGCCAAGGGATCTATGGGGCCTGGTTGTGCTTCATCGGGTTTAGTATTTTGCCAATATTTGTGAACTCCTATTTCCATTAAGGTGTCCACTAAATTTAACATTACTTCCATCACACGTAGAGTTATGTAATAGCTGTCCATTGTTGACACCGAGTATACAGCCTGTGGATAAAAAACATTAATTATTCACTTGCATCCCCGAAGAGGTAAGCAAAGGAGTATAGTGAAGTAGAGGATTCAAGACAAATAGTTAGTTAGTGCCTCAATTAGGTCCCTCCTACAATGTCTGTTACTGTTTTTCGGGCACATTGTCTAAAGTCTGTGTTGCTACCTAAAATTTTCTAATAGAAATATATAGTGACAATAATTTATCTACTTCTTTATCAAATCTATATTCACAATGAATTATTACAAACTTTAACGAGAAAGGAAAACATCGGGAGGAAACATGCACACCTAAAAATTCTTAGAAATTTCTAAGGTGTGTAGTCCGCCAATCCGCACTAGGATAGCGAGTTGTAAGGCCTAACCCCTTCCAGTTGTAGAAGGGGCCCGTGCCCAGCAGTGGGAAGTAGAATATAATCCTTACTAATATTATAAATGCGAAAGTAACTTTGTCTGTCTGTCTGTCTGTCTCGCTTTCCTGCTAAAACTACTGAACCGATTTAAATGAAATTTGGTACACAGATAGTTTAGACCCTGAGAAAGAACATAGGCTACTTTTTCCCGGAAATGGGGTTTTAAGGGATTGAAAGGAGGGATGAAAGGTTGTATGTTGTGTAGACGACTAAAACTATGTATATTATGTAACTATATGTCTGTTATGCTTTTACGCCTAAATCATTTGACCGATATAAACGATTTTGGATATGGACATAAATGGGACTCTGTGGAGTAAAATACACTACAACTTATTTTCTTTCTGAACCCAACCCTGTAGTCTACGCGGACGGAGTCGCGGGCAAAAGCTAGTATAAAAAATAATAATACTTTAAAAGTGCAATGTGATTCTGTCTTTGTGTCCTCATAAAACTCAAGGTATTTTGATTGCAAATTTCGTGTAATTTACGTATTGATTTCGTCGTTGTAATTATAATTACAATACATACTAAATTCATAATATTTATGTTTATATATTTATAATAAAAATAATAACATTACATTCATAATAATAATTCATTTATTTAAGATAACAGAATATGGGCTGATGATGATGAAATCATGTCTATTATCCTGTGGACGCTCGATACGCGTTAATTCATGCAGAGGAAAGTAAATAGGGTGGTATTATAAAGATTACCTTGAGAACAACTTGTAAGTTAACGTCGCCGTCTTTAGTAATGTAGTGTATAGAGCCTGGCGCTTCCTGTATCTCTTCGACGATATATGTTATGTTCGAGTCGGTCTGTGAGCGAGTGAGACTTGGCTTTCGCTCCGGGGTCGGAATGTGCTGGGAGCCTTGCATACTCACTGAATCTATTTGAGATTCCAATGATCCCTGTAAAGTATTTATTTATATATTAATACTTATTTGAAACACTACAATCAGAAATTCTTTGATTTTATGGACGGCGAAACCATAACGTTGTAAAAATTAAAGATTCGTTTTTGTATCATTATTTATTTGTCGATTATAATTATCATTCATATTCTTTTAAAAGTGGGTCACAATGTAGTATACTGCAATACAAATTTGGGTACTGCTACCGCTGGAAACGCTAAAACTACGCGATGGTAAAGTTTTTTGCTTTACATTGCGGGTTAATAAAATTGTTAATAAACCACAATAAGTAGTAGTTTATGATTAGGCTTTTGACTTCTAGAAAATTCTACAATGCTTAACAAAACAGAAGCAATATTACTAACTTGTCTGGTTTTAGAAAGGTAATCGGGCGATGGTGTAGGCGTATGCTCTGTCACTGTTATTATTGGGTTTTTCTTCTTCTGTACATTGGTTGGTGCCGCAGTCGACGGTCCTTGGGCGCGTTCCGTTTTAATTTCCCCAATATATCTACGAAAAATAATTATTATTGTTCTTTAACTCAATAAATCCGTTATTTAATTTTAAAACTATTTTTTTCAGTTTAGATTTCACAGTATTGATTTCATTATGTGCATTATTATCCATGCCTCTCGTGTTTAAACGCATTGAATTTTGTTAAATCTAAACACTTTTTATGCCCTATTTGTGTATTGTATAGGTTTTATTTGTGGCTATAAAAAGTGTTATCTATACTAGACTATTAAATCTGGTACTCATAATTTTGAAGCATCAACGAACGCTAAATACTTCATAATGTCGCCTATCTACAATATAGTCTACAGCATGATTCATATTGTGTTGTAGAAATTTGAGCCTAATGCGTTTAATGCGTGCTTACAATCACTTTGATATGTATATACCGAACCAGCCATTTGCAGTATTTCAAACGTTATCAAAGTAATTGTTGTAATTTTAAAGCTTATTAAATCTTCTACTAGCCCCAATTGTACGATGTTTTATAAGTACAAAGCCATTTTCTACACTTTTATATTATACGTTTCGCTATTCCAACCAATCGACTTGCTGTGCAAGTCGTGCTTCTAAATAAGGAAGCCTCTAATTTATATGTGACATTGCTTGTAAACTTACCCATTAGATGTTAGCTCATCAATCAAACAGCTAACGACGGTATTGTCCATTACAATAGTGTACGGGAATAAGCGTTAACAAGACGGGAGAAAGAGAATAAATACAATATTTAGACAGGAAATGTCACTTAGAAAATGTGTTGGATAATAAATCATGCTGTGCAATGACCATGAAGATCGAAAAGTTTTAAGAGTAAAAACATGAAATAGCCAACAGACGAGAAGTATTCGTTCCTAGTATTGATTGTATTTAGGCTCGATATACAATGTTATATCATATATTAAGGCTTTGAAAAAATAGAATAAATAAAGCACATACAAAAAAATCGATTACCGTGGATGAAATGATTTCAGCATATTCATCCATATGTAATACTTTCTTTTTCAATAGTTACGTCATATTTTTGTACCAACTAACAAATTAATTATTACAATAAAACCTAAACTAGTCTAATTGTATAGTGTAGTTTGAAATTCCGGTTTATATTACATATCGATTTACAATTCTACTTATAAGAACAAATTTTATATAAAAAAGTTATAGCTATAAATTGAATAGAATAGTCATGAAGGAAGGCAATGGAATGCACTAAAATAATAACTGAAAGGGACTTACCTAAGGCTCGGCATACTTTTTCCTTTGATTAGATTGCATTGGAACAAATCGCCCGTGAGTCTAGGAGCTAGGGGTGGGAAATGGCTTGCTAAAGCGGAATTAGGTCTATCATCTGCGTTGTCTAGACTGCGATGATATTCCTGAAAATAAATACGATTAACATGAAATGAAATAAAACATATAATCATCATCATTATCATCAACAGCTTTGTCATTCCACTGAATAAATATAACATATAAATGTGTAAATTTAGTCATGACTGTTTTTGGTCCTATCCCACCACACACCCACCACTGTATCCCAGTGTTTTAGTATCAACAGTGGCATGCTCATTATTGTCACCGAGCACTGAAGCTCAGGGAATCTAAGCGAACCCAATCATGATACCGCAATGAAGTTAATCAGAAAAATGATATAAAACAGGAGTTAGAAAACAAAGAGTTAGTTATGACTTTACGGGGCCCTATCCCACCACATACCCGCCACTGTAACTCCTGTGCTCCAGGATCAACAGCGGCACGCACAGTATTGACGCTGAGCAATGAAGCTCAGCGGATCTAAGGGGACCTAAATTTGTCATAATCCCGCAACGAAGTTAATCAGAAAGACAAAATAAAGGAGTTGGAAAACAAAGAGTTGTCCACTTCCCTCCACAGCAAAGCGGGTGACAAAAACATTGAGCTATTAGGTTTCACCCTCACATAAAAATGAAAGTCAATTACAATTAGTCAAAATAGACGCAATTAACGCACCACGGATAAATAACTACTTACATATTATGAGATTTATTGAGTAAATTGGACCTAAGGTGCGAGCTGTTATGTACACTTCCAATAATAGGCATGTATTATGACACATATAGTTATGACTTATAGGCAAGAAGTTTATTGCGAAAGTAGTCTGTTACTCGGTATGTAATATTAATTTTGATTTCAGATCAACAGCAATTGGACTTTACTATATTCTTCTTTGAGCAGTCAAATTCATGATGAATAGACAGAAAAACAAAAAAAGTCAAACGTATTAGTAATAAGTCGATATAAATACAACTACCGAGATCATCCTAACAGCGGTGTGGAACGTAAACTTGTGATCGTCTTGTCCAATTTTCTCCAAAGCCTTCTCGGATTTAGATAATAATTTCGTTTCAACGAACGCTTTTAGGTCAGCCATCTTCATTTTGCGTTTTATTTTCTCACTAGATCGACGAATCATGACGTTTTCCTCATCAAGTTTAGGCTGTGTTGCAAACGGCAGGTCGGTTACAGGAGACATGTCTTTCAGTTCGGGGACTTCCATGAAATTCTTCAATGAATCCCTCTCTTTTGTTTCTGGGCTTTGGTACACGGACACTTCGATTTTCGGAATTGGCAAGGAATTGCTTCTCTTGCGCGGTGGCACTTGCTTCGACATATCATCGCAGATGTCACGAAGCCTAAGTAATAAAATATTTTTTTTTTATTCTAAACACATATTAAGGTACATAATAATATATGGAAATAGTCAATGGCCTCGAGGTTTAGGCTCTCGGTCGAGATGAAATCTCGGCGGTAGTAGCGGTTTCGAAGTCTGAAAATCTTCGATTTTTGAAGTTTTGTATTTAGAATTTATTATCACGTACTTTTAACGGTGAAGTAAAAACCGTAGGAAAATCTGCACACTTAGAAGCTCTTAAAAATATATTTGGTATATAGTACGCCAACCCACACTAGGCCAGCGTGGTGGACAAAGGGCTTATACAAACTCAGTTGTAGAGGAGCCCAGGATGTTAAAGTAGGTATATATTTTTTTTATTCAACAAAACTACCTGTTATACAAATAGTGCAGAGCCCAATACACTCCCTCTTCTTGCCACTGAGTAGCGAACAAACAACGCAAAGTGGCGACATCTAGGAAAGTAGCGGCCGACACCTTGAAACAGAAATCAATTTTGTTAAAAAAAAACTGCAATAATTTGAGATGACAATAATTGCATTCACAACTTACGTGTATTTGCTTAGCAGACGGTGGTTTCTCTGTAGTGGGGGTGCTTTTTGGTTGACCAGGTATGCCATCCGACAAGGACTCTTTATCTGATGAGCTTCAAAATAAATATAAATAATGTTCATTAATTCTTCTAGATTGCATTCATATGCACCGTTATGAGCTTGGAAGTAATGTGGACTTTTAGGATGGAGCTCTTATTAGATTATAAGACAGATCAGATTTCAGAGCATATGTGGTGTCCTTTTTTTGATCTGACATAAGAAACCAATAATATGATACATTGATGAAGTGTTTATTAAAATTGTAAAAGTTATGCTGACATATGATAGAAAGCTTACGAAAGAGAGTCACATAGGTAACGATCGGGGCTTGTGGCTATACTAGTGTCCAGATTATTAAGGAAATCAAAAATAGATTACAAAATACTTGTCGGTATATATAAATTAAAAAGAAAATGTAACTGATGTTTAATCTAATTTACCTCATCTTGCTAATTTGCGGCAGCGGTTTAATCCCTGGCAACGTCTGTTTTGTACTATCTGTTTTGCGGATTTGGAATATGCTCGGATCCGCCGCGTATACTGTGTAGGTTTCCTTCACTGCACCTCCAAAATTTTGTTCCGAAGGCAGTCTGTATATGAACTAGAAGCGATTTCACGGTTTTAATTCCATGTCTCAATTACCTATATTTAAACGCCACAAAAAATATTATCCTATGCATCGTTCCTTGAGTGGGAATGTACAAGTATCGCTTATATGTAAATCGGTAGAAGAATAGTTAAAAGTAGAGTTAGAAGTAGTGTTTATTTTACTTTTACAGGTTTTGATACATTCTTAACCGATCGGATGGAGACAATTATACAATCGGTTAAATTAACGCCAACCATGCATAATCGGTACGAAAAGGCCGTTATAATTTTATCTACTGCAGAAAGTGGTTCGTAATTAATTATTACTGATACTATATTTTAATGTCGCTTCACTTACTTTCAACAACTGCTGCAGTTACTTTTCTGTGTCTATGGGCAAAAAAAAACATATAATAAAAGAAAGACCTACAACATGTTCTTCCTCAGTGCTGGAGCTTTCTTCTGGAATTGTCTCTGGAAAGATTGTGTCTTTGGGAGATGAGAGCCAAGGCTCTTCTTCAGTACTGGCTTGTTTTGATGGCACTTCAGATGGGGTCGTCGATATGTTTTGGCTCGGAGGACTGCTACTTGCCGGACCTTCCTCTTTAGAGAATTTTCCTAACGAAATACATTGCCTAATTACAATCACGAATGAATAAATTTTTAGTTTATAGCTGAGCACAGAAATAAAATGTTTTTTTTTTGTGCTTAGTAGAGGCATTCAACGATATTCGAGAAAGAACAGAAACTTGCCAAATGTATAGGGAATTTGAAAATAAAAAATGCCTGTACTTGGGGAACCGATTCTTTATCAGGAGTTATTGATAATTGATAATAAAGCCACTCGGTAATTATCTAGGATGTACCAAATAACAGAAAAAGTAGTTTTTTCTGCGTTTTCTTTGATGTATGGATGGTAGAGTGGAGTGAATTTTTTTTCTTAGCCTGGGGGTAGAATTTGTAGCTTATAAAAAACAAAAAACTTTTTGACAAAAAAAAACTTACTCAACATCTTGAGGCGGCCCACGCCCTTTTAAAATTGATTACGATTTAAAATATTTGTGAGAAAAAAGTAATTAAAGGCGTTCTAGAAACTTCAGAGTATCGTCTTTTATGCCAATTAACATTTTGACTCGTAATTAATTTTAAAAGTGCGTGGGCCGCCTCAAGTTGTTGAGTAAGATTTATTAATATTAAAAAGTTTTAGTTTTTTACTAGCTACAAATTCTATCTCCAAGGTAAGAAAAAAAAACACTCCACCCTAATTAATGGCATCCATACAAAATTTATAAATTTAACATTCTATGCTCAGTATATTTATTAATTATCATTTTAGACAAGGCTTTTCTATAGGTTTGCTTATATAGCAATTACATTTTTTGTCCGAGATTAGAAATTTTGTCCAATGTGTGAAGGCAGACCTATCTCCAATAATATCATGGGCATTCTATTATTAAAATGTTTTTAGTTTTGTTGAAGGTAATTATTCACGCTCAACACTATTGTGTGTGCATAATATGTATAGCAAACGGCTGTTATAGAAATATTTGTAAGAATTAAGTTTGTAAAATTATATAGGAAATGTAAAAAAAATACTCAATATTTAGTCAAATGGATAAATTAAAGGAAAATCAGAAAGTTATAAAACATATGCCGATGCAGTAAGGAATAAGAGAGAAGTATGGTATAGTACGAAAACCCAAAAGTGAGACAGAAACCTACAATCACACAAAGTACATACTTCCCATAAATACATCTCCGTGTTGAGGTCTTTTGGAAAACTTGCCTCCTAGCGGCTTAGGTTTTGGCTTGACCAGTGTCGTGAAGCATGGTGCGTCAGGATGCCGAAACTCCCACATCGCATGCCACATTTTCAGACCATTCTCCAGGCGGTAATTGTTTGTGAAGTCAGATTCTTTGAGGTGGTGCGACATTGGTGCAAACAGAAACACAAAAAGCTGAAAAAAAAAGATGCCGTTTTTAGCTAAAAATATAAACAATACCTCACTCCTATATATCAGACATACAGAGAATTAGTGTGGTCAACCCCTTTTGGGTAGTTAGCTTATTGGTCAATATTCATAGGGGAGACTAGGAATTGTTAACATATATACAACCTCTATTGGTTGTATTGACCACCACATTTCAGCAGCTTTGTGTTCATGGTTGCACATAATGATGTGAGTCTATTTGCATTTTTCAGGCACATTTTCAGTCTCCACTTCTTACAATACAACTTTGTATGCTTGGTTCATACAAAGTTATTTCACATTTTATAGTGTGGTAGTAAATACTATCAATTGAGCTCAGAAAATTTAGTAGGTTTTTTTTAATAACTAGTTATGATAAAAACAGAAGTGTAACAAAAAATTATCTTGGTACTTACCGTCATTGTTGGGATAGAAAAAAGGTAGTGAAATGGATTGGAATAGTAGATACCATTTTCATAGTCATTATCTGCACATTCGTCTGAAGCATCAAGTAGTATCCAGTGGAGAGTATACAGAAGCTTTGTCTCCACATTCCCCAAAGATTGCATGTTGTCCTTTACCCTGGAATATCATAAAATGATTGTTAAGTCCAAAATTAGAGAGAGTGTATGTTTTTTTTATGATGGAAAATTAATTTGATGCGTGTGGAACAGCAGGTCACAAATGTGAAACATAAAAAATAAACATGTATAATACCAAGATTTCTCATTTTGTTTATTTACCTATTTATTCAGTGTACAAAAAAATATCTTTTCTTGTTATTAAGAATGAGAGGGTATAAAATTAAATATCCACTGAGCTTTTCCCAAAAAAAAATCTGGTTCTATCATAAATTAATCTATGCTACCTTATAACACAAAAAAGCCCTATATTATATGTACCTTATGCATCAATAACTACATCATAATATCCTTTTATTGCAAAATAAATGTTCATGATTAAATAGTTTTTAAGATAAATTCATAAATTTTAAATATTTTGAATCCCCATGAGTACAAGCTTTTAAGTAAATTAAGAAATAATAATTACCTGCTTTGTAACAGTGAGGCGAGGGCATGCATTACATGTGGTAGAGCTGCTTGTATGAGACGCCATCGTGGGATTGCTTCAATAGCCTCGGTGAGACTTATTGACAAACCAAAACGGAGATTCTGAACGAGGACTTTCTCAAATGACTGTAAACATACAAGGGTTCGTTTATAATAAATATTTTGGCGGTAGAAGATATACTTTATTACTTTGCTGTATATGTACCTACCTTTTTTTATTTTAGTTTTCCTGTACAAGATTTAGGATATTATTCTAATTCGATTAATTACCTTTCCCATTCTATATTATTTTGGTATGTGTAGTTTAGTCTTTATTTTTAGTATAAATATTTACTATTTAATAAATGCATTATTTAAAATGCCAAATAAGAAATTTGTATAACCTATAGTGATAGTATAACTCCAATTTGCTTACCTTGCAGGCTTCTTTTAACTCCTAATACGGTGAAAGCAATAAAGAAATATAGGTATAAGTTTAATATTATATTTAAATTCGTTTATAATGTAAACAAACATAATATGTCAAAGTGACATTTCAATTTTGATAAACATAACCATAATCATAATGCCAGGTGCCAACAATAACTGCATCTCAATACACTACATTACATTATTACCAGTACAATTTTTAATTACTTTTTGTGTAACTAATAGTGATAGTACAGGCATCTATATTTAGATGATGCAGAAACGCTGTAAATCTATACTATTTTATAAAGCTAAAGTTTGTTTGGTTGAAAGGTCGCTAATTTCAGGAACTACGGGTTCAAATTGAAAGATTGTTTTTGTGTAGAGTAGTCTGTTTATCGAGCAAGGCTATTAATTATCACGCTACAACCAATAGGAGCGGAGTAGCAAAGAAAAATGTGGTAAACTGGAGAAAAACATTCCTTTTGAAATCTAAAGTCTTTCAAAGATTATAAAATAGATGTATGATTCAAGTGGGGGGCAAAACTATCAATAAATTATTTATCTAAAACGATAAAAAGTAACAAAAGACGAAAAGAAGTTTCCGGAATACAGAATCCTGATTAATAGGCACACTTTGGTCATAAAATGTATTCAGAGAATATAGCATAAAACAACATAATTACCATTATAAGTATTATTTTTGCGTTTAAATGTAACAATAGCCTGCTGATAGTTTTCACGTTTTACTGAATAAATGAAATGCTGCATAAGTATAATAGTACAATTGCGAATAAAATATTCCGCTAATAGGTAATAATTATTTTCGAAACTACCTACTTACTTACTCTTAATTTTTTAGCAACTAAAAGAGGTACTTATAATATAAATAAGGACCTACCTACTTATGTGTCTTAAAAGTGATTTTAGAATCGTTTTAAGAAATTAAATGGAAATAATAACTTATTTACAACTGAAAGCAAGAACAAATGTGCAAAAAACGCGAAACAAGAAGCGCACAAACATACTTACATGATGCCCAGGAACTCTTTGGCAGAACTGAAGGCATGTTTTGAAGAAATAATTGAAACACTTTACAAAAAACACTTACACATACACTTAAATCTAATTTTGAATTCCATATCTACACTTCACAGTGCATAGGTACTTCAATTTTAAACGACATATTATGCAGTTCCCTTTTAAAGTTCAATATTTTTGTATTCTTAAAAACTTCATACTTATTTACTCACATCATAAATAAGTAACAAACAAATATATTTACAAAGGTCATGATGAAATAAATAATTTGTCCGAGTGTTCAACATCAATGGCGACACAAAACAGGGCATATATACAGATGCATATAAAAATCACTTGAATCGAATTTGCCTATTTACATTTATAAGCTTGTACACGAATATTGCAGTTTCGAAACAGCGCTAACAGTTTAAAACAAATGTTTCTGATATCCTTTTCCTCCGTAGGTAATACGATGCGAAGCTTTTCATAGGGTTAAAACTTGTGAATTCATTCATCAGTATTTGTTTGATAAATAGTTACTCACCATGCAAGCAGCATCGTGGACTTTGCCAAGTCGTGGTCGAACGAACGGTGTTGTTTGTCTCCATAAAAATATTTGAACCGCAATGGGAACAATCTCTTCAGTGTTAGATTCATCTTCAGACATTTCTTTCACATTCATGTCGAGCTTTCAAACTGTGGAAAAGGAAAAACCATCGTACACCTTAATGAAAACGTGACTCTTTTAAAAACACATCGTTCATAATTTTCTTCACTCTTTGTTGACACTTTTTTAATTAAAATAATTTTCATGCAGGCGTTCTCCGCAAAGCTAATAAAAATCGAATTCCCGTCAAATTCTCCACGTGACTTCTAAACAGAAAATCGAGTCAAAATGTCCACGTAAGTATGTACCTTCAATTAGAACTATATCGATCATTACGAAATTTATGTTGGAAAAAAACGTTTAACAACAAAGTACCTAGATTGTAAACGACAACGAAATCATTGTTTCAAGGAAAAACACTTTTAAAGGGCCCGAAAATGCTGATACGGAATCAGGTAATGAAACATAGGACGGAGACAGCGCACTTTTCCGGAGGGAAGCTCGCCAGAGAGTGAGGCTTTGCGCATTGAGGTCGAGACGAGATTGCAGGGCTGCCACAAGGTGTTGTTATCTCATAATATAAATATAAATAAACAATGTTTTTGGGCAAAGTCCGTATTTTTGAAAGAAACCATTATATTCAAGTATAGGGACAATAAGTAGCTCTTCATTCGATCCCATATCGTTAGCGTCTGCCAATTATGTATAAGTTTCATGGTCATTATAACAATAATGTTAAGTTTCAAATTATCATAAATCATTTATTTTAATGAGTTACGTGAAAATTCATTAACCTTTCGTTTAATTTTAAATACGCATGTTTTGCAATTTTGAAATACCGAAAAAAATAATACTTTTCAATGGGTTTTTGATGTTGTGACATCCCTCGCGGTTTCAACACTGATCAATGCGCGCAGACTGTGGAAGAGAGGCAGCCTCCCGTTACCATAGAAACGTCAATATGGCCGCCAGTTTCAGTAGCTGAATATGTAGGTTACATACATACCTATCTACTTTAATTTCTGAACATATGTATATAAGACTACTTATATGTCATACCTATTACCTAGTGTTTTTCAATAATCTGCGTCGTATCATTATTGGATTGCAATATAATACTAATAATACTTGTAATTATTTGTTAACATAAGAGGAAAAAATGAATTAATGGATATAAGCAGTGATGGCCTCGAGGTTTAGGCGCGTGGTCGAGAATTTCGACGGTCGCAGGTTCAAACCCCAGGCACACACCTCTGACTTTTCGAAGTTATGTGTGTATTCACAAAGAATTATCACTTGCTTTAACAGTGAAGGAAAACATCGTGATGAAACCTGCACACCTAAAAGTTCGTAGGAATTTCTTAGGTGTGTAGTCCGCCAACCCGCACTAGACCAGCGTGGTAGACTAAGGCCTAAACCCTCTCAGTTGTAGAGGAGGCCCGTGCCCAGCAGTGGGACGTATATGGGCTGATGATGATGATGAATGGATAAGTGCATTTAATTAGTTAATAATAATTATTATCCAGTTTATCCCTCTTAATACCAAACGATAGGTATTTCTTCAGCTAATGCTACGATTGCTTTTGGATCGTATTATTTCCCTTATTACACGATATATTTTTCTTCTTCTTTCGTGATGGAGCCACACACTCTGCAGATAGGATTACTTTCGTTACAAATTAGCTCATTTGTCCAGGTTAACATAAAATTTATTAAAATAATTCTTTTACAGAAATCCAATGCGGCTTTTTGAAGCATACGCTATTGTTATAGAACGCGAGATAGACACTTTTACTGAGTACCTACTGTATACATATTTAACGCTACAAACCTTAGATACCATTATGACCTAGGCAAAATCGCGTTATGGGATCAATCTGTAGTTATAAATCCGCTTTGTAAAGATTAATTAAATATTAACATAACATTTAATAAAGACCGACATTTTTGTGTCGAATGGTGAGAGATCGTCGTATCGTTTCTCTGGACTCTATTCGGACAACACTGCAGTTATATGCTAAAATAATAACATCTTATACTAAATACTAAGTACTAACTTGTTGTTGGAGTTATAAGAATACCTTGAAAACATAGCTATACCTACTAGTTCCATTAGCTAAATAGCGTCTATAAAAGCGTTATGTATTTCCAAGAGTTCACGAAGTGTGGCAGTTAAACTAACAATACTGTTGATGTCAATGTTCACGCGGTCGAAGCAATTTACTTTATAAATACTGTGGATCTGGGTGTGGCACCAGTAAACAGTCTCCATTTTATAGTTTGTTCCATTTATTGAAGCAAACATTGTAGATGGTTAGGTTGCTTTGAGTAATTAAATGTAGTTTTGTATGGTTGCGAACGAGTTGCTTATACATTCTCCACTATAACGAATTAAATGATGAGTGTAAGTTGTCGGCATATTAAAATGTATTGTGCTGCGAGTCATTAGTAGGTATTTTGAGTTTCTTATCACTTAAGAGAATTTACAATATTTTGCACGATCGTGAAGGCTTGGCTTCCGGTGAGATGTATGGTCTAAAACTTGTAAAAACCCCCAAGTCTCGCAACTCAGTTCTTTTCCCGTAAAAAGTTGTGAGATCCATGTGATACCAAGTCGATGAATTTATTCAGTCCACGTTGAAGGGACCTTCTGTCTTCAGTTATTATGAACTTAGCTTACCAAACAACATCTTATAGTGACCATATCAATATAAAAACCTTTTATGTTTTAAATAAAATAGTTTGACTTGGCAATCGCACTTAAAGTGAGATACATTGTGTTTTCATGCGATTGCCAAGTCTAACTGTTTTATTTTAATACAAAATTAGCGAAGTTTGACTAGTTATAATTCTTAAACTACTCGTTCAAATTTAATGAAATTTGAAATATACAGAGATTATACCATTCCTGCTTGGTGACTGAAAATTCAGGCTTCTAGCTTTATCCACAACGAAGTTATAGGATGTCGAAAATGGCCTGAGTTGCTTCGAGAAAAGTATAGTACGGCCGTGTCGCTTTTTCGCTCGACTTGGCGGGGGCACTGCCGTGCCCCCAGATGTAGACCCCCATCACAGTACTCTTTTTTATATGATGCAGGAACTTTAAACACTAGTTGACTATAACCAAGTCGAACCCAAATCAGTTTGAAGAAGCCCTGTAACTTTCGTATTATTTTTTTCGTATTCACCGATTTCAAAAGTTCTCATAGCTTTCAAATCAATATATTTTTACGGGTTGTGTTATTTGACAATTGCGAATAGTAATGTTTACTATAATTTGCACCTTTTACAGAAATAAAGATTTAATTGCTTTTCGTATAACCTTTTTTTAATGACAAACAGCCTTTATAGTATCACTTGATTTTTCTTTCTCTGCATTAGAGGTAAAACGTATACCTACAGTTACAATGCAATTACATAATCTCTTCAAAATTATTGATGAAATATTAACATCTAATCTAATAAGTAATAATTTTTCTCGTTGGCCCCGCGGTGTGCGATTTAAAGTATCCGAATTAGCTTCACGGGTGCTGACCACAAAATCTAAAAATGTGCTCAGTAAATTATGTGTAGGTCTTGTTAACAATGAAGAAAAAATAAATCTTATATAATAACTGAAATATGTACATATGTAGAAGTAACGCAGTTTATTCCTTAATCTAGTATCCGCAAACAGCCGAGAAAGAGTATGTGAAAATATAAAATAGTGAAAAGAATGGATATTTGTAAGTATGAGTCGTAATAAAACTCACTATAAATAAATGCAAACGATGCTAAGCATGAATCACTAATTACGATATCATAAGTAGAGCAAGGCCCAAGGAAGTCCCAGAAATAGAACCTAAGATGCCATGACAACCGATTAAAGATAATCACAGGTCAACGGTCGAGGGGTTTTCAGATGTGTAGCAAATAAAAGTATGGAATTGCAAATTTATTTTAGCTGTATAATAATAATGCAATAAAATTATTTGGCTTATGATCAAAGTACTTTAAAATTCGTAATCCTTCAGATCTCCTGCGATATTTGGCGAGCTGTGATGAACACTAACCTAGGTTGTATAAAATCAAATCTAGTCAATTCATGGAATCCGAGTAGATATTTTCTTATCCCACGAATCAATCATATTATTATATGTATATGATCATGAGTCCCAATATCTGTTTATAAGCACGGTAAAAAAAAATTAAGACGATATCAAACTTCACATTAATAATAAAAATACGAGTATTAGAAGAAACTAATCATATGGTATAAATAAAATTATGTAGGCAGTCGTGCACCTGAGCATCCAGTAGGAGCATGTAGGAAGCAGTTATTATTGTATGGTAGGTGGCCTGGATGTATTTAATTTTGGATCATTTTCGATGATCATTTCGGGTCATTCATGATGTACGAGCAATAATTTACTATGGATTTGTTACATAAAGCAATGATAATATTGAAAAACCCCTAAAAATCAAATGTCAATAGCAAAATTCCAGTTAGTATGATCTTACAACAAAGTACTTTATTTATGATTAAGTTAATCCATTAAAAACTCAAATGTAGTTTAATACATTTGCCATTATTACTGTAACTAAAAGGCTTATCATTAACTTATAATTGATATTGCAGTAGAACCATTCAAAAAAAACATCGGTAAAAAATAAAAAACATTTAGTATTATGTATTATACCGTACATGCCATTTATTAAATAATTACATCGGGTGTATGCGTTCCAAACAGATGATTCTCTTGTTCTCGACGATTATTGTATGATACAATCGCGAAACTTTAACAAAAATAACCCGAGGTTGAAGACTTAGAATACATGCAACATGCTATAGCTATTGGCTGGGCGTTACCGAAATAGAAACGCTGTGTTTTGGTCGAAAAACTCTTTTTATGTACTGTTTTATCGTGAGACGTTATATAGTTGAAAGTTATGACATATTTTATTTGAATTTATTTACAGTTTAAAATTTTAACTGAACCAGAAGATTCTTAATTGATTATGTATTTTTTTGTCTCAGGCTAAGTAATAAGCTCCACACGAGCAAAGAGTATTATTTAACAGATTTTATTTTAAGACTGTTTCTAACGTGCAAAAGTCTTACTTTCCTGGCTGAAAACAAAACATTATAAACAAAATTATTTACATTTCAAGTGAAAAGTCTAGTAAAACAATATGACTAAGGAAGGTTTGTTTCCGAGATTTTATATTATTTTTTAATAATGTTTTAGAATTTGGTAAATATATTTTTAGGTTGGTTCAAAAATGAAATAAATTGTTAAGTGTGTTTAGATGAGGATGATCGGCATGATACCAGGGTAGCAGCTTTGCTGGCAGTACATCTTGTAAGCCAAGTTTTAGATGAAGCATATGTAATTGCTAATGCAGCGACAGAGTCAGGTAAGGAGTTTTTGTTGAAGTCGGCGATTAATGTTTATGATTAATTAATTCAGTCAGGTATTATTTTAATTATATCTATTTAACATATCAGTTATTTTATTCTATTTAAATAAATAATTTTATCTCGAAGGAGAGCCATGGCTCTACATTTCAATGTTGAAAGATTTGAGGGACAATGAATCGTATAGTATTGAAAATGATAATATCTCATTCCTGGCTACGAAAGGTGACAGTGTTGTGAATCAAAATAAGATGGACGTGGTTGCCAATGTTATTGCTACATCGACACCTCAAAAAATAACAGGTACATTCGTGTATTACTCTATTTTATCGATCTAAACATTTTCATAGAAAATGCTAAAGTAACATATTTTGACTATAATGAAATATTAATTAAAAAAATACATAAAAGCATAGTATTAAAATACTTGTTAAATATTTTAGGTGACAAAATCGAAACTGAATCCTTTATTGGGCAAGGTGACGAAGAAATGGATTTGGTTCGTTTGGAAATATGAAAATGTCTCCATGTTTAAGGAGAGAATTGTTGAGTACTAATTCATTGTGTTTTTTTAGGAGCAAGGTCATCTGACGAAGTCAACATCGGTGTTTATCAACAATCTATTCGACATGAGCGAAGTAGAACACGTTATATTTTGCGACGATAATCCTATGGCAAAAAATAACGCCGAATCTAATGAACTCCTCACTCAAACAATGACAAAGATTATGGAGTCGTACATTAACACCGCTCTTGGTATTGCTTTTGAACAACATCCTGTAAATTATGGTGTACAAGAATCACCTTCATCGAGTACTGATTACTCTGATTATTCCTTCTTGATTGATGCGATCCCTTCTGATCTTGCTAAAGATATTGGGTTTAGCATCAATGAAGACATAACCTGCCAAAACAATCCTTATGGCGATGTTGCTGAATTAACTAAAACTGACACTAATGCTGAGGTATTTCCTATTCAAAGAGTTCGTTTGATAGAAGGAAACGTCAGCCCTTTATTAACTAATTCATACAATTTGTAGGTTTCGTTAAAAACAGCAGAAAAATATGATGACGACAACATAAAACAGAAGGAAGTAGCGTTCTACGAGAATACTTATTTGACTTTAAATCGTAAGTTTTTAGTAACATAGTTATTAAAACAATCTATTCATATGGTATAAATAAAATTAAGTGGGCAGTCGTGCACCTTAGCATCCAATAGGAGCATGTAGGAAACAGTTATTATTGTATGGCAGGTAGACATTATCAATTGAATCGGGCCTTTGATAACTACATCTTTTTTCACATATTCCGGATGCAAATAGCATTTAAAAAAATTTGACGCGTTAAATATATATCAGGTGATGAAGAGCAGTGCTCTGACGATGGAGATCCTATACTTCAAGACCCAAAAGAATTAGCTTTGCAAGAAATTGAACTAATGACTGCTCACACCTCTGAAAATAATTTGTGTCAGTGTTTAGAACAAAATGAGGTAATTTATTATTTGCATGTTGTGTTAAATGGTAGAGCCTATGGCTTACAATTAGATGCGTTTTTGTAGACAGATAAAAAATCTAATATTTTTCCAAACAGAAACCTAAAGAAGAAACTGTTACTCCTACTGTAGTAGAAACAGGTGGTTCCCGTAAGGGTAATTTGGTTCGACGATGTCGCGACCAAGGCGCAAAATTTCTTGCTCGTATTAGAGGGTGGTGGCGGCGGAAGACACCTGGGAAACATAAAGTTAGTATAAGGAAAATTGGTTGGCAAGTATGTTAATTTAAACGTAGTAAGTATTATATTTAATTATAATATCAAATATATCTTATTTTCAAAATAAATATACGAGTATATTGACTTGAGTATTTTCGGTAGATTTTTGTTAACGGTGAGGTTGTGAAACAGTTTTGTTTGTAATTTTTTTTTCCCATCTGCAGGAACCTAGAGTCTCTACTCTGATCACAGGAATGTGTCCTTTATCCCCGGATGCTCGCCGTCGTGCTGCTAGCTTATTGGATCAGCGTGTACTTCGTTCGCCTTCACCTTCACGTACAGCAATTTGGAAGTTCAATACCGTCAATGAAGCACTTGTAAATTCATCTAGATGGAAGGAATATACCTTCGACCCCACAGCTATCGATTGATAAGAAAATTGCTATCACTCTGTGTTTATCTAGTGATTATTTAATTTTTACGTTGCTTCCTCTAACATGTTTACTTAATTTGGTTGCTAGTGCATACGTATGCTATTTACTTTGACGTCCTTATTAAATTACATTAGTCATTTTGAATCTTATTTTGCTGACACCTTGTTTCCCGACAGCGTCTACCTCTCAGATTCGATCGAAATAGTTTAGCGTATATGTAGAATTACCATTGGGATTGGCGTTGCCCGATACCCCCTCACGAGGCAGGTGGGAAATCATCTCGTCTCGTTCCGACTCGTGCCTGTGGCGCGGGACCAAAGACACCGTGGAAACAGATCGAATCCGCCGAAAATAGAACGGTCGCGGATTCCTGGGCTAAATCTCAAATATCCAAACGAGAGCGCCATCTAAGCCAGTTAAAACCGTCCCGCGAAAAGTTACCGAGCCCCACTTCTTGTCTGAACGTCTGCCAGTGAAGACCGGGAGGGAACCAACTAACACCAAACAAAATGGTGAGTCACTGACGGCAGTGAAATTGTGAAAATGTGTATAGTGTGGAAAACGGACTGTTAATTTATAAGTGAAAAATAACTTATACCTGCCAGTTCCTCGTGAAGTTATTCCGCAGACCGGAAGTTCGCGAGCGACTCGGAAGAGATAATCTAACGAATAAATAAGTGTTGTGTTAGCAAATTAGTGAACCAAGATGGTATGGTATTAGACGCACACAAACATTTGCAGAAATGTGAAAGAACACCAACTAATAACTACCAAAGCACTACACACACATTGCATGATATGGCACCAGTTACACATGGAATAATGAAATGTTTTTGGTAATTTTCAGAGCGACCTCAGCAAGAACGACGTTGAAAGTAAGTATTACTTGATTTTTTAAATTTAGTTTGAAGAAGACAGTTTGGATTAGTTTTATGTAAAATTGTATGATATTTTCACTCAGGAGTGGGGAATTTCGTTTGATAAGCTCTAAATTTGTGGGAAGGGAATGTCTGTCAAAGAAATGTCTGTAAATCTCGTAATATCTAAGTATAGCCCAGTTTCATAAAAGGCTCGCGTTGCTAAGAGATGCCGGACGGCGTTCGATGACGCTGGTAAGAATGGCAGGCCACGCCGCGCGCTGGGATCTAAATATAAACGCCGCGTCACGTGATCCCGTGCCGCCGCACGTCCAAACAGAGAAACAGCGCTCAGATTTCACTTCGACCCCGCAGTGTAGTAGGCGGTGATAACAAAATGCACCACCTGATATATCGGGTGATCAAGAACTGTCAGCCCGAGCGTTCCTCCCGTATCTTGGCACATGCAATTATAAATCACCTGTCATTATCAAGGTCATACTAATGCAATGAGCATTATTAATATGATTTTAAAGAATTATCACAAATATTATTAAATAATCTGGAATTAGATATCGTAGACAAGTAAACACGGCCGTCGTCACAAAGATAAAAATAACTTTTTTTATTTAAAATGAAAACTTTGGAATAAGGTTGCTTTAAAAATTAGTTTAAAAAAAAAATTAAAAAAAACTTAACGTTTAAAAATTAGTCCACGACAGAAAAATGAGGAACTGGGAAATTATTTTCTTAACAGAAAATGAAACAATCGACGGTTGATTTTTTTTACAATTGGGACACAGTTTCCATTGGATCTATATTTAGATTGTGACTCATACTTGTGTGAATATATCGAAACGTTCTGTGGAAAAGTATTTTTTGAGTAAAGAATGTCCGCCCACTTGCACTGCGTTTAGATTTTACGCAATATCATGTGATGATGAACATGATATGATTATAATATGCAGAGTGTAGTATACTTAATGCTTTTTTGATAATTATTTTTTATTCGTATATTCTGAAATGTTTTTAAAGAAAAGCATAAAGGTCAAGATTTGAAATTAATGGGAATCCAATATAACAAGTTTAAAAAAAACACACAATAGGTTTTTGATCTTATATGCGAAAAAAGAATATCAGCTACAATATGAAAATATTGCCTGGAACTTCCTTGTTTTTGTATTTAGTCCTTTAATTTTCGTTACGAAAAATACTGGCCTGATATCCGCAAATCAAAGTTTTGTCGAGGAGCAGCCCAGCTTCAATTTACGTAAAACTTGCCTGCGTAGTACGTAGCTTATCCGTTTGCCCTAATATCCGAAAATCAAAGTTTTGTCGAGGAGCAGCCCAGCTTCAATTTACGTAAAACATGCCTGCGTAGTACGCAGCTTATCCGTTTTAAAATCCTGAATTTCATGTCTTGTAGTAAAGTGAATGAACATCAATTATAATTCAAAGATATACTAAATGAAATTTAAAAATTATATGAAATTGTAATTTAATTAAATTAAAAATATTTTTCCGTTCAGGGGCAAGCTTCGCCTTCTCCATCTACGATTTTGATGGCAGCGGCAAAATCGACGCCTTCAACCTTGGCGATCTGCTGAGGGCACTCAACTCCAACCCCACATTGGCCACCATCGAGAAACTCGGTGGTACCAAGAAGAAGGGCGAGAAACTGCTCACGGTAATTTGGATAATATTCTTAAGTAACTCTTTTTAGTATTTACCGGAACACATCCATACATACTGATGGCAGAATCTCGAAGGCAGAGTTGTATTTCTGCATCCATGATTCACAAGCTGTGTTTTAACTCCCACTTAATAGGAAGTGAATTTAATGCTTCTTTTTGGGCTTATCACCAGACTCCTTGCTACTAATGAGAAATTCCTGCTAATGAGAAAAGTCTAATAACAATTTGCCCAACCTGGGAATTGGAAACCCAGACATGGCAAACACTTGACTTGCAGGTCCAGCGAAACAGACTCATTACTAGGACACATATTATTAGCAGAATCCTGTGTTAAAATACCTGTATTTAAGATTTGAATGAATATACAAATTACTTTGTTATTGCAGCTCGAAGAGTTCCTTCCCATCTTCAGCCAAGCCAAGAAAGACAAGGACCAGGGTTGCTACGAGGACTTCTTGGAATGTCTGAAGTTGTACGACAAGAACGAGAATGGTCTTATGCTTGGCGCTGAGCTCTCACACACCCTCCTCGCGTTAGGTGAGACATCTTCACTTAAAATACTATTCTTAACTTGCCCTGGAATGTTCTATCAAATATGCGTTTATCATTTATTATAATTTATATACTTCTATAAAATGTACTGAACTAGATTTTGGTAGAAAAATATTTTAGGATTTTAATGGCTGGATAGTTAGTCTTAATCGGCGGTATCACATAAAATTACTGCATTAAGATAAGAGTTTCCACTTATCTCTATGGTATAAAATTGTGAGTGCATTCATATTTGCGCTGATATGTTTAAATAAAGCGATGTGTTGGTGTTTAGTGAAAATAATTTCTATGTAAATGTAAGTATGTATACGTATGTAAAAGAGACTTAGGTGTGACGGTTGAATCAAAATATGTGTTTATTCTTAAGTGCTATTATTTAAAACAAATGCATACATATCTATTTACTTTTCTGGTATGCAATGTTTGATGTTTCAATAAATTATTGGCATCGATCCGATATACAGCCACACCGCTAACTAGTCAAACGTAATTCTGGCGATCGGCCAACTCGCAGTAAAAGTATTGACTAACATTACAATTTTCCAAGATTTGATTTGTTGAGTTGCTAATTATTTGTATGCTAATTTATATCATACATATTTAAATTTCAATATTCATGGTAAATTGGTATTTAAACATATCCTTTTTGATTTTTTAAGGTGAAAAACTGGAGGATAATGAAGTCAACGAGGTCATAAAGGACTGCATGGACCCTGAAGATGACGATGGCATGATCCCCTATGCGCGTAAGTACTTCTAGGATATAAATTTCCGTCTAGAACATGTTTAGAAATGTACAATTTATGGAACCCGTTGAATTTAAACAATTGAATCCCATGTAATGTTTTGTTACCAAGTGCGTTTCAGATGTGTAGATTTTACCTTCTTTATATACCTATGTATACCTATAACTTCCTTTACAACTAATTAATTGAACAGTACTTCATGTAGGTACATATACATACACAATACTATGTCCGTTGAAATTCCCTTAAATCTGCCTTTGACACATGCACATACCTTTAGAATTATTTAGTTCCAAAACAAATGTAACATAGCATGATAGTCTCCTACCGTTGTGTGTGCCCCTTTCATTCACCTATTGTCCATTTACAGCATTCCTGAAGAAGGTGATGGCGTAGAAGACATCATACCCATCATATCTTTAGTTATAAGATCGTAAGTAAGTGGAATAGCGTGAGAATTGTATTTACTCGTTCTTGGCTTCTGGTCAACTTCTAATCCGAAATCTTCTGTACTTATGTTGAGCTTATACATTTTATTAACTACTACTTATTATATAATTTATTAATTATCTTCTTCTATTTCTATGTCTTATTCGACTGTATCACAAAATCATAACTCATTCATCGGCCGGTAACACAGGATCGTCAAAACTTTGTTCGTCGGCTAATGTGTGCATATGGGATTGCAGCTTTCCTGCGACGAATGTGCGATGGCTGGGACCCGAACAGGCCGAAGGATGCGGCAGCGGCGGAGGGCGCGGAGGAAGCCCCCGCGGAGGGCTAAGTTCCCGGCGGAGGAGCCGCGCGCGCTCGCAGCCTGCGTCCGCTCCCAGCCATCTCGACACCCCGTATACGCCATCTTAGATACGGACAATCCCTTTTTTATACGAACACCACAACAACGTCAACTGTTTTGTACAACTTTCTATCTATGACTGTACATACTATAATAAGATTAAATTAAATATACTGTAAAACACACGTTGTACGTGTTTTTTAAATTTTTATTATTATTAAGTCGTTTATAATAACAAACTACAAAAATTTTAAATTATTTTATAATAAACTGTTAAATGTTCAGTTTCCATCGATTTATTTACAGATAATAGGGTGATTTGAATTTCTTTATTCCTAATTGAGACTTAGATAAATGTGCTTTTAAAAATACACAATGTCCATGAATACATAACTTACTCTGTTTCATCTCTACCAAATATGAGCAAAACAGTTATGCCATAGAACCTTATCCTTTATATTTCTTTGCTATTTATTATCCCTATAGGCGTATTGTTATTTAATTACACGCACGACATTGTAGTCTTGATATCCGCAGCCTTGTAGAATCTCAAGCTAATAGGTACATATCATGAATTCATTTTTTACATAAAGGGATCATTAATTTCATGATAGGGCTTTGTACATTTTAATTTTAGAATCTGTTCTCGAAGGTTCAGGTTTTGTCACAAACTTCGTACTCTCACGCAAGAGAGATTAAAATTAGTAATGTGTGTAGAAAAAGAAAATTAGAATAAGTTACAGGAGTTCTAGTAACTATTTAATTTGAAGTATTATAGCATGCATAATAATATCTATTGCGCACATACAGTACACTGCCATCTTGCGATGAATTCTCGAATGCCATGGTAATGGCCGCAACATTAGTGTAGCATGAGCTAAGACTAAGGCTATTTAATTATCTTGATGCGTTACTAGAGGGCCTTCAATTTCCTGTTCGTTGAATATTATGAGAAACCTAACATAATATCTTTCACATAAATAATCTTTTCTAAATTCAATATTTTTTCAAGCATTTTCACATCCTGATTACTCGTAAACTGGATTTTAGATTTCAAAAGATAAAACGAATAAAAGAATGGTGTTGAAAGTAGGAATTTCGATACCCACGACGAGACATTTTTTGTATGATTTACACATAAAACCGAAAAGTCTCTTGTACATTCTGATAACAATGACACAAGAATTATTCTCCGTGTGGGGTCAGAATTATAGTTGTGAATCTTGGGTGTAGATATTAATTTACTTCGATTGTGGGAGATTTACAAATACGATCGAAGAAAGAAAAAGGAAAGTCCCTATGCCAGGCTTTTTCGATTTGATTAACATTAATGGATATTGATACTGCCCACCAAATATAATAAGCAAATAATGAACAAAATTGTAGAGGAGGTCCGTGCCCAGCAGTGGAACGTTTATGAGCTGATGATGAACGTGAGGCTGAGCGCCCTGCGATAAGGATATCAAAACAAAAACCTTAAGATTTTCTATGAGGATTTTTGGCAAAACTACCAATCGGTTTTTGTTTAATTTTTTTACGTTGTGAGAGAATATCTTTACAAACACGTGGCTTAAACTAATGTCATTATGTCGGGTTCACCCTTTATGTCTGAAAACGTTAGACATCGTATAATTTAAGGACTGGTAGTGAATGTATTTTGCTGAGATGACCTCATTGGTTCTCTTGATCAATGAATTTTTAAAACTCTAAAGAAAAAACATTATGTGAGAAATTATGGACTGATTGAGTTATCAAAATTTTAATGCAATTACATATTATTGATCATCAGCCATATTACATTTACATTTATACATAGACCTCCTAGATACTTTTAGAGCTAGTTTATCAATCCGTATATCTTGTCAATAAACCTCTAATTCAAATGATTCATATGCGCGGACAACATTACCTAAACTGTTATTTATATATTTTTGCTATGTTACCGTTTATTGGGGACAAATAATATGGCAATAAAGTTTTATACTAATCATGGTAAACTTCGAGCATAAAGTATCAGAATGGTATTTTTACAGTCGAAACAAAATACTATTTATTCAAATATTTGAAATAAACAGACATAAAATACTGCTTTTGATTATATTAATAAAACTGTTTCATACAACACCTGACCTAATAACCCCACTTTAAAATATCGCACCCCTTTCCCGTTGAGCTCTTTTGAAATGCGAAGAAGGGGTGTAAGCAGGGCTGGGCAAAATACATGCTTTGCTTTAATTGAAATACAAATTACAAAATACTGTATCGCAAGTAATTAAAATACGAAATACAAAATACATTTAAGTAAGGTATTTGAAATACAAAATACAGTAGGTATTTTAGCTATTTTTAATTGAAATACAAAATACAAAATAATGCATATTTATTTGTTTTGGAATAGTTTTTTTTTTGAAGGCGGTTTTTGTTTTGTTATTGCTGGTCCTGATGAGCACAAACTTAATACTAAATGAATGCCTTGAGTATTTGAAATACTAATTACAAAATACTTCGGCTTCACGTATTTGAAATACAAATTACAAATTACATTTTAAGAAAGTAATTAAAATACAAATACAAAATACGTATTTGTATTTCAATTACGTATTTCAATTACAAGTAATTCAAATACTGCCCAACCCTGGGTGTAAGGCTATTTCAACCTACTAAAATTTTAAACATCGTAGCTTTACCAGTTACTAGAACAAACATTTGCTTTAAAAAGTCAAAAAGGAAAACAGACGACGTCTTTTATTACAGCTACATATTTCAGTTACCGATATGATGGAAATTTATAAATTCCTATTAAAATTATGATAGCTAAAATGCTTATTATTTTATATTTTTGCGTACCTTCATTCCAGTTACTCATATATAGTTGTTTTCATACAATATAGGCATGCTTTTATTTTCATGATAACTCCGTGCAACTTACTGCTTCTCCTAGCCAGTATTCTTATTAGCAGCAAGGAGTCCGTAAGGAGTGTCCAAAAAACGGCAATAGACTCGCTTCTATTAGGTGGGGCTTAAAAAAATAAAATGGCGAATAATGGGTGCAGAAATGCACCTCTGCCTACCTCTTCGGGTATACAAACGTGAGTGTGTAAGTATGCATGTATGTATAATGTCTTACAAAAACAATGTCTCTTATAGAAAGTATTTACCGATGTAATTTATTAAAAAAAAGTGTAAACTATTACCACTTCGATAATATGTTAAAAAGTGCAATATCTAGGTACTCACAAAAAAGAATATAAAATTATTACACCGTAGCTGCATGAAATTGAAACTAAATCCACATTATCAGAATTCGGTCAAAGACAGGGTTTGTTGCCAAATACCCACCCGCTTTGCGAGCGAAGAAAATGGCGCGGAAAATGTTTTCCTCCACTCGATATCGCCGTTCGGGTACATTCGCCTTTCTTTCGGCTACATTCGTGACACCATGATGAGTGAAGCTGTAAAGCAGGGTTGCCAACTTGATAAAAATGGAGCAAATATCGCGGAACAGTACTCACATTAAGCGTATTCTGTTCAATCAATAGGATACAAGTTTGGTGTTAATTATAATTGGGACATGGTATGGGAATGTAGCTTTGTTTATTGTTGAATTTCTGTTTATTTAATAAGCCAGGTGATGGTAATTTTTTATTTTAAATTTAATGCTTGATTTACGTATTAAATTTAGCCTTCCGTGCTGGCAGAAAAAAAATCCTACGTTAATTTATGCGTAAAATTATTTAAAACTCAATTGCAAAATGGCAAAAGAAATATTTGTGCGATAATTTAGTAAGCCTTTAGTTTCATAATATATCTAAATTCGAAAAAAAAATACGTTAAAAAAATTAGGCGTTGTATTTTTGCAGCGTGCGCTGGCAGCATTGGCTGGCAGCGCTTACAAGTTCTGTCGAGCCTATTTCGCTCGCAGTATAGTGTTTATTTAGCGGGCGGTCGCTTGCTTCTTCTGAACGATCGTGTTTACGTTCTAAGTGATTGTGTAGTGATAACGTGCTTGCATTTGTACACAACAACACCTTATCAAGTAAGAATATATTATTTAAATTCGTTTTTTAATTACCCATGCTATAACATAAACCCATGTTAAATATAAAATGTTTTAAAATACCGCGTAATTTTCCCGAGGATGCGCTATTGTTTTATATTCTAGAACTTCATTAAATTCAATTGTAACTATATACGCTTATATTCAGAATCAAGTAAAATGGGACACGTTTTTAACATTGAGTACACAGATATAATAATGTTTTGTGTTTTTGTGCCAAGGGTGAACGATAGAAATAAATCACCCCTCCGTCTTCCTTATTTCGTTCATTCGATTTTTTCTGAAAGTTTTTCAGGTACCTACTCTCATTTAAATAATTTTAGCTAAGGCAGTATTGCTCAGAATATAAGAATTATTTTACAATTGTGCACTACTGTTTATCTTAACCGTAAGTCGTTGTGTTTTGTAATATTTATTTTTTCTTTTTATTAATTTTATCTACTACCTTGGTGATAACATGCCTTTTTCATATAAAAAATGTAAAATATTATTAAAATCAATAATGTTCAACAAGTTCACAGTTTTACGACAAATACTTATGTAGCTATTGAGTTTACGAAAGTTATGTATGAAGTAATTTGTTTCTGGAAAATTCGTTATCAATTCGCGGATAGGAAGCATTCCTGATCCGGGAAGTCAAATTAGGAACACCGATCCCCACGTCCTAGTACCTACCCATTCATCATAATCTCACACCTCGTACTTCTTATAATAATCCCAAATAAACTTCACTCTATTCTATCGGTATATTAGGTGTTACATTTCAATAACCTGCAATCATCGTTGTTGGTCTCATAAAATCTTTATCAGACAATTCATAATAGCTGTATATATTTAGATTCCATTGCTGCACAGTTATCGGCGATACAATTAATGGCCATGGTGGAAACCGGTAGGTAAAATGACATCATTACCGCATAATGTTAGCGGCTTCTAAATTACCATTAAGCCTCTGGATAATATGTAGGGTGTGGCGTACATGAACTAGACATTAAATTACTAATTTAATTCATTAGCAATTAGGGAAAGCCTACAGGGACGCATAGAGCTATAGTTAACCCAAAAACCTAACTACAGTTTAAATAATAATAAAAAATCTCCAAAAGTTAAGGTTATGGGTGGTACCTAACTGGTAATTTATTTGTTAGCAGCTGTCGACAATGATTACAAACGGCTCATTTCAGACAGTCGACCATTATTATGTTAATCACTTTACAAAGATAACTCAATACCTTTGAACGTACAGTAACAGACAGTGAGCAAAGGTAACCAAACATGATAGTGGAACAAATAACAGTAGTTGGCTTTAATGACAGCATATAATTTTAAACTACGTTAAAAATTCATTTCCGATAATAGCAATTTATGGAAAATGATCCTTTCGTATCATTTACCAATAACTAGAGGCCCGTCTTAATTTATCCTGCTTGCGTTTTTATCTCCTCCACTTTTATTATTTTCTATTGAATTAACTCCATTGATAACAACAATAACTACAGCTTGTTCCAGACCGGATTTCGTTTCCTAATCAAAGTGATCAATTTAAGTATAAATCAATGTTAATCAGTTTGCTATATTTTAATAGGTGTCTTAAAATAAAATCCTGTAATACATTGTTTTTATATAATTTAATTAGTCTGCGTGGCGCGAGTGAAGTCGACAGTAGCTCTATCGTCTTCATCAATTTAATGAGTCTAACGTTATCCTTCTTCACGTGTCCCTTGTCCTATGGATGGAAATCTTATGCGAATCCAATGAAATGAAAATACGAATATTCCGATTCCAAATGAATCGTTTGCTTTGAGTTTATTGCGTTTAAGCAGACGCGGCGGAAGGAGTTTGCTTAAAAAATAAATAAAAGTAAATACTGTACATAGGTATAATATATATTTGGAATATAAAATGAGTAGCACAGACACAAAGCCATCAAACTTTTTAATTTGTAGATCATACATCATCATCATACATTTAAGCATGTGATGATACCAAGTGTCTTATGGACAAAATTAAAGAGAATTGGTCGAATACACCGCATACAATAAAGACAGATAATGATATTATCAAATAATAGCGGGTTGGTAAAATGACAGATTATATTTGTCTATAGGATAACAAATAAAGAAGTGATATCACAAGAAGTGCGGAGCCATAAGGAGAAAAAAAAAATGTGATATCAACCTATATTCATGCATTGTATCGGCTGAGTGTAGACTCTTGGGTCACGACGTAATACTCCAGAAAATGCTGTCTGCGCTCAGTGTAAGAAACTCTTCAGCGTTTTGCACAATACCAAGACGTATCGGCAAACCGTGCAAGCTGTAACCGGGTGACTTTGTATTTATTAAAGAGCTTTGCAATACATACCACCTCAATAAAAGCATAATGCAATTTTTCGCATCCTTACCTTATTAAATGATTAGTTCTCCATTCAAATCTTCATTCATTATTTCCCCAAATATCAATTTTATTTTTGAGACAGCAGTTAGCCTTTGCGTTTTACTGAGGTCCCATACGTATATTAAGTATTGAAATTTATTATTTAAAATACCAAACCACCTCTAGAATTCTTGATCACTGAGATAATTTGATATAATCAATACACAATTATCAGGTTACAAAGCAAACTATACTACAAATACGAGTAATGTTTACCCCTATATTAGTAAAATATGAAAGACTTTCAATTCATTTATGGTAGACTCAACCGGGCTATGAGCTAGTTTAGATGTAATATGGCGACTAACTTTTTGGAGTGTACATGGAATGCTGTAATAACATTTAAAAAAACCACCAGCCCACCTGTTTATAGGGCATATGTAGTAATAATAGTGTTCTCATGTCATAAATATGCTCCCAAAAAGGGGAAATATTTTTAATATCTTATAACACGACAGATATTCTCGATCTCACCGAAGCCCAGTTTGAAAAACTTGAGCGACTCCAGAATTTTTGTATTAGATTCATATTTGGACTTCGCAAATATGACCACGTCTCTGAATTTCGAATAAAACTCAAGTGGCTATCTATGCGTCTTCGCCGGAATACTCGTATTCTTTGTCTTCTTTATCGTATTCTTTTTCTTCCTACTTCACCTAGTTACCTTAAGCAACGATTTCACTTTCTAAGCGGCACCCATTCACGACCTCTTAGATCGCTAGAGAATTTGACGCTGGAAATTCCCAAGCATAGTACCTCTTTTCTTGGCAATTCATTTACAGTGCATGCCGCTCGCTTGTGGAACGATCTCCCTTTATCTATAAGACAAGCTCAGTCACTGACTACTTTTAAAAGTAGTCTCAAAGCACATTACACTAAATCTAATTCTAATTGATCCGATACCATCAAATATATTTGTATATTTTGATACCATAATTTTTATTTTTTTTTTGTTTTTTCTTATTCTTGTTACTCCATGGCCACCCATTTATTTTTGTAAACTACTATTTCCTGGGTTGTCTGGAAGAGATCGCTAATAGCGATAAGACCGCCCTTTGTGGCACTTTTAGAATTTATTTTAGTTTTATTATATGTTATTCTTGTTTTTGTGGTGTCCAATAAAGAATATTAAATAAAAAAAAAATATTATTTGTTTTCAACTATGTCATTCACCTTAAAATATTTTTTGGCGTGGCTTCTAATCTCGGATCACCGATAAGCTGATTTATTTTATACTTCAATATGACATCATTATTTTTAATGTGAAAGATAATTAAATTAAGCCCTGTTAATTTCAGATAGTGTTGCTTGTGCATAGAGCTGCATACAGCCTCGGACCAAAATGGCGGATGTGAACGAAGCTGCGATGGCGGAAAAACACGTGGATAAACACAACACAGGTAAATAAAATATTGTAATTGTACTATTGCACTACTATCAAAGGACTGGCACAAAAATATGAATTTAAATTTTGTACGCAAATGCAAAAAAATAATTTAAAATTTGAAATTCCGCAAACGTTTTATGATTCGACAATTATGTTAGGCGGCGACATAGCGGTTGATTGATTAGATGCTTCAATTTTTAAAGTACCCAATATTTTTAAGATAAGATTTTATCAATAAGTGTAGGTACTGCCAATTGAACTTCTTCTTGGAAGAAGCTTGATTTTTTTAATTTATTTATTAAAATAGAAAGAGAGCAAACAGAGGGTTTCCTACCACGATTCTCTTAGAATAATGGTGTGTGTGGTCACGGTCCAGAACGGAATGCCTGCAGCGAACAGGATATTATATCATAATCAGACACACGTAGGTATGTCGCGGATGGTATAAATTACACAGGAGATGCGTAATAAGGTAATGGCACTAGTAGTCGACCATGTACCTGTAGTTGACCACCAATGCACATAAACTGATAAAATAAGAATTCGCGGCATATTTTTAAACTAATTCCATATTGAGTAGTCAGTGCTGTCATGTGGTCTACGAAGCGCGCAAACTACGACTCCATTATTTTCAAATATTCAAAATAGCCTCCAGTTGTTTGTTGATTGACGCACCGTAAATCTATTATTCGTTTTTTTGTAATAATTTTCTTAAGGATTGAAAAAGTTTGAAGTTAAATATTAACAACTTTGTCACCTTGTTGATGGTAAGTGTTTTGCTTTTCTTATTCGTTAAGGATTAATTGAGGTAACAGGGTATTTAAAATACGAAAATTTGTTTACAAGATTGAGTTGTGGGGGTGGTCCACTACTGATTCCGTTTTAGCATGATTTTCTAGTAATTGACCAGGATGGTCAACTTCTGATGAATTTCTGTATCATGTAAATGTACTGTACAGAATAATATATGAAGGGCATCATCAATTAGAATTAACTATTTTATTTACTTTTACAATAACTTAATTTTATTTAGTAGTTGACCACCTTTATTGTAAGGTACGATCAGTTACTAAAACCAAATTTTCACCTTGTAGATGTCTGGGAAAAAGGGTACATTCCTAAATTATACTGAAGCTGCAATGCTCTCAGCAGTAAATGACGTTCGTCTTCATAAAACACCCATAAGAACGGCTGAAAAAAAATCCTCTCACAATAATGATGGTGTTTTGGAAACCACAATGGAACCATCAGCAACTGCGGTACATATTACTGTTGGTGACGAAATAGTGCTAGTGACGATCCCAGGATCACCAGCAATTAGCATTGCTGATGATATATTTGAAACCACTCTAGATCAATTTGACATCATAGGTCCTAACGATATGCTTGAAAATATGCGTAAACTTTCAACTACTGTTGTCTGATTAAGAATCTGAAGAAACAAATAATTATCAAGCACTTTAACGGTGAAGGAAAACATCGCGATGAAACCTGCACACCTAAAATAGTAGTAGAACTAGACTATTACTAGACTGTAGTCCGCCAACCCGCACTAAGCCAGCGTGGTGGACTAAGGCCTAAACCCTCTCAATTGTAGAGTAGGCCCGTGCCCAACAGTGGGACGTATATGGGCTGATGATGATGATGATGATGAAGTACGATAATAACTTTTATCCCGGAAAAGTACTTAAAGCTATATAAAAAAACAGCTACAATATCATCGATGAAAGCAAATGGTCGATTGTGGAAATGGCCAGAACATTTATTAACGAGCGAGGGATGTTATTGTTATTATATTTCAAATAAAATGTAAAGTTGTCTTAATTTGGCTTCTTATTTAACAAATAATTAAAAAATCGGAATGGTCAACTACTGATGCAAAACATGGTCAACTACTAGTTTTTAGGTGGTCAACTACTAAATCTCTTATATTAAGTTTTATTTTCATTTTTTTACTTGAATTCAACCATTGTACAAGAAAAAAATACTAGCTCGTTTCGTTAAAAGACTTGCACAGAGTTAACAAAACAAAACACTCATTGAATTCGAATGATGATCAAAGTTAGACATTAAAAAAGAAATTTCTGTGTCCTTAAGTGGTCATCTACTAGTGCTATTACCTTATTCTAGAAATTTCATAAGCTGAAATACAATAACAACATTACTTTTATAATCTGCCCCCACAAAAGGTATTTATCGCGAAATCGAAAAGAGTGAATAATAATTAATTGAAATAAAGTGATTTTATTGTAAGTTATTAGTGTATATATCACCGTAAAATTGTAAACACCGTTAGATTATTTCGCGAGATTGTAAACTGTCGAAAGATTGTGAACCGTAATAACTGCTTACAATTAAACGCATTATTTCTGGGTAGATTATAATCTATCGTATACAAATGGACTGCATTTTTAAAAACTCACTTGTAACGCGATATAGTAAAACTTGTATTGTCTTAAAATCACATAGAGTGCGCAAAACTGGTTTTCTCTTTTATGAGGTAAAGGTGTATAAACGTGTACCTACAGATTAGCGTTGTTGATATTTTTAATAGCATTGTGGACATTCTGTGTCGATGTGAAACGAAAGAGATGTACCTATTATATTATTTACGAAAATAATATCCTTTGTAAGGTCAATGTAATTAAATTTATATATTTACTATTTTAGAATATCCTAAGGTGTTAATTTGTCGTATTTTAAATTTTTAATGGATTAACAAAAAAAAATACCTATGTTAAAGTGAAATAGGCTTTGGTTGCTTATCCAATGTTATACCATTATTATTACTAATATTGTAAATGTCAAAGTTTATTATTATTGCTTATATATATTGCTTGCTGTTTTAGAATTATAGTGTCCTGAGGGTTTTTATATCATTTTATTTATTTATTAAAGCGAAGAAAGCCAGCTTAATAACTGGGAAAGAATGTTTACAGGAAAGTATCTCTTTTAAACTGCAATTGGGACAGCCATTTGTACTTTAACACATAGTTTAAAAATATTCTGATCATTTTCGCATTATCTATGCGAATCTTAATCTTAAATGTGGAGCACACATCATTTTATTATTCAGATTATTTTCTTACTATACATAGGATTATGTAATGAATTTTACGCACAAATTGTGTTTTTCTTTGTGATCGTATTTTTGTGATTTTTCAGTTCGGTACACGCGTAGAGATTGATTGAGAAGAAAAAAATAAAATAGGTGTCCACATAGTACTCTTTCATAGAGTAAATTCACAGACGCGGTTTGTAAAACTGAGGAAATTTTATATAAAATTTCTAGATTAGATGCACTTTGCACGGCGCCTTCCGTGTATCCAATGCGCTTTATTAACCAATTAACCGAGTTTGCCCTTAATAACTGTCATCAAAGTCCATCGTTACTATTTAATAGACCTGAGATAAGCAACAAAAGTAGTACCTTCTTGGATTATATCGAAGGTAATAAAGAAACTTCACGTATATGTTTAAATATATCCCAAAAGACACAACAACAAACAAACCTTATAAAAATGTATTGTCAATCCGACAACAACAACGGACAAGTCTATAAAAATAAATTCACTTTCAGGTCTATAGCTCTCAAGGGGACAGTAGAAATGTGTGTTTCAACCCACTTTTTGCTAATGATTATGGAATAGAAGATTAGCTTGTACACGCAACTCATTTCCAGACACCGAGATGCCACTGAGAATTTATTAAAATCAATACCTATGAATGAATATGAATTTAATATCTTAAATAACAGATGCTATGAGGAATTTTCGAACGTCTGATGGCCTCAAGGTTTAGGCACGCGGTCGAGAATCTCGACGGTGGCGGGTTCAAATCCCAGGCACACACCTCTGACTTTTCGAAGCTACAATGTGTGTATTCACAAAGATTTATCACGTACTTTAACGGTGAAGGAAAACATCGTGATGAAACCTGCACACCTAAAAATTCTTAGCGTGGTGGACTAATGCCTAAACCCTCTCAGTTGTAGAGGAGGCCCGTGCCCAGCAGTGGGACGTATATGGGCTAATGATGATGATGATGAGGAATTTTGTACCGAAACATAATAAATTTTCCCGGCAAGGGGATTTGAAATCGGGATGTCTCGATCACACGCCGCATTATTAGCGCATAAAGTATAGAGATTATTCAGATTAGGATTAGTAGACGTAAGCGTTGAAATATATTGATGATTTCGATACCAATTAGCATATTATTCTTGTTGATTTCATCGTAGTGAATGTAACCTTCAATTTCACAGTGACACAAGTAATATTTCCTAACCTCAATAAATTGTCTGTGTTAGAGAATTTGGCAAATGATCGCCAAATTAATTATAATGTATTTTATAAAATTTAAGGTTGTTAGGGACTCCTCATGGGATATTTATTATGAGACTGGATAAATAATTATTAATGGAAGCGACAATTTAAAAACCTACTAGTATAATGACAAACATTATCGTCTTTTAACATCACAATGTTAATGTTATAATGTTTTAAGTTTTTATGTTAAGCAAAATATATGATAGAAAAATTAAAAACAATGATAATTAAAATTGTACAATATCTAAATAATTGTTTCGACGAAACACGCAACTCCCGTATGGTCTAGTGGCTAGGATACCTGGCTTTCACCCAGGAGGCTCGGGTTCGATTCCCGGTACGGGAAGTAATATTTTGGACAAATTGAACTTTTTATTTATTTATTTTTAACATTATTTTAACAAAAATAGATTTATATTTTTTGTTGGTACTTTGGCATATATTATCATAACAAATAAATATGTTGTAAGAATTCTGCGCCAAAACATTGGAGTTTGATTCCTTGGCGGATATACATGCTTACATTAGAAGTAGGAAGACAATAATGACTGTTACGGATTTGTAGCTGTGCACTTGCACATAATAACGTTTCAGCTATACTCACAACACTGGTGAAATGATATCTATAGCATTGGTTGAAAAATAAAATCACTACAACAAATCATTTACGTGAAATATCATTCCCATTTTCGGTTAATATGTAGAGTACACCTACAAAGATTTCGGAATAGGAAGTCACAAATTGTCCGTAATAAGTGCGTTAAATAACACCTTTTGTGTTGAATACATGCATCATCACGTGTAGGCGAAGAACTACTTCACTTTCTTGGGGCCAAACGAACACATTCCAACATTATTATCCCGAGTGAACATTTATCTTCTTTAATAGAAATGTCCCAGTTCACGACAGAATTACTAATTCAAATTTATTTTAGAAATGGTTAAATCCAATTGCTATTAAATTATTCTCGTTTGAACAACTTATTCCGCAAGCAATATTGTTATCAAAATGTTATCCGTAGGACATCAAGTTATAAATATTGCACAACTAAGTTTTGTTTGTCTAATATGACATTTGAATGTAAAATTTAATACAAAATATACAATTAAAAATGTTTGCATAGCATAACCTACTTAATATTGAGTAATGTACATCACACGATATATTTAAATATGTTCCTATTTTGAAGCTAAATAAATGGCGTTCCATGAGGATCCACAAAAGAATAAAATATTCAAAGTATACTCGTCGAGGCGACGTTCTACACTTGCTACCTACGTGACCAAAAGTCCAAAGGCGATTTAAAATGTTTTCTACTTTATATTACTTTATATTCACAACTTTTAGGATTCGCATCATTATGGGAAAGTGGTCACCATTCGTACGCGGGGCACATTCGTACAATTAGTATAACAGAAAATCTAAAAGGCACACAAAAACGCCTTTGCTTGTGTGTATAGACATACCGGCCGACATATTGCTAGCGGAGTGTCGCGCCAATTGCACTACGGTGTATCAGCTGACAAGACATAACGCGTTTTCGCGCGCGGTGACTAAATTTTTCACCTAACTTTAGTTCGTAATTGTAAGTAGAATTGTTATGTTTTTGACAAAATGGTGATGATTGACTAATGTTAACATTGTTTATTTTGAGTTTCAATTGTAATATTTCTCAAACCAAATTAGAATTTGTATAAAGTTGTATTTTAATTTTATGCAAAGGCATGGGGTGCATTCGGACAGCCAGACAGGGGAGCATTCGTACGCGTACGAATGCTCCCCTTTCGATTTCATTAACTACCAGGACGTGTACCATTGACGTGTATGCTTCTAATAATTCGGTAAATGTGCCACCTAATCCGGAAACTAATACTGTCGCTCTAGAACCACAACCACCAGCGTTCCCTTCCACCATATTCGTGAGCAGTCGCCTTTTATGCTTCAAAATCCTAAATACATCGTTACCGGAACTCGCGAAAACTGAACTAGAAGAGAGACATAGACAGAAAGAATTGAAAAAAATAGAACAGGAAAGGAAAGCCAGAGCCAAAGCAGTGAAACATAGTTAAAAGGAACTTAATTCAAGACAAAAGGAAAAGAAAGCGATGAAGAGAAATCTGAAGGATCGCAATTTAGCTTGCGGCAGAGTTCAACATCTCCAGTTGATTTAGAAATGGACGACGAGACTGATGATCGTAGTATCAATAATAATTTAAATGTGAGAGAAAATAAAAAATATTTGTTATGTTTTGGAAAAGTTTGAAAAAAAGACTTCTGAAACCGGGATTATCATGGTCATTATTTTTTCTGATATAGAAGACATACACACTGTATATCAGCGATGTCGCCATGATCCTGTCTGATCCTCAACTACGAACGGGCTATACAGGTAGAATGGCTAGACATTTTACTTTTGCATTTAATTTGAATAATTATAATGTGCAATAAGTTCCAAAGTATCAACTAAATGTATAATTACCTACTTTAAGTTTAAATTGTCAAAGACTGTACAACGATGTCATACAAAATTATGGTAAACATCTCATTTAGGCTGATTGTAAAGCTTAGAATTATCAATAAATAAACTAGGGATGAACGATTTTATTTTTTGTTATTTTTCTAAAGAAAGATTTATCGACTATGAGTCAAGTCACATATTATTAAGTTTGTTCTTTGATAAATATATATTTTAATAATAATTTAAAAAAATTAAAGACTTTAATTGGCTTTTTAAATACTACCTCATGGCGTACGAAAGTACCCCACCTACTGTACGAACGTACCCCATACGTGGGGTACGTTCGTACAAATATCTTATCGTTGAAAAATGGCTATAACCCTTTAACCTTTGGACATAATAGTTTTAGACTTTTTTGTAACAAACTACAGTATATTTGTTACACTTAGGTACATAAACTAGATAAATTCGACTATTAATCATAAAGTAAAAAAATAAAATCTAAAAAGTGTACGAAGGGTAACCACTTTCCCCTATTCTTTATCAATACGGTTATTGTGTTTAACGATGATTTGCTGAGAAAAATAAACATGAGATTGAAACAACATAACTGCAGAGAAATTGTAGCTGATAAACTCATAATGTAACCTACGGTTATGCAATAAACCGCAGTTAATGGCCAACTGTAACCTTGTTAGCAATCGGGCTTTGACTTGCATTTAATTCATTGACATGACAAAGTTCATCATTTATCCTAGTTTATTAAAAAAAGCGGAACGACATGTTTATACGATGACACCACTTTAATGTTTACATTCTTAAGTGATTTATTGAATCTAGTTTTAAGTAGGGCAGTTTGCTTTTTATCATGAGGATGAGAATCAGTTTTGTGTCATTTGTCTCTATTCACAAAAGAAGATGTGAACATTTCCAAGTCATGCTTAATAGGTCCAGTATAAAAATATTTACTTTTCATTTCTACAAAAACAATCAAGTTTTTTATTTTTTTACAAATTATCAATTGCATTATCGGTTTAGGGATGACGTGATTATCATTATCAATAGATTTATCATAAGTATAGTTTATATAACATTCTAGAAAGTTGATTTCAATTGTTGTAAGTGGTTTATATTTTTTGTAGTGTGGTTGCAGGTGAAGAGATAGTAAACAAATTCGGACCGTTGACCGTGCGCGAGGCTACAAATAGATCAGTTGTAGGTGGCATTTCTAAGAATACTACAATAAATTGACACATCACGCATGAAATAGATTCCCCTAAATACTTAATGTAGTGCAAACCTTGACTTTATTTCCTATTATAATTTTTAAAAGGTCTAGTCATGAGTTTTATTGGTTCCATAGATTTATTAGAAGTAAACGGAACACATGCAACAGTTGTTAGATCACATTTATAAAAACTCTCTTACTACAACCATGAGGTCAATTGCGTGTTTAATAGCCTCCAATGTATAGTTAAGAACTCCAAAAAAATATTTTACATCTTGCGTATAAAAAGTGTACTGTCCTAATTTTGTCTACTCATGTGAGCTATCATTAACCTGACTTTTACATTTTTGGCATTTAATTAAATTTCTTATACATACATACACATACATAAACTCACGCCTGTATTCCCTGATGGGGTAGGCAGAGGTGCACTTCTACACCCACATTTCGCCAGGTATGTATTAGTCCCACGTAATAGGGAGCGAGCCTATTGCCGTTTTTCGGGCACATTTCCAGACTCCGTGCTGCTATTGAGAGTTTCCTAATGGAAAAACCGAATAACACTTTGCCGGACCCGGGAATCGAACCCAGGACCTCTAGATCGCACGGCACATACATGTACCGCGAGACCACGAGGCAGTCTTTTCAATTTCTTATAGTGTTGGATAAAACTCATCAATTGTGTATTAAAATACTGGGTGTCGATGTTTTCATTTTTTTGGATGGTACCTTATTGATTTTACATTGTCAATCGGCTTGTTACAACTGCAAGGCAAATAAACAAAAGAGATGGTAATGAGAAACAGTTGTGTGTATAGGAGTGACAGTTTCTAGAAAGACAAAGCTTGGCACTTCGTACCTGTTACAATCGGCGCCGACCCCAGGTCTCGGAGCTCGTGCAGCCCTGAGCAATTACTGTATTCTAATTAGTTGAATTTATGACACGTAATAACTAGACGCTTAGCGATGTCTTTGTTCCTATAGAAATTGATTTTTTACACGGCACTGGAAATAAGGTACTATGGTACCAAAAGGTACTAATCTGTTTTTAATGATATAGCATGACTTGAAGAATTAAGTATGAGAAATTTGATTCACAAAAGTTTTCCGAAAAAACTATATTGGGGCTCTGAAATTGTAAAACGTTTGGATTTCTAAATATTGGCTATTAAATTTACCATTGTGTGTGAAAGTTCAATATGGGCTTAATTACTTTTAACGGAATACGATGATGAGGTGATTTGATATTTCTGACAACATATTAGGGTAAAATACCAAGGTTATCAACATTTTTTATCCTAATTAAAATTATTGTTAATGTTATTATAGAAAAACAAAAAAGCGGATTTCAATTACAAACAATATCAGTTCCTTTCTTCTGTAAGATAAAATATTGCTAAACAGGTGTATAAGGGATTACAAGTTCATCAGTAAAACCCATAAATATGCTAATGAACCAACAGCCGCAAACGCTTTCCCATCATTTACCTTGATGAAACAATGAAAAATTCATATGGGATGCGGATACCATTTCCCAGTAGAATCATTCCATAAACGTACTTCTTTTTATGAAACCCGTTAAAGCTTCATTCATATTTGTATGAAAAATTAATTAGTTATAAAAATCACTTTACTATTTTACTTTTTTTAATGATGTTAAAGTAAAAACAATGGAGGCAGCTGTATCACGTCGCCAGCATCTATTGTGTGATGGTAATGCCGTAAATACAATTAAAGTGGTTTATTCTCGTTAGTGCGATAATGCAATGTCTTTGCCCTCCGGTGCCTTCGTCGTCTGTCGGTCAGGTCATTGTTTTGCTGAACTGGCGACCTATTGTCTTTCGGAACCAGCTGAGCTGTGAGCTCGAGTGTACTCACCGACGTTATTGATAAAATGTAACAATGAAGGTGTAAGGAGCTCTACTCCAGCTCTTTGTGAATGCATTTTAAAATGAGGAAATATCGATGAAGCCGCAGATGCAGCTGATATGCCTAGATTAAGTGTTAGCATCTGCTTGACCTCGTCTAATTAGTCTGCAGTAGGTCGTTAAATAAATATTCAAATCAATAGATCAAATATCAAAATACCCTAGTTTAGTTATACCTAATTGTATAAAGATATCCAGCTTAGTAAATATTTATCATAATTCACCAAAATAAAAGTTAAGTTAAAGAAGTAAGAAGTATAGAACCTAAAATGTAATGTCACCTTTGGCAAACGAATTATACTTTACAATCAATTTAATGAGTTTTTGGCTCATCTGGGTCAACATGCGTCACCCTTTTAAAGCAATCTTCTTGACTGCATTTTATTTTATTAATTCGAAGAACAAACCACGGACAGCAATTAAGTGTTGTTTCATTTATTAAGATGTATGTTGTTTGACAGTTTCTATGTTGTGTGACACACGCAACAGACGAAATTTCGTCACTCGCTGATGATACCACATTACATCAGCTTTGGATATAAGTTTAAGCCTTTATTATTAATCTTTTCAAAATCTTACACAAAGATGTTAATGATAAAGAATATGATTAGGTAGCTTGTTGTAAAACCCCAAGGTGCGGCACAGTGGGAGTTGCTCCCGAAAGTTCACAATGCCTGATTAATGAACTGTGAACACAATAGGGTCTTCGGTGTTTATGCTCTCCTTTTAAATAAATGACTCATGACAATGACATGTAAAGATACTACTAAGTGAATCTACTTCGGTTATGCCGGTGTTCCTGCTTAGATGGATTCTTGATGTCGTTTTCCCTATGTCGCCTTGTTAGTAAAGCCGATAGACATCCGATGTCAGTGGGTTAACTAATATCTTTTATCTGGGTTCAGAGGACAATCCGCATTTAGAGCCATCTCCCTCGTGATTGGTAAATTGCCGGACGAGTTCGGCGCACATGCATCACTTCCCACCTACCCATTTTATATCGCGGGCACCTACTGTTTATTCCTCATTGTAAGGCTGAAATGAGTCTTGTTCCTTAAATGGGGTTTCTATTATTCCGTTTATTTAAAACCTCAAAGAAACCATTTTTGGCATTTAACTGGCGATATTAAATCATTAGGTTGGCATTAAGTTTCATTTTAGCTTTATTTAAAACGGTGGGTTGTTACATGACAAAAGCCAATGAATAAATTTCCGTCAAAGTACTTTGTATTCCTCATTTAGCATGAAATAACGACTTCATTTATTCCAGTTTTAATGGGTATAAAATTAAAGCAGTAAATTTCGCCCACAGACTACAATCAAACCATTATTCCAGCTATAATTGTTTCGATCAGTACAATTTGGTCCGCCAATTAAACTCTATAAAAACGTTTAAACAATCATTAACTTCGAGACACGCACTAGTCGCAAAAATGTAATTAAAATAGGATTCGAAGTCTGTGGGATCCTGTTCCTCTTATTAGAGAAGTATAATATTTAGCACGAATTAAAATAAAACCTTAATGGCTTTGTTTGTTTGAAGTAAAACTAGAGGCCATGAATTCGATTTTTCGATTGAGACAAATAATATCAGTAGGATATCCAACAGCCTCTCGTACAAGATGTGTATTATAATCTAGGTTCAATCTATTATAGATTTTTTATGAATTTTGCTTATTAAATAGGACTTCATCCTTTGTCGTCATACTTATGATTTTCTTTAAAACCCTAATTAGTAGTACGTGTTGTATGTAATAATTAGGAGGAGAAATCGAAATAAAAGCATGTTTACGTGCTCTGAGTGTAAACTGTGTATTACAGAGACATAGAGTACTAAAGTGAGAGATTTGTCCGTGATGTTGTCCGGCTGGGTCGCGCGCACCTCGTGAACTCGCATACGAATTAGCACTCGGTTTCTTTTATGGAGTGTGTACCTACTTGTAGTAAAGCTATGTATGACTCGTTAACTAAATTGTTGGATCCTAGACGTCCATAACGATAGACGAGAAATTAATTGTGATTGAAATTAAAATGAATCGATGAACTAATGTATAATTTAAATATAAGCTCGTGTCATGTATTACATAAACAACAAGGGAATTTTTGATGTCTGAAACGCCCAGCCTCGTGACAAATGTTTGTGGAACAAAAAACATTTGACGGCATCAAACCCAGCGTTATAGAACTAACCGTTCAACTACCTGCGTGTCTACCTGTGCCATGGCTGCTTTCGATTTATTTAGAACTAGATTGCATCGTTGCTGATTTCGACGCCCTATTTAAAGCGTCTATATAGAATTTGTTTAATAACCAGGCTGGAAAGCGAGTGGCCGTAGGTTCAATTCCCACATCGCGGTCAATTAATATTTGTTTTGGTTCTGAATATTTGTGAAATCGTTAAGTTTCTAAAAATGGCAACCTAAAACTTAGATATTAATAAATGTGTACGTAATGGTGATTTTTTCTCGTCCTACTAGTGGTCAAAAATTTGTGTTTACATCAGGAAAGGGGGCTCGGCGACGGCCGAGCGGCAAAGGCCTCAGTGTAGGAAGACTATCAGTGATAATAAACATTTTATGAATGTTCATGTAACAAAGGAAGTTAATACTCTCGACAATGTCAGCCGGAGGTAGATAATAGGTATATCATTGCAAATGGGTGCATCAGTCTAGAATGTTGCGTTGCATCATATGTTAACAGATTAAGTGTTCTTAGACGAGTCTCGTAAACACGGTAAGAATTTATTGCATTTTAAACTTAAGAAGGTAACGTTGTAAATTATTTAAATAGATGCCATTAAAACTTATCTTTTCATATCTAAGTCTCAGGACAGCATGTGTAAATTATGTGTTGAAATGTGTTTAGTGTCCCTATTTCACGTCAGCCTGCGGATGCAATCGACCCCTTTATCCCAGGTTGATAAGATTGCTATCAGTTTATCAGTTAAGTAATGCGGGCCGCTGAGGTGGGGCGTTGTCACTGCTGACCTATAACACGGCAATGTATGAACATTGTATTTCTAGTGATGATGTAAGTCACCGATTGGAGTTTAGTAATGAAATGACGCCATTTGAAGGTCAAAACTTCATAATTATTGGAACATGTGTACAAGCTACCTAAGTCGTTTTAGTAAATATACCTGTTTTAGTTTCGCCTTGTTTTTACTTGCTTTGTTGTGGAAATATGTAAACTTTAAACACTTTGTCACAGGCTAGACACATAAGCAATAATATTTGTTGTTTTGTGTATTCATAATAAATTATCACGTACTTTAACGGTGAAGGAATACATCGTGAGGAAAACTGTACACCCAAAAGTGCTTAGGAATTTCTTAGGTGTGTAGTCCGCCAACCCGCTCTAGATCACCGTGGTGGACTAAGGCCTAAAACCTCTCAGTTGTAGGGGTGGGCCGTGCCCAGCTGTGGCGATGTACATGACGGATGTACAGTCTGATGATGATTTTGTTCTGATGAAACCTGTAACGAGTTTTTCAGAGAGAATTTTCCGTCAATGTAAAACTTAATTGCTGTAATTAAATCGCCAAATGAATATTAACGAATCTTATCATCTTACCATCAATTCTGGCAAAAATTTACCCGTACGATCGAGAATTCTCGAATCGAATCCTATGGTAATAGTTTTTCCTTCGAGTAATTCTCCGTAAAATCTTTGTAATATTAGGAGTTTAAACTAAAACGTGGTAGAAATACAACTGGTACTGATAAAAAGTTATGTGTATAAATCATAAATGATAGATCCAGTAAAAAAGAGAAAATACTCTAAATTTTATTTTTGGATTTGATCGAAAAAACTGCTGTTAGTGAAAGAGGGTTGGGTCGTCGCAAAAATTATGTCCGTTCATAAAAGTTAATCAACCGCCATGTAACACGTACAAAAATGCTATTTTTAGAAATAATAACGTGCAGATATAATGTTTTTTTTGCGATTATCGAATACGCCGCTTCTCGTTTCACAATCTGATCTCCAATCATTTGCCTTATGAGGGCTGGCAAAAAGTATCAACAACTATTGGCAAAGCTTTCCGCTTAGCAAATGCCATCGCTAGATTCCCAATAGTTCTTAATTTGTCGGTAATGGGCTTTGCATGTTATAGATTTTCTCTAAGATGAGTCTTTACTGAAATTTTATTAAGAGCTGGTATAGTTTCCAAATATCAAATATAAACAAGAATAATCAAAGTGTTATTTAAATCATAAACGGTTAACAAATATCCAAGAAATGATAATAAGTTGATAAGATACGATGAATGACTTGGTTCAGAAAGGTGTTCAAGCAAATTATTTAAAACAGTGATAAATATGGTTTATATTTACCATTAGACAAACCCATATTTCTTCTGCGTCAATAAAAATAAATGAGTTAGGGGTTGGTTAAAATAGGAAACGATAAATATTAATCAATGTGCCAGGGCTTAAGTAATTATTTTTATGGGCACTGGTCGCAAAAAGATCGTAAAGATCAAAATATAAATATAATTTATTAATAAATGCTACTGAGTTGAAACAGATAATGTGACCAGTGTTAACCACAAAGTAACCAATACATCGCTTATTTTAACAACAACAACAAGGTGCTATTATACACCTAATTGAATTAATATAACACATGCTACTGAATTGAAGGGAGTTGGAAGGGATAATGTGACCAGTAATGTGGCCACAAAGTACCTAATCGATACATCGTTTTTTGTAACAGCTACAAGGAACTCACGTTAAGCACCTATATTATTATCCTTTACGTTTAGACTATTATTAAGCATAAGGTAAAATACTGCTTTCTTCTTTCTTCGCAGTATACTCAGAAATGTTTTACCTAGAGAAACGTTATTTTAAATCTGCCTACTTTTATGTTGAAGACATCATCATGGGGGCAAATAGAATTGTGCTTAGGTAAGTTTTTCAGGTACCATGATTATTACTTATCCTTAAGATGAATTATCAAAAAAAACTTACGAGTCAATATTTACGTTAAAAGCTTGAAATTCGTATTGGTGCCTACTATTACTACTTCGTACTAAAAATGACAAAATATAACTTTGTTGGTAGACATATTACGTTAGTTATTAATAGCTTAATTTAAGGATACCTAGGAAAACAGTTAAGTCATTATTTAAACATTTTAATGTAAATTTTTGAGACAAAAGAAATTCATCGAAAAAGCAAGTCGGCTTTCAAAAAAATAAACCGACTCCTTTTTAACAGTGAAATTGGCCAAATGATCGCAAAATACTGCCAGCATTGTGAATGTGTACAGGAGAGTGAAATTGAAATCGCTCAAATCTTCACCCCCAGCGATTTCCATTAGAAAAGGCAGCAGTCGCAGTTCATGGCGCACTCAAATCTTGCTATTGTTTGAAAGTTTCTAAGTCAGTGAATGCTTGAAGAAGCCAAGAAGGCTTGTGACTTGCAAATTCTCTTTTGCTCAGTTGGTTGTACTTAAAATCTTGAGTCATTTATAACAGCATAGTTGTTGCAAGGTGTCAATATTTATTAAAATAGTCCCACGATTCGTCGGTAAACATCACGTCGTTACAGTAAATACATTACAAATATATTAGACAGCGCCATCTAACGGATTATTACGAACTTTAGTACAATCGTAGTAAAACTTTAGCAGAACGCTACTAGTTGCTAAGGTGACTAAATAAATGACTCATAGTCCGATAGATGTCGCTCATAGGGCTAATTTAGCATGTATTGATGTTTTATGGTAGATGCCGAAAATTCTGCTTATTTATTCAGTCATTAGGAAATATTGTGGCATTTTTATTTAAAGGCCATTGTACATCTGAAATCTGAAATGTTTGTTTGTGGTTCGTAAAATGGCTATAACATAAGAATAGTCTCTTTACCTGATAAGAGTTGAAATCAGGACAGGGCACTGCATTAATGTAATGAAATTGCATAACCTTTGGCTAATGTATTGGCTGCTTTAAAAATATGATGCCTTTGATTAAGAAAAGTATTACATAGAAAAAGTCTAGTACCCTGACCCATATATGTTCCTCAATAATTATGATGTTAGTAAAGTCTATGAGTCTATCATGCAGACTGCATAATATATCTGTCGTGGGTACGTAATTGAAGGTACAGTCATGTATATTTTATGCTTCCATGGCCCTGTTAATTATTAAAGTGTGACATTAGGGACGGCGAGTTTGATTCGATCCCCGCGACAAATATTCAATCGCTTGTGTTGCCAACCAACATTTTTCCAGTCTCCGCATTTGAGACAGCTAAAAAGCCGTTATTGTTTCTAAAAACCACGATGCGCAATTTATTCTCAACTTCTTGTATGAAATATTATTGGAGGACCGTAACTTGTTTGGGGTTATTGCTAAGGGACTTACTTGTATTTCTAATAATGGAGTGAAAACAAATTTATTTGTTATTGCTTATTGCCTATCGACTATAATGTTGTTTCCCAGTCAATACGTAGGTATAGTAGTATGCCCTGGAGATACCTCCCCTAGTCACGCAACCATTTCTCGGGAACCAACAACTGTTCGCAGACAATTTATTTTAATTCAGTTTATATCTTTTATTTTTGAATAGTGTTTTTGTATGACATTATACTTATCATTAGGTAAAGTTGTAGTACTTTGTTGTATTTAAAAAAAAAGACTATCATGACATCAACAAGGTTTTTTTTCTCAAATTGTGAATATAAATTTATATAAAAATTTGTTCACTGCCACACTGAAGCTATAAGCAGTAATCATAAAAACAATAAATATTTTTTAAACATAGTTCTATGACATTTATTTCATTGGTTGAATGTACAGGGAACGGAGGAAGCAATATAAGCTATCTTCTCAGACACTATAATCCATCGCCCGAAATATTAGTCTTGGAATGTAACACAATTCTAAAAAATAAGAATATTTTGACAAAAATATACGTAATGTTTATTTACGCAGACGTTTGTATCATAAAATGGCATACATTCCCAAGCTAGCAGACATATTTCAGCCGAGCGCCTTCAAACGGCACGCACAAATAGTGAATAATGTTAAAAGACACGCGATCGCAAATTCGCTTCCGGTTTGCGACAAGTTTTGGTCCAAAATCCTCGTCAATTTCAAGGACCGCCATAACTTAAAAGTTTTCAATAATAACATGTGAAGACGTAAATGACAAAATGAAAATACATATTAGTACTAATTATTCATCCATCTATTATTTCAACCTAAAGGAATTACAATAGCTAACAGCATAAATCGCTTGCCTAAGTTATTGATAACTATAGTGCAATTGAGTCATGCCATTATTTTTAACTAGCCTTCTATTCTCTTTGCCCATCGCAAATTAAATCTTAACCGTTTCTGATTCGCCCAATGAAGAGGTATAATTAGAACTTAATTTTATATTATCTGGCAATGTTACACGAAAGGCGGGCTATTATTTAAAAAAAGTGCAAAGATCTCATACTAGATATTTTATTTTAAGTAGGTATTGTAAAAATGGGAATTTATTTTCATTCAAAATCTTTAACGTCAGTTGCTAATAGGTTATGAGTTTAAATGTTTGCTTTGAGCTGTATGCCTTCTAGGATAAATTTTAGCACTGATTTCTAAATCGAATAGAGTAGCCGGCTAGATGCAGGAAATTATGTCTGATGAAGTTTACTGGATTCCCTTCGAGTTGAAAGCCGCCATCTTACCTATTAGAACCGTTGAAAGTATGTAGGTCACCGTGCGATTTTATTTTGTTATATATACCGACCTTTTGGTGCAGTCGGATTGATAAAGAAAAAAATGAGTTTTAATACACACCCGATATTGTCGGGGGCAGGCATAAGTGTATTATCCGAGTTTTGTTACTTTTTGGATTTCGTGTGATAGGGGGCGAGCCTCTTGTCGTAGTACCTATACCAGATTTGTTTGTTTATATTTATGACAGTAACACAATGTTAAAATAGGTTCATTCACACCATTGTCCAAATTGATTAGAGCGTGGTTCCATCAAAAGTTTCTAGGACAGTCATTCAATCGCCTCGCCACGCCTCACATTAATTTTGTAGTTACTTAAGTTTCCTCAAAATGTACTTCCCTGTACACAAAGTGGTTGGTAAAACGCAAGTCTATGGAAAATCCGAGGTAATATTGAATACGTTTGATAGCCTTCTTTTTTGTACCTACGATAGGAGTTAATCCCGCAGTAGTGTAAAAATAAGCAGTTTATCGATGTCGTACCTCCTTTTATCAAGAATTGATAAATCTATGCAAACCTCAATAAAAACAGAAATTTCTCCTAGTTGTGTCTTTTTTCGATTGTGGCGAATTTTTTGTTCTATGCTGGGTGTCCACTTTCATGGCGGATAAAAATACTGTACCCCAATCGACGAAGGAAACGCAAAAATATTGCTCTACAGACTATACCTACTTTAGGTGTCATACTCGTATATTCAATTGTCATTTAAGTGGACTGAACCGCGCTAGTATCGGACGTGATCTAGCTTTAAGTTATTTCTACGGACGAACACTAATGCACCTAAAACTAAAAAAGTAAAATTTAAAAGTAAAAAACATTCTAGTTATCTTGTCTAACCCAAAGTTACATATTTGCATTTCAGGAATGGAAAAATGTTTTGAGGAGGTTCAACTCAGATATTTTGTTTGTTAATCGTCGCGGTAGGTATAGGACCTTTCTGAAAAAGTAAAGTAAGATGTTGACACCGCTCTATGTTTATGGTAGGTCGTTGCTCTGCCGACCGACCTTCGTAGAACCGAAAGTAGTTCAACCATTTTTGATGAAAGGGGTGAAAATGATTTTAAATTTAATTTAAAAAGTTTTACTTGATGCTATGAAACAATTTTTTGTAAAAGATTTCAAGCAATTTTCGCATATTCTTATTCATTATAGCGTTAAATGGGGCCCTTACGTCATTTTTTTTTTACATAACATACATATTACATAATATGTATATACGTGTATAAAAAGATTACTTATCCTCGAATTATGTGAAAATACTGTGACTGCCTCGTGGTCCCACGGTACAAGTATGTGCCGTGCGCTCTAGATGTCCTGGGTTCAATTCCCGGGCAAAGTGTTATTGGGTTTTTCCATTAGGAAATTCACAGTAACAGTACGGAGTCTGGAAAATTGCCCGAAAAGCGGCAATAGGCTTGCCCCCTATTACGTGGGACTGATACATACATACCTGGCGAAATGTGGGTGCAGAAATGCACCTCTGCCTACCCCTTCGGGGAATACAGGTGTGATTTTATGTATGTTATGTGAAAATATGTTTTTTGTTTTGTAACTCGCGTATTGTATTGATTATTTCTTTTTGTTGTTTCAGGTAATTACTGTGAAATAAAACCGGTGTTGAAGATAACAGGTTTTTGTTTGACTCATCTTTATTTTTATTCAGTTAAATGCACATTGTATTTGTTTATGGTTATTTCGAAACATTGTATTACAGCAAACATTTTGATATTGTTATTATAATATCAAATACAATAGTTTTTTTATGGATGTGCATAATATGTATTAAATTATATTTAAGAATATCAAAGTGATTTTAAAACTGTACTCTTAGAAACATGTACCATGAGTGTATAAAACAGTCTAAATAGCCTAGGAGGATCGTATGTATTCATTTTCATTGAAATACAGGCTGTGTGTGCTCTGTGGAAATGCCCGGTGGAGGGTGCGCGCGCACAATTTTTAGAGCGCAAGACACGTTTTGGCGTAGCTACAAACATTTAGATAGGCGATTTCTTTAGAAATAACTGAAATAAATATTTAAGAAATTACTGCATCACTGTTGTAGTAGAATGATGGGATGGCATTATAGCATCTAAATAAGCTATTGTAACAAAACAAATAAATTATTGTTACTTTTCGTAATACACACAAAATAGTTCCTTGCCATAATATAACAACTCACATAATTTGCAGTAAATTGTGCAAATTGTATTAGAAATGGATAAAAACACCATTTGTCATGTCACGAGCATTGATTTATAAGGGCAGGCGGCGGCTGGGCCGAGCCCTGTCTAGTACGTTAGGCGGTCTCTGCGTACTTCAGTTGCCGATAGAGGCCGCATGTATCACGGCACTTCAGGTTTTGCCGGCGTCCATTGCGGAACGCACCCCTATTTATCAGAGCTTCAGTAATCCATAAAGAGTATCTGAAGATAATATTTTACCCGTAAACAAGTGAGTTCCGAGCGTCCCGCCCAAGGTAAGTTCCGTAATCTAATTGAAATTCGAGCACCGGCAAGGCTTCACGCGTTTGCACTCTGAACATTCTAGTTCCATTCGATAATTTCATTCAATGTTGGTCGCAGTACTTAGTTGTTGGTGGACATCTCATGCTCTAGATATCGATCGTAGTCACGGCAATAATTTCATAAATGTTACATAGCAAACATACAAAGACACTCCCATGTTATTCAGCGGGGATCGCTAGCGCTTTACGTCCATTGTGTTTTCTGACGTGGAAAAGAGATCCATTGCTCTTTTTATCACATCTGCGCATAAACAAATAAAAAGTATCAGATCTGACGTCGTATGCAACAATGCAATGTTGTATGTTATATCACTTGGGAATCGGTGTGTTTAAGTAAATGTACCTCGTCATTATTTCTCAATGTGATAAGGGGCCCCGTATCTACACGTCACGTGCATTAAGCTAATTATTGATTTCCAGAATCAAATTTAACTTGCTTTAGATAAGATTGGAAGTCTAATTAAGATAATTGATTACAAAGGTTATATTATGGTTTGGAGTGCAACTATTGTTCTTGTAAGATGATGCATTACTAAGAAAATGTTTTCAAGCGCTTATTCGTCTTTATATAGAAATCGATGGCATAAATATTTATCGAGTTCAATACCTATTGCCAAAGCAGGAAAATTTTGTTTCGAAGAAATTCTTATATAGGCTTTATTCCGATTTATGTTCTTTTGTTAGTCATATTTGAAGAAATTGATGCGTTATACGATTTAATCAATTTTATCAGATATTCACGAAAGCACTAAGTGTTAGGAAGATAAATTTAGAGATGAGTCAGCTAATGTGTTCGCAGTGTCAATTGAATCACTTGAATTCATCCGTTTATTGACACCCACGACATTTTTTTTGTATCGAGGTTTTAGAGTTCTTAATTTCGTGAAAAGCAACATTCTTATACGACAAACTTTTATGCATTTAACTAATAGATCAAGAATATGCTCATACTTGAAGTTAACATATACGAGGGCAGTCCGATAAGTACTTAGCCTCACCGCCCGATGGCACCACTATCGTAAGATAAATTTACCATCATGTAGCACATCTTCGTAGACGGCTATTGTCAAAATTTCAGCCGAATTGGATTTGTAGTTTTGTTTTGACCGCGTGTGTAAGCGGACGTGTCCGCGGATTTTCGAAAAATGGAAAAAGAGCAATATCGGCCGGTGATTTGATTCTTGTTTTTGGAAGGGAAATCGCGCAGCGATATCAAAAAGCGCTTGGATGCTGTTTACGGTGACTCTTCTCCTTCAATGGCGACCGTCAAAAATTGGTTTAACGAGTTTCAACGTGGTCGCACGTCAGTTTTTGATGAGCCACGCCCAGGTGCCCCAAAAACGGCTACCACGGAGGATAACGTGAGAAAAGTCCCGATCTTGTATTGGCAGACCGCCGATTGAAGGTGCGCGAGATAGCTGAGACAGTAGGCATCTTAAAAGACCGCGTGGGTCATATCCTGCATGAAATATTGGGCATGAGAAAGCTGTCGGCTCGATGGCTGCCGCGTTTGCTCACTTCGGACGACAAGCGCATCAGTGACACAACTTCAGAGCAGTGTTTGACACTGTTTAGGTGCAATCCGAAGGGGTTTCTGCGTCGTTTCGTGACCGTCGACGAAACATGGATTCACTGGTACACACCAGAGACCAATAAACAGTCGAAACAGTGGACTTTACCCGGCGAATGTGCTCCGAAGAAGGCGAACACTGTCCCATCGGCCGAAAAGGTGATGGCCACCGTTTTCTAGGTTTCACAAGGTGTGATTTACATCGACTACCTGGAGAAGGGCAAAACGGTCACAGGGCTCTACTATGCCGAACTATTGGGCCGATTCAACGCTGAATTGTAGAAAAAACGGCTCCATTTGGCGAAGAAAAAAGTGCTCTTCCACCATGACAACGCACCGGCTCACACCTCCGCCGTCGCAACGGCCAAATTGGTCACATTAGGCTACGAACAGCTGCTCCATCTACCGTATTCTCCAGATTAGGCCCCGTGTGACTTCTTTTTGTTTCCAAACTTGAAAAAGTCCGTCGCCGGACAGAAATTTGAGTCGAATGAGGAGGTTATCGCCGCCACGGAGGCCTACTTTGTAGACCTCCAGAAAACGTTCTTTTCAGACAGCTTAAAGAAGTTGGAGCATCGCTGGGTCAAGTGAATCGAGTTGAAAGAAGACTGTGATGAGAAATAAATCGCCACTTTTCCAAAATTTTCGTTTTTCTTTTGTAGGCTAAGTACTTATCGGACTGCCCTCGTATACACTGATCGAAACACAATGTAAACAAAATATATTTGTGCGCTAAAGACTAACTCTAATCGATATGTAAGTAAAACCATAAAATGATTGTTTTCATTCACTAACTACATCATTAACTTTTTTTTTCTACTCAGTAAGGAGTAAACGGAAGGTTATCAATTACGGAATAGTTTCGAGTTAGTAATAAGGAAGATAAGTGTACGTCGTATGCCTACTAATAGAAGCAGGATACTGACTTAAACATCCAGCAATTATAGTTAATAGTCGGTGATATGAATACGAAAAATGTTTTGCGGTTCGGACATTAAGGTTATAAATTATAAAAAGCGGGGTCCCTTCCCAGTGACTCACCGTTTCTATGACTCAGATGGTTTGCGTATCATAACGATTCTTACGATAAAAGAAATAGGGCAACGCGCAGAAATGGAAGTTACGCAATCTTGTTTGTCCTATAGCAGTATATTAGGTACATATGAATATATAATATGTGTGTTCTAATATTATATGTATTGTGTAAATGTACGCCGCATATTACAATTGCTAGGTATTCCCTGTTTTTTATTAGTTCTTCGCAACCGGCATAATATGGAATAAAGTGTTTGTATACGTGTTAGTAATTATTGATGGCCATTCCAACTTTTTTTATGCCAAATTAAAAAAATATCTTTATAAATGATTATCGGCAAATGGATTATGATCTCTACGTCATTTTATTTGTCATTTTCATAAATTTTGTGATAGCAGTTGTATTAACATTTATAAATATGTATTTAACTTACAAAAGGTGAAAGACCTGCCATAGTTACTTATTGCATAAACGAATTTTAGCGGTTCTGCGTAATCCGTCTATAGATTTACTAGACTAGGAATAGTCAATACGGGTAATAAAGATTATTTGTTCGTATTGGGTTTTGTCGGTCTTGAAAATCACTCAATCATTCTTTGTTTTGTTATTAAGACTACATTTTAATATAACTTAATTTCTAGACATCTTTTTAGTACTATACCAAGTATTAATTGGGTAAAGTTTTCACGTATTTTCTTTAAGGTCATAGGTCATTCATCAGTGTTATAAGTTATTACAGACTTAATCAATGTTCAATAAGGGTTTTTATGATAGCGCAAGTATGTGTATTTATTAATAAATTAATCTTACCGATCATCGCTCGATAGTATTCGAGTTAATATCAGTTTTGAACAGTATCGTATAATTCCTATCACATTATATTATCGCGCAAAAAGATATAGCTTTATCTAAAGATATAGAATGATTTTATCTAATTAGATCAATGTAAAAATACGTGCCCAATATTAATTGTTGTGAACACATGAGTTAGCGGGAGGTGAGGGAAAATTAGGGTAAAAGTGACTGACCCGATCGTTAGTTTTTCTATTTACAATTTGTTTGTGCGACATTTCTTGAGAATGTGTACGTGTGTGTGCGGCGAGCGCGCCTCTACCTCGTAAGGTTTCTTATTGGCCGCTGCGCTTATTTTGCAGTTGGTACATACATACATACATAATCTCGCTGTATTCCCCGAAGGTTTAGGCAGAGTTGCATTTCTGCACCCACATTTCACCAGGTATGTATCAGTCCCATGTAATAAGGGGCGAGCCTATTGCCGTTTTTCGGGCACATTTCCAGACTCCGTGCTGCTGAGAATTTCCTAATGGATAACCCAATAACACTTTGCCCGATCTGGGAATCGAATCTGGGGATCGTGCCGCGAGACCACGAGGCAGTGGCAGGAGTGTGCAGTTGGTATACAATTATAATTCTCTTTCACAAAATATTCGCCAATACGTTGTATTTAGTGCCCAAAAATACATTTAACCATTACAAGTTGCATTGACTTATACTACTAATACTTTGGTTAGTAATTGACAATTAACATTAACTAACGCTCACATTGGAATATAATTTTAAACTTACAGTAGATACATAATTGATAAGCGCTTAAAGCTTACATCCTATATTGTCTTAATAACATTTAAAGAGAATAATCTTTATACAACAATAATAAATGAATTATTTCTAAGATGCATCCGTTCAGCATGTTATCAACTTACACGGGCGTTTTTACAACAGTCTCAATAAAACTTATAACTACCACGAAACACCATCCACTGACGTACTTCAAGCACATATTGCGGCTAAAATGTACCACAAACTTCTCAGCCGTCTACGTAGTATATAATGTAACGAGGCGTATTTTTATACGACTTCGAAAAGCCCGTGTTCCAACAAAATGGCAAGTTGCCATTTATAACATTATTTTATTCTAGTGATCGATGCCGGCCGGCTACCCTATTCTTTGTGGGAAGAACTCGTGGGGCTGCGATCTGGTTTGCGGCGGCGGGGTGGGAGGGATGTCGTGCTGAGGCTTCAGTAGGCACGGGTTACTAGAACTCGGCGGCGTTCCTTCCATCCTTTTTTGACCGCTCGACGGCGTCAGATGGAGCTGTGGTAGTTGCCCCTTGGGGCACATCGGAGGTCTGTCGGCTTTCGGCTGCATGTCGCCTGAAACGAACGGAATACGCTAATTAGTTCACTTCCTTGCCATAGCTCGAGCTGCGGTACTCGTAATATAGCTTCCAATCGAAACTAAAATTTAAATTGCAAACAAAACATGTTAATCGTTTCAAGTTAGACTAACAACATTGTAACTATTTAAGTATGTGTAAAATCTACGTCCTGAATGTCCCACAATTCACAACGTAATTAATCCTTCCGTTACATAATCCAGAAATAAAACGAAATATGATTTACGTTCACAAACTCTCTGCTTCCTCACGAAAACCCCTTTGTTTTTATATCCTTTTAATCACGAACGGAGGATTTATGACGAGAAAACAAAGGCACAGTACTTACTTTGCACACTCAAATGAATATTTCCCAATCGCGACGTTATGTTGTCGGTACCGTTTACAAACATTAAGGTGGAAAATAAATTATTTTAAATAACAACGTGTAGCGCGGAGGTTTGATGCGAAATGTGCGATGTTTAGATTGCTGGCTGGATTTTATATCGCTACTGAGTCATTTGGCAAGAGAAACGGAGACCACGTCACTTGGCCGCTGACGCTCGACTCTGTCACGCGAGCGAGATTTCCTCGCTAAGTTTTAACAAAGTGCTCACCCAACAATGCGTCTGCTCGTCGTCAGCCACACTTTCTGTAACGTAAATAACATGACAGACTTTTACATTTTTATTCAGTTCCTCATTATTTACGTCAACAATAAATGGACAAAAATAATGTATTTATGTGGAGTAGCTGGTATTAGAAACGTGGGATAAAAAATGTTGTACTCGTATGTATAAATAGTTTACAACAAACTCATTATGTCTGTTTATCGGCTTATTTCTGCAGATTATGATACGATTTTGCCTATAATTTTAATAATTTATTCCAAAAAAGTTATTATATACCTAGTTTATGCACACTACGACTATTGCCCGGTTCAAAAGTGTATAATAAAATAAGATAACATAAATAATGTTATGCGATGAATAATGTTTTGTTTTTCAGTTACCTTCTTGCAATATCTATGGAAACATTATTTACCTTAATTATACCGCGAGGTATGATTGCAAAAAATAGTAAATTGAATAAGTAAAATATATATATCTTATTTATGTTGGTGATGTCAGATAATTATCATAATTTTAATATTTTTTACAACACGCTACCAATAACGATGAAAATTGTATTACTTTTTCAATTTACGTATAACCCTATATTATACATAACTATGTATGTATATGCCGTTTTATCTTGGTTCGATAAGAAATCTTTATAGCTGTCGGCAAACATGTTCCTAGTCACGTTATCTTCGCGGACCTATTGAAGGAAACATTATTTAACCTTTGAAAGGATTCTACAGGAACTGTTTTTCTCCAATTAGTTATTTATGATACACGTTAAAGTTCTTCAAACCACAAAACAAGTATACGACTTAATAGGTAATAATTTAACAAAATAATTTTCATTCGACTGTTAAGTGTTAATAGGGTAAGAAATTAATGACTTCCCCGTCCCGTGCACGATATTTTGCAGTTTTTGATGTAAATACAGTTAGCCGAGGTTCTAATGGAAATTGTACGAAGTAGATGTTGAACGAACATTTACAAGCATAATTTAAATTTATGTTCGTTTTAAGTAGGTCGTGTCAAACCATGGGTCAACCACGTTTCCAATTAATTTGTTCTTTACTTGGAAGGTCGTTTACGGCAATATTACGTAGTGGAATTATAAGTACTTGCACCCTTATCACACATAATCTATTCTAGATGTACTCGGGTCGCCTTGGATTTAACATGTGGGGGGTAATGGATGGAATGGGTGCGAAAGATATTCAAGGCCAGCGTGGTGGCGTTTTCCCCCAGTGGGCAACTCCCAGGGGAGTGCCGAGTTGTCTGCCAAATCATTTCCTTTATTTTATATCACAATACTTACACGTGTAGGTACGTGGCGTGACTATATTTATCCGAGCTTTGATCGAACCCATACTCATAAATACTGTAGTACACGCAAACGAAACCAAATATAAATAACTACCATAACACAATTCTGAAATAATGTTATTTTATGAAATATACTGAGGGTTTTAAGTGACGCGGGACCTACATTCGAAATCAGTTTACCACTTTATAAATACGTATCTAGTTATGTGACGTAAGAAGTCATATAGCACATTTCTGTTTTACACATCAGACCAATATTTTTCCGGCAATTTATGGAAAACTAACGTCATTAAACATTGTTTTTATTAGTGCCGTTTAATCTATTTCCAGAACAATTTAGGCAAGGTATTAAACAGAAAAACAAATAAAAGTAGATAAAAACTGTAACGTTGAATGAGATATAAAAGTGGTAAAAGCGTTTACAATTTGTTTTCGTTCTGGCTTTCGTATTATGCAATTAATCTTCACGCCACGATCATGCCCACTAGGAATTGTCATGCATTATTATTAGTGTACTCTGTGTCTCATATTAATTACGCCTATTGCATTAGTCATGGTTTTAAAAGCACTTAATATTACTGGTATAATAAGTTGTCATTACACTCCTTTTTACCATACCTCGGATGAGATTCCACGTCATAAAATGAATCATCGCACTCGAAATGACATATCCTTGTCTGTTAAAATTTAAGAGATCAATGATCATTTCATTATTGTGAAGTGTAGTTTTGACGTCATGTTTATCAAGGCAATGAATAAAGTATTTGCGTTTAGATCAAATATTATTACTTGGTTTTTAATTACTAGAACAATCGTCTCGTAAAATACACTTATACAGATTATGTTAAATATTAGTTGTGACAACATGAAATCGGAGATGCCTTTATAGTTTATTTTCGTTTTTCTTAAAGTTTTAATCCATTTATTTCGGGTCGCAGCTATCGTTTGTCCAATAAATATCAGTGTAATCCTAAAGCGTAAAGTATGTTTTTTATCAGACACAACGAATATTCCATTTGTTTCCATATATGTATGTATGTATGTATTTATAGATAGTGTTAGATAAACTTTGAATCTTTGTAAAAGCAAATAAACATGTCTTCCTTTCAACGAAGACATGATTTTATTGCATTATAAACAAATTATGAAACACACACATACCTATATTTACGCATCAAACTGCATCACGTTCTACTTATGAATAAAATGCAGTATAATTTTAAGGCACAATATTTATCTACCTAGCGTGGGCAGTGTTGACTTACTACATAGACAAATGGGGGTTATATTATTAGTGCTCAGAAAGATTAAATGGCCCTATTCATCCGACACTGACTCACCGACCAAATACTGTTACGTTTATATGTTTGTGGGCAAAAAGATTTCATTTTAGGACTCTCGTTGGACCCGCCTCTGCAAAATTAGGGGATAATAATGAAATATTTATGTTATTCCGATTTACTGTTGACTCCGTATTTCAAGACTTCGTATTTTCTATATGCACTACACGGAAAAATTCTGCAACTTTTTAATATAATTTAATAGAAATTTCATACGCTTGTAACAAAAGTACGAGTAGAGAGTTTTAACATTGGTTCTATTCCCAGAAACAGTTATCTAAATTACAAAACATGATTAATGTTAACAGACATGTGTGCAGGCTTCTTTAAGAAGCCATTTGTTAAAAGCAAGCAAAGTAATTGTGTGTATATAAATCATTGGTATTAGATAATATTATTCACAAAACACCGACATTTTAGTGTAGTTCTCATCGTTAACCCGCGACAGCAAAGCACCGAAGCACTTTTATGGCGGCAGGCAATTTTGCGTGGAGGCTTCATGGCTAATAAAATTTTTATTATCTTTTATAGTTTCAAGGAGATATCGCAAATAAGCGATCACCTCGCCGTGCGAAGAATTATGATATAGAGAGTTTACAGTTTGAAGATTTTAAGGGTTTTAGCATTAGTTTTAACAAGTATGGAAGCTAACAACGCTAACCGGGTAAGCCTCGTGTAGTCACGAGCGCACTGAGTGACGAAGTACTGCACACTCGCACTGCAATGTAATTCCGATGTTAATTAGTGTCTTATTGCCTTAATAAACTCGTCCAAATTTGGTTGAAAGAAACCAATTTCGTCTGTTTATTGTTAGTTTCACGCCGCGCAAAGATTGCGAACCATGGCCCTGAAACTCTGAACATTTAATAAATGAACAAGGGCTGCTATTAGGCACTTTGTACCTATTAAGCAATTACTTTAACCACTTTATATAGCTATCGTTTATGTTATCTCGAGTATGAATTTATAATATCTCTCTAATTAATTATGGCATCATGAAGTACCTACATATTTATCTACATGTTTTACAAATACTATATTATGTACTAGTCGAAGGTACCTACTTCGCATAGACATTCTAAATTCATTATTCATATTATTTATTCAGCTCTATCTATAGTTGCCTAAGAATTAGTGTTTTAAAAAATGTTATTTCATATCATTGCATTTTACAAATCATAAAATTGAATATTTCCAAAATAATATACAAACCAAAGCCATGCAATGTTATGATAAATTGGAATACAATGTTTGCAAATTTACAGTCTTTTCATGCAAATTCGCCAATAATGGTTGACGAATAACACGCGACGAGTACGTCTACCTTTCTGTTCATATAGATATCGCATACTTGATAGTCTTACTTGCAATACGTAGATATGCATTTAAATAAGTGTGCTTTTGTAGTGCCTGACAATGTACCTAAAACATCTGCGTAGGTGCAAAACAAGAAACGAAGAGGCTGTTCGCGTGACGATGTTCTATTTCGGTCGAGATAGGCCCTAAGCAGGCACCGGTTTACGATGCGTTCCAAGTTCAAAGTCAAATTAACCAGACCTATCCGATACTATCAATAGGTTAGCGTAGCTTTCAACGCTAACCTATTGATAGTATCGGATAGGTCTGGTTAATCGGCGTTTATCATTCAACCAAATACATAGGTACAAATGCACAATAACGTGGTTCTAATGATTGGGTGTAGGTGGTTTCCTTATTATGATAAAGGTTAAACGTAGAAGATCAAGGCTTTAGGATAAGCACGGTTGTTATTTTAGATTAAATAAGATTTTACTTTATTATTTTATTTTTCTTAGACTTTTTGTTTCTGAGTTCTGTTTTAACTTTCATGTTTTTGAGAAACAGTAACTCATTGACCCAGTGGCCGAGTTCGTGACAATTCATGTCTATCGACGATTGTTCGCTTCGGTTATACGAGTTTAGACCGACAAATTAAGTAGGAAGACGAGAACAATAAAAGCCAAAATGACACACAATGAAAAGCTTAGCAAAGATATCGTTTGATTTACAAATTATACTTCAAATGATTAAGCAACCAGTCTTTGATATTCATCATATTATAAGCAAAATGCTTTCGTTAAGTTTACGATTGTTATTGCTTTGCAATTTCTTTTTGTTATTTATCTGTTATTTCGTAGTTTTTTGTTTTGTTTTCTTTACTTCTTTAAGTAGTTAGATTGTTTAGATTACGGTTACCTGAAAGGGTGGTGACAGCACCGTCGTCACCGCCCCTCGTAGTAGTCTCAGGGTTCAATCACTTTGGTTTTGCGAATTACTTTGCAAACTTTATTACTAGAGTTATTATGCCTCGATATTTTGTAAATTGAATTACATTGGTTTAGTATGTTACTGTTATTATGATAATCATCTTCATCATCCGCCCAACTACGTCCCACTGCTGAGCACGGGCCTCCTCTACAACTGAGAGGGTCGAGAATTATGGTATTACCGAAAAAAATATTTCGGGTTATGTTAGCAGGCTCCTCGTCCCTATAGTCTTCTTATACCGTTAATGCACCATTAAAATATTGATGTTGTTTTTTTTAACGTAGAAGTTATTCTTATAATATACAAAATAAGTGAATTTTAGGAGCCAATTTGTTAATAGTTATATACACATAATGATATGTATTTGTTTTATTTTGTATGAAGGCACCAGTGGACACTCGCCCCCCTAATTCAGGTGGATCGGACACCGTCGGTTCCTCTCAGCCACCGCCGGTCCGTCCACTAATCCGAGCCGACTCACGATCAACTTTCTCGCCACAATCTTTGAGACAAGCTAACCCATCGCAAGTCCAGCCTAGGCCGCAGTTTGTACCAGGAGGGCCTGTGACAGGTCCACAAGCGTTTGTGGCCAGGCCCGGCGCTCCACCGCTCAGAGGTCCAGTACCTCCTGGTGCCCAACAACAGACTAGACCGATTCCACCACCACTGCGTCCTTTTGGACCCCAGTCTATTGGACCACAGCAAGGTCCAAGACCACAGTCACCGACACTCAGAGCACCGCCTCCGAACAGCCTACAATTTGGCCCAAGACAACCTACAGTCGGTAGTGGTCTGACTCCTGACGGTTCTAGACCACAAACAGGACCGCAAATCAACGGAGCTTATAAAAACGGAGTACAATTTATTCCCGATCAACTCCCGAGACAGTCTTCACAGGGTTCTTTAAAAGGTATTGATACTAATTTCCAAAACAAACCAGTCAACCTGGAGAACCAAACTGATAATAAAAATGAAAACCAAAACGGCAGCAGAGCTGAAAATGGGATCGAGGGTCCCGGAGTGGCTAAAGGAAGAAGTTTTAGCATCGCAGCTGCTCCAGGTGCCCCCAGCCCACTCAAAGGAGAAGACGACCGCAGAAAGTCGGTTAGTGCCATCGGAGGTAGAATTGACGAATTTGCGATTCGAAGCCCAGGGTTAGGTTTAATACAAGAAGTAAAAACTGATAGTAAGGACAATATTCGTGAGTCCAAGGAGAGCCTCCCATCAGAACCATCCAACGAAGGTAAAGACATTTCTGATCGTCCTGATTCACGGTTATCTGGATCGAAAATGACAGAGTCTTTTATCGGAGCTTTGCCTATTGTGACAGCGGCGAAAAAAATTGACGATGATGACGATGTCATATTGCAAAACAATCAAACTGATGTAAAGAATGCAACTGATGCCACAAAGACTCGCGCTAAAGAAGATTTGTCTGATCGCTCTCCATCTCTGACCCGTAGTGATGACTCCCCTGAGCCTAAACAGATTACAGTGGCTTCCGCTGTTCCAACTAAGTCGCATAATGGTACACCTGAGCCTCGTCCAAAGACACCAAAAGCCGAAATTAAAACTGAAGCTAAACCTGAGATAAAATCTGATATTAATAAAGAAGCAAAACTAGCAGCGACACCAAATAAAATAATATCAAAATCTCCTATTCCGGACACAAAACCAATGACGCCAGTGGCGGCAAAAAAACCTAACGAACTTAATATGACTATAACATCAGAATCAAAGAAATCAACACCTCGCAAAGTGGCTTCCGCGCCAAAGTCTCGTCCAAAAGGTAATGACGAAAAAGATATTGAGAAATAAACCGTAATGTAAGATGAGTCAAACAAAACGTAGACATATTTAATGTTACAAGTAGTATTTACAGCATTGTTTTAATATAAACATAATTTTATAACTTCTGCAGATGGCGATAACGACAGTGGCGTTGACGAATCTACACAAGGAAATGTAAGTAAAAAACTATGGTGGTTCTATTATAATAGTTAGTTGCAAATAATTATTTACAAATAAAATACAATGACTTATTTATTATCCTCCACTTATCTGTCTATCTACTACGCATATTTAGCTTTATTTTATTTTGTCTGCATCCTCCATTCAAATAAAGTCCAATCGTATAGTTTCGGTAAATTTGATTATACGTTCTTAGAAAATAATTCCAGGATTTCTCTCATAACAACAACATTGGTTGTAGCAGCATTTTTATGTCATATGTCTAAACGATTTATTTTGATTTCAAGGATATGAATGGTTCGCCGGGTTCGCCAAACAAGAAACTTCCCAGCAAGTTGCCTATGAAAGAAAAATCGAGTAACAGTTTAAAAACGAGCCTCTCCCGATCATCGAGTAAAAGCGCTGCGGCTAAGACGCCAGAAAATCCATCACCAGCAGAGAAGAAAAGTGAGTGTCGTAAAATACTTCAAAATTGCTACTTTCTAGGCGCATGTAAGATGTTTTTGGCCTGTGCTTTATATTTTTTGATTATACCATGAAACAATATATTTAATGGTTAAAACAATTACAAGTTTTGATTGAAATTAATTAATTATTATTGGTTTAATTTTTTTATTTTATTAATATTATTAAATGTTTATAATTTGAGTCCAAGAATAACATTTTTTATAGATAACCTTCAACTAATGACTTCAAACATTACAATTTAAATAAATATGCTATTTTTGTTTCAGAAGTTCCGATGAATAAGGTTCAAGTAGGGAACGCACCTTCACCAAATTTGAAAGCAGTAAAGTCCAAAATTGGATCTTTGGATAACGCAGCTTACAAACCAGGCGGAGGAAAAATTAAGATCGAAAACAGAAAATTGGAGTTTGGTAACATTACGCCTAAAATTGCTGCCAAAAATGATGCATACACTCCCAGTGGTGGTTCTAAAAAGGTAAATCAATATCAAATTACAATCGAGCCCAGCGTGACCGCGACAAGGTTAACGGACTTAGCAATGGCAAAGAGGGCAAAGCTTAAAAAAATACGACACAAAAATATATATGAGAATGGGATATTATTACTTTCTACTGTTTATTTTTTCTAATTGTTTAAGAGCACAGTATTTCGAATAACACTAAAAGCATCAAAGTTTTTATGCTTTTGCGTCATCCGATTCACATTTGTCGAAATTATTCAATATAACTTTTAAGTATGCACAGAAACTGGCAATTATATAACACTCAATTTTTCTTCTGAAATGTCCTCAAAGCGTATAGTATCCCACTTTTGATATTTCAGTAATATTCTGCCATGTGTCAAAGAAATGAGTAAGCTTGCCTTTAATTTGTAGATTATAACCACCAAGTTGGAGTGGAACGCCAGACCGAAGGTGGGATCTCTTCAGAATGCTGCGTACAAGCCTGGTGGCGGTGATAAGAAGATCGAAACTGTGAAACTGGACTTCAGCGAGAAGGCCAAGCCGAAAGTCGGTTCTACAGCCAACATCACTCACAAGCCAGGCGGCGGAGCTATTAAGGTAACTTAAAACATTCCTTCGGCATTTTACTATTACTTATAATAAAAAAAGGTTTTAGGCTATGGAATACCGCGTACCTATCCATCTGTGAGTATAAAAATTTATATAGAATATGATAGCACAGTTGAAAACGAAGTATGTAGTTCGATGTATTTGAAATAACACTTGTAAAGCAATTTAAGAGTAAAGACATTTCATCATCGTTTGATACACGATATAGATGCACTTGTTGTAAGGGTAGAATATAATAAGAAGCTTATATCAAATGTATTTTATAATATGTCAAAAAGCGAATAATGCTGTTGTTCTTTAGTCGACAGTGGAAAAAAATGCTACGAGAACAGTGAGTAAAGTTACACCTTGTCGCACACCACTATTGCACAATCTATTTTTTAATTTTTATTTACAAAAAAGTGTATTTTGGAATACACATGTGATAGCAAAATCTCAAAGTCGTTATACTTTGAGTATTTTAAAGGAAGATCTCAAGTTAAGTTATTGTTTTTAGTTTATAAAGTGGGCGCTGCCAAGGTGGAGAGCATCACATAAACATTTTGCTTATAATACTTTATGGAGGAAGGTCAGTTGAGAGCGCTTGCATCAAAAGGCAACGCGTACTCTTGTTACTGGATTTTCTAGTTGTTGTTCTATAGGGTACATAGACAGCGTTTGGTGCCCTTGGGAAATGCGGCTGCGTTTTTTCACGCTGATTGTTTGGCTTAGAATGTTTCTACTCAATGGTTCTTAAACAAACAACAAAAGAAAACTAAATTGAATGCTAAATAAAATTGTAGTACTTTATATCGATAAAAGCAATGCTATAAAATGTTATACTTAATCCTGTAATCTATAATTAATGTTATACCATATCGAACGTTTTACGTAACACAATGTAACTGATATAAACACACGTGCATATTACACAAGTTTCTTTACGTCCACGGTTTAAACGAATATCATAGAACCACGTCACGAAACTTTATGTTCAAAATTTATGTTCGCCATTGGTTCAAACTATCAATATGTATGATAAATTCTACACAAACTCGCAGTTTAGTAACGAATTCAAATATTTCAACGACACCGCTAAATTCATCGTTTAATTTTTTTCTATTTTTATTTATGGTTCCGTAGGTTTTATTGTTATTCATGTAATATACTCGTATTTGTAGGCACTAAACATAATGTCTATTGTTAAGATTGCTTAAAAATATATGAATTAACTTTTACTTGAATTAAGTATATTATAGAATTTTTTGTTTTGTTTATGATATTTACTTATCATATTTATTTACACAATAATAAATCAAATAGCACCTACGGAACCAATATAATTCGATTGAATACTTTAATATTATGCAAGTTCATTGGCACACTGACTTTTTAAAACAGATTGAAAATCAAAAATTGGAATTCAAAGCACAAAGTAAAGTTGGTTCCCTGGACAATGTAAAACACAAACCAGGCGGCGGTGAGATCAAAATATTCGAGGACAAAGAATATATCAAGCAGATGAGCGGACAGTCGCCAGTGCCCACCAGCCGCAGCCACTCGCGACAGGAGGTGAGCTGCCTGCCATCGACCGTGTCGCCCCTTCATGTCATTTTGTTGCTTTTTGTTTTCTTCCGGTGAAGGTTTCCTCCATCGCACTCGTTTATTTACTTTCATTTTTGTTTCAGCCACAATATTTGTACACTTACTATTGATTTGGGTAAACTGGTGTTTTTTGTTTACTTTGTTTCTTTTTTAACACGCTTTTATATTCTGTTTGCGGTTTGGTGTGTTTGGTTTTTTTTTTGCTGTTCCATTTAACCATAGCGTTCCATCGTGTGTATTGGTATTGATTTACTATGTGTTAAGTCCTAAGAATAATTTATTTCTGACACAGAGCCCGCTGCCGCCCACATCGCAGACCCCAAAATCGGATGAGAATTTGAATCAAGAAGAGTGTTAAAGCATACATGAGACTTCACATTTGCAACAAGCAACACTAACTTTTTTAATCCAAAGTCCAAACCTTTTGTATATTTTTTATCTTTATTACATGTATTAATTGACAAGGTATCTGTTCTATTTGTGTGGGAGGAATGATTTTGTTCAATGTTAAAATTGTTGATTTACCGACAAGTGATGAATTATGTCAATAATTTTTTGCATATCTTCATGGGCAATTTATGAAGTGATTAATGTCATGCTAACTGAATTAATTAATTAAAATTAAGCATTCATTATTTAATTAGCGTGATCATTATTTGTTATACAAATTTATAATATGTATTTTAATCCTCAACCATATGACCTGAATATGAAAATAGTCGTCTAGTGCCAATTTCTATTATATTTGCTAGATACATATACATATGTATGTATACTCTATACACGAATGTTCACGGTTACAGTGATTATGATATTCTAAAATACATGAATCTACACAGTACCACACCCTCCAATATAATAATATCTTACATTTGTATAACGACGTGTATCTATTGTATTTACTAATGTAATAAATATTGTTTTTCAGGTGTTGATGTAATGAACGTTTGTTTGTATTCGTATAAGTAGTGATCGCAGACATAGCTTTTAAATTTTGTTACACTCAGTTTATGAATATTTATTAGATCGTGCACTAAATGAATACGTGTTTTATATTTTGGAGTGCGGTGATATCGAATGTAGTTCTTGACACAGCTACAGCAGTCAGCAAACGCAAAGAATCTGCACCGGCAAAGTATTGTCTTTTTGTAGTCACATCGAGTTTAGTAGCTTTTGTACCGCTTGAACTTCATAGCAATATTTACGATATATATGCAAAACTTGAATTTGTGCTGTGGCGAGAACAGGCGTGAACCTTATTGACTGACGAGTTTTATTAGAATATTCAATGTTTTATATGTCTATGAGTAAGTGATTAGGTTTAGATAGTGTGTATCCATTCAATGTTAAAGCTATTCTGTCACAATAATTCATTGCATTGATATTTCAATTGATATTGGCGTATTATTTGAGTAACTAAAAACGTAGAAAATCACAATAACCAAGATTCCTATTTGATAGTTACTCATGTTGGATTTACTTTATAATTTAAATGTTTTACGGCTTTGCAAACATTTACCTATATACATCCATAGGGAATAAGCTATTAGTAACATACCCGTAGACAATTTATTCTGTCGTTTGATCTAGAATATTCTGTGGATGCAAAAGCATTATATGCCTTTATGGTGATTATTTAATACAATTTAACAACATTTCATATTGTTTTATTTGATACTGTACAGCTTACATAAAACAAGCTGCTTCTTTTGTAGTATAGTGACACGATCCAAACTTTGGGTATACCTATAGAGATTTTTAACACAGTTAAATTATAAATGAAATATTTACAATTTATAAATTCCAAAAAAAGAATTCTCATAACAATTGCGACCAGAAAAGCAATTTTTTTATGTTATTTTCTTTTAAAAAATAAAAAATAAACAGTTTGAAATTCTGTAAATTGGATTGTGCCACTATCATAAAAAAAAAACTGTACATCCGTAGTATTACAGTTAAGTCACATCTAGCACCCGCACTTACACTCGATGGGAAATCCGAAGATAATATGGTGAGTCATTTATTTTTTATTCACTGCTTACCACGTATTCATCATTATATGGCGTTCTCATAATGTATTTAATACGGCGTACAAAACTAAGTATTACAATAGAATTTGCACTAATGTCGTCTAAATACAATAATTAGAATAAAATAATAACTATAAGACTATTGAATTTGAGCTATGATCGAACTAAGATTTTTATTAAACTATAAAATATTAACATACAAATAAATACTATCAGTACTAAATTAAAAAGACATAACAACCAGTGGCGGTACTTCCATAGAAGCCCAGAAGCGTTACACTTAAATTGTGTAATGTCTAATTTATAATTGTTTATTGTGGGGTCAGGATATTCTTATTTATATGTCAAATTGTTTTATTGGAATGTAGATTTAAACCTTAAAGATTCGGATTTTTGTATTGCTTGCTGGGCTTTTGGGCTTCCATGGAAGTATGTACATACCGCCACTGATAACAGCATGTGTCTAGATTTAATTATAGCAATAATATAATGCTGGAGATGTTTAAGTTTATATTTGACACAGGATGAGTACTACGCCTCGGAACACGAATGGATGGAGGATCGTCCGAAGTCCAGGTGTCGGTCTGCGCGGACCCCCCGCACCCCGCGCGCCCTCTCTCCCCGCCGCAGGGTGTACGGAGTAGAAGACGACGTGGTTCATCGCAACAACGAACGGAACCGACGCACGAGCCGACCTGCTAGCGCCAGAGACCCTCCGCGCTCCGCCTGCTCTCGACGCTCGTCCCTCACCAAACGTCCAGCATTCACCATATACTAAAATCCACGATGAAACGTTTCTTACACAACGTAGCGTCACTACAGTCTTCAGTTCACGGTTACACTGCAATCGACTGTAGGTAAATGTCTTTTGCACTTTTGATGGATCTTTTAGCGCTATGCCTAGCATAGCTCCTATTAACGTTCGTGTGATTGTCAAATGCACAAATATTTATGGGAGTCTACACCGTGTCCTAGATTGTCGGAATATAACTATTGTGCTATAATGACAGTAACGTAGATACGAAATATGTAGTAGTGACACGCTTTGAATAGATCTGCCAAATACTGTTTTGTACGAGGCAGCAATCAGATGGTAGATTTGATTTATAGTTGACGAATATATTGTATTATTGATGTTTAATAAATGTTTCACCCAAAACATGCATTTTTATTTAAGTTTATTGGGCTTTAAACTAAAATAATTGCGAGGAAATATTATAGAGGATAGGATTTGTCACTAATTCAAAGAAACATCACTACGTCATAATAATTTTGAACTATTTAAGTAAGGCCAGTTAAATTTATCGGTTACACTTAAACTGACTGGTAATAATTATCCACAATTATTTCAAAGATTACCAAAGGTTATTATACAAAATTCGAGTCATCTTAGCTAAGCAAGTTTCTTCATATTTTCCTTAAGTGTTTTAATGAGCGTAAATTGACGATGATTAGTAAGAGGTTCATAACCACGACCTAGTTGTAGCTCCGCGCGCGAGTCAGTTGCTTAGTGTAGAAGAAAATCGATAAAGATCAAAATTTTCATGATGCTCATGCTGATTACAGTTGCTTAAATATAATTCCCGGTGAATAATGTCAATAATGGGTGACACACTACTTTTATATTCAATTCTATTAAGACTTTTGATGAATATCTTCCAGATATTAATACGCCACTTGAGAAAAAGGGAACAAACGTATAGAGAATCATGTTCTAGGAATGAAGTTGAGCATAAAGTTGCCTATAGCTAAAGATAACGTTCAGAAAGTATATACATATTCCTCAAATACAGCCAAATGGGAGTTGGAACTTCAAAAGCTATGATTAAACTGGATCATATTCAAAACCTACGCCTTTATATTACGTCAACATACCGAGCAATATTTCCGTACATACTGCTCAACGCACGGGGCTATCCATAAATTTTACTAGAATTAATTCAATATAGAGACTGCTAGTGCCATACTTTCATGCATACATACATAACCTCTCGTCTGTATTCCGCGAAGGGGTTGGCATTTCTGCAACCACATTTTGCCAGATACGCCATACTTTAATTCCTACATTTTTATTCTACTCCATAGGCACCTGGATATAAAAGCGTTTAAGATGGTCATGAGACGATACTCTGCCACCCCATACCATCTCAGGGTTGCTTTATGAGCCCAACGGCTAAAAGGCCTGGATGGTGGCCTGGTCACCTCAAACGATAAATGCCGGAAAATTTTGGAAACATTAACATTAAATAAATACATCCAATAATTACATACATAGATCTAACCCCACAAAAAGATACAGATCTTGTGCAGAGGGTATAAGAAACTACGTAAAACTATTCTGTCTCATAAACACCCAGTCTTGAAATAAATAATTCATTATAGTAAAGATTTCACCTCTAATAATTAATTAATGATAATTCATACATTATTACTTAATTCATACATTAATTATTGATAGAAAATCCGGCAGCTAATGCACTCCCAATATGTTTTGTTTCGTTAGTCCATTATGGGATTTCAGAAGAAACCGCAGTGAATAAGACAACAATATTTTATATATTATTTAATTGGTGTACATGGTTATGCATTACAATAATTATTTTTCAATTGTTAATTCATTAAATTATGGCACTTAACATAAATAATAATATAACAATACATACACTGATTGACAACATGTCTTGTCGGAACAAAAAAATGTTAATTTGATTTTCGCGGTAAACTTAATATATATTCGGAATTAGATTCTCAGTCGTTCGTTGACGTTTCGTTTTACAACGAAAGCCTATTTTTCTTATTTTTTTCATATTTTTTTTATAAGAAAATAAAGTTTTCAACTCAAAATTCAACTCATTGATCCCAATCGTAAAATTATAAATTAAATATTAAACAAATTCGACATAATAACTTAACGTTTGTACCCACAAGGACAACTGACTCACCACATGTATCCAACAATATGTTAAAACGAACGCGCAGGATGTCGTTTTATAAAAAAAAAACTTTCCAACAAGTTTCAATAATACAAACCGTTGATAAAAACTTACTTCTAACAAACTCCCCTAAGGTTACTGCAAACGATACACGCGTCAACTGCGAAGCGAATACGTGTGAAGCAATCGCAAAGCAAACGCCCAACCTCGGCCGCCAGGGGGCGCCCATGATACAATAACTCTTTGAATATTAAGGCATGTATACTCCACTAATACTTTAACGGCTATTTAGGAGTTTAGATTAATATAAATTACATAAATAATTTGTGGAAGCTTCCTCATGCTATACAGTAACGGCACATTAAGTAGACGACACGATGAATAAACGGATATCGACTGACGCAACAAGCACGCACAACACACTATATCTATACAACATACAAAAGGCCACATCACATCATTCAGTCACAAAGCAGATTCATAATTATTAATTACCAATGATACCTATACAGTTGTAAATGTCGCCATTCACCATACGGGGCTACGATCATCTAATAATATTTCAACTATAATTCCGATAAGGTTATTAGCCTAATTATTGTAATTTATACCTATCGTAGTACTATTTGATGTTTAAATAATGAGATTGTCGACGAGCCTCTTGTTGCGAGCGTAGTCCATAACTCCATACTCGAGAGCTCCGCGTCCGCACAGAGAAAGGCACCGCCATTACACTTTAACGCACACAAAGTTACAATAATTTCCGTTTCTAATCAACATACGTATGTGTGACGACAGCACGACGGACGACGCGAGGAACTGTATCGTGCACAAAGGTTTCATTACAAATTTTGACCCTTTCTATAACTACGAGATTATATGTACATTATAATACATCCACAAATAAAACGAACATCGAGGAGTAAAATACGTATAGGGGAGTATTTATATTCAAATATCATATCCAAAACGCGATTCCAACTTGAGCAATACATCGACATACCAAAAATATCATTTCTCTACGCTTCCGAGAAGCTGCGATATGACAGTTATATCACATTATAATTGTACAAGCAAAACACCAAAATTTACATAAGTGCTGACGATGAACGTAGGCGCGGTAAAGTAAATAGGTACATTTATAGCTATTACAGCCGTTTTCGAGTGCTGGACTGAAGGAGTGAGTGAGGGAGAGGCGCATGCTATTAGTGTTCCAAGTTGTTATGTTCCAACACCGCGAGGCCGACAAAATAATGTAGGTCGGCTGGAGGAGAGGTGCGAAGGTCTGGGCCGTGCGGTTAGTTCCAGTTCAAGTTAACCCGACCGATGACGTCACAGACCGCAGGAAGGCGCACGGGATAGGCGGCATGCAGTTAGTTACCACAGGAGTTAACGCAATCCGTGAAAAACCCATGTTATTTTTTTACCGTACCGAAATCACTTTGTAAGCAAAATTTCGCCAATTTACTTTATCCAATACAGCATAGTACCTACATATACAAACAACTATGCATATAAGGATATATTTATAGCGGCCGGCGCATCCCGCGGGATCGTGGCCGGCCGATTACGTACAATTAACATCAACGATATTTTAGGCGTTGACTTCACGCTCACTTTATACATCAATTTAGTCGGTGCCTTTCTCTCGGGATAGCGAATCACAATTTCATACATCGCGGGTTCTCCCTTATAGGTGTAGGATTTTTCCGTATAATTAAATAATGTGTAATCTATATCACATCCGATTGAGATAAATATTTACTGTGAACGCGTTACTGGAGCGCGGTTAGCTCGTTCACGCCAGTAAATATTCTCACTTTAAACGCCTCTTATAATAATATTATATACACACAAAAACATTGTAGTGCTTTATAACGTAAGACTAGATTTTACTACAGAATTAAACATGTGAGACTTCGCGCAGTGATGTTAAGATCAGGTAATGATTTATTGTTGATTTAAGGCAACTTTAAACGAAACAAACGTATACAATTACAGAGAAACATTCTTTCACGTAGACTAGTTATATTTACAGTTTCAATGTCTTCAAGCGCATTCACATGTTCAGACTTCACGAGATTTGTTCGTTCCTAATGTAGTTCCGTTTTATATCACATTCTAGGGCCTATTGCACTTCACTCACTCTCACTGATGTCATGTCGCGGCAGCTTGCCAACACTAACCACTGGGCTCTCAAGCCGTAGCTAGAAACAGACTACTGGGGGTCCGACCCTATACTAGAACATAGTTCTGCTGCATTAACACTTTCGTTCTATACTCAGTCACCATTTACATCCTAGCTACGGCCGTGAAACCTCTTTACTTGCGAGGGTTGGTGCCGAATCTCAGCGGCCTCCAACAGGGCTGCCACTCCTGGTCGGAAGGCCAATATCAGAAGTCCTCTAGGAGTACTGCGTCTCTCGGTACCAACCCTTTCTGCTCGCCACGACAACAGAGCAGGTACTGATCGTCTACCTCGAGGATCAGTCGGAGCCGCTCACCCTCGTTGAAGGCGAGATGCCCAGAATCTGATGGCAATCTGTGCCAAAGTGTCCTCACGTACCTGTACCAGAAGATATCATATTTACATTTTATTTTAAATACCAGTAAGTATACATGAAAATAAACTTAACAGTGGAGTTGAAAAATATATTAATACACAAACTTAACATTGCAGTCGAAAATTTTTGTGGTACGCACAATATTGAGTGATTTACTATGTTATTCTAATATCATGGACTTCTTATAGGTTTTCCTATAATCTATAAGTAGAAAACTAATTTCTATATTTTTTTCAAAATTTTAGGTTCAGTAGTTTCGGAGATAAGGAGGGGGAGGAATGGTCAATTATCGTCTATTTTCTTGAATAACTTGCAAACTTTTTTTTTAATTACAAAAAAATACATTTAAGATCTTCATAACAAGACCTTTCATTTGATATGTCACACGATGCCGTTTTCAAATATATATTTTTTAATTTTCCAACTTCCCCCCAAAAATGACCTCCTATATATAGATTTCATCTATTCACGTCACACCTCTGCGTTTGGGTCACAGAAATTGATTTATGTACCAAATTTCAACTTAATCGGTCGAGAAGATTCGGAGATAATTGACTGTGAGCGACGGACAGATGGACACACGAGTGATTCTATAAGGGTTCCGTTTTTTTATTCGGACGAACGGAACCCTAAAAAAACACATACAAAAAAAAATTGTCTGGTACAATGTGCCGTTTCAATGAAGAAATTAATATAAAAATACCATTAAAATTTTATAAGTCATATTGTGACAAAAAGAAAAATCAAAAAAAGAGATTCGTCTGTCAAGAGATTCATTCATCAAGTGGTCACTGACCTGTCCTATAGTGGTCGCGACGGGTGCATTGATAAAGTCTATCTATCTCTTTCTAAATATTGCTTTTTCGCTTAAATGTTATTGACCCGATAATTTTATTAGCAGTTTTTGGACATGGGTGGTTGTTTTACTTTTTAAGGTAATTGTATTCCAAAAATGTAAGATAGCTAATTAAACAACTTTTAATATGTTAATTTGCGTAAGGTTGAGGGGATGTAAAGAATAACAACAAGGTTTTATAGCATAAGCACTATAAGACATTAGTACATTTAGTTACTTATTCAATATAAACTGAAACATCGGGGTTGAAGCCGATGTTTAAGGATTTGTAACTAAATTTTTTGGTTCTAATGCATGATGGATTTCAGCATGGGGATGAAGGATCTACATGGGTATAGGAATTTGAGAATTAGGTAGTGGATCTGATTGATTGGGATTGGTATTTAATGAATAATTTTGTAATAAGTTACTTGTTGTGGTTGGCGGCGTGGTGCTGTCGCGCGGCGGAGGAGGAGGCGGCGCGGCGCGGGGCGGCGGCGGGGGCGGGGCGGCCGTACGGCAGCGACGCGGGCCGCGGACCCGCGCCCCCCCCGCACCACGCCTGGTCCACGCGAGACGTGCTGCACACACACATCACTTCTTACCACAGTCCACATACATACATAACCTCATCACTATTTTCCCCGAAGGGGTAGCCAGAGGTGCATTTCTGCACACACATTTCGCTAAGTATCAGTCTCACATAATAGGGGCGAGTCTGTTGCCGTTTTTCGGACACATTTCCAGACTCCAGATATGAGTGTTCAGTAAAGAATTTGTAAATGTAAAAGTTGAATTAAATATTTACTCAGTTATTGAACAGTGCCTAAATAACTGAATCCCTATAACATTAATATTACAGATTTTTTTCCCTTAGAACTAATTTATGTGGAAAATATCAAATAACTGCTATTTTTATTCTTTTTTTTTGACTTCCGTGTTATAATATCTAAGCAAGAAAACTGCACTATAGAAGAACCCCACACCGTTTATACTATTAATTTCACTGAACAAACTTCCCTAATTTTCATTGTAGATCGTATCACCCTTAATTTATATAACAAACCACGTTTAAATTAGCACTTCACATGCAATGTTTAGTTGTATTAACATTTTGGATTAATTACTAGTTTTCCTTCATTAATTTATAGGAAAATGTAAAGTCTGAAATACATGCGTTCCATGTTAATAGCGTCAGCGTTAGTGTTGTTAATTATATTGCAACCCATTTGTGTACATACGGCGATTTCTTAGCGATTGTCTTGTTTTTAACAAAGGCATCGTTTGTGACGCGCGGCCGAACTTGGCTGGGCTTCTTCGTACTCGCCTCAGGTATTACCCTGAAGATTTGTGCAACGTACATAAAGCATACAAAAACAAAGCTCCTCTCTTGATAAAAATACATAAAAATAAAACATTTAAATGATAAAGTGTGAACCAACCACCGTATAAAATCGTGAAATTCCTCAGCCCTGTGTGGAAAGAAAAATAAACAGTGGTGATACAAAGAAAATAAACAGCGTTGCTCCAATTCCCATGTGAAGCAAGAAGAAATTCACCAATTATAAATGCATTAAAGCGTTTCTATTCCTGAGCTACATCTTTCAAAACTTGCGTTACAATTGTTTACATTTTCGCCATTCCACGAAATTCTAAATTTAAATCGTCTACTATCGCCATCTTGTGTAAAATGGCGGCACTAAAATACCTACGTGTCAATGTTGTTTGCCAAGAAAATAAAAATAAATTTATAGATACTTTTTTACTTTTTTTAAACTGACACTCGATATATCAGAACGTTCTATGGGCCATTACATTCAAACTTCTTACGAAATGTATGCTTATTTTATTTAATGATGTTGTTTTGTCATAGGCCCACTTTTAAATTTAGACTGTATTTTGTTTTGACTGTATTTTATCTCAAAAGAGATAAAAATTTATTCAAATATTATTAGGTTAAGGCAGATTTATCATAATGATGGCAAGTAGACTCGCGACCACAAAGTCAAAAGTAACTACTTTTGACATGGTCATGACATTGTATACAACTCCCGTGGGGTTAAAACAGCTACCATCCCACTCAAGTGTAGGATACGAATAGTTAGAAGAAGTAGTATTAGTGATCAATAATGAAAAAAAAAATGGTACCGGTTAGCAGGCTGCGGCGGTTTCTTGTTGTTTGTACGCGCGGCTGTGGCTCGAGGCGCGCCGCCTGTTGGAGACTGGCCTTTGCGCACTGGCACAGGAATTCCTCTGCAACAATACAATATCTATCAGTAATCATTCATATACTCGTATACCGCCTGTTGTATGCCTGTGAAGTTAACAACTCTTTGTTTTCCAACTCCTCCTTTATTTGTCTTTCTAATTAACTTCGTTGCGGGATTATGACAAATTTAGGTCCCCTTAGATTCGCTGAGCTTCATTGCTCAGCGTCAATACTGTGCGTGCCGCTGTTGATCCTGGAGCACAGGAGTTACAGTGGCGGGTGTGTGGTGGGATAGGGCCATAAAAAAATACACTGCCTGTCACGCGGTTCAAGTATCCCCGTGCGATACTGATACCGAGGTCAATTCCAGAGTCACGAAATTTCCCGAAACACTACAATACACTTGTCCCCCATTACGTGGCTTAACAAACGCACGGCATATACTTGTGCCTCGAGACCACGATACCGTCGGCCAAATGCAAGATATGATATATATTTTTGCTCATATAAAAATATAGTTAATTGCACGTTCAGGTACACTGAAAATGGTGTGGTCACAACAGTTTAATTAAAATTTAGTCATATATAAATATTCTTCTATCAATGTTAATATGTTTACATTTGTTTTTCTGTTATTGTTGTTCATTTCATTATGTGTTTTTCACAAAAATTAAGTAGAACAACACATGTCATATGTAACGTATTGTTGTCGTATAAAATGAACATAATCATTTTTAAAAGATATGTATAATTTTTATAAAAAACTGCTTAGCATAAATAAATAATATAGAATCCATTAACGGAATTTGCTCTGACGCTAGCAGACTTACTGCGAAACTAATTTCGTCTATACATTTAACTTGTTCAAATACAGAAATCGATTTCTTGTTATATCTTACGTAGGAAGTATAATTTTGACGCATGACGTCAAATGCTGTTATCGATAAATAAGGTCGTCTTAATGACGTCATTCCATAATAAAGTACCAGAAAGTATGTCAGCTAGCAATCGCGAGCGTGACGTCATTTGTTGCATAACAAATAAATTTTAACCCATTCATCCCCACTGTCCTATTTTTAGGACACTATATTCAACATTTTTTATTTAGTTGTTAGGGCTCTTATTTTTATTTTTTCTGATGGAATTCGTAATTTTACACTATTTTTCTAAAAAATTTTTTTTTTTCGCTGTTAAATATGTTAAGGTGATTTTATTGTAATTTTTTCAAATTGATATATACACTGAGAACTTAATTTATACACTTCATCAAAAAATTCCAATGTTTTCGATGCTTGGGAAGTAATGGGTTAATCCTGACGTAAGACTCAAACATCTCTCTTCATTACAACGATTCTCAATATCAATATTAAACTGTGATGAATTAAGTTTAAAATGAAATATAATATTTATTTTATATTTTTTGACAGAAGCCTTTAAGCTTTCTTATCAGTTAACGAAATAGATTCGAACAAAGAGGCATTTTGACCAACATTTTTTATTCATTTGCCGATGCTTTAACAATTGTGAAACTGTATTATAATAAGTTCATGTGACCTTTAAGGTTATTTATCTCGCATTTGTTCTATTGACCTGTCCTCTACTAGATTGCGTTTTCCGGTTCTGTTTTTCGCTCGGGAATATTCCTACGCGTTGTCAATTTGTTTGCTGGCCATATGCTAAGTACATTGGTCGATGAATCAACAAATACCAGTAATTGTGGTTATTGGTATGTATGGTATGAATATCATGTTTTTCCCATTCCATGGAGCAGCAACTTAACCATATTAATTTATGAAGTTATTTATATTTTTCAGAAAAATATTCTGTCACATAAAAACATGTTGTTAGCGTATGTCCATATTATTCAATACCAAAAACAAACACATTTATAGGTGATGCCTAGGTTACATCATCTAGGTTAAGGTTTTTTTTTTTACATGTAGTCTCCTGGCACAAGTGAGTGTCGTGCGATCTAGAGTTCCCGGGACATAGTTGCACAAAGTCCGGATATGTGTACGAAACATGACATTAAACTCGCTGCCTATTAGTTGGGACTTTAAGCACAATTGGGTGTATAAACTATAAATGCACATCTGGCTAACCCTATAAGAATGAGCGTGATAGTATACGTAAAATAATTAGAAATTTAGACTGCCTCGTGGGCGGCACAAGTATCGATCTAGAGGTCTTGGGTTCGATTCCCGGGTCAGTCAAAGTGTTATTGGGTTTTTCCATCAAGAATTTTTTTAGTAGCGGCGTGGAGTCTGGAATTGTGCCCGAAAAACGGCAATAGGCTCTACCTCTATTACGTGGGACTGATACCTACCTGGCGAAATGTTGGTGCAGAAATGCACCTCTGCCTACCCCTTCGGCCAATACAGGCGTGAGGTTATGTATGTATGTATGTAATTAGAAATTTCTTGGAGTTCAATAAATCTGAAAAAGAGTACTAGGGTATAATGGATGGTACGGACCTGTGCGTGTTCTTGGCCGGCGAGTGCAAGGCGGGCGCCTGCGGCCGCACCGGCGACGACACCGGCCGGGGGATCTTGGAGCCGCGCGCCGCAGCGGGGGACGTCTCGCCTGCAACACCACTCACACCTCAACATATGCTCGGGTTCACAGGAATTCATACATCTGGCTTGGTGGGAATTCGTTTGGTGCAATGTAAAACGATATAACAACCAGATTAACAAAGTTTGTTTGTTTTAGGTAAATATTTGCGTATTTTATCCAACACATTGTAATAACAACCAAATCCACAGATTGGGGTATGTTTTTTTATTAAACTGCAATATTACACAGTCTACTACTTAAGTTTGAAATGCTGCCGTACTAAAACTATTGGTTCTGTCCCCATTCAGACCTGCAATGGACCAATGTGTTCATGATCACATAAACTCGTATTATACTGATATTACAAAGAGGATTTGATTTAGACTTACAGCCGACTCAATTGATTTGAATGATTTTTAGTTAGAGCATAGTTGGGACCTTGGGGAAGAACACAAGCAACTTTTTTTTTACTAATTTGCTCCCGCGCAGAGCGTGCGCAATCGCTAGTAGTAATAGAAGAAGTAATCACCGGACGGTGTGACTGGGCTCTCCGCGTTGCTGAGCATCTCCCACTTGAGCTGCAGCCTCCTGAACTTGCCGCCGTTGTTGGCGTTGGGGGTGTTGTTGCTGCCCGCGCTGCTGGCAGAGCCCGGCCGCCACGCCTCCTCGCCGCTACACTCCAACTGAAAGACCACAAAACACGACTCTTCAACTGAACCCATGGTATCACAACATGCTCGCGGAAACCAAAATAATTCAATAAATTTCTATAAAAAAGAGGATTCTAGATTACCGATGAAATTATCAGGGAGGATTACATGCTATTTTCCAATCTGTTTATTTCAGTGTAAGGACATAACAAAAAATGGACACACAAAAACCACACATTAACTAAAAATTTAAACATGTAGGTGCGAATGCGAAGTTGTTAAGAAGCAAAAAGCGGTTAATCGTAAGCGGTGGTCTAACTGAACCTGTAAATAAAACAACGAAAACCACAAATCATTTGCTACGTAACAAAGCACATTGAAACTAATGTGACAGTGACACACAGCCCCGCCGAGTTACCTTCGGTTCATTGCCGGACGCCTTAGCGGACGGTTTATTGTTCTCTAAACTATCTGTGTAATCATCGCTGTCGTCGAACACGAGCCGGTCGAACGCTTGCATCAGTTTGGAGCCCAAGTGTATGCCGGACCATCTGCGGTTCATTTCCAGCTCGATTCTGCTATTGTTCGGACACATGTCATAGCCGAGCAGCGGGTTGACGCACGACCGCGGTCGGGTTTTCTCAACGATTGTTTTGACGTTAGCGGAATCGTTCAATAGGTCCGGTGTGGACGGCTCCTTGTTTTTGGGCTCTTTGTGTCTCATTATGACGCTGGTCTGGCAGTCGTCGCTGGAGACGCCGCTCGACTGCATCGAACGGACCAGCTTCAGCAAGTTGCGCTGGTTCAGTGTTAGTGGTGGGTTAATCGAAGTGGGCTGTTAAATACACCAAATTGTTTTTAGCTTCATGCATCATGCGATCCGTCGTTAGTGTCACGTCATAGCCGAACGTCCTTGACAGTATTTCGGCACTGTAAGTCGGGCCATGCTTTTATTTGCATTTTATGTAAGCTGTGCACGAAACGAAACGGCAAATGTTCAGTTTGTACGCAGTGAACTGTGATTTACAAGCACATGCAACATACGATAAAATGCAAATAAAGCGATGTTTGCTCCGGTTGGCGGCGGTTCGATAATATGCGATAGTGGCGTCGACACACGACAGACGCGGGATATTGATTACGTTATTTGAAATGGAAAGTTAGCGCTGGGAGCCAGTTCGAGATCACGTGGTGTGGGAAGACTTACCCTGCTTGCGGCCCGCATGTCGCTCTCTATTCTCTTGAAGCTGCGGTGCAGTTCGCGCATTTCGAACATGAGGTCGAGTGAGAAGGGCAGCAGCTTGAGGGGTTCGAGACTGGCCAGCAGCGTGTCCAGCAGGGCCCGGCAGCGCGGCTCGCCCACGCAGCCCGCCAGCACCAGCGAGTCGGGCCCGTAGTGCTTGCCCAGGATGGACTCGCGCGTGCGCACGTACGACACCCACGCGTCCACCGTCTGTGCGCTGTTGTAACCACCACATAACTCTTCAATTCTGACCATACAAATTTTTCTATACCCGCTTAGGCAGTATGTCACCAAGATGATTATCTTACTTTTGATTTTCAGTAGTAGTTTAATCTAATTTAGGGAAGTTTGTGTGTACATTCGAGAATTAAGTTTTAATTTGTATTTAACGCAAGTTGTATGAACTCAAATTTTATAATCATCATCATCATCATCATCAGCCCATATTATAGGTACGTCCCACTGCTGGGCACGGGCCTCCTCTACAACTGAGAGGGTTTAGGCCTTAGTCCACCACGCTGGCCTAGTGCGGGTTGGCGGACTACACACCTAAGAAATTCCTACGAACTTTTAGGTGTGCAGGTTTCATCACGATGTTTTCCTTCACCGTTAAAGCAAGTGATAATTCTTTGTGAATACACACATAACTTCGAAAAGTTAGAGGTGTGTGCCTGGGGTTTGAACCTGCGACCGTCGAAATTCTCGACCACGCGTCTAAACCTCGAGGCCATCACTGCTTTATTATAATATCGTGGAATGCATCGCAAATTTTATAATATCGTGGAAAATATTAATGCAATAATTCCTTTTTTCCTGCCTCGTGGTCTCGCGGTATAAGTATGTGCCCTGCGATCTAGAGGTCCTGGGTTCGATTCCCGGGTCGGGCAAAGTGTTATTGGGTTTTTCGGAAAAACGGCAATGGGCTCGCCCCCTATTACGTGGGACTGATACATACCTGGCGAAATGCGGGTGTAAAAATACACCTCTGCCTACCCCATCAGGGAATACAGGCGTGAGTTTATGTATGTATGTTTGTAATTCATTTCAAATTTTTCAGGAATATTGATGAATGTAAATGATTATGACATTAAATTAACTTACTTGAGCAACCCTAAAATGAATGCGTTGAATTTGACCAGTCCTTCCGTGACCGCATCTTCGCTATTTATCCTCAATACTAACTCGTTCAAAGATTTTGTGATTGGACCTAAAAAAAATTACAATTATAAAATAATGGAAACAAAAATTCCAACTAAATGAATAAATCACAAATTATTAATGACTATTTTACCTTGTCTCGCTGTAGCTTCCACCATCTGCCATACGGAGTTGTTGACAGCTCCAAATGAGGTTTCGATGTTCTCTTTAAGGCCATCCCTAAATACGGCATACAATGCTGGACACAAAGCGTTCAGAGCTATCTTCGCGCAAGCCGGGGACTGCTTCGAGTCTCCCAGGAAAGCGAGTTCCGCCTGGTCGGTCGCCGGGGAAAAGTGTTGTATTAACATTTCCACGGCGTCGGTTACGTTCGAGACCAGAGCTAAAATTTAATAAATTAACATTGAAAATAATACTAAAATAATATTAGTATTGATAAAGTTTACGTCATCGTTAACCTTACCTCTCTTTTGTGACACATCAATCACATCGTACTTTGGTCTTCCATCAATGCGCACCGGACTACCGAATTCATCAGGGCTTACTTCAGCTTCTTCACATATTGGAATTTCAGCTAAGTTTTTACCCTAAAACCGAATCCTTTTAGTAGTATGCAAAGCGGTACAAGAAAGTAAAAAATGTGACGTGATGACGATGACAAGCACAGATATTGTGGGAAGGAATATGGAGAACAAAATTATATAAGTAGGGCAAAATAAATTCATAGCATAAAATGCGCGTTACTCGTATCTAATAGTCTGATTGTGTCGACTAGAGCCATGCGTCAACAAGCACATTGAGCACAAATATTAAAATCAACAAAATAAAAAAAACAAAAGAAACAAAGGTACTCACAGAAATCGATAGATAATGTCGTGGGCAATAGAAGCACTAGTGAACAAGTTACCTGATAATGTCTTTGCGCTATCACGGTGGAGATGTTGGGCGAATTGGGCGGAGTGTTGAGATTGTCTCCTTTAACATCTTCCACATTTCTCAGTTGAGTCTGTTGTCCCTCAGTTGGGGCGTCAGACTTCTGCGCAAAACTTACAGACTTCTTACTATTGCAACTACTGCCACTTGACTCTGTCGACCTCTGATTCTCTTCTTGAGATCTTTTCATTTGGAGAAACTTGCTAACTTGATTTCTTACCTTTTGAACCTGATTTTGATCCCATTCATCCATATTTTGGCAATTGAATCCGCTTTGTTTCAAAAATTCTTCCAATTGCTGCAAATCGGCACTGCTTATTAAGGCTCCGGGTGGAGGGAATTCCGTGTATTCCATTTTCTTAGTACGAGGTTTTGGTAGCGGAGGTGTGTGAGGCCTATGAAGCTTGATTTCATTAGATTTGCCTGATTCTAAACTACTTTCAGTTCCTACGCCCTCATCCGGATAATATTCGTTATAATCGGCATCTTTCTCGGCGGCATCTAGGAATTGTTGTGAAAGTCGTTTCGCAGCCAAATCATTGTTTTTCCTGTAGTCTACGTTTTGATTTTGTAAGTAATACGGCTCTTGTAATGATCTTCTCTTAGTTTTGTGTTCCGTTGCAGCTGTCATGCATACAATAGGATCTTGGATCAATTCATCCATTTCAAACATACTGTATCGTTTAGTATGCGTACTAGATTTGCGGGTCTTATCCATTGATTTTCGCAAGATGCTTTTTGGTAATGGCGGCCGCGGAGGCGCTAGCTCTCCCTGTTTGGCAATGCGATTCTGATCCGCCAACGACAATGATCGTCTTGGCACAGTGGGGTTACCCCTTTGGCCTTCATTATTAGCACTTGCTTCAGAACTAGTTGCACTGTCGTAACGATATACAAATAATGGATTGAAATTTCCAGCAGGCGCGGGGCTGTTTTGCGCTGAGGAATCCGTTAACATTGTCGAAGATCCTCGATAGCCTGAAGACGGTTGAGTTGCTGTACTCGAGCTCGATGAAACCGCGGTAGTATTTCCAGCCAAGTTGTTACAATCACAGCTCATAGGCCTGTTTTTGGATTTTGAAGGAGTGGCATTACAATATTTATCGCCACAGCGGCTTTCCTTTTCTTTCACGTGTTGCATCAGTTCTGGTAGCTCTGATAACATTTGTTTACATTCCATAGGCAGTAAAAAGTTTAGCGAGTCCCAATCTTTGATGTGTCCAAGACCTTTTTTCTTCAACATTTCAACGTCGTTGCATGAAAACGGTCTTTTACCTTTTACTTGTAATCGATTTCTCTTAATTTCACTCGTTTTTGGCGACACATTTACTTTTAATGGATTTAAATAAATATTTGGCCTTCCGTTTAAGAAACTTATATCTGGTAAAGTATAATTAGGATAAAGAACAAAAACGGGTTTCTCGCAATCCCCTTCTTTGAGTTTTTGCAAGAATGAAGGCTCCACAACTTTGAACAACTCTCGTTCGTGTGAAATGCTCGAGTGCTGCATACTAGATGTTTGCATACTCTTATCAAGAGTATCACTATCGAGATGGGTTGATGTAGCCTTGTGATCGCAGGGTTCCCTTTGCAATAACTTATTCATTTTAGTAATTTGTGTGCCATCTGACTCCGAACAGCTTGAAATGCTGACACTAGTAGCAGACGACTGAGAAGAACACGATTTACGATTACTTCTCAACTTGCAAGGGCTGTTCATTACATTCATGTTACCTCTTTTAATAATAGGTTTATTTACTGTGGCGTATAAGTTGATTTCGCTATCACTATATTTGGCTTCGTCGATCGTCTCTTCTTCTTCAATTAAAACATCGTCATAGACTCTGTTTGTGAATGGGTTGACAGTAGGAATTTCTTCATAAACAGCTGAGGCATTCTCTTCACCGACACTGTCTGGTACATCTAATGGCGGTCGATCGATGGGTAAAGTTTTCGAGTCACCCATTTTGTGTTCTCCTATAGATTCTCCGCTTTCACCACCAGAACTAGAGGGCCAGCATTCAGATCTATCCATTTGTTCCATACTTACAATGCCGTCATTGCTCATACTTTTCTGTTTCATAAACAGCTTTACTAAACTAAATGATTGTTTGGGTTGACTTTTATCTGTAGATGTCTGATTATCGGTAGAAGATGTGCTCATAGGTTCTGAATGTTGACTTCCATGCGTTGAGCGTTGTTGAGATACATCGTATACTTTCATACAGACGGGCGTTCCTGACAGCCTTTGATTTGCGGTAAAAGAGTCGACCTATAAAAAGATATGTGTTAAATAGTTAAGGCCATTATCGGATTTCACACCTAATAATTGACTGAGTAATTGGTTACTCATTAAATTATAGCACGTACCGTTGAGTTGCTTAAGGCTGCAGAATTGATGGAGCTATTCATGAATTTTCTTCTGTAAAGATTAGGTAAACTTTGGCTTTTGATTACAGAATTGTTCATGTCATTTGTGGCATCAGTCGAGTCATTAGAATCTTCATTGTTGTTCCCCGATGGGTGTCTGTCGGTTAAAACAACATCGTTATATCCCGCCTAATGTCTCATATTAAAGAAAATTTGGACTTAAATATTTACCTTCTTAATGGCGATTGACTTGTTTGTTTCTTAAGTTTACTCCACGTAGTTAATCCTAAGTCACTCCTAGCCATAGATGTTGTTAACTTATTTGTAATTTTCTTACATCTTTCTAATAATTCTAAATTCCTGCGCGTTCTTTCATCGTTATCTAAAGTTACGTTCTCTTCATCCTTACCCAATTTGTCTGAAAATAAACAAGGAATTTACATTCTTATCTTGACTAATAGCATGATTATGAATCACTTAGTGAAAATCAACATTTACTGATTAAATATTAGATCATTATGTAGATTATGTGGAAAGTATGATTCACGGGATCGTACCATGTTTTTGATTGACGGCAGGTTCGGCGCACTCACTGTCCTCAGAGTAAGTGGTGAGGCTGCCCTCGAAGGCGATAGTGTAGTTGTCCTTGTTGGCCTGGCAGGTGAGGATGAGGTCCTGCTCAGTGGGCAGCTCGCAGTCGAGACTATCCACGCTGAAGTGGACGCCGTGTCCGCCCTCCTTCACCGGGGAGAACAGCAGCTCCGACTTGCATATCGACATTGTGTTAATCGAACCGACGGATTCTTCACCCTGTTTGAATGTACACATTTGCCTATTAGCTAAGCTATTCCTCATGTAGTCAATCCAAAATATTTTTATTTTTGTGGATTCTCTTATTAAGGCAAAGTAACATTATCTGATCATAACTCAGATCACCTACGCACTGACGCGGACGTTGTTATTGAGCCAAATTTCAGCTTGTTTTCGCAAAGTGCTCCTTAATCATCCACATTACCTACTCACTGACCAAACATTTGTTTCACTTTAATATCTATCGGTCATACATCAATAAGAGTAATATTTAACAGTGCAACACTCGTATGGAAAGAAGTACCAGATGTAATAATAACAAGTGAACGTTCTGGGAACGTTTCGAAACCTGTACGCGTGCTAGTTGGAACATAAACATTTACGTCTGTTGTAAGTTTGGATGCGGATGCAAGTCGCGTCTAAAAATAAGGGACTGCACCTTTCGCTTTCAATGGGCGTTCAAATACCTTTCTAAATACCAATGTTATCTACAAGATCTAATTAACGTTACATTATATTGAAATTGATTCTTCTTAGTTTTAGTAACTAAATATACAGTTCACAATTTGAATAACCTAAACAATGTTCAATGAATTTGGTCTATGCGTTGTTCTAAACAACAGCTATAATAGTGACGGCTGCGCAGGACATTGTAGTGACAAACAACATGGCCGCCCAGAGCGGGCGTTATCAAATTTAATTCCTTTTCCTGCTAAATGAGGTCACAAATCAAACAGCGACTCATAACTAGAGTATATAGTTTCGTTACATTCCATATCATTGTGTATACAAATATTGTCTATTGACATTTACATATAAATCGATAGAAAAGGGTGGGTAGTTGATTATTAATTGCTGTACTTAACTTTTAAATTAATTTATAATGTCTACTTTATTAAAATATGCTACACAATTTAAACTTATATGCTAGTTTGTTAAATAAAATATAAGCTATAGCACGGTAACATCAATAATAAATAATACATTTAAATGATAAGTGTAATTGCAGAGTATTTAATCTGAGAACTGACCTCTAGACTCTGTTATCGCAATAGCTAAAAGATTTAAAAATACAGATATAAATGCAAATAAAACAGCACTAAAACTCTATGGAAAAAGGAAAAACACTGAAATATTTCACTCACTGAATAATATCCATTGCAGGAATCCCAATCATAGTCGGTCACACCCATTTTTAAATGTAATTGTATAACAACTGTCCTTATTAAAAGCGATATAAACACCAAATCAACCACGAAGTGTGTAATTGAGCGCGAGCGCCATCGCGCGCTCTCCCTTGCACTGTAGATGTCAATAAGTTCACTGCATCCACTGAATCCCTTATCTTACGCACACACAATTAACAATCGGATCCTTAGAACTATAACACTGTTTTGTAAAGCAACATGTGATAGTACTCATTGCAATACACTTTGCAGCAGCACGATGCGTACTCCCGGGAGTTCTAACCACGACTGGGGCAGCGGGAATATTAATTTTAATATTAGCCACTGCAAACGGTTCTCAAACTTTTACGTCGCGCACGTGTTGACGCTTCGATCGCAAATCGCAACTGTTGTACTTCCTTCTAATTACTTCAAAATAAAAACTGATCAACGTAGGGCGTTAACCGTTAATTATCAAAACAATGCTTATTAAGATGGTATTAGCGGGTTGTGTACGCTAATGGATTCAAGGTTCGAAACTGCTGTAGCCACTATCGGAGTCATAACTTTTAATGTGTGATGAGTCACAATTGTTCGTTGATAAAATAACACCGACATTTTGTCGAATCGCGTTAACAGTTTGAGAACATCTGGCTGATAGGAGAGACTCATTGGCAACTCACACATGGTGGCATTATGTGCACGACCACACATAAGAATGATTAAATATAGCGCACGCACACATCGACACTCGTGGAGGGAGCTGAGCATATGAGCGAGGGGAATAACGAGTGTTGTTAAACTGATTGACGCAATTTCAATGTGAACACTACACTCACACAGCTGCGTTGTTCTTATTTTATCGTTACTACCGCTACATCCCGTGGGACCAACGTACTGTAGCCGACATATAGGAACACTTTTGTGAATGCTAACTAAGTACCTACCCGGGCTTTCTACTTGCGCACCACGTGCGAGTGTGCGGACACGCGGGATTTGAATAACCACTGAAATAGCTCATAGAAATGGGTCATTTACATACTTTATGAATTAATTTATGGGATTTATTTATATTGTATGAGTGAAATTATATATTTTTTTAAATGAATGATTTTGTTTCTTAAATCTTATTTGGCCATTTTACAGATAAACAAAAAAAGAAAAAAGAGATTTAATATTGTATTTTCATTCTATTTTAGTTTTAATAATTTTAATGTGATGCTAGGTAGCTTAATACAGACTGAGTCATAAAATTGCTAAAAAGCGACATCTATCTGCCCGTTAAAAACTATACCTAAGTTTTAATCTTATCGTATAGAGGGCGCTGTTTCGGGAGATTTAAAGATGATCAATGAATGACAAAAATGCTAGTGCACTTGCGTTTAGAAAAATATGAATGTGCTTGAGCCGTGTTAAGACGATATGAGTTTTTATTATTAAAATAAACATTTAGTGATAAACAACATTGAACAGCAATGTGAGGCGAACCTGCAAACTACTGTCGGCACTGACACTGCTGTCGAATCGAAATCTTTCCATGAGAGAGCTCGAGATGCTCGCGAACATCTCACCTCGGGGGTTACACTGCAATACACCATAATTTAAACATCCACCATAAAGAAAAAGGTATAACTGAAATCAAAATAAACATACATAAACATAAACATGATAGATAAGAAAATAATACCATTGTACGTGATAAACATAGCAAAATATTGCCAATTAGTGTTTTGGTTAGATATGAAAATGTTATGGTTATGTGTGAATAACATTTTGTTGTGAAATTATTATTATTTATTATGATTTCGATGCGAATGAGATGTATACTGATGTTAAATAATAAACAAATATTATTTTCGTTTTACAGTTATCATAAAAAATCCTAATGACTTTATTTTGTTCAAAATTTAATTAAAACAACGCACACACTGAACACAAATTACTATCAATTACCGACAGATTATAAGGTAAAAATGGATTTTTACTAATGTGTTTATATGTAGTGTATTTCCAAATAAAACAAGAAATACTTGAGTTTTATTAATTATGTGAAATATTCATAAATAATAAGCTTTCTCGTAAAATTAGTATAAAATTTCCTGTTTGTGGCAGATTTTTTGTTCGGGGCTCGTTAATTATACGGCTTGGTCTGCGCAACCTTTTTAAATTATAGGCTTTTATTTTCTGAAACTTATTTTAGGGCTTTATAAATTGAGGTTTTAAGGTAACACATATACATTTTTATTTTGGTGACGATTACATACTTTGTGGAAAATATATGTTAATTTGTGAGCATTCTTTTTAAAAATAAAATTGCATTTTTGTGACTGGTAAAGATATTCCATTGGGGGATTTTGGAATGGAATGGAATATCAAGACCGGGATGGTTGGCGCCTACTTGGGGAGGCCTTCGTTCAGCAGTGGACGGCGATAGGCTGAGAAGAAGAAGAAGAAGAAAGATATTCCACGAAAGAAATTAGTCATCAAAGTCAGATGAATAACCTCTACCAATATAAGGTAACTCATATTTCTATTATGATTTTTTATATTTAATTTCTTTCGTGGAATATCTTTACCAGTCACAAAAAATCAATTTTATTTTTAAGATCTGACATAAGTCGAATATGTGTAATTACAGGTAATAGAAACATTTAATATTTATCCGAACTAAACTGCAAATAAATCCTATACAAAGGATTAAAAGTTAACATGTTTTGTCTCGTCTTCTCTATCGTCACAGGTCAATCAGTAGGGCATATCAAAGCATGCGTTATTAATAAATTAATTAGTATAATAATTTTATTTTACATACCATTCCTCAATATAATACATGTAAATTCTTTAAATATGTATATTCAAAGATGTCTTTAAGTTAGTTCAGGTTATTGAAGGTATATTGTTAGCAAGTAAATATATGTATTTATGATTTGTATTGCTTCTTAATTGTTAGAAAATTAACTTATTTTGTTGTAGCAAAATTATTTTTTATTTTGTTTAAGAAACAACTAGAATATTTTATGTTTATGTACCAAATCCATGCAAATAAAATGATTTATATTGTATACTGTATACATGATAAGCGTTGTGGAACTATTTGAATGGGATCATAGAGATCATCTTTTTTAAATCATCAGCTGTGACATTGCGTGGAGGTCGGCAGCACACATATCCGAACAAAAAGTATATATAAATAACGAGTAAGCAGATTGTCATCGCTTCCGCGCGCTGGCGAACCGTTGTCTCTGATGACCTTCACTCCATAAAACACTTGTATGTTCATATTGCCTTGAATAATTCAAATGGAAAGGTTTAATAAAATCTGCTGGATACTCTTTCATACAAGGTATCGTTGTGAAATTTGTTTGCCACGGCCATATGGCTTTTAGGGTATTATCGTGTTTGTGTGTCCAGTCCTCTTGTTATATTTAAATTTTATAATAACATGTATATAGTTTAAGGTTCCTTTATAAAAATAACATACAAGTTTTATTACAATTCGATTAAGAAAAGTTGGTGAATTCGCATAACTTTCGATTTTGCAATCAAGGTGCGTGATGAACAAAACATGTCATAATAATAATTTACATTTATTTGTGTACGGCCTTTTATGACTTTATTATTGCAATATGCGCAGGTAATTTACAGCCGGACGCATTGAAGGAGATTTCATAAAACTTTTGCATTTTATGTTTGCGTCTGGAGTTTATCTCTTACTCAAAGAAACCTGATCTGCAGTGTTAAAATGAACCCTGAACTTTGCACTGCAAATGGTGTATCTTTATTTATTTTCTTTTTTTAAACCGTTCCAATAAATGAATATCTTAAATCCCCTATAAAATATAACATGAAAAAGCACTTATTTCAACGTTAATTTGATGTCTTACGTAAGCATTCCATTCGTGGGACCATTAAACCATAACTACACAATTAAAGTTCCATCGGTCAGTTTGTGTTTTGTTTGTGACATTGAAGTGTTTCCTTTTTAGGATTATTTTACTGCTGCACTCAAAGACAGAGAATATCGATTTTCGCGTAAATCTTAATTTTTAGTGTATCGTGTAACATTGGATACAGTTATAGAAGCAGCAAGGTGATATGCATACAAGCTTATAATTTACGAAATTAAAATTCAGTTGAACTCACATCATGCGTCCTGTCGTCTATGATGGCGTCGTGTGGCAAGTTGGCGGTCATGAGCAGTGCGTGTATGTCTTCAGTCCTAAAGCTCTCCATATCAGCCTCGGCAAGGTTCGCGTCCAGGTCCCGTGCGAGGTCGTTGTACCGTGAGGTAAACTCGAAACGAGACGCAAGGTCGCTTATACCCTTGTACGAGGCAGACACCGAGGACAGCACTGAGGTGTGGTGGCAGGAGCCGTCTCGAAAAATTGGGCTGAAAGATGAAAAATAAACAAATTTAGTTATGTTTTAGGGTCGAACTTGACGACAAATTAATTGGAGTAATAGTACCAGTTTCATTATTCTAGAACGATTAGATGCCGACAAAACCATGTATAGAGGCAGTATTAAACATATACAATGTTTTAACCAAAAAGATGATTGTGAAAACAGTGAATCAAAATAACTGTCGTCAGAGCAAAGTCGTAAATATCTTTTGAAAGACGTCATGGTAAAATTTCCTTTGTTTTAAGGACCCGTTGTTACAATGAAATATTCGCAATGTATGTGGAAACTCTGAGGTTGTTACTGGTGATGTACAAATAGCAAATTAACAATTTTGAGAATTGTTCTTGTTTACTCTCACGATGGTTTCTTTGAATACGAGCGATGGGTATATGCGGTACAATAAGTTTCGTAAAACACACAACAGATGTTAGGGATCGTGGTAATTATACTGTTACTTATGAAGTTGAAACAAATAATTATTAATCTTTCTGTTCATTTGTTTTAAAATGTCAGACAGACGACACTCAAATTACATTTAAAAATCCACTAGTACATCCATATGTATTTTCATATTTAAAACACAAGTACCAACAGGCTAGTTTATCGTAGTGGAATAAAGTTAAACTTATTAAGCTGATATTGATAGGCAGCAAATTTTGTATTCTGATTTCAAATATGAAGCTTGAGCAAAGTTATGAATAAACAAAACAAATACCAAAGGAACAGATTCACAAGCATGGGAATTCAAATTAGTCAACAGTATTTTTTCCTTATTTTCAATATATGGATGTACGTATATGCGAGGAAAAATGTATTTATAAGTATCAATACAGTTCTATGGTAACCACAAAACATTTTGCCAATAGTTGAATTCATATCCCTTAATTTAGTGAGTTGATCAAAAAGTTATAAGAATCTTTTCGGGTACGGCTCGTGTAAAGCGATGATGCCAAGGACACCCATGGGTGTCGATGATGATGGGTAAAGATACTTACTTATAGTCGAGAAACCACAGGTATCCGGAGTTATCGCAGTGCGCGTCGAGGTCATCGTGAGTCGAGTGCTGACTCCCGGTGAGGCTGGTGTTACTGTTGCAGTCCTCGTCAGCGCCTGCCACCCCGGGGCTCGCCGCCTTCAGCCCGAGCCGTGGCGGTGGCCCTGGAAATAAAAAAGTAAAAATATTAGCCCATTGATCCAACATCTCATATCGTATCTCTACAAACCGTATTGGTAGGTAGGAAACATCTCGCAACTCTGAATGCAAACACTTAATATTCTGCTAAGATATTTCAAAAGATCAAATCTAATACTAAATTAAGTCTGCTTAATAATTACAGTTTTTTGTTTGAAGGTGCATGCAGATTTGAGTTTCCTTATTGTCTGTTAAATTAAATTTATTATTACTTTATGATGTAACTAGTTAACTCTGATCAAAAGCGTGAAGGCACCAGTGGCCGAATTTTCGAATGACATTGTAATTAAGTTCACAACAAAATTTTCGATGGAGGTTTTTTTTATAAAGTTGGATGGATGGGAGGTACGAAAGCGGCCTTGCATCGCCACAGCAAATAAAATCCGTCCATGACTGGCGAGTCAGGATTCCAAAATTTCGCCGACATGACGAAATGTTGAAGAAAAAACTCACGCAAATCCATTGTAAATACTTCAACATAATATCTACACGAGACTTATCTACATACTTGTTTACTGTGAGACTGTGAAGGTATTACGTTTAATTACTCGCTTTTTATTTCATAATCGATGTAATATCGTAGTGGTTTATTGGACCTGGTCATAAAACATCTTTAACGGGCATAAAATAATTCTCCTCATGGCGCCACATTACGTTTATTGGGATGTGTACTAAAGCGTGGTGGTGGCATGTTGTTTGCCGTCGCGGGACGTGGGCGGCGCGACCGCCCGGACAACATGCCATCTAGGGAATGCTGCGGACCATCCAGATCATAAGGAAAACAACACAACGCTCCGCTTCGCCGAAACAAACTTTCATACGATCAAAATTAGTTTAACATACACATATGGTTTTTTTTATTTGCTGTTTTGATTTGCAGGCAAAAATTAGCTCATAGCACCTGACGCCTTATTCATCATTAAATGTAAATAATAATTGTAAATTTAAATAATATAATATGCCAGTTGAGGAAGGTACGACCAAAGCCAAAAGACTAGGTTGTCACGTATCCCATTCCTCTGAATCAATTTTACAACATTGAGCCATTGTAGATGTTAATTCTTTATAAGTACTGAGGTTAACAATCGTCACAGTGAAGTGAACTTCGTGAGGTAAAACTCCGCCGTGAGGCCGTTCAGACTATAAAATGACGTAAGTAATGAAGCTGATTCATCAGTGATACATCGGCCTTAACAAGAAACGTCTATGACCGGTCGTTCGATTGTTTTGTCAAATCAATTCGCACTGGAAACTATGAGCAACTTTCTGAATATTCATCTATTAAGTAATGTTTTACCGCTGTCAGCTAGTAGACAGTAAGAAACCATGTATATGATCATGGAAAGAACATTAAATTCTATTGATATTTGTGGGGATAAGATTAAAGCATTTTTAGGGAGGATTAAATAGGTCCGAATAAAGTTTGTAAGAAAGTTATTTCTCATCAATATTTTAGCCTCTAATGTACTACGACTACGGGTGATAGAAACCAAAAAAATACCTTAAAATTCTACCATAATTAAAAAATTGCTGCATTTGATGTTTGAATAATCTAATCAGCTCTATTCGTATCATAAATACCTCTACATTGCTGTGAGAGACATCTCGCGAAACATTATTAACCATTTGCTAGTGGAACATGTCTCTATAAAATATAATGTAAGCGTAACATATGTGACTGAAAGTTGCTTTAAAATCAATACCATTCGAGAATCTGAGGTAACATACTCTTGCTCATTTGCTTCGGGCAAACACCGCATGTAGGCGGACTCGATGCATTAGTTCATTCCTTCAATTTATCGACTTAATGCAAAGGAATTTCAACGTCTCCAGCAGAACTTTTAGTTTGGTTAAACTCGCCAACATGATTTATTAAACTTTCTTTGTGATGTGTATAAACAAGCGTGCTATGTTCGTAGCACGTATTAGAATTTATTGTTTAGAATTAACTGCAAGCTATCAAGGGAGATTCATCGCTAACAATAAAAACTTGGTGAAAGAAAGTAATTTATTTACACAATTTTTAAGTTTCCTGGAACGATGCGCGAGGGATAGCACGCCATGGTTAAACTTCATTGTTGTTTTCGTAACACCCTCGCCGATGGTTGCAGTGGCACTGCGCCAAGAAATCTGACTAGCCCATGTTTTTCACATTATCGAAACTGTGCTTGTTATATTTAGTAATGAGGCGTATCACCGCGAAAAAACGCGTAAACGTGGATAATAACCGTGTTGTATGTTTTATACGCTTGGGGCTATTCGTGGCGCAGTTATTCATGATGTTCCATTTTGTCTTGCGCGAGGGAAGTCTCATTTTTCAAAAGGAATTAAGTCACAGCACGCACGATGTTAATCCTTTTACAAATAATACGCCGGATGTACTATTGTGCCCGTTTGTATTAACATTCATAAGTAAAAATAGAATGCGAAATCATTAAGAAACACCGTAGTTTTCAATGACAATCGAACGGTGTTAGCATCGACTTTTAATTGCGTTTTCGCAATTGGCGAATTCAGTTCTGCAGCGGTTTTTTACAACATCCGAGAGACAATGAAATATGCCCGTGAGATTGCTAGATAAATTGGCAATGAGCGGATGGAGGTCGCTCGACTTGTATCACGATACTTTGACACGGCCAATTATTTCAGCAAAACGATACGATACACGGGCTAGAAACATTGAAGCGTTTGAAACTAACGTGCGGGTCGTCGGTACTTACAGCCGGCATACCATTGCGTGTTGAAGTGATTAAGCAGTTAAGATATACTCGAGACAAGACCGTTGCCAGTTGAGTTTCATTAATTTAATCGTCCCTAAACAGACTTCCGTAGGCAGAAGTGGCCTTTAATCAAAGAAATGTGGTCAATAAAGTATGTCCTAGATATTGACCTTGTTGTGCGAGACTTGTATAAATAAAACCCGTCATACCGACACCGAGTTACATTATTATAATAAATACGATTTGAATACAACCTACCCAGTCCATAAAACAAGAACACGTCAAGCGGATCACGAAGAAAGTTCTCATATTACAAAATTTATTAATAGTCTTAATGGAAGGTAGAACGATATTTTAAATGATGTTACAACTCTGAATATTACACGAAAGTATATAATAATATTACGTTATCAAATATAAGTATTCTAACTTTTGTGTGCTAATATATTGTCGGATCATTTCTTTTTATGTACTGACTAATCGCTGTAACTGCTACACTATTGCTAAATCTTTCATAATAATAAGCCATAATAATAGCAAAACATTAATTTGGTTAGAAGTGAAACGAAACTGGAATGTGATGCAAAGTTAAATATATGTTCGGTTATGAGTGATGTAAGACCAAAAAATCGTTCATAGTTCCCGATATCCACGATATACATATCTTATTTATATAATGTTATTATCTTAGCAAACGCTTGATTTATCGTTTTATTGTTGCATCTAGGAAAAAAAACATGAAAGCCTTAGTACGAGAAATTTCAATCCTAATTGACACATATCGCCTATAGCACTAATAGGTTAAAATTAACACGTAAACATCGATATATACTTAGCTCCACTAATAATAAATGTAAATAAAAACGTGAGAATGGTAACACGACACATAAATAGCTGAGCGTAAGCAACCTTTCACCTCCATCGGCTAGTGCCCTTATAAGGAGTCACTGGCGCCTAGGACCACCGGCCTCGATGGAGAAATGTAAGCTGACGATAACCATTAACAGGATTTCCAGGTACTGCTGTTGTACCAACACTGTTCGGGTGTACGTGGAATTTATAGGATCGTTTTCTTTTTTATTAACGCCTTATTCGATGAAATCGGTATGTGATGGAAAGTGCCGTTTGATCCAGATAGGCTGGCGAGAAACGACTGGGACTATAACCAGTTGATGGAGTTATGACGGCTTGCCAAAAATTCCTTACGAACACGCTGATTCCCTTATGTTGCTGAAGTGATATAACTATTTTTACATCTTGGTTTCAGTAGATACGAATATTTACTACATATGTACATACATACATAAACTCACGCCTATATTCCCTGAAGGGGTAGGCAGACGTGCATTTCTGCACCCACATTTCGCCAGGTATGTATCAGTCCCACGTAATAGGGGGCGAGCCTATTGCCGTTTTTCGGGCACAATTCCAGACTCCGTGCTGCTACTGAGAATTTCCCAATGGAAAAACCCAATAACACTTTGCCCGACCCGGGAATCGAACCCGAAAATCGTTTTTTTTTTTTTTTTTTTTAATTCTCGATTTTTTTAAATTCGTTCTCTTAAATACCAGTAAAGTGAGCGAAGACTTTAGGTACTAAATATATCATTTAACTACATCAATCAAGCTTTATACTACTAGTATACACATACTATTTGACTTGGCTATTTTATTATGGAGCAACCAACACTGTCTATATTATATTTCTAGAATTGCCAACGAATAGAACACGGTTCTAAAAATACAAGCGTGAACATTTCGCTTTGTTTACACAAGTCGAAAAAGAAACAACTTCTGTAAACAGAATGGCCATATATTTTTGCTTTGGAAACTAAACTCTATTATTTATTGCCATATTTTTTATTTACTGAGAATATTACGTATGGTTGTTGCTATCACGCATCTGGTTAAATAGAAATATTTCCAGAGTTGTTTTGATGTGGTCGTATTAGTATTACCGAGTAAATGGGAAAGGAGCTAAGGGCCTCCTCACTTTAAAAAAGTGTCTGGATGCACGTTGCACGCAAATCTTAAATCTTTAAGCCAGTAGAGTTAAAACTGTTTGTCTGGGTACGCGACATCTTTTTACTTAGTCCTGAGTGCAGCTGTATATTATAAATAAATTTTGGAACTTCCGCAAAAGAAAATTAGTTCACGTTGAACTTGTAATATAATGGTAATGGAATTGCAAATAAATTTACTCATGTTCTTTTTTCGTTATGCCATTTAAGTCTAAAAATAAATAGTAATCTACTTAGTACTATTTCCATTTGAAATAATAAATAAATACACCCAACAGTCACATACATAGTTCTGACCCCACACTAGGATACAAGTCCTGTGTCGTGGGTATCAGAAACTACGAGAGACTTTTCGGTCTCACAAACGCCCAGACCCGAAACAAATATTTGTGGATCACACAAACATTTGTCTCGGTGCTCGGATCGAACCCACAGCCTCTCGTTTCGCAAGCTGGTGTCTAGCCAACTGCGCCACGGGGCTGTCACTGTTATTTATTTCAAAAAGCGCGGCGACCAGATTTTAAATAGCCGTGAAATCGTTCAAATTGATTACGGATGTCAGACTGTCTTCTGATAAAAATGCCATTAAGACATTTTAGATGCATAGCAAGTCACTATTGATAAATTCGATTTTAATTTCACATTTTGAAAATATAAACACAAGTTATTTCAATGGCAACACAGAAATATAATTATCCTATTATTATTAAATTACTCCTTCTCGCTTTCATTATGAATACATATTAATTCAAAGTATACAGTTGTAAAATTAGTAAAATAATACCACCCACGCGTGGATATAAAATCTAAAAACAAAATCCAATGTTACAATAAAATATTGAAAAATAGTTGAATATAAAAATAATTATAATCTACAATCATTTGGTAAAATTGCTATATAACAAAAGTTACTGTTTACAAAGTAGCTACATTTACAAACATTTGCAAATTCTCACTAATGTTTTATTAATTAGTTAATTAAAGCCCATTTTTAATCAACACATAAACTTGCTAGAAAGCTTAATGAGGAAACATACTCGTATTCCCAGAAACTCTTTACAAGAATTTGTGAATATTTGAAATTTACCAACCGGAAATGGGTCACTATCGTAAATTAAGGACTGCATCTCTATTGCAATAGTAACCTATGTATGTCCAACTTATTAGGTGTGAAGATTGATACAGATTTTTATCGATACGTATTTTTATCCCCTGACGTAGATTATTCTGTGTCCATTAGCGTTTATTACACAAAATGTAACGTGACTTCACAAACACTTCACTCATGAGCGGTAAATTTTTGGCATCAGTGTGACGATCGATAAAATAGATACTAACAAGATAAACTGTTAACTTACTATAGATATATATATACAGTTTTATCTTGAAGCAGCTGCGATATCCAAGTTAGCGTCGACTTAGTAAAATAGACTCAAAGAGGGAAGAAAACAAACGAACGTCGCCCCTTGGCTGTACTTAATTTAACTTACACGACAATAAAAAAAATCTAATAAGTTGCTTTGCAGATATTTTAGTGCTAATAAGTGAGTCATAAGAAAAACGAATGGCAAAACCCTTGGAGATCACAATAAAATGAAGCGGGCAAGGCGCCGGATAATTTCACCACGACTCCGCGACATGGCTCCTGCTCAAAATGGAAGAAAACCAAACTTTATAAATAGATTTACTCCTCGGGTGCCGGGCATGACCAATTCGCTAATTCTGTACTTACCCATTCGCTTTCCCCTGACGTTTGGGAGTAACACGTAGAACAAGACATAACTGTTGGATCCACTGACTAATCGAATAAGTCACCATTAATTCGACTGAAATTAACTTTTACCGTCTTACAGGCATTTTTTAAAAGTAATCGGTAAATTATTAAGTGTCATCGATTTAATTTCATGCAATGAAAATTGATGTTTATTTAAGTGTAAAAGAGTGGGTCGGAGGTTACGTAAGCTTTAACGTGATTATTTCTGCATGCAGCACTGGACAATATATTAGGGAGCAACTGTATTTTACATTACTCCTACGTTAAATCAGAGCTACGACCGTTCTAGAGGTCATGCTACGTTGGAATTTTTTTAACAGACTGGAAAAACATTTGCGTCTATCCGAATAGCAGTTATCGCACAAGTGCAAAATTTACTGTTTTGGACTCACTAAATGTGGGGAAAAGCCTATTAATGTGTGTATTAGTAAAAATATAGTCGTATTTTAAAATCAGTCATCAGTAGTCGATATTTTATTAGAACTGCATCCGCACCGACTATCAGTTGCCAGTATTTGTCGAATAAAATTTAAAAAATCAGTAAAAATAAAAGATAATCGGAATTCCAGTATTTTTAATAAAATGGTATATCGGTTGTGATTTCTGGAATCCTATATTGCTTTCCTAACACTAGCAATCACTCTCTAGCAATTTATTTTGAAACAAAATGTTACTTCGGATTTGAATAGTAAGGTTTTTCTAAGAACCATAAACGTCAATGAATCGATAGGTAAACAGTATCCAAATTTTTTTTACAGAGAGATGTTTATGAGGGATGCAAAAACCAAAGCACTATACAAATAAATATTTTTCGATTACAAAACCGAACACAACTTCGCGTCGCGGGTATCCAACACGCGGCCCATTTACCGTTTTACTAAATACACCACGGGGTCAAGTAAAATATATTACTCCAACGTATGTAAAGCAAAATTAATTCCAAGACCATAATATGTTTGAATAAATAAAATATGCGTACAAAAGGTGGGCGGACGTTGACACGTCACTCATTGAGAACATTGATAGGCAAAACACGGATGACTAATCGCCAACTAATCTGTTATACCCACTGCTATTTGCATCGATAAGTGGCGAGATCGACTGTACTAGGCGATTCAAACACAACACAAATGACTACATCCTTTTTAAAATAGCGAATTGAATAAACATTAAGAGTGCCGGTGTCGAACGTGAAAATAGGTAACGTGTTCATGAATTATATTGTTTGTTCATTTGTATTCCGTTATGTTAATGTGTGCATTGATGTCTGTATAAAGAAATAGGAAAATTACATTAAATAATTTACATGCTTCTTATCCTCATTTCTGTCTTCGTCCCTTTTTCATACCACATATATCACCATATCACATGTAATGCTGTTTAGTTGCACGACTTATACATAATATAAAAAAATCTGAAGTATGTTGCAAATTGATCGGACACTAAGACCATTACCATTATATTCACTTCTATAGGTAAAGGCAATTAAAACAACATATAAGGATATAATTACATACATACATACATAAACTCACGCCTGTATTCCCCGAAGGGGTAGGCAGAGGTGCATTTCTGCACCCACATTTTGCCAGGTATGTATAAGTCCCACGTAATAGGTAGCGAGCCTATTGCCGTTTTTCGGGCACAATTCCAGACTCCGTGCTGCTACTGAGAATTTCCTAATGGGAAAACCCAATAACACTTTGCCCGACTCGGGAATCGAACCCAGGACCCGTAGATCGCACGGCACATGCATCATTACTCAGTTGAGAAAAAGTTTGCTGCATTACGTATTGTAAATATTTAGTACTTCAATACCTATAAACCGCTGGTTGTAAGTCGTAAAGGATAAAAACCAGGGCTAATTGGCACGACTTTCGAAGATACTCCGGAGAAAAACGTAAAGAGAGGTCTAAAATAAACTTAGCACGAGCAAGGACTGCGTTGGAAGATGAAGGATTATGCATAAACACAATACAAGCAAATTGACTTCGTACTATTCCAGGATTTCTAACTTTTGGTTTCACGAACCCCTGTTGAAATTTCCAGGTGACAACGAACCCCTTAGGACTTAAATAACTAATTTAATTCCCAATAATAAAGGTTTTTATTCCAATTAAAGTTAAAGTGGCAAAACCAATTTTTTTTTTAATATTAATGTGATGGGTGTGCTTGTTTCTTGTGGCAAATGGAGTCAATTTTAGGAGTAATTTTGGACTATTATCTATATATTATTATTATATAATATTTGGATTATTTCTGACTAGGTATACCCACTCTCACATAAGTATGTTGTAGCCACTATGTGTGCTATACGTGCCTGCTAGGCAAGTCACCATTACGTAAATTTTGTCGCGAACCCCCTGCCGTCGAATGGCGAACCACACTTTGAGAAACCCTGGTCTATTCCAATACTGTGAACCAATAATTAAATTTGGCTCTTGTGTATATCGATGCAAAAATTTGTTTACAGTAACGAATTTAGGCGCATATTTTATTTTGAAAAATTGCTTATCAATAATGACGAAGAATTAATACAGGCAGGTCATAAATGTAGTCTTAATTCTTATAGTCCAATGAACTAAACCATAGTTTGACGTGGATGTTTTTTTTTTCACTTTTTTCGGTGAGTGAGATTTCCAGAAGCAAGGTATTATAAATTAATATCTTACCATAATTCTCATTTTCTTTTCCCATACATTTTGTAAAACCGGTTACCGGGTACGAGCAGTAGTGAATACTTACCTACAGATTAACGATCAATATACCTGACTAAAGTTCTCATCAAAAAGTTGTATGTTTGCTACGAAAATCTTATTAGACATTTTCACAATTGCAAATATTTAGCATAAATTCCCATATTCCATTGACATGTAATTAAATTTGTAATAACAAAATAGCACAATGAGTATATTCTCGCATGATCGCGAAGCAATTCAATTCATTCCAAAGCAAATGATGATGAGTTGCAGACAGTCGTTTGTTTCGTGCAAGTCGAAGTAAGCATCACCTCGCTGCATCAATTACATGGGCTGACGACTCGCCCCACCTCACTTAGAATACAAAGGAAATTATCGGATTGGTTTCATTGTGCGTAGTGCGTGCCGTCGGCCGAATGTTATGCGTGATGCTCTCTTGTACAATGACGATGCGTTTTCTATTGTTTAAGTATGTACGCTGTTGATTAGCAATTAACAACTTCAATTTACTTTTTACTGATTGAAAATTCGTCTCACGGCGTCACGAGTTCTAAGAAGTGATGTTGATTTGTATACAAGCGCGTAAACAGCGTGCACATTTGTTTCTAAGCAACGAATAGTAATTAAGGTCATTTACGTTGTACTGACGGGCAAATAAAGGAGAAACATGTACTACCACCGAGACTTAAGGCCACTGATTTAAAGTGCAAAAAATTGTGCATTGTGAAAAAAAATGTTATTAAGAGTCCTATTAATATAATTTTTGTAGTGAGATTTACTTCAATAATGAAATTTTAGGAGTAAATAAGTCATCGTAAATATTGATCAAACTGACTTTGGAGTTTGAAAAGGCGAGTTCCAAGCCAAGAATTATTATAGATAATTACCGCTCCTTTTGACCATTATGGTAAAAATGTAACGAAAACTCAGTCTATAGACTTCATAGCTTTACATCGGGTAGATTTCAGAGGAGTAGGTACATCCGACACCGGCCATAAAATCATAAAGAGAATCACTTTACTACAAACAAAAACAGTTATGCACTAAAGTAATGCTAAATGTGACGTGCCGCAAAACAAATAGGAAGAGCCTTCATTAACGAAACCCTATCTCCTACTACATTCCCTGCGAATCACATTTCAGGAAAGACTATAAGCTTTCATTAACCATTCCCAGTACAATTTCGTGACTCACATTTAATCATCTCGTGTCCTTAAGATCCGGTGATTAATTAATCCTATTTCAGAGGTTCCTTTCGTCTAACTCGACACCTCTATTTCCGTAGCGGTAACAAATCAATACCTTTAAGGAAATTCGCAAGACGACGTTCCGGTATCGCAATAAATACGAAGTTATTTCCTAGGAATAGATAGCTGTTTATGGAGTTACTTAGAAGCAACGATTTAATCATTTCAGACACTATAACTTTCAAACCCAACATTATAACTGACGTTATTGCTTTTAACCTATATTAGAGAAATGAGTTACGGAATGAACGGGTAGGAAGCGGCCTACTTGCCCGATGTGAAATATTCACAATGGAAATTATATGCTCGGGTTAGCTCTAACGCTGTAGTAAAAAGAATTATGTTAAAGAAGTACGGAAATGGAAATCTCTATTTATAGTTACCATAAAAAGTATTCAGGCTAAGGAATAAGAAGAAAATGTAGGAAAATTACTCTTTATGGTAAGCTACTCCAACAAGCAAGACGTCGAAACAAAATACCATACATACATAAACTCACGCCTATATTCCCCGAAGGGGTAGGCAGAGGTGCATTTCTGCATCCACATTTCGCCAGGTATGTATCAGTCCCACGTAATAGGGGGCGAGCCTATTGCCGTTTCTCGGGCACAATTCCAGACTCCGTGCTGCTACTGAGAATTTCCTAATGGAAAAACCCAATAACACTTTGCCTGACCCGGGAATCGAACCCAGGACCTCTAAATCGCACGGCACATACTAGTGCCGCGAGACCACGAGGCAGTCATAAAAAATAACATGACTTAAAAATCAAATTATTCACAAGTGAACTATGAGAACAAATAGTAGGTACGACATAACCTATCACATAAACATACGTTTACATGAAGGTGCTTTATGTAGTATGTGACAATGATCTATATTAAGTGCATTGTATATTGTACTGACATTTTGTCAGGTACAAATATTGCATTGATATTTACAAATTCATGTGTCATTTGAGCTATTTGATATGTGGTTACAACATAAGCACCTCTTGTAATGTCAAACAAAGCAGTATCATGAAAGGGCTGTTGAAACACGGGGCTGTCTTAGCTGTCTTGTTTCTTAGTGAAATCTCAGCTCGATAACAATACGAGGGCGCGGGCCGCGGCGACGTTGTCGTCCTTGACTCGCAGCGCTGGCGCCACCAAGCGCCGCCGACTTCTGGCCCTGCACCAAAACCCGCTTTAAATCTATTCCTATTTTGTTCAAAAAGAGAAAGGCCCATACATTAAGCTGCGGTCACATCCCACTCACTTCGAAGAATTGTTTTTTTTGCAACAAATTTAGATTGGCATCAGCGATTTTGTAATTGATGACAGTAAAAAATTATCGCGATCGATTGAGCGGTTCTTAAAATTTGCTTCGAAAGTTTTTATGACAACATTTGCACAACGCGAAATACTGCGTACCGTGGAGTTCTATAGTACGTTAACCTAACTTTAATGTTGCAAAGAATATGAAGATCTGTGAGTAGGTACTCAATTCGTATTGCTTTTAAAATTACCACGAAAAATTTAGTTGTTACTTTTCCAACCATAAAACTTTCAACTCTCGATTATTTTCGCCGCAGTAAAATCTAAATCCAGAACTTTTTAATAAGAGTATATCGACAAACCATGCCACAATTATTTATACTTAACTTCGTCCAAAAACGAACACTAATTTGTGGTTTCGAATCATTGTGAAAAGGGGCTCGCTCTCGACCGATTGCATGGTTATTTCAATCGACATTTACGCTTGTCAAAAGCTGTTAACAATCGTGTTTATTATCTTTTCTTGCTTGTTAGTGTGATTGTTTGGTTAAAATTCTGTTGCATTCCTTTTGTTTTGAATGTAAACTGCTTGTTATTTAGCACGCATTTAATGTACATACATACATACTTAAACTCACGCCTGTATTCCCTTAAGGGGTAGTGCATTTCTGCACCCACATTTCGCCAAGTATGTATCAATCCCACGTAATAGGTGGCGAGCCTATTGCCGTTTTTCGGGCACATTTCCAGACTCCGTGGTCTTACCGAGAATTTCCTAATGGAAAAACCTAATAACACTTTGCCCGACCCGGGAATCGAACTTGTACCGCGAGACCACGAGGCAGTCGAGGCATTTAATGTAATGCTTTTAAAACATTCTGAGTATCCCCTACAAATAGCGACTTGAAATTACAGAAATTATTGCGCTTAGATATGATCGCTCTTTTTATCTAGATGATTTGCTCAAAACTCATATTACAAAGAATTGGCGAAAACATAATTGCAACCAAATCATCATTAACAACGTATCTCGCACACTGCTATATAAAATTTAGGACACTCGTTCTCACACACCAATGTACTAACTTTGTTAGTCGGCGTGCCGTTAGTTTAAATTTACTAAACGCTCCCAATGTATCAGAGTGGACATTTTATACATTCTTTTGCCTCTTAACATATTTTGTTAATGCTTCTTCTATTAGTTTTTTAATTTTAGACTATACAAATTAGGTCAGTATTAGGATCTATTATTCCACCAAAGTAAGCAGCTATAGTCACTGTATAATTCTTCGTATCTTAAGTGGCAAATACTCCTTGGCAGTAGGTGCTACAGTCATGTATAGTCAAGAGGCTACCGTTACTCAAATATTTGTACTGCGCGAGAACGCATAATTTTAACCGCAGCCGAAATACCTCACATACCTCTCGTAATTGCAAAAACATACATATACCTATATGTTGGTATATTTTACCGATTTAAGTTTACTAACAAACTTGCTATTTCATTTAATATATTATGTATAACCCCTGCGATCTGTATGGAATACTAATCCACAAAATATATGATTAGAATTGATATTTTGTTGCCTCGCAAATTATAGATACCTACACGACGATAATACATAGATGTAGGACTCGTATGAATCTAATATACCCAAATTGTTAGTGGTAAGAACATTTTCGAAATGATTTCGCAATTTCTATGTTTAACACGTCGCATATGTATTGTAAGGCATAAAATAAATTATGAAAAAGAAACCACAATCCATCGCAAAGGATTTTCCCCCTGTATAATTTATTCAACAGCAATCCCGAGTATAATATCACGTACATTGCGTGCACTGCGCATTTCGATTTTGCGACACCGAACTGTATTTCGTGCCAACTTACAATTAATCTCAATGTTCTCTAACATAAGTCGTTTATTAGATAATTCCTGTCAACTGAGTCACCCTGTTATATCGAAGTGCTCCGATAATAAAACTAAAAACATTTTGTCTACGTACACGAGTTTTATTCTAAGAATACAATGTTCACCGGGGATTCAATAAACATCTGAGAATATTATAATTGTTTAGATACAGTCCGGGGGCCTTTCGCCATCTTATGGAGAGGTTGGGACCAGAATTACTGGAATCGCTTGCAGTCTATTACTTTATATTTATTTTACTCTACGTTCTAGATAAATCTTTCAATTATTTAGTACATAAATGGTTGTAGATAAAAAGGTACAGGTTTTCCCGATGTGGGACTTGATTGGGGAGTATAAATAGACCTCGTCGGAATCCCGACTGGAGCGGGTCGGCCGCGGTCGCGCCGTGGACAATGGATTCCGTACACATGACGCGGTACATATGGATGCAGTGCCAAAGGGCATCCGCTTGGAATATTAGCTAAGTCACTCGATACAACGTTAATGCATTTTAATTTAAAGGAAGCGATGGTATTTTAACAACTTGTAGAGCCAGTTTGCTATCCTTAAATGTAGTAATCAAATCGCCTCGGCCTCGTGTTTATATAGAAGCTGGAACTTAATTGATCGTTGAACGTAGTAATTGCATTTTATTAAAATTTACGCTGAAATAAAATAGTCTCGTAATAAGTACTAGTTGGTTGAAAACTATTTTTTTATATGTTCATTTAATATCAAATCCGTTTTAAATGTATTAAAAGAGAGTGGAACGGTGTTCTACTTCTTCGTCTGCGATAAATTATGCAGAAAAAATTGATTTATTACGCTATTTTTGGGGTTACGTTACGCTAAGACATGTGAACAGAACTTTCATTTTGCAAATCTTAGCGTATGTAGACACACTTTCCTAAATACAATTTCATCTTGGAGCCGAGAATGCCGAGTTAAAGTGAGCAGTGTGGAAATATGTTGGTAATCGTCTGTGAAGATATCTCGGCACCCAGGCGTGTTATCTGGGCAGCGCCGTCGCCGACGCCGTGCCGGTTCCCGCAATGGCGTTGTTAGCTTCTAGTTGAAATAAGTCGTGTGAACGAGCCTGAGAAAGAATTTGTAAACGACGTACAGCTGTGAATTTATATGTGTGCAAGTATGCAGCGTTATTTCGGGACATTACATGCATGACAAATTTGGTGACGGTCAGACATAAACAAATGAAAGTCGCCAAATTATGTATCTGTAACATACCAATCTCTGCAACGCATCAATGGACATCAGCGATTCCGTCAAATGTGGAAGAATTGCAAATGTTGCTTAAACAGCCGGCAGTAATCGCATTAAGTGCACACGAATTTTAGTGTTCAGTAAATTTAATCAATTTTGAGGAATATTTTATGCAGGTATGCAGTGAAAATTTACAGTTTTACAAAAACGTCATAATATTAACAACCTTGAACAAAAACAATCGATTCGCGTTAAAAACTTTCGTAACAAAGCAATTTCGTAAGAACAAGCGTACCGAGTGTCTGTTCAGTGCAATGTATTTGCCAGATGCATGATTAATACTGTTTTAAACATAAATACTTAAGTTCCTTTGAAATTTATTTAGCACAAAATTTAACTCGAGCTAGGTCAACAATAGATAATCCAATTATAAAAGCGAGCTCATTTGTGTGTGTACTTTTACATCATAAATTGGTTTGTGGTTCAAATCACGATTAACTAGACGATGTTTCACAACATACCATTATAAATTCAGTAATCCAATTCACAGTAACGATTTATACGTTCTTAGCGCGAACACGTGTTATTAAACTAAAAAGATAAAAGAACATCCCATTCAGGGCTTAACGCAATCTATAAATCAGTCTCTTTGACTAACTTAACAAAATAAAGAAGACACTTTCGTATGGAGCGTACGATTTCGTAGTAACTTCTTATAAGAAAAGATCGTAAAAAAACCTACAGAAATGGCTATAGATACCTACTGAAGTTTTTATTTATTTTATTAAAAACACTGGACTTTCTTAAATTATTATGATACTTATAAAATGTGCGAAGATCTTTCTTAACTAAAACATGTTCTTAAAACATGCTATGTTGGGTGACCTGTGACGATAGAGGAAGCGCGACAGAACGGGTTTTTGTTGAGAAAGATCTTGGCAATGTTTATAAATAACGCCGTAAATGAGCAAAATAGTAATATAGCCTATATTTTTTGTAACAACGGGTCTAATGCTAAGAAATAGTTTCTACTGGTGAATTGGTTTGCGTAGACTATAGAAGTGAGTACGGAAACCGAAAATAATGCTGTCACGGGTAACAGTTTCAAATTAAGTGTTGAAATTCGCTATAACAGATAATAAAAATGCACAAAACTCGTAATTAAACATCAGTAGAATTGCTCATAATAAAATTGCAGTAGGTTACAGAAAGAACTGCTGGTATTATTGTTGCATTTAATTCTCGGTAAATGATTATTTGTATATGCTCTAAAGGCAGATTGATCACGTCGGCTGTAATCAACGTTTCTATTTTGTGTACGTAGCCGAGATGAGATGAGGTTTACGCCCACAAGTTCTGCAAACACCAGGCCTACAGTTTCTAGGAATGTTTACTCGTTCAACTATAAATTCATACACTGTCTGCTAATTAATGGAGATACAACGTCTATGAGAGTGATGAAAGGTTCTAACGCGTATGTTACACCGGCTCTGTAGTGTATTTTAGAAAGATGATGCGAGGAAACTTCCATATATAAGCGTGATTCACACGAGCCACTGTAATTAGAAGATCTTTGCCACCACATCGTTTGTATTTCGATATGGGCCTCGGAAATGTTGTCACATATTTGACAAACGGTCATTAAATTTGAAAGCTTCTGTGGCGCGATTGATTAAGTCGGCTTTGAAATGAAACACTGGGAATGGAATAAAAGCACAATTTTTTATTTTCAATACAAACGATGCAACACTAATATCTCAGCGTGGGGTCAGCTCATTGTGTGGAGCTGCGGTTGCATTGAAAAATAAGGAAAAGATAAATGTTGAATTTGCTTGTAGTGTGATACTTTTTTCGAGGAACCTGAATTGTTTTTTTTTTTGAATAGCCAAAGTTTCATGCCATGAAAACACTTGCCTGCTGAGATTCCTATCAAAGTTAGGGCACTCTTTTTAATAACCTTTTGACGAACAAAAATTTTAACTTGAAGCCTTTTAGAATTACAGATATTAAGACCGAGATATGGAAAGTATATGTATAAGGTTTTGTTTTCATATTATACTTCTTTTTATCTTCTTGCGATTATCATGCATCAACATGCGTACTACAAAATAAATAATGTAATTATCTAATTAAACACAAATAATTCAGAATAACTTAGCATTTGTCCATTACTCATGTTTGTTTTGCCGCATAACGCGAAAGGGGAACAATGTCATGTACGCTAATGAGATGAATTTAGACCTATCCGTGTAACTGAGTATGAAACATAGTTTTACTGTCTGCTAAATATTATGTGCTTCATTTTATACTGGCGACATGTAAATATTTTTTTATGACATTTTATATATTTAAATGCTTTATTCGACACCACAAGAACATAAATAAAACTAAATACTTAAATACAATGTGTGCCACATAGGACAGTCTTATCGCTGTTAGTGGTCTCTTCCAGACAACCCAGAATATAATAATTAAAATGAAATGGGTGGTCAACAATAATAAAAAACAAAATAATAATAAATAAAATAAAAGTAGTAAAATATAAAAATATATTTGAGGATATCGCGATAAATTAAAAGATTTTGTGTAGATAGTGTGCATTGATACCTACTTAAGCTAATGTCACTACCGTACTACGCATGGTAAAACTGTGACTCATACTCGTGATTCACCCTTTGGGACCGGGACCATTATTGTATCCAATATTTTTTAGGCGGCGCGGCGTTAGAAAAACATTCCGCATTCCTTTATTATGTTTGTTGTTGCCAAATTCAATCTGTAAAAGAATTTCTATAGCAAGTATATTCATTTACGAAGGTAATTAGTTGTTTTTCAAATATTTTGAACAGCCCCGGGGTGCCGTTGGCTAGACACCGTCTTGTGAAACTAGAGGCCTCAGGTTCGATATAAATGTTTGTGGGATCCATAAATATTTGTTTCGGGTCTGGGTGTTTATGAGACCAAAAAGTCTAGCCTAGTTTCTGATACCTATAACTCAAGACTCGTGTCGTAGTGTGGGGTCAGAACTACGTATGTGACTGTTGGGTATACTATGTCTTATTTATAAATATTCATACGAGATGTTGATGAATAATATGATTGATAAGGACTTTCATTTGATCGGAAATAATAATATTTTTATTCGCTATTCATAATAAATAAACTGACAGTTATGTTCGTAATAGGTGAAAGCGAAGTCATTTGATTATCTCAAGTTACAATGTTGCAAAACATCCTTCACTTTCCAGTTTAATGTTCTTATACAAGAAGCAACCAAACATAATAATTTATTTAAAACAAACAACAAAACAATATTTATAATGGAACGCACTTATTGTAATTGTTGAGAACGTACTCGTAATAATGGCACGTCGAGTATTGCACGCGATTTGTTATTTGTATTTACATTAACAGTTCACGTACAAATAACGTTTAAAAAAATGAATCTTCCGTCCATAAGTGGGGATATGCGGGCTATCTATCCCAAACGTATATATATAAACGTATATTTATAAACCCGCATTTCGTTGATGTTATAAAATACAACCCCAAATTCCAATAGCAGATGTTTATCCTTATGTAAGTATGGTCTTTTTGAATAGTGGTACCAACTGTTACTTTGTATATGTCACCGTAAAATTGTAAACACCGTTAGATTATAATCTATCTAGCGAGATTGTAAACTGTCGAAAGATTGTGAACCGTAATGGATATAAACGCACCTCGCGCGCTGATTGGTTGAATACTAACCTAACGTAACCTAACTCTATGGATATAGAATGGTCTACTATAAGGCCGAGCAATCAGGGACAGCCTTCGAATAATAACACGTTACATTGTAAGCAATTCACAATCTTTGGACAGTTTACAATCTCGCTAGATAGATTATAATCTAACGGTGTTTACAATTTTACGGTGACATAATATAACATTAAATTATAAGAAGCGGGAGAAATAATACTACATACATACATACATACATAAACTCACGCCTGTATTCCCCGAAGGGGTAGGCAGAGGCGCATTTCTGCACCCACATTTCGCCAAGTATGTATCAGTCCCACGTAATAGGGGGCGAGCCTATTGCCGTTTTTCGGGAACATTTCCAGACTCTGTGCTGCTATTGAGAATATCTTAATGGAAAAACCCAATAACACTTTGCCCGAACCGGGAATCGAACCCAGGACCTCTAGATCGCACGGCACATACTTGTACCGCGAGACCACGAGCAGTCTAAAATACAAAATAATAATACTACAATACTAAATAATACTACATTCAGTATAACTCACTACTGTCATAGTGATTTCACAATCTGCACTTGAAATACGTGCTGTAGAAAATGAAGCAGTACTAATTGTAAATTATTTGTTCTATTACGAGGCGTCGGTTTTACTCAATGACTTTTCTTCAACCTGCTAATAAGTTTTATATAAGTCTAAAGAAATTTCTATAATTTAATATGGCAACACCGAGAGTATTTGGCCAACTATTTGACCAATATTGGTACCAAAACGCATTCTTCACCATTTGAAATCCAAATACATTAATTGCAAGTAAAGTGCAAGTAACATGCGAATGAGACAAACACTAAATAATTTACTAATTCAGAACATAGATGATGTTTATAATGTTTGATCTAAATAAACGATTTAGCCGTTGCCACGCGATTGAGCAACAAAACTAGGCGTTTTGACATTTACAATATCGTTTAGAATTCTACACAATATTAACACGCAACTTAATGAACTCTATTCGATTTCTACAGTAGTCTTGTAGTAGGTATCACACATTCACAAAATACATATTGCCGTCCAAAGTACACTTTCATTTATTTATAATATTGTACACCTGACAAGTTGTGTTCAAGTTTTTTTTTAAAACCGAATGCTGTTTCCTGCTACATGAGTTGTAATTTCTGGAATTTCGGTCGAAATTAGAATTTGACGTACTACGAACATACTACATTATGTGTGTTTAACTTTTGTGATAATATAATTGTTATCATATATTTAAAAAAAACTACAGTTTATGATTTCCGCAATTATCGGTACAAATAAATGAAATTTAAATGTGGAATGTCTGATTAGTTCGCAATTAACTCGTGACATTTACAAAATTATGATAATGAGAATAGTGTTACCAAACACGATATCGCAGTTATAGTTTCACCGGCCACCGTACGTGTTTTGGCGTTGTCGGGACATTTATTATTATGGCTTCAATGCACGTGGGCGTTGGAGCCTTCTAGCCGCCCACAAATATCTATAGGTTCATGACGAGTGAAACCTCGCGAGAAATTGTACGAATACATTGCTTTGATAACGGAATTCAAGACACGAACTCGCCATATGGAACCAACATTATTTTATAGTATTTTGAAGGTGGAATTTTCATTTGTATGAATATAATAGTAATAGATTAGCAAAAATGATAACAATTTTCACAACAGTGTCCATAATAATGATTTACGAGTACTTACGAATACACGGCGGTATAGAAGAACTATGACAGGTTTCAAACTTACCTGTAAAATAAAAAAGAACAACGTCACGTTACGATACATTAACCTCTACTAATGAATATAAATATCGTGAAATGTTTATACGTGTACATTAATTGAAATGTATTCAAATAGAAAAAAGTGATAGATAAAATTGATGTCATCATTAATTTATTACGTAAAAACGAAAGCGAGGGCTGTTGCTGTTGCATAATTATTTAATTGTGTATGTCAAACGTGTTAATGCCTCGTAGATGAGTGTTTATGGCTTTACAATATATATAATCAATATTATTATATGGATAAATTTATTATTCCGCTTGCGTAACCCATAATACACACATATCATTATACAACATCCAATCGCGACGAATTTGCATTTGTAATAATGGCATAGTGAAAACGAAACCTGTATGAAGCACTAATTTTGGCGTACTATATAATCGCTAGCCAGCTTTTAAATTTATACATATGCAATTTCTAAAAACTAAACTCACCAGAATTTGATCACGAATGACAATAATAGATATTGCTAATTTCCGTTCATAAAATATAAATAACACTTCGAAAAAAACTTAAATTTAATAAATTCTAGAAAAATGTTTAAAATGTTAAGAGCACTGTGTCAAGCAGGATGCCGACTGAAATGAAAACTGCAAAGCGTATCTATCCTCGGGAAACTACAAATGTTGAAGGACGCTCTCCTTTATGTTCTAGTTGTTAGCCTCGCTACTACCACGCAGAACCAACAACAATGCACACAAATATGACATTTAAATGTTTTATAGTAAAGTGAGAATTTGCATACGACAGTTTGTGACGCAAGAAGAACCACTGAATGTGCGGCAGCAGAGCGTGAACCATGAAAAGATGCACTAACTTAAACACCAAAGGCTAAAGAAGTTTTAACTTCACATGTAAGGATGTGTCGTGGAAAGGATACGCTGCGTTAAGTTATTCAGAATGTTCTTTTTCGTAGATAGTTGTTATTTTGCAAGCTGTGTCTTGAGAAGTTGATATATTGTATGTTTTCGTATAAGCTTTACGTAACTATGTGAACAGAAATTTTAAATGTTCCTTTATATTTCCAAGTTATGACATGAAGAATAATAAAATTCAAGGTGCTTCGTACTCCGCAGTATGAATGAAACAATTAACCATTAAGTGCTATGGCGAGTTAATTCTCTAAGTGAGCACTTTTATAATGATGGTTGTGTCCGTTGGTCCGTATGTTAATTACGTATACAATTTTGTTGAAAATCCCACTAAGAAAGGAGAACTTAAGTGGGAGTTTATATATACACAATTATATTCTAAATCAATACCACTGTTTGTAATATTCATGAATAGTTTGTTGTTATAAAACCATAAAAAACATAATTTAAAAAAAAACAGTTTAAAGACTAATTCGATGTTAAACTCCACAAGAAACTACATAAAAGTAATTCAAAGTAATGTAATGTGGAAGTCTTTGAATTTTGAATGTAAATACGACACTTGCAATTCGATTTACGATGTTCATTTTACAAGCAGTAAAGGATGCTTTGTGGCTGACTGGCATAAGTGCGTAATATAAAGCTCATCAGCAATTAAAAGGGCCCTCGCATGCGGGCGACGCGGATGAATGGCGCGTATTGATGTAGCGATGCGAGTGCTGCGGCGCCGTCGCCGTCAGCCGCCTGCATCCGGACAAACACAACACTTCTTACTCACTTACAAAGCATACTGATAGATAATAAATATTTAACATCCACGACGCCTTTATTATTAGCCCTGTTACGATTGACATTGACTTGACACTTATTGTCGTTACGTTTTACTCGAGCTTTGACCTTTATAATTTCATCAATGAACACATATATTCTTTAAATCACAGCGAATTTAACCTAATTCACCCGCACGTGTCTCCGTCATGCGTGAATCATATGACAAGATTTCACTTTCCTTTTGTTATCTCCGTCAGTGTCGACCTTATCGCGGCTATCGATGATTTTTGTTCATATCTTACATAATGTTTGCTGAGACCATCGTGAGAAATTTGCACTTAACCGACGTGTTATGCATTACGCCCGACGTTATTTATACTATTCTAAAAATTCTTGGAAATGAATGCTGTTTTGTAGTATCAATGAGCATAATTTATGCATGATTACTTTTTATTTAAACATTGCCAGTTCAAGTTTGAAACGTTCAAATTTGGAAGATAATTTTTACCTATCGATAGTAGATTCGTGTAGTAATAATGTGTAATCCTTGATAATTACTCGTATTGTAAATACAAAGGTTATAGAATATTTTTTAATATTTCATATCCATATCTCACACGACATCAATGTCAAGCTGATAAAAAAAATACTTTTTGATACAACTTTAGAATTAGCGCATACAAAGCATATAAAATTTTACTAATTAAATAATTAGTAAAATTTTACTCTGAACTCTGAACTAATTTTTATTAATTTTGGGATAGAGCTGACATAATTTTTTATGCGTAGATATACAAAATTTATTTAAATTTTTATTAAGTGAAATTTAAAAATCATGATCAAAATATTAAAAAACTTTACTAGTGTCAAGTAGGACACCAGTGCTAAAGCTTGTAACATCAGAGAAGTAAAGTCCGTATTGCTTATATTCATTATTGAATTTAATGTTCAGTAACAAATTACACTCCCAGATCGATTTCAATATAGGTGTCATTTTATTGTTTGTATCGTCGCACATTGAGAATGAGTCTGCGCCTTGCTACCCATATTATACTCGCCATTTGTAAAAGCATCAATACATTATTGTTCAGCCCACATCGGGTCCCAACAATAGATAGCAGTTTGGAATTCGATTGAGCAAAAACTCGCAGCTTTTGCAATATAAAAAGTCGAATTCCAATAACGTAGGTACCCCTAACTCAAATACGTGGGTTGCGAAGAAGGTCGGAACAAAAGATCTATCACTTTAAAGTAGGATAGATGTGCTCAAACATATAAACTAGGCCAAAAGCTGCTAAATGAATCTATACAAATATTGAAATAGTGAGAAGCATGTTGCCGAAAAATTTGGCACGTAATAACTTTCGCTGATGTCGCATAGTCACTTCTAGCATAAAGAAACAAAGTTCATGTGTAAGCACTTTCCATCGTAGGTGTCACTGGCCGCCCATTGTGTTTGGCGAAAGCCGAATAAGAACAAAAGGTATTACACACGGAACTGAGTGCTTAATGTATCGGGCACGTTGGATGTCTGATGCGCCACTGTCACAGTGCTCAGTTTGTATGCTCCATTATCAGATATCTTGAACAACCATTAGAGACTGCTTCGGGACACAGTTACATAATGCTGATTTACTAAAGATGATGCCTTCAAAAGTATACACCCGTATGTTTAAGAATTCAAGGTCTCGGTATTTGATCGAGTAGAATGCTGCAAGTGTTTTAACAGTCTTATGGAGTAGAGTACCTTTACCTAATAATAGTGTGATACAACTTAGGAACAAATTTTAATTTAGGACAAAAATTGATTACCATTGTTGCTCGAATAAAATTTAAATATATTAGTTCAGCTTCTTATTCAATCGAAGAAACCACGTAGTATTGCAAATGGTATACCAAGCTAGTTGTAAAACTTTATGAATAGTCACCGCTTTCCCTGCCAATGATTGAAGACATCGCCCAAGGTACAGTTAGTTACGTCAGCGTTTGAATGGATTTCTAGTCGTTTTTTTGCAAATAGAGGAACTCGTTTATGCGGCCTACAAACACGTCGAAACACAAGTTAAAACATCTTTTAAGGCTTCCTTGGTCTGTTGTGAGTTATTGTTTGAAGAGTTCACAGGTTAGTCGATAATAATTTAATTTTTGAGAATGATAAAACAGTGATGCTCTACAGTGGAGTGGTTAGGTTCAGTATGCGGACAAAATGGGAATGTCAGACACTTTGTCATGTTTTTTTTTTGTAAATATGTCATCCTTCTTTAATAAACTCTAATTATGGCTGATGCGGACGTAAGAGACAGAAACGACCCGCTTTATGAGAAGTTTTGTAGGAACATGTATAGCATCACGGTCATGGCGAATGCTATGACAATTGCTCGAACTTATCCAAATCCGTATCAGAATCACGCGTGCTGGGCGCTGGCTTACAGAGCCAACCTTTCACGGTCACTAGCACCTCACCACGTACTTAAATGTTTGCAAGAGCCTATCTTTACTACAGGTACACGCGTTTTCTTTTTCCTGCTTCCTTGGAACTTTTCAGCTTAGCGTGGATAAACTACTTAGAACCAGCATACTTATGTTAAATAGTGAGATATGATTGTCTATTGCTGCTTAATCTATCTGGGCAGAATACAACTTAATCATGTCCATACGTTAATCAGTGAGATTGACGAGTCTTCTAATAAAAATGAAGTGATACTTTCCGGTCAGGTCATCTAAAATACAATCGCGAAACGGATATCTAGTTGCTAACTTTAAATCCTCTATCAACACGATGTCTGATCTCGAAACAGCCGTTATGAGTATTGTGGTTTTTAACATTAAAATCAGATATTTCGTTCAAATCAATAAATAGAAAGCTATGTAGATAGTCTTACACGTATCTTGTTAATGGTTCGACATAGTAGGTTAGATGCGGACTAAGTTATCACTTGTCTCACCTTATACAGTGCAAGAGACATGTTGCTTAGCTCTCTCTATTTAATGACTTTCCTAGAACGACAGGTTGATGGCAGTTCAGTCATTGTAAAATGTTGCACACTTAACACCTTCACGAAATTAAGCGAAGTCATGTAATGAGCTAAAACGCTGTTCTGAATATTTAATATTTATTGTAGAGTTATTAATAACCCAGTCCCTCTTAACCTTGGCACTCGTTTGCTCTATTAATATGTTTCGGCGCTACGATACGCTGCCACTAAACACGAGGAACCGAGCCAAATTATATTCTTTTAAATTTATTACGATATTTTATGCTGCATGCAGGTAAAGTTTCTTCCGCAAAGGAAGCACAGGTCTTCATCGTTTTAAATTTCACTTTTGTTATCGAAACTTGGTTTTATAACATTTTACTTAAATAGGTATAATTTCAAACAGAAATCTAAGAGATATAACGATTATACACAGATCGATATACTGAGGTCTTTGCGTATCTTACTATGAAATATTAGTTTATGCAAAGTGAGAATTACAGCATGAGTAAATTTCAAATTTGCTCTAGCCGCGAGTCGAACAACCCAATCGATACGCCCCTTGGCGCCCGGGGTCGGATTGACCGCGGTTCGGCCTGTTTGGCTCGATGCACAAAAACACTCGGAAACGAGCGCCTCATAAAACGAGCGCTTCATGGCCGCTTAGTTTTTGCTCACTACGCGACTGACTGTACTTATTTAAAGAACTCAGTCGGGTCACGGTTGTGATTTTTAACTTCTACTATACAAATACGAATACATCGCGGCTTTATATCGTCATTACCTATGAGCATTATATTAGCATTATATGCGCACAGGCACGTCCACGATAAGGTTTCACTTTACCGCAATTTGATGGATATCGAGTAGGAAATAAGAAAAGATTGCCATTAGCCGTCTAACGTACCTACATGAAGTCAGGAGTGAGTGAATTGCTGCCGGTATGAAATGTAATTGGATTAGCATGCGTAAAGTTTTAATAGTTATCATGTAATCGAACTATGTGCCTATTACATAAAGTTGAGAGCTAACGATTTCGTGCCAGATAGCATTGATCGTAACAGAAAGGTGCGCTACTAGTTTTTCTACATTTATGACAATATTGCACAAAGTTGTTTTAATGCATCATTGAGTTTATCGGTAGCTACTACATGCTAAGACGTAATATTTCCTTCACATATCAGGTATATTCAACGTGTATACGAGATACTATTTATTTTCCTTTCTCGGATACTTCACAGAATTAATTTATCTACTTTCATTCTATTTCTCATATTTTATTTTTTCTAACGAGATATTCCTTTAGCCATGTCGATATTTCTTGTGCGTCTCTAGAGAAATCGCAGCAACGTTTCCGCAAGGGATTCTTGGAAATTGTAGGAAATGTAATTATGTAATGTGCGTATAAATTTATATCTTGGACATTTTCTATCGATAAAATAAAGCAATAAAAATTCTAATAATCAACGGTTACGTATTGCTATAAATTTTTATTAGACGCAATACAATATTAGGAAGTAAAAATATTTATTTAGAAATAGTATAAGAAAATTCTAAATAAACATTCTTACATATTTTAAAATATATAATATAACAAGGTTGAAAATTAAATCAGTTAGATACTGCACAATATATATTCCCGATCATCGAAATTTATAATCAAAACAATTATGATAGGCTATTCAGAGCCTTTTTCATAATCGATTTTTTAAGCAGAGTTAACTGGAATCATATACCTAAGCATAAATTAAGACATCAAATTAATCAAAGGGTCTTTAATGTAAGATTGTACCTAGTAAAATCTTTCCATACACGGAATATGATTTTTATGGTTTGATAATGGTGTAAAATTCAAGCATTAAACAGGAAATTGTATAAAAATAACTTTATCAGGGGAAGGCATTGTGGAATCAGCTTTCCTCGGCGGTATTTCCGAATAGATATGACTTAGGGACCTTCAAGAAAAGAGCCTATATTTTCCTCGAAGGCTGGCAACGCACCGATGATTCCTCTGGTATTGTGGGTATCCATGGGCGATGTTGACCATTAACTTCAGGTGGCTCACTAGCTCGTCTGCCTCCTTTTCCATAAAAAAGGCAATAAAAGCGAAATTTTCTTCTACATATTTCATTACTACAACTTTATATCGAACCAAAGTAAGAGTGTCAATATACAGGTTTGTTTGGTAAACGTTTTTTGTGATTTCCTATGTCTTTGATGTCTAACCGTAATGTCTATTATATGAGATTTTATCCGTAGGTCGACTTCGTTCTGGGTCATATAATGATCTAAAATTTATGTATAATTTTGTTTGGCTACGGCTATTTCATACTAAAGACGTATTGTTTGATCGGACATTATAAACAGATGCGAAACATTTGTGTGGGGATAATTTGGGTTAAGTGGTGGCTTGAAGAGATCATTACAATTCACAAGACAACAAGATCTTTGTCAAAATCGCTTCATACATATTGATGCGTAATCTCAGGAAAACGTAGCACAAAGCATTAGAGCTAATGACTAAAATGATTGCAAATTTGTTTACAAAGCGATTACTTTTAAAAGGAAGTTTATAATAAAGCTGTCACATGCTCTATTACGGTACAAATGCTCCCGTTGAACCGCTCAGAATAACAGTCTAATAGTTTGCGTCCGAGGCCATCCATACTTCGTGCTGTCATCTCCACGACAGCAGCGCTTGCTCACAGAAGCATATTTAAACTGTAGAATTGTTAAATTAGGTTGAGGTCGCAGTGATAAGGTTTTGGTGTACTCAACTTGCCATAGCGTTAATGATTACGCGGCACCTTAACGTACCGGCTCAGTCAAACAAGCCTGGAGGTGTCGAAACGACCTCCATTACAGCTAATTGAGTTCAGTTTCTATGTACATAACATAGATAAAAATGTTTACTACTATGTACCGTGGTTGGACGCCTGTTGCAAATATGAAAGCGTTTAAAGCTCAAAGCGGATAAAGACATAAAACTATAAATATCGCATATAGCTGGCAATGCTCGAGCAAAGGTTATTTTTCACAATCAACGGCAGTCTTCCGGTCATATGCCATTTTAATACCGCTTCCATAAGAGGCTTACAATGTGAAATATACCTCGTAATGCGCGATGACAGGCTGTGTCGACATATGCTCACGGCGGACTAAACTAAATATTTACACAGGGAATACTTTTAGCTCCATTATCAACTCTTAAAAATATTTAATTAACACTTAGGTAACCACAATTAGAGCTGGGAATTACTCATGTCGTGTGAATCTTGTTGAACAATGGGTCTTTATCGCGCACATTCGTTGATGCCATGTGACTTAAATCGTTCTTGGTAGGTTGGTTTGTGTTTAAATATTCTTTACAGGGTAGCCATCATAGTTAGGAATTCATGGCGTGAATTGTCAAATGATTGCTTTATCAATGAACGTAAATAGCTCTTTTCAACGGTCGTTTTTATTTTTGTCGCGAATGAATAACCGGACACAATTGAAAATTGCTAGCGCTCATGACAGTAACATTATAAAGAAACGTCTATATATTTTGTGCTTCTTAAACTTAAAATGGATTTACTTAAATTAAGCCACGTACAAACAGTAATATGCTTATAGTATGTAGGATGTACATCAGAAGTAATTGTTAAATCAAATAGAAATGACTACGGATTTATTTACGGATCTAGTCAACGGTAAAGAGGAGTTTGTTCAACTCACAAGTCTAATAGGAGTTGGCAGAATCAATACAATTTTTTATTGTTTTTTTTTTGCCACAGCTAAACGGAGCAATTTCTATAATATTCTTTAAGTAATGCAATTGCATGGGTAACCTCAGATCGCAATTTATAACTATGTATATTCATAAATTATCCGAGCCTAATAGTTCAAGCTATGACTAAACCAAACCTAATGACATGAGAACGGCTCAGATGAAGTAATTCATATTAAAATTCACCTTTTAGGCGGCTGAGGGGAAATATGGTTGTTAGCATCGATAAGATGAGTGATCGCACAATGATTCATCGTGCCGTTTTAGAATCGGTCTTTAAAATCTTTGTGGTGTTCATAAATGGTATGATACTCATATTATGACACTGGCCATATGTTAATATAGAGTACAAAACAGATTAAATTTTGTTTATGGATTTTTTAGTTCATTAATTTTATTACTGGTGTACACAGATGATCTTTTGAGAACTGACATTTATTTTCGGTTATTACATCTATATTTATAGTCACAAGTACAATAAATATTTTATTATATTATAACAGTCCATAACTAGAAATATAATAAAAAATACAGTAGATCTTTAACGAATTATTTGAATAAAGAATTATGTACTACAACGCTTAAATTAATATGAACACCACATAGATTGTTAAATGTTCTTAGTATTTCTTGGACTATAAAAGTTTTCAGTAAATATAATATAATTTATTTGTCGAAATATTAGATGTTGTTTTCCTTTCTGCTTAAGTTTTAAGCTGGATTTTCATTAACAGGTCATATTAGCTCTATGAAATGAATCTTGAAGATTTGATGACAAACTTCTATTGCTGAGAAAGAGTGGGAGAGCCTAACCGCGATCAATTCACTTCGTTTCAAATATGGAAGGAAGTCTTTGCCGAAACCCAACAATCACCAACACTTTTTCTTAGCTGCGATCATTGTCAAAATAAACGATAAATCCTTTATTGCATATATGATCAATTTTAAATAACACCCAACAGATGATCTAAAAATTCACTCCAATATTATCTGTTACGTTAATCCATCTGAGTGTATCATAAAGCATACTAGTACCTAATTCTCAGACAGTTATCACAGATTAAAAATAAATATGGCTCACGTTGGCTCTCCCACACATTGGCACTTATATTTGGCATGAACTACGAAGGTGATGATCAACTGCACCTGGTATCTGCCCTGTGTACTTTGAACAGGAAAATTAATCGCGGCTATTATCAAATAAATTATGGCGAGGCACGTCCTCTATATTGCGAAAAGACTTGGTTATTGCTTAGACACCGTTCATTTGTATGCAAGGTTGCGTGAGGATTTAGGTTCGATAGTATCGTCGGCTTATAAATATCATTTATTATCGCTTCATATAGATTATGTGTAATAACGGAACTAAGATTACCTTTGAGGGTAGACAAGATAGAGCAAAGTTGGCGAATAAATGAGAAAAGTGTGATGCAAAAAATCGTTCCATAGAATACACTGCTGTATAACACAGAACAATAGCACGCATATAAATGATAGCAGAGCTTAGAAGCCTTATATGTCACTAAGCAATAGGTCATATGTTAATAGGTATTGGGATCACACATTTGCCTACTTCCCATAATATAAAAGAGTATAATTAAATATTAGATTCAAAGTCAGACGTGAAATATATAATGAATAAATCAATGTTCGACCAAATTTCAAATATTTTTAAATTGGTTACTAAAATGCCATTTGGAATTACCAACACCTACTAGGCCACTGGTAGGCTAAGTCCAAACCCTTCTCAACGATACGTCAACTTATTTTCATGTTCTGGATGTTTATTTTTATTAAATTTTAACGCCATAAAGGCGTAACTTAAAGGGTCTACATGCCAATCGCGGGCCGCTTGTTCAATCCCCCAGGCAAATATTTGTGTCAGCCACAAATATTCGTTTCGGCCATCCGATTTTGTTAACCCTACAGCTTACTCGATGGGAATTTTATTTATGCAAAAATTATTCCGCCTTTGTCGACTGTATGCAGCATAGAAGACAACATATTAGTTGTACATATTATGAGCCTTTCATAATCTCATTGAATATTATTTAGAATAACTTAAAAGATTAACATGCTCATAATGAACCGCGACGGACAAGTGCAGATTAAACCAGACAGATAACATGAGAATGCGCTCGGTCGACTTTCATCCGTTGAAGTGAGAATAAAAAAATTACGCTCACTAATGCTTTTTGAATTATTAATAATATGTTAAGGTTTGGAACATCTAAATTAATTATTAAAAATATAATGCAAGTAAAATTTCATAATCTATCCCGTACAGGTTCAAAGAAATCCAATTTGGAAAGTATGGTAACAATGTTTTCTAGAACGTTAGCTAACAAATAAATATTGGTATTTTAACACATTTTTTGTAGTATTAGTAATTTAATTTAATACTTTCACCCCCCACGCTGCTTAAGGTGATCATGTTACACTAACACCCGAATCCAAATTGATTCTAAATTTCTTTATGCACGGACGGTACACATTCTCAGAATTAAAGCTTTACACGAAATAATACAGAAAGGATTCTCAATTTTCACCTTACCCATGGCCGAGGCAATTCATATGCGAATATAATACAAGGTTTCTTTACCTAAAGCAACCTCGGAAATAAAGTCATGCAATTAAATATAATTATACCGCAAACTTCAATCATTCACTTCCTTATCCACTTCATTCTTGTCGAAACACGCTTCATAAATTGCACTGTCATCCGAGATTACATCTAAGAAGGAGTGTCTTTTGTATTGGAAACTATGTGGGAATATATGATGCATGTGGTATGGGTTCACAGTAAACAGGAGGCATTCATTAGACGGCTCGTGTCCGGCCCTGACATTAATTTAAAACGGACCTGTAATCGTGACGTGGATACGCGTACTGCAAAGTACCAATATGTTGTAATTATATTGGAGGAAAACGTACAACTGTTGAACTCTGATTATTAAACACCAGACGGCGACGCGAAACATCCTGTTATAATATTTTAGCGATTGGATCTTTGTTTTTAAAACACAACTTTGTTATTTTTGCAGCCATTTGAGTATATTTTATAGTATTTTCAATAAAGATGTGATACAAAAGACGTCAAATAACGCACAACACACACGAACATGACAAAAATAATAAAAAATAAATTCTAAAATTATATTTAAATTACGAATTTACTATACGACCACATATTTAAATAACGATGTTTTGAATAATCATTTATAAAAGCTGTAATAGTCTGTCACCAAATAATCCCTTAAGTCCAATATAGTCATCACGCCTTATTTATAAACAAATTAACGCATCAAATAAAATACCCAGAACTATATTCATATTTCGTCTTCTCAAAAGAGCTGTTGAAAGTGTTACATCCAATATCAGTGTCGGACACTTAACACCGCGGATGTCTGGTTTCTATCATTACTAAGTGCGGGAATCGAATTCTTTCGCATATTTTTAGACGCGACTATTTGGGCTTTATGTGATCATATATATTTAAGTGTTTAGTGAGCGATTCCATCAAGCGATGGAAGCGAACGAAGCTGTGAAAACGGAGATCGCAGATCGAAAATTAGAAACATTTAAAATTTTTCGATGTCACATGTGTATTGATAGCTTATTATTGAAATGACTAAAAACATGAGAACTATTAATAATAAAAACGATTATAATATTTAAGTTTGCTAATGAACATCGGTCATTAGTGTACAAACACTACTACTTCCTTCATACACATAAGAATGTTTGTAACAGTAGGAAATGTAGAGGAATTGCGGTAATTTATTATTGGTTATAAATATTCTTCAGGAATGCCTGCGTACAGTATTAAATAACCAACCACGAAATATTTAATTAAATCGATCGCTCCGCTGCCTATCTCATGCCGTCGAGAATTTAATCAAAATAATGAACCGTTTTGTATCGTCTTGATACCGCGTTATGTAAATTCACCTTGTACGCACTATGAATGATTTACCGAAGTTTATGATTACAATTCGCTCTTTGAATAATGATAACAAAGTTGTTTTCACGGTATTGTTTTCACGCTCCAGCGAGTTTCGCGCGTTGTCGAGTGCACCTTGGTTTTGAAGAGGTAAACTACTTGACTGCCTCGTAGTCTCGCGGTACAAGTATGTGCCGTGAGATCTAGAGGTCCTGGGTTCGATTCCCGGGTCGGGCAAAGTGTTATTGGGTTTTTCCATTAGGAAATTCTCGGTAACAGCACGGAGTCTGGAAATGTGCCCGAAAAACGGCAATAGGCTCGCCCCCTATTACGTGGGATTGATACATACCTGGCGAAATGTGGGTGCGGAGATGCACCTCTGCCTACCTCTTCGGGGAATACAGGCGTGAGTTTATGTATGTAAACTACTTTATCGGTCACATGAGTGCGTCATCAGATTTCACGTCTTGCTTTAATAGTCAGGTGCGTACAGACAATAGATCTGAACGAACATTAATAAAGCCTTGGTCCACATTAAACCACATTTTGAGGCTACATTTCGCTATCTGGGTCGCACAATTAAATTGTGGCGTTATTGCTGAACGTTTTGTAACGTATCTATGTTTTAGCAGCGATTTCGATCGCAATAAAAGCATGGTCCTTTGTTATCCGGCATTATCCCGGAATAAAAACCGTTCTACTTTAAGCCAGATGTCCCACTTGTCTAAAAGTGAAAGCCCGTTCGAAGCATACCGTTGTTTTCGTGTTCTCAATCGAAAAACATAACGAAATTAAAAATACTCTATTTAGCTTTATGTGGTATATTATACATAATCATTATAACAATTTTATACACTACAAGAAGATGCAAGTTTTTGTCGTGGTTGTTAGAAATTACGAGAGACTTTTCGGTCTCACAAACTGTGTTCTCTAAAAGACATATTTTTAGATTTTAAGAACATTTAATTCGCTGCGGAGATCTAACCCATTGGCTGTCATTTACACATTAGTGGTTAACCAAATGCACCACGAAGGTCCTAAGCTTTGATATATGCCACATTAATTCCTTTCAATCCTCAAATGAATTAATTAATACATACATATCTACATTAAACATTCATTAATAGAAATACTTCTAAGACGTCGCGTCGTTTTAGTGCTACTTTTACTAGAGTAATACCAAAGTTCTACTCAAAGAGGAAGACCGATTTATATAAAAGACAAGTAAATCTCAGTTACAACTAAAAGCAATAAAGCTGATAGGTTATTGCCATCTTCGTCTAGAATTCCGACTGCAAAATGTCCGAGTATCGAGCCGGCGCGCAGTAAAATTGCAAGGAAAAGTTGGCCGAGCGCCAGGCGTGCGTACAGACAACGCCAACCAGCGGCGCGATTTATTGTTTCGACAAAGGAAACTCTTATTTCTTATTCACGTGGACACGACACTTCGATGCATTGAAAGTGATATCGCTCTTACCTTACAGCCCATCCATAAAACAAACTATGCATTTGCCTGTAGCTTCAATACTTTAACGTTACTTTTCTTATCGCATTTATAGTAATTACATGACTACACAATTTTATATTATTAATTTCTCATAATTTTACCTCAACATTAATGTGAGCGACAAAAAACTTTATACAAAATTTAAAATACAGAGTTGTGTAGGTTTTTCAAAGCCATAAATTTTTTATATTTAAATTCGGCTAAAATATCTTATATTTGCGAATTTAACGACTTTCTTTTCAGACTAAATGCAGATTGATATTTTTTTATTTTTTATTTTCTCTCCGATTTGACTATTTTAAACTTTCTTCGTCTTGAATATTGGAATTGGATATTTCAAGACTGGTGTTCTTATGTAATTCTAGTTCTTGGTTTCGTCAGGTTATTTATCAATACCAATATTAATAGCTGTAAAGAAACGGACGCGCTTTCCGTTTGACAAGAACTGGTTCTACACATGAGGTATATATAGGTACCAGGCAGATGCTCTTTATATATTTTCTTGCCTTCAAGTCTGTCATGAGTGATGAGGAAATGTTATGCAGTATTTTTTTAACCTAAGGTGAAAATTTTGTTCTATTGTGGACGTGTCAACAGTTTAAGCATTGAAAAATAAACACTTAGATCTAGAAAACGTTAAATAGTCACACATGGACACATCTACGCAAGCAATTCGACAAGGAAAGAAGGAATTTTACACCAACATTTAAAATAAATATTTTGGGTCATACAAAATTTGTCAATGCAGTATAGAACCAATAGCCTGTCGTTTCACATCCTTTATAATTACGTTATGGCGGTATTTAAATATGTTTAACTTAAGTTTCTTCATAGGAAGTTTACAATGTATTTATCGTAGATTACTTCGCAGACAATTGTAATACAATACGTCGTCAGCATCATCAGCTTATACCTGTTCAGTGTTCGATTTCTTGCTCACCGCATCCAGTTACTGTCTGCCATGTCAATTATTCCACTATTTTGTTATTCTTCTACTTAGCTCTTGATAGCTATAGTCGTAATGATTACGAATATTTAATGTAACTGATCATCGTGGGCTAAATTATAGCCAATTGACGCATCTAGATGAAGCAAAATTCTAATGATTAATCAATTAATTAATCTTCATAATTGTTTATCACCTACAATAAACAAATCCTACCTAATAAAAATAATAATAAATTAACTTTTAAAATAAGCTTGAAACTGTTCATACTGACAACAAGAATTCTAGTGGCGCCAGTGTTATGCAAGCTAACTCGTATATTGTATTTAGTAACACATTCGGCTTGATCTTTAGCTTCTTCAGTAAGAACATAAGCAACGCATCTTTTGCCACAACAACCGATTTTAGGTTATTTCACGCCCACAAATCCAATAATAGAGGTAATGCGTCATTACTAAAACATTTAAGCGGTAGGGAGCGAAATTAATTTTGTCGTCGGAGGCACGCACAGGTCACCCTCCCGCGCTACCCTCCCTTAAGTGTCTGCCTATCTTATCATCAGAGGAGGGCTTTCAACACCCAGTAGGTTTTTGATTCAAATTTAATTTAATGGCATCACTTTTCCCGTTTACAACAATTACACACCACGTCTTGTTCTAATGGCAAATGTTTACGTAGTCTAAATTCATTAACCCTAGTTTTGCGTATACAATATGCTTGTGGCATTTAAGGAACTCCCTGCCTACAATAATAGTCTGGTCACGACTGGACATAAATGCTAAGGAATGTAATACAATAGACATATCTTGTTTTTCAAACACCACTTGTCTTATAGTAACGTAAGGTCTGCATAGAATTATGATTCTTCGAATTAAAATTGGTTGTTATATTTAACATTCATTTGTTGTTATATTTAGCATAGCCCGCGTAAAGACGTCTTCGTAATTTAATCACATGTTTTCTAACTGTCTGAGCTGTAAATCAAATACAGGAAAACACAGTTCATGTGCACTGTGGCCAACAGACCGATGGTTGTATAAATGCATTATAAAGTTCTCTTGTGTCAAATGAGTATCAACTTATATTGCAAGAAAATTTCACGGTATTTTAACGAAAGAATAAGCTTATCTGCTCACGATCAATGTCACGAATTTACACTTCTATACGTACATATACACAGACGCTGGGGAACGGCGGGGTCGTCGCATTACACCACCCTATCCCCCTTCGAAATCCTGGAAAAACGACGCAAAAAAAAACGAAGTTTGCACCCAGATACTCGTGATTCAGCATAAAAATCTCATTTTACACTTAACCTTGGAATTTTCCACAATGCTGTTTACCCACCATAAAATGGTGATTGTAAGGCATTTATTTTCAACTAATAAATTTGTCCTTGAACTAGAACATACAATATAAATACCTAATTCGACACGCAATCGTTATTTTGACCACGTTGTTATCGCCATTAAAATGTTTCAAAGGACTAGTACTTCAAATGATTGTAGGTTTATTGTTAGGGAGATAGTGCTGAGTGGCTTGAAGGGGAAATCTCTATGTCTCGGTCGTTGATTAAAAACGCCATCTATATCGCTATAGTGAGCTATTGACTACTGAAGTATCGTATCTAAATGCGGCACAGGTCCCACCCAACCCTATGCCTATGGAGCTTAACCTTTCCCTCCTAAAGAATTTTTTCCGGGCAAGCACGCACTGAATGAATCATCAAAATGTAGACAAATTTATAAGCGTCAGCGGAAAAGGTATGTATATCATAGTCAGTAAATCGTTCACAATTAAATAAGAGCATGACGATAACTGATCACATACGGTTTCGTTGTTTTCATTCTAGAAGATTTAAGGATATTAAAAGTTATAGTAAATAAGTTTACTTAATTCAAATTACAGTTAATTCAATGATATACTCGTATTACGTAGGTTTATGAATTCTAAGGTTATGTTTTTTGTAAGACTTATTATTGGATCTTTTATAATACTTTTATTAAAATAAAATGATATGAATAAAAATACTAAGAATGTAGTATTTTTTTTTCTAAAAGCGCACATTTAACATGCATTTTTTTTAGATTATTGCATATGTAGTGAAAATTAATAAATAATTATTCACTTTTAATACTAAACACGATGTACTAAAGTATTCATAAAACAGAATACGTAGTAAGAACCTTTTTAAAGCATTTTAGACATTACTTATTTACTAAAATATGTAGATTTGCTTTCGCTTATGCCTCGCAAAGGGGCGTCAATGCCACTTTAAAGATGTATAAGTGAGATTGACGGTAAAAAGGGTTAAAATAAAAAGTAGGCACTTTATTTAAATTAGTAAAAAAGTGTTTTGAACAGGATTAAAGGGTAAAAAACGAAATACACCAATGATGTGTCATACAAGTACTGCTTTCATGTCACTATTTAGTTTGAAGGCACTTGTTAAAGCGTAATTACGTTCTATATTGGCCAACAATCGAATGGACGAGCGTCGAGCATCCATTACTATACTTTCTTAATATTATTGGACGCGGGTACACGTATTTATACACGGTCACATTTCACCACGCTGCAAATTCATTGAGTTTTCAATTAAATACTTCGTGTTTTCCATTTTGTTGAAGTGATTTAAAGATTTTTCTCACGACCTAATAAAATAAGTGGTTGTTTAAAAGATAAACGTCTATAATAAAACTAATAAATTTAACGACAAGTGTCTTTTTTATCCGTTAAACTGGAAAATGAAGACGCGATTAAAATGTCCAGATTTTAATGAATACCATTAATATGTATCGTGCAGTGGATTCGAATGCATATGCAAAGCTTATGCACTTAACATATTAACAATAATGTAAAATGTTGATGCTTCGACGGCAGCAGATGCTGTGCGCGAAACATTTCACCTGACGCCAAAAACACCTTGAGCAAGGTGACTGCAACACTTATGGCATATTAGGAAATCGAAACATTTGACTCTGACGTTATCTTGCTAGTATGCCATTATATTTGTACGAGCATACTCTTCGAGCAAAAACTCCTAACTACAATTAAAAAATACTTGCGAAATTGAAATCTATACATTGCACACGAGCCGTAATGGGTAATAAAAAATAGCATTTCATTAAATGTCAGTCAGCTAAATGTCGTCTTTGGGAAGTGCAAAAAAACAGTAAGCTGTTTCAATTTCAAGGTGACATTTGAAACTGTACGCCGGTGTAGGAACCTCGGCTATAAAATATTAAGTACCGTTTGCCAAACTCTGTTATTTTAGGCAACGTACGTGTTGTGTAACAATATATCAATTTGATATCTTACAAAGAACACCGCGACCGGTTCTCAGGAGCTGCACAAAGGTTTTGGAATATTGTTTTTATTGGAAGTCAATGTACCTATTTGTAAATCTAATGGACGGAATAAACTTAGTTGTCCGACTCGAAAATTAGTCGTACGTCTAGTCTGTGTCTGCAAATGTTACTAAAAATACAACGCGCTTCCTACAGCAAATAGCTCTTACGGTTACATTCTGGGAATTGAAAAAAATGAATTTTTTATAACTGTTCATTCTGTATCTAATCGTACAAGCTAAGTAATCATGAATCTGAAACGCCTTTTGTGTTTTTATTTGAATTACGAATGTACGACCATTTTCTTATAAATAATAACCAGGAAATCAATAAAAAAGTACAATAATTGTTACAACACTACGTCTTTCCTAGGTTTAATCTCAGATTTTAGACCTGGACTACAGTATCACTTGTGTAAGTACCACTTAAAGGCGATTTATCAGCGTTACGATTCCTTTGATGTAAAGTATTAAATAATAAATATATATAAAAAAACACAAAACGCTACATGAAAGTTCAACGTCCTCTGCCGATGTATTAAATATAGCAAATAGTTTTATCGCTATACACATAAATCATGGCGTAGATTAAACGAGATGAACTCAAAAACATATCACGATTCTCATACGTCGATCAAGCCACGTGATAAAATCAATGGGCCCACATGTCGAGAACGTTCAGACGTCGTCTTAACGAGTGATCAATTTAGAAAAACTGGGACATGGCAATTTCGCGACGTGGAATGTGCAAATATTTATAGTACACGGATTCAAAGCGCTCGAATGTACCCTACACTACACATGACATCATTTCTCAAGGTCTACAGCTGGAGTTACGTTTAGGCTTTCCTACACTGTTTATAGAATATACATACATTTACCCAATAGCTAGTAGCAAATGGGTTTACATGACAACGATTTTCATATTCGCTAACGGAGTATTTATCTGGAATCAAAATTTTTAACTTACCATTCCTTTATCTTAGAATAGTCTAGCTATTGACAAGTTAATCGGATCATAAGAGATGTCAACCTGGTTGTCACCTTCTTCCTTATAGTCTTTATTATTTAGTAAAATAGGAAAGATGAAAAGAAATTCGATAATGTTTGGTCGGTTAATACTCTAGAAGATAACTGCAACTATAATGAGACGCAATATAATGGAAGTAATAAAAAAGGAATGTCGTGTGTTAGCACTGAATCAAGCTTTCAAGTAATTTTAGTTGTTCGCAAATTCGAAGAAGAGTCTATTCCCTCGAGGATAGGGACCAACTAAATCACCCGTACTGATCTAAGACCCTCAACTTTAAGTTATATTTATTCTTGTCTTCCTTATAAAAGAAGGGTCAGCTGAGTCAATACTACAGAACGAGGGTGGAATATAGAATCGATTGAGTTAGGAAGCTTCCCCTATTCAACAGCGTTCACTTCTTTGATTGCCACACGAAGATAGGGGACGTGTACGGTCGATATTTCTTGTTTTTCTCTGAGAGTATTAATAACGATAAGATACAGAATTCACTTTTTGTCACTCTATAATGAAGAGGACGGACAATGCCAAATTGCTTTTGTAGATGGCAGTTATTAATAATTATATGCAGGTGGATTTTTTTATGTTAAAATTGTTTTAAACAATAAAGTAATGCATAGTGATCAAGGAAGTCTGGTAAAACCTAGTCCCCATTTAAAACCGGTTCTCTCAATGCAAAATAAAGACACAGTTTGTGAGTCAGGATTTAGTGTCAATCAGAATTAGAATCTTACTATCTTACTAATATTATAAACGCGAAAGTTTGTATGTATGGATGTCTGGATGTCTGGATGTCTGGATGTTTGTTGCTCTTTCACGCAAAAACTACCGAATGGATTTCAATGAAAGTTTACAATAATATAGCTTATACATCAGAATAACACATAGGCTATATATTTTTAAGATAGTGTGTAAATTGTCTAAAATATAACGATAATTGTCAAGTAAGTCGGGAAAAACTGCATCTGCGAGCTATTCTTGCGTACGCTGCAAAAACTGAAGAGTTTACACGTATATAATGTATAAGAGAAATGTTTATCTTAATAAGTCCTACAGAAAAGTCCGCGACAGCATATAACTATCTTTAAAATTACGAGGAATATGGTAAAAACAACAATTTCATTTTCTCATATAAACTGTTCTACCTAATTTCCTATCAAACATTTTATGTTTATCCCGTCAATACGGTTAATGGTCCCCTCAAATTAAAGAACGTATTTAAATAAAGGTTTTGAATCGACAAGCTATATCCACAATATTCGAACAATTGCGTATTTTTCATTTTAAAAATGCAGAATAATCAGTAATGAAAAATGAGTGACATATTTATTAGTTGTCAAAAATGTATGCGAGCGTTCAGAAATTTATTTTTAAACTCCTTGGTTGTATCTGGTTTAAAATTTACAAACGAATGCAGGCTCGGTAGTCATCACGCTTCGTAATCTAAATAATGATTTCACTGATCCCAACGGATATACCCTTTGATTTTAGCATATATTGTCAATGCGAAAGTAACACTACTGTGTTATACTTTCACGCCTAAAATATTTGAGTTATTTGGATGATTTTTGTTATGGATAAAAACGGAAACATAAAAAGGGACATAGGTTACTTTTTTTTAAATTCATTAAGTGTAATTTGGGAACTTGGGAGACGTTTAATAGATTTACTTATTATCTTTCTGCACCCAACCCTGAAGTCTATGCGGACGGAGTCGCGGGCAAAAGCTAGTAGTAAATATCGGACTAAGATTTGATAAAGAGGAAAGAGTAGTGTGTCTAGATGAGAACAAAACCTGTTAAAAAAACATAAAAACCTGAATTTAGACTAAAGTTATTTCCTGCTGCGTGATTGGCAAAGTCTTGCAAAATCGCATTCATTCTATTCGTTTACATGTTCATTTTAATATGGAGTTGTAATGCACATTCGTGCTGAATGTTACGTCAATGCCAATTGCAAAAAATATTTCTAACTGCCTCATGCAGTTAAACGATTAAAATATTAGACTCTTTGCGACTCAAATAGCCATTTACAGTTAAAATTAAAATGCTACGTACAATCTTAAAACTTCCGTTGTGCGCTTTGGTAAGATCAGCTAAAATTTTAAGTTTTAGTTTTCTGCAGAGACCTAGATAAAATTTTCTGATAAAAATAGCATAAATATAATGAAGTCTTGTTCGGAATAGGACAGACTGTATAAAATATGTTATTGACCTCAGGCCAAACACCTCTGTCTTTTTGGATTTGCACAGGTACACATTCATTCCTAATTATCGCTTTAAGGATAAAAGCAAAGATCTCAATGTTTCCTAGATATTGAGTGTAAGGCTTAGAAATTTCCCAAACCACATGTTAATCAAAAGGCCAATTAATCATAAGCTAAGAAAGTTTTCATCACGCAAGCCTTTTAAATGTATTACATAAACTGTGAATGCTAAGTACCATATTATTTAATTTGCCTTAAAAGTCAACAGTCATATCTGTCAGCATTGTAGGCTGTAACAATAGACTGTGATGTTTAAACAAATCGCGTTAACAGACTCGTTACGTAAACAATGGAAGTGGTGGAAAGTACCATAAAAACCTTCGCGCAACACTCGCCCATTAACTTCATCGATATCTCCGCCGGATCTCACTTCCGAATTGCAATGACAGAGAAATTTATCTGTGACGTAATTAACGAGTCAAGACAATTCTATTGAAATAAAATATATCTTACGGAGCAATATGTGTTCATGCGTCGTTAATATATTATAAGTTATTTTTATTGTCAATGTATCAAATATAATAAATTAATTGTGTATATTTTTTTTGATAATTTCTTGGATTTCAAGATTATTGAGAAACATATTTTAATATTATGCAGCACTTTATGACACATTTTTTTTTTTTTTTTTTATTTTTTTTTTTTATTCTGGCACGGCAAAGTGACTCCACTGTACCTGATGGTAAGCACAGTGGAGTCCAAAAAATTACTACCGACCAGCGAGAAACGATATGGTCACCCGCTGGTCGACATAATCATGCCGGCCTGCACAAATGCTTCTTCACGCTTCGCTTAAAGGATCCAGGATCATAGGAAGGAGGGAACACGTGAGCTAGCAAACTATTCCACAGCTTGATGGTGCGGCAAAGGTAAGAGTTGGCGAACTTTTTGGTTCGAGCCGCGGATGTTGTGACCACAAAGCTGTGGCTTCGCATGCCAGCACGCGTGGTTCTGGTAAGGAAAGGAGAGGATGGGACAAGCTTAAACAATTCTTCAGAGCATTCACCATAATACAGACGGTAGAACACGCTAAGTGCGGCAATGTCCCTGCGCAACTGTAGCGGCTCCAGGTTGGCTGTAACGTCTGCATCATTCACAATGCGGATGGCACGCCGCTGCAATCCATCCAAGGCATCGAGAAGGTATTTGGCGGAACCGTCCCAGAGGTGCGAGCAGTATTCCATGCCCGGCCGAACCTGCGCTTTGTATAAGCGGAAAAGCTGACCGGGCGTCAAAAACCGGCGCACCCTGTTCAGGATTCCGACCCTACGTGATGTGGCGGATATAATGTTTATTAGAAAGTTAAGGTATCAAATTAAAAGAGAGACCAATATTTTACATATTCAACAGATTAGTTTTCGTGACTTTTATGTAGATTTATTCATATAGGTAATACCAATGAAAATTCAGGACGCCGTTTCAAAATTGAGTGTGAGCGAGGAAATTATAATAGTTACGTTGATTAAAGTTATGTTTTTGTAACGAAGTGGGCGTCGCCCAATCAACAGAACTACGTGAAAAAGAATGCATATTTCTGTTCTAATATTAAACGTTGACCACGTATACATTATTTGAGCAGTATTTTGTATTGTATTATTTAATGACCTTAGACATTTAATACAATACTTAGTTATCATTATGTGATTTAAAAAGAAGTTTTAGTTTATACTTTGATTTCTACATATCCTACTGTTATGAAATTACGCAAACAATACTGATGTGAAATAAATCGTTCTACAATACCAATCATTCTTAAATCAATAAACGATTTTTAAATCCACAACCAAATAGCAGTAACGACCAAAAATAAAGAGTCTCATATCGACAATTTCAAATTCGACATTGTCCAAATAAACTCAAAATAACCCCTCCTAATCGCAGTCACAATATAACCATATGGGGCGCCATATGGAAGATGCATATTTATTTTATTCTACATTTATGATCGTGATGAAACCGTGCCCGACCTCGCTGGCCACAATTGCACCAATGAGAGGACGTTGGGACAAGTCATCGCAATTTAAATCATTAGAACGTGTAAAGCGGCATATTCATTGGTATTTGTAACGGTCGAAATTATATTTTAGTTTGGGTTTAAAAAAATAGAAGTTTCTTATTTATATCAACATAGTACAATGTGCTTTTAGTACAGAAAAATATAGATTTGCCTAAACCCCACAAATAAAGCTGTCCATATTAGATGCCATCTTATTTCTATACAATGACAAAACAATGGATACATTTGACATGTTAATGAACATAATAGACATTCATAGAAACACATAATTATATGTAATGTAACACATAATTATGTGTATTTCGTTATACTATGTAAATCATATCGCAACGTTACATAAAAAGGCTCATAATATGACTGTATTGCCACAAATAACACCTGGTGATCGATTGCTACCATAGTACTATTGCGTCTATAGAATTGCAAATACCCGCGAAAAGAAAGGGCATTTCTCGCTCTGTTTATTTGAAGTTTGTTTAGTAATAACAATTTACAGATATTTCATAAGATTTATGCACTAAAAAGTTGAAGAATCTAGTACCTCAGCATAGCGTTGAAATAGACCAATCTTTGAAAGACTGTGGAATATTTTTTTAGCAATAATGTGTTAGGTACTTTTAAAAAGACGTAAAGAATATGTTTTTTTAATCAATATAAGTAATATATCGCAAGTTTATATGGTAACATATTTCATAGATAGTTTAGCATTTATCATTGGCGTAAAAATTATCATTTCGCAATACGAACGTGCGATTACAAGTGCTTTTAAAATACTGATAACAAACGTAGATTAACTTCATTACAGTATCTCATATCAAAATTGCAATAGGTACAAAAATACTGAGGTAAACACTGCACATAACATGTAAGCAGAAAATACATAGCACTCGATAGAATTTGCCCTGGATAAGCGTAAGTATACGTCTTACGTCGGAGGTTGCCTTGGTTCCGGTGGAATAAGAATAACATAATTTACTAAATCAGACCCATTTTCCAGCGCAAGGTGGTAGAATCATATATAGTAAAGAAGTTGCTTTGGATGCAAATATTTACCGTTTGGAGATTTTAAGCTGTGTGAAATTCCGAGGAGTCCTTGCAAAATTGTACGTAACTCTTGAATGAAGATGATATTTTAGTCAACAGTAAACATTTCAATTGGTAATATCGTAGAAATACTATTGTGTCATAAGTTAGGAAAACGCAGTGGCGTATTCATTGAAAGACATTTAAGTAAACAGCAATATTTTGGCATGTTTGTATTTTTTGAAAACAAAATAGAGTACCTACTTATGTTTTCTGGTATATAATAATATGTGTCGTAACAAATTTTAACATTATTTCCGTTTTTCCTGCTTCATGAATAATACCTTTATTATTATAGGGGAGTAGTGAGTTAAACCCAATCCCACAGGGCTTTCACTGAATTATTTTGATCCTGAGCCATATTAAAACAATCTGGTTCATTCCATTTAAGGATTTTTTTTAATTTAAAATTTTCTAATTCATATTTGCAGTTTATGTGAAACAGCCCTATTACGGTGCGCGCTCGGGACATATATTATATTATAGAGTACTGCTAACAGTCTTTCTCAGTAAATACTGCGATGAATCATTAGTTTTATAATTGTGGAAGTAATGCCAGAACTGCTTCAGTCAACTTGAGTAAATATTTCGTTCATTTAGTTTATTAAACAAATCTACCCACATCTGTACGCCGTGTAAGATTTGCACATGGAATGTATGTTCATCGATATATATGTTAGAGGTAGTAATGTGGGCATAGAAACCATTTAACTAAAGTAACGATATTATTAAGCTTGTATATTTACCATTCGGGCGATAATCTGTATATGTCTTGATCCGCATTTTCTTTTTTCAATGTATCCTTTTTGCAATGTTCGAGCTGAGTGCACTATCGCGACTTAGGCACCTTCATCACTAAACACTTCGACACATTGAGGGTAAATACACCTCACATTTCACGTCTACGATCGATTTTATGTAAATTTAATGTCAGAAAGGATACAAGTTATTAAGAAAATATTATTAACAACCACTTTTCACATTGTTTTTGCTCGTGCAAAACACAAGTAAAGACACTGAAACATAAACGATAAACAATAAACAACAAAATTACAAATTTATAAGGGTTGAATCGCGTGTAGCCTGATTTGACAGCTGCGAGCGCGCTATCCCGAATTCCCGATTCAAATATTGGATGGTACGCGTGAATGAGCGCGGGGAGTGAACGAGACGGCGAACGATGTGAACTTAGTCGCAAGTGACGGGGACGTGTCGGGAACGGGCCGGGATACAAATAGCATCGGATTAATTGGTGTGTACTACGGACGCCGCGCAAAAAGTCTTGATACTATCGGAATAAAAACAAGGAAAAACGTTGAAAAAGTTTTTGTTGCTCATTTTTAATTAAAAGAATCACAATGATTATTTTACACCGTGCAACGTTCTAGATATATGTACCGATAACAATGATAAAAAATGAGTGCAGTCGTCAAATCAAGCTATACGTGCAATAATATTGAAAACTGGAACTTGATAGTTGATGTATTATTGTAAGATTATATTAAAATAAAACCAACGTTGTTAATCGGATCACGACTACACCACCGCCGTGTAAAGCGTCAAACGCGCAGGCGCAACGCCTGTAACTGACGTACGCATGCGCGCCAACTTCAGTTCGTTCAACAATGTCATTCTTTACGCGAACTCTCACTACATCAACATTCAACATTAAGTTGGGGAGCTTATAACTTTAAGAGCCCGAGGAATTAACTTCCCTAATATTGAAGGATTTTTATTATGCTCGAGTCTGTTGTGTGAGTTTGATTCTGTACCTAATTTATAAAACCAAACAATACAGTAGATGTTTAGCATATTGTTTTTACTTAACAGTATTAACTTTAAATCAAAGTATAGATATTTTATTAACTTTGAAAAGGAATACTTTAATTCATAACAATATAGATTTAATAACTTATATTACATTTATGCAACATTTAGTACCTACTTACTTACTGACAACATTTTTATTTACAAATATTCTTAACAGAAATAAAATAAACAGATTTTACTTTGGTTAAGAGTGTATGTAAAATCGTTTATAGAGCAACTACAATATATTGTAAAGCTAATTATATCAACCAAAATAAAAAAAAATTAACAACATAGAAAAAAAAATCAATGTCATAATTCCGTATTATGCCGAATTTTTAGTCAGATGAACCGCATCAATATATTCTAGCAATGGGAAAAGGCTAGACGAACATTATACATATGTAACGGACGTATGTAGAAGTACAGAGAGTCAGTTGAAAATGTAACGGTATATTTGCCAAATCAGTCATAATAAACGAGCAAAGTGAATGACCCCTCAGATTGAGACACGAATGTAGACTCCTCATTCCCAAGTACATTGTTCGGATATTCGCGTGATTTAACTGTTAAATGCATACGAAAATAGACAATAAAACTGGAATCGAGTTTCGCACTATAAATTGAAAGTCACTCCGAACTGCGGTGAGAGCTATGAGTGTTGCGTGTTGAAGAAAGAAATTCGCCAATGTTGAATGATCTAGTTACGCAGTTGTAACAATTACAAATTGAACGTCGATGGACTGAAAACTTACTTCACGCATCTGAATGTAGAATAGGGTGTAACACTTTCTTTCTGAGAATGTAAAGCCTAAACGTTATCTAAGTTCAAAACGATCTAGATCAATAAATTCTCCATTGCTCCTATTGAAGTTAACCATCTGAGTGGAATATCCGACGTTCTACAGATGCACAAAGACTGTATTATCCAACAAGTGCATTGTCTAGATTGTAATCCAGACCGACAGTAGGTGTCTTATTTAACGCGACAAAACAGGCAATTCCCGCAAAATGTGTGTCAGTTATGTCGTGAACCGTCGAATGACTCGCCTACACTTCACACATTTGGTCAATATGTTCGTCATGTGTCCTTTTACTTTGGAAATGACATCGTAACCCGGACACGAGTGAAACTATGATTCAACTATACATGCAAGGCATACTCGGAGTTTAAATTCGATAATTAAATATTTCTCATTATAATTACAAAAAATAATTCTGTTGGGGACTAAGGCCACAAAAAAACGAAATTGCCTTTTAATGTACGCCTATACCTATAATAGTTTAGGACTTATACAGAAGTTTATTATATTTTAAATCGAAGCTAGCGACATCTATTGTTATTCAATAAAAACTATTATGAGCGTCACCTTACTGATTATGGTGCAAATGTCCGCGCATCATAGTTATGATTATTAAAAGGTAGATGTCGCCCGCAAATTTATTTTGAAATATAATAAAACATTGTGTAGTAATAAATTACCATGTTGACCTTGTAGGACCCACCACTTGTTTATTCAATCGAAGATCATATTTACTAAGTAGTTTATATATATTTTTATAATAATTAAATACAATGATATAGTTTACTTATAGTTACAAAACCGTAATTGTTTCGAAAACGTGTATTAACTATTTTGTGTGTTTTAACAAGCTATAATAAAACATACTTTTGTATTGATTTGAAATTACACCATCTTCATGATCTAATTTATGCAACACGAGTTTTTCTGTCGGTTCCAATTTTTATAAAGTTGAAATCACCGTGGGACATCTTATCTATAGTTTTACTCAAGTAACGTCAAAAGCAAAGCGTTTAAGTAAAAGAAGTTCATTTTACAAAACTTTTAATAACTGATTACTTATCTACGTACCTCGGTGTCTCCGCCTTTTACGTATCTTTCTTCTGCGTTTCCTAGACTTTCCTTTGACCACTTGTACATCTCTCCTTTCCTGACAATAAGCACTTTTAGCCACTTCCAATATTTTGCCAATAATACACAACACTAACGCGATCATTTTTAAACTTTTACTGAAAATGTTAAACGTGTTTATCTTTATCTTGTGTCCTGTTATCGTAGAGGCACAGTTTTTTCTTTTTCTTCCAATTGTTGGTCACAAAAGATCTATTCCGTAATGTATTGTATTTGTTTAGTTGAGCATAAACTGTTTTTTCACACATAACCTTCAACAGCGTACGTACGGTAAACACTGCAGTTTTTGTGCAGTTTTTGCGTAGGACTCTTCTTGTGTTATGTGGGATGAGATGATTGCGAGGTTATCACTGCGTATACGTAAAGAGACAAACATATGACTGCTCGCTCACATCACGACACTGCGGGAGCCTTGAAGTGATTTCTAAATAAGGCTAAAAATATACGCCACACGCGATCGATCATTATTACACAATATGTGTTAGCTGCACTTAACATTACTTATAACATCACTAAACTAATGTAAACATCCCAATATGTTTTGTTACAATAGCCCATTTATAGTGTAAAGTGGATTGTAAACTTTTAAATCACAACGCGCCTACTTAATCTTTATTTACATTATTTTGGAACGAGAAACGATGAAATAGCTTTCGACGAAGGCGCGAGTAACTATCCCTGGAAGGGCCAGGAGAAAATGCGTCAAGTGCATCATTATGACGTGGTGTTATTATCAGTATGGCAACTATGCTTTGTGGTTTCCGTTTGAAATGAGCTCTGCATAATTAGTCACGTATGAGGCACGTGTATTCCCACCTTACTGCATCTGAGACCGCGACTGACGTCTAACCCCAAGAGTATGTTCATATATTCTTACTTAAGACCTAGTTAAACGTAATGCAGCATTTGAAATCTATCGTGTGACAGTTAGTGTGTGTTAACTTTAGGTTACAACTTTGTATCACTTGGACTAATTAAGTTGTTATGTAAATAATTATTGCAACTAGTGACTTCTTTTTCCATATGAGAAACCAAAATTCAACGTCTCCTGTTTTCTAGTCCTTCAGCCACACTCAACCAGGTCACATACTCACTCAGAGGCACTGTTGAAAAACCGTGCCGGCATTCCGTCAAAAATCTCTCGTTTCTACCTTTATAAACATGTGGTGTATTGTTACTAGGTATATCTAGATTACCTTTAATGAAAAGAGTTTAATGAGGAGAAAAGGGAATAAATATTAAATAGTATACAATTTAATATTTATCAGTATTAAACTCAAACTTTTTATTACTAGCATTCTACATATTAGGTATGTAATGTCAAATAATATTATCCCTTGAATCGCAAACAGTAGATAACGGTCAGATCAAACAGCATAATCCAATTAAGCCGTAATAAATAAGTATAATTATTTCTTATGTGATCTAATTACAGACAGTAATGCTATGCAAATTACTTAATAAACAGCTGATTGTTTTGACACATGCCTCATTACATCAACAATGACTTTCTCGTAAAAAAAAAACAGTGACTTGCTAACTAATAAAATATTTTCACGGAAAATTCGACGCTTAGAATCTTCATTCCAACAGAATTTAATTAAGTTAAAATACGCGAGGTATTACTGGAATGAATTATACATTCCTTATATAAGATACTCGTTCGTTAGCGAACAAAAATTCAGTATATTACAATTCAGTATATTAAAATTCAGTATATTCAGTATATTACTTAAACACATAGCTACTCTATTACGCCTGTATGCCCCAAGGAGTAGACTGAAATGTATTTCTAATTTATATATTGTCGTTCTGCTAGCGATTAAGTCCCAAGTGATAAGAGCGGGCATGTTGTTGTCTAACAGAATAGATTCAAGTTATAGATTCAGTGCAACTAATCTCCAAATGGAAAAAGACACTGCCCGACGAAAAATCATACCAAAATATTGTAAATGAAAAAGGCTTAATCAAAAAGATGGCTCATAACAATAAGATTTTATTAATGAATAATAATTGAAGATAAATATAAAACAAATAACAAGTTTTCTCGTTTTGAAACGAAAAACTCTTTTAGCTGGACAAAGTAACGACCGAGATCAACAAAATCTATAAACATTAAAATTTTCTAAGTTCAACTCCTATAAAAGTATTAGAGCAATCTCACTCACTAAGACAAATGCATCTAAAGAATTTTGGTGGATCAGTATATATTATGATATATTTATCTGTAGTATTAATAAGATTATGATATTGACTCCACATAATCAGGGAGGGTGGTAGAGAACCACAAACACTCAATAGAACTCAATGAATAGATAAATCATTCACATGATAATTATTATCCACAAAAGAAAATTATAACTGCGTCAAGAATTAGTTCTGGCTGTTTCATAAAATACCGTGTCTAGTGATAAATGTGACCCCGATTATAGACTAGTGTCTAGTAGTGTGATTATGACTAGCAAAATTGTGGAAGTAAGTAAAAGAAATCGCTTATAAAATTAGTAAGATTTTAAATCGAAAAACTCGCATTCCTTTGAGCTTAGTATGGTGATATGCAAAAACCTGACGTTGTGAAGCTGTTATCTATAGGAGCTTACAATAATGATCCATAGAATCTTGTCTTCATTTGAAAAAGCTTAATCAGAACAAAATATACCAAAGCAATTGGTACCACATCGATAGAGCTTAACTAGTCATGCTGAAATCAGGAGTAGCTTATGAATCGAAATACAATTTTTAGAACTATAAAGTTGTGATATCACTTAGTTGTTATGAGCTTAATATATTTGTTTTTGATAAAAAAAATAGCATAGATAGCGGTTTTACAAAAAAAAAACTCATATAATGAGAATTAGCGAAACTAAGAATAATACTGCCACCCAAATATTGATTACCGCGTTTGTGTATTCAATTTGTTAATAATTATGTATGACGTGTCTACATAAAAAACTTTTTATTGCAAACGTGAATGAATGTAAATTAAGCGGCCCGCGGTCAGTAAAACATGATACCATTGCATTGTAAGCACCCTCTGCTACACCCTACTAATATTGTGATAGTGAAAGTTTTTGTTGTTGCTTTGTTGGCTAGTGTTCATGCTTAATAAGACCGGATGGTTTTGAGACAGGCGGGGGCATTTAAAGTGTCCTACTAACAAAGTAGAGTCCACAGTAGAGCCACTGACGTGCAGCCGTTCAATATCATCATCATCAGCCCATGTACGTCCTACTTCTGTGCCTCCTCCACAACTAAGAGGAGTTAGGCCTTAGTACACCACGCGGACCTAGTGCGGGTTGGTACACATAGACTTTTTTAGATGTACAGGTTTCCTTACGATGTTTTGTACATACACAGAACTTTGAAAAGTCAGAGGTGTGTGGTGGTGGTTTGAACCGCGATTGCGGACATATTTCGACCACATGCCTAAATTAAATCTATTAAAATGTAGTGATCAATTAAAATAAATAAAATCGTCGGTAAAGGTTTATATTCAGCAATAAACATTATGTTGTTTATAGGAATTTTTCATTGCTGTAGTGGATATTAAAATATGAGCTTTTATCTCATTTGAACACACTTCCCGCTCCGACATCATCACTGCGGTTCGGCTTCGTTCCGGACACATTCCTAACTAACCTAACCTAACTGTCCAGATTGCAATAAAGTTGAAGACGTTTACCATATATTTTTGGAGTGTGTCAGGAATGAAGCCGAAAGATTTACATTATTAAACAAATCTTTTGATGTTGGTAAATGCAACAGTATTCTCGCTTTGCCAACATCAAAGGAAGCGATGTTGCTATATAAAATTGCAAAAAAAGGCTTTAGATCATGATTGGAATTGTAGTTAACAATGGGGGTGACATAATCACTCTGTGATTAAACCCTCTTCTTCAAATAAAGGAATAATAAAATAAATACACTTAAAATATATCTTCTACTTCAGGCTTTAAGCATGTAAAAGTTAATCGTGGTAGAATTATTATAATGCAGTGACTACCTAGCACCTAGTGTTTGATTAAGTAACAGTAGTGTATCCAAATAGAAATAGTGAAAAAAAATCCACTATTCGGTATTGTTCTTATTGTTATGTCTAGCTAGTTATCATTGTTTGAATATATAGGTATATTTATAACTTATCGATTTCCGATTTGGCTGAAACTAGAAGAATCTTCGGCGAACTCAAGGGGTCTGGTACTACATTGGCGAGAAGAGTTGTCGGATATATTTATTCGTTCACATTCGAGCATTTTCATAAATATTTTGTACATGCGCTGTGACGTAGCGGAAACCGTCGTCACGACATCCGCACCTGAACCGATTGCATAAATACTGTTGGAGACAAAGCGATTACACTTCATTGTTCCATTCAATATAACTTTATCACTTAGACAACCGTCGTGGCGCGACAGGAAGGCGTCTAGGTGAGAAGTTATATGTATCGGATGCAATTCCGCTGTGGGATATACATTTATACGATACTAGAAGTGTGGCTCAGTTTCACCCAGCAGAAACGATGTTCATTGGCAAGGTCTATTCTGTATCAGTAGTTATGCAAGTTTGTCAAGTAGTTTTGAGTTTATCATTATGATACGTCCCACTGCTGGGCACGGGCCTCGTTTGCAACTGAGAGGGTATAGGCCTTAGTCCACCACGCTGGCCTAGTGCGGGTTGGCGGACGACACACCTAGGAAATTCCTAAGAAATTTTAGGTTCGTTTTCCTTCACCGTTAAAGTATGTGATAATTATTTGTGAATACACACATAACTCCGAAAAGTCATAGGTGTGTGCCTGGGGTTTTGTACCCGTGACCGTCGAGATTCTCGACCGCGCGCCTAAACCTCGAGGCGATCACGACTTATTTATGAAATTAGGCCCGGAAAATTAGGATTAGAAAAGTAATTGACTTAATAATCTTCTTAACGTTATTCATGCCAAATTCTTATTATACTACACAACAGAACCAAATATACTCGTATGACCCTTTTGATATCTTTGAAACTGATTTTAGGTAGTCAATATGTTTACAATCATAATAAAGTATCTTAGCAAAAAAAAACTTATGGGGTTACCTCTTTTCATACAATAAACGTGCCAAGTTGAAAATTCTGATATTGTTTTATGCCAAATTCAATTTGTCGTCGGCGATGACGTCATAGAGAAGTACATCAATAACATGAATTTCATAAACAACCAATAAATTATGAGAATGGACAATAAAATGTCCCACGCCGACCCCTGATTTTTGCAATTTAGAACATTACGGCGAATGATTCATCCACATCAGATTGTCAATTGTTTCAATTAGGCTTGACGTGGAGACAATGCACCATAAATATTTACATCCTCACTTTATATTATAAATGTGAAAGTGAGTTGGTTTAGCACTGCGCTATCATGATAAGTCACTGAACCGATTTCGATGTTTGGTACAGAGATAAATAATAAATAAATAAATAAATACACCCAACAGTCACATATATATAGTTCTGATCCCACACTAAGATACAAGTCTTGTGTCGTGGGTATCAGAAACTACGAGAGACTTTTTGGTCTCACAAACACCCAGACCCGAAACAAATATTTGTGGATCACACAGACATTTGTCTCGGTGCGGGGATCGAACCCGCGGCCTCTCGTTTCGCAAGCTGGTGTCTAGCCAACTACGCCACGGGGCTGTCAAATAATTAAATACTCCAACAGTCACATACATACATAGTTCTAATCTAACACAAAGATACAATTGTGTTTGGGTATCAGAAACTACGAGAGACTTCAGTCTCACAAACACCCAGACCCGAAACAAATATATGTGTATCACACATACATTTGTTTAGGTGCGAAGACCGAACCCGCGGCCTCTCGTTTCGCAAGCTGGCGTCTAGCCAACTGAACTGAGCATTGCATGCATTCAAAGTAATGACAATATAAAAAATATGACATTTTGTGTCGCTGAGGGACTTTTTGGCGTTCCTTCTCCACAGCGATAATAAGTTCCGATGCGGCAATAGTTTAAAATTGACTATTTAAAAGAACTTGTAAAAGTCTATTTGAATGAAGATTATTTTGACTTTGACTACGCCACGTGGCTGTCAAATGGGTCGCTATAGATAAGCCTTTTTTTTGCGGAAAAATGGAAGAATGACGTGGGATATTTTATAAAGTTATAACGCGGGCGAAGCAGATAACAAATAATTTTATGTTATAAGCTATGGCTGAAGTATTTGAGTGTGGAAAAAACTAGGACATGGTTACCTGAGCGGTAGGGATACAATGTGCTTACCCGCGATTAAAATAGCTTGTGTTGAAGCTTTTATAACAAGGTAACGATCAGCCAAGTTATCGCGGGTACATATTCCTGTGATTTTTTAGGATTATGGGCTATGGCCACATGGGGTAAAAGACAATTTATGTCCCCCTTAGAGACTTGCTGAGCTTCACTGCATTGTACAGCAGTTGCAGAGGTCGGTGTGTGGTGGGAGAGTCTCTATTAAAAAAAGCCACCGTGAAAAACCAAGACTCTCTCAGTAGTAGTAAAGTAAATAGAGTGGCATAAACTATGTATTTTATAATACTATGTACTTGCGGGATTCTAAACTCATATTCCAGCCACTTCACAATGTTAAAATAGTGGAAGGCCTGCATGAAGTCCATTGAATATACTGCAAAACTGGAGCTCCACACAGACCACCTATCACATGTATCGTCCAACCGGAAATTGAACCTCGGACTGGCTATTCAGAAGCAACGTGGCTATGTAAATTAGGTCGCTGGGTCATTGAGTTCTATTACTATACAGCCAGAAGAGTTTACGGGGTAATAAAAACATTATGCTAATCGTATGTTCCTTTAAACATTTTAAGAATTACTCAAGTTTCCTTTTGAAATGTCGCTTTATTCATACGCATTGTTTGAGTTTGTGAAAATTGTCTAGGGTTTTATCTTTCTATGTTCTGTAACTCAAGCTGAGGCCCGTGGATTTACTCGCGTTATATTTAATTATCCTTATACTTCTCCGGGATACTAACCAATAGAGCCAAGAAAGCTGACAATTAATGTTATTTAAATAAACAATGATACAAGTTTATTGCAATAATTAGGTGTACAAGGGTGTGAAATATACGTAATACGTGTTATAATTAAAGTTAGGGTTCACTTAATGCACTATGTATTTTTTAGCGGAACTTTAAAATGCGCGATAGTTCAAGAATATTCAACATAAAACTTTAAAAGGTCAGAAGTAGCGCTAGATAACTCTTGCTGCATACAAATACATCATTAAAGAGATTGTCAGGTCTCACTAAAACGCTCAATGACGTGTAAATCCCAACATGACCCATAAAAAAATAATTTGAGCTGTCACTGCCGAGCATCTGCTAATGATCGGGCTGTGAGAACTGCTAGTACCAAAGGACGACCGTATATAGGTCAACATTAATACAATATACATTATTAGCAGCCAGAGGCTGAAAGCTTCACTCGGGGGTAATAAAGAAGTAATGTATAATATCCTTTAAAATAAATCTCATACTAAAAATATAGGAAAATTTTCACCAGCTTCGGATTAAAAGCGTGACTGACTGATGTTATTTACATGTAATAAAATCATTCATGGCGAATTATGTGTTAAGTTTTTGTTAATAAGACGGTCCTTGCCTGATATGTGCACATAGTTTCTATATTAAAAAATAACTTAAATTAATAACAACATTACATATGCACATTTGGCGAAGCTATTACGTTTTCCATGAAATAAATTAAAGTAGAAAACTGTACTTTTATTAGACTACAAAATATTTCGTATTATTGCATGCATGTAGTATAAATTTTAATAGAAAATTTAACACTTACCCAGCATTCTATTTACTTCACTCTTTTCAGTCATAGTCGTCTTCAATGTTTTTCATGACTACGGGCTGTAAAGAAAGAAACATATTGAAATATCGCCAAAAATTACAGTGTAAAGGGTTGTAGCTTTACATATTCAGAATGAGGTCAGAAAAGTCACTGATGCCTCCTAAATGGTATTTGGGTGTGTCGAGAAATGGAAATACGATAAAGATATGAACAGTGCCTTCGCATCAACGGCGTCGCGATCACAAAGTCGATGCTACATCGGAAATGTTGGTATCATAGTCGTTACGCATGACATACGCCGTACTATACAATATGTGCATGATACTAGTATTAAATGTCACTGTGTGAAATAACACTAAACTATTGTACAAATAAGTGAAGAAAAATGACTGAAATGAAATGTACCATTTTTGTCACATTTACACAAAAAATACACCATTACAAAGCATTCAATAAAAGCGAAAAATTTCAACACACTGTGCCAATCTTTACCTTGATATCGAACTACGTTCACCCTTCGTAGCACAAATGTATCCACAACAATTAACTAGCACATACACTTAACAAAAAAGTATAAACCACGATTTAACAATATACATAACGAACAATACCTTTATAATACTGTATACACATAAAATTCACTTAAAAAAATAACATCTTCGAGGAAATTAAAGGGGAAATGTGTAAAGATTTTTCAGACTGTGGTAGAGGCATCTCGCGGAGGGTTGAAAGGCGAACCTCGCGGAAATGCACGAACAGCTCCGATCGGAGCCGAATGCAGATACACCACAGGACCGGATTAGGGTACACAAGTGACGTAAAAAAAGACCGCAGGGGATATGCTAGAAAAAATGCGTTCGAAATTTAAAAAGTTTATAATTTAAAAAAAATGACAATTTAAATGAAGTGACAGTAAACCTAACAGCAAATAATGTACTTTAAATTATTCATTTATTTATTAGTGGATCGAGTAATACAAAACTTTGTATTGCTATAATATGTTAATTACTTATTTTAACGACAAGTTTAATTTTATTATATCAATCTATTTTTAATGCGGTTTATTAATCATATACAGAACTTTTTCCGGAAGTTTCCGGTGGTTTAAATAATGATATAGATTGTTAGTATGTAATACATTGACGGCGTATTTATTTATATAAAGTTACGTGAAATTCATTCGTGTATATATTCAAATTCATGTAATATAATAATTCTCCCAATCCAATAATTCTCGTTTCTTTATGAAATGGTTGTTTAAACTTTTCACTACTGTCAACAAATCAGTCAGTATTTGTTCTCAAGATATGTTTTGTTGTATCTTTTTGTCACTCTCCAAATGTGGATTAATCAGAATTATGAATATTTCTTATATTCAACAATTTCACTAAGCCTGACAATGATAGAATTTAAGTAACATAAAATGTTTCACTGTTTTTAAGTATTGTATGAATAAAACAGTTTACCAAAATAGTTTATTTGAAAGGTTAACTTTCAGTGGCGGAACGGTTTTTAAAATGCACATATTTTCTAAAAATCAAGGTAATTAAATTTTATTGCCAGTCTATAATATTGCGCTAGTAACAATAATTTCTAAACCTAAGTGGGTGTCTGTACATTAGTCACTACCGCCCCGCAGTGAGGTCGTCGTCTCGCCATATTACTCGCGCATGCGCCTTAATTTCCTCGCACAAGGCAATCACTAAAACCGTCGTTACGTACGTATGGTGTTGCCAGTTTTTATAAGTCTCTATTCACATAAAATCTTTTGAAAAATATCTGTCCTCGCTAACTAGCCTTTAGCATTATAATTTCAGTGCTATTTATTTCTCGTTTTTAATTAAAAAAATAAAAATGTTTCACAAGTCTGCGCGCGCAACCTAATGACGTTGCACTTTCCGGCAGTGACAGTAAGTTGATCAATACAGTGACGTCATTCCATTCAAACTCAAATATAAGTGCGGTTCTAAATATAAGATATACTTCAATGGGCTGCATTTTCATCTTAAATCGTATACGGTAGCTTTATATATACGATATCGTCTACTATGAGCGTGGATTTATTGCAACAATAAAATATAATTATAAGTTACCTTATTTCTGTTATAAATGGTTTGTGCCTAACAAAAGATACTTAGAAACAAAATCGCAAAATCTAAATGACTTCTGCAACAGCTGTGTACTTATTGTGGAAATAAATCTAATTCTACGGCAGGATAATGACTTATTACCATAACTAATTTAGGTATTTTTTTACTTCTATATTTGCCACGCTTAGCCAGCGTGCTGGACTAAGACCTAACGCGTTCCCAGCAGTGGGACGATGGACGATCAGGCTGATGATGATGATATCAGCAATTTATTTTTAGTTTAATACGTTCCACATTTGGAGAGACTGTTTGGTGGATGTCTTAATAAAGTCTCAATTCTTTACAATGTTTTGTCTCTCTGTTACTAAGCGATTGATTTCAGCAACCGATTAATCTCCGGTCCGATTAATCTTATCTCTTCTATTATCCGATCTAAATAATAGAAGAGATAAAAGCTGATGACGCATTTTAAAAGGTAATTTGTAACAAGGTATTGACTGTAGATTAAAGAATTAGGCAAATATTGATTGATCATATTTGTTATTATTCATTGTCTCAGTTGACGAACTCTACCTGGACTATATCAATTGGTGCAGAATATGAAGCGTTAACGACAATATTTATGACTTTACAATTAAGTTTTACTTTAGTAGTTTAAAAAGTAAATTTCAATAATTCGTGTTTAGTAATTATGCACAACCTTCAATGTCTGTGCACATCTGACAGCCCCGTGGCGCAGTTGGCTAGACACCAGCTTGCGAAACGAGAGGCCGCGGGTTCGATCCCCGCACCGAGACGAATGTTTGTGTGATCCACAAATATTTGTTTCGGGTCTGGGTGTATGTGAGACCGAAAAGTCTCTCGTAGTTTCTGATACCCACGACACAAGTCTAGTATCTTAGTGTGGGATCAGAACTATGTATGTGACTGTTGGGTGTATTTATTAATTAATTTATTTATTTATCTCTTTATTTAGGCTTTATAATGTCCACATGGTCATGAAGTAAAGCGAAAAGTTCGTGCGATCCCACTTCAATATCATGTGCATCAGCACTAAACTAGTTAGATTTTGACGTGTTTACTTTCTTAACAGATTAGTCTAGATTAAATTTATCTGGTGCTTAAAATCAGTAGTGTGAACATACTTGTGCTCTAGTAATTTTTTTTTTTAAATAGAACCATGGAAAACCAAATTCACCTTTAATTGACCCCTCGATACAAATTGATCCTATTTTCGGATGAGCACAAATAGTCTCTGACAAACGGCTAGCTCTTTAATGATATAGTACGAGGGCAGTCCGATAAGTACTTAGCCTCACCGCCCGATGGCACCACTATCGTAAGATAAATTTACCATCATGTAGCACATCTTCGTAGACGGCTATTGTCAAAATTTCAGCCGAATTGGATTTGTAGTTTTGTTTTGACCGCGTGTGTAAGCGGACGTGTCCGCGGATTTTCGAAAAATGGAAAAAGAGCAATATCGGCCGGTGATTTGATTCTTGTTTTTGGAAGGGAAATCGCGCAGCGATATCAAAAAGCGCTTGGATGCTGTTTACGGTGACTCTTCTCCTTCAATGGCGACCGTCAAAAATTGGTTTAACGAGTTTCAACGTGGTCGCACGTCAGTTTTTGATGAGCCACGCCCAGGTGCCCCAAAAACGGCTACCACGGAGGATAACGTGAGAAAAGTCCCGATCTTGTATTGGCAGACCGCCGATTGAAGGTGCGCGAGATAGCTGAGACAGTAGGCATCTTAAAAGACCGCGTGGGTCATATCCTGCATGAAATATTGGGCATGAGAAAGCTGTCGGCTCGATGGCTGCCGCGTTTGCTCACTTCGGACGACAAGCGCATCAGTGACACAACTTCAGAGCAGTGTTTGACACTGTTTAGGTGCAATCCGAAGGGGTTTCTGCGTCGTTTCGTGACCGTCGACGAAACATGGATTCACTGGTACACACCAGAGACCAATAAACAGTCGAAACAGTGGACTTTACCCGGCGAATGTGCTCCGAAGAAGGCGAACACTGTCCCATCGGCCGAAAAGGTGATGGCCACCGTTTTCTAGGTTTCACAAGGTGTGATTTACATCGACTACCTGGAGAAGGGCAAAACGGTCACAGGGCTCTACTATGCCGAACTATTGGGCCGATTCAACGCTGAATTGTAGAAAAAACGGCTCCATTTGGCGAAGAAAAAAGTGCTCTTCCACCATGACAACGCACCGGCTCACACCTCCGCCGTCGCAACGGCCAAATTGGTCACATTAGGCTACGAACAGCTGCTCCATCTACCGTATTCTCCAGATTAGGCCCCGTGTGACTTCTTTTTGTTTCCAAACTTGAAAAAGTCCGTCGCCGGACAGAAATTTGAGTCGAATGAGGAGGTTATCGCCGCCACGGAGGCCTACTTTGTAGACCTCCAGAAAACGTTCTTTTCAGACAGCTTAAAGAAGTTGGAGCATCGCTGGGTCAAGTGAATCGAGTTGAAAGAAGACTGTGATGAGAAATAAATCGCCACTTTTCCAAAATTTTCGTTTTTCTTTTGTAGGCTAAGTACTTATCGGACTGCCCTCGTATGGTGACAATTAACGGGAAACTGGAGGGCCTGAGATTATAAAATAAAACAAAAAAAACGCATAGCGCTCTGGAATCCACCTGCATATTACATAAATTCAGAAAAGCCAACTTGATGGTTAGCCAATAGTTCAACTATTGACCGATAACAATAAAGAATTTCCGCCAGTCGATACGCTATTTGGATCGCACTTCACTCTCACCACTGCTATTTTTGAAGGTCTTTAAAGCGAAGCCTGAATGCACCTCAGCCAGCTGGAATAAGTGAGTCGAGGGACAGTTTCTCCACTCGCCTCTTGGCCAAAATCAACACATTATATATAGGGTTGTCACTTTGCCGTGTAGGAATAAAAAAGGACTAGTGAAGCTAATGTTCCACACCCTCACAAAAATCTTTTCGTCAAGCTGCTGATGTCATGCTACGAAGTAAATGATATCATTTGCAAGGTGAAACATGTTTTTTGCATTTTCGTGAATAATTCTTTACAGGTATAACTTGTTTGTCCATTCTTCAGCTTAATCTATATGACTAATTTAGCAAACAAGGGTTAATTATAAAGAACTTGAAAAAAATTCCTTCACTATATTGCTAGATATTTTTATAAGTGCTTCAGAAATAACAAACAAATTGTTATCAGAATATGTTATTCTACCAAACTGTGTTTATTTTTAAGTCGTTCCCTGGTGACTGAAGAAATAATAAGAATTTATTTAGTATATATTTATACAGCCCCCTGGCGCAGATGGCTAGACACCAGCTTGCAAAACGAGAGGCCGCGGGTTCGATCCCCGCACCGAGAGAAAAGTTTGTGTCTGGGTGTTTGTGAGACCGAACAAGACACAGGACTTGTATCCTAGTGTGGGTTCAGAACTATGTATGTAACTGTTGGGTGTATTTATTTATTTATTTCTATTTCATCGTTAGAAAGGTTTCACATAAACGCATGGATTATTTACCTCGTATTATTAAACTTCCGCATCGATGGAAGCTTTAAGAGTAAAAAAAAATCCAGCTAACTTTAGAATACTTTAAGAGACACGTTAAAAAGGATTGAAGCCAAATTGATTTGTCAGAAGACCAAAGTGATATACAGTTAGTGCCTATTCTAGGAATTCACTCATTGAGAAAGATCATTTGAAGAAAATCCTTGTCGACTTCTAATGTTCTTTGTGAGAATTTGTAAACTTTGATAGCAGTAAATGAACAACCTGCCCTGAGCCTACTTCATTGAATGTAAATTCATATATTATGTAACAATTCACATTGAATTGTTCGTATGTGCAGCATTGGATCATATGGAATTGAGAACTCCGCATCAACTTGCAGCCATATCAGGAAGCATGACGCGGACATCTAGCTTGTCATGCCAAGTTTGTATATGGAAATCCAAAACAGAACTTGAACACGTATGTCGTATATGTTTCCTAAGGTTTTCTGCAGTAATTAAATATTTCTATTAGTGAAATACTTTTACTTAATTGCACATAGATTCTTACTGAAATTAGCATAATAAATACACCCAACAGTCACATACATGAAGAACTATATAGTTCTGACCCCACATTAAGATACTACGAGAGACTTTTCGGTCTCAAAAACTCCCAGACCCGAAACATTCGTCTCGGTGCGGGGATCGAACCCGCGGCCTCTCGTTTCGCAAGCTGGTTCTTGTCAACTGCGCCACGGGGCTGTCAAACTATTAACTACGCCTTTGTTGATGTACAATACTTATAAGTAGTATTTGATTTTTAATAATAATTTTGGTTACCCACTTCCTCATTGATATAATAAGCAGGTTTAATCATCTTTGAAATGACTATGTCACACCAAAATAGTACAAGTTAAAACGTTACATTCAAACTAAGGAAAGGTCGTTGTGAGTTGTATCCAACAATCGTCTAAGTAAAGCGCAATTTCGAGAGATGTACGTCCTTCAAGGCTAACTCCATTCCGCATAAGGAGTCTCCATCGCCTCCGGTGCCATTCAATGATAATGTACTAATGGAATCGTAGACGTCACATTATTCATTTAGTATTCTAAAGGGCTTCTAACAATAACTCTTCGGAATTTCTCTATGGAATTTTTCCTATTACAATGATATTTATTTTCAATCTTAACCTAAATATTAAACGTAAATCTAGAATTACTAATTGTACGTAGCTTGTGCGTGAAAAATAGTTTAAAATAGCGAATATTTAATTATTGTCTTGTTTTTAGGATCTGTGACAAAATAAACAAAGCGTATTATTCGTGAAACAGCTGTAGTTCTTGTAAATGATTATAATGTTAATGCCACATCGCATATCAGATACACACACTTGAAGTATTGTAGTGTTAAAATATTAAAGAAAGAGTTTAGTAGTTAACATTTTGCTTCTATAAAAGGTACGTACATACGAAAAGCTTACCAATTTCAAATAATGGTTTTTAATCCTTAATATCACAGTTATTTCACTTCACAGGGCACATCCATGTAATACACTTTTTAAACTGAATAGGAACCGACCGTAATAACGAATATTCCGAACCGACTGACTGATTAAGGACGTTTTGTAAGACTTTGAAATTAATTCACTTTCAAACGAAAATGTTTCGTAACAATGCTCCCATAAAAGTTATTTTTGCTCAAACGCTTATTTCCGCCTGAAACGTAGGTGATTCCAAACTCGTTTAACCGAAGCAGATAGTAGTAATTAATGTTAACTAGAATTTGTTAATTTGGCACTGCGGATGCCGAATTCATGATGCACAAATATCTTAAGGTTATCAAGAATAGGAAACATCATGCATTCATAATTAAAGAATTCCAAAAGAACATTAAAATAATTCGTAAATATTTAGACAAGTCTAACATCTGCTGTAATTCTAGTAGGTCAAGTCTGAAACACATCAAAGCTCATTATGAAATGTAAACCCCGCATTCCTACCCGATATAGAAACTGTAACAATACAAAAGATAACAAAATTTTGTGCAACGTCAGAAACACGCTGTCAAAATAGGCGGGAAATAGTTGCACTAACCATCAACCGTTTATCCGGTGAATACAAAGATAAAACACTGAACTGTGAAGCAGAATTGGCCTACTAGATTATAACAAGCGATAATTGCGCACGTAATCAACACGCAAAGCTGAACGAGTACCGGCCGCCAAGCGGGAATCTCAACTGTTTTATTTTAAAGCCAGCAGCGCACACTACGGCCGTGAAAATATTGCAGAGGTGTAGTTAGTGGCTCTATACAAATCCCGATGAGTAATGAACAATGTCGTTCATTGACTGTGAACAAGAGCGGTGTCTTTGCATTATTAATTGCCTCCATTTATTTTTAACACAATGGGACCGTGAAATCCATTTTTACGGGCAATTGTGGCTGCGTTTATTATTTAGGAGCTGCGGTTATTCCTGACAAATCTCTGGTCTAAATTCATTCGAGAGATCAAAAAATTTTTGAATGACTTCCTTGTAATCATGAAATAGAAAATAATAATAACGTTATCTTGTCTTATGTAATGCGTACTTGTTTCCAATAGTCTTCGTATTTTACTTTAATGAGTGAATATGTATGTCCATCAGTTGATTTCGTGAAATACATAAAATGAAATTTAATTTTTTTAGTAATGTTTACAGGTTACTTCATTTATATTTATATTTATATTTTTTTAATTTTAATAATTTGCCAATGGCTCATTCCAATATTTCGTAGGCTGCGATATCTTTTAATTATTATTTTTTAATTACTTAAAGGATATTTTTGTTACAAGACAAAGTGAATACTGTGATTCCTAATGATGCAGCGTCAATCGGACTGATTGCAATTAATAATAGAGGCGATTATTCGATAATAATCAATCATTCCAACTAGCCCAAATACTTCTCCACGCTACGCATACACATGAAAATTAGAGCTGAGGGAGTTTCTTGCCGTTTCTTCTCCACAGCGATAACACGTTTCGAAGCGGCGATAGTTTAAAAAAAAACTTAATAGTGACCACTCAAAAGCACTTGTAAAAGTCTATTTGAAATAGGTGATTTTGACTTTGACTTTGGATGACAATGCAGTATAATTCGATATAGATCGAACGAGGTGACGATGACTTTTGGTAAATAAAATAAATAAATAAATAGACCCAACATTCACATACATAATTCTGACCTCACAATAAAAAGTCTAGTGTCGTAGGTATCAGAAACTACGAGATACGTTTCGGTCTCACAAACACTCAGACTCGGCACAAATATTTGTGGTTCACAAGATCATTTGTCTCGGTGCGGGGATCTAGCTTACTGCGTCACAAGGTTGTCAAATACCCAACGAATCCAACGGTCCCTTCTACGACAGGCTGAGATCCCTTTGGTAGTAATCTATTGCACCTATGCCTTAGGGCAGAATTTATTAGAATCGCGACGATGACTCCTCGAGTTAATGCAACGGTAAACTCATTTTTTTGTCTCATTTAGATATTATTTCTACTAAATCAGTGAAACTAGGCATCCCCTTACGGTTTCAGTTACTTTATTTTTGTCTTTGAGTCTTGCAACGTGTTCTAGTCTTCGCAGTTGTAGACAGTGACATAAAATAGATTATAAAGTACTATTTCTGCAAGTGTGGAGTGCTCATAATATAATAATTTAAAATAACTGTATCTAAATGAAGGGTTTTTCTGGTATCTTCTATATTTTTTATAATTTAGATTAGGTTAAATTTGGATCCACCGCAATTATTCTAAGCTCAGAATAGTAAAAGTAGCATTTATTTTTACGATTCTTTAAAATAACTATGATCTCCTCTTTTGTCTATTTTTTTTAGAAATATAAACAAAATAAAAATCGCATCAATATTGTTACAAAAATAATACTATTGAAAATAAGCCATTTCTATATTCTAATAATTATCATACTCCATTGACATTTTTTCTATCATCGGATTTCAAAAATGTTTTAGTTACCCTATTGCGAAAAAAATGTCGTGTAATACAAATATTTTCACTGTTCAATACTGTTTTTCTGTACAAGGCTAGGTTTTGGAAAATATTTTTTTATTGTGCGTTAGCGACTGTATCTTATATTACCGTCTAAATTAAAGTAACTATCTTATCTAACCTAATAAGTGTTACACATTATTCTGCAGCTAAACGTGTTAATTGATTGCATATCAAAATTGTATTACAAATTATTACTGTTACTAGTCGTAACAATGTTATATAATTAAATGTAATTATCCTGACAATAAATATTCATATTCGTTATCTTCTGTTTGTTCATAAATACTTAAACAAATAAATTTAATTTCATAACGTCAAAACATTGGCGCCTACTCCCATACAAGCTGGCGTATGTGATCTGTATCACGTAGATCACAAAATGTAATGACTAAGGAAATGATACGAATGGATTATGCGCTCGGATATCGCTTGTCGTATATAGATAGTCGTTATTTTAATAAAAGCAAAAACCGACCCTTATAATTAGAGATTACAAGATATATTTGGATCGTTATCAATGCGTACCAGCATCCTCACTGATCGTTTAATCTTTGAATATTTAGGTACTTGGAAGCAAACAAATTTGAAGTGACAATTGATTATCGAATTCAGGGCGATCCAATTTCAATAACACGGAAACCTTCAAAATTATCTATAGTGAATAGGAACTGTCCCAATTTTATCTATGTACAAATGCGTAAAGTCAGACGAATTATCATTTGTGGAGTGGTTTAACGATACAATCGTATCGGCAGTAGGTGTGTCGAAGCCAATTGCAGTAATCGAACCAATTTGGTACGAAGCGAGTTGTGTTGGTTAACCGAGCCAGTCGCGAACCTCATCCAGTCCAACAAGCATGCTGTGCCGATAATGCATCGGTTCGAAGAGTTATCTATCTATTTGACTAAGCACTTTGTTTCCATTTTGCAAACAGAATAGTGATATCTTATCGTTTCATACTAGTGGTAGCAGTATGTTAGTGGGTGCACGCTACGTATACCGATGTGATACTGTGATGTGAGCTCTCGTTTGTGATCGTGATACCGAAACACTGTGATAAAACGATCTAGTATAAATAAAATATTAACCGTGAAAATGACTGAGAGCATGGCTGATCTCCACGAGTTGGAAAAATTGAGGTATGTTTAAATAAATTTGTTGATGTGTGTTTCTATTAACAAAGTTAGTTTTCATTTTAAATTCGCCGTTTGCTGATCATTTTTCCGTAACTTTCTTTAACGCTTCAGAAATTGCCATACTTAGACGCATAGCTCTATTTATTTTTATGAGATATGCATGCGACGGCTATTCTTAAAGTTATCATTAATATCACTCAATAAATTTTAATGTTATGTTACAGTTAACATAAATATGAATATATGTATAATGCAATATTTTTATTAGTAAATAGTTTTGATAAACTCAAACTGTTATAGTTACAAATTAATATGTTAATAAATAATGGCAGGTGTGTAGAATACGTGAAGAGTATTTTTTATATTTATCAATTGAAATATAAGCTATAAAATAAATTACTTGTGAATATGGACACTAACTGTTTAATACTAAAAAGTGTAATAGAGACCATAATGATATTTATAGCTGGAATACCTCAGTGATTATGCATCCAACAGTTGCCTGACACGATTTTAAATTTCGGTATTTATTTAGCATAAAGAAAAGTTAAGTTAAATAGATATAATTGACAGCCCTGTGGCGCAGTTGGTTAGATACCGGCTTGCGAAACGAGAGGCCGCGGGGTCGATCCCCGCACCGAGACTAATGTTTGTGTGATACACAAATATTTGTTTCGGGTCTGGGTGAATGTGAGACCGAAAAGTCTCTCGAAGTTTCTGATACCCACGACACAGGGCTTGTATCCTAGTGTGGGGTCAGAACTATGTATGTGACTGTTACTGAATACACCTATTCATTTATTTATTTCAATAATAATAAATTAATTAGCTAATTGGTTTTAATATGCCTGACTTTGTATGTTGTATTTTCTCTGAAAGCAAAGTGAGCAAAATAATTCTTTGAACAAAAGTAATATTAACTTTGTGATAAATATAAAAACAAATTCGCATATGTGACAAGGGTCAAGTTTGGATTAACGCGATATCCAATTCGATAGAGCAACGACCTGCAAACAGATAGCAGGAGATGAATTGAACCGCTTAGTGATCGGACAAAGCGTAGTTGATAAATTGTCGTACGTATAGAATTAGTTGACAACTGTTGCATGATGTGGCGCGTGCTATTAAATGGTCACGGTTCGATGCATACTTTTGGTTACCTTTAAGAAATTCTCAGTAACAGCACATGTAGTCTGGAAATGACGGTAGTAAACGGCAATAGGCCTACCACCTATTATTTAGAATTTTAAATCACAGCATACGAAACGTGGGTGTTGTAATACACCTTACTACTTCGGGCATACAGGCGTGTATAATATACGAGTATATTAATAATTATAATCAATCGTGTATGTATTAATTATGGACATATTTCAAAACGAGGTGACAAAGAAAAATATTTCATTGTCAAAATTTCCGCTAATGTTGTTTGTAATTCTTTTAATAATAGCCTTAATTTTAAAACAAAATCTAGCAATGTTACAATATGCATGATTACTAAATTGCTAATTTAGCGTATCATTATTAATCCTTACTAACATAATAAAGGCGAAAGTACATAATATGTATTTATATTTGTATGTTACGCTTTCACGTCTAAACCTCGAAATTGGAAAAGTTTAAGCAGTGGCGGTACTTCCATAGAAGCCCAAAAGCGTTACACGTTAATTGTGTAATGTCTAGTTTATAATTGTTTATTGTGAGGTCACTATACTCGTATTTAGCAAATCATTTATTTATCAAATTCATTTTGTTAATTAAATTTTAAAGATTATTATTCGGAATTTCGTAAGACAAACTGGGCTTTTAGGCTTCTATGGAAGTACCGCCACTGGGTTTAAGACTTCATACATCCTAAAAAATGTGAGGCTGTTAATGAATATTATTTTAAAACCTCTGTTGTTAAAATAATAGTTATTAATAAACGGTTTATGCAATTCCAGTCCAAGAGGGGAGCAAAACAAGGCGGGTCGCAACGAGAGCTCACCACAGAAATGGCGCATCATCCTGGAACCGGCCCTGGTCGGGGCGATGATGGCCATCAACCTCGGCCAGACGTCCCTACAGAACTTCTATCTGAGAACTGCCTGCACCGTAGACTTGAACTATTCACAAGAAATCTGCTACAAGGGTGTCGGGGAAGAATTTCGCGCGGCTGAGGTATATTTATCGCGTACATAATCTTTTCCTCCTATCCTCATTTTTAAGATACCCATCATAGGAAGGGGGTTAGTCGCCTCAATAAATAATTATGAAAAGGTATCACAATTTTTACTCTGTCCGTTAAAAGAAATTTTGCCAACTCCACTACTTCGGACCAAATCGAGTTGAGATACAAAACTCTTCTGTTATATATGGTATTTATGAAGAAAAATGGTATTGATATTTAGGGAAAAATTATTTTCAGATTAGATTACATGTAAATCGCATATTCAGCAGTTTTACAAGTTTGTTTTGAATCAAATATAAAAATATATGTAAGAAAGTATATTATTAAATTCCTTTATAGATTTTCGTTAATAAGAATTCCAAATACGTAAAATCAAAGCAGATTTTTTTTATTCACACTGACTTCTTTTAGCAATAATTATTGTCATCTCGAATGAACGAGTTTATTTGAGTTGTGTGCAACATTAATGTATTTTAGTTACATTAGTAGACATTTTACTTTTTCTTATCGATTACTTTGTTTACATAGACATTATTAAACTTGGTACACAACTGATAGCCGGCAAGTACGTTTATCTCTGTTAGAGTATCTTGCTCCTGGCGGAATTAGGCGGGGATAAAAAATATCTTCATATTCAAGACGAGAAGTTTTCATAACGCGTTACGCTTGAGAGATAAAAGTATGAGCATGCAACAAATTTCTCATTATTATGTAATGCATTATTTAATAACATTTTATGTGTGCCAGTTGTTATAAAGCGCAAGTATAACATGATTATACTTTCCTTAATCTGGCTGAATTGAAACATGCCGAATAAATTAAAAAGTTTCCGTCTTCCGATTTTCGTGTGTATTGCCATTTTCATATCGAGAGCTCTTTAATTTTTGACGGTAGACTTATTTATAAACTGCATATTATAATAATAATAAAGCATAGGAATTTCAATAATGTTACCCACACACTATGAGTCTCGGCTGTCGTCTATTTCCACTGAATGCTAGAGTTACCTAACATTAAGTGAATACAGCGGTCGTAAACTGCATATTATTGTCTCTGTAATAAATTATCATAATTGATTTCATTCCCAACTCTAAACAAAACACTATCGTGTTTCTGATATACTAAAAATAACATCATAAATCATTACCGTTCCAGGCGGATAGTCAAATGCTGGTGTCAAGTATAAATGTTAGTAGAAGCTTCATTGGCAGTCTTCTGTCCACCGTCGTTTTGATGTTCGTTGGACCGTGGAGCGATTGCAGTGGACGTCGGAAGCCTTTGCTTATCATGCCATTGGTCGGAATGTGTGTGATGACGTCAGGAGTGCTACTGATGCTAATGATACCTGGAGCCTCAACTGCACAAGTGCTGTATATGGTACAAATTCCTATATCGTTGGGAGGAAATTTTGGACTGCTGCTAGCTGCTGCCTTTAGCCATATCGGAGATGTGAGTTATGTTTTATACGTTTCGTAGTCTATTGCACAACATCGTCTTCGTGTATGTTTGGTTATTTAAGGATATTTAGATTAGTGTTTGGCGTTTTTTTAACGTCACCTTAATAAAAAAATATATGAATCTGATTTTATTTTGATTATTATTGTAAAATCCTTATCCTTACTAATATTATAAATGCGATTGTAACTCTGTCTGTCTGTCTGTCTGTCTGTCTGTCTGTCTCGCTTTCCTGCTAAAACTACCGAACCGATTTAAATGAAATTTGGTACACAGATAGGTTGGAGCCTGGGAAAAAACATAGGATACTTTTTATCCCGGAAAATGTAGTATTCCCGTGGGAATGGGAATAAGTAGCTCTGTCAATATTCTGCTTTTACGCCTAAACCATTTGACCGATATGAATGAATTCTTTTACAGACATAAATGTGATCCTATAAAGTAACATAAAATACATTTTATCCCGGGAATATGTAGGGTTCCCGAGGGATGAGCATATAATGTAATGCGAAAGTAACTGCCTGTGTTATGCTTTCTCGCCTAAATCATTTGACCGATTTCGATGATTTTTAGTATGGGAGTAGATGGAACTCACCAAAGCAACATAGGATACTTTTTATCCCGGAAAATGTAGTATTCCCGTGGGAATGGGTATAAGTAGCTCTGTCAATATTCTGCTTTTACGCCTAAACCGTTTGAGCGACGTGAATGAATTTTGGTATGGATATAAATGGAACCCTATGAAGTAACATAGACTATATTTTATCCCGGGAGTATGTAGGGTTCCCGTGGGATGCGCATATATTGTAATGCGAATGTAACGCTGCCTGTGTTATACTTTCTGGCCTAAACCATTGGACTGATTTAGATGATTTTTAATATGGGGCTAGATAGGACCCATCGACGCAACATAGGATATTTTTCATCCCGGAAAATGTAGTATTCCCGTGGGAATGGGCTTTCACGCCTATACTATTCACCCGATTTATATGATTTTTGGTTTGAATACAAATGGAACACTATGAAGTAACATAAGCTACATTTTATCCCGGGAATATGTAGGGTTCCCGTGGGATGAGCATATATTGTAATGCGAAAGTAACACTGCCTGTGTTATGCTTTCACGCCTAAACCATTTGTCCGATTTGAATGAATTTTGGTATGGACATAAATGAGACCTTTAAGGGACATGGCTATTTTTTTAAATAATTCAATAAGTGCCATTTCGGGCACTTAGAAGACGATAGGTGGCATTAGACCATTTAAGATTCTAAGGATTCATTAAGTTACGTTGAATATAGTTAAGTGCGGTTAAGTGTCATAAGGTGGTCTTAAGTTTACTTAGGTGACGTTAAACGCACTTAGGTTACTTACTTGCCATTATTAGATTGGTATTGCTACTGGGTGGTTTTAAGTTCTCTTATGTGATATGTGATTTTGAAGAGTTTACCCATAAGTAACTTTAAGGAAGATTATGTGCGGTTATGTACAATTAAGTGACGATAAGTTTTATTGGTGTATGTTAAGTGACGTTAGGTGCTATTAGTGGATGGTGAGTGACGTCAGGTGCCATTATCGGATGAATCAGATTCCATTAGTCGAATCCATAAGGCTACAAGTGCCGTTATTGGAAATCACGCGACGACAGGTGCCATAATTGGCACTTATGGCAATTTTAGAAGAATTTTAGTGGAACTTAAGGAATAGAAGAGCTATTTTTCCGTTTTATGAATTTAGGTGCCACTTTTGGAACTAAATTTGCGAAAGGCACCATTATTTGAAGTCAGTATCCTGGATGACTTGAATTCACGTTAAATGCCATTTAGCACTGTGGAGTAGTGGTGACTGGTACCGGTACAGTAAAATGCTATCATGTGCATTTTTATGGGACTCGGTGTCATTATGCGATGTTAAGTGCCATTATACGACATATATATATGACATTAGATACATTTTCGCGATAAATTTATGAGACGATCTGAGGTTATGAAAAATGTCATAATGTCACTTGAGACGATTCTCAAAAATAGAAATGACCTCCGGTGGTGAACTACTGCAACAATTAGCGTAATTTTTGATTTATAGATTCACTTAGTTAGTTTCTGCACCCAACCCTGAAGTCTACGCAGACGGAGTCGCGGGCAAAAGCTAGTTACAATATAAATAAATATGAGATTTAAGCTTTATGCGTCAAATTACACCTAATAGATAATTAAAATATCGGATAAATCAGCAATTTAGTAATAAAGAACATAATGTTGAATAATAAAATTATTTATCGTCTTAATATGATAACTACCAATTTCATGATTTTCGTGGTCTCGTAACATAAGTATGTGCCTTGTGATCTAGAGCTCCCGGGTCCGATTCCCGGGTCAGGAAAGTGTTACTAAGTTTTGCCATTAGTAAATTTTCAGTAGAAGCAGAGAGTCTGGAAATGTGCCCTACCCGGCAAAATTTTAGTGCAGAAATGCACCTTTGCCAACCCCTTCGGGAAATACAGGCGTGAGGTTATGTATATGTGTGTATGCAATTTCAGGTGTGTCACTCTACGGGTCGTGACGTCACTCGCACGATGGGCACCCACCGCGCCGCCATCCAGATAGCCCACGTGGTGGGCGCCGTGAGCGGCCCCCTACTGTACAGGCACCTCGGATTCTACGGTGTGTTTCCTCTTGTTTTATTACTGCAGGTATTTGCTTTGATTACGTTTACACTATATCTAAGTTAATTAAATTAATTATAAATACACCCAACAGTCACATACACAGTTCAGACCCCATACTAAGATCAATCGTGTTGTGGATTTCGGAAACCATGATAGACGTTTCGGTCTCACAGGCACGGACATCAGAAAGAAATTTGTGATGTTTTCTATTAACATTAAGTATAAGGTGTTTTTTTTTTTTTTTTTGAAAAACAGTGATGGCCTAGAGGTTTAGGCGCGCGGTCGAGAATATCGGCGGTCGCATGTTCAAACCCCAGGCACACACCTCTGACTTTTCGAAGTAATGTGTGTATTCACAATGAATTATCACTTGCTTTAACGGTGAAGGAAAACATCGTGATAAAACCTGCTCACCTAAAAGTTCTCAGGAATTTCTTAGATGTGTAGTCCGCCAACCCGCACTAGGCCAGCGTGGTGGACTAAGGCCTAAACCCTCTCAGTTGTAGAGGAGGCCCGTGCCCAGCAGTGGGACGTATTTGGGCTGATGACTGATAAGGTAATTTATTGTGTTGCACCGATACGATAAAATATGATGCAAGAATAATAATCAATTTCAAATTCATTTCTGGGCTTATATTTCTGAAGCTATAGACAAAAGTGTTTTCTCGCACCTACGTTCTTCCAGCTGTTCTTGTAATAGAGAATCTATTGTTTTTTCGGAATTTGCTATTGAAATTTTTCTAATGAAGGTTCATTTGGACCTTTGATGAACCCAAGAATCAAAGCTAAGGCTTCCGATAGTATTCCGCAGGACAATAGTCCGTAGTTAAAAATTTATATAATATTGCATCCCTTGTTAAGCCGATGACGCTTAGTTACAATAATCTTAGTCGGAATTTTAGAAGAGACTATTTGGATACTATACTTGTGGCAAGAGAGAAAATAATACTAAAGAATTGTGGGGGAAACCAATGTTCATAGTTCCTCACAAGGGATTTTTTTTCAGTACAAAAAGTGTACAATCTAAGTTAATAAGTATTTGTTAAAAAGTTTGGCCAACGAGAATTTACTGAAATATACTTTTCTACTTTCCGAACGTCTACAACTAAGAGATAATCAGAACAAGAGCATGGTAAATACCTCTTTCATATAGTTTCTAGGGCACTTATTACAGTGACAGGTACGTTGCAACTTCTACTACTTCGCTCTTCTCGGTAAAGACATGTTTTTGATATCCATTAATAATGATAACATACATACATATATAACTAAACGCTTATATTTCCCGAAGGGGTAGGCAGAAGTTTATTTCTGCACTCACATTTCGCCAGCTATGTATCAGTCCCACGTAATGGAGGCAGCCTATTGCCGAATTTCGGGCAAATTTACAGACCCGTGCTGCTACTGAGAATTTCCTAATGGAAAAACCCAATAACACTTTGCCAACCCGGGAATTGAACCCAGAACTTTTAAATCGCACGGCACATACTTGTGCCGCGAGTCCACGAGGCATGCCGGCAAAAATGATAACGTAAAAGCAACACGCAGTAAATATGCACGCAAAGCTGTATCCTGCTTGGGCTATTTGTAGAGTTATGTCTTAATAGATACAAGAATCAGTCTAGATGTACTGGATGCACCAGTACAGAAATTATTGCTAACTGGTCAGACAGGATCTGAACTTAAGATTGTAAAAGAGTTTATCTTATGAGTGACCTAACAACTTTCTGAGACATGTGGTTGTCGTCTAAAATGTAACGGAGTATTATTTCATTCTGGTTTATGTTCTGTCTTCATATTTAAAGTTATGTCTATTTTTACGGTAATATTAGCGTTCGGAATGTCGTCAACGATAATGAAAAAGGTTAAAATATTAGGTAAATATATACATTTGGGTGTAGAATACAAAGTCATTCAAATTGTGAACGAGGGATCGGAAATTGATGCTTCTAAATAACACTATAAATTTAAATATAATTATGTAGTTGATCAGATTGAGGACTATAGCACAAAAAATATTACAAGTATTAAGAGCAGTAGGTTGAAAAGAAATTAAAGGTTTTTTTTTTGTAAATACTTTAAGACTACTTTTATAGTATAAATTGCGCTAGGCAATTTGATTTTTTTCGACATAAAGTGTAAACTTTATATAACAACACTGAAGGGACTGTGCATTTTATGGCGTTATAGAGAGTTGTCGTTTAATGAAAAAAAGAAAATCATTGTATGGAAGGCAAGCTAAACCAGTCAAAGCCAAGTGATTTTGAGGCTTTAGTGAGTTTGTCGTTAAATCGAGTGACGTTACATGGAGTTTACACGCTATTTTTGATGTTCATAAATACATATCTACTTTTCGCAAAATATCTTGTTGTGCTGAAGTCAAAAAATCCCTGGTAATATTTTATACGCCTTATTTTAGTGTAACGTCAGTAGTATCTTGTTGGTTATATTTATTCGAATATTTTGTTCCAGTTTTCGTCCCTGATGTATGTGATCTTCGCCATGAAGGACGTGAATGTTAATAGAGACAACAAAGTGTCTGCTTGTAACTGGAGGCTGCCTTTCAACGCGGTGCAGTGTTTGGTCAGAAGCCGCGAGGGAAATAAGCGAAAGATCATACTTTTAATGCTGGTTGTGGCACTCGGAGACAGGGTGTTACTGTCGGGTTGGTATAGCAAAATATACATTATGCATTTTTGTTCAACTTCAAATTTTAAGGCATGAAGCGGCTTGGGCATCATGGGAAAACAATTTGTCTGAAATGCTTTACATGTGTACATATTTTTACATGTGTGTGAACATAGAAGGGTTGAATACATGATTGTTATGTGAAAAATGTCATGCAAATAAATTTGACTCATTTATTAATTTTTGAGACTTCACTGCAACTTATACTTATAACTTGGGTGACCCAGGATTAGTCTTTGTAAATAAAAACAAACACTAAACTCATTATCATAAATATTATTTAAAAAAGTACCAAAAATAGCCATGTATTAGTGAAGAGGGGCCATATTGTTGTGCATTATATTGTATCTATATATTATTTGTTATTGTGAAAACATTATCATTTTAGATACTGTTCGTGCTAATTTTCTGAAGTACTTAATCAATAGTTGGGAAAGCCGAACCCAGATAATAATCAGTTCATAGATACATTCAATTGCAAAACAATATATGAAATAAAGAAGCGCTTATAAATTGTTATCAATTGTAACATCTTGAAATTAGTTACAGTTAATGACCCTTAATTATTGTTTTTATATTTTGTGGTTGTTTTTTTCTGTAAAATCTCTATCGCCATCACAAATAAGTCTCGACGTATTTTGTGAACCATTTATCAACTTTATTTTGATGCGACATATGAAAAAAAATGTTTGAAAATATTTTTTTCTATTATTTTTATATTAAAAAAAAACTGATGACGACTTTCCATTTGATGACAGAAGTAGACCCGCCTAGTTAAAGTACAAAATCATTATTATCAACGATGTCCAATATACAATATAATTACGCCAACCCGCTTAATTTTACTGTAGGTACTGTATTAAATATAAATAGTTTAATAATATTTTTTGTCCACAGCCGAAGTCCTCATTGCGTACATGTACTACAGATACAAATTCCATTGGGATGACGTCATGTTCGGCTCCTTCCTCGCTTACAGGAATATTGTCAGTTTTGTCGGTAAGCAGATTTGCATTCCTCCGTATTTATTCGGATAATTGGCAGAGTTTACCATTCTCTAAAATACTCGTCGTTTACAGGCACACTTCTAATTTTAACCATGCTGAAGCGGCGCTTCAAACTTGCGGACGAAACTATCGGCATGCTGAGTTGCATGTCGTATGTGCTCGCCACAACGGGCCTCATTGCAGCCACAAATACCATCTGCGTTTTTTTACGTACGTTCACATTTTTATTTCATTAAGGAATGGAGATTTCGAATAATATAACCAGAGAATTATAAAGACTAGCTAGTTTTGCCAAATAATACCGAATAGAATTAAAATCGCTATCGTGGAAATAATGTTTATAAAAATATGTGTCGAAACATTAGAAAACCAAAAAATCGGTACTGTTCAACCGTATTTACTAACAAAACATGATATAATGGGCGGGAATTCTTATTATTATTAGCGAATTATAGGGATAATTATATAGACAACAAACAATTTACATACATACCTAACCTAACTCCTGCAATCTTGAGGGGTAGGCAGAGGTGCATTTCTCCGCCCTGTGGTTGGGAGAGGAAGAATACCGCCACGGCATCCCCTGCCTGTCGTAAGAGGCGACTAATAGGGGTTATCGGGATTATTAGGTGTACTATGTGGGAGGTGCGGCATAACAGGAGATGTACGATCCCGAAATGTGCGGCAGAGCGCATGGCCTCGTGAATGTCGCGGACGCTCATACCAAATGAGCATCCAAAATAGGGCCAAGTGGGGGACACCTGAAATCCCTCTATCGCAGAGAAGTCAACATTTGGACAGAGCGCTGGGCAGCAGCGGGAAACAATTAAGGGCGTTCGCCCTGTATTTATCGTACCGATCAAAATGCGCAAGACGGCCATCAAGAGGTTTTAGTTGGTATGCCGGGCGTAGGATTTTGTTTACGGACCCAACTCAGCCAAGCGAACAATAGTTCCTGGAAAGTTGAGTTGAAAGGCCAAGGTGACCTTGACATACCTTTTTCGGCTTATAGGTTCATTTCTGCACCCACATTTCGCCAAGTATGTATCAGTCCCACGTAATAGGGAGCGAGCCTATTGCCGTTTTCGGGCACAATTCCAGACTTCGTACTACTACTGAGAAAATCCTGCTGGAAAAACCCAATAACCCGGGGCTTCTAAATCACACGGCACATACTTGTGCGTGAAATGAATGCTGCAATACACCTCTGCCTACTCCTTCGGGGAATACAGCCAGGAGTTTATGTACATATCAGTGGCGGTACTTCCATAGAAGCCCAAAAGTAATATTTTTTCCGCTTCAAATATTTATTTAACTAAAACAATTTGACATATAAATGAGAATATCCTGAAACCGCAATAAACAATTATAAACTGGACATTACACAATTAACGTGTGACGCTTTTGGGCTTCTATGGAAGTACCGCCACTGGTACATATGTATGTATTTACAATAGTCTGTGAAATAGCTAAATAACATTCTTCCTATCATAATTGATTGCTAGTGAAATGCACTCACCAGTCGATGTTGTGATATTTTCTATCAATCATGTCTGATATATGAATATGTATGCCAATGATAGCGTCAGAGATTTGTGATTTCTTTTGTTATTGACGCCTTTCAACGGTCAATTTATCTTCAATGTGTTGTTTTTTTGGGTTTTATTTTATTTTGATTGCATAAATAATGGCTTTTGTTTTTTTTTTCAGTACCTATAATTGGTATAATATCTCAAGGATCTCAAGTAGTGCAAAGGCCGTTAATTAACAAACAGATTTTACCCACCGAACAAGGTGAGCCAAATATTTATTTTAAAGATTTTAAGCTAAGTCAATGCATAGACGACACACACATTAAACGGGTAGAGCCTTCTGTAGAGAGAAGAAATTGTTTTTACGTTTTGTTGGTGAATGAGTTATTAGAAGGATAATACAAATAAGATAAAAAAATAAACAAATAATTTTCTCGAGTAGAGTTCACATACCGCTCAGATAAACGTCCCCTACAAAGTGGAAAGACCTCAGATCGACCTCCAACCTTATTTTAGACGCAAATCTCTTTTAAGGGATCGACTGAAAATTTCGGTTTTGGTAAATTGTTTCTTACTAAAACAACCTAATATTGTATTAAACTTTATGTATTTATTTGTCAGGCGACTTATTTTATAAGATGAAATTTAAGTTTCTTTGAATCAAACAAACAAAAATGCTGTATGATTTAAAATATTTGTCACTTTCGCGATATGATATTTAAGCGGAGGTTAAAGTAAAATCTCTTGTGAAATTTCATTTTAAAATGATTGATGCGATCATGACATGATTTAATGACGTCAGTTTTGTCTTGTATTGATAGTAATCAACTGATATCGGTTTGTTTGTCTGCAGGAAAAATATACAGCGTGTTGGGAGCCTTAGAATCAGCTACGCAAACTTTGTCTTCCCCGCTATATTCTCTGCTGTACAGCAAAACTGTATCTTCAATGCCTGATGCCTGGCTCCTCCCTGGAATTGTCCTGGCTGTTTTCCAACTCCTATCTTATTTAATAACGAGAAGACTGGCAATCAATAAAAATCCAGCTGAAGAAAAACCAGTTAAAGTAAATACAGATATCGTGAAACAGAGTGACGCGACTCAAGTTGCTGAAGTAAAAGCTGAACTCAATTCGAATAATCATACAGATGATAGTAAATCCAATAAAACTTAATTTTATCTAGAATAAGTACTATACTTTTTAGATTCCTTTATTAAAATATTTTTATATAAAATTAAATTGTTTTACTCAAAATATATATACATACATATATTCACGTCTACAGAGTACGTAGTAAGTACGTAGACAGATCTTTATATACTTTCATCAATCGCTTCATGCATTTACGTTCCTTGCGGGAGCTCCTGACCCGTCCTTTGTAAACGTCACCAATCGGCGTAGAAAACTTGACTGACAACACATCCATTCTTATTCCGTACGCATTACCCCTTAGATCATCTAGAGAGCCGACCATGAAGAGATTAAACAGTCATAGGAAGGCTATATACCTCTCTCACGTCGTTTTCGATGGGAAACCAATCATTGTAAGCTCTGGAATTTCTGTAAGGAAATCTCAATCCTGTATACAATACAGCCCGTAATTCATTTCTCTTTACTCTATCATGGGCCTGTTCTAAGTCTACGTAAAGGCCTATAATAAAGTGCATGTGTTTTTAATTCAAAACCTTGGTATTCGACATAATATTAAACTTTTACTAGAACTAATGTTAATAAAGAATAAAGAGAAGAATCTTTGGAACCGAATTGTATGTACCTACAATTTAAAAGAAAAAAAAAATCTTAGCAAAGATTTTTTTGAAGTAGGAGGGCAACCCCATCGAATAGAGTCAAAGAAAGAACTGTCTCGACCGTGATAGCACCACTGTCGTACTGACCTACGTAGATATGATCTATTGCTTTACACTACTTGGTTGCATATTTTTTAGCAAGTGGTATTGCTGAAGACCGAATCAGAAGATACGTAATAGGATTTTCGTACACTTCCAGTTACTAAATATAAGGTGTTAAATGCCCTAATCAGATGGCTTGCGGTACTAATAACTCTGTCTCACAGAAACCAATCATTAGAGTTTGGGATCAGCCTGTGTATACTGATGACTGTCCTAATGTTTATATTCGATTTCTCCATGCCTTAATGCTTTGCTTAACTAAGACTACTACTACAATTATTTTAAGTTGCCTAATTTTGACGTTTGGGTAGTTGAAAAGAAATTAAAATTATTTATGTTTTTACGATTCGAGAGTATACAATTATTATCAGTTGAAATACATGATGATATCGTAGGATAAACTCAATAAATGATAAACATTCGCCTGATGTAATGGTTTTGTGCGTCAAATTTAATTATGTTGCTGGAATTTGAAATTGTAATTTCGTTATTCTCGACAGAAGCGGAATTCCTCCCAGGGAGAAATACGGGGATAACTGCTCAAAGGAGTACATGACTTAGCCCGAACCATATGTGGGGTCACTACAACGAGTTCTAAAATTCGTCATTTTTTATCTTAAACTAGAAGTAGAGAGGCCATGTCTGCTGATGAATAGATAGTAGTAGACTGACTTTCGACCGTGCTCGGGTGATATCAATTTACGTTTCTAAAACATATTAAAAATCACCGAGATATCGTAAGATATCCGCTCGCTCCTGGAATAACGTGAATAATTCTAGATAGATTTCTATCACACATCGAACATCGATCAATTATAATTATCATGCACACAAATTTGAACCAGACTATCAAACAAATAAAGACTTGGACCATCCTTTTGTCCATTAAAACTAGCTCCGGACCGAACCAATGTGTAAGGGAAACTAACCCAGAGTGAGTGTGGCACGGTCGAGATTGTCCCTCTTGTCCAGGACCGACTCTTAACCAACCAACCCCCGCACAGGCATGGTCCGGACGACACTGTCCTCCGTATACCATATACTCACAGACAAAACTTTATCTGTAATAAACGTAATGTTCTCTGTAATAACATTTTCTATTCATTTAAAATAGTGAGGGCCTCGAGGTTTAGGCGCGTGGTCGATAATCACGGCAGTCGCAGGTTCAATCCCAAGGCATATATGCACCTCTGACTTTTCGAAGTTATGTGTAAAAATTCTTAGGAATTTCTTAGTTGTGTAATTTGACACCCGCACCAAGGCAGCGTGATGGACTAAGGTCTAAACCCTCTCAGTTGTAGAGGAGGCCCGTGCCCAGCAGTGGGACGTATATGAGCTGATGATGATCCCTTTGCGCAATTTATTATGAACACCCGCAATAATTATAACAAAGATTCTTTCGATTTCAACATGCAACTCATTGGAAATGAATTATCTGTCATTTACAGATAATAATTACTGGAAATAAAACTATTTGCTAACTTTAAGGAAAATAATACTTATACACAATATTGTCTACAGACATTTTTTTTATATTACCCATTATTACTGAGCTTATCGCCGTCCACTGCTGAACAAGTCGTCAGACCATCAAAAATTACGCATATATTTATTTATTTAATATTCTTTATGGTAAACCACATATACCGAAATTAAAAAAAGAAAATAAAGCTACCTTATAAACAATTGTGCCACAAAGGGCGTTCTAATCGCTATTAGCAATCTCTTTCAGATAACAATAAAAGAAAAGTAAATATTAAAGAGACCGTGGTGATGGTGGTTATAAAAAAAGAATAAAACAAAAACATAATATAAAGAAACAAAAATAAAATAAAACTATAATTGCTAACTAGACAAATATATTGTTGACTAGCTGACCCGGCGAACTTCGTTCCGCCTAACAGTGGTTTTTTTTTCTTGCCTAAGATATTCCTTATTACATCAGCTATCTGCCACTGAAAGTCCCGTTAAAAGTGGTCCAGAGATTAGCCGGAACAAACAGAGAGACAGACAGCCTAAATTTTAAAACACGTTATTTTGGTATATGTACCGTGTATACATCCATATGCATTTATTAAAAAGCGGTTATTTCAATATTACAAACAGGCACTCCAATTTTATTTATTTGTATAGATGTATAGATATTATAAATTAAAAAGATTTAGAGTGGTGTGCTTTGAGACTACTTTTAAAAGCAGACGACGATTTTGCTTGCCTTATGGACAAAGAGAGTTCGTTCCACAAGCGAGCAACGTGGACTGAGAACGAATTACCAAGGAAAGAGGAACTATACTCTTGAATTTCTAGCGTCAAATTCTCTAGCGATACAAGCGGTCGTGTATGAGTACCGCTTAAAAAAATGGAATCATTCCTTGAGGTAACAAGGTGAAGAAAGAAGGAAAATAATTCGATAAAGAAGAGAGAGAATACGAGTATTTCGGCGAAGGCGCAAAGGTTCGAAATTCAGAGATGTGGTCATATTTGCGAAGTCCAAATAAGAACCTAATGCAATAATTCTGTAGTTGGTCAAGTTTTTCAAATTGGGCCTACGTGCGATCTAGATAGCTGGCATCGCCATAATAAAGGAGAGGAAAAAGAAGGAACTGCAAAGTTAATAAATGCCAAATAGACGAAAATATTTAGACGGTGGGTAGGAGTACATTTGACAGATTATTCTAATTTATTAATGTAAATACGGGTATGCATATTTTTTACCACGGGGAATGTTTATAACATTATTATCATTTATAAAGGAACAATATTATAATAAATACATATTTTACTATTTATTACGATAGTGCCGCATATTTAGAAAAAGAAAATGTCGGAAAGAAAATTGTACATCTACATATTATTCAGACGCGGAAAAGTGACCACATCACAATTGTGCCAGTCTGTTCGTTATTGGATATACACAGAGCGGCTCACCTGCGCGTGTGTCCGCATTTTTTTAACTTATCAGATGAGATTAAACACCAGAGAGGTAATTTCCATATTACTAAACAAATTTATTTCTAATAACTAATTCTGACTCATCATATTTATAAGCTCTTTAGTTGTATGCAGGGGATATATTACATCTGATATTCACAAAATCGAATATCAAAAAGAGTCAGAAGTTGTCTGTTAGTCTGCTTGCTTTAATATACTAAAAAATATAAGAATATAATACGGGTTTTGTCTACATAAAGAGTGTAACGCCCCTTTTTATAGTGGAACTGGTTAAATAAAACATAAATAAAATGGAAAAAAGAAAAACAATTTAAAAATAAATATTGTAAAAATAGCTACTAAGTACGATGTAGTTGCAGGACTAGAATGTTACCTAGTAGTTAGGCGGCGTATGAATTTTTAAAACATTGCCTGTCCTTATTACCTGTCCGTAGTAAAAAGAAAATATGAGAGATCATAAAGGTAGGTAGGTAGTAATATTGTGTGCCTTCCCATACCTAAATAATGTATCAGATAAATTAAATAATTATATTCATATGTTAAATAGACATATGCAATTTTTAACGAGTCACTATAGTGACAAATTTTCATTTTTTGACACCAATATATTTATTGGAAAATATTGTAAATTGACAAGAGATACATTGTATCTACCAATTAGATTTTTAAGACTTATTGCTACACCTGTAGCTAACTATATTAACACAGTCATAAGTAGTATGACTAAGTCCCTTTGTACCCCCACAATTAGTAATGTTACTAAAATTAATGTGGTGAATAATTTAAACTTTTAGATGTGACAAAAGGAGACGGTTCTGAATATTTAGTTTTATCTTATCAAAATATAAACCGTTTCTCTGGCAAAATATTAGAAATAGAACTTTTTAGTGATACATTTAATATAAGTATACTGTGTTTTACTGAGACTTGGTTGAAGGCACACCTTATGAGTTTTAATGTGAATGGTTTTAGGGTCGCTAGTTCGTTTAATAGAACCTCGGCGGAAGGTGGTGGTTCGATAATTCTTATCCGAAATCACATTACCTTCAAAGAAAGGAAGGACATCTCCTGCCTCTCTGTTGAACGAGTGTGTGAGGTTGCATGTGCGGAAACTGATTTATATATAATATTGTGTGTGTATAGGCCTCCTTCGTCGAATATTAATATTTTCCTATCCACAATGGAGGATATTCTTAAAAAAATTAAAAATAATAAGATGGTTTTAGTATGTGGGGATTTTAATATTAACTTAATGGTTAATTCAGTTGATAAATGTAAATTTGTGTCATTATTTAGTTCATTTAATTATACTTGTTTGTTTTCTGAACCCACTAGAATAACTACTGAAACAGCAACCTGCATTGATAATATTATAACCAATTTCGAAGTGGTTGAAAAGTATACACAAATAGGAGTTAGATCGGACCATAAATGTTTGTTAGTCAAATTGAAACATAGAATTGAAAACATAAAAAAAATAATTAAGTACAGGCCATTGACAAGACATAACCTAGGTAAATTTAATATCAACCTAAAATCAAAAATTAATATTTTAGAACCTAATTCTGACAGTCCCAACGATATATATTCTTCATTACTTGATACAATTTGCAAAGAATTCTACAAAGTGTGCAAAATTAAAACTGTAAAAATTAAAATTAATTCTAACATTAAATTTAGTACTTGGGCGACCAAAGGCATCCGACGTAGTAGAGAAATTTTATATAACTTGTATGACAAAAGGTCCTATACACCTGATGTCAATTTTATAAACTATGTCAGGCAATATTCTAAAATATTTAAAAAAGTATGCATGCAAGCTAAAGCAGCTTATATTAGTGAAAAGCTGAGATTATCTAGCAATAAAATAAAAACAACTTGGCAAATTATAAATACAGAAACTGGGAGAAATAAGGTTACTGACAACAAGATAACCTTGGCTATAAACAACAACCTGGTTTCAGACAAAGTTAGTATTGCTAATTACCTAGAAAAGTTTTTCACAAATATACCTTTAGAGACAACTAAATGCTTGCAATCATCAGCAGTCTTGGCTGAATCACTTTTAAAAGAAAATGTTGTTGGAAATATGCCCATTTTCAGTTTTGAAAGAGTGTCTTGTTCCGAAATAATAAAAGCTTTTAAAAATCTTAAAATTAAGGCTACTGAAGATATATGGGGACTGTCGGTTAAGGCTATTGAAGCTATTATATTTAATATTGCTCCAATATTGACGGTTATATTCAATTCTTGTATAAGTGACGGTATTTTTCCCGACTTAATGAAAATCAGTAAAATTGTGCCCATATTTAAGTCGGGATGTCCAAATAATCCATCAAACTTTAGACCCATCTCAATACTACCAGCTCTTAGTAAGGTCTTCGAAAAGATCATGCTCACTCAAATGCAGGAACATTTTGATAGAAATGGGATATTACATAGTAGCCAATTTGGTTTTTCAAAGGGTCGGTCTACGCAAGACGCAGGAACATCTTTGATGAAATCTGTACTGGAAGCCTGGGAGACGTCACAAGATGCTCTTGGGGTTTTCTGTGACCTCTCGAAGGCTTTCGACTGCGTTGATCACCAGACCCTTATTACGAAGCTGAGTTACTACGGCATAAGTGGTTCCTCTCTTCAACTTATAATGTCCTATTTATCGGGTCGTGAACAAAAAGTATGTGTGGACGGCGTCACCTCAGTAGGATCAACAGTCAAAATAGGGGTTCCACAGGGCTCCATTCTGGGCCCCTTTTTGTTTCTAGTTTATATAAATGATCTCCCTTACATGGTACAGAAATTTACAGACATAGTTTTGTTCGCTGACGACACGTCACTAATATTTAAAATAAATCGTAAGGATAAAGATCTAGCTGTTCCAAATCATGTACTTAATTTAATTTTGAATTGGTTCTCATGTAATAATCTTCTACTCAATGCAGGAAAGACAAAATGCATTCGATTTACATTACCAAATGTTAGGAATGTAATGTCACCTGTTACATTAAACGCAGAAACACTTGACTTGGTGACTTCAACTGTTTTCCTAGGAATAACTCTAGATAGTAAACTGCAGTGGGGTCCGCAAATAGAGCGATTATCTAGTAAACTGAGTGCCGCGGCTTTTGCGATTCGTAAAATAAGAAAACTCACGGATGTTTCAACGGCTAGGTTAGTGTACTTTGCTTACTTTCACAGTATAATGTCTTATGGCATTCTATTGTGGGGATCGGCGGCTGATATTAACAGCATTTTCATACTACAGAAAAGAGCAGTCCGCGCTATCTATGATCTACGTAGCCGTGATTCCTTACGATCCATTTTCAAGGACTGTAATATACTGACCGTGCCGTCTGAATACATTTATCAAAATATTATGTATGTACGTAAGAATGTATTTAGCTTTAGTAAAATTGGTGATATACATAATGTAAATACCAGGGGTAGACATAAACTTGTGATACCCTCATTAAGATTAGAAAAAACCAGTAAGTCCTTTATAGGCAACTGCGTTAAATTTTACAATAAGCTCCCCAAATCTGTAACTGACCTATCAGATAATTCATTTAAGGTGCACATTAAACGTGTTCTGATGACAAGGGGATACTACAATATAAATCAGTATTTAGAGGATAAGGAAATTTGGCATTAGATCTCTCCCGCACATCGCCATCACCACATCTTGGAACCCAGTACCTTTCACATTCTTCTTTCTTAAACCAAATCATTTGAATAAATACATAAATAAATATAAATTAACCCAAAGCTCCAAGTGTAACTTAAACCATTATAAAAACATCAAATATATACAAATTGATATCTAATATAAAATGTGCACAAAATAAATAAAATAAAAATAAAATGACGACCGATCGAGTAAATAATTCGAGCAAATAAATAATAAGAAGGCAATTTTTATTTGGCAGGTCATATAATATAATTATGTTATACTTACTGGACCAAATACATGCCCACTGAGTTGGACTCGCTGGATCTACTCAGGTGTGGGTCGCGCCGCGTAAATTCCAGTAGTAAAGTGAGCCCGCTGAGTTTGTTTCGCCGGGTCTTCTCAGTCAGGGTCGCGTTTGGATCCGGTGGTACCATTAAAATAATACGTGACGTTTCGGAAATACACAAGGTCCATCTCGTTATTTACTTTAAAATAATAATAATAAGATATTATGTATTTCCTGATGAAAACTAAAAATAAATTATAAAAAAAACCGTAAATATTTTTGTACAAATTATATAAAATGAACCATAGTTAAATTATAATGTAATAATAAAAGATTTTTCTTTTCTGTATTGACTTGTCATAAGTGCTATTTGATTGCCTACGTGACTAAATAAAGCAATTTCATTTCATTTCATTTCATTTCATTCATTTCATTTCATTTCATACCAGAGTCGCGTGCTCTCACCAAAACCCATCACCTGATGGCAGCCATAACATATACACGGTGTTTGAGCCCTATGTAATCATGCCAGCTCTAATGCGCAGGGGCCCAAGAGCCCAGTCAGCTCATAACACATGTACATATCTTAGATAGGAAGTCCGGAGATACCGATATATTCTTCCCATAAAAAAACCAGTTATAAAAAAGCTATCATATATTGATTGAGTGTGATGCAAGTTATTGACTGCTTAAAAAAAACATAACAAAAGGAAAAGACATTAGGTCATTAAACTTTGTTTTCATGAACGTTGTCCTAGTCGTATTTACTTTCATTCACAAATGATGACACATTTATGCAGTTATCGCCGAGACTGTATTATCGGGCGAATCCATGAAGATAATAACAACTCTCACTAAACAAAGTACGATCTTTAAAAGAAATGTGAAAATATGATTATAGAAAATAACTTTCGGCTTTCATAAAGGTACTACTCTAATATTTTAATAACCAAAATCATAACTGGTATCGAGCTGATAATCTTAATTGTGGATTACAGAGATATATAACACATGAAAGACGTAATATAACAAACACCGCAACTTAAAGTGTTTAAATTATTGTTGGTCATAATGATTTGCTTATTTAAAAAAGAAATCGGAAGATTTAGGTAGACTTGGAAAACTAAGAATCGAATAAATAAAGATGGAGCATGCTGTTGCTTTGACTTTATGACTTTATAGTATAAATATTTAGTAAATCAGATACGTGTGGTTGGAATTATAACACAGGACTCACCAGATGGTGTTTTGGCGTAGCCCACACTGACCCTACTAGAATTTTCTATTGTGCCATAAAAGGAGCGGACCCGATGAGGAAAACCTTAACAGATCCAAAGCATGACAGATTTATCGGGACAATAGAGTTTTCTTGATTTTGGACCTGATAAGCTTTTTTGACTGGTTCTGGTCGTGTATACCCGTTCCTAATGGATTTATTTACCATTAATTTTAATAGAGTAATCATAAACTTAAAAGCTTATTATTTACATATCAGACATACATATTATGTAAAATTATATATAAATATACATCCATACGTACACTCCCGCCTACACTCCCCGATGGAGTGGGCAGAGCTGTACTTTGCGCCCGTATTTCGCCAATTGTGTATACATCCTACGTAATAAAGGGGGAGACTATTGCCGTTTTCGGGCACATTTCTAGACTCCGTGCTGCTGCTGAGAATTTCCTAACGGAAAAACAATAACTTTGCCCGACCGGTATATATTATTTTGTATCAAGCTATTCAGATCAGGTTCTGATATGATTTTGAAAGCATAGTCGGATACAGTACGTACCTTATTCTATCCTAACAGGGTCTAGACTGGCCTAGCCTTGCTTTATTTCTAGTCGGGAATCAACAAGGTCACCGCAAAAACCATAAATTATGTTAATCTATAAAATCTCTAGACAATCAGCTCAGATTGCTCAATCTATCTGGGCTTAGTAATCATCCATACAAATTCACGCACTTAAATTATATAAGTTTATGATACGACGATCAACTTATTACTCCCGTTAAGTTGTAATACAAATATAGTAGATCATTATCGTCGCTTAATACGAGTACTTACCGAAAAGCCGACTTATGAAATAAAATAAATAAATAAATACACTTAACAGTCACATATGTATGTAGTTCTGACTTCTGACCCCACACTAGGGCACAAGTCTTGTGTCGTGGCTATCAGAAACTATGAGAGACTTTTCGGTCTTACAAACACCTAGACCCGAGGCAAATATTTGTGGATCACACAAACATTTACACACCTGCCTCACCTCATCCTTTCATCAGCTTATGTTCAACTGTAAGAGAATGCATTAGGCATTAAGTCCCCGTATACAAAGCAGTGATGGCCTCGAGGTTTAGGCGCGCGGTCGAGAATTTCGGCGGTCGCAGGTTCAAACCCCAGGCACACACCTCTGACTTTTCGAAGTTATGTGTGTATTCACAATGAATTATCACTTGCTTTAACGGTGAAGGAAAACATCGTGATAAAACCTGCACATCTAAAAGTTCTTAGGAATTTCTTAGGTGTGTAGTCCGCCAACCCGCACTAGGCCAGCGTGGTGGACTAAGGCCTAAACCCTCTCAGTTGTAGAGGAGGCTCGTGCCCAGCAGTGGGACGTATATGGGCTGATGATGATACAAAGTGTGAAGAAATAAAAATACTTACCCCTTGTAGCGTGTAAAATATTTAGAGTCTATAATTCTTTCAAAAGCCCAGTAACACGCCCCAAAACACCTACAGATCCATGTATGTACAGTTGATAAAAAAAATTAAACACTTCTTAGGCATCACGATTTTTTACTACTGAAATTGCAGAAGCCATTACGTCATAAATGTTTACTTTTGTATAAAGTATTACTTTACCTCAATTATGCATCTTTCGTAACTAAAGAAAAAGCGCCAATTTTCATTTTACCTTTTTAAGGTGTACAATACTGTAGTACATTATTTTAGAGTTCAGCCAGCGTTTACAATGTAAGCGCAAAGAAAGTTTACTTACGACATCACATTATATACTCAGCCTATCGCCGTCCACTGCTGAACGTAGGCCTCCCCAAGAAAGCGCCAACCATCCCGGACTTGAGCAGCCCTCATCCATCCGTTACCCGCCACCTTTCTCAAGTCTATATATATATATATAAACGCATCAAAATACGTAGTTTTAAAGATCTAAGCATACATAGGGATAGACAGACAGCGAGAAGCCACTTTGTTATATAGTAGGTAGTCGTATTCCTGAGTTGCGTGAGGTCGTTATCACTGAGAAATATGCGCACTTACTAACGATAAACTTCATTACTTGAAACCTAGAGTCCGTGTGAATGAGCCTACCTATGCTTATGATATTGCAATCATCAATGTAATGAACGTACCATCCGGCTTCGTGCACCTTGAAATATTTCTACAAAGCAATTGCCCTATCGTTACATCAACCTCTTTGATAATGAAGATTATTCTGCATACCAAGTAGTATGGGGGAATAACTTATACGAATTTATAATACGAATATTATTATTTTAGTTTTAGTTATTTTATAACTTATACTAAAATATTCGTCATGGTATTTCTATGTTTTATAATGCAAAGTATTATTAACATTTTTTGTCGAAATGAAGTACCGACTGACAAGAAACGATTATGATTAACTCTTACTCCTCCCGATTATCCCGGCTTGATAATATGATTATGAGTGGAATATAAAATTATTTTCTCTAATCGAGCGGGAATAAGAGTTTAGATGATTAGTCGCATTCATAGTTTATTAAAGACGTTACTATATATTGCCTCGTGGTCTCGCGGTACAAGTATGTGCCGTGCGATGTAGGCACTTATTGGATTTTTCCATTAGGATTTTATAGGTGCCATTTGTTGATGGGACTAAAAAATAATTGGTGAAACGTAGGTGCAGATATTCGCCTTTGTTTACTGCTTCGTGGAATACAAGCGGGAGTCGCGCTTGTCTTCCGATGGTATTAGAGGTGTGTTTTCAAACTTCACGTAGATGCTGGAGATGTCCCACTAAAATCACTATAACCTCAGGTTGTAACCGGGCCTTTTTGCCAAGTTGCATACTTAATCCACCGAAACTTCCAAACAGTGTATTATAGAAAATATACATTGTTAAGTCTTAAGCCATATTTATACATATACCTATTTATTTCTACTCATACATAACTACTACTTATGTACCACAATACAATATGTCCCATCATTTTTAATATCGATGGCACATTAAATCGCGCGTCTGCCTCATACAAAAAATAAGTAAATAGGACGAATTATTTTTACTAAGCTTTGAGACATCCGCAAATATATATTCACAAATATTATTTTACATTCGAAGTAGATAAATTAAACAACACAAAGCTATGTCAGATCTGACTCGATAGCGATAGCTGAGATTTCTTATATTTTAATCCGATAAAGTTTTAGTATAAATATACTTCCCACAATGGAGACAAGCAGTTTTTCGGACCAAACCGTCTAGTACAAGTGTCAGTTTGATTATTTTTTACACAGTAACTAACAAAAGTGAGTACATTACATTACTCCGCAGTATTTTTAAGTTCGTGTGATTTATTTTTTTGTTTATTCCACGCTAAAAATTATACTGTGTTAAAGGCTCAAATTTAGGCAATCGATTAGCCATTATTGCCATTACTCCATCGTCTATGAATATATAATTGATTCAAGACATTTAATTCCTTTTAATCTACTTCAAACAAATAATTTATAATTATGACATATATAAAAGGAGTGCGCCATAATAAATTAATGGTCTTAATAAATCGCAATTTCGATATGTTCATTTTCTTCACGTTTTTATCATAAGAATACTTGTGATTAAATATATATTTATAAAGTGAAACCATGTTAATTACAAATATAAACGTATATAATATCGTTTTTAGAATGCAGCGCCCACCAGGATACAACCAAGGATTCCCAGGAGGTATGCCCATGCCTAACCAGGGAATGCCTGGACAAATGCCGCCCAATGGTCATTACGGCCAGCCTATGCCTGGTCCTCCTGGTCCTGGATTTGGCCAACCTGGCCCTGGTTTTGGCCCTCCTGGACAAATGCCTCCCCAGAACCTACAGCAAAACTGTTTCATGCCAGCAGCCGCTATCCGCAAGCTCAGCAGCACCACTCCACCCCGATTCGACCCGTGCTTCAAATGAGTAGTTTAAACAACAGAATCTCTTCCACATATTTATAAATACATTATGTTTTTGAGGTGCGCTTTACTAGTCCTTGTAAATATTGTATCTTAAAACCGAAATTCACAGTCGTGTACCTATGTGTTATAATTAGATGTAAGTTTCAATAATAAATAACTGTTACATAATAATATTTGTGTATCATTAATATCCACATGAATCTTGGAATTTTTAACCGAATGAAAATGTTTTTGTATGAGTCGCATGAAAAAATATGTTGTAGAAACTTCGTTTTATTTGTTAAAATTTAGGAACAAATAATGCGCGAAAAAGTTTTAATAAATCACAATACAATAATAAAATTAAGAATTTCTGTCTTTACGCTGACTTTGGTAATTCTTAGTCAAACATAATCGTATGTAGTTTTAAGATTTCATAAGATGTAACTTAATAAAACGATGTTTTATTTATCCTAAGTACTTAGTTGCTTATTTACCAAAAAATGATGTGTACTGATAGGTAAAACTGCTGAAATGCCATATTTGTATAACTGGTGCATAAACAGCATCATCGTTTTGACCACTTCTTATTATTATAATTTAGGAAGTTTTATTCGATTGGGAAGTTAATTTTTCTCTGAGTTTTGAATCTTAATAGCGCAATATTATGTCAGAAGGCTAATTACGTGCCTACAATTTAGCAAAAGCCGATATGAGATAACGTTCAAATATACAAGATTTTTATCTTGATACATTACAAATATGATAACCATAAGTTTTAGTTATTTCACCTCCTCGATAAAAATGATTTTCTTTCGCATTTATAAGATTGCGTTGGGTATGCATTGGTGGCAATATAGATAAATAGCGAACTTACTGAGGTATATTTCAAACAACTAGAAATATCTAGTAGATCTAGTTTTAGTTGGGAATGTGCCCGTAAAACGGCAATAGGCTCGCCCCCTATTACGTGGGACTGATACATACCTGGCGAAATGTGGGTGCAGAAATGCACCTCTGCCTACCCCTTCGGGGAATACAGGCGTGAGTTTATGTATGTATGTATGTATTCTAGTTTTATTGATTTTCTATTTTATGATGTTCAACGGCAAAACGTATTTTCGTTTTTTTTTTAATTCGACTTCAGGGAAACCAGCGGATAGACACAAGTTCATCCAGGCACGTGATTCATTCCAGTGAATTACTATGGCAGATTTTTTAAATTTATGTTTAACGGTTACCACTACAATTAGCCCTCCTTCAATCAACCAACTGAAGGAAATACAACATTGACACCAATCTGGTTAAAATTTCTTAGGTGTGTCCACCAACCCGCACTAAGCCAGTGTGGTCCCGGCAGAAGGGCGTATATGGACTGATGATGTCCAATCTGGTAAAGCCTTTCGCTAGTACCACTGTCCTAACAGGTTATGACGCGGCTCTACTACTTACTATATCACTATTCCAATGTTCATTCAACTAATGAAGATAACCATCATACAATTCTATCTGGCATTTGATTTAAAGAATTATATTGTAACAAAAAGTAACAATGGTAGGAGAAGAGCATTTTAAAAGCAGATATACTATATTTTGTTCGATGACTTGATAAAAGACTATACTAAGTGCTAATATATGTACACAAATACTTCCAAAGGCACATCATCCTCAGCCCAAATACGTCCCAATGCTGGGCACGGGCCTCCACTACAAGTAAGAGTGTTTAAGGCCTTAGTCCACCACGCTGGCCTAGTGAGGGTTGGCGGACTACACACCTAAGAAATTCTTAAGAACTTGGTGTGTAGGATTCATCTCATAATTATGCCGATTACAGGAAAAGAAAAAATAACATTACCGGCTAGTCAAACGTCATATTTTAGACCACAACATACGTAAAATGGCTTGACAAGACTGGGGATTTACTACTATCTTATAGGAAGTCGAAGCAGCAAATACCATGTCGAGTTTCGTGCAATAATTTAGTTGGAACCATCCATGATAACTTTTAAAATATTGGGAACTTTATAAGATTAGCATCAATACCTCATGACTCTTAACGAACCCATCCATCCCTATGGCCACTGTTAGTCGCCTCTTATGACGTGCAGGGGCTGCTAAGATGAAAATCTAGCGCACCAAATCTTATCGTACGTGTATCGAAAATTGACATTAACTATTTTCGTAGAAAACAGGTAGCAAACAAATTTACGAAAAACATTTTTTTTATTTGTTTTGAAAACATGCGTATTTGTTTCTATGCCCACAGATACTTCTAGATACCGATACGGTGGAAAAGCGGACAAATAAACCTTGTAAACATTATGACTAATAAGTACAATATCAACCTATTTTTTTAATATTCAACTTAAGATATTATCATATAAGCCATTACTAAGAAGTATTAGTGAAATATATTGATTTAAAAAAAAATGATAAGAGTAATAATCAAATTATTTGTCACAACGTCCGATAACGGGTTTTTGAGAATTGTCGGACACAAGATCAATGCTCTTAACCGTGTATGTATGTACATATTTATTATTTTTTCACCTATGTTAGTAATATTTACAGAATGGCACTTCTTTTTAGGGTTCCGTTCGTCTGAATAAAAAAACGGAACCCTTATAGGATCACTCGTGTGTCCGTCTATCCGTCGCTCACAGTCAATAATCTCCGAATCTACTTGACCGATTTAGTTGAAATTTGGTACACACATCAATTTCTGTGACCCAAACGCAGAGGTGTGACGTGAATAGAAGAAATCTGTATATGGGAGGTCATTTTTGGGGGGAAGGTGGAAAATAAAAAAAATATATTTGAAAACGGCATCGTGTGACATATCAAATGAAAGGTCTTGTTGTGAAGATCTTAAATATATAATTTTAAAATAAATAGTTTCCAAGTTATTTAAGAAAATAGACGAAAATTGACCATCCCCCCCCCCCCTTATCTTGCATACAAATACGAAAAATATTTAGGTTATGTTTAGTTACATATATCTCAATGGAAGTTGGAAATACAATACAAATCTATGCTTACTCAAGCGTTAAACCATGGGGCTCCGCGGAATAACTTTTACTCCGGGAGTAAATTTTGACTAGTTAACTCCGTCCTTACTCCTAGTTTATTAATACAATTTTTGCCTAATCTTTGCGTAAGTCTTGGAGTAAAGTTATTCTGACGCAAATCATAGTTTATTAATAAGGGTGATAAGGTTTAACTTTCATAAAATAAGTCATAAATGGATTAACGTCTTAGTCTTATTCAATATGAGCAATGATATTCGATGTTAATACGATTAAAAATAAACATATTATCTACAGAAAATAAAAGGATTTGTCTTTCAAAGTGTATTTTTAGAAACAAATAAGATAAGTTTTTGATAATATCAAATCATTTCATTTTTATGCTAAATATAGAGTTATACTTACTACTTTCTAGAGTGACACAAGACATTAGATGAGCCTTTCAGCAAAGACGCAGTTATTTACTTTTACCATATGGCTTTTATAAAGCTAAAAGGTTTATTGAAATAAAATGAAAAAATTAAATTTTAGTTTACCACCCAGTTCGGAAGGCAGTCATCACTAGAAATGAACGGACAAGAAACTCTAGTGTTGCTCTTGTTATTGGAATGCTATGTTATCAGGAACTCTACAAGGCAAGGAGCGTAACTGTGGCACGCCCGAATGGAGTTCAGCTAAGACAATTTTCATTTCGGAGGCGCACTAAACAGCTGCAAAATCACTGCAGGCGCTTCTGGCTCACACAATGTCAGTCACGTTCTCAAAGATGATTTTAGTCGGTATAGTCAAAGATTTAGTAGTGAAAGGTTTTGATATCACGGATTCAGCTCGGCATTATTATATGCGGGGACGGGACGCCGCCGCAAGCCCGACTAGAAGACCGCTGACGCCGAAATACGCTTTCTGCTCCACGGCGCTTACGGCTGGCGTGAAGTTGAATTATAAATAGCATATCCCTCACTAATAAGTATTTAAGAAGAAACAACGCTTGCCATAAGCTATGAGTCTGATATGTAAATTATTACGTTTTTCTAGCTATCAAAAATCATGCGTTCCATCCACCTATTTTATTCAACAAAAATTCGGTTGTTTTTTTTTCGTATCTGTGAAATTCTAAAAGTAGGTACTTATACAAAAACAATTCAGCGTACAACAAGTACAGAAATTAATTTTAAATAATATGGCGAAAGTTTTTGTTAATGGGTACGTATATGGCGATTTTATTTTGCGATACTTTAATGTTGATGAATTAGCAGAAATTAGACTTGTAGATTACTATCATTAATACAACAAATTGGTTTTTGTTGGCAAAATAATATTGATCAACATTTTACTAAAAACTACCCTTCGGATCGACTACACGATGTCAACTGTCATATAAAGTCACTTTGAATTTATAGTAAAAGATTCTAACTTTCATGTCACTAAATTTTCATGTTCTACTTTCTTACGAATTTTGTTTTTTTTTCCTTAGTACAACTTCAATTAATGATTTTAAAAGCTCTACGGAATGAACAATTATTGTAAATAATTATCTCGCTTAACGGTATTAGCGCATTCAATACCCCCGATAATAATCTTATTGTTTGATAACGTTTCCTGTAAGTTAAAAATAGGTTGATTGGTAAAACATAAGTATAAATACCGCCTTCGCTGCAACCGTAATTAGTATCAGATCAACTTTCGCTAAGCAGCGGTAGCAGCTTCGCCATTAATTATAATCAATTACAATTTCTTGGAAACTATTATTATCACGTAAGTATTTTCAAATGTTCCTTAATCCGACAAGATTCCTTTCGAATTTTAAAGGCGAAAGTGACAATGAATTAGGTATTTTTATTGTTTTTAAAGTAATTATAAAATGAAATAGGTATCCGTATTAAATTATAATTAGACCAATCAACTGGGAACTTGATTTTACAAATTCGAATTATTTACCCTAATTCAATAAATGTGGAGAAAATAAAAGTGTTATTTTTTTTATTTATAATTTTGTCTTTACACAGAATGCAGAGACCAGGTGCTAACTTCTCCAGCAACTGGGGCTGTGGTCCCCTTAGCTACGTCCCTAGTGGGTCTGCCAAGCCCACGCACCAACCAGCTCCAGCCTTTGGCGTTCCACCACAGCCACACCCAATGTTCCAGCCAAACGCATGCTTTATGCCAGCAGCCACACTTCGTAAAATCAGCAACACAACACCGCCAACTCGTTTCTACGATCCTAGTTCGCAATAATTGCTCAAAACTAGCATTGAAATGGAAATGGAAATGAAATGAAATGGAAATGGAATCTCGGCTGTTTGATTGATACGGCTATTGTTTAAGTATAGGCGAACATTTTATATTTAATTAGTTATAAGCATATCATACTTTATTTTTTATTAAAGAACTTCGAATAACATTTTATGTTTTTCTTTTAATTCTTATTTTTGTCCATAAAATAACACATTTACGCAAAATACAACAATTAAGCATTGACGTTCATTGTGAAAATTAAACAAAACATTAAATTACTTTTCATAAAGCTGTACTACATCACCAACCGATATTACCTAAATCTAATTGGTATATTTTTCAAATTTCAAATAATTCAACTCATTCAATCAAAATTTTGATTTTTTATGGTAAAAGGAATAAACATTTTTATAAAATTTTATTAACACATTATTTAAAAAAAAAAAATCAATAGGAAAAAACCCTTTGGTCAATCAAGCAAATTCTATAGAGTCTCATATCCTATCATTTATACAGTGTGTATTCAGATCGTAATCGGAAACGAAGGCAGGTAATAGCTAAAATGATTACAACCTCCTGGCGTTAAAGAAAATCCCGACAAAATATAAAAATGTTGACGTTTTCCTATTTGACGTTTTTCCTACACCTTTACCTATATACAGGGTTGGGCAGTATTTGAATTACTTGTAATTGAAATACGTAATTGAAATACAAATACGTATTTTGTATTTGTATTTTAATTACTTTCTTAAAATGTAATTTGTAATTTGTATTTCAAATACGTGAAGCCGAAGTATTTTGTAATTAGTATTTCAAATACTCGAGGCTTCAAAATACATTTAGCCTTCATTTAGTATTAAGTTTGTGCTCATCAGGACCTGCAATAACAAAACAAAAACCGCCTTCAAAAAAAACTATTCCAAAACAAATAAATATGCATTATTTTGTAATTTGTATTTTGTATTTCAATTAAAAATAGCTAAAATACTGTATTTTGTATTTCAAATACCTTACTTAAATGTATTTTGTATTTCGTATTTTAATTACTTGCGATACAGTATTTTGTAATTTGTATTTCAATTAAAGCAAAGCATGTATTTTGCCCAGCCCTGCCTATATACCACAAACAAAAAAAGTGTTGTATGTACATTGTGAGCATATTCATATCATCCAAAGTCTAAAGTTAAAATTATTATACAAATATGCTCAATATAAACTAATTTTAGAATTAAAGTGAGAAAGTGAAAAAAAGTGTTTTCACAGTTCACTTCACGATGAATTCTCAAATAGCAATTACAAGAATCATCGAAGTTGCTATTATATTACAAAAGAACATTAACGCACTATAAACACCAAGAATTAAGTCGACAATGGTTTGAATAGTTAAATCACTACTAAACTCCTTTATGTAGATTAAATAATCTTGCTAGCCAAAATCATTTATATTTCTTCCTTCCATAAATAAAAAACTGGGGTATCTTTCATTTGGCAGTATTTTCTTCGACGCGTCAAAATACCTATTGGAAAGTATCATATACGTAAGCAGCTATATCTGATAAAAATAAATAGTACCTATAACTGAAAAGAGCCTAAACAAAATGATACAACGCCTCGAAATAAATACATATTAATAATGATTGGAATAATAATTGCGGCTCATATTGTTAAGGCGCTTCCACATTTTAAGTAGGGACCAGCCTTTTATAATAATAATAATAATAAATCATTTATTTCAGACTGTTAATTTAGCCCATACATAAAAATACAATTAAAAACAATGATATATTTATCCCGCCACATGTAGACGGTTCCATATAACGAAGAATGGACTATCCGTCTCCATTCTGTTCGCAATGAGTTGCAGGTAACTGTTGGAGCTGCCACGCACCCGCCGCATCAGGGATGCTGCTCGTTTCCTAAGTATTGTGGCAAAGCCGTCAACACCGGCGTCTGCAAACATCCCCGACGCGCTACAGAAACGCGGCAGCCCCATCAGTGCCCTGAACCCATTGTTATATTGGACGCGCAAGGCACTGCAAGCCAGTTGCGTATACTTGACCCATAGGCTGCAGGTGTAAAAAGACTGACAGTAGGCCTTAAATAATGTGATTTTCACCTGTGCACTACATTTTGCAAACCTACGGGCCAACATATTCGCCCTGACCGACAATGCCCTGCGTTCCCTCTCTATGTCTACATCGTCTATGAGTGACTCGGTGACCCAGTGACCCAGGTACTTTACCCTCTCCACTTTATTCAGAGGTTGGTTATTAAGGAAGACCGATGGTACGTCTTTATAGACTTTCGTGCCTGCCTTAAAAACCATTACCTCGCTTTTTGTGGTATTGTACCTGAGCCCATGAGCCTCCGCGTAACACTCGCACATAGCCAACAATTTCCTGAGGGCACTGATCGATGGACTCAGCAGCACCATATCATCAGCGTAGCTTATGTTGTTAACCGTGGTTCCATCTATAGAGCAGCCTGCTACGGTGCTGCTGAGTTCACGTATCAGTCTGTCCATATACAGGTTGAAAAGAGTCGGAGATGTCAGTCCCCCCTGTCTCACACCCCAGTTCAACCTGTACATGTCAGATACCGCTCCCGTCCACTTTACATAGTTGGTTTGATTGCCATACCAAAATTTAAGAAGCAGGATGAGCTCGCTGGGAAGATCCGTGTCCTCTGACAATTTTTGCCACAGTCTGTCATACCCCACCAAATCAAACGCCTTTGAGAGGTCCAGGAAACACGCGTATATCGGTGTTTTTCTATTAGTGTAGTACTGAACAGTATGCTTGAGTGTCAGTATTGCCGACTCAGTGGACAGCCCCGGTCGAAACCCGAACTGAGCGTCGTGCAGCTTGACATGTTTTTGTAATTGAACGTCAAGCACTCTGTCCAGCACCTTAGCAATAATAGTAGCTAAAGATATAGGCCTGTAATTACCTAAATTAGACGCGTCCCCCGTTTTATTTTTAATGATCGGGACAACTACCGTCCTCATGAGACCTTCAGGTAGGTATGAGTGGCCTATACAGAAGGTGAACAACATAGCAAGGACCCTGGGCATGTGTGCGCCAGCATGTTGTAGATGTTCTATGCTAAGATAATCATGTCCTGGTGATTTTCCGCGCTTCATACTTCTCAGGGTCCTCGCTATGTCACTTGCCAAAAACAACACAATACCTTCCCCCTCTCCTTTATTGCGCATAATTCCAGTGTTCGCAGACACAGAAGCGCCACGAACTTGAAATTTTGCCATTTTCCGGGAACATTTTAAAGGCAGACAAAGTGTTATAGAGTTTCTCATGAGTTAATTCGGTGGCAGACCTGAGACTGGAAATGTGGCGGCGAGTAACCAATAGACTCGTTTCCATATTTCAGGGGACATGACAACTGGCGAAGTACAACATGATTTTCTTCTTAGTTTCTTACCTCATTAGGATGATGCACAGTATAACATCTTACACAATGAATAAGATCATCATTCTGATATATAAAAACTAATTCGCATGAAGTTCCACTGAGTAGTTTAGGAAATCTCATGTTCAAGGAGCTCCTAGCGATAATTCTTTCAAGATAAAACTTCATCATCATCAGCCCATATACGTCCCACTGCTGGGCACGGGCCTCCTCTACAACTAAGGTTTAGGCCTTAGTCCACCACGCTGGCCTAGTGCGGGTTGGCGAACTACACACCTAAGAAACTCCTAAGAACTTATAGGCGTGCAGGTTTTATCACGATGTTTTCCTTCAACGTTAAAGTACGTGATGATTCTATGTGAATACACACATAACTTTGAAAAGTCTGAGGTGTGTGCCTGTGGTTTGAACCCGCGACCGTCGCGATTCTTGACCGCGTGCCTAAACCTCGAGGCCATCCTTGGACATCTGTTATTGTTATCTAGAACATATTTATAATGTTTATCTCCTCACGAACCTTAGTTAACAATTGTTCACGAAAGTGATTGTTTGTTCAGTTACCGTCAATATAATCAGGTAATTTTCCATTTATACTTTTTATTTTTGTTCATTGTAAACTTATAAAACATTTTTTATTGAATACACTTTTATTTACGAAGTTCCTTTAATATTAACGAAACTGTGGGACTAAAATTCATTCAAATCATCATCATCATCATCAGCCCATATACGTCCCACTGCTGGCTGGGCATGGGCCTCCTCTACAACTGAGAGGGTTCAGGCCTTAGTCCGCCACGCTGGCCTAGTGCGGGTTGGCGGACTACACACCTAAGAAATTCCTATGAATTTTTAGGTGTGCAACCTGCACTTAAAACATCCTCACGATGTTTTCCTTCACCGTTAATAATTCATTGGGATTACACACATAACTTCGACAAGTTAGATGTGTGTGCCTGGGGTTAGAACCTGCGACCGCCAAGATTTTCGACCGCGCTCCTAAACCTCGAGGACATCACTACCTTTATTTACACAATTGCTATAATCCTTCTTTAATTATTCAAATAAATTTTGTTACTCTACTACGTCTACGTCTAGTGATGCACAAGAAATTTTACAAACACACAACATAAACTACATCATATTTATCAGGCGATAAAATTTAAAACTCTATTTGATATTGTTTTTCAATACTTAATCGGATAAAAACAACTGAATTAATATGATGCTGTAAGTGATGACATTTATAATGGTGGCGATAACCAATCCGTAGTTAAAATGGAATACGTTGCAAGCCACGAAGTTCAGACTGTTTGTGGTCAACATCTGTTTGAACGTTTGTAGAACGGTTCTTGTGTTTTGATCTGTAACGAAACAACATTATTATATTGAGCTTCAGTCCACCACACCGAGGTTTGTTGCAGGTGCGGGGACTTGCTTTCATAGAAGCCCAAAAGCGTTACATTATTCGGAATGTTTTAAGACAAGCTGTGCTTTGGACTTCTATGGAAGTACCGCCACTGGTTTGTTGATGTAGTTTACTTAACGAAGAAATTCGACAGATACACAGATACACAAATTCACAGACGGAAAAGTTTATCATAATGTTTAAAGCAAAAGTATGAAACAGAGGTAAATGATGCGAAATTGCACTATGTTTACAAGTTGCATTTCCAAATGCAGTTTTTACTTAAACAAAGTAATATTGATCATATTAAAAGATAAGGTGAGAATTCTAACATCAATTTTATAGCCAGATGTCTGAGGGATACGCAATATTCGAGTAAATCGAATGAAGTGTACTTATTTTCATGAATCTACGTTATCATCATTCAAGTCCGTTCAAAAACAAAATAATACACTTATAAGTCAATGACTGAACTAAAATCAACTTATTTTAATGTTTTTTAATCTTTTTAACTGTAACTTTGTACTAAATAACGTTACTACGTCCTTTACGTTTTAATTAACAAAGCATTAGCTTTACTTGCTTAACTATAATACAAGTATATTGGCCACATACACAGAGACAACGATAAAGGGCTGAGTCATAACAAAATAACAAAATTTAAAAAATATCAGACATGTTTTGATAAAGAATCAATAAAAATGTTTTTGAGATTTTTTTGAGTACTTCAACTAAATCAATAATAACATACTATAGGTACATATATTGTATTGGTATTGGTGACAAACATTTAATACCTATATAACTGTAATTAAATTTTATAAGAATCACTTACCACAACGATAATGGATTAAATACTTCACTATAAGTGTCTCCATTCGTTTTACTTCTTTAGCTATTTGCTCGTCTGTGTAACAAGCCATGAAACACCAAGAAAATTGCAGAATGCTTTTTGTTATTTCCAACCACGGTTGACTGCTCTGTGAATGTTTGAAGAATTTATTTGCGGACTTAAGGGGTTAGGGGTAGTCAGAATTTTCAAAAAATCAATTTATTTATTTTTGCATTTTCGTTAAGTGTAATATCTTAAAAATATTCTCTGAAAATTTCAGGTTGATCCGATAATTAGTTTTTGAGTTATTCGACAAATAACAAAGAGAGCTCGGGCACTTCAAAGCGCGCAGCTGCAAGAAACTCCCTTTTAGGGTTCTATTGTCATCCATGAACTAAGACTTTGGTGTATGTAGCAGTACCTAAATTTATAAATACATATATATATAATTACAATTTCTAGGTGTTATAAGTATATGGCCCAGGAATAGATGACTCGGTGTAGGTAATTTAATAATTCGTATTTCTGTACGTGAATCTAGTGTGAAACTTTAAACGCGTTTTTCTCAAAACTATGTTTTTTGAACTGGTGACAACTGTAACTCGAAAACCGCTCAGTAGATTTTAATGAAATTTATACAGCTTTTAGAATACATAATAAACTCGGGCCTGATCGAAGGATTTTATTTTTTTCAAAAATTTCGATTTTTTAAGACCAATTAACTGTTGATTTTTTCCCAAAAATCTAGACAAAAATTTCCTGAGGCCGCCATTTTGTTAATTTTTGAAAGAAAAAAAAAACCTTCGATCAGGCCTAAGATTATCTATTTATAAAATATTTTTTTCTTATCCGATTGATTTTAGATGAATCTCCAAGGACTTATGATTGTCACCGCAAGGACCTTTTTTTGGAACTGGGTCAACACAGACAGCTATAACTTTGGAAATTATTATTATTATTTTTTGAAACTTTCGTGACTTCCAAGTCAAAACGTATAATAATGCCATATTACTACTTTTGTAAAATAACACGATTTTATAGCAAAAAAAAAAATACTGAAAATTCTCATTTTTTCGTGCCTCTGACTACCCCCTTAAGCTAATTGCTTATAAAAAAATAAACAATTAAATTAACTTTTTGTCTCTGTCTCACCCTTATCCTACTTATATCACTCTTATAGAATATTCAACTTTACGCACTTCTGAACATTTTAATGCAATTGAAAATATTTAAGAATATTCATATAAAGCTTTACAGGAATTTTGTGGGAACGTTGGCAGGTGTTTTCTAATCTTCAAAAACCATGTGAAAATTTCGTAAAACATATTCTAATAGTCTAGGGATAATTTCCCACTACAATATCATTTACATAAAACTAGACAACCAGACGATATATAAGAAGAATTTTCTAACATACAATCTACTGAAAACCAGTTGATCAATTCGATAATATCTCTTCGAAATGTTTATATTCGACAAATATCCATTTATTTACCTGGTGGCAAGCTATGAGTGTCACTCCAACTACAGCACTCGAAAATGTTAACCAAGTCGCCAAAAACATCTGTATTGGAAAAACTCATTCAGTATATTTCACTACTTGATGAAACTAAACATACTTATTATTTGTTACCTGCAAACTATGACCCTTCACTAAGTAGAAAATACACGTACTAGCATCATCATACATTTTAGACAGGCTTTTCAAATCTAAATCAATATATCCGTTGGAAAAGCTAAATTTTACATTAGAACTAAATATACTAACAATCATATTATTTTTAGTAGACACTTCCTCCATGTTGTTAATTAATTTACCATCAAATAACAACATATCAGACATTATATGATTCATTATTTGTAATATAAACGATATGAGACACAAATGAAAAGACACATACAATGTAGATAAAAATGTAGGTAATCTCAATATTTGGACGTAAGGTGGGGCGGTGCAAATAATTTCTGCAATAATTGCCATCACAAGAACAAACATTTGTACAATCAAAGAAATATATATTTTATAACAAATTATATTCTGCGTTCTATCGCTTAGTTGCATTCTTTCGAATAGCTGAGTTATAATACTGTGCAACTGTTCATAGTGTTCTTTTCCAGTCAAGAAATTCAATAAAATTATACAAACATTGACACACAAATCGTTAAACTTTGATATTTGCTCGAGATTTTTTTTAATGCTGAAGTTGGTGACTCTACTGGTTGTTAGAAAACAGCCGAGTGCCATTGCAACTGCAAGGGCCAGTGACCAGATTTTGTAAAGAAAATTTGCTTGTATAACTTTTCCATTAGAAAAAATTAGCAGCTTCCCAACACCAAATACTAAACATATGCAAATGAAATGGCGAAAATTATTGTACACCATTTTTTGAAAATTGAAATGAAACCTTCAACGGCAAAGCTTTCTATGAAATGAAAGAAATCCCTTCTAATTAATCCAATGATAGCGTGCTATTTGCGTGCTTGAATTCAAATCAAAATGTAATTATTTAATTATGGACACGTATCATGAATTAATTACCATACACGAGTACACTAAAATATTATCAATCATATTAAGTACTAGCTGTGCCCGCGACTTCGTCCACGCGGAAAATTTATTTTTAATTATTTTTAATAAGAAAATGTAGCTTTAATTACTCCTTATTACATCAGCTATCTGCAAGTGAAAGTCCCGTTAAAATTGGTCCACCCGTTTCAGAGATTAGCCAGAACAAACAGACAGAAAAAAATTGTAATAAACGTTATTTTGGTACCGTGTATACATCCATATGCATTTAGGTATTAAAAAGCGGTTATTTCAATATTACAAACAGACACTTCAATTTTATTTATTTGTATGGAGTATGGATATCAAGTATTACATATTGGACTTTAATAATACTTTAATTCTTCGGAAATTATCTTAAAATAATTTCGGAACATGTGGAATCTACCAACTCAACTGAGGCAAAGTTATCTAAAATGTCGAAATCAAAAGAATTTTCTTGTCCTGTAATGGAATGTTGATGTAGATAAAAAATTCTACCCCTGCACAATAATATCCTGTTCATATTGATAAACATTATATTGCATCGATCTGCTTTTGTTTCATGACGATATCAGCCTTATCTAATCGATACTTCGAATTTTCTAGTGATATAGTGTGAGTCAAATGATAGGAATAAATAGATTACAAGCACAGTGAACACTGAAGTTAAAGCAACAAAGTGCTTGGTGCTACATTATTTGTCTGTGTTTTTTACTGAGATATAAAATTAACCATGTCTTACGGTGAGAATCTTGTTAAATTACGGGTGGGAGCTAAGTTATGGCAGATTTTTTTTACTTATTGTTAAGCATGATGTAACATTTATCACATTTGGGAATTACGTGAGAAGATACGTTTCTTATCATTGAAATTTCTTATTCAGTCTATTTAAACTTGACTATATAAGAATATATATGGGTTATATTACACCTAATAAAATAAATAAATACACCCATTAGTAACATACATAGTTCTGACTGCACACTAGGATGGTATAGAAGTCCTGTGTCGTGGATATCAGCAACTACGAGAGACTTTTCGGTCTCAGAAACACCTAAGACCCGAAACAAATATTTATAGATCACACAAACATTTGTCTCGGTGTAGGGATCGAATCCGCGGCCTCTCGTTTCGCAAGCTGGTGTCTAGCCAACTGCGCCACGGAGATGTCTGAAAATATGTATGAGCTTAATGTTTTTTTTTTATTACAATTTCAGGTCCCCCACCACCTCCCGGCCCACCGCCCTACGGCTACCCCCCGTATCAACATGGCGGCTACACATATGTGCCAGCCCCAGTGATGATGCCAATGTATCCCCCGCATCTCCACGAGCAACCTCCACCTCCCCCACAACCTACCTACGTCACTAACTACATTTACCAGCAGCCTCCACAACCACCGGCGACTGAGGAGCCTACAGAACCACCTAAGTTTGTTGAATGTGAGTTAACAATACTCAGATTAATCAGTTTATTTCATAAATGTGATGAAATGGAGGGAAATTTGAAAAGCCGATAATGTCGATTCCATATTACGTACATTCATTCATCATCATCAGCCCATATACGTCCCACTGCTGGGCACGGGCCTCCTCTACCATTGAGAGGGTTTAGGCCTTAGTCCACCACGCTGGCCTAGTGCGGGTTGGCGGACTACACACCTAAGAAATTCCTAGGAACTTTTTTAGGTGTGCAGGTTTCATCACGATGTTTTCCTTCACCGTTAAAGTACGTGATAATTCATTGTGAATACACACATAACTTCGAAAAGTCAGAGGTGTGTGCCTGGGGTTTGAACTCGCGACCGTCGAGATTCTCGACCACGTGCCCAAACCTCGAGGCCATCACGACACGTACATTCATTAAGGGCCTTAATTTACGTTAAGTTGAATAACGAAAGACTGATGGGTATAGATAGCTAAAATAGGTGGATTTTTGTTGATATGATTTATATCAGTAATTAATTTTAGTATTTCTTAATAAAATGAATTTTATGCTTGATCAATATGATATTATTTATAGCTTATAGCTTTCCTATACAACCATATAAATGTAGGTATATATCAACGTTAAAACCAGTGCGCATATAAAAATGTATGTGATTACGTATTTTTAAATGAGGCATGCTTTTATTTATACCATAATCTTATCTTACAATCACGTGAAATTGTGGGTATCATAAAATCTTTGGTTTGTATTTATGATTGTACCGGTCAATATGATGAAATACCCAGAAAACCAACCTAATTCCTATTCAAGCTATCATACTTAGGCTAGACCTGCATCTAAAAGTTGTTTTTATCGTACAAAAAAAATATTTTCAAGTAAAGTAAGGTATCGCGGGTCGCCGCTGGACGCAGGCTGCCTCCAACAGGTCACTATGGAAGCCATTGGGGGAGGCCTATGTTCAGCAGTGGACTTCTTAGGCTGATGGATTGGATTGAAAAGTAAGGTATATATGGTTAATGTATTTTCTTACAGCTGCTGATATTATTGACTGGGTGCCGAGTACAGGAAGTACTGCTTCCACATTAAGCCATCGCGCCTTCGTCGGTGGCAGAGAAGGTTGGGATGGAAGCCCTTTGTGGGTGATCAGGGCGCATCACGGCGGCGAATTCATCCCAGGAAAACTGGCCATTAAACATAGATCTGCCTACGTAGCACATGCTGGTAGAGAAATACCAGTTCACAATTTTGAGGTAAATATTTTCATAACAAAACCTGGAGGGGAGATTTTAATGTTCATGAAAAAGGGACAGAAATTTTCATGTAGCTTATTATTTTCCTATATGATTTTTTTTTTTTTTTTTTTTTATTTTTTTTATTCTGGCACGGCAAAGTGACCCCATTGCACCTGATGGTAAGTGTAATGGAGTCCAGAAAAAGTGCCGACCAGCGAGAGATGATGGTCTCCCGTTGGTCGACACAATCATGCCGGCCGAATACCTCTTCACCTTATTGTGAAGAAGTTTGGGGGACTATCAATCATGGCGATCAAAGGACCGACCGCGACAAACCGGCCAAAAAAATTGCCGGTACGGTCATCCTTTCACCATGATTGAAGCCCCCCCGAAAACCGGATATACACTGGCTGATCCCGGAACGCGGCACACTTGCATGTGCCACTATGGCGGGTTTTACGCCCTGTGTACGGTGGTCGCCATCCGGGCGGATACGAATATCCTACCACCAGCATACATATGATATTTAAACATTACAGTAAAATATCAAAATTCTAAACTCACTAATATTTAATTCATATATTTACTTTTTTTGCATTTTGTCGTGAGTATTATAACACACGTGAGGTCTCACTAACACTCAAACTCGAGAAAAATGTCTGTGAATAACTCAACGGACTCAATCAACCGATTTTGTCTATAATGTTCAGGTCCTCTGCGCGCCCGCCAACATATTGCGGTGGGTACCAGCATCCAACGGCCAGGTTCCTGTTGGTGCTATACCTGCCGGGAACACTCACAATGGCGAGCCCTTGTACATCGCCCGAGCAAGAGAGAGCCGATCAATCACGCCTGGCAAGGTAATTTTTTTGGACACTCAGTACCTATCTCGCAACAGTCATACAAAGTACCTATTATTAGTTAAGAAGGATCAGTTTTCAAATATTATAAGATATCAATTTACAACCTATTGTAAAAGCTAGCCAATAATCATGTATAGCGTCCCATATTTCCAACCAATGACCAAAATCCACCCCAATCGTTTTAGCGGTTTAGAGTTAGACTTGAATTTTATATATTAAAATTATAGACTTGAAAGTAATATTTTTTAAAAATTTCAATACCTCAGACATAATAAAATATGTTTGTAACATGACAAATTATATATTGATGTTCTCATTCCAGGTTCACCCTAGCCACGGTTGTTGCTACATCTCATTCGGTGGAAAAGAAATTGCGCATAAGACTTACGAAGTGCTTTGTAAAATTACATAAGCTGTTTGAATTGACGTCTTTATCAAACCGAAGGATTTTATCGAAGTGGAATTTATAATGAGTGTTTTCACCAACATTAATGCGGTCATCATGTATCATAATATATTATGTTTAGAATGACTGTAATATAATATTTATTTAAATCTATAATGCCTTTTATTTGAAAATGATGCTATAATATAATGCCACAGGCAACTGCTCGCACAAACTCACAGAAAATCAACGCGGGCCGCTCTATTGCTTTTTGTTCAGTGAGTAACATTGCCAGATGCAGTACATATTTGGTGGTGGTAGGATATCCGCCTGCAGAGCAGCTACCGTACAAAAGGTGTATAAATTGCTATTGACGCTATTATAGCGGCAATGGCAAGGTTATCGCGCTCCGAGATAGGCCTGTGTATATGTCGTGGCCATATCGTAGATTTGCTCACTTCATAAAATGCTCGTGCAGTTCATGAAATGGTTGCATTTCACTATGTTGGATAGTGGCACTATGTGGCCAATAACCAATAAATATGTCAATCCCTTTTCATTCTATTCTACATTTTTTTAATCTAAAATACGCAATTATTCGAATATTGTGGATATATGTTGTCGATTCGAACCCTTTATTTAAATACATTCTTTAATTAGAGGGGACATTTAACCGTATCGACGGGATAACCATTACATGTTTGACAGGAAATTTGCTAGAACAGTTTATATGGGAAAATAAAATTGCTGATTTTACTATCTTCCTCACAATTTTGCCATAATTTCTTACCGCTTAAACCTTCCCTGGACTACGACAAACATTTCAAAACCAAAATCAGCTATATCGGTACAGCCGTTCTCGAGTTTTAGCGAGACTAACGAACGGCAATTTTTATATAATAGAAGATAATATTTATTATGAATCCGCTTTTAAGTGAGGAAGAAAGTGGTGATGTCACCGTAAAATTATAAAATTGTGAAGAAGCATTTGTGCGGGCCGGCATAATTGTATCAACCAGCGGGTGACCATATCGTTTTTCGCTGGTTGGTATTATTTTTTTGGACTCCACTGTGCTTACCATCAGGTACAGTGGAGTCACTTTTGCCGTATAATAAAAAATAAAATAAAAAAACGTTAGATTATAATGTATCTCCCGAGATTGTGAAATTTGAATACTAACCTAACGTAACCTAATTCTATGGACACAGACTAGACTGTAAATTAATAGTCCGCGGCTGCCATCTTCAAGCGCCAAACAACAAACAAACAAGGCGGTGGAATAATCTACCATTTCACAGAATAGCGGACTATCAAAAGTGTACGGCATTTATTTTTTATCGAAGACTTTCTAAAGAGTTAAAAACCTGTGTTATTGCCGTACAGAAAAAAGTAACCAAGTTACTCTTTTCGGAGGGAAGTAATTTACTCCATACACCTATGCGTCCCACAAAAAATGTACGGCATGCTGGAAAATATTATCTACTCATGAAGTACTCTGCAGATCATTTAATTTTATGTTGTTTGATATAGGTAATCATTACCTATATGCTAATTAGAAATAAGGTTTGCGAGTTGCGACCCTTGGCTTTCGACCCCTGCGCTGAAAATATGTATGGCGTTCATGGGTAAAGTATCTGTATACAAAAAGAATTACACAAATGCCGTACAGTAATAAATGACCTATATTGCTTCTACAATTACCGGCGAATAAAAAATTTGCACTAACTTCCAGCACCACCACTTTAGTACGGCACTAGGTTTTTCGACATTTAATTTTTAATCATCTATAAGCTGTAAAAAAGCCGTACATTAATAATTAGTCCTAATTCCTGACTTGTTACATATTATGTAGCATGAATTTAAACGTACAAGGTCCTATAGTTTGGGCCAATCAGCTAGTTTGACTCTCATAATTATCTAGAACGGAGCAACGGCCGCACTATGATGAAATAAATAAAATCTTATTACTGTGTTTTAGTGTTACAATTTAGGTTAATAACTTAAAGATGGCATCCAATTATCGTGCTAAATTTAGTAGAAGTCAGAATTTAGTATTAGGAAATTTATGAGCAAAAAGAACTATTTATTTTATGCAACTTAGCATAATACACGTATATTGGCTAATTTGAGACATTGGCGCTTTTATGGTGTTTTTAAATATAAATAATTTTAACTAGAACTAACGTAAAAGGGCCAATGTGCAGTAAAAAAAAACTAATAAATATAAAATAGTGTATTATAAATGAGGAGGATAATTGTCTTAGCATACAAGCAAAGTTTCGTAAATTTCGCTTTTATCAATCTAAAATTATAGGAAGTTTAAACTTTGTAAGCCTCTCCTGTAAAGTTGTCATTTTGCATTTTGGCCCTTATAGGTACATAAGGACCCATCGATTTTTTGAAAATTGAAATGAAATCTTCAACGGCAAAGCTTTCTATGAAATGGAAGAAATCCCTTGTAATTAATACAATGATAGCGTGCTTTAATTCGAATCAAAATGTAATAATTTAATTATGGACACGTATCATGAATTAATAACCATACACCAATAGGTACACTGAAATATTATATCAATCATATTAACTATATGAAGTATTAAATATTGGAGTTGGATGTAATTACATCCACGTGGGTTCTAGAGCAATTGCTCTAGAAGTCCTTTAATTCTTCAGGAATTAATTTAAAATGATTTCGGAACATGTGGAATCTACCAACTCAACTGAGCCGAAGATGGCTAAGATGTCGAAATCAAAAAAAAATCTTGCCCTGTAATGGAATGTTGATGTACGTAGATAATAAATTCTACTTCTACACAATAATATCCTGTTCATATTGATAAACATTATTGGTTGCATCGATCTGCTTTTGTTTCATGACGATTTCAGCCTTATCTAATCGATACTTCGATTTTTTTGTGATATAGAGTGAGTCAAATGATGCAAATAAATAGATTACAAGCACAGTGAACACTGAAGTTAAAGCAACAAAGTGCTTGGTGCTACATTATTTGTCTGTGTTTTTTACTGAGATATAAAATTAACCATGTCTTACGGTGAGAATCTTGTTTAATTATGGTTGTGAGATAAGTTATTGTAGAATTGCGTTATCTACTTGCTGTTAAGCATTATGTAACTTCTATCATATTTACTGTTGGTTCTTAAACTAATCATAGGTACTGAAAACAGTTGCTTATTAAAGTTTGTTAAATAAGCTTCTGGATTTTCGACAGCGTTTAAAATATTGTAATTTGGGAATAACCTAAGAAGATGCGTTACTTATCATTAAAATATATTTTCCAGTCTGTATTTTAACTTGACTATATGTTGGTTATATTACACCCAAAAAAATATGTAGGTAAGCTTAATGCTTTTTTATTACAATTTCAGGTCCCCCGCCACCTCCCGGCCCACCGCCCTACGGATATCCCCCGCATCAACATGGCGGCTACACCTATGTGCCAGCCCCAGAGATGATGCCAATGTATCCCCCGCATCTCCACAAGCCACCTCCACCACCCCCACAGCCTACCTACGTCACTAACTACATTTACCAGCAGCCCCCACAACCACCGGCGATTGTGGAGATTACAGAACCACCTAAGATTGTCGAATGTGAGTAAACAATACTCAGATTAATCAATTTATTTCATAAATGTGATGAAATGGAGGGAAATTTGAAAGGCCGATAATGTCGATTCCATATTACGTACATTCATTAAGGGCCTTAATTTAAGTAAATATCGTTAAGTTGAATAACCAAAGACTGATGGGTATAGATAGCTAAAATAGGTGGATTTTTGTTGATATGATTTATATCAGTAATTAATTTTAGTATTTCTTAATAAAATGAATTTTATGCTTGATCAATATGATATTATTATTTATAGCTTTCCTATACAACCATATAAATGTAGGTATATATCAACGTTAAAACCAGTGCGCATATAAAAATGTATGCGATTACGTATTTTTAAATGAGGCATGCTTTTATTTATACCATAATCTTATCTTACAGTCACGTGAAATTGAGGGTAAAATCTTTGGTTAGTATTTATGATTGTACTGGTCAATATGATGAAATGCCCAGAAAACCAACGTAATTCCTATTCAAGCTATCATACTTAGGCTAGACCTGCATCTAAAAGTTGTTTTTATCGTACAAAAGAAATATTGTCAAGTAAAGTAAGGTATATGATTTATGTATTTTCTTATAGCTGCTGAGATAATGGACTGGGTGCCGAGTACAGGAAGTACTGCTTCCATGTTAAGCCATCGCGCCTTCGTCGGTGGCAGAGAAGGTTGGGATGGAAGCCCTTTGTGGGTGATCAGGGCGCATCACGGCGGCGAATTTATCCCAGGAAAACTGGCCATTAAACATAGATCTGCCTACATTGCACATGCTGGTAGAGAAATACCAGTTCACAATTTTGAGGTAAATATTTTCAGAACAAAACCAATAGGGGTGATTTTAATGTTCATGAAAAAGGGACAGAAATCCTCATGTTTTCATTCCAAAATTCATTATTAAATAACAGTAGGTACCTTATTAATTTTCCTATGTGATTTTTAAACATTTACAGTAAAATTGATAAACTGCATCAGATATTAAAAACAATACCAATACTAGGTGTAAAAATGTAAACTAAAAAAAAACAAAATCCTAATCTCATATTAATATTTACTTTTTTTGCATTTTGTCGTGAGTATTATAACACTCGTGAGCTCTCACTTACACTCAAACTGGAAACATATGTCTTTGGATAACTAAGCAGACTCAATCAAACGCGCCATCTAATTATTTTGTCTATAATTTTTAGGTCTTCTGCGCGCCCGCCAACATATTTCGGTGGGTACCAGCATCCAACGGCCAGGTTCCTGTTGGTGCTATACCCGCCGGGAACACGCACAATGGCGAGCCCTTGTACATCGCCCGAGCAAGAGAGGGCCGATCAATCACGCCTGGCAAGGTAATTTTTTTTGTACAGTATCTCGCAATAGAGTAATACTAATATCTTAAATTATTGTTAAGTTAAGAAGGATTAGTTTATCACGTTGATAAGTAAGGTTGAAAGACATAGGTACGTGTCTGATATATTATAAGATATAGATTGAATTATAAAAAATAATAAACATCTACAGCGTCTCAAAATTCTTGAGCAATACCTGAGAAACCGTAAAAATTATTTGCAACATTTTTGTATTCTTAATAATTTCTTATATAAAAGTAAAATATATTGATATTCTAATTTCAGGTTCACCCTAGCCACGGTTGTTGCTACATCTCATTCGGTGGAAAAGAAATTGCGCACAAGACTTACGAAGTGCTTTGTAAAATTACATAAACTGTTTCAAGTGAGGTCTTTATCAAACCAAATGATTTTATCAAAGTGGTATTTATATTAAGTGATTTCACCAACGTTAATGCGGCCATCGTGTGTCATATCTAGGAAACTCGTATCTATTGTATATTATAATATGTACTGATAAATTGACTTTTCTACCTTTATAATTATTATAATATATATATATTTATTTAAATCTATAATGACTTTTATTTGAAAACGAAGCTATAACATAATGCTTCAGGTAACTGTTCGCACAAACTCACAGAAAATCAGCGGGGGCCGCTGTGTTGCTTTTTGTTCAGTGAGTAAAATTGCCAGATGCAGTACATATTTGGTGGTGATAGGATTAGAGATTGCAAACCGGGCCCAGCCGGGCCGGGTCCGTCCGGGACCGGTGCCCTTTTACGCACCCACCGGCCTGGCCATTCTTACCGGGCCCGGTCAGCGGACCCGATAAGTAAACCGCGGCGCGAGAGCACCTACTCGTAGTAGTTACTGTTGTAAAATACTCGTATCGATCATTCTTTCAAACTGAAAAATAATTGTTACTTTTTGTTTTGTTATATTATACTTATGAAGCCTACGTATCGTAACCAATTTTACGTTACATTTTGTTAGTTAAGACTAAACAAGTTTGGTTGTTTGTAGTTACAGTACCAGCTTAGTCAATAAGATTTCGCTATTTGCTCAATAGTAATAATAATAACATTAATAGCCAAAGTTTAGGAAAAAACATTATACATACTTTACTTTTAGCAAATAAGAATTTGTTTTGTTTATACCAAAGCTACCATGCTTTATTTATCTATCTAATTTAAGTTGTTATGACACATTTAGGTAGTACTTTAAGCTGCGTTTTTAGTTTCTTATTATAATACTATGTTTTCAAATAGACACTATAAGGAGTAAAGAGAAATACCTGCTTGTTTAAACTTATAAAAATGGATAATTACTAATACTAATGTTACTATGAATCATTGTCGTTTTTTTGCTAGTCGGCAGTAAACTACATTTGAACAACACTATAAATACCATTAGGACTCCGGTGCTCTGTCATCACGTTTCTGTTAAACTATAAAGAAAATAACATCATGCCACTAATCAAAAGCTCGCCAACTTCGTATTACTGATGTTAGTTAAAATACAAAAAATCTAGGGATCTTAAAGCGTTTGGGCGCGTAGAGTTAGAAACAAGGCAACATGAGATAACAATTAATAATTAACACGAAAAAGATTTTTTTAGGAGGGATCCATTGTTCTGTTTATAATTTTAAACGACCCTGATATTTTTTTAATTATTGTACAATTAATACTTAAATTAAAACTTAGCATACATAAGTATCATACAATAACATTTACAAAAAAAAAAACTAAAATCATACCTTTTGATTGTCGCTTAGGTAATTTTTTGGTAATACTTTAATTAATAACGCACAAAGTGTACGTGATCTTGGTGTGGAGTTGGATTCCAAAGTTGGCTTCACCTAGATGGCCATGTTGAAAACATCACAAAAAAAGCATATCAAATGTTCGGTTTTGTAATGAGAGCGTCCAGAGATTTCCACCGACCTAATACATATTTACACTTATATAAAGCAATTGTCAGACCACAATAATTAGAGTATGCAGTACCTGTGTGGAACCCTCATTATAAAAAATATGTCGAAATCCTAGAGACACTCCAACGTAAATACCTACGTGCAATGCATTAATAGATGTTTCCATAAAAATATATCTTACCAAGCACTCCTAAAAACATATGGACTCGTCACTTCAGAGCGCAGACGTATCTTGCTTGAAGTCATGACTGTTTGGTATGTGCCGTAATAAATTTGACTGCACTGAATTAGTGAACCGCTTATGTTACCTGTTTCCCCGCAGAGTTCACGAGTGTGAGGTGCGTACGAGACGTTTATTTGCTTCCTCCTCTTGCAAGACCAATGCAGGCGCACGCTCACCACTTCACCGGATGGTTGAAACATATAACCATTACTTTAGCCCAATCGATATACTGCATGTCAGCAGAAGTAAATTTAAAATTGATGCTGCTACAATTTTATAAGAACTTGAGCATTGTTGATTTTTTATTATTATTTTTTCTTTCTTTTTCATATGTGTTAAATTAGCAACCTTAGTATTAATTCTCTTTAGATTGTTAAATAAAATCCTTCATTTATTTATTGTATAAACTTAAATTTAGATAGCACGTTCTCTTACAATGGCTTTAAATCTATACATCTATACAAATAAATAAAATTGGAGTGTCTGTTTGTCTGTTTAAAAAACCGCTTTTTAATAAATGCATATGGATGTATACACGGTACATATACAAAAATTACGTTTTTTGCAATTTTTGTCTGCCTGTTTGTCTGTTTGTTCCGGTTAATCTCTGAAACGGGTGGACCAATTTTAACGGGACTTTCACTGGCAGATAGCCGATGTAACAAGGAGTAATATAGGCTACAAAAAAACGGCTGTTAGGGGGAACGAAGTTCGCCGGGTCAGCTAGTTCATCCGTGAAAACATAGTATTCTTGAAATAATATCTGTATACTATGTTTGTTTTCCTTTGTACAATAAAAAAAATAGTGACCCGTATGTAAACATGACGTCACTGACCTATTCTTTATTTTTCGGCTGTACTATAACCTAAATGTTGTTTATCATGATAAAAATAAGTAATCTTATAATAATCTGTCGCAATAATTAATTGACTTATCGTTTTTATCTTAATGTTGAAACTCGGCGCCAGTATAATTTTTAATTTCGTAAAACATTTGAATCATAATAAACTTGGCGTGCTCTGAGTGTAAATAATACTCGTTTCAAAGATCATATTATTATATAACAATTTAAGGCTTTGTTTAGTTAATGTCAAGTAGCCCCACAAAATTTATCTATGCTTTTAATTTTACAATCTCCATAGGTGTTTCAAAATGTGGAAAAACAATCGCTGTGGTTATGAATTTTTATCCTTTCTACATTATGTCGTATACTGTCTCGTGGTCCCGCGGCACTAGTATATGCCCTGCGATCTCGAGTTCCGGTTTGAGTTCCCGGGACGGGGAAAATGTTATTAGGTTTTCCCATTAGGAATTCCTCAGGAGCAGCACGGAGTCAAGAAATGTGCCGAAAACCGGCAATGGGCTCTCTCAATTGCTCCCTATTACGTGGAACAATCACACGCATACAAAATTAATAAATGCGCCTCTACCTACTACTTCGGGAACTAAAGGGGTGCAAACTACAAAAGTATTTATTGTAGTTGTACCCTCTCTCTGAAGTGGAGGCCGGTGCCTAGCCGTGGGCCGTGTATGGGCTGTTGTTGATAAGGAGACATCACCAATAAAAATAAAAAGATATACAATAAATAATACATTTAATTAAAAATAATATAATAATAATTTATCATCTAGCCATGGAACCGCCATCACCGAAGCCAGGTCCATGGTCGATGATGATTGGTGGGTGATGAACTGCCGGGCCGAAATCTGGTTGTGCATGCTCAACGATATTCACATTGTCGTCTGGACCACAACAAGACGAACAACCACCCATGATTATGTCTAGAAGAGGAGACAAATATAATAGTTAAATAAAACATAATCTTATGCACATGGGATAAGACCCTATCTCATGTATATCAGGAACCTTTCTATCCAACACTTGAAAAACAAGTCTTTATCAGATTAATAACTGTTAACTTCGAGATTACAACGCTCTCGTTATTCTCGCACTCACGCTCTTCCAGCGTCTACTCTGGAAACTGTTAGGTATTTTTTTTATCATTATTATTTATATTCCAAATTTGTAAATTTAAGCCATAATAAATAATAGTATTTGTTATGTAAAGTATTAGAATATTATCTGCTAGTTTCAAAATGGCTTCTTTGTTGCAAGGGTGTTCAGATGTTTTATGTATAATGTATGAAACGTCAAACAGTACTTACATAATTTGGAGTACTTTGAGGTACAATCTGACTAGCACATTAAAATTGAAAATTGACACTACTTATAGAGTGCTATATTACTGGAGTTTTGACGCCTTCATATCATTAGCTATCGCGTTCAGCTGATAAGCCTGCACCTATATCGTTATGAGTCACGAAAGGGTTACTACACAATATATATTTTTTCATACACTGGCAGTAATGTTTAGTCATTAATGAAAGTCTGGTAAAAAAATATTTTTTTATATTTTGGACTAAAACCTAAACTCTATACAGGGTGTCCCAGCAGTCGACGATAACCCGGAAACGGGGAATAGCCCAAGTTGTAAGAGTTATCAGAAAAATATTTAAAAAAATATAAGTTATGTATTTAGAAAAATATAGGGATTTCAAAAAAATCTAGAAAATCTACACCCTGTGACGGTTTTTTCACTGCTGTTGCTGCAAATCTCTACTTTTTTAAATTATTATTTTTGTTATGTAATCCTGAATAATGCCTCTGCAAACTGTTATCCAACATTTAGAGCCACCTTGCTATACTTCGGAAGAAAATGACATTGTTTACCAAACCGCATATTTAAAATTAATCATACGCCCAAATTTAACTGACTGCCCTGAAAAAAAAATGTACTACGCGAGGTTGGCAAGTAGCTTTAAAAGTTGGCGCATTTAATAAGGAATCTAAAATGGTATAACACTTGCTACATTATTTTTTAAATGTGGCACAATATTTTTTATTTTGCGAAGAAACCCATTTGATCAAATTTTCTTATTAACTAAAGATGACATGATGATGAACTTATAAGTGAGATGGAGAGAATTGTTTTACGATGTGTGAGTGAGACAGATACTCCATTGTCAGGTAGTCCATGGGCACCACGCATCGGAGCAATGATCACTTTTTTATTTTAAATTTAGGCTTTTTTTATTTGGAGATCTTAGATTTATTAAGTAATTGCTTAACATCAAATATTTCTTTAGTAAAATTTACAATACATGTTCAAACTGCCTTCCTTCAGCCGCAATACACGCTCGTCATTTTCTTAAAATAGATCGGGTTATCAGGGGCGAAAATCTTCTATTCCTAACAAATTCAGCTACTTCCATTTATTTTTTGCCGTAGCTCAGGTAAATTTTCAATTGGCTTTAAACAAAAATTTTCTTTCACCGTTCCCCAGTAAAAAATAGCCTAAAGGATTTAAGTCAGGTGAACGGGCTGGCCATTGGATTGTCCTATCCATCTACTCCGGTATTCCTAATCGAAATATTCTCTAACTGAACTAGCGTCACTATCTGTCTCGCTCACACATCGTAAAACAATTCTCTCCATCTCACTTAAATAGTATCTTAAAATTGCTGTCTCGAAGAGCCGAATAGAAACATCTTTAGTTAATAAGAAAATTTGATCAAATGGGTTTCTTCGCAAAATAAAAAATATTGTGCCACATTTAAAAAATAATGTAGCAAGTGTTATACCATTTTAGATTCCTTATTAAATGCGCCAACTTTTAAAGCTACTTGCCAACCTCGCGTAGTACTTTTTTTTTTCAGGGCAGTCAGTTAAATTTGGGCGTATGATTAATTTTAAATATGCGGTTTGGTAAACAATGTCATTTTCTTCCGAAGTATAGCAAGGTGGCTCTAAATGTTGGATAACAGTTTGCAGAGGCATTATTCAGGATTACATAACAAAAATAATAATTTAAAAAAGTAGAGATTTGCAGCAACAGTAGTGAAAAAACCGTCACAGGGTGTAGATTTTCTAGATTTTTTTGAAATCCCTATATTTTTCTAAATACATAACTTATATTTTTTTTAATATTTTTCTGATAACTCTTACGACTTGGGCTATTCCCCGTTTCCGGGTTATCGTCGACTGCTGGGACACCCTGTATATTAGTTGTAGAGGAGATCCCTGCCCAGCCGTGAGACAAATGTATATGGGCTGATGATGTTGATAACTTTATATGATCCCACTTAATACGGACGGCGTTGAACTTCTATCATTTGCTAGCTCGATTACTTTAGGAATACTCCCCGTATTTAGAGAATTTCTGGGTAGATTCAAATGCAAAATGTAGCTTTGGACGTGGTCAGCAGTACACAAACGTTCGTTTTGTGCTGGGTTTTTTTTGAAATAGGAAGGCGTGTGAAGTCAATTAAATCGCGTACGGTCAACGTAGCGTAGGCAGAGGTGCATTTCTAATTTCTATATCTACGTATCGCGAAAGGTTTTTTAAGGTCCACGCATCTTATGCCGTTTTTTTGGCATATTTCTTCATGTAGTAAGATGAATATTGGGCCGTCACTAAGTGTATCATCATCAGCCCAAATACGTCCCACTGCTGGGCACGGGCCTCCTCTACAACTGAGAGGGTTTAGGCCTTAGTCCACCACGCTGGCCTAGTGCGGGTTGGCGGACTACACACCTAAGAAATTCCTAAGAACTTGATACACACATAACTTCGAAAAGTCAGAGGTGTGTGCCTGGGGTTTGAACCTCCGACCGCCGATATTCTATACTCTAATATGTTATACTAAGTGTATAACAAGCTTTAAATTTTTCGAGGAAAGATAGTGACGAAAAATATCGTGGAATCTCTGTTTATCACACTTCTGGGTATTGATGTAGAATATTCACAGATAAAACTTAAAATCGTCTTTAATTCCAATGTATAATTGAACAAATAGTTGTATATATATAGTAATTAATATAAATAGTATTTATTAGATACCTTCTGCGAAATCGCAATAATACAAACGATCTTTATCAAAGAAAAAAATCGAATTCTCAAAATTAGCACATATGCTTTAGATTTAGGCTTATTAATTTATATAGGTGTGCTATATCTATACTATTATAATAAAGAGGAAAGGTTTGTATTTTTGTATTTTTGGATGTTTGTTACTCTTAAACTCAAAAACTACTGAACCGATTTCGATGATTTTTGTTATGGAGATAGATGGAACCCACAGAAGTAACATAGGATACTTTTTATCCCGGAAAATGTAGTATTCCCGTGGGAATGGGCTTTCACGCCTATACTATTCGCCCGATTATTATGATTCTTGGTTGGAATACAAATGGGACACTATGTAGTAACATAAGCTACATTTTATCCCGGGAATATGTAGGGTTCCCGTGGGATGAGCATATATTGTAATGCGAATGTAACGCTGCATGTGTTATACTTTCTGGCCTAAACCATTTGAATGATTTAGATGATTTTTAGTATGGGGCTAGATAGGACCTACCGACGCAACATAGGATACTTTTTATCCCGGAAAATGTAGTATTCCCGTGGGAATGGGCTTTGACGCCTAAACTATTCGCCCGATTTATATGATTTTTGGTTGGAATACAAATGGGACACTATGTAGTAATATAAGCTACATTTTATCCCGGGAATATGTAGGGTTCCCGTGGGATGAGCATATATTGTAATCCGAATGTAACGCTGCATGTGTTATACTTTCTGGCCTAAACCATTTGAATGATTTAGATGATTTTTAGTATGGGGCTAGATAGGACCTACCGACGCAACATAGGATATTTTTTATCCCGGAAAATGTAGTATTCCCGTGGGAATGGGCTTTCACGCCTATACTATTCGCCCGATTATTATGATTCTTGGTTGGAATACAAATGGGACACTATGTAGTAACATAAGCTACATTTTATCCCGGGAATATGTAGGGTTCCCGTGGGATGAGCATATATTGTAATGCGAATGTAACGCTGCATGTGTTATACTTTCTGGCCTAAACCATTTGAATGATTTAGATGATTTTTAGTATGGGGCTAGATAGGACCTACCGACGCAACATAGGATATTTTTTATCCCGGAAAATGTAGTATTCCCGTGGGAATGGGCTTTCACGCCTATACTATTCGCCCGATTTATATGATTTTTGGTTGGAATACAAATGGGACACTATGTAGTAATATAAGCTACATTTTATCCCGGAAATATGTAGGGTTCCCGTGGGATGAGCATATATATTGTAATGCGAAAGTAACACTGCCTGTGTGATGCTTTCACGTCTAAACCATTTGACGGATTTAGATGATTTTTAGTATGGGGCTAGATAGGACCTACCGACGCAACATAGGATACTTTTTATCCCGGAAAATGTAGTATTCCCGTGGGAATGGGCTTTGACGCCTAAACTATTCGCCCGATTTATATGATTTTTGGTTGGAATACAAATGGGACACTATGTAGTAATATAAGCTACATTTTATCCCGGGAATATGTAGGGTTCCCGTGGGATGAGCATATATTGTAATCCGAATGTAACGCTGCATGTGTTATACTTTCTGGCCTAAACCATTTGAATGATTTAGATGATTTTTAGTATGGGGCTAGATAGGACCTACCGACGCAACATAGGATATTTTTTATCCCGGAAAATGTAGTATTCCCGTGGGAATGGGCTTTGACGCCTATACTATTCGCCCGATTTATATGATTTTTGGTTGGAATACAAATGGGACACTATGTAGTAATATAAGCTACATTTTATCCCGGAAATATGTAGGGTTCCCGTGGGATGAGCATATATATTGTAATGCGAAAGTAACACTGCCTGTGTGATGCTTTCACGTCTAAACCATTTGACGGATTTAAATGAATTTTGGTATGGACATAAATGAGACCTTAAAAAGGGTACATAGGCTACTTTTTAAATAATTCAATAAGTGCCATTTCGGGCACTTAGAAAACGATAGGTGTCATTAAGGAATATTAGTTACGACTGGTATCGTTAATACAACATATGTGACATAAGGTTCCATTATTTGGTGTAGAGTGCCATTTTTGGAACTTATGAGTCATAAGGGTGATTTCATTTTAGTGATTTTAAGTGCCATTATGATGTTAAGTCACATTTAGTACAGTAAAATATTATCATGTCCATTTACATGGCGCTCGGTGTCACTATGCGATGTTAAGGGCCATTAGGCGCACCTAGATTATAGACATAGAACATAGACATTAGATACATTTTCGCGATAAATATATGAGACGATCCGAGTTGGTGAAAAGTTTCATAATGTCACTTAAGACGATTTTCAAAGACAGAAATGATGCTGGTGGTGACCTACTGCAAGGATTAGCGTAATTTTGATTTATAGATTCACTTAGTTGGTTTCTGCACCCAACCCTGAAGTCTACGCAGACGGAGTCGCGGGCAAAAGCTAGTATAATATAATCTCAATAGTGTTCAACTTCCATTGCCTAAGTGTTTTTTTTTTAGTACCACTGATACTTGGCGAAGTCATTTAAATGCCAGTCTCAATTTCCTCTTGTTGGAAAAAAACTGCGTACTAACGTATAAAAATCTTATCGAATCGATAGTGATCAAAAACTCTCAGGCGCTGTCTTATTTCAAAAGGCAAAGGCGCAAACTAAAGAATTATATAGTTACAAACAAATAGGTCTTCAAAATCAACATAATCTTGGGAAGAATATCATTTCTTCATAGAAATTTGTGCGTATTTATTTATTTGTTCCGTGCACACGAGCGGCGAGACTGAGCAATAAGTCATTTTGCGACCTTACTACGCCGAAGCCTCTCGTCAGGCGCTAATCTACCACACAACACAAAGACTAAACATGAAAGTATAATATTAGTTTGTAATGATATTTATTAATTGACAATATGTCACATAGTTAAAGTCAACAGTTGGTATAATTTATAAGGGATTAATTAGAGTACATTTTATACATTGAGTAACAAAAAATATTTCGTACTTTCAACGTTTCAACACAGACGTTTTTAAACCCGTATTCTAACAAAGGATTCATAACAATGCTGCGGACGTCAGCTACAATTTCGACAGTCTTCCGTATTGTTTCCAAAACCATTTGTTTCCATTCTTTGATATAATATTTTACGCTAGGGCTTCATTTTGAAGAGTCTATTCAGTATAATAAGCTTTGTTTTTTATTGAGTGTTATATTAAATTCATATTAGTAGGAGTAATTTAAATTGCTTTAAGCCCACCGCCATAACACAGCGCAAATTACCGGACGCTCAATTCCCTGGTGTCTGGTTATTCAAATCAAATAGGTGCGTACATATTATATCTGCGCGACCACTATAGGTATACCTATGTAATCGATTGTGTGATAATCAGCAATTGAAAAAAATCATATTTGAAAGGGAGTCAAACCACTCTTTGAAGTACACAAATAAATACCTATTTGTAAAATATTTCCGAATATCGAACCGCCACTCACTACAACTTATGCAGACTGAGTAACAGGAACGGGTACCTACCTATTGTAATGGACCCATAATTTTTTTCTCCGATATATGTATATCAGTGATATACATATTTTGCTTGCCTTATCTACAATATCGATTTTCGGAAAGCTTGTGATGAGTACGAGAAAATTTATATGTCTACGCCGCCCAGACGCACTACTCACACAGTTACAGTTGATACCTTAAATTATATCTGCAATTGTTAGAGAATGATGCATCTTTTATTACTTCATTAGTCATAAATAGGGTCAAGTGCGTCACTGATTACAATCGTGTGTCAGTCGAACTCATATTCTGAATGCCAGGTCAATATTAAATTAGATAATTTCCGTTAATAGATTTCTTATCCAAGAACGTACGACTTGGTGAATAATTTTGTTAGTTATGAGAGCAGTCTAAGTAAATTTTAAAACATCATGTGAAGTTTTGGCGGAAACAAATGCAAAGCAATCGATTATCGTGTTCCTAAATCGGTCCATCAAAAAATGGAAATGTGAATAGGGAATCAAACACATAAGAAAGTAAAAGGGCTACACTGTTACATGATGAAATATTTGTCCGGCTCGATCGAAATGGAACTGGGACAATTGATGTCAGCAAAGCTACCCTTGATTTTTCGCCCACATCTCTTTACGAATAATAACAAAAGTTTCAAGTTTCGTAGTATTTTATCATTACCAGAACATTTGGTAATCTTTGTCACTAGGACGCTTCGTGACAAAATGGAATATTACATATTATGATAGAGCCGAGCGATGGTGGAACATAGTATAAATAGGCCCACTCAGCCGAAGAAGTGCAGTGGTACCTACTACGGTGAGACAGTGTTCTTACAGAATAGAAACTAAAAACCTGAATAATTAAGAACATACACGATACATTTAAATATTTTTATAATTATTACTTCATATAAAAAAAACTGTATTTTTCGTGTATGTAAGCCTGGATATATCTGATTTCCAGCAAGCTTTCATTATTGTGTCGACTGATGAATAATAATCGTAATCGTTAGTCGCTGTTCCGTGCACCTGCACTTAATATTGATTAATATGCTTTGTAATCGCTGGCCGAAGAAATATAGAACATCTTCGTCTAATAGTCATGTGCTCCTATGTATGTGTATATTCTTTAACGTCACGTAGTCGGTTCGTGAGTCAGTACTCTGTTTGTCTACTTGAAAACACATTTACGTCACTCCTAATTCCCTGAATTTGTGTGATGTTTGTAGGAAATCCTGTAGCGGTTCAAGATAGTAATAATAATAATACTTTCGATAGGTTTCATATATATTGAAACATTTATTTATGTCTAGTTACTTTAACATTCATTCTATGCCTTTAGTTACCTAATTGTTGGTTATCATTTAAAGATTTAAAAAAAATGCTATTTATGTTAAGTAATAGAATAAGATACTTATTAATGACAAAAATATACACAGTCAGGTCATAGGTAAGTATTGTCACACAGTAAAAACTTTTCTTTTAGAATGCTGGCCACAAAAAAGTTTATTGAATTCGAATTTCGAATTGTTCATGAAAATAAAAATGTATACTTTTTAGAATTTTACTCATTTTTAAATATGGAGTGGACGCTTAAAGAAGACCGTGTTGCAGTTATTGCGTTGCATCGTTGCGGTTACGCACCAATTCAAATTTTTGACATACTGAAAAATTTGAATATAACCAAAAGATTCGTTTATCGTATCGTACCATCAAACGATACAATGAAGACTCTAGTGTAGATGACAGGTCAAGAAGTGGTCGCCCTCGGTCTGTTAGGACTCCAGCAGTGATAAAAGCTGTGAAGGCGCGAATTCAAAGAAATCCTAAACGTAAGCAGAAACTGTTGGCCCTTCAGATGGGGTTAAGCAGAACCACGGTGAAAAGGGTGTTAAATAAAGACTTAGGGCTTCGGGCATATCGAAGAAAAACAGGACATCGTTTGAATGCTCGTCTAATGGACCTGAGACTGAAGAGATGCCGCGCTTTGTTGAAGCGGTACGCGGGAAAAAATATCGGGAATATCTTTTTTTCGGATGAATTTTTTTTTACCGTAGAAGAGAGCTACAACAAACAAAATGATAAGGTGCACGCACACAGTAGTGAAGTAGCGAGCAACCGTAATTCCGCGTGTCCAACGAGGTCATTTTCCATCCTCGCTCATGGTATGGTTGGGAGTTTCTTATTGAGGCCTAACAGAGGTACATTTTTGTGAGAAAGGTGTAAAAACGAATGCAGTTGTGTATCAAAATACAGTCCTGACGAACCTTGTGGAACCTGTTTCTCATACCATGTTCAATAACAGGCACTAGGTATTCCAACAAGATTCGGCGCCAGCTCATAGAGCGAAGAGCACACAAGACTGGCTGGCGGCGCGTGAAATCGACTTCATCCGGCACGAAAACTGGCCCTCCTCCAGTCCAGATTTGAATCCGTTAGATTACAAGATATGGCAACACTTGGAAGAAAAGGCGTGCTCAAAGCCTCATCCTCATTGGAGTCACTCAAGACTTCCTTGATTAAGGCAGCCGCCGATATTAACATGGACCTCGTTCGTGCTGCGATCGACGACTGGCCGCGCCGATTGAAGGCCTGTATTCAAAATCACGGAGATGTTTTGTTAAGTTCATTTTGGTATATAAATGTAACCATTTGAATGAATAAACTTGTTTCAATTATTTTATATTAAACATGTGACAGAATTTATGACCTGACTAGGTTATATTTAATAGGCTCGCCCCCTATTACGTGGGACTAAAATAATTGGAGAAGTATGTGTTCAGAAGTGTCCATATGTCTTATCCAATCGAGGATAAAAGACGTATGGCACAGCAGACCGGTTTAATAAGATAATAAAAATATATCTATCATCATCATCAGCAGCAGCCTTTCTTACGTTCACTGCTGGACATAGGCCTTTCCTATGGCACGCCACTGGGCTCGATCTTCGGCCCTCCTCATCCAACCGCTGCCAGCCACCTTGCGAATATTGTCACTCCACCTAATATCTATGCACAATATAATTTTGGTTGTTTAGATGCAGGTATAAGTCATAAAAGAAAATGCAGCTACATATTTAAGAATACGATTATAATAAATAAATAAATATCATAATATACAAACATTAAAATAACCTATTTAATATATTTTATACATAATATTTATTTTTATAGACCTAATGATTAATGTTACTTTATAAAAATGCCCCTGCAATTATAAAAGGGAAGAAAATAATAATATCTTAAGGCCAAAAACCGTTAAAAGTAGGATGAGTACATTAGGGTACCCCAATGCCACCAAAATAAGTGATGAAATATTTCCTGTCCATTGTTCATAAACGTAAAAATTAAAATTCCAAATATACGAAAAATAATAATTAGTTAGAAAAAGAAATATAATAATATTATTTTAAAAGCAAGTTCGCATATTTGCATAAACATTTGTTTCTGTTAACTTTTGTTCTTGTTTTTTACGGCGTAAGACTCAGTATAGAACTACGTGTGGCTGTGATGTGTATTCATTTATTGGCGTAGGTATTAGGATATACAAAATCATTGCCTACCGTCCAAATTAAACGATAAATATATTTCATTAATATTTTCTTTAACGCTACTTCAAACGTGTTTCGGTCCGTTGGATGGTCGTTCCAACTCCTAAAAAATGCTCAACTAGGTCAAGGGCGACTTGCAATTCTACAATGTTGCCTTTTAAACAAAATTTCATAACAATGAAACTCAGTTTGTAAACCCAATACATATCTACACTATAAGTCTGAGCATTTACAAGAAAATTACTTTTTATATTTAAATGATAATTATAATTCCATCTTTATTTTTATTAAAAAAATTATAAATCTACATAGCGAGTATAATATACGACAAAATATAATTATATTGTGATACTACAATTAAAATAATGTAGATTTTTTTTACTGTTTTGTTATGATACTGAAAATAGTAAATTACTCGTCCCATATATTTTGGAAATGCCCAATACTTGGGTACATAAATTTAAAAGGAATTAAACGATAATTAAGACCTTATTCAAGAGGATGACTCATTTATTACATTTTTATCTAAATCCACAATTTTATCAAGAACAACATATTTGAGTCATTAAAATTGATATCTAAAAATTAAGGAATTTCCGGCTGCTTCTTTACATAAAATAAAGAAATTGGAAAATAATTTGAAAAATCATAGCATTTTTGGTTTTTAAGAATAAATAATCTTGTTGTTAACAAAAAACATTACTTTATTGTATAAAATTTTTTTTATAGTAAATTATTCAGAAGAAAAAATAATTTATGCTGCATTGTTTTACATTGTTTTTTATTAACGTAGGCAATTAAACTAAATATAATGTTATAAATTATTATGTACAAAAAAAATTGTGCGAGTGCTGGCTGGCAAGAAAACTATTAGCATATAATAGCAGAAAATATTTTACTTTTGATCGATGGCGAATACTGAAGTTGTTTAGTTTGACGAATCTCTTCTTTTTTTTTAATTATTTATTTTTCATTGTTCATTTTTTTTTGTCTTACGACTTCCAAAAGACCATCATGTATAATCTAGTGCTATCTATATGGTGGAGGTGCTTCAGTGATAACAACATGGGCAGACGGTGGTGGGTGATGATGATGGACCACAGTTGTCCGATTTGGGGGATCAGAGCAGCAGTCGCAACACACGCACGGAATGCAGCAACAACAGCAGGGGCGGCACGAGATATTGCAACCCATCCTGAAAAATATCGACCATATTCATGAACATATGAAACTGTGCAAATACATATCTTTGATTTATTATTAAACGTAAGGAAAATTAAGTTCCCCAAAAAACAGTTTCGAAACATTTATGATTCATGAGATAAAAATTGTATATGCCCAAGATCTAGCCTGCAAATTTTCTGTGTATTTTTTCTGTATATGGCTTCTTGCAAACCAACGCATACAATCATCATCATCAGCCCATTTACGACCGACTGCTGGGCACAGGCCTCCTCTACAACTGAAAGTGTTTAGGCCTTAGTCAACCACGCTGGCCTAGTGCGGGTTGGCGGACTACACACCTAAGAAATTCCTTAACCGTTAAGTACGTGATATTTCTTTATGAGGGTTTGAGCCCGCGACCGTCGAGATTCTCGACCGCGCGTCTAAACCTCGAGGCCATCACGACTTATACATACTATATATACTTAACGCATACAATAATAATACATAGTATACAGGATAGTCACGTGCAAGATCACAATATATATGAGTATCGTAAACACAAATGATACATTATTCGACGGTTGTAAATTGAATTAACATTGCTGTAACACCCATTTGCCGTAAATGAAGATGTCAAGGATTGAGTACATTCATACACAACTATACATTATTTGAGATACACAATTAAAAACTCTTCATTGATTTGACTTCAGAAATTTGATCCGATGTCCAAGTAGCAAAATTTCAAAATTTTGAAAAAGAAGTTATTTTATGTGTATAAACTATAACCATATGTCGCCTTTGAGGACGGAAATCAATGTCACTTCACAATAATACTCGCCTTATAATAATACCTTTGAAGGTTACAGTAGTGAGTAGACTATCAGTCGTATTTATCGTTGGGAAATTGTGGCACTGCCCTGACAAAAACTGATAATTTCTAGACAAGTGGCGCCACTCTTTCCTAAAGGCCGATCGGTTGACGAAAAAACATCAATCCAATAAATCGCATTAGGCCTCCACAGAGGGTTACAGACCAGCCTCACAACCCATAATTCTGTCCGAAGAAATAACCTAATGACAGAAAAAGAATAACTAAAAATTTATTCTACAAATAAAATGCGAACAAGCAATAACTAACGGTCGTCCATTAAAAACTCACCTTTAAAACTCTAGTAACTTTTCATCTATACATAGGCTGGTGGGGGTATCCTGGTTGCGGTGGGTATCCCGGTTGTGGTGGGTATCCTGGGTATCCGCCGGGATAGCCTCCGTCCGGCGGCGGCGGGTATGGGTATCCGGGTGGTGGTGGAGGAGGCTGCTCAATTATCACTGGTGGATGGTGGACGTGCACCGTCTGTGGTGGTTGCTGTTGTTGACCACACGCGTTGGGACAGCAGCAAGGTATGAGGCAGCACGCACTCAGAGCCAAGCAGCAGGGATTCACACACAGATCACAATCCCCGCAGTCGAACGATAAGCACAGGCCCATTCTTTTCTCGGTGTTTATTAACTAAAATCGATAATGTATGTGTCAGTACCTGTATTATTACTTTACGCAATATGCTAGGCTCCTGTTCCAAATTCAGCTCTAAACAAACAATATAAGTGCTGGAATCGTGGTAACTGGTATACAAAATGGCGGAATGTTATCAACTGTATTTTATCATTCGTCGGCGTAGTTTATCTATTGATAAAGTGATAATATGACTGTATCTAATTTCTTGGTACAACATTTGTTTTTTCAATATTGAGGTTTTTATAGATATGTTAAAACACATATCCTTTTGTGTTCATTTTCTTATAAGAAGAAATCGCCATGTGTATGAATATTATCTGAATTAACTTCTCACTAATGGTGACTTAATAATATATAAAACAGCCACACATTCACATGCACATACTCAAAGCAGTTATCCCCTTAGAGGTAGACAAAGGAAGGCCACGTTTCGCCAATTGCTTAAAAACTGACATTAAATTTATTTAGAACTTATAATAAACAATAAAAAATTACAGAAAAGGCGAAAATTATTGCCGTAAGACACAAGCATAACACACATTTAGTGCACGCAAAACACAGCAAAACCAATTTGTAATTTGGCGTAAACAGACCTAAACAAAAGAATGAATAAAAGATTCAGCTATTCTTCAATTTAAAAAAATACGTAATGTTATCAACCATCCACGGTCAAAACTTAATTACCTATAACCAAGCTACTTTTTACCATATTTAAATTTTTGAGTGAAGACGGATGCAAAAGATATTGCCCATTAACTTTATGATAGTGATAATTGCATGAAACTTTACAACATTTTTATTACTTTTTTTACTATGTCTTCCACATAGTGACGTGAAATAATGTAATATTTGTATCTATAATTATGAACCGCTACCGTCAGCTACGTATAAATGTTTTTGCTCCAACTTTCCTTAAGACACGACATACTCACATTTTACTACTTGAAAACTCCCGATGCAATTGCTTAGCGAATACAATAACTATGGAACTTGTTACACTCACTTGTTGACATGAAATAGGTCGATAATTATTTTTGTTACGGTGAATATGTCGGCGTAACTACATAGCTGACACTAGACTACGAAACATTTACACAATGTGAAATGTTGCTAAGTTGGACGTACCCACAATGGTAATGGACAATTTAATTATTTTATCCATTAGTTTAATTATCACATGACGTCACAGTAATTGTTAGTTGACTAATTTCCACTCAATTTAAATTTATTCTTCGTAAATATCGTAAATATCGTCTCAGTTATAATTTGGCAATTATCATAATATTTTCTTCTGATAGATATAAGTTTCGTTCATCATCACATGAGGGTGTTTGTGATTAGGCCATTAAACTGCCCCCCCCTCCCCCTCCTCAAAAATTGAATTGAATACAATTTATTATGCAATAGCAATAGTCTTATAAATCAACGTATTGAATATTTTCTGGTACTCTGGTATGATAGCCCCCCATCTCTTATTTAAGCCTAGCCTAATACTATGGTAAGTATAAGGCCCCTTAATCCTTAATCGTACTGCAATATCTTTTGTTCTGATTAGAAGATATCGTTGAACACAAAAACATTCTTTATGTCTATCTATTTTTCCTTAATCACCATCCTGCTAAAAATACCGCATGCTCTACAGCAGACAATCCACTTAAACACTGATCTAAACAAAACCAACTCTGTATTATGCTTCGATTCTTTTATATCTGGTCTTCAACCATAATTAATTAAAGTGTATCGATTCAACAGTCGCTGCTGCTATTTTTACGTAAAGTTGAAAACCCCACCCTCATTACACACATCTTGAAACATTTTCGCTGGCATGATAACACAAGCTCAAATTACACAAACACACGCATCACATGACTTTTTAATTATTATTCTAATTAATGGACGACCGATAGTAGGTATGTTAATGTAAGCCAATGTTAGTTGCAAACACCTGTTGTATTAATGATTTAATGAAACAATTACAGAAGTAATCGAAACCCCGTACCTGGTCTATACAGTCCAAAATAGTTCACTGATTTACAAACAATACTTGTATTAAGCCTTCCAACAAAACATCATGTGAAAAGTGACAAAACTGAATGAATCAAGTATTTAATTTGTTGCGGTTTGTCATACTGCCGCGCTGGGGAAAACTGCGATGACGCGGCCGCCTGCGCATTGCTTCTACAACGGTATTGTCTGTCCTTTTCTAGCGCTTGGATTAAGACATATGCTGAAACAAGGCCGAAGTCACCTTCATCACAAGCACGTCACTGAGGAAAATGATAGGAGTACAGCAGGCTTCGTTGCAGTAAACACAAGCAATTGACTTTTGTAATGGAAAAATCATACTCGATATAAACCGTGTTAAACATATTTAACTTTCAATTGTTCAGTTTTCATCCAACTTCCAAGAATATAGTGCATGTTTGTTTATTTTTAAAACATGGTATAAACAATTTCGATACGGTCAAATTCAATACAATCGACATAAAGAAGTGAACCCAAATAAATACCTATTAAGAATTCTTAAATAATAATTTAAATACCAGTTTGTGTTTAGTAATTAGATCACAGTTCGCGTCAAGAAATTGTTCAAGCTGAACGAAAACAGCATAGCGGAAGACAAGAGGCGCTCATGGTTGACCACAAGGCCGAACATTAACATTGTTACTTATTTTTGCTTAGCTTATTGTACTGTTGTTTCCTTTTAACTTTATGAACAAATTGATATTTACTGCAACTATAAGAGCGAGATAATATTGTAAAAATTAGTGTTTGAGAAAAACTAATAAAATGTCATAACTGAAAGTAAACCTTATTCCAATTGAGTAAGATACAAAATTTCACTACTAGTTAATAATCAACAATATAAAAATCACGTAGATATGTCAGTGTAATCAGTTTAATCTGGAAATCTTATCATAAGTACACCAACGTCACATTCAATCAATGCCAAAAGATAGACGGGAGCTCATTCTAGTCTAATACACGAACATCGTACATAATAAAAATGAAAAAAAAAATAACAAAGTCATGAGTGGTGATGATTACGCTGTGATCGCGCTTGCGGAATCAACTAAACCTTTCGTAAAGTCAGTAAGATCCGAAGAAAATAATCGATACACGAAAAAAAATCGTAGAAAACGACGTACCAGAGAAGATGATATCAGGGAAGAGGAAACACTTATACATAATAGGCCAAGTTCACAGCCATCTTTAAATTCATTTGGTAAATTGCGTAATAGTTTCCGAAAATTGAATTGTTTCAAAAATGTGAGGCGAGAAGAGGAGATGCCTATGGTAGAAGTACCAAGGCACAAAAGTATCGATATCGGCGTGGGACTAGCACGAAGAGTTTCCCTTTTCCTATTCACGAAAAGGACCGTGTGCGTGCACCCCTACCATCCCTTCACTCCAGAACAAACCACGAGAAAAATATACATCCTAACTGAGGAAAAAGAATCAACGAAACGATAGCCAAATTACAAGGAAGTGAATTATAAAACTTCATGTAGATATTTTCGTGGTGCACATTAAGGACCTCAAAATGCGTTTGTACTACAGCTGCACATTCAGAGCAATATGGAAGTGATGAAGTTACATACGAATACAATAAAAGAAGAATGATTAAGTGAAATTTCAGTAAGGTGAAAGTGGCTACCATATTTTTGAAGAGATACTTTCCGAAGCAGCTTTAATTTTTAGATATTTATTGTAGTTCTCGATACTAGTGCAGTGTTACTGTGTAGCATAGGTGTAAAGTTATACTTATGACAATGCATGCTAGTGACGCAATATGTTTACCATCGTATTTTGTAAATACATATCTCAAAAAATATGTAAAGAATTTTATTGCTTTTTATATGGTTACTGAAGTTTTATTTATCACTTTTAAACTTTCTCAAATATTACATGCTTTTGAAATACATTTTTTCCCTGTGTACAAAAGTTCCTTTACAAATTTTTTACAGTTTAGAAATTACTTAAACAATTAAATAATTTATGATAAAATGAAATATACTTTATTCATTACCAAGTTTTTTACATCAATTATTACAGTATTAGGGCCTCCTTTTAAGTATTTCCATATTTGTGCTAGGAATACCTACTTGCATCGTTTGTATCTATATATTAATTTCAAACGCGTGTAATTCTTTTAAATTTATCCATCCATCATTATTCATTAGAAATTAGTCAAAGAAATACAGTACCACTGCTCTTTTAATCTTTAGTTGGAATTTAATAACCATGACAAATTCATGGTTATAAATAACCCGCGAAAACAATGTAACTGCATAAAAAATTCATTGTGTATTTGGATAAAATAGCAGAAAGCTGAATTTTACCTATACTTCAGAAGTCCAACTGAAACAATATGTAGGTAGAGATTTGATGCAGCTGTTTTGTCATTCGTTATGGAATACAAAATATTTTCATTACACAGAAAACGGAACGTTTTAACACTTTAAAACTCATGCGGTGCCATTAGAAGCACGGCGTACTGTTATCCTTGACACACAAAAGGAGCCTACAACTATGTGCCGTGCGATCTAGAGGTCCTGGGTTCGATTCCCGGGTCGGGCAAAGTGTTATTGGGTTTTTCCATTAGGAAATTCTCGGTAACAGCACGGAGTCTGGAAATGTGCCCGAAAAACGGCAATAGGCTCGCCACCTATTACGTGGGACTGATACATACTTGGCGAAATGTGGGTGCAGAAATGCACCTCTGCCTACCCCTTAAGGGAATACAGGCGTGAGTTTATGTATGTATGTAATTTTCAAGTAACCGCCAACGTCTCTTCTTAGTAAATTTTATTCACAACTAGCTATGATACCCGGCTTCGGTCGGGAGTTGATATGGGATTACGTGTTAGTTGAAATAAAAAAAGGAATTATGACGTAAAAAGTAAAAAAAATATATTGAAAACCTTTTCTCATTATTTACACTACTTGTTTATAAACAACATTTTTCATTTTATTGTCTGGAGTATATAAATATATTTTTTCGAATTTCAGAGAAGCAGGATTCTTTGCGATTGTTGCCACAATATTTTAACGTTTGCCCTTGCGCTTTGTTAATTGTAAAACTAAAGGCTAATTTAATTGGAAACTGCAATCTTTTAAATTGAAATGGCAATTCAGAAGAGATCAGTGGTATTCTAGATATAAATACTGTGTGTCCTTTGTTCTTTCCAGAAATAACTTCTTTCCTTTTCGTTTCGAAATCGCTTGTTTCGCTGTTCAAATCGAACTAACTCTGGCGGGCGACACCGAGCTCTTATATATTCAGAGAGCTGAGCTCTAGGCTATTCGAGAAAGTTTGAGAATGTTTTCTTTCTCACACCTTCTAGAATGTTCTCGACATTATCGTCCGCCGTAACCATAGGTTCTGCAGCTGTAGCGTACGTACGTAGTAAAGGCGCGAAATTTAAAAACTTAAATTTTAAAATGTTTTCAGAACTAATTTGGAAATATAAGTTAGCTACTGCTGTATAAAAACACTAAATTTAATAACTTTATTATAGTAACAAATGTAATTTAAGACTTCATTGAAATTGGAATTTTCTCGCCATTACTAGACATGCTGCAATAGCTCGCAGCGCCTTTCGAAATGCAACCCAAATAATCGTTGTTCTGAATGAAGTTCAAATAGTCGACAACAGATGGCGCCACTGCACTTAATTTCCAAGTTGAAGGGTTGGAAAAGCCCTTATATCTGTAAAAACACGCCCTTTATGTTAAAACGGGAACTTTCTTGTTCGAGGGGGGATAAAGGGCTATCACACTATATAAGTCCCTTTATCGTGCCGGGACTCCTTTTTATATTTTATCGGCACGCACATTTTATCAACTTAGTTTTATTATATATATATATAATGATAATTTAATGTAAAAGAAAGATTATCATTAAAAGCAACTTTTTAAATTAGATTCATATTGAATGGTTATCTAAAATATGTTTTACATAAATCTTTCGTAACGGAAGCATTTTTGAATGTTTATGACTAAAGTAAAACAAGACGCAGACGTAGATACATTCTTAGTAAACAAGCAGAAAAAACATTTAATACGATTGCTACTAACCAGTGCAATACTGTCTTTTTTCTGGTCTAGACAGTGTCTATTTGATAATTTTCTTTATAAGCGTAGGGGAAACGCTACAGTTATTGGCCCCTATACAGTTATTGGCCATTTCAACTTTGACGGCCTAAAATGAGCAATAACCTACCAGAATAATAGATTATAAAACTGCATTAATGGCAACAATTTCATCATCTGTCGAATAGTTTTAACAAAATTCCGCTAGGGGAACTGGTTACTTTTCGTCGTGTGATATTTTGCCGGGAGATACAAAATAAGTAATTTTCTAAAAAAAATGTTAAGACTGCTAGATTTTTTTAATGCAATATTTTATGAATTATATGTACTAGTGCCGTTATTCAAATTCTATAAAATAGTGTCTTGGTATGCGTTATAAACAGATTTAGGGCAAAAAATTACCTAGTGTCATCTTTAACTCAAAATGTTGTAGTGGCCAATAACTGTCACATTTTTTTTAATAGCTTATAGTTATTGGCCTCCTGTAATAAAACGTCTTCTGCTACGATAATAAGCGTCATATTATAATATTTTAAATCTCAATTTGGGCCAACACCGTATTCGACATTTGAAGAAGAAAATGCTATCGAATAATTATTGATTAAAACGGCTTTCCTAGAAAGCTAGATGATGTCCTCGACACTGTTCAATTTTTTTTGACTGATATAATGCACTTGTTACTCCTTTTGTCAATAATCGACCTGGTCAGGGATGGCTAAAAGGTTTCTTAAAACGTGACCCTAGTTTAGTCAAAAGAACCAGCGAAGGAGTAACTAAAGCCAGTGCCTACGTGTCTGATGCTTACATAAAGAAATTATTTCTTGAAGTAAGAAACTATTTGACGAGTGAAAACTTGTTAGAGGAAATTCAGGATCCAAAACGTGTTTTCAACGCTGACGAGACGGGATTTCAGCTATGTCCGTCTACTGATCGCGTGCTTGCCGCTAAAGGAGACAAAAAATAAGGAAAAAATCTCTTTGCCATTACCTCCGAGGAATTTAGATCAGTTATTGAAAAAAAGAACTAGAAAAGTGAGAAAAAGAGAATCAAAAAACGGAAAGAAAAAGAGAGGAGAAAGCAGCTGCACGGAAAGAAAATGTTTTGAAGACAAATAAAGGTGTAGGAAGAAAATCAAAAACGTAACTAATAATTATGAACCAATAATATCAAATATAGAAGTAGTTACTTGTGATATGTGCCATCATTTAGCTGCTAAAAAAATCCCTATTATGTGATAGTTGTAATAAATATTATAATCGTCATTGTATCCCAATCAAGCACGAAGAGCACCAGATGACGATGATCTGTCTGATTTTGTAAGCCATAAATGTTTTTTTATTGAATGATGATGACTCTGAGTCTTTTGAGAATGAAGATCATCAAGAAGATATGCTTTAGTTATTATAGAATTGTTCAATTTTAAATTTATATTTTATGTTTCGGTGTGGCTAATTACTGTATGATCTCATGGCCAATAACTACAATTTTATGGCCAATTACTGTAATTTTAAGTATTTTGTTTTTTTGTTCATTTTATTTCTAATATATTTGATAAAAGTGTGAGTAAGACAACTTATTTAATAAAATAAAAAATATGAAACCATATGTCATAACTTTTATTTATTTCCTACTGAAATTTTTATTTTTATTGAAATTTTAAATCCTGAAGTCGCTTAAGTGGCCAATAACTATACTGTTTCCCCTATATACCTATTTCTTAATAGCAACGTTGGGATAATTAATGGTTAGTAAAATTGTAGCTAAATGGCGATAGGATTTTGGGCTGACATTAGAATAAGCGATTTCCTTGCCTTTACTAACATCACCGCCAGGTCACTGTGGGATGCTAAGCAATAGGTATTCGATTTATTCTCCGCCTTCACTCACCGCTCAATATTCCCTTCATATTTTCATGTATTTTTTTTTATAATATCAACTAATAAGCCCTTGATATGTATGGCTAAATATTAAATAATAATTATGCGATAGATATCGGTCTTCAAATGTTTATTCTTGTACATTTTTTATCGCAAAAGGATGATATCCAGAATTACGAAGTAGATTACTATTACGCTATTTCTGATAAGAAAATAACATTCCAGTGCGCCTTAATTAAACGCCTAAAATATCTATAAAATTATATTTTCAAAGTAGTTTACATTAAAAAAATACTTATATAAAATTATGTTCAACTCTTTCTTGGTTGTAAGTACAAGTGCAAGTTAGTATACATAATGTAGGTACCTACGTAATAAAATATTTTAATTAGATAAAATTTTATTACATGATATTTAATGATTTACATGATACATAATATACCTATAGTTGTGCAATTGTCAAAGTCTTGGGCAATACCAAGTTTGACTAGCTGGCGTTTGGCGTGAACTGATTAGAGATATACTAACCAATCGACACTTTATTTGGACTTCTCTGCACTTTCACACCACTAACTATTAGTTCCAAAATCTTGACCTTTCAGTACAAAAAAAATCAGGAAGATTTTTTTGTGCATAAAACCATAGCAGTTTTTTAATAACCTATAATTATAAACTCCACTGCTGGGCAGAGGCCTCTCTCTTATTCCTCTTTTCCTTTCTCTCTCTTGTGAAATATTAGGTACGCCATTCCTTAAAGGCGTATATGCTGTCTCTTTAGTGCTTTCTCTGCCTGCCACGATTACGGCAGCCCTCAGATGGTATCCAATCAGTGGCCATTTTCACCCATCTTTCTGGGTTCATCCTGCAAATGTAGCCAGCCCAGTCCGACTTCAACTCAGCGGATCTTTTGCCCACATCAGTTACTCGAGTTGCGAAGCGCTGGTCGATGTTTCTACCATGGTCTTTCACTTTAACTCCAAGCACGCTGCGCTCCATCAATCGTTGACAATCACTTAACCTGGACACCTGGCTTTTAGTAAGGGACAATGTCTGGGAACCGTAAGTAAGGACAGGCAAGATACAAATGTCAAATAATTTACATTTTAGGAAGGTAGGTAAATCGCTCTTAAAATGCTCTTTGAGGGACCAGTAACTTTTCCATGAATTCTGTATACGTCTTTCTACCTCCTTATCTTGAGAATAGCAGATTACTCAAAGTAAAATTTTGTGAAGTACAGTTTAAATAATAAAAAAAAGTCATATTTTGCGAAAAAAAAACAACAAATTACCAACCAATTACATATATATTTCTGGTATCACAATAATATAATGTACATATTGCGTCATTGTAAGTGTCATTTAAGAACATGAAGAAATAGAATATCGGACAAATAAGCCAAACAAATAACCCGTCGTTAATGTCTGTTACACAAAATAGTTATTGCAATAGACAAGGTGAGTCAGTAAGGTGTCAATGCCTAGAAAAGAATACAAATACTTTTAACTTTCCGAAAAATGTATAAAAAATAAAAACAATATCACAGAAAAATTGTAAACTTAATTTATTACATAAAATAATGCTAGATTGGACCAGCCTACCCGTTCCAATTCCAATTTTTCAATGTACCGACTCCGCGCGAAGCCTTCAGAGTATATATATGACTCGAATTAATTATGACCTCATATTTTTAAAATAGGATTTTCATACACTTCTTACTTTATGGTTATCTATGGTTAGATTTTGCACTATAAAGTATGAAATAGCTGAAATTAATTGTGTTCTTTCGTCATTAAAACGAACAGAAATTATGCCAAGTGTAATAAAACTCGGAGTCATATAGGTTCATAAGAGTTTACCTGATGCACCAATTTTAAGGGCATTTTCACCCTAGATCATCTGTACTACATGTAGGTTTAGGTTCCCACAAAATGTACTACATGTACAACATAATATCCCTTGCGTTGAAAATTTTAACCTTTAACTAGGGACATGACAAATTTATAACACTTTAAGGGACATGACGTCTCACAGGCTACTCTTCGAAATTTTAAAAAATGTCAAAATTGCATGTGGATGATTTAAAATCGTGTTTGTATTTAACTCTTGGTATACAATAAAACAAATTTAAATGAATTCAATCATATTTTTATGATTACTTAGAAAAAAACTATAATTAACTATTAGTGGTAATTTTTAGCCTTAATTGACATGAGATCCTTTTTACCATTTTAATAGACTTTATATAAATTCTATGCCAAATTCAACACTTTTTTCTTAAAATCTTATATTAGAGGCAACAAAAAAACATTAAAACCACTTATAAAAACTAAAACTAAAAATTCTGACACCCGCTCAATTTGGCATAAAATCATTGGTATTTTTTGCAAACAGGGCGAGAACATTGTAATAATAATTCGATCTTTGTAATTCCAAAAGAGGCTGGTCATCGTCAGAACTATCGGTCCTCTTCTGGAATGTTATTGTCTAGGTCTTTATCTTGATCACTTTCACGAAGATGTAAAATTTCACCATCGTAAACCAAGAACTCGTCAATATCACATTCACTGTCATATTGGTCTGAAGCCAGCATGAGGACATTGAATTCCTCTTCAAACAATGGGTCATATGTTTGTATTTTTTTTATTTTTTGATGAATTCGTAGGAGAGGTAGGTTTCCTAGTGTTTTCTGCCATTTTGCACCAAACATTAAGAAATAGATCGTAAAAGTATTTGTATGACAACTAGGGACATGTAGCCTCATAGGGTACGGTCAATTTTCTAATTCGTATTACTTAAGTGTAAAACAACCGATAACGCGTTTGCCTTCTTCGATGGTCGTTTTAGCACTAAAACAAAAGCTACTAAGATGCTGGGTCTCCGCAAGCAGGGAGAAGTGGTCAATTCTAAGAATTTGCAAAACACGCGACGCCTGTGAGACTACATGTCACTAGTTAAAGGTTAATAATCTCCAGAAATATAAGAAAGATGTAAAGTATTATTATAACTCATAATATTAAAGAATTATGAATATGTGAAATCTGATCCAAATACCAACCTAGAAGTAATAAAATAATTAACTTATTTTATTTTAATTAATACATGTAAACAATGTGCGCGTTAATAGTGAGATTACTTAACTGATATCTAAAATAAATTAAATATTTCTAACGAAAAAGTATACCTTAAAAATAATAATTTGTACTGGTCAACTATTGGCCGAATACTGAAACTATTTAAATATAAGTCGCCCTCAGATTAAGTAGCGTTTCAGTATTCGGCCATATATTTTATAGAGCTGCCTTGAAAAGTAGGAACACAATAATACCTTTGATTTATTATAAAATTTTTGCCAGATTTTATTTTCAAAATGCTTGAATGAATGAACTTTGACATCACATCAGTTAAATAATATCGATGCGTATTGTAGAAAAACATCTACACATACGTATAAGTCTGTATGACTTATTATAAAGACATAAAAAAAACAATTTTGCTATAACAAATGAAATAAAAATATTTTAAGGATATTTTGTTATAGGTAAATAGATCTAGGTGAAGAGAGCATATTTTTTTTCTTTCACGGTGGTATAAGGTAGTATAAGCAGAGAATATTCTCAACAGTGCTTCAGAGCAGGGTGTAAGTACATTTCCAGATTAAAGGCGTGAGTAGTAGTAGGTACTACGATTTATCTCGACTGTAGCTTAAAGGCGGGAGTCGTAATTGTTGTTAATAGATATCAAAATGGAGTATGTAACGCCATCTAGTTAGAATTAATGTGTATTGTAATGGTTTAGAGTTTAAATAAATGTCAGTCGTGTGTCAACCTTACCTCGTGTTTCATTATAGGTTATGGGCTATAACAAATTAAAGCTCTAACAAATAAAATAGTTGTTGTGCGTGTTAGTTCGAGTTAAATAAGGACTAAAAATGAGTTCGCATTACATCGCAAATATACCAAAGTTGAAAGGACGTGAGAATTTCGACGATTGGGCGTTCGCGGTCGAGAATTTACTGGTTCTGGAAGGTGCAGATATTTATTTGAAACAAGAAGGCACCGAAGCAGTTTCGACAGCAGCAGACGCAAAAGCACGAGCAAAATTGATTTTGACTATAGATTCGTCTTTATTTGTGCACATAAAGGAAACAAAGACCACGAAAGAATTGTGGACAAAACTACGGTCATTGTTCGACGATTCAGGATTTTCAAGGAGAATTACTTTGTTACGTCATCTAATATCTATAAGATTAGAAAACTGTGAAAACATGACGAGTTATGTGTCTCAAATAACCGAAACGTCTCAGCGTTTAAGTGGAACGGGGTTCAAGATTAATGATGAGTGGGTAGGTTCATTATTATTGGCTGGATTACCCGAACGATATATGCCCATGATAATGGCAATCGAACACTCCGGAATTCCAATCACTGCAGATTCAATAAAAACAAAATTGATCGATATGGAATCAACTGATGTGAGGGAAACGGAACGTCATTCAGCGCTTGCAGCTAAGAGCTGGCAGAAAAAGAAACCCCGCAATGGAAACACTAATTATAATCAAACGTCAAAGTCAAGTAACGCGAATCAAACAACAACAAAGAAAATAATTACATGTTATGAGTGCAAGGAAACAGGCCATTATAAAAGTCAGTGTCCGCTTTTGAACGAGAAAAAGAATTACAAGAAACAAAGCAACGCTTTTAATGTAGTATTTCTCAGTGGCGAGTTCAGTAAAACTGATTTTTACATTGATTCAGGCGCAAGCACACACATGACAGCGAATGAAAGTTGGTTAAAAAATCCAGATTATTCATCAAGTTTACCAGAAATAATCATTGCAAATAAAACAAAAGTTCCCGTTTTATGCTCTGGCGAAATAGACATAACAACAAGCTACAATTATAACATAACAATAAAAAATGCATTATGTATTCCGAGCCTGACAACTAATCTATTATCAGTGAGTCAATTGATAAAGAATGGTAACAGTGTTGTTTTTGAACCAGAGAGATGCTTAATAAGGAACAAAGAAGGTGATTTGGTTGCAGATGCGAAACTTGTGAATGGTGTTTACAAAGTTAACCTAAAAACTCAAAAATGTTTATTGACATCCAGTACAGTGAATGGGGAGATATGGCACAAGCGGCTTGGACATATTAATAGCTGTGACATGAATAAGATGAAGCGTGATGGAATGGTTGACGGAATGGAATATCCAGACACATTCACAACAAGCAAATCGAGTTGCAAGGTATGTTGTGAAGGGAAACAGTCAAGATTACCATTTCCTACAGGCTCACGATCATCAGATGTACTTGAAATCATCCATTCCGATATATGTGGCCCCATGGAAAGTAAGTCAATAGGTGGTGCAAAATACTTTCTGTTATTCATTGACGACTATAGCAGAATGACTCACATTTACTTCCTAAAGAACAAGAGTGAGGTTTTAAAAAACTTCAAAGAATATAAGGCAATGGTTGAGAATTCACAAAATAAAAAAATAAAAATACTAAGAACTGATAATGGTTGTGAATACTGCAGCAATGAATTTGAAAACTATTTAAAACAAGAGGGTATAATCCATCAAAAAAGTAACCCATACACACCGGAACAGAATGGACTCAGTGAAAGGTCAAATCGCACTATTGTGGAGAGAGCAAGATGCTTGCTTTTTGAAGCTGGTCTAGATAAAAAGTTTTGGGCAGAGGCTGCAAATACTGCCGTCTATTTAAAAAACAGATCAGTTGCTTCGGGTATTGAAAAGACTCCATATGAGGTTTGGACTGGAAAAAAGCCAAATTTACAACATATCCGTATATTTGGGAGTCCGGTGATGGTGCATGTACCCAAAGAGAAGAGAAATAAATGGGACAAAAAATCAAAAGAGCATATACTTGTTGGTTTCTCAGAAAATGTAAAAGGTTATAGGATCTATGATCCAGAGAAAAACACAGTTACAACAAGCAGAGATGTTGTGATTCAAGAAAAGGTGGAGCGAGAAGATACTGTACCTATCTATTTAGAGAACACAGATTCAGTGGGGGAATCAGTATTAGAATCTGTGAAATTAGAATGTGATCAATCCAGTTCAAGTAAGTCAGTATATATGGATGGTGAGACTAGAGACGCTGATGACTGTAAAAATATACCATCTGAGACAGAAGACCTGAATACTGAATGTGTATCACATGATCCAGTGACTTCTGATACGAGTCAAACTGAAAATAAAATGCCTGGTCCACAAACTAACATAAAAAAAAGGCAAAGAAAGATTCCTGAAAGATATGGCTATGCAAATGTTTGTACCACATCCATAGGAGAAGATGAATTGACATATGCAGAGGCTGTCAGTGGTCCTGAGAAACAACAGTGGTTGCAGGCAATAACTGAGGAACTGCAGTCATTTGAAGACAATCAAGTGTGGGAGATTGTTGATGCTCCAGATAGTGGAAGTGTAGTGCAGTGCAAGTGGGTCTTAAAAAAGAAATTCGATAGTGATAATAAAGTGAAATTTCGTGCCAGACTCGTAGCTAAAGGCTTTACACAGAAGGCAGGTATAGACTATGAAGAGACATTCTCACCAGTAATTAGGCATTCCACCTTGAGACTCTTATTAGCATTAAGTGTACAGTTAGATATGGACATTACACATTTAGATGTAACTACAGCTTTCCTTAATGGCTTTCTAAAAGAAAATATATTTATGCATTTACCTGAAGGGTTCTCAATTCAAAAAGGCTCTAATAAAGTACTTAAATTAAAAAGGGCAGTTTATGGACTGAAGCAATCATCTTTGGCATGGTATCAGAGAGTAGAAGAAACTTTATGTAATTTTGGATATGTCAAAAGTAAGCATGAACCCTGTGTTTTTATAAAAGGTCATAGTAATAATAGCAAAACCATTGTTGGACTTTATGTTGATGATTTTTTAATTTTTTCGAATAATAAATCTGAAACTGATAATTTAATAAAAACTTTAAGCAAAAAATTTAAAACTAAAAATCTAGGTCAAGTAAAGCAATACTTAGGGATGAGAATTACTATAGATAAAAATGCAAATGTGATTACAGTAGATCAGGAGAACTACATTGAACAACTTCTTAAAAAGTTTAATATGTATGATTGTAACACAGCCAATACACCAATTGAATGTAAATTGAATATTGAAAAATCTAATAATTTAGAATCTCATTTGCCTTACCAAAGATTAATTGGCAGTCTAATGTATTTATCTGTAATGACTCGACCAGATATTTCATATTCTGTGAGTTATTTAAGCCAATTTAATAATTCTTATTCTCATATTCATTGGAATTATGCCAAGAGAATATTAAAATATTTGTTAAAAACCAAAAGTTATTGTTTAAGATATTCCAAAGAAAAGGCAGAACTTGTAGGTTTTGTAGACGCTGATTGGGCCAGTGATAATATTGACAGGCGGTCTTATACTGGATTTTGTTTTGTAAAAAGTGGATCTCCCATTTCTTGGGAAAGTAAGAAGCAAAGAACAGTAGCACTAAGCAGTTGTGAAGCTGAGTATATGGCTTTATCCGAAGCTTGTAGAGAAGCCATTTACTTGCAGAACTTAGAGTTAGAAATAACAGGCTATTGTAATAAGATAGTGTTGTACAATGACAATCAGAGTGCTTTAAAACTGGCAAACAATCAACAGTCTCACAAACGTTCAAAGCACATTGATGTAAGATACAATTTTATTAGGGATGCAATTTGTAACAACCAAGTTGTAACAAAGCATTTGCCAACTACCAGTATGCCTGCTGATTTGTTGACTAAGGGACTGCCAGAAATAAAACACTATAAATTTATGAAAATGCTTGGAATTGTTCATAGATAAATTTCTTTTGTAAATGATAATTAATAAGTTCATTTTTAATTTTGATATAGTGGGGGTGTTGTTAATAGATATCAAAATGGAGTATGTAACGCCATCTAGTTAGAATTAATGTGTATTGTAATGGTTTAGAGTTTAAATAAATGTCAGTCGTGTGTCAACCTTACCTCGTGTTTCATTATAGTAATAATACGAATTGTAGCTTAACCAGTTAACTGTGATTGACGAGTATACTCGCCATGGAGAATGGGCGGTCGCCGCTTTACCTAGCATACTTTCATTAAGATCCCCCGCCTTTAATGTGCTATGTAACACTACATACTGTACTTGAGATTTCTTTAGATATGCATAGTGAACTATATTGTATATGGTGCCTTGCACATATGTGAAGTTTAACCCATTCGCTTTAAACAAGATTTTTAGTTCTTTGTGATGCTGCCTCAATAGCAGCTATCATGGTAGACCTGAAAAAAAGAAAAACAAACTGTCTTCACAATAATCTATGAGTATGTCTATGAGATAAAAACTCGAATCAGAGACACCCATAGTAGTGACTGCAAGATACAAGTTTTAAATCATGGATATCAGTAACCTACCAGACTCTCGGTCTCACATCCAACCAGACTTGAAACAGATATTTGTTGATCACACAAACATTTGTTCCGATTCGTAGCCTCTCGTTAAATAAGTTGATTCTCTATTAACTGTACCACGGACGCAACTAATATGTAAACGAAGTTGTGTTTCATTTATAACATTTATTTGCAAGAGTTACTATGGTGAACTTTTATCTAACTTTCAAATGACTATTTTTTTCACATTGCGTTTTATTTGTCTCGAACTAACCACGGCTACTCCACAAGATTTGAGGGTAAAGGTAGAAGAGTTTATAAGGATTTTAAAAATCTATGGCTAAGGTTCTAACAGAAAAGTTATTTGTGTTAGTTATCAGTGTTTCCCACCAGACCATATTCTATTTTAATCAAACTAAACTGGCTATTAGCAAGCAGCAGCAGCCTTTGCAACCTCTTGGTGCGAAAGTAAAATATGCTAATATTTTTTATACTTGTAATATAAAATAATCAATAAAATACTCAACTTTGGCGAGCTGATTCCGAAATGTGTTCTGAACTCAGTGGCGGCACTTCCATAGAAGCCTAAAAGCTTTAAACGTTAATAATTGTGTAATGTCTAGTTTATATTTGCCTATTATAGGGTCTTAATTTAACAAATTGCTTTAGTTAAATAAAGATTTCAAGCGTAAAAAATATTATTTGAAAATTTAAAAGGCAAACTGGGTTTTTGGGCTTTTATGAAAGTACCGCCACTGTTCTAACCGAATATGGCAAACCAAAAAATCATTCGTAGGAATTCGTCGTTAGGAATCGTATAAATGAAAAAAAAATTGCCATCGTATCGCCTGCAGATCATGCGGAGCGGGTTTTAACCTTAATCACTTCTTTAAAAGGCCTCGCTTCTGTCGCAGTCGCTTATCTTTCCACGAGTTTACTTTGTTGACAAGTTTTTATTAAGGGGTCTAACCACAGAACTTCAACTACAACTGATCTGTGGGTCTAGCTTTACAAGCAAATATTATAACATAAAAGTGTAAGTGGGCAGTGTTATTGGGTTTTTCCATTAGGAAATTCTCGGTAACAGCACGGAGTCTGGAAATGTGCCCGAAAAACGGCAATAGCGCCCTATTACGTGGGACTGATACATACTTGGCGAAATGTGGGTGCAGAAATGCACCTCTGCTTACCGCTTCGGGGAATACAGGCGTGAGTTTATGTATGTATGTATGTATTATAACATACTACTCGTAGTTATTCACAGAACAATCGACCAAGAAAACATCGAACAATTTCTTTGAGAATTTTACTTAATATAAATTATGTCGTTAATTTTTGGTCACAAATCAGGGTTGGAAAAATTCGTGATATTTAAAAAAAATCGAATGAATCACGATTTTTTTATTTTTTCGTTTTATGAGTTTTCGAGGAAGTGCGAAATATCTATGATGGTTCAATTTTGCTACCATTGATAGAAAAAGCTTTAGTCAAAATCAAAATGATTCAAAACTGTAATGTTCCCAGAAGAAATAGTAAAAAATGTGACACCACTCGAGTGGGGAGTGTTACAGAAAAGTATATTTATTTCATAGGATCAGAAATGATTTTATCCGACAGAGAACCAAAGTTATCGCCACCGCAAGGTGGCTGGCAGCGGTTGGATGAGGAGAGCCGAAGATCGAGCCCAGTGGCGTGCCATAGGAGAGGCCTATGTCCAACAGTGGACGTGAAAAAGGCTGTTGATGATGATGATGATGATGATATTTAGTGAAGCGGAACAGTCAAAATAAAATCCTGTGGTAAATCAATTGTTTGGAGCGATAGCTTCTTCAACTGCTGTGGAAAAAGTGTTTTCCACCTTAGAATTGTTATAAAATATAAATTAATATTTATATAAATCTACCCCCTAATATCTAACACAGAGCAAATTAAGAAACCGACTGGGAATCGAAAAGGCTGGAAAACTAGTTTTTTTATTCAAATATTCTAGTAATGATATTGATTTCTCAGATTTAAAGGACCCTAGTTTGTAATTATAATTTCTTAATCCGTTTTTTATGTTGATTTCTGTGAAAGAAAATGAAATTAAATATTTTTGATTAAATCATTGATTTTTATTGAAAAAATAATTTGATTTAAAACGTGATTTAAATCAAAATGATTAATTCATGCCAACCCTGCTTAAAACAAAAAGAGCAAGCTAAGCAAATTTTACAGACCTAAGCTTTCCTTTTTCAAGTTCAGCGACGCCACATATTGTTGTCCCACCAGGCGAGCACACTTCATCTTTCAGCAATCCAGGATGTTTTCCCGATTGCAGCACCATTTGTCCACTACCCACTACCACTTGTGAAGCGTAACGTAAAGCCATTGCCCTCGGAACACCCTGCTTCACAGCTCCATCTGCTAGGGCTTCTATTACAATATACATCTGAAATGTAAAGAACATTTTGGAATGAGTTAAATGAACACAAGATTATGCTCTATTCAATACTCTCACAGACCTATATACTATAGGGGGTAGACAAAGTTATATATCTACATCCATTTTTCACAATCTGTGTTGCAGATCTTGGGGCATAAGAGGGACGACGATTTTTGGGCATATTTATAAACTCCATGCCATTCTTGAAAATTTTTTGACAGAAAAACCCAGTAACACCTTGCCCAATCCAGGAATTTGACCCAGGAAATTTTGATTGCATGTACCCTATTATTAAGGCAGTATCAGTAAATTAAATGAAATAATTCTCATCAGTTATTGAAAATATCAAATTTACAGAAAAAGAACAGTAATTATAATAATTCTTGTATATTAATTATTTATGAGCTGGTACATACCATTGGATTTGTGATAATTTCATTGCAATTCTTTAACACAAGGGTGTAACTACTAAATTTATTTATAATATACAATAAACCACATTATGTTTTACTCACAAAAGCTGGACCGCAACCAGTAAGAACTCCCAAAGAGTTCATAAGAGTTTCTGGAACTTGTTCACACAAGCCACAACAGCTTAAAAGTTTCTTCAATATAGTGCATTGTTCTTGTGTAGTTATGTCATCAGGTGTATAAAGACACACTCCAGCACCAACAGCCATAGGTGTGTTGGGCATGATTCTAACCACACTTATGTTGGCATAATCATCCAATATTCTTAAAGACTGGAATTACAAATAAAAACATAATAAATAGAAGTGTAGAGGTTGTAGGTCTATGGCCAAAATAAATTAATATTATTGGTTTTCTAATACTGTCAACCATTAAATATCAATATCACAATATGTAATATATGAAAAAATATTTCAATGTAAAATAAACAAAACTTGTTCATAGTTCATAGTCTTTTTGTGTAGTTCTTATGGTACATCCCACAATCAGAAATATATTAATAAATGAAAAAATATATAAGAAAACTGTGATATGCTTAGCAAAAAGTTATTCAAGGAACATACATGGTCTTACTTACAAAATTTAGTTAATTTAACCATTACTTAACATAATTTGTCTTGTTTCCTCTAACATCACAGGTTAATGAATAGAGCAGACCAATAAATGATTATGTAACAGTTAAATTAACTAAGATTTATAAGTAAGGCTCATTAAGCAAGTTGTTGACTATCCTTAAATGCAATACATATTACAGTAGGACCTCGATAAGCCAAACATCTAAGAAGACCAAAAAAATTGAGTTATGAAGTTTATGACTTATGGCAGATTTTGATTCAACATAAAGAGGTTGAGATTTATTGTTATACATTTACTGTTAGAGACATGCTATGTTCGAGATACTAAGGACCAATTTAATATTTCGAGTTATGGAAGTAAAATATGTACCTAAATGGCTTGGAGGGGCTCAATGATTATTTTGACTAATAGAGGGTTGAGATTACAAGTAATGCAGGTTGTTGTGTTTGAAGGGAAGGGACAAAAGCATTTTTTCGAGATTTTGAGGTATTCAACTAATTGAGGTTAGTTTCTACTGTTACACAGACAATAAAAGAGATTTTTTCAAATATGATACTCACCCGATGTAAAACTTCAATACTGACTCCAGCAAGCATGGATACAAAGAGAACATTTCTCTTCACATTATTATTAACATTACTCTGACATTGATTTATGGCAACATCCAATTTGTCAGGCTTTATACCCAAAATAACAATATCACAATTGTTGAATACATCACTGTTGTTTGAGGTAGTATTTGCTCCTAAATCACTCCAATGTTTGAGATTCTGTAGGTGAGGTCCTGCTACCCATATCTTTGATGATGGATGTACTTCTGGAAGTAAAAATTACCCTGTGTTAATGAAGTAATTGTAATTTGTGAAATCAGCTTTCCCAGGCATTATTTCTAAATGCATACAACTTGGGGACCTTAAAAAAAAAGCCTATATTTTCCTCAAAGGACGGCAACACACTGAGAATTCCTCTAGTATTGTAGGTGTCCATGGGCGGTGTTGTTCACTTAACATCTGGTGGCTCACTTGCTTGTTTGCCTCCTTTTCCATAAAAGAAAAAAATACACATGCATACATACATACATAGACTCACACCTGTATTCCCTTAAGGGGTAGGCAGAGGTGCATTTCTGCACCCACATTTTGCCAAGTATGTATCAGTCCCACGTAATAGGTGGCGAGCCTATTGCCGTTTTTCAGGCTCATTTCCAGACTCCATGCTGTTACCGAGAATTTCCTAATGGAAAAACCCAATAACACTTTGCCTGACCCTGGAATCGAACCCAGGACCTCTAGATCGCACGGCACATACTTGTACCGCGAGACCATAAGGCAAAAAAATACATTAATTATATTAGAAAGAAATGTAGAAGTGAAAGACTAGAAAACAATTGATCCAGCATTAATTATGATAATGGATGTATATTAATGGGCGAAAATTCTAGAAAACTATAAATGTATATCCATAACTGGACACACTTCATATATTTTCAGTTTATTCATACAATTCTTGTGATGTAGCCGGATAATTTTATGGATCAATGTACAACAATGAACTGAAATGACTTCTATGAATATTGTTGATGAAGTTTTATTTGCATTAGCCAGTCTCAGCACATTCCCTTTTATGATTGATTACTGGGTGGAACTACTACTGTGTTACTAGGTTCTTCCATTAGGAATATCTCGGTAGCACATAATCTGGAATTGTATCAGAAATACGGCAATAAGCTTGTCCCCTACTATGTGGGACAAAAACAATTGGCGAACTGTGCGTGCCAAAATTCACCTCTGCCTACCTTTTCTTGGAATACAAACGTGAGTATATATGTATGTACATTAATAACTTATATTAAGTAATCATCAATAGAAAAGGCAATATTTTGGGAGTATTTGTTTAAGTTTAATATAATAACAGAAAACCATATATTATTTTTAACTTACTATTATTTACTATGCCACGAAATATAGCTGTGGACATGTTCCCTCCGCCAATGAACCCTAAATTTAAATCCATTCTTGCGGGTCGACAAAATACTGGAAGCTATACAATTAAAAAAACGCTGAACGCCTCTACGTGATATCAGTGTAATTATATACTATTTAAAGGTGTTCTGTAGATGTTCTAAGGCCTAAGCTATTCTAAAACAACACAAGGTTTTATTTATACAAATACTACACCAAACCACGCTAAACAGCTGACAGCAATCAGCATTGACATTTGAGTTTGAAAATTGACATTTGAATTTGATGACAATTGAAATGAAAGCGATCAATTACAATTTACATAAGATTTAGTTACGGGTTGAATAGTCAGTGAAAAAGATCAGACGTCTGACTGACGAGGAAGCGGCAAGAATGGTTTATTTCAGCTATTTCCATAGCCTTATGTCGTATGGTATTCTTTTGTGGGGAGCCGCTGCGGATATTAACACTATTTTTGTTTTGCAAAAAAGAGCCATTAGGGCTATTTATAAATTAGGTCCCAGGGCTTCACTTAGAGAAAAATTTAAGGAAATAAATATTCTTACCGTCACTTGTCAGTTTATATACGAAAACTTAATGTACGTCCAAAAGAATCTTGATAAATTTAATAAAATTTATAATGTACACAATAAAAATACTAGGAACAAATGTAATCTCGTTCAACACGTAACTCGTCTCCGGAAAGTTAATAACTCTTTTATGGGGCAATGTATACGCTTCTATAACAAACTTCCGAAGGCTATTAGAGAGCTTCCCTTGACAATGTTTAAGAAATCAATTAAAGATAAGCTTTACAAAAAAGCATACTATAAAGTTTCAGATTTTATTGAAGATAATAAGCCCTGGGAGTAAGTAAACTGATCGGAGTTTTGTTTTGTTGCTACAGTTTGTATCTTTATGACATTTATAATGTAAAATTTAAATAATGTAATGAAAAAAAGACATATATTGCTGTTTTTTAAAGAAAAAAATGACATGTCGTGTTGCTGAGGGAGTTTCTTGCCGTTTCTTCTCCACAGCTATAACACGTTTCGAAGCGGCAATAGTTTAAAAAAATTAAGATGTGTAAAATTTACGATTCAAAAGAACTTGTAAAAGTCTATTTGAATAAAGATAATTTGACTTTGACTTTGACTTTTAAAACAAAACATCTTTTCCACTTTACGATTGCTTTTCTTGCAAATTTTGTATGCAACACGGTAATGATTTATTCTTCTTTCATGACGAACACTGTTTCTATTTCCATTTACACTGCAACTGGGGCTAATAAGAAAAATACTACTCTATGTTTCTTCTTTCTTAGTCTCAATCAATCCTAAAGTAAAGGCATTACTTTACGCTTCTTCTTCTCCGTCAACCCAACAATCATCATTTCTTTCTTTTAAACAACCTAAATAGTAAGGAAAATAGATACATCCTTTCCCTAAATAATCCCAGAATAAATATATCAATTTTAAGTATTTGTTTCTATTTACCTTAGTACTTCTATTAGGTACCTTTTCAATCGGCGGTATGTTCCACTGCCATCAATTACCAAAAAAATATCTTAGTTATGAGTATGACTGTACCTAAGTTGTGACGACTAAATTATTCAACCATACATCAAACGCTAATTCTTTTAAGGGAGGATAACGGGGTTATTTAAGGATCTTCTTCCAACTCGGCTCGGGAAACGCCTAATTCGGGTAAAAATTTAATACTTTTACTAATTTACTAATTTGCTTAGTTTGGGAGCCCCTGGAAAGCCTTATAATAACGATCCCATTTTTATATTCGTTTCTGAAGGTTAATCCTTTTTTTTATTTTATTTTCATCCTAAACCAGCATTTTTATAATATGATTTAAGATATAGATTATCTGACCTATATTAATCTGTGACGCGATAGAAAAGGCCACAGATTAATAACAGAACAATCAACAAGCTTCTCTGCTTTTAGAAGACACGAGTTTATTAAATTTGTCTTATTTTATATTGTAAAATTAATAAATTATCAACACATCAAAGTTTAAACATGATAATATATTTATTTACTCAGTGAGTTTTTTTACTGTTGGTTATAAATAACAGGTCCGAATATTTTTTTAAGTGTCTGTCTGGCAACATTGATAGTTTGTGGCTTCGTTTTCTCGGATGAGGTTCGAGTTGTGTCTTTTGGAGTATTTTGATATCGTTATCAATTTTACAATGCTAAAATAGTGCTTTGACCTGGGAAGTGCTCAAATATGTGTCGTTGTAGTGTTTTATTCAATTGTAATTTGTATGAAGTGTAGTGTCCATCATGTTTCGATGTATACCTTTGTTCAAATGTAATCGCCAAGTGGAATGTGTAGACAAGCGGCATTGCTCTTTGCCAACAGTACCTGAAGACATTTTGAGATATTCCAGGAGTTTAGAGGAACTTTTTTTGGACGCAAACCATATCAGGGACTTGCCGAAGGTATGTTAAAGTTTGTAACCTAAACTAAGAGATGAAGCTTGATCGTGGGCGTTTACCTTATCAGTATAGATGTAAATAACGGCGCATACCTGGTGTTTTTATTTTATTTTTGGGCCAGATAACAAATCTAGCCAGATTAATACAACTCGCGCGGCATTTTTACAATTAATCAATAGTACTGAATGTTTATATTGCCACAGGCGCCTAGGTATTGGCCTAATTTATACATTTTTGTTATTGTTGTATCCACACTGTATTTTACTTTATTAAAGTGATTCCTTCCACTGAATTATACTTTCAAGCGTTCAAATTATCAGTATTAGAACTAAGTACTATTTATTTACACATATTTAAGTATAAATTTTATAAACCAAAGTAAATGAATACTTAATCAAAAATTTTGAAGATTAAAGCAGTATCCACTAGGTATATTTAAACATGCCCTATTAGAACTATTGCAATATTGCAAAATTGCACTGAATGATCTATTGTTGAAGTCTTACAGAGGTTTTTAGAAATTAAAATTAGATTCCTTTTTAAGTATATCAGCCCATATTTGTACTAATACTAGGCATGGCTATGACAGAGAGGTTAGACTACCAAATTGCCCAAACCATTAGTGAATAATGTGTTTTATATATTATAAAACAAATATTTCATTTGATCTGTCTTTATAATCTAAAGTCTTACAATATTATGTAGTTATTTTTAATTTTCATTAGAAAAAACATCTTTATAAAATCTATAAATATATGAATTAACAGAATTTATGTAATATAAAAGTAAACTTTATTATGTTTTGGCATATTTCATGTTACTAATTGACATGTAAGAGTAGACTATGTAGTTCATAAAATTGTATTATTGATTTATAAAAATGTTAGAAAAGCAGTTGCCTATTTTATCATAACTTTTTTGTTTATCTTGTTTCAGAACTTTTTCAGACTACATAGATTAAGAAGATTGGGCCTCAGTGATAATGAAATACATAAACTACCATCAGATATACAAAATTTCGAAAATTTAGTTGAACTAGATGTGTCCCGCAATGGTAAGTTGATCTTAATTTTGTTTATTATAAACCTATACTTTAGAATAGTTAGAAGTATGTGTTTAAGATTAAAAGCAACAAATTTAACTATTGTTTAACATAAAATCCTAAAGTGGTGATATGTATCTCATAGTAATAACATCTGAGTATATAAAAATATAAATTATAGCCTTTTCATCACTTTACACAGAAAAAAAATGCAAAAAACATATTGGCAACCATTAAATTATTGGTATTAGCTAACAAATATACCATATATAGTTAGAGGTCTGCTCTATTTTTGAGTGGGATTAATCGTTAGTCCACTACAGTGGCATACTGGCATACATTACTTAAAAGCTCCTTGGTGTATGGTTGACTGTCTATGTTTTCTTAAATAGTTAAAAGAAATCAATCTAGGCTTGACTAGCTAATAAGTTTTAATGAAAGTATTTTAAAAATAGGAACATTTAGTATTTAAACATTTATTTTCCATTGCCATACTTTGAAATTGAGTAATGTCACATTATCCCCTCAATATTAACAAAGAAGAGAAACTCTTTAATTTAGTATGAAATACACGAAATACACATTTTGTGATAGATGTACTAAATTAAAGAGTTTCTCTTCTTTGTTAATATTGAGGGGATAATGTGACATTACTCAATTTCAAAGTATGGCAATGGAAAATAACCCATTTAATTTAAACCCAGTAATATTGAAACATATAAGTTTTTGTTGAGCCATAACATTTTGTATTAGCTGAGTGTAAAACTAGTCAAACAAGGTATAGCAGAAAACAATCTCTTTGCCGCATTATTGTTTTTACATCAAAGCAGTAGAAAGGGTGTCTAATTGCTTTGTAATATCTTACATAATTTTGTGGGTTGTCAAATAATCTTAACCATTTAAAATTGTTATTATTTTTCTTGATATATTATTTTTACATTGAAGAAGAATAACTTACTAGAAAAACTTTTATGGAAACATCATTTGATTATTTTAATTTTTTACATTGTTTTATTAAATTACATGCTAATGGTCTTGCGGTGTCAGTATGTGCCATTCGATCTACAGTTTCCGGACTCGATTCGAGGCAGTGTTATTTGGTTTTTCCATTAAGAAATTCTCAGTAGCAGCACAGAGTCTCGAAATGTGTCCGAAAAACGTCAAAAGGCTCGCCCCCTATTACGTGGGATTGAGACACATATAAAATGCTTCTCGGAGAATACATGGTGTGAGCGTATATGTATTAAAAAAAAAAACTTTATTTTTTGGTGAAACAGCATCCTAATATGTTAGGTGATTTGCCAATAGTAAATATTTAAAAGTGTTGTCCGTACTAGACTTTTAGATATGGGGAAAATCTCGTCTCGTCTCTTATACGCACGCTCTTATGACGTTAATGTTTTGTATATTATTGTTTTTTTAACAAACTCAGAATTACGAATCAGTTTTATAAAGAAGAAATTAGATATGTATATTACAGCTGTAGCCTATGGCAAAAAGTGACTTTAATAATTACTATTTATAAGAACATCAAGGGAATAAATAAGTATAGTGGAATTAAATCCTTAAAATTATTATTATTATAATTTAAGTGTCACTTTACTTAATTCATTTATTAATTTTTCGAGCTAACAAATGTAGAATCGCATATTTTAAATGTTATATATTCCAATGCAAGTCACGTAAAACCTAAATTATTGTTACTATTAATGTTCGTGATAATTTTCGTAGAGCCTTAAATATGTATCAACAAGAATCCGGTTGAGCCAAAAAAGCGTCACTAACGGCAAACCCTATTAACTACGAGTATATAGAGTTGACGTGTCGAGTTATCAACATGCAAGTTGCGTGCTCATCCGTCAAGCGCATAACTTCACGTATGCACCAGGTGCAAAAATATATTCGATGAATGGAAACATGAAAAAAGAAACAACTTCACAAATAACTTCGCAACGTTTCTCATAAGATATGTTGCTTTCTGTTTGATGTATAGGAAATTTAATTGAAGCATTTGTTCAATTTTTATTTCATTATATATTTACAATAATCATTCAATGTGTAGAAAATAGCTATACAAGCATTGTTTAAATATGTTTTTTGAGGCAATTATAATATAAAATATAATAATACTTTAAAAGTGCAATGTGATTCTGTCTTTGTGTCCTCATAAAACTCAAGGTATTTTGATTGCAAATTTCGTGTAATTTACGTATTGATTTCGTCGTTGTAATTATAATTACAATACATACTAAATTCATAATATTTAAGTGCGTTATGTGTATGTTATGGCTTCTGTATAAACAGTGTATAAATATTCGACCCGTATCTGCTTTAAAAGCTAAACTGATCGTTAATGTTTACTTAACTTTCTTAGCATAAAATTCTTTATAAAGTTTTTGATTTGCACCGCTCTTAGGGTTGAGGTTTCAAAATGTTTACAAATGGTAAGGATACCATTTTAGTGCCGCGGGCGAAGTCTAAATTGCGGTTTGGTTTAAGTGCACAATATATGCAGTAAACAACTCAACTTGTTTTGTTGTCCAGCAAGCTGTTTGTCAAGTAAATAATGTAGAGAATCTTAGAGCAATATGTTCAGTTGTCAGTATCTTATGCGTCTGAATAATATATATTTGTTCGATGTGTGTTACCAATGTAACAGTCATAAGTCCTTCCAACGCTCTTTAATTGCAATGCTTTAGAATATGTAAGTTAGTCAAGTATGTTCCATCCCATCCATAATCTAAAATCGTGGGTTCTTTAATTATGGCGTGTATAAATATCTCGGCAAGTTAGCAAGACCGTGTCGAGTGGCGAGAGATCGTCGTTAGAGTCGTCTTTTTATAATGAAAGCTCTTGTTTTGATAGGACCTTCCATTTCATGCGGTTTAGCGTTTCCGCATTACAGTATAAAGAAGATAGTTTAATAAAAATTAAAAACATGAAGTCCCAATTGTTTTTGATAAACATCACAGGGTTAGTATTGTAAGTAATTTTACATTCATCTCCAATCGAATCCAATCATTATTGCCAGATATATTATATATAACCATTATCATGCCAACGATCAATGTGGTTATTCAGGTTAGTATTTTTATTAATAATTGATATCGTACTATGGTAGAATGAGTCAATTCTGTACTTGTCTGCTTGACAATGATATTTACCCACGCAGGCATTTTTACCGCTACGCTGACGTCACGCACAGGTATTCAGCCCTGGCAGTTAAACAATTGTTACCACATTGGTCCTACACTAGTTGGAACTGACTCTTGAACATTGTGTAAACTGCAATTTAATATGAGAAACTTTGTGTTACAATCAAATGCTTTTCATACACCTTACAGATTTTTCAATTGTTGCTCAAGTGACTTAAAGTTGTGTACTCATAGAGCAATAGCTATATATTTTACGGCAATTAATGGCCTAAATAAAAAATTATACGGTTTGCGAAATATATTGTTGATATGTTTTCCGCAAATCTGCGTTTATTAATATCCTCTTCGTGTCCAAAATATTTATACCATTCATGCGTGCCAACTGTTGCGGCCACCCTTTATCTTTCACTTCATTTAACTTACTCCACGAGGGCGTAATGCCTTCATTAAACTGATACACGATATCCTCGTTTTTTAGGGCTAATTATGCAGCAGTAAAAGGGCCTTTTCTTAGTTTTCTCCTGTCGTTGTAACTAACATATTTTTAAAATTAATATCTGCGTCCTTATAGTATTTTTAAATTTGAAATTAACATTCTTAGATAGTAAATAAATCCTTATCCTTACTAATATTATAAATGCGATTGTAACTCTGTCTGACTGTCTGTCTGTCTCGCTTTCCTGCTAAAACTACTGAACCGATTTAAATGAAATTTGGTACACAGATAGTTTGGAGCCTGAGAAAGAACATAGGCTACTTGTTATTGCGGAAAAGGGGTTGAAAGGGGGGATGAAAGGTTGTATGGAAGTATTGTCATTTTTAAAGCTAGAAACTTGTAACTTATTTTTTAGGCTGTTGATTAGATATAAATAAATATGACATTCAAAGTATGTAAAAAATTACCTTTAGGGAGTAAAATAAAAATAGGGGATGAAAGTTTGTATGGAAATTCGTCATTTTTGAAGCTAGAATGATGAAACTTTTTTATATGGCTTTTATATTACATCATTACATCATATATATGATATATATGTATATACACAATATAAGAATTATATTAAAAGTTAAAAAAAAATATCCCTTAATATGTTATAAATGAGAAAATAACTATATGACTGTTACGCTTTCACGCCTTAATAATTTGACCGATGTGAACGATTTTTGGTATGGACATAAATGGGACTCAGTGGAATAAAATAAACTACAACTTATTTTCTTTCGGAACCCAACCCTGTAGTCTACGCGGTCGGAGTCGCGGGCAAAAGCTAGTACAATATATATATAACGCACAAATAAGCCTTTAGGTATCATAAATATGAAGAGAATCGAATAGAAAAGGCAAAGGTGAATTTAAATTCCAAACTGTTTTGTGATTGTAATGAGAGTACATTGTACCTTCGTATTTTATAAAATAATGTACATATTTGTTTGAGACCCTAAGTTGAGTTGTGCCAGATGAGTGCGACTCCAGCGACCCGTGTAGATGAACTAGATTTCCTGTTAAACTCGACATCAAGCGGTAGTGCATTGTTTGTATACTTGCTTCTGTGTTGTTAAATGTTCAAAGTTAAATGCTCCGCTCGTGAAGTTTTTTCCGTAGTTTATGTTGTTAGCAATTTATGAATTTTATACAGATAACTTGTACTTCATAGTGCTCATGATACACAAAGCTCATACGGTATCTGTGAGTTATTGTTAAAGGAATGTTGTTCATATGGTATTTTTAATTTCTTAAATGTCCTTAATCATGGTCATTAACGTTTTTCAAAATGTGATTATCGTTTATACGTCATTAAGAATGCGGTCGAAACGGCTGTAATTCGTATCTATTTTTGTATTTTTATTGTTTAGTATTACTTGCCTCAATTTAGTATCACTAAAATTTCCAAAAGTTAATATTGTGCCAAAGAATTCTGACCAAAGCAACGTACGGATGTATTATTAAACATAAAATCATCGTCGTCACTTCTAACAGGAAGTTTGAAATTATAAATTGCGATGCTTGTTCTCGATCTCCTTTTCATTAAGGTCTCCTTTCAGTCTGAACCAATAATATTTTTTAATAAATTTGCTGGACACACAAGAACAAGAGGTACTTTTCTTGATGAAGTTTTAATCCGTCAAATCTCTATTTTTTGACGTATATATTATCATTGTTAAAATACGATATGACATTATTAAATATTTGCTTCCAAAAAGGGTTCCTTATTTGGTTTTACTTGAAACATGAGTTACTCTTTCATACAGGTAAGATATTATACAGTTCCTATTGAATGTTCGGATGAAATGATTCTCGCAATGGTGAAAAAATTTAATCCTCACAATCGCAACAAAACAGTCTTAGGCAAGAATGCGGTATTGTTTTATTTAAACCCATCATAGATACCCTACCTTGTCTAACGTAGTCACGTTAAATATCTAGATGATACTGCAATATATTATAACAATTAATCGTTTCTTTATATTTAAGATTTTCTTATCGTGACAAATCATCTTCTATCAAATTACCTATCTTTTAATGATATTTTAATGCTATTATTAATTTAATGGACTATCGTATCCTATCTTAATAGATTCGTTAGTCTTAACGTTGTGTATCACTGTCCAGAGGCTTTATCTTCTAACTAACAGCTTGATGCCACATTTCGTCTAATATAAGATGCTTAGGCATTATATGCACTAATGCAGTTACCCCGAAGCTTAATTTTATATTATAAGTAGCATACGTCCTTTATTATGGTTACATTTATTTGTATACAAAAAATCATCTAATTGGCTCGTGTTTTATGCGTGAAAGCATAACAGGCAAAAACCCGTTATTTTTGTATTTACGAGTATAATAATAGTATAGTTTAACCATATTTTTGTAGAAAAAGTTTTTTAAATTCCTTCTTTACACAATTCCTACCAATATGGGAGTTTCATAAGATACCTATCGGAATATCCTTGCGTAATCTTGTATTTTTTGTACACAATTTTAACAAAAGATAGAATTGAAAGAGTTATGTCTATTATTCCCGAGGCAAGATTGTTTTTACAAAACGCAGTTAATTTTTAGTGGGATTAAACGGTTGGGTAACTTGATTTCATCAGACAGTGAGATCATTATTGGAACCGGTTCGGCTACGTCAAATTACGTTACGAATTGAAGAATTTAAATATTTTCAATATGCAGAACCAGCAGTAGTACAGTAGTATGTAATTACTTTGTTTTCAATTTGCCAGGGACCCTCTGTTATAAATAACTTTTCTTATTTCTGTTTCGGATTTAATGAGTTCATTATTCATCCTTCTTAGCTTACGACAATAGTTTTCATCATAACATTTTTCATTTCTTGTATTGTACTGGAGTACTAGTATTAGGCATTCTAATATACGTACCATTGTTTTTTAACTTACGAGTCAGCTTTCTTACACATTAATTGTGCATTTCTGACTCAATGAACCGTGATAGTAGCAATAATACGAAACATTTTTTTACAAGCAGTAAATAGTTTCTCGATTGGTTTAGTTCAATCGTTTCCGTTATATTAAGTATTCCCCCGCGGAATAGTAAAATACTAGTGGGGGAAATACAGTGTCAGAGCAAAGCCAAGTTTAATGTCGCAGGTGTGACTAATCCACGTGCATGATAGAGACCAATTACAAGTTTCATATACAAATACACGTACGGATTTATATCAAATTTTGAATTGAAATACTTATATTATAACTGCCTCGTGGTCTCGCGGTACAAGTATGTGCCGTGCGATCTAGAGGTCCTGGGTTCGATTGCCGGGTCGGGCAAAGTATTATTGAGATTTTCCATTAGGAAATTCTCAGTAACAGCACGGAGTCTGGAAATGTGCCCGAAAAACGGCAATAGGCTCGCCCCCTTTTACGTGGGACTGATACATACCTGGCGAAATGTGGGTGCAGAAATGCACCTCTGCCTACCTTTTTAAGGAATACAGGCGTGAGTTTATGCATGTATATATATTATAAATTAGTGTTTTAATCAAACAAATATTTTAAATTGTCAATAGAAAAATGCAATAGTTAAAGCTTGCTTTTGTAAAAAGTATACTAGACTGTTTTCTGTCTCTTAAAATGTAGATGTCACATTTAATATGTAAGTAATTTCCCTTTTACTATATTTTCCTGGAAATCTAATTTTGCAGAATGCCTTTGCGACGGCCGTAATCGTAAGACTTCGTAATATGAATCTTCTTATTTTGTCAGCCTTCATTTGAATGGATACTGGGTTGTTTCATTTGATTTGTTGAAGGATGGCTATCACATTAATCATATTGTAATTTGGATACGCCATGAATATACAATTTTGAATATTTATTAATAATATTATTATATCGTTAATGTGCTTTATTACAATTATATACAGTAACATTATGATTTAAGCCATTGAAAACTATAACTGTTTGGTTCGCAATAAGATGCTGCGTTGAGTTTATTTTTAATTTAGAGTGAGTATATTTGAAATTCAAAGAAAATATTATGGTTGGACTATGATCAGTTGAAGCATCAGTCGATTTAATTTAAATATTATTATATTACATTCTAGTATCAGTTCACGACTTAGCTCGCCTGGGCTTCAGAACTGTGGTTAGGTTCCGTAGTTTGTTTTTAAAATAATTCGGTGGGAATAAGACAATACTAAACTAATTGTTGAAAAAAAAACATAGAAAAAAGTCAAGTGGTATTAATAAGGTGTGCAATCACACGTGATGAGGTCAAGAACATTTCTCAGAAAGTCTCATTTATAATAAACTAATCAATGCATGTGCCATGTTTAATCCAGATTCATTCCACCATTTTTGACTAAGAAACAACCAAATCGAAAACTTTTAAATTTGCATAAGTCTTATTTTGATTTAATAATTTTCCTATTAGTGACATTTTTCCTTTATTACAAAGTATATTTAATGTTAAGGTCAAATAATCCATATTTTAAAACAGTAATGCATTATTTGTGTCACGATCATTCAAAACGGTGTTAATGGAAAACGTACATTTAGTGCATTTATACATCGCACATATTTTTACCCCGAGGGTGTCCATTAAGTACTCCCATATTGTGGGCGGTGGATCGGCACAGGCCACTCACTAGTTTCATTGTGTACTTGGAACAACTCAATATCGCTCTAATGGGATTCCAGCGGTGGTAAGCCACGCGAGACCGCCATTCGTCCAGCGGCCACATACATACGTATAAACGAAAGTACATGTGTTTACTGAACCTTCATTGTTCATGCAGCTTGTGACCTATAAAGCTCTGGGCGACATAGCAGTCTATAAATTAATGGGTTATTGAAAATAGGTTGTTTGAAATTAATTGACACAGTTCGGCGATGACCGACATTCAAGAAACAATCGGTTGTTGTTCCACCGAGATGGAATCCGCGCTGTCGCTGTCCGATGGAAATTAGCGGTCGTGATCCGCCGACCACTTGTTGCGTCATCATTAAAAATACTGTAGCGTTTTGATTAATAATTGCTGCTATTGAGCTTAAAAATAATAAACTAGAGGAATAAGTAGAAAGACCAGGAAAACTGATTAACTAACACCTGGGGCGTATAATTTTAAAACCAACAAAGATTAAACCAAAATTTTTTTTTGGTTTTAATACTCTTTTTAGAAAATTCATTTCGTAATTTCTAAGTCCTTAATATTAAATCATGGTTAAGTATGGGGAAATTGTATTTCGCATTGCTGCGAAGTCTCACACAAGAATGTCTAGGTGTCGCTTTTAAAAACAAACGTTTATTGAATTTAAATGAGAATGATTCACCAGATTATTTCACGTGACAACTTGTCTCATTGAACTGTATACGTACAGTCAAAACTATGTATTTATTATGTTAGTTTTTGTATGCAGATATGTTTGTTTTTATATAGATTTTTCATACAGTGCTATCAAAAAGTGTCTTTAAACTGCAACATGAGTCCAAACCATCTCTGTACCAAATTTCATGACAATACGGTCGGTTGTTAAGACGTGAAACGTAATATAAGCGTATAATAACTTACAAACCTAACGTAAATACTTTATAACGTTAATATTTCTAGGATTATGTACCGTTTTAATACGATTTTTAATATATTTTTGTCGTTATATCACATAATATCAATCCACTCGCAGACTTATTGCAATCTTGTTTTATTAACTTTTACCCCGCGCTAGCGAAAGGGTGAACGACGCCGGAAAATTTATTAATTTTCTTGCTGAAGACGTTCCAGTATAAATTCCCAGCTATAACACTTGGTAACTCCCCGAGGTAATCCGTATTAGTGACATAATGTGCTAGAAATTGTAGGACCAGAATTGCGTCCGCAAGACGAAGATTAATTTCCTTCCAGTCCCCAGACCTTGTTCCTATCTGATTCTTGGTAGGATTGTGTTCTGCGCAGGATATTACGCATTCTCGCTGGAGGTTCAATTGATTTGTCCATAGTTATGAAAGATCTTAATTTTAATTTTGTAGAAAACGTTATTATTTAACGTAGGATTATGTAACATAAGATTTTTGTTAACCAACACTAAAAATACTGTAGCTATGGATATAGAGCGTGAGATTAGACCAACGATATCATTGTCAACACAGAATTTATGAACTGGTGAAAAAATCGCGTATTATTTTTTATATGTAAAAAATACATTTTGATGAATACACTAAAGAAATAGGATGTTTGATGAAATCGGGATTATTCATTTTAAAGACGAATTTTGAATTTGAATAAGACATTTCGACAAAAATACTTAACTTCCGATATACTACTTCATATTACAGTAGGATGTGTACAGATAACCAAAGTAAGCATTTTGTCGTAATAATGTAAATTTCAACAGCTGTCGTGTGAAATGAAAATATTTATCTTGTTAATCGATAACTTGCATAACTATTTCTGCAGCGTGTATTCATGTAATTTGTAGTGGATAGAGGGGAATATGACGTGTATGAAATATGACTCTAATGGAGCCTTTAATAGCTTTCGCCTATAATGGATTACATTTTTCTTTGTATATCAAAAATTAATAAAAAATAATTTTGTAACGGTCCACCGCCCTCTGCTCTACCAAATTGCAGTGAATGGAATCGATCAAAGTTAACATAAATAAACATTGAAAGCACAGCGGAAGTTGTACGCGATCGCTACGGGCTATTACCGCATTGAATAGCTTACATTCGCCCCGTAGATAAACAAGACGGTGCACTTAGAGACAGAGTCCACATACCTTTCCTAAAATAGACGCACTCGCTGTAAAAGCTGACGTTAGCCTTTCTCCTTTTCCCTTTGAAAAATGTTATGTAAGCACCATTTGTTTAAACATGGGCGTATGATGTTAAAAGCCCGGATGATTAATATTGGAGTATCACGAACATGTTACCACGTACGACTAACAAATTCTGCATTCATATCTAAAACATAAAGTGGTCTGTTCGTTTAATTTGAGGCGTTTTGACATTCACGTTAATTTAATTTCGTTAATAAGACAGATTAACTCGTTAATCAGTTGAAAATCCCGGAGCATATCAAATTATTCGATGACGATACGCCCGATGGAATGCTTACTCGCAAAACGGAAACCGGGTCGCACAACCGTTAAACATGAAATTAGAAAACCAGTTTGGTGCAGCCTTCTTAATTGGATAGACATTACCGATATAAAAATAGTGTGCAATAAACTATGGCAAAAATTAGAAGTTATTTTATTATGCAGTATGCAACCGGCGTCATAGTATAAAATAAGTTTTTGTAATGTATATTTCTAACAAAAATATATGAAAAATAAGTGACGTAGTTTTTTAACTTTGATGAATTATTTTCGTTAATTGAATGGATGGAACGAAATATTTATATATATATAATATTAAACGCATATTTTTTACATTTGTATCATTTGTTATGCTAGAACGACCACAATCTGGTATGATTTTTTTCCTTCAAGAAAGCTACTGTTATGACTCATTTATAACTTGCAGATTGTTATATCACGTGTTATGAATGCGTGTAAAATGCACCAACAAACAATACGACGATTTTATTTGGCTAGGTGACTTATGGTTTGCACCTTCATAACATGTAATCATAGAACTTATTGAAATGTATTTAAAAAATAAAAGAAACCAAAAAGTTGTAACTAAAACAAATAGTGCTAATAGAGTAATAAGAAAAATAAAGTCGTTGCGTGGTATGGTACGCACTAACATGTAATCTATAATTGATTTACTTATATTGTCACGGTTAACGTTACGTAATAATTACGTGCGGCGCTGTTAGTGCGCGGTAAAGAGATTGACGCATGATTTCTATAATAGTTTTATTTTTGTTGTGTTAAGCGTTACGTTCTCAATTGATGCCAATGAAAAGTAATGGATCGTCTCATATTTTTCATCAATCGATATACTGATGACACCCACAGTGTGTAACGTGGCCCCAGTAGTTCATGCAGTTGTTTGGATTGATTTGTCACGTATGACGATCAGCACCTTATCGTTGTCATTTACTTTGAGAAATCATGAAAACACAAGGTTCAAGCAGTTTCTTATTTTAGGTACATACTATATTTAGATACGTTTAATTAACTATACAATTCTTTGACTTTATTTTGATATTACCCCGATAACAATAATTGTAAGATTCTTGTTATACAAAAACTGATTGTTACTGCGTTTCAATTCTTGAAATATTTGATAATTTAAATATTGTTGTGTATGTTTACGTAGTGTCTATGCCATAAGTTTTGTATATTTAAAATTTGTTTATTTGACCTTGTTTGCCGTACTACGCTTACAATGTTTTGTTTAACGTCTCGAAACGTGGAACAATTGCAAATTATTTTGAGGACCGCAATGTTTATATGTCCATGTGCCAATTATGCTCGTGTCGACCTTCGACGGCCCTCCACAAGTGCAATGCAATACCTTCTTGTCTGGAATTAACCGGGTCGAATGCCAAAACTTTGTATCGACGTCACCATATTTGGACATGCACGTCGAAGTTGCCATGATATTAAACAGGTTCTTGCTGTGTTTCATAACTCTATGAGACTTGAATTCCTATTGTAATCTTTCAACCTCAAAGTTGTTGCACTTACAATATAGTGTACGTTACATAACTGTGTCTCAATTGCCTCATTGTGAAGAGTTTGCGTTTGCCAAACAGTCGAAGTCTAGCAGTTTAACACAAAGTATAGGAAAAATATATTATAATATACAGTATTCTTGGCAAAACTTTACCTCGGGTGTTAGTTGTTACGTTGATTAATGTCCTCCACTAAATAGTGTGAACTGATGTTTCATTTGAACTGCGTAATTACTCATTTTTGAACTGCAAAACTATAAGAAAATGCCGATAACATCCTTCTTATTAAAGATTTGGTATTCTGTACTTATAAAATTGTGTCTTTTATAAAAAAAATATCATTATATTAGTATTATTGTATTAGTTATTTTTCAGTATTAATTGTGTATGATGTCGCCTTTGACTATTCTACTTAAGATTGCTATAATATGCACTCTTTCTATGTATTGGGATTTATAATGATAACAATTCATTTTAAACTAGCTCCGAGGCCCAGCACCGCCCGGGCGTAATTTTATCAAATTAATCACGCTAGGTCCATTCATAAGGTTCTATCTATCTAAAAATCATTAAAATCGGTCCAGCAGTTTAGGCGTGAAAGCATTACATACAGACAAACAGATTTTACTACAATTCACGTTTGCACACATTAGACTTCTCAATCGATGGGTGTATCAAAAGCGGGACATACTTAAATACACTTATGGTCATCTAAGTAAATGAAGATGAGTCGCCATCGGCTTGGCACCATGCTTCATTTATTCACTTACTTGTATAGTCAGCAAAATATTGCGGCTAGATTTGTAGTTATGCATACTTTATTAATTAAATGCACTGGTTCTATTCATTCTAATTGGTTCATATCCTATTAGCCTCTGGAGCTAAGTGAACCAATGCCAGGCAGTGGATATAGTCATTTTAGTATCCTCCTTTATAAACCGACAATTTAAATAAATATACATATATTCTACGTCAAAATAATTACTTAGTATCTAAGTGTCGGGAACTGGTATTCCCATTTGAATTACCATACTGCCATCTCTATTGAAATTACCATACTACATTAAAACTTTGATTTTGCTAGCTTGTAAGAGATGAGAAAATATTTTCTTGCGGCTTCGTTGTTACGGAAAACGTGTGAAACCACATTGAGGTTTCCTGCGAACATCGACAATGGAATATTTTCACAGTTTTTATGCAACCATCGTAACCTTGTGTAACGTCGAACATTCATTCACACCATTGCATGGGTGCAAAAACCCTTTCTATGTACTTACTTTATTTTACGGTACCACCAATTGACTTTGGTTTTGTTTCTGTGAAAACGAAATATAAAGAATGAATGGTACCCTAGTATCTTATATCTTTAAATGAGCAATTCTTGTATTTTCATAAAATTTAGTATATAGGGGGTTTCGGGGGCGATAAATCGATCTAGCTAGGAATCATTTTTAGAAAATGTAATTTGGAAGAAAAATAACAAAAATCAACTGAAAAATATGACTCTTCCTGACATCTATTGGCGAATATTGGCGAATAATAATACTATTTTTTGTGAGCAACTAATTGCTTTAACGACACAACAGCAGATGGCGTTGTTAAGTAACATTATTCATATTTCATCATTTTATTAGTAATTCGTACTTAAATATAATTTCCAAAAAACATAATTAAAAAAAAAATAATCCGAGCAAAGCTCGGTCATCCAGGTACTATTATTAAATGCTTGTATTGTACACAAAGAAAGATTTTCAACTAGCAAGCAGAAATTGCGACCGCTGATATTGGTTTCCAACAATTTATATTGCTGCTTCACTATGTACTTTTGTTTGCAGACATTCCGGATATCCCCGAGGATATCAAGAAGCTGCGTGCTCTACAAATCGCAGACTTCAGTAGCAATCCCATTCCGCGGCTGCCGGCTGGCTTCAGCCAGTTGCGAGCCCTCACTGTTCTCGGCCTCAATGACATGTCACTCACGAGTCTACCCAGCGATTTCGGCAGGTGAGATATTAAACGCGCATATTTGTACATTTCTTCTTATCGATCAATGTATGGCTTGACAAGTATGCATAACAGATTGGCATCCGCGATCCGCGACGTATTTTGTTGTTATTGCATGCAATAAAAATATTTGTCATACCACATGATTAGAAAATACTGTACACTGTTTAATATGTATGCTCAGGCTCATATGATCAGGATTTGATTCGTTCTTGAGATACGTATAACGCGTATCTAATTCACAATGTAATGCAACAGACATAATGTTGAATTGCCACCTGACTAACTGGCGGTAAAATGCCTATTGATAGTCGTTATTAAACCTTCAACGCAGGATAATTATTCTTCATTAAAGTAGTATTGCGTCTCTTTATTTTCCTGAATGTTAAATTTTTCTAAGAGATATTTTTAAAGCTTGCAAGTTAATAGTCATTGCTTAGTACCTACTTTTTGTTTTTGCTACAATCAATGGTAACGTATTTTTGTTCAATCTAACTTTCCTTATACATCTAAAGAACAAAGGATGGTACGGAATATAGTTTATTATTCGCGAAAGTGTAATAAATTGTATAACCAGTCTAGTGCCGGACGATCTCAGTGTCCAAGCTCTCTTTGTTTAAGAGTACAAGTGAAAGAGAAAGTTTGTCTCGAAAGCCACGGGCTGTTCCGAGTGTGACCTTTTATAGAAACTACTCCGGAACTGCATTCACTGCTCGTAAAGTATGTAGTTTATAAACACCCAGTGGCGCTTGAATGGTGACAAATACACCTTAACGGGCTGCAGCAATCACGGTGCAATGAATCAACGGCATGTTAATTACTAAAATAATATGTTGTTTACTATTTACGTACATATAAAGTATGTATATAGTATGTATATTTAGAGCCTATATTCTTAAAGCAGTTAGCAGATGTGCGACGTTCTTCCAGCTGCTATGTCCAATCAAAATTGGTATTTACCAGGCCCAAGACTCTGTATAGAGATATATCTAAAGAAAAAACGTTATAACATCTACCGAATTTGGATAATCGACCCTGCATCCTTCGTTCAGGCTCATGCCGCGGAACCACCGGTCGCCATTATTTACTAAATCAACGAGTAAATATCACTGCATCGAGTATTGTTGATTCCCAGGCTTGAAACAGGGGGGATCGAAGCGATAACCCAGTTCACGTATATTAATGAATTAGCATTCGCTTATTAAATACATAGCAGTGGAATTTCCAATGAGAGGGTTTTATTATTATTTTATTCTCAAATAAAATAATTACGCCGGTATCGTTGTTTGTGAATAATAAAAACATGTGGAGGGATTTAACTTTATACAACATTTTAATATTACTCGTATATAAATTGATGACTGCCTCGTGGTCTCGCGGTAGAAGTATGTGCCGAGCGATCTAGAGGTCCTGGGTTCGATTCCAGGTTCGGGCAAAGTGTTATTGGGTTTTTCCATTAGGAAATTCTCAGTAGCAGCTCGGAGTCTGGAATTGTGCCCGAAAAACTCGCTCGCCCCCGCATTACGTGGGACTGATACATACCTGGCGAAATGTGGGTGCAGAAATGCACCTCTGCCTAACCCTTCGGGGAATACTGGCGTGAGTTTATGTATGTATGTGAATGAAAATTTATCTTTAAATTTCCCTCGATAAATTAAGTATTTTATGTTATTAAACCTAAAAGCGATTATTTTATCGTACATAATTTAGCAGTTCATTAACATCAGTCAAGTCAAGTCAAGAGTCATTTGGCATTACTCGTATTTTTCACACAGTAGTACGTATCTTATCGCTTTAGAATTATACAATACACAATATCATGTAAACAGGTGATGTTTGGACTGTTCACTGTTCCTTTTACCTGTTACAATTGGCACGTTTCGGTAAAAAAAATTGCCGGAATGTGATAAGTCGAGGGAGCGCCCCAAAATATAATCTACTCGACACTTATCTATACAGTAGTATCTGTGACGTTATCAACATCGTTAAAGCTCTATATGTAATGACTTCATGCTCTCGATGCTCTTGTTCCGTTAAAATTTAATGTTCTCGTACCTCGTACATAACTGTTTCCTTTCACGTATTACTTCAAATATATTACGTTGATACATTAGCGTTAATGTTGCTTCAATACAAAATGAAATACATCAATAAACCTTATTTCTGTACGGCATAAAACAATTTTGTTAACGTTGCGGTTAAACATAATGTAATTAGCAAGAAATCTTTATTATGGTGCTATTTTCGGAATTAGGCCACGAACGCTGAACCATGCCGGTTCAGATGAAAATGCTGCTATTGTTTATTCGATATACTAATTACACGGGCTCTCGACGAGCTTGAGTGAATCAGTGCATGATGGCTGCGGAGTGCGGAGTCGACCGACGCTAAGTACTTTGACATCGGCTGCGGAATGTGGCTTCAAGGTTCTAAACAAACATGACGTGTATGCCTTATCTTTTAGCGGTAGGGATTTTTTGTTAGTGGTTTTAAAAAAATACAAAATATACATTGTTTATTGTAAACATAGTGTACATTTTAAATCTTCTGAAACAGTTCATATACGTATATAACAAGCTTCTTTGATACGTATTGTTAGAGTAAATTTACAACCTATACAAGCATATTCTCACGGATAAAATGAAGCAAAAATTTTCTAATTACACACCTATTTGAAACAATGCTCGTCATTCCGTAGAAAAACTTGTCTGTCTTTGTTTTTCATCATCATTTCATAGCATTGAATATTTTCGTTGTTGACTTTAAATTAATATTATAACATTAACAGCCACACTAATGAGTTCTTAATAGCCACACTGTGAACATGTATCAATTGCAATTGCCAATCGCTAAACGCATAACTCCGTAGTTTGCATGTAATGTTTAACTATTGCAATTGGAAGACCTACAATCCCATATATTCATTGTTAAACCAGTGTTTACTGGAAGCTGAAATCGATTGCAACTATTCCGCACCGTTGATGTTCATTAGAGCTTAATGTGTGCCAGAATGTAACGGGACAGATTAAAGTTACTCGTGCATTAATCATTCACGTATTCGTATAGGAAATTATACGTCACTTTGATGTATGTATGCAGCGTAAACACAGTGTCAATAATGTTAACCCCACGGATATCATGTTGCGTGACCTTTCCATCATTAACTCGACGGTAAAATTGTACCTGTCTCTCGAGGTATTAACTTCGCGGCAGTCCGTGCATGATGCAACCAATCTAGGCTCACTTTTACGACGGTGCGATGAGGTCAACGAAAGCCACTATTTGAAATTATGTAATCCTTCATACTCGTAACATTTTATTTAATGAAGCTGGGTTTACGATGCGCTAGCTTGTATTTTTGAAATTACATTACGCTTATGTGAATGTCCTGTATTTAACACACTGCTGAAAATACATCCGATGTGTCATAACGTAGCAATTCACCTTCAACTTGATGCCTATGAACATTTAAAATCCACATTTCATTACTTTTTTATTGGTATTGCGATGTCATGGTAGATATATTCCCATTTTATTTCACGCGGTTCATGTAAGAAATTCAGTCGTTTAAATAACATGTCAGACAAAAAGACGATTAGATTGTTTCCATTGGCGTTTCTCGACAGCTACTGTGGTGCAGTTGGTTAGTGGCTGGCTAAAGAAAGAAATATTGTAGATTCGATTCAAGCACTGAAATAAAAGTTACCTACAATTATTTATTTCGTTTCTAGATGCTAGGATTTAACAGCTTCTTGTAGTTTCTGATGCCCACGTCACAAGACTTGCGCGGTCGGGGATATGTATATATACGTGAACGTTAAATGTATACAGATATTTATTTATTTTTCAAACCTGTACAAATTATTATCTCCAACATGCGTTTCTTGTTTTATCTTTCTGATCTTTTCTCGTGACGGGAAACGTTTTTAAAGTAAAATTGACCTTGCAGCAGTGCAATGATAACTGTGATACAGAAACCTCGTCTTTGCAAACGCTATTCTATTGTGTTTCCACGTCGTTGGCTTGTTTCATCAAATTATTATGTCAACTGCTTTATTGAAGGTTGTCTTGTACTGATCTGAAGTAAATAATTTTATACAATACAATGAAAAAAAAATCCTTTGCAATACTGACTATAATGGTCTATAATGGTTAGATGCTTACCAAATGAAAAAGAATCTGTTGAGTTTTGTGGTGGTGGTGTGTGGAATAAATCATATCAATTTATTTCTTTAAAATTTTATTGTTTCTGTTGTTATTTCACACATTTATATTAATCATTAATTTCTTATATGAAAAAAAAATCAAATCAAATTCAAGAAACGCGAATATTATAAACATACGAAATTTTAATATTTTCAGTTTGGTGTCACTCCAGTCACTGGAGTTGAGAGAGAATTTGTTAAAGTCGCTGCCGGAGTCGCTGAAAAACCTCACTAAATTGCAGAGACTCGACTTAGGCGATAATGAAATTGAGGAACTGGTAAGACATTATTTCAATGTTTAGCTATAAAGTGTGAACGTGCCATGTTTTCTATATAACGAGTTATTACAGCCTGGATTCATCGGAGAATTGCCGGCGTTAGAAGAATTATGGTTGGATCACAACAAGCTGCAGTATTTGCCGTCAGAGATTGGCAATTTAAAAGCACTATCCTGCCTAGACTTGAGTGAGAATAAACTACAGAAAATTCCAGAAGAAATTGGCGGTCTCATGTCGTTAACCGACTTACACCTCTCCCAAAATATGCTCGAGACCATACCTGACGGTACAGGAGATTTATCCAAGTTAGCAATACTGAAGTTGGACCAAAATAGATTACATACGTTAAACGAAAGTGTAGGAAGGTTAGTACACTGTACTGTTTGAGATATATTTCATTTTGTTAGTTTATCTTGGGCTATTTATAACGCTAATACTGTATTTCTCTTACAGGTGTACAAGCCTACAGGAGCTTATTTTAACGGAGAATTTTTTAACAGAGTTGCCTAAGTCTATTGGAAATTTGAATGAGCTGACCGTACTTAATGTAGATAGAAATTCATTGACTGAAATACCGTTGGATATCGGCAACATGATGTTGCTCGGCGTGTTAAGTTTAAGAGACAACAAACTCACGAGGTTACCTAATGAGTTGGGAAATTGTAAATCGCTACATGTTCTGGACGTGAGCGGCAATAGGTAACGTCTTTCAGAACTAATAATTTACCTGTTATCTATAACACATGTATTGAAGTGGCGTTCAGGCAACGTAAAAGTAATTTATGTAGTGTTGAAACGATAAATATTGTTATTACGGATTCCAATGTTCATATTAATGGATTTATGAAACTTGGTTTTACAGTAATAATTATAGCACATATAATTGAGGACCTTAATATAACATTACGCTTTACGTTTGCCAATGCCCCTCATATAAATATGTGACCATGTTTACATAAGTTTATTCTTACTTAGGAATTTTATCCTTGAACAAGATTTTTTTTATTAAATATTTGAAATAAATCAGCAAGTGGCTCACTTGATTGTAAATGACTGTCACCGCCTATAACCATATAGTAACACTTTAAGATCCTAAATTAGTTCAAAATACATGCAAATAAGTATTAAGGTCTCTGATGAAATGCCATAGCAAACTAAATTAGTTAAATTTTATTGAGATTGTGGTAGGTGAGAATATATTCTTCCTACACGAAGGCTATACCAGAATATCTTTGTAATTAATAAAAAAGAAGGAGTTTATCATGTTTTTTCTCATATTTTTACGTGTTACATATATACAAATTTCCTTAAACACATTCCAGGTTACAATACTTACCATACACGCTAGTGAACTTAGAGTTGAAAGCTGTATGGCTGTCGGAGAACCAGGCCCAGCCGCTGCTCACCTTCCAGACGGACCGCGACGAAACCACGGGAGAGAACGTCCTCACTTGCTTCCTTTTACCACAGCTCAGTTATACCCAGCAGCCAGGTATGAGTTTCTTAACTATACACATTCTGTCCCGCTTTTGGTGTTATGTATAGTCCCTTGTATTTAGTTCACGCGTTTCATGCCTCACGTTCGTAGAATTTCCAATAAAAAAATTATCAGTGGAACTAAACACGTGACTCATTTTGTGTTTATGAATTCGCTGACGCAATTTCTATTGGATTATCTTGTTTCTGTATTGACAATTGTACAGTGGATATATTTATTTTAACAATAATAAAAACACTAATTTTGTGTCTTTTTAAATCTGTTTTAAATGTTTTTTATGACATCCACAGAGTTAAATAGAAGATAGTTTGAATTTGTTTTATTTCTATTGAGCCACTAGTGGCTACGAATGAATAATACAAATGTTAAATCAGTGGCATGTCAAATATGTTGTAATGTTACTCGTATGCTGATTTTGTTTATTTTGACGTGCGCTTTACGATTCGTAAATGTCTTTGCCTATGCTTTTTGAGCTTTTATTTAACAGTGCAGTGACCATACACAAGCAAAACATTACACAGACTACGCGTCGAGTGAATTATATTGTTAATTTTTGCGCGGCAATTGAGTCCATTTACTTCAATAGGCGTCCAGGCCGACTGGCCAACAGATTCCGTCATATAACAGTGACTTTATATAATTAGTCATTTGTACTTTATATGTACATTTGAGTCTTTTTCCAAAGCATATCTTGGTTGCACAACATACATGCTATAGTGACAACCGCAAATAGGTGTAAAATTACTTTACATTTGTCAGATGTTTTACTCGCTGTTACGAACAGATCATCATAATTATGTTAATTAGTTGGATATAATCTTTTCTTCAAAGTCGGTTCTTTATATTTGGATCGTAATGCACTTATCACCAGGTGACGTGTGTTGGTGAATTTTTCATGTTCGTTTAAAATAAAACAATGTTAGAACAAAGATAGGTTATGTGTGATAAACAAATGAATGCCAAAAACGTAATTACGTCATACCAAGTTAAGAGAGCTAATGCTTGTAATAATAAGATATAATTAATTTTCTATACGTATCAGTCGGTGCGATTATAAATGCGCACCGCATTGTAATGAAGTTATTTCAATCGTATTTCTGGTTTGCATTGAATTTCTAATATAAACGCGAGCATGTTTAGTGGTAAACAAACCATACTATCGACACAGGCCGATCCAGTTTTTAAATCATACTTTGATTGTAATATTTTTTCTTTATAATATTACAGACTATGAGTTCCAAAGTTATTTTATGTCAAATCTGTTTATTTACAATAGTTTCTGTATTAATTAAAAGTATTTAATGCCTTTAAATAATCCTATATCTTTCCGCTAATTAAAATTGCAATTAAACATTTAACCGTGGATATTTGTTCTAGCCAAATATTGTATTATTTATTTAGCGGCTCAAACAATAAACCTTGAAGGTTAGACTCGCCAAGATGGTTTGGATTATTTGCACCAAAGTAATTGGGGAAAAACTAGTAGATATATTTCTTAAGTGTGATTGCACCATTCGTAAAATTCCTCATCATCAGCCATATATGTACGATCCACTGCTGGGCACGGGCTCCTTTACAACTGAGAGGGTTAAGGCCTTAGTCTACCACGCTGGCCTAGTGCGGGTAAAATTACTTTACGTTTTTTAATTGGATAGAGGTATGTACCGCTCTACCTGTATCAAGTATATGTTGTATATTGGGAACATTTCACAAAAAAATCATAAAACTTATTCTGCAAAATAATTGTCAGAAATAATATGACTGTTCGTGTATGGTCGCTGTACTAAATTTGTTTTGTTTTTGCTGTGTAAATATACTAAATGCACTTGTCACATCACAAATAGAGCTGGAACACACATCAGAGGTTGGCAGTGGACAGTGGTTCAGGGATCACAGATATATATCACGATCGCGAGAGCTAGATTACATAAGAGGTAAGGTTCACCGCCTATAATTATATTTTGCACCTTAGACTATGCGTGTATTAGATATAGTTTATTACTTTTTTAAGATTATTTCCCAAGCAATGTATTTTTTACCTTACATTTTCTACTTCTGTCTAATATTTCCACGATTGTTGCTCAAACTTGTTCAACTCGACTTTTTCTGTAGTCATCTCGGACTAAACGTCACATTGACGTTTAAGTAGGAATCGATGTCAGGTCAAACGCTGTAGTTCATAGAATGAGTTCGTAATTTAACACTTAGTTAATTTTCATTATCACATCCTACTTTTCATTCAAACTAGTACAATCATTGAAGGCTAGTTTCGACATTGTAATGTTTATAACACTATTAGGAACATCTTATACTACCTGTATGACCAATACCTAATTTATGCTAGAATGACATATTTTGTATAATTTTCAGTATGGCTCTATAAATCAAATGTACAAATAAGATTGTCATATTAGAGGAGTGCTATTTTCATTGTTTTGGCAATTATTCGCGGCTGTCAGTAAATTGTGTCTGCTTTCAATGTTTACTTGTTTGTGACGTCTGCAATTGTTTATCAAATCGGGATATACTTCGGGAACAAATCCTGCTTAATCTATGTATAATAAATGAGAATTGTTAAAACAGAACCGAGCATTTCGCGCGACCGGGACTCTGATAACGACGACTGGGAAGAGAAGGAGGCGTCCAGAACACATTCAGTCAAGTTCACAGAAGACGTGTCGGAAGCTAAAGAGGTGAGCATATGCTGTTTTACATTGGTGAAGGTGTCCACAAAACGGTACGGAGATGACGCCACTCACACCGAATTTAGAAATAAGAATCCAATCAAATATTTACAGTATAATGTGCCTTTGTGCTTACGTAATACAGGTGAATCTATAGGGAACCGGAGTAGGCGTGTAGGTTCTTGGTTTAGGAGAAATCTCTGTGTTAAATGCTCGAGAAGTAGGGCCTACTTGGCGCTCAGTTCTGTCCTCGTGGCATTAGAATAAGTAAACAGTATTGCTATTTGTTTTTAATAAATTATATTTCTATACATTTGTGATCTGTTTCACGAACAGTAGGTACAGTACGTGTAAGCCTGTTGTTTTATGTGGATTTAAATATTTATAATAAATTATTGAATCTGGTTTCGTAAGTTTTTATTTTGTATGTTTAATGTTAATCAATACGTGACCTTGATAAAGACTTCTAACTTTTTATAATTTGATACTAACAGTAGATGGTGCAAATATGGAACTAAAATTATAAAATGCTTGCAGTATAATATTAAAGCCTAAGTGGCTCAATTAAGAATCCAATTTGGCAACAAGACTCAGCAAAATCAATTTTTCCCTTAAGGCGAATGTTAGAGTGATCTTTAAATATTTGTGTAGATGGTGGATGTTGAGGGAACAATAAACAACTCGCAGTTTCAGTTACGCAAGGTACGAGTATAAGTATTGTTTATCTCCAAATGGGGTCAGAACTTTGCGTGTGCCTTTTTTATATTTTCGCTATTGGTTTGATAAACATTACTTCGCTAAATGATTTGTAACAAACATAATACATTAACTTATGAGAGGAAGCTAGAACGTAAGTTTAAGCTGTATGTAGGTTGTAAGCAAAAATAAAACACGTGTAAGTACAAAGTGTGTTCATTAAACAGATAGTGATGCAATTGTTGGCTCCAAGGTTATCGTTATTAGAAGATTATCTTCACGATTTAAGACGCCTCGTTTAGCCAATTGTATTGAGTCCAATAATCCAATTAACAGCAAATTTATTAAATCACAGGCAGAAATTATTATGTAATTTCCACAAACTACTTTGTACAGCATTCTTTAAAAACGGCAAATTTATCATAGCTAAAACACCACGCTAAAATATTACAGTAAATTTAATGGCGTAGTGAGGTTAGATGTTAGCACTTTCATTTACATATTATCACAACCAACTTCTGAAGATGCTAGAATGTTATTTAATATGTTAATGCATTACTTTTTTATTAATTTTATTTGATGTTTCTGTATTTTTAGTTTTAAGTTAGACATTGTTTGGGATACGATGGGACTGCCATACTATTGTTGGTTAAAGAATAAAAAAAGAGGTTAGAACAAACGAACAGAAGTCATAAATGAATATTTTATTAACCGTATGTAGAATATGTTTTATTCAAATAATCACACTGTGTACGCATTTGTAACAAGCGCAACAACATGCCGCTTACATAAGTATTGTGTTCCTAGAGGAGTATTTTAATTTAAAGGTTCCGTCGATTCAGGAGGAAAGTGAAGACGTGACACCTTCTGAGTCTTTCTTCGCACCACAGACGATGCTAGCTCTGAGGCGGCCGATTAATGTAGTTCGCAAGCTAGTCACTACGCAGCGGAGGAGTTCTCTGCAGCGACTATCCCCCTCTATTACTAACCTCTCGGAGGTACACGGCCAAGCGTCTCCAGTAGTGCATTTACAAACATGCAGTCATACTGCATACTTGTCATTACAAGTCATTACTTGTCTTCCTGTCTGTAACATATTAATTACAATAAATGTAATTGATACCAATCAGGAATATAAACGGAATGCATGGTACGATCGGATTTCAATAACTACTTCGAAGTTATCTTCGAGTTTTGTTTTGATGTGTGGATTGTTAGCAGTCAGCCGAAGTCGTTCTGTAAACTTAAAAAAATATTATATTTTTTTGTGAATGCACTACCGCCGAGTCGAATATGCGCTGCCCGCAAACAAGCCTCTCGCTCTTTCGATATTTAGATAGCGATTAGTTTGTTGTTGACGCTGAAAGTAGAATAATGCAGTACTAGATTAGATATTTAATTCGTTAAAGCATTGCATTTGAGATTATACATTTTTCAACACATTCAGATAACACTACCAGAAACATTTTACACCGTCTTATCCCAGCACATAATGATTGATTAATTAAAATTTGCTTACCAAGAAGTGTTGCTCCTTTTACATAAAACTTTAATTTCATAGACAAATTATCAAGTTGATTATTCAGATCATCACTATCAGAAAAAAACATATTTCTTGGAAAGTAAAGTCCAAAAAAATATCCAAAATATTAATGTGTCACTATCCAACCTATAGTGGCACATTAATATTTTGGATATTTTTCTAAATAATATTTTCAGTATTAAGCACGTACCAGAACGTGATTCTTGTTCACATTTCACAGAGCACACATCACACTATTTGTACTGCACTTACTGTAGATTAGCTAGATATGAGCAAGACGTCGTCGACTCGCGGAGTAGAGGACGTGTGTGATATCATATCCTGTGATTCAACCCGCCTCGTTTCGCATTACACCATTACATTACTTATAGGTTAAGCGACAATTACCATATTTTTGTGACACGTACTATAGGGTTCAGCACAACCGCTATTTTATTTTTAATATATTTCTACATTTTACATTAGTATGCATTTTGCTATTGTCACCATTTTTTATCATATACAACCATTATCCATGTTTACTATCAAGAATTTGTCTTGATTAAGATCGTTTTCTGTTATTTTATTAATATGTTCATCAATGTTCATAATACAAAGTACATTTTTTCACGGAAATTGTAATTTCATTTCTGTTATTTACATCAATCAATCCACATAGTAATTACGCTTGTAAATCATTTTTACTATAAACGGCATAATTTTGGAAGTTTTGATTAACAGCTGTGTTCGTCTTATGAAATCATTTAAAATACGCTAGAATTATAAGCACAACACTCGAGCTTGAAAAAAATAATTGAATTGATATCAACGCATGCGCATGAATTATACATTTCTATTTTATTATGCTAAGTAAACCGTTATTTTTTCAATCCCGGTAATATTAATCGAATACTAATTGTAATCGATAATTTAATTGATGATCCATCCTAGGTACCTGTATAGTAGGGTGGGAAATATAAATATTAACATATGTTTCTTCATACAGACACCGTTCGTGCGACAAAACACGCCTCACCCCAGGGAACTGAAGGCGAAAGCCCACAAACTGTTGGCGGGAAGATCCCCGGAGACTTCGAGCACGCAACCTGCCAAGACTGAAACTACAATCACGAATGGACTGCCTATGTCGCCAGTTGAAATACCCCCCGCACCGGTGGAGACCACGGAGGTAAAATACTATATATATTAAGAAAATATGGCAAAAAAATTGATAATCTCACCCAGCATCTTGTTAAGATCATGATTGGATGCATCATTCATAGGAACCAATATAATTTACACGTTATTTTCGATAGCGCAATGTAAACAAACAGCTGACACTGTCTGTGAATGACACATGCGTTACTATTAAATTCTGTATGATTTACAATACTTATTATTTTAACTCATTTTAACAATATCATCATATTTTTGCTTTTATATTTCTTAAGAGAACCTTAATTTTCCACTATTTTTAGATCATGACGTAAAGTATCTAGAGATAAAAAGATTCCTCCATATTTATATATGCTGATAAGAAATATATGCATAAAGAGTTGTCATTGGGTTTCAGAATTATTATTTTTGTTTTTGCTGAAAAAATGACAGTAGTTACGGTGTTTGGGATATTTTAGTTCAAAAAAAATCACTACACATAACACTTTTTACCTTTACGTTTCATTTAGGTAGTTTAAATAGTTTGTAACTTCAAACGTTATTTACATTAAATAGTACACGAAATACTAAAGTTTCTTCAAAATCAATGTATATATTTTTTACGTTATGAAGTTTCCTTCTAAACTTGACCGCAACGCGTTCATTAGCTATTAACCTTAATTAAGGAGTTCACCTTTTAACCTGGGATGCCATTTGCGCTTGTCACTGCATTTAATTCAAATGAAGGATACATTCATTAGTACCGTTCGCTTCTAGGTCATAATGTCGTGACCTAGAGAAAGTTTTTGTGAGTGTGAACAAGTGAAATGTTCAATTTGATGCATCATGCAATTTTTTTACAAAAGCTTTTTTTTCAGACCGTACCAGAAACGCCCATACATCACGATATAGCGAAAGAAGAGGATAGCGACACTCAGACGGCCGCCGACAGAGATTCGTCCGAAGCAGAGAACGATGATAATGAAGATTCCGACGAGTTGGAGGTAAGACAACCGTAATTATTTCAAAAACATAAGCTGTACAATGAGGCAATTTATATATTAGGTAGGGTATTGCACTTAGCAATGATTTGAAATCTAATCAGTACTAACAAATGCTATCGGATTAGTATGGAATTTTAATAAAGTATGTAATGATAACAATTATTTTTACTTTATTTAGAATTGAAGCAAACACGACTGATTAGAATAAAATTTTAGTCCCTCTAATAAATGTAATAAAGTGAGGAAATATTGAAATGTCTGTCATGTTTGTTTGGTACATATGGGAAAAAATATTTTGCTTTTATAATCTGTGGGCTACACTTTGCTCATTACGTTGGTAAAACTTGGTTCTGGCACTTGTTACAATAATTTTGCAATAACAAAAACACGCCGTATAGTATCTATTTTTCATGTTAGAGAGTTATTTACGAAAATTCAAATTCAATCTTAATATTTAATTCATTAAATAGTCAAAATGCGTAGCATATACAGTAGAACCTCGATAAGTTGAAAACCTCCAAACCTCGAAAAATGTTTGTCCCCTTCCCTTCAAACCCCAATCTCTATTACTCGAAATGTCAACCATCTATTGGTCGAATTAATCAGTTAGTCCCTCCAAGCCATTTTGGTACATGTTTTCCCTCCGTAACTAAAAAAATTAAACTGGAGGGTATCTCGAACATAACAATATAACCAACTCAAATTGTATAAGAATTAAAATCAACATCTTTATGTCGAATAAAAAACCGCCTAAGTCAAAATCCTCCATAAGTCGAAAACTTAATTTTTTGGCGTCTCTCTTGATGTTCGACTTGTAGAGGTTCTACTGTATTTGGATATTTTTTTACAATAAAAGTACTAAAAATTTAGTCGAAATGGTAATTTGCCCAAATTGGCAAGATATGCGGGAGTTGTAACAAGTGCGCGAGCTGTGTGGTGCAACACTGCAACGGTTGCGTGACTGTGCGCGGGTGTGCGCGGGTGTGGCGGGTAGGCGGCGGAGGGAGCGTGCGCGGGCGAGGGCGAGTGCGGGCGGCGCGTGGCGTGGGGGGGCGGCGTGCACGAGCGGGGCGCCGCGCCCGCCGCCCGCCTGCACCGCCGCGACACGCCGCACCACCTCAAGAACAAGCGCGTCAACCAGATCGACGCGGGCCGCGCGAGAGACCTCATCGCGCAGGTGCTCACACTTGCCGACACTTGCCGACGCATCTGCATTTTATAACGACAATCTTCACTGCCTATCACACTTTCTTTGTCTATGCTATGTTTTGTTGAGATATTCAGAATTCATATTTTTTTTCATTTTGCATGTCGAAATCATTAGACTCGAAATAAAATCCTACAATACACTCATAACATAAATTTATAACAACATTTTCATATACTATGAACGGATGTGTACATTAGTCAAAATATTCACGATATTCGAAAAATATGTAAGTAAAAAAAAACACGCCTCTTGGGGAACTTCGACGGCGTGCGATTTTGCAATAATCAAAGAAGCACTTTTTTTTTTTTTTTCATTATTGAAAAGGGTTTAGTCACAAAATGACTATGTCACCCTAATGGTATACAATCACAATCACAATCTATATCTATATTAAGGTCTATAAACAGAAACATATTCGTAGTGATAGCCAATGGGTATAGGAGATAAAGCGGGCTGAAGTGGGATTTAGGGAATAGGGCAAAAAGTAGCACGTGAGTGGAAAAGTAATAGTGGTCTTGCGATATAGGTGCGAGTGGGGATGAAATAGGTAATGAAGTAGATAATGAAAAAATGAAATGAAAAATGAAAATGAACCAGCGAAGCTTATTAAATCTCTTTAGGTTCTTAGAGACGGTTCTATTTACGACTGTTATTTCAAAGCAAATAAAACAACAATCGGCCTTCAATAGGAATTATAAATAAGTTGCTTATTTCGAATATTTTTTATCCGAGTTTCATAAACGAGATGTTCAATTCGTCACGTGTACATTTTTTTTTGTTTAAGCACATTCATTCTGCTGTTTGTAGGCCGATTGTTATATCATTTTTTACTTCTCACTAAGTACTTTCCAGTCAATACGGCATGGACCTAAACTCGGTAGTTTTTTTTTTATCTTTCTCTTTTACGGATAAGTCAAATTTTATCGCATCTGCAAGTCGATTGTGTAAATATTGTTTTTTTTGTGTTCATTTGATGTATTTTTTACATATGTATAATATACGCCGCCTCAATGTTCTCACGGCACAGGTATGCGTCGAGCATTCTGGCTTCGATTCTCGGGTCGAACAAAATGTTACTACATTCCTCTAATAAGTCTAAAATATGCCCGTTAAACTGCAACTTACCTTAACTATCAACCACAAGGACTATTAACTACTAAAACCAACAATGTCCATTATAGTTTGCATTGAGTTGAATCTATTTTACATCTTTAGGACTGCTTATTAATTATCATGTAGTCGTGTTGGTCTAAAATTATGTTTTTCCTATTTCCAACACGTGAGCGTTAATAAACCTTTTTATCAAGTATCTTAATAGTCCGGGAGCCAGCAACAGATTTTCATGACCAATTTCCTCTCAAGCGGTAATTAGTAAAATGCATCAGAGTATAGTATTATGAAGCCTTGTGAACGTCAGCTGGCACTCGGTTGGGGGGATGAGCGGGTGTAGCCTCCCACGCATGAAAAAAAAAAAATACATTCACTGATTTCCTCTCAGCTGAAATTTTGTCAAATTTGTAGCTCATCTAATATCTCAACGAAAAAAAATAATCAGCTGGTTACAACGTGGTGTATTGTACGTCAGCTGGTGTCTCGAACATGAAAAAAATAATAATATTTTCAGTGATTTCCTCTCAAACAAAAATTTACCTGATGATAGCTTATATGTAACTGTGGATAAATATATAGGTCAGCTGGCTGTATCTTGGTGGAAAAACCGTCAGCTGATACTTTGAAAGTTATTACATAGGAGTTAGGCAGGAGCATTTACTGTCAATTTAAATGCATCAGCTGACTAGCTTTTCCTCGACTTATTGCTAGCTGATTTTTTTTATTTATCGCATCAGTATATTAACAATCAACTCACAAATTTTCATCTGGGAGGAAATGACGTATCTTTAATTATTCGACATAGCGCTGCTTCAATATGAGAGTTGAGTTGAAATAAATATTCTGTATCAATGTTTTTGAAACGAATAAGTATGTTATCAAATGATATTAGATATATTTAAATAATTAAATAAACAATTAGCTTAGTATAAATTAACTAGTTACTCGATAAATAATATTTATTATATAAACGTGATGAAAAATGACAATGAGAATAACAATGTGATTTATTCATTTTCGTTTTCGCTCTGGCTTGAGTCACTTTCCTCTCTTTCCGATTCATCGTCAGAGTCGCTGTCAGAGCTGTCTGCTGTTATGTCTTCATTGTCATCATCTGTACAAAAATTTAAAAAAAGATTAGGATGCGTATTTTAACATAATATAATCAAAATTATAAAAAAATGTTACCTTTTTCAGGCTGAATAGTGATTTCATTAATCGATGATGGTAACTGACTTCCAGAAAACCAGGTGAATTCATACTTGTTGTCGATTTCTGCCCAACCATAATCTACAGGATCATGAGAAGTTGGAACCTTCAGGTGTGCATGTGACCAAATTTGAGCAATGTAACATACTCTTAATAATTGCTGATATAGCTCTGACACTCACTGTGGTAGAGTTGAAGATCATTTCGTTCTGTAGGAAGTACAGTCTCGTGTCCAATGAGTTTATTATTTTTTCGAACACTCAATATAGCACTACACTTAATGAGATTATCTTCACTGAATGACTTTAACTGAGAAGAAAGTGTTTTTTTTTTTGCAAAAAACGCAAAAAGGCGTTACATTAGACATTTTTATTGATTTTTAACATTTGCTAGAGTTGAGCCTCTCTTGAATCGATTAGAATCGACTTTTACTCGATGATTTTTTTTCGACTTTTTTCCATAATAATTTTTACTTAATTTAAATAAAGCTATTCTTTTGTTTGTCTATTATCCACAGATAAATATTGATGCTCTTCTCTTCAGTAATTAATAATTATTAATAATTGAATATTTGATCGTTAGCGAGTTTCTTGAACCAAGAAATTGTTAATTGACTAAAAGTATTTTTTTTTCTCAGTGTAACATGTTAAAAACTCAAAAAGTATGAACGATCATAATTTATTAAAATATAAATATATCTAACAATTTATACAATAATTATAATAACGATAATAATTAACCCCTGACAACCACACTGGGTAAAAAGTACCCACCTCAAAATTGTATTTCGTTAGAATTCTTTGTGTATATTTAAACTTCGATAGTATTTTTATCTCTTTTAATTGGCACAAATTAATTTAATATTATATCTATTTTGTAGAGAATTTTTTGAGCTTTAATTAAAAAAAAAAATTCTCTAACTTTATTAGGGATCAAGATATTTGAAAATGAAATATGTTGGGTACTTTTCACCCTCAATGCCTAAAGAGGTATACGGTTTAGATGTGTGCTTGTCAGGGGTTAAAGATACGTCATTTCCTCCCAGATGAAAATTTGTGAGTTGATTGTTAATACACTGATGCGATAAATAAAAAAAATCAGCTAGCAATAAGTCGAGGAAAAGCTAGTATAGTCAGCTGATGTATTTAAATTGACAGTAGATGCTCCTGCCTAACTCCTATGTAATAACTTTCAAAGTATCAGCTGACGGTTTTTCCACCAAGATACAGCCAGCTGACCTATATATTTATCCACAGTTACATATAAGCTATCATCAGGTAAATTTTTGTTTGAGAGGAAATCACTGAAAATATTTTTTTTTTTCATGTTCGAGACACCAGCTGACGTACAATACACCACGTTGTAACCAGCTGATTATTTTTTTTCGTTGAGATATTAGATGAGCTACAATTTGACAAAATTTCAGCTGAGAGGAAATCAGTGAATGTATTTTTATTTTTTTCATGCGTGGGAGGCTACACCCGCTCATCCCCCCAACCGGGCACCAGCTGACTTTCACGACGCTTTATAATACTATACTCTGATGCGTCTCACGAATTATCTCTTGAGAGGAAATAATTAACCAAATTTGCACCTGGCTCCCGTACTATAACTCTTCGTTAACAAGTCTTATATTTATTAAGAAACATAATTCGTTGCAAAATATTACATATTTCCATAACAACAGCTAATAAAGATAAGTCATAGTTATACAATTTAATTACGAACGTTTAGGGTAAATTATAAATGTGTAATCTAAGACGATCAATTTAAACAAATCCACATAGGCACATTGCGTTAGTAGATCTGATAATTGCGAGGGTATTGTTGTTAATGGTGTAATGGTATATAATTATACACTCTAAACACTTATAGTACCTTAATAACGAACAACGAATGAGAAATGTAAGAGAAAGGTGAAATGGGGCGTCGATTAACTAATTTATTTAATTGCCTGCTTCAATTTAATCTTTTGTGTTACGTGAAGTGTCTTGCCCATTTATATTTCCCGTAGTGTTTGAACAGGATATATTCAAGCCATATAGTGACAGCCCCGTGGCGCAGTTGGCTAGACACCAGCTTGCGAAACGAGAGGCTGCGGGTTCGATCCCCGCACCGAGACAAATGTTTGTGTGATCCACAAATATTTGTTTCGGGTCTGGGTGTTTGTGAGACCGAAAAGTCTCTCGTAGTGTCTGATACCCACGACACAGGACTTGTATCCTAGTGTGGGGTCAGAACTATGTATGTGACTGTTGGGTGTATTTATTTATTTATTTATGTTCGTTACATCAACTCTCACCAGCCAAAAAGATTTTATGTCCTCAATTATAAATTCCTTAACAGGATTGCTGTGAAATGACTATTCATCTTTGTGGTTTTACCATATTCCAAACCTACATTAACTAATTAACAGTATCTTTGGTAACAATTACATCGATTTGGGTCATAAGTTTTAAATTAATACATTCGTGTGCTCGAGATCATGCCTTTTTGAACGGAAGTTAATTCTAATTCAAAATGTTTTGTCAGTAAAATGTAGAGTCTGAATCCTGGTAAGAGTTGTTGGATGGCGAGATCCGAGAAATATTATTCTAAAGAAAACCAAAGTTGTGGCTGTCTAGTATATTTTTCTCACAAAAGGCAATTATTAACTCAAACACCTAATTAATATTGGTATTTGGTGTCAATCCAGAAACATTCACTGTGTACATAGGTACAGCGAATTTTTTTGCTTAATTTCTTTTAAAGATATGATTTTGTATCTACGAGTGTATCAATTTATAACGACTGTGTTTCTGGCTTCATCTAAATAGCCTTAAAGTATTCTATGAGAAGAAATTAATAATACCGGCATAGTTGTGACAAATCTAGAAATTTAAATTCTGGCGAGATTCAAAAATATATTAATGCTCTGGGTTTTTCCTTATCATTACCTATACATACGATAATGGTGACTACGGTCTACGATCTCTGCGGTTGTCGAAGTATGCAAGCGACATAGATCCCTCACTTATCGAATGACTTGTTGCTTGTTCGCCGGTCGTGTAATAGTAATACACCTTGTTTACTACGGCCGATACTCGGTACTTGTAGCTCCATGTTCCAGTCTATACGCATATGTCGTTGGGTTGGTTTTTGAACTGCGTAACATCCCCACGATGAATTTTTTTGTAGAGTCAATGTTATGATTTCGTTTATGTTATACTACTTCATTTTTTGTGAAGATTGTTTGTTATAAAATGATATTTTTATTAATGTGAATACGTGTTTTCGAATAATTAACCGCACTATTATTATTAATGCATTTATGTAGTCGTATGTCTGTGTTTACGCTTGTTGTACTTAACAATTACTAATACCTATTGTTGATCTGAGCGTTTTGTTAAGCTATTGTGGTTGTGAACATCATTTGAAACTTATTATGTATTGTGAATTACAATACGTGATTAAATTGTTTCTCTTTACATATAGCTATTTGTTTTATGTTGTGCTGTGCCATGTGTCTGTAGTATGAAGGATGTAAAGTGAATAACGAAGCAGAGATGGTAATAATTCTAGTTAACATTTACGAATAAATTTTTTTTAAGGTTGCATTAAAAATATAAAATGATATATTTTAAAAACTTTTAAATAATCGTTACAGCATCCAAAAAGCCTTCCCGGGTTATTTTATATAAATTTACGGGAGTTATTTTAAGTCTTACCAAACGAATAATACGTAGGGCAAACACCCTGAAATCACCAACGAGGTACATAAAACCGTGGCTCTAGTTCTTATGACTTTAACAGCAAAAAACTGTGATATTTTATGGCCCCGTTTTGATCAGCCAGCACGAGTTGAGTAAAATTAAATGGCTTACTATGACTTTATTAAGGTTTATAATGTTAAAAAGCCGTTTCTAAGGATAAAGTCAAGGAAACATAGTTTTTAAAATGAAGTATCATTGCCTCCTCTGTTCTAAAATCCTTTTCTTACCCATTTTACAACGTCGCCGTGTATGATAAATGTTTATTGCTCATCTTCATGTTACTTATGAATTTAAAAACAAATCCATCGAATTCCTTGCAAATGTAGACTTTAACCGAAATTTCCTAAGGCAAGTCTTTTCTGGAAAACCAATCGTTTATAGTTTTCTGCCCCAATTATTTACATCACAACGAAACCAATCAAGCGATGTATGATTACAAGAAAAAAGTATTGTTTATCTTCCTCCATTTATGTAATATAATTTCTACGTACTGTCCATTTCCTAATACTGCTTTTCATTAGACTACAAATCAAACTTTCCCCTTGGTAGTCGATCAATAGACTGGCAGAATTGACGTCAATGTAAAATAATGTTTCCGGAGTAGCTTCCTGCAACAGCGATCAATCATGTTTAATCTCACGTCGACATTTTGCAATGATAACGAGCATTGCAAAATACTTCTGTCATTTTTACAAATATGTAAACATTATCGATTACACACGTCCGCCTTATGTTTGTTATATTAAATCGCTAATACGATAATTCATTTTATATGCAGCATTTAGAAAAGACTAATAATAGATTTTTTAAATCGCATTTTCAGAAGCATACTACCGATACTACTTCAAAGACAATTCAAAATGCAGAGTTTTAATTACATCTTTATGTTAGTGAACAAGATCTATTTAATTTAAAGTACATATGCATTTGCATTAACACTCGGTTTGTTTTTGGTACATACTTAATATGTTTTGGCTAGTTAGTAGTTAATGTATGTAAAATACTCATGTTCTGTTTTATTGTTTTGCATTTCTAATGTAGACGTTAACATTTCTACTAGTCAAGCTTTAGTTGCAAGTTAAGTTGGATTTGTAATTAATCACAGCAAAAACTTCAATACATGATCGATCATTTAACAAAAGAAGTAGAATTGTTTAAGCTGCATATACATGACAACAATACGAAAGAGTAAAAGCTGACGAACCGACCGCAACTAAATTTCTTGTTCGTTGAAGAATAGTCGAAACAATAGAGTCGTGAGATCTGTTTCGCATCACAGCCGCAGACCGTGTTCCCATTAACACAAAACGATGCTCAGACCAAGTGTTTACACTTGGAGGAAAACACATATCAAAACTCCTCCTGCTTTATGAATAAGCACATTGTGTTTCTTAGTAAGATTGAGTTGGAATTTGCGTTAAAGTAATAAATCTGTCGTGGTATCGGTACGTTTCTAAAGCACGACCCAAGCGTGGGTAATTGTTGGCATACCGCGGGTGTTCCGGGCTGGTGCGCGCGGGCCCTCGACCACGACGCTCTCGATAGACCCTGCGTGAGGCTCGCAGAAATGACTGCCTTCTACCGCTCCGCTCGTAACAATGCTTCGTGTACCGCGATTAATCGATAAGTGACGTGCCGCTTTCTCAGTGCAAGTGTTGTGTTAAATAAATCATCAACAAATATCGGCCAATTCCCAAAGTGTTCAGTACATATACTTATTAAAATGAGGTGCTTGAAAGCTGCAGGAGGATGGCTCGCCCGGGTGAGATCCGTCCGTCAGATACGGAGACATTCAGCGCAAGATTTCAATTTAGATCCGACTGTATTTTGTTTGGCTTTGCTTGCTTGTGTATTTTTGTGTCACGATTATCACATTTCACTAGCTTGTAACGTGTTGTGACATTTACTTCCTTACTAGTTGTGTTTGTGTGGTTCAATATACCGGTATTTGCGTTTAACTATCTGTTTATTTTTTGCGCTTCATTCTGATTTCCCTCAACGTCTCAATGGTGTGTCAAGATGTTTTAAAGAACGTATCTTTCACAGGCAATCAAAAAACGAGAATTACAGGAAGACCACAAGACCGACGACGATGAAACCGCTGATGATATTCCTGACGGTAAGTCCATTCTCACTGCTTATATTACGTATCGTTATTTTTATAACATCATTTTGTTAGAAAGTTTTTTGTAGGTGTATAAAAATTGTGCCGAGGTTATTATAAGAAGTCGGAGAATATGTTGGTTTACAGCGTCACTCTTATGAACATGTCCTTTATTCTCGTCTCAAACTCAGGTCTAACAATGAAAGTTTTAGGCTTGATATAATAGTAGCTATAAAGCATACTGTTAATTGCTGCTCATTGAACTTGATTGTCGTTTACCATCAATAGTATAAGCTTTACGCTAGTAACATTGTTAAAAAGTGATATTAATTGTGCAGTGATGGCCTCGAGGTTTAGGCGCACGGTCGAGAATTTCGGCGGTCGCAGGTTCAAACCCCAGGCACACACCTCTGACTTTTCGAAGTTATATGTGTATTCACAATGAATTATCACTTGCTTTAACGGTGAAGGCAAACATCGTGATAAAACCTGCACACCTAAAAAGTTCTTAGGAATTTCTTAGGTGTGTAGTCCGCCAACCCGCACTAGGCCAGCGTGGTGGACTAAGGCCTAAACCCTCTCAGTTGTAGAGGAGGCCCGTGCCCAGCAGTGGGACGTATTTGGGCTGATGATGATATTAATTCTCATTGTGGTTAAATGCAGTGAGATATAAAAAGTTACCAAACAGACCTAGTAAATATTCTCAGTTAAACAGAACTATTTCAAGAGAAATATGCTGCGGGTGGCTAATCAAAATGGTACAATCCATATCACGACCTTATCAGCTTATCTTTTGCACGTCGAGTGCCATTTCGCTCCGTTGAACAAAGCGTCGCAGTGTATCGTTTACCTGTGTCCACTATGCTTCCCAGTTAGAATATATTCACATATTGTTATTGCGCGGCTGACTGCATACACAGATACTCAAGATGTGTTATGAAGTCGTGTGATACAGTCTTCACAATGTATGAGTGACTCAGATCCGATCTGTTCGTGTTCGCCTCTTAAAAACTCGCCGCGCGACCGAAATCCGTTTCAGTGATTCAGTTTTAATTTCTAAATTATACGAAAAATCGTATTTTTGTTGTAAAGTTTTTTGAATAAGTGTACAGTGGTGTTTTTGTGCGAGTTTATCGATAAAATGTCGTGTAGTGTATTATGAATGGACGTCGTTTACACGATTAGTAATCTGAAAAATGTTATCTGCTCAATACGTGTACGTTTTCTAGAAACATATTTAGTCCGACGTTGAGTGAAGGTCGAACTGAGTTATTGTTATGTCGTTAGTGGTAAACACATGTGTCCCCCACAATTCTCACTAGTCACTATTTCGTTAGTACACACTTCCATGTTGCACAGAATGTCACGCTAGTCTGCTTTGCTCCATTTCCGATTAAATTATGGGTTGCGTATCTTGCACTGACATGGACGCACCTACTTTCTCTGAGTTAAAAAGCGCAATTCAAAAGTAGGTTTTGCAGAAAGTTTACTGCTACGTGTTAATATTTTAATGCTGTGTTAATGAATCGTCGGTCGCGCTTATCCGTATGTCCTTTTATATGTGTGATCTGGTAACCTTAATATTGTAGTTTAGCGCACAAATTGTGTAGGGCACCGAGATAACACAGGTACATAGTTTGTAAGATACAGGCCCAAGTACACAAGTTTCTTAACACTTGTACGCGCACCGTGTCGAAACGTTTACATTTCACGCTCGTCTAATGCGCGATAAATTCATTCAAGTATAAACTGTTCGCACCGACGACTCATCACAATATATTTTTAGTGGTCTAGTTATAACTTGGAAAAGTCGATACTTAACCAACCTTATTTTGAGTTGTATTAAACAGAAACTTAATAGTAGGCATACAAAATTTCAATATGATTTCGTGTTTTAAGTGGATAAATAAATTGTTTGTTGCGCACGATTCATTGTTACGAGTTCCTGGTAAGGTATATATTTGTGATTATATTGTAGCCTTACCTTCCTACTCGTTTAGCATAGAGTGTTTATACACATGTTATGAATTATTCCACACGTGTAAAACGCTTCATTACTACAAGCTAATTATTCTAATGAACGCGAGATGATGTAGCTGTTCACTTATTTAAATAAGACGTAAAGCACATAACATTTGGCCTTGACCCAGCCAAGTTTCCGTAACTGTTACTCAAGGCAAACATTGGCTCAATGCTGTCTACAGCTACTGGCACATCACTAATATGCGGACAGCATACTGAACTGATTTGAAACAAACACGGTATTAGCAAACAATATACTGACACAGGTCAATACGTATTTCATAGGGGAATAAACACATATTGTGTGTTGATATATCAATGTCAACAATAACTGTTTGTGCATGATATAATTTATTGAATTCGCGTTATTATCTTATCATTGTTCGAATTCTCCGCTTCATGTCAGTCGCAGTTCGATTTTATTGGTTCATACACACCGGTTTGTGCCTCGTCTCTGGAAAATATTTACCGGTTGGATAAAACAATTGGCCATAAGTAGTTACATTTTAATTGGCCACGTTTCGTTTGTGTTGTGTTATGCTATAAAAAAATCAATTTATTATCAACGCTTTAACGTTCGTTGTAAATCTTATTCACGGCAATTAACTTTATCGCGTGCTATCAACTCATTGGGATACGTGACATCATTGTTATGTATGTTTAATTCCGTCATTATTGATTTTGTATTTCGTATAACCATAACTAACATTGGATTATCTCTTTTGGCATGATAATGGTTTACATTACCTATTTACGGTTGTGTTTATTATTTACAATCTTTTTTTGTTCTTGAAATGGTTCAGAAAGTAAATACGAGTTATGTTAACAGCAATTGTGTGCTGCATTAAGTTCGTTCTACGTTTCGTTATCTAACTGGGATAAACTTTAAAATTGATTGATGGAGTGATAGTGTGTATCGAACGAGATACTTTCGGACACATGGTATCGTTTAATCGTGAAATGTATCTTCAAATTTTCTCCCGTCATTTCTCATTGTGTGCGAGTCGTCTCGCTCGGCGCGGGATTGACAGTACCTTTGTACGAAAGTCGTGTCGACGTTTCCGTCCTGTTTTACTCAAACTGTTTTATCTTCAATTAACTGAACAACGGCGATGTTGTTCTCGGGCTAGTGGTAATTTACTAATACATCAACGATCATTACTCATCGTTCGTGAACAACGTTATAACTTATAAATGTCGTTAACTTTCTTTAGCGTGATGCGCCGTTGTATAATAACTGACAAGAACCTCAATTATTTTTTTATAATAATCCATCTAAGACCTTCTCTAATGGACTTGGCTATACAGCTAAAATGTCAAACTATAACATTTAACGAAATTGTAGGTCACAGTTTGAGGAAATATTTTGAGCACGCCATAACATAGTGTATACAAAATGAAAGACAAGAGACTAGAAGTGAAACTGAGCGTCCGTGGCGACGGCTCCTTGAGTCGGAACAATCTGAGGAGCAGTACCAGGAGCAATCGAAGCAATACGAGCAACCAAAGTGGTTTGCCTGTCAGTGAAATATTCGCCACAGATCGATTTTCAGCACCGCATAACAGACCTTTCGATGTACTCAACAATTATCGACGGCAATCCAATCAACGCAGCTATTTAGGGCAGAGCATGCCCACATTGAATCAGTATCAACCGCAACCTGTAAACACCCGATATGGAATTCAAGATAGAAGCAATCCGTATATAGACTACGCGCAACCTGTAGAATCGAGACCTTATTACACTCAATCGCAATATTTTAATGACATGAGACAGCCGCGCTATGAGCCGGTGTATGTCGATCATTATATGCCAAGATATGGGACTCTGCCTCGATCTGTGAGCCGCATAGATAGACCTAATGTCCATCATGATAACAATCAATCTAATAATTATACTCTGCCTATGAGATCGACACCGAGACGTGTGCGAATCAGCGAACTGGAACCTATTGTGTATGGATATGGTACGTAATAAACAGATAATTTTTAACACTTCAAAACATTAATATATTCATTAAGTGAGTGATGGTTGTGTTACGTAAAGCATTGTAATGTGACGACCATTATTGTTCTTTGTATATGAGAAATGTTACAATGTGCAAGATTCTATCGTACTTTCGCACAAAATGAAGTGAGATGTTGTGAGAAACATTAAAATTTAGAAATTTATTTGTAAATACGTTTTATTCAGTATACGAATTCAAATCCAGTGTATAGTGTTAGCTGTTGGGAGAAATTCTGCATAGTAGAAAGTAGCTTTGAATAGAAACTAATCTAGTCGTTAACCTATAATATATCATGTTGTACCCAGGCATATCTACCATAAATATTTGCTTTCCATTCAATATTATGTACGTCTGTACATTACCAAGAATCGTAGGAATAATGTTTGATTGTCTTCCGGCTTACGCTACTTAAAACATAATCACAATTGTGGAAAACTGTATCGTGACTGTAAACATCAATTGGCCTATTCATATTTACAAGTATGACCATACTAAAAGTTACTTGAAATACTTCATACTAATAATGCCTGTTTTAATGAAATTATCGTTTTCAATCAGGTTTCTCATTTCTCCATCAGTGCATGCGTGTGTGCGTAATTAGGGCGGTATCTGTGGCGACCCTCCCGAGGGACGTCCAACAATAGCTGCAGCAGGGCACACTCCCCGTGCCCAGTGGTGCGCTCTAATGAGCTATACTGGTGTTAAGTGCCTTTGCGACAGTACATAATAAGCCTCGGTACGTCCACACGTGAAACGGATTTTTCACGTAGTAACAACTTTTATTGAAAAACAGTGTCATATTCGATATGGCTATTACGAAATCGGCTGTTCGCGGCATCATGTGTTCCATCATGGAATTTACATTCAAAGCAAGTAAAGTATCGATACGCTGCGTTTACTTTAAATACAAACATTTCTTATTGATTTGTTCGATATTAAATTTGTTAGACAGTGTTATTTCATAGCATAATTGATTAATTCGAATATTCGAACGAATAAAAATGTTTTACAATCATTATAGCAGCTAAATGACTCCTTCATATTATATATATCTACATTCTTGTTTATCAAATACAATCAATATACGAGTATGATATCGCATTTTGTAAACAAATTGTGATAACATTTTTTGGAATTATTTTTGGAAAATATGTTTATTCTACCCGGTTAAAGCCCCATGGTAACCTTTTTCCACTTTTTTACATTACAAAGGACGTCAAATGAAATAAATGCTGAGAGAAATGTAATTGGTGTACGAGTACATGATAGCTATTCTTAAGTACGTATGCTCGTTTTGGAAATATGCCTTCGGATTTTACGGTATGTACTTATTAATTCTTCGATTTTAAAGAGAAAGCTTGCGAACCGATCGTATTGTTGTATGTAATTTCATTCTTCAATTATTTTTTATTTGATTTCATTCTATCTAAACCATTCAGATAAAAGTAATAGCTTATATTATACCGTTATGATTCAGTTCCGCATGATATATTTTAACATTTTGGTATGTAGTCGGAAGCAGATCTTCCTTTTTTCTTTACAATTTTTTAAGCGCGTATTTTGTGTGCGTCATAGCGTAGTATATTAGGCGCACTATTGAAGTAAAACAAAGTATGATGAGGAAACCATAACACCTGTTCGTGCCTAGTTTTCTCCAATAAATTTTTAAGGTATGTGAAATCCGCCATTTAGGATTAGGTCAGCGTAGTGGTTTAAATCGTGCCCCTTTTACAGTATAGGTGACTAAAATATGCTAAACGCGTGATATTGATATATAATTATTTACATATTTCAATCTATATATCTATCTATCTATCGCTATTTCAAAAAAATATTAAGTGTGGTCCTTCAGTCGACAGCGTACTAACAGAAAATTCGTGCATAAAAATTAAATCTCTGTTGCTAAAGTGCGTTCCTAGTTTATTATGTATTCGGTACTTTAAAAAGGTAACAACAAAATATTCGTTAACCATAATCTGCACAGTACAAGTTGCGTAATGTACCAACTATATCAGATAGAAAGTACAATATCTGCTGTGAACGGTGTTTGGTCGAACTAGAAAACAAATTATAATTGATGGATTTTTATTGCCGTATAAAAGTAAATCATAATTATGTAATACCTCAATTAGTGTATCGACAAGTTTGTTCGGAAGTCGAGATTGTTTCAGGATATACGCTTAGACGTAAATTACCGAGAAAAAAATATAGGTAATATAAGAAAAGGAAACTAATAAGTTATCTTAATAACTCATAAGTTAGTTAATAACTCATAAGTTAGTCGCATTCAAAATGGACTGCTGCAACGGACGTCGCACTTTCAAGACTAGAGCGTAATTTTATAGGTACCTACGTAATGATTCTGGAAATATTGCGAGGAAAAGAGTTTACCTTATATAATAGTTACCTATACCTAGAATTTTAAATTATTCCCATAAGGTTCAAAACCTTCCTTAGACCGCAGACAGGACCTGTCATACTCTTAAAGTGATTAACCTGCACGCTTTTACATTCATGCAATCGCTTTTTTACATCGATTAGATTTAAAATTTACAAGGAAAAGATACCATCGTGATTAATTGGACGATGAAACTAAAGAATCATAAGTATATATGTAAAGGGATTCAAATATCCACATTTGTTTGACATGTTTCCTTTTTAATTAATTTGCGTGATACTATTTCAGTCAGTAAATTTTATAACAGTCAGCCAACCCGCACTAGGCCAGCGTGGTGGACTAAGGCCTAAAAACTCTCTGTTGTAGAGGAGGCCCGTGCCCAGCAGTGGGACGTATTTGGGCTGATGATGAAATTTTAAATAGTTTTCCTTGGTACAACTGACTGCCTATGACGACATAGATTTTACAATTTCCACGACTGTTTATTTACGCTCCCTGTTACCGTTGCCTAGACTTTATGATAGAAATGATCTCGATTGACCATACGAGAAATATGATTTTGTTTATAGAAAGCGGATATGCACTTCAGTATCCCGTTCGGTTTGTTTTAGTTTGTAGTAGGCGGTCTGTACACGTTCGGTTGATTGTTGTTGCGAGACCGCGTGCTCGGGCCGAGTTCGTGCACCGATGCCCGATAGAAAAGGAGACGAGCACGATTGACACTTTTGAACTCACAATTTTGTAGCACGTAAATGCGTTGAAGATGGTATATAAAATTATTTATATATTAATAACGGACTGTACACTCTAGGGATGCCCAAAAAAGTGTATTGTATCGATATATCGCATCGTAACTGTATCGAACTTGGTTGTATCGATACGCGATATTATCGATTTCCTTTGTATCGATATATCGTATCGTAACCGTATCGCATGCCTTTCAATTAATATGCGATATAATGAGTATATATCGTGCAAAGGGTTATCTTTTTAGTAGTTTTACTAAATTATTTTTTTTATTAAAAAGAAACAAATAATTATATGTATTTAAAATAGTTTTATGCAACAAAAAAAATCACAATTGCCATTGATCAGCACTTAAACAACGCAAAAATAATAATTTTGATAAGCGCTGTGGATTTAACCTATTACGGCTTTCGGAAAAAGTGTGTCCAGCTAAAGAGAACAGGCGTTCGGAAGGAACTGAAGTTGCGACAACTGACAAATAACGCAGTGCCAAGTCACTGAGATTAGGCCAAATACTCTTTCTTGTTGTCCAGTACAATATAGGATTTACTTCCTTTTCTACAAGAGGTTCCCTAAGATATTGTTTTAAAATATCATCCATGCGTTCTTTGGGTTCACTTTGCGATGACTGGGACACTAACTCTTTATGAAACTTCCATATATTGCTTACAGCAGATGGAGTATTTACACTCTCCACCGTTATCTGATTTGATAAAAAAAAAACCACACAGTTGACTTTACTGGCGGTGCCATTGCAATGATTTTGAAATAAAAGTTTTGTTGCTCGAACTCGAACGGAATGAAAAAGGAGAACATAAACTAAACATTTATTAATCATATTTGACGGTACTACAAAGTCCAAAGATTTATTTAAATCTACCTCCAAGTCTAAACAAAAGCCGGCTGTTCTTGTTCCATAAACAATTTTGTCGACGTTATCATTCTCTTATTACTAATAACAATATATTCAATGGCACTGTCTATTATCGTTTAGTGATGATGTAATAGGAACTTTAAAATTATACAAATTAATCACCGACATATTTTGATACGATACGGTAATGCGATATTTTTATAAGAATGCGATATATCGAAGCGTATCGTATGGTCAAAATATCGCATCAAATATCGATATATCGTATAGTGCTGTATCGATATTCCGATATATCGTATCGTAATGGGCATCCCTAGTACACTCTCAAAGTTATTTCGGTTTTACTTAGTATTCTGACACACATTAAGTCTACACTTTGATAGAGTCGTAGAGTTTGAATTGGAGAAAGAACGTTGAACTTTAAACATTTAAGAGGCGTTGCCTAATATGAAATATCATGTATATTTGTATTTATTTGTATTAAATATATTGTAGCGTAGTTCATTGCCCCTCCGTCGTAGTCTGAAATTTGCAACACGCACTAAAGTTTTGATTATAAGCCGCAATCAAATTAATCTAAATCACTTTTTATAACTGTTGTTAGTGCACTTCCGTAAAACATTTGTACAGAATAATAATCCGTTCTATTCACAAAGACGTTCGCTAGTCACAATATGAGCTCAAACATCAAGCCATACTTTCGAAACTTAATAAATAAATGTCATAGAATGTAATTTGCTTCAGTTATTCAAATGTAAGATACAAACACCTTTCTATGCAACAGTAATTATGGCAGGTGATGTACTAAAGTTTTTCTTTTGCATTATCAATCTCCAAGCATCCGCGTCTTATTTAACGTTGTGAAAGTCCTTGTTATTGTGTATACTTGCCCCATGAACTTGCTAATTAGTGTTATTGTTACTTAACATACTGTAATTATAATAAAGACAGTGCAGTAAGTACCTTCGCTCTCTCTCAGTCATTTATTTGTAGAGTACAGAACGTTAAATTATATTGTGGTTTTGTAATAACCCGTCTTCAAATTTGCATTTGTAGTACAAATCTCCTCTTTATTTGAGAGGAGTAAGATTTTTAAAATCACGGTGGTCTAATGCGGGACGTTCATTAATGACAAAATTCTTGTAGATAACTCTAGAAAGAGACATTTTGGAATAAGTAGAAACTTATTCTCCTAGGTTTTCTCGCTACATCTTACTTAAACCTTAATTTTATAATCTATGATAAGGTTATATGTCACGGTCAACCCTGTATACGTATTCTGAAATGACAGGTATCATGGTCTTCAACCACATTTATGAAATCACACACTACTTGTGGAAAAATGCAAAAAAAATGTGTCGTCTAGCGAGAAATCAGTACGAACTCCTTAATCGTATTCCAGCCTGCTTGCTCTTCATAAACGCGTGTTAATAATTATTAAATGATAAGTTTTATCTAAATCTACGTGTCGGCTATGTAGTAAAAGTGCATAAGGCAGCAGGTTTCTCTGACCGCAGTGCATAGTACCTGCCGTATCAGCGATCTGCAGCTAGTGCAGGAAACTGTTCGCTGCGGCTCACATCCGCGCTGCGGGCGTAGGTCTCGAAAGTGAACCTGTGAAATGAGTTATTGAAGCGAAACGACCACGCGATACCTAAACCCGATCCCTTATTACTGATGACTGATCTCTAAACATATAGAATTTGCGTGCAGAATGTATCAGTTGCACTCGGTTTTAGCACAATCTTTGGCATACATTAGTAAAAAGCTATTCCGTAAGGCTATTGTCAGATGATAATTAACATAAAAAGCGTGTCAAACAAACAAAACCGATTATATTTAAATAAAATATCGGTATAAAGGAGTGACATTATAGTTGGGTTTAAACTTTTACCGTTTTTTGTACACCTACGAAAACTCCACATTCTCCACGAGCTATGTCATCGTTACCGTTACGAGAATAGCAGAAACAAACATCGTCGCGAAAAGTGTCCTTTAGAAAACAAGTCGGTAGAGCACCGCGCGGGTCGTACAACATCGTTCGTGTTTTGTTTGTATGACTGTAACAAGCACGTAGGTAAACGGTAAAACTAGATGTGTTCTACCTAATCTGTGTAAAGATAATTCCGACAAATTGTAAAACTGCTACTGGAACTAAACAAAGACGATTTTTTTATTGTGTATTATGTTCTAATGAAAATAACCGAAGTCTTTAGATTTTATAGTATACTAAGAAATTTGATGGAAATCATGAGGTTGATGATATTGTTACGTGATATTTTTAGAACCTTTGTCTTGCTAATTGGAATTTGTTATTCAAGAAGTTCAAAGTCAAGGAACCTATTTCTTAATCTAAAGATAATACGAAAGTACTTATGTTGTTTGTTATCGTTTAAGTGTAATTAGTTTAGAGATTGTTATGTAAAAACATCGGAATATTATAATCGACTTGTCACTTAATTAGAGAGTGCTCGGGCGTTCCGTATCTAATTGGCACCCTTGCATATATTAATAAGAACAAGGTGCAGTTCTTACCTATTGCAGATATTTATATCGCAAGTATAACTGCCTTTCGAAAGCTGAAACACGTCCTGCGTAATAATCTGCTCTTAAACTGAAAGACATATTCCGGTGCAGCCAATTTCTAATTTTCTTCCCGTACTTACTAATACTACTCGTACTGTCCACGTTCATAATCTGACAACTTATTAGATTGTGTTTGGATCTAAATCAAATATTTAATTGATTAAGAGATACCTCTTAACTTAAATTATCGCTTAAATTTAATGATTAATATTTAGTGACGTATAAAGTATTTGTATTCTACTGCTCTCGATAACAAAACTTTTGTTTAAATAATTCGCTTCTTACCAATATCGTTCATTTTTTAAACCAACGGTTAAGAATGTCTACGAAGGTATGTTACAGTTAGATATAGAATTTTGTACGGTTTCATAACTATAGATTGATGGTTGATATCGCTTTGTTATTATTTTGATACCGTACATAAATGGTTGTAAAGAAAATGAAAGTATTTTAGACTTGTTTAGATGAGATTCGATCTATTATTGTACGTAATGGGCAGGTAACGCGAGGGTAAAAATAAAAGGAATTGGTATGCGCTAGGTTCAGACTTTCTATTTTTAATCGTGCGGAGAGGTTGCGGGCGCCGGCGCCGCAGCCTCCGTTGCATTAGATTCTCGCGGTGGTTGTTGCGCGCGCATTCCGTCACCGCATGCGCCCCAGGCTGCGCGCGCACTCGCGTACACCAACCGCGTTCGATTGTTTGTTTTGATCCCGTGAACCATTATAAACAGTGTTTATTTATAACTCCAAACACCTGAAAAATATATCACAAAAAATAAGTACAACTGGACAATGACCTAGTCGGAATACATTAGGGCGAGCCGGCCGGTGTTTTCAGTTGATTGACGCACCATAATAAGCGTATATCAGCGGCAAGCCGGTAATACCACCTCCGCCTACGGACATTACATCCGTCCTGATCGGGAACTAAACAGGGTCCACTTCGAACGAGGAAATGGGCGTAATAAGGAGAAAAAAGCGTAAGTTTACTCTCCCTTGCATGTAGTTAATGCGCAGAATTACGTAGGTTTGCAAAAGGATTTATCGATGTTGACCAAACCACAAATATTGCGCATTGCATATGACGTTACTTGAAATTACATTTATATTTAAGTAGATTGTTTAATATAAAGCAATATCGTTGAATAAAATATTCAAATTCTAAACAAATCACAAAGAAATATAGTAATGTTTACAAAATTAATATTCGTTAGTCATAAAAATGTTTTTTCGATGACGTGATAACATCTCAGCTTGTATTGATGTTTGAATTTTAATGTCGATGGCCAAGCCCAAGGAAACTAAAATACTATCACAAGTAGAAAGAATCTTTACGTAATAAAAATTGGCGTATTCGTTTTATTTAGGCCTTAATTAGCTGTACGAAATATTCACGAAAAGAACGGTGCGACAACAAATGAACTTTACCACCATTGTTTAATTTAATAAAGGAAAGCGTGATAATATTTTCGTCGCATATATCAAATTTTAGAGCCCGGGCTTTCAAAACAAAGTTAAACAATTGTGGTTGTGATATGAAAACGGATACTGTGCTCCACTGTGACTGTGACACACACAAGTCAAGGTAATTTATTGTATTTAGAGGAAATTGCATTCACTAATATTTTATATGTCTCTTTGAATGTTATATGTCGGAAGCAGTGACCTGGTTATCGGACTTCTAATATTTTATGTGCAAAACATATTTACTACTGTCGAGACATTACCTATGACAATTCCTTATAGAAACGAACATAAATGTGAATGTACAGTAAAACAGAAGTTTATTTATAGTATTTGAAGACGAACAATATGAATACATATAATATATGCAAAATCTTTTTATGTTAATCACACCTGTACAATAGCCGTGCTAAACCGCAAAACAACGTAGCCATTGTTGCTGCTCGCGGCTTCTTAATAATATATTTCTTACCTTTGTTCAATGGACCATACGTAACACACTTTATGGACATCGAAAATAACCAAGTGTGAAGGCGAGAAGTTTAATAAAGGGCTTGTTTGCTTATGCGGTCATCGCTTACGTATTTGGGCGGGACCAGAGTTAAGTTGTGCGGCTAATATGAGTTTCGTAAGCGGAACAATGTATGTTTTGATCCTACGAGCACGCAATAACGTAATGCTACTTGAATTTGTGTGGACGTATGTAGCCTTTGTAATGGTTATGTCACCTTCGAATCGATGGCCAGTTGCGACTCACGAGCAATAAATAAAGCGTGACTAGTGAAGTCGACAGTTCCCTAAAAGGTGTTTTCATAACTTAATTGCATGTTCTAAATGTTTGTACAGAATTTATGTTTATGTTTGTAACGGTAATGTACATTGTTTTAGCGCAATAAGTATACCAATAAAAGCTAAATAAATACGCCCTCTTATTGTGAATATTGTTTTCATTGCGGCTAAAACAATATGCGCGCCGTTTATAACGAGGGGTGAATTTTCATTCACGACATAAAATAATAAATACTGTTTTTATAAAAACGTGTGGAATATGCAGATGTTTACTATGCACGATACGTAAAGTCACGTGTGTAAATTCTAATGGGTGTTACGCCGTAATGATTTCGAGGTCGCATTAACGCGGCACCACAATAATACTGTGTGTGCACCGATTGTTTTCTTGTCAGCTGCCGTTTCCGAGTTAAACTCGCGAACTTCATAGTGCCTCGATTTATAAATCTCGTCAGCATAATTTTCACAGTGATACAGAAAGTAAGTCGGGGTCAAATTGTCAATCGAACTATTCTTGTCCATTGTCGTTCTTTCTCCCTTTCCCCATTTAGAAGACCAATTTCACATTTACAACCTCTTTGCATTGTCAATTTTTATGGGCAGCTGTGGTCACGTATTAGCTGTCATACCGAATGTTTCTTGGTCAGACCTATGTATGTTATATGTAAAAAATCAAACAAGAGTTAAATACTATAATTTCTCTCACTTAACTTTTAATACGTGGTGCAATCATGTATTTACGTTCATTAAGTGTAAACATATTATTATGTTTCTAACGATTACTGTTCTATAAAAACTACGCTCATTGACTGCTTCAGATGAAAATTGCCGCTTTTACTTAGATAATCATTAATCGAAGCATAATTTGTCACTCGCCTATCCAATAAAACGATGTAGTGCTTAATGGAATGATTCCGTTAATACCTGGACTTTCACTCGGCCGTTACGTTTAGATTAGAAATAAATTACCATCGTTCCTTGGAAAGAGCATTTTCCAATAAAACTACTGTAAAGCGAGAGTCACGAAACCCACTGTAAACTATCACGATTCGATCTGGGATACAATTGTTGTGTTGTCGCACTGTTAAGGCTATCGGGGGGTGAAAGTATCGAGACTGATTGGCTATTGTGCACTCCAGCTCAGGATACGGATTAGACCGTCCTGGATCGTGATGTCACTTCGCTCCATTTATCCATCTCGACATGTTGATTGTCGTGCGAACGCTCTGCGACACCGACATCATTTGTTATTCAATTCAGCACGGCCCGCATTGAAGATGCCAACATTTAGAAATCTACTCGCGTAAAAGTGTATCATCAATAAACGTCACTATTGGCCGTTTGTTTGGTTTAATGTCAAGATTTGTCGACTCGGTGCATTATGTACGCTGATAACTCTACTTCAACATGTACATACATATGTATGTGTGCTCTGGAATTTACCGTTTCTTTTATCTGCAATCGAATTATTTCATTTTAAATTTACGAGGATCCGGGAGATAATGGACGTATCTTATTGGATTTATCTTTTTTATTTCATGTGAATGTTTTGAGAATTTCATACACATTAAATGGCAACCTTTATAGAGCTGAGTGTAATAGTTCACGCTCGTGAAAGTAACAGTAAATAGTAATAAAGTCGCATAATGTCGATATCGTGACGATTGTTTTGTGCTCGCGATCATGTGTCGACCTTGTGCCTGCTGTATTGTATGCAGTGCCATGATCTAAGCATAATGCTCGCTGTTATATGGCCATTTACCCACTCCTTGCTCCTTTTGTTTGCAAGGGGTAATTACATACACGGCAATAAACTCCCGACGTAATTCAACTCCTTCCGCGTCCAGACGTCGAATCTAATCGTTTGGAGTCATTAAGAGCGTCTTTCCAATTATTGAACATTTCCGCGCGCATTAATGTCTATTATTCGCTTCACTGCGTCTCCATATCGTCGACCCTAAGTATCGGTATCGGTTGACTTTTTATAATATTTCAATTGCATAATAAACGGAATCCAACGCGCCGAATGAGATTTATGTAATGTGTAGACACGATAACAGCCCACTATCTCTTGTAAGTTAATTGATTTGTTTTATCCGTTATTTATAGACATCATAGTTTAATCAATTTATCGAATGCTGCATTAGCGATGGTTGGAATTTTCGATAAGAAACAGGTTGGGTGTTTATTATTGTTGAAATCGTCTGACTGTATAAAGCTTACTTTTTATGTTTATGCTTTACAACCCTTTCAAGATAGGCCAAAAAATACGCGTAGAAAATAAGAATTTCTTTCAATTAATTGCTTTCAATAGGTTAGTAACATATTTACATTATTCAAAAGAACAAAGGCGATTCTCCTATTTAACTTCACACTGTCCATTAAAAAAAAAACCTATAAATCAAGGAATCAACTCAGTCAATTATGAAAATTCATATAGTAACCATTCAGCAGCATATATTTATTAAACAATCGACTGTTGTCATAGGTGAGTCGGTGTCAGAGCGTGCTGAAAGCGAGGCTCGTTTGGTTGGTGAGCAACGATGCATCGAGGTGCGAATCGCGCGCACTGCCGGCGGACTGGGACTCAGTATTGCTGGCGGTCGCGGATCCACGCCGTATATCGGCGACGACGACGGCATCTTCATATCCCGCGTCACACCCAACGGTCCCGCGTATATGGCTGGACTTAGGGTAAGTGCGAATATTTAATTACTCTTGTTACGTGCAACTCTAGAAGGTCATGACTCACGCAAGGGTCAGTGCCCTGATCGTTAAAGTACGTGATAAATTTGAATAGGCTAGAATGATTGAGCACTTAATTTGTTTATAAAAAAGATTACAGCAATAATAAAAACGATGCTAAACTATGTTCGATGTACTGAAATAATGAATGTCTTGTCTAGTGTCTCAAATTAATTGAAAAGGTCTCGCGTATTAAAGAAGGCATTATGGGCTATAATGCACCCCGCTGGAATAATGGTGGGTTTGTTTGTGGAAGTGATTTATAATAGTCGTGACGCCACTAAACTGAAATGGGAACTACGCTTCGAGTAAAGAGTTACGGTTAAAACGTTTAGACTGGAACAATCAGTCCGGTCGTGAATCTAGCATCAGTGACCGACACAAACGGTTTCATAAGCGCAGACTGTTTCCAAAGAACTAGTGCAGGTTACTTTTTGAGACATGACTTCCTAATCAGATAAAGTGAACGGTTGCAATCTTTTTTCTATTTTTTTAATAAACGCGTAACGCGTCAGTTTTTGCATAGATTAAGTTTTGAGATATTGTCTTTGCTTATAAATTTTATGTAATGAATTTATTACATCTGTAAAATGAGGAACAGTAAGATATAAGAAAGGGAATTTGAAAGGAGTGTTTGTCACTATATTGTCATCTTTTGTAATTATGTTCCGGACTAATTGAATCCAATCTTGAGGGATATTCTTTTATAATATTTTTAAGTTCCTAAATGTTACGAGATAGGCTTCGTATAAATATATAGCAGTTTCATAATACAGGTGTGTATTCATTTAATACGCCATAAAATGTTATCGATGGTCACACAGTAATGCATGAATTTGCATTATTCAATTTATATTCTCCGTATGATTTAAGGTTGGCGACAAGGTGCTCTCGGTGAATGGCACATCTGTTGTAGATGTGGATCATTATTATGCAGTGGAGGTACTTAAAGCGAGCGGGCCCACGCTCACACTGGTCGTGACCAGGGATTCACCCAATTCCACCCGGTAAGCGACGTTTTATTCACAAAACCAGTTTGTGCTCCACTGCACCGGTTTTGGATCGGCGCCCGCGGAATAATTTTAGATTTGTATTACTTTTACGGTCTAATAGTACGGTTTAATGTTCATTTTAATTAGCGTGAATTTTGTGCCTCGGAATCGTTATTGTTCCGAGATGATGTAATGGACGCTTTGTAATAATGAAGGATCGGTTATGTCGTACTGATTTGGATCTATTCTGTTCAGTACTCACAGCCGAGCGCCCAGCGGGGCGAGTCATCATTCAGTGTCGAGCACCACAGACACGGTGTCCACATTGGAAAATGGACAGGTAATGCTAAATAACACTAGTAAAACTACTTTTAGCTTCTTTGAAAATGGCATTCTAATCTTGTTCTGCAATTTATCAAGGACAAATCGAATTATGAATAGCAATATTCCTCATAATTTTATTAGCCCCATTAATCATTTTAAATTCAAAAATGGATTTGCATAATTTCATGATGTCTTCATACCATATTTCTGTACCCCTTTGAATATAAATACTTACCTGTTTGTCGACCTAGTAAAGATCGAACAAATCTTTTATAGAGACGAATGCAGCAATGTTATTATATATCATAACGCTTTCCTATCCTTTAAAACTTTAAATGTTTGTTAGTTTCGTATAAAAACGCCTAAAACTAAAATTTGTTACTAGATCCCAACGGGTCGGGGACTGCCAACGAAATCTCTTATCATCGGTAACCAATACGCGCAAGAGTTCGAGCCGGAGTTCAAGGAGCAGCCAGCGATGGCCAACAGCCAGCCAACTCCCATCATCTCCAGCGTTAGCTATAGTCCATCACCCACGCCGCAAGTGACCACGGACTCGTACCAGCGACTGCAGGCGTCTCCACCGCCGCCCACCACCGCGCCATATGTACCACCAGGTATGATGATTATCAAGCTGGGAGATTAGGGACACGATAAAAGGGTCGCTAATGTTGTAACTTATTAAAATTAACATCATTTTAAATAGCTCTAAATCGATTTATTTATGTTAGTCATATGCTTAATTAGTTTAAAAAAAATACAACTTTTTTGATTAATCTTACGTCCCAAAATATTCTGCTGTAAAAATCCTTTAAAATAATACATTTTTGTTATAAATTTAAACTTTATGCTTCTAATGTGAGATATAGGTTGTTAAATATGTACATTTATGTTGCTTGTGTCTTAAGCATCAAAAATTACGAGGGACTTAGCACACCCAACACTCAAACTAGAAACAAGGTTCTGCGATAAAAAAAAAGTATTTCTATGTGAACGAATCTGCAACCATTATTTTCGCAGTCAACCTCATATAGGTAGTAATTATTTTTAGAAGATATGAAATTATATTGTATTTTTCTACAGCATATGGATTGTTGTATTTATATCTATTTAAATGAGTTGTTGGTGAAAGTTTATAGCTTTTCGGAAACCACGATTTTATTGCAACAAACTGCAGTTGTAATTAAAACAGTTAACGAAAGTTCTAATCGAAATCTAATAAACGTTTATAGATATAATACCTTGGATATTGCATCTAAATCTAATGTAATTCTACAATTGCAAATATAATTTACATGCATTTCTAGTATAGACCAATGTTTGGATTTTATCGTTGTTCCAAGCTGTGTGAACGAGGCTGTATTTATATAATATGTTTAAAATGCGAAAACACTCATATAGCACGGCTTGTAACGGTAATTATTATTCCTGTTAACTACAAGTGTGCGACAACCGCAATGTAGTGCGTAATGGGACGGCGCAGTCACAATTTTATACATAAGTGTTTGAAAAGTGGAACACTTACCGTTCACATTTTTGCAACAGTTTAACTCTATTAAACAAGCTTTTGACTTGAACATTATTTGTTGGCCCTGATAGACAAGGCTATTTGTAACAGTAACTTTACAAGTGCTTTTGTAATTTTGTTTTTTGTTGTTGTAAATATTGAGAGAAAAGGGTACTTGATGCTTTCGTAAGATAGATCATATGATAACTGGTAGGGCTATGGCATTATCGATAAATAACATCGAAAACTCGATTGTTTTTGACTATGATTATTGAAAAAGTACTATTGGATACGACAGTTTGTTATATGGCTTAGTAGTCATCACGCATGTTAGCATAATCTTATTTGTAGAGGAAGTCCATACCAGATGCAAAGTAATCAACCGAGCTGATAGAACTCCTTCAATAAAGAGGTCTTCCTTATCTAATATAATATTAATGTGATAATAAAAGTTATATTATGTCGCAAAAGTAATATTCAAGCTTCGACATCAGCCCAAATACGTCCCACTGCTGAGCACGGGCCTCCTCTACAACTGATATTCAAGCTTGGAAATTGAAATTTATTTTATTACTATTTTACGCTCTACTACACTAATTTTGCGCTTAAACCGACTTATGTAACAAAATTATTGCGACATAGATAAATATCCTGTCCATTACACACCGAGTGTCTTCGTATTTGGCAACAGTTAGCTGCCACAAACGTCTTTAAAATTTCACTTTAGGGCATATTAACATTGAAGAATCAATAGCGATGACCTAGAAGTTGAGCGATCGAGAATCTCGGCGGTCACGGGCTCAAACCCCAGGCTTACTTAAACTTACCTCTGACTTCTCGAAGATATGTAAAGGAAAACATCGCGAGGAAACTTGTACACCAAAAAAGTTCATAGGAATTTCTTAAGTTTAGTCCGCCAATCCACACTGGGCCAGCGTGGTAGACAAATGCGTAAATCCTCTCAGTTGTACAGGAGACCTGTGCTCAGCAGTGGGATATTTATGGGCTGACGATGAACATTGAATAAACAAATGAGCATCGAAATGTTGATACATAAAATGGTGCTTTTATGTGGCAGTGTACCAGCAAAAGGTGTTAGTGCATACAACATTAATCCGGGACGGCGCGGGGCTGGGATTCAGCATAGCCGGCGGGAAGGGCTCGCCGCCGTACCGGGAAGACAGCGACGCCATCTACATCTCGCGCGTGTCGCCGCAGGGCGCCGCCGCCAAGGACGGCAAGATGCAAGTCGGCGACAAAGTTGTATCCGTAAGTCTCTTCGAACTTAAAACTCTTTGATTACACCGATTCACCCCGTCTAACTCAAAAAGTCATGGTTGATTAGTTGTTTTTGTAAGTCCGGAGAAAACAACTTCTAATAGCACGTGTAAAATTTTAATAATAACGGTGACTTTAAATATCAAAGTTAGAAGTACATATCATGCCACAAAATTAATTGCAACACATTAATATATGAATGTGGATAATTTAAAAAGAGTAATGCTATTTACATTATGCACGGTGCGTAAAAAGTGTTGGTTTACGGATGATTAATTATACATTCATAAATAAATTTTCACTTCACAAACAAGTGCAACTTTCCCAAATGAATAATCACATTTCATTTGAAACCGACCCGACCGATATGAAACACCTCGTTACGGACCTCGGGATGTGTAATATATTTCATGTTGTTACAGATCAACGGTGTAGATATGGAGAATGCGCCTCACGAAGCCGCGGTCTCGCTTCTCACCGGACACGAGAGATTTGTCAGGCTCGTGCTGCAACGAACAATCACAACCGAACAAGGTGAAATATTTTTAAAACGGATAATAATATAGTTGAACTTTAGGAGTATTAAAATTTTAAAAATATTGTCGAACTGTATGATAAATATATAAATATGTTGTATATTTATTTTAATTTTTTTCCATTCAGGCGAATTGCTACCGAGAAAATCAACGTCAGATGAAGTGAGAGAACACAAGACGAGTCTTCAGAATTTGAACATGAGCGCACCGAAAGTGACTGGCAACCACGTGGCACCCGTGGGCAACCACACCGCACAGTCTGCGCCGCGACTCAGCACGACTGCTGCCCCCGCGCCCCCCGCGCAACACCCGCACAATGCACACCACACGCCGCCCGCACAGTCTGCACAACCCGCTGCGCCCCCGCCCCCGCCCCCGCACGCCGCACCGCAACCCGCGCCGCTCAAACAAACCACGTTCGTAACCCCCGCACCCGCCGCACCCACCGCCGCACCTCCGCAACCCGCGCCGCGAAAATTGAGTCAGCACAACGGACAGGTGAGCTAGCAGCGCTAACCCATACTCTACTCAGATACCGATGATTTAGATTAACTCGTGGAGTAACTTGGAATGGTGGCACAATACATTTGATAAAAATACACAATGTTCTAAGTTCATTTACATTATAGGACATGCAAATAATACACATACTCCCATTCTCCATAATTGAAAATGTTCACTAAAAGCATTTGTATGTATCCTGTGTTAATTAACTCAATGTCAATGTGTTTGGTGATTGACTGCAGGCGCCGAACAAGTCTACGACGAACAGTACGAGCACTCCGCTGTCGCCAGGCGCCAACATTCACAGCTCAAGCGACGACGTGTTCGAAGACATACAGGTTAGAGTCCCATTTAGCTGGTACATACATTTAAAACGATCCGCAGGTGATGGTTATTGGTTTAACACGTTCACATCAGCGCTTCCACGTTGTAGCTTTACCACATTGTGTACGGCGCCTTAACTGTTCACATCACTATGTAGAGGCTGAAGGGTGGCAACGCCATTTGACCCGCAATAGCTGGGAGAGGTATCGTGTGCATTGCAACTGGAAGTACAGAGCTCATACTTCTTGATGTTACGCTGCGTTATCGATCCCAGTTATTCACCAAAGAGTCTAATGTCGCTCCCTTCCTTCCATATTAGCTTGACATTATGCTTTCTATATATTATTCGTTTGTTTTATATTTTAATTTTTATTTATTATGTCAAAAATATATTGAAAATGTCCATATAATAAAGCATTTATTCAAACGTTCAAATTTTGTTGTAGCAATCTAAAATATTAAGTACATATTTTTTTAAATATTGTTCTATATTTATGATTTAACGGTTGATTTATACGGTTTACTTGGTAATTATACAGTAAATTCCTTATTTTTAAGTAAAAAAACGTAGAAGATTAGTAATGTACTACCTAAGTAGTTTTTTTGCTTGTAGCTGTAAGTCTTGTTATAATTACAAGATTCTTTGATAATTTGGTAGACTGCATTTCTTATTTATTGACTTTTATGATGCAATAAAATAATTTGACGAAAGTCCAAAACTAAAATTTGATAAAATAGCAAAGCTGTAGGTAATTACTACTATTCTTGATGGAACTCATATATATTATCTTCATTACCATTTTGTGTTAACTATTCGCAAAGTAAAATAATTCATATTATTAACATTGATCAAGCATTGCATATTGGCACGTTAAATAATTGTTGACATTACAACAAATAAATCATTAATTTGTGATAAAATATTAGTATTAAATAAATAAGGACATAGATAATTATTCTTGTTTTGTCCTATTTTATTTGTATAATTTTTATTTCATTAATTTATGTACATTTTATTAAAATGTGGCTATTTTGCGTTACGTAGACTTCAAGGTCTATAGCGGCATTTCGACAAAATAAGATCGAAACCATGTTCGAAAGTTCAATAATCAAATAATATAATATAAACATTGAAAAATTATATTAATTTTTCATCTGCGTACCCTTTATGCGAAAGTTCCAAATATTGAATTATTTTTAAGAATATTACTTACCTTTAAGAAACAATAGGAACATGAAAATTTACCCAATCTTCACATTCAGAGTCTCGATCCCTTGTTATGATATGTATAGAGTTAATTGTAAGTTTTCGGCCTTTAACTCTAAAACAACCCCATTGCACGCGCAGGTGCGTTGTCATGGTGCAGTATCAACAAATGATTTACACAAGTCCAATACATTTTCACTGTCACAGTATCTCTTAGAAAAAGGTGCAAATCATGGTGGTACGCAGTTTTATTGATGATCACTTAAAACTTCGTAGACAAAATACATATTCTCAATTAGTAACAAAGATAATTTTCAAAATTCTATCAATACGACATTTTATCAAATTTCCTTTTTGCTTGTGAAATACAAGATTATATGGGTATTGAACATTGTTTGACTTTTTTTACGTTAAGTCAAATAAAAATGCTCTATCAAGTTTTGGTAAGTTTAAGTTGGCAAAATTATGAAACATATTATAGGAGGTAGCAATGCTTTTTGTTTATTATTTTTATACTTAAAGCGGACTTTAATTGACACGTTTTAGATATTTTCTCGTTTTTATTGTATTATACTCATTGATCTGTTGATTTCTTTAAAAAAATATTTGCAAAACGAAATGTTTGAGTTGCAGCCAGATTAAGCATGTAACTGTTTACTACTATTGATTTCTCTATTTGTTCCTTATATTCATTACAAATGAGTCGTAATTTAATGTGGGTACAGGTCATGAGTGTGACTTTTAGAACTCTTAGGAGTTCAGTAATGACATTGTTAGTTTTCAAGATTTTGAATACTCTTCTAGTCCATGAAACACATTTCGTGTACAACAAATCTAAACTAGTACAACAAAGAGAAAGCATCAATTTCTGCGCTTTTTTTAATGTAATTGATAAATTCAGAATCTATTCAAACAATGCAAACTTGCAATTGATAATATCCAATCAGATCCAAAAATCATTATAGCTTAAAATTTACTCGAGAGAATATAGTTATAGTTTCTTACACATTTTAAGCGACCTGATTCTCTATTATAGTATATCATTCTCATAAAATTATTTAGTATAATAACGAGTATTATTTCCAATTTTATATTTATATAATTACAAATGTCTACACAAATAAACTGTGTAGTTAATTAGTTATATATTTAAAATGGGAATTATTAGTATGCGTTTAATTCTCATTTTAATCGATTTCTTTACTGCATTTTTATTTATTTTAAATTGTGCCATATATTTATTTAAAAAAAAATACTAATATCCCAGATAAGGTTTGATTATTTTATACGTAAAAAAATTCAATACTCGCAATGAAAAATCTAATTCAAAGTCAGTAAATATTTTTAATCGAGGGTAATAAATATTTACATTTTTCGTTTACGTAGACTTTACCTACTTTGCATATCCGTTAGATTTCAAATTTGTAACTTATTTCTGAATAGAAAATTTAAATGAAATTTTGTTTAAATTTCAGACATACTATAAAACTTTAGTAAAATAAACAGATAAGAATATGCTAGTTCTATTTTCTGCATATAAAAACTGCTCATCACAAATCAAAGCTATTACGTTGTACTCGTAATATTGGAGTATTGTTAATTTTCCTTTTAACTTCCTTTTATCTAAGGTCAGCTCTTTACCCAGCCACTTTGCCAAATAGTCTAGTCAACAAGTTCAAAAACGTGTTAAATAGAAATAAAGCTCCTAAAAATATGTGCCATACCTCATTCGATTCGGAATGACGTCTAGAAAAATGTTTTTTAAGGGCATATTAGCACATAAAAAATTGCAATAGTTATTAACAAAATAAGAAAAAAAAACCAAGGTATTTAGTTTTTCGTTAATAACTTTTGAAATAATGATATTTAAGGAATTATGAATATTATTTGTTTATAACAAATTGTTAAGTTAATAAACAATTAAATTATTTATAAAAAAATATATTTCTCTGTTATTCCATTGAAAAGGGTCAATGATGATTATTAAGAATAAAATAATTTCTTAACTAATTATTTAAACAATTTAAATATAAAAAAAACGATTATAAACAATAAAAAGAAATATTTAAGATTTTTTTTTCTTTTTTAAATCATCATTTTACCTTTGCAATAAGATAGTAAAAATTTTTTTTTTTTTAAATCGCAAAATAGTCTATTTGTTTATAAACAATTTCTTAATAAATGACGTAACATTTTTTTTCCAATGTTAATTAATACCTATATTAGATGCAAAAACAGCAATAATAAGATATTACCAAAAAAAAAATGTTTTGATAACATTTTTTAGAAATTTCATTTTTAGTCTATTTAAAAAAAATATAATTAACAAAATAATAAACTTTAATAAAATTTTTTTGCATAACTTTATTAAGTACCTAAGTAAGAAGAGCTCCACGAAGCGAAATATTTTTAGACTAATTTTTGAAACTTTTATGCCGTAATTTATAAAAACAGAGATTGGAAAAACATTAGTTAATTAACAATGGTGTAACTTTTTGAAAAGTTGTCGAAAAAAATATTTTTCGCCGTGGTTATTTTCGTTCAAGTGTCTAGATTACACCATAATTTATTCAAATTTTTAAATTGTTATTTAATATTAGAAATAAATTATTTTAGGTGATATACCGGCTTTTTAGACGACGCGCCTATGTCGTAACGCCCTCGCGGAGCGCTATTTCCAGCGTTAAATAAAAGTTATAAATAATATAGATAGAGTTCCGGGAGTAAGGACTTTTTTATTGGAAATTTCCTCCTCTTTCAGGATCTTTTTTCATAATTCCTTAAATATCATTATTTTAAAAGTTATTAACGAAAAACTAAATACCTTTGTTTTTTTTTCTTATTTTGTTAATAACTATTGCAATTTTTTATGTGCTAATATGCCCTTAAAAAACATTTTTCTAGACGTCATTCCGAATCGAATGAGGTATGGCACATATTTTTAGGAGCTTTATTTCTATTTAACACGTTTTTGAACTTGTTGACTAGACTAAAAGGTTTACTCAAACTGTATAGAGAATGCATAATAGCCACGCTAATGCCACATAAAAAGGTGCCGTACGCCACAAAGGTTCGCGGGCACGTAGTGTACGATTGTGAAACTGATGCGATGTGAACGTGTTAACCGCGCAGCCGGCTCGTCCGATCACGAACGAGGAGTTCCAAGCGATGATACCGGCGCACTTCCTGGGCGGAGCGCGCGCGCCGCCCGCCGAGCCGCCCGAGCGCGGCGTGCGCGTCACCGTACAGCGCGCCCCGCCCCCCGCGCACGCCGCACCCCTCGCGCCCCTCGCGCCACTCGAGCCCGGCCGCGTCACCGAGACAATCACCAAATCCACCTTCACCGAGACCACGGTCACCCGAATCACAGACAACCACTTCGTCGCGCCGCTCATCATTGAAGTAAGCCTAAATGATGATGAATTATTTACTGTTGTTTCAGATGCCGAATTTTTCGAAGATTTTTTAAGCTCAAATTTGTTTGTTGGTGTGATTTACTTTAATACAAACTCACATGCGTTATGACTTTCTAAGTGATATACTGTTTTAAATAACACATACTAACATTTTCCAAGTTTGTGGTAATTTTAAAATATTCATTTATAAATTAAAAATTAATTATAATGAATTTATTGTACCAAAATCATATCGAACTGTTCAGTATGTGATTCCAGAAATTAAGAAATTGATCAGCTCGCTAATACAATTATTAAACAGCTCATGAACGTTCCAACCCACTACATTTCCATTATTTATTACCAGTAGCTACACAAAAGCACATATAATTTTTCTAAGATCATTTTTTTTATAATCTTTACTCATTAAAAGTAAATCCATATTGTAATATTTTAACATTCGGTTTTTGCGAAATATGTTTTGTTATTAAAAATGCTTGATACCTCTATAGACCATGATGACAAATTTATTTTGGTATTCTATAAAATATGTGTCATGTGTAGTGTCCCGTTTCATATTTACATTTTGATTCATGATTAAAAAAACATCATGTTTCTTCTACCCCATTTTTGAGATTACTAAAACAAATGCCCAAATTACTGAAACTGAGTCCAATTATTTTTAATTATTTGTAAATCATGTATTAATACTGCCTTGTGTGAAAAATATTTTTAAAATTATTTGGACCGTTACGTGGGCAATGAAAATTAAATGGTACAAGTTATTTCAATTTGGTTTTTCTGTAACGCACATCCGCTACGTACGTAACATCTGAATGTTATACACACTATACATGTTTGTATTTCTGTGGTTTCAGTAAAGTCTAGATACTGTTCAACTTTCTTCCCCATTTTATTAGCTTATTTAATCATCAATTTAAGTTAATAATAGTGCCCGCCAGTATTGTTTACTTTCTTAAGGGGTTACATGGGTTTCTTCTGGCCAAAAACGGCGTATTTTCAAGTTTTTTTTTTCATACAATAAATGAAATATTTTATTCAAACTTTTTATTATCTTAAAGATACATATTTAATAAACATTTCCTGAGATTTTTGAAAAAATATATCAAAAACTCCGCCATTGTGACGTCATTCCCGGCGAGCCTTCGGAAAAAGATGCATTCGCGTTGACAGCAGAACTCCAAGCAGGATCATCTGAAGTGAAAAAAAAATATACGTATTTTAGCTAAGGCTTCAAACTAGAAACTGGACGAAGGATTTTTTTAAATTTCAATTAGAACAATTTTTTTTATAAATTCTGCGAAATCTTTAGTACTGAATTTTGAATTTTTTGTAAAAACCGCTGTCAAAATTCCAATTTATATTTTTTTTCTTTTTCCTTTGTCCAGTTTCTAGTTAGCCTTGTGAAGCCTTAGCTAAAATACGTAATTTTTTTCACTTCAGATGATCCTGCTTGGAGTTCTGCTGTCAACGCTAATGTACCTTTTTTCCGAAGGCTCGCCAGGAATGACGTCACAATGGCGGAGTTTTAGATATATTTTTTCAAAAATCTCAGGAAATGTTTATTAAATATGTATCTTTAAGATAATAAAAAGTTTGAATTAAATATTTCATTAATTCTATGAAAACAAAATTGAAAATACGCCGTTTTTAGCCGGTTGAAACCCATGTAACCCCTTAAGTAGTCACACAAGCTCAGCTTGGTAGACTAAGTAGGCCTAAGCCTTTCGCAATAGTAGAGTGCGTGATTACTCAACTACTGCCCCTTTTTTATATATAAGCTCATTCAGATGTACGTCTAATTTTTACAAAGAATTAAATAATTGATTTCTGAGCAAATGCTCTCATTTTACTTGAGTATTGTTTCTGTGCGTTTTCGATAAACCGCTGGGTGTAAGAATAATTATTAATTTAAAAATTGATTTATCAAATAGAGAGCTACTATGTGATAAATTAATTTGGTAGGAACAAGTTTTGAAATTTTTTTCATTGTCATAATTTATTGTGTGCAATTCCAATTCCGTTTACAAAAACAAAATGTATGAAATGTTTTGGTTATTTATCATTTCTTAATTTTCCTTATATGTTGCTATAATGCAGTTTATTTGTTTCAGGATGTTGTTCTGATGAAAGAGGGAGGTTCTCTCGGGTTCAGTATCATTGGGGGCACTGATCATTCATGTGTACCGTTTGGTGGCAAAGAACCTGGTATTTTCATCTCCCACGTACGTATCCTATTGCTTTTTAAATTTATTTAAAATGATTATATAATATTCAAAGATTTGGTCTAGGGTTTTTGTTAAATAATTCTAACAAGGGAAAATTCATAAAAGACTATATTTAAAAAAATAATCGTTCGTACTAATTTAAATACTTTAAAGTTTATATTATTTATGTGTAGTACTTACATAGAAGCCCAAAAGCGTTATATGTTAATTATGTAATGTCTAGTTTATAATTGTTTATTGTGGGGTCAGTATATCTTATATCTTTAAATGAGCAATTCTTGTATATATATATCTTATATCTTTAAATGAGCAATTCTTGTATATATATATATAATTGGAATCTCGGAATCGGCTCCAACGATTTTCATAAAATTTAGTATATAGGGGGTTTCGGGGGCGATAAATCGATCTAGCTAGGAATCATTTTTAGAAAATGTCATTTGGAAGAAAAATAACAAAATCAACTGAAAAATATGACTCTTCCTGACATCTATTGGCGAATAATAATACTATTTTTTTGTGAGCAACTAATTGCTTTAACGACACAACAGCAGATGGCGTTGTTAAGTAACATTATTCATATTTCATCATTTTATTAGTAATTCGTACTTAAATATAATTTCCAAAAAACACAATAAAAAAGTCATCCAGGTACTGCTCATTTATATGTCAAATTGCTTTTGTTAAATGAAGATTTGAAGCTTAAAGATTATTATTAGGAATTTTGTAAGGCCAGTGGGCTTTTTGGATTTCTATGGAAGTACCACCACTGATTTTTTGATATCTAGATTTAATATAATTTGCTAATTTAATTCGTGCGCACAAAAGAAAATCCTTAATAATTTTCCGAGTGAGCCGGCGGTAAGTAGAACTGTATGACGTGCAGGTGGTCCCGGGCGGCGTGGCGGCGCGCTCGGGCAAGCTGCGCATGGGCGACCGCCTGCTGAAGGTGAACGGCCACGAGCTGCACGGAGTCACGCACCGCGACGCCGTGCAGCTGCTGCTGGCGCCCGGACACACGCTCGCGCTCACCGTGCGACACGACCCGCTGCCGCACGCCTTCCAGGTCCGCTCCCATACACACACACACACACACACACACACACACACACACACATACATGTGACACAGGATTCCATTTCACTCATCATCACTTCATACCAGGGTTTCTGAAAGTGGGTTACGCGGTTAGGGTTCGCCATTTGACGGCAGGGAGTTCGCGACAAGATTTACGTAATGGTGACGTGAATGCCTAGCAAGCACGTGCGGCACACACAATAGCTACAAAATATTTATTTGAGAGTGGATTTTCACACCTGGTAATAATAAAAACTAAATACAGTAATTGACTTATTACCGAATCAGAATTAAGGTTAAAATTGTTCAAAATTACTCCTAAAATTGACTCCATTTGCGACAAGAATCAAGCAGACACATCACGTTAATATTGAAAAGATCTTTCTTTTTATTTTCTTAAACAGACATTTTTATTATTTGGGGCGGGGGGGGGGGGGGGGGGGGGGGGATTTTAATTACTTAATTAACGCTTAAGGGATTCGCTGTCACCTAGAAAAATTAACAGGGGTTCGTGAAACCTAAAGTTTGAGAAACCCTGCTTCATTCTATTCATATTTCGAACATCCAAAACATTTTTTGTATTTCTAAACTTTTGTAATATTAATCCACTGTTAATCGAACAATTGAGATACAATCCTGTGCCACATTACACTTGTTATAATAATCGGTGATATTCTCAGATGAAATGATTTAATGAGCTACATAAAGTGTTATGTAAATATACACTCGTAAGCGGCGCGTAATGTTTTGCATGTATGCAAGTTATGGAGTTTATGTGGATTATGGTGAGAAGTTACAAGTGTAATGTACAATCATGAGTAGAGAACATGGGATGTCGCTTATAGTAGTCATTTGGCGGTATAAAATTCCATAAAAGTATGCATAACGCTTATGCACATAATTACGATCATGTTAAATTTTAACAAATAACATTTGCTGCGAGTCTGTCGCTTGTCTATCGCAGTGAACTTCTTTTGAGACAAGAAAGCTTGTTAGTATAGAGATATGTTTAAAAGGTGATGGAGTTATTATCTATTTAAAACGCATACCGTTGTTTTGTTCCACACGTACACACGACGGCCCCTGCGACACACGATCAGGGTCTCATTCAAGTTGAGATTGTTGAAGCAACTGTAAGTGTGAACGTCACTCGGCAATCTCGAAACTATGTGTGTTACTTTACCAATTATTTATGTCAGTCTCCAACCCCCCATCCAGTCAGTCCGTGTGCCCAGCTATCGTCGTAATCGGAATGGTTATTTCGTATTATTAGCTTTTTATAGTAGAGACGCGATTTTTTTTGTTCTACAATGTTGATAGTAGCTTCATGTTTTGTAGCGTAATTGGTTTTTTTTAATATATTGAAACCTACACTATTCAAGCAAACACAATAGTGTAAGTGTATAGTGCTAAGAATGTTTATTTTCAGTTCAATATTGATTTCATAGGAAAGCTTTTTAATCCCGAATGCATGAAGTCTTGATCGCTTTGCATGTTTGTTGTAAGTGTAGTTTTAACATAAGTTTATATAAAAAATATATCCCGTGTACATGAAAGTCCGGTGTACATGAATTTGTACTGCAAATTGGCTTCACATAACGATACAAATCATACAAAAATCATATGGAAATTATTAGATTCTCTTCGGACGTTTGTTTGTTCTCAAGTTGCTAACAACCTGAATAAAAATGAGAAGATATAAATCTTAATACTGGGAACCATATTATACGTCATTTTAGGAAATTAACTTGAATATATGTTATCTTTAGGATTTAACAATAATAAAACAAGAAGGCGAGAAGCTCGGCATGCACATAAAGGGTGGTCTAAAAGGACAGCGGGGCAATCCCAATGACCCCAACGATGAAGGAGTTTTCATATCGAAAATCAACAGTGGTGGTGCTGCTCGGAGAGATGGCAGACTCAAGGTAAATTACATATATTAATTACTATTATAATGTACATAGACAATATTTTGGTATTGCATAGCATACAACTCGCACTAGGTCAGCGTGGTGGACTAAGGCTTAACCCCTCTCAGTTGTACAAGGAGCCCATGTCCAGTCCAGTGGGACGTATATAAAAAAAATACACCCAACAGTCACATACATAGTTCTGATCCCACACTAAGATACAAGTCTTGTGTCGTGGGTATCAGAAACTACGAGAGACTTTTCGCTCTCACATACACCCAGACCCGAAACAAATATTTGTGGATCACACAAACATTTGTCTCGGTGCGGGAATCGAACCCGCGGCCTCTCGTTTCGCAAGCTGGTGTCTAGCCAACTGCGCCACGGGGCATATGGGCGGATGATTGATTGATATTGCCTACCAAAAGTAATATTTGGCATACTGATTGTATTTGTGCGTGTTGCAGGTGGGCATGCGCCTGCTGGAGGTGAACGGCGTGTCGCTGCTGGGCGCCACGCACAACGAGGCCGTGAACGCGCTGCGCTCCGCCACGCACGCGCCGCTGCACCTCGTCGTGTGCCACGGGTACTCGCGCCCCGACAAGTACACCGTGAGTACGCACGCTCGCACGCACGCAGGACAAATACTCCACTATACATACATCTTTTGTATTGGTCTGGAATCTGATGCTTAAAGATGATGATGCAAAAAAATAATAAGTGTTGTAATTGATTGATTGGTTTAGTGCCTAAGCTTAAAAGACAATGGTTACCTTACATCGTCTAACAAACTTTAAATATGTACATTATTATTAACTTAATGTCGAGTCAGAATTTTTCGTATGATTGTTGGGTATATTAATTGAAAAATATGTATAAAACTGGAGATATTGACACGTACCCGTCCTGTATGCGTTGCTGTAAATGAAATTTTTGAGCATGTAAAAATATATAATTTTTAAATACAATATTACATAAATAACTCGATCACAACCTTGGCTTGAATGTCATTGTCATGTAATTTGCTATATCACATATTGATTGCACAAAATACAGAAAATTTGCATGTGCATACGTCACGCACGAACGTACGCGTAAATCCCGCTAGCGTGCTGACACACAATTAAGCTCATATTAAAATATAGCACGCTATCCGTGTTGCCAGTGAGAAAGGGATCGTCCATTAACCATGTAAGCTTCGAAAATCGACAGGGGGTTTCGAAAAAAAATCTAATTACTATAATATTACCCTTATTATAATATTATCGCGTGATTAATGGACAAACCCAAAGAGATAGAGTATATGTTGCACAGACCGGTAGCGAGAGCGGAACTGCGGAGACCGGTGGCTCTCTGTCTCACTCAACGTCAAGCCTGGATAGAGATGACACGTTGCACCAACATCAACAGGTCTGTATAGCATCTGAAACTCATGTTATGCTCATTTACACACTGAATTTACTACTGCTCTTTGCAACTTATTCATAATGATTTTACATATATCTAATCAAATTAACGAATGATGATTTTTAGTCGTTCCTTTATTTGTTATTCTGATTAACCTAGGGCCAACACTGTCCGCAAAATAATATATTTTAGTTTAGCCGGTGTTTTTTTTTATTTTTTTTATTATACTGGCACGGCAGTGACCCCATTACACCTGATGGTAAGCGTAATGGAGTCCAGAAAAAGGGCCGACCATTGAGAGATGATGATCTCCCGTTGGTCGACCCAATCATGCCGGCCGAATACCTCTTCACCATTCTTGTGAAGAAGTTTGGGGGACTAATGTCATGGTTATCAAAGGACCGACCGCGACAAACCGGCCAAAAAATGCCGGCACGGTCATCCTTTCACCATGATTGAAGCCCCCCCGAAAACTGTTCATCAATTTTGTAATAGTTGTGTCGACGTCTCGGTTACCTAGTGAAGTCAATGATGTATTTTTTTTTATCGATTTATGAGGGTCGGATCGATTGATAATTCGTATATTAGACTTGGAATACTTTGATACTAAAAGTGACCTCACCAATTTCAGGAGCAACGCTATCAACAGGATCTTGTTGAGTATGAACACGAGAAGCAAGTCGCAGAAGCGCGTGAAAAATCCACTCCCGAAAAGGTATGCTAAAAGCAGCGTTCACATAAAGTAACTACAGCATAATCCTCGAAACGAGATAGGTATTTGTGTGATCTGAAAATTTTATTTGGAAAGGCGCAGTCTAAAACGTCTCACAGATTCTGATCTACACAAACTTGTAAAGTTAAAACATACAATACACAATATAGTCTTCACAGCATTGAATAATGAAAAGGACTACCTCGTTGGTCTTGCGGTACAAGTGAGTGCCATGCGATGTAAATATCGTGTTAGAATATCGGGTCGGGAAAAACGGTATCGGGTATTTCCATTAGGAAATTCTCAGCAGCAGCAGCACGGAGGTGTAAATGTGACTGAAACGTGACAATAGGCGCACCTTTGTATAACGTGAAACACAGTTGATAACACACGGACAGAAATGCATCTACGGGTGAAGTACCCTAATAACTTTTCGAAGTTATGTGTGTATTCAACAATGAATAATTATCACGTACTTTAACGGTGAACGAAAACATCGTGATGAAACCTGCACACCTAAAAGTTGTTAGAAATTTCTTAGGTGTGTAGTCCGCCAACCCGCACTAGGCCAGCGTGGCCAGCCAGGAGGCCCGTGCCCAGCAGTGGGACGTATATGGGCTGATGGTGATGTGTGTAAGAATGTAGATGTGGAGTGCGTGCGTTGTAGGTGCTGGACATCGTGCACGCGGTGGAGAGCATGGCGCTCGAGCCCGCGCCCTCCACCTCGCCCGAGCCGCAGCACAAGACCACCACCGTCGTCATGTCCAAGCACACGCTGCAACCTCAGGTGCGTACACTACAACCACAACAACAACAACAACAACCCCCCTTCCCCCACACACTGTCTCTCTAGAGCTCTTCATGTGTGCGTAACCTTCAAAGGTCCCTTTCAAATATACTATTTGCTTGTATAGAAACAGAGCTAGCTGTGCCCTTTCAAGTGTCCCCTACGTGATCAGTGGTTGTGCATGTAATGTAAATTATTATTAGTCACTTATTTTACTATATTACAGTTAACCCCTTAATTTATATTGAGCTTGATACTTCTGATGAATTATTAGAGCATGTTCGAGTTAAATACTGCTTCTGTATTATACATATAAATATTATGATTAACTTGAAAAGGCCGAAACATAGCAACGTAATTCTTGCACGATTAATACGTTCTTTTCGATATATTGCACTGTGTATATTTTGTAGTATATAGAAATATTGCTTGCATGAAAATATAAATGGATTATTATCTGAAATAATTTAAGTACTTATGCTATACGTATTTTTAACATCTTATCTTCCAAAATAAATGTTAGCATTTATACGTGGGCCTTTTGATATGTAGCTGGTATGTGTTGAGCCGGAAGGGTGGCACTTTAATTGAGATTCTTTCGAACACCTATGTGACCTCTGTGACCTTTCTGTTTAGGTTTTATTTTATAAATGTTACGTTCACTTGAGCCGTTATGATGGAACATACGATTGTTTTGCATGTCTTCTCGATTTCCTTGTGTTTATTATGTGTTAGAACGTTTACAGTAATCACCAGAACTGTAAAATTATTATCTAAATGTACCTTATAATTTTAGCATAATTAGCGATGAGAAGTGTCATTTTGATTTAATGTAGCTTAGCTCGGTGTCGTCGTGTTAGCTTATGTACCGCGCCTGCGCTCGTCTTACGCGAGAACAATCATGGCCGGTACTGTATCTAAACTGTGTATTGACAAAAAATATTACGTCCATTGCAGAATGCAAACCCAGAGGAAAAGGAGGGAAACACATAGTACGTCAAAATTAACAACTGTCCAAATGTATTGTAAATATATATCAGGAGTTAGATACATAAGTGAACATATTGTCCAATATGTATAAGTCATTGTTAACGGACTACGGTGCGGGTGGATTGTGAATTTGTGTTATATGCGCAAATATATATTATGAAATGTTAGCTTCAATTCGTATGTTATAAATTTAGCACAATTTTCATTTGCAACATAATTGTTTACCCAATTGATCGCTCTTAAATGTCTATGAATATTACTTGGTGTTTCCAAAAATTGTTATCCTATGTATTAATGTATATCAAGCTACCATAATCAAATGAATACCCATGCAGATAATAATTTTGGTCTTTGCGGAAGAAATTACATTATTTAGTCAAATTTATGATTGCAATTATTAAGTACTTAGACAATTTTTTTAAAGAACTGAACCTATTTCCATATAAAGATGTAATGATAATATGCAAATAGTGTGTATGTGGTTAATATCTTTACTAAATGTACCCTACGTTTTTATTGTATTAAGAAGATTCTACTAATCACACCGTGTGTGGTATTGTACTGAATGTTTGAATCCCCGCTGCTCCTGTCATGATGTCATTATTGTAAATAATAAATCTCACAATATTACATTCTATGACTGTAAAGGGTATAGTTTATAAGATGAAATAATATACTTCCTCTATATTGGTGTCCATCATAATTGTTAATAAATTCTTAAAACTTTTTTATTAGTAAGTTGACATTTCCATGTATTCTAAATAGATGTTGCCATTTTGAAACCGCGAGTTGACATTCTTGAAAAAATCTTGGTAACCTAAAATCTATATACATAATTCTTATTTTGATGGAGCAAATGGGATAGAAACAGAAATCATCATAATAATTATGTTAGTAGGTGAAATAATTTTCGTTATTGCATCACGTAACCACTAACACTAATCAGAAACTTTAATGTAAGACTGAAAATCGTACAGAGGCACAATGCAGTTTTTAGAATTTAGAGAGATTTTTCTGACGTCTTTTTTAAACATTAAGAAATATCAAATAGATTTATGTGGCACCGCATAAACATACTTTTTAGTTTATTTACTAAACTATGACGTCACATCGTTTGTTAAAAGCATAAAATTTGACGTATTAAATGTCAACTCGCGGATTCGTTGGAATGAATATTATTGTATGACATTTATACTACTTTGATAAACATGTAACATTCACAACACAGGGCCGAAATAGCGGCTAGATGAAAATGACCAATAAATAACATGTAGTTTGTGACACTGTTTATACTTGTAACATTTTCTGTGGATGCAAACTTTACTCGCATCTAGTGTTTTGTATGTTGTAGAAGACGATGTTTTGTAATCCTCGCTGCCAAACTATACTTTTACAATTATCAATGTGTATCCTATGCTTCCATTTGTCGAATTTGCTTCATATCTGTGGTTAATCATGAAACGCACACCATATAATGTGCTTTGTTAATCTGTTACATATTATTCGTCTGAAATGTTGACCGCTTCTAGTATTTGAATTCTTGTGTTATAAAAACGCATTAACTTTATGTTCTCTTTATTCCGACCTTTGGTCTACTTTCGCATTTTATTATAGTTTTAATCATTGAATATTGTTTTACGAATAAGCGTCGCATTTGACAAGTCCCTTTAAACTTATGACTTCAATTAAAATAAACGTCTTTTTGAATTATTCTCAAAGAATCTTGTGACATGTTTTCGTCAGTAAAATGTTTCGTAATTTCTTTTGAACGCCGTAACGCATGTCTATTGAATGCTATGGTTCAAAATAATCAAAATAATTTTTTAAGTATTAACTTTGTTGAATAATTGTTGTTACAAAGTACTTATTAAATTGCATGTTTATGCGGAATACTTAATGTATTTAATAATGAAATTAAAACTTTTAATAATGAGTCAATGTGACAAACTATTTGGCCAAATTATTATTAACTGCCAATTTATTTTACTTTTTATAGTATGAAACATACATAATATGTATTGTACTGTTTACTTTTATATGAACAAAAGTTTAATCTACGTTATATTATTAGTGTTGCATTTAAATACACGATGTTTCAGAAAATATTGTGTTATTTGATTTTGAGTTGGCATGTTTTACACAACATTTATTTTGGAAGAGTTTTGTTCGTCGTTAAAGCTTGCAGGTCAGTTTACGCTAGATTAATTTATTGGATTATATGTTTTCGTGCAAGTAGTTTCGCTGTAAATTTAGCGTCCAAAGAGAAGTAATAGCTAGGGTCCATGGGACTCGGAGCCGCTCGAGTGCGTGGCGTATTGTTTTGGTCTTTGGATTGCTGTAGTTAGCGCAGTTGTTAGTCGGGGCGTGCAGTACATGATGTGGTTTGGTCAGAGGTGTAGCTCGCGCGCGCCGCCCCCCACCCCGCTCGTGACGGGCGAGAGGTCGTCGGCCCCCGCGCCCCCCGCACCCTCATCCCCGCTCACCCAGGCGGACGACGGCACGCCCGTGGACCCGCCGCAGCGCCCGCGACACCCGCCACCGCCTCCCCCCGACACACCCCAGCCGGAGAAACCGCAGAAACCTCAAGTGCCACGCAAACCGCAAACGAAACGAGTTAGTTTCATTCCTGATCCAGAAGAAGAAGTCCGTCGCTACCCGTCGGTGAGAGCCGACGCGCCTGCGAACCCTCGACTCTCTCCGCTTGACGTGCATGATTACGACTCGAAGGAGCCCGTGCCTGCCGACAATAACGATGCATGCGAGGGAGTCGGCTCCTTACTAATCCGAAACCGAACGCCGAAAACCGACTTGAAAGTGTCGAGGCCGGTGGCCAGGGCGAATCTGTTGCTCCCCGATGACCTCATCATTCCTCCCCCGCCCTTGTTTGACTCTTACGTAAGTGACGATCTGCCGAGTAGTTTTGCGACGAAAGATATTAATATTCCGCCTATTACCGTAATCCCTGAGCGGATCGTGCTCCCCGAGCCTGTAGTGGCCGAAACATCCATGCAGTCCTCCACTACGACCAATTCTCCCGATAGTGAAGTCCCTCCGCCTATCAATTATGACGCTTTTCCTGAAATGGTTTCAGCTTCCATTACCCCGCACTCCCCGTTCCGTTCAGCTATTGTATCTGAAGTACCTTCATACCAAGTCTTCCGAACTACTGAACTTGCCTCTTTGGATAGTGAAGAGAATTACAACGAACTATCAGTTAGTCCTGGTGGAGAGCCAGACCCGCCTGAACTATTACAAGCTCGTTACAAAATCCTACCTACAGTTTCTCATGTTCCTAATTCTCCATGTAGCCTCCACCCAGATCAAACATACTTTGATAGCAATGCAAATCAATATCAACCTATTCATCAGTCTCTACGGGACCTGAGAACTAAAAACGTGTCACCGTCGATGGTTCACTCAAGTACATACCCAGCCATAAATCCATATCCTTCCCTGACAACGGTTGCAGGAACATACAATCCGTATACTTGCACCGTTCCCGTTTGTGCTTCCAATCAATCGAGTTATTCAAGTCACAAAAATCAAATGAGTCCCACGCTAGTCACTAGCGCTCTCGGGAAGGATATAAGCACAAATTTCAATCGGACTGTATCGAGCAGCAGTGAAGGATCTAAAAGTGTTCAATCAGAGAGAAGAGTTCGTTTTGGCGATGTGACCGCAGCGCCTGAATATGATATACTATCAAACAGTTCGGAATCGTTGAGAGAAGGGAGCTCCTCACCCGCGCCTACCTTGAAACCCGCATGGAGCAGCAAAATCAAAGCCTTCGCCATCGGCGAGGTAAACATCAAAGTACGGCATCTTATCCTCGCACAAACACTCAGCTTCTTTGATTGTGTTCGTCGTTATCCCAACCCGAATGTTTTGACTAAAACACACACGAATTGTCAATCCTCAACGTCCCAGTTATGTTTTCACCCGACCGAGTTATTGTTTTTTTAAATTGCAATTATTTATATTTTGCATGTTTTTTCTTTAACATACCACAGCCGCATCAATTAACCTTATTAACAATTTATTTTGACTGCATGGGTGTTTAGCCTGGAGATGGGGATTTCATGGCTTGTAAATATCATAAGCTTTTTAACTCATCCATTCAATACTCGTTGATCACGCACAATTGTGAATAACAATTAAATAAGGTTGATTTTTCCTCAGGCTTCCCCACCTCATTCTGGTAATTTTGTGAAAGCATCCGTCAGCGATAAGAAAAAGTTTTTCGAGAATGCAATGGAGGAGAGTCACAAACCATCACCGAAACCGGGTATGTAGAGAAATGAGAACATGTTAAGAAACAAAACGTAATTTCTTAAGAATATTTACGTATCTGGAATAATAAGGATTTTCATGAAATTTACTATGTTACACTTTTAGAAAAAGTATTCACATTCTTGTCGGCGGATGAGGTGGAGAAATTGAAGCAAGAAGAGGAGAGAAAGATGGCGTCTCTGTCGCGTTCTGAACTCGGCTCGTGGTCCCCCGGGGAGGACCGCCACAGCGGAGACAGTTCGCCCTCGGACGACGAACCATATGAAAACGGACACAGGTAATATTGCGTCATACAATTTCAAAAATATTTTTATCAGTTGATATCCTAAAATGAAAATTTTTGTTATGAATTAACAGACCTCCCTCACCAGGAACTCCTCCTTCGTTCACTCATAGTGGATCTATCTGTCTGTAGTATGTATATTGTTTATTGATGTGATGGTATACATTGTCCGGCAGCGCGTCTGGCGGCGTGAGTCCGTCTGCGAAGTCGCAGCGGCGGCGCGCGGCGCGGGGCGAGGGCGCGGAGCCGGAGGACGCGCACGCGCGCGCCGCACGACGCGCCGCCTGGAGAGCCGCCAGGTTACGCTCGCTCGAGCAGGTGCGTCACACACACACACATGCGCACCCGCACACCAACACACCAACACCAACACAAAACTTTACTCTCCGATTAATTGTTTTCAACATTATATTTTTTGCTTCAATATTCCTTTCTCTTTTCTGTATTGTTTTATAAGTTTGTGCTAAATATCTAAGAGCTCATAGAGCTATTTAATTATATATAACCTAAAACTCTTAAGTTATGTAAGTATTTTAAACTTACATAAGCGTTCTTCATAATATGCTTACCTACGTAATACAGTACTGCCTCGTGGTCTCGCGGTACAAGTATGTGCCGTGCGATCTTGAGGTCCTGGGTTCGATTCCCGGGTCGGGCAAAGTGTTATTGGGTTTTTCCATTAGAAAATTCTCAGTAACAGCACGGAGTCTGGGAATGTGCCCGAAAAACGGCAATAGGCTCGCCCCCTATTACGTGGGACTGATACATACCTGGCGAAATGTGGGTGCAGAAATGCACCTCTGCCTACCCCTTCGGGGAATACAGGCGTGAGTTTATGTATGTATGTATGTACGTAATACAGGATTTATTTAAAATGAAAGTATTGACACGTTCTTCGCGACATCCTTAGCATTAATAAGGTTATTATCACTCACTAGAGTTTAAAACGCTCATAAACCATACCATACCATAACCTTTATGACTGCTCTTGATTCATCGTAAATTAATTTTAAATATTTGATAACTTACTCTGAATTCGTCGAAATTGCGTCCGCAGGAAGCTCTCGAGTCGCAGAAGGTAATCAAGAGTATGGTGGGTCCCGCTACCGATGTGATAGGGGAAGTGCCACCACGAGACCGCTCTCCGTCCGAGGTAACTCGCTTGTTTTGTACCCGCGCTCCTGCCCTGCCTCCTCAGAATGTTGTATGACTAATGAATGACTAAACCGCATGCGGATGGACAAAATAAACATAATAAAAATAAAATAATAATTTATACAAACATGTATTCATTTTACAAAGAGGTTTATATAATTTTTTCCGTCCGCATAACAATATGACTTATTGGATTACGCAATATTGATTCAATGCGTCATTATTTGTTTGTATTCGTTACTGTTAATAACACTCATGATATATGCATTTCATTCTGTCCGATTGTATTTATGCAGTGATCATATTATAGTATCGTACATTCGACTCCCTGCTTGTCCACATAACACGTTTAGATTGAGATTTGCAGCATCGTGCGATATGATCACTGTCCTTGTTGATAACGATTGACTGAAACTAACACGGTTTATATTATAACTATATGGGTAAGGATCAATGTCGCTTCGCTGGCATATTGTCCGTCTGTCACGAGTGGGGTGTGTATGTCAAAATTGGCTTTACAAATTATAGAAATGGCCCCTGCCTCGTATCGCATTACGTACAAAACCGGGGCCGATACTGGCCGTGAAGGAGAAGGAAAAGTTGTTAGACGAGCGCATAACACTTCGCACTGAAGAATACGTGTGCCCGGCGACCGGCGAGACTAAAGTGCGAACCGTCGAGTACATTGAAAAACTCATTGAGAAAGAGGTACGCGTTCATGACCGCGAAATGTATATTGTGCTATTTAAAACGCTGTACACAAGCAATGCCGTATCGTGTGTGGTGTTATTATTTATATCTGTGTATCTTACTCAATATGCTTAGCTTTATACGTGCATTTCTTATGACTGACGACAGAGACAAGACTTACTTCAGACCTTAATGAGACGAACGCTACTGTTCAGACTTTCAACGACAGATATCGAATACGTGTAAAATGTTAAAGGGAGTTTATTGATGCACATTTACAATATTAAACACAAACAGACTAGTAGTTTATCTATAGACACGTAGTTTACTCACATTTAGTACAACACGGATATCAGATGGTTTCCTACAATCCGTTCACGTTTTTAGGAAATAAATACTATAGAAAATTTTATGGTGTTGTAAAGCATATACAAGTATTTTATATCTTTTGTCACCATATTTATGTTTACACGAGTGATGCATGATTTTCTGGCATGGCATGTTAACTGAATTATTGTGTATTTGTCAGACGATACCGGGATTCTAGACATCGACATCTACACCGAAACAAATGGTTTGTTGCGTTTCTTTATTGTACGATGTTTAGGGGTTGCGGACAATGCATTTTAGCTGAAGGTATTGGTAATTGCGTCTACATTATCCAGCTAAGACTTTCGATATCTAGTTTTGTACCAATAACGAATACTTATCGATGTATTCCTCCATTAAAATGTAATTGTCCGCAGCCCAATAGTGCTTATATCTATCGCATCAATGCAACTTTGCCCTTGCAACACTAATCCACTAATGCACTAGAACTTATATTATGTATCATTTATTGCATGTCATGTATAAAAACATTTAACATAAGATTAAAATAGAATAAAATAACGTTATCAGTAATACGTTAGAGAGTTATTAGAATTTATGTTAGTACATTAAAATAGATGTTTTTTTGATAGAATTCAGTATTTTATGGAAACATTCATTTAGTAACTGTTGGTGAATAACAGATTTAATTATCGAGTCGATATCATGAATATTACAACTGTACATACGTCACTAAACATTTTCATTCATGATACACCTGAAGGCGACGATTTAATCAGTATACCCCGGTGGGAACGCAGGTGGAAACAACGCAAGAGAAGATAATATCGTTGGAGTTGACGACTAGTCCGAGCAGCGAGACGGCGCCCAGCGAGCTGGACGCAGAGGGGGGCGATGTGGACGCGGGGGAGCATTCCTTGCAGCCAGACATCGTGCAGGTCGTGAACCCGCTGCTGGACGGCGGCGCGGGACACGTCACCGCCATACCCGTGGGGCCCGCCGTCAAACTCACCTACGCAGAGCCGCGACACTAGCGCCGTGCGAGTACTCGCACTCCGACATCGGTCGCTTCACCAAGCGAATAAACAACTTACTTATCGGCATGTCCGGCACTGCCGTCATCAATCTCCGCTCATATCGTACACGAAATACAAGGCATCCTGCCCTCCTTACTTCACTTCATTTTCTAGCCCCGACTGACGAGACATTTCGACCTTCGACTCGATCGTAGATTTCTTCAACGAGACGGTCACGAAAAGTTCCCATCATACTTGTATTGTAACTGTGATAATAAATTTAGATTTCCACCGACTTATGTTACGCGAGGGGAGTTTGAAGAAATCCACCAGCGAGAGTTTAAAGGCATTTCGTTCTGATCACAATTTTTATTTTATTACTCTTAATTTTGCGACGGAGATTTTTTTAGTTAGCTATTAGGTGTGTCTATTTTGGTAAATAATATTCTTGGAATACTTTATGTATTTAATTTTAATAACTTTCATTCCGTGCAAGATATGTTCTGACTGAATGTTGATGCTGTACCTGCTGAGTGGACATTGGTTTTGTGAGAGTGTAATGTAAATGTTGGACGACTGTGACGTGACGCATAAGTTTATGTTGTGACTGTACATACCATCGACAACACAGTATTTATTATATAAATTGAATTGTATCGCGAGTGTAAAAAAGATGGCATCACATTTAACGATCTTTAATGCGTCTTAATTTAATGATTCGCTTTTAGAATAATTTTTAAATTTTATTTGTGGATAATTATTAATTAATTCAGTATTTTTTGTTTGTCCTTTGTTGGTGTATAAGTATTTTAAATATAATAATTTTAATTTTTATGTGGTGCCTTTATTTGCAATCAATTTTATTTAATGTAAACTTTTTAGTAATTATTTAATTTACATTCTGTTTTGTATGTGATTTGGTTGTATTGGTTTACGATGTGTGATTTTATACGAAAGATGCATTTTTATCAAACAGTCCGTGTGTTTATTATTTAAATATATTGTAGTTCTAAAAGTTCTTTACAGGAAACAAATTGACATACAAGTTTGTACATTCGATATTTTTGATATACGAATTACCTATATGGTACACAGACGTCAATACTGTAATTTTTTTACATTATTTTTGTCTGTCCACTTACTGTTACTGATCAGACTGATGCATCTTATCCAACCGGTAACTAAAGGCGTGTATTGTCGTAGTAATAAGTTACAGTAAAATTTTTCACAAGTCAACTTTACAAGTCTTATATTTAAGATATGTCGTGCATATTAATTTTGAGATGTTTTTATTTATTGATTTGCTAGACGATACACACCTTTTAACAGTCGATTGAAACTGTTTTATAAATGTGTGCCCTTTATATCTTTCTAAGATTCTTAGAAATATAGATGTGGAATGTAAACTAATAAATATATTGTATGTTTGTCCCAATAAAATGGTTTAATATATATTTTAATAAAATTACGACATAATTTATTTGGGGTTTTTTGTCTGCCTTTTAGATTAATTCAAAATAAAAATACTGATCTTTAGAAATATTAAAAATTAAATCGAATCGATTCAACTAACTTATTTTTCACGAAAATAAATAAATAATTTTTAGTGTATAACTTCTTTATTTTATATATTATTAGTAACATTGCAACTAGCCCCAAGTCAGCGTGGGATAAGAACAAATAGAATATTAAAAATATCTAGTAACATAATTTAAATAGAACTTGTGACTAAATTAAGAAAAGAGCAACAAATCCTCTTAACACAACACAATAATAAATAATTATAACTATGACACATATAATTATTTCTTCGGAGCAATAATACCCTCCAGTTGCGCCTGAAATAAAAACAAACCTTATAAAACTGAATATTACACGCCCTTATAAACACTATTAATAAACTCCCATGACTCATCATGGTTTGCATTTTGCTAACGAGTTATTTCTCTGGTATGGTGAGTGGTATGGGCGGCGGAAACCACTCAACATCAGAAACCTCTTGCTTATTTGCCTCTTATCCCATAAATAATAGACCTTTCATAATAAGTGTATTGTTTAGCATACCATAAAGGCATGCTATATACCAATCAACAAAACAAAACATACTTCAGTTAACAACGTCATCCTACAACTCTTAACGCGTTTAACATCGTCTTAAATCTATATCAAAGCATGTAGTAAAAAATTACCTTAAGTTGAGCATTAGTCTTTTTCAAAGCGAGTAGTTCTTCCTGGTGTCTTTTTTCTTCTGCCGCCCGCAGTTCAGCTGCGCGCCGTTCCAGTTGTTCAGTCTTTTGTTTCAACTCAGTGCATTGCTTCTCTAGAGCAGAACGTTCCGCCTCTAATTTCGCCACTTGGTCCATCAAATCTGATTTTCCTTGCTCCGACTGTAAATATAAAAATAAAATATTGAGGATAGCCACATACGAATACCAGCTTGCCAAACTAGAGGCTGTGGGTTAGATCCCCGCACCGAGACAAATGCTTTTGTGATCCACAAATATTTGTCTCGGGTCTGGGTGTTTGTGAGGCTGGAAAGTCTCTCGTAGTTTCTGATACCCGCGGCACAGGACTTGCATCTTAGTATGGGATCTGAACTATGTATATGACCGTTAAGTGTATTTATTTGCGCCGATGAAGGGGCTTTAATATGCAAATGAATCGAACCTGCAAAGCTTTCCTCATGCCAAATGCTATAGAACTGCAGTATAATGTTTGGTAGGCTTCCATAGTAATTCTTGCTTCATCACGTACTCTTAGCAACAACAGCCCTCTTTCACCACAGTTTATGGTTACCTGGAATGTGTAGAAAGAGCCTGAAATACTGGAAGATGAGGTGATTCAATGCTTCGAGCATTGAATGATTATTGTTGGAGTGAAAAGTCTGGTACTAGACTCAAGACTAGCAACTTAGTGTGGTGTTTGCATGGAATTTTTAATGTATTTGTTAAAAGTATCCAGAGTCTGAAATACGGTATATATATTTTTCAAAGTATCACCTGACGAATAAGTTCATCGAAGCATTGCGTGTACAGTTGCCTACGCACTGGACAGATACCAGTTTCCCGAGCTTGTCTTTGTTGGAGACGCGTATCTAACATTTCTTGCAGGTTTATCACGTCCAATCTCGTGGCTGGGGTGGATGATATCTAAAATAGTACGCTTCATTAAATTAAGAACCTCGTTTTAGTAACTTTATTCTTCTGTAATACTATTACCTTTTGTGTCCATATTTGTCCTTCTTCCTCCCATTCTTTTGGAGGAAGGATAGCATTAAGAATTTCTTCGGTTTCTTTTTTAGCTTCTGTCGGCACACATGGTTGAATTGACGCGCCCGCCCCCGGTGTAATCTAATCAAAGTTCACGAATCAACATTTGTACTGAAGAAACAAGAATACAAACCATTACAAAAAATACATACAACTTTCTCTGGTCGTTTAGTCACCAAGACCGGGTTGTCGTATCGCACTAAGGTGTCCTCAGCAGACACTGGAGCTCTCTCACCCATTATTTACTTCCTAATTTGTACAAACATGCGTTGGAAATTGGATAAAATAACAAATTGTTGTGTAGATAGATGATAACACTATAAATATTATTGTTGCCATAGCGACGCTTTCACCTAGTACCCTAGCACCACAAGTTTGATTTTAGGGCTTGCCACATGAATTGTAAACATCATTCATACTTTATTTAAACAAAAAGTAATATTTATAATATGAATAAAATAATCAGAATGAAATGATTATTTATATATTGATACACAATAAAATGAAGGAATAGAGCCACTGCGATAAATATTTAGTCAGCTGGATCGGTAAGTTAAATTCAATTTGCTGATGGTAGACGACCTGCCCTGTGGCAAAGGGGCGTTAGAATCGAACCACGGTATCTCCTGCTTGTCGTAAGAGGCGACTCATTAGGGCCCTTGGGGTCGCTGGGCGCGCTGTGGGGGCAGTGCAGTGGCCTTTGTTAGTTGGTGGCGCCACTGCGAACACCTACAATTCCGAGATGGCCGAGAAACTTTCCCTCTCGGAAGCGAACCGAGTGGCTGCAGATAAATTGTGGGCACTTCTCGCTCACCGTGGTCGCACCACATGGCGCGAAGATAGTCCCCGCGGTGTTTTGGTCAGTATGCCGGCAGGAGGCATAGGGATTTTTGGTAGAGACCCAGCCCGGCATCAACAATCAGCGCGGACGTGACGTCGCCGCACGCCGGGCTAGAAGGCCAACACAGCTTGTTCCAAAAATATTAGACACTGAAGCAGGGCCTGAATTTAGTTATATTACTTCATCTCATGGATCGTTGTTTGACTTTTTAATTTGTTATACAAAATTCTAATAATGAATCAATTTATTTCTTTAATCATATATATTGTTCCACTATTGAAAACAAGAGCCAAGTGCAAGCGACTCTTGGATAAAGGTATATAAATAAAAGATATAACCTGTGTAAGCGTTACACACGTATGTATTCTGACATGGAAAACTCCGAATACTTCTAATGAACGGGTAACCCATTATCGAAATAATGAGGTCATAGAATTTCCCACGCGGCCAAGGACAATCGTCGCGTCAGTCTCACCTTACCAAGATGGCAAGATATTAATATATTAATTAAGAAAACATTTTACCTAACGTAGATATTTTATTTTAAATATAAGTAATTATGTACTATAGTTATAACATTTTTGTATTACACATTAAAACTGCAAATACAAAAAAAGATTTAAAAAAATAAATAACTAGTTACAGTAAACAACACATCTTAACTTATAACCACCCATGGAGGTATTACACAAATAAGTACATATCATTTGCATGATTTGTCGAGTTGTCCAGTGTTATGTCACCTAATCTGTGACTTTGTTGTATTCACTGAAGTCCTTATTCATTGAGAATCACTACTAGAACTCGAACTGGAGTCGGTGGACATGACCTCGACGTCCTCCTGCGCCGGTGCGTCTTTGCCGCGGCCGTCTATGGACACGGAATTACCGCCGCCCACCGACATGTGAAGTTCACCTGATGGGTGCCACGTGAATTGATTGGTTGCCGATGCTGGCACTGTAAAAGCAAAACTCATATTAGAAAAAAAAGATTTTTACGCGAGGGTAAAACCTCATAGTTCAATATTTTGTTTGCCGCTTTGCTGTGGTGGGAAGGAACTCTTTGTTTTCCAAATCCTCCTGTGTATTATTTCTGATTAATTTCGTTGCGGGATCATGACAAATTAGGTTCCCTTAGATCTGCTGAGCTGCAGTGCTCAGCGTCAATACTGTGCGTGCCGCTGTTGACCCTGGAGCACAGGAGTTACAGTGGCGGGTGTGTGGTGGGAAAGAGACAAAAATTAGAAAAAAAAAATGCAGTTAAGTCTGCAACGGTGTGTTTCTACATCCTGGTCTCGTCAGCTGTGTAAGGCATTATAAGAGACAATCTGCTGTTTTTATGAAAAAAAAATTCAGGAAACTTGCTGCTTGTGAAAACTTCCCAATGAAAGAGTAAAATTTTTCCTAACACTGCCCAAACCAGGAAAAAAGCGCATGACCGCAAGACCAAAGAGGCAGTTCATAAAAAGAAAAAAAAATCATGAAGGAATTTCATGTGTAAACTCCGATTATAATTTATCATTAACAGTATGACATTACATACAATATATTAAAACAAAATGATATAAAACTATAAGAGCCAGAGAGCATTTAGAGGTGAAAAGTGAACCGACTTGTATCAACATTTCTGCTGTTTGGATTCTTTTTCCATTGGCTGTGTGAAGAGAAATACTCATCCTGATCCCATACTATAGGGCTGGCAGGTAAAAGGGACAAACAAAGTTGTTTGATCACAACATTTATAACACAAAACTGGATTTATATAAAATCTAAACAAATACTTCATTCCTTATATTCCTCACCATTGAAATAAAATAAAACATACAAAATGCAAAGTAAAACAACTATTACAAAGCCATATTACTAATAATATTTTTTAATGAAGGTGAAATAAAATCTGGAAAATCTTATTCCTTTTATCTAGTTGAAATGTATTAAACCTGAGTCAAGTCATTTTAAAACCCTTTTAATCATTATTTAAAGTAATGACTACATTTGGATTATGAATTTATAAGAAGTGATCAATATGAGTATAAAAAAAAAAGAATTACAAAAATTCATATGAATTTCCAGTTCAGTGTATGTAAATTATGTTTATAATACAAAAATTAACAGCAACTATTATAAATTTCTTTCATGAGAGTTAGATATGTTGCACATACACCATTTTAATATAATGCCTGCAACATAACTTTAACAGCATAAAACTTATTCTGAAATGAATGTAAATGAAATGAGTAAAATCCCTACCTCCTCCTGTGGTTATTCTGTGTAGTTCATTGAGTGTAGATGGTGTGTGTCCATTGAGTGGCAGATCACTCAGCCGGCCAAGCATTCCCAACCTCATCTCTAAGTCAGTGGGATACGGCCTGCGGGGATCTCCAGGCTGCCATGATAGTGGTGCACTAACTGCATTTGATGCACTGATTCTGCAAATGTGTTGATGATTGATTATTTCTGATAAGCAATCAGATAATCAGTACCTATACTGGTGTTTGATCTTATTTATGTAAATTATTTAACTCTATTATTTGGTCTTTTAACCACAACCTTATGTCCCAACTACTTACCTGTGAGCAAATTTAATTAGCTCTTCTGAAGGGACTGGTCTTTTCCTAGACTTGACTATAGAAGCGAGTTTCTGTCTTGCCTGGTACAATGATGTTGCTAAAATTTGTTCTGCATCTTTCAATTGCCTTTGGAGATGATAAATGTCTTGATCCTGTAGTTAAAATAAACAACAACATATCAATTTAACAACTTCACCGTATTTTCAGAAGCAATCATTATCAGAAAAATTTTATGCTCAATAAAACTGCTTACTACTTCTCAACAGTATAGTGGTAAAAGTAGTGTACACTGTGGTTATATAAAAAATACATAGATTAATATTTTGTGAGTATAATGTTATTAAATTCACCTTGTTATCAACCTCAGCCTTTAATTCATTCATTTTTTGCTGAATTTGCGCCTGTTCATCTGCTAATTCTAAAGTCTTCTTTAATTCGGCATCTTTTGCTAAAAGCAAATCGGTTAATTGTGCATGATCTGCAGCGGATAGTTTTTGAGACTTTGGCGCAATAGACACCTCTATTATTTCTCTGTAATGTAGACAAAAATATATTAAATATCCCGGAATAAAACTTTAACGACTCATTTTAAAACAACCATACTTTGCGATTAGCTCAATATCGTCAATCAAGGATAGCAAGCGATCGCTCGTACTAAGATGTGAAGCCATTATTCGTCTGAACACTTGATATTCTCAAAATGCAGTTAAATACTTTTTTAAGTTAAAGAACTGGAATATTAATGCGCTTGATGAAATCTTATTCCCTACGCTTTCTTTTTGTTTTTCACCTGACCTTACGTCAAACAAATAAATGTCATTGTCAACTAGAATTGTAAATTGTTCAATTGTATCTTTTTTTATCATAGCGCCGAGCTAAGGACAAGATTATACAGCCAAGTCTAGGGCCCAAGTCTTAACAATGAATTGGAATTAACGTAATAGTTTATAAATGTAGATAGGTAGGTATAACTATGAACAATATAGGTACGCCGAAATTGGTATGATGAAACTATATATTTTTTTAAAGCAATATTCATCCAGTCCCATACCTATTGTTGAACCCATTTTAAAATTTTTGTAGTGTTTTTTTGTTTGGCATAAACAAGAAAGCCGTTATTGTGTTAAGAATACTTATGTCCCTAAATTATAATCGCAAATGCTGCCTGCATTTTGCATTGCTAAATGTAAACAACTGGCGCCTCTCTCATTGTGCCATCGAGCATAAAAATATTGTTGTTCAATCTGAATCGGCTGATATTCTAATTAACCCGCCATCACTCGCGCGGGGTGCTGTCAGCACCCCACGCATTTTTGAACGTAAAAATGAATTATAATTTGAGTTATAACTGAAAAGGCTGATTATTATAATGTTTTGTAGAACAATAATAAAGTTGATTATAAAATTTATGTTAATTATATACATACTTCATACAACACAAAATAATAAAGTGCTGGTATAATTCTATGAACTGATATTATATAAATAAAAATGCACTTTGCGTATGTGGGGTGGCCACAACACCCCGCGAGTGCGAGTCACGAGGTTAAAAACCGCGCGAGTGATCGAGGGTTAAGGATTAATAAAATAGATTTGTTAAAAAGAAACTTTATTAAAGTATTGATGTACCATGTCTTTATTGTTCAATATCGTGCAAAATATGGTATATACTCCTTCTTGACATTTCATTTAAATGATTTGTTTGAAGTGGGAATCGAACCTAGGACGCCAATGATAACAAGGTGCCTACAAGAATTAACTATAATCTTAATATAGCAAGAAAATAAATGAGATCAATAGTTTAAACATTGAACTTTGCCATAACATGAACTTTCATTTAAACTGAACTTGAACTTTTTCATTATACCTACTTAGATAACGCTAGTCGTGGAAGATTTTCGAGAATTTTCGTCTAAGCTATTTTGGTCTTGAAAAAACGCCTTGGCACTCAGGAAATGAATGGAAGGGTCTGTTCAGTCTGGTCGTTGCTCGTACATAATATCTCACCCAACTATACTGAATGTTATGTTGCCGAAAGCAGGTACACCTGTCAATAATTAATACACGGCTGTATCTCCAAAGGGGAAGGCAGAAGTGCATTTCTGCTCCCACTTATCGCCAATTGTAGGTATTCTAAGTTCCACGTAATAGGTTTATTGTCGTTTTTTTTAATAATTAGCGAGAAGTTTCATTGTGACCTATGGGTACAGCTAGGTTCCTTTTGAGTCAACTGAGTTGGTTTGTTGAGACAATTCAATATAGCTAACTAAAATACTTAAAATTCTTCCTCGATTAGGAATATTAAACATAATTTTTTAAGTCAAAATGTAAGTTTTAGGGAGTTTTCTCTCTAGCCGCTTATATATTTATTTGGATTTTGTATTTAGTCATGTTATTCTCATGAAGCCTGTCAGTATTACCTCACCTACTAAAATATATGAACTTTGCAGAATTTACGCTTCGTAATAAACAACATGCTAACAAGTCACAATCTATGAAGAATATTGAGTGCACATATTAAAACGTTACATAAATTATAATAGTTTATATCGAATAGTGAGTCACAATAATTGTCCATGTACGGAACCGACGGTACTTACTTTACCTTGAAGGTATCATTGCGATTCATGCGAACCGGCTTTTTGTGCACGCTTCCAATGCGTGATCAGTTGGTGGCAAGCTTGCCGGTGCGGGGAATGCAACTGAGGGGAGGGGGAAATGCGGGGAAGGGGAAGGGGAGCGAGGTGAGCACGCCGCGAGCATGCGCACACCACGTGCTAATGGCCCTTTATTCCTGTGCGTCAAACAGTAAATAAATTGTTGTTTGCGGTTGTTGGTTTGTTGTTCTGAATGACATTTGTTGATAAAATCAACAAACTGGCCGGTTACGTTATGACTGTTATGCACTTTGATGTATTGGTTAAAGGATTTAAGTTCAGAAACTAGTATTTTTTCGCAATCGATACATTTTAACTTATTTATAACAATTAGGTATAACCATGTAACACTAAAATAAAATTAGTTATGCTTATTTATTTCTAGTCATAAATACTAAAATTTAAATTCAACGTTCATTTATGGAGCTCACACATAAAGGCCCCATGCACATTCAATGCCATAGAGTAGATCGTTCAGTGTGTAAAGTTATATTTTTTGCGTTTAAAAGCTATCAGATGTAATTTTGTTTATTTTAAATAATTACAAACCATAACAAAATGATAGATATTTTACTACAAATGTATTTTCTTTGGACTACCCTCGAAAATCACATAATATTGCTTTATAGTAAACTTGCGATACGTTTTTGCTTTTGCACTGTGGCATAGATTTCGTTGCTGACGTTATGAGGGGCGCGAGGCGAGGGGCGGGTGTTACATTTGTTGATTCGATCGTTCCGTGGCTGACTCCAAGTCACCAGTTCCAGTGCGAGTTGGGCAGTAGAGGTGAAATTGGCTCTTCTGCCAATCTAATGGAACATCGTTCCTTCGAAGTGTCGTCTCCGATTGTGTTGAACAAGTCAAACATTCGTCACAAACGCGACAATTGTCGTAAACAACAAATTCTGTTGTTGCTATTATGTTGTTTAAACGGATCATTGAAGGAAAGTCCATGTTGAACACCGATGCCAAGAATAAATTGCAGAAGAAATGTCCTAGAAAGGGGTCGGAATGTGATGGATGTGGCGAACATTCCACGTAAGTAACCTTTGAATGCGATCGCTTTCTAAAGGTTAAATCTATTAGTTTCATAGTTTGCGTAAAACACTAATGAACGAGAACATTGGGTATTAACTATTAACTAACTTAAACTATAGAATAATTAACTAAATATAATTTGTTTGATTGCAATACAAATGTAGAATAGATAATATTAATTAGGCGTAAGGTATAAATAAACATTTAACTTTGGCCGGTGGTACCGTTAGTGCGACATAAATAACCACGGGAGCGCTGAATGCAGATAAGGGCGTGGGCTATGAGACACATACCTACCCTGTTTTGTGTTTTATTATTTATTAGCTTTTGCAATAGGTTTCGGTTGTATTGGTGTCGATTAAATAAAACATCCTTATCACTCAAAACATTTCTGGATGCACGGCACCTACACATTTTCCTGCTTCCTTCGCAATGTTTATGTCTAATTTAAAGTTGATCTGTCTAGTCTAGGATTTAAAAAACAGAATCTACGAATAAACTCACGCTTTTCTAATATTAGTTAGCATTTATAAGATAAGAAATAATGTTCATGAATTTTATGACCTTCCACTTAGTTTATCGAAACAACCAGTTTTAATAGATATTAACTATATCCAAATCAGAATATTTTAAATCAAAATTTGCGTTTGTTTACATTTTTGTAAAAGACATACTTAAATCGTTGAAAAAAACAACAACAAACGAAGACAAGGCAAGGCGGCAGGCGAAATGTTTTAACACTGATAAAAAACCAACAAAAATATATTTTAAATAGTCATCATATTAATCTTTTTATTTTATTTGGGAAATATACAGAACAATTACAAATAAAAATATAAAGCAAAATATAATTCACAATCTAAAACAATTTCCAATAATTGTTATATTATGTTGAAAGATACTTACTTGTAAGTCGGTATGTCTAATATGCTGAATCAAAATGCTCCAAATGGGAGTTCCTCTTGCACCTAGTTTATATTTAATACATTATCTTTACACATTTTCCACATTGTATTGTATCGGAAAATCTTTGTAAACTGAACTTCACGGATGAACGAACTTCAACAAACATTTCTTTTGGCAAATTAGTGCTAATTTTTAAAAGCACTCTCAAATATGTTACACCAAACAATGAGTATCGTTTGTATAAAAGAACCAAAGGCACCCATTGCTCACCTAATTCGTCTTACTCCTTGTTGTGGTAAGTGCATATTTATTTATTACGAAAGTAAAATATCAAATTTCTCCTTTAAGTATAAGATTTTAATGTTTTATTATGCTGTAACATCAAAACTTTGGTTGTATGTTTGGCCATTAAATTATGTAGAATATGGGTACAAATGGACTTCATTATCATTCTTTGGAATCCTTACTGCTAGGCGCGAGTCTCCTCTCTTAGGCAAAGCGTCGCAAGAAGAATGAACCCAATTGGGCATGAGTAATATAATAGGATTAATCACACCATTTAAGTTTCCTTAGTCTTAACACAAGTCGTTAAAGATAACCTGAGCACGTGTCTGTTGATTCTCGAAATTTATCTTTGTTGCTTCCGTTTATGTTTGATGACACCAAATGAATATTTAATCCTTTGGTTATTTAATACTTTGAATATTTCACATATTCCCAATACCAATATTAGTAAATACATGAATAAGTTATCATTATATGCTGTTTTCTTTATATTAGCACTTTCACCTAAACAACCAACACAGCCTTCGATCGCGAAGTTATGTAAACTGTTCCACTTATTCTTGTTCGCTTATGTGCAGGTTAAAACTAGTTTCTCAAACCACTCTTTTGTTTTTAAATAGTCGAACCTATGTTTCGCCGTACTTGCTCAGGTCATTGACAATGCGTAGGATTAACAGGTTACGTTCTTTCAACGCATAAACTTAGCATACGACTCACCTAAAGAAAGTGATCAAAACTGCAGCCAAAACTTCATAAATATTTTTTCCAACCTATGATAATATAAGATGAAAGGTGAGAAATAGGTTAAGGTCATAAGTTTACAACTAGATGCCGAATACCGTAGTATTTAAGTAAAATTATTGGGTAATATTATCATAAATTTATAAATAAACGGCCAGTTATATAGTATATCCCACAGCTATAAATAACACTGGTATTACAACTGTAAATGATCTCACTTAGCGAATAACGACCCTGGCGGAGATGTACAACCGGTATCGACATTGCAGGTAAACGTGCAACTTTACGGTCGAAGTTTGCATTATGAAAACAGATTATTAACCTCCTTGAAAGATTATTATGAGGAATTTCTTAGGTGTGTAGTCCCCCAACCCACACTAGGCCAGCGTGGTGGACTAAGGCCTAAACCCTCTCAGGTGTAGTGGAGTTCCGTGCCCAGCAGTGGGACGTATATGGGCTGATGATGGTGAAAGAATGGAATCATTTTCTGCTTAAAAGTAGACCAATTCATAAAAAAAAACAAAGTTGTTATCAATAACTCAAATAACCCTTGAAATGAAGTACGACATTGACATAAATGTTCTAATTGTTTGCGTATTAAATTACATCACAAATTCTTTGATGTTATAATATTTTTGCCCAATTATTGAATTTATCTAATTTATCCATTAGCGCTTATCTAATACATGCTCAACTTACTCACCAAATTGTAATAACTTGCTATGACGATATGTGCAAAAAAATATATATATATTACATAATAAATACATATTATCGCATTCTTGTTAAATGTATATTAATAGTATTTTCAATAGAAAAACTTTAGTTTACTATTGTCAATGACGTTACAACGTTTATAACAAAAATAACAAATATTACATGTTCCATTTATGAAATATGTTCCCAATATCCGTTTCGTGCACTTGTTGTGTTAATAAGTATATTTTGTCCTACTAACAGAAATCTGGTTTCATAATTAAATTAATATAAGTATTTGTAATAAACAGATAACTGCGCTTGATATCAAATAATTTATTTCTCTCGTGTCTAAGCTTTAAGTTAATGAATTAATGAGCTAAAAGTACTTCCAATTACCGACTAGACACTTAATATTAACTCTAGCTTATTTAACGTAAACAAAAACAAACTTAACTGAGGATGCGTTACAGACGTGGCTTTTAACACACAGGCTTTTAAGGCCAAAATGCAGTGAACAACATACTTTCATTGTCAAAGTTGTTATCAGAGGTTCAGGGGGCTCGTCCCAGCTCGGACATGTTTGCAAATGCGGTAGATAAATAATATGACGAAACATGTTTATCGACCACAATTCTTGAGACGAGACTATCAAAGGTCCACTACGATACCCTTTTGTAATGCGTGTCTTCATAAAACTATTTGTTCCCTCATTTGTGGACCAGTTCGATTTCGAAGTTCTTACATATCGGAGCATAAATGTTAGTCAAGTTTTGTCAGCGGTTTGTGTATTATTTTGTAATACAAATGACTTTATTATTTAAATGTTGGATATTATAAAATTTATTGCGTCTTTGTTGCAGTATTTTGGAGGAAATAATGAAGATGGTACTGCTCGGCGTGGTGTTATGGGCGGGAGTGACTTTCGGGAGCCATGTTGCTCCGTATCCTCTCAACCTTCTTGCATCTACGGGTAAGAACTCAAATCTAAATCTGCATGTATTGAGATGAATCTGTAGGTCTTAATAGATAATTTTATTGCAGATATAATACATCCACCGCCGATGTACGATTTTCCATTTCCAAGTGCTGAGATGCTGAAGAGGCTGCCCCATGTGACTGGATTGCATAAAAACAAGTCTGTCAGCTTGAGTAAACTGGAAGTGTCAATGTTGGAGCGCTTGGAGCTGAACTTGCAAGCGGCCGGAATCACGCCAAAGTCTTGCTCAACTGCACAGGGTCTAGCCATTCACGGCCAGGCATCCGACGACGCCATGCACTATGAGAAATCTTCTATGACAATAACTAAGGCGTCGCAAAATCTTGTATATACTAGGTGTAGAAGGTTGGTAAACATTACTAAACTTTTAAATAAGTTTGGTGAGCCAAATGTAATGATTGATTGTTTGTCCATAGATATGGTTTGCCTAATGATGAGTGCGCGAGTTTTATTAGCACGTTGAACTTGCGTGAGAGTGAGTATGGTGCAGAGTGTGCGAGCCTCGAGCGGTTTGTTTGTCGCACCAACAAGATGTCATCCAAGTATAGGACGTTTGATGGATCATGCAACAATCCGGTGCGCTCTTCCTGGGGCCAAGCTCTTACTGGCTACAAACGCCTTCTTCATCCGAGATACGCTGACGGCATTGATGAGGTTCGTTGCACTATAATGACTAGATTTCTTTATCTACTGTTTACGTTGCCTGTGCTTTCTTTGCTAGGATACATAAAAATATCGCCGTGTAGATTTTTTCATTGCATATACCTTGTTTTTAAAATTAGTATTGTTTTGCAGCCACGTAGAGCTCTCAGCCACCAACCTCTGCCATCGGCTCGTCTTATAAGCACAAAATTGGCAAATAACTTCGACAAGCCTGATGAGAGAAAGACCATTGCATTAGCTGTTTGGGGGCAGTTTGTACATCATGACTTAGTGCACACGCCAGTGAGGAAGACAAGTAAGTATTGCGTTTCAAGTTGAGGAAATCACGTGAAGAAAATGTTTTTAGTCATCTATATTTCGAGTACCTATTGTTAAAAATGTATTGTGTTTAACACAATGCTGTTACTATTTAAAGTTATCTGTGTGTTTACCAAGTAATAACATTTGCCTTGTTAGATAAACTGTTGTCTAATTGAATATTAATGACTTTTTGATAGGTTTAACTATTAAACAACAAATTTTAAACATTAGTCATAAACGGTCTTATTTCTATGTTTTGTTTTAGTTCACACAAACCAGGCCATCAGATGCTGTGATGATTCGGGCTACCCGCTGACTCCGCGCTACCTTCATCCCAGCTGTATGCCAATCTCTGTGCCAAATGAAGATCCCTTTTATAAGGACAAGTATGTCACTTGCATGGAGTACACGAGGTCGGTCACTACCTACAGAGGGGATTGTACCTTCGGCGCTTCTGAACAGGTTAGTGCATTGTGAATTTATTCATTACTTTCATTCATCATCATCAGCCCAAAGACGTCCACTGCTGAACATAGGCCTCCCCCAATGATCTCCACAGTGACCTGTTGGAGGCACCCTGCATCCAGCGACGTCCCGCCACTTTTACCAGGTCGTCTGACCCACATGTGGGTGGACGTCCTACGCTGCGCTTCCCGCTACGTGGCCTCCATTCGAGAACTTTTTGGCTCCATCGGTTCTCTGCTCTATGTTATTAATTTTATTACCTGACAAAATTTCAAGCTAAAAGACGTGATTAGCTCAAAGACTAAAATATGTTTCATTTCTTTAAACATCTTGGATAATATAAATAGACTTTAGCTTCAGGCTCACGATCACATTTTAAACACTTTTTAAAACGGCTAGAACATTCTCACACCAGTATATTTTCTCAGGGTCGTAAACCCGCAGTTTAAAAATAACATTCACGATTTCTTACATGTTACTGTGTAATATAAACTTGCGGATCGTCCAGCGCTGATAACCGGTCTTATAAAAACACGCATAACTTATTTATAAAGAAAGCAGTGTTTACTTATTGTATCTTACTGATTTCCTTGAATGTCTGACCATTAGTGACAAACCGTTGGTGAGTACATTGCTATCTGCAATATTTATTGGACGATTAACAATTTTTATAACGTTGTAACTCGTGTTGACGATGTTCACTTGAAACCGTTTTGCATCACGTGTTGACGTCGTGTTAATTAGGGGCACGATAGACTTACTTGATTATTCATTTATATACACATGCTGCATTTGAAATCAATTCATGACTAACATGATAGTTACTTGGACACGTTTATGGGTAACCGTGTCATTAATCACAAGAGAAATAGAGGATATTATATGTCTATTTCTATTTAGGATATATTAGACTGCCTCGTGGTCTCGCGGTATGCCGTGCGATCTAGAGGTCCTGGGTTCGATTCCCGGGTCGGGCAAAGTGTTATTGGGTTTTTCCATTAGGAATTTCTCGGTATCAGCACGGAGTCTGGAAATGTGCCCGAAAAACGGCAATAGGTTCGCCCCCTATTACGTGGAACTAATACATACCTGGCGAAATGTGGGTGCAGAAATGCACCTCTGCCTACCCCTTCGGGGAATACAGGCGTGAGTTTATGTATGTATGTATGAATGATATATTAGACCCTTAAGGTTGTACACTCTATAGCGTATGGGTTTCTTCTATGTTTTAAAGTCAAGCGTTAGTCCAACACGCTGTTCTAAGTTGTTATTTGAACATAGCTATGATTTTTTAGAGCTATCATAGCTAATTAGGAAGGTTTTCTAATTTAGATCACCTTTAGATTTGATTTTGGAAAACATCGTGTGCCCTAGAGTGCGTATGACCGTTTCCGAGTAGACTTCTAACATACATCAGTTGAATGTCATCAAACTTATAAATTTTGTTTTTGAACTGAACTTACTTAAATCATCTGACCATATGACCTTATATTATTGACTACCTCATCTCACATACAGTTTTTTATACCTTTTAATTTCCGCATATATATGTAGGTACATGCACAATATACACCATTTACACACTTGATCCTATTGAGTTCGGGTCAAACAATAACAAAGAGTTTAAAGTCCTCAGACGCTAATGTATGCGCATCACCTTTCCCATTTTTACAAGGTAGCATCAATTGACATATTGAGTTGAAAATCATTTTTACACGTGTAGGTACGTGCGGTAGTTGATTCATTCAATAAGCCCGCCTTAGATGTAATAGTCGGCGGTAATTACAATGCCTTTATGTAACGTTATGCTGCGCAATTGAATAAGGTACCTAAATACTCGCGTTTAATTGAAACGTATTAATACCACCCAAGGTTGAATTTTTTAACCTACTCGTATATTGACAGCCCCGTGGCGCAGTTGGCGAAACGAAAGGCCGCGGGTTCAAACTCCGCACCGACACAAATGTTTGTGTGATCCACAAATATTTGTTTCGGGTCTGGGTGTTTGTGAGACCAAAAAGTCTCTCGTAGTTTCTGATACCCACGACACAAGACTCGTATCTTAATTTGGGGTCAGAACTATGTAGGTGACTGTTGGGTGTATTTATTTATTTTTTATTTATTTATATAGCGAAATCCTTTGTTCACTCTGCGTAAACAGCCACTGTGAATTCATATAAAACTCTTAAATCTGTCCTAAGATGGGGAACCAGAGGCGTTCCAACACATGTTTCCCCTGTTTTTATGGTCTTAATAGGTAGTGAGCGTATTGCCGTATAATGAGCTCATTGGCAAATTGTCATTGCGGCTGTTGACAATACTCTGATGACTAAGAAATAGCGAAGAAACGAGATAGTCCTTCATTGTGAATTTACATATATTTTACATCTCCGTTTCGTCATTCAGCCTTGACGTTTTTCTTTGTTCTTTTTCCTGATTATGTATTGCACGTAAATAGTAAAAGTTATATATAAATACATCAGCGTATAAATAGTTTTACTTCCCACTCAATGTACTGAGAATTTATTCTCGTGTTGGCTTATTTCCAGCATTCTTATTAATTTCTATAAATGTTTCTAGATCTTGGTAAACAGTTTATAAGAATTTAAGATTACATATCGTTTTAATATAGCTTCGATAACATTAGGCGTTTGAAAATGAACTTGATAAAGCACCCCGGATTTATACCGAGACTTGTTTACTGTAACTTTTAATAATATCAGTCGGTGAACGTTCTTCATGTTTATGAAATGGAAACATGTTTTACAATTCTATGTAATTTAAATTTGTTTACTTAAATCTATTTTATTTTTGCTGAGATGTTTATCGCTGGCCATTACTTACTTTGAAGAAACGTGTTATGTGACACTGGCCTCGTTTTTGCTTTGTTTATAACCAAGTAGTACGACAATATTTGTCTTTTAAGTAAACAACGTTAGAGCGGTTACTTGTCTTCATTAAATTATCGACCTTCACGCGTCCGGAATGCACTCGAAGTATCGCGTGCGTGTGTATCGTTAGCTAGTTTTCAAATTCCTAAGATTTAAATAAAAACTTTTCAGCTAGGTACATTGTATTTTTATTTTTAAATAGAACATTTATTTGCATTCTTTATCCGAGACATATGCCAGTTTTCAAGTATTGAAACCTTGAATAGACAGAATCAGATGATGAAGTTAACTATCTATCATAGTATCTTACTTATAAGGGTTTGTGGAGTCCTTCTTCCATAGTTAGCGAATTTGGTGTCCAAAATTTCATGTCTTTTATTGAGATTTATTTTTCTTTTGTAGATGAATCAAGCCAGCCATTTCCTTGATGGTTCACACATTTACGGTTCCAACAGTCGTGACGCGACAGCTCTGCGGGAGAAGACAGGTGGTCTTCTCAAGACTTCAAGTATCGATGACGAGGAACATTTGCCATTGGCTGCTGAACCTAAGGAGAAATGCCTTGTCAACTCTAACGATGCTACTTGCTTTAATGCTGGTGAGTGGGAGATAATTTTTTTAGGATTACTTTCAGTTGAAGGCTGCATTCAAATAAATTGCACGAAGTAATCAGTCAAAGTGTTTATCCGATGAGACATTCAATGAGACACTTCTTCTAGTTTTATTAAGTATTTTATAATAGTTTAAATGCATTAAGTTATTTTATATTAGTTTAAATGCAAGATATTGCTTAAAAGTTATCCGTTCATTATCTAAGAACTTTTTGTAGTACCCATTGCATGACCGTTTTAAATTACAGCAGGTACTAAACATCAATGAATTCTTCAAAAGTAATCTCTTTTCCACAGGAGATAACATATAAAAATAACTACTCGTTTTTCTTATTTAGAGTTTCTTACGCTCTTTGTGTGTTATTTAACAACCAAAGCGGTTGTAATATAAATTTGCTTAATGATACAAAACGTCTATTGTTATATGATGTCTCGATTTATTGTTGTTAATAATGACATAAATTATCTTCTTGCGTGTTTACGTGCGTACTGTCTTGTATATATTTGTACATTACTTACACATAAAGTATCATTCGTATCAACTTGAAACCAAGAGAAAGATAAAACATTTAGCAATGACATAAAAATGGTTTTGATATTACGTCATCAATTCTACATTCCAGAATCATACCAACGTAAGAGTAGGCTTTTTACTTCAGTTACCTACCAATTCTACTGACTTCCTTCTTTATTTAGCGTTATTTATTTCCTCCCTATGGACTATTACTGGAATCATGTAGATCCGATATTTCAAATGTTCTTAACAGGTGACGTCCGGGCCAACATGCACCCTTGGCTGACGAGTCTTCACTCCCTTTGGGTCAGAGAGCACAACCGCATCGCTAGAGCGTTAGCTGCCACCAATGCTGGTTGGAGCTCGGACAAGCTGTACCATGAAGCGAGGAGGATCGTCATTGCTGAAATGCAGCACATCACTTATAAACATTGGCTCCCTGCTTTGACTGGTATGTTCTAATTTTGAATTTTCATAAAAAAATTACACAAGCAAAGGCATAGACAAACCTTTATTTGATATCTCAACTTATTTGTTTTACAAAATAAAATCTTAATATTATATACTTAAAATAAAAGAAAAAATATTAGGGAGACTGAAATATTTCGAGTTGAAAATCATCTTGTTGTTTTTAGTGACTTTGCGACATAAATAGTAGCGAGCAAATAGAGGTGACATGAAACGTGATAAAATTACAAAAACGTGTTCAATGTGACATGCGCAATAATACTTTGGATGCATAAAAACTTGGCACTTGCATTTTCTGCAATTTTAATAGAATCCTTTGACAACTTAATGCATTTTTAGTTTTGATGTCCTTGTTTTTTATTCAGGCAAGGCTCTCGATGATCTTTACGATAGCTACGACACCGGCTACAATTCCGATGTGGATCCAACCATAACAAACTCCTTCGCCACCGCCGCTTTCCACTTTGTGAACAGTATGCTTGATCAGGACGTCGAACTAGTAGCAGACGACAATGTGACGTCATTGAGACTAGGTCATACATACTACAAGCCGGAGAGCGTTGTGCAGAAGAAAGGATTAGAAAGGATTCTCAGAGGAATGGTCAGCCAGAAGATGCAGGCTCTAGACTTCAACTATGATGATGATGTAAGTACTAACTCTAACTAACTATTCGACACTTTACTTCTTCCTTATTTTCATACAGTTTTTTTACATACACGTTAATTGCAGTACAGTTAAATGCATCATTATCAGTTCTAAACCATGATGGTACTGATTATGTGGCATGGAAAAGTGATCGCAGTGGTAGATAGTAAGTTTAATGTGGTTTAATTGATTTGACCCTGTTGCATTACTTAAAGTCTGTTTATTGTTGTCAAGTTTTTGTTCCGTTTTGTTGGATATTACTTGGCTTACTACTAAGAAATCGTTATTTTAATGTAGCAAATTAGAATACAATCGATTAGCGGTATATGTTCATAAATAAACAATTACATTGCCTCATTATATTAACCAAATGATAACAGCTCGACCAATGACTATATTTAATAACAAAGTTATCGCCTTGGGACTGCAATACACAAATAATTGATGAAAAACATGAGGTTGATCTGGAAACTTCCTTATGGCGAAGTAACTCACACGCCGTAGACTATACGGCATGAGGTGATGTTATGAATTTTTATCGTTTGTTTACTCGTACAAAGCCTTGAACAATGCATGTTGTATTAATATCACATTGTGCACACTACTCGGATGCATATGTGGGAATTCTATATCGTATTGTATTACAAACATAAAAAATGTCTTATGTTAGCGAAATGCACGTAATATCTGCTGATTCTACTTCGCCAGGTATATTATAAACAAAATAGCATTTTTCGAAATTGACTTAATTTACTCAAATGTTGAGAAAAATAGTGTGTTTTTACGACGTCGCAACTTAACATTCAAAAGTTACCTTCATCATTGACCTTCCATTGAACAGTGGAATTTTCCGTATCCACTGTATCATTTCTTAAATTTACGTCTTATTTAAGACTTACCTCAATCTGTACTTCATTATTAACCAATTCAACGTGATCTCCTTCCTAAAGTATCTTATTGTTTCACACAGCTCCGTCATCAATGGCTGGGAGGTTTGGATGTTCTGGCAGTAGATGTGCAGCGCGGAAGAGACCACGGTCTTCCTTCCTACACGCAGTACCGAGTACTATGCGGCCTGACGGCTGTCACTTCCTTCCAACATCTTTCTGACGTCATGCCTCAGGAGGTGAGCTATTATGTATTTTGTTTTGGAATAGAATAACCCAAGTATTAGTTAGTATAATTGTCTCATTACTGGAGAAACCTTAAAGGACTAAAAGAGTGAAGAAATTAAATTATATATGGAGGTATAAATGAAGAAGGCATTAACAATGAATTATCACCTACTTTAACGGTGAAGGGAAATATTGTAAGGAAACCTGCACACCTAAAAGTTCTTAGGAATTTCTTAGGAGTGTAGTTCGTCAAGTCGCACTAGGCCAGCGTTGTGGACGAAGGCCTGACCCTCTCATTTCCAGAGAAGGCCCGTGGCCAGCAGTGGGACCTATTTGGGCTTATGATGATAGATAGGCACTGGCAACTAGCGTAAATGTTCATTTACTTGACTTAGTTTGGTATGGATGAATAAGGCCTAAATCACAAAATACATAGTACATTTGATTGTGATATAGTGATAATATCCTTAAACAGAGTATTGAATACTATATACTAAATATACGCATGCTCGTGAAAAATTACAAATTAGTGCGTTTTGACGAGTTCCACGAAACATAGTCATGTGATGTCATTACTGTTTTTTATTTACTATTATGGATATGATAAATGTTGTATGCAAATTGTTTTGTTAGTAATTCTTCCATCATGTTCTATTTTAAGAACATAGTACAACATGTGCTTCAAGTCTACATACTATTTACATCATAAATAGTGTGACTAAGTACTTATTGTATTACAAATATATAATTAAATAAAAATAATAAATAATGCATATTTTTTGCATTGTGAAGTCATTAACAGTTATTAAATACTATTACTGTCATATTAAATCTATTTATATTTAATGTTATTTATTTTCGCAGGTAACTTTATGATTTTCTGTTAGAGGTTACAAATATTTTAGAAAACATATAAAATAAGTATATAAGTATATCCCAATGTAATATTACAAAACCAGACTATTGAACATAAACATTCTTTAGTTGGAAACCTATATTCTGCCGCCATTAAATTTAATGATACTAAAAAAATCATTGATCATGCATATTTGTCATCAGGTGGTGGATAAGTTGTCGGAGTTGTACGAGCAGCCTGGTGATATCGATCTCGTGGTCGGAATGATGGCAGAAATTCATCTCCCCGACTCATTACTAGGACCTACTGCCACTTGCTTCATCAGTAAGTATACCAATAACGGCAGTTTATACTAACTGTTTTTCTTTTTAAGTTTCATAAGGACTCGAGAGTTGAGTGCATAGTCGAGACATATTCCCGGCTTTCGCGGATACAAATCCCAGGCACATGTCATTTGGAAGTAGTAATCACAATGAATTATTTTGTACTTTAACGTTGAAGAAAACCTGTACACCTAAGAGTTCTCCATCTAGAACTTCTTAGTTATGTGAATTCTACCAGCCTTACGTGATGAATTAAGACCTTAATGCTTTCAATTATCGAATAGTACCGATATGAGATGATATTAATTTAATTAATTAAGCTTTATCGTACACTAATACGTACACAATAAAATGAACAAAATAGGTATTACATTATAATAAAGTGTCGCAAATAACGGTATAAAGATTTTACATTATCTAAAGTTAAAACAGAGATGGGCTGTAGTTGCTATAATAAAACATTAGCTATATTAAATATCTCTATCTATACTAATATATAAAGCTGAAGAGGTTGTTTGTTTGTTTGGTTGTTTGGTTGAACGCGCTAATCTCAGGAACTACTGGTCCGATTTGATTAATTCTTTCAGCGTTAGAAAGCCCATTTATCGAGGAAGGCTATAGGCATATAACATCACGCTACGACCAACAGAAGCGGAGCACCAATAAATAATGTTTCAAAATCGGGGGTATTTTTTTCCTTTTGAGAACTTCCGCTGCGTGCGCTGCGGAAACGGTTAAAGTTTCGCTAATATAATGTATGACAGAATTGTTCCCCTTTAAAAGTTCTAAAAAAAAGTCCGCGACAGCATTTGTTTATCTTTTAAGGTTGGCTCACTATAACCTTTTTTATGCTAAGCAAATTTGTTCTAAAATAAAGCATTATTTGTGAAGGTGTTTTCATAAAGATGATATTAATCCTTATCCAAATAAATAAGTTATTCATCACAAGTATTTAATGTAAAAGAAATTTGCCCTTTACATCATTTGATTTCAATGAATATCTTAGAAGATATCGCAGTTTTGAAATAACACCGCTGCGAAAAAATTGTCAAGCGCGCAATTATGATGTACGAGTACAAGGCGCCGCCGGCCGGCCGGTGCGCGGCGGCACACGTTTCACGTCTATTTAACCGATTTGAATGATTTTTGTATGGACATAAATGGGACTCTGTGGAGTAAAATAGACTACTATTTCCTTTCTGTAACCAACCCTGAAGTCTACGCGGACGGAGTCGCGAGCAAAAGCTAGTATGTTATATAATCGAGTATTTATTATATTCACAGAGGAGCAACTATGGCGCACGAGAGCGGGAGACAGATACTTCTACTCGCACGCGGACGAGGCTGGAAGCTTCACGAAGCGACAACTTGTAGAACTGAAGAAAGCGTCTTTCGCCCGCCTGCTTTGTGATAACGGCATTGTCTCCAGCGTGCAGAAGGACGTCTTCCAACCACCTTCTGAAAGGTAAGTTTTAATTGATAGCCACGGCGCAGTTGCCTAGACACCAGCTTGCGAAACGAGAAGAGGGTTCGATCCCCGCACGGAGACAAATGTTTGTGTGATCCACCATCCACCCAGGTGTTTGTGAAAAGTCTCTCGTAGTTACTGATACCTACGACACAGGACTTGTGACTGTTCTGACCCCACACTAGGATTTGTTTTAACTTACATTCAACTCCATACATATACAGCGTGTTCCTAAATGCAACGATAAGTAGGCACCATTAAGCTGACTTGGTGATGGCTACTCGAGAAAAAAAAGAAAAAATAAGACATAACAATTAGTTTTTTAATAACAATAAAATTTGAATATCTTTGAAAATATACACCTTGAAATATATGTATTTGATAACCATGACTAAAGATTTTCTCAATTTCTAAAAAAATCTATTATTTTTTGTCGTATCGGAATTCTAAGTTACACTGATTCACTGTGGTTTAAAAACAATATGTATAAAATGTCGCAACTACCCAGGATTCAAAAAAGGGTATATTACTTTTGGAAAACCAGCTTAAAAACAAAAAAAAAAGTATTTTTACGCAAACACGCCATTTACATTTCTTAAAATAAGTCGCTTTAAATTTTACATAGTATTGATCGTTTTTCTAATTGAATTTACATATGTATTGTATCCAATTATATTCTATATAGTAACCTTATTGTTATCCATTGCAGCAACCCAGTGGTCCCGTGCAGTGAGATAAAGCGCGTGAATTTGGAGGCGTGGCAGGACCCCGCGCAGCAGCCAGACCTCTTCACCCGCACCAACAAGTGGATCAAGAACAAGGTGGCCGCCGCCGGCAACACCACCAAGTAAACACCGACCCCGCGCTGCCCACATCCCACGGCAAACTGGGAGTCGCTAACAGACTTGTATCTATAATATTCGTGAGGTCTGCGGCGCTGATAATAGATTGTAGGGGATTTTGTAACTTGTATAAAATTATAAAGAAATATTGTAATGTATAATGTATAATATTTGTGCATTTTATTTGACAATTAATATTTTTACTATCTACATTATTAAATGTTAATATTGATGTAAAAGTGTATAAAATCCATACATTTCAGTAGCGCCGCGGATGTGTGTTGCAAGTGTTACAGTATTGCAATAGTTTGTAAAATGTTATTTAATTAGTTTTTAGTCAAACTCGTTCCTGATACGAAATTACGAATGTTTTTAATGTCTGCACCAGTTAAGTTTAAACAAACTCCAATAGATTTGTGTCGTGTGAATGGGTACAATGTAGTGCAGTAACTGTGATGTCATGTGGATGACGTCACAAAGTTGTTTGGATGCTGGGATATGAGTGCGGGTCCTTGACGAACATATGTTAAAACAATCAAGGGCCATGACATCCCCATCCTAGAGTTAAATTACTGTACATGGCGATGTGGCTAAATTTTGTCGCTATTGCATTTATGGAATGTTAATAATAAGATTGTTTTTGCCTTTCAAGGTTGTGTAGTTTTGGTAATGACGCACAATTAGTGTTCATGGAAACAATGGACGCCTGGTACGTAATGACATTTTAATTATAACTATTGTCTGGTAAAAAAATCTTGTGTTTATTTTTAATACTTTGATTCGCGTATCAAAGTTTTAATGATCAATGATAATGTTTTATATGAAATTTTTGGTATGAAATCGATAAATGTGTGACCACAGTATTCTGTCTGTGTGCATTTCCACCTTCCACCACCTTAGCTTTTTCTATGACTGATTGTGATTATTTTATTTCTTTGTAAGTTATTCATTCATCGTATGTTCTTAATGTTTCTATTTTATATTTCGTTAATACAGACGAATGCAAAAGTCATTTGACAGTATAAAGTTGATGTTATGTACCAAAAATAGCTCATACTAAATACAAATACAAGTGTTTCCAATAAGAAATAGTAACTTGAGCAACTTTTGCAGGCGCCTGTACTTAATTAGTTGGTTGGCGTGTGTGCCATCAATGCCAAAGACTGGAATGCAACTGATAGCGACTAGAAAATTCGAATTTACTCTTGGATTTAACTCATGTTGTCGTCTGCATTACTTGAACCTTTAAAAATCACTGTCACAAACCTATTATTAAAGATTTAGGTAATGCAGAATGCGTAGCAATAACATGTCAATTAATAATATAAGTTGCTGCTAAAATTTAGGTTAGAAACGCACTGAAGAAATCCTTTTTGTACTGATTTAAAAACAGATTTGATTGCTCTTTGAAAACAACAAAAAATATGCTTATCACATATTGTTTTTCTTTTTATGGCACACACAATTTTTTGTCATGTTGTTAACATAAATTGAGAATGCTAAGTAATTACATGACCTGTATTCTACATATTATGTTACAAATTATAGTATGCATGTTAAGTGTAGAGTGCAGTATTGGATTGTAATATACAAAGATAAATCTCTATAGTTAGATACGTGTCTATACCTTCTCCGTCGAACACTGCGTGATTGTAGTATTGAGCATTTAAAAGGATCATTTTTTTAAGTGATAAATTACAAAAAAACAAAAGAGGAATTGTAATCTGTGTTTATGAACAAATTAGAATAATGTTATGACTTCAATATTGTAATTTCATTCATGCGGTTATATATGATTGTCATTAAATATATATCACTGCCTTTAAATTTTGTTTGTCTAAAATAATACTCCTTCTCCCTTTCCCGATTGAATATTGACTGATGCAATCTTGTCCATAATTACTGAGCAGTTAGTGCGTAGTCAGTCTTGCTTAGATACGTAATTACGTACCTATATGCACGTTTTTCACTGTTATAAAAGTTAGGATAAATAAAGAAAGTTTTTTTAAATTGCCAAATCATAGAAGAAACGTAATACGAAGTTCAAACATATCCAATTAATAGAAAAAGTGAAGGAATTTGAAAAGGCACCCACAGCAGTGTTTGGGTAGAGCGAAGTAGAGTCCTTGTACAATTTAATTATAAATTGTATTGATTAATGTGTATCCATGCCAATAGATGGCGCTAGTTTATTAAACATAAGTGTCATTGTGTCAAACGCCAATAGATGGCTGATGGCGTTACTTGAAAAATAGATGCGGTATGGTTTACACGACAAGTAGTGTATAAGTATCTGTGAATATTTTCGATTAAATTGTCTCCCTCCTGCGATATGGAAATTGAGTTTTAAGTTCCTTGCCTTGCATACCATTGGAAATTGTGTTTTAATTTCCTTGGCTTGCATACCATTGAAAAGTCCTCTTGGACGGAAAAACTAAATATTCTACGCTCAATCAATGGGGAACACTGAAAAAATATCCGCGATTAGCGCTAAAAAATAGTTTCAACACTGACTGCCTACGTTATTTTGTGCCCAGGAGAGGCGCTGTAGGTAGAGGTAGAGTGAAATCGCTAAATTAAGCATAACTACAGTATATTTTATAGTTCGTAATATTTTTTCTAAATAATTTGGTGAATATATTATATTTATATTTATCGTAAATAATAGGTTTTGAAGGACATCTATGTAATATACATAAATATTGAGATTGTTCCTCACACATCTTTCATCGATTGGTTGATGTTTTATTTCGTACATATTAGCAATATAAATAAACTGCCTAAGGGTTCTGGACGTAGTTTTAATACAATAACGGTTTAACAGAGGGCAGCACTTACAGCGACAGGACTGTAGTAACAAATGGGCTGCAAAGATGGCGTTTACTTTTAATTATTAAATCGCTCTATCGTCTCGCACACATACTTCTCTAAAGGAAGACTCAGAAGTTACTATTACTATTTCCAGACTTACATAAAACCTGTCTGTCGTGGGTACCAGAAAGTGCGATCCAGTGCGGTCCATTCATCATTACAACATCAAGGTGCAAAACTCAGTCTGTTTCTTAGTACGGGGATCGAACCTCTAGTTTTTGGTTCTAAAGTCGGTTTTAATGCACATCCAACACAAGTCAACACTTTCAGTCTGACTTTCGTAGCGACAACAAGTTAAAAAATACGCCATATTTTAACTAGAACCTGAATTTGGCAATTTTTATACGCTCCAGAAGGCTTTATAAGATTGAGAACTCAAAATGGAATACTCAAAATAACTTTCCTTGCCGTAGGAATCGAACTGAAGTCTTAATCACACGATGCACGCCGCATATGATTGACGCAATCATATCATATACATATATAAATATAATAGAAAGGTGAAGTTGCACGTGAAAATGGATGTGTACTTTTGCTTTTGCTTGTAGAATTTTATTCCATGCATAACAAGCTATTTGCAAAGCGATCGTCACAATCACAAACATTATGCTGAGAGATTTCAATGCCGCGTTGCATAATATAATTGTAATAAATTGGAGTAAGTATCTGATATTTTCATACAGGGGCGTCTCACCTATTATCAACGGGTATTTTAAATATGGTAGAGTATATATTAAATATAAATAATAAATAAATAAATAAATACACCCAACAGTCACATATATAGTTCTGATCCCATACTAAGATACAAGTCTTGTGTCGTGGGTATCAGAAACTACGAGAGACTTTTCGGTCTCACATACACCAAGACCCGAAACAAATATTTGTGGATCACACAAACATTTGTCTCGATGCGGGGATCGAACCCGCAGCCTCTCGTTTCGCAAGCTGGTGTCTAGCCAACTGCGCCACGAGGCTGTCGTATGTTAATGACCGTTTCCTTCCTATTCTGATAATATCTCACGCTGCTATACACTTATCTATTAAAGCCTATAAAATATAATATTGTTATAAAAACACACGTCTAAGTGCGATTACTATTATATATCAATTGAAATCACGAAGGCCTATTAATATTAATTATTTTTCGAAGTCATATGTGTATTCATAAAAAATTCTCACGTACCTTTACGGTGAACGGTAGCATCGTGAGTACATACATAACCTCACGCCTGTATTCCCCGAAGGGGTACGCAGAGTATCATTTCTGCACCCACATTTCGCTAGGTATGTATCAGTCCTACGTAATAGGGGGTGAGCCTATTGCCGTTTTTCGGGCACGATTCCAGACTCCGTGCTGCTACTGAGAATTTCCTAATGGAAAAACCCAATAACACTTTGCCCGACCTGGGTATCGAACCCAGGACCTCTAGATCGCACGGCACATACTTGTGCCGCGAGACCACGAGGCATCGTGAGTCTAAAGTCTAAAATTTCTTAGATGTGTAGTCTGCTAACTCGCACTGGGTCACAGTCGCAGAAACTCGACAACGGTTGTTCCTATATAAAATATGACTAAATAAAGCTATAAGTGTTTTCTTCACAATAACTTCTTCCGACTTGCATAATTGGTATAAATAATTTTATGCACGAATTTGGGTTAATTAACGAGGAAAGATATGTTTTTAACATCTCACGGAGAAGTATAAAATTTATGGTTTTACAACTTTCGGCACTTTTACAAGTATGTAAATTTTTATTTTTATTAGTTAAGACTGTGTCCTAACAATGGATTTTTTTTATTTTGTTGGAAAACACCTCACATTTCTCGAAAATTTGTGGCAGTAAGCCTACCACCGGTCTTCCTTAAATTGCCTTACGTTAGACAAACGACCAAAGTGGCGTAAATTACAATCCATACTATCCATACTAATATTATAAATGCGAAAGTAACTCTGTCTGTCTGTCTATCTGTCTGTCTGTCTGTCTGTCTCGCTTTCCTGCTAAAACTACTGAACCGATTTAAATGAAATTTGGTACACAGATAGTTTAGACCCTAAGAAAGGACAAAGGCTACTTTTTATCCCGGGAAAGGGGGTTTAAGGGGTTGAAAGGGGGGATGAAAGGTTGTATGGAAGTATTGTAATTTTTAAAGCTAGAACCTTAAAACTTATTATTTAGGCTGTTGATTAGATATATATAAATATGACATTAAAAGTTTGTAAAAAATGTACCTTTAAGGGGGTAAAATAAATATAGGGGTGAAAGTTTGTGTGGAAATTCGTCATTTTTGAAGCTAGAATGATGAAACGACGTGTAGACGACTGTAACTATATGTCTGTTATGCTTTTACGCCTAAATCATTTGACCGATGTAAACTATTTTTGATATGGACATAAATGGGACTCTGTGGAGTAAAATAGACAACATCTTATTTTCTTTCTGAACCCAACCCTGTAGTCTACGCGGACGGAGTCGCGGGCAAAAGCTAGTTTAAGATATTTTACACCGATCTGATCTGATGCTAGTTTACTATAAACATCACAAATATTTACTACATTTGTGTTCGAGACATAACCTGTTTTTATTTACGATATAATGGTCGCAAGAGATAAAATTTACAAATTGGAAATTTATTATTTCATGTTAAATAATATAGTTGTCTAGTCTGTCTCGCAGAAAACGTCTGTCACGTTTAGTTCGGGGAGTGATATTGTCAAAGTTCAGCCAATTTCCTCTTACTCCACTATGTATTTCTGTTTTCTCATCCAATTTGGAATTGGCATCTACCTGAATTGAAATTCAGCGTTCTGCGAGGTCTCATTGTGACATTTCACAACATAATTTTACTATGAACTGTAAATTTTATTATGAATTTGCACGCAGTTTAAAATTAAATTTTCATTATTCATTCATCATCTTCATCACCAGCCATATGAAGAATGCTGGCTTCGGTCGCCACCAAAAATTAATAAGATACATATATGCAGATAACACTGGATTAGTTTTCATTTAATAAATTGAAAATTATTTTTTGTGCAATAATGACATCAAATCCGTATTATTTCGAGCCCGAATACTTAAAGAGGAATATTATCATAAAACGGACTTTGTATCTTGTCTTTTACACTTATTTATTTAAAACTTTAACGTATGTTAAGAGTCTTTGTGAAACATGTGTCATTACGTGTTTCGTGTCATAGTTTAAAATAAATAAATAAATACACCCAACAGTCACATACATAGTTCTGACCCCACACTAGGATACAAGTCCTGTGTCGTGGGTATCAGAGACTACGAGAGACTTTTCGGTCTCACAAACACCCAGACCCGAAACAAATATTTGTGGATCACACAAACATTTGTCTCGGTGCGGGGATCGAACCCGCGGCCTCTCGTTTCGCAAGCTGGTGTCTAGCCATCTGCGCCACGGGGCTGTCAAAATTTTAAAAATTTGGATGTTCTTAAAAATTTAAAATAAATGTTATTAAATATTTTACAGGCGTTTAGGTCAAGGTCTAAGTTGAGAATCATTGTAGATTGGGAACCTTTTATCTCCTAAGTTAGATTTTAGATTAGCCCCCTTAATTAAAGTTATTTAAATCAGAGACTCCGTAACACCCTAAAATGCTCCACCTTGGCATCTTAAGGTTTAATTCAGTCGTCCAATAATACTCAATATGTAAATGAAACATAAGATTGTAGGAAGCAGGAGTGATTTTGTTAGAATTAACTTAAAAGTTATTTATGTACACAAGTAAGTTCAGTCCTTATACAATGTACATTTATTACATATAAAACTGTACCAGTAGAGCGTGAGGCAGAGATGTTTTGGGTTTCGCGAGTCTATTGCCGTTTATTTCCCTAAAGGAAAAATATAAAAATTTGGACGAATCTAGATCAGAATACGGGAACTCTTATTCACACCTGCCATATGCAATGAGGCAAAAGATGGAGTAACCATCACGTTTGGAATAAACATTGTATAAAAATATAATGAACTCTGAATTCCCGGCACGTCTAACTTTTTTCATCGAAACTTAAGGTCGTTATGAGTTTTTGTATTAAACTGCGTTTCCAGTCACCGAGTTTACGGAATAGTCTGCAAATTAATGTCGCCTGGAGAATCCTCTACCGAAGTACTTGATGCGAAGATTGGGATTGTAATTTCTAAAGACCTTTCCGAATGGTATATTGGTTCACGTAGGTAATATGTTTCGTGGATCTATTATGCTTTTGTTAAGAATTTCTTAGCTTTTTCTTAGATTTATATTTCGTATTCTCAATAGGTAAATAGACAGGAATATTATATTTGAAGTGTTTTGCCAAAAGCTGAATAATAATGAGATATTTTGAATATGCTCGGGTAACAGAACGAGTCTGTTTCAGGTAACGTATGTTATACAACAAATTGTACTGAATAACAAACGTTATCAAAACCGACATTGTAATAATTTAATATATTTATATTAAAAAGCTGAACAGTTCGATGGTTGAGTATAATAAACTAATCTCATCATCATCATCAGCCCATATACGTCTGAATGCTGGACACGGGCCTCCTCTACAACTGAGAGGGTTTAGGCCTTAGTCCACCACGCTGGCCTGGTGCTGGTTGGGACTAATCTCAGGAAAAATTAAAACTTTGTGTTGATTATTCCATTTGTAACATCAGGCCAAGACCAATAAGAGCAGAGCATCAATGAAAAAGTAGCGAAATCGAAAAAAAACATTTTGAACTCGTAAAGATTCGCGTACGGGGTTGCGATTTATATAAACCGGAAATTATTTTGTAATCCATGGTATTTCGACGACCCTTTTATGCATTTTATAATTACGTTGTAAATTGGACATTTATAATATTATGTGTCTCAAATAACTATATGGTTATATTAGAAATTATTATTTTTATAATAATTCTCTAGGGTGTAAATTTATAAATTAATTTAAAAATAAACGTTTACAATATTAAATTTTAAAATAATGTAATTTGTCATTTCAACACTACAATATTAATAATTAAAATTGTCGACTTACTTCAATTTATAACAACTTTCAACACTTTCGCAATTTATTATCAAGGCGAAATCCATACTTTGGTAGACACGTGAAGGTTACCCTTGCATGTCGTGTGGAAACAACACTAACGACCGAGAGGTAAGTAATGTACACATTACTTTAGATTGACTGGATTAGTTAAATAGTCCAAATTAAATTATCGCCAACGAATAATGTGTTATTGGAATTTCAACTTGGTTAGGTCGTGTTGTCATTGACAATATTTAATCAGATCTTTAAAGACTGATAGTAACGGAGGTTCATGAAACTACTTAGCTAACTTAACACTTCTTTATAAGTAGACAAATTAAGATTAGAATAAGGCTAAGTTTTGGTTTTAATTTATACACACGTTCAATGGTCGTATTAGCGAATTCCATATTTTGCACAATAAAGCCAGTTTGTTCGCAATTGGATTTACACAACCTGATCTTCTGATAACATGTGCCATTATGTCGATTTTTAAACCTTTTATAGCCTGATCGTTGTCTGATTAAAAACAGTTTTTTTCAAATTCATAATACGAACATGACTTTTATAGCGTTATCGTTATCTGATTAAGACAGTTTGTCACACTAACACACACACAATATTTCCTCTTACATTGGTTTCAATACAGGGTGTTATTATACCGTTTTGTCTAATATCAATCAGGGTCGCGATATCTATTACCTATCAATATAACAGATGTCTTTATTCCGCGGCATTACATTCTCACTATTGTCACGTCTGCGACACAATACTGATTTCCCGTCTCAAGGTCTGTAGGATGTATTCGGTTTTGGTGTCCAGATTTATGTGTGTAGTTACTCTCTCCAACCTTTATCGAATGAGCTCGCAGTTAATTACTTAATAAGGGCGAGTGGCTACTTAGTGATACAGTTTTAATTTAATTTTAAGCGGCAGTGTGAGATTTTGTTTTTTGTTGTTGCTCGAATCGAATGATCTATGTCTATCTATCAATACTAATAAATATAAATGCGAAAATAACTTTTTCCGTCTTTTATATTTTAGTATCGAGATATATGGCACCTTGGGACCATTTCATAGCTATTTTTTTTTTATAAAATTGTGCTCAATTGGGCCCAACCGCTGTTAGTTTTAAGATCGACAAAAATTAAATACATCGACATGTCTTGGTAAAATAAGTTTTTAATACACGCTCAAAAATGTCCGTCTCTTCTTCTTCCCCACTTATTCAATCGTTACAGATGATTGGGTGATCACAAGCTCGTGATTTTTCAGTTCACGGTCGACAAATCAATTTTTTATCAAATAATTAAGGCTAACTAGGCGTCGTGATGTTTTTATTTGCAATGAATTTTATTCAAGAATTTATGTTCAAAAGATCATATCGTTTATCGTTAAAGCGGGTTCTTCAAATACCTAAATCATTGACGGAAAGTACACCGACGTTTTATTAAAAAAAACCGTTATCTGGTTTTCCATGATATTTAAAGATTAAAATTTACCTTTGGAAATCAGAGGACTTTTCGAACAAACCACCTTGCAGTAAAGATCCTACTGAGCTAAACTAAGCTTCTATGAATTTAACCACGACACAATTTGAAGATTTACTTTTTTATTTTTAAAAAAACCTAGTTCTACTCTTTTGTCTCTACAAAAAAAAACCAAATAGAACAAAGTAATTAGGCACGAAGTAATGAATCCCCATTGTCTTTGTTACAGGATATACGCTTAAAGAGCATATTGCCTCAGTGGTGTCGCCATCGGTTCTAAATGAGACCTGTCGTAGCGAGGTAATTAGGTAAACGTAACCGAGATAATAACTGTTAGATACACGCTGCTTCCTGTTTATTAACGTTAACAATGAATAATTATCTATTTAGACCAAACTCTACTTGCTATAAGGTGGAAAAAGGTAGGCAGAGGTGAATATGGCATCCACGTGTTGCCATCTGTTTTCAGCCCCACGTAATCGCAGGCGACTTTATCATCAATAACACTGACCAACCCAGGTATTAAACTTGGTACCTAAGTACTTCGCCCTGCACATTTATGTACCCCAAGGCTAACAAACCAGCCCGTGTCAATAAATATTGTTCCTATCGCAATAAAAATTGTGTTTTATAAGTTTGTTTTTAGATTTTTTTAAATCATTTTGTCTATTGGCGGAAAGAGTTATGTGGGACAGCAGAGGACATATATTTTTAATATACAATACAAGATAGTACAAAATGATCATATACAATCTGCTAAGACATACAGATAAGTCTCGCTGGTCATTCGATATAATTTCCTTGTGGTTGTAGCTTGCAATCTGGCAGAGGAAATTGGTTCTATCCATTCCTCCTTTTCTAGTAAAGAAGTAGTTCAATAAGTTTTGCAAGGTTAACTTCGGGCTAAAGGTCTCTTAAAGAAGGGCGTTTCCCTTATATAACTTGTAAAACATGCACTTGTCTGCCGTTGTCAACTTGTACTTACCCGGCAATCAACAGGCAGGTAAAATTTTATTGATTTAGTGGTGGAATATACGAGTATACAAAAAAACTCCACTTGGGGACGAGAATAATCTGTTTGCATACATACGTTAAAGCTTAACGAGGTGCAATGTTGTGCCATAATCATTCATAGTTTATTTGATAAAGTTTGAAGACCCTAAAGAAATCGCCAAAAATCATAGATCTTAATTGAAAGCTTTATAAGAAGCTTTGGAATTCCAATTTATGACATTAACAAACAAAATGTTTGACCAAGTTATTTAAGGAGACCTGAATCCTGACTCTTAGTACATTGAAGTTGTGTTACCAACCAAATTATTAAATAACTCTTGTCCCACAAACAATATAAATGAAATTAACCGCATTGTTATATTTTCCTATGCACAGTACCTGTCGCACTGTTAAACAAACACACCAATAAAAATTAAAGCGTATCCATATATTACGTGAACGATATCGTATGTTATAATAAACAAGAAATATACCCAACAGTCAAATACATAAATACATAGTTCTGACCTCACACATATCAGTCTTGTGTCGTAGGTATCAGTAATTTACGAGGGACTTTTGGGTCTCACAAACACCCAGACCGAGTGGCGGTACTTCCATAGAATCCCAAAAGCGTTACACGTCAATTATGTAATGTCTATATTTATTGTGGGGTTAGGATATTCTCATGTACTATATGTCAAATTGCTGCTGTTAAATAAAGATTTAAAGCTTAAAGATTATTATTCCGAATTTTAGAGAACTAGCTGGGCTTTTGGGCTTCTATGGAAGTACCGCCACTGCAGACCCGAAACAAATATTTGTGGATCTTACATATGAGTACATTTGTCTCGGTGCGGGGATTGAACCCGCGGTCTCTCGTTTAACAAGCTAGTGTCTATTCAACTGCCCCACGGGGCTGTCAAATAATAGCAATGAGACAGAGCGCAGTGCACATATTGTGCAAACGTATAATGATATCCGCAGTTTAAATTTAGCGCTAGCTATCATTAACTAAGACTGTTGAGCTGTTTCACAACACAATTTTGGGCCACCTTTAATAGTTGCTATTTTTAAGGGGCGTGGAATTTCTTAATTACAATGACCAGCAAAATAAACGTAACTTTAAAAATCATGTAATTGGCAATGTGTTGAATATTATATAACTTCATCACCCCGGCATAATATTTTTATTACTAGTCATTTTATCTGATCTTTCAGTTTTATTCTTTATATTATTTTGTAGTTCCTGACATTTATCATCTGCCCTTTTACGTCGATGAGTGTTATTTTTTGACGAGAGGAATTTACTTGAAGACTACATTACTACATTATCACTACAAGCTCCCCTTCCGGTGTTTGGGGTATGTGATTGTTATGTGTTCACGTGGTCAGTTATTTCGGGATTGTTTTTGGTGAGAATTCACCCCAAGTGGCATGATCTGCGCTCCTTTTCATCCCTCTAAGTCACATCTTACGATAGGAAGAACCATGATTTTTAGTACCAAAATCATACGCAACATTACGCATTCATTGTCAAAACTTATACTGAATCTGGATTGGAAGTTAATTCAAAACTCATCGAGATTTAGGGTCTTTTTCGAATGCGTAGTTAACCTTAAGACTAACATGTATTGTTTTTAACTTATAAAAAACTTATAATATTAAAAAGTTAAGAGTTTGTTTCATCATCAATCCTTGTGTTTCCTACTGCTGGGCACGGGCCTCCTCTACAACTGAGAAGGTTCCTTCCTTAGAAGGTAGGGTAGATTCCTTAGAACTTTTAGGTGTGCAAGTTTTCACGATGTTTTTCTTCACCGTTAGTGTTGTTTCGAATTGTTTTTTTACATGCTATAAACTCTCAAACTACTGAACCAGTTAGAGTTATTTTATTCAAAAGTGACACATGCTATACAATTTAATACGGAGACAATTTATAATGCAATTTTATTTTATTTTTATTATTGTAATAAGGCACGGAAAGACAAAATATAATTATAACATAATAAAGTATGTGCTATTTATAATACAAAAGTTAATGTACGTGTTTTTTTTGTAGATATAGAACTTTAACTTTAATAAAATGTTAATCACGTCAGAGATTTTTAGTTGACTGCCTTTTTCGTTTTTGTAAAGTGAGGAATGACGGTTGAATAACATGATGTTTACCAGACAGAAGTGAAAGTTAAACAGCAAGTTGAAGTGGGTTGTGTACAAAGGTCACAGGATCGACATCCGCCGAGTCAATTCTACTGTGATGGTGTGTTATGAGATGAAATTCAATGCTGACCTACTTTTATAGAGATCGCTTAGGGCATGGTCAATGCAGAGCAAAATAATATTTACTTCGTCTGTCTTGTGGAATGAATTGGAGTGTGTGGTCAAAAGACCCCAAGTTAGTCACTAGGAAGTGTAAATTGTTTTTTTTTTTTTTTGTACGGTAATTCTGAGTAGCAGCATGGTTTATGGAAATTAAACGGTTAGAGGTTCGCCCTGAATGGGTGTAGGATTATATTGGTATGAGGTAGATATACCTTTTCGGAGATGCAGGTGTAAGAGCACATTGGGCCGCCGTCCCTACCTTGGCGGCCCCCGAGATGAAGACGCCACACGCGTCAGGTTGGTGTGCCTTTTGGCACCGCGCAGAGGCGGTCCCGGGTCAATCCATAGCTCTGGCTTCAGGGTATTCCGGGGCCGTCTCGCTGAATGCGCCGATGGTGGCCGTCGCGGGGTTTTTAGTCGGTATTACGGCGCAATTATTTGGTAGGGACCCGGCCCAGCGGCCGCCCGCAAACACGGGCGGTAACATCTATGCTGGGTCGGAAGGCGCCGGTGAGTCCGACACACCCTCGCCCCTACGGGGGTGGGATGGTCCGTAAATGGATTTTCCCCGCGGGGAAAAAAAAAAAGGTGTAAGAGCACATAACTATATTAATGTTTATTCCAAATGTTTATTTTTATTTTGCAGCAAGTACTCACGTCAAGTGATTTGAATCTATATGACACTTCAATTTTTTTATCACCATAGTATATTGCTATGAAGAAAGAGTAGCCTTTTAGGAAAGTAAACGATGTTAATAGACTATTTATGACCACCAGAAATCTTCATTATTATTCATCTAATAGCAAAAATTTACTATAGTGTATAACTTTATTAATTTTCCTTTGTGAGAGTTCTGTACGTGATACAGTCAAACAAATCACAGAAGTAGTCTTTTATGTGTGAAAAGACGAAAAATGTGTGAAAAGGCGATCTCGTTTTAGGATCACGTTTCCCTGCGTCATAAAAAGCTGGTGCATAAATTAATTTTATCGTATAAACGTGTTGTAAACCCTGTAAGAATTTAATTCGTGTTAAGGATTTATTTCGTACAAGGCGTCAGATAAATTAAATGAGATAAGGACCAGACAGGTCAAGCCTTGAGATTAAGGAAACTATGTTTGATGTACTCTGAAAAGTATTCTGCCTTCAACATCAAAGTGAAGCGATACAAATTGTTGGAATAGCACAAGAAACGTTAAATTAAGAATCTTAAATTTAATAAGTCAAAATCACTGAGTAAAAGAACACTTTTATGGATAAAAAAGGAATTGCTTCACAGTTTTAAGTACTTCACTGGAAGTGTAAGATCTATCTAACAAGCATTACATATTCATTAATAATTGCCGTCTGTCATTGCATTGACGAGAAGCCAACGGAGTTTAGATTCTTATTGGTTTAGTAAGAAACGTTTTCTAGTTGGCGAAAGGTTATTTGATGGGTACTAGATCTTTTAAAACCCCGTTAAATGTTAACCAATCCGTTGATGTTTATGAAGTTAAATTCAGTTATATAACAGGACATTTTTCGACGATAGTAAATAGTAAATACAGCAGCCTCCGTTGCGCATTTAAACACCAACAATAACCTGTTAAATGAGTTGCCGCGGGTTCGATCCCCGCTCGGGATTGAATGTTACTGTGATGTTCGAAATATCTCTCGTAGTTTCTGATATCCACGACAAAAGACTTGTGTTAAATTTTGGTAAAATGCCTTGCCCATGAAATATGCAGGGTGTAAAAAAAACCGTGATTGAAAAATAAGACAGGTAATAGTAACGGTGACTACAAACACATTGACGCTAAAAAAAATCCCCAAAAAAATAAAAAAATCCCTATCACCATATACATTTAATACTTATGGAAGTTAGAAAACCGTCAAAATTTTTATTTTTTATTGGGATTTATTTTATCGTCAATGTGTTGCAGTGGCGGTACTTCGATAGAAGCCCAAAACCCCAGTTTGCCTTTCAAAATTCCGAATAATAATAATCTTTCAGCTTTAAATCCTTATTTAACAAAAGCATTTTGACATATAAATGGGATTATCCTGACCTTACAATAAATAATTATAAACTAGACATTACACCATTGACGTGTAACGCTTTTCGGCTTCTATGGAAGTACCGCCACTGATGTGCTGGTAATCACCTTAACCTGTCTTAGCTGTCGATGACGGTCTTTATACACCCTGTATAATTTAGGATTTAAATCTGCGTACTCATGAATAGTTTAAAACTTGTAAGTCTTAACATTAAAGGACTCGAGAAATTCGACAACGTATTGTTGTAGAAAATATCTACCCTTTCGCTTTAGTTTTCGTCACCTCCACACAATAGAACAATGGCTCGGTGGCCACTCGTGGGACGCGTTCACACGTTTGTTAAATTAAGAATCGAGACTTATTACAACAATCAGCAAAAAGTACCCCGCAAGGCGCTCCCACATAGAACAATTTACATGTTCTTGATCACTCGCCATATAGTACATGCTGGGATTTATTTTTACCACTGACATTATATCAACGTCGAATTATGCGAAGGTAATGTACATTTACTTAGGCCTCGGAGATTTATTGGACAAAAATAATTTATCGCATGTAAATATTATTTTTCTTATTTTATTTCCAGTTTAAATAATTATTGTTTATTATGGTGTGTTGGTCATTTAAATATTTACTAATAGCGTCGGTATCTCAGATGTAGATCTGTTACAATGACTTATGCAGAAAAACTTGGAATTTATTTATAGATTGAATTATTATAGGAAATATCTTAAGGTCTTTCCATTTTAATACGGTAAAACAACATTTTCATCTGATAAATAAGTTTTATTTATCATACCATCGCGGAAAAACGATTTTTTTTTAAACTGAGTAGAGAGACGACAGGCGTGAGTATCGTTATTTAATACATTATGTCAGCGCGGCCTTCACATTGCTTTTCATGGCTATTGGTTACACAATTCTTCTTAAACAGTTCACAAATAGAATATTTCACCAGCATTTTATTTAACTTAAATATGCGGTTATTTTTCCACTAATTGCGAAATATAAATTAAACTTACTAAATTGGATGAGTTAATTCGATTTGTGGTTAGTTCACAAGCGACGAGAGTGCAAATCAACATATTTTTTCATTTTACGGGTCTATAAATTATACAGTGATAGTATTTATTTGTATATGTAGGTATTTAGAATGTAAATATGATTATCAAAACATTTCCAACTAATCCTGACTGACAACTAAGACTGCCTCTTGGTTTTGCCGCACAAGCGTCAAAGTGTTATTGAATTACTTTTTGCCCCCTATTACGTGCGACAGTAAACTAAACTGGCTAAAAGTGCTAAAAAGTACACTGCCTTTTTTTTAACGAGAGGAAAGCGCCTTAAGCTACCCTTTCGGTACCTCGGGGGAGGCCGAAAGAGGTATGTCGGGGTCTCTGGCCTTCCAACTCGGCGCGCGGAACAATTGTCCGTTTATCTGAGTTGGGTCCCTAACCAAAATCCTACGCCAGCATACCGACTAAAACCTCTCGGTGGCCGTCACGCGCATTTGTGGCGGTACTACGGCATCGCAAGGCGAGAAGCCCTGCATTAATTTCCTCTGCCGCCCGGCGCTTTGTCCAATCATGGACTCCTCAAAATTAGGAGGGCTTGAGATGCCCTCCACTCACCCTATTTTGGACGCTCACTTATTGTGAACGTCCGCGCATCTCGGGGTTGCTTTTCGTCATGGCGCACCGCCCCCGCAGTACGCCCAGCTACCCCTGGGCGCCTGTTAGTCGCCTCTTACGACAGGCAGGGGATGCCTTGGTGGTATTCTTACGCAAAATGTACACTGCCTGGCCTTTTCGTTGATTCAGGCGCGTGTGTGTGTGTGTGTATTTCGTCTAATACTTTGCTTCAATAAAGAAATTAATATAGGCAAAAAATAATTATAATTACAATAGGGCGAAGTCGGGTGAAACTGAATTCAACTATAATTTTATTCAAACCTGTTAAGCAATGTAAATAAATATCTGATTTCCAAAAACACCTTACGAATTTAGTAATTAGAAAACTGTTTCAGTTCGGTGCCAATCTGAGCCATCGATAGCATTTGTAGTGTACGTTGGCTGCTTATCGTAGGAAGTAGGATATCTCATTGCCCTGTAAAACATAGAAAGGCAATTTCCCCTTAGAATACAGCACTTCCTTTAAGGCGCATTTTATTGCGCATTATCATCGTTTCGGAACATTGTAATAAACTTTTATGACTAGTGGAAACAATGGATTGTGATAATATTCAAAATATGAAAATGCTGACCGGTTAGCTTTTTCTGGTTCATCTGCCGGCATTCTATTGCACATTCTACCCTGTTTCATTGATTTATTTACAGCGGTTAAAAGAACATGTTTTAAAGAATGGAAGGAGTATTTTGATGCTAGGTCTAGAGAGGCTGGAATCTGGTACAAAACTATACAACCTGAGCCTATGAGTGTTTCTTGGATCAGCAACTGTACTTTAAGTAGAATTGATACTGTATTAGCAATGCGTCTTCGGTCTGGACATGTTCCATTAAACAAATTTATTTTTATGATGGGGAAAACATCATCGCCATTTTGTTCCTATTGTGACAAATTAGAAGATGTTTTCCACATTTTAATGGAGTGTTTTCGAAATGAAGATCACCGAGTGCAACATCGTTCAATTTTGGAAGGCATTGGCGGATGTAATAGCATCTTGGCATGCCCCTTATCTAAAGAAATGAAGATTCTTATTACATTAGCTAAAGTAGGATTAAAACGTAGAAGTTAGTATGTTTGAAGCTGTATAGAGCGACATAGTCTTAAGCTAGATTAAGCTCTTTAAATAAAGAAAAAAAAAAATTCAAAATCATTACTGTTACGCGTAATGTCCATAGCTATAAATAACTAAATATACACGTTACCAATCCTATAAGATCTAAACGGTGTAGTTTGATGGTCTTATAACCTATTGGTACGAACTATTTATATAGGTTCCCGGATTCCGTAAAGGGTTATTCAGAATTTCGCTTAGGAATTAGTAGTAGAGAGTATTAGCACGGAATTAATTTTAAACAAAATCGGTAACATATGGGTTAAGTAATACACACCCGCCAAACCGTGTAGCAATATAATCTTAATTAGACTGCCTCGTGGTCTCGCGGTACAAGTATGTGCCGAGCGATCTAGAGGTCCTGGGTTCGATTCTCGGGTCGGGCAAAGTGTTATTGGGTTTTTCCATTAGGAAATTCTCAGTAGCAGCACGGAGTCTGGAATTGTGCCCGAAAAACGGCAATAGGCTCGCCCCCTATTACGTGGGACTGATACATATCTGGCGAAATGTGGGTGCAAAAATGCACCTCTGCCTACCCCTTCGGGGAATACAGGCGTGAGTTTATGTACGTATGTATGTATGAGCACTCTATGATATGATTAGTTAGTAGAAATAAGACATACATAGGTTTAGATTTGATTGGAGTACGAAATCTCGCAAAAATCCAACATGAATACAAGTTTATTGCATAAAAGTAATTCCTTCCTGTTTCATCGAGTTTTAAAAATATGTACTGGACGTGCAATATAAGTATTGCATTATTATATCGGGGAGGGGGCCTTTGAAGAGTTTTTGTTGAGCGATCGACACTGTAGAGGGGCGAGTCATCCTTGTTTATGCACAAGAAAACGTGGAGCGATGACATAGCTCTTAGTATATAGTTTTGCGCAGTTAGATATTAATTGGTGCTTATTTACACTTAACATCATGTTTCAGATGCGCCGATATGTGGGTTACTTTCAAATCTATTTGTACTTTTTTCTGTAAATTGGTTTGCCATACTATTAAATTTAAATTATAAAAGCGTGGATATTTATGTAAATAGGCGAAAACTAAACAATTTTTATCAAAGCGAGTTTTTGTACACAATTAAAAAAGATAGCTTTGTCTTGACGTTTTTTTTTCTCACGATGTTATGTGTATGTTATAATGTATTGTGCCACTTTGGCATTATAGTTGCTAAGCTGTTATTTACATTCAAGATTTAGTAATATCGTTAACTTTATAGTTTCACGAATCAAGGTAATGTTCTGTTGTTTATGAGGTTTATTGGATAAAATCTTATTTTAAATAATATTTTTGTCCGGCCATTCACTCCTATCCTTCAAATTGCAAAATATGATACTGCTTTGCTGGTCCCACATTACTCGTGTCTGTCGTGTGATCTAGAAATCCCAGTTCTAATTCCCACGTCAGAATGCAAGTATATCTGAAAAACGGCTTTAGGGACACCTTCTTTTGCGCAGGATTTAAAAAACCGGCCAAGTGCGAGTCGGACTCGCGCACGAAGTTTCCCGTGATATTATCTATAAAAACGCCAAAAAAGTCATGCCTGTTGTATGGGAGCCCCCTTAAGTATATATTATGTTTTTTAGTATTTGTTGTTATAGCGGAAACAAAAATACATCACCTTTTATTTCTTTTTTTCCTCGAGGGGAAAGCTGGTTATGGCTCTATTTCCCGCCAGCCCTGGGGGAGGGGGGCGAGAAGCATATGTCGGGGTCACCGGCCTTCCAGCCCGGCGCGCTGCGATGTCACGTCCGCGGAGATGTTAGTGCCGGGCTGGGTCCCTAACAAAAATCCCTATGCCGGCATACCGACCAAAACCCCCCGGTGGCCATCTTCACGCCGAATGGGGCGACCACGGTGTGTGGGCGAGAGACACCCACAATGATGCCGCAGCCACCCGGTACGCCTCCGAGACGTAAACGTCTCGGCCGTCTCGGAGTTGTAGGGGCCGCAGTTGCACCTCCACTAGCTTGGTTCGGGCGCTCTGGTTGTGGATGGGCGCCCGCGACGTACACAGGCCAAAGTGCCACCGCCCCTCTCGGGGTCACTTTCAGTGAGGACGCGCCGCCCCCGCAGCGCGCCCAGCGACCCCAAGGGCCCCTTTGAGTCGCCTTTTACGACAGGCAGGGGATTCCGTGGTGGGATTCTTAACGCCCCCTTGCCACAGGGCAGAGAAATACATCACCTGTCAAAATTTCAACTGTCTATCCATCACGGTTCATGGATACAGCCTGCTGACAGACGGACAGACAGACATATAGGGTCCCGTTTTACCCTTTGGGTACGGAACCCTAAAAATATAATGGAGCGTAGCTGCAGGATTGCATCTCTACCTAACCTTTCGAGGATACCTATAATTATATATTGGGTATGTGTGAATATCTATAAAAGTGACTCATAGCGTATTTTTACTATAAATTACTTTTTTAAAAACCTCTTGCATACAAATAAGGAAAGTTTGTCAGTCAAAAATTAAGAAATATGCAATTTATGGGACTTACATTCCATTCTTAGAATACATGATCATTTGCAAAATATTATGTATTGAATTTGAATCGTGATTTATGTCGGTTAGTTTGACCGCAGTTTACAAATCTGAGAATATTTAATTAAAAGGATGTTGTTATCTCATATTTACGCAACTTTTTCTTGGAATTACAATGAATTTTAGCCAATAAAAACCAATAATTGATTAATAAGAATTTAAGATAAGTGGCTGCATTAATGCAACAAAGTAATTAATTACTTACTTTTGGCAATGCAATAAACTGTTCTCACTTTCAATGCGCTAGCTGGCGATAATAACTTCGTGGACACAGAAATGTTTTTTAAATTTGTATCTATATCGTAAGATCTGCTTGATTGGCCAGCTGGTTTTATTATCCTGGGTTCTTCACACATGTCGTGAAAAAGTGTCTCACTAGACCGTCTCGAGAGTGACGAATGGTAGGACAAGGTAACATCCAGTGGTGACGGACTGAATGTTCTGTTGGGCAGCATCGAGCTTCTCATCACATGCAATATTGTCTCATTGCAGTGCCGGTATGAAAAAGTGTCTTCAGATATTTATTAAAATGCTTAATAAATGTCATACAATCGTTCTGATCCCTATCTGACAAAGTAATGTTTGTATTGAGGTATGACGTTTTTACGTTATTTGACTTATAAGGACCCTCCATTTGAATACACAACCCCAAATTATAGGAAAGGCGAAACTACGTTTCGTATTTATTACCATTTTGAAGATTATGTGTTGGGTAAAGTCAAAACAAAAAAAATCGTAAACACAAGCCGTATAAAAGATATTTTGTAATAAATTTGAAGAACATCTTGAATATAAGAATCTGGTCATTTCACGATTCACTTAAATGACAACTACATAACATACTGATGATGTTTATGCCCTATTGTATCGTGTTTTTTACTATGCACAATATAAAACCATATTTTTAACTCCTTAATATGTCGCGGTAGGTGTAATAACAGAAGCGGAGTGTGTGGGGCATTACGTTCACTCGGTTGACTTAAGGAAAGCTGTAAAATTTATGGTTATAAAGAGAGACACTGCCAATTAACCCAAAAGAATAATGCATATTGCGTTTTTTTAAGAAAATGTTCCACAGTTTGCTTGATGTTTTGCACTTGTCATTGAGTGTTTTTTGTAATAACATACAAGTCATTGGGATTTTATGAAATAGGAGGATAAGACGTAGTCCAACACTAAAGAAATCTTCGGTGTAGGATTTGTATTAGGTCATAATAATAGTTGCCTATCTTCAAGCAAACGTTGGTAAATAATTATAATAGGTAGTAAAAAAATGGTTTTAGTACTAAATAGAAGTAATGGGACAGAATTAGTTTTACAAAAAAAACGCGTTTTTGTATATAATTTATAACTCATGAAATAAACAGATGTTTACTATCTATCACACAGTTATTTAAAATTAAATAATGTTTCATTGGAAAGTCGCAGAACAATAAATAAATTTTATTAAACTTTCTGATATCGCAGACCAATATTTAAATTTTATTATGTTATATAAATAGTGCTAAAATCTTCTTTATATGCTTGATGGTAATCTTGTTTAAAAGTTCAAAGCGTCAACTGTTTGTTTTGGGTTAGAGGCTTCTTTACAAATGTAATAAACATGTTATTTAATTTTATTTTTTAGTAGCTGTGGGGCCGGGTCCATCCGGGCGCTATTAAGAATTCTGTGCTTATTCCTAGTGAACACTACATTATACTGGGATAAAAAGTACCCTATGACCTTTCTCAAGGCCCTATCTATCTCCATGTCAAAAATATTCCAATCGGTCCCGTGAGAAACAGACAGGGACAGAGAAACTTTCGGTTTAGAATTGTAACATTGGTATAGATTTCATTCTCAGCCTATCGCCGTCCACTGCTGAACGAATGCCTCCCCAAGTAGGGGCCAACCATCCCGGTCTTGAGCAGCCCTTATCCATCCGCTACCCGCCACCTTTCTCAAGTCGTCGGACCATCGTGCTGCAGGACGTCCTACACTACGTCTACCTAAGCGCGGTCTCCACTCCAACACTTGTCTGCTCCAACGGCCGTCCGTCCGTCGGCAGACATGGCCGGCCCACTTCCACTTTAGCGTGCTAATCCTGCGGGCAATATAGATTACTTATCTTTTACTTGTTATAAATTTCGATACTATTTTTCCTTCTTTCCTAATTTGAAACAAATAGGTACATCTCATCATTCGTTTATTGTGATTCCATGAAAACAGAAATTCTCCGGAATGTGTGTTATCAACGTAATAGAATATCTATGTAAAACATTGCTTGTTAATTCGTTCAACCAGGATATAATCGAAAACAAACATCGAAACATGGGTGTATTCCCCCCTCTACCACTTGGGGGACACAGGTTTCAGATAGTATTGATGAACATAATGACATACATTTATGTATATATATGTATAATACATATCTATGTATGTCATAATATTCATCAATTTTGCCTTTAACATTTTTAAAATGTTAGCTAAAAGTCGAAGGAGTTGTTTTTATTAACTACTTTCTTACCTAAGATAAAATACGTCATCAACATTAAATTTAATATGAAAAGAACATAAATGTTAAACACCAATGGGCTTGTTGCACTGCGATCGTGTCATATCGGGTTCGACCACTCACATGAGGTTATATAATCGAATTACTTACTGAAATATTCGAGAGGCAACTTACGGTTATCTAACAGTTAACTTCATCATCAGCCCATATACGTCCCACTGCTGGGCACGGGCCTCCTATACCATTGAGAGGGTTATAGGCCTTAGTCCACCTCGCTGGCCTAGTGCGGGTTGGCGGACTACACACCTAAGAAATTCCTAAGAACTTTTAGGTGTGCAAGTTTCATCACGATGTTTTCGTTCACCATTAAAGTAAGTGATAATTCATTGTGAATACACACACAACTTCTAAAAGTCAGAGGTGTGTGCCTGGGGTTTGAACCTGCGACCGCCGAGATTCTCGACCGCGCGCCCAAACCTCGAGGCCATCACTACTGCAACAGTTAACTTAAATGTATGAAAAAAATTCCGCGGACCAGAAACTGACATACATCACAAATACTGTCTACCACCCAACATAAATCGTCATGATAAATCAATAAAGAATAAGCGTGACAGTTAACCGGGCATATTTCCAGACCACATGCCCTCAACAACATTTCGGTGCAGTTCTTATTCATCCCCGCTTTGAAGGCATATAAAATCCAACGGTTTCCCTTCGCGCGGGTTAGTGGACTGTCGCTGGCGTGGTAGTGGTAGCACCGTTGCATGATTGCGCGCGCGCATTTAGCGCCAAACTCGATTGTAATATCATTGTTGTGGTACAAAAGTGTTGAAAAAGTGTTTATATTGATTGATGACTCTATCAGGTACGTAATTAAATGTTTTTTTCAAAATGTGTATTTTTTTACAGCGAAACTTTATGTATGGGTTAATCGAGTTTATTATACCCCTACGTCGTTTTTTTAGACACATTTACTCATGATTGCTGTAAAATATTTCTTAACTTGCAATTTATGCTAAATATATACACATAGAAACGTCTTAATGTAGTGTTATTAAATGTTAGTTTTTAAAACGTTATCTTCTAATTTATCGAATATAATAATTATTTATAACATACATACATAAACTCACGCCTGTATTCTCCGAAGGGGTAGGCAGAGGTGCATTTCTGCACCCACATTTCGCCAGGTATGTATCAGTTCCATGTAGCAGGGGGCGAGCCTATTGTCGTTTTTCGGGATCATTTCCAGACTCCGTGCTGTTGCTGAGAATTTCCTAATGGAAAAACCCAATAACACTTTGTCCCACCCGGGAATCGAACCCAGGACCTCTAGGTCGCACGGCACATAATTAACTTATTTATTTATAATTCTATATAAAATACACTATTCATGATTTCCACAGTGGACGAGATCCTTAAGCCGCAGAAGTTAGTAGTAGAGCAGACGGTTACTTATTGAACACTGAAATGTGTCGCTAGATAACACAAATTGATATTTTGATGAATATTACTGATTAGATCTGCATCTCATATTTGCATCACTATAAAGCCTCAGTAAAAATTCAGGAACCACTGTTCAAATTAAAAGATTTAATTTCTATTTTCGTGGGACTTCATTGTTATCACATTTTTGTTTTGTATTTTGGCAGATTACACAAAGTGTGCAATTGTTGAGTCTTGCTCAATACATTAATTACTTAAATAATTTTAATTATCGTATATTTTCGACTACCTTCGGGCTCTGTTTATGTTACACAGATCAATAAATATTCCTTTCCATTTCTTAATTAGAATTTAATAAGGAAAGTAATGTAAATTAAAAAATCAAAGAAATGTTCGCTGTTAATTAATGTCGTTTCAGTATTTACAAAGGAGATATTCTTTTCCGAGGCGATGTTGTAATTAACGTCAGGAACAATCTTATTTACTTCCTGTTATAACGTATTACTGAGCTTTGCAATGAAACCATTCATGAATCATGATTACAACACTATGGGCTGTAAATGATTTTATTAAAAATTATAAATTTGAAAAAAGACATTAAAATCACCTTAAGATTTTTTACAGCGAAAAAATATATTTTATTAGAAAAATTGTGTGAAATTACGAATTTCATCACAAACAATAAACATAAGAGCCCTAACAACTAAAAAAAAGTTGTAAAAAAATGTCCTAAAAATGGGACAGTAGGGAGGAATGGGTTAATTATCACGCAGCATGCGGTGCGAACGATCGCTCTGGTTGAGGCAATGTCAATCAGGTACTCCCATTATTATAGGCTACAATGGCTTGTTATTTTTCAATCTCGCACGTTTTTCCTCGACGCGGTTACGGGTGGTTGGAATACAAGTGGGTTGTTGTGAAAGATGTGGCCTTGTGTTCGGTGTGCAGTTAATGATCAATTCTGTCAGGACTTATTTGTCAAAAATCAGCATTTTTTGGACGAAATATCCATTGACTTGTCAACAAATATAATGTTTTAAAGTATGCTATTAAAATGCGGCAAATTGCTGACATCATGACATCATGCTGGCATCCAAATAATTTTTCCAAATAATAATGTTTCGCAACTGCAATACGATTGTATGAAATGGTCTTCTTAGTTTATGATAATCACGATAATGTTAGGTAATGTGTGTGCATTTACTATCATTAAAATAATTGATAGATTGATACCAAAGTTGAATACTACTTTTATGCATGGGCTGAGTTTATTGTTCCGTGGGAAGTAGTCACTATGCAATATTTATGGAGCACTTTGAAGTTTGACAGGCTGATTATGAATGTAATTAACATACATAACAACTAACCACTTTAGGCTCTTGATTCGTTGTTCCGGTATTATGTATTCGAAACGTTTTCCTTAAAGAAAAAGTTTCTGTTCTAGTGAAAATTACTTAACATAAATTTTTATAATACCATTATATTATTCGGTATGTGGATACTGCACAAGTATTCATATTTCATGTTAATTTTCTATTCATAGATAGTTTCCACTGCTCTATTATTATATCAGTCTATTACACATGTTTTATTGTAACCTACCGATGTGGGTACATCATGTTTCAATTCCAACTTTCTTTAATATACGTTTTTTTATTTGTATTCAAATAAAGTTGAAGTCCTTACTGTGTCAATATATTGTTTGAACGCAAAGGAGTCTGTGCCCTTTGGAGGTTTTATTTTAAAAGGTAAATACCTAAGTAAACAAGATCTGTGGTCGCGTTTCGCCCATTGGGATCAAAGGGATGGATTTATACATAAGACCCAACTCCAGTTCACCTGAAGTACATCAAGGCCGCATTAACATTGATTTGTACGAATAAAATCAGACGATAGAATAAGCTCTCAAAAAATATCGAATAGCTGTAAGAACAATTTTTTGGTGTTATACAGACACGTTACACTAATTACTTACACCTAATTGTAAGCACATTAATTTAGTAGCGATTGACACGCGAAAACAACACGCACGAAAAGAGTAATCGTTCTAAAAGTATCCAGGGGGTCTAGACAAAGTCATATTCAAGAATCGTAATATTTCGATAAAATTAACATAAATGACAATTCACGTGCTTTTCCTATACATTAGTTTAACTTCATACATTTTGATGTTCTTTAATAGCCATAACGATTTTAGAATGTGACTTTATCTACGGCCTGTACTAAAACTACATAAATAATATTAGCCGTAACTATTTATTCAATAATAGCAAGTGCTAGACTAAGACATTAATTATTATTTTCGTTATCGTAAATGTTAATATTTTTTTTTTATATGAATCAATGGTATTTCTGACACACGTGAAAAGGTATTGTTGTTCTTGAATCAAGTTTCCGGGAACAGCAGAAGAACATGCGTTAATTTTGTCAAAGCGAATTTTTTCGGTATGTTCAAACTATAAATCATCAAATATATTTTTGGTTTTGAAAAGACATTAATTATAATAATAATAAATACACCCAGCAGTCACATACATAGGTCTGTCCCCGCACTAAGATACAAGTGTTGTGTCGTGGGTATCAGAAACTACGAGAGACTTTTCAGTCTAACTAACACCCAGACCTGAAACAAATATTTGTGGATCACACAAACATTTGTCATGGTGCGGGCATTGAACCCGCAGCCTCTCGTATCGCAAGCTGGTATCGTATCGTAAGCCAACTGCGTCACAGGGCTGTCATTATCGAAGGCAGTTGGAGTGAAAAGGCAAGACGTATTCTTAGAATTCAAATATATTACTTTGAAAATAAATAATTGTAGAGTAAAATTTATGAAAATCGAGAATAAGCTAGAGGCGACATTAAACAGACTTTAGATGCACTGGGTTTCATATCTTTACTTTTCCTCCAGTGAGCATTTTTCTCATCAAAACTTCGAGTAACGCAGGTGTTAGAAGACTGCTTATACTACGAGGATATTTGTTGTGTATGGTATTAATAAAAAGTTTTATTGCGGCGAGGTGCTCTACCTATAGTTTCTAGTGTGCTCCCGTCTGCTTACTCAGACAACAGTATTATAACTTCTAAATATTTTATAAGTCTTCTGTTACTTATGTCGTATAAAACTATAAAAGACTTTGCTATCTTCTTATTACTTATCTTCATAAAACGCATTTTTATAGTAAGCAGTTAGTGGTTAAGGATGTTATTGCGAACATCAGGGTTTTATTAGTAACTTTACACTATTTATGTGTTTCGATCCAATTAAAATGTTCATTTATTAACCAACGTTAATGCAGTATAATTAAGTGATTATGTTATTAATATTTATTTGCCTATTAGTTGATTTTAATGCAATTTTCCCGTGTTTTTTATAATCACATTCTTAGCATGTGTAGAGCATCTGAATGATCTTGTCAATAGTACTTCCCAAACATAACATATGACATTCGTATACCATCAGTGATACCAACTACCGTTACCTAATTATCACGTATTATAATGGCCAAGAAGAACATCGTGAGGAATCTTAGAGGATCTAAGAGTTCATTACTAAGAAATCTGGCTTCTTTGAAAAGTTTATCAACTTACAATAAGCGAGCTAAGTGCTTTAGAGTTTAGACCCGTTATCAAATTAAAATACACACATACATAACCTCACGCCTGTATTCCTCGAAGAGGTAGGCAGAGGTGAACTTTTTTGCACCCACATTTTGCCAGGTATCTATCAGTCCCACGTAATAGGGTGGGAGCCTATTGCCGCTTTTCGGGCACATTTCCAGACTCCGTGCTGCTACTGAGAATTTCCTAATGGAAAAACCCAATAACACTTTGCCCGACCCAGGAATCGAACCCAGGACCTCTAGATCTCACGGCACATACTAGTGCCGCAAGACCACGAGGCAGTCAAAATTAAAATAAAATCAAAACATCTTTACTCACATAGTCCTATTAGATCGTATAAGTCGATGAATGGATACTAATATTCTGTCGGGCGTGTAAAGCTGATAAGTATCATAGTCAAATGCAATTGTGTAGAGAAACGTTGTCAGATGCAAAGATTTAGATTCATGCTCCTTATACAGATGTTCTAAAGCTTGCGAAACGTCTGGGTTTATACGTAACAGGTTAGGTTAGGCGTGGCACGTTGCATTTGAATATAACAACTTCCTAAACGAACCGTTGCACTTTAGCCCCGATTGCATAAACGATTTTTGTAATCTTTGTATGTGTGTTGTTATCGAAGGCTATTATTCTTATAGGCTTATTTTTATATACACCTCAGTTTCCCACGATTCACGTTTATTAAATAAGGTGGTAAATAGACTAGAACACAATTCCAGTTTCATTTTAACTATGCAGATTGTTTTTGCATATTTATACTGCCAGGATATCCGAGCTCCTAGAATATGAACTAGGTTAGCAAAATGGCACATAAATACAAGTAGATAATGTATGAATACTTTGGTGTCTCAGTATGCAATAATATAGGTGCGTTTGAGATCAAAGACACAGGAAACTGTTATGCATAAGCAGTAACAGTGTCATCAGTCAGGCGTAATTGCAGACATGTTATGCTGTCTTGTTTCTAGACGTAAGTATAACCAAGCTTAATGGGGCTAGATTTTAAGTTACCCAACATATTATGTTTTTTAGACAATAGTTATGTAACACGGGACGAGCAAACTGATAGTTTAAATTTATGTAACGTTTGATGATTCCAATTCGAAAAGTTTGCCAATACGAGTATATTTTAATTTCATTTACATTGTAATGATAATTATCATTTGTAGAAATGAAAGAACTTATTTGATACGACTATTAGAGAGGATAATTATATATGTTCAAGAAATTGAATTGTAGTCGTAAAAGAGTCAACATTAAGACTATTCCTTATGCAATTTCAGCTAAGTAATTTTACTGGACTACGTCTACAAGTAAGAGGTGATTGTATCTTCCAAGTCTATGCAATTCGGGTCTGGCCTAAATACACTTAATTTAAATCAGTTGAATTATTTTATAGAAAAGGAAGGGTCACAGCCAATACTTAAAAAAATAGGTGGTTTTACACATTAGTATAAAAAAAAAATTGTTCTTCCTTTTAAGAATTTTGTTATTTATTTATTATTAATCTTCTCGAACCCTATAAGGCTTGACTACTCCCTATACTTATAACAAAACTTTTGTTACTTGATAGGATGACACGATGATTAATGCTGCCATATAGTCAGCACGTCTAGACTGTATAATAATATTTTTTATCGACGCTGACGAAGAAACAAGTTTCTAAGACTCATATAACGGTGCTTTATCCGATACAATCAAAATATATCTTATATTGTGCAGGTGCATCACGATATATTTTAAATTGGAAATTAAATGAAAGTCAATAAAATTTACATATTATTTATTCCTAATTTGTTACAGATTATGTCAAATTATAAATTTGCATAGATTTTATTACACTTTTGTTGCGAGGCAAACATATTACTGTCGACATATTAGTTTGAGTTCTTTTTTATTGTTTTACAAGCTCTGGGACGGGCTCTGCTCAGGCGTAGTTTGGAATTCCGTGCTCATTTCCGAGAAGCACTGCATTTATACAGGATAAAAAATACCCTATGTCCGTTCCTAAGACCTTATTTATCTCCATACCAAAAATCATTCAAATCGGTCAAATGTTTTAGGCGTGAAAGCATAACACAGTAGTGTTACTTTCGTATTTACAATATATGCTAATCCCATGGGGATCTTACATATTTCCGGGATAAAATGTAGTCTATGTTACTTCATAGAGTCCTTCTTATGTTCATACCAAAAATCATTTAAATCTGACGTATGGTTTGGCGTGAAAGCGTAACAGACATATAGAGTTACTCTCGCATTAATAACATATACCCATTCCCACGGGAATACTACATTTTCCGGGATAAAAACTATCTTATGATACTTCGGTGGGCACCAAAAATCATTCAAATCTTTTTCCAATCTTTGTAATTTTTTTCCCCTCTGTATTTTTTTTAACAAAAGTGTCCTATATTACATCTGATACCAAGAATATGTGTACAAAAATTCATGACGATCGGTTGAGTAGTTTTTTCGTGAAAGCGTAACAAGCATCCCTACATTCACATTTATAATATTAGTAAGGATTAGTATGGAAGTAAGTATGGATGATGAAGGATTACATATCACGGCTTATTTATAAGATAAATTTAAAAGTTCAATATTTATTTACATCTAAAAAACAAAAGTCCCACGTAATGGAAGGCGACTGCATATCCAGACTCCGTGTTGTTATTGAGAATTTCTTATAATAAATTGGGAGCTGAACCCGGGACCACTAAATCGCACCATACTCGCTTGTGTATTCGTATTACACCATCAAAAGTAATTGAATATGCTGTGTTATGTTTTCTCAGAAGATACGCTTAGAAAGATTGCATTCATATTTGCAAAACAGCTATGCATCTCCAAGTCAATCTTAAATTAATTATTTTGATAATATGCAAATTCAGAAAATTTTACTTTTTAAAATGAATTGGACTTTCAATATCGTTGCGAAGTGTGATGAATAGATGGAATTATAATCGTAAACGTGATTTTTTTTTACAATGTTTAGTCATATTCAATCGCAAGACCTTTCTTAGCTAAAAAAGCAAGTTCTAGGGGTCAACGATCCTTCTAAAAAATATTGTTTTGTTAATTTTAATCTTTTGTTTTAGGTGTAAATTAGAACCGGATGTAGTCTGTGACATTTGACTGCAGTTCTTTTGTATTAAAAATAGTAACAAAAAATGTTCTTACATTTTGTAAAGATTAAATTTAATTCCTGCCTGAGTTTATTTTGTTTTTTATGACATCAATTGTCATCAACTACAGAGGTCGTCGATTCTTATACAAAAGCTAGGCTCTTTTAGTGAGAAATTGAGACTTCCACAGCAACGTCTTATAAGCGACTTGTTTGAACACACCTGACACCCTCCATTATCGATATTTGTTATCTACCGTCATAAAATACTATAATACATTTTAACTTTTAATTGCTTTTAAAGCTTATTAAATAAAACCTTGTAACAAAAATATGAGAGCGTAAATCTGTAATGTTATAACAAGATTTAAATTATGGAAAGTAAATGATATATTAAGGTTCAATATTTCGTGAATTTCATTGAGGCATAAAGGCGTACCTTGCCGTGTCACAACACAATCTCTTTCGCAATGCTTTCATGAACCGGCAAGCAAGTTCGTTAGTCACATGACCCTTTCATCGGCCGCTTTACCTTGAAAATATGCGCTTATCACGTGCGTTGGAAATTGGCAAATAACCTATGAGCTAAATAGGCGCCGTGTGCAATGTACCATAACAAATTATTATGGATTTTGAAAGTACCCTTAATTATCTTCGCTGCAGCTGTTTTTGTAAGCGATTATGAGTGGAGGTTTTATACACATTGGGTAAGATAATTAGGGATACTAATATATTAGTCTCATAACTTAGCACCGGCCCTCGGCTTGATAATTTAGGCTCGGTTTCACTGCATCACTGTAACCCAATGTGGTTTAGCTGAATGATATGGATAGATAAATATAATAATTTTCAATATCCACCGAAATCGCCTCTGCAAGCTCTCCGAGTAAACGAAAATTGCTATGATTACGAATTGAGGAAGTGACTCGATTTTACTTCGGTATTCATTTTGCGCCTCCATTAATATCACATAGACCTAATTTCTTAAAATAGCGGAGACCGCTGAGTAAGCATGAGAGTGGATAGATGGATATCTTGTATATTTTTGGTTTTTATTGTAATGTATGTTTTAAATGGATCATTATTTCTTTAGTAAAAGAAAAAAGTCTTGTTACTAAATGAAGTATGACCTCGAGGTTTAGGCGTGAGGTCGAGAATCTCGGCGGTCGCGGGTTCAAATCCCAGACGCACACAGACTTTTCGAAGCTATGTGTGTATTCATAATGAATTATCACTTACTTTAACTTTTGAAGGAAAACATCGTGATGAAACCTGGACACCTAAAAGTTCTTAGGAATTTCTTAGCTGTGTAGTCCACCAACCCGCATTAGGCCAGAGTGGTGGACTAAGACCTTGACCCCTATCAGTTGTAGCAGAGGCCGGTGCCCAGCAGTGGGACGTATATGGGCTGATGATAATGACTTAATACGCGACATCCTAGATAATAGTAAATGATGCTGATTTTCTTTGTAGTTTATTTAAGCTGTTTTATGTGTGAAGTACTAAGTACTTTACATTTATTAGCACATTGCTACATTCGATTAACTGATTAATTAAACCCGACATTGAGTTGCTCAGAATTCTGTTTTGAAATATTAATTCCTTTCGAATTCGCAATTTCTGCATTGGGTCCTTATACCTAAGTGTTACGTGTATAGCAGTGAAAGGTTTTTAACTTGTCGATTTGTTTATGTAAAAAACTTCATGTCAGACTGTAATATGGCCTGAATTTGTCCTTGTTTCTTTTTGTTTTTTATCTATTTTAACTAGTGTTTGTCATGCTAGAACGGTCACATTATTCATTTCATTTGATCTATTGAATAATAGTCGCATGAAACATTTTTGATCATAATAGACGAAAATAAAAAAGTACATATTTGCATAAAAAATCATTTAAAATTTAAATTAATTCTGTCAATAAAATATTGTTTATTTGGTCATCGTAAATCGCTTTTTCTACATCTATTTTAGTATACGATTAAATTTACCTCAAATTTTTGTACATACATTTTTGTATTAATTCAAATACTGTTTTACTTTAATATTATGGTGATATTTAACTACTTAAAGGTATCTCCATTATTTACGTTACTTCGAAAGTCGTGACCTCCGCCTTGACAGCCAAGTTCGTTCCCATTTAAGCTGTAGCTTGCTTCTTTTATTATTAACAAAAGACAAGCAATGGAATTGTGGTATTGTAATGTAGGAAATACCCGACTTAAAGGGACATTTAATAGTGAAAGGTAAGTGGGCGACGCAACACAAAATTCAAGATCAGTGACGTGAATGTAGACTTTAAATTGATTGTTAAATCACGATATTATGTGTATTAATAATTCATAAATAAATTAAAATAATAAAATTTCAACATGATAAAAATAATAAAATAATAAAACTGTTTCCAATCATTAAGTGTATAGAAGTAGTAGTGTATAGTTAAATACCTATTTGTTCAAAGAAAACCTATTTCATACGTAACTACCACTTTGCCAAACAATACTAGATCTAACAGGCTATTAGAATTTTGTGCGAAAATAAATTAAACAAAAAGAAAGTCACCAACTTCGTTCAACTTATTTCAGATTTGTAAATATCAGATGGTAAATTGATTTCGTCAGACACGTTTTCGGAAGTAAATGACTTGTGAATAATTTATGTGCTCAACTTAATTGACAGGGGGCTCGGCGAAATGAAAGGTGGCATTGTTGAATCATTTTGGCAGTCATTCTTCGTCGATTGAGGCGACTATCGACTAAAAATAGGTCTGTATAACATTGTTGATTTTTTATGTATATCCGTAATCGTTTCTTAGTATTCTATCCCGTACTTTAGCCACACTGCAATAATCATTAGGTTGCTGTTACTTTACGTGCGATGGTAAAAATAAAAAAATAAAAAAAAGTATAGAAGAATTTTGTATACGAATTTTGGATAAAACGACTTATATAAGATATAGTTACGAAAATTTACATACTATTAAAATTACACGTATGTTGGAAATATGGTTAAAAAAATTATTCGCAATACTCTCTTTAATATTGCAAAATAGTTGCCTTTTGAGCAGTAATTGTTTCGAAACAGTATCGGCATATGTCCGGGTTATTGTAGGACAAGTAATTCGTTCTAAATTCCAAGTCTGTGAGTGCTGTACTGCTGTCCCATTCACTGTTTTAGATACTTAATTGAATAATATTAAGTTGATGAAATCCCCTAATCGTCGTCTTTAACAATCGAAAATTACAGCTATAAAATGCAATAATCACGACACTTTAAATGTATACATTAACAGCGTAATGATCGCAACTTCGACCTCTCATACAAAACAATGAACCCATGTCATACTGTGTTTGACCTCAAAGAAATACTCTAACGTACTCACGTGGTTGACTTGGTTCTTGACCTAGAACTGAAAAATGTAGTTTAGTTGTACTTGTATTACACATTACACCTAATAGGTCAGTTCTATGATTTATCGTGTGACTTGTAATAGGAATTTATAAGATACAGATAAGTTTTTGTATGTAGTGGTGTCATTTTGTTAATTAATTTTTATCTATATAATTTACGGAAAAGATGATAATATAATATAGTAATGAAATTATATCAGTAGGTTAGGTATCACATCTTGACATATTGTTTTTAATATGAACTGAGATATTTCAGGGATAAAATTTCTTCTAATTGCAAGAATTCGTGGTAACTATTTTCCAGCTCCATATTATATTTTAGTATACCTACACGAATACACTGGAATCATTATGTGAACGTGTTATATGTATGTTGCATTCTTCCTCTGCGCATTATTTCTGTCATTTCCAATGTCTGAATCGATTTTTAATGTGCGCTTTTTGCTCGAATATGTTATTATGGTAATAACGTATTGTGGTGTTAAATTTATGATAATTTTAATCAAAAAGCATTCGTAAGTAAAGGAAATTTTGTAAAAGTAAGCAAGCCGTGGGCACGGCTTAGTCAGTTAAAGCGTAATTTACGAGTAGACTTAATGAAATGAGAAACACGTGATTGGAGTGTGTAAGCCGACGAAGACGAGTTCATTACGTGCGTACGATAATTACAACGCATCTACTTCCAGATCTCGAGCCCGTAAAACCGTGCGGAACTCGCGTGCTCCTAAATAGTTTTGCTACTAGATAGCGCTGATAACACTTACGTATAAAGTTATCTTTATTATATCAGAAAACGGAAAACCGATAGCTTTTTTATCGGCACAGCAAGCGCGCTGGATCGGAAAACGATTACCATCACTAGTCGACATAAAAATGCAGGCAGGTTATCGGATAACCACGGGCTGATCCTGAAACGCAATTCTCTTGCGTAAGTCATTATGTAGTGTTCACGCCTAATATATGCTTATTATATGGGCGTACACGAACATTTCAAAGCAGAAAATTGGCTATTATTGTTCATAATCGAATACATTGTTTGATGATCAAGTTTTGTGTTGTTTTAAAAAGTTGTTATATGATGGATTTATTGCGCTTTCGTATTAGAAGTTAGGCAAGCTACCGTCGGCTATTCCTTCCTATTTCCGCATATCCCGTGCTTGGGTTTAGACCCTCAGCTCTTTTAACCCATCATAACGTACCTATAAATTTTTTGTTTGTTAAATTTTATCACTTGGATAAGGTAAAATAAAATATATTTGGACCTTTGTCGCTAGCTAATTAAAATTCTGTTTATTTTTTATGTGTTCTTATGAGATTATTATTAAAATTCGTACGAGTAATTGCTAATAATGTGCGTCTTCACGCAAATATTTTTGATATATTATATAATGTTGAGACATAATAGGTGTGAAAATTAGGTGGTTCAAAATTACGTAATTACATATATTAAATATACATAATCTGCATATATTTTTTTAGTTTGTTTTCGTTTTTAAAACAATTTTAACTATTTTATTATTCAAAAAGATGCACAGGCGTTTAAGTAAATTTTCTGATACAAAAATGGGTAAAAATCTAATTTGGACTATCGCCAATTGGTGGTATATAAAATAGAATCATTTTACTTTAATCATCATAGAGCTAAAAGTCGGATTAAAAAAAAAAAAATTGTAGAGTAAGCATAGGGGAAAGTGGTTACCCTTCGTACACTTTTTAGATTTTATTTTTTTACTTTATGATTAATTGTCGAATTTATCTAGTTTATGTACCTAAGTGTAACAAATATACTGTAGTTTGTTACAAAAAAGTCTAAAACTATTATGTCAAAAGGTTAAAGGGTTATAGCCATTTTTCAACGATAAGATATTTGTACGAACGTACCCCACGTATGGGGTACGTTCGTACAGTAGGTGGGGTACTTTCGTACGCCATGAGGTTGTATTTAAAAAGCCAATTAAAGTCTTTAATTTTTTTAAATTATTATTAAAATATATATTTATCTAAGAACTAACTTAATAATATGTGACTTGACTCATAGTCGATAAATCTTTCTTTAGAAAAATAACAAAAAATAAAATCGTTCATCCCTAGTTTATTTATTGATAATTCTAAGCTTTACAATCAGCTTAAAATTAGGTAATTATACATTTAGTCGAAGGGAACGCTGGTGGAAGGTTGTGGTTCTAGAGCGACAGTATTTGTTTCCGGATTAGGTGGCACATTTACCGAATTATTTGAAGCATACACGTCAATGGTACACGTCCTGGTGGTTAATGAAATCTAAAGGGGAACATTCTTACGCGTACGAATGTGCCCCCTGTCTGGCTGTCCGAATGCACCCCATGCCTTTGCATAAAATTAAAATACAACTTTATACAAATTCTAATTTGGTTTGAAAAATATTACAATTGAAACTCAAAATAAACAATGTTAACATTAGTCAATCATCACCATTTTGTCAAAAACATAACAATCCTACTTACAATTACGAACTAAAGTTAGGTGAAAAATTTAGTCACCGCGCGCGAAAACGCGTTATGTCTTGTCAGCTGATACACCGTAGTGCGATTGGCGCGACACTCCGCTAGCAATATGTCGGCCGGTATGTCTATACACACAAGCAAAGGCGTTTTTGTGTGCCTTGTAGATTTTCTGTTATACTAATTGTACGAATGTGCCCCGCGTACGAATGGTGACCACTTTCCCATATAGGATATCTAACACCACGCTATGAACATAAGGATAGATTTTGTTGCTAAAGTGAGGTAAAGTTATCGAATTGCACGTGGAATCAAGTTTTAAACTATAATTAAACATAATTACATTTGAGAAGGGGGTAGTAATTAAAGAAATTTATACAGTGTACCAAAAAGTATGTACTCAAGCGGAGTTAAGTTTAATTTAGTAATCTGCTAAATCTCATCACTTACGTAATATGTAAAATATTACAACCAGTAAAAACTAAGTACTTTGTCAAGTAGTACTCGAAGCACATGTACTAATGAATCTGCCAAATTAATGGTCAGTCAGCTACAGATGGTCTGCCACTGTAAATCAAAATGTGTAATAAATAATGGAGATTAGTGTTTGGAAATTATTTCATAGTTACAAAACAGTTAGTACGAAGTTTAGCCGCATTTCAAGACGTAAGGATAGGGTCAAGATTTCAAGTGGAAGGAGAAAATCGTAGGAAACGCTAGAAAGGTACGAAATTTAATCAATCTGATATAATGCCTGTTCGTTGCGTTCGGGCAAACGAAAGCGAATGAAAGGTATTCAATTTGTTTACATTGAGGAGCTGCTATTTACTCTACAGACCGAATGCTTGGGTATTTTACTCCACGCAACGGTTCTTTTTCCTAATGTCTACTATACTTTTTTTTATAAAAATACGCTTTCGCTGTCCTTTGTATTTTCGTTCTCATGTGTTTATGCAATATATTTTTAACAGTACCGTGATTATGTTGCGTAATTAAGGCTTTTACTTTTTGTTAATTAATTTATAATAAGAAGTGCCGTTTTTTAGCAATCAAAATAAATAAATGAGGTGTTTTGTTGAATATTTCCGAAATACTGATGTGATTTACATTTAATTAAGAAGACATTTATTTTAATATTAAAAATGCTATGTTTCTTTGAGAAAGTTATAATGGGATTCAACTAGAAGGGCTATTTTCAATATAATACTGGTAGAAAAAAAACATTTGCGATAATCTCATGACTTGTGTACTAACAATATCAAACTACCGATATAGCAGTGTTAACTTTTTATTAATTACTATTTATCTACCCTTTTACAATTTTTTTTTTTTTATATTTCTACAAACTAGTTAAAGTGACAACATGTACTATTTCGTATGCGTAGGGGAGCGTGGGGCTAGTTGTAACAAGGGTAAGTAGTAACAAGCATTTTTACCTACATAATAGAAGAAAATTCGTTTGGTTTTCAACCTAACCTACTACGTTATACCCATTCTATCATATAAGCACGATCAGTACCCTGCCGAACGGCGCAGGAAGCAGTTATGTGCAGGCGCTCTGAAAAAGCCAGGTCATGTATTTTTTACTCCTTATACAAAATGGATTATCATAGATTTCAAATTGTTTAGCATTTGTTGATTTATACATATACATTTAGCATTTGTTTAGTTTGATTATATTAAGTGTAATTTCACACCAAGTAAGCGCCTTTTTTTTAATAGAAGTTATTTCAAAAAAACTCGCAGCTGGGTATGTTGTAACACTTTTACGGGGCAAGTTGTAACATGTTACAACTTGCCCCTTATTTATTTAAAAGTTATATGAAATTACGCGGGACGTATTTAAATTCCTTCTTTTCATGTTTTGAATACTTTTTTAGCTTCACCTGGAGGTCAACCTGACTTAGAGCCTGCCTTCTGGTATTCAAAATCAATTTGATTTCTCTCCATCTAAAATAAGACCTTACCCAAAAACTCCACCACGAAAATGACTAACCACCCTCAACGTAAAAGAAAATGCTGTGTCCTCACAGATACGCCAGAGAAGAACGGGTTCCATAAAGATCATGAAGAAAAGTTATAGAAGACAAAGAAAACACAAGAGACTAGGAAAGGCAAAGGAAAGAGCAAAAGAACGATGACAAAAAGATTAAGAGGAAAAAGATAAGATAAAGATAGTCAAAAGATAGAAGAAGTAAAATATGGTGTTTTAAATTCTGATTCGGAATCTGAACCCATGGAATGGTTTTGTTTAGCTTGTGGGGAAACTTATGAAAATTAAAACGAGCAGTCAATACAATACATCATGTGCAAGATGTGGGCACATGTAAAATGTGCAACAGGAAATAAGATCTCATTTGTGTGTCTCAATTGTGATTCCGATGAAGACTGATTTCATATTTTACCTACGTCAATCAAAAGGCTGATTACTTAAAAAAAATAGATTTTGTTATTATAAATGGCTGTGAGTCTAAAGTTCCTTTATAGTTAAAGGAAGACCATGTTTTTGTTAATATTTGATTATTTTTCTATTAGATTAAGAATAAAACTTAAAAGTCAACGTTTTTTATACCGTGCCTAAGGTTTATAATGCTAAATGAATCAAGTCTGATTACTGAAGAAGTTAAGATTATAAATGGCTGTGAGCTCAAATTTAATTAATAGTTTAAGTAAAGAAAGAACATGTTACTTAATTGTTTATTTTTCAATATTTCCTGTTAGATTAAATATTTAACTTAAAAGTCTAAACCTGTTTTAGCGTTTGTAAAGTTTCTTATGCTAAATATGCCAAATAAATCTTTATAAAATATAAAACTGGTTTTCAATTCCTAATGTTACAATGTGCCCTAAGCCTGTTACAACTAGCCCCAATCACGGGGTAAGTTGTAACACTCGTCAATTTTTTTTCAAAGCCGTTTCTACAAAAAAGCGTTACAGGTTTGATCAAAAGTTTATTTGGAATCGATAGTTGAATAGTTGTTAATTGGAATAGTACTGCTAGATTTCATAAATACCAAAGAATTAAGCTTTCATAGCCAAGAAACGAAAAATTGTTACAACAAGCCCCCCTCTCCCCTACTCCCTTAAAATTTTAGCAGAGTACCTAGCGTTTAGCTATCAATGTGCGATAGTGATCTACACATAATAGTCACAAAGCTCTGTTAGTTGTATGTTGTACAAGTATGTACCACGCGATTTAGAGGTTTCGTGTAATTCCCGGGTTAAGGAAACTGTTATGGGGTTTTTCCTTTAGGAGATTCTCAGTAGCAGAACGGAGTCTGGAATTCAGCACTAAAACGACGATAGCCTCGCCCTCTGGCACGAAAAGACAATTGGAAAATTTGGGTGCAGAAATGCACCTTTGCCTACCGATTCGGGAATGCAGGCATGAGTGTGTGTGTTTAGTTGTACTTCCGTCTGTCCGTTGCGAATGATCAACGGTAATGTAACGTGGGAATCGCATGCGCGCTGCGTCTAAGTCAGTGACGGGCCCACTCGACAAACATTAGTATGATCATGACCTTAGTGATTCCATTAGCTTATATATTCACTTGAAAAGCCTAGGGTTAATTATCACATTTTTAGAAATGTCTAATTTTCGAAACACATATTTAGAAACAAATAAGATAAGATACGTGTTGTATTGCTTTGGTGAAACCTATGGCTTCTTACAAGGAAGCGGGACAAATCATAACATATTTCCGAAAAATGTCATCCGTTTTTATAAGGTTATTACAGTAAGTAACCAACTCGCTATAGGCCAGCATGAACTAAGGTCTAACCTCTCTCATTAATAAAGACCCGTGCCTAATAGTGAATCGTCTGAGGGTCAATATATACATATAAGTAAGGCAAAGTGGAAGTGGGCCGGCTATGTCTGCCGATGGTCCGACGGCCGATGGAGCAGACAAGTGTTGGAGTGGAGACCGTGCTTAGGTAGACGTAGTGTAGGACGTCCTGCAGCACGGTGGTCCGACGACTTGAGAAAGGTGGCGGGTAGCGGATGGATATGGGCTGCTCAAGACCGGGATGGTTGGCGCCTACTTGGGAAGGACTTCGTTTAGCAGTGGACGGCGATAGGCTGAGAATGAAAAGGCTACGTTCGTTACCGTGAGAAAATATATTTAATCTGTCGACATAAAGGCATATATGTTACATCACAATATGTTATTATATAAACAGTACGTATTTATTGAAGGTAAGATCGAGCGGGGCTATAATTTCCTTCCGAACATCAATTAGCCATTAGCGGCGGTACACCATGCATCTTTATTTTGAGGAAACATTTACTTTCATTATATCAATCAAATTATCATTACGGGGCGTGGCGCTTGCCGCAGCTTCTCATTATGTTGGTAAGAGCAAATGTTTCTGCTCGTTCTGTTTACAAATATTTGCGAAATTTTACTTCGTATATTACATTAATTTGTTACTAATGAGGCGTACTGAAGATTTTGTTTGGTTCTTGTACTAGCTCGGAAGAATGACTACACTAGCACCTGATGGAAGATGTAGTGCGATCTAAATAAAGGGTTGACTGTGCAACGAATGAGTGTTGAATTCCTGGAGGGCGAGTGCCACAAGTTAAAACTTGTGTAAACACTGGAAATATAATTATTGATTCTAGTAGTGCATTAAGGTTTATTGGAACGAACATTGCTTTTTTCATTAAAAAAATATATTTATATCAAATATCAGCCAGGGTGGTTAATAAATAGTCTCAGTGAATAATTAATTTCATGTATTATAATTCGTGTTATAGTGAACCCGATACGTGCGGCGGCGGCACGTGTGGCGGCGGCGACATATAAATTCATCCTCTTTTAATTGTTAAGCTAGAACAAGAATAGTCAATTGACTATAATCAACCCAAACTTAATAAAATTAATGATACATATTCGTATATCTTGTTCGTATATGTATACATAATTTCGATTACTGCTAACAAAAATTGGTTTTGTCCTTCCAATTGACAGACATCAAAATTACAATAACTGTTTTGAGCAGTGTAGCTGAAACATGTTTCATAAAACGCTTTAACATACTAGCGATTTGTAAGGGATTTAGGCAGACTGGTTCATTCAATTTTACGCATCTCTTTACTAACGTAAACATGTTATATGCGGAATCCGTTTTGCATGGGTACGCCCGATAATAAATATCATGTAATGTAAAATTATGCGAGGCATTAAATCATGTTCAATAATTGTTATAAGTACGTTTAAGAAGCATGACGTATTGTATCGTTTTTTTAAGGCGAATCTTTAGATTTATTGAAAAGATTTATCGTTACTTACCAATCTTCTAGGAACGTTAATATAAATATTAATATTAAGATTGTTTTTCCGTGTATATTTTACCTTTATTAATCGTCTATGCGAGACGAAACGAAAACAAAAAAATCTTCTTTATGATGGCTCTACCATTCAATGAATTTTCAATTCAATATATTAGCATTTGTAGCACGTTGATATTGAGGTTTACAAATATTTCAATTTAAGCGGACATTCTTGCATGCTGACAACTTAATTGAACTGGCTTATTTGATATAATTAGGCAATGGGCGTCGTGCCATATGTCTCGACAAATAAGACAGCGCCCAAATATCTTCATCAACATTTGGCCAGCCGTACCCCACAGATAAATTATAAGATTGTATGTATTTTTTCGTTTCATATTGCGACCCATAGAGCCATGTATGGTACATGAAATATTTTTAATTTTAAGTGCCACTGTACTAGGTTAGTTTATTTGTATTTTTATTCGAGCGATTGTACTCCTAAGCCAAGTAATTTTTATGGATATTTAGAACTTAGATTATAAAAAAGAGGCCGCATAATCCTCAAAAAAATAATACAGCCACTACCGATGCACCATACGAAATAATTTCGCTTATTACCATTTTCTAGTCTGCACCAAAAAATATCGCGATGTAAATCTACCCTGCTACCATCTAAAACCGAACGACAAAATCTGGAAAAGAAAATTAAATTAAATTTTAATTTCATCATTAATAACTACAAATGTTTTGGAAATCGGATTTTGAATTTTTCAAATTTTATAAGTAAAACGTTCGGAAATAATTCTTTTATTAATTTTACATTATAAATTAAAAATAATTGATATCCAGTAATTCAACAACTAGAGTTACTGAAGTTTCCTGAAACGATGTTTCCGTTAGTTTAATTCAATATTATTTTTTTATAAACAAGTAGTTTAATAAAAAAAAATTATAATTGGCAATTTGAACTGTTTAGGCGAAACTTCGGCCATTAATTAGGACCAGATGTTGCCTGCATCTCCATATGTGAAACTTTAGACTCCAATTTTTTCCAAGTTTTGGTCACATATTTAGTGTTTCTCTGCTCCTATTGGTCGTAGCATGATATTATATAACCTATAACCTTTCTTAATAAAATCGCGTTCAACCAACCAACTACACAAACTCTTCAGCTTTATAATATTAGTTTAGATACATACAGCAGACATGCACATAATTGAGACCTCGTACTAAAATACAGCTTTGGCGTCAGCAATTACGAGAGCATAAGATAAGCATTTCTCTTAGTACGAGGAGTGAACTATCGTTCTTTAATTCTCAAACGACTTATCAACTTTAATGGGTTGTCTTATAGAAGTTAATAATATCTAATACTGAAAGGAGAATTAAAAAAAAAACAATTTATGCATAACGTAACAATGAACAAATAAATTATCGAATAAATTAATGCTTTCTGATTCCATTTAATTACCATGCGCATTACACGAGCGTTAAATATGTATTACGAGTACCGGACGGGGCGTACCGTGGCAGCTCTGCCGTGGACTACACGTCAATTTCTTTATGAAACAGATAAAGTCGAACGGAAGGGGAAGTGATCGCAGATCGTTAGTTTTTTTCTCACATTTTCTAGCCTCACCGAGCGTGCAATTTGCGAATCAATTATGCATTAATGCATTGTTTATTGTAGGCGATGAATGGACGGTAAAGGAAAATCTCAAGATTGCGCAAGCTAATTGTTTCAGCCAATGATACTTATAATTATTAAGTGTATTTTTTTCTTGTAAACGCTGTAAGGATCGTTTCTTTTGATGTAAAGAAAAATTATGCGTACAAAAATATTTTTATACTTTATTGAGTTTGTATCGCTGACGTCATAGCATAGAACCCGAATATTATGTCACGTGACTATACAAGAAGTTAATAAGACTTCATTCTTTCATCCCGCGACCAACCTGCTTTTATCTACCCAAGTATATTTATAACAACGTACTATAGATTGGTATCGAAAAAAAATTGTCAAACTCAATATTAACTGAAAACACAAGCTATAAATAGTTATCAAAGTAGATCAATTAATTTCCATGATGAATGGTTTTATCAACACATATATCAAGTGAGTCACAAAGCGGTGGAGTTATGCAGAGTATTGAACCGGATTTTTTTGGTTTTTACCTTATTTACAAAAAAGGTTTGACATACTTTAATTACTCGGAACTTGTTTTATGGCGTCGGCATATATTTTTTTTATTTTAATTTGGCAATGCGCCGTTTTTTCACGATCCTTTTAAATTGCGGTTACGAAAAGAAATACCGAGTGTTCATTACATTATATAATTCACGAAAAGAGAATTTTGCATGGGAATATACATAACAGATGACATTTATCCCACTTCTGGGACAGTGAACATACTACGAATTTACATCATTTGTAAACAATTGAAATCCTAGAAATAATATTATAAACATTCCACTATTCATAACGACTACATTAGACTACGTGTGCAATGGGTCTGATCATTTAGTAAAATGCCATTAACCTCGAAAAATGAAATTCACAAAAGTCTGGCAACGTTTTTGTTGTCGCACTTAGACCAAGCACTTATATGGGCTTGCTTTAAGCTAATTGTTTTACATTGTTTTCTATTCTTTCCCTTTTTCTATACTTTTGCAAAATTAGGGGTAATTATTTGTTTTTCGTGCTATGTTAAGGTATTGAGCAGCTTGCTTAACATTCATTTAATTCATTTCTGTATTTTTCTCGATCGGAATAATTAACCTGATTTTCTGTTGTTAGTAATTCCGACTATATTCTTAATCTTAGCGGAAGTAATAAAGATTACGTGTTCCATTGCGATTGAATAGGTTAATATGTTAATCTGAAATTATTGTTTTGTTCATGTTAAATCAGGGAAGAATAATAATTTAATAATAATTTTAATTGTGTCGGGAAACATAAATATACACAATGGTAAGGTTTAAGGCGAACCACATATTTAAATCTAAGTTTATGCAAACCTTCACCCGGTATAACTTTAGACTTGAACTTTAGTGACTAAAAGCTTCTTTAAAATATTTACGACACAACTGTCATTTAGTAATGACGTCAATTTTGATCGATGCAAAATGATTGAAACAACAATTCACAGTCTGAGGCGCTGAGAACAAGTAGGTATATACTTCAAGTTTACACAAAAAATCCTTATTGAAAGTGTATTTTTTGTGTAACAGTAATTCCTCTAGTGTAGGAACGGTTATGAAGTAGAGTATAAAAAAATCAGAAGTTTCGTAACATACTCGTATGGTAAGGTTAAAAAATATTTCTGCAATTTTTCTCTATAATGGGGATTAATAGTCGTTTTTTTTTCGATATTAAAGCTTCACTTCAGATTTGTTTTTGAAGGGAAATAGTTTTATAAGCAACAGGTTACTTAATAAATGATCCAAATGTTTCGAAGTTATGATATAAGAAACTGAGGGTATAGAAAATAAACATTTATTAAGTAAAGGAGTGATTTAGTACATAAATACAAAATTTATTAGCTTTGATAATACCCGTGTGACACGCCAGTTATACTAGTTAAATGTAGAGAAAAGAAATATTGCAGAGTATACTCACGCATAAAGGAAATAAAATGCAAGTTAGAAAGGAAAAGGAATGAGCCTGATAAATTAAAGGAATAAAAGTAATCAAAATATATAGATTTTCATTTTTTTCTAATTCAAATGTATTTTATTGTAGTAAAGGTTCGAAAGCAGTATGTTAACTTATACAAGACATAACATAATTAACTAGGCTATACATTTATTTAGGTTAAATTATTGTTAATACGCACGTATGTACATAACCTCCCGCCTATATTCCCCGAAGGGATAGGCAGGGTATTTTTGCACCCACATTTCGCCTGACATGTATCAGTCCCATATAATAGGTTGCGAACCTCTTGCCGATCTTTGGGCACATTTCCTGACTTCGCGCTTTTACTAGTTACTTACTTACACTGAGATTTTCCTAGTGGAATAATCCAATAACACTTTGCTCGACCCGGGAATCGAACCTGAGACCTCCAGATGATTAAGCCGCGTGGCCACGAGGCAGTCATAATTGTTATTCGCTAAAACTTACTCAAGGTTCAGTATATTTACATAATAGGATTAAATGGATTCTTTTTTAGCCGTCGAATGCATTTAGAAGATAAATTATCTTATAAATAATTTATCAAACTCAATTTAGAATGTGCAGTATGCGTTCTATTCATTAATAATTTAAAAAGCTTTTATCATCCACCACTAATGCATGTCAGCAGCATTATACTTTCAATTAGAAATATATTATACAACATGATTAGCAAACGCTAATTAGATTGTTTTATGGATGTCTTTAATTTATTTTATTCCGTAAGAGAATAAATTGGTTAGCTTTAAATAGAATTTACATTATGTTTTATTCTGTATACAAAATTAAAGGTGAACAATAAACTTTTTTGTGCTATTTAGTGTTGTAATTGACGCAATATTTTACTAATTGTATATTCAAGTGGAGCTTATTAAACTTTCGTCTAATTATAAATGTATAATGTTTAAAGTTATATTAAGTGAACGTTTTAATATTACTAAAATACAATGACAGATTGACTGACGTAGAAGTACAAAATAAATAAACTAGTCGTAAGAGTAATTATGTACACGTGTAACATTAATTTTTTTTTTAACCCGCTTGTAGCAGATGTTAATCACTAAATTTAGGCTTACCTGGTTGATTATTCACTGTAGAAAAATAGATCATGAAAATATAGGGGGAAGAGATGATGATCGGTATTCCGGCAATTCAAGATTTTTATAGTCGAAAGACATTATTAGAACTATTCATGCACCATCATTATTTAAAGCAAGCGTTTCAACAATGTCAATTTTATATCCGTAATTTATAGCTACAATTTTATCGTTAATCCTGATTAATCCTTTTCGTATTTACAATCGCCGTCGCAACACAAACTAGCAAGTGACTTCAGATTGACATGGGTAACGGATCGAAGAAATCTAGGCTCTACTTCCCATTTCGAGCGGAGTTCTTTCACTATAATACTTTCTGGCAAATTATATATATAGTGACTTATATTTGTAGTTGTTTGTTTTTGTAGATTTGTTTATTTGAAAGATGAAAATATTTTGTTATTATCACAGTGTGTCTCTACATAAATTGTATCGTGGTATTTGAACTGTTCCAGGAAATAACATTTTCTCGTTTCCAATGAAATATGTATGATAATATGAGAGGTAAATATATTGAGTTGTCACATAAGATCAACTTTTAAAAATGTTGGCGGAAGTTGTCAGAAACGAGTGAATTCAATAAAAGACTTATTTTTATATTAGGAATTGCCAAATTGTGGCATTAAACTTTTCAAATAAGTCAATTCTGATTGAAAAAACGGGACGAATGGTATTCGATTTATTAAGCTAAGAATTGCCGTAATGTTGGCAATTCGGTGTTCTTTTATAGAATTTTGCTTCAAATTTAAAATTAAGAAGTAGCGTATCATTTAAATTCATTTATTTAAAAAAATACTAGGATAAGAGTAAACATTATTTGCATCATCAGAATTAGTGAAGTGTTTACTATTTCAATAAATTCAATAAAGCAAAGCCATGATTTTCTGCTTGCGTCAAAATTTTTAATTTAATTTTATACTGTTATATGTGTTTAAAACTTCGATAATGTGAACTACGCCATCATAAATATTCAAACAAAATAAATAACAACTAGTTTAAGGATGACGAGCTCGAGGTAACTGAATAGGTAAGAAGGCTAATAAGGTTGGCAGAAAGTACGTGGAGCGTCGCCGGCAGGAAAAACTTAACAAAGGCGTCATTGTATCGGTTGGGTAGTCAGGTCGGTTAATATGTCTTTTAGTTTTTAACTTAATTACTAATTTATTTTACTGTAATTGTCCATATTAGTAGACTTGAGTAGTAGTGATGGCCTTGAGGTTTAGGCACGCGGTCGAGAATCTCGACGGTCGCGGGTTCAAGCCCCAGGCACACACCTATGACTTTCCGGAGTTATGTGTGTATTCACAAAGAATTATCACGTACTTTAACGGTGAAGGAAAACATCGTGATGAAACCTGTACACCAAAAAGTTCTTAGGAATTTCCTAGGTGTGTAGTCCGCCAACCCGCACTAGGCCAGCGTGGTAGACTAAGGCCTAAATCCTCTCAGTTGTAGAAGAGGCCCGTGCCTAGCAGTGGACGTCTAAAGGCTAATTTAGTAGACTTGAACGATAAAGTGGTACCTGGTTCTAACAAACGCCTGTATTCCGGGACGGCCAAGTCAGAGGTGCATTTCTGCACCCACATTACATTTTTGTCCTACGTAAAAAGGGGTCAGCCTATTGCCGTATTGTATCAGTCCCACGTAATAGGGGGCGAGCCGTTTCTCGGGCACATTTCCAGACTCCGGGCTGCTACTGAGAATTTCCTAATGGAAAAACCCAATAACACTGCCGGACCCGGGAATCGAACCCATAACTTCTAGATCGCCCGGCACATATTTGTGCCGCAAAACCACGAGACAGTCATGATACTATAATAACCGTTGATATTAGTAGACTTGAACGATAAATTGCTATCTGGTTCTAACTTTTTATACATTTTTTTCTAGGTAAGGATCCAAATCCTATGAACCCGCTGAATTGACACTGGGCAGGCGAGTATCTTTTGATACTGGCACAACAAAGTCTCGGACCTGATGGTAAGTATGATTTAAACGGAGCATCAAGTAGCGAAAGATTCTCATATCTTGTCACTAGACAATCTCATGTCAGCCTGCTTAAATGTTTTCCACGCTACGATAAAGAACTGAGGATATTATTAGAAAAGAAGGAAGAGTCACCGATGTTAAAGTTATGCTTACGATGGAAATTTTAACAGTTCGATAGACGAAACTAAATAAAGTATGTTCAATACACAAAAATAATGTAGCTATGTATAAAGTACATATGTAAGTATATGTCTGTCACACTTTCACTCTTAGGGCAGACAGACAGATTGACAGATTTGAGTGACTTTTGGTATGGAGATACATAGATAGGACCTTGAGAAAGGACAAAGGGTACATTTTGAATTTATTTATTTTTTCTCGGGAAAATGCAGGCTTCCCCGGAAAGGAACAAATTGCACGGGTGAAGCAGGGTTAGTTTTATATAATGGATTAAAATTAGAATTTGGATTGAGAAATTAAAATGACTACCGCATAATATGACCAAAGTAAGCATAGCTTAATGGATACTTAAAATAATTGTTAGTTAGTTTCATAACGCACGAGTCATGCGTGATGTATTTTGATTAAATTTTAATAACACTATTATGTATTTATTCAGGAAACATCCACAGCTTCCGTACCGTATTGGGTGCGCAAAACTGATTTTTAATCAAGCAGTTACTATTCAATTAATGAAGCGCAAAAGAATATGTGGCGTTAAAATTGGTTTGAAACTAGCTGTTGTGGGGCGTAAAAGTAAAGTGGTAGTTCCTTCTGACTCTACGTTTTAAAGAAGTCAAACTATAACATGCTTTATTCATGAATACATAAAACTTTTGAATCATTGAGTATAGACTGTAGATACTATATAACTGATGGACGTATCAATTCCGTGCATCTTTGAGCTGATCATAAGTGAGTGGTAAATATGTATGTACGCTAAGCAACTTTCATCTTGTACAATAATTTTTTTTTGCTTCATCGAATAGACTATCCAGCGTTAGTCATAGATAATTGTCTCTTAAGAGCGTTCACGCTCCACGCGGCCAGTCAAATTTCGGTAAATATGACTCGCGTAAATATGAGTGTCGATATAGTTCATCATCATCAGCCCAAATACGTCCCACTGCTGGGCACGAGCCTCCTCTACAACTGAGAGGTTTTAGGCCTTAGTCCACTACGCTAGCCTAGTGCGGGTTGGCGGACTACACACCTAAGAAATTCCTAAGAACTTTTAGGTGTGCAGGTTTTATCACGATGTTTACCTTCACCGTTAAAGCAAGTGATAATTCATTGTGAATACACACATAACTTCGAAAAGTCAGAGGTATGTGCCTGGGGTTTGAACCCGCGACCGTCGAGATTCTCGACCGCGCGCCTAAACCTCGTGGCCATCACTGCTTCATATATAGTTATATAATGATATGCAATGAAAATGAATGAAACAATGTTTATCGAGTCTATAAAATGTCAAATATATCATTTATATTACGTCACTTATGTTATGTTCTTTACTAACTATTTAGATGACAAAATTCCTCAAAATAATTGGTAAGTAACATGTTTGTTCAATAAGTCTTATTAATTTTAAGGTGTTTGAAAGGTACTGTCTTTGCTCAAATTACGCTAAAGCCGCGTAAACGCTCTTAACTATAAATGTTCAGATTGTTAGATTTTTTACCACATTCATTACGGTGAAGCATGACACGCACCCAGATATGTCTAAATTAGTCTATTAAGGACATTTTTAGGCCATTAGGATTGCGTTAGATGTTTCCGAATACGTGCTCAAGTAATTAAAGACAAGATGTGTATGAAATTATTGGATTATTTCAATTAGACAATTTTTTTCTAAAAATTCAATAGTAGTTTGACACAAAATCGGTTCCAAGAGTTATGCTATGTTATGTTAAAGTTAATTGAATATCATTAAAGTAAAGAAAATAATGTACCAATTTACTTGGGTTTGTTGCGTATAATAAATGTAAATTGAATACGTGGTTCTGAAAACTCATTTAATAACATAAATCGGTGTAATAACACGAAGTCTACCAAATTGAGCGATTTAAATTTGCTCAAATAATATAACTCAATTAACTCTTACCGAAGCGTTACCACAGATTCAAGATCTAAATATTAATTTAGGGCGTTGTTAGGCTTATATATTTTGCCCCGCATCTGGCACCTAAACAGTCCTAATTATACAGGGTGTATTCAGAAAATTGTGACGTTTTCCTAACAACCACATACATTTTATACCTATGGTTGTTAGGAAAACTTCAATTTTTATTTCTTGTCGGGATTTTCTTTAACGCCAGGAGGTTTGTAATCACCTTAGCCTTTACCTGCCTTAGTTTCCGATCACGGTCTGAATACAACCTGTATTTATGAAAAGTTTAATACATTCGTTTCGAGGAAAAGGCTTGATAACTCAAAGGTTTTGGATGCAAACAAAAATTGTCCCAACAGCCATGTTCCCACCGTCTAATTAACCAGACAAAAGTTTTATAAGCATGGACTTCGTTTTTAATTAGTAACTCGAAACATTTCGCGGTAGGAGAGTGTTACAAACGGTTGTTGCGACATAACCGCACGAGCCGCTTTTTTTTAAAACACGCCCGTGTTAAATACTAAATTTCGTAAGGGATAAGCAATAAATAACATCAGTAATTGATGATTATATCTATGAAACGGGTGTTTACATGTGATTCCTCTACTGACGCACACAATTGTTAGGCAATAAAAATTCCTGAAAAGAAAAGAAAAACGTTACGTATTTAATTTTGGAGTTCCGGTCGCCTGGAAGTATCGTTTTAAAAAAATAATATAAAAATCGTATAGCTTTTTTGATACGAAGAAGTATTTCAATATTATTGATTACTTTTGTATAATAAAAAAATAAGTATTCTGTGTAAATTATAAAAAATATTTTTTTTAAAGATTTTATTACAAGACCATGACTTTTTGCAACGTTTCCTTTTTTGAAAATTGCTTTGAGTATACGTAAAATTTGCTTATCTTTTCCTGCTTTTCTTACATATAAATTCTCAGTGTACGTTCATGTAGATATTTTGTTTTATCACTTGTGGACAGCATTTATTTGAGTATGTAAATAAATTGTCCAATATAATAATATTTTAAGAATGTTATATCATAGATAATATAAAATACCTACGCGAGACTTTTTGGTCTTGCAGTACTCAGGCAATATTAATCAAAATATTGTAGCAGCTATCAATTGGGTACACAGCGGGGCATGTGATATTGAAAACCTCAACAGGGTGGATGACTTGATACTGACTGACTACATTTGATACTATTGCGAAAACCAAATTTTAATACTCCAAAATTCAAATGCCTTTAGGTACCCCGCCCATTACGTTATGCACGATTAAGAAATAAAATCATGTATCGTGATGTATGATCTTTAATATGAACGGAACTTGCAATATCTGGGTTGCCATTTCCTGATACTAAGATAGATTCGCTGTCTTTTCGTCTAGCACGATATAGATCAGGGCAACACGTACCGAGATTAAGTATGATATTCGGGACAAAATATTGAAGCAATTTGACAAAATATTAAGGCTTATGCAGGTGAAAATACACGAAGACAGGCTTTCTCTGCCCATTCGTTACTCTATTTGAATCATACTGCGGTACGGTTACTTTATCGCGCTAGTATGCAAAAAATAAATAAAGGATGTTGACATTAATGCCAGAAACATAATGCAACTCTTTTGTGATTTATAATTTGCAAGGTTACAGTCTTGAGACGCAAGGCCGTGACAGGATTAAAAAAAACTTTGCAACTGGATAAGGAAAATAAATTATCCATTCCGCTTCATTTTATAACAAATAAAAAGATAATATTGCAATTTACGAGTTTTGTAACAACTCTTTGACACAAATGACTATGTTCCACAAAGTCTTTCGTAAGTTCTTTATCACTGGAATAATTATATTCTGAAAGCGTAAATTAGTCGTTTAGTAATAAATAATTTATTATTTATATCTTTAGTCGCCAGTTATAAGTGCGATAGTCATAAGATAGAATAAATTCGATTTGTATTTATATTTGTATGTATCATGAAATCACAGGGTTAACTGGAATTTAATGTATATTTAAAATTAGGAATATCAGAACTTTTCTATTTAGTATGCCTTTGTATTTTGAAATCTAGAGAATACTTTTATGATCTTACTTAATGGTTATAATATTTTGGATTTTTTTTAAGACGTGTTATACTGTAAATGATGACATAAATATGTAATTCATAAGAAACTCTTTGTTTTCCAACTCCTTTATTATATTTTTTCTGATTACCTTCGTTGCGGGATCATAACAGATTAGGTTCCCTTAGATTCGCTGAGCTACAGTGCTCGGCGTCAATACTGTGCGTGCCACTATTGATCCTGGATAACAGGAGTTACAGTGGCAGGGGTGTGGTGGGATAGGACCAAATAAATGTGATTGATAGTTGTAGCTGAAGTGAAGAATGTATGAATAGAGTTTGAAAACATTTTAAAAATCCCTCATATTATTTTAGTTCGGTAATGCTTGAAAAATGTCTAGCGTTTATTTGCCGCAACGAATTCCGCGTGTGATTATTATGTACCCAATTAAAGGCGTAAGCACGCAGCGTTAATTTTACATTCATTGGCGTGCTTCGATCATCGTAATGGTAATAATAGCCGTAGTAACTTACATCGATGCTCTAATTTGACAAAAACCCACATATCTCCGATATAAAACTGCAGTGAAACAGACGTTTCAATACAAATTTATGTTGGAAATGCAGCGGAGACTAATAAATTGCCGCAATTGTAGGGATCTTCTTTCTTTCTATAGAAATAAAAACTATTGATACAACCCCAAAGGTAAAGGTAAACTCTTTACAATACTTTCACATTGTAGTATGTAGTATTTCCTCGAAAAATATCAAGTGTATTTTATTCTACTTTTAAATTTTATTTACAAAATAAAACAATCTCAGCCTTTGATTTAGAATAATTTTGAATCGAAAAATAACTTTAAAGTTCACGTTGTGAATTATGTTAAACATTGGGTATAACATGTCAACCATTTGTTATTTATTTCAATATTGTGCAAACTTGATCATTTAATTATACAAAACCTTTGTTTATGTATAAATTTGTTTTAAAATTAATGACTGTTAAAAAGTTCCGTTGTTACCCCTGGGATAACATTTACGATTTAAAATTCAGATTTTAATATCTTTAACTGTCAAAAATCGAATACCAAAGATTGCGTTATATTAGCGTTGCCTTCGTAATTCTTCTTTTCAAACCTTGAAGTAGATGACACCTGCTGCTCCAGCATTACATTTCACTTTAACTTTAAAGTAATTAGGTACTTATTTCAGTTTACTTAATTGGAATATTAAATAAGCAATTTAAATTTTTAAAAAATACGCACAAAAAATCTACGGTAAAATAGGGTCCTGTATTAGTTCCACCGCACTTTTTATCATCACAAAGACCGTAATGAATCAGTTTTCATCCGGTCAGCAGGCGAAAAAATTGAAGGTCAGGGCACTGCTCGTAAAAAGCTACATCTATGCGTCGCAAATTCACGTATTGATACGGGTTTGACACGAAATCAGTTATTTTCTATGTTATCACGATATTGAAACAGAATGTGTCGCAAGGATGAAGTTATTTACACAAATGTTCAGACTTTCAATCCTTGAATTTGTGTATATTATATATATGTAATATGTACATAATATAGTATGCCTTTGTTACAAATTAGGAAGCAAAAAAAAAATTAAAAAATATTTGTGTAGTATTAAAGGAATTATAATAAAATATGTGTGTTAATTGGGGCACTGGTTATATTCTGTAATTTTCTTTATGTTATAACCTGTTTTTATACGATATTTGAGATTTTACAAAAATCTACCGATATCGGTTAGTCATTTGTATGTATTTTGTGCTTATTTACGCTCATAAATATTATAATTGAAATGCGTCTCGTCTTGTTATGCCGCTCATGGTTACAATATTATGGTATTATGAAAACATGAGTTGGTCCAGTTGTTATTGTGTTATGTTAAACTCACATTATAAATAAATGAAAAATATTCAAATATTGATTATAGCTTTAAATTTGAGGGCTACACCAGATTTTACTTCTAATACAGATTTATTCAGACAACTATGTTTTCAACTCTTCCTCTTTATATTTTTCTGATTAATTTCTTTACAAGGTAAAAGACAAGTTTGTCTCCTATGGGGATTCGCTGAGCTTCACTGTTCGGTGTCATTTCTGTGCGTGCCACTGTGGATACTAGTGTATAGGAGTTGCAGTTGTGGGTGGGATAGTCTTTATAACCTATCTCTGGTTGTCAATTACTGTTAAATAATATAGTAAAATGTAGTAAAATAATTCGAACACAATATAATATTTTAACATAGCTGCAATTCAGTGAGTCGAGTCGACCTTAATTGATCGCTATAATGATTTGACACGCGTTGCAGCTGACCGCATTCAATAACAATTAACAATGACAGTTCTCCCAATGTGGTTCATAGTGTTAACGCAATGAATGGCGTAAAAATGTACGTCCTGAGGTGCTCCGTCAAAAAAAGTGTTAATTATTTTTACTTCTTGTTAGTTTATTTATTATTCCATTAAGCAAAGAAGAAAAAATGTAAATAAATAAAATTAAGATACTTCGAACGGAGTATTTTTTGACATAAAATACGTTCGTGATGAATCATTAGATCGGTAACTATAAGTAGGTCAGCTGTATTTTTTTTCTCTGTAGACTCAATTATAACAGCTATTTTTTGTTCTTAAAACAAAATAAATTATTCATTTTTTGTATTACATCGATAAATGTATATCATAAATGTAATGTCAAAAAACTTTTGGGTGTATTTTTTAAAGGACAACGTTTAAAGTTCGCTGGAGAGTTTATGGGAACAACGTATTTATAAACACATTTAAAAAAATATTTCTATATTTATAGGGTAATAGTTGCTTAGTTTGACAGCCCCGTGGCGCAGTTGGCTAGACACCAGCTTGTGAAACGAGAGGCCGCGGGTTCGATCCCCGCACCGAGACAAATGTTTGTGAGATACACAAATATTTGTTTCGGGTCTGGGTGTATGTGAGACCGAAAAGTCTCTCGTAGTTTCTGATACCCACGACACAAGACTTGTATCTTAGTGTGGGATCAGAACTATGTATGTGACTGTTGGGTGTATTTATTTATGTGTAGCACATTTACTCTCGGTGATTAATGAAATTTACCGATATAAAATTGACAGGTAAGTAATGATTTGTCTCTGGCGATGACAATCAAAGATAATCAGGTTAGTAAAGGGGGTCACGATTGAACATACAATTTTATAAAGTCACATTTAAAATAAAATGTTATTACAAACTGTGACACCTAGAGTATTGTACTCCTAAGATCTTCTAAATCGGATATCTAAAACGACGAGAGATTTTTACGTCTCGGAAAAAACTAGACCAAGATGAAAATATTTGTGGAATAATACCATATTAGTAATAAATAGATAAGCCTAACAGTCACATGCATAGTTTTGAGCCCATACTAAGTTACGAGTTGTGTGCCGTGGGTATCAGAAATGACGTTAAACTTTTCTTAATGATTGTGAATCGCACAAACATTTGTCTCTGTGCGGTGACTGAACCCGCGATCTCGCGTTTCGCAACTTGCTGTCTAGCCAACTACGCCACGGGGCTGTTAAATAATAAAATAGAAATTTTCTTAAATAAAAATAAAAAAGAGTTTTTGCCTATACTATGCACCTTCCATTATAATTACTTGCAAATGATCCAGCTATGACGGATACGTCTGAGCGGACGAATGATATCGTAAGTACTAACAACTGCATTCAGTACTTGAGAGTAAACGAGACAGAAAGAGTATTAGTTGGAAAAAGCCTAGATAAAACATGTTAGGTCTTCAGTATTTGAAATATTTTTGAGCTTAGTATAAATCTATGAAAAATCATAATAAATTACGTTAGGTATCCGTTTGTTTTTTTGGCAGGAACCCATAATAATTCGCTTTTTTGTTGTTTTGTTAGGTTGATTACTACCGCGCGTTACACCTTTCGCATGTTCCGCATCGTATCCTCTTGTTGTAGTAACCTTTGGTGTATTATTATACAGGTCTGAATACAGGGTGTATTATATAAAATCATGTGCCTCGTGGTCTTTCGGCACAAGCATGTGCCGTGCGATCTAGAGGTCCTGGGTTTGATTCCCGGGTCGGGCAAAGTGTTATTGGGGTTTTCCATTAGGAAATTCTCAGTAGCAGCACGGAGTCTGGAATTGTGCCCGAAAAACGGCAATAGGCTCGCTCCCTATTACGTGGGACTGATACATACCTGACGAAATGTGGGTGCAGAAATGCACCTTTGCCTACCCCTTCGGGGAATACAGGCGTGAGGTTATGTATGTAGTTTACACTTCAATCATTTCGATATCGATTTTCTGGTCGTGATTAATATCGCATTCAGCATCTTTGACAAGTTTCAGTGTTTCAGTTCTTAAAACAAACCAAGTAGCAGTTGATAGAGATAATATTATGGTAAAATGTATACGTATTTTAGTTTTATTTCCACAACGAAAGTAAACCAGTGCGATCAAAGTAACAAGTATCGTAACGCTATATTACTTTTTTTTTGGTAAACAAAATGGTACACAGTTTTATGTCCCACGGAATTACTTTAATAAAATAAATATAAAAAGTTCAGATCCTTGATTATTACCGAGGTCGGATCATTGACCAAAATTCCTACATTTACTTATACTATAAGGAAACACCTAAAAAGTTTGAAGTAAACTTACTTGAAGTTCAAACGAGCCTAAATTGAGAAACTTGGACTAAAAAACTGTATAAAGTCCTACCATTAAATAATAAAATTCGTTAACGATGTAGTAAACTTTAAATTAGATCGGATTCAAATGAAATTGTTCTTTTATTTCATTATGACATACATATTACATACATACATAAACTCACGCCTGTATTTCCTGATGGGGCAGGCTGAGGTGTATTTCTACACACACATTTCGCCAGGTGTGTATCAGTCCCACGTAATAGGTGGCGTTGTCGTTTTTCGGGCACATTTCCTGACTGCTGCTACTGAGAATTTCCTAACTGAAAAACCCAATAACACTTTGCCCGACCCGGGAATCGAACCTAGAACCTCTATATCGCACGGCAGATACTCGTACCGCGAGACCACGAGGCAGTTCATTATGACTAGGTGTACAGTTGTGCAATAAAAATCTGATGTATTCATTTTGTTTATTACTTTTTTTTAAATACGCTACCCTAAATCAGAATCACACAATAAGGAAATTCACAATCGACGGAGCATATTGATTTTTATCACCAAAACTTGTATCTTCACATTTCGCCAGTTTTATGATTACAAAACAAAAGTTTACGCCTGTAACTTCTACCGTTACCCACGCAAGTACATGTGAAGTGAAATAAAAAGTTTGTTGACCGGTGCTACACCCAAATGGATTTTTTATTTCATTCAGAAAATCTCTTTTTTATGGACTTAATATTACTAAGTTAGCTGTCCTTGACGAGAAAATGTAGTGAAGTGATCGTATACTGTCAGGTAAATAATGCTTGGTAAATACATCCATACATACATAAACTCACGCCTGTATTCCCCGAAGGGGTAGGCAGAGGTGCATTTCTGCACCCACATTTCGCCAGGTATGTATCAGTGCCACGTAATAGGGGGCGAGCCTATTGCCGTTTTGCGGGCACATTCCCAAACTTGGTAAATATAAACGTCTGTATTCCCCGAAGCGGTAGTCAATGCATTTCTGCATCCACAGTTCTCCAGTTATGTATCACTTCCAAGTTATAGGCCCTAGAGCCGTTTTTCGGGCACATTTCCAGACTCCGTACTGCTACTGAGAATTTTCTAATGGGAAAAGCCAATAACATTTTGCTCGACCCGGGACTCAAACCCGAGACCTCTAGATCGCACGGCACATACTTATGCCGCGCACATAATTAATCTCCAGAACATCTTCAAGGATATGTGAAGCCAAGCAACTTCACATTGACTAAGGCCGATCCTTCGAATTGTAAAGGAAGCTCTGGCCACGCATTGGGTTCTACATTGAATTATGTTGCATGTATTAATTATATTAATCCATATTTTATTATGCTTCACATGCATTAACTAAAGAAAGAAAAAAATACTCCTTAATAATAATATGCTCTTAATTATGTTCTCATATTATTAGAAGTATTCCGAACATTTCCATATTGTAATCGCCGCTAAGAACATAATACATGTTTCATAATATTTTCCAATTCTTGCGATGAAACTATTCCCATGTATGACAAAACAGATGCATGCAATGTGATATTTTTCACATGAATGGAGATGATGAGATAAAAGTAGGTATCTTGTGCTAGATTTGAAAAATCTTGCGCATGTGTCTTTAAAATTACGTGCTTTCGATGTAATGGCAATCTTTTTTGCATTTACAAATCAGACACTTAAATTTTCATAACGTAATAACTTTAATGTTCTTTTGCGTATGTTATACTAATTTTATTGTGGAAAGTGATTCTTAAGTACATAACTTATTTATTCTCATAATAGAGTATTCAACCATCTATCACCCTAAGATTAAGGCAATTTGTTGGCCACAAAACATCTGATGATTGTCTCCTATTGACGATTTATGTTAGAAAACAGCTGTATGAGCCATTACGGAGAAACCTTGATCTCATTATAACCATGTCGAATTTCAAAATTAAATTCCGTGATATAATTGTCCATCCGACAGTCAACAATATAACTTGATGGATTGTTACAGATCTGACCATTAATTACGAGTTCAAATCACGGTCGACGTGTTAAGCAATTAACTATGAGGCAGATTTTTTTTTTGCTAGTTTTTAAAACATAATATTTACCATGATCATTTCAAATAATCAGTATTCAACTGTGTAAAATAGAACTCCAAACGCTGCCATATTCGATGTCGAGTATATATAATTGATTTGAAGACTTCTAGAGCGTAAGGAATAATAACTTAGAAGAAGTATAGAAAAGGGAAACGGTGTTACCAAGAAACGACAATATGTGACCTTGAGACATTTTGTGTATCAGAAACAACTTTAGGGTGACATAAACAAGGTGGAAGTGGAAAGGATTCTCAAGTTAGAAGGTTCTAAGCCATACTATAAATCTGTTTGTGTAAAAAAAAAATTACGACGCACGCTTTAAATATACATGATAAATTACCTAAAACATCACAAGTATGTGAAGTACTCTAACATGTCAGCAGACTAAGCCCTAGTTGAGGCCCGTGCCTAACTTCAGGGCAAAGAACAAAACAATTTAATTAATGTAAAAAAGCTTTGGCATGACTTTACTTGACTGGCAAGTGCATGCCAATGTATTGAGTCAGCCGTAACAATGAAGTAAATTTATTTTTCAACCTTGTTTCAATTTTAACGTTATAGCCGCAGGTGGAGCATATTTATTTTTATTAAAAACATTACTTGTCTTACACTGTTTACTCCAGTTATGTACTGGTGACAATTTTTTACTTTTATACGGAAATGTTTACCCATTTCCTGGCCTTAATATTGAGCCATAAAATATAGCAGCCGCCTCATTTTACGACTTAATATATGACTTCAATGTTTTATGTCTTTGTACTATATGAGTTAAGAAATATAAAAAAGTGTAATCACAAGGAACGGCTGTGATGAAAGCTTCATATCGAAATTGTGCGTACAACGAACTGATACCATAAATTATGTATGATTTTAAAGCCTCCGTGGTGCTACTGCACCAGGAAGTCAGGCTATGAAACGAGAAGCCTCGGGTAAGACCTCCGCACCAGAATATTTTTTGTGTGTTTCATAAATACTTGTTTCGGAACAAGTAATTGTCGGACCAAAAACGTAGTAGATTCTGATATCCGCGAAATAAATATTATAAATTGAGTCACAACGCTATGAGTAACATTAGGAATGTAATTCATTGTGTCGAGATTGATTTCGCTCATTTTCATTGTATTATATATTCAGCCTATCGCCGTCCACTGCTGAACAAAGGCCTCCCCAAGTAGGCGCCAACCATCCCGGTCTTGAGCAGCCCTCATCCATCCGCTACCCGCCACCTTTGTCAAGTCGTCGGACCATCGTGCTGCAGGACGTCCCACACACTTGTCTGCTCCACCGTATTATTTATGATTTATTCCTAATTACTCTTTGTATTGCATTAGAACAAAAAAATGTGAGATTTTACTTACCCAAAGTTAATACATTTAAATGAAGTAACATTGCGTGTAAACCATTATGAAATGTTATCAGTACAGCGTACATTCATTATTTGTTTTACAATCTAAAATTACGTTTCTGCCTTATAAAAAGAAAATTTATGTGATGTTCTATTACTCGCTTTTTTAAAAGGTATTGCCTATTATATCCACGGTGATATAATATCTATACACCCACGCCTAAATTTAGGCAGGGGTTTATTTTTGCACTCACTTTCAACAGTTCAGTTCTAAGTCCTATGTAATTGGGAGTAGTCCATTGCTGTTTTTTGTTTACTGATTAAAGTCCAATTACACTGACTTGGGAAAGGTACTAGAATCTTCCTGATTGTACTGGTCACACTTCCAACGAGGTTACTGTTATTTACTATTATAATTATGAAAGTCATTTTTATTCAGTATTTTTTGACGCTTTCAAACTTAAAACCTAAAAGCGATTTATGATTTTTGAAAAAGAAATAGAAGGGTCCTGGAATCAGTTAAATGTCCTTCTTTCAATTATATACCAGGAAATGTTAGCTTATGTGGGATATCATGTATGTCATTGACAAATTTATATAAACGAAAGCAAAACCGTGAGAATCCCAAGTAACACACACGTATGATTGTTATTAAGTAATGTAAATACCTACTGCGTGGGGTGATTCTAACGCGAAATTGCCAGCAGATTACGCATTAAGGAAATTGACATTATGGTAATGTTTTTGTTCCCATATATTATTGTGTTTCATTTTATCTGTCACGTAAATGTGTTGTACATAGGTTGTAAAAACGAAGGCCTTGATAGTTTTTGTTGCAACATTTACAATATAAATTCTAAGCCGGCGACACTACAAGCTATTGAAAGGCGTGATTGTTCAATTTCATTTTATATACTGTTGGAAAAATTCAGTTTTAATTTTTCCATTCATACAAAATTTACATAAACCCTTACTAGGAGTTAACGACGAATGACGACCATAATCATTTATTAATTTTAAAAAAATATGTATGTCCCCGACATATGAATTAGAAATATAATTTTATTAAAATATACACGTTTAAAAATAGTATAGTAAGAACCTAATAAAAAAATAAGCGGTTGATAGTCGAAACGTCACATTACCTCATAACTGTGGTGTATGACTTATTCTTTTGTAAATGTTTAACTAAAAAGCAATTAAATGTTTTTTACCCTTTCGCCTTGGGGAGTTTCGTTTATACCCTGCATCATAATAACATTAATTTCGCCTCACGCTTTAAATCACAATTGTCACACCCAAGCGTGTGCCGTAACGACAATAAAAAAGTACTTCGAAGTGTACATTTTCGTAATAAAAATCCAGATTACATTTGCAGATGAAAAAACAAATACGTTTTTTACACCTAAGCCGCATTTACTTTTACGCTGATTAGACGTTTTATTGCATACGTTTGTTTTACGACTGAGTAACACCCAACCATCCGGCGGAGAAATTTTTAACCTCACTTCCTTCGCCTATGCAAATTAATTACGAGTGTATGTATGTATATACTTAACATAGATTACATACATACATATATATGTATCTTCTCACGATTTTTAGGGTTCCGTACCTACTTAAAGGGAAAAACGGGATCATATTACAAAGACTTCGCTGTCAGTCTGTCCGTCCGTCTGTCCGTCTGTCACCAGTCTGTATCTCATGAACCGTGATAAATAGATAGTCAAAATGTTGACAGGTGATGTATGTCTGTTGCCGCTATAACAATAAATACTAAAAAAACAGAATAAATAAATAATTAAGTTGGCTCCCATACAACAAACGTGATATATTTTTTTGTTCGTTTTTGCTCGATATTGATAACGGCAACAGGTAGATGCTTGAAATATTCACAAAATATCGAGTTATATTCAGAGTATAAATAATTGTACGGGCCCCTTCGTGCGCGAGTCCGACTCGCACTTGGCCGGTTTTTATAAACATGTAAACTCTATTGTTTTAATAATATTTGTTACGATTTATTATAAATTTTCTTACCTTACACTTTGATATCTATCTTGTATAATTTCGGAGAATACTATGCCCACCTTAAGTGTCATGTATATCAGATGTAGTTACCTTAGAATATGAATAAAATGTTTTGATATATGTAATACTGTAGTGTTCTTATAACTAAACGAAAAAAGGAAAAATAGAAGACCCCACAAAGCGAGTGCTCTAAATCTTTAAAGAACCGTATTTCTGTTATAAAAATAAATTAAAGTTGTTTCCTTAGTGAAAGATCTGTGTATATTATATATCAGCAATGCTATTGGATCTAAACGCCGCGCCGGCTGGATTACAATATGATTTCATATTGTTACCTAGACTGACATTCAAAATTAGATTCCGTTCTCGGTAATTATAACTTATTTTCTCCTTTAGTACTTCTTAAAGTATACAAGAACATACCAACAATACCAGCTTATATTATGCAAAGACAATTTCCTTGCCAATCCATAAAATACCCGAACACAATGTTCCTTATCTAAGTTAAAGAAAACAGTTTGTGCTGTTTGAGAAAAATGTACACAGATTTTGCAAACTTAGGCAATATATTCGGAATAGTATGGCAACTTTTTTGTATTATATGGCTGAAGTAAATATACCAATACTAATATTTTTAAGAGAAAAGATTTGATTTTCTGTTTGTAACGATTTAACTCTAAAACTACTCGCCCTATTTGAATGATTTTTAGTATGGACATAGATGGGACCGTCCGAAGTAACATAGGATACTTCTTATCCCGGGATACTGTAGTCTTCCCGTGGAATGAGCACGGAATGGCCCCACCGCTAGTATATTATATCGTGGGATGTTGAAAGCTACTAGGTGACAACCTCGAATGCTAAATCTAGTGAACACTGATACGTTAAACCGCTTTTGTTACTTAAAAGGAAAAGCTGATGGCAAATTTCTCACGTTGTTGAGGAACAGCTCTCGCTTTCGTTTGTTACGTGCGATCACATGTTACTCACGTCAGGGTTGCACAAAACCCGACTATTTGCGAAGCCTGTTTCAAGATTAATGTCTTATGTACCAATTTTTCCGATGACTGCTAAGAGACAATTGCAATTGTTTTTTAGTTGCCAGTGTTATGCTCGTAGAAATATTATTTTATTTAGTGCATACTTTGTTTGTACGCCAATCCGCACTAGACCGGCGTGGTGATCTAAGACCTAACCCTCTCAGTTGTAGAGAAGGCCCGTGCTCAGCAGTGGGACATATATGAGCTGATGATGATATATGATACTCTATTTGAATCGCATTTCTCCCACCATCAAATCATAATGACCATAATTAATAAATAATTCCGGGAATAAAATAATAACAGTATAAACTGGTTTGTTTCACTTTGTCCATTACAACACTCGAATCGCAGACAAACAGGAATATAAATGGTCTCTTGTGTTATTAGTCATAATTTCTGTTCTGATGTAATAAATGCGAAAGTTTTTTGTTGACAGTTTGGCCGTTCTACCTGGCAATGCGTGGCCATTAATTTTATTTTCCGCATACAGTAGTTTTGCATTCCCAAAATGCATGACTTTGCTAACTAATTAATACTATAAAAAGTTATAATTTTATTTAGATTCATCTTTATAGTTATTTATAATAAACAGAAGGGATTGAATCACTATATAAATTGATCCAAGCCTGTCACCACTGTAGGCCATCACCAAGGAGTTAAAGTCAAAAATCGTCTTTCAATAGTCACATTTATTTTTCACTGCCAAGGGGTAATTATAAGTAAGTAAGTAAGTATTTATAAAATGAGCCGTAAGACAAGCTCGTGTGAGGAAATAATATAAATATCTGTAAATCACCTTGAAGTGTATTTTTAGTTCATTAAATGCGACTTATTTCAAGAGTAAATGAACAAAGATTCAAGAAACAAACACAAACGTTACATACAAACTTCGAAAAGTCAGAGGTGTGTGCCTGGTGTTTGAACCTGCGACCGCCGAAATTCTCTATATGGTTTGAAGTATGGAAATGTGTCATCGTTGATTTGCACGCTCCTGTAAAAATGGACTTAAATCTGGCGAAATATGGGTGTTAAAATAAATCTAGCCTACATCAGCGCGGAATTATTAATATACCATTCATCAAGTTTATTTATCATGATTAAAAATATAATTCCAAGGCCAACTCAACTGAATAATAATTATACTTTAAGTAATTTTGTAAATCTCTCCATTAAGATTTAAGTAATTAACTGATTTATATTGTTAATGTTTCCGTAAAATAACTTTTAGTTTATAAGTTAAACTAGGCCTACATATTTAATGATCGGATTGTCCGCACGGCTAATTTGCGGAATCGAGTATCGCACGTAATATTTTGTATACAAATATTTGTCAGAACTGTATAGTGTATGTTTTCACTCACATTTTGCCTATAATAAATAAATGACGTACATATACGCCGAAATACAACATATTAAAATGTTTGCATTAAAATACGAAACATCAATAAGTAAACAATATTTTCATTAGAAAAAACTGTGACAGTCGTCGCGGGCTTCAAACCTGGTTAAAGATATCAGATTTTTAGAAGTTACTTGTGTGTACCGTTTTCCTTTACTTGATAAGCATATTGATAAAACAAATTGGATAATATGAAGAGGATAATATGATCTGTATATCATAGTAGACATTGACATGGTTCGATATCTTTATCACTAGTAAATACTAAAGTTGCTAGCTCGAAACTGCAATACCGAGAAAAATGAAAACGCTATAACATTGCGCAAGGGTTGTAATGACATTACCGCTGCTCGAACAAGTGCACTCGATTACTGCAATCTTTGTTCATTTACTATTGAAGTTAAAGAAATAAGTCGCTTTTAATGAACTAAAAATACACTTCAAGGTGATTTACAGATATTTATATTATTTCCTCACATGAGCTTGTCTTACGGCTCATTTTATAAATACTTATAATTACTCCTTGGCAGTGAAAAATAAATGTGACTATTGAAAGACGATTTTTGACTTTAACTCCTTGGTGATGTTGTATGATAGCTCATGTTGTTGTAAACGAACAAAGAGTAAAAGTTCTTAGGAATTTCTTAGGTGTGTAGTCCGCCAACCCGCACTTGGCCAGCGTGGTGGACTAAGGCCTATACCCTCCAGTTGTAGAGGAGCCTCGTGCCCAGCAGTGGGACGTATTTGGGCTGATGATGATGATATATGGTCTCATCCATATAGAAATGGGAATCTCAATAAAACTGTTTTCTTTCTCGGGCATCAAATATAATGCCCCTGTTTACCCCAGTCATGTGTATGTGTCGTAAGTGTGTAAATATAAATGTAAGTGAATACAAATAGAAATAACATTTAACAAACATTGTATTCTGTATCGAAACTATTTTATGTGAATGTTCAACATGAATTGCGCATAACACTGAATTATAAATTAACGCACCATATTGAGCTTTAATGAGTGTTTATTTATAAAAGGGACCACTGAATGCTACGCTTTTTGACAAACAAGAGAAATAAAATAAACAAAAAAAAAAAATTGAAAGAGAATATTTAAACCGTAAATAAAGTTACGTAGGAGTCGCGCCGTAATCAGTGTAGTCTGTGATTAATAATACTAAGTCGGAATGACTGAGTAGATGCCTGGGGCTCGCAGGAACTGCCTAGAATGGTGTTGATCAATAATCTACAATCGATTCTACATCGCTATCAAAGTTCCGCAATCCCTTGCATCTATTTCCTAATTATTATATTAATTGGATCAGGATGATCAACTTAACAATTCAGATTATGCTATGAAAATACGCCCTGATTAGTGCCAAATACTAATTGATTACAATAAGAAATCAAAATATCTTAAAATATATGAAAAAAAATATACGAATCCTATTTAAATGTTATTAAGTGAGAAAAGTTATCCATACAGTCGCTAATTGACGCAGGAAGTTTACAAGATTACATTAAAGATCTTAGTAAAACATACGCAGTAATTAACGTATTAAAGCCAGCTATCCAACAGTTTGCACCGGAAAAGGTTTTAAATCAGCGTGGTTATGAACCGTGTAATGAGCCTTGGCATTCTGCTAACAAGCACTGCTTGGAAAATGTGATTGCTCCACAACACTCGGTGTCACAACAAAAGGACACTGCGCATAGCTTCATGCCCTCCTGACTTTGAGGTGACGATGCAGTAATTTTGTGCACGTGCAGTAATTCTAGTTTGATTTGCGCCCCGCAGTGATAGATTCGCCGTCTTTCATGTTAGAGCTCGTTATTTTGCATTATTAAGTAAATCAAGATGTACTTAATTCATATAGTACCATCGTTTCGAGCCATTACAAATTTACTAAAAAGTTGTTTAGTATGACTTTTTACGGAAAGACACACGAGATTTGCTTGACCTAAAACACCCCAGATTCTTCTTCGCAGCCATCCGGTGCTCATTTACTCAGAAGACTGCGGTTATAAATTATTGTTATTGGAGTGAGGGCTCCCCACTTTGTCCACGGGTAAAACACGATGCCCAATAAAACCACGGGGCTGTATTCAGTGAGAGCGCACTACTGCTGCAGTCCTTTTAATTCGCCTTTTATGACATGCATATTGTGGGAGAAAGTCGTGATGGCCTCGAGGTTTGGGCACGCAGTCGAGAATCTCGACGGACGCAGGTTCAAACCCCAGGCACACACCTCTGACTCTTCGAAGTTATGTGTGTATTCACAATGAATTATCACGTACTTTAACGGTGAATGAAACCTGCACACCTAAAAGTACTTAGGAATTTCTTAGGTGTGTAATCCGCCAACCCACACTAGGCCAGCGTGGTGGACTAAGGCCTAAACCCTCTCAGTTGTAGAGGAGGCTCGTGCCCAGTAGTGGGACGTATATGGGCTGATGATGGATGATGGATGAAATATTGTGGGAAAGTTCATACGCCCCTGTGCACTAGACGGTATCTATTATGGTTCCATGTACTCGTATATATTACTGAAATAAATAAGGCGACTATATTTCGTATTTTCACAAAACTTTACCCTATTGCTGTCGCTAAAATATATTCGTTTCCGCTCAAATAACAATCACGCCCTAATAAATCTATACAAACTGTCGTGACCCACACAACTCACAAGTGAATTGTGTTCCAGCGTAAATGAACGTCCTTCCGATTTCGAAGAAGGTGGCTTGATTATGTCAACTTGTTAATAACTCTATATACAGCTATGATTGGACCATCAGCAGCAAAAGTAATAGTCTATGAAAAAAATATTAGAAAATATTCTTGTTTAGTGATAAATTAACCTATGTTCACTGCTGAGTGTAAAAGCACGTTTTATAATTCCTTTATTAGGTATTCACTAAGAGAGATTTTCATATTGTTACATTGAGATTATTGGAAATAATATTACTTTCTCAGGAGCAATGTCCTTTATGATTTTTTTCTGTATTAGAAAAATTTGAAGGATCGAGAAACATGTACATTGTAAATACAACAAAAGCAAAATTCATTTGCAATCACAAACGGCATTGTGAAAAAATTGAGAATGATGCGGGTCGTGTCCAATAAGAGCGACCAACTAACGCTAAACGATGGCACAAAAGGGTGGCCAGTAAACACATTCTCAAAGGAAAATACAGCATTTAATGGTACGTGATCAGACAACCAATGGACGAGACGAAACGGGTTCTCTGTGTCAGAATGTTTGAAAGCTATTCAAATATGAAATGGGTGATATCAACACTAGTTAGTCTTGCGATTTATATGTATAATGCAAAGTTTTTTCCATTAGGAAATTCTCAGTAACAGCACGGAGTCTGGAAATGTGCCGGAAAAACGGCAATATGTTCGCCCCCTATTACGTGGGACTGATACATACCTGGCGAAATGTGGGTGCAGAAATGCACCTCTGCCTACCCCTTAGGGGAATACAGGCGTGAGTTTATGTATGAATGTGTATGTATAATGAATATCTAATTGCATAATTCACGTATTATAAGACTACTGTTTCTTATTTCCTCTTCAATATTTTTGTTAGCAAACGTGTTTAAACGGTCAAAGAAAACGGTAGAGAACCTCAGGCGCTAACATAAATGGAAGAAATAAATAATTTTTAAACGGCAATAAGCTCGCCTATTACTAAGTGGGACTGATACATACCTGGCGCAACGTGGATTCTGAAATGCACCTACTGTGACCTGCTTATCCCTTCGAGGAATACAGGCGTGTGGATAACCACATCATACCACACCTATCATACATAAGTATGTATGTATAAATATGTTCTTTTTACGCTAATGGATTCGTAATCACCGTGGATATTACCTGCCTTCGTTTTCGATCACGGTCTGAATACACCCTGTATATGTATATTTATATACATATGTCCTATAGTTTGCCTCATTATAAATCTAATATGATTGAAATATAAGTGCACTATACGAAGATTTATCTTCTCTTTGATGATATAATTTAGTTTCTTTTCTAGTCAAGAGTTGATTTTTTGTCAATATGAAGTAAAGTGGAATAGTTTGGAAAGCGCATAAACTTCGTTATTCTTAGAGTGATACACTTGTGTATCGTCTTTTCTGATATAGCGATGCGTTGAACCTATTAGTAAGCACACCATTTACTTTTATCTTGGCTTTAGTCACTATTTAAGCATTTTTATTGAAACTGTTAATGATAAATTAATTGTCCCTCATTAACTAATTACCTACAGAAGGGGATTTTTGAAGGGTGTCAAAAGATGATAAAATAAAATTTCCGAAATATCAACGCTGCTTCAGCGGTCAGTTAATTAAAATAACGGTCGTCGACTGTATAAGTGTATACAGGTACTGTTATAATGCTGGACCTGGAACCAACTTATTTGTTACGAGAGCGATGGGGCTATTCATCATAAAATAAAGTCTGCCGTTGACAACAAAGCGTTTTTTAGTGTCCTTTGAAATAAAAATAAACAATTATACTCTAATGTTCGAATGTACTTTTAGACGAAAAGTAAAAGGACTTTAAATATTTTTTACATTTTCCTATCTATAGCCGAAGAAAATTGGAGAACTTAAAACTTTATAACAGAAATGGGATATTATTGTTGTGAATTTCATATTCTGGTCAGGTTCAAAGTTTCAGTCTTAAACTACATACAAACATGTTATTAACCAACAATTATAACTGAAAAAACATGTTTATCAATTAAATATTAAATTGGATTTGGAGGAAACATCATAAATATCAGTATTTTCATTTTCATAACAGATCAGCTAAGAGCTGTGAAATGTATTTTCAACAATGTATTAATATTATTTTCTCGTTAATGATAAAAACATGAATGAAAAATGAAATTTACAATCTCACCAATTGTTTTCTATTGGAAAATAACAGTTTTATTCAAATCATAAAGTTGAATTTTTTAATTTCGAACATGTTATGTTTGTTCCTAAATCGCTCGAAAACAACTGACCTGATTGGGATAAATTTGCGCACAAGGGTAGCGTTTATCACTGAGGTTAACTATCTATACTTTGTATCCTCGCAAAAATAACGGATTTACGACCTTTGTCCATTATCTGGTAAACAAGAAATTACCCATACATTATCAATATGACCAAAACTTGAAGTTGCGTACAAAAGCTATTAAAATCATAATTCCTCTTTTCTTGTTTCAGATACAATGGCTGGATCAACGTTCTTTGTAGCTCTAACACTATGCGGCGTCATCCAAGGAGTACACATAAATTTCAGGCCTAATCCATCACAGGTTTACCTCCATCATGCAAATCCATTTGACATTAGTGGACCTGGTGCATCATTTGTTAAGGTCGTGGCTGACCGCCCTCCAGCAGAACGATTGCCAGTCACAGGATTTGGGTAAATAGTTGACGATTCTGGTGATGTCAATATTTGCTTTAAATGTAGTGTAAAATTAATTCGTAGAACTTATTCGCACTTAGCTGATTGTAATTTAATTAATGAAGGTAGTGTAGCACATGTTGAAAGTTGACATGGCTTAGTTCTCGATGCTATTATCCGAGCACATCGGAAATTGGATACTACCGATTGGCTATTTGTGAAAAACAAAGGAAAGTTCAAATCATTAATTAATTGTTCAAATTCGTCTAAATTTATATGCATTTGTTCCAAATTCAAAAAATCTGATTACTTTTGCCACGTTACTTTGTGAATTTTGAATTTGCACTTTATGTTTAATTGTTTAACATTGTACATATTAACTTGTGTAGATGTTTATGAAATAGTGTACTAAATCACATTTAGTTTTAATGAGTAATTTATAAACCGTTATTTATGGACAAAATGTGAATTAATATATGGATGAAGATATTAGGACACTTCCGTTATTTCCCTCTGGGCCCATCGATGGTCATTAACATACCTAATGTGAATAAATGCTTCAAGGCTGAAATGCTCATTATGATTACAAATGCAAAAGTGTTTGTAAAAATCAATAATTTTGGATTTGTTATCATTTCCGTGTTATAGAAGTTTGAATATTGTGTAAAAAAATAAAATACCAAATGTTAGTCAGAACGACTTTTAATTTTACCTATACTGTCTTAAAAATATGAATATTTGTAAAGCATTAGATTTGAAAAAAAATGTATTAAGCTTCGCTTTGTGCTTCTTGGATTTTTTCAAAATCATGAAGCAAGTGGGTAAGTAAGTAATATCAAGTGAAATGTAATTGTCGTTCGCTTTACACTCATTGTGGCAACTGTCACAGTAAGCGCACTGATTTGGGTCGAGTGAATAAGTTTGGTATTAAAGAGCCAGCCATTGAAAACGGCTCAATCAATATTTTTTTACAACAGCCTCTGATGGGACTATAATTGCTTCGTCTTTCAATTGAAGCAATTGAAACTTCATATGAGGTGTCTTATTATTTTATAATATCAAATACTTACATAAAAATATGACTTCGATCTTAAAATGAAATATTAGTTATAAAAAATTTGATTCTTAATTCATCAGCTATGTTTTACCACGACAAAGTGACAACACAGTACTGATGGTAAGCTTGATGCTGTCCAAATAGGGCGTCATGTGACGAGTGACTCCGATCTCTCATTACTCGGTATGACACATGCCGGCCTGCCAAGATCTTCGCCCTATGTTTATAGGACCAAGGACAATAGGAACTAGGGAATATGTCATTTAAACTAAGAATACATTGCTTTGTTTCTTCACATTTTGTCCGTAAATGCTGTAAAATAAAACTGCACAGTAACGCGTAATAATCAATGCTGAATGTTGCATGTATTTGTTGTAAAATTGCACTGATTCTGTCCTCAGCGATCCTGTATTAGATCCCGACGAAGTTCTGTTTGGTGGCGCTCTTAAAAGGTTACTTTTCTTATTTTATGCTGACTCAGTCATTATTGTTGTTTCGTATTCCAAAATTATATTACTGGCTTTAATTTGACATTTTCTATCCGGAACGCCCTCGTTCCAATAATTTAGCAACGTCGCATTTTGTAAAATTATTAGAATAAGAAATAAATTTTGTGAAGCCTCTTGTCACTAATAAGTATAGATTTTACGTTTTATAGATTATTTTTTGAGAAAAAATACGAGAAACAAACGTCAAACAATCACGTCATTTGTTTTTGGAAGGCGCCATATTATGATCACGAAGCTTTTAGTTAAAAACACTTCAACACGCATTCATTTCTTATACATTTGATTCCAACTTCACTTGTTATACACCATGTTGTTGATAATTAAGCTTGTGTTAATTGTTGTTTGAGGTTCATTAATGTACAACAGATTTTATTTTATTTTGTTACCTAAATGGTTTAATTTTTCATTCTTAGATATACACTACTAATTAAATTGAAATGCATTTCATTCACAGATTTAGCAATCCACCTCCACCTCTAGGTTCTGGCCAGGACCCAGCGACTCAGACCTGTGGGCTGGTATCGCCGTTCTGTACGAAGTCTCGCTACCGCTCAATAGACGGGTCTTGCAATAATTTACTGCGACCGGCCTGGGGAACACCGCAGACGCCCTATGGAAGGCTCGTGCCGTACAATTATGCAGATGGTACGTATTTCCCAGATGGAGTAACTGTCATTGCAGCTGTATTACTTTTTCTTCTTCGAGGGAATAGTGTTAGGAATAAAAGTAGAAGAAAATTGATACATTTGGAATTATTGGAATGTTTCTTTATAAGCGAGTAGTAGAGGGTCAGTTAAAATAAGCAATTTTTGCCTAAGCAATCGGGAATTCGAATCCAAGGCTTTCTTTTGTCAAATAGTATGCTTGAAATTCAGAAAGCATTTATGATGAACTCATCGTGAGAAAACCTATGTACCTGTAGTTTCCTATACGGGTGGGTACGTTTATTTATTAGTCTATCTTGCTCAGCGTGGTAAACTATGGTTAAATATCTCTATTTCGTAAAAGGGCCGCGTCTAGCAGTGAAGCATATGAACTTATATAAAACATACTCAATGCATTTAATAAAAGCAAACGAAGAATAAGTTAAAATTTAAAGGAAATAATCTATTTGGACCAAAATTCACTGAATACCCTTTCCATTATGTCCTCAACCGTAGGATAAAAATTTCCACATCACGAACGGTCCGAATGTCGAGTGCGACGTTTTTACGAGGACGTCTATAAATCGTAGGCTCCCGGTTAAACCCGGAACATGGAAGAGTAGGGTCAAAGATATCTTTGTTGAAAAAACACGAAAATTACTCGACTCCCAAAACACAATACATACTTCGACAGAAATTTTGACTTTTAGATGTGTATTAAATAATGCAAAAATTGCTAACTTTGAAAAAAAATTGGGGATGTTATTAGGCAAAAATGACCCACAATTTTTTAATACTGCTAAATTTAAATACTATGCTTTGTAAGCCTATAATGATTGGTAATATAAAATAAAATATATTTTGTTACACTCGAACAAACAGGATTTGTTTTTAATTAATTATACGCTTTCCACTGGCACTCAAATGAAAAAGAAGTATAAAAGACTTTGAGAAACCATTAATTTCCTAATTACGCTTTTAAAAGCCTTTAATATGTCTGCTCTGCTATGTTTTTGAATGGATTCTTTTCATTCCAACAAATATTATTCTGTTATAGAATTTCTAAGACTAATTTTACTAAACTACAATAATTTGCTTTTAACATCCAGTACGATTGCTAACACGATTAACACATCTTACATACCTATACCACAGTTACAAGACGCAACAACCGAAATTTGTGGTATATTTCGATGTGAATCTTAACCATCTCGTTTACATCAATCAATCATTCCCATCTCTTTTATAGCACAAGATAATTCGATTGAAATATCTGTATTTAGCGCTTGGTCCTCCTTGTTCCTTGCTAAATAATATATGATTTAGCTTTATGAAATATTAATGTTTTTAATTTTATCTGAAATCTAATATCTGCATGGTGCATTCAAGCTTTATATTACTATAATCAATTTTCCTTTTAAATTATATCAAGGCTTGAATGATACATTAAGCAAGCATAATGTATGTAAGGGAGTCGAAGTCATTTACTTTTCATTCTACCGTTTTAATACACAGCTAGATTAGTTCATATTATGTACAGCTAACATTAGATTACAGATTAATTAGTTCCATTTTATTTTATTAATTTAAAGCCTTATTTATAAATGTTTGTTGTTTGTTTTGAAATACATTGTCTTGTTTTTTCTAACGTCACAGGTCATTAATAAAGCTGGTCAAAGAATGTTAATGTAGTAACAAAATAAACTAAAGATTATAAGTAAGGCCGTCGGTGCTTAGGAATCCGATATATTCATCATCAGCCCATATACGTCCCACTGCTGGGCACGGGCCTCCTCTACCATTGAGAGGGTTTAGGCCTTAGTCCACGCTGGCCTAGTGCGGATTGGCGGACTACACACTTAAGAAATTCCTAAGAACTTTTAGGTGTGCAGGTTTCATCACGATGATTGCCTGAGGAGACATACTGATGCTCTAAAATACATTTTCATTGAACGTAAAATTTATTCTACAACGTGTGTTAAATATTAATACATAGAGTTGAAAAGAAATTGACTCTGTGTTGCGATGTAAATTTATTTGAATAATTGGATGGATAGGCTGTTATAAATTCAGATTTTTAAAGAAATGTATAACAATTTGAATTTAAGACGATTGACGATTCGATTCTTGAACTCCTATGGAAATCGAGGCAAATAGGCACTCGTCTCTCTCGTGTCATTCGTCTTCATTTTTGCATAATAGTTCAATAAATGGCACCAATGACCTTTGCATCCAGATAGGTTTTAAGTTATTGTACTGGATATTTATTCATTTAAAATGAACTGATAATAATTCCGTGCTTATTAGGATAATATCTTTGTGGTAGGAATAATTGAAATGTATATTGATGGGAAAAAATCAAATTTGAAATTCAGATTGTTTTGAATAAAAGCTTCTAGCATTTTCAAGTTACAATAGCTACATTGACTGACATACCAAAAACTTAAGAATAGCATATTGTTCAGAGCAAGTAGCAAGTTCGAATTTAAGGCTCGTATATTGATATAAGCACACTACCCCCGCTTAACTGTCGTATTATTCTTGGTTTATATACCTACGTTTTTTCTATCTTCGATGTGTGCTTCGTTCGATGTTATGATTATTTTAAGAAGATAAGAGAAAATATCGTTTTTAGTCTATTATGCTTTATCGGGTTTATTTTATTTTATACACACAATGTTAGAGAAATAGCTCATAAATTAAACTACGATAAGTTAAGATTATTATTTTTACTGAATTAATATGAAAAAGCTCATGAGTTTTGGTAACTTATGCGCCATGATTGTCTGTAGATGGTCGATAAAAAATTAATCCAAACTTTTTGAAACTAGTACTATAGCTAAATCTAAACCAAGACTTTTAGCGTTTAGTTCAGTAATTCCCAAAGTGGTCCAGGTGGACTCCCAGGGGTCCACGGGAGCTGCCCTGTGGCAAGGGGGCGTTAGAATCCCACCACGGTATCTCCTGCCGTCGTAAAAGGCGACTCAAAGGGGCCTTTGGGTCGAAAATTTTGACAGTGGTCTATGAAACAAAAGAGGTTTGGAACCTCTGGTTTAGATAAACAAATACAAATATATATCGGTGAAAATTGAAAAACTGAGCTTAATTACTTATTTCCAAGCTTTACTAAAAAAGGACCTTCTTGTTTGGAAATTTTTGCTAAATATTTATTTATTTATTTACACTTTATACAATTAAACACATAATTGTAAAGGTGGACTTATTGCCTAAGGCATTCTCTGCCAGTCGAACCTTGGGTGATGCAGAGATAATGCATAGTAGGTGTGCAAATAAAATCATTTATAAACATACACATACATATATACACATATTATAAGCCAATATACATTGGTAAAGAAAATAAGTAATGAATTTAATGTAATAGTAGTTATAATAGTAAATATATAAATATAATATGAATATAAATATTATACATACCAAAATACTATAATACATACATAAAGATAATACTATAAATATATATACTTTACTAATATAAATATACTTTTTGTTACAGGTGTAAGTGCCATACCACGATCATTTTCTGGCAACCAATTGCCAAACCCTCGCGAGATCAGTTTGAGATTATTCCCTGACAGGCAGTTGATTGATCCGCTGTGGAACTTAAACGCTCAACAATGGGGACAGATTATAACCCACGACATGTCGTTGACGGCTGGTGTGGCACAGTCCCGTAAGTATATTAAAACACCCTAAAAATTTAAAATTATTTTTGCAAAAGTCTACAGCATTGTTGTGTTTTAGATTTGTTTTTAATAAATATTTATTTAAAATATTCAAATTAGTTTCGGATTTGACGTTGCATGATGTATATCCTATAGGGGCTAATTTGCCCCGCTAAGGGATCCTTTATGAAGAATATCATTGCGTCTGTACTTTATCATGTTTAACCGTGTAACCACGTGAGAGTGCTCATATTTTCACATTCTTGTGAACAATAATCATTATTTACAATTTGTTAAACACAACGCCAACGCCATGTAGATTATGACAAAAATAAGGCAAGAATACTGACGAGGGGAATGCAAACATTATTAGGACAAAGACATACATTCGTTAATGGGGTAGTGTGGGGCGCTTGTCAGAAACCAATTTCCTTACATTCCAAAAGGGTAAATTCTTACCCGTATGTCGGTTTACGGCGTAATTTCGTATCTTTACGCATTTGGAACTCTTGTCGAATAATCTTTATTTTTCGCACAATTTAACTGCTGCAGTAATAAATTCGTGAACGCTTCGTCGCTTCCTCAAAATTGATTTATGAGTGTCTCGGTCATTGTGATTAAATTTACCGTAAAATTTGCTGAGATACAAACATTCTTTTATTACTGATTTATGAAAAACAAACGCAGCTATTTTATGATTTATAAAGTATTTCACGAAGTCCATTAAATTGTGAACTGGGGCTGGCACAAAATCGACATCCAATTATATTTTGAGCTCTTTTGAGGTAGATAAATAAAACAGCCAGTTTATATTTCACAGCAATTACGGCAGTATTTTTTTTTCTAAAATATATTTTTTAATAAAAGTAAATTGATGAAAACTTCTAGACAAGGACTTGATAACATGCTGTACGGACAATGGGCAGCTTGCACCCGATGTGACCACGAACCCAACTTGCGCGCCCATTCTCATACCGCCCAACGACCCGGTGCATTCCGCTCAGGGCACTCAATGCATGAACTTTGTGAGAACTACAACTACAAGGGACAGGGGATGTACCGCACCCAACGCGCCCGCTGAGCCGGTAAATATACCTTTTATATACCTAGTTTAAATACATTTATAAGAAATATTAGAAGAATTAATATTTAGAATAGAATAATATTTATGACCACTAGGTCATGGCCTGTCCTAGAATAGGTGCTACGGGTCAGAACTATGTTTGTGACTGTTCGGTGTCTTTATCTATACTAATATATAAAGCTGAAGAGTTTGTTTGTTTGTTTGGTTGAACGCGCTAATCTCAGAAACTACTGGTCCGATTGGAAAAATTCTTTCAGTGTTAGAAAGCCCATTTATCGAGGAAGGCTATAGGCTATATAACATCACGCTACGACCAATAGGAGCGGAGCACCAATAAATAATGTTTCAAAATCGGGGGTATTTTTTTCCTTTTCAGAACTTCCGCTGCGTGCGCTGGGGAAACGGTTAAAGTTTCGCTAAAATAATGTATGACAGAATTGTTTCCCTTTAAAAGTTCTAAAAAAAAGTCCGGGACAGCATATGTCTATCTTTTAAGATTGGCTCACTATAACCTTTTTTATGCTAACCAAATTTGTTCTAAAATAAAGCATTATTTGTGAAGGTGTTTTTATAAAGATGATATTAATCCTTATCCAAATAAACGTTATTCATCACAAGTATTTAATTTAAAAGAAATTTGCCCTTTACATCATTTGATTTCAATGGGTATCTTAGAAGATATCGCAGTTTTAAAATAACACCGCAGCGAAAAAATTATCAAGCGCGCAATTATGATGTACAAGGCGCCGCGCTGGCCGGCCGGTGCGCAGCGGCACACGTTTCACGTCTATTTGACCGATTTGAATGATTTTTTGGTATGGACATAAATGGGACTCTGTGGAATAAAATAGACTTATTTTCTTTCTGAACCCGACCCTGTAGTCTACGCGGACGGAGTCACGAGCAATTTATTTATAAAATTATCAATTTTAAATTAATCATTTAAAATAAGTATGCTTGCGATGTTCTCGCTTCGGAGTATACTTTTATAATTTAGCTTCATCGGGGCGGTTTCGTTAAATCAAGAAAATCATATGTAAGATCGCAATAACCACGTTTTGTTACCTCGGAAAGACCGAAATCTTGTGAATCATTATAGTTATTAACTTAAGAAATTATGTACCTACGTGTTGACCTTGTGATGTTTTATGGTGTAATTCCTGGAAATGCATTGACGTTATTAAGTAGATGTCGGTTCAAGGCTAACCACCAAAATATCCGCAAATCTTTGACTTCTTGGTGAATGAAAAAAACTTCATTGTTTCTGTATCTTACTAATATTATAAACGCGAAAGTTTGTATGTATGGATGTCTGGATGTCTGGATGTTTGTTGCTTTTTCACGCAAAAACTACCAAATGGATTTCAATGAAAGTTTACAATAATATAGCTTATACATCAGAATAACACATAGGCTATATATTTTTAAGATAGTGTGTGAATTGTCCAAAATATAACGATAATTGTCAAGTAAGTCGGGAAAAACTGCATCTGCGAGCTATTCTTGCGTACGCTGCAAAAACTGTAGAGTTTACACGTATATAATGTATAAGAGAAATGTTTATCTTAATAATTCCTACAAAAAAGTCCGCGACAGCATATAACTTTCTTTAAAATTACGAGGAATATGGTAAAAACAACAATTTCATTTTCTCATATAAACTGTTCTACCTAATTTCCTGTCAAATGCATTTTATGTTTATCCCGTCAATATGGTTAATGGTCCCCTCAAATTAAAGAACGTATTTTAATAAAGGTTTTGAATCGACAACATATATCCACAATATTCGAACAGTTGCGTATTTTTCATTTTAAAAATGCAGAATAATCAGTAATGAAAAATGAGTGACATATTTATTAGTTGTCAAAAATGTATGCGAGCGTTCAGAAATTTATTTTTAAACTCCTTGGTTGTATCTGGTTTAAAATTTACAAACGAATGCAGGCTCGGTAGTCATCACGCTTCGTAATCTAAATAATGATTTCACTGATCCCAACGGATATACCCTTTAATTTTAGCATTTATATTGTCAATGCGAAAGTAACACTACTGTGTTATACTTTCACGCCTAAAATATTTGAGTTATTTGGTTGATTTTTGTTATGGATAAAAACGGAAACATAAAAAGGGACATAGGTTACTTTTTTTTAATTCATTAAGTGTAATTTGGGCACTTGGGAGACGTTTAATAGATTTACTTATTATCTTTCTGCACCCAACCCTGAAGTCTATGCGTACGGAGTCGCGGGTAAAAGCTAGTATGATATAAGAATGCATGTCAAGTCCGGGTAACTTAATAATGTAGGCAAGTTTTCGTTCAGGTAAAAATAATCAAAAAGATAAAGAAACAATTATCCTTTTAGGAAATCTGTTGAGCGATCAATATTTTTTTAGAATGTAACTTAAAAACTATGTTATACATTGTTTTTAGTCTTGTTCTGTTGGCTTTGGAGGAGGTGAGACGGAATATATCCTATTGAAGACAGGCGTAATCAACCTAAGGCCCCTATTTGTTGAGATGATCCTACATCGAAATGATAAATGTCATCACGAAGGGTCGACTGTCGTCACGGTCAACGAGTTTTTCACGAACAAAGCATCAAAGGAAATAGATTTACTAAGTTAGATTGTTTTTGGAACGTATCTCGAAAAGCGTAGATTGTTCTTTCATTTGAATAATATGTCAGGAATTCCAATATCAACGTATAAGTTATTAAACCATTAATGAAATATATATATATTATCTTCAATATACTAATATTTTTTATTCTAAAAGAGAATTATGTTATTGTTATGCAGTTGCATTAGTATAAAAGATTATATTATTCTTTTGTATAATTTAATAATAACTTTATTTGACAGCCTTGTGTTGTCAAATATCTTCGTTTAGAATATAAAATTATGCGCGTTTAAAGATACATTCATTTGGAAATACATTAATATCTACTACATTACTATCTTAGTCAAAGTTATAAATGTCGTATGGAATACATAATAAATTTCCTTTTTTAAATTATTTTGGCGGTATAGCCATTATTTTATGTATTTAATAAAAATATTTATGTTTATCTCATAATTTTTATTTCATAGTGCTGAGAACGCTTTTTTGACTTTGTTACGGTAAAATGACTGGAATAATAGACGAAATTAGCATTTGTCAACTTTGTCTTAAGAAATATAGCACTAAAGGAAAACTTGTATTTAAATTTGGATTATGACTGCTATGTGTGAGCATAAGAAAACTATTTCTGTTGAATAATATCACAGCCGGCTTTTATTGCTTTATGACGCTGCGTGAACTTGCCATTTAACCTGAATTCCTCATTTTCTTTTTTAAAGTTAGCGAATAAGGTTTATGCAGTCAGGTAAAGTAAAAAATTCCAAATATAAATTTTGTAATAAAATTGATTATAATAAATAAATACTTGCACCCAACAGTCACATACATAGTTCTGACCCCACATTGAGATACAAGTCTTGTGACGTGGGTATCAGAAACTACCAGAAACTTTTCGGTCTCACAAACACCCAGACTCGATTTGTGGATCACACAAACATTTGTCTTGGTGCGGGGATCGAACCCGCGGCCTTTCGTTTCGCAAGCTGGTGTCTAGCCAATTGCGCCACGGGGCTGTCAAATAATCCCATTATACATAATTTATATTTCATTTAGATTTCCGTTGTGACTGCGTACATGGACCTGTCATTAGTTTATGGCAATAGCGCGGGTCAGGCCGCGCCCATACGCGCTGGGATTGGCGGACGCCTGCTGACGGTATTGAGGGGAGGTCAAGAGTGGCCCCCACAAGACCCCAACATTACCCTGACATGCGAGTCCGCTCAGTCTCCTAACGAACCTTGTTATTTGACAGGTAAGATTTATCCTCCACATAAATGCATACTATGCTTGATGTCTGTCTTCTCTAAAGTTCAAAACGATAAGTAAGATCATTTTCAAACACGACTTATCGCCAACCTCCCTGTTTATATCAAAAAGGCCATGTATTCTGCCCAAGTACAGTTTGAAAATATTTGAACAAAATCGACTTAATATCGGACGTAATACTAAACAAAAATACATCTAATTGGGTGCAGTTTTAAGGAGGGAATAATATAGAGCCCGGGAAATTATTATCATTCTATTGCCTACATAAGTACGTAGGGATGCACAGTCTTGGGGAAATTCAGGGTTGAAATTACCAGGAAGACATTAATTTCGATCAGAATCATTTATTATTAATGAAAAACTCAACATTAATTGTCCAAACAATCTATTTTACGTTTGTAGGTGACATCAGAGTGAACCAGAACCCTCAGTTGACGGTACTTCAGATCATCCTTCTGCGTGAACATAACAGGATCGCTGACGCACTTCAACAACTGAACCCTCACTGGAGCGATGAGACCGTATTCCAAGAAGCAAGAAGAATACACATTGCTGAAATACAGCACATCAATTACTACGAGTACCTGCCCATATTCCTTGGTAAGTTGATAAAATCCTAGGGTATAAGATTGAAGCAGTGATGGCCTCGAGGTTTAGGCGCGCGGTCTAGAATTTCGGCGGTCGCAGGTTCAAACCCCAGGCACACACCTCTGACTTTTCGAAGTTATGTGTGTATTCACAATGAATTATCACTTGCTTTAACGGTGAAGGAAAACATCGTGATGAAACCTGCACACCTAAAAGTTCTTAGGAATTTCTTAGGTGTGTGGTCCGCCAACCCGCACTAGGCCAGCGTGGTGGACTAAGGCCTAAACCCTCTCAGTTGTAGAGGAGGCCCGTGCCCAGCAGTGGGACGTATTTGGGCTGATGATGATGATGATGATGATGATAAGATTTGTGGTGAAACCATGAAAACGAGGTCCGTAACCAGCCTAGATATTAGTACGTGTGATTCAGACAAAAACTACGATGGATTTGAGTTATTACCGCGTATCATGATAATTAGTAGACAAATGATTAAACTTTACTCGTAAGTCTCTCTATCTTTTCCCGTCTCCATCTGTGTCATGGAGGATACATAATCTTGACGGTTGAACTAATTTTTGATTTTATATGACGTCAAAATGCTCTGACAAATTTTAGCTACTCAAAAATTGGCGCCAAAGTTCCTTTCAAGGCCCACATTTCGATTTTGATTTCACTCATATTTAATCCTGATGATGTGATTTTTGTTTTTCTTAACAGAAATCAAATCTATTTAAACAATAAACTTTATATTTTTCTGATAATCTGACTATTATATAATATTGATAATATTTCGTATCACTTTCGATGCAATTTACTTTTTGTCCGTAAAAGGTTTTATGTAAATTAGGAATCAGAGAGCGCTTATCAATATTTCCCATACACACACACACACACTCCTCAAAGGAAAACGCCATGAGGAAATTTTGGAAAGTTTGTATTACTTCTGCGATTTATGTGGTAAGTCCGCGTGCCGGTGAAATCGGGTCGGATCAAGGTCAGAAATATCCATTGATATTTCTAAGTTAATAAATTATATTACTCTTTTACTTTTACAGAAATAGTCGTTTGATGTTTCACGTGGCAACACCACGTATTTTTATTTACTTGTTTTGATATTTGATAGGATATTTTGAGATGACTGCCTCGTGGTCTCGTGGCTAAAGTATGTGCCGTACGATCTAAAGATCCCGGGTCGAGCAGGGTTATAAATTTTTTCCATTGGGAAATTCTCAGTAGCAACACGGAGTCTGGCAATGTGCTCGAGAAACGGCAATTGGCTCGCCACCTATTACATGGGACATATACATATATATTTGGCATAATGTTGGTGCAAAAAATTCGCCACTGCCTACCCCTTCGGCGAACACAGGCGTGAGGTTATGTATGGATCCTTTAAGCGAAGCGTGAAGAAGCATTTATGCAGGCCGGCATGATTGTGTCGACCAGCGGGTGACCATATCGTTTCTCGCTGGTCGGTAGTAATTTTTTGGACTCTACTGTGCTTACCATCAGGTACAGTGGAGTCACTTTGCCGTGCCAGAATAAAAAAAAAAAAAAAACAAAAAAAAAAAAATGTATATATGAGATGAAGGGTGAATTCATTATTTACACAAAACACACTAAGTTAAAGAAAAAAATAATTAAATAACGTCGCACCGATAAAACAGTTCCTTATGATGTGGTCTGTTTTAAGGCTTTGAAAATATGGTGAAGAATAAGTTGATTTACCCGGGAGCGCACGGATACATCAACGACTACAACCCCAACGTGGACCCTTCTATCTTGGACGAGCACGCGACGGCCGCTTTCAGACATTTCCATACACTCATCAGAGGTTATTTGAAGTAAGTATCTAGTATATTTGCAAATTTTTGTTATTTGGAATTTTCTACCAAGAGCAATATGATAGTTAAGACATTTGAAATGAATTTCTTTCAGTTACTGCTAGGTTAATCAGAAGCGATAAGCTTAAAATTAGCTGTTTAAATTCCAAGTAACATTTTTGTGCATGTGGAAATGATTTAGTTTGGATTATTTTTTATTTATATTTTTTATATTTAAGAGATGTATTTTCAAATGTTTGCGACCTTTTTGTAATTATTGGTTTTTCATTTACGTATGAAAACATTGATGAGTTAAGGATTCATCATTATTTTCTGATCAGGCTCATCGCAGAGAACCGCGCGCTATTAGGAGCAGTCCGCCTCAGCGACTGGTTCAATAGGCCTGCGCTGCTGGAATACAATGATAACTTCAACAACCTGGCGAGGGGACTCACGGTTCAGGAACAAGACTTCAGCGACAAGTTCTGGGACTCGGAGATCACGCAGTTCTTATTCAAGTGAGTTTTATTATAGACCTTGCATATAAAGACCGCATTATCCCAAAATTCAGATAAGACACCAGAAACGATAGCTCGTAGCGTATTTTTCAACCGAAATAAAATTAATCAGAAGAAAAACAAATAGAACTGTAAAACAAAAGGTTACCTTTTTTTTTCCAACACAGCAGGCGACAAATTAATAGGGCTATGGTGTTATCCTTCAAAACAAGATGAATAGGTGTTTAAACAAGTGAATATATAAGTAAATAATTGGACATTTATTTGTATGCATTTCAGCTGTTAAGTTTTGTTCTAGTCGGTGTAAATGACACGATAATCCAACACGTACGACTTTATGCGTTTATTTAACTAAAACGTAGGTTGCGCACAAAAAGAGTAGGTAACTATGTCGTGTTCTTTATTTTAAAAAAATATTTTTTTGCATTAGTTAGAAATATTTAGAGCCGCACACGTCAAACGTCAATTAAAGTTAATCCTTATGTAAAATTGTTTCCTCTCTTTCAATATAAATAGGTACTGTCATTGTACCTAACAGAAAATTACAACATCAAGCTTAACAGAGGTATAACTTGAACTAATTTACGGCACTAATACAGTCACCCTCGTAGTAATAGAAGGGTACCTTAACACCTTTCATCTCATTAACAAAAGATACTTCTAAGCCGTAAACACTACTTCTACCTACTAGATACATAAACAGATTACCAGTCAAGCCCACGATAAAGCCAAAGGTCGACCTTAATATTTTTCAATAACAATTACAAAACCTTATCGCATTCCACTAAACACAATTTAGTTACATTTTCATCACAACAGACAAAGCCAAAACTAAACTTTGTTCTTGATTATTTACTACGAGACTAACAAAAACAGAATGTTTTGTTTACCAAGGTACCTACTCCATTAAGAAAAATTAAACGCTTTAAATAATATTTTGCGTTTAGGCAGTTAACAACTTATTTCTCGCACCCTATATAAAATAGTAGTATAACAGAATTTATTATCAGTACTGTATTACCGATAATGAGGCTTGAGCCATTTTGTTTTCATGTACATGTTTTATAGCCACCCGTTTTGAAAACCTATTAATAATTTTATGACAGATTTACTTTAATGCCTATAAAGATTTATTTGCTAACAATGTATAATAACTTACGCTTGGGTTTTTATTTGCGGTGTATCATAAAATGAATAGATGACGTTATACCAGGTTCTTGAGGATTTGAACATGGATGGTTTTGCTCGTCTCAGTCACAATAGTCTACAGAAAGCTAACGCCTTGCAACCTTGTAAGTCTCGCGTTTGATTCAGCACTTTAGATCGTTCGGGCCCGGTTATTTACCTCCTCTTTTCCATTTCGCTTCCTTATCTATTTAATATGACCGGCAGTAGTAAGGTCGTTTATGAGTGAGTAGGCGTGACTTACCATAAGTATGCCGATAGCTTGGATTCCGTACCTGCATATAAAGAAAAAAGGATGATATTATATTTGGGTGACTTAATGATTGAAACAGCATTTATTATCTTTTGACAACTGCTTTGAAGTGTATTACTTATGCAAGAATACCCCGTAAAGAAAACGAACTAAGTTCTTTGACTTGAAGTAAAGTTGTTTAGGTGTGTAAATAATCATTGTATTCGAGTTTGAAAACAAAAGTGTCTTGTTTCGACTAATTTTAACTTGTCTGTGTTTGGAAAAAATGTTGTATTTATGTATTTCTTTTACATATATTCAATTAGGTATTTGAATATTGAAGATCTATAAAATTTAATATTGATTGAAGTTGTAGTGTATTTGTGATTTCTCATCTCTCCTGTAATATTTTAGTAGATCATTTGGAGCCCAGTTAGTGTTAATAAATTTTAACACTCCTGAATTTGCATGATATTATATTTCCTTAACTTACGTATTGCTCGCACATTCTCTGCAGGCGCAACAACACGTTCGGCGGAGACTTGCGTGCCACGGACATCCAGCGCGGTCGGGACCACGGACTCGGCTCATACATTGTCACTCGCGCTGCTTGCGGTTTGCCCGTGCCGAAGACCTTCGACGACATGAGGGACTTTATGTCAGCTGAGGTGTGTATTCTATTGTATAGGTAAGACCAGTCGTGATGGGCCCGAGTTTTAGGTGTGCGGTCGAGAATCTCGGCGGTCGCAGTTATGTGTGTATTCACAATGAATTATCACGTACCTACTTTAAAGGAAGGACATACAACTATCCAAAACGATGAGTAAAAATTATTTCTCACAAACGTATTTGCCTACAGATTTAAATTTGGACGGGGGATAATAGTAAGTAAAATACTTGTTGGAAGTTGCCTATACGCTTCCGTGATCATGAGATCGATAAGAAGGTACACATGTTGAGATGTGTTTAGAAAATTGAGGTTTACTACGCGTTGACAACATTGCATATTACATATTTACAGCATGAAGGCATGAATATGTTATTCCTACGCAAAAACTTCACTAAAAATTCATACATACATAAATACAATATACATACATAGTACATACATATGTACTCACGCATTAATTATATCCAGATTTTGCAAGTTGCGTTTTGAGTCCCACGAAATACAGAGCAAGCCTACTGTCGTTTTCCAGCCTTCTAAGAATTTTCTTATGACAAAAAACCTAATAACATCATACATACATACATAACCTCACGCCTGTATTCCCCGAAGGGGTAGGCAGAGGTGCATTTCTGCACCCACATTTCGCCAGGTATGTATCAGTCCCACGTAATAGGGGGCGAGCCTATAGCCGTTTTTCGGGCACATTTCCAGACTCCGTGCTGCTACAAAGAATTTCCTAATAGAAAAACCCAATAACACTATGCCCGTCCCGGGAATCGAACCTGGGACCTCTAGATCGCACGGCACATACTTGTGCCGCGAAACCACGAGGTAGTCGAATAACTAATAACCTAATAACACTGTGCCAATAACTACTTGTGCCACGAGACCACGAGGCAGTCATTTGTACTTTATATGTAATCGATTCCTTAATCTAATGCCTCTAATCCCAAGAGATTCAAGATTCAGATTATACAAGGTCAGATATTGACCTATGTACCTCTGCACAGAGCGTGCATGCGCTGAGCGTGCTGTACGAGTCTCCCGCGGACGTGGAGCTGGTGGTGGCGGGGTCGCTGGAGCGGAACGTGCCGGGCGCGCTCGCCGGACCCACCTTCCTCTGCATCCTCACCGAGCAGTTCTACAGGACGCGCGTCGCGGACAGATACTTCTACGAGAACGGAGCTGACCCAGACACAGCTTTCACTCCTAGTAAGTATTAGCACTTTAACGGTGAAAGAAAACGTCGTGATGAAACCTGTACACCTAAAAGTTCTTAGGAAATTCTTAGGTGTGTAGTCCGCCAAGCCGCACTAGGCCAGCGTGGTGGACTAAGGCCCAAACCCTCGCAATTGTAGAGGAGGCCCGTGCCCAGCAGTGGGACGTATATGGGCTGATGATGATGATGAAGTATTAGCACCGTCCGTACTGTCTAGCATATTCCTATCCTTGCAAGGCTGTGTAGAAGAGATCGTTCTTAGCGACAAGACTGCCAATATGCGCCTAATTTTTAGATAATATGTTTTTTGTGCTTATCCATTGTAATGTGGTGTGAAAAATAAAGAGTTATATCACCTACAATCTACACCTAGGTTTCACCAGCAATTTTGTGACATGTAATAGGAGGCGAGTTATTTACTGAGCATATTTTCAAACTCAATTATGTAGCTAAAAATTATTAATTGTTTACATTGTTAAAATACATTCAAATAGAAATAGTCAATGCCTTAAAGGAGTTCCTTTGGACTATTAATATAATTCCAGTATTTTTTTTAACGATATGTTTTAGCTTTATTGATGTTTTTTTAGTTTAGTCTGTACACTTCAACTACCTTTCATTTCTCTTGCTACATCTACATCCTTGGTTGCCTGTAAGAGATCGCCTTGTGCGATAAGGCCGCCCATTATACTTATCTACTCTACTTTACTCCTTACTTTTAGTGTGTGTGTACAATGAAGTTTTAAATAAATAAGTTTGAAACTCAGTCATTTAATACGTATTTTCTTTCCATAAAAGGGGTATGATGTGGTTCAAATAAGTTCTAATGCTACTTTTATTGAAACTAACAGGTCAGCTGGAGGCCATTCGGCACGGGTCTTCTATGGCGCGTTTGATTTGCGACAACGGCGATAGCATAAGGTCGATGCAGCCCAGAGCCTTCCAACAAGTATCAGAAGGGTAAGATAATTAGTATATTTATTTCCTCTTTTACTCGAATATTCATATTAAAAAAATCAGGATAATTTTGTATAATTTGGCTCAAACATAATATGCGGTTAATACTATTGTGTTTTATAATTTTACTTTATATTTTTGATTGTTCTGTGTATTTCCCAAATAAAATAAAATACGCGGACTTAAGTATTTTAAATTCATTGTTTTAAAAAAAAATTTGCTACTATGAAAAAAGATAAGTTTCACTATGTCCGCTAATATAATTAAAGCAGATATCTTATTTCGTGTATTAAATCTAGTTTATTATATAATTACATTACAGTACTGAATCATTATGCGATTCTCACTATTGCCCTCTTGTTCTGGACCTTTTTGTTAGTCATTTGAGTTATTTCAGTCTTTAATTCTTTTTAGAAATATGTGTCTCAATGAATGTCGTAACATTAACTTGTCGGATGCGACTGAGTAATTCTTATCGAAATTTCACAAAAAATAATAATTTAGGGATCAAAGGCCTCCTTCATGACAAGGTTTATTGCGACAAAAGTGATAAAAAACAACAAATATCGAAATGAAGGCTTAATCGTTTTGTATAATTTTATAACATTCTTTTCGACAACATGCGAAAATTTATTGTAAAGTGATAACATGCAGGCGTATTAAACTGGGTTTAAGAATACCAATTAGTATTTATAATACTAGTGACCTACATACATATTGTTCCGATTAAAAAACTATGTTATCAACTTAATCACTAATATGTAACTAACTTTTTCCAAGGATTTGCCGCATATATTATAACTAAGCAAAATGTCCTATAAATATTAATATATAATATAGTATATATTACATAATCTAGTCTAAAAAATAATTTTCTCAATATTATTTATTTATCCTCCACGTTTTACCTTTTATATAAACTGTTCAGTATTTTGTTTTTCTTAGTGTTCGTTTTTTTATTTTATTTTTTATTTATATATATTTCTCTCGTTAAGGAGAACCTAGGATATGAATAATTCATTGATCCTTCGACCTTCACCCTATTAATTATTTAAAACTCAAACGACGCAACAACGTGGATGGCTGCACACACGTCTGCAAATCCCTAGGTATTCAGCCCGTTCACTTTTCGTCTAATCAAGACGGATTAACACATTTATATCTATTTCTTAATGTATGTGTTGTTCACTATAGATAAAACGAAATAAATTAATTCTGGAAATAGTTCTCTCCTAAGCAGTATTTTTTCTATAAACGGTCTTGGAAAATAATAATTATGGAGCAAAACGTGGTAAAACAAAAAATAAAAAACGTACTGTAGTTTAAAAGGTTGATACTCCTATGAAATAACATTAGCGGTTTAGTCGTTAAAACGTAGTTTTCGGTTGGTATTATTATCGAAACGGCCAGCTTCAAAAGTTTCCAAGTTTTTCTCCAACATCTTACATATGTATATATTTATACCTAAATTAAACATTATTTTAGCGGCTTAACCTCAAAAGCGTAGAAAAAAACATACCTACCTAATACATTAAGTTTAAGTTTCAGGTATGAGTATTCTTGTTTTTAACCCGACAAAAAATTACAATTTTGTCGTTTCCTAATCACCACACACATTTAATACTTATGGTTGTTAGGATAACGTATTTTTTTTCAACAAAAATATTTTTTCTAACGTGTCTCAATTTTGTTTTTACAGGAACCAAGTTGGGCCTTGCGATCAACTGCCATACATCGATCTCACTCTATGGCAAGACGCTGCAGGACATTATAAATGAACAAAATAATTATATTTGTTGTATGTAAATTTTGTGTAGAAAAAAATAGTTACCATTATTAAGTACTAGCTTAAGTAATTATTTTTCTTACTTATTATTATTCACTTTTTTTTATAGAAATTGTAATTGTTAGTTAGATTTATGTATAAAAATGAGATTTTAAAATTTTTCAATGCCATGACTTTATTTCAGCGTGTAAATACATTTATTTTTATAATTCCTGCCCGTAGCAGGTGTTTAATTTATTTAACTATATTTTTGTTTATTGAATTAACCTTAGAGACGTACTTAGGTATATTGAAATGTGATCATAATACCTTGTAAATAATTAAATAAAATTAATATTCAGTTAATTTAGAATGCAGGCGCTGCTATTTGTATATACTAAGAAGTTCTGTAACCCTTAAGTGTTTTAGTTATAAATATGTTTTGCAAAAAATAAAACATCAAACCTACATCGTTGTTTCATTTTCGTAAATATCAAAGGACGTAGAAAATTATTTTTATATTAGCTACGATGATTGTAGGAGCAGGCAGGGCCGTATATCGACACCCACGTTTACGAACTTGGCAACAATATAGATTACAATTGTTTTGCCGTCGAAGTAGCCAACGAATAACGATGTATATTTTATCCGTGGTATTGAACTTAGCTTCCATTTCACATTTATATTTTCGATGAGGTTTCACACTTAGTTAGCGAAAATGGATAACTCTTTCTTATAGGTATCATATATACCTATCGTATTGAAGATTTATGATGCCATTTAAAAGCAAAACAAACATTTTACGGAAAATTGCTTTAACAAAAACAATTCGCTTTAAGATTTTTCGCAAGGACTTTTCTACCAATTAGTTGTTTGTTAAAATATTAAATCTATTTATTTAACATTTTACATTAAAAAAGAAAAATAAACAAGAAGGGTGAATGCAGCGTGAAAAAGAAAATCAATATACAGTGTGTATTCAGACCGTGATCGAAATTTAAGGCAGGTAATAGCTAAGGTGATTACAAATCCCTTGGCATTAAAAAAAACCCGACAAAAAATTTAAATTTTGGCATTTTCCTAACAACCACCCACATTTTATACCTATGGTTGTTAGGAAAACTTCATTTTTTTGTCTGGATTTTCTTTAACGCCAGGGGGTTTGTAATCACCTTAGCTATTACCTGACTTAGTTTCCGATCACGGTCTGAATATACCCTATATAAAAAAAAATATATATATACCGTAACAGTTTTTTTGTAAATAACTCTCACTATTCAAATAATGTGTCCAGTGTCTTATAACGCAATAGAGAACAGAAAACATGTTCTACGTTTTTAGGTCACACGATAGTAAAAGAAATTGAATAAAGCCGGGAGTAACGCAGTCGTAGAAAACATTAGCAGACTGACCTGTAGTAAATTTACCAGCTGTATTTCCACGAACAGACGGAAAAGCAACTACAGGCTGTGAGTACTGAATAATTTTATTGGACAAAACTTTTAAATAGCGATGTTTCTCTTTGATAGTAAATATACTCGTAATTCGAAATCTACCTTGCCTACTCTTGACTTATGATATGATTTGAATTTATATTAGGATTGAAAACTCCTTTTATGCAATTTCCAAAAAAAAAAACAATTTTTTATTATTCTGTCCGCTGCATAATATCAATTTCAATTTAAATGTAATTACAAACGCATTTTTAATGGAGTATAGATATATTTTATGAGGGTCGGATTGGGAACTGTTTAGAAGTTTCAAAGTAAGTTTGCCTTCGTATTCAGGACAGAGACTTTCTCCATCCCATTTGCGTCACAACTTTCGCTAAGTAAATTTATTGTACATTCTGCATATATAAAAGAAGACGACAGCAAGCGCATTGTCTACAAAAATAACAACACCTGTAACTTAACTATTAGTTATAAGCTTTATACATTACTATACAAATGATTTTTTATTAATATTTTCTTTATTCTATGGAATATAATGAAATGGTAAATAATGTAAGTCGACAGACATTAGAATTTACGTAAAGCGTGTTATTGAATGTTAAAGTAACAACCTGGGCCAATACCGTTTTCTTTTATAGAAACGTAATACATTGAATTATGGACGACTACAGTGACATTATTCATGAAAGAAGTAATTAAATAGCATTGTCGAATTTATCTCTCTATGATAACTTTCAAGTATTAATTATATATTACTAAGTGAAGATTTCTTAAGTATATTTCCACAAAACATTTAACTTTCTTTCTTTTTTTACTCATTATCATTATACTCTTGCACTGTTCCCAATTCTAATTTTTTTTTATCCTTCCATACGTCCCTATCAGCCGTCATGTCTTCTTTCACCCCATTTTAGTGTTCCGTTTCCAAAGGGTAAAACGGGAACCTATTATTAAGATTTCGCTGTCCGTCTGTCACCAGGCTGTATCTCATGAACTGTGATAGATAGACAGTTGAAATTTGATAGGTGGTGTATTTCTGTTGCCACTATAACAACTAATACTAAAAACAAAATAAATAAATACAAGGGGGCTCCCATACAACAGACATGTTTTTTTTGCCTTTTTTTATAAATAATGGTACGGGACCCTTCGTGAGTAAGTCCGACTCGCACTTGGCAAGTTTTTCTTTCATCTTTAAGCAATAATAGTTACTAATAAACTCTTAACCTTCACAAGCACACACATCTGACTTTTAGAGGTTAGGTTCGTATTTTTAATAAATCATCACACACTTACACAGTGAAGGGAAGCATCGTGAGAGACCTACATACTGAAAAATTATTCAAAGACATTTTTTAGGTGTGTGTACTTCACCAATCTGCACTAAACTAGCTAGGTGGAATATAGCCCAACCCGTATCAACCGTAGAGATCCATGCCAAGCAGTGGAATGTATGGGCTGATAATGATACCGGCACTTGTAATTTCGAAAGTCTTTCATTGACGGTTGATACCTGCAGCCATGATGTCCACATAATTTACCGCAGAACTCACTGAGTCATCAAGCTCTTATAACCGACACATTTAATGACATTAGACCTTTTATATCAGTCTACTTAGTATATACTGTAACATACGGTTAAGGAACGTACACTTTGCCGAGATAATAGCATCAACCATTGTCAACTTGACACGAATTCGATTTTTAAATCGATGAATTTTGTAACAAATAAGTTTTTTGAATTAATCCCGAGTTTTTTTTTAATTATTGGATAAACAATAGTTTATTTTTTTTTTTTACTCAACAGGGAAGGTTACAGCATGAACGCGCACCCAAGCGTCGAATGAACCGAACGAGACAAGGTCGCGAACCATTTCGCGCGCTCCAGTTACACATAGATAAGTCATTGGTGCGTTACAAATTTAAATTGAGCTTTAAACATGGGTTCTTACGGAAAATCAATAAAGGGCTCACTTTTGGTGAATTTCATACTAAATTCTTTGTTTCTATCACTTTGTTTCCTTTGCTACATAGTAGCTTATTGTATTATTCTTAAAATAAACCTTTCGTCAATTGTGTTATTTAAGTGCCACGCTGTAAATTTTAAAAGTGTGCTGCGAGTGTAGACTAGGCAATACTACTATTGCCTAGTGGAAATACCCAATAACACTTAGCCCGGCCCGGGACCTCTCGATTGCATGTCGTACACTTTAGCCTCAAGACTAACAAAGCAGTCTCAGAAACGCCCTGCCTTGAATAAAATGGTTGCGGTTCATACAAAAATATATTTTTAACAGCTTGGTTTGTATAAGCCTCTGATGATGAAGGGGATAGCATAGGGGCTAATGAATAACCGCACAGCTCGGGTAAACCTGGCACACTAAGTTTCCACCCGAGCTGTAAAAGGTAAACAGAAAAATTAACAATTCAAAAATAAAACATACAGTTCAATCCCCCAAAAGCAGTGATGGCCTCGAGGTTTAGGCGCCCGGTCGAGAATTTCGGCGGTCGCAGGTTCAAACCCCAGGCACACACCTCTGACTTTTCGAAGTTATGTGTGTATTCACAATGAATTATCACTTGCTTTAACGGTGAAGGAAAAAATCGTGATAAAACCTGCACACCTAAAAATTTCTTAGGTGTGTAGTCCGCCAACCCGCACTAGGCCAGCGTGGTGGACTAAGGCCTAAACCCTCTCAGTCGTAGAGGAGGCCCGTGCCCAGCAGTGGGACGTATTTGGGCTGATGATATTCATCGAACTCATTCGAGTTCAATCCCTATAATTCTAATAACACATTGTAACTAATTAAAAGTAGTGATGGCCTTGAGGTTTAGGCGCGCGGTCTAGAATTTCGGCGGTCGCGAGTTCAAACCCCAGGCACACACCTCTGGCGCAAGTTTTCACAATGAATTATCACTTACTTTAACCGTGAAGGAGTACATCGTGAGGAAACCTGCACACCTAAAAGTTTTTAGGAATTTCTTAGGTGTGTAGTCCGCCAACCCGCACTAGGCCAGCGTGGTGGACGAAGGCCTAAACCCTCTCAGATGTAGAGAAGGCCCGTGCCCACCAGTGGGACCTATACGGGTTGATGATTGTAACTAATTAATAATACTTATATACGTACTTAAGAACTATAGAATAAATTAACATAATTAAACAACTAGCAGATGTTTGAATAAATTTATACCATGAACATTTGGCACTTCGAATTAGTATTACAGGTGCTTCTATGAATGTGTGAAGTATAAAACTAATTAATTGAAGAGCTTGAAAAAAATTGTTCAAAAATGTTTGTAGAGCTCAAGTTGTATTTGCTCTTGGCAGTTTTTATGTTTTGTGTTTTTGATGTAGACTCTTCATGCCCGTTTTATGGTAAAAATTCACCGAGAAGGAAAAACAGAAGATCACGGGAAAGGTAAATGCATTTATGAAGCCAAACTTTAAACGCCAACCCGCACTAGGCCAGCGTATTGGACTAAGGCCTAACCCCGATCACTTTAGAATATGTCTGTGGTCAGCAACGGTAGGCTGATAGTAAATAAGTATTGCTTAATGTTCACCTTATAGTAAATTAGATTCAAAATTGTATGACAAGAAATGCGTTGATAGATGTTTTTGTCCTGTAAGATGAGCACCTCAGTTTTTAAACGGTATTAATCAATTTTATTAAACAAGCTTCGTGGTTTTTCTAGAAATTCATTATGAAAATTTAAAAATAGTCCTAGATATGTTTTATAGTCATTTATATAATAATTTACATAAATATATATAGTATTTACATGAATATAATTATATAATTTACATAAATATATATATATATATATATATATATATGTATTTGCAAAGATAATATTATGTTAATAGAACAGAACTATGTGGGCTCAACCTGACAATCGAAACAGCATTTTATTGTTTAATGTTCGTGTAGGATAAAGGAACATAGAGTTTACATCTTTCATCATCAGCCCATATACGTCCCACTGCTGGGCACGGGCCTCCTCTACCATTGAGAGGGTTTAGGCCTTAGTCCACCACGCTGGCCTAGTGCGGGTTAGCGGACTACACACCTAAGAAATTCCTAAGAACTTTTAGGTGTGCAGGTTTCATCACGATGTTTTCCTTCACCGTTAAAGTACGTGATAATTCATTGTGAATACACACATAACTTCGAAAAGTCAGAGGTGTGTTATCTTTAATCGTTTCTATTTTCCATTATCAAATACTTTATAAAAACTGTTACTTATTTTGGTATTTAGATAATAAGTGTGTGACGATTATCTTTCAATAGGAAAGAATTAGCATGTTGCTGCTTGAACTAACTGGTGGATTTTTTTTTAATTCTTTTAAATCCGTCCTAAATTTGTTAGTCGTAACATAAAATTCCGACCAAAGAATTATTTTACAAACTTGGTTAATTAAACTTATAAGATTGGTGGTCGACTTAAAAAAACGCCTATACTTATAATATCCATTTTTAAAATATTTTGCATTCATTTTTCTTTTTAGAATTCGTGCCTTCAATAAGTTCGCAAATAAAATCTTAACACGGAAATGTAGCATATTTTTTATATTGTTTCATTGCCATCAGCGAAGGTTTCAATCTGTTAGAAGTGCGCTTGACCCATTTCCATGTGATTTTATTGAAGTAAGAAAACTTGCAGCCCACGGTCACATTTGTAGTTTATAGCAAACAATCGTTCTAAATACAAAGAGAGATTTACGAAATTTCCCAAAAATTGTTGTAATAGGGGTATTTATTCTATTTTAATAATTATTGAATGGCTCGTGGACACGTGGCACCAGCATGTCCCGGGTTGAGCTAATTCTCAGAAGAAACATGGAGTCTAGAAATAGGACCAAAAATGGCAATAGGCTCGCTCCCTGTTAAGTGGGATGAAAACAATTGGAGAAACGTGATTGCAGAAATGCACCATGCATGTCAGTGTGTGTGTATGTATGTGAACAATTATAAGAAATAAAGGTTCTACAAGTAAGCCTATTCTAGAAATTATCTATAGATATAATCTCCTCCCCTGTTCCAAAGAACACGCGGATAAATCTCTTTTCTTTCTATTTCACCCCACCGGCCGTAGTCTCGTCATCCTATCAATTATGTCGTCTAAGACTCCTTAGGAATGTCACATTGCTAATAAATAAAATAATGCTGAATTCAGAAATTCAAAACAAAAAATTACGTTAGATACGTTAGGCAAATCAACTTTGTTATTTTATTTAATTCAATCAAGGTAAATTTATTTATAAATTATTATATTAATAAATTATATTAAGTTATAAATTATTCTTACAGCTGTAAAAATTCAGGATCAGACGGCGGTGTGATCTGTGCAGTGGCTCCACCGTATTGCGAGAAATCCCGCTATCGTTCCATAGATGGTTTGTGTAATAATATTGACCATCCGACGTGGGGGGCTGCTCAGACACCGTACGCTAGTCTCCTCCCAAATAAGTATGGAGATGGTAAGTTTAATTCTTATCTGATTTTAATTATTACGGCTTACGAATTTAAATTATGAAGAAATAGCTGCTGCATCCAAAACTTCCCAGCAATAAGTTTCTAAGAGTCCCAGAGAAGCCACACCTTCTTCACCAAATGCCGGATATGGGTCTACTTTACAAATATATGTGGAAAACTATGTGTCATAGAAGATAAGAAGAAGAATTTCATTAAATAGAATCCACCCTTGAACTATTTCCTTTTTACCCGACCACGACAAAGCCGAAGGAGGGTTTTGATTTTGACAGGCTATGTATGTACATCTAATATATAAAATTCTCGTGTCACGGTGTTTGAAGTTGAACTCCACCGAAACGGCTCGACCGATTTTAGTGATTCTTATCGGCTAGGGTGGAGAATCGGACAACATCTATTTTTCATGCCCCTAAATGTTAAGGGTAGTCCACCCAAAAAAAACAAAGTACTATGTATGAATGTTCATCTGTTTCCTCATAGCTCGTTAACTATTTATTAAAACTGGACAAATATGGTATCGTTAGAAGCGTCTTGATTGTCCGCTGGTTAAAAGTCATATGACGTGTCACTGAATCTAATGGGGAACCCCTCTAGCGGTGATATAGTACTGTGTTAAAAATTAATTTGTGATAAATATGTCGTGTTTGGTATCATTGGAAAGGGTGTTACTTAATGGGACAATGTAATATGAGGGTTATTAATTTATAATAAGGGTAAGGTGTATGATGTATGTATATTTAACAAATGTTTTTATATGTCACACGTTACATAGAAATTAGAAAAGTAACCTTAACTACGCGTGACTACGGCTTTTCAAAGTTGAATATGTTTAATTATTTTACTATTATTTATATATACTGATTATTTTTCGCCACAGTACATAGTATCGTATCGTATGAAATAATTGTCAAATTGCCACGAAGGCATCTTGGTAGAATCTATATAAAAAAATAGGTAAGATTAAATACAAGCAAGATATTTGCATGATTCATATACATACATACATATGTATGTAAACGATATTTGTTTTGCATTTCATCTACCTAATTGAATATGGTTAGCTTCTAAAATAACCTTTTTACAAGGTGATCCCGACATGTCATTTAATGAAGCCACATGCATGGGTAACTCAGAAACAGATAATATAATATGCACTCACTTATTTAATGATAAAAACAACAATAAAAATCATTTTTTTTTGCAAACAAAATTTAACACAATAAAACAAGATTAGTACTTAGGCTCAGCAACTTCGCATAAGCCACACGGCTTTTTTTTCCATCATCATCAATCATCATCAGCCCATATACGTCCCACTGCTGAGCACGGGCCTCCTCTACCTTTTGAGAGGGTTTAGACCTTAGTCCACCACGCTGGCCTAGTGCGGGTTGGCGGACTACACACCTAAGAAATTCCTAAGAACTTTTAGGTGTGTAGGTTTCCTCACGATGTTTTCCTTCACCGTTAAAGCAAGTGATAATTCATTGTGAATACACACATAACTTCGAAAAGTCAGAGGTGTGTGCCTGGGGTTTGAACCTGCGACCGTCGAGATTCTCGACCGCGCGCCTGAACCTCGAGGCCATCACTGCTTCATATATATTTACATACAAACCGTGGCGGTTCGCTCTTCTCTATGGACAACGGATTGAAGATCTTGAAATTTTGAATCGCGTTCTGAGGCAAACTATCGGTTGGATTTTTCGTCGGACGGATTACCATGTCCCAATTTTCTCATCAAACGAAGCTGAGAACACTCTCGATTAAATCACCAATATTCTTTTTTAGCGCGCTTTCATTTGAGACCCCACTCAGTATTTGCAGACATTCGGTTATTCTTCCCCACGAAATCGCTTCATCCGTTCGGGAGCTATGATGCCACAGACAGACAGACAGACACACACACACACACACAAACACATCATCAGCCCATATACGTCCCACTGCTGGGCACGGGCCTACCCTACTACTGAGAGGGTTTAGGCCTTAGTCCACCACGCTGGCCTAATGCGGGTTGGCGGACTACACACCTAACAAATTCCTCAGAACTTTTAGGTGTGCAGGTTTCCTCACGATGTTTTCCTTCACCGTTAAAGCAAGTGATAATTCATTGTGAATACACTCATAACTTCGAAAAGTCAGAGGTGCCTGAGATTCTCGACCGCGCGCCTAAACCTCGAGGCCATCACTGCACGTCAAACTTACAACACCCCTCTTTTTGCGTCGGGGTTTAATCAAGTAATTTTAATTTTGGCATAAAATTGATGCAAAAAAGTATCTTAGCCTATTCCTTCGGATATACATATAGTCGTAACAGAGTTGAATTTTAATAAGCATATTTTTTCCTGATATTAGTTTTGGTCTTATCTTATTTCAGGTTTGGGCTCATTTCCACGATCAATCACAGGTCAACCTTTGCCGAACGCTCGTTTACTAAGGCTCCGCCTGTTTCCTACGAAGGCTGTATCCAATAAGAACTACACCCTAGCAACTATGCAGTTTGGTCAAGCTATTGCCCATGAAATGTCTAACACTGCCGGCCCATCGCAAACGAGTAAGGGTTTCTGTATCATCATTTACGATATACATATGATTATATTACTGATTTTCCTACAGATATATCCAGTTTAAGTTAAAAAGCGAATTGCAACTACCTGTTATTTTTCTGTATGTAGAAAAAACATTACAGAAGAAAAAAAATATTCTATTTTATGATTTTTGAACTAAAATTTCTGACAAATTAGTGAAGATTCAGGGGATTTCTTGTTTTTTCCAATGCCTTGATCCATAATAACATTTCTCGGGTGTCGTAGAGATTGTCTAAAAATATATTTTTTATCACGTGAATTTTATTTGATTTATGTTATGGGCTTTTTATATAATCAGAGGAATACCACTGAATGAAGGTGAATTGATTCAGACAGAAATGGAAAATGTGTGAGTCTTAAAAATTTGGACTAAATTAATTTTGCATTAATAGATTATTGTTCGCAAACCACAAAATTTAATTGTGTAAAAAATCCACGTTGTGACCGTCTTATAAAACATTTTTTATGCAGATGTGATTATATAATGCCTGTTAAAATTTTGCTTTAACAGGACAATTAAACATAAAGTGTTGTGACGCTGATGGAAATTTTAGTGAAGAGGCCAAGACAAATCCTAAATGCGCACCTATTAACATATTGAAGAGTGATCCAGTTTATGGGCCTATTAACAAAGTGTGCATGCGTTTTGTAAGGACTAATTCAACAAGATCTAATAATTGTACTGAGTCATGTGTCCCTGGTAAACCGGTAAGTTAGAAAAATTATTACTGCATCTTATTCGCGTGAATTTGTATTACTGGGAACAATTCTTAATCTTCATGTAATGTGGTATGGTGTTTAAACGAGTCAAAGTCAAAGTCAACGTTCCAATTTCTACTTTCTTAGGAAAACCTGGTTTTGGTCTATAAGCAAATTCCGTAAAAAAATATTCATTTAGATTTAGTAAGGGTACGTTGGTAAGTAATGGTTTAGGAGGACAATTAAGGTCGATGGTTTTACAACCTTTTCAGGCAAGGAGTTTTTAGGCATAAGTCGATTGATGAGAAAACTGATTCCAATTAAGCAGATTAAATAATATGCCAATTCAGTACACCCATGTCGCGTTTAAATAATAAGTACCTGGATGACCGAGATTTGCTCGGATTTTTTTTTTTAATTGTGTTTTTTGGAAATTATATTTAAGTACGAATTACTAATAAAATGATGAAATATGAATAATGTTACTTAACAACGCCATCTGCTGTTGTGTTGTTAAAGCAATTAGTTGCTCACAAAAAAATAGTATTATTATTTGCCAATAGATGTCAGGAAGAGTCTACTCAAACGCCTCCTTTTTGTTATTTTTCATCCAAATGACATTTTCTAAAAATGATTCCTAGCTAGATCGATTTATCGCCCCCGAAACCCCCTATATACTAAATTTTATGAAAATCGTTGGAGCCGATTCCGAGATTCTAATTATATATATATACAAGAATTGCTCATTTAAAGATATAAGATAAGATAAGATCAGATAAGATTTGTATACTGTTAATCTATACATCTTTACAAATAAATAAAATTGGAGTGTCTGTTTGTGATATTGAAATAACCGCTTTTTAATAAATGTGTATGGATGTATACACGGTACATATACCAAAATAACGTTTTTTAAAATTTTTGTCTGTCTGTCTGTCTGTTTGTTCCCGCTATCTCTGAAACGGGTGGACCGATTTTAACGGGACTTTCACTGGCAGATAGCTGATGTAATAAGGAGTAACTTAGGCTACGTACATATAAATAAAATTCGAGTGTCAGTTTGTAATATTAAAATACTTTTTACTACATGTATATATGAATATAAATGTATATACGGTACATACACCAAAATAACATTTTTGTCTGTCTGTCTGTTTGTTCCGGCTAATCACTGAAATGGCTGGACCGATTTTGACGGGACTTTTATTGGCAGGTAGCTGATGTAATAAGGAGTAACTTAGGGTACTTTTAGTTTATAAATTTTCTTATTAAAAATTAATTTTCCGCGCGGACGAAGTCGCGGGCACAGCTAGTATTTAAATACACTCCGTATCATTGACATTGGCATCCACTTTTCTACATATCATACTCGTGACAAGAACTGAGACTGCATAATTCAAAAACCATTTATAAATAATGAATAACAAATTTATTTGTACAAACACAGGTGTTTTCAAGTTTATGTTTTTAATTTACAATGCCGTCCTCTATTTATTTAAAGTACACTCAGAAAATGTCACAGTTTGATCTAAGTGTTAAAAATAAAACAAAAAGGCCAATGACTGAAGTACAACTTTCTTAAGAGTATTTCAGTGTCGTTCTTTTAATTTATATGTGTTATATCTTCCAGCATCATTGGTATATGCGTATTCACAATGAATTATATATCACTTACTTTAACGGCGTAGAAAAAAGTCGTGATGTTTCATCACTTTTAGCTCACTTAAAAGTTCTTAGGAAGTTCTTAGGAATTTCTTAGGTGTGTAGACCGCCAGCCCGCACTAGACCTGTGTGAAGGGACAGAGTAAGGTTATCTCTTGGCCGTTATCTCGGGTTTTATCTATAGAACCTCTAGGTTCTTAAATTATATTAAAAATAGTATCTATACTATTTTTAATCAAAATGTGCGTCGTTAAGACAGGGGACGACTATAATTATAGATTTTGTATTATAGTCAATGATTTGCATGCACTACATGTAGTATCTAGAAACAAGACATGTTTTTATTATTCATTGTATCTTTACAGCTTTCATCGGTTACCGCCTACTTAGATCTATCGCTGGTTTACGGAAGCGATAAAACCACTGAAGAAAGCGTTCGAGCATTTTCTGGTGGTCGATTGAAGTCTTCGAAACGGAATGGGCAAGAGTGGCCGCCACAAGATCCACAAGTAAATATTACTTATGTCAACGTGGACTCGCCAACGTCGCCCTGCTATCGCGCTGGTATGTTAAATTAATACACAAATGGTTTCAAAGATGAAGAATAGATTATAAGCGACTCGATTCACAGTACAGATTTTCTTCTGCTACTCTAGATTCGAACGTCCCATCTAGGCGTATCTTACACTTCAATTTACCAACTGAACTTCGAGAATCCATTTATTTATTTCGTACCAACAAAAATACGCGCGTGGAAAACGGCTTATAGAAATTTTTAATTATGTCAATAAGTGCATTTGCGACCAACGATACGAAGAACCTAAATGAAAATTTATATTGTTTTAATAAAGGAAAGAAACGATTTATTTATATGTTACATATAACAACAACAACAATTTTACATACAATATCTAGAACGCGTGTTATAATTTTTGAAATATCGGCTTTATTGAAGACTTTATGTAGTCGTAAGACTACTGATTCGATCTCAATAATTCTCTCTCCATTAGAAAGTGGTAAAATAACCTTGGCTGTGTTGATATTACCCCAGACAAAGTCGGAATGGAGTGCTGCTTTACATTTAATTTATTCTATCAGCAACAGGATAATATTTATATTAAAAGAGCAACGTTTTGTATATATTGACAATTTCGTTAACAGCAATACAAACAGAAAATAGAGTGAAATGTCAAACTACCACTTTATTTGTTTTGAATGATTGAAGGTTTTGCACGACCGCGCCGGTACAAGGGCTGTGGCCCGTAAAAACTGTGACTATTAAGCTGTGACGTCAATTCAGTACACTTTCAGTTTTACAATTTATAGTAAGTTATATAAGACTGCCTCGTAGTCTCGCGGTACAAGTATGTGCCGTGCGATCTAGAGGTCCTGGGTTCGATTCCCGGGTCGGGCAAAGTGTTATTGGGTTTTTCCACTAGGAAATTCTCAGTAACAGCACGGAGTCTGGAAATGTGCTCGAAAAACGGCAATAGGCTCGCCCCCAATAGGGGGCGTAATAACGTGGGACTGATACATACCTGGCGAAATGTGGGTGAGAAATGCACCTCTGCCTACCCCTTCGGGGAATACAGGCGTGAGTTTATGTATGTATGTATGTAGTAAGTATATATATATTGTTTACTGTTTAAAATTGAACGTAGTCCAGTACACTGTCGTCTGCTGTCCTTGTCATGTCTTTTCTGAAGGCAATTGATCATGTGATCAAATCACTAGTACAACATGGCGACTATTAATGACGTCACATAAATATGTGATAGGGAAATCCCTAGAACACTGCCACTTTACGAGTATATGTTCAGCCTATAATGGAACTATTTTCTTCTCAGTATGAGCACTGTACAGTGGTCTGAGTGTATTACTGAACACAGTTTTGATTCCACATTCTAATGGCGAAAGCGCAATGGAAACACTAAATTAATAAAACTTATGATTGAAATAATATACATATCTACATAAAATACGTGCCGAACTAACAAATCGCAAAATTACTATTTTTATTTTTTGCATGTAGCATTTTATTTTGTCCATATATCCATTTATAACAACAATTATCTTTAAAAACGACTAATTATACTAATATGTTATGGAAATCTTATAGAAAATATAAATCTTATAGAAAATATAAAAGTAAGAGAACCACCAAGTGAACTGGCAGCAAGTAAAGTATGATACGTAATATGTAATATTATATTTCTACTTTAGAGGCATCACAATTTATCGTACTTAGGCATAAAATAGGAAGGAGATATATCTTCTTCTAGACAAAAGTTTTTATTTTTTCAATAAAAAGCGGACTCTTGATAGTCTCGTAGAACAGTTATTTAAATAGAGAATTAGCAGGCAAATTTAATAACTGTTTCAACTGGAAGTGCTATTTCCAAGAAACGCTGTGTTCTGCACTCCGCTAATCGAAGTATTTAGGTAATTAATTTAGAGCAACAAGAAATTTGACCGAAAAGTAAAGTATATTAAGCCAACTCACCATATTCTCGCACTGATGGTTAATAGTCAGCACCAGTTACAGATAGTGTATAGAGTCACCATACAACAATCACTTACACTAGTTTGACAACGATAGACCAAGAAGCTAGGCAAAACTTCAACACGAGTATGAAGTCTATTTATATACCACACCACACATCACTTGCACCAATCTATCCACACAGACCAAGAAATTAGGCATAAGTTTGGACTTCAACTATGATTTGATTTTGAAGCGGGACACACGAAAACGCACATGAGACTAACATTAATGACTAACGAGAAGCCAAGCTAAAACTACCCTACGATAAATTATATTTGGTATATAAAAAAAAATACAAAAGGACCCGTGCTGCGCACAATGTAGTTTAAATAAAAAAAAACATTTTATAATTGAAACATTAAAAAGCCAAATACAAAGTTCCCGTCTAGATTATATGATTAGTCTTAAAAAAAATCAAGACGCAGTGCTAGTAGTAAAAAATAAACAAGAAATTAAATAAATAATGATATTGATGAAATATCTTGGCGTCCAAGAGATTGTCATTTTGGATGGATCGCGTCGCCCGAACGAGGTTTCAGTTTCAATAATAGAAACTTATTCCCCGGTATTACATTCTGCTTATAGAGGGATTGTCGTATTGTCTTAGGCATGATGATGTTTACTGTTCGTGACCTTTACTTTAATAATTTCTAGCTCAAGTTTTGAATTTTAAAACATACCGAGAATAATCTTGAATACCTACTTTATTGTTGTTTTATGTAATACATGACTTACATGAAAATGTCATAATATGTAAGATATTCATGTTTTTCAACCTTGTGGCAAAATCAGTCTTAATAAATTGCGCTACAAAAATGTATTAAGTCTAAATTGGTATCCTGGTTATTCGGTACTTTAACACTATGTTATTTATTTTCACGTCATTTACTCCACAAGAAATATTTAACTGAGCCTACCTCGAAAATGTAAAAAAACAACGCGGGAAGTGCGCGGTAAACAAAAGAATCTACAAACCGTGTGAATTTAGTCTTTATGGTGTTAATTATGACAGCTATTTCGAGGTCACACTACTACCCCTTTATGTGCTTTTAGTGAAGCGTAAAAAAGCGTTTCAGCAGCTACCACGAGTGTGTTGGGTTACGTTAAGAGCGTTTACGCGCCACGCGGCTAGTCGATTTCGGTAAATATGACTTGCGTAAATATGAGCATTGATATGCAATGAAAATAATTGAAACAATGTTTATTGAGTTTATAAAATGTTAAATACATCCTGATCATCATCATTGTTTGGAAGGCAGACAGATACCCGCGAAAACACCGAAAAAACTAAAAATCGACGGAGTGCAGAGCGATATGTCATCTCTCTCTGAAAAGCCTTGCGGCGGACTGTTTTGCACCGGGCTGAGCACAGCGTTTTATAGTACATTTTAAAATATTTATAATAAAATAAATAAGCGAAATTTCTTCAAAACAAAAATTGTGCGTTTTCAAGTACACGTTCTCATATTATAAACAATTGTTGTTTTATTAAATTATTAAACATCAAATATGGGTCAAAAACATTACTGTATTGACAGTAATTTCTCAATATTTCGTATGCCTTAGATTTTTATTACCTACTTGAATAAGGGATCTAAATCTTAAAATGTTTTTCACTAACTAGTTGCTTGGGGATATTTCCGATTCAATATAATATTATAAATAAACATGAATTTTGAGCTTCGAAAATGACTCTAAAAGTGAATTTATGAAAACATTCGTTCAGTTATCTTGTTATTTATCAAAATTTACACAAAAATCTTAAAATGTGCTTCACTAACTATTTAGATGACACAATATTCCCTAAAATAATTGGTAATTAACATGTTTGTACGATGACTCTTTCATCAATTTTAAGGGGTTCGAAAAGTACTGTTTTTGCTCAAATTACGCAAAAACCGCGTAAAGAGTGTCTCGTCATCAGTGGCGATACTTTCATAGAAGCCCAAAAGCGTTACACGTTGATTGTGTAATGTCTAGTTTATAATTGTTTATTGTCGGATCAGGAAATAATTTATATGTCAAATTGCTTTTGTTAAAGATTTAAAGCTTTAAGATAATTATTCAGAATTTTGAAAGTCAAACTCAGATTTTGGGCTTCTATGGAAGTACCGCCACTGCTCGTCATATAATCATTTATTTACCATCCGTATAATTAACACCCTAAGCGATGTTCTCGATTGCCATGTCAGTTTTAAATAAAAGCTTTTATTCGTAAAGGAGACCCACGGCTTTACGATTACCTTAATACCTATAGGTACTAATATATTGAGATAAAGAATTTGTTTGGTTGGTTAAACGCGCTTATATCAAAAACTATTGTTTCTCATTGTACTTTTTTGTGTTAAGAAGTACACTCGAGTGTGGTCGAGCGGAGTAGCAATGAAAAATGTGGCAGAAACAGCGGAAAAAATATTCATTTTGAAGTCAAGAGATCCCCATACGAGGTGATGGGGAACAGGTAGTTTGTAATATATCTATTGAAATGAACCAGTACATCTCTGACGCGGGCGCTCCACACTCTCAACCAGGTTTCAGAAGCTCTGGATATATTTAATTGTACTCTGAGTAAATTCACAAGGATAGGGTACATGGACAATTTCGAATAGAAATTAGATATAAAAATGTAGTATGAAATAAAGTGTCACACTGCTGTATTGGGATGATGATCCTGTGATGGGTGTGTTGATAGGAAATAAAGTAAATAAATAAAAATATATTGATCTTATTTTCAGGTGATGTGAGAGTGAATCAGAACACTCAGCTAACAATACTCCAAGTAGTATTACTTAGGGAACACAATCGTATTGCGGACATTATTTCCCAATTGAACCCGCATTGGTGCGATGAGATAATATTTCAGGAGACCAGACGTATCCTCATCGCCATTTCTCAAGCAATTACGTATTATCAGTACCTGCCAATTATTCTAGGTAAGTTGGTTAAATAATGTTTTTACTTTTAATTAGTTAGGTATTGGGGTTAGGAGACAGTACAAATCGTGATGGCGTCGAGGTTGGGTGGTTTAGGCGCACGTTCCCAGGCACACAATTCGGACTTTTCGAATCAATGTGTGTATTCACAATGAATTATCACGTACTTTAAAGGTGAAGGAAATCTGCACACCTAAAATTTCTTAGGTATGTAGTCCGCCAATGCGCTTTAGGCCGGCGTGTGGTTAAGCCCTTTTTTTTTCTCGAGGGGAAATCTCTTTATGGCTCTACTTCCCGCCAGCCCTGGGGGGAGGGGGGCAGGAAGCGTATGTCGGGGTCACCGGCCTTCCAGCCCGGCGCGCGGCGACGTCGTTCCGCGCAGATGTTAATGCGGGGCTGGGTCCCTAACGAAATCCCTATTCCGGCATACCGACCAAAACCCCCCGGTGGCCATCTTCGCGCCAAGTGGGGCGACCACGGTGCGTGGGCGAGAAGCACCCACAATGTATCCGCAGCCGCCCGGTGCGCCTCCGAGACAAAATCGTCTCGGTCGTCTCGGAACTTTAAGGGGTGCAGTTGCACCCCCACTACCTTGATTCGGGCGCCCTTATTTTAAGCGCCGCGACGGACACAGGCCACCGTGCCACCGCCCCTCTCGGGGTCACCTTCTGTGTGGACGCACTGCCCCCGCATCGCGTCCAGCAACCCCAAGGGCCCCAATGAGTCGCCTTTTACGACAGGCAGGGGATACCGTGGTGGAATTCTAACGCCCCCTTGCCACAGGGCAGGTGCGGTTAAGCCCTTACCCCTTTGAGATGTAGAGGAGGCCTGTGGCCAGTAGTGGGTCATATATGGGCAAATATAGACGGTTAATTTGTTTACCATATCTAGATCATGGGTTGCCTAAATCATATCTTAATTCCTGATCGTAATTCTAAGAATATGTCTACTGAGGAACGCAATTAGAATGGTGAGCCTGTAAAGCTCATCAAAACGAGGGGCCGCTCGTTTGAATTACGCACCGAGACAAATAGGTATTTGTGTGACGACTATTTTGTTTCGGGCTTGACTTTTTGTAAGATCGAAATGTCATAGTTTTTAATATTCATGACACAGGGTCTTGTGTCGATTTTCTAACGAAAGTATTAATTATTTACATAAAAAGCTGCCTGTTTGAAACTGATCTAGATTGTTTATGACAGTTGGATTAGTATCTATTACATTATGCTTGTTTTAAATGCTACTTGTCCACACAAACCGGTTGTTGTTAACTCTATTTACAAGTCTTAATGATCAATTACCTATTATTTCTATCTCTTTTTAACAGTGTTTCGTCAGTAATTGTTGCGATAACTGTTGCGAAATGTCGGTGCAGTAATGCACCCCTGCCTACCCCTTCCGTATAAGTATGTATGAATGCTAATGTACCTTTGTTACAGGTTACGAGAATATGGTCAAACACAAGTTGATATATCCACACGCGTGTTCCTATGTAAATGACTACGACCCCAACGTTGATGCATCTGTATTGAACGAGCATGCAACCAGTTCTTTTAGATATTTCCATTCTAACATTCAAGGAATTCTTAAGTACGTCTCATTTTTTTATTTTATTTAATGTGTTTTATTGGACACCACAAAAACGGAAATAACATAAAATAAAACTAAAATAAATTCTAAGTGTGCCACAAAGGATGGTCTTATCATTCATATATTACCTGTATAGTGTCAAGAACGCAGTTGAGACATAATCTTGAGAGTTGTAAATTTGACCTATGCACTGAGACTTGTCCCTGTATCACACTTCTGGATTTTCGAAGTTTGGAGTGTGTTAAAGGTAAAAGAAAACGTCGCAAGGAAACTTGCACACCTAAATGTTATTTACAAGAATTTTTTTTGGTGTTTAGTCGGCCCTGCCTTGTAGTTATATTCCGTCGTACGTAAGGCAACTTATAGAGACGCCAAGGGTGGCCTGTAGGCTTTTTTTTTTAAAGTGAAAGATTTGTAAGATTGGATCTAATTTATTTTTGTTTTCTTTAGCAAATATTCAGAAAGCCGCAATCTGGTTGGCCATATACATATAAGCGATCATTTTAACAATCCAAAGGTTTTGGAACAAGGCGACAACTTCAGTGATTTAGCCAGAGGGCTAACTGTCCAACCGGAGGCAGAAGGCGATAAATATTTCGATGAAGAAATCACTGAGAAACTTTTCATGTGAGTCTTACAATACTGTAATTTGATTATTTAAATTGGATCATCATCGCATAACTATCTAAAATTATAGTAAAACCAGCTGTTGCCCGCAACTCCGTATACCAAACATACTTTAGATTTGAAAAAGGAATATTTTTCCTTGTTTTGCCACATTGTTCATTGATGCTCTGCTTCTATTGGATGTAGTTTGATGTTATATACCCTACATTCCCCGATAAATGGATTATTCAACACAAAAATAATGTTTCAATTCGAACTAGTAGGTAGTTCCTACGATTAGCGCATTCAACCAAACAAACAAACTCTTCAGCCGTAAGTATTCGTATAGATGTAATTTAGAATTTTACATTATTTTCGTTACAACGAAACAATTGTATGTCGTATACTATTCAGCAACTGTCAAATAAAGAAGGACGGAAAACAATATAAGAGCTACGTACAAACACTAGACTTGAATCAAATATTTGAGCCCATTCTGCATCAGACTGCAAGTCGCATGGCACTAGCTTTCATTGGTTATTTTTAGCCCTGACTCATCTATTGTTGGAAAGTGAATAAGACTAATGCAATGTACAACGATGTACAATGTGTTAATTTGACCGAAAGAAATTGCTTTTGTTTGTTGTTTACCTAAAAGGTATAATATCAACATTTAGAACGCAGCTGTCATTTTTTATTGAAACTAATTGACGTAAAAATGAAATATTAAATAAATTTCGAAATAATTTCGAATGGCTTTTATGAGTAAGGAAAACTCTACAGTGAATATTTTTTGAATCTAACTGTATCACCACAGTTATTCACATTTGAAAATCATTTTTAATTACCCTGATGCTAAAATTGAGATAAGGACCTTTCGCTTTATGAACAACTCAACTCCGCTTCAATTATGTAGTGTTTTGAAACAAAACTTTTTTACTAATTTTACATAGAGATATGAGTGTAAATTGTTTGTTGCGGACAAATTCAAAAAGTACTTAATGGATATTAATGATTTTTGGTAGTGAAATAAATGTACCCTTGGAAATGAACGTAGGATATTTTTTCTTGTGGGTAAAGCAGGGCCCAACCGCTGGTGGTTTATTAATAAGCCTAAATAAAGGTTTTTAAAATTATTCGAATGTTTCAGAACGGACGGCGACTCGGGTCTTGGACTTGATTTACCTGCTATAGATATACAGAGGGCTCGCGACCACGGCGTCCCTAGTTACAAAGACACGCGAGCTGCCTGTGGCCTGTCAGTGCCAGTGACGTTCAGTGATATGGAGGAATATATACCTGCTGAGGTAATGTAATATAGAGCAACAATATTTATTTGGACGACTTAATGGTATGATATGAAGCAGTGATGGCCTCAAGGTTAAGGCGCGCGGTCGAGAATTTCGGCAGTCACGGGTTCAAACCCAAGGCACACACCTCTGAATTTTTGAAGTTATGTGTGTATGCACAACGAATTATCACTTGATAAAAACATCGTGAGAAAACCTGCACACCTAAGACTTCTTAGGAATTTCTTAGGTTGTAGTCCGCCAACCCGCTAGGCCACCAGGCCCGCACTAGGCCAGGGTGGTGGACTAAGGTCTAAACCCTCTCAGTTGTAGAGGAGGCCCGTGCCCAGCAGTGGGACGTATATGGGCTGATGATTATGAATGTATGATGTAGACAATAATTATGTGACCCACGGTGTGAACATCTCTGTGTCACTCATGTACTTTGTTAAATTATTTAATTTAGTTAAAAAAGATCGTAGCACTTATAAAATTATTTTTTTAGTAGGTATTTTATCAGAACGCCTATGGCACCTTACTGCGACTACCTCGTGGTCTCGCGGCCCAAGTATGTGGCGTGCGATCTAGAGGTCCCGAATTCGATTCCCGTGTCGGGCATGGTGTTAATGGGTTCTGCAATGAAGAAGCAGCATGTATTATGGAAATGTGTTCTAAAAATGGATCTAGGCTCGCCCACTATTACATGGGACAAAAACATATGGCGAAATTTGAATTTAGAAATGCACCTCTGCCTACCCATTCGAGGATTACATTTGTAATTCTGGGACTCAAACAAGTAATCGCGATTTTTCCAAAAAATATGACTCTTATTCACTAAAATCTCCAATTTCATTGTTTCAATGGTTCAACGGTTCATGGTGTATAGCTTCATTATTCATACTGATTTGGTGTCTATTGTACCGATTGGATCGTGTTTTTAACAGACTGTGAATCGATGCTGATTGCTGGCCAATCATGGCTGGTAGGTCAATGAGAAGTTCTAATTAGTAGCGATGCAGTACTCGATGTTAATACTGCGTTTTGTCTGGTAAAAGTTCCTTTGCCGCACCATCAAGCTGTGGAATAGTTTGCCGTCTCACGTGTTCCCTCGTTCCTATGATCCTGGATCCTTTAAGCGAAGCGTGAAGAAGCATTTCTGGAGGCCGGCATGGTTGTGTTTACAAGCGGGTGACCATATCGTTTCTCGCTGGCCGGTATTTTTTTTTTGGACTCCATTGTGCTTACCATCAGGTACAGCGGAATCACTATGCCGCACCAGTAAAAAAAAAAAAAACAATTGTTTATTGACATTAACATTTTGATGACGTTTACCAATTGGACTAATATGTTGAGGGCGATCAATTTTATTTTAAATTTAGTTTAGTACCGGAAAAATAGTAAGTGATACTGTTGATGATAGGTGTAGGGGGTGCAAGATTATAGAAAAAAAGTTGTAAAAAGAAAGATAAAAAATATAAGGTCTTCAATCTCATCAATCAGTGGCATGACACAGTTGGCTAGACACCAGCTTGCGAAACGAAAGGTTGCGGGTTCGATCCCCGCACCGGGACAAATGTTTGGGTGTTTGTGAGACCGAAAAGTCTCTCGTAGTGTCCGATACCCACGCCACAAGACTCGTATCTTAATGTGGGGTCAAAACTATGTATGTGACTGTTGAGTGTATTTATTTATTTATTGAATCTTAATCAAACAATCTCAGTCGCTAAAGCAACAGGATAATAAAGTTAGCTGCTCTTTGATTTCGCTATCTGTGATGTCCATGAAATCAGCCAGTTTGCCACCAGCCAGTTTCTATGTTGTACTTTGACAAACAAAAACTGTTTTTTTGTTCTCATGCCAACCATTATCCACTGAGAGACTAATAGCACAATACTGCACTAAAAAACATTTTTTTCCAATGTAAATAATAATATGCGATCCCAACGTACCCTGAAACTATATTACCAGACCGGGAAGTCCATCCATCAATGTATGCAAAAATCAATTCATACTTTTACGGATGAACGATGCGCTCATGAACATTTATTGGCATGTGTATTTTCAGTAACATTTATTTAATATTAGCTGACCCGGCGAACTTCTTTCCCCCTAACAGTCGTTTCTTTGTATAGCCTATATTACTCCTTATTACATCAGCTATCTGCCAGTGAAAATCTCGTTAAAATTGGTCCTCCCGTTTCAGTGACTAGCCGGAACAAACAGACAGACGGACAAAAATTGTAAAAAACGTTATTTTGGTATATGTACCGTGTATACATCCATATGCATTTATTAAAAAGCGGTTATTTCAATATTACAAATAGACACTCCAATTTTATTTATTTGTATAGACATAGTAGAGTATAGATGATATGATATTCGTGTATGATCACATTAAATAAGTTGTAACACCTGCTGTATTGTCCCAATGTCCCATGCGCTTTAGAGTCAATCTGTATACATCTGGTTTTGAATAAGCTGATGTAATCATTCGATTGACGGGTGATTATCGATATTTTTCGTTGAAGTGAATATTTAGGCTATTTTGATTTAACCACCGTATGTCAGTGAAGTATATTATAGAACTGTATATTATAGAATATAGAGTCATTTATAATAAAAAAAATCTTTGTTAGTCGCATATCGTAAAGGTACGGTGAGGTTATTTTCATGATTAGAAAAACTTCATTCATAGGCCAAATTTTACATTTTATTGTGGTTGATAAACATTTCTGTATTTATGTGTAATCTTATACATTTATATGGGATTGCCAAGTTATTTATGCAGTTTGTGTATCTAGAAAACTAGACGGAAATTGCAAGATATTATAGTTTTTCCTTAAGTTATACATTAAACACTAATTGTGTTCCCAATTTGAAGCTTCTATATTGGCTAAAAGTGCCTTAGAGTTTTGATGATCGGTTAGTGAGTCAGTGAGTAACAAAACTACGAAGTTTGACTAGTTAAAATTCTTAAACTACTGGTTCAAATTGAATAAAATTTTAAATATACAGAGATTATACCATGGTTGATGGTTGACTGAAAATTCATTTTTCTAGGTTTATCCACAACGAAGTTATAGGGTGTTGAAAATGTTTCGAGAAAAGTTAATAGTACGGCCGTGTCGCGTTTTTGCTTGACTTGTAACTATAGTGCCGCCAGATATCATTCTGCGTATTCAACCGTGTTATTTGATTAAACATAAGCGGCATTGAATACAAGTTTTATTTCATTATAAGATACATGCTGTTTGTGACTATTGTTACCTTATTAAGTAAGTTCATATTGTTTGGTAATAGAAATACGATAGGTATGCAAAACAACTTCTTTTTGAATACATAATAAGTCCGTATTTTTAAAAGAAATAAAACATTCTTTAGTTTAATTGAAAATAAATAGCAACCCACCGATAAAATCTGGTAAGGTTTGGCTGCGACTCTTGTTTTATAATTTCGCGTCACTGAGTATACTGGCTGCTCAAATAATAAACGAAGAAATAAGTTCAACTCATTTGAACAACTTTGTATATTTTATTGCATACCTATGTTATTTTTTAATGTAGTCTTCATAAACTATTAATGTATTGTTTCTTAAATTCACGTTTTTGCGACAGTGAACACTTCTGCAAACTTCTTCGACGGTACGGTACACAGGCGTGTGAGGGTTTTTAAGTATAAATTTATTCCGGGCTATCTGATTTGTAAACGATTTCATAATCATGGAACTTTAAGGATCGCATCAGTTCAAATCTTAGGAAGCAATGTTGGTGCATATAATATGGAAAAAAAATACATCAACTCATATCAAAGTTATCAGAAAAATAAAGCTGTATTCAATATATCCTTGATGTTTTAATAGTTTACTTTGTCAACAGAGTGTAAAAATATTGAAAGAATTGTACGTATTCATAGAAAACGTGGATCTACTAGTGGCCGGCTTATTGGAAAATGACGCTCCTGGCTCTCAACTCGGTCCTATTTTCCATAATATTACGATCACCCAGTTCTATAGGACTCGAGTCGGTGACAGATACTTCTTTGAAAATGGCGCCGATCCTGAAATAGCGTTTACTCCATGTAAGTAAATTATTATGTCAATTGATTGTATGGTGTCCGCATACGTGTACATTAATTTAAAATTTCGGTATCGGTTACACGAATGCGATAATTGCGTCAGTGTCAAAATTACTGTATACAAAAAAAGTAAAATTGAGGTTCACACGTCACAAAAAAATCCAAACAAAATTGTAATTCATGATATACTATGACTATTTTGAGCAAATTATTAAACTTAAAGAAACACTTAATTCCTTTTGCAATATTTTTAATGATCACGCTTATTTGACCCGACTTTGTTTCCCAGTTTGTAGAATAATTTTAGAAGGTAGAAAGCAATATTTTGAAAGGAACATGTCACTTAAACTTACAGGTCAATTACAGTCGATCCGTGAAGGGGCCTCGTTGGCGCGCTTGCTGTGCGACAACGTTCCCGGTATTCTGAGCATACAGCCCGACGTTTTCAAACTGATATCAGATACGTAAGGAAATTTTGAAATATAAGTACATACAAACTCACAACTGTATCTTTCAAACGGTAGGCTGCAGAGCATTTTGCACACGAATTTCAATTGTACATAATAGGAGACCTTTTTCTTTGTATTTTTTTCTTTCTTTTTCTTTGTGCTCTTCTCTTTCTTTTTTTGTGAGTATTTCCTAATAGAAAATCCAAAAACTGCCTCGTGGTCTCGCGGTACAAGTATGTGCCGAGCGATCTAGAGGTCCTGGGTTCGATTCCTGGGTCGGGCAAAGTGTTATTGGGTTTTTCCATTAGGAAATTCTCAGTAACAGCACGGAGTCTGGAATTATGCCCGAAAAACGGCAATAGGCTCGCCCCCTATTACGTGGGACTGATACATACCTGGCGAAATGTGGGTGCAGAAATGCACCTCTGCCTACCCCTTCGGGGAATACAGGCGTGAGTTTATGAATGTATGTAAAATCCAATAACACTCTTCCCGATCCGGGAATTGTTCCCGGGATCTCCAGATAGCACGGAACATAGTTGTGCGGCGAGACCATAAGGCAGTTTAAAATGTACTCGCAATTCAATACTAATATTTCAAATGCAAAGGCAACAACTAAGCTTTGACGCCTAAACCGCTGGACCGATTTAAATGATTTTTGTATGGGACATAAGATACTTAATCCTTACTAATATTATAAATGCGAAAGTAACTGTCTGTCTGTCTCGCTTTCCTGCTAAAACTATCATTTTTTATTTCAGGAATCAAGTAGTGCCATGTGATACCTTACCCGCGGTGGATCTGAATCTCTGGAAAGAAGAGGCGTGATTTTTAATACAGGTTTTAGTTGAACTTGTAATCTTTATTGGAGATACAAATATTTTAATAAATGAATATAAACTTAGTCCTAGATTATTTTACCTATCCTTTATTGTTTCTGCAGGCAGAGCAAGTGATTATGTTATTAGAATTATAATGTCGTTGAAAATTGTTGTTGCTTGAAATTGCTAGTCGCACGATAATTTGCTATTATTTCTGATATTTGTACTCGCTGACCGGATCAAATGCAATGTGCTGGAGAGAATCAATCAATGTCTGTTTCAAACTAGTTTTTGACCTATTTGAAATTGCGGAAATCAAACTAACATTATCCATGGTGCAGTTGGCTATACACCACCTTGTGAAACGAGAGGCCGCGGCTCGATCCCCACACTTTGACAAATGTTTGTGTAAACACAAATAAGTATTACTGTTAGTCGCCTCATACGACAGACAGGGAATGCCTTGGTGTATTTCTTACGCCCCCAATCCACAGCCCACAGGGCGGTCAATAAAATGACCTCCATTAATAATGACCTTCTATTTAGTATGTTTTGGTCAAATCTTTTGCCACTTCCACGATTATACTCGTCTCATTAATTTCTTTGCTTCTGATATGCCCTTTTCATGAAATCTACATATTTATTCGCCTTTTAGGTTAGGAATAGTCCTACTCGTGCTTTTTCATTTTTCTAAACAATCGTAATTTACATATGTATTTTATACAGCATATAATTTTCAACCCCACAATAATCATTTAATTATTTACAGAATGTCAATATTGGCAATATTGAAATAATGTTAACTTAGGATTAATATTATAATAGTATATTATTATGATAATATGTTATAATATTTATAATGTAGAGTATTTTTATTTTATTTAAATACAAATATGTGTGCAAAATGCGTCATCATTATAAATCCAGATGGTTTAAGTGTATAAATCAGGCTTATTGTATTGTATTGTATGTGCATGTATACAATATAAAATAAATAAATACACCCAGTCAACAACAGTCACATCACAAGTACAAGTACTGTGTCGTGAGAATCAGAAACTACGAAAGACTTTTCGGTCTCACAAACATCCAGACCCGAAACAAATATTTGTGGATCACACAAACATTTGTTTCGGTGCGGGGATCGAGCCCGCGGCCTTTCGTTTCGCAAGCTGGTATAGCAAACTGCGCCACGGGGCTGTCCAAATGTTTGCGCATATAATATTGTTTGGATTTGAAAACAACAAAAATTATAAGATGCAACATTTTTTATTTTCGACAATAAATAAGGAAATGATTTTTGAATGAATGATGAATGCGCTCCCAAGACATTTTTTTTTTTTTTTTTTTTTTATTCTGGCACGGCAAAGTGACTCCACTGTACCTGATGGTAAGCACAGTGGAGTCCAAAAAATTACTACCGACCAGCGAGAAACGATATGGTCACCCGCTGGTCGACACAATCATGCCGGCCTGCACAAATGCTTCTTCACGCTTCGCTTAAAGGATCCAGGATCATAGGAAGGAGGGAACACGTGAGCTGGCAAACTATTCCACAGCTTGATGGTGCGGCAAAGGTAAGAGTTGGCGAACTTTTTGGTTCGAGCCGCGGATGTTGTAACCACAAAGCTGTGACTTCGCATGCCAGCACGCGTGGTTCTGGTAAGGAAAGGAGAGGATGGGACAAGCTTAAACAATTCTTCAGAGCATTCACCATGATACAGACGGTAGAACACGCTAAGTGCGGCAAGACATCCAGGGATGTCAATTTGAAGCGACTACTAAGCGGAATGGGTGTCCGAAACTATCTTTTAAATGTTACCTTTAGCTCTGTTCACTTCCTAAATACACATACATATACGATAATAAATACCTTCATTAAATTTTAAATTTGTCCGTACGTGGTTCTACAGCGTATTATTCACTGATGTACAGAAATACGATATTATACAAGAAAATAAATATATTATGTGTCGGAGGAAAATAGACTTTGAAATGTGTTACGTCAACAACTCTGACGTCACCATTGTTGGTTTGTGATTATTATTCATATTTTGAGTTTTCCTTAGGAAAACATTGTTGGTTTCATGATGATTATTCATATTTTGGGTTTTCTTTACGAAAACTTCACAACTGACAAGGCTGATAGCCCAGTATTTTTAAGAATAGCAGTGACATCGTTATTATTGGAGAATTCATTTTGAGGAGTGATTTTCACAATCCATTCAAACAAAATTATTTTTAATTTCCCAATACAACGGATGTTTGCTGTCCGCGCGTAGACGGATGAATGCTTCGCTCCGCTGCAGCGGGCGGCTTTTTATAGACAGAATAGTGGAGCGATCGACACCGCAGTGGAGCGACCGCCAGTAAGTCATTCTTGTTTATGCAAGAGCGATGACATAGCTCTCAGTATATAGTTTAACGCTGTTACAGCCATTCTGACATAAGGTGCGCGTTCTGCACCGATCTGAATTGTTATTCGTGGTTCCTTAAACAAATCATGAACCTTTGCATTTTGGGTAATGTTTAAGTGTACACGGTGATTGTTGGGGTTCTGTAGGAACCATGTGCGATCCAAAGGGAATGCGCAAAAGAAATGGCTGAGTAAGTGGTGTTACTGGATGGCCATGAATCACGTGTATAGCTTGATTGTTTAATTTAGTGTGATAATTGGAGGTCATGAATCAAGTAATCAGTAGTGCTTTGAAACTGTCTTTGATTTGTGTTAAGAATTGATGAAAATTCTTCTGTGAGTAGATTATTAAGAACAATCTAAGCCTCAGTATTGTTGTATGACCTTTACCTGGGCTAAGTCAGGACTAGCCGAGCTATATGACACTTTGCACATGAATTTTGTTTACAGACTAACACACAGAGACGTGTGTCCTGTAGGATGGCCGTGTCGGGTTGGTCATTAGTACGGGACTTCAACTGACAGCGAAACGAAGTGTGCAGATAGCACGCTCGGCAGAGTCTAGCTCACTTCCGTGCGGAGTCGAAGATTGGGGACGTCAAGCGATGTCGACGAGTGGGAGTGGCAGCTTGAACGTCGTCAATTCTCATCGAACCACCGCGCGGACAACAAGTGCTTAGGAACTGTCTCACGTTTCGTTGTACTATAATTTGTCAAGTTTTATTGGAAATATAACGTCTGAATGTCTTAAAAGTTTTTCACTCGGCCTATGTTTCCGACATATAGGATTACAAAGACACATTTGCAGTGAATGAATTAGTGTCAGGTACACTAGTATAAAATAATGGAATAATAGGTGTAGATAGATACAATTGAGGTTTAGGCGTGAGGGTTCAAATCCTAGGCACACTTATCTGACTTTTCGAAGTTATGTGTGTATTAGCAATGAATTATCACGTTCTTTAACCCTTAAATTGGCAGTACCATATATCGGTGAAATTGTGATATATTTTTTAATTCATTTGTATTGTTAGGGATAAATAAAGACAACATACATGGAAATTAAACAAATATATTATATCTCAACAGGTTTTTCTCACGTCACTTGTAAGTGACATTGCCACCTTGCCTTCATATTTGAGCGCAGAATATATGTCACACAAAACGTACGATGCCCGTTTGACTAGTCAACGAAGTAATATGAAATAAAATTAAAATATTAAGCTTATCACAACTAAATATGAGATCAAGTTACAATTTAGGAACTATCAAGAATAAAAATAATAGACTTCTCACAAAATTAACGTAAAACATTCTTATAACTGGAAACTAAACACAACTATTCACCTTTAGTTATCAAAATAAAAGAGTTAGATTTGGCAATCGCATGAAAACACGATGTATCTCACTTTTGGAGCGATTGCCAAGTCAAACCACTTTATTTAAAATATAAAAGATTTTAAATATTGATATGGTCACTATAAGATGTTGTCTGGTAAGCTAAGTGCATAAAAACTTAAGACCTTCACCCTTTCCTATGTGACGGTACTAATTTGTACCAGGTGATTCCCCGTACAATATTTCGAATATACGAGGGCGCATTGTATATTGAACCCTGAAGATCCTTTCAAGTACTATTACGCTAGCCAATCATAGTGGTTTATTTCAATTTTGCTGATATACCGCCGTCAAACTACTCATTCAAGTTTCCACCTGTATCGGATTTCACAACAACAGATTACCTATTTTTTTGGAAAACATTTAGAAATAGAAAAAACCTGGTAAGTATTCTTGTTTTATATTTTTATGTTATATTGTAGTTTTAACTATACAATTAATATTATTTTATATCATATTTTTTTATTTTAGTCCTAAAATAACGATAAAAATGTATGAGGACTTAGAAGTACCTTCAGTGGCTTCCGTTGATTTTTTGTTAGTATGATCGAATATGTAATAACATTCTTTTTATCCTATTTTACAGTTTTTTATAATGAATATTGCCAAAAATACAGCTTTGATCGAAGCGTTACTAATTGAAGAGCTTCCAGAATGTGACGTAACTTCAAAAGTGGAATTGTCCGACTAAGAAAACGTCTGTGACGTACAAATACCCTCAACCTCAATTTCGATTAAAAAAATGAGGCGTCATTAGAAGAACATCTGAGCCAAATTGAATCTGATACGTTACATGAGACAGAAAAGGAAAATAAAATACCAAGTGCAGAATTAGATCAAGAGGTACCTAACTGCATTTTCAGTTTCAGATACCTTACAGACTCAGGAAACAATAACGTCAAGACATGCACCGTCCAACCGTCCATCGTTGCTATTTTAGAAAAATTAAAGACAGAAGGAACTGTAAGGGCTAACCGTAAGGGCATTCCCAATAATCTGGAAGCTGACTCTAAACTGAAACGTGGCCAATATGATTACAGTTTGTCTAATTTAGATATTGCATATTATAAATTGAAAGACAACAATCTTCAGAATCTAATGGAGGTACTAACGCAAGAATTTTCTGCGATCTCCAACTTTTCCTTGCCATGTTACTGAAAAAAATATTGTCAATTGTAAAACATATACTATACAAATGCGATAGTAACTAACTGGCAATGTCCGTTAAAAGTGACAAACACAAAAGTTACTTCGTATGAGAGTAATTGGCGGTGTCAGTTTCAAATGACATAAAGATTTACTGAAATATTGAAAACAAAATATGAATAATACGATAAAATAAACAATTGAAAACTACGGATTAACCATTACTCCAACGATATTAAGCATAAAAAGTATATAAAACACAAAAATACTTACATAATAACAATATTTTTGACGAGTGCAAATTCACTTCGCCGTTGGAATATTTCAAATGACTGATGCAACTCGTCTAACGAGCGAGAGTGCGTTTCAAATGCACGAGTGCGAAAAAGATAGTCTATTGTAAACGTCGTACCACGTGACAGGCGCGAGCGTCACCCCAAATCAGACTTGTGTGCATCTTTATAACATGTTCCTTGAGACGGACAGAAACAATTTAAGGGTTAACGGGGAAGGAAAAATATTGTGAGGAAATCTTAATATAGGGTCAAGTAATTTACTCATTAAAAAAAACTGAGTGGGGCAGTTAATGCCGTAAACTACATAGTTTAAGTTATACCTCTGTTAATCTTTATTTGTAATTTTCTGTTATGTACATTGACAGTACCAATTTATAGTGAAGGAAAGATAAATTTTGTACAATAGGATTAACTTCAACTGACGTTTGACGCGTGCGGCCCTAAATATTTCTAACGCAAAAAAATATTATGATTTTAAAATAAAGATCACGACGTGGTCACTCTCGTCTCGTATGTAGAGGAGGTAGACTATCTACAAAAGTAAGCAAAGCTCATAAAGCGGAGAGTGGGCTTTAAGAAAATCCGTTATTAGTAGGTACTCAAGAAGTGTCGAAAAGGACAAAAGTAGCACTATCTACAAAAAGAAATGAAGTCCCATAAAAAACAAAACTTGTAAAAAAAACCAATTCTCGCAACTCAGTTCTTCTGCCGTAAAATGTTGTGAGATCTATGGATCTCACATAATATGATACCGAGTCGATGAATTTATTCATTCCCCGTTTAAGGGACCTTTTGCGTGACTTTTTGTTTTTTTATAAATTTTGTTTTTTATGGGATTTGTTTTTTCTCATCCCTCCTGTAATATTTTAGTAGATAATTTGAAGCCCAGTTACTGTTAATAAATTCGAACACTCCTGGATTTGCATGATATATTTCCTTAACTTACGTGTTGCTCGCACATTCTCTGCAGGCGCAACAACACGTTCGGCGGAGACTTGCGTGCCACGGACATCCAGCGCGGTCGGGACCACGGACTTGGCTCATACATCGCCACTCGCGCTGCTTGCGGTTTGCCCGTGCCGAAGACCTTCGAGGACATGAGGGACTTTATGTCAGCTGAGGTGTGTATTCTATTATATAGGTAAGACCAGTCGTGATGGCCTCGAGTTTTAGGTGTGCGGTCGAGAATCTCGGCGGTCGCGGGTTGAAACCCCAGGCATACACCTCTGACTTATCGCAGTTATGTGTGTATTCACAATGAATTATCACGAACCTACTTTAAAGGAAGGAGATACTACTATCCAAAACAATGAGTAGGGGAAGGTGGACACCTGCCCTGTGGCAAGGGGGCGTTAGAATTCCACCACGGTATCCCCTGCCTGTCGTAAAAGGTGACTTTGGGGCCCTTGGGGTCGCTGGACGTGCTGCGGGGGCTGTGCGCGACCAGTAGGCGACCCCGAGAGGGGCGGCGACACGGTGGCCTGTGTCTGTCGCGGGCGCCCAAAATAGGAGCGCCCGAATCAAGTTGGTGGGGGTGCTACCGCGCCCCTTAAAGTTTCGAGACGGCCGAGACGCTTTCGTCTCGGAGGCGCACCGGGCGGCTGTGGCACTATTGTGGGCGCCTCTCGCCCACGCACCGTGGCCGTCCCACTTGGCGCGAAGATGGCCACCGGGGGGTTTTGGTCGGTATGCCGGCATAGGGATTTTGTTAGGGACCCAGCTCGGCAATTGCCAATAACTACTTGTGCCACGAGACCACGAGGCAGTCATTTGTACCTTATATGTAATCGATTCCTTAATCTAATGCCTCTAATCGCAAGAGATTCATGATTCAGATTATACAAGGTCAGATATTGACCTATGTACCTCTGCACAGAGCGTGCATGCGCTGAGCGTGGTGTACGAGTCTCCCGCGGACGTGGAGCTGGTGGTGGCGGGGTCGCTGGAGCGGAACGTGCCGGGCGCGCTCGCCGGACCCAACTTCCTCTGCATCCTCACCGAGCAGTTCTACAGGACGCGCGTCGCAGACAGATACTTCTACGAGAACGGAGCTGACCCAGACACAGCTTTCACTCCTAGTAAGTATTAGCACTTTAGCGGCGAAAGAAAACGTCGTGATGAAACCTGTACACCTAAAAGTTCTTAGGCATTTATTAGGTGTGTTGTCCGCCAAGTCGCACTAGGCCAGCGTGGTGGACTAAGGCCCAAACCCTCGCAATTGTAGAGGAGGCCCGTGCCCACTGGACGTATATGGGCTGGTCATGATATCGAAGTATTAGCATCGTCCGTACTGTCTAGCATATTCCTATCCTTGCAAAGTTGTGTAGAAGAGATCTTTCTTAGCGATAAGACTGCCAATATGCGCCTTATTTTTAAATATGTTTTTTGTGCTTATCCATTGTAATGTGGTGTGAAAAATAAAGAGTTATATCGCCTACAATCAACACCTAGGTTTTGCCAGCAATTTTCTTACATGTAATAGGAGGCGAGTTATTTACAGAGTATATTTCCAAACTCAATTATGTAGCTAAAAATTCTTAATTGTTTACATTGTTAAAATACATTCAAATAGCAATAGTCAATGCCTTAAAGGAGTTCCTTTGGACTATTAATATAATTCCAGTATTTTTTTAACGATATGTTTTAGCTTTGTTGATGTTTTTTTAGTTTAGTCTGTACACTTCGACTACCTTTCATTTCTCTTGCTACATCTACATCCTTGGTTGTCTGTAAGAGATTGCCTTGTGCGATAAGGCCGCCCGTTGTACTTTTATACTCTACTGTACTCCTTACTTTTAGTGTGTGTGTACAATGAAGTTTTAAATAAATAAATTTGAAACTCAGTCATTTAATACGTATTTTCTTTCCATAAAAGGGGCATGATATGGTTCAAATAAGATCTAATGCTGCTTTTATTGAATCTAACAGGTCAGCTGGAGGCCATTCGGCACGGGTCTTCTATGGCGCGTTTGATTTGCGACAACGGCGATAGCATAAGGTCGATGCAGCCCAGAGCCTTCCAACAAGTATCAGAAGGGTAAGATCATTAGTATATATATTGCCTCTTTTACTCGAATTTTCATTTTTAAAAAAACAGGATAATTTTGGCTCAAGCATAATATGCTGTTAATACGCGGATTTAAGTATTTTAAATTTATTGTTATTTTTTAAAAATATGCTACTATAAAAAAAGATAGGTAGGTTTCACTATGTCCGCTAATATAATTAAAGCAGATGTCTTCTTTCGTGTACTAAATCTAGTTTATTATATAATTACATTACAGTACTGAATCATTATGCGATTCTCACTATTGCCCTCTTGTTCTGGACCTTTTTGTTTGTCGTTTGAGTTATTTCAGTCTTTAAATACGTGTCTCAATGAATGTCGTAACATAAACTTGCCAGATGCGACTGAGTAACGCTTATCGAAATTTTACAAAAAATAATAATTTAGGAATCAAAAGCCTCCTTCATGACAAGGTTTATTACGGCAAAAGTGATAGAAAACAACAAACATCGAAATGAAGGCTTAATCGCTTTGTATAATTTTATAACATTCTTTTCGACAACATGCGAAAATTTATTGTAAAGTTATAACATACATATGAGGAGAGCCGAAGATCGAGCCCAGTGGCGTGCCATAGGAGAGGCCTATGTCCAACAGTGGACGTGAAAAAGACTGTTGATGATGATGATAACACACACGCGTATTAAACTCCAATTAGTATTTATAATACTAGTGACCTACGCACATATTTTTCTGATTAAAAAATTATGTTACGCGTATCAACTTAATCACGAATATATAACTAACTTTTCCCGCATATATAGTTTATTACATAGTATATATTACATAATCTAACCTAAAAAATAATTTTCTCAAAATTAAAACTTGTACATTAAACATGTTATTTCATTAAAAAGGACTACTTTAAATTCGAAAGAAAGGCCTCCGCCTTACCGGTTACTATTTATTTATTCTCCACGTTTTATCTTTTACGAGTATATTAACTGTTCAGTATCTTGTTCCTTTCGTAGTGTTCGTTAATGAGAACCTAGGACATGAATAATTCATTAATCCTTCGACTTTGAATTGGCAACAGCGTGGATGGCTGCCCACACGTCTGAAAATCCCTAGGTATTCAGCCCGTTCACTTCTCGTCTAATAAAGACGGTAAAAGTCTTGGCGCCACGTTAAGACATTCATATGAACAATATGTTTGTATTGTAATCACCTTAACTATTGCCTGTTTTAGTTTTCGATCACAGTTTTTTAGATACTGAATTAAAATATTTTTCTAACATGTCTCAATTTTGTTTTTACAGGAACCAAGTTGGGCCTTGCGATCAACTGCCATACATCGATCTCACTCTATGGCAAGACGCTGCAGGACATTATAAATGAACAAAATAATTATATTTGTTGTATTTAAATTTTGTTTAGAAAAAAATAGATTACCATTATTAAGTACTAGCTTAACTAAATATTATTCTAACTTATAATTATTCACTTTTTTTCTAGAAATTATAATTTTTAGATAGATTTATGTAAAAAATGAGATTTTTAAATTTACAATGCCATGACTTTATTTCAGCGAAAATGTAAATACATTTATTTTTATAATTCCTGCCAGTAGCAGGTGTTTAATTTATTTAATTGTATTTTTGTTTATTGAATTAACCTTAGAGACGTACTGTTCGAAGCCGCAACGATGACCGTCCAAGTACAGGAACATAGCACAAAGCCAATCTAATTGCGGCGAGGGGTAAGACAGGGAGACGTAATTTCTCCGAAACTGTTTACGAACGCATTGGAGGACGCTTTTAAGACGCTCGACTGGAAAGGACGGGGCATCAATATTAACGGCCAGTACATCTCTCATCTGCGATTCGCTAATGACATAGTCGTGATGGCGGAATCTCTGCAGGATTTGGAGGAAATTCTCAACAGCCTAGACCGGTCTTCAAGACAAATAGGACTCGGGATGAACATAGACAAAACGAAGATCATGTTCAATAGTCATGTTCTCCCGAGGCCAGTAGTCGTAGGGAACGCCACTCTCGAAGTTGTCCAAGAATACATCTACCTCGGCCAAACTATCCAACTAGGCAGGCACAACTTCGAGCAGGAGGCGGACCGAAGAATACGGTTGGGCTGGGCGGCATTCGGGAAGCTACGTCATATTTTCAAGTCATCGATCCCTCAGTGCCTTAAGACGAAAGTCTTTAATCAGTGCGTCCTACCCGTAATGACATACGGAGCCGAAACGTGGACACTCACCAAAGGCCTGGTCCACAAATTCAAAGTCGCTCAGCGTGCTATGGAGCGGGCAATGCTTAGAGTTTCTCTGGTGGATAGAATTCGTAATGAAGTCATCCGCCAGAGAACCAGAGTCACTGACATTGCCCGCAAGATTAGCACGCTAAAGTGGAAGTGGGCCGGCCATGTCTGCCGACGGTCCGACGGCCGATGGAGCAGACAAGTGTTGGAGTGGAGACCGCGCTTAGGCAAACGTAGTGTAGGACGTCCTGCAGCACGATGGTCCGATGACTTGAGAAAGGTGGCGGGTAACGGATGGATGAGGGCTGCTCAAGACCGGGATGGCTGGCGCTTTCTTGGGGAGGCCTACGTTCAGCAGTGGACGGCGATAGGCTGAGTATATATATATATATATATATCTATCTATATATATAGATATATATATCTATATATATAGATATATATATCTATATATATAGATATATATATATATATATGTGGGATAAATAAATAGCTTGATGTGGAACTCTGGATATCACCTTGTTTATTTTTAATCTTACAAGAAATTCTTTACAAAAAAAATCATACGTCTTCTCTTCAAATTCTTATTGACAACTCATCCGAACGTAACTGACTACGGGGTTGCCAGTTATATGAAAAAATATCTACTAACAAATAAAACTACTAAACAAAACTACTAAATTACTAAATCTTATCCCACACGGCCGTCCTGCTCTTCGTCCGCCTCGGACGAATCGGACGTACCATCAGCAGCAGACCAGGGCTTCATAAAGTCGGCTGAACTGGAGGTGCTGTTTGGACCTTCCCCATGACCAACTTTCTTCAAGTCATATCGGTCGTTATCCTTTCTTTTTACAATTGATATGGTCCAAGATACTTAGGATATAGTTTGTAGCCCTGAACAAATTGTGTTCTTTTAATGGCCACTAGGTCCCCAATGTCATACTGTGTAGCCTTCTTTCTTTTCTTATTGTAGTTCTTTCTATTTTCTTCTTGAATTTTCTGTAGATTTTCTTTTGCTTTCTTTCGGAGTTCTTCTCTCTGTGTATTATAGCTTTGAACGTTCTCCTCTTCAATTAGTTTAAAAATTTCATCATCATTATCTCTCATTTTACTCCCAATCAGCAGTTCAAAAGGTGTCATCCCGATGCTTCGTTGGTACGTGTTGTTAATAACTCGTTGAACAGCATTCACTCGCTTGTACCATTTCGTAGGATCATCGGCGCTCAATTTTGCTAAAATATTGATGATTATCTGATGGATTCTCTCTACCTGACCATTCCCTCTTGGCTGCCCAGTAGTTATCGTGTGATGGGTAATGTCGGTAAGTATGCAAACATTGCTTACAGGTTGTCTACTCAAAGCATCAGCGTGTTTAAGTCTTGTTCCGGGTCGATGTTCAATACTATAATCGTATTCTTCTAGAAGTAATGCCCATCGAGCAACTCGTGGAGGTAAATCTTTTTTCTGAAGGGTCATCGTCAAGGCTGAGCAGTCAGTCACAATCTTAAATTTTATGCCCAGTAAGTATACCCTAAACTTCTTTATAGCTTCAGCTATCGCTAAGATTTCGAGATAGTAGCTGTGATACTTCTTTTCAGCGGGCGTCGTCTTTTTACTCATGTAGTATACTGGATGCATCTGATTATCTTTCGGGCTTCTTTGTAAAAGGACGGCTCCGTAACCTTCGGCGCTGGCGTCAGTATGTAACTCCGTTTCTAGATTTGGATTATAAATTTTCAGGACGGGAGAGTGACATAAGCTTCTTTTCAACTCTTCAAACGCTTTCTCGCACTCCAAATCGAAATCGAAAACTTTTCCCTTTTTAAGCAAGTCAGTAAGAGGTCTTGCTATTAATGAATAATTCTTTATGAACTTTCGAAAATATCCAGTTAGTCCTAGAAAAGATTGTAGCATTTTGATATTAGTTGGCATTCTGAAGTTCGCTACAGCAGCTGTCTTTTCTTTAGATGGTCTTATTTCTCCTTCTCGTATTATGTAGCCTAAATACTGAATCTCGTCTTTTAGGAACTGACATTTACTCCAGTTCAACTCAATCCCATATTCTTCGGCTCTTTTCAGTATTTTCTTCAATTTGGCTAGTCCTTCTTCTTCAGTGTCCGATGGTATCACTAGATCATCTAAATAAGCCATTGCTGTGCCATCTTGAATAAAGTCGTGGAATACGTCGTTAACAAATCTTTGAAAGATCGATGGCGCCGTGCACAATCCAAAGGGCATCTTAACAAACTCGAATTGGCCTTGTGGCGTCACAAATGAGGTGTATTTCTGACTGTCTGGGTTAACGTTCACGTGTAAAAATCCATTTTTGAGATCCAGAGATGTGAATACCTTAGCATTCTTTTATCGATCTATTTGGTCTTCTATAAGGGGTAACGGAAATCTATCCTTAATTATTTTTTTGTTTAATCTTCTATAATCGACGCAAAGTCTGTACGTACCATTCTTTTTCTTCGCCAATACTATTGGACTTGCAAAGTCAGATTTGCTCGGTTTTATGATTCCCTTACTAAGCCATTCTGCTGTTTGTTGGTTGACAATGTCAAGTTCTAGTGGTGATAGTCTTCGAGGACTCTGGTGGATCGGTGTCTCATCCGTCAGTAAAATCTTCAGTTCGACACTCGATTCTTTAAAAACATTATTTGGGTTGTAGTCGTCGATCATCTTCCTTATTATATCAGACTGCCTAGCGTCCCCAACATCTAGTACCTTTTCCTCGTGGTCATCCAGTGTAGTTAAATGTAATATTCGCTTTGCAGAAATTCCGTGCGGTGAAAAGTTTACTTCAACTTCATTTAATATTGGATTACCAAGTATTATTCCTACTGGTATAGCGTGATCTGCCACCATGTGAAATTTACCATCAAAATAACAGTCATCAATCTGAATCTTAGCCGTGAATGAACCTTTTGTTTGAATCTCATGCTCAGTTATGCCTGCTAGACATAATGTAGTGTCCGGATCAAAATTCAATGCAACTCCATTGATCTTCTTGAAATTGTTTTCATCAACCAGATTGACATCACTTCCTGTATCAATCAAGGCCTCGGTCTCCACATTATTGATTTTTACTATCCTATAAGGCGTGACGCAGGAGTCGTATCCACTATCTTGAATCTTCAGTGTCTTCTTTGTATTCCCAGGGCATTGATTTGATTTATGGCCAAACTCATTACATTTAAAGCATTTGACACCGTTTGGACAAGTAGGTAATTGGTGTCCTAAGTCACCGCAGTTATAGCATCTCTTAACGTTAGTTGTCTTGCCTGTTGCGATTTTAGAAGATGATGGACTAGGCTGCGATTTCTTGCTGGAGATCTTCTTCCTAAACTCGCTGTATATGTCCAACTTCTTCCGAAAATCCTTTATATCCGTCGCGCCATAAAGTATACTTTTGTTAGTTTCTAAGTCACGAATTCCATCAATAACGTATTCTATCAGCGCAGCATCTTCAACTTTTCCATGCAGTGCTAATTCTTTCATAGAAAGAAAATATTGTTGATATGTTTCTTCGTTTTTCATTTTCCGTGATGCAAGTTTCTTGTGTATAATGGCGCTGTTTATTTTTGGACCAAATTCTTCTTTTAGAGCCTTTTTCAAAGTAACATAATCTTTTACTCTTCCCAACGATCGCAGAAATAGTTTAGCAGTACCATCCATAAGTCTTTTTGCATAAATCAACTTCTCGATTTTGGTCCAATTGATTATCTGTGCAGTATCTTCGAATTCATCAAGGAACGTCTCAATAGGGTAGGTGTCATCTCCAGTAAATATCGTCATAGATTTTTCCAAATCTCGAAATGAAATTTGTATTTCTTGGTCTTCATCTTCAACATCATTCTCATCTTTCTTCGGTGGCATCGTAAAACTGGTATTTCCTTTGGAGTGTCTTATTAATTTTTTAGAGGCTATGCAAAATGATGGTCTTCTTGAACTCATCAAATAGTTTGGGATATAAAATCTTCAATCTTCAAAGTCTTAAGTCTTCATAAAAATCTCTTCATCCCAAAAACTACCATTTTAGTTCATGTTTCATATCACTACAACATTTTCTACCAATGTCAGTGCTGTCAGGCGGAGTTTTAGTAGATCTGTAGTGCGTCAGCTGTCAATGTCAACGCCGCGTCGGTAAAACAGCACCAGTCGATGTCAAAAATTCGACACCGCGTCGGTAAAGCAGCAAAGATGGCGGCACAAGTAGACGATTGGCGAAATTTGCACTCAACTTGCCTTTTGATTCTTGATCCACTTCAAACTAGCAAATATGTCGGCACCAAGTGGATGATCGGCGAAATTTGCACTCGACTTGCCTTTTGAATCTTCTTGATCCACTCCAAACTATCATGGATCCCGGACGAGCCCCCAAGATTTTGTGGGATAAATAAATAGCTTGATGTGGAACTCTGGATATCACCTTGTTTATTTTTAATCTTACAAGAAATTCTTTACAAAAAAAATCATACGTCTTCTCTTCAAATTCTTATTGACAACTCATCCGAACGTAACTGACTACGGGGTTGCCAGTTATATGAAAAAATATCTACTAACAAATAAAACTACTAAACAAAACTACTAAATTACTAAATCTTATCCCACATATATATATATATATATATATATATATAGTATAGAGACGTACTTAGGTATATTGAAATGTGATCATAATACCTTGTAAATAATTAAATAAAATTAATATTCAGGTAATTTAGAATGCAGGCGCTGCTATTTGTATATAAAAGAAGTTCTGTAACCCTTAAGTGTTTTAGTTATAAATATGTTTTGCAAAAAATAAAACATCAAACCTACACCTGTGTTTCATTTTCGTAAATATTAAAGGACGTAGAAAATTATTTTTATATTAGCTACGATTGTAGGAGCAGGCAGGGGCTTATATCGACACCCACGTTTACGAACTTGGCATAAGTATACTGTATAGATTACAATTGTTTTGCCGTCGAAGTAGCCAGCGATGCATATTTTATTCGTGAAACTGAACTTAGCTTCCATTTCACTTTTTTTTCGATGGGATTTTACACTTAGAGAAAAATTGATAACTCTTTCTTATAGGTATAATATCTTGATATCTATCGTATTAAACATGTATGATCCAATTTTAAAGCAGAACAAACAGTTTACGGAAAACTGATTGCAACAAAAACAACTTGCTTTAAAAGTTTCCGCAAGGACTTTTAAGTATTCGAGTTTAAAAAATACGCAATAGTCTGGTAGACTAAGGACTAACCATTCTCAAGCGCAGAGAGATTCTAACTTCTCCCACTTAGTTGTTTGTCAAAGTATTATTTAACACATCTATACATACAAATAAATAAAATTGGAGTGTCTGTTTGTAATATTGAAATAACCGCTGTTTAATAAATGCATATGGATTATATACATACAGATTATATACGTATACACGGTACATATACCAAAATAAAGTTTTTTACAATTTTTGTCTGTCTGTCTGTTTGTTCCTAATCTCCACAGCGGTTGGACCAATTTTAACGGGTCTTTCACTGGCAGATAGCTGATGCAATAAGGAGTAACTTAGGCTAAAAAAATTAATTAAGAATTGGCTGTTAGGTGGAACGAAGTTTACCGGGTCTGTTAGTTTTGCATAAAAAAAATTAGAAAAATAAACAATTAGGGTGTATGTAGAGTAAAAAAAAAATCAATATATAAAAAAATATGTATACCGTAACAGCTTTTTTGTAAATAACACTCACTCTTCCAATAATGTGTCCAGTGTCTTATCACGCAATAGTAAACAGAAAACATGTACTACGTTTTTAGGTCACACAACAGTAAAAGAAATTGGATAAAGCCGGGAGTAACGCAGTCGTAGAAAACATTAGCAGACTGACCCGTAGTAAATTTACCAGATGTACTTCCACGAACAGACGGAAAAGCAACTACAGGCTGTGAGGACAGAATAATTATATTGGACAAAAACTTTTAAATAGCGATGTTGTTTGTATTTGATAGGAAATATACTCATAATTCGAAATCTACCTTGCCTAATCTTGACATATGATATTATTTGTTTTTTTTTTTTTTTTTTTTTTTTTTATACAAAAAATCACAATTTTTTATTATTCTGTCCGCTGCATATCATATCAATTTTAATTCAAATGTAATTGCAAACGCATTTTAAATGGAGTATAGATATACAATATTTTAGGAGGGTCGGATTGGGAATTGTTTAGAATTCTAGTTTCAAAGTAAGAGTTTGCCTTCGTATTTGGGACTGAGACTTTCTTTATGATCTTGTTTTTTTATTTTATTTTTTATACTGGCACGGCAAAGTGACCCCATTGCACCTGATAGTAAGCGCAATGGAGTCCAGAAAAAGTGCCGACCAGCGAGAGATGATGGTCTCCCGTTGGTCGACACAATCATGCCGGCCGAATACCTCTTCACCTTATTGTGAAGAAGTTTGGGGGACTAATACCATGGTGATCACAGGACCGACCGCGACAAACCGGCCAAAAAATGCCGGCACGGTCATCTTTTCACCATGATTGAAGTCATGATCTTGTTTGCGTCACAACTTTCGCTAAGTTTATTATTTTTTAATGAAACATTTATTGTACATTCTACATATAAAAGAAGACGACAGCAAACGCATTGTCCATACAAAACACCCGTAACTTAACTATTAATTATAGCTTTATACATTACTATACAAATGATTTTTTATTGATATTTTCTTTATTCTATGGAATATAATGAAATGGTAAATAATGTAAGTCGACACACATTAGAATTTACGTAAAGCGTGTTATTGAATGTTAAAGTAACAACCTGGGCAAATAGCATTTTCATTTATAGAAACTTAATACATTGAATTATGGACGACTACAGTAATATTATTCATGAAAGAAGCAATTATAGCATTGTCGAATTTACAATACGCACTCCTCTCTATGATGCCTTCTACTTCTATTGATACTTAATATCAATATTATATAGTGGTGATTTCTTAAGATGTATATTTCCACCAAACATTTAACATCATTCTTTATACAATAATTTATCAATAATTCTGATTGCGGCGCAGTTTTTTTATCCTTCCAAACGTCCCTATCAGCCGTAATGTCTTCTTTTAAGTGTTCCGTTTCCAAAGGGTAAAACGGGAACCTATTATTAAGACTTCGTTGTCCGTCTGTCACCAGGCTGTATCTCATGAACCGTGATAGATAGACACCTAACCCACCACACACCCGCCACTGTAACTCCTGTGTTAATCAGAAAGATAAATAAAGGAGGAATTGGAAAACAAAGAGTTGTCCACTTCCCTCCACAGCAAAGCGGGTGACAAAACATTGAGCTATAAGGCTTCACCCTCACATAAAAAAAGAGAAAGACAATTACAATTAGTGGAATTAGACGCAATTAGCGCACCACGGGTAAATAACTATATGATATTTATTGAATTAAATTGGACCTAAGGTGCGAGCTGTTATGTAGATTTCCAATAATAGGCATGACAAAAACGCTTAAAAGCACGGAAATTCTTCCTAGATTCAACGAGGTCTACATAATAAACAACACCAGACGTTACATGTATACTATTGAGCATAATGTTACGCTCATCTGACCAAAGATTGCACTCCCAAAGGATATGATGTGCAGACTGTACATATTCGCGATGTGTTGAGCATTGGCACATAGGAGAATCAACCAACTTAAATGAGAATAATTTGCTGCGAAAATTGCCGTGACCCGTTAGAAATTGCGACACGTAATGATCAATCTCGAGCCAAGTTATTGCTAAGCGATCGCTAACTGAAGGAAAGTATTGATAAAGATGACGTCCCTTTATAAACAGACTCCATCGGTTTTTTCCATTCTTCTATTAATTCCGAGTAAGTCTCGGGGTATGGTTTAAATAACGGAGTAATTTTCGAATATTTTCGTGATAGATAGACAGTTGAAATTTGACAGGGGGTGTATTTCTGTTGCCACTATAACAACAAATACTAAAATACAAAATAAATAAATACTTAAGGGGGCTCCTATACAACAGACATGTTTTTTTGCCTTTTTTATAAATAATGGTACGGGACCCTTCGTGAGCAAGTCCGACTCGCACTTGGCAAGTTTTTCTTTCATCTTTAAGCAATAATTATTTATTACTAATAAACTCTTAACCTTCACAAGCACACACATCTGACTTTTAGAGGTTATGTTGTTTTTTTTAAGAAATCCCCACACACTTACACAGTGAATCGTGCATCGTGAGAGACCTACATACTGAAAAATTATTCAGACATTTTTCAGGTGTGTGTACTTCACCAATCTGCACTAAACTAGCTAGGTGGAATATGGCCTAACCCGTATCAACCGTAGAGATCCGTGCCGAAGTCTAATGTATGGGCATAATGATACTGGCACTTGTAATTTCGAAAGTCTTTGATGGACGGCTGTAACATGCAGCCATGATGTCCACATAATTTACAGCAGAACTCACTGAGTCATCAAGCTCTTATAAGCGACACATTTAATGACATTAGATCTTTTATGTCAGTCTACATAGTATCTACTGTAACATACGGTTAAGAACGTACACTTTGCCGAGGTAATAGCATCAACCATTGTCAACTTGACACGAATTCGATTTTTAAATCGATGAATTTTGAGCAGTCATCAAGAATTTACAGGTAACAGATAAGTTTTTTGAATTAATCCCGAGTTTTTTTTTTTTTTTTTTGGACAAACAATAATTTATTATTATTTTTTTACTCAACAGGGAAGGGTACAGTACGAACGCGCACCCAAGCGTCGAATGAACCGAACGAGACAAGTTCGCGAACCATTTCGCGCGCTCCAGTTACACATAGATAAGTCACTGGTGCGTTACAAATTTAAATTGAGCTTTAAACATGGGTTCTGACGGAAAATCAATAAAGGGCTCACTTTTGGTGAATTTCATACTAAATTCTTTGTTTCTATCACTTTTTTTCCTTTGCTACATAGTAGCTTATTGTAGTATTCTTAAAATAAACCTTTCGTCAATTGTGTTATTTAAGTGCCAAGCTGTAAATCTTAAACGTGTGCTGCGAGTCTACACTTGGCAATACTTCTATTGCCTAGTGGAAATACCCAATAACACTTAGCCCGGCCCGGGACCTTTCGATTGTATGTCGTACACTTTAGCCTCAAGACTAACAAAGCAGTCTCAGAAACGCTCTGCCTTGAATAAAATATTTGCGGTTCATACAAAAATATATGTGTAACAGCTTGGTTTGTATAGACCTCTGATGATGAAGGGGATAGCATAGGGGCTAATGAATAACCGCACAGCTCGGGTAGACCTGGCACACTAAGTTCCCATCCGAGGTGTAAAAGATAAACAGAAAAATTTACAATTTAAAAAATAGAACAAACAGTTCAATCCCTATAATTCTAATAACACATTGTAACTAATTAAAAGTAGTTATGCTTTAGGCGCGCGGTCTAGAATTTCGGCGGACACGAGTTCAAACCCCAGGCATACACCTCTCTGCCCTGTGGCAAGGGGGCGTTAGAATTCCACCACGGTATCCCCTGCCTGTCGTAGAAGACGACTCAAAGGGGCTCTTGGGGTCGCTGGGCGCGCTGCGGGGGCGGCGCGTCCTCACTGAAAGTGACCCCGAGAGGGGCGGCGGCACTGTGGCCTGTGTACGTCGCGGGCGCCCATCCACAACCGGGGCGCCCGAACCAAGCTAGTGGGGGTGCAACTGCGCCCCTTACAACTCCGAGACGGACGAGACAATAACGTCTCGGAGGCGCACCGGGCGGCTGCGGCATTACGGTGGGCGCTTCTCGCCGCCCCACTCGGCGCGGAGATGGCCACCGGGGGGTTTTGGTCGGTATGCCGGTTTAGGGAATTTTGTTAGGGACCCAGCCCGGCACTAACATCTGCGCGGACATGACGTCGCCGCGCGCCGGGCTGGAAGACCGGTGACCTCGACATACGCTTCCCGCCCGTCTACCCCCGGGGCTGGCGGGAAGTAGAGCCATAAACAGCTTTCCCCTCGATAACAAAAAAAAAAAAGGAATACACCTCTGGCTTTTTCAAGTTTTCACAATGAATTATCACTTACTTTAACGGTAAAGGAATACATCGTGAGGAAACTTGCACACCAGGTTCTTAGGAATTTCTTAGGTGTTTAGTCCGCCAACCCGCACTAGGCCAGCGTGGTGGACGAAGGCCTTAACCCTCTCAGATGTAGAGAAGGCCCGTGCCCACCAGTGGGACGTATGATGTTGTTGTGTTGATGATTGTAACTATTATACTTATATACGTACTTAAGAACTATAGAATAAATTAACATAATAAACAACTAGCAGATGTTTGAATAAATCTATACCATGAACATTTGGCACTTCGAATTAGTATTACAGGTACTTCTATGAATGTGTGAAGTATAAAACTAATTAATTGAAGGGCTTGAAAAAATTTGTTTTAAAATGTTTGTAGAGCTCAAATTGTATTTGCTCTTGGCAGTTTTTATGTTTTGTGTATTTGATGTAGACTCTTCATGCCCTTTTTATGGTAAAAATTCACCGAGAAGGAAAAACAGAAGATCACGGGAAAGGTAAATGCATTTATAAAGCCAAATTTTAAATGCCAACCCGCACTAGTCCAGCCTATTGGACTAAGGCCTAACCCCGATCACTTTAGAATATATCTGTGGTCAGCAACGGTAGCCTGATAGTAAATGAGTGTTGCTTAATGTTCACCTTATAGTAAATTAGATTCAAAATTGTATGACAAGAAATGCGTTGATAGATTTTTTTGTCCTGTAAGATGAGCACCTCAGTTTTTAAACGGTATTAATCAATTTCATTAAACAAGCTTCGTGGTTTTTCTAGAATTGATTATGAAAATTTTAAAATAGTCCTAGATATGTTTTGTAGTCATTTATTTAACAATTTACATAAATATATTTACAGTATTTGCAAAGATAATATTATGTTAATAGAACAGAGCTATGTGGGCTCAACCAGACAAACGAAACAGCATTTTATTGTTTAATGTTCGTGTAGGATAAAGGAACATAGAGTTTACATAAAATTATCTTTCATCATCAACCCATATACGTCCCACTGCTGGGTACGCGCCTCCTCTACCATTGAGAGGGTTTAGGCCCTAGTCCACCACTCTGGCCTAGTGCGGGTTGGCGGACTACACACCTAAGAAATTCCTAAGAACTTTTAGGTGTGCAGGTTTCATCACGATGTTTCCCTTCACCGTTAAAGTACGTGATAATTCATTGTGAATACACACATAACTTCGAAAAGTCAGAGGTGTGTTATCTTTAATCGTTTCTATTTTCCATTATCAAAGACCTTATAGAAACTGTTACTTATTTTGGTATTTAGATAACAAGTGCGTGACGATTATCTTTCAATATGAAAGAATTAGCCTGTTGCTGCTTGAACTAACTGGTGGTTTTTTTTAACTCTTTTAAATCCGTCCTAAATTTGTTAGTCGTAACATAAAATTCCGACCAAAAAATTATTTTACAAACTTGGTTAATTAAACTTGTAAGATTGGTGGTCGACTTAAAAATAACGCCTATACTTATAATATCTATTTTTAAAATATTTTGCATTCATTTTTCTTTTTAGAATTCGTGCCTTCAATAAGTTCGCAAATAAAATTTTAACACGGAAATGTAGCATATTATTTATATTGTTTCATTGCCATCAGCGAAGGTTTCAATCTGTTAGAAGTGCGCTTAACCCATTTCCATGTGGTTTTATTGATGTTAGAAAACTTTCAAGTTTTCTTGAAAGTTGAAAAAGAAGAAAGCCCACGGTCACATTTGTAGTTTATAGCAAACAATCGTTCTAAATACAAAGAGAGATTTACGAAATTGCCAAAAATTGTTGTAGTAGGGGTATTTCTTTTATAAGGGTATTTCTTAAATAATTGAATGGCTTGTGGACACGTGGCACAAGCATGTCCCGGGTTGAGCTAATGCTCAGAAGAAACATGGAGTCTAGAAGTAGGACCAAAAATGCCAATAGGCTCGCTCTCTGTTAAGTGGGATGAAAACAATTGGAGAAACGTGATTGCAGAAATGCACCATGCATGTCGGTGTGTGTGTATGTATGTGAACAATTATAAGAAATAAAGGTTCTACAAGTAAGCCTATTCTAGAAGTTATCTATAGATATAATCTCCGCCCCTGTTCCAAAGAACTGGGGTCGGGGATAAATCTCTTTTCTTTCTATTTCACCCTACCGGCCGTAGTCTCGTCATCCTATCAATTATGTCGTCTAAGACTCCTTAGGAATGTCACATTGCTAATAAATAAAATAATGATGAATTCAGAAAATCAAAACAAAAAAATACGTTAGATACGTTAGGCAAATCAACTTTGTTATTTTATTTAATTCAAACGAGGTAAATCGAGTTATAAATTATTCTTACAGCTGTAAAAATTCAAGATCAGACGGCGGTGTGATCTGCGCAGTGGCTCCACCGTATTGCGAGAAATCCCGCTATCGTTCCATAGATGGTTTGTGCAATAATATTGACCATCCGACGTGGGGGGCTGCTCATACACCGTACGCTAGTCTCCTCCCAAATAAGTATGGAGATGGTAAGTTTAATTCTTATCTGATTTTAATTATGACGACTTACAAAATTAAGTTGTGAAGAAAAAGCTACTGCAACCAAGATTTCCCAGCAATAAGTTTCTAAGAGTCCCAGAGAACCTTCTTCACCAAATGCCGAATATGGGTCTACTCTACAAATATACGTGGAAATCTATGTGTCATAGAAGAGAAGAAGAAGAATTTCGTTAAATAGAATCCACACTTGAACTATTTCCTTTTTACTCGACTACGGCAAAGCCAAAAGAGGGTTTTGATTTTGACTGGCTTTGTATGTATGTTCATCTATTTCCTTATAGCTGTTTAACTACTTATTAAAACTCAATAAATGACTATCGTTCGAAGCATCTTAATCGTCCGCTGGTTATAGGCTATATGACGTGTCACTGAATCTAATATGGCGTCCTCTAGCGGTCATAAGGTACTGAGTTAAAAAAATAAAATTGAAACAAATATGCCGCATTTGGTATGATTGGAAAGGGCGTTACTTAATGGGATAATGTAATATGAAGGTTATTAATTTATAATAAGGGTAAGATGTATGATGTATTATAATATGTTACACGTTACATAGAAACGTACCATAAAACTTTAACAACGCGTGACTACGGCTTTTCAAACTTGAATACTTTGTATCTCTGTACACTGATATTTGTGTACTATAGTATCGTATCGTATGACGTTATTGTAAAATTGCAGCGAATCGAACTTGGTAGAATCTATGTGTCGATTGTCTTGCTTCTTCAGTAACGTTGTTTAAACCTAAAAATCTTATTTTATACTTTTTAACCTCGTTTTTTGTCGTAGATGGGTGTTAGTTTTCACCACAAAATAGGAAATAATATAGAATAAAACTAAAGGAAATACAATATGTGCCACAAAGGGCGGTCTCATTGCTATTAGCGGTCTCTTCCAGACAACACAGAAAATAGTAGTTAATAAAAAAAAATGGGTGACCATGGTGTTACAGGAATAATAATAAGACAATAAAATAAAACTTCTATTTAAGTTATGCTTGATTACCTATAATTGCACTTCCATTTTATCTTGAACATATAAACATAAGAAGAGTATGCGAGACACATTAAAAGCAAATTAATTAAGGTTAAACACAAGCAAGAATATTATGAACATATGTAAACGATATTTGTTTTGCATTTCATCGACTTGATTGAATATGGTTCTAAAAAACCTTTTTACAAGGTGACCCCGACATGTCATTTAATTAAACCACGTGCATAGTTAACTCAGTAAAATATAATATAATATGCACTCACTTATTTAACTTTAAAAAAAAAACAGTAAAAACTTCTTTTTGCAAACAAAATTTAACACAATAAAACAAGATTAATACTTAGGCACAGCAACGTCGTATAAGCTGTACGGCTACATTTTTTTTATTTACATACAAACCGTGGCGGTTCGCCTTCCCCTATGGACAACGAAACGAAGATCTTGAAACCTTAAATCACGTTTTGAGGCAAACTATCGGTTGGATTTTTTCTTAATTTAGTACATAATAATAAATAAATAAAATAAATACACCCAACAGTCACATACACAGTTCTGACTCCACATTAATATACAAGTCTTGTGTCGTGGGTATCAGAAACTACGAGAGACTTTTTAGTCTCACAAACACCCAGACCCGATACAAATACTAGTGGATCACAGAAACATTTGTCTCTGTGCGGGGATCGAACCCGCGTTTTCTCGTTTCGCAAATTGGTATCTAGCAAACGGCGCCGTAACATAAATGTTATGATAGATAAATATGATATATAGAAATAATAACAGAAACTTTATAATAGCAGAAAAGCACCTCAGACTATCCTATATTGGCCTTATCTTATTTCAGGTTTGGGCTCATTTCCACGATCGATCACAGGCCAACCTTTGCCAAACGCTCGTTTACTAAGGCGCCGCCTGTTTCCGGAGAAGGCCGTACCCAATAGGAACTACACCCTAATAACTATGCAGTGGGGTCAAGTTACTGCCCATGAAATGTCTCTCTTTGCCGGCCCACCGCAAACGAGTAAGGGTTTCTGTATCATCAAAGTCAAAGTCAAAGTCAAAGTCAAAGTCAAATTATCTTTATTCAAATAGACTTTTACAAGCTCTTTTGAATCGTCAATTTTAAGCTATTTCATACTAAACTATTGCCGCTTCGAAACGTGTTATCGCTGTGGAGAAGAAACGGCAAGAAACTCCCTCAGCAACACGAAATGTCATTTTTTTTTAATAGAAATAGCAATATTGTTATTTTTTAAATTGACATATGTTTCAATTTTACATTATAAATGTCATACCGATACATGTCATAACTATACATGTCATAACGATACAAACTGTAGCAACACAATACAACTCCGATCAGTTTACTTACTCCCAGGGCTTATTATCTTCAATAAAATCTGAAATTTTATAGTATGCTTTTTTGTTAAGTTTATCTTTAATTAATTTCTTAAACTTATTCAAGGGAAGCTCCCTAATATCATTTACGATATAAATATGATTATTATATATTATTGATTCTCCTACAGATATATCCAGTTTAAGTTAAAGAGCGAATTGCAACTACCTGTTATTTTTCTGTATGTAGAAAAAATAAGTACGAAAAAAAAAAATTTTTATGATTTTTGAACTTAAATTTCTGACATATTAGCGAAGATTGAGGGGATTTCTTGTTTTTTCCAATGCGTTGATCCATAATAAGATTTCTCGGGTGTCGTAGAGATTGCCTAAAAATGTATTTTTTATCACGTGAATTTTATTTGATTTATGTTATGGGCTTTTTATATAATCAGAGGGATACCACTGAATGAAGGTGAATTGATTCAGTCAGAAATGGGAAATGTGTCTTAAAAAAAAATGGACTAAATTCATTTTGCATTACTAGATTATTGTTCGCAAACCACAAAATTTAATTGTGTAAAAAATCAACGTTGTGACCGTGTTATAAAACATTTTTTATGCAAAGATGTGATTATACATATAATGCCTGTTAAAATTTTGCTTTAACAGTTAAATTAAACATAAAGTGTTGTGACGCTAAAGGAAATTTTACTGAAGAGGCCACGACAAATCCTAAATGCGCACCTATTCACATATTGAAGAGTGATCCAGTTTATGGGCCCATTAACAAAGTGTGCATGGGTGTTGTAAGGACTAATTCAACAAGATCTAATAATTGTACTGAGTCACATGTCCCTGGTAAACCGGTAAGTTAGAAAAATATATTATTGCATCTTATTCGCGTGAATTTGTACTACTGGGAATAATTCTTAATCTTCATGTAATGTGGTATAGTGTTTAAACGAGTGGACAACGTTCCGATTTCTACTTTCTTAGGGAAACCTGATTTCGGCCTATAAGCAAATTCCGTAAAAAATATTAATTTAGATTTAGTAAGAGCAGTGGCGGTACTTCCATAGAATCCTAGAAGCGTTATACGTTAATTGTGTAATGTCTTTTTATAATTGCTTATTGTGAGGTGTTTATTTATTAAATTGCTTTTGTTAAATAAAGATTTGAAGCTTAAAAATTATTATTCGCAATTGTGGAAGGCAAACTGGGCTTTTGGGCTTCTATGGAAGTACCGCCACTGAGTAAGGGTACGTTGGTAAGTAATGGTTTAGAAGGACAATTAAGGTCGATGTGTCTACAACCTTTTCAGGCAAGGAGTTTTTAGGCATAAGTAGATTGATAATGAAACTGATTCCAATTAAGCAGATTAAATAATATGCTGATTCAGTACACCCATATCGCGTTTAAATATTATAATTTGTATACTGTTATATGTTATGTTATACCCACTATATTATATTATTGCTCTACATTTCGGATTGCTTTATAAATGACTAGTGGACCCGACAGACGATGTCCTGTGCACAATGTGCAGAATTGAAATCCCAGCACTCGATAACAGCACTACCTATCGGGTCCAATTTCAATTCTAAACCATTCTCGAATCTACCTACAGATACCGAAGATACATAGAAAATTTCTTTAAAATCGGTCCAGCCGTTAAAAATTAAAATCCCAGAACTCGATCACTACGCCACCTATCTGGTCCAATTACAAATCTAAACCATTCTCGAATCCACCTGGATAAACATAAAATTTCATTAAAATCGGTCCAGCCGTTAAAAATTAAAATCCAGGCATATCCGTTTGGATCATCGATCTAACCATAAAATGAGAAACTTGAAACCTTGAATGAGAACCAACTCATCTATAACTTTTCCTTTGATTATCGTCGCGAAAATCACATTACTCAACAATAGCTTCCTTAACATAAATCGCATTCCATTGCATAGTTTCGGCTGTTTTAGATTTAGAAGCATGATGACTACCGAGGCCGCCTTAAGTTGTAAATTGTAAACCAGGTACAACCAAGGAGTTTAAAATTTCAGTTGGATAATAATTAGGCTTGAAATATTTTCCTTAGCTACACAAAATAAATTTCTGAACGCACGCATAAATATTTGACAACCAATAAATATGTCAATTTCTTTTCATAACTGACACTATTCTACATTTTAAAAATCTAAAATACGCAATTATTCGAATATTGTGGATATATGTATGTTGTCGATTCGAAACCTTTATTTAAATACGTTCTTTAATTTGACCTTTAACCGTATCGACGAGATAAACATTAAATGTTTGATAGGCAATTAGGTAGAACAGTTTATATTGGAAAATGAAATTACTGTTTTTACTATCTTCCTCGCAATTAAAGTATCCTTAAAGTATCCTATGTCCTTCTCCTGGTTCCAAGCTACCTCCCTACCAATTTTCAGCCAAATCAGTTCAGCCGTTCTTGAGTTATAAAAAGGGTAACTAATACGACTTTATTTTATATTTATAGATATCAATTCAAATGATATTTCAACATATCGTAAATATCATTGACATTGGCAACATTGTCCACCATGACATTCCACCCTTCTACATATTACACTCGTGACAAGGACTGAGACTGCGTAATTCAAACACCATCTAAATATATATAACTCAGAAGGTGACAGACTGACTAACTGACATAGTGATCTATCAACGCACAGCCCAAACTACTGGACGGATCGGGCTGAAATTTGGCATGCAGGTAGATGTAGATGACGTAGATATCCACTAAGAAAGGATTTTGGTTAATTCTACCCCTAAGGGGATAAAATAGGGGATGAAAGTTTGTATGAAACTTTGTCAATTTTAAGCCGATCGTGCTGAGACTTTGCATGCATAAAGCAACTACGACGTAGGCATTCCCTAAGAAAGGATTTTGAGATGCACGCTATATAAGATTAGTAACTTTTCATTTTAAAATATGCGAATTTCTCAATCAAAGGCTACAACTTATTTTCTTTCTGAATCCAACCCTGTAGTCTACGCGTACGGAGTCGCGAGCAAAAGCTAGTTTATAAATAATGAATAACAAATTTATTTGTACAAACACAGATGTTATCATGTTTATGTTTTTAATTTACAATGCAGTCCTCTATTTATTTAAATAACACTCAGACAATATCCCAGTTTGATCTAAGTGTGAAAAATAAAACGAAAAGACTAATGACTGAAGCACAACTTTTTAAAAAATAATTCAGCGTCGTTCTTTTAATTTATATGTGTGATATCTTTCTATCTTTAGTAGTGATGGCCTGGAGTTTTGGGCGCGCGGTCGAGAATCTCGGCGGTCGCGGGTTCAAACCCCAGCCCCACACCTCAGAATTTTCGAAGTTATGTGTGTATTCATAATGAATTATCACTTACTTTAACAACGTAAGAAAAAAATCTTGATGTTTCATCACTTTCAGCTCACTTAAAAGTTCTTAGGAATTTCTTAGGTGTGTAGACCGCCAGCCCGCACTAGGCCTGTGTGAAGGGACAGAGTAAGGTTATCTCTTGGCCGTTATCTCTGACTTTATCTATAGAACCTAGATACTATTTTTAATTAAAATATGCGTCGCTAAGTCAGGGGACGACTATTACAGATTTTGAATTATAGTTTATGCACTACATATAGTATCTATAAACAAGACATCTTTTTATTATTCAATGTATCTTTACAGCTTTCAGCGGTTACCGCCTACTTAGATCTATCGCTGGTTTACGGAAGCGATAAAACCACTGAAGAAAGCGTTCGAGCATTTTCTGGTGGTCGATTGAAGTCTGTGAAACGGAATGGGCAAGAGTGGCCGCCACAAGATCCAGAAGTAAATCTTACTTGTGTCAAAGTGGATTCACCAACGTCGCCCTGCTATTACGCTGGTATGTTAAATTAATACACAAATGGTTATAAAGATGAAGAATAGATTATAAGCGACTCCAAGATTCACAGTACAGATTTTCTTTTGCTACTCTTTATTCGAACGTCCCATCTAGGTGTATCTTACACTTCAATTTACCAAGTGAACTTCGAGAATCCATTTATTTATTTCGTACCAACAATAAACACGCGTGTGGAAAACGGCTTATAGAAATTTTAAATTAATAATAATAATAACTCTTTATCTAGACACCACATGTACATAGTAAGTCATAAGAAATAAGTATAGCAGGTGACATAAATTAGCGGTCTTATCGCTAATAGCGATCGATTAGCGATAAATTATGTCGATAAGTGCATTTGCGACCAACGAGACGGTACATTTAAGAACCTAAATGAAAATTTATATTGTTTTCACAAAGGAAAGAATCGATTTATTTATATGTTACATACAACAACAACAACAACAATTTTACATACAATATCTAGAACGCGTGTTATAATTTTTGAAATATCGGCTTTATTCAAGACTTTATGTAGTCGTAAGACTACTGATTCGATCTCAATAATTCTCTCTCCATTAGAAAGTGGTAAAATAACCTTGGTTGTGTTGATATTACCCCAGACAAAGTCGGAATGGAGTGCTGCTTTACACTTAATTTATTCTATCAGCAACAGGATAATATTAATATTAAAAGAGCAACATTTTGTGGATATTGTCAATTTCGTTAATAGCAATACAAACAAAAAATAGAGTGAAATGTCAAACTACCACTTTATTTGTTTTAAATGATTGAAGTTTTTGCACGACCGCGCCGGTACAAGGGCTGTGGCCCGTAAAAACTGTGACTATTAAGCTGTGACGTCAATTCAGTACACTTTCAGTTTTACAATTTATAGTAAGTTATACTGTTTACTGTTTAAAACTGAACGTAGTCCAATATACTGTCGTCTGCAGTTCTTGTCATGTCTTTTCTGAAGGCAATTGATCATGCAATGGAATGGTGATCAAATCACTAGTACAAAATGGCGACTATTAATGACGTCACATATTTCCCTAGAACACTGCCACTGTACGAGTACATGGTCAGCCTATAATGGAACAATTATCTTTCAGTATGAGCACTGTATAGTGGTATCAGTGTATTACAGAACACAGCTTTGATTCCACATTCTCATATCTCTCTCTCATAATCTGTCATGGAAATCTTATAGAAAATATAAAAGTAAGAGAACTACCAAGTGCAACAAGCAGCAAGTAAAGTGTGATACGTAATAACATCATCTTCGGCCCAAATACGTCCCACTGCTGGGCACGGGCATCCTCTACAACTGAGAGGGTTTAGTCCACCACGCTGGCCTAGTGCGGGTTGGCGAACTACACACCTAAGAAATTAATTAATATTAATACACCCAACAGTCACATACATAGTTCTGACCCCACACTAGGATACAAGTCCTGTCTCGTGAGTATCAGAAACTACGAGAGACTTCGGTCTCACAAACACCCAGACCCGAAACAAATATTTGTGGATCACACAAACATTTGTCTCGGTGCGGGGATCGAACCCGCGGCCCCTCGTTTCACAAACTGGTGCCTAGCCAACTGTGGCACGGGGCTGTCAAATTCCTAAGAACTTTTAGTTGTGCAGGTTTTATCACGATGTTTTCCTTCACCGTTAAATCAAGTGATAATTCATTGTGAATCCACACATAACTTCGAAAAGTCAGAGGTGTGTGCCTGGGGTTTGAACCTGCGACCGCCGAGATTCTCGAACGTGCGCCTAAAACACAAGGCCATCACTGCTTATACGTAACGCACTTATACGTACACTGATACGTAATGTATAATATTATATTTCTACTTTAGAGGCATCTCAATTTATCGTACTTAGGCATAAAATAGGAAGGAGATATATCTCCTTCTAGACAAAAGTATATTTGTTTCAATAAAAAGCGGACTCTTGATAGTCTCGTAGAACAGTTATTTAAATAGAGAATTAGCAGGCATATATAATAACTGTTTTAACTGGAAGTGCTTTTTCCAAGAAACGCTTTGTTCTGGATGCATTCCATTAATCGAAGTATTTAGGTAATTAATTTAGAGCAACAAGAAATTTGACCAAAAAGAAAAATATATTAAGCCAACTCACCATATTCTCGTATTGATGGTTAATAGTCAGCACCAGTTACAGCTAGTGTATAGAGTCACCACACAACAATCACTTACACCATTTTAACAACGAAAAACCAAGAAGCTAGGCAAACTTCAACACTTAATTAGGCAGAAGTTTGGACTTCAACCTTGATTTGATTTTGAAGCGGAAAACAACGGGACAAAACGCACATGAGGCTGGACGACGAATGACTAACGAGAAGGCAAGCTAAAACTACCCTCGGATAAATTATATTTGGTATATAAAAAAAATATACAAAAGGACCCGTGCTGCGCACAATGGAGTTCTAATAAAAAAAAGATTTTATAACATTAAAATATTAAAAAGCCAAATACAAAGTTCCTATCTAGCTTATATGATCAGTTTTTTAAAAAAAATAAGACGCCGTGATAAGAGTTAAAAAATAAGCAAGAAATAAAATAAATAATAATAATTATTGATGAAATATCTTAGTCCAGTCAAATTACGGCTCAAAATGGGTTGAATAAACATGAAAATACGTAGTTTGGCGGTTACTACGGATTGATAGGGGAGTGTATTTTGAGCTTAAATTCCAATTTGAGAGGTTCTCCGAAGGTCAGCTCAAGATCATTTCGATGAAAACGCTTTTATTTCGATATCTCAAGAATGATTTGTATTAGGCAAAAAAAATTAAAAAACTTTTTCTCTTCTAAATTGAATTTAATAACTTTTTTATCTGAAACTTTTTTCTTATTTATTTATTTATTTTTATTTATTTATTTAACCAAAACAATTTAAGATAAATACATTTACATTTACATTTTTTTACATTTTACATGTTTTAATAACAGTGGCTACATTTACCTACTGTCTCTACACTAAGCAGAGCTTGTCACGTAGAGGCAGTATGCTCAATAATTTTCACAGCATTGGATAATAATAATAGGACAGACGTAGGCAAACGGAGAGAGTAAATAAATAAATCAGAAATTAAGAATATGATACAAAAGAAAAACAGAAGAACATTATTAAAAATCAATCGGTTAGTAAACAAAAACAAAAACAAAAAAGAATAACAACCCAAATGTGTGTGTGTGCACGTATGTGTGTGTGTGTGTGTGTGTGTGTGTGAGTATGAGTAATGTATGTGTAAGTAAGAGTATATGTGTGTGTGTGTGGAGATTCAATCAATATCATCAATATTTTTCAACTTACTACTTCCGAAAGGCAAAAATTTTACTTTTTTTCTCACTATTTTCCATTTTTCGCCATTTTCTCCCCAACCATACAATTTTATGAAATTTTACCACTTATCAAAGCTGTAGATCTTTTAATTATGAACAATTTTGGTCTACAACTTTTTTCTGTAATGCCAATACCTTCGTAGTTATATATTACTTTACCGAGCGAAATCAGTGCATTTGCGCATTTGCTAGCTTTGGTAAGTGGTAAAATTTCATAAAATTGTATGGTTGGGGAGAAAATGGCGAAAAATGAAAAATAGGGAGAAAAAAAAGTAAAATTTTTGCCTTTCGGAAGTAATAAGTTGAAAAATATTGATGATAAGAAAATAATTCTCCGATAAAAAAGTTAGTGTAGAAGAGAAAAGGTTTCCTTAATTTTTTGCCTAATACTAACCGTTCTCGAGATATCGAATTAAAAGCGTTTTCATCGATATGACCTTGAGCTGACCTTCGGAGAACCCCTCAAATTGGAATTTAAGCTCAGAATACACTCCCCTATCGATCCTTAATAATCGCCAAAGTACGTTTTTTAATGTTTATTCATTTCGTAGTTTGACTGGACTATCTTGGGGTCCAAGAGATTGTCATTTTGGATGGATCGCGTCGCCCGTACGAGGTTTCAGTTTCAATATAATGGAAACTTATTCCCCGGTATTCCTTCTGCTTATAGAGCCTTTGTCGTATTGTCTTAGGCATGATGATGTTTACTGTTCGTGACCTTCACTTTAATAATTTCTAGCTGAAGTTTTGAATTTTAAAATATACCGAGAGTTCCTGAAAACTTTATTGTTGTTTTATGTTATACATGACTTACATGAAAATGTTATAGTATGTAAGATATTCATGTTTTTCAACCTCGTGGCAAAATCATTCTTAATAAATTGCGCTACAAAAATGTATTAAGTCCTTGGTATCCTTGTTATTCGGTACTTTACCTATATGTTATTCATTTTCACGTCATTTACTCAACAAGAAATATTTAACTGAGCCTACCTCGAAAAATGTAAAAATACATCTCGGGAAGTGCGCGGTAAACAAAAGATTCTGCAAACCGTGTGAATGTAGTCTTCATGGTGTTAATTATGACAGCTATTTCAAGGGCACACTACTACCCCTTTATGTGCTTTTAGTGAAGCGTAAAAAAGCGTTTCAGCAGCTACCACGAGTGTGTTGGGTTACGTTAAGTCTGAGAGTGTCTCGTCATATAATCATTTAAGCGGTGTTCTCGATTGCCATGTCAGTTTTAAATACAAGCTTTTATTCATAAAGGAGACCCACGGCTTTACGATTACCTTAATACCTATACTAATATATTGAGTTAAAGAGTTTGTTTGGTTGGTTAAACGAGCTTATATCAAAAACTATTATTTCTCATTGAACTTTTTTGTGTTAAGAAGTACACACCTTTATCGAGGGAGCCTATACGAGCGAAGTAGCAATGAATAATGTGGCAGAAACAGCGGAAAAAATATTCATTTTGAAGTCAAAAGTGACCCATACGAGGTGATGGGGCGCTCCGCACTCTCAACCAGGTTTCAGAAGCTTTGGATATATTTCTGAGTAAATTCACAAGGATAGGCTACATGGACAATTTCGAATAGAAATTAGATATAAAAATGTAGTATGAAATAAAGTGTCACACTGCTGTATTGGGATGATGATCCTGTGATGGGTGTGTTGATAGGAAATAAAATAAATAAATGAAAATAAATTGTAATATCTAATTTTCAGGTGATGTCAGAGTGAATCAGAACCCTCAGCTAACACTCCTCCAAGTAGTATTGCTTAGGGAACACAATCGTATTGCGGGCATTTTGTCCCAATTGAATCCGCATTGGTGCGATGACATAATATTTCAGGAGACAAGACGTATCCTCATCGCCATTTCTCAAGCAATTACGTATTATCAGTACCTGCCAATTATTCTAGGTAAGTTGGTTAAATAATGTTTTGACTTTTACCTAGGTATTAGGGTTAGAAGACAGTACAAATCGTGATGGCGTCGAGGTTGGGTGGTTTAGGCGAACGTTCCCAGGCACACAATTCACAATGAATTAACACGTAAGTACTTAAACGGTGAAGGAAGTCTGCCTACCTAAAATTTCTTAGGTATGTAGTCCGCCAATGCGCTTTAGGCCAGCGTGTGGTTAAGCCCTTTTTTTTCTCGAGGGGAACGCTCTTTATGGCTCTACTTCCCGACAGCCCTGGGGGGAGGGGGGCAGGAAGCGTATGTCAGGGTCATCGGCCTTTCAGCCCGGCGCGCGGCGACGTCGTGTCCGCGCAGATTTTAATGCCGGGCTGGGTCCCTAACGAAATCCCTACGCCGGCATACCGACCAAGACCCCCCATGGCCATCTTCGCGCCAAGTGGGGCGACCACGGTGCGTGGACGAGAAGTGCCCATAATGTATCCGCAGCCGCCCGGTGCGCCTCCGAGACAAAATCGTCTCAGTCGTCTCGGAACTTTAAGGGGTGCAATTGCACCCCCACTGCCTTGATTCGGGCGCCCTTATTTTAGGCACCGTGACGGACACAGGCTACCGTGCCACCACCCCTCTCGGGGTCACCTTCTGTGTGGGCGCACTGCCCCCGCATCGCGTCCAGCAACCCCAAGGGCTCCAATGAGTCGCCTTTTACGACAGGCAGGGGATAACGTGGTGGAATTCTAACGCCCCCTTGCCACAGGGCAGGTGCGGTTAAGCCCTTACCCCTTTGAGATGTAGAGGAGGCCTGTGGCCAGTAGTGGGTCATATATGGGCAAATATAGATAGTTTATTTGTTTACCATATCTAGATCATGGGGTGCTTAAATCATATCTTAATTCCTGATCGTAATTCTAAGAATATGTCTACTGAGGAACGCAATTAGAATGGTGAGCCCGTAAAACTCATCAAAACGAGGAGCCGCTCGTTTGAATTACGCACCGAGATAAATATTTGTGTGACGACTATTTTTTTTCGGGTTTAGCTTTTTGTAAGATCGAAATGTCATAGTTTTTAATATTCACGACACAGGGTCTTGCGTCGATTTGCTAACGAGTGTATTAATTATTTACATAAAAAGCTGCCTGTTTGAAACTGATCTAGATTGTTTATGACAGTTGGATTAGTATCTATTACATTATCATCATCATCATCAGCCTAACTACGTCCCACTGGTGGGCACGGCCCTCCTCTACAACTGAGAGGGTTTAGGCCTTAGTCCATTATATCTATAACATTATGCTTGTTTTAAATGCTACTTGTTCACACAAACCGGTTGTTGTTAACTCTATTTACAAGTCTTAATGATCAATTACCTATTATTTCTATCTCTTTATAACAGTGTTTCGTCGGTAATTTTTGCGAAATGTGGGTGCATTAATGCACCCCTGCCTACCCCTTCCGTATAAGTATGTATGAATGCTAATGTACCTTTGTTACAGGTTACGAGAATATGGTCAAACACAAGTTGATATATCCAAACGCGTGTTCCTATGTAAATGACTACGACCCCAACGTCGATGCATCAGTATTGAACGAGCATGCAACCAGTTCTTTTAGATATTTTCATACTAACATTCAGGGAATTCTTGAGTACGTCTCATTTTTTTTTTTTATTTAATGTGTTTTATTGGACACCACAAAAACGGAAATAACATAAAATAAAACTGAAATAAATTCTAAGTGTGCCACAAAGGATGGTCTTATCATTCATACATTACGTGTATAATATGTATGTGTATAATTTTTTTGCGAGTGAAGTTTCTCGAAAACGCAGTCGAGATATAATCTTGAGAGTTGTATTGGGACTTGCCCCAGTATCACACTTCTAGATTTTCGAAGTTTGGAGTGTGTTAAAGGTAAAAGAAAACGTCGCAAGGAAACTTGCACACCTAAATGTTATTTACAAGGAATTTCTTTGGTGTTTAGTCGTCCCTGCCTTGTAGTTATAATCCCACCACGACATTCTAACTTACCCTACCATCACTGCCTTTCGTACAGAGTCACGTCGTACGTAAGGCAACTTATAGAGACACCAAGAGTGGCCTGTAGGGATTTTTTTAAAAGTGAAAGATCTGTAAGATTGAATCTAATTTAGTTTTGTTTGCTTTAGAAAATATTCAGAAAGCCGTAATATGGTTGGCCATATATATATAAGCGATCATATCAACAATCCAAAGGTTTTGGAACAAGGCGACAACTTCAGTGATTTAGCCAGAGGGCTAACTGTCCAACCGGAGGCAGAAGGCGATAAATATTTCGATGAAGAAATCACTGAGAGAATTTTCAAGTGAGTCATACAATACTGTAGTTAGATTATAAATTGGATCGTCATCGCATAACTATATAAAATATATAACTATATAATAATAAAACTAGCTGTTGTCCGCACCTCAGAATACCAAACTTACCTTAGACTTGAAAAAGGAATATTTTTCCTCGTTTTGCGACATTGTTCAGTTTTTTTTTTTTATACTGGCACGGCAAAGTGACCCCATTGCACCTGATGGTAAGCGTAATGGAGTCTAGAAAAAAAGCCGACCGGCGAGAGATGATCTCCCGTTGGTCGACACAATCATGCCGGCCGAATACCTCTTCACCTTGTGAAGAAGTTTGGGGGACTAATGCCATGGTGATCAAAGGACCGACCGCGACAAACCGGCCAAAAAATGCCGGCACGGTCATCCTTTCACCATGACTGAAGCCCCCCCGAAAACCGGATATACCAGTGTATATCCGGATCAGCCAGTGCTGATCCCGGAACGCGGCACACTTGCATGTGCCACTATGGCAGGTTTTACGCCCTGTGTACGGTGGTCGCTATCCGGGCGGATACGAAAATCCTACCACCAGCAATCAGTGATGCTCTGCTTCTATTGGTCGTAGTTTGATGTTATATACCCTACATTCCCCGATAAATGGATTATTCAACACAAAAATAATTTTTAAATTCGAACTAGTACGAGTAGTTCCTACGATTAGCGCATTCAACCAAACAAACAAACTCTTCAGCCGTAACATTATTTTCGTTACAACGAAACAATTGTATGTCGTATACAATTCTGCAACTGTCAAAAAAAGAAGGGCGGAAAACAATATAATAGCTTCGTACAAACACTAGACTTGAATCAAATATTTGTGCCCATTCTGCATCAGACTGCAAGTCGCATAGCACTAGCTTTCATTGAGTATTTCTAGCCCCGACACATCTATTGTTGGAAAGTGAACATTTTTGTTAAGATTAATGCAATGTACAACAATAATAATGTGTTAATTTGACCGAAAGAAATTGCTTTTGTTTGTTGTTTACCTAAAAGGTATAATATCAACATTTAGAACGCAGCTGTAATTTTTTATTGAAACAAATTTATGTAAAAATGAAATATTCAATAAATTTCGAAATAATTTCAAATGGCTCTTATAAGTAAGGAAAACTTGCAGTAGTCAACTCCACAGTGAGTATTTTTTTTTAAACCAACTGTACCATCACAGTTATTCACATTTGAAAATCATTTTTAATAATCCTGATGCTAAAATTGAGATAAGGACCTATCGCTTTATGAACAACTCGCTATGAGTTCGCCTCAATTTTGCAGTGTTTTGAAACAAAACTTTATAAAACTGTGACATGAATACACTAATACTTTACTAATACAAGACATTTGATTGAAAGAGATTTGAGTGTAAATTGTTTGTTGCGGACAAATTCAAAAAGTACTTAATCGATATTAATGATTTTTGGTAGTGAAAAAAATGTAGGGGAGACCGGGGATGGTTGACTAATTTTTTACTAAATCGTACATATTTTTTGTGTTTTCATACATACAGACAATAAAATTGCATTAATGGATAGAAGAACTATTAAACTAATAAAAAACAATAAAACCTAGTTAATTATTCAATATCATGATCATATTTTAATGCATTTTACAGAACACTAACTCTTAGTCAATCTACCCCGGTCCCGGGGTAGGTTGACTATATACCCGGGGTAAGTTAACCTACGTATTAATAAGCTTCAAATTATGATAAAAGTCAATCATTAAAACATTTTTTCAATTGAATTCAACTCTTTATTCAAAAACAATTTTAATTAGGTACAGACATCTTAAATTTGAGAAGAACATACTGATGTTTTGTTTGTTGAATGATGTAGCTCTAGAAAGACTTGTTGCTTGATATGTCCTGATGGATAAAGAAGGATGACGTTTGAGAAACGTGTCCAACCAATCTTCGCCAGCTAACAATTTGTACTACCAGAATCAGGCATAGCTTTGTCATTTTTATGGCAAACTGATATGCAAATTTTTAAGTCTAATATGGCGTCAATCCATAATAAATATAAGCGACTTTCTTTAAATAACTTGCTAAAGCTTCTTTTTGTTCATCAGTAAGAACTTGCCTATTTTTTATATATCCCACTGAGTCCAAGGTTAATTCTGCGCTCGTCAAGTTCGGATTACGTTCAAATTTCTTCTTTAGTTTCGCCACATAACGATGTTATGTCTGATAGGGAATGTCATATTGTTTTGCAGTTGCATTAATGCTTTGATTGTCAAAAATGATTCGATAACAAGCTCTTTATACTACATCCTTCGATGTATCAGCTCGTTCTTTTATAGGTCTTCATTGTACTGTAGCAAAACAATGAATAAAAGGTTCATTTCAGAGATATTTTAAACTCCAAATTTTATTGGGGTTGGTTGACTAACTATTCAACCAGCCCCGAAAGAAATTAGTCTACCAACCCCAGACGCCATTTGAAGTTTCGATGGCATGGATAACCTAAACACTGCCATCAACTTAAGAAATAATACATGAAACATGATTAATATGGACTCATGAAATACTCTGACTGATAGGCAAACTGTTAACATAAAATGTGTAGGTATCAGATCAAAAAATATGCGATGTGAAAATTTTACTTACATGATATGAAAACATATCACGTGTCACTGCTCGAAAACGGTGTGTATCCCCGACGTGGTGCTACGGACGACTGAGCAGGGGGCGGAGAGAGATGCGTGGCTGTGCTGGGATGACGTAATATTCATATCGTTGGCGAGTTTTTGGCGGTTAGTCTACCTACCCCTATAGTCAACCATCCCCGGTCTCCCCTACCCTTGGAAATGAACGTAGGCAATTTTTTCTTGCGTGTAAAGCAGGGCCCAACCGCTGGTGGTTTATTAATAAGCCTAAATACAGGTTTTTAAAATCATTCGAATGTTTCAGAACCGTCGGCGAGTTGGGTGATGATTTACCTACTATAGATATACATAGGAGTCGTGACCACGGCGTCCCTAGTTACAAAGACACGCGAGCTGCCTGTGGCCTGTCTGTGCCAGTGACGTTCAGTGATATGGAGGAATATATACCTGCTGAGGTAATGTAATATAGAGGATGTCTTTGGATGACTTAATGGTATGATATGAAGCAGTGATGGCCTCGAGGTTTAGACGCGCGGTCGAGAATTTCGGCAGTCACGGGTTCAAACCCCAGGCACACATCTCTGACTTTTTGAAGTTATGTGTGTATTCACAACGAATTGTCACTTGCTTTAAAGGCGAAGAAAAACATCGTGAGAAAACCTGCACCTAAGAATTCTTAGGAATTTCGGAGGTTGTATTCCGCCAACCCGATAGGCCACTAGGCCCGCACTAGGACAGGGTGGGGGACTAAGGCCTAAACCCTCTCAGTAGTAAAGGAGGCCCGTGCCCAGCAGTGGGACGTATATGGGCTGCTGATGATGAATTTATGATGTAGACAATAATTATGTGACCCACGGTGTGAAAATCTCTGTGTCACTCATGTACTTTGTTAAATTATTTGATGTAGTTAAAAAAGATCGTAGCACTTATAAAATATTTTTTTTAGTATATTATCAGAACGCCTAGGGCACCTTACTGCGACTACCTCGTGGTCTCGCGGCCTAAGTATGTGGCGTGCGATCTAGAGGTCCCGAGTTCGATTCCCGTGTCGGTCATGGTGTTATTGGGTTCTCCCATGAGGAAGCAGCATGTATTATGGAAATGTGTTCTAAAAATGGATCTAGGCTCGCCCCCTATTACATGGGAATAGGGGATATGGGAATATACGGGGAATATGGGAATATAACATATGGCGAAATTTGAATTTAGAAATGCACCTCTGCCTACCCCTTCGAGGATTACATTTGTAATTCTGGGACTCAAACAAGTAATCGCGATTTTTACAAAAAATATGACTTATTCGGTAAAATCTCCAATTTCATTGTTTCAATACGGTTCATAGTGTATAGTTTCATTATTCATACTGATTTGATGTCTATTGTACTGATTGGAGCGTGTTTTTAACAGACTGTGAATCGATGCTGATTGCTGGCCAATCATGGCTGGTAGGTCAATGAGAAATTCTAATTAGTAGCGAAGTAGCGATGCAGTACTCGATGTTAATACTGCGTTTTGTCTGGTAAAAGTTCGCCAACTCTTACCTTTGCAGCACCATCAAGCTATGGAATAGTTTGTCGGCTCACGTGTTCCCTCGTTCCTATGATCCTGGATGCTTTATGCGAAGCGTGAAGCAGCGTTTGTGCAGGCCGGCATGATTGTGTTGACCAGCGGGTGACCATATCGTTTCTCGCTGGCCGGTATTTTTTTTTGGACTCCACTGTGCTTACCATCAGGTACAGTGGAGTCAATTTGCAGTGCCAGTATAAAAAAAAAAACAATTGATTAATGACATTAACATTTTGATGACGTTTACCAATTGCGCTATTATGTTGAGGGCGACCAATTTTATTTTAAATGTAGGTAGTTTAATACCGGATAAATAGTAAGCGATACTGTTGATGATAGGTGTCGGGGGTGCAATATTATAGAAAAAAGTGGTAAAAAGAAAGATAAAAATTATAAGGTCTTCAATCTCATCAACCAGTGGCGTGACGCAGTTGGCTAGAGAGGCCGCGGGTTCGATCTCCGCACCGGGACAAATGTTTGTGTGATACACAAATATTTTTTCCGGGTCTGGGTGTTTGTGACACCGATAAGTTTCTCGTAGTTTCTGATGCCCACGACACACGACTCGTATCTTAGTATGCGGTCAGAACTATGTGTGTGACGGTTGGGTGTGTCTATTTATTAATTATTTATTTATTGAATCTTAATTAAACAATCTCAGCTGCTAAAGCAACAGTGTAATTAAGTTAGCTGCTCTTTGATTTCGCTATCTGTGATGTCTGTAATGTCCTGGTGTCTGAGGTGGTTTGTATAAATAATACTAATAACACTTAGTTTCAATAGCGTCTGGCACGTCCACTCGGTCCGGTATCAGAGGTAGTAGTGAACCGGTTCGAGTGGGGAACAGCGCTTATATTATAATTTATTTTCACATCTACCTACATACACTACATCTCTTCCCTTTTAATAATTTTGAAAATAATTTTATTTGATATTTAATTCTAACCAATCATATATTTTATAACCACATAATAAATAATCAATCATTTGTTACGCTAACATATACAATATATAATAACATATTCATATGTTTAATCTATTTGTATTTTCTCGTTTTTGATGAAATGAAATATATTTTTTCTATAAAATGTCAAATGCATCACTTAAATTTAGTCATATCACAATTGAATTTACCGCACCGTTCGGAAGGCAGTTATCACTAGAGAAGAACGGGCAAGAAACTCTAGTGTTGCTCTTTTCCAATCAAGAAATAGTTTACAATATATAGTCCATTCTCCTTCAATTTTCTCAGGTGTATGATATTTCTCCTCCATTCTTGTCCAGTTCCGTTGACCACTTGACCAGCATGCATATTATATGTACCTATATCAGCTACCCATCCATTGCGTTATTGACAGCCGCATCGATGATTCTGTAGTCCAAGTGATCCTTAACTCCCTTATTGCAACTGAAACAGTCTTCAATTACTAAAAGAAAACGACTTATGGGCAATGGTCCAAGAAAATCGACGCCAATCCATGGTTAACTGGTTGATGTTTTCTGCGCATAGGGTTAGGAAGGAGGTTTTGGTGCTGAGTTGATGTTGGTCTAATTTAATACCAGAGTACACATATTACATAACATTCCGCGACTGTATCAATTTACATACATACATATATAAACTCACGCCTGTTTTCCCCGATGGGGTAGGCAGAGGTGCATTTCTGCACCCACACCTCGCCAGGTATGTATCAATCCCACGTAATAAGGGGAGAGCCCATTGCAACATTTTGCCCGACCCGGGAATCGAACCCAGGACCTCCAGATCGCTCGGCACATACTTGTACCGCGAGACCACGAGGCAGAGTATCAATTTTGGCTTACTTTACTTACGTACGCGGTCCTGTTTTTATAGCAACGGTTCCGGGATGTCCCTCGTGACTAGCCACGGGTACTTTTGGTCTAAACACAGTTGGAATAACAATTTGATTGCCTCGTAGCTGCAAATTATCTTGAAAACAGTTAATTTTTTAAAGACCATGTAATTATATTGACCCTCTGTTTCTAACTATTTTGGTAAACACCATTTTTCATTCATACTAGCCTGCTTCAGTTTACTTAGGGAAATCGCCAAAGGCGAACCTCATCGACTACTAAATTGAGATAGTTGTTATTAAACGGCTTAGGTGGTTCCGTACAGCCACACAACAATGACAATGAATTAGATATGTTTTTCTAGCCTAGACTGTACAAGACATTAAAAATATATGATTGTAGAAGGTAGACTAGACGTAATACCAAACGATCAACCCGGGCACATGCTTCCGACTTCGGGGAGAACATGACCTATAGGGGTTTATGTTCATTAAGTAAACCTAAACTTGTTTTTTTTTTTTTTTTTTTTTTAAACAAATAGGGAATTGCGCAACTACCCAAACTAATGCAAGAGTCCTTTTCTAAGTCTGACAACGTTTTTCATGTTCTATCAGACTTATGTTGCCATAAGCAATTATCCTTGGCTTTACTTCGACGAGCACAGCTAGTCAGTACAACTGAACTGACATCGGCAAAACTTGTATCTTACCAAAGGAGTCAAAATACCCAAACAGCTAAATCCTTCTGTTTAGTTATCGTCTCAATACGAACTTATATACGCGGTCTTGGCTAACTTTAATTTCAACAACTCGCGCAAAGGCTCACTGTACATATTATGTTCTTAAATTAGAGGTCCACTTGCATACGTAGTTAACTAAACCCAGAAAACTTTGAACTTTCTCAATAGTAACAGACTCTCTAAATGACTCGATATTATTTTAAAGTTTTAACTCCGTATGGAGCCCAAGAAATTATATACTCGTACTTTGAACGTTTCGCATAATTTTCTCGCCTCATGAACCTCGTTACCCCAAAGATAATATCGTCAATAGAATCGACTACGCCTTCATAAGGCAATAAGCCTCTCTCTCAATTTGGTAATTTTTTTTTTTTTTTTTTTTTTTAATAATTCACGAGCGCATGAAATACCAAACATGAGATGTTTGTTCCTGAATAGACCTTGACTACATGTGAAAGTTGTAATTTTGTTGTTGCAATCTATCTTCCCCAACACCTACTAATGAAAAGAATTAGCTTAAATTTAGCTTTGAGAACAATTTGGAAAAGTGAAACTTGGGGATTAGCTGTTCCATAGTAGGTAATGGGTGTTCATCATCATTATCAACATCAGCCCATATACATCCCACTGCTGGACACGGCTTCCTCTACAACTGAGAGGATTAAGGCCTTAGTCCACCACGCTGGTCTAGTGCGGATTGGCGGACTACACACCTAAGAAATTACTAAGAACTTTTAGGTGTGCAGGTTTCATTACGATGTTCTCCTTCGCCGTTAAAGCACGTGATAATTCTTTAATTGTGAATAATAAATAAATAATAATAAATACACTCAACAGTCACATACATAGTTCTAACCCCACATTAAGATACGAGTCTTGTGTCGTGGGTATCAGAAACTACGAGAGACTATTCTGTCTCACAAACACCCAGACCCGAAACACATTTGTGGATCACACAACCATTGATGCAGGGATCGAACCTGCGGCCTCTCATTTCGCAAGCTGGTGTCTAGCCAACTGCGCCACGGGGCTGTCAAATAATGTTAATGCACACATAACTTCAAAAGTCAGAGGTGTGCCTGGGGTTTGAACCCGTGACCGTCGAGATTCTCAACCGCTTGCCTAAACCATCACGACTTGGGTGTTACTCTTTAATAATAGCTTGGCTAGCTTGCCTCATGTATGCGTAAATTCTAACATCTCCGTTCGCTTTTTAAAACAGCTACTTACTTCAGTAGAGATCCTATCAGATGAACCCTCAACAAATTCAATAATATCTGTATTATTTAGTCCTTAAAATTTCGAGTTCATTGTGGACTCGTAAAGGTTTTGAACTATAACAGGGTAGAGAAATTGGTTGAACAAATTCGTCTATTTGATAAGGATTTGAACATCCTTGATTTTAGATATTGTCTGGCGAACCAAACTACCTCTTTACATTCAGTATTAACTGCATTGATGTGACATTAAAGCATGCGATAATAAATTAAAATGTACGGCATATATTTATAATACAAACTTGAACAATGCAAGATTTATACTAGTTGAATATAAAACATTCATAAATAACAAACAAGTCTGTTATTAAATGTCAATTAATAAATTATTTTATTTCGGGGAAGTAAGCCATTATGATCTTTAATTACATAACGTAAGCGTTATACCCAGGAGATATTTTAAATTTGTGGGTAGGCCGGCGCACAGCCGGTGTCGCCGACCGGTGAAAACAATAGAAACCACATTTCAAATAGATAAGCAAGAAACGAGCTATGGTTCGAACATCTGTGTTTGAACACATCTGTCTTGTTAGACAGAAAATTGAGCACTGTTAATGTTTTATATTTAATCCATCATAACGTATCTTTGACGTGACTGGACTTCACTTCAACTGGATGTTCATTCAAACATAATTGGGTTATACAAAATCCCCTAGAATATATTCCTTAATTTAGCTAGGCGTTGCCGGCTAACAGGCAAAACTTAAACCAAGGTATTAGGAATGTATAATGATCGGATAACTTTTATCCGCTGTTTCAATTTAATGATCGGATAACTTTTATCCGCTGTTTCAATTTAATGATCGGATAACTTTTATCCGCTGTTTCAATTTAATGATCGGATAACTTTTATCCGCTGTTTCAATTTAATGATCGGATAACTTTTATCCGCTGTTTCAATTTAATGATCGGATAACTTTTATCCGCTGTATCAATTTAATGATCGGATAACTTATCCGCTGTATCAATTTAATGATCGGATCACTTATATCCGCTGTATCAATTTAATGATCGGATCAATTATCCGCTGTATTAAGTAAATATCAAAAATATATAGTTGTTTATAACAATCAACAAATGTTTCAACTTAAATGTCACATATACTCGTTATCTAATTATATTCACTCGAAGCTTCTCAACCCTACAACTGGTTTCACAATATCAATTTAATGATCGGATGTCTTATCCGCTGTATTAACTAAATATTAAAAATATTTAGTTGTTTATAACAGTCAAAAATGTTTCAACTTAAATGTTTCATATACTCGTAATATCTAATTATATTCATTCAAAGCTTGTCAACACTACAACTGGTTTCATATCAATTTAATGATCGGATGTCTTATCCGCTCTATTAAATAAAAATTAAAAATATTAAGTTGTTATAAACAACTTAAATGTTTCATATAGGTACTCGTAATATCAAATTATATTCACTCGAAGCTTGTCATTACTACAACTGATATCATAATATCAATTTAATGATCGGTTAAATTGTCGCGAGGCTATGCATGTATTTATGCAATATCAATTTAATGATCAGTTCAATTTCAACTGCTTCAGGTAAATAAACACTCGACATTCAATAACAATATAGAGCCTAGTAGAATCAATATCAGTATCAATTTAATGAAACAGGTTAGTTTTAATCTGCGTAGTTAGATAGGTATCCAATTTCAATAGTGAAATATTCTACAATCGCTAGGTAAACCTTAATACAATTGTATTGGCACCATTAACTAACGTTTAAAACCACTGGGCGACAATAATACTGGCAACTTGCGAATAACATTACTTGTTATTGAATGACATACATTCTATCCTTTTTTTTATGATTATTATTTTGTACTCACTTTTGTCCTCGTCGCCAATGTAATGTCCTGGTGTCTGAGGTGGTTTGTATAAATAATACTAATAACACTTAGTTTCAATAGCGTCTGGCACGTCCACTCGGTCCGGTATCAGAGGTAGTAGTGAACCGGTTCGAGTGGGGAACAGCGCTTATATTATAATTTATTTTCACATCTACCTACATACACTACAATGTCCATAAAATCAGCCAGTTTACTATGTTGTACTTTTACATAAAAAGAACTGCTTTTTAGTACTTATGCCAACCATTATCTACTGAGAGACTAATTAATATGCACAATACTGCATCTGTACTAAAAAACAGTTTTTCCCAAAATAAATAATAATATGCGATCCCAACGTACCCTGAAACTATATTACCAGACCGGGAAGTCCATCTATCAATGTATGCAAAAATCAATTCATACTTTTACGGATGAACGATGCGATGTATTTTCAGTAACATTTATTTAATATTAGCTGACCCGGCGAACTTCTTTCCCCCTAACAGTCGTTTCTTTGTGTAGCCTATATTACTCCTTATTACATCAGCTATCTGCCAGTGAAAGTTCCGTTAAAATTGGTCCACCCGTTTCAGAGATCAGCCGGACAAAAATTGTAAAAAACGTTATTTTGGTATATGTACCGTGTATACATCCATATGCATTTATTAAAAAGCGGTTATTTCAATATTACAAATAGACACTCCAATTTTATTTATTTGTATAGACATAGTAGAGTAGAGTATAGATGATATGATATTCGTGTATGATCACATTAAATAAGTTGTAACACCTGCTGTATTGTCCCAATGTCCCATGCGCTTTAGAGTCAATCTGTATACATCTGGTTTTGAATAAGCTGATGTAATCATTCGATTGACGGGTGATTATCGATATTTTGAAGTGAATATTTAGGCTATTTTGATTTAACCACCGTATGTCAGTGAAGTATATTATAGAACTGTATATTATAGAATATAGAGTCATTAATAATAAAAAAAATCTTTGTTAGTCGCATATCGTAAAGGTACGGTAAGGTTATTTTCATGATTAGAAAAACTTTATTCACAGGCCAAATTTTACATTTTATTGTGGTTAATAAACATTTGTGTATTTATGAAGTGCCACCGCCAAGTCAAGCAAAAAAGCGGAACGGCCGTACTATAAATGTAACTTTGTAATCTTATACATTTATATGGGATTGCCAAGTTATTTATGCAGTTTGTGTATCTAGAAAACTAGACGGAAATTGCAAGATATTATAGTTTTCCCTTAAGTTATACATTAAACACTAATTGTGTTCCCAATTTGAAGCTTCTATATTAGCTAAAAGTGCCTTAGAGTTTTGATGATTGGTTAGTTAGTCAGTGAGTAACAAAACTACGAAGTTTGACTAGTTAAAATTCTTAAACTACTGGTTCAAATTGAATAAAAATTGAAATATACAGAGATTATACCATGGTTGATGGTTGACTGAAAATTCATTTTTCTAGGTTTATCCACAACAAAGTTATAGGGTGTCGAAAATGTTTCGAGAAAAGTTAATCCCATAAAAAACAAAACTTGTAAAAAACACCATCTTATAGTGACCATATCAATGTTAAAAATCTTTTATGTTTAAAATAAAATAGTTAGACTTGGCAATCGTATGAAAACACAATGTATCTCACTTTTAGTGCGATTGCCAAGTCAAAACTATTTTATTTTAAACATAAAAGATTTTTAACATTGATATGGTCACTATAAGATGGTGTCTGGTAAACTAAGTGCATAATAACTTAAGACAGAAGTTCCCTTAAACGGGGACTGAATAAATTCATCGACTTGGTATCATATAGATCTCACAACTTTTTACGGCAAAAGAACTGAGTTGCGAGACTTGGGGTTTTTTACAAGTTTTGTTTTTTATGGGATCTCATTTCTTTTTGTAGATAGTCCTACTTTTTTCTTTTCGGCCGCGTCGTGATCTTTATTTTAAAATAATAATTATTTTTTGCGTTAGTTAGAAATATTTAGGGCCGCTCGCGTCATACGTCAGTTGGAGTTAATCCTATTTTAAAGTTTTTATCTCTCTTTCACTATAAATTGGTACTGTCAATGTACCTAACAGAAATTTACAACATAAAGCTTATTAGAGGTATAACTTGAACTAATTTACGGCATTAACTGCCGCACTCAGTTTTTTTGAAATGAATAAATTACTTGACCCTATTATTAAGATTTCCTCACGATATTTTCCTTCCCCGTTAAAGTACGCGATAATTCATTGCTACATACATACATAAACTCACGCCTATATTCCCTGATGGGGTAGGCAGAGGTGCATTTCTGCACCCACATTTCGCCAGGTACATATGTTGATACATACCTGTCAGTCCCACGTAATAGGGGGCGAGCCTATTGCCGTTTTTCGGGCACATTTCCAGACTCCCTGCTGCTATTGAGAATTTCCTAATGGAAAAACCCAATAACACGTTGCCCGACCCGGGAATCGAATCCAGGACCTCTAGATCGCACGGCACATACATGTAACGCGAGACCACGAGGCAGTCCTTAATTTAAAGACCTTACTTCATAAATAATAAATAAATACATCCAACAGTCACATACATAGTTCTGATCCCACACTAAGATACAAGTCTTGTGTCGTGGGTATCAGAAACTACGAGAGACTTTTCGGTCTCACATACACCCAGACCCGAAACAAATATTTGTGTATCACACAAACATTTGTCTCGGTGCGGGGATCGAACCGACGGCCTCTCGTTTCGCAAGCTGGTGTCTAGCCAACTGCGCCACGGGTCATTCCTATAGTAAGCTCTTCCCGAATACTAATTCATTGCTAATACACACATAACTTCGAAAAGTCAGATAAGTGTGCCTAGGGTGTGTACCCGCGACCGCCGGGATTCTCGACCTCACGTCTAAACCTCAATACCATCCCTACTTATCTAGCTACACCTATTATTCCATTATTTTATACTATACAGATACACTAATTTATTTACTGCAAATGTATCTTTGTAATCCTATATATTTATATGAGATTACAAAGTTATTTATGCAGTTTGTGAATCTAGAAAAGTAGACCAAAATTGCAAGATATTTTAATTTTTCCTTAAGTTATACACTAAACACTAATTGTGTTCCAAATTTGAAGCTTCTAAGTCGGCTAGAAGTGCCTTAGAGTTTTGATGATCGGTCAGTGAGTGACCAAAACCGCGAAGTTTGACTAGTTATAATTCTAAAACTACTGGTTCAAATTGAATGAAATTTACAAAGTTTATACTATGCTTGCTTGGTGACAAAAAAATCAGGTTTCTAGGTTTATCCACAACGAAGTTATAGGGTGTCGAAAATGGCCTGAGTTGCTTCGAGAAAAGTATAGTACGGCCGTGCCGCTTTTTCGCTCGACTTGGCGGGGGCACTGCCGTGCCCCCAGATATATGTTGTCGATTCAAAACCTTTATTTAAATACGTTCTTTAATTTTTGATGATCGGTCAGTGAGTCAGTGAGTCAGTGAGTGACAAAATTACGAAGTTTGACTATTTATAATTCTTAAACTATTGGTTCAAATTTATTAAATTTGAAATATATAGAGTTTATACCATGATTGCTTGTTGACTGAAAATTCATGTTTCTAGGTTTATCCACAACGAAGTTATAGGGTGTCGAAAATGTTTCGAGAAAAGGATAATAGTGCGGCCGTGGCGCTTTTTTGCTTGACTTGACGGGGGCACTACTGTGCCCCCAGATATCATTCTGCGTATTCAACCGTGTTATTTGATTTAAAAACATAAGCGTCATTGAACACAAGGTTTATTTCATTATAGGATTCATGCTGTTTGTGACTATTGTTACCTTATTAAGTAGGTTCATATTGTTTGGTAATAGAATTACGATATGCAAAACAACTTCTTTTTGAATATATAATAAGTAGGTACGTTTTTTCATGAGAAATAAAATATTCTTTAGTTTAATTGAAAATAAATAGCAACCCACCGACAAAATCTGGTAAGGTTTTGCTGCAACTCTTGTTTCATAATTTCGCGTCACTGAGTATACTGGCTGCTCAAATAATGAAAGAAGAAATAAGTTCAACTCATTTGAACAACTATGTATATTTCATTGCATAATATGTATGTTATTTTTTAATGTAGTCTTAATAAACTACTATTAATGCATTGTTTCTTAAATTCACTTTTTTGCGACAGTGAACACTTCTGCAAACTTCTTTGACTGTACGGTATAGGCGTGTGAGGGTTTTTAAGTATAAATTTATTCCGGGCTATCTGATTTGTAAACGATTCATGGAACTTTAAGGATCGCTTCAGTTCAAAACTTAGGAAGCAATGTTGGTGTATATAATATAGAAAAAGAAAACATCAACTCATATCAAAGTTATCAGAAAAATAAAGCTGTATTCAATATTCTTGATGTTTTAATAGTTTACTTTGTCAACAGAGTGTTAAAATATTGGAAGAATCATACGTATCCATAGAAGACGTGGAGCTACTAGTGGCCGGCTTATTGGAAAATGACGCTCCTGGCTCTCAACTCGGTCCTATTTTCCATAATATTACGATCACCCAGTTCTATAGGACTCGAGTCGGTGACAGATACTTCTTTGAAAATGGCGCCGATCCTGAAATAGCGTTTACTCCATGTAAGTAAATTATTATGTCAATTGATTGTATGGTGTCCGCATACGTGTACATTAATTTAAAATTTCGGTATCGGTTACACGAATGCGATAATTGCGTCAGTGTCAAAATTACTGTATACAAAAAAAGTAAAATTGAGGTTCACACGTCACAAAAAAATCCAAACAAAATTATAATTCATGATATACTATGACTATTTTGAGCAAATTATTAAACTTAAAGAAACACTTAATTCCTTTTGCAATATTTTTAATGATCACGCTTATTTGACCCGACTTTGTTTCCCAGTTTGTAGAATAATTTTAGAAGGTAGAAAGCAATATTTTGAAAGGAACATGTCACTTAAACTTACAGGTCAATTACAGTCGATCCGTGAAGGGGCCTCGTTGGCGCGCTTGCTGTGCGACAACGTTCCCGGTATTCTGAGCATACAGCCCGACGTTTTCAAACTGATATCAGATACGTAAGGAAATTTTGAAATATAAATACATAAGTACATACAAACTCACAACTGTATCTTTCAAACGGTAGGCTGCAGAGCATTTTGCACACGAATTTCAATTGTACATAATAGGAGACCTTTTTCTTTGTATTTTTTTCTTTCTTTTTCTTTGTGCTCTTCTCTTTCTTTTTTTGTGAGTATTTCCTAATAGAAAATCCAAAAACTGCCTCGTGGTCTCGCGGTACAAGTATGTGCCGAGCGATCTAGAGGTCCTGGGTTCGATTCCCGGGTCGGGCAAAGTGTTATTGGGTTTTTCCATTAGGAAATTCTCAGTAACAGCACGGAGTCTGGAATTATGCCCGAAAAACGGCAATAGGCTCGCCCCCTATTACGTGGGACTGATACATACCTGGCGAAATGTGGGTGCAGAAATGCACCTCTGCCTACCCCTTCGGGGAATACAGGCGTGAGTTTATGAATGTATGTAAAATCCAATAACACTCTTCCCGATCCGGGAATTGTTCCCGGGATCTCCAGATAGCACGGAACATAGTTGTGCGGCGAGACCATAAGGCAGTTTAAAATGTACTCGCAATTCAATACTAATATTTCAAATGCAAAGGCAACAACTAAGCTTTGACGCCTAAACCGCTGGACCGATTTAAATGATTTTTGTATGGGACATAAGATACTTAATCCTTACTAATATTATAAATGCGAAAGTAACTGTCTGTCTGTCTCGCTTTCCTGCTAAAACTATCATTTTTTATTTCAGGAATCAAGTAGTGCCATGTGATACCTTACCCGCGGTGGATCTGAATCTCTGGAAAGAAGAGGCGTGATTTTTAATACAGGTTTTAGTTGAACTTGTAATCTTTATTGGAGATACAAATATTTTAATAAATGAATATAAACTTAGTCCTAGATTATTTTACCTATCCTTTATTGTTTCTGCAGGCAGAGCAAGTGATTATGTTATTAGAATTATAATGTCGTTGAAAATTGTTGTTGCTTGAAATTGCTAGTCGCACGATAATTTGCTATTATTTCTGATATTTGTACTCGTTGACCGGATCAAATGCAATGTGCTGGAGAGAATCAATCAATGTCTGTTTCAAACTAGTTTTTGATCTATTTGAAATTGCGGAAATCAAACTAACATTATCCATGGTGCAGTTGGCTATACACCACCTTGTGAAACGAGAGGCCGCGGCTCGATCCCCACACTTTGACAAATGTTTGTGTAAACACAAATAAGTATTACTGTTAGTCGCCTCATACGACAGACAGGGAATGCCTTGGTGTATTTCTTACGCCCCCAATCCACAGCCCACAGGGCGGTCATTAAAATGACCTCCATTAATAATGACCTTCTATTTAGTATGTTTTGGTCAAATCTTTTGCCACTTCAACGATTATACTCATCTCATTAATTTCTTTGCTTCTGATATGCCCTTTTCATGAAATCTACATATTTATTCGCCTTTTAGGTTAGGAATAGTCCTACTCGTGCTTTTTCATTTTTCTAAACAATCGTAATTTACATATGTATTTTATACAGCATATAATTTTCAACCCCACAATAATCATTTAATTATTTACAGAATGTCAATATTGGCAATATTGAAATAATGTTAACTTAGGATTAATATTATAATAGTATATAATTATGATAATATGTTATAATATTTATAATGTAGAGTATTTTTATTTTATTTAAATACAAATATGTGTGCAAAATGCGTCATCATTATAAATCCAGATGGTTTAAGTGTATAAATCAGGCTTATTGTATTGTGTTGTATTGTATGTGCATGTATATGTCGGATTTGCGTGTTCCATCGTTTTAAAAGAAACAACCACAGCCAATTGTCACACCAATTATTTTATTGATTTTTTACACTTTAAGTTATAATTAATCAAATTCAATGAATTAATTATTAATTAATCAAAATGAACACTAATATTTTCACAAAACTTATGAGAGCACTTGGAACAAGGTGTGCGCCGGGCAGCGCTTCGCGTAAGACTGCCGCAGCCAACCTAGTGCACGCCTTTTTATAATAACTTCTACAGGTGGGGGAAGAGTCAGAGTTGTCAATCTGTTTGTCGCCTACCCGCCGCACATCTTGTTTACAATTCAAAGATCGTAGCCGCCGTCACGGCCATGCTGACGTGCGTACGTCCTCGTGCGCTCTTAGGCTACATGGTCTGAAAATAACATAAGGAATTGAGTTCGATCATCCTGACATTACCATTACAATAATAATTCCCTTCAGTCAAAGGACTGGACCGGATGCAACATTAATGTTCATTTGTTTTGATCCCTTCAGTTTTCAGAACTGGCCCGGACAATTTTTTTTTTTTGCGTCCCTTCAGTTACAAGAACTGGCCCGGACATAACTTTTTTTTGTGTCCCTTCAGTTGCAAGAACTGGCCCGGACATAACTTTTTTTTGTGTCCCTTCAGTTATGGGAACTGGCCCGGACATGATCACTTTTTTTTTTGGTCCCTTCAGTTGCAAGAACTGGCCCGGACATAACTTTTTTTTTGTGTCCCTTCAGTTATAAAAACTGGACCGGATATAAAAACCTCTTTTTTTTTTTAAACATTAACATGCATCAATTTAACTTGCTTTAATCAGATCTAAGTACAATGGCTTCGGTAACAATTTGGCAAAGTTCTACATAATCAATACTGGACTCAGAACCACTATTAACAGACATGGTATCGCTATTTGCGATCAAGGTACTGCTATCGTCTTTGATATGTTAGACATTTGGATGAACAGCCTGATGAACAGTATTTTCAACGAATTCCTCCGCCGTCACGTCATCATAATTAAAACTTTCAGAAACCTCTAAGAAACCAGGAAGTCCCCTAGGGCCCCCTAGGTAAACTTTCTTGTGAGTTTTTATAGGTTCTATTGGAGCTACTAATATGTCTCAATTCATACCGATCATTGTATAAAACTGTTATTCTGAATGGGTCATTGTATTTACGATCAAGTTTTAATTGGAGTCTTTTTTTTCACATCTAACGAACACAAAATCGTCAACTGAAAATAGTTTGACAGTTGCTTTGCCCCCAGGGCCACCGTAAGCGGGCGTGCAAAGCGTGCACCGCACGCGGGCGGCACGTCCAGGGGGGCTACAAATTTGTTTAGGTGACCCTTTCTTTTTCTTTAGACAAAACTCAGAGTAAGTAGTTGTAGAGCGGTATATTGGGGTACGCACGCGGGCGGCGGGTATGTTTGCCCCTATTAAACCGGGACGAGTCATATTGCGGTAGTTTATTCATTAATAAGCTATGGATGCATTCGAGCGAGCCTCATCAAGGTCTAATCTAGTATGGTTATGTGAACTGGTTGACTTTTTTTTTTAAAATTGTAATGAGTTGCCCTGAAATCAAAACATTAATTCTAATGGAGTATACCCAGTAGAGTGGAGTGAAAAAAAATATATTTTTTCATACTAGTTTTATGGACTTCGATTGGCTGATGGATTGGATTGGACTAGTTTTATGATTAGACATTTTACTCGGAATGTTTGGATCGACAGGAGTGTTTCGAGACAAAAAAATCTGCATGTGCCATACTTTTGCCATCGATATAAAAATCTAGAAATCATAAGATTGTAGAATGGCCCACCACTGATGTAGCCTGGGTGTCACTTTACTTTAAACTTTCGCCCATATGAAATAGTGACGAAAGTGTTCAACCGATTTGACTACTGCCAATGGTTCTAACTCACGAATGGTAAAGGCTTTCTGTATCACCATTCACTAATCCAGTGGCTAAATTAAGCTACTACGTAAGAAAGGTTGTTTTCTCTGTGAATCAGAAATGCCACATACCCTTCGCTACTAGCGTCATTATGTGACTGAGCAGGCAATTCGAGATTGAAGATTTTTAGGACAGGTTAATTAGTTAGATAATTTATAATTTGCTCATGCACCTTGTATTGTTCCAAGTCTAATTAATGTAACCCTTTCCAGAAGTAAGGGGATAGAGAGGTCTCATCAACTTATAAAAATCGGGAATAAATTGCCGGAAGTATGTGGCTAAGCCAATGAACGTCTAACCTGTGCTACGGTTTTCGGCTTAAGGATATCACGTAAAGCTTGGGTTTTACGAGGATTAGGCCTGATTTCCCCACTCGATATGACATATCCTAGATATTCGGTCTTCATTTTCATAAATGGGCCATTTTTGAAATTAAATGAAAAGCCTACTTTGGAAAGAGTATCCAACAACTTGTCCGAGTTTATCTCGCGATAAGCCCTCTAACAATTACCGATGCGGAAAGTACGTCGTCCATGTAAACAAGGATTTTGTCGTCATGCAGGGGTTTTAGCGCGGTACTTAATGTTCTTTGGAAAACCTGTGGAGCATTCCTTAGTCCAAATGGCATAGTAAGATACTCAAACTGACAGGTTGTGGTGACTAAAGGCGGTATTGTCAACAGAATCTTCATGTACCTTAATTTGGTGGAAGGCAGAAGCCATGTCTAAACTTGACAAGTAATGGGGGTGCCCATTTTATGGTGATGCAGCTTGTCTATTTGGTTTTTAATCATGGACAGGGGTAGCTATCCGGGCGAGTGTTACTATTGAGCCCTCTGAAATACACCCACATATGATAGGTACCGTTTTTTTTTTTTTTAACTAATAATATGGGGCTTGCAAAAGAAGAGGAACTTTCTCTGATAATATTCGCGTCTAACAACTCATTGACTTTGTCGTTGACCACAGATACGTTCAATTGGGGTAACTCGATATGCATAATCCCATCTCTTAAATATCGCGGCCTAGTAAAACTTCTTCACTAAGGTACTCATGGTGTAGAATATGATAAAGGGCTGGGATTGCTATATTTAATTTGTAAGCAGGAGGTTACTGGATTATTGCCTATTCCTTTCAAAATGTTTCTTTCAACTTGTTCATGAAGCTGTTCACCACATATTCTATTATAGTTACTTTGTCTAATGAGACTACATTCTGATCCTGAGTCAAATATGAAATATAGTTTTAAGCCACTTATCTGTAACACACGATTCGACGCTCGGGAACACGCGTTGACCTGCTTCCTGGAACCCGCAGTAGTGCTGATGCTCGGTGTATTTTCGTCCTTCCATCGGTAGCGCTTGGGACACATGGAGATCACATGCCCTGGTTCGCCACAGATGTAGCACGCGACTGGACGCGTAGAGCCAAGAGCTGGCCTTGATAATCACATTTTGGCTGAAGCGCCTGCTACCGTGGTGTCAGGTCATCGGCTATTTTTTGAAGAATTGCCTCGATTTCAGATGAGAATAATGACGCCATATGATGGCCCACAGCATCTTGACGCAATTGTTGATGAGGAGGTGGATTCGGCACTTCTGATGTCGGATTTGCGTGTTCCATCGTTTTAAAAGAAACAACCACAGCCAATTGTCACACCAATTATTTTATTGATTTTTTACACTTTAAGTTATAATTAATCAAATTCAATCAATTCAATGAATTAATTATTAATTAATCAAAATGAACACTAATATTTTCACAAAACTTATGAGATCACTTGGAACAAGGTGTGCGCCGGGCAGCGCTTCGCGTAAGACTGCCGCAGCCAACCTAGTGCACGCCTTTTTATAATAACTTCTACAGGTGGGGGAAGAGTCAGAGTTGTCAATCTGTTTGTCGCCTACCCGCCGCACATCTTGTTTACAATTCAAAGATCGTAGCCGCCGTCATATACAATATAAAATAAATAAATACACCCAGTCAACAACAGTCACATCACAAGTACAAGTACTGTGTCGTGAGAATCAGAAACTACGAAAGACTTTTCGGTCTCACAAACATCCAGACCCGAAACAAATATTTGTGGATCACACAAACATTTGTTTCGGTGCGGGGATCGAGCCCGCGGCCTCTCGTTGCGCAAGCTGGTATAGCAAACTGCGCCACGGGGCTGTCAAAATGTTTGCGCATATAATATTGTTTGGATTTGAAAACAACAAAAATTATAAGATGCAACATTTTTTATTTTCGACAATAAATAAGGAAATGATTTTTGAATGAATGATGAATGCGCTCCCAAGACATCCAGGGATGTCAATTTGAAGCGACTACTAAGCGGAATGGGTGTCCGTCTTTTAAATGTTACCTTTAGCTCTGTTCACTTCTTAAATACACATACATATACGATAATAAATACCTTCATTAAATTTTAAATTTGTCCGTACGTGGTTCTACAGCGTATTATTCACTGATGTACAGAAATACGATATTATACAAGAAAATAAATATATTATGTGTCGGAGGAAAATAGACTTTGAAATGTGTTACGTCAACAACTCTGACGTCACAATTGTTGGTTTGTGATTATTATTCATATTTTGAGTTTTCCTTAGGAAAACATTGTTGGTTTCATGATGATTATTCATATTTTGGGTTTTCTTTAGGAAAACTTCACAACTGACAAGGCTGATAGCCCAGTATTTTTAAGAATAGCAGTGACATCGTTATTATTAGAGAATTCATTTTGAGGAGTGATTTTCACAATCCATTTAAACAAAATTATTTTTAATTTCCCAATACAACGGATGTTTGCTGTCCGCGCGTAGACGGATGAATGCTTCGCTCCGCTGCAGCGGGCGGCTTTTTATAGACAGAATAGTGGAGCGATCGACACCGCAGTGGAGCGACCGCCAGTAAGTCATTCTTGTTTATGCAAGAGCGATGACATAGCTCTCAGTATATAGTTTAACGCCGTTACAGCCATTCTGACATAAGGTGCGCGTTCTGCACCGATCTGAATTGTTATTCGTGGTTCCTTAAACAAATCATGAACCTTTGCATTTTGGGTAATGTTTAAGTGTACACGGTGATTGTTGGGGTTCTGTAGGAACCATGTGCGATCCAAAGGGAATGCGCAAAAGAAATGGCTGAGTAAGTGGTGTTACTGGATGGCCATGAATCACGTGTATAGCTTGATTGTTTAATTTAGTGTGATAATTGGAGGTCATGAATCAAGTAATCAGTAGTGCTTTGAAACTGTCTTTGATTTGTGTTAAGAATTGATGAAAATTCTTCTGTGAGTAGATTATTAAGAACAATCTAAGCCTCAGTATTATTGTATGACCTTTACCTGGGCTAAGTCAGGACTAGCCGAGCTATATGACACTTTGCACATGAATTTTGTTTACAGACTAACACACAGAGACGTGTGTCCTGTAGGATGGCCGTGTCGGGTTGGTCATTAGTACGGGACTTCAACTGACAGCGAAACGAAGTGTGCAGATAGCACGCTCGGCAGAGTCTAGCTCACTTCCGTGCGGAGTCGAAGAGTGGGGACGTCAAGCGATGTCGACGAGTGGGAGTGGCAGCTTGAACGTCGTCAATTCTCATCGAACCACCGCGCGGACAACAAGTGCTTAGGAACTGTCTCACGTTTCGTTGTACTATAATTTGTCAAGTTTTATTGGAAATATAACGTCTGAATGTCTTAAAAGTTTTTCACTCGGCCTATGTTTCCGACATATAGGATTACAAAGACACATTTGCAGTGAATGAATTAGTGTACCTGTATAGTATAAAATAATGGAATAATAGGTGTAGATAGATACAATTGAGGTTTAGGCGTGAGGGTTCAAATCCTAGGCACACTTATCTGACTTTTCGAAGTTATGTGTGTATTAGCAATGAATTATCACGTTCTTTAACGGGGAAGGAAAAATATTGTGAGGAAATCTTAATATAGGGTCAAGTAATTTATTCATTAAAAAAAAACTGAGTGGGGCAGTTAATGCCGTAAACTAGTTTAAGTTATACCTCTGTTAAGCTTTATTTGTAATTTTCTGTTATGTACATTGACAGTACCAATTTATAGTGAAGGAAAGATAAAATTTTTACAATAGGATTAACTTCAACTGACGTTTGACGCGTGCGGCCCTAAATATTTCTAACGCAAAAAAATATTATGATTTTAAAATAAAGATCACGACGTGGTCACTCTCGTCTCGTATGTAGAGGAGGTAGACTATGTACAAAAGTAAGCCAAGCTCATAAAGCAGAGAGTGGGCTTTAAGAAAATCCGTTATTAGTAGGTACTCAAGAAGTACCGAAAAGGAAAAAAGTAGCACTATCTACAAAAAGAAATGAAGTCCCATAAAAAACAAAACTTGTAAAAAAAACAATTCTCGCAACTCAGTTCTTCTGCCGTAAAATGTTGTGAGATCTATGGATCTCACATAATATGATACCGAGTCGATGAATTTATTCATTCCCCGTTTAAGGGACCTTTTGCGTGACTTTTTGTTTTTTTACAAGTTTTGTTTTTTATGGGATTTGTTTTTTCTCATCCCTCCTGTAATATTTTAGTAGATAATTTGAAGCCCAGTTACTGTTAATAAATTCGAACACTCCTGGATTTGCATGATATATTTCCTTAACTTACGTGTTGCTCGCACATTCTCTGCAGGCGCAACAACACGTTCGGCGGAGACTTGCGTGCCACGGACATCCAGCGCGGTCGGGACCACGGACTTGGCTCATACATCGTCACTCGCGCTGCTTGCGGTTTGCCCGTGCCGAAGACCTTCGAGGACATGAGGGACTTTATGTCAGCTGAGGTGTGTATTCTATTATATAGGTAAGACCAGTCGTGATGGCCTCGAGTTTTAGGTGTGCGGTCGAGAATCTCGGCGGTCGCGGGTTGAAACCCCAGGCATACACCTCTGACTTATCGCAGTTATGTGTGTATTCACAATGAATTATCACGAACCTACTTTAAAGGAAGGAGATACTACTATCCAAAACAATGAGTAGGGGAAGGTGGACACCTGCCCTGTGGCAAGGGGGCGTTAGAATTCCACCACGGTATCCCCTGCCTGTCGTAAAAGGTGACTCATTGGGGCCCTTGGGGTCGCTGGACGTGCTGCGGGGGCTGTGCGCGACCAGTAGGCGACCCCGAGAGGGGCGGCGACACGGTGGCCTGTGTCTGTCGCGGGCGCCCAAAATAGGAGCGCCCGAATCAAGTTAGTGGGGGTGCTACCGCGCCCCTTAATGTTTCGAGACGGCCGAGACGCTTTCGTCTCGGAGGCGCACCGGGCGGCTGTGGCACTATTGTGGGCGCCTCTCGCCCACGCACCGTGGCCGTCCCACTTGGCGCGAAGATGGCCACCGGGGGGTTTTGGTCGGTATGCCGGCATAGGGATTTTGTTAGGGACCCAGCTCGGCAATTGCCAATAACTACTTGTGCCACGAGACCACGAGGCAGTCATTTGTACCTTATATGTAATCGATTCCTTAATCTAATGCCTCTAATCGCAAGAGATTCATGATTCAGATTATACAAGGTCAGATATTGACCTATGTACCTCTGTACAGAGCGTGCATGCGCTGAGCGTGGTGTACGAGTCTCCCGCGGACGTGGAGCTGGTGGTGGCGGGGTCGCTGGAGCGGAACGTGCCGGGCGCGCTCGCCGGACCCATCTTCCTCTGCATCCTCACCGAGCAGTTCTACAGGACGCGCGTTGCAGACAGATACTTCTACGAGAACGGAGCTGACCCAGATACAGCTTTCACTCCTAGTAAGTATTAGCACTTTAACGGCGACAGAAAACGTCGTGATGAAACTTGTACACCTAAAAGTTCTTAGGCATTTCTTAGGTGTGTAGTCCGCCAAGCCTCACTAGGCCAGCGTGGTGGACTAAGGCCCAAACCCTCGCAATTGTAGAGGAGGCCCGTGCCCACTGGACGTATATGGGCTGATCATGATAACGAAGTATTAGCATCGTCCGTACTGTCTAGCATATTCCTATCTTTGCAAGGTTGTGTAGAAGAGATCTTTCTTAGCGATAAGACTGCCAATATGCGCCTAATTTTTATATATGTTTTTTGTGCTTATCCATTGTAATGTGGTGTGAAAAATAAAGAGTTATATCGCCTACAATCTACACCTAGGTTTTGCCAGCAATTTTCTTACATGTAATAGGAGGCGAGTTATTTACAGAGTATATTTCCAAACTGAATTATGTAGCTAAAAATTTATTAATTGTTTACATTGTTAAAATACATTAAAATAGCAATAGTCAATGCCTTAAAGGAGTTCCTTTGGACTATTAATATAATTCCAGTATTTTTTAACGATATGTTTTAGCTTTGTTGATGTTTTTTTAGTTTAGTCTGTACACTTACGACTACCTTTCATTTCTCTTGCTACATCTACATCCTTGGTTGCCTGTAAGAGATCGCCTTGTGCGATAAGGCCGCCCATTGTACTTTTCTACTCTACTGTACTCCTTACTTTTAGTGTGTGTGTACAATTAAGTTTTAAATAAATTTGAAACTCAGTCATTTAATACGTATTTTCTTTCCATAAAAGGGGCATGATATGGTTCAAATAAGTTCTAATGCTGCTTTTATTGAAACTAACAGGTCAGCTGGTGGCCATTCGGCACGGGTCTTCTATGGCGCGTTTGATTTGCGACAACGGCGATAGCATAAGGTCGATGCAGCCCAGAGCCTTCCAACAAGTTTCAGAAGGGTAAGATCATTAGTATATATATTTCATTCGTTACTCGAATATTCATATAAAAAAAACAGGATAATTTTGTATAATTTGGCTCAAGCATAATATGCTGTTAATACGCGGACTTAAGTATTTTAAATTCATTGTTATTTTTTTAAAATATGCTACTATAAAAAAAGATAGGTAGGTTTCACTATGTCCGCTAATATAATTAAAGCAGATGTCTTCTTTCGTGTATTAAATCTAGTTTATTATATAATTATATTAAGCGCAGCGTAGGACGTCCACCCACAAGATGGTCCGACGACCTGGTGAAGGTCGCGGGTCGTCGCTGGATGCAGGCTGCCTCCAACAGGTCACTATGGAAGTCATTGGGGGAGGCCTATGTTCAGCAGTGGACTTCTTTGGGCTGATAATGATGATGATGATGATATAATTATATTACAGTACTGAATCATTATGCGATTCTTACTATTGCCTGTTGTTCTGGACCTTTTTGGTAGTCATTTGAGTTATTTCACTCTTTAATTCTTTTTAGAAATACGTGTCTCAATGAATGTCGTAACATTAACTTACCGGATGCGACTGAGTAACTCTTATCGAAATTTCACAAAAAATAATAATTTACGGATCAAAGGCTTCCTTTATGACAAGGTTTATTGCGGTAAAAGTGATAAAAAACAACAAATATCGAAATGAAGGCTTAATCGTTTTGTATAATTTTATAACATTATTTTCGACAACATGCAAAAATTACGATTTATTATTATTATTATTTAAAAATACCAATTAGTATTTATAATACTAGTGACCTACGTACATATTTTTCTGATTAAAAAACTATGTTACGCGTATTAACTTAATCACTAATATATAACTAACTTTTTAAGGATTTTTCCCGCATATATAGTTTATTATATAGTATATATTACATAATCTAATCTAAAAAATAATTTTCTCAATATTAAAACTTGTACATTAAACATGTTATTTCATTAAAAAGGACTACTTTAAATTCGAAAGAAAGGCCTCCGCCTTACCCGTTACTATTTATTTATTCTCCACGTTTTATCTTTTACGAGTATATTAACTGTTCAGTATCTTGTTCTTTTCGTAGTGTTCGTTAATGAGAACCTAGGTCATGAATAATTCATTAATCCTTCGACTTTGAATTGGCAACAGCGTGGATGGCTGCCCACACGTCTGAAAATCCCTAGGTATTCAGCCCGTTCACTTCTCGTCTAATAAAGACGGTAAAAGTCTTGGCGCCACGTTAAGATATTCCTATGAAATAGCGTTAGCGGTTTAGTCGTTAAAACGTAAGAGAGAGATATATACAAAAATAAGTTTCCAAGTTTTTCTCCAACATCTTACTTATGTATATACCTAAATTAAACATTATTTTACCGGCTCAGTTAATTTTTTTGTTTTTTTTTAGCGACAATGTGTTTGTATTGTAATCACCTTAACTATTGCCTGTTTTAGTTTTCGATCACAGTTTTTTAGGTACTGAATTAAAATATTTTTCTAACATGTCTCAATTTTGTTTTTACAGGAACCAAGTTGGGCCTTGCGATCAACTGCCATACATCGATCTCACTCTATGGCAAGACGCTGCAGGACATTATAAATGAACAAAATAATTATATTTGTTGTATTTAAATTTTGTTTAGAAAAAAATAGTTACCATTATTAAGTACTAGCTTAACTAAATATTATTCTTACTTATTATTATTCACTTTTTTTCTAGAAATTATAATTTTTAGATAGATTTATGTAAAAAATGAGATTTTTAAATTTACAATGCCATGACTTTATTTCAGCGAAAATGTAAATACATTTATTTTTATAATTCCTGCCAGTAGCAGGTGTTTAATTTATTTAATTGTATTTTTGTTTATTGAATTAACCTTAGAGACGTACTTAGGTATATTGAAATGTGGTCATAATACCTTGTAAATAATTAAATAAAATTAATATTCAGTTAATTTAGAATGCAGGCGCTGCTATTTGTATATAAAAGAAGTTCTGTAACCCTTAAGTGTTTTAGTTATAAATATGTTTTGCAAAAAATAAAACATCAAACCTACACCTGTGTTTCATTTTCGTAAATATTAAAGGACGTAGAAAATTATTTTTATATTAGCTATGATTGTAGGAGCAGGCAGGGGCTTATATCGACACCCACGTTTACGAACTTGGCATCAGTATACTTCATAGATTACAATTGTTTTGCCGTCGAAGTAGCCAGCGATGCATATTTTATTCGTGATACTGAACTTAGCTTCCATTTCACTTTTTTTTTTCGATGGGATTTTACACTTAGAGAAAAATTGATAACTCTTTGTTATAGGTATAATATCTTGATATCTATCGTATTAAACATGTATGATCCAATTCAAAAGCAGAACAAATAGTTTACGGAAAACTGCTTGCAACAAAAACAATTTGCTTTAAGAGTTTCCGCAAGGACTTTTAAGTATTAGAGTTTAAAAAATACGCATTAGTCTGGTAGACGAAGGACTAACCATTCTCAAGCGCAGAGAGATTCTAACTTCTACCACTTATTTGTTTGTCAAAGTATTATTTAACACATCTATACATACAAATAAATAAAATTGGAGTATCTGTTTGTAATATTGAAATAACCGCTGTTTAATAAATGCATATGGATTATATACATATATAGATTATAGATTATATACACGGTACATATACCAAAATAAAGTTTTTTACAATTTTTGTCTGTCTGTCTGTTTGTTCCAAATCTCCACAGCGGTTGGACCAATTTTAACGGGTCTTTCACTGGCAGATAGCTGATGTAATAAGGTGTAACTTAGGCTAAAAAAATAATTAAGAATTGGCTGTTAGGTGGAACGAAGTTCACCGGGTCTGTTAGGTTTGCATAAAAAATTAGAAAAATAAACAATTAGGGTGTATGTAGAGTAAAAAAAAATTCAATATATAAAAAAATATGTATACCGTAACAGCTTTTTTGTAAATAACACTCACTCTTCCAATAATGTGTCCAGTGTCTTATCACGCAATAGTAAACAGAAAACATGTACTACGTTTTTAGGTCACACAACAGTAAAAGAAATTGGATAAAGCCGGGAGTAACGCAGTCGTAGAAAACATTAGCAGACTGACCCGTAGTAAATTTACCAGATGTACTTCCACGAACAGACGGAAAATCAACTACAGGCTGTGAGGACAGAATAATTATATTGGACAAAAACTTTTAACTAGCGATGTTGTTTCTATTTGATAGTAAATATACTCATAATTCGAAATCTACCTTGCCTAATCTTGACATATGATATTATTTGAAATTATATTAGGATTGAAAACTCCTTTTATGCAATTCCCAAAAAAAAAACCACAATTTTTTATTATTCTGTCCGCTGCATATCATATCAATTTTAATTCAAATGTAATTGCAAACGCATTTTAAATGGAGTATAGATATATTTTAGGAGGGTCGGATTGGGAATTGTTTAGAATTCTAGTTTCAAAGTAAGAGTTTGCCTTCGTATTTGGGACTGAGACTTTCTTTACCATCTTGTTTTTTTTTTTCTTATACTGGCACGGCAAAGTGACCCCATTGCACCTGATAGTAAGCGCAATGGAGTCCAGAAAAAGTGCCGACCAGCGAGAGATGATGGTCTCCCGTTGGTCGACACAATCATGCCGGCCGAATACCTCTTCACCTTATTGTGAAGAAGTTTGGGGGACTAATACCATGGTGATCACAGGACCGACCGCGACAAACCGGCCAAAAAATGCCGGCACGGTCATCTTTTCACCATGATTGAAGTCATGATCTTGTTTGCGTCACAACTTTCGCTAAGTTTATTATTTTTTAATGAAACATTTATTGTACATTCTACATATAAAAGAAGACGACAGCAAACGCATTGTCCATACAAAACACCCGTAACTTAACTATTAATCATAGCTTTATACATTACTATACAAATGATTTTTTATTGATATTTTCTTTATTCTATGGAATATAATGAAATGGTAAATAATGTAAGTCGACACACATTAGAATTTACGTAAAGCGTGTTATTGGATGTTAAAGTAACAACCTGGGCAAATAGCATTTTCATTTATAGAAACTTAATACATTGAATTATGGACGACTACAGTAATATTATTCATGAAAGAAGCAATTATAGCATTGTCGAATTTACAATTGAAATACGCACTCCTCTCTATGATGACTTCTACTTCTATTGATACATGATATCAATATTACATAGTGGTGATTTCTTAAGATGTATATTTCCACAAAACATTTAACATAATTCTTTATACAATAATTTATTTATTTATATTGATTGCGGCGCAGTTTTTTTTATCCTTCCAAACGTCCCTATCAGCCGTAATGTCTTCTTTCACCCCTTTTTAGTGTTCTGTTTCCAAAGGGTAAAACGGGAACCTATTATTAAGACTTCGTTGTCCGTCTGTCACCAGGCTGTATCTCTTGAACCGTGATAGATAGACACCTAACCCACCACACACCCGCCACTGTAACTCCTGTGCTCCAGGATCAGCAGCGGCACGCACAGTATTGACGCCAAGCAATGAAGCTCAGCGAATCTAAGGGGACCTAAATTTGTCATAATCCCGCAACGAAGTTAATCAGAAAGATAAATAAAGGAGGAGTTGGAAAACTTGTCCACTTCCCTCCACAGCAAAGCGGGTGACAAAACATCGAGCTATAAGTCTTCACTCTCACATAAAAAAAGAGAAAGACAATTATAATTAGTGGAATTAGATGCAATTAGCGCACCACGGGTTAATAACTATATGATATTTATTGAAATAAATTGGACCTAAGGTGCGACTTGTTATGTAGATTTCCAATAATAGGCATGACAAAAATGCTGAAAAGCACGGAAATTCTTCCTAGATTCAACGAGGTCTGCATAATTAACAACACCAGACGTTACATGCACACTATTGAGCATAATGTTACGCTCATCTGACCAAAGATTGCACTCCTAAAGTATAGGTATGATATGCAGACTGTTCATATTCGCGATGTGTTGAACATTGGCACATGGGAGAATCAACCAACTTAAATGAGAATAATTTGCTGAGAAAATTGCCGTGACCCGTTAGAAATTGCGACACGTAATGATCAATCTCGAGCAAAGTTTTTGCCAAGCGATCGCCAACTGAAGGAAAGTATTGATAAAGATGACGTCCCTTTATAGACAGACTCCATCGGTTTTGCCATTCTTTTTTTTTATACTGGCACGGCAAAGTAACTCCACTGTACCTGATGGTAAGCACAGTGGAGTCCAAAAAAATAATACCGACCAGCGAGAAACGATATGGTCACCCGCTGGTCGATACAATCATGCCGGCCTGCACAAATGCTTCTTCACGCTTCGCTTAAAGGATCCAGGATCATAGGAAGGAGGGAACACGTGAGCCGGCAAACTATTCCACAGCTTGATGGTGCGGCAAAGGTAAGAGTTGGCGAACTTTTTGATTCGAGCCGCGTATGTTGTGACCACAAAGCTGTGGCTTCGCATGCCAGCACGCGTGGTTCTGGTGAGGAAAGGAGAGGATGGGACAAGGTTAAACATTTCTTCAGAGCATTCACCATGATACAGACGGTAGAACACGCTAAGTGCAGCAATGTCCCTGCGCAACTGTAGCGGCTCCAAGTTGGCTGTAACGTCTGCATCATTCACAATGCGGATGGCACGCCGCTGCAATCCATCCAAGGCATCGAGAAGGTATTTGGCGGAACTAGGCGGAATCAGGTATTCCCAGAGGTGCGAGCAGTATTCCATACCCGGCCGCACCTGCGCTTTGTATAATTTCTTCATTGTTCTATTAACTCCGAGTATGTCTCGGGGTATGGTTTAAATAACGGAATAATTTTCGAATATTTTCGTGATAGATAGACAGTTGAAATTTGACAGGTGGTGTATTTCTGTTGCCACTATAACAACAAATACTAAAAAACAAAATATATAAATACTTAAGGGGGCTCCCATACAACAGACATGTTTTTTTTGCCTTTTTTATAAATAATAGTACGGGACCCTTCGTGAGTAAGTCCGACTCGCACTTGGAAAGTTTTTCTTTCATCTTTAAGCAATAATTATTTATCTTACTAATATTATAAACGCGAAAGTTTGTAATAATGTATGGATGTCTGGATATTTGTTGGTCTTTCACGCAAAAACTACCGAATGGATTGTAATGAAAGTTTACAATAATATAGCTTATACATCAGAATAACACATAGGCTATATTTTTTAAAGATAGTGTGTGAATTGTCCAAAATATAACGATAATTGTCAAGTAAGTCGGGAAAAATCTGCTATCTGCGGGCTATTTTGGCGTACGCGTCACGTACGTCAAACATTTTATGTTTATCCCGCCAGTACGGTTAATGGTCCCCTCATATTAATGAACGTATTTAAATAAAGGTTTTGAATCGACAACATATATCCACAATATTCGAACAATTGCGCATTTTACATTTTAAATTTTAAAATGTAGAATAATCAGTAATGAAAAGGGAGTGACATATTTGTTAGTTGTCAAATATTTATGCGTGCGTTCAATAATTTATTTTTAAACTCCTTGGTTTTACCTGGTTTACAATTTACAAACGAAGGCGGGCTCGGTAGTCATCACGCTTCGTAATCTAAATAATGATTTCATTGATCGCAACGGATATAACCTTTGATTTTAGCATATATTGTCAATGCGAAAGTAACACTACTGTGTTATACTTTCACGCCTAAAATATTTGAGTTATTTGGATGATTTTTGTTATGGATAAAAACGGAAACATAAAAAGGTAACATAGGTTACTTTTTTTTTAATTCATTAAGTGTAATTTGGGCACTTGGGAGACGTTTAATAGATTTACTTATTATCATTCTGCACCCAACCCTGAAGTCTATGCGGACGGAGTCGCGGGCAAAAGCTAGTTAATAATAAACTCTTAACCTTCACAAGCACACATCTGACTTTTAGAGGTTATGTTCGTATTTTTAATAAATCACACACTTACACAGTGAAGGGAAGCATCGTGAGAGACCTACATACTGAAAAATTATTCAAAGACATTTTTCAGGTGTGTGTACTACACCAATCTGCACTAAACTAGCTAGGTGGAATATGGCCCAACCCGTATCAACCGTAGAGATCCGTACCGAGCAGTGGAATGCATGGGCTGATAATGATACTCGCACTTGTTATTTCGAAAGTCTTTGATGAACGCCTGTAACATGCAGCCATGATGTCCACATAATTTACCGCAGAACTCACTGAGTCATCAAGCTCTTATAACCGACACATTTAATGACATTAGATCTTTTATGTCTACATAGTATCTACTGTAACATACGGTTAAGAACGTACACTTTGCCGAGGTAATAGCATCAACCATTTTCAACTTGACACGAATTCGATTTTTAAATCGATGAATTTTGAGCAGTCATCAAGAATTTACAGGTAACAAATAAGTTTTTTGAATTAATCCCGAGTTTTTTTTATTATTGGACAAACAATAATTTATTATTATTTTTTTACTCAACAGGGAAGGGTACAGTACGAACGCGCACCCAAGCGTCGAATGAACCGAACGAGACAAGTTCGCGAACCATTTCGCGCGCTCCAGTTACACATAGATAAGTCACTGGTGCGTTACAAATTTAAATTGAGCTTTAAACATGGGTTCTTACGGAAAATCAATAAAGGGCTCACTTTTGGTGAATTTCATACTAAATTCCTTGTTTCTATCACTTTTAGCTTATTGTATTATTCTTAAAATAAACCTTTCGTCAATTGTGTTATTTAAGTGCCACGCTGTAAATCTTAAACGTGTGCTGCGAGTATACACTTGGCAATACTACTATTGCCTAGTGGAAATACCCAATAACACTTAGCCCGGCCCGGGACCTTTCGATTGTATGTCGTACACTTTAGCCTCAAGACTAACAAAGCAGTCTCAGAAACGCTCTGCCTTGAATAAAATATTTGCGGTTCATACAAAAATATATGTGTAACAGCTTGGTTTGTATAGACCTCTGATGATGAAGGGGATAGCATAGGGGCTAATGAATAACCGCACAGCTCGGGTAGACCTGGCACACTAAGTTCCCATCCGAGGTGTAAAAGATAAACAGAAAAATTAACAATTTAAAAAATAGAACAAACAGTTCAATCCCTATAATTCTAATAACACATTGTAACTAATTAAAAGTAGTGATGGCCTTGAGGTTTAGGCGCGCGGTCTAGATTTTCGGCGGACACGAGTTCAAACCCCAGGCATACACCTCTCTGCCCTGTGGCAAGGGGGCGTTAGAATTCCACCACGGTATCCCCTGCCTGTCGTAGAAGACGACTCAAAGGGGCTCTTGGGGTCGCTGGGCGCGCTGCGGGGGCGGCGCGTCCTCACTGAAAGTGACCCTGAGAGGGGCGGCGGCACTGTGGCCTGTGTACGTCGCGGGCGCCCATCCACAACCGGGGCGTCCGAACCAAGCTAGTGGGGGTGCAACTGCGCCCCTTACAACTCCGAGACGGACGAGACAATAACGTCTCGGAGGCGCACCGGGCGGCTGCGGCATTACGGTGGGCGCTTCTCGCCGCCCCACTCGGCGCGGAGATGGCCACCGGGGGGTTTTGGTCGGTATGCCGGTTTAGGGAATTTTGTTAGGGACCCAGCCCGGCACTAACATCTGCGCGGACATGACGTCGCCGCGCGCCGGGCTGGAAGACCGGTGACCCCGACATACGCTTCCCGCCCGTCTACCCCCGGGGCTGGCGGGAAGTAGAGCCATAAACAGCTTTCCCCTCGATAACAAAAAAAAAATGGCATACACCTCTGGCTTTTTCAAGTTTTCACAATGAATTATCACTTACTTTAACGGTAAAGGAATACATCGTGAGGAAACCTGCACACCAGGTTCTTAGGAATTTCTTAGGTGTTTAGTCCGCCAACCCGCACTAGGCCAGCGTGGTGGACGAAGGCCTTAACCCTCTCAGATGTAGAGAAGGCCCGTGCCCACCAGTGGGACGTATACGGGTTGATGATTGTAACTATTATACTTATATACGTACTTAAGAACTATAGAATAAATTAACATAATAAACAACTAGCAGATGTTTGAATAAATTTATACCATGAACATTTGGCACTTCGAATTAGTATTACAGGTACTTCTATGAATGTGTGAAGTATAAAACTAATTAATTGAAGGGCTTGAAAAAAATTGTTTTAAAATGTTTGTAGAGCTCAAATTGTATTTGCTCTTGGCAGTTTTTATGTTTTGTGTATTTGATGTAGACTCTTCATGCCCTTTTTATGGTAAAAATTCACCGAGAAGGAAAAACAGAAGATCACGGGAAAGGTAAATACATTTATAAAGCCAAATTTTAAATGCCAACCCGCACTAGTCCAGCCTATTGGACTAAGGCCTAACCCCGATCACTTTAGAATATATCTGAGGTCAGCAACGGTAGCCTGATAGTAAATGAGTGTTGCTTAATGTTCACCTTATAGTAAATTAGATTCAAAATTGTATGACAAGAAATGCGTTGATATATTTTTTTGTCCTGTAAGATGAGCACCTCAGTTTTTAAACGATATTAATCAATTTCATTAAACAAGCTTCGTGGTTTTTCTAGAATTGATTATGAAAATTTAAAAATAGTCCTAGATATGTTTTGTAGTCATTTATTTAACAATTTACATAAATATATTTACAGTATTTGCAAAGATAATATTATGTTAATAGAACAGAGCTATGTGGGCTCAACCAGACAAACGAAACAGCATTTTATTGTTTAATGTTCGTGTAGGATAAAGGAACATAGAGTTTACATAAAATTATCTTTCATCATCAACCCATATACGTCCCACTGCTGGGTACGCGCCTCCTCTACCATTGAGAGGGTTTAGGCCCTAGTCCACCACTCTGGCCTAGTGCGGGTTGGCGGACTACACACCTAAGAAATTCCTAAGAACTTTTAGGTGTGCAGGTTTCATCACGATGTTTCCCTTCACCGTTAAAGTACGTGATAATTCATTGTGAATACACACATAACTTCGAAAAGTCAGAGGTGTGTTATCTTTAATCGTTTCTATTTTCCATTATCAAAGACCTTATAGAAACTGTTACTTATTTTGGTATTTAGATAACAAGTGCGTGACGATTATCTTTCAATATGAAAGAATTAGCCTGTTGCTGCTTGAACGAACTGGTGGGTTTTTTTAATTCTTTTAAATCCGTCCTAAATTTGTTAGTCGTAACATAAAATTCCGACCAAAGAATTATTTTACAAACTTGGTTAATTAAACTTGTAAGATTGGTGGTCGACTTAAAAATAACGCCTATACTTATAATATCTATTTTTAAAATGTTTTGCATTCATTTTTCTTTTTAGAATTCGTGCCTTCAATAAGTTCGCAAATAAAATTTTAACACGGAAATGTAGCATATTTTTTTATATTGTTTCATTGCCATCAGCGAAGGTTTCAATCTGTTAGAAGTGCGCTTAACCCATTTCCATGTGGTTTTATTGATGTTAGAAAACTTTCAAGTTTTTTTGAAAGTTGAAAAAGAAGAAAGCTCACGGTCACATTTGTAGTTTATAGCAAACAATCGTTCTAAATACAAAGAGAGATTTACGAAATTGCCAAAAATTGTTGTAGTAGGGGTATTTCTTTTATAAGGGTATTTCTTAAATAATTGAATGGCTTGTGGACACGTGGCACAAGCATGTCCCGGGTTGAGCTAATGCTCAGAAGAAACATGGAGTCTAGAAGTAGGACCAAAAATGGCAATAGGCTCGCTCCCTGTTAAGTGGGATGAAAACAATTGGATAAACGTGATTGCAGAAATGCACCATGCATGTCAGTGTGTGTGTATGTATGTGAACAATTATAAGAAATAAAGGTTCTACAAGTAAGCCTATTCTAGAAGTTATCTATAGATATAATCTCCTCCCCTGTTCCAAAGAACTGGGGTCGCGGATAAATCTCTTTTCTTTCTATTTCAACCTACCGGCCGTAGTCTCGTCATCCTATCAATTATGTCGTCTAAGACTCCTTAGGAATGTCACATTGCTAATAAATAAAATAATGATGAATTCAGAAAATCAAAACAAAAAAATACGTTAGATACGTTAGGCAAATCAACTTTGTTATTTTATTTAATTCAAACAAGGTAAATCGAGTTATAAATTATTTTTACAGCTGTAAAAATTCAAGATCAGACGGCGGTGTGATCTGCGCAGTGGCTCCACCGTATTGCGAGAAATCCCGCTATCGTTCCATAGATGGTTTGTGCAATAATATTGACCATCCGACGTGGGGGGCTGCTCATACACCGTACGCTAGTCTCTCGCCAAATAAGTATGGAGATGGTAAGTTTAATTCTTATCTGATTTTAATTATGACGACTTACAAAATTAAGTTGTGAAGAAAAAGCTACTGCAACCAAGATTTCCCAGCAATAAGTTTCTAAGAGTCCCAGAGAACCTTCTTCACCAAATGCCGAATATGGGTCTACTCTACAAATATACGTGGAAATCTATGTGTCATAGAAGAGAAGAAGAAGAATTTCGTTAAATAGAATCCACACTTGAACTATTTCCTTTTTACTCGACTACGGCAAAGCCAAAAGAGGGTTTTGATTTTGACTGGCTTTGTATGTATGTTCATCTGTTTCCTTATAGCTGTTTAACTACTTATTAAAACTCAATAAATGACTATCGTTCGAAGCATCTTAATCGTCCGCTGGTTATAGGCTATATGACGTGTCACTGAATCTAATATGGCGTCCTCTAGCGGTCATAAGGTACCTACTGAGTTAAAAAAATAAATTTGAAACAAATATGCCGCATTTGGTATGATTGGAAAGGGCGTTACTTAATGGGATAATGTAATATGAAGGTTATTAATTTATAATAAGGGTAAGATGTATGATGTATTATAATATGTCACACGTGCACACTGCAAAGGAGTGGAACGCTCTGCCCGCTGAAGTGTTTCCCGTACGATACAATCTGGACAAGTTCAAATCAAATGTGAATAGGCTGCTACTAGACAGGCATGCTCCATCGTCGACCGCATCGTCGCTTAACACCAGGTGAGATCGTGGTCAAATGCCTGCACTAGATTTATTAAAAAAAAAAACACGTTACATAGAAACGTACCATAACTTTAACAACGCGTGACTACGGCTTTTCAAACTTGAATACTTTGTATCTCTGTACACTGATATTTGTGTACTATAGTATCGTATCGTATGACGTTATTGTAAAATTGCAGCGAATCGAACTTGGTAGAATCTATGTGTCGATTGTCTTGCTTCTTCAGTAACGTTGTTTAAACCTAAAAATCTTATTTTATACTTTTTAACCTCGTTTTTTGTCGTAGATGGGTGTTAGTTTACACCACAAAATAGGAAATAATATAGAATAAAACTAAAGGAAATACAATATGTGCCACAAAGGGCGGTCTCATTGCTATTAGCGGTCTCTTCCAGACAACACAGAAAATAGTTGTTAATAAAAAAAATGGGTGACCATGGTGTTACAGGAATAATAATAAGACAATAAAATAAAACTTCTATTTAAGTTATGCTTGATTACCTATAATTGCACTTCCATTTTATCTTGAACATATTATAAACATAAGAAGAGTATGCGAGACACATTAAAAGCAAATTAATTAAGGTTAAACACAAGCAAGAATATTATGTACATATGTAAACGATATTTGTTTTGCATTTCATCGACTTGATTGAATATGGTTCTAAAAAACCTATTTACAAGGTGACCCCGACATATCATTTAATTATACTTCGTATCCCTTCGAAGATGATTACCAGTTTACTTGCAGCATTACGCAGTATGGTGCTGTCCTTATCACACGGTTTAAAGCTATTCAAAGAAAACACTATCCCTACTCCCACCCCCCACGCAACCGGTCGGCCGATCGCTCGGTGAGCGCCATTACGTATTTTTGTGCGGTCCGAATCACACCTTGTCCTTTGAAACAAAAATATAAGCTTGTAAATTTTAGTTAATAATGAATAAAAAGAGGAGACGAGAGGACGATGACTATAGTGAAATTATGAAAAAATGACGCAGAAGAATTTCATCATCGTCGTCGTCTAGTAATTGTGATGACGAATCATCCAGCTTAGTCGTTTCTGACACCGAATTCGTAAATGCAAGCGGTAAGTAAATACCCCTGATATTATTACTATTTAATTGTGTACTGAGGACACGGCGCCGTCATGTCGCGCACCTGGTTGTACCTACTGCACATCGGCGCCTGCCTGTTGTTGTTGCTAGGCGCACTCAATATTAGCTAAATGCTGTATAATACTACGCTCGCTTGCTTTATGCACCTTACCATTATAACCTACCCACAGTGCATTTTTATCCATTAAGATTAAATACATAACCATAAATACAGCCTCGTGGCGCAGTTGGCTAGACACCAGACTGCGAAACGAGAGGCCGCGGGTTCGATCCCGCACCGAGACAAATGTTTGTATGAGCCATATATATTTGTTTCGGGTCTGGGTGTATGTGAGACCGAAAAGTCTCTCGTAGTTTCTGATACCCACGACACAGGACTTGTATCCTAGTGTGGGATCAAAACTATATATGTGACTGTTGGGTGTATTTATTTATAACCACGTTAATTGTGTTGAGTATTGTCTACTGACCTCCACGTATATCGTGTCGAGTAATATTTAAATCATGCTTATGCAGCATGAGCTCCACGTATATCGTGATTGAGCATCAAATTCAAATATGTTTTATTGTGGTACATAGGAAGGTGTTATAACTATGACCCGCCGTGTTGGCATACAATAATGGAACTTAAATCTAATGAAAATCTAACTATAAAACTATATTAATACTATAGAAAACAAACTAAAAGTATTATTACTTTTCAATGAACACTAAGAAAATCATTCAAACTATAATAACATTTATTAATTAGAAATTTAAACAATGTAACTTTATAATTATTGAGATCATTTAATTCTCTAATAGATTTTGGTAGTAAAGTAACAAAAGTATTCTATAACGATACACTTCAGTTTAAGCCTTATACATACATAAGTACATACATAGGTACATCATGTACATTGTCTACTGACCTCCACGTATATCGTGTCGAGTAATATTTAAATCATGCTTATGCAGCATGAGCTCCACGTATATCGTGATTGAGCATCAAAAGTATTCTATAAGGATACACTTCAGTTTAAGTCTTATACATACATATGTACATACATAGGTACATCATGTACATTGTCTACTGACCTCCACGTATATCGTGTCGAGTAATATTTAAATCATGCTTATGCAGCATGAGCTCCACGTATATCGTGATTGAGCATCAAAAGTATTCTATAAGGATACACTTCAGTTTAAGTCTTATACATACATAAGTACATACATAGGTACATCATGTACATTGTCTACTGACCTCCACGTATATCGTGTCGAGTAATATTTAAATCATGCTTATGCAGCATGAGCTCCACGTATATCGTGATTGAGCATCAAAAGTATTCTATAAGGATACACTTCAGTTTAAGTCTTATACATACATACGTACATACATAGGTACATCATGTACATTGTCTACTGACCTCCACGTATATCGTGCCGAGTAATATTTAAATCATGCTTATGCAGCATGAGCTCCACGTATATCGTGATTGAGCATCAAAAGTATTCTATAAGGATACACTTTAGTTTAAGTCTTATACGTACATAAGTACATACATAGGTACATCATGGACATTGTCTACTGACCTCCACGTATATCGTGTCGAGTAATATTTAAATCATGCTTATGCAGCATGAGCTCCACGTATATCGTGATTGAGCATCAAAAGTATTCTATAAGGATACACTTCAGTTTAAGTCTTATACATACATACGTACATACATAGGTACATCATGTACATTGTCTACTGACCTCCACGTATATCGTGATTGAGCATTAAAAGTATTCTATAAGGATACACTTTAGTTTAAGTCTTATACGTACATAAGTACATACATAGGTACATCATGTACATTGTCTACTGACCTCCACGTATATCGTGTCGAGTAATATTTAAATCATGCTTATGCAGCATGACCTCCACGTATATCGTGATTGAGCATCAAAAGTATTCTATAAGGATACACTTCAGTTTAAGTCTTATACATACATAAGTACATAAGTACTCCTTAGTTTTAATGTTGTGTGTACAATAAAGTTTTAAATAAATAAATAAATAAGTACATACATAGGTACATCATGTACATTGTTTACTGACCTCCACGTATATCGTGTCGAGTAATATTTAAATCATGCTTATGCAGCATGAGCTCCACGTATATCGTGATTGAGCATCAAAAGTATTCTGTAAGGATACACTTCAGTTTAAGTCTTATACATACATAAGTACATACATAGGTACATCATGTACATTGTTTACTGACCTCCACGTATATCGTGTCGAGTAATATTTAAATCATGCTTATGCAGCATGAGCTTCAGGTATATCGTGATTGAGCATCAAAAGTATTCTATAAGGATACACTTCAGTTTAAGTCTTATACGTACATAAGTACATACATAGGTACATCATGTACATTGTCTGCTGAATTCCACATATATTGTGTCGAGTAATATTTAAATTATGCGTATGAAGTAGTGATGGCCTCGAGGTTTAGGCAGGCGATCGAGAATCTCGAAGGTCGCGGGTTCAAACCCCAGGCACACACCTCTGACTTTTAGAAGTTATGTGTGTATTCACTATGAAATATCACGTACTTTAAACATCGTGAAAAAACCTGCACACTACAATGTTCTCAGGAACTTCTTAGGTGTGTAGTCTACCAACCTGCACTAGACCAGCGTGGTGGACTAAGGCCTAAACCCTCTAAGTTGTAGAGGAGGCCCGTGCCCAGCAGTGGGACGTATATGGGCTGATGATGAATGCAGCATGAGCCCCACGTATATCGTGTTCATAAGTATTCTATAAGGATACACATTTGTTTAAGTCTTATACAAACAATATAATCCTTTTTTCCTACACGGATAAACATATTTATTTTCATGATAATAATATCTGTACTGACATATTTAATTATTTCATTGGCTTGACCAATTTTAGGCTGCCTTAACAGAAATAAATTTAATAAATGCACAAAACAAGTAAAATCCAATTAACGGGGATACAAAATTATGAGTTTTTATTTGGCTCTGACATAGTTGAGCAACTGAAAGCATTAAAAACAACTTCAAAATCAAGCATGGAGTTGAGGCCGTCTATTGCAGATCATGCATCTAAACCAAAGACGGCTCCTGCAGCTCAAGCTCATACAAGTCGTCGTGGGACTTTAAACTTGAGGGGGGCGTCGCACACGACCGCCGACCACGCAGCGTCATAGTGGGAGGAGGAGCTGAACGAGGTACCCAATCTTGTTGCAGGTAAATTATAATATTTTTACCAACAATGGGCCTAGATAACCAACGACCCTACTATTTTATCTTGGTTCAAGGGATACAAAATTACTTTTGAAGATAAACCTGTACAGCACAGTTTACCAAAAAACAAGTGCTATAAACAAGAAGAGGCTATAGTTATTGACAATTTTATATCGGACCTCGTTAGTAACGGTTTTGTGTCACCCTATAAAAGTCAAAACATATCACCAATTTTTACAGTTCTAAAACCGAACGGTAAGGATAGATTTACATACATACATAAACTCACGCCTGTATTCCCCGAAAGGGTAGGCAGAGATGCATTTCTGCAGGTACATTTCGCCAGGTATGTATCAGTCCCAAGTAATGGGGGGCGAGCCTATTGCCTTTTTTCGGGCACATTTCCGGACTCCGTGCTGCTGCTGAGAGTTTCCTAATGGAAAAACCCAATAACACTTTGCTAGACCCGGGAATCGAACCCAGGACCTCTAGATCGCACGGCACATATTTGTACCGCGAAACCACGAGGCAATCGAGGTATAGATTTACCTTAAATCTAAAAAGTTTAATAAATATATAGACGCTCCACATTTCAAGATGGAAGATTATTGTTGAGCATAATGAGTACCTTGCAACAATAGACCTTCAGGATGCTTACTTTTAGTGTCAGAGATTCCAGTGGCGTTCAAATTTATTTGAATTTAACGTTCTGTCTTTTGGTCTGTGTTGTTGCATGGAGCAGCCATAGGTTTTTACAAAACTTCTAAAACCAGTGTTATGTAAATTACGCTCCGCTGGTCATCTACCAGTAAATTATTAGGATGAGTTTTGCTACATTGGCTCATCATATGAGCAATGTATAGATAATGTCAATACGACTACAACTCTTTTAGAGTCATTAGGATTTTTAATCAATTAGAACAAAAGTAAAGTTACGCCAAGTAGATCTCGCAAATATCTTGGGTTTATATTTGATACGGCTCATATGACATTGTCATCAACATGGGTGTCAGATTTACGCACCTTAATTATTTAGCGGGAAAAATCTAGCAATGGTGTGCAATCTAGCATTTGCATCGTACATAAAATCTGCTGACAACATTGATGCAGACCGTGCATCACGTCAGTTGAATATCTATACAGAGTGGGAACTCGCTGATTATGCGTTTACAAACGCAATTGTGCAAAATTTCGGCCAACCGATCTATTTGCGAGCATAAAATGTGACTCATATAGTATAATGTACATATAAAATAAGTGGAACTCCAGTTAAAAGAAAGTTCACCTACCAATTAAAATACTTTTTATTATTGTATCTCCATAAGGGAAGCAGAGATAATACATTAAGTGTTTAAATATCTCTTTAATATTAGTTGGGAAAAATCAAATTTTTAAAGCTCTAAACATCTGCAAGTAAACTGGTAATCATCTTCGAAGGGATACGAAGTATAATTAAGAATTAAACGAACTTACCTTGTGAAGTTCGATTCTAATTATACGAGTATCACGAAGAAGATGATTACCATACTCCCGCCCAATCCCAGACTCAGAGAACCATACTGACCCCTTCTGAAAAATTTGATTTCAGTTAACTCTAAAAATAATGGCGCTCACCGAGCGATCGGCCGACCGGTTGCGTGGGGGGTGGGAGTAGGGATAGTGTTTTCTTTGAATAGCTTTAAACCGTGTGATAAGGACAGCACCATACTGCGTAATGCTGCAAGTAAACTGGTAATCATCTTCTTCGTGATACTCGTATAATTAGAATCGAACTTCACAAGGTAAGTTCGTTTAATTCTTAATTAAACCACGTGCATAGTTAACTCAGTAAAAGATAATATAATATGCACTCACTTATTTAACTTTAAAAAAAACAGTAAAAACTTCTTTTTGCAAACAAAATTAACCACATTAAACAAGATTAATACTTAGGCACAGCAACGTCGTATAAGCTGTACGGCTACATTTTTTTTATTTACATACAAACCGTGGCGGTTCGCTCTCCCCTATGGACAACGAAACGAAGATCTTGAAACCTTAAATCACGTTTTGAGGCAAACTATCGGTTGGATTTTTTCTTAATTTAGTACATAATAATAAATAGATAAAATAAATACACCCAACAGTCACATACACAGTTCTGACTCCACATTAATATACAAGTCTTGTGTCGTGGGTATCAGAAACTACGAGAGACTTTTTAGTCTCACAAACACCCAGACCCGATACAAATACTAGTGGATCACAGAAACATTTGTCTCTGTGCGGGGATCGAACCCGCGTTCTCTCGTTTCGCAAATTGGTATCTAGCAAACGGCGCCGTAACATAAATGTTATGATTGATAAATATGATATATAGAAATAATAACAGAAACTTTATAATAGCAGAAAAGCACCTCAGACTATCCTATATTGGCCTTATCTTATTTCAGGTTTGGGCTCATTTCCACGATCGATCACAGGCCAACCTTTGCCAAACGCTCGTTTACTAAGGCGCCGCCTGTTTCCGGAGAAGGCCGTACCCAATAGGAACTACACCCTAATAACTATGCAGTGGGGTCAAGTTACTGCCCATGAAATGTCTCTCTTTGCCGGCCCACCGCAAACGAGTAAGGGTTTCTGTATCATCATTTACGATATAAATATGATTATATATTATTGATTCTCCTACAGATATATCCAGTTTAAGTTAAAGAGCGAATTGCAACTACCTGTTATTTTTCTGTATGTAGAAAAAATAATTACGGAAAAAAATAATATTTTATGATTTTTGAACATAAATTTCTGACAAATTAGTGAAGATTGAGGGGATTTCTTGTTTTTTCCAATGCGTTGATCCATAATAAAATTTCTCGGGTGTCGTAGAGATTGCCTAAAAATTTATTTTTTTTTCACGTGAATTTTATTTGATTTATGTTATGGGCTTTTTATATAATCAGAGGAATACCACTGAATGAAGGTGAATTGATTCAGTCAGAAATGGGAAATGTGTCTTAAAAAAAAATGGACTAAATTCATTTTGCATTACTAGATTATTGTTCGCAAACCACTAAATTTAATTGTGTAAAAAATCAACGTTGTGACCGTGTTATAAAACATTTTTTATGCAAAGATGTGATTATACATATAATGCCTGTTAAAATTTTGCTTTAACAGTTAAATTAAACATAAAGTGTTGTGACGCTAAAGGAAATTTTACTGAAGAGGCCACGACAAATCCTAAATGCGCACCTATTCACATATTGAAGAGTGATCCAGTTTATGGGCCCATTAACAAAGTGTGCATGGGTGTTGTAAGGACTAATTCAACAAGATCTAATAATTGTACTGAGTCACATGTCCCTGGTAAACCGGTAAGTTAGAAAAATATATTATTGCATCTTATTCGCGTGAATTTGTACTACTGGGAATAATTCTTAATCTTCATGTAATGTGGTATAGTGTTTAAACGAGTGGACAACGTTCCGATTTCTACTTTCTTAGGGAAACCTGATTTCGGTCTATAAGCAAATTCCGTAAAAAATATTAATTTAGATTTAGTAAGGGCAGTGGCGGTACTTCCATAGAATCCTAGAAGCGTTATACGTTAATTGTGTAATGTCTTTTTATAATTGCTTATTGTGAGGTGTTTATTTATTAAATTGCTTTTGTTAAATAAAGATTTGAAGCTTAAAAAATATTATTCGCAATTGTGGAAGGCAAACTGGGCTTTTGGGCTTCTATGGAAGTACCGCCACTGAGTAAGGGTACGTTGGTAAGTAATGGTTTAGAAGGACAATTAAGGTCGATGTGTCTACAACCTTTTCAGGCAAGGAGTTTTTAGGCATAAGTAGATTGATAATGAAACTGATTCCAATTAAGCAGATTAAATAATATGCTGATTCAGTACACCCATATCGCGTTTAAATATTATAATTTGTATACTGTTATATGTTATGTTATACCCACTGTATTATATTATTGCTCTACATCTCGGATTGCTTTATAAATGACTAGTGGACCCGACAGACGTTGTCCTGTGCACAATGTGCAGAATTGAAATCCCAGCACTCGATAACAGCACTACCTATCAGGTCCAATTTCAATTCTAAACCATTCTCGAATCTACCTGAAGATACATAGAAAATTTCGTTAAAATCGGTCCAGCCGTTAAAAATTAAAATCCCAGAACTCGTTCACTACGCCACCTATCTGGTCCAATTACAAATCTAAACCATTCTCGAATCCACCTGGATAAACATAAAATTTCATTAAAATCGGTCCAGCCGTTAAAAATTAAAATCCAGGCATATCCGTTTGGATCATCGATCTAACCATAAAATGAGAAACTTGAAACCTTGAATGAGAACCAACTCATCTATAACTTTTCCTTTGATTATATCGTCGCGAAAATCACATTACTCAACAATAGCTTCCTTAACATAAATCGCATTTCATTGCATAGTTTCGGCTGTTTTAGATTTAGAAGCATGATGACTACCGAGGCCGCCTTAAGTTGTAAATTGTAAACCAGGTACAACCAAGGAGTTTAAAATTTCAGTTGGATAATAATTAGGCTTGAAATATTTTCCTTAGCTACACAAAATAAATTTCTGAACGCACGCATAAATATTTGACAACCAATAAATATGTCAATCTCTTTTCATAACTGACACTATTCTACATTTTAAAAATCTAAAATACGCAATTATTCGAATATTGTGGATATATGTTGTCGATTCGAAACCTTTATTTAAATACGTTCTTTAATTTGACCTTTAACCGTATCGACGAGATAAACATTAAATGTTTGATAGGCAATTAGGTAGAACAGTTTATATTGGAAAATGAAATTACTGTTTTTACTATCTTCCTCGCAATTAAAGTATCCTTAAAGTATCCTATGTCCTTCTCCTGGTTCTAAGCTACCTCCCTATCAATTTTCAGCCAAATCAGTTCAGCCGTTCTTGAGTTATAAAAAGTGTAACTAATACGACTTTATTTTATATTTATAGATATCAATTCAAATGATATTTCAACATATCGTAAATATCATTGACATTGGCAACATTGTCCACCATGACATTCCACCCTTCTACATATTACACTCGTGACAAGAACTGAGACTGCGTAATTCAAACACCATCTAAATATATATAACTCAAAGGTGACAGACTGACTAACTGACATAGTGATCTATCAACGCACAGCCCAAACTACTGGACGGATCGGGCTGAAATTTGGCATGCAGGTAGATGTAGATGACGTAGATATCCACTAAGAAAGGATTTTGGTTAATTCTACCCCTAAGGGGATAAAATAGGGCATGAAAGTTTGTATGAAACTTTGTCAATTTTAAGCCGATCGTGCTGAGACTTTGCATGCATAAAGCAACTACGACGTAGGCATTCCCTAAGAAAGGATTTTGAGATGCACGCTATATAAGATTAGTAACTTTTCATTTTAAAATATGCGAATTTCTCAATCAAAGGCTACAACTTATTTTCTTTCTGAATCCAACCCTGTAGTCTACGCGTACGGAGTCGCGAGCAAAAGCTAGTTTATAAATAATGAATAACAAATTTATTTGTACAAACACAGATTTTATCATGTTTATGTTTTTAATTTACAATGCAGTCCTCTATTTATTTAAATAACACTCAGACAATGTCCCAGTTTGATCTAAGTGTGAAAAATAAAACGAAAAGACTAATGACTGAAGCACAACTTTTTAAAAAATAATTCAGCGTCGTTCTTTTAATTTATATGTGTGATATCTTTCTATGTTTAGTAGTGATGGCCTGGAGTTTTGGGCGCGCGGTCGAGAATCTCGGCGGTCGCGGGTTCAAACCCCAGCCCCACACCTCAGAATTTTCGAAGTTATGTGTGTATTCATAATGAATTATCACTTACTTTAACAACGTAAGAAAAAATCTTGATGTTTCATCACTTTCAGCTCACTTAAAAGTTCTTAGGAATTTCTTAGGTGTGTAGACCGCCAGCCCGCACTAGACCTGTGTGAAGGGACAGAGTAAGGTTATCTCTTGGCCGTTATCTCTGACTTTATCTATAGAACCTAGATACTATTTTTAATTAAAATATGCGTCGCTAAGTCAGGGGACGACTATTACAGATTTTGAATTATAGTTTATGCACTACATATAGTATCTATAAACAAGACATCTTTTTATTATTCAATGTATCTTTACAGCTTTCAGCGGTTACCGCCTACTTAGATCTATCGCTGGTTTACGGAAGCGATAAAACCACTGAAGAAAGCGTTCGAGCATTTTCTGGTGGTCGATTGAAGTCTGTGAAACGGAATGGGCAAGAGTGGCCGCCACAAGATCCAGAAGTAAATCTTACTTGTGTCAAAGTGGATTCACCAACGTCGCCCTGCTATTACGCTGGTATGTTAAATTAATACACAAATGGTTATAAAGATGAAGAATAGATTATAAGCGACTCCAAGATTCACAGTACAGATTTTCTTTTGCTACTCTTTATTCGAACGTCGCATCTAGGTGTATCTTACACTTCAATTTACCAAGTGAACTTCGAGAATCCATTTATTTATTTCGTACCAACAAAAAACACGCGTGTGGAAAACGGCTTATAGAAATTTTAAATTAATAATAATAATAACTCTTTATCTAGACACCACATGTACATAGTAAGTCATAAGAAATAAGTATAGCAGGTGACATAAATTAGCGGTCTTATCGCTAATAGCGATCGATTAGCGATAAATTATGTCGATAAGTGCATTTGCGACCAACGAGACGGTACATTTAAGAACCTAAATGAAAATTTATATTGTTTTCACAAAGGAAAGAATCGATTTATTTATATGTTACATACAACAACAACAACAATTTTACATACAATATCTAGAACGCGTGTTATAATTTTTGAAATATCGGATTTATTCAAGACTTTATGTAGTCGTAAGACTACTGATTCGATCTCAATAATTCTCTCTCCATTAGAAAGTGGTAAAATAACCTTGGTTGTGTTGATATTACCCCAGACAAAGTCGGAATGGAGTGCTGCTTTACACTTAATTTATTCTATCAGCAACAGGATAATATTAATATTAAAAGAGCAACATTTTGTGGATATTGTCAATTTCGTTAATAGCAATACAAACAAAAAATAGAGTGAAATGTCAAACTACCACTTTATTTGTTTTAAATGATTGAAGGTTTTGCACGACCGCGCCGGTACAAGGGCTGTGGCCCGTAAAAACTGTGACTATTAAGCTGTGACGTCAATTCAGTACACTTTCAGTTTTACAATTTATAGTAAGTTATACTGTTTACTGTTTAAAACTGAACGTAGTCCAATATACTGTCGTCTGCAGTTCTTGTCATGTCTTTTCTGAAGGCAATTGATCATGCAATGGAATGGTGATCAAATCACTAGTACAAAATGGCGACTATTAATGACGTCACATATTTCCCTAGAACACTGCCACTGTACGAGTACATGGTCAGCCTATAATGGAACGATTATCTTTCAGTATGAGCACTGTATAGTGGTATCAGTGTATTACAGAACACAGCTTTGATTCCACATTCTCATATCTCTCTCTCATAATCTGTCATGGAAATCTTATAGAAAATATAAAAGTAAGAGAACTACCAAGTGCAACAAGCAGCAAGTAAAGTGTGATACGTAATAACATCATCTTCAGCCCAAATACGTCCCACTGCTGGGCACGGGCATCCTCTACAACTGAGAGGGTTTAGTCCACCACGCTGGTCTAGTGCGGGTTGGCGAACTACACACCTAAGAAATTAATTAATATTAATACACCCAACAGTCACATACATAGTTCTGACCCCACACTAACTACAGGATACAAGTCCTGTCTCGTGAGTATCAGAAACTACGAGAGACTTCGGTCTCACAAACACCCAGACCCGAAACAAATATTTGTGGATCACACAAACATTTGTCTCGGTGCGGGGATCGAACCCGCGGCCCCTCGTTTCACAAACTGGTGCCTAGCCAACTGTGCCACGGGGCTGTCAAATTCCTAAGAACTTTTAGTTGTGCAGGTTTTATCACGATGTTTTCCTTCACCGTTAAATCAAGTGATAATTCATTGTGAATCCACACATAACTTCGAAAAGTCAGAGGTGTGTGCCTGGGGTTTGAACCTGCGACCGCCGAGATTCTCGAACGTGCGCCTAAACCACAAGGCCATCACTGCTTATACGTAACGCACTTATACGTACACTGATACGTAATGTATAATATTATATTTCTACTTTAGAGGCATCTCAATTTATCGTACTTAGGCATAAAATAGGAAGGAGATATATCTCCTTCTAGACAAAAGTATATTTGTTTCAATAAAAAGCGGACTCTTGATAGTCTCGTAGAACAGTTATTTAAATAGAGAATTAGCAGGCATATATAATAACTGTTATACTTCGTATCCCTTCGAAGATGATTACCAGTTTACTTGCAGCATTACGCAGTATGGTGCTGTCCTTATCACACGGTTTAAAGCTATTCAAAGAAAACACTATCCCTACTCCCACCCCCCACGCAACCGGTCGGCCGATCGCTCGGTGAGCGCCATTACGTATTTTTGTGCGGTCCGAATCACACCTTGTCCTTTGAAACAAAAATATAAGCTTGTAAAATTTTAGTTAATAATGAATAAAAAGAGGAGACGAGAGGACGATGACTATAGTGAAAATATGAAAAAATGACGCAGAAGAATTTCATCATCGTCGTCGTCTAGTAATTGTGATGACGAATCATCCAGCTTAGTCGTTTCTGACACCGAATTCGTAAATGCAAGCGGTAAGTAAATACCCCTGATATTATTACTATTTAATTGTGTACTGAGGACACGGCGCCGTCATGTCGCGCACCTGGTTGTACCTACTGCACATCGGCGCCTGCCTGTTGTTGTTGCTAGGCGCACTCAATATTAGCTAAATGCTGTATAATACTACGCTCGCTTGCTTTATGCACCTTACGATTATAACCTACCCACAGTGCATTTTTATCCATTAAGATTAAATACATAACCATAAATACAGCCTCGTGGCGCACTTGGCTAGACACCGGACTGCGAAACGAGAGGCCGCGGGTTCGATCCCGCACCGAGACAAATGTTTGTATGAGCCATATATATTTGTTTCGGGTCTGGGTGTATGTGAGACCGAAAAGTCTCTCGTAGTTTCTGATACCCACGACACAGGACTTGTATCCTAGTGTGGGATCGAAACTATGTATGTGACTGTTGGGTGTATTTATTTATAACCACGTAAATTGTGTTGAGTATTGTCTACTGACCTCCACGTATATCGTGTCGAGTAATATTTAAATCATGCTTATGCAGCATGAGCTCCACGTATATCGTGATTGAGCATCAAATTCAAATATGTTTTATTGTGGTACATAGGAAGGTGTTATAACTATGACCCGCCGTGTTGGCATACAATAATGGAACTTAAATCTAATGAAAATCTAACTATAAAACTATATTAATACTATAGAAAACAAACTAAAAGTATTATTACTTTTCAATGAACACTAAGAAAATCATCAAACTATAATAACATTTATTAATTAGAAATTTAAACAATGTACCTTTATAATTATTGAGATCATTTAATTCTCTAATAGATTTTGGTAGTAAAGTAACAAAAGTATTCTATAACGATACACTTCAGTTTAAGCCTTATACATACATAAGTACATACATAGGTACATCATGTACATTGTCTACTGACCTCCACGTATATCGTGTCGAGTAATATTTAAATCATGCTTATGCAGCATGAGCTCCACGTATATCGTGATTGAGCATCAAAAGTATTCTATAAGGATACACTTCAGTTTAAGTCTTATACATACATATGTACATACATAGGTACATCATGTACATTGTCTACTGACCTCCACGTATATCGTGTCGAGTAATATTTAAATCATGCTTATGCAGCATGAGCTCCACGTATATCGTGATTGAGCATCAAAAGTATTCTATAAGGATACACTTCAGTTTAAGTCTTATACATACATAAGTACATACATAGGTACATCATGTACATTGTCTACTGACCTCCACGTATATCGTGTCGAGTAATATTTAAATCATGCTTATGCAGCATGAGCTCCACGTATATCGTGATTGAGCATCAAAAGTATTCTATAAGGATACACTTCAGTTTAAGTCTTATACATACATACGTACATACATAGGTACATCATGTACATTGTCTACTGACCTCCACGTATATCGTGTCGAGTAATATTTAAATCATGCTTATGCAGCATGAGCTCCACGTACGAGGGCAGTCCGATAAGTACTTAGCCTCACCGCCCGATGGCACCACTATCGTAAGATAAATTTACCATCATGTAGCACATCTTCGTAGACGGCTATTGTCAAAATTTCAGCCGAATTGGATTTGTAGTTTTGTTTTGACCGCGTGTGTAAGCGGACGTGTCCGCGGATTTTCGAAAAATGGAAAAAGAGCAATATCGGCCGGTGATTTGATTCTTGTTTTTGGAAGGGAAATCGCGCAGCGATATCAAAAAGCGCTTGGATGCTGTTTACGGTGACTCTTCTCCTTCAATGGCGACCGTCAAAAATTGGTTTAACGAGTTTCAACGTGGTCGCACGTCAGTTTTTGATGAGCCACGCCCAGGTGCCCCAAAAACGGCTACCACGGAGGATAACGTGAGAAAAGTCCCGATCTTGTATTGGCAGACCGCCGATTGAAGGTGCGCGAGATAGCTGAGACAGTAGGCATCTTAAAAGACCGCGTGGGTCATATCCTGCATGAAATATTGGGCATGAGAAAGCTGTCGGCTCGATGGCTGCCGCGTTTGCTCACTTCGGACGACAAGCGCATCAGTGACACAACTTCAGAGCAGTGTTTGACACTGTTTAGGTGCAATCCGAAGGGGTTTCTGCGTCGTTTCGTGACCGTCGACGAAACATGGATTCACTGGTACACACCAGAGACCAATAAACAGTCGAAACAGTGGACTTTACCCGGCGAATGTGCTCCGAAGAAGGCGAACACTGTCCCATCGGCCGAAAAGGTGATGGCCACCGTTTTCTAGGTTTCACAAGGTGTGATTTACATCGACTACCTGGAGAAGGGCAAAACGGTCACAGGGCTCTACTATGCCGAACTATTGGGCCGATTCAACGCTGAATTGTAGAAAAAACGGCTCCATTTGGCGAAGAAAAAAGTGCTCTTCCACCATGACAACGCACCGGCTCACACCTCCGCCGTCGCAACGGCCAAATTGGTCACATTAGGCTACGAACAGCTGCTCCATCTACCGTATTCTCCAGATTAGGCCCCGTGTGACTTCTTTTTGTTTCCAAACTTGAAAAAGTCCGTCGCCGGACAGAAATTTGAGTCGAATGAGGAGGTTATCGCCGCCACGGAGGCCTACTTTGTAGACCTCCAGAAAACGTTCTTTTCAGACAGCTTAAAGAAGTTGGAGCATCGCTGGGTCAAGTGAATCGAGTTGAAAGAAGACTGTGATGAGAAATAAATCGCCACTTTTCCAAAATTTTCGTTTTTCTTTTGTAGGCTAAGTACTTATCGGACTGCCCTCGTATATCGTGATTGAGCATCAAAAGTATTCTATAAGGATACACTTCAGTTTAAGTCTTATACATACATAAGTACATACATAGGTACATCATGTACATTGTCTACTGACCTCCACGTATATCGTGTCGAGTAATATTTAAATCATGCTTATGCAGCATGAGCTCCACGTATATCGTGATTGAGCATCAAAAGTATTCTATAAGGATACACTTTAGTTTAAGTCTTATACGGACATAAGTACATACATAGGTACATCATGTACATTGTCTACTGACCTCCACGTATATCGTGTCGAGTAATATTTAAATCATGCTTATGCAGCATGAGCTCCACGTATATCGTGATTGAGCATCAAAAGTATTCTATAAGGATACACTTCAGTTTAAGTCTTATACATACATAAGTACATAAGTACTCCTTAGTTTTAATGTTGTGTGTACAATAAAGTTTTAAATAAATAAATAAATAAGTACATACATAGGTACATCATGTACATTGTTTACTGACCTCCACGTATATCGTGTCGAGTAATATTTAAATCATGCTTATGCAGCATGAGCTCCACGTATATCGTGATTGAGCATCAAAAGTATTCTATAAGGATACACTTCAGTTTAAGTCTTATACATACATAAGTACATACATAGGTACATCATGTACATTGTTTACTGACCTCCACGTATATCGTGTCGAGTAATATTTAAATCATGCTTATGCAGCATGAGCTTCAGGTATATCGTGATTGAGCATCAAAAGTATTCTATAAGGATACACTTCAGTTTAAGTCTTATACGTACATAAGTACATACCTACATAGGTACATCATGTACATTGTCTGCTGAATTCCACATATATTGTGTCGAGTAATATTTAAATTATGCGTATGAAGTAGTGATGGCCTCGAGGTTTAGGCAGGCGATCGAGAATCTCGAAGGTCGCGGGTTCAAACCCCAGGCACACACCTCTGACTTTTGGAAGTTATGTGTGTATTCACTATGAAATATCACGTACTTTAACGGTGAGGGAAAACATCGTGAAAAAACCTGCACACTACAATGTTCTCAGGAACTTCTTAGGTTTGTAGTCTACCAACCTGCACTAGACCAGCGTGGTGGACTAAGGCCTAAACCCTCTAAGTTGTAGAGGAGGCCCGTGCCCAGCAGTGGGACGTATATGGGCTGATGATGAATGCAGCATGAGCCCCACGTATATCGTGTTCATAAGTATTCTATAAGGATACACATTTGTTTAAGTCTTATACAAACAATATAATCCTTTTTTCCTACATGGATAAACATATTTATTTTCATGATAATAATATCTGTACTGACATATTTAATTATTTCATTGGCTTGACCAATTTTAGGCTGCCTTAACAGAAATAAATTTAATAAATGCACAAAACAAGTAAATCCAATTAACGGGGATACAAAATTATGAGTTTTTATTTGGCTCTGACATGGTTGAGCAACTGAAAGCATTAAAAACAACTTCAAAATCAAGCATGGAGTTGAGGCCGTCTATTGCAGATCATGCATCTAAACCAAAGACGGCTCCTGCAGCTCAAGCTCATACAAGTCGTCGTGGGACTTTAAACTTGAGGGGGGCGTCGCACACGACCGCCGACCACGCAGCGTCATAGTGGGAGGAGGAGCTGAACGAGGTACCCAATCTTGTTGCAGGTAAATTATAATATTTTTACCAACAATGGGCCTAGATAACCAACGACCCTACTATTTTATCTTGGTTCAAGGGATACAAAAATACTTTTGAAGATAAACCTGTACAGCACAGTTTACCAAAAAACAAGTGCTATAAACAAGAAGAGGCCATAGTTATTGACAATTTTATATCGGACCTCGTTAGTAACGGTTTTGTGTCACCCTATAAAAGTCAAAACATATCACCAATTTTTACAGTTCTAAAACCGAACGGTAAGGATAGATTTACATACATACATAAACTCACGCCTGTATTCCCCGAAAGGGTAGGCAGAGATGCATTTCTGCAGGTACATTTCGCCAGGTATGTATCAGTCCCAAGTAATGGGGGGCGAGCCTATTGCCCTTTTTCGGGCACATTTCCGGACTCCGTGCTGCTGCTGAGAGTTTCCTAATGGAAAAACCCAATAACACTTTGCTAGACCCGGGAATCGAACCCAGGACCTCTAGATCGCACGGCACATATTTGTACCGCGAAACCACGAGGCAATCGAGGTATAGATTTACCTTAAATCTAAAAAGTTTAATAAATATATAGACGCTCCACATTTCAAGATGGAAGATTATTGTTGAGCATAATGAGTACCTTGCAACAATAGACCTTCAGGATGCTTACTTTTAGTGTCAGAGATTCCAGTGGCGTTCAAATTTATTTGAATTTAACGTTCTGTCTTTTGGTCTGTGTTGTTGCATGGAGCAGCCATAGGTTTTTACAAAACTTCTAAAACCAGTGTTATGTAAATTACGCTCCGCTGGTCATCTACCAGTAAATTATTAGGATGAGTTTTGCTACATTGGCTCATCATATGAGCAATGTATAGATAATGTCAATACGACTACAACTCTTTTAGAGTCATTAGGATTTGTAATCAATTAGAACAAAAGTAAAGTTACGCCAGGTAGATCTCGCAAATATCTTGGGTTTATATTTGATACGGCTCATATGACATTGTCATCAACATGGGTGTCAGATTTACGCACCTTAATTATTTAGCGGGAAAAATCTAGCAATGGTGTGCAATCTAGCATTTGCATCGTACATAAAATCTGCTGACAACATTGATGCAGACCGTGCATCACGTCAGTTGAATATCTATACAGAGTGGGAACTCGCTGATTATGCGTTTACAAACGCAATTGTGCAAAATTTCGGCCAACCGATCTATTTGCGAGCATAAAATGTGACTCATATAGTATAATGTACATATAAAATAAGTGGAACTCCAGTTAAAAGAAAGTTCACCTACCAATTAAAATACTTTTTATTATTGTATCTCCATGAGGGAAACAGAGATAATACATTAAGTGTTTAAATATCTCTTTAATATTAGTTGGGAAAAATCAAATTTTTAAAGCTCTAAACATCTGCAAGTAAACTGGTAATCATCTTCGAAGGGATACGAAGTATAATTAAGAATTAAACGAACTTACCTTGTGAAGTTCGATTCTAATTATACGAGTATCACGAAGAAGATGATTACCATACTCCCGCCCAATCCCAGACTCAGAGAACCATACTGACCCCTTCTGAAAAATTTGATTTCAGTTAACTCTAAAAATAATGGCGCTCACCGAGCGATCGGCCGACCGGTTGCGTGGGGGGTGGGAGTAGGGATAGTGTTTTCTTTGAATAGCTTTAAACCGTGTGATAAGGACAGCACCATACTGCGTAATGCTGCAAGTAAACTGGTAATCATCTTCTTCGTGATACTCGTATAATTAGAATCGAACTTCACAAGGTAAGTTCGTTTAATTCTTAATTTTAACTGGAAGTGCTTTTTCCAAGAAACGCTTTGTTCTGGATGCATTCCATTAATCGAAGTATTTAGGTAATTAATTTAGAGCAACAAGAAATTTGACCAAAAAGAAAAATATATTAAGCCAACTCACCATATTCTCGTATTGATGGTTAATAGTCAGCACCAGTTACAGCTAGTGTATAGAGTCACCACACAACAATCACTTACACCATTTTGACAACGAAAAACCAAGAAGCTAGGCAAACTTCAACACGAGTATGAAGTCTATTTATATACCACACCACGCATCACAAGAAATTAGGCAGAAGTTTGGACTTCAACCTTGATTTGATTTTGAAGCGGAAAACAACGGGACAAAACGCACATGAGGCTGGACGACGAATGACTAACGAAAAGGCAAGCTAAAACTACCCTCGGATAAATTGTATTCACAATGAATTATCACTTGCTTTAACGGTGAAGGAAAACATCGTGAGGAAACCTGCACACCTAAAAGTTCTTAGGAATTTCTTAGGTGTGTAGTCCGCCAACCCGCACTAGGCCAGCGTGGTGGACTAAGGCCTAAACCCTCTCAAAGGTAGAGGAGGCCCGTGCTCAGCAGTGGGACGTATATGGGCTGAAGATGATATAAAAAAAATATACAAAAGGACCCGTGCTGCGCACAATGGAGTTCTAATAAAAAAATGATTTTATAACATTAAAATATTAAAAAGCCAAATACAAAGTTATATGATTAGTTTAAAAAAAAAAATAAGACGCCGTGATAAGAGTAAAAAATAAGCAAGAAATAAAATAAATAATAATAATTATTGATGAAATATCTTAGTCCAGTCAAATTACGGCTCAAAATGGGTTGAATAAACATGAAAATACGTAGTTTGGCGATTACTACGGATTGATAGGGGAGTGTATTTTGAGCTTAAATTCCAATTTGAGAGGTTCTCCGAAGGTCCGCTCAAGATCATTTCGATGAAAACGCTTTTATTTCGATATCTCAAGAATGGTTTGTATTAGGCAAAAAAAATTAAAAAACCTTTTCTCTTCTAAATTGAATTTAATAACTTTTTTATCTGAAACTTTTTTCTTATCATCAATATTTTTCAACTTACTACTTCCGAAAGGCAAAAATTTTACTTTTTTTCTCACTATTTTCCATTTTTCGCCATTTTCTCTCCAACCATACAATTTTATGAAATTTTACCACTTATCAAAGCTGTAGATCTTTTAATTATGAACAATTTTGGTCTACAACTTTTTTCTGTAATGCCAATACCTTCGTAGTTATATATTACTTTACCGAGCGAAATCAGTGCATTTACGCATTTGCTAGCTTTGGTAAGTGGTAAAATTTCATAAAATTGTATGGTTGGGGAGAAAATGGCGAAAAATGAAAAATAGGGAGAAAAAAAAGTAAAATTTTTGCCTTTCGGAAGTAATAAGTTGAAAAATATTGATGATAAGAAAATAATTCTCCGATAAAAAAGTTAATGTAGAAGAGAAAAGGTTTCCTTAATTTTTTGCCTAATACTAACCGTTTTAAATTAAAATGAATTAAAAGCGTTTTCATCGATATGACCTTGAGCTGACCTTCGGAGAACTCCTCAAATTGGAATTTAAGCTCAGAATACACTCCCCTATCGATCCTTAATAATGGCCAAACTACGTTTTTTAATGTTTATTCATTTCGTAGTTTGACTGGACTATCTTGGGGTCCAAGAGATTGTCATTTTGGATGGATCGCGTCGCCCGTACGAGGTTTCAGTTTCAATATAATGGAAACTTATTCCCCGGTATTCCTTCTGCTTATAGAGCCTTTGTCGTATTGTCTTAGGCATGATGATGTTTACTGTTCGTGACCTTCACTTTCATAATTTCTAGCTCAAGTTTTGAATTTTAAAATATACCGAGAGTTCCTGAAAACTTTATTGTTGTTTTATGTTATACATGACTTACATGAAAATGTTATAGTATGTAAGATATTCATGTTTTTCAACCTCGTGGCAAAATCATTCTTAATAAATTGCGCTACAAAAATGTATTAAGTCCTTGGTATCCTTGTTATTCGGTACTTTACCTATATGTTATTCATTTTCACGTCATTTACTCAACAAGAAATATTTAACTGAGCCTACCTCGAAAAATGTAAAAATACATCTCGGGAAGTGCGCGGTAAACAAAAGATTCTGCAAACCGTGTGAATGTAGTCTTCATGGTGTTAATTATGACAGCTATTTCAAGGGCACACTACTACCCCTTTATGTGCTTTTAGTGAAGCGTAAAAAAGCGTTTCAGCAGCTACCACGAGTGTGTTGGGTTACGTTAAGTCTGAGAGTGTCTCGTCATATAATCATTTAAGCGGTGTTCTCGATTGCCATGTCAGTTTTAAATACAAGCTTTTATTCATAAAGGAGACCCACGGCTTTACGATTACCTTAATACCTATACTAATATATTGAGTTAAAGAGTTTGTTTGGTTGGTTAAACGAGCTTATATCAAAAACTATTATTTCTCATTGAACTTTTTTGTGTTAAGAAGTACACACCTTTATCGAGGGAGCCTATACGAGCGAAGTAGCAATGAATAATGTGGCAGAAACAGCGGAAAAAATATTCATTTTGAAGTCAAAAGTGACCCATACGAGGTGATGGGGCGCTCCGCACTCTCAACCAGGTTTCAGAAGCTTTGGATATATTTCTGAGTAAATTCACAAGGATAGGCTACATGGACAATTTCGAATAGAAATTAGATATAAAAATGTAGTATGAAATAAAGTGTCACACTGCTGTATTGGGATGATGATCCTGTGATGGGTGTGTTGATAGGAAATAAAATAAATAAATGAAAATAAATTGTAATATCTAATTTTCAGGTGATGTCAGAGTGAATCAGAACCCTCAGCTAACACTCCTCCAAGTAGTATTGCTTAGGGAACACAATCGTATTGCGGGCATTTTGTCCCAATTGAATCCGCATTGGTGCGATGAGATAATATTTCAGGAGACAAGACGTATCCTCATCGCCATTTCTCAAGCAATTACGTATTATCAGTACCTGCCAATTATTCTAGGTAAGTTGGTTAAATAATATTTTGACTTTTACCTAAGTATTAGGGTTAGAAGACAGTACAAATCGTGATGGCGTCGAGGTTGGGTGGTTTAGGCGAACGTTCCCAGGCACACAATTCACAATGAATTAACACGTACTTTAACGGTGAAGGAAGTCTGCCTACCTAAAATTTCTTAGGTATGTAGTCCGCCAATGCGCTTTAGGCCAACGTGTGGTTAAGCCCTTTTTTTTCTCGAGGGGAACGCTCTTTATGGCTCTACTTCCCGACAGCCCTGGGGGGAGGGGGGCAGGAAGCGTATGTCAGGGTCACCGGCCTTTCAGCCCGGCGCGCGGCGACGTCGTGTCCGCGCAGATTTTAATGCCGGGCTGGGTCCCTAACGAAATCCCTACGCCGGCATACCGACCAAGACCCCCCATGGCCATCTTCGCGCCAAGTGGGGCGACCACGGTGCGTGGACGAGAAGTGCCCATAATGTATCCGCAGCCGCCCGGTGCGCCTCCGAGACAAAATCGTCTCAGTCGTCTCGGAACTTTAAGGGGTGCAATTGCACCCCCACTGCCTTGATTCGGGCGCCCTTATTTTAGGCACCGTGACGGACACAGGCTACCTTGCCGCCGCCCCTCTCGGGGTCACCTTCTGTGTGGGCGCACTGCCCCCGCATCGCGTCCAGCAACCCCAAGGGCTCCAATGAGTCGCCTTTTACGACAGGCAGGGGATAACGTGGTGGAATTCTAACGCCCCCTTGCCACAGGGCAGGTGCGGTTAAGCCCTTACCCCTTTGAGATGTAGAGGAGGCCTGTGGCCAGTAGTGGGTCATATATGGGCAAATATAGATAGTTTATTTGTTTACCATATCTAGATCATGGGGTGCTTAAATCATATCTTAATTCCTGATCGTAATTCTAAGAATATGTCTACTGAGGAACGCAATTAGAATGGTGAGCCCGTAAAACTCATCAAAACGAGGAGCCGCTCGTTTGAATTACGCACCGAGATAAATATTTGTGTGACGACTATTTTTTTTCGGGTTTAGCTTTTTGTAAGATCGAAATGTCATAGTTTTTAATATTCACGACACAGGGTCTTGCGTCGATTTGCTAACGAGTGTATTAATTATTTACATAAAGAGCTGCCTGTTTGAAACTGATCTAGATTGTTTATGACAGTTGGATTAGTATCTATTACATTATCATCATCATCATCAGCCTAACTACGTCCCACTGGTGGGCACGGCCCTCCTCTACAACTGAGAGGGTTTAGGCCTTAGTCCATTATATCTATAACATTATGCTTGTTTTAAATGCTACTTGTTCACACAAACCGGTTGTTGTTAACTCTATTTACAAGTCTTAATGATCAATTACCTATTATTTCTATCTCTTTATAACAGTGTTTCGTCGGTAATTGTTGCGAAATGTGGGTGCATTAATGCACCCCTGCCTACCCCTTCCGTATAAGTATGTATAAATGCTAATGTACCTTTGTTACAGGTTACGAGAATATGGTCAAACACAAGTTGATATATCCAAACGCGTGTTCCTATGTAAATGACTACGACCCCAACGTCGATGCATCAGTATTGAACGAGCATGCAACCAGTTCTTTTAGATATTTTCATACTAACATTCAGGGAATTCTTGAGTATGTCTCATATTTTTTATTTATTTAATGTGTTTTATTGGACACCACAAAAACGGAAATAACATAAAATAAAACTAAAATAAATTCTAAGTGTGCCACAAAGGATGGTCTTATCATTCATACATTACGTGTATAATATGTATGTGTATAATTTTTTTGCGAGTGAAGTTTCTCGAAAACGCAGTCGAGATATAATCTTGAGAGTTGTATTGGGACTTGCCCCAGTATCACACTTCTAGATTTTCGAAGTTTGGAGTGTGTTAAAGGTAAAAGAAAACGTCGCAAGGAAACTTGCACACCTAAATGTTATTTACAAGGAATTTCTTTGGTGTTTAGTTGGCCCTGCCTTGTAGTTATAATCCCACCACGACATTCTAACTTACCCTACCATCACTGCCTTTCGTACGGAGTCACGTCGTACGTAAGGCAACTTATAGAGACACCACGAGTGGCCTGTAGGGATTTTTTTAAAAGTGAAAGATCTGTAAGATTGAATCTAATTTAGTTTTGTTTGCTTTAGAAAATATTCAGAAAGCCGTAATATGGTTGGCCATATATATATAAGCGATCATATCAACAATCCAAAGGTTTTGGAACAAGGCGACAACTTCAGTGATTTAGCCAGAGGGCTAACTGTCCAACCGGAGGCAGAAGGCGATAAATATTTCGATGAAGAAATCACTGAGAGAATTTTCAAGTGAGTCATACAATACTGTAATTAGATTATTTAAATTGGATCGTCATCGCATAACTATATAAAATATATAACTATATAATACTTGACTTGGACTTGACAATTACACCCCGTATTTAATTAAATGTATTAGTAACACTATCCTAAATCCACTGGTACACATTTGTAATACTAGCCTATCGTCTGGGATTTTTCCAGACAAATGGAAAGTGGCAATGGTTACTCCAATATATAAAAATAATGGAGATAAGAACTCCCCAACTAATTACCGACCTATTTCTCTTCTGTCAATTATTTCAAAAATTCTTGAAAAAATAGTCAATGAGAGGCTAATGGCCTATCTTGTAAAATATAACGTCATTCCAGAGAGACAATTTGGCTTCATGAGGGATAAATCCACAGAGGATGCCGTTCTCTTACTGACCAATACCATTGCCAAAGCGATGGACAAAAATAATAGGTGTGTGGGGGTATTTTTGGATCTCGCCAAAGCTTTTGACACAGTATCTACTCCAATAATGTTAAAAAAACTGTATTCCATTGGTATCCGTGGATCCGCACACGATTGGTTTCGTAGCTATCTCACAGATCGCCGCCAGTGCGTCAGAATTGGTGGCAGTATAAGTGACGAGAGGCCAGTTACATTCGGTGTTCCGCAGGGCAGTGTCCTGGGACCCACACTCTTCATCATTTATATGAGTGACATTTTTGATTTGCCTTTACAAGGAGCTGACCTTATTAGCTATGCTGATGATACCGTGGTATTATTCCAGGATAGCTCCTGGGACAACGTTATCAAACTGGCTGAGCAGGGTTTGACGGTTTTGTCAAAATGGCTCAAGATGAATCTGCTTACGTTAAACGCCTTAAAAACCCAAACTATATTTTTTCATAAAACTAAAGCTTCTCAACCTCCCTCTGCTCTAAGACCGCTGAAATTACACACCTGTGCAACGAATTCCACTTCTTGCAGTTGCCAGCCAATTAGCCGAGTTAACAATACAAAATATCTTGGTGTCATTCTTGACCAAAATCTGTCCTTTAATGACCATGTCCACAACCTCGCAGGTAGAGTTCGGAAAACAATATTCATTATGAAATGCCTCCGCTACTCTGCCAGCGCCGATACTCTGCTCTTAGTATATAAAGCTCTATGTCAGTCTTTGCTCCTTTACTGTATCAAAGCGTGGGGCGGCACGGCTAAGTCTCGACTAATTGAACTAGAAATAGCTCAACGTGCCGTGCTCAAAGTCATGCTCCGCAAGCCTCGACTCTTCCCCACGAATGATCTGTATAAGGAGTGCAAAGTGTTACGAGTCCGTCAGCTCTTTATATTAAGAGCTACTTTAGCTACTCACCGTGCCATTATTACGTCCAATGAATACCCAGCTCTCCTTAAACGCAGAGTGTTCCGAATACCCGTTCCCCCAGTTCGAACCTCCTTAGCTAGACATTCGCCGTTCTTCCTATTGCCTACTATCTACAACACTATTTGTCGCCATCTTCCACTAATACACACAAAATCTTCTCGTGATGTGAAGCTTACCACTGAGTCCTGGTTGATGAGCCTCAATTATTTCCAAACCGAAAAGATTATGTTGAATACATGAACACGTAATTCACAAATCACACCTAAATTCTGCAGACTTTTATCTTCTTTGCAAACCCACACATTCACACAGACACACATACATACACACATACACACACAAAAATTTGAATCATCTCCAATTTGCTATTGTGTGAACAATTTTTTTTTTTTTTTTTTTTTATTTTTATTTTTTTTTACTTATTTTTAAAATCACATATGTGCTTTTATTGATCTCGTGTTATTTGTAAGCGTCTTGTAATAGGATTAGTCTCCTCTATTTTATTTAATTTTTTTTTTTATCTCATGTTTAGTTTTATTTCAAATTTTAACAAACAGTGTTTTCTTTTTAGTTTTAAACAAAGATGTTATTATTTTATTTTTATCCTAGTTCGTTATTATTAATGTTTTCTACTTGCCTATTTTTATTGTACGGATTGTCACAACTTGAAACACATTTTCGATAAATTCCTGCAAAGGCCACTGCGTTACAAGCTTAGCTTAGTGCAGGGCCCATGTATAATCTGCTTGTTCTTAATTTTACACTTGTAGCTAAAACTTAAATTTGTAAATGGTGTAATCTGTTTTTAATAAATAAATTATTATTATTATTATTATAATACTAGCTGTTGTCCGCACCTCAGAATACCAAACTTACCTTAGACTTGAAAAAGGAATATTTTTCCTCGTTTTGCGACATTGTTCATTGATGCTCTGCTTCTATTGGTTGTAGTTTGATGTTATATACCCTACATTCCCCGATAAATGGATTATTCAACACAAAAATAATTTTTAAATTCGAACTAGTACGAGTAGTTCCTACGATTAGCGCATTCAACCAAACAAACAAACTCTTCAGCCGTAAGTGTTCGTATAGATTTAACTTAATATTTTACATTATTTTCGTTACAACGAAACAATTGTATGTCGTATACAATTCTGCAACTGTCAAAAAAAGAAGGACGGAAAACAATATAATAGCTTCGTACAAACACTAGACTTGAATCAAATATTTGTGCCCATTCTGCATCAGACTGCAAGTCGCATAGCACTAGCTTTCATTGAGTATTTCTAGCCCCGACTCATCTATTGTTGGAAAGTGAACATTTTTGTTAAGATTAATGCAATGTACAACAATAATAATGTGTTAATTTGACCGAAAGGAATTGCTATTATTTGTTGTTTACCTAAAAGGTATAATATCAACATTTAGAACGCAACTGTAATTTTTTATTGAAACAAATTTATGTAAAAATGAAATATTCAATAAATTTCGAAATAATTTCAAATGGCTCTTATAAGTAAGGAAAACTTGCAGTAGTCAACTCCACAGTGAGTATTTTTTTTTAAACCAACTGTACCATCACAGTTATTCACATTTGAAAATCATTTTTAATAACCCTGATGCTAAAATTGAGATAAGGACCTATCGCTTTATGAACAACTCGCTATGAGTTCGCCTCAATTTTGCAGTGTTTTGAAACAAAATTTTATAAAACTGTGACATGAATACACTAATACTTTACTAATACAAGACATTTGATTGAAAGAGATTTGAGTGTAAATTGTTTGTTGCGGACAAATTCAAAAAGTACTTAATCGATGTTAATGATTTTTGGTAGTGAAAAAAATGTACCCTTGGAAATGAACGTAGGCAATTTTTTCTTGCGTGTAAAGCAGGGCCCAACCGCTGGTGGTTTATTAATAAGCCTAAATACAGGTTTTTAAAATCATTCGAATGTTTCAGAACCGTCGGCGAGTTGGGTGATGATTTACCTACTATAGATATACATAGGAGTCGTGACCACGGCGTCCCTAGTTACAAAGACACGCGAGCTGCCTGTGGCCTGTCTGTGCCAGTGACGTTCAGTGATATGGAGGAATATATACCTGCTGAGGTAATGTAATATAAAGGATGTCTTTGGATGACTTAATGGTATGATATGAAGCAGTGTTGGCCTCGAGGTTTAGACGCGCGGTCGAGAATTTCGGCAGTCACGGGTTCAAACCCCAGGCACACATCTCTGACTTTTTGAAGTTATGTGTGTATTCACAACGAATTGTCACTTGCTTTAAAGGCGAAGAAAAACATCGTGAGAAAACCTGCACCTAAGAATTCTTAGGAATTTCGGAGGTTGTATTCCGCCAACCCGATAGGCCACTAGGCCCGCACTAGGACAGGGTGGGGGACTAAGGCCTAAACCCTCTCAGTAGTAAAGGAGGCCCGTGCCCAGCAGTGGGACGTATATGGGCTGCTGATGATGAATTTATGATGTAGACAATAATTATGTGACCCACGGTGTGAACATCTCTGTGTCACTCATGTACTTTGTTAAATTATTTGATGTAGTTAAAAAAGATCGTAGCATTTATAAAATATTTTTTTTAGTATATTATCAGAACGCCTATGGCACCTTACTGCGACTACCTCGTGGTCTCGCGGCCCAAGTATGTGGCGTGCGATCTAGAGGTCCCGAGTTCGATTCCCGTGTCGGGCATGGTGTTATTGGGTTCTCCCATGAGGAAGCAGCATGTATTATGGAAATGTGTTCTAAAAATGGATCTAGGCTCGCCCCCTATTACATGGGAATAGGGGATATGGGAATATACGGGGATTATGGGAATATAACATATGGCGAAATTTGAATTTAGAAATGCACCTCTGCCTACCCCTTCGAGGATTACATTTGTAATTCTGGGACTCAAACAAGTAATCGCGATTTTTACAAAAAATATGACTTATTCGGTAAAATCTCCAATTTCATTGTTTCAATACGGTTCATAGTGTATAGCTTCATTATTCATACTGATTTGATGTCTATTGTACTGATTGGAGCGTGTTTTTAACAGACTGTGAATCGATGCTGATTGCTGGCCAATCATGGCTGGTAGGTCAATGAGAAATTCTAATTAGTAGCGAAGTAGCGATGCAGTACTCGATGTTAATACTGCGTTTTGTCTGGTAAAAGTTCGCCAACTCTTACCTTTGCAGCACCATCAAGCTATGGAATAGTTTGTCGGCTCACGTGTTCCCTCGTTCCTATGATCCTGGATCCTTTATGCGAAGCGTGAAGCAGCGTTTGTGCAGGACGGCATGATTGCGTTGACCAGCGGGTGACCATATCGTTTCTCGCTGGCCGGTATTTTTTTTTTGGACTCCACTGTGCTTACCATCAGGTACAGTGGAGTCAATTTGCCGTGCCAGTATAAAAAAAAACAATTGATTAATGACATTAACATTTTGATGACGTTTACCAATTGCGCTATTATGTTGAGGGCGACCAATTTTATTTTAAATGTAGGTAGTTTAATACCGGAAAAATAGTAAGCGATACTGTTGATGATAGGTGTCGGGGGTGCAATATTATAGAAAAAAGTGGTAAAAAGAAAGATAAAAATTATAAGGTCTTCAATCTCATCAACCAGTGGCGTGACGCAGTTGGCTAGAGAGGCCGCGGGTTCGATCTCCGCACCGGGACAAATGTTTGTGTGATACACAAATATTTTTTCCGGGTCTGGGTGTTTGTGACACCGATAAGTTTCTCGTAGTTTCTTATGCCCACGACACACGACTCGTATCTTAGTATGCGGTCAGAACTATGTGTGTGACGGTTGGGTGTGTCTATTTATTTAATATTTATTTATTGAATCTTAATTAAACAATCTCAGCTGCTAAAGCAACAGTGTAATTAAGTTAGCTGCTCTTTGATTTCGCTATCTGTGATGTCCATAAAATCAGCCAGTTTACCACCAGCCAGTTTACTATGTTGTACTTTTACATAAAAAGAACTGCTTTTTAGTACTTATGCCAACCATTATCTACTGAGAGACTAATTAATATGCACAATACTGCATCTGTACTAAAAAACATTTTTTCCCAAAATAAATAATAATATGCGATCCCAACGTACCCTGAAACTATATTACCAGACCGGGAAGTCCATCCATCAATGTATGCAAAAATCAATTCATACTTTTACGGATGAACGATGCGCTCATGAACATTTATTGGCATGTGTATTTTCAATAACATTTATTTAATACTAGCTGACCCGGCAAACGTTGTTTTGCCATATATATAAAATTCTCGTGTCGCGGTGTTTTTTGGCAAACTCCCCCGAAACGGCTCGACTGATTTTTATGAAATATTGTGTGTATATTGTAGGTAGGTAGGTCTGAGAATCGGTCAACATTTATGGGTTTAACATTTAGGGGTATGTTTTTTTTCTATTGACTTTATTTTCTTTATTTTTTATGATTCAGAATTGATAAATTATTATAATCATAAATTTTCACCCTTGTACGATCAACCTCTATCTTATACTGACCATTTTAATTTGTTTTTTTTTTTATTAAAATGTAAATAAATGATAATAGCACTGAAAAATTATAATGATACGTATAACATTCATTGCTTTTATCGATATACAAATTAAACAAAAAAATATGGTCAAAATTGTATAGAGTGAGATATACATATACATCTACATCTATCATCATCATCATCATCATCAGCCTCTCTTACGTCCACTGCTGGACATAGGCCTCTCCTATGGCACGCCACTGGGCTCGATCTTCGGCCTTCCTCATCCAACCGCTGCCAGCCATCTTGCGTATATCGTCACCCCACCTAGCCAGAGGGCGTCCTACACTACGTTTGCCAAGACGTGGTCTCCACTCCAGAACATGTTTCCCCCAACGGTCATCAGTTCTGCGACATCTATATATATATAAAATTCTTGTGTCACAGTTCGAAACAGCCTCCCAAACGGCTCGACCGATTTTGATAAAATTTTATATGTATATTCAGTAAGTCTGAGAATAGGTTATCTATTTTTTATATATGGACCACCCTAGGTCCAACCCGAAAAGTTTTATTTTTATTTTGTGGACATTTTTTGTTTTTATTTTTTTGTGATTCAGCATTGAAAAATACATATAACTCCAAATTTTCACCCTTCCGCGAACAACAGCTGTTTTGTAATCGCAATTTATATATTTTCATAGCTTTTGACCGCGACTCCGTCCGCGTAGACTTCAGGGTTGGGCGCAGAAAGATAATAAGTGAATCTATAAATCGTCGCTCAAGTGCCCAAAATGGCACTTACTGAATTTAAAAAAAGGTCAAATCAATTCAAATGGTTGAGGCGTAAAAGTAAAACTCTGACAGTTATTTTCGTATTTTTAATAATATGTTTATCCCAATGCGAACATTACATTTTCCCGGGATAAAACATAGCCTATGTTACTTTACAGGATCTCATTTATGGTCATACCAAAATTTTTGTTTTTGCGTGAAAGCGTAACAAACATCCCTACATTCACATTTATATAATAGTAAGGATAACCATTCCCACCTATGTTACTTCGGTGGGTCCCACCTATCTGCATACCAAAAGTCATTCAAATCTTTTTTCAATCACTTTTCAATTCTTTTATCCTCCGTAATTTTTTTTTAATAAGAAGAATCCTATGTCCTTTTTTATATCTCGAAGACTATGTGTACAAATTTTCATGATAATCGGTTAAGTAGTTTTGGCGTGAAAGCGTAACAAATAAAACATTAACATTTATATTAGCTGACCCGGAAAACTTCGTATCCCCTAACAGTCATTGAATGATATGTGTGAGATGTTAGGAAATTCTCGGTAACAGCACGGAGTCTGGAAATGTGCCCGAAAAACGGCAATAGGCTCGCCACCTATTACGTGGGACTGATACATACTTGGCGAAATGTGGGTGCAGAAATGCACCTCTGCCTACCCCTTCGGGGAATACAGGCGTGAGTTTATGTATGTATGTATGTGTCATTGAATGTTACATATTTACATATTATCTGAATTTTATTTTTGATTGTATGGAAATAAATATTAAGTTCAGCACTTAATTGAGATGAAAATACAGAAATAAATAAGTACGACAATTAAATGCATCAATCGTGGAGACACGATTCATGATTTAATTAAACATGTACATATGGGATGGGATGTAGTCGGTTTTAATTCTCTTCATTGAAGCATCAGTGTAGTGGACTGAAGCCTAAACCCTCTCAGTTGCAGAGAAGGCCTATGCCAAGCAGTGGGACGTACATATATGGGCTGATGATGATGATGCACCTTGTGATATACATTTTTTTGAAGTTATACTTCTTTTGGCGCGTTAGGGAAAAATGATGAGTGATTTTTTACGATGCGCGCGCATACCGACACCAAAAAGTTTTATTTTATTTATTTTAATTTAATCTGATTTTACTTTTAAAATTCTGCCCACGTCACGTGCCGTCAAGACCGAGTCGTGACGTCAGAATTAATTATAATTTTAATTTCCTTAATTTAAATTTATTACTTATATGATATGTACGTCACGCATGGTCAGGCTTAAATCGTTTTTAGTAATATAACTCGCCCCTGCCTCTGGCAACTCCTCTTACCCCCCCCCCCCCTCCCCCCGCGCCTGGCCCTTCACCCATAGAAAACCGCAAATTACCACAGAAACCATTCTGTTCACCTTACCCCCCCCCCTCCGCGCCTAGCCCGAGACACCCCGACCCTCCCCCCTCACCCCCCAAGACACCATACTCCAATACCAATCACTCTGCTCTGTCATTCACTCCCTATAGCAAGAATCCTACCCCCCCCCCCCACCATTGAAAATTGTTATTGCAGGAATCAACTCCCCACGAGACCTCCCCCCCCTCCCCTCAGAAATTATACCTCACCCCCCCCTCTGTCTAACCCCTTAATTTTAATCGTAGGATACCCGAGTTTGGTATCATTGGAACCGGCGTGACGTAAGCTATCGATTGGCCATTGGAATCGGGAATTTCGTTCATCCTAATTTGAAAATTAAGTAAAAAACTTATTGAAGTTATTACGATGCGCGCGCACTGTCATGAAAAACCGACACCATGAAGTTATTAAAATATTATTTTATAATATATTATTATATTATTTAAGAAAATATATATTTATGTATGAAGTATAACTTCTAACGCGTGTACATAAGTACACACACACACTTTTTTAATTGTCTAAAAGATCACAAACATCTTTTGTTAATCGTCATTGCGAAGGCATGACGAATCGGGAACTGAATTCGTTTGAACTCAATGGTCATACCCGTTAGGATCAATGAAATCTTAGATCAATCTAATTGATGAATTCTCAAGCACCAATTCATCTCTAAGTTGTCTTTTCAGTATCGTCACGTGAATAACATTACTCAACAATTTTCTTAACACCAAGCGCATTCCATTGCATAGTTGTGGGTGTTTTAGATTTCAAAGCGTGATGACTACCGAACCTGCCTTCGTTTGTAAATCAGGTACAACCAAGGAGTTTAAAAATACATTTCTGACCGCACGCATAAATATTTGACGACCAATAAATATGTCAATCCCTTTTTATTGGAACGAAGTTCCTTACGGCAGGCTTGGAGGGGATAGGGATTTTGCTGCGCGACCGAACTGAAAAAAATGTGATAGTAAAATGCGTGGAAAAAGAATGCGTGGAATAAAACCATGGCATGCGCATGGCAAGTGAACCAGCAAGTGACTTGAATGCAATTGACAGTGATAATTCAGTGCAAAAGAATTAAATACGTAAGTATTCGTTTATTCTTTATTAATAATTAATAATAATAATAATTTTTTGTATTGTATTTCCTTTTGAGAACTTCCGCTGCGTGCGCTGCGGAAACGGTTAAAATTTCGCTAAAATAATGTATGACAGAATTGTTCCCCTTTAAAAGTTCTAAAAAAAAGTCCGCGATAGCATATGTCTATCATTTAAGGTTGGCTCACTATAATCTTTTTTATGCTAACCAAATTAGTTCTAAAATAAAGCATTATTTGTGAAGGTGTTTTCATAAAGATGATATTAATCCTTATCCAAATAAATACGTTATTCATCACAAGTATTTAATTTAAAAGAAATTTGCCCTTTACATCGTTTGATTTCAATGAGTATCTTAGAAGATATCGCAGTTTTAAAATAACACCGCAGCGAAAAAATTATCAAGCGCGCAATTATGATGTACGAGGCGCCGCGCCGGTCAGCCGGTGACGTCTAAACCATTTGACCGATTTGAATGATTTTTAGTATGGACATAAATATATACATATGTGTGTGTGTGTGTGTGTGTGTATGAATATTTATTTTTAAAAGTTAATTATGTCCTAAATATATATATATATATATATATATATATATTTCCGAAGGAATATAATTCTCCGAAGGAACTTCGTTCCTACCTGGTGTCCCACGACACCAAGTCATTTGAGTAAGTATATGGTTTCGAATGTATGTATATATGAGTTCTTAAAATGAAAGCAGTCATGGGCTCGAGGCTTAGGCGCGCGGTTGAGACTCTCGGCGGCCGCGGGTTCATACCCTAGGCACACAGAATGAATTATCACTTGCTTTAACAGTGAAGGAAAACATCGAGAAGAAGCACACCTAAAAGTTCTTAAATTTTTTTAATTCCAAATTTAAATATGTCAGTATTTATTCAGATTAACTCTCTTCATTTCAAAAAGTGAAATTGTTATACTTTTTAATGATTATTTAAATTCATAAACAACAACAAACAAGACAACCTAAATCGAAAAACATAATTCATTTAATTAAATATGAGAGCTGGTTTTACTCGTAAAAGACCAGTTTAGTATTTATTACTGACATTATTCTACATTTTTAAAATCTAAAATACGCAATTATTCGAATATTCTGGATATGTTTTTTTTTTTTTTTTTTTATTCTGGCACGGCAAAGTGACCCCATTGCACCTGATGGTAAGCGCAATGGAGTCCAAAAAAAGTGCCGACCAGCGAGAGATGATGGTCTCCCGTTGGTCGACACAATCATGCCGGCCGAATACCTCTTCACCTTATTGTGAAGAAGTTTGGGGGACTATCAATCATGGCGATCAAAGGACCGACCGCGACAAACCGGCCAAAAAAATTGCCGGCACGGTCATCCTTTCACCATGATTGAAGCCCCCCCGAAAACCGGATATACACTGGCTGATCCCGGAACGCGGCACACTTGCATGTGCCACTATGGCGGGTTTTACGCCCTGTGTACGGTGGTCGCCATCCGGGCGGATACGAATATCCTACCACCAGCAATAGCTATGTTGTCGATTCAAAACCTTTATTTAAATACGTTCTTTAATTTGAGGGGACCATTAACCATATTGACGGGATAAACATAAAATGTTTGACAGAATATTAGGTAGAACAGTTTATATGAGAAAATTAAATTGTTGTTAAAATAAAGTTGTGGCTTAAAGGTCTCAGCAACCAGGCCATAAGCTCCAAAAAAAAAAAAAATAGTTGTTACACTATTTGACAGGATTGGACAACAAATGTTTGACATGTAATAAACAAATCAGCATCTATTGAAATGATTAAGTACTTATTACACATATCGAGTTTTCATTGTTTTTAAGATGTATTCTGCTATTCGGGACGGAAACAAATCCAACAAATCAAAAACCATGGCAATCGGTCCAGCCGTTCTCGAGTTATAAGTGTTGTAACAAACACGACTTTCTTTTATATATATTCTAAGGAAATTCGATCAGAAGTGAGTTTATTTAAAGGAAAATATTATACACGTATTTACAATTTCATTAATTACATTTACTCAATATCAAAGTAACTTAACATTCAACAATTCTGACACAAAACTAACGCCAAATAATCCAGATTACAATTTACAATAAAAGAGCAAAAATCGACAGAATCCTAACCAACGACAATTGTGTGTCAGACTGACGCGACGGAAGGAGCGCAACCAAAGGAGGTCCGCCAACACTCGGCACCGGCCTATATAGAGTTACTCCTCCACTATCCTTATGTATTCTAACACGGCCATTCCTGACGAGAGGCCGTCCCCGGACTCTTCTGTCTTCAGCTTTGCTGTGGAGACTGCCAACCAGAGATTCTCTGCATCCCGGAGTTACTGGGTTGTGGCTCGATTTCTTCCAAAGGCAGCTCCAAGTCGAGAGGCAGGTTGACACCAGGAGCTGACTCCTCCTCTTCGTTGTTTGCATCTGTAGTAAAACAAAATAACGGCAGTACCCATTGTGCATTTTGACCTAACGATGGTATCGGTGATGATAACCCATGTAAGCTAAGCTAACCTAGTATGGATTTACACAAAATAGGCGTAAAACAATTGCAATATATGAACCAACCACCCGGGGCGGGACTTGTCGGAAGATCGCCACCTCACGACTCGCCAGAGACCTACGAGGACTTACGTGAGGCATGGCTTTGCGTGTGTGTTAAATTCACATAAAGATATGCTTCAAACCAAACTACGTTACAAAACACAGACTACGATTGCCGATAAACATGTCTCACGGTACACGAACAGTCACAAACCAAATCATGGCGTGACCCTTCGGTACCCCCAGCTCCAGGACAACTCATATCTGAGCGAACTCCTAGACAGTGTCTGAGCACATCACAAAGCTGCCTAAGGCATGTTACATATATCAGGATCGCATGCCTGAGCTCACTCCTAGACAGCATCCATCAACATGGAACAATACCCCACTCAAAGCGCATCCCTCGGCCTTGATGAACCGAAACTATCGGATATCCGAAATATATCCGTAACCGTAACCGTATCCGTTTCAGAGGTTTCGGATAGTTTAAGAAATTAAATTGATTTTTATAGACAAAAAACGACCAATATCGACTTTAATTTGGACATATTTTTTTTGTAATGTAGATTGTATAAAACTGTAAACAGTGTGATAAACCTTTAGCCGGAAAGAAGGCAGTGCCTTCACTGAAAATTCATATAAAATCCAAACACAGTGATTAGTACAAAGATCTTTTTTTATTGCTGGGACAAAATAAGCAACAAAAACCAAAAACATCCAAACAGCTTATACCTTTACAAGAGTGTCGAAAACAGTTATATTTTACTTCAATCTAATATCTGTAACCGAAATTATCCGAAACTAACGGATAATCCGAAATAATTACATATCCGTAACCGTATCCGAAACCGATATAATTTTATTCCTATATCCGTATCCACATCCGAAATATAATATCCATAACATCGCTAATATGAACAACGACTGCCGCGGTGACTCGCGCTACGCGCATGCTCACGATCCGACATTTTAACGAAATTAAAATAAGAAGACGTAATCCAACAAAACAACTATACAATTCAAAACATAAATAAAAATATTCAAAAACGACTCACCCAGATCGGGAAACAAGACATAGTGACATTTGCACTAAAACTGCTTTCTTCGCAAAGCTAAGAAATTTGATAAATAATTTAACTACACACAGAAACTAACTTCGACAAAATAAAGAAAGTGGGCTAAAAGGGCCTATCCCACTTCTGATCTAAGGAAATTCGATCAGAAGTGAGTTTTTTTAAAGGAAAATATTATACACGTATTTACAATTTCATTAATTACATTTACTCAATATCAACGTAACTTAACATTCAACGATTCTGACACAAAACTAACGCTAAATAATCCAGATTACAATTTACAATAAAAGAGCAAAAATCGACAGAATCCTAACCAACGACAATTGTGTGTCAGACTGACGCGACGGAAGGAGCGCAACCAAAGGAGGTCCGCCAACACTCGGCACCGGCCTATATAGAGTTACTCCTCCACTATCCTTATGTATTCTAACAATATAGATTAGCTGACCCGGCGAACTTCGTTCCCCCTAACAGTCGTTTCTTTGTATAGCCTATATTACTCCTTATTACATCAGCTATCTGCCAGTGAAAATCTCGTTAAAATTGGTCCTCCCGTTTCAGTGACTAGCCGGAACAAACAGACAGACAGACAAAAATTGTAAAAAACGTTATTTTGGTATATGTACCGTGTATACATCCATATGCATTTATTAAAAAGCGGTTATTTCAATATTACAAAGAGACACTCTAATTTTATTTATTTGTATAGACATAATAGAGTATAGATGATATGATATTCGTTTATGATCACATTAAATAAGTTGTAACACCTGCTGTATTGTCCCATGCGCTTTAGAGTCAATCTGTTTCTACATACATCTGGTTTTGAATACGTACATCTGGTTTTGAATAAGCTGATGTAATCATTCGATTGACGGGTGATTATCGGTATTTTTCGTTGAAGTGAATATTTAGGCTATTTTGATTTAACCACCGTATGTCAGTGAAGTATATTATAGAACTGTATATTATAGAATATAGAGTCATTTATAATAAAAAAAAAACTTTGTTAGTCGCATATCGTAAAGGTACGGTGAGGTTATTTTCATGATTAGAAAAACTTTATTCACAGGCCAAATTTTACATTTTATTGTGGTTAATAAACATTTGTGTATTTATGAAGTGCCACCGCCAAGTCAAGCAAAAAAGCGGAACGGCCGTACTATAAATGTAACTTTGTAATCTTATACATTTATATGGGATTGCCAAGTTATTTATGCAGTTTGTGTATCTAGAAAACTAGACGGAAATTGCAAGATATTATAGTTTTTCCTTAAGTTATACATTAAACACTAATTGTGTTCCCAATTTGAAGCTTCTATATTAGCTAAAAGTGCCTTAGAGTTTTGATGATCGGTTAGTGAGTCAGTGAGTAACAAAACTACGAAGTTTGACTAGTTAAAATTCTTAAACTACTGGTTCAAATTGAATAAAAATTGAAATATACAGAGATTATACCATGGTTGATGGTTGACTGAAAATTCATTTTTCTAGGTTTATCCACAACAAAGTTATAGGGTGTCGAAATGTTTCGAGAAAAGTTAATCCCATAAAAAACAAAACCTGTAAAAAACACCATCTTATAGTGACCATATCAATGTTAAAAATCTTTTATGTTTAAAATAAAATAGTTAGACTTGGCAATCGCATGAAAACACAATGTATCTCACTTTTAGTGCGATTGCCAAGTCAAAACTATTTTATTTTAAACATAAAAGATTTTTAACATTGATATGGTCACTATAAGATGGTGTCTGGTAAGCTAAGTGCATAATAACTTAAGACAGAAGTTCCTTTAAACGGGGACTGAATAAATTCATCGACTTGGTATCATATAGATCTCACAACTTTTTACGGCAAAAGAACTGAGTTGCGAGACTTGGGGTTTTTTACAAGTTTTGTTTTTTATGGGATCTCATTTCTTTTTGTAGATAGTCCATTTTTTTTCTTTTCGGCCGCGTCGTGATCTTTATTATAAAATAATAATTATTTTTTGCGTTAGTTAGAAATATTTAGGGCCGCACGCGTCATACGTCAGTTGGAGTTAATCCTATTTTAAAGTTTTTATCTCTCTTTCACTATAAATTGGTACTGTCAATGTACCTAACAGAAATTTACAACATAAAGCTTATAAGAGGTATAACTTGAACTAATTTACGGCATTAACTGCCGCACTCAGTTTTTTTGAAATGAATAAATTACTTGACCCTATTATTAAGATTTCCTCACGATATTTTCCTTCCCCGTTAAAGTACGCGATAATTCATTGCTACATACGTACATAAACTCACGCCTATATTCCCTGATGGGGTAGGCAGAGGTGCATTTCTGCACCCACGTTTCGCCAGGTACATATGTTGATACATACCTGTCAGTCCCACGTAATAGGGGGCGAGCCTATTGCCGTTTTTCGGGCACATTTCCAGACTCCCTGCTGCTATTGAGAATTTCCTAATGGAAAAACCCAATAACACGTTGCCCGACCCGGGAATCGAATCCAGGACCTCTAGATCGCACGGCACATACATGTAACGCGAGACCACGCGGCAGTCCTTAATTTAAAGACCTTACTTCATAAATAATAAATAAATATATCCAACAGTCACATACATACTAGTTCTGATCCCACACTAAGATACAAGTCTTGTGTCGTGGGTATCAGAAACTACGAGAGACTTTTCGGTCTCACATACACCCAGACCCGAAACAAATATTTGTGTATCACACAAACATTTGTCTCGGTGCGGGGATCGAACCGACGGCCTCTCGTTTCGCAAGCTGGTGTCTAGCCAACTGCGCCACGGGTCATTTCTATAGTAAGCTCTTCCCGAATACTAATTCATTGCTAAAACACACATAACTTCGAAAAGTCAGATAAGTGTGCCTAGGGTGTGTACCCGCGACCGCCGGGATTCTCGACCTCACGCCTAAACCTCAATACCATCCCTACTTATCTAGCTACACCTATTATTCCATTATTTTATACTATACAGGTACACTAATTTATTTACTATATTTATAATGTATCTTTGTAATCCTATATATTTATATGAGATTACAAAGTTAGCTATGCAGTTTGTAAATCTAGAAAAGTAGACCAAAATTGCAAGATATTTTAATTTTTCCTTAAGTTATACACTAAACACTAATTGTGTTCCAAATTTGAAGCTTCTAAGTCGGCTAGAAGTGCCTTAGAGTTTTGATGATCGGTCAGTGAGTGACCAAAACCGCGAAGTTTGACTAGTTATAATTCTAAAACTACTGGTTCAAATTGAATGAAATTTACAAAGTTAATACTATGCTTGCTTGGTGACAAAAAAATCAGGTTTCTAGGTTTATCCACAACGAAGTTATAGGGTGTCGAAAATGGCCTGAGTTGCTTCGAGAAAAGTATATGCTTCGAGAAAAGTATAGTACGGCCGTGCCGCTTTTTCGCTCGACTTGGCGGGGGCACTGCCGTGCCCCCAGATAGTACGGCCGTGTCGCGTTTTTGCTTGACTTGTAATTACAGTGCCGCCAGATATCATTCTGCGTATTCAACCGTGTTATTTGATTAAACATAAGCGGCATTGAATACAAGTTTTATTTCATTACAAGATACATGCTGTTTGTGACTATTGTTACCTTATTAAGTAAGTTCATATTGTTTGGTAATAGAAATACGATATGCAAAACAACTTCTTTTTGAATACATAATAAGTCCGTATTTTTAGAAGAAATAAAACATTCTTTAGTTTAATTGAAAATAAATAGCAACCCACCGATAAAATCTGGTAAGGTTTGGCTGCGACTCTTGTTTCATAATTTCGCGGTACTGAGTACCTATACCTACTGGCTGCTCAAATAATGAACTAAGAAATAAGTTCAACTCATTTGAACAACTATGTATATTTCATTGCATACCTATGTTATTTTTTAATGTAGTCTTCATAAACTATTAATGTATTGTTTCTTAAATTCACGTTTTTGCGACAGTGAACACTTCTGCAAACTTCTTCGACGGTACGGTACACAGGCGTGTGAGGGTTTTTAAGTATAAATTTATTCCGGGCTATCTGATTTGTAAACGATTTCATAATCATGGAACTTTAAGGATCGCATCAGTTCAAATCTTAGGAAGCAATGTTGGTGCATATAATATGGAAAAAAAATACATCACCTCATATCAAAGGTATCAGAATAATAAAGCTGTATTCAATATATTATCCTTGATGTTTTAATAGTTTACTTTATCAACAGAGTGTTAAAATATTGGAAGAATCATACGTATCCATAGAAGACTTGGACCTACTAGTGGCCGGCTTATTGGAAAATGGCGCTCCCGGCTCTCAACTCGGTCCTACTTTCCATAATATTACGATCACCCAGTTCTACAAGACGCGAGTCGGTGACAGATACTTCTTTGAAAATGGCGCCGATCCTGAAATAGCGTTTACTCCATGTAAGTAAATTATAATGTCAATTAATTGGATGGTGTCCGCATACGTGTACATGAATTTAAAATTTCGGTATCGGTTACACGAATGCGATAATTGCGTTAGTGTCAAAATTACTGTCTACCTACAAAAAAAGTAAAATTGAGGTTCACACGTCACAAAAAAATCCAAACAAAATTGTAATTCATGATATACTATGACTATTTTTAGCAAATTATTAAACTTAAAGAAACGCTTAATTCCTTTTGCAATATTTTTAATGATCACGCTTATTTGACCCGACTTTGTTTCCCAGTTTGTAGAATAATTTTAGAAGGTAGAAAGCAATATTTTGAAAGGAACATGTCACTTAAACTTACAGGTCAATTACAGTCGATCCGTGAAGGGGCCTCGTTGGCGCGCTTGCTGTGCGACAACGTTCCCGGTATTCTGAGCATACAGCCCGACGTTTTCAAACTGATATCAGATACGTAAGGAAATTTTGAAATATAAATACATAAGTACATACAAACTCACAACTGTATCTTTCAAACGGTAGGCTGCAGAGCATTTTGCACACGAATTTCAATTGTACATAATAGTAGACCTTTTTTTTTTCTCTTTCTTTTTCTTTGTGCTCTCTTTCTTTTTTTGTGAGTATTTCCTAATTGAAAATCCAATAACACTCTTCCCGATCCGGGAATTGTTCCCGGGATCTCCAGATAGCACGGAACATAGTTGTGCGGCGAGACCATAAGGCAGTTTAAAATGTACTCGCAATTCAATACTAATATTTCAAATGCAAAAGCAACAACTAATCTTTGACGCCTAAACCGCTGGACCGATTTAAATGATTTTTGTATGGGACATAAGATACTTAATCCTTACTAATATTATAAATGCGAAACTAACTGTCTGTCTGTCTGTCTGTCTCGCTTTCCTGCTAAAACTATCATTTTTTATTTCAGGAATCAAGTAGTGCCATGTGATACCTTACCCGCGGTGGATCTGAATCTCTGGAAAGAAGAGGCGTGATTTTTAATACAGGTTTTAGTTGAACTTGTAATCTTTATTGGAGATACAAATATTTTAATAAATGAATATAAACTTAGTCCTAGATTATTTTACCTATCCTTTATTGTTTCTGCAGGCAGAGCAAGTGATTATGTTATTAGAATTATAATGTCGTTGAAAATTGTTGTTGCTTGAAATGGCTAGTCGCACGATAATTTGCTATTATTTCTGATATTTGTACTCGCTGACCGGATCAAATGCAATGTGCTGGAGAGAATCAATCAATGTCTGTTTCAAACTAGTTTTTGATCTATTTGAAATTGCGGAAATCAAACTAACATTATCCATGGTGCAGTTGGCTATACACCACCTTGTGAAACGAGAGGCCGCGGCTCGATCCCCACACTTTGACAAATGTTTGTGTAAACACAAATAAGTATTACTGTTAGTCGCCTCATACGACAAACAGGGAATGCCTTGGTGTATTTCTTACGCCCCCAATCCACAGCCCACAGGGCGGTCAATAAAATGACCTCCATTAATAATGACCTTCTATTTAGTATGTTTTGGTCAAATCTTTGGCCACTTCCACGATTGTACTCCTCTCATTAATTTCTTTGCTTCTGATATGCCCTTTTCATGAAATCTACATATTTATTCGCCTTTTAGGTTAGGAATAGTCCTACTCGTGCTTTTCATTTTTCTAAACAATCGTAATTTACATATGTATTTTATACAGCATATAATTTTCAAACCCACAATAATCATTTAATTATTTACAGAATGTCAATATTCGCAATATTGAAATAATGTTAACTTAGGATTAATATTATAATAGTATATTATTATGATAATATGTTATATTATTTATAATGTAGTTTTTTTTTATTTTATTTAAATACAAATATGTCTGCAAAATGCGTCATCATTATAAATCCAGATGGTTTAAGTGTATAAATCAGGCTTATTGTATTGTATTGTATGTGCATGTATACAATATAAAATAATAGTCCGGTCAATTTAGACATTCGAAGTTACATAAAGTCCCAACAAGCTGAATTTCTGTGAAATTGTTCAAAACATAATTATAAACAATGTCTAGAAGTTCCCCATCATTCCCGTGTAAGGAATTTTTTTTATTCAAGGTCAAAGGTAAAAAAATGAGTTTTTCGCGATTTTCAGCAAAATGGTAAGTTTTATCATAAAAGTACTTCAGACAAAAATTGTAGATCATAAAATTATCTATAAAAAATGTATCAATACTTTTTTTCTTACGAGCCACCGTTTCTGAGATATAACGATTCAAAAAGTTATAAAAGTTGTTATCGTCATAATTGCGTCAATAGCGATGTATCGCATGATACTTCGTCGGAGTCAAACGAATCCTCCATTGTTTGTGATTCAATATTAGAGCACGACCGGCCTTGACAATTTGTGCATGCCAAAGAACAAGACAGTCCGACTTTTTTGCAATCACATTTAGCTCTGCATCCCTTTTTGCAGTTGCAAAATTTAGTGTTCAGCAGTTTTTTCGGCGCAGGTGGAAGTAAAGTTTGAACTGGCTCTAATATATTGTTGACCAACTTCCAACCCCAGTCTGTAGGGTCTAGCCAAGCCACACTTGAACTTGTTAATATACTCGAAAAAGATGTTGGTGAGCAGCAACTGTAATATACGTGGCGTACTCATTCATATTATGACGATAACAACTTTTATAACTTTTTGAATCGTTATATCTCAGAAACGGTGGCTCGTAAGAAAAAAAATATTGATATATTTTTTATAGATAATTTTATGATCTACAATTTTTGTCTGAGGTACTTTTATGATAAAACTTACCGTTTTGCTGAAAACCGCGAAAAACTCATTTTTTTTACCTTTGACCTTGAATAAAAAAATTTCCTTACACGGGAATGATGGGGAACTTCTAGACATTATTTATAATTATGTTTTGAACAATTTCACAGAAATTCAGCTTGTTGGGACTTTATGTAACTTCACTCTCATTTTTTGGTCTAAATTGACCGGACTATAAATAAATACACCCAGTCAACAACAGTCACATCACATACATACATAGTTCTGACCCCACACAGGATACAAGTCCTGTGTCGTGAGAATCAGAAACTACGAAAGACTTTTCGGTCTCACAAACATCCAGACCCGAAACAAATATTTGTGGATCACACAAACATTTTGTTTCGGTGCGGGGATCGAGCCCGCGGCCTCTCGTTTCGCAAGCTGGTATAGCAAACTGCGCGACGGGGCTGTCAAAATGTTTGCGCATATAATATTGTTTGGATTTGAAAACAACAAAAATTATAAGATGCAACATTTTTTATTTTCAACAATAAATAAGGAAATGATTTTTGAATGAATGATGAATGCGCTCCCAAGACATCCAGGGATGTCAATTTGAAGCGACTACTAAGCGGAATGGGTGTCCGAAACTATCTTTTAAATGTTACCTTTAGCTCTGTTCACTTCTTAAATACACATACATATACGATAATAAATACCTTCATTAAATTTTAAATTTGTCCGTACGTGGTTCTACAGCGTATTATTCACTGATGTACAGAAATACGATATTATACAAGAAAAGAAATATATTATGTGTCGGAGGAAAATAGACTTTGAAATGTGTTAGGTCAGCAACTCTGACATCACAATTGTTGGTTTGTGATTATTATTCATATTTTGAGTTTTCCTTAGGAAAACATTGTTGGTTTCATGATGATTATTCATATTTTGGGTTTTCTTTACGAAAACTTCACAACTGACAAGGCTGATAGCCCAGTATTTTTAAGAATAGAAGTGACATCGTTATTATTGGAGAATTCATTTTGAGAAGTGATTTTCACAATCCATTCAAACAAAATTATTTTTAATTTCCCAATACAACGGATGTTTGCTGTCCGCGCGTAGACGGATGAATGCTTCGCTCCGCTGCAGCGGGCGGCTTTTTATAGACAGAATAGTGGAGCGATCGACACCGCAGTGGAGCGACCGCCAGTAAGTCATTCTTGTTTATGCAAGAGCGATGACATAGCTCTCAGTATATAGTTTAACGCCGTTACGGCCATTCTGACATAAGGTGCGCGTTCTGCACCGATCTGAATTGTTTTTCGTGGTTCCTTAAACAAATCATGAACCTTTCCTTTATTTTTTTATTTTTGCTTGGTATCTGTACAAATGTGGGGGCACGGTATAACTTTGTTGTGGATAAACCTAGAAACCTGAATTTTCTGTCACCAAGCAAGCATAGTATAAACTCTGTAGGTATATTTCAAATTTCATTCAATTTGAACCAGTAGTTTAAGAATTATAACTAGTCAAACTTCGAGGTTTTGTCACACACTGACTCACTGACCGATCATCAAAACTCTAAGGCACTTCTAGCCGACTTAGAAGCTTCAAATTTGGAACACAATTAGTGTTTAGTGTATAACTTAAGGAAAAATTTAAATATCTTGCAATTTCGGTCTAGTTTTCTAGATTCACAAACTGCATAAATAATTTTGTAATCCCATATAGATATATAGGATTACAAAGACACATTTGCAGTGAATGAATTAGTGTACCTGTATAGTATAAAATAATGGAATAATGGGTTTAGATAGATAAGTAGTGACGGTATTGAGGTTTAGGCGTGAGGGTTCAAATCCTAGGCACACTTATCTGACTTTTCGAAGTTATGTGTGTATTAGCAATGAATTATCACGTACTTTAACGGGGAAGGAAAAATATTGTGAGGAAATCTTAATATAGGGTCAAGTAATTTATTCATTAAAAAAAAAACTGAATAGGGCAGTTAATGCCGTAAACTAGTTTAAGTTATACCTCTGTTAAGCTTTATTTGTAATTTTCTGTTATGTACATTGACATTACCAGTTTATAGTGAAGGAAAGATACAATTTTTACAATAGGATTAACTTCAACTGACGTTTGACGCGTGCGGCCCTAAATATTTCTAACGCAAAAAAATAATATGATTTTAAAATAAAGATCACGACGTGGTCACTCTCGTCTCGTATGTAGAGGAGGTAGACTATCTACAAAAGTAAGCAAAGCTCATAAAGCAGAGAGTGGCCTTAAGAAAATCCGTTATTAGTAGGTACTCAAGAAGTACCGAAAAGGAAAAAAGTAGCACTATCTACAAAAAGAAATGAAGTCCCATAAAAAACAAAACTTGTAAAAAAAAACAATTCTCGCAACTCAGTTCTTCTGCCGTAAAATGTTGTGAGATCCATATGATACCAAGTCGATTAATTTATTCATTCCCCGTTTAAGGGACCTTTTGCGTGACTTTTTATTTTTTTACAAGTTTTGTTTTTTATGGGATTTGTTTTTTTCTCATCCCTCCTGTAATATTTTAGTAGATAATTTGAAGCCCAGTTACTGTTAATAAATTCGAACACTCCTGGATTTGCATGATATACATATTTCCTTAACTTACGTGTTGCTCGCACATTCTCTGCAGGCGCAACAACACGTTCGGCGGAGACTTGCGTGCCTTGCATCCAGCGCGGTCGGAACCACGGACTCGGCTCGTACATCGTCACTCGCGCTGCTTGTGGTTTACCCGTACCCAAGATTTTCGAGGACATGAGGGACTTTATGTCAGCTGAGGTGTGTATTCTATTGTATAGGTAAGACCAGTCGTGATGGCCTCGAGGTCACGGGCCTAGTGCGGGACTACACACCTAAGAAATTCCTAAGAACTTTTAAGTGTGCAGGTTTTATTCCGATGAAATTCCTTCATCGTCAAAGTACGTGAGAATTCTTTGTGAATTCACACATAACCTCGAAAAGTTAAACTTTTCTCTTAAAGAATATCTAGAGCCAAACGAATAGATCTGATGCTTCGCTTTTGTAGTAAAAATATGGTATTTATATCAGCAGCTCTACCCCATAGTAGAATTCCATAACTCATCAAACTATGAAAGTAAGCAAAATACACTAACCTAGCTGTATCAATGTCGGTCAGCTGACGTATTTTGCTCACCGCAAAGACTGCTGCACTCAGTTTTTGAGGTAATGTTGTTATGTGAGGACCCACTGAAGTTTGGGGTCTAATGTATCTAATGTTTTCTTCAGTCTTTAATTCTCCACAAATACGTGTCTGAATGAATGTCGTAACATTATCTTGCCGGATGCGACTGAGTAACTCTTACGGAAATTTCACACAAAAATAATAATTAAAAGGCCTCCTTCACGACAAGGTTTATTACGGAAAAAGTGATAAAAAAACAACAAATATCGAAATGAAGGCTTAATCGCTTTGTATAATTTTATAACACTTTTATTGTAAAGTGATAACATACACGCGTAATAAACTGGGTTTAAGAATACCAATTAGTATTTATAATACTAGTGGCCTACATACATATTTTCCGATTAACAAAATTATGTTATCAACTTAAACACTAATATGTAATCAACTTGCCAAGGATTTTTCTCGCATAATAATATAACTAAGCAAACTGTCCCGTTAATATCTGTCATTTTTTTTTAATCGGTTGTGCGATTTATTCGTAAAGGAAAACCAACGAATGAACTTTTATCTTTTGAATTTACAACATACTTAGACTGCTAAATTTAAAACTAATCTAAAACTAAACTTATCTAATGTAAAAAATAATTTTCTTAATTTTAACAGTTGTACATTAAACATATTACATCATTAAAAAGGATTACTTTAAACTCGAAAGAAAGTCCTCCGCCTTATCGGTTACTATGTATTTATCCTCAACGTTTGAAATAAAGTGTTCAGTATCGTGTTCCTTTCTTAGTGTTCGTTTATGAGAACCTAAGACACGAATAGTTAATAAAATTAATCCCTCGACTAACAACCTATAATTTTTTTTTAAACTCAAACAGCGTGGATGGCTGTCCACACCTCTGCAAATCCCTAGATATGCAGTCCGTTCACTTCTTGTGCACTACCAGACATCGCAGTGGAGTTCATCCATACTACCTGGAGACAATCCGTAGTAGTACGGTGCGTTTCCAGCGTTCTTTTCTACCACGCACGTGCAAGCTCTGGAATAAACTCCCTGCCTCGGTGTTCCCTGAGCGCTATGACTTGTCCTTCTTTAAACGAGGCTTAAAAAGAGTGTTACCCAAACGGTAGGCAGCGGCTGGGTTGTGCCCCTGGCATTACTTTAGTCCATGGGCGGCGGTAACCGCTTACCATCAGGCGGACCGCTTGCTCGTCTGCCTACTGAGGCAATAAAAAAAAAAAGATAAAATCATTTATATCTATTTCTTAATGTACGTATGTGCACTGTAGATAAAACGAAATAAATTAATTCTGGAAATAATTCTCCCCTAAACAAAATTTTTAACCGACTTCAAAAAAAGAAGGAGGTTATCAAATTTTTTGATTTTTTAAAAATTGTTTGGTACCTCAGAACTTTAGACTCGGTGAAACGATTTTAATGATTCATAAGAAAACCATGTATGTAAGTCTTAAAATTGCACTAGTGTACGCGACGAATGGACGAAAAACTCAATAATTCATGCCAACTGATTTTGATTAAACTCATTTTTTATTGGAAAGGATGTACTTCAAGGGTTATTTGATGAGAGTTTGGTAAGGTTCTGAATATTCATGACAAAGTAAGGGAACGCTTCAATTCTTAGGAGAAAACTAACGATACTCGGTCGAATCTTTTATAGGCTATGCGGATATTTGTGTCATATATCGCAACCTTGTTATGGTCAAGTAATTGTCGTAGTCGAATATAATGAAATGACCAATGAAACTTCATAACGGCTTACAGTAAGGGTGTGATTGTATCATATTTGTGGCAGAATTTCTAACTATCTGGAATCAAATTGCAAGGTGCTAACGTTCGTTGCTGCATTGCAACATGGAGCAAGCGATCTAATTGCATTACTTAATGTGTGAGGCGGTGGTAGCGGAGTGGGCGGTAGACACATTTGCGTATTTTTGATGAGTTTTACAACCATATAAAAGACTGGTAGTAGCAGAGTGGCAAAGTAACCAATCTTCACAAAAATAAACAAAAATTTTACCAAAATAACGTTTTTTACAATTTTTGTCTGTCTGTCTGTCTGTCTGTTTGTTCTGGCTAATCTCTGAAGCAGGTGGACCAATTTTAACGGGACATGGTGTAAAAAAGAGTAACTTAAGCTACTTTTATTTTAGAAATTTTATTTATTTATTTATTTATATGCTTTTTTGTGCACTATACTATAATATTTATACACAACATGATCGAAAAAACAACGAAGACAATAAGTACAGGCACAATAGGCGGTCTTATCGCTAGCTACGATCTCTTCCAGACAACCTACGGGACTGTAATGAAAGGTTGTAGTTCAGGCAGTTATCTTCAGAATTGTAAAAAAAAATAAAAATATATAAATAACATATTGTAAGTTTACATTTAATAGAAGATATTAGTGTAAAGATTCCATTAATAATTTTCATAAATTAAAACAATACTATAAATAAAGGAATATAAATACTAAACTATATACATATACTAGGTATATACAAATACGAATTTAATTATATAATAATTATATATAATATAATTATATAATAAAAATAAGATTATCAGAGATAGAGTTAATAAATAACGCGAAGAGCAAAGGAGATAAAACGCCGCCCTGAGGGACACCAGAAAATGTATTCCGCCAAGAGGAGACAGCATTTTCAATTCGTATACGTTGCTGACGCCCCATCAGGTAACTTCGAAAACACTCAATTACTGTTGGAGATATGTTAATAGAGCTCAGCGTACTCAATAAGACATCGTAGTCAACTATGTTGAAAGCGTTGCTAAAATCCAGTAACGCGAGTACCGTTAGCTTAGAATTCTCCATAGCCGCTCGGATATCATCTGTGACATAAACCAGCGCAGAGGTGGAGCTGTGTCCTCGACGAAACCCAGATTGAAAAGGATTGAGGAGATTATTGACATCAACAAACGAGCTAAGTTGAGAATGGATGAGATTTTCAAAAACCTTAGACAGGGAGGGTAGGATGGAAATAGAACGATATTCAGTATAAGATTTTGGATTGGGTCGTTTGGGAAGAGGAATAATTTCAGCTTCTTTCCAAAGGGAAGGGAAGACGGAATTAATGATAGAGTAGTTGAGGATGTGACGTGAAGAATTTCATCATGGATAGGCACCACCATGTTGCGACTGATGCTATCAACTCCGACACCATTAGAATAAATCGACAAGATGCTCTTTTTAACATCACAATCAGTAAATTGACTAAAAACAAAATTGAGGATAATTGGGGTTGGAATAGAAGAAAGATCATATTTTATATTTCTATTTTTAATAGCACTCTTGAAGAGAAGCACATTAGAAAAAAAATATTATTTTTATTAATGTAAATTAACAATAAAAATAACTATACCGCGCGGGCGAAGTCGCGGGCACAGTTCTATAATTTAATTATCAACTTACTTTTTCTCTTCATCAATATGTAGCTACGATCTGCGTGTTTACCACGCAAAAAGGTAGGCAGGTGTCCACATAGAATATGACCACGAGAAGCCGCTTAGATCAAGTTAGCGAGGGTGCAACCGCGCCCGATAAAAACGCTGTCGTCTCGTAGGCGCACCGGGCAGCTGCGGCACTTGCGGGTGCTTTTCGCCTACGCACCGTGGTCGCCCCACTAGGTGCAAAGATGGCCACCGGGGGGTTTTTGTCGATATGCCGACGTAGGCATTTCGTTAGGGACTCAGCTCGGTACTAACATGTGCGCGGATGTGACAAAAAGGTATGTGTTGAGTTAGATTTGAAGTGGATAGGTTGACCTACCTACCTTCTAACTCTACAACTACTAACTAGAAAAACTTTTTTTTACAAGATTTTTTCCCCAGTATTACAAACACTGTAATCATCGCAATTATTATCTGTGTTTTTGTTTGTTTTTTATGTGTCTGAATTTTCTATTTACAGATATCAAATTGGACCTTGCGATCAGCTGCCATACGATGTATCTCACTCTATGGCAAGACGCTGCAGGACATTATAAATGAAGAAAATAATTATATTTGTTGTATGTAAATTATGTGAAGAAAAAAATAGTTACCATTATTATGTACTAGCTTAACTAATGCCTTATTCCCTTTTGATTCCCTTAGTCAAATGTATCATGAAAATGAGATTTTTAAATGTACAATGCCATAAATTTATTTCAGCGAAAATGTAAATACATTTATTTTTATAATTCCTGCCAGTAGCAGGTGTTTAATTTATTTAATTATATTTTTGTTTGTTTGATAACCTTAGAAACATACTTAGGTATATTGAAATGTGATCATAAACCTTGTAATAATAAAATAAAATTTATATTCAGTTAATTTATAATACAAGCGATGCTGTTTGTATATATTACCTAATAAATTCTGTAACCTTTAAGTGTTTTAGATATAAAAATATATTTTGCAAAAAATACAACAAGAAACCTACACCGATGTTTTATTTTTGTTAATATCAATGCATGTTGAAAACTATTTCTACAGTAGGTATTGATTGTAGGGACAGGGAGAGGCCTATCGACGCCCACGTTTACGTCGCTTAGCCAAGTAACAGAGGGCAACACTATTGTGGTTGTCGAAAACATTTTAGGACTCCGTTTTCAGAGTAAGTATGGAAAGAGAAAAAAAAAATACATACATAAACTCACGCCTGTATTCCCCGAAGCGGTAGGCAGAGGCGCATTTCTGCACCCACATTTCGCCAAGTATGTATCAGTCCCACGTAATAGGGGGCGAGCCTATTGCCGTTTTTCGGGCACATTTCCAGACTCCGTGCTGTTACCGAGAATTTCCTAATGGAAAAACCCAATAATACTTTGCCCGACCTGGGAATCGAACCCAGGACCTCTAGATCGCTCGGCACATACTCGTACCGCGAGACCACGAGGCAGTCGTAAAAAAAAAGTATTTATAATTATCTAGACTCGCGACATTGTGTCCAGCCAAGCTTAGAAAAGGCTGGCTTACGCGAACCATTTTACCTACTTTTATACCGTTTACAACTCAAACCCCTTGATTGAATTGATGTGGAACATTTAATAACGCATGTTAGCTAATAGCTAGTATCCAGAATTCCATATAAGTAGGTCAAACAGTTATCGAAATATGAACGTTTAAAAACCAGCATTATTTATGTGACTGACTTATAGATCAAAAACCTGACTCACTTCCGAATGACCTACAAAGCTATAATAAGTCAAGGTGAGGTTTTTTTTTATATTTTTTTCCGACAAACGAGCTAGTGAACCACCTGATGTTAAGTGGTAAACATCACCCATGAACACACACATTACTAGAGGAATGACCGGTGCGTCGCCGGCCTTTTCGGAAAATATAGGCTATTTTCTTGAAGGTCCCTAAATCGTATCTATTTGGAAATACCGCCGAGGAAAGCTGATTCCACAAAGATGTTGTGCGAGGAAAGAACCACCGCTTTTCATCAACATATTTAATTTTATGAAAGTGAAATTGTAAGTACAGAATAAACAACACTAACTTACACATGACGTAACTATATACTTTGAGGAGATAAATATTATGTACCCTGCATGTGAAAACTATCCAAGTCAAATAAGCTTGAATTCTTACGTGAAATAAATTCATTGTCTAAAAAATCTTTTTTTATTGCTTATTAAGTGCCAAAGGTGAGTGTGGAGTAAAAACATTCAATATAAAAAAAAAAAATGTATACCGTAACAGACTTTTTTGCTCTGATTGCTCATCAAATAATCCGTGTTTTATAACGCAAGAAATTGTAATAGTAAACAGAAAACACGTTCAACGTTTTTAGGTCATGCGATGGTAAAAGAAATTGGATACAGCCGGGAGTAACGCAGTCGTAGAAAACATTAGCAGACTGATCACTGATCCCTTGTTTTACCAGCTGTATTTCCACGAACAGAAGGAAAAGCCACTACAGGCTGTGAGGATGGAATAATTTTATTGGACAAAAACGTTGAAAAAACTTTTAAACAGCGGTGTTGTTTCTCTTCGATAGTAAATTGTAATTCGAAATCTACCTTGCTTATTCCTGACACATATGTCAGATGATACTATTTGCAGATATATTAGGATTGTAAACTTCTTTTATGCAATTTAAAATTAAAACACATTTTTTTATTATTCTGTCCGCTGCATATCATATCAATTTCAATTCAAATGTAATTACAAACGCATTTTTAATGGAGTATAGATATATTTTATGAGGGTCGGATTGGGAATTGTTTAGAATTATAGTTTCAACGTAAGTTTGCCTTAGTATTCACGACAAAGAAAAGTCTCCGGAGAAAGCTGCATGATCTCGTTTGCGTCACAACTATCGCTAAGTTTATTTATTTTTTAATGAAACATTTATTGTACATTCTACATATAAAAGATAAAGACAAAAAACGCATTGTCTATACAAAATAACAACACCCGTAACTTAAGTATTAGTTTTAGCTTTATACATTATTATACAAATGTTTGTTTTATTGACGTATGGAATATTCTATGGAATATAATGAAGTGGTAAATAGTGTAAATCGACACGCATTTCAATTTACGTAAAGCGTGTTATTGAATGTTAAGGAAACAACCTGAACAAATAGCATTTTCATTTACAGAAGCTTACTTAATACATTTTATTTTTCATGAAAGAATAAATTATAACATTACCGAATTCACAATTGAAATACATACTCTTGACTATCAAGTATCAATTATTTATATAAGTAGTACTAAGTTCTTAAGAGCGTTAACGCTCCGCGCGACTAGTCGAATTTTGGTAAATATGAGTCACACTTTATCGTCAGCGTTAGTAGTGAATGATATGAAATAAAATAAAATAATGTTTATTGAATCATAAAATGTCAAATACATCACTAAGATCATCACTGATCATCATCACTGTTTGGAAGGCAGTAAGATAACTGCGAAAACAACGATGAAACTAAAAATCGACGGTGCGCAGAGCGATTCGTCCTCTCTCCGGAAGGCCTTGCGGCGGAGTGATTTGCTGTGCGTTTTATAGTACATTTTAAAATATTTGTAAAAAAATAAATGAGTAAAATTTCTTCAAAACAAAAATTGTACGTTTTCAAGTACACGTTCTTATAATATTATAAAAGTTGTGGTTTTATTAAATCAAAAAATTAGTGTTTTGACAATAAATTTCTCAATACTTCGAATGCCTTAGATTTATTATTACTTAAATAAAAATTAATAAAATTTACACAAAAATCTTAAAATGTTCTTCACTAACTATTTAGATGACAATATTCCCTAAAATAATTGGTAATTAACATGTTTGTACGATGAGTCTTTCATCAATTTTAGAGGGTTCGAGAAATACTGTTTTTGCTCAAATTACGTTAAAACCGCGTAAACGCTCTTAAGATGTAGATATGTACATAGTACCTATATTAACATCATCCTTTAAACAATAATTCATCATTATCTTCTTGCCCTGTTCTCAATTCTAGTTGGGGTCGGCGCAGTATGTTATCCTTGTCAACGTTCCTATCGGCCGTCATGTCTTCACTCACCCATTTTTCTTTCATATTATGTTTAAGCAATAATTATTTATTTTAATAAACTCTTAACCTTCACAAGCACACACATATGACTATCCGAGGTTATACTCATATTTTAAATAAATTATCACGCTCTTGCGATTGGGAGAATAGTGAGATACCTACATACTGGAAAATTCTACAAATACTATTTTCAGGTGTGTGTACTTCACCAAATTGCACTAGAGTAGCTAGGTGGACTGTGGCCTAACCCGTATCAACTGTAGAGATTCTTACCCAGCAGTGGAACTTGTATGGACTGATAATGATAATGGCACTTGTAATTTCAAAAGTCTTTTTATGGACGGGTCTTTGTGGGACGCAGAACTCACTGAATTATCAAGCTCTTATAACTCACATATTCGATCTTTTATTTCAGACTCCTTAGTACTATAACATACGGTTAAGATGGTAGCTTTGCTGAGAAAATAGCATCAACATTTATCATTTTGACACTTCAGAACACTTTCCACAGAATTTTAAATTCGATGACTTGAATAGTCTGCAAGAAATTTGTAGGTAAAAATTAAGCTATGATAACAAAACAAAAACCGCCTTCAAAAAAACTATTCCAAAACAAATTAAAATGCACTAAAAATTAAAAAAATAATTGCGTATTCTTCTATAACCTAATAATCAACTTACTATTTCTCTTCATCAATATGTACTGTACGATCTATTTGTTTACGACGCAAGAAGCTAGGTAGGTACCTATCCACTTCAAATCTAACTCAATACATAACTATGAATAACAAACAATGATTAAAATATTTTTTAAATTTCTCCTAAGTAAAATGAAATGAAAAATATTAGACTACTTAAAAGTCAATCAAATTATTACGATAATATAATGTAGTTTTAATTATTGTTATTTTTGGAGCCGGTGTCAGCCAAGGTAGGATTCTCATATTATTATTCATCATCATCAGCTCCCATATACATATGTATATACGTCCCACCACTGAGCACGGGCCTCCTCTACAACTGTGATGCTAGGTATGTATATTGTAGTGTTTCCTTGGCTGACACCGCCTCCAAAAATAACAATAATTTAAACTACATTATATTATCGTAATAATTTGATTGACTTTTAAGTAGTCTAATATTTTTCATTTCATTTTACTTAGGAGAAATTTAAAAAATATTTTAATCATTGTTTGTTATTCATAGTTATGTATTGAGTTAGATTTGAAGTGGATAGGTACCTACCTAGCTTCTTGCGTCGTAAACACATAGATCGTACAGTACCTACATATTGATGAAGAGAAATAGTAAGTTGATTATTAGGTTATAGAAGAATACGCAATTTTTTTTTTACTTTTTAGTGCATTTTGTTTTCGAATAGTTTTTTTGAAGGCGGTTTTTGTTTTGTAAAAATTTTTGTTTATTTTTGTATTTTTAGTGAAGCCACACCCGGGATTGAACCTGCAACCTTATGCGTTGCAAATCAGTTACTTTGCCACTCCCCTACTACCAGTCTATTATATGGTTATAAAACTCATCAACAATACGCAAATGTTTCTACCACCCCACTCAGCTATCATCGCTTCACACATAATACACCTTAAGTAATGCAATTAGATCGCTTGCTTCAAATTGCAATGCAGCAACGAACGTAAGCGCATTGTAATTTGATTCAAGACAGTTAGAAATTCTGCCACAGATCGCACCCTTACTGTACGCTGTTAACGAGTTCCATTGATCATTATATTTGACTACGACAATTACTTGACCATAAATAGGTTACGGTATGTGACTTAAATATTCGGACGGCCTATAAAGATTCGGCCGAGTATCGTTAGTTTTCTCCTTAAAGAGTCCCATTACTTTGTCATGGATCCCATAATTAGAACCTAACCAAACTCTTATGCAATTACCCTAGAAGTACATCCTATCCAATAAAAAAAGGATTCATCAAAATCGGTTGGCATAATATAGAGTTATTCGTTGATTTGTCAATTGGTGAAAATTTAAGATTTTTGTGGTTTTCTAATAGAAACTGTTGTCACAACTAGAACAAATTTAAATGGGACCAAACTGGAAGCACCAGCTTTCAATTAAAAAAAGAATCATCAAAATCGGTCCACACAGTCGAAAGTTCTGAGGTAACAAACATAAAAAAAAAAAAAAATACAGACGACTTGATAACCTCCTCCTTTTTTTGAAGTCGGTTAAAAAATATTGAACCTCGAGATATTTTTTTAATTGGCTTATCTTTATTATTTTATATGTCGGAGCAGGACTGTCTTCGGAGTGTCTTTAAGATGTGTGACGTCACATTGCCGACGTCACAAATGTTGGTTTATGGTGATAACTCATACTTTGAGTTGTCTTTAGTGAGACTTCACAATTACTGACGAGGCAGATAGCCCAGGATCGTTTAAGAATAGCAGTGACATCGTTATTACTGGAGGATCCATTTTGAGAAGTAATTTCAACAATCAACTTCAATCAAAGTTCCTTTAATTTCCCAATAAATCGGATGTTTGCTGTCCGCGCGTCGACCGATGAATGCTTGCTCCTACCTAGTCTTCACACGCACATCTCCCTCTGTGTTTTAGGAAAAACACAGATATGGAGAAATACGGTGGCTACATTACCAAGGCTGAGGGCCCTATGAATGTGGAATTCTAATGACATTGTGAAGACAATGTCTATGATTGGGGTTGTCCAATATATGGACGAAGGTAATCGAGAGAACGCGAGAGTCGTGCGAGTGAGGCACGAGCGGTCTCGCGTTAAAATGGGGACTCGCGACGACCACTGCTACAAGTGGTCGTTTCGTGGGAATTCGAAAAAGATCCTATTTCCTATACGATACGAGACAAACTACCACCGCTTCGTAACGTGTTATGGCTGTTGAGAAGAAGCGGCGCAACAAACTCCCAGCAACACGGTAAGGTATAGAGAGATAGGGGAATTCTAATAGGCCGTGGAAATACAACGGTGTAAGGAGGCGTGGTCAAGGCCAAAAAGACCGAGAAGGCCATGTCCCGCTTGTCAGGATCATGGAGGATGCGAAGAAAAACAGACGCGTGGAGAGAGTAGGTTTACCCGCAGGCCCGGTGATTCTTGAGTGCCGCCCGGGCGCTCGAACCCGGCCGGGTGGGACCCGTTGGGGAAGCCCAGCCAGGCGAGCTGCACCGTGCGGCCTATCACCAGGCCCGCAGGCTAACCCGCGTCTTCAGTTGTCCGTGGCAGCGATGAAGTGAGTTCTCCTTCTTCTTCAGGAGTCTTGAGGGTCTTCCGCGGTGACGATGTCTCGCGGAAGAGGGTGCGCGTCCGGGCGGCGGGCGTGCTGTGGCGCCAAGTTCTGGAGGTGAACCCAGTCCGAGGCGTCGGCACGCTTGAACATCGCAGTCGAGAGTCGCCGGATGTGCTCGTCCAGTTTCTCGATGCGTAGATCCCGCTGAATAGTGGTGTTCCTCACGTAGTAGGGGGCGTCGATGATCTTCCGTAGAGTCTTGGTCTGGACTCTCCTCATCTTCGTTTTGGTGGTTTTGCTCGCGAGAGCGTACCACGCTGGAGTCGCGTAGGTGAGGCGAGTGCGTACGTACAGTTTGTACACGCTCAGCTTCACGTTCAGCGGGAGCTTCGATATGAACACGGGTCGTAGTTTGCACGCTGCGGCCCGTGCCTGGTTGGCGGCTGCTCTTCCTTGGCGAGCCATGCGAAGATTCTTGTCTATTACGATCCCGAGGTATTTTGCACTTAAACGCCACGGGATTGTCTGGCCGTACATCTTCAGTTGCTTCAGAGGCAGATGCCTCCTGGTGGTTCTCTTCCGGCGAACTAGTAACGCCTGTGTCTTCGCGACATTCGCGCTCAGCCTCCATTTCGAAAGCCAAACTTGAAGGTCGTCCAGGTTGCGTTGGATCTTGGTGACGGCGTGGTTGGCTGACATCGACGCTGAGAAGAGCGCGATGTCGTCAGCGTACAGCGCTAGGTGGACGTCCTCCCTCACGGGAATGTCATCGGTGTAGCAGGCGTACAGGATCGGCGAAAGGCAGCTTCCTTGCGGCACCCCGGCAGAGATGGGGCGCTCGCTCGATGAGATGGTACCTTCGACCATGACGTGGAATCTTCTGTCTTCCAGGAATGATTCGATCACTCGGGTGACGCGACGGGGCGAGTCCGACTGGGCGACCTTGTGCACTAGGCCGCGGTGCCAGACTCGATCGAATGCTTTCTCCATGTCCAAAAATGCTGCGGCAGTGTATTCACGTCTGTTCTTGGCCGTCGTGAAAAAGTGCAGCACTCTGGTCAGCTGGAGTGTCGTGCTGTGTTCTGCTCGGAACCCGAACTGCTCTTGACGCGGGGTCAGGTGCGGCACGATGTGTTGGAGCAGCAGCTTCTCGAATACTTTGGAGGTTGTCGGCAGCAAGGTGATGGGTCGATAACTCTCAGGCTTCAGTATATCCTTCTTCGGCTTGGGCAGCATGATGACTCTTCCGGTCTTCCACTGTGTCGGAAAATGCCCTGTGCGCATGATACCATTGAACAGGCGCGTCATGGCCACCACGGTCCTTCGTGGCAGTTGACGCAGGGCGCTGTTCGTGATTCCATCCGCGCCGGGCGCCTTCCGAGGCTTCGTCTGGAGAATCATATTCCGCACCTGTGTCGGTGAGAAGAATATGGCGTCTTCCTCAGGAGTAATCGGCTCTTCAAAGTACTCCTCCAAATGTCTCTCGACGGCTGCTACTTGTGCAGTGTCGGTGATCGGGTTCGGCTGGAACTGTCGCTCGAGATGTTCGGCAAAGATCTCTGCCCGATCTTCGGCTCTATATCTCGGCGTCCCGTCGGTGTGTAGAAGCGGGCGTGTTGGCGTCGGGGTATTTGTCACTTGACGACAAAGTCGGTGCAGGGCGGGCCAATCGCCTTGCGTCGAGTCGACGTAACTTTCCCAGCGCTCACTGTTGAAGGCCTCCACCTCGGCTTTCACCTTGTCCGCGAGTCTGTTGAGCTTCGTCTTCAGTCGCGGGCAACGGATGCGTTGCCACTGGATGCGTAGCTTCCTTTTCTCCGCGATGAGGTCTCGTACGCGGCGAGGAAGGTCTGGAATCTTTGTCACAACCGGTCGGATGCTTTTCGCCACTTCGAAGGCTTCCTGTATGCTGGTTGTGAGTTCTTCCGCTAGCTGATCAACGTCTGCGGGGCAGGTGATTGGCCGGGTTGGCGTGTTGGTCTTCAGTGCTTCTGTGAATGTCTCCCAATTGACATTTAAGCGTGGTCTCGGTGGATTCAATCTCTCCGGATTCAACGGCAATACTATCAGTACAGGCTGGTGATCTGACTGAAGATGGTCGTTGAGAACTTCCTGCGTTGGCTGGCATCGGAGGTCACGATGGATGATGATGTCGATGGTGCTTGAGGTCCCACGACTGGAGTAGCACGTGGGGGCGTCTGGTCCTTCGATCACGTATCCTTGTGACTGCGCGTCGTTGAAGAGAATTCTTCCCACGGTGTCTGAGGCAGCTGTGTTGCTCCACGTAGGGTGTTTGGCGTTGAAGTCGCCCGCAATCAGTGTCGGCAGCGGTGAGTCCAGCAGCGTGTGGACGTCCTCTGTCTCCATGTTCGCGAGCGGCGGCCTGTACGCCGCGAACACTCTGAGAGGAGTGTCCGCGATGCACAGTTCGACACCTAGTCCATACATGGTGCGCAGCTGCAGTTGTGGCAATGCTTGGTGTAGTAGCCTTCTCTTCACGGCGACTATTAAGCCGCGGTAGGCTATGTTGTTCGGCGAGATTTCATCTTGGCGATAGACGAAGTATCCTGAGATCTTGAAGTGGTCGGTAGGCCTCAGGTGCGTTTCGTTTATCAGGACCACGTCAATGTCTTGTGATCGCAGTAGTGGCTGGAGCAAATTGGTCTTCTTTCGAATGCCGTTGGCATTCCAACTGAGGACCCTAAGTTGTCTGGGCATAAGCGTTCGCTATGCTCGTCAATATGATGGGCACGATATTTTCCCCATTCTCATATGCTTCAATGATGCTGCACATGATTGTGGAGAAGGTTTTCAAGTCCATGCCTCCGGTGTTTGTCCTCTTCTTGGGCTCAGAAGAAGAGGTCTTGCTGTTGTTGCGGGCCGCAGTGCTGGGTTGCTTCAACATTGCGGCGGGAGCTGGCGTCGGGGCTGAGGTCGAACTCGATGAAGAGGTCGGAGTCGTCGTCGTCGCCGGCGATGTCTTCTTCTTGTTCTTCTTTTTGCCCTTCTTCCGTTTGGGCGTGTTCTTGGCACCGGGGTTGTTTGCGGGTGGTGCGAGAGTGGTTGGGGTCACTCCTGCTTCCGCTTCCCGGTGCGCTGGCGCTGGCGCTGTTGACTTCTTCTTCCTGTTGGTTGGCGCTGCGGTTAGCGCCACTGCGCCTGCCCTCTTGTTCCGGGCCTCCCTCCGGAACACGGGGCACGCAGTGTGGTTGGCTGGGTGTGGGCCACCGCAGTTTGCACACGTCGCAGGCTCCTCCCTGGGACGCGGGCAGTCTCTCGCCGTGTGGCACTCTCCACAACGTACGCACGCGAGGTCGCGGTGGCAGTTGTGGCTGCTGTGACGAAAACTCTGGCAGCGGTGGCATTGAGCGGGCCCTTTCTTCGCCCGCCAGGCTTCTATCTTCACTGTCGGGAGCGCCAGGAGCTCCGTGACGTCAAAGATTCTGCTCGTCGTGGTCGTCTTCTTCAGGATTACGAAGAAAATACACCCCGGCCTACCCTGGCGGGCCTTGATCGGGCGTATGTACTCCGGGCAAAAGCCCAGATCTTCGAGCTCCTTCTTGAGTTCTGCGGGGTCTGTGTCAGTGGGAAGGCCTCTGATGGCGACCTTGGTGCTTCTGTCCGCTGGCAGCGAGTAGGAGAACCATGAGATGTTCTCCGTCTTCTCTAAGTCGGATAGGTACCGCTGGACGGCGCGGTACTCTGCCTCCGATTTCGGCAGGAACTTCAGACCGACGCCCTGGTGGGTCTGTGCGTTCGGCGCGAAACCGAGCTTCTTCTTGAGCTCACGTGCATGGTGAGCCCAGTTCGCCATTCTCTCGACTATGAGAGGCGGGAACTTCATCTTCTGCGGCGGCGGTGGCGGCGGCGGCTTGGGGGTCGGGGAGGGTGACCCCCTCTCACTGCCTTCCGTTGTAGTCGACTTTGGGGAGTCGATGGAGAACTCCGACGCGTTCGGCGACTTCTCCGGCTCCTCATATCGCTTTATGCAGATGCGTTTGGTGGCATCTGCATAAGATGGGCTGCTGCTGCCGGACGAGGTTGACCCTTCCTCGTCCGATGACTCCTCCGTGCGGGGGCGGCGGCATGACGCCACTGTCACCTCCATGGGCTCCGGAGTGGCATCCGCAGGCTCCTGCAGGCCTTCCTCGGTGAGCGCTGGCGCGCTCGGTCCGTGGTCGCCGGGGGCGGGCGTCTCCCCGGCGAGGCTCTGCAGCTTGTCCTGTAGAAATAGAAAGGCGTCATTAACTGCCTCAGAGACTGCCGTCTCCGAGGCCTTGGGAGTCCTGCCCGTCGGGTAGGGAGACCTCAGTTGGCCGACCATCCAGTCCCTCAAGTGGGTCTTGATGGGGCCACCGCTCTCCCTCCTGGAAGACGGTTGGCTGGTGAGGCCAACCGAAGGGCCCTGAGAAGGGCCGGCGCCGACGGGAGGATTCCCGGCCGCGGGATGGTGGCTTCGCTCCGGGCCAGCCGCGGCGGCCGAAACTCCCCGTGAGGGGCTGGCCATGCTGCGGCCCGGAGGGAAACCGGTCGGTCGGCCCTGAGAGGGGCCGGCCGGAGGGCCCTGAGAAGGGCCGGTGGGTTGGTCCTGAAAAGGACCGTTCGGAGGGCCCTGAGAGGGGCCGGTTGGGCGACCCCGCGAAGGGCCGGCCGGACAGCCCTGAGAAGGGCTGCCCGGACGGTCCCTCGGAGGGCCGTCATCGGGGCGCCCCTTGGCAGGAGCGCCCATGGCGTCACGTCTCGCCGAGGCGCCGCGACTCTCGCAACAAACGTCCGAGGACGTCTGCCGGGAAATCGGTTCAATAATTCACGGGAATAAACCCAAGAATTATTTAGCGAGTCCGAGCGGGCTGCGCACGTCCGTACACGGCCACGGCTGGCCGATCCAGCTTGCTCCGCTGCAGCGGGCGGCCTTTTATAGACGAATAGTGGAGGCAATCGACACCGAAGAGGGGCGACCGCCCGTGAGTCATTCTTGTTTATGCAAGAGCGATGACGTAGCTCTCAGTATATGGTTTTACGCCGTTATATATTTATTTTTTTGTTTGTTTTTTTCCTGTTTCAGCAGAAACGGACGCCAAAGCGTCGCATAAACTGAACAAGACAAGTTCGCGAACTATTCCAAGAGCTCTGGTTTCACATTTGTACATAAGTCACTGGTGTGTCACTAATTTAATTAGAGCTTGAAATATGGTTTTTTTACGGAAAATCCATATAAACCTTGGTTTTGGGGAATTTTATACTATATTAAGTGTTTTTATCACACATTTAATTTAATTTTTTATAGACAGAAACATTTCGCCAATTGTGTTTGTATTAAGTGCCAAAAAGTAATTTTAAGACTCTGTTCTGCGGGTATAGTATTGCCTAATGGAAAACCTAATAACACTTAGCCTTCGGGACCTCTAAATTGCATGCCACTTTAGCCTCGAAACTAAACAGTCTCAGAAACGGCCTGCCTTGAATGAAATATTTGCTGTTCCTACAAATGCATATTTTATACAGCTTGATTTGTACATGCCTCTGATAATGCAAATTAACAGCTCCGTATGTGAATTAGCTAGACACCAGCTTGCGAAACGAGAGGCGGCGGGTTTGATCCCCGCATTGAGATAAATGTTTGTGTGAGCCGCAAATATTTGTTTCGGGGTCAGGGTGTTTGTGAAACTGAAAAGTCGCTCGTAGTTTCTGATACCCACGACACAAGACCTATATCTAAGTGTGGGGTCAGAGTTGGGTGTATTTTTATTTAATTATATTACTAAGGAGATATCAAGGGGGACGATGACCAACTGGATAGCTCGATGGACAGTCCTGGCACACCAAGTCTATCTTAAGTGTAAAATGTAAACAGAAAATCAAACAATTTAAATAAAATACCTAGTTTAATCGTTATAATTAAAACAGCACACTGTAAACTCATTAATAATACTTATCTACATATATACTTATAGAACTGTAGAATAAATTAACATAATAATAAATAATAAAACAATTAGCAGATGCTGAAATAAATTTATAGCGTGAACATTTGGTGCTTCGATTTAGTATCTCAGATACTTCAATGAATGTGTGAAGTATATAACTATTTAATAAAAAAACTTGAAAAAATTGCAAAAATATGTTCGTAGTACTGAAATTGTATACGTTCTTGCTTGTTTTTTTGTTTTGTTTATTTGAAATAGATTCCTCATGCCCATTTCATTGTAAAAAAAATTCACCAAGAAGGAAAAACAGAAGATCACAGGAAAGGTAATTTTGCAAAATATTATTTTTTATGAAGCCGACATTTTAAAGACTAATCCGTACCAGGCAAGATTGGTGGTCTATGGTCTATCCTCTCCCAGTAGACGCTCGAGCCCAGCAGTGGGACGCATATGGACAGATATTAAATGAGTATTCCTTAATGTGTTCGCCTTATAGTAAGTTACAGTTCAAAAAGAATGCGTCGTGAGATTTTTTTAAAGCTGTAATACATTGATTATATTAAATAAAGTTAATGTCTTGGTAGAGATTCGTTATAAATACGTAATATAGTCCTTTAAAAAAATCGTTTCAGTTTCATAGCAGCATTTTATTGCTATAACCTGATGTGAATGTAGGACAAAGTAGCATTGAATTTACACAAAATTATGCCTTAAAATATATTCTTCAATCGGTTATATTTTCCATTATCAAGTACCTTGTAATAAATGTTGCTTATTTTTGTATTTTGATAATAAAGTACGTGTCGATTATCTTTTAGTAAATAACAATTAGCCCATTCCTATTAAATGTGTAAAATAAAAACCGGATAATACTAATTGAACTAGCATGGAATTTTTCCCAGATTTTTAAGTGGTAACCAAAAATTCTGACAAAATTTCGTTAGGGTAAATTAGATTTAAAACTTTGCTAATTACACTTATAAGAACGTTGCTCGACTGAGGAATAACGCTTATACTTACAATATTTATTTTAAAATATTTTACATTCATTACAACATCAACGGCGTATTCACTCACCTTCGATTTTCCGACGATATTGTAGTTTTGGCAGAATCTCTGGAAGACCTTAGCACTATTCTCGAAGACCTCAAAACGAAGATCATGTCGAATGTCCATGTTGTGCCCACCCCCATCGAAGTTGGGAGCTCGACTCTCGAAGACGAATGTCAATGTCGATGTCTATTTAGGATAAATGGTCTGGTTAGGCAGTTCCAACTTCGAGAGAAAGGTTCGGGAAACTACGCGACATCTTCTCGTCCAATATACCTGAGTGCCTTAAGTCAGAGAGTCTTCGATAGTTGTGTGTTAGCAGTGATGACATACGGCACCGAGACGTGATCTCTCACTATGGGGCTCATTAGAAGACTCAAAGTCTCTCATGGAGCTATGGAGAGGGCTATGCTCGGAGTTGCTGTCGCAGTAGAAGTCATTTGGAGAGGCCTATGTTCAGCTGATGGATGGATGGATGGATTACATTCACTTTTCTTTTTATGACTTCGTGCCTTCAGTAAGTTCGCAAATAAAAATTTAACATGGAAACGTAGAAAACTTTTCATATTGTTTTATTGCCGTCAGCGAAAGTTTCAATCTGTTAGAAGTGCGCTTGACCCATTTCATTTAGCTTTATTGAAGTTAGAGAACTTGAAGCCGACGGTCATAATTTGTAGTTTATTACGATTGGTTCCAAAAACGTACAGAGATTTACGAAATTGCCCATACTTGTATATGCATTACAAGCCTTTCTTCTTTGTAATAGATAGGCTCGTGGTCTTCTGACGCATATGTGCCGTGCAATCTAAAAGCCACAGGTTCGATTCTTGGGCCGAGCAAGGTGTTTCTGGGTTATTCTACGAGAAAATTCTCAGTAGTATCACAAAGTCTGGAAATGATGCCCTCATTTGTGTTTTCGTGCGATTCTCATGTCTAACTATTCAATTGAAAACATAAAATATTTTTAATACTGATATGGTCACTATAAGATGGTGTCTGGTAAGCTAAGTGCATAATAACTTAAGACAGAAGTTCCCTTAAACGGGGACTGAATAAATTCATCGACTTGGTATCATATGGATCTCACAACTTTAACGGTAGAAGAACTGAGTTGCGAGACTTGTTTTTTTTACAACTTTAGTTTTTTATGGGATAGGTCTATTTGGTAGGAAGTTACGCCATGATTTGTTCAAATATAATTCATATAATCTTTAGGTATAATCTTCTCCCATGTTTCAATTTGAGTTGGGGTCAGGGCAAAATGCCTTTTCTTTCTATTTCTTCCTATCAGCCGTCATCTCGTCACCCACACCCTTATCATTTATGTCGTCTCTCCCATTATCCAACCATACCTTTGGTCTCCCTTTGTTCTTTCATCCGTCAATATGCAATCTCAACAGTCTTTAACATTGCTATTAAATTAAATAATGCTGAAGGCAGAAATTGTAAAATAAAAATCACATTAGGTAGGGTAGAGTCGACATATACCGCCGCTTTTTGTAAAACAATTCTAAAAAGTAAAAAAATGCCACAGTAAAACATTAGCTTCAATATTATTTTATTCTTTAAAGTATGTTTTGAAAAATGCGTTAAAATTGTTAGAAAATGTTTAAAAATAGCTTTAACAAAAATACAATTATGAGAATATATTTTTGGGCTCCTAATTACGTCCCGGGGACGATATTGAGATCACAATAATCAGTACGTGAACTGGTGTTGTACTTATTCCTTTTCTATTATATAAATTTAACTTATATATTATTATATTATATTTAATCAGTCCTCTTTAATTAATTTAATCATTGGTTCTTCAAGTAGGTTCTTCTAATTCTCCAAACAAATAATGCAGATAAATTTTGGTCCAGGATTTCCAACGCAATATTTGTGCATCCATCGGAAACATTGAATGCATCTTATCCATTTTTCTCCTTTTTTGTCTTGAGAGTAAGTATTATGACAAACTGGGTATTCGGCGTCATCATCGAGAATGACGAGAAGATAGCTATCTTCTCCGTCAGTGGACACCAAAACTGGGTCACATCATCAAATGATTCTTCTTCAGAAGACTGTGCTTTTCGTAGTTTTATTGTTTTACTTTTATTGCTTCCAGCTGTTTTTTTTTTCATTTTTTTTCTCGACGTAATCGTCCAAAGTAGCTCTTGGAAAATAAATTTGCTGATAAAATTGATCTTGGAATCAAATAATTTTGCTGCCTTTTTAAAGCCCATTTCACTCGTTCGTACGGCTTCAACAGCTTTTGTCATTGCTCCAGCATCGCACAATTTTCTTTTCATATTTTAAAATAACAAAAAAAAACTAAAGTTAAATCAAGTGACATGATTGTTGTGTTTACCATACGAGATTTGTTATTTTGTTTAAATCCAACAAGGTAAATCCTTACTAATATTATAAATGCGAAAGTAACTCTATCTGTCTGTCGGTCTCGCTTTCCTGCTAAAACTACTGAACCGATTAAAATGAAATTTGGTATACAGATAGTTTAGGCCCTGAGAAAGGACATAGGATAATTTTTATCGCGGACAAGGGGTTTTAAGGGGTTGAATGGGGGATGAAAGGTTGTATGGGAGTTTGAAACCTATTTTTTAGGCTGTTGATTAGATATAAATAAATATGGTATTAAAAGTTTGTAAAAAAATGTATCTTTAAGGGGGTCAAATACAAATAGGGGTGAAAATTTGTGTGGGAATTCGTCATTTTCGAAGCTAGAATGATGAAACGACGTGTAGACGACTGTATCTATATTATGTCTGTTACGCTTTCACACCTAAATCATTTGACCTATGTGAACGATTTTTGATATGGAAATAAATGGGACTCTGTGGAGTAAAATAGACTACAACTTACTTTCTTTCTGAACCCAACACTGTAGTCTACGCGGACGGAGTCGCGGGCATAAGCTAGTCTAGTTACAAATTATAATAAGAATAATTTCTTGCAGCTCTAAAAATCCAGGATCAGACGGTGACTTAACTTGCGCAGTGGCTCCACCCTATTGCGAGAAATCGCGCTATCGAACCATAGATGGTTTGTGCAACAATTTACACCATCCAACGTGGGGGGCTGCTCTGACACCGTACGCTAGTCTCCTGCCAAATAAGTATGGAGATGGTAAGTTTAATTATTAATTATCTTTTTAATTATTACGACTTACGAATTAAAATTATGAAGAAAAAGCTGCTGCATCCAAGACTTCCTGGCAATAATTTTCTAAGAGTCGATCAAACCGAACTAGTCCAGGGCGGTGGATAAAGGTCTGTATTTAGCCAGGGTGGTGGACAAAGCCCTAGCTCCATTTCACCGTAGAGGTTCCGGATATAAAGATCTCTTATAAAATTAACTATGTCTCATAATGCTAGAAACAGTCTTGTTAAATTGAACCCACCAAATTCCGGATATGGGTCTACTCTACTATTAACTGTGGAAAACTATGTGTCATAGGAGAAAAAAAATACACACACAACTCACTCACACTCAACACTCACTTACTCGTATTCAACTATAAAAACAAAAGTGGTTTTTTTTTTGCAAACAATATTTAACCTAATTAAACAAGATTAATACTTAGGCACAGCAAGGTCGCATAAGTCACACAGCTATTATATATTTTTTATTTACATACAAACCGTGGCGGTTCGCCCTTCTCTATGGACAGCGTTACGAAGATCTTGAAATCTTCAATCGCGTTTTGTGGCAAACGATCGGTTGGATTTTCCTTAATTAACTACATAAATGTTATGATAAATGTTAGATATAAAAATCATTTGCGAAAATTTGTGTGTACATTTTATCACAAATGGTGGAACATTGGTGCAGAAAAGCTTTTCTGCCTATTCCTTCGGATGTATAGACGTAAGTGTGGATGTATAAAATATAAATATGTATGTGTGAATTTTAATAAGCATAATTTTTTCCTCAAATTAGTTTTGCCCTTATCTTGTTTCAGGTTTGGGTTCATTTCCACGATCGATCACAGGCGGTCCCTTGCCAAACCCTCGTGTAGTAAGGCGCCGCCTGTTTCCTGATAAGGTTGTAGTCAGTAAAAACTACACCCTAATAGCTATGCAGTTGGGTCAAATTATTGCCCATGACGTTTCGCTCAATGCTGGCGTACCGCAAACGGGTAAGGGTTTCTGTATCATCATTTACGATATACATATGTATGATTTTTGAGTTAAAGAGCGATTTTTTCTGTATCTAGAAAAAACATTAAGGAAGTAAAAATTTAATATTCTATTTTCTGATTTTTGATCTAAAAATTCTGACAAATCAGTGAAGACTTTCTTGTTTTTTGCAATGCCTTGATCCACAATAACAGGTGTCGTAGATATTGTCAAAAACATGTATTTTTATCATGTGAATTTTATTGTATTTAATTTATGTTATAGACTTTTTATACAACTAGCGGCATACCAATGAATGAAGGTCTATAAAAAACATATACTAGAGTTATTTATGCCACTAATTTCGTCATTTTTTGTAAATTCAAATAGAAATGGGAAATGTGTAAGTGTTAAAAATTTGGACTGAATTAACTTTGCATTAGTAGATTAATGTTCGTAAACCACAAATTTGATTGTGTAAAAGAACAGGTTTCAATCCGTGTTTTAGAACATTTCTTATACAAAGATACCTATAATGCCTGTTAAAAAATTTCTTTAACAGGAAAAATAAACATAACCTGTTGTGACGCTAATGGAAATTTTAATGAAGAAGCCGAGACAAATCCTAGATGCGCACCAATTGAAATATTGAAGAGTGATCCAGTTTATGGGCCTATTAACAAAGTTTGCATGGATTTTGTAAAGACTGTTTCAACAAGATCTAATAACTGTACTCCGTCATGTGTCCCTGGTAGACCGGTAAGTTAGAAAAAATATTAAAATATACATCTTATTCATGTAATGTGGTATGGGGTTTAAGAGCGTTTTCGTTCCGCGCGGTAAGTCGAATTTCGATAAATAAGACTCACACTAACGCCGGCGTCGGTAGTTAATCATATAAAATGAAATTTAATGAAATAATATTTATTGAATCCATAAAATGTCAAATACATCACTTAGAGCATATATATCATCTTAGATCATTGTTCCGGGGGCATTCAGATAACCGCGAAAACATCGGCGAAACTAAAAATCGACGGAGCGATACGTCCTCTCTCTCTGGAAGGCATGCGGCGGAGTGATTTTTGATTTAAAAAAAGAAAAGTGACATTACTTCAAAATAAAAATTGTACGTTTTCAAGTACACGTTCTTATATTATAAAAAGTTGTTGTTTTATTGAATTAAGTATCATATATGGGGTGTAAGGGGGCCGAATAACATTTCACGTTCCCAACTGCCAACCCTACCTGCACGTGGTACACCCTGATAGCTAACGGATTTGGCTCTGGCGGTCGACTAGTGGCGGCATAACCACTCGTTTAAGCTGGAATGCCTTAAATATAAAAATCTTCGGTGGGCAGCAGCACCGCCGGCTAAAGCTTTCCAGCCACTGCGGTCACCAACTCGCTTGCCAAGCGTGGTGACTATGGCAAAATCTCCCAATGGCAACTCCCATCAATTCGCGGCCCCCAGTTCCCGGCCGTCTCGCTATTCCTGACCACGGTACCGGTCATGGTAACGGCGAGATGGGGGGTGCTAAGAATCCCCGGGTTACGGCAGGGTACCACAACCGACTGTTTCTGGCGACGTACAACAGACGCTCTCTGCGGCTGAACGAGTACGTCTCAGAATTGAAAGAGAGCAAATGATGGTCAACTTCCATGAGGCACAGGGGCTTTTTCTCATGAATTCATTCTTCCAGAAGAAGCCCCAAAGGAAGTGGACCTGGCGTAGCCCTGACGGTTTGACCCAAAATGAGATTGACTTCATTATTACTGACAAGTGCCAAATGTTCAGAGATGTCTCAGTGATCAACAGGCTTAATACTGGTAGTGATCACCGACTTGTAAGAGGCACTCTGAATATTAACACTTACATCGACCGTGAGCGCTCGACTCTTCGTCCATCACTGCCCCAAATCGAAGCCGGCTGTGAAGCTTTTAAGCTGGAACTACAAAGTCGATACGCCCTACTGGAAACCACTGAAAGCATTCATGACGCATTCAATAGTCTGATGCGGATTATTCGCGAAGTAGGTTGCAAATACTTTCGACCAACGAGCAGCGGGCGTAAGTCTAAGCTCTCCTCTGAGACTCTGGAATTATTGAGAAAAAGACGAGAACTTGCAACCTTGTGGCCTGCAACGTGGATGATCCGCGAGCCAGATTGACTCGTCACTACTCAGACGAGCTTCCCGACATCGAATTGGGCGAGATTAGAATGGCCCTCGGTCAACTTCAGAACAACAAGGCACCGGGAGATGACGGAGTAACCACTGAGCTTCTCAAGGCAGGAGGTACACCTGTCTTGAGAGAACTAGTTAAGCTCTTCAACGCCGTCATCCAAACTAGCACAACGCCGGAGGCATGGAGCAAGAGTGTAGTCCAACCACCGGAGCAGGCCGGGTTTCGGAGGGGCTTTAGCACCGTAGACCACATACATACATTAAGGCAAATAATCTAAAAGACTGAGGAATACAACCAGCCTCTCTGCTTCGCGTATGTGGACTACGAGAAAGCTTTTGATACCGTCGAGACCTGGGCTGTTTTGGGGTCCATGCAGAGATGCCTGATCGACTACCGCTACATCCAGGTGTTGAGAAGTCTGTACGAAGCCGCATCGATGACCGTCCAAGTACAAGAACCAATTATAAATCATGAATAACAAATTTATTTGAACAAACACAGGTGTTATCAAGTTTATGTGTTTAAAATTCACAATGCCGTCCCCTATTTATTTAAAGTATACTCAGACAATGTCACAGATTAACTAAGTGTTAAAAATAAAACAAAAAGGCCAATGACTGAAGCACAAGCTTCTAAAAAATATTCCAGCGTCATTCTTTTAATTTATAATATGTATTGTTTTTCAGTACCATTAGTCGTGATGGTCTTGAGGATTAGACACGCGGTCGAGAAACACGACGGTCGCGGGTTCAATCCCCAGCCACATACCTCAGATTTTTCGAAGTAATATGTGTATTCACAATGAATTATGACTTATTTTAACTGTGTATGAGAAAAGCGTGATGAAACCTGCACACCTAAAAGTTGAACCTGCGGAGAGCTTGGCTCCAGAGCAAAATTGTAGGCTTGTTCTGAATCAAAGCCCACGCGGGACTAGAGGGAAATGAGCGAGCCGATCATCTAGCCAAAGAGTCTGCCCTAAGTTCCAAAAGAAAGCCGCAGTACGATCAATTCCCGATTCCGTACGCCAAGAGAATTATTCGAATGTGTTCACTTGGGCGCTACTGCTGGTGTAACTAAGATTTTCTTGCCTCATGAAGTATCGGTATATAAAATCAAGAAAAATGTTGGTCCTGATAGCATCACCACGCAAATATTGACGGGGCACGGAGGGTTTTCTGAGTACTTGTGCAGGTTTAAGTGCAAGGAAAATCCTTCGTGCGCATGTGAGCCTAAGAAGTCTGAGTCAAGTAATCACATAATTACAGAATGCCCTATAAATGGAATTGAGCGGCACAATGCTGAAAACCTTCTCGACTCAAAGATAGCGGTTGACAGCATAAACAAAATGATGTCTAATAATAACGTGAACGTACCTATTCATCAATTATTGTAAAAATATATGCACGAAGTGATTAATAGGAAAAAAAGTGAAGAAAAATATATTGTCAAAATATTATACAGAATATTTAAGACAGACATATTAGTAATAAGAATGTAAATAGGAAATAAGACGACTCTAATAGTAATATTACGTAAGCTAAATTAATACGTGCATAGACATAGACTAAGACATAGAAATTTGTTAAAGTGTAACTAATAGGTATAGCTTAAAAAGGCTCTGACCTCAGGTCAGGGGTAACTGCAACGTTCTGTGATGACGGGTGCGTTCAAAAAAAAAGTGGGACGTATATGGGCTGTTGATGATGTAATATCTTTCATGTTCCAATTATTCTTACGTCTTTTTTAGGTTTGGGCGAAAATTTTCAATTCTTTACTTTAATACTCATATTTCTGGTGCACAGGAGATGTAGTAGCAGATGTGTGAAGGAATAGAGTAAGGTTATCTCTCGGCCGTTATCTCGGACTTTATCTATAAAACCTAGATCATCATCATCATCATCAGCAGCCTTTCTTACGTCCACTGCTGGACATAGGCCTCTCCTATGGCACGCCACTGGGCTCGATCTTCGGCCCTCCTTATCCAACCGCTGCCAGCCACCCTGCGAATATCGTCACCCCACCTAGCCAGAGGGCGCCCTACACTACACCAAAAAAAAAAATACCAACCTAGATACTATTTTTAATTAAAATATGCGTCGTTAAGTCAGTGGACGACTATTACAAATTTTGTATTATGGTCAATTATTTGCATGCACTACGTGTAGTATCTATAATAGGGACAAGACATCTTTTTATTATTCATTCTATCTTTACAGATTTCAGCGGTTACCGCCTACTTAGATCTATCGCTGGTTTACGGAAACGATAAAACCACTGAAGAAAGCGTTCGAGCATTTTCTGGTGGTCGCTTGAAGTCTGTGAAACGGAATGGGCAAGAGTGGCTGCCACAAGATCCACAAATAAATCTTACTTGTGTCAACGTGGACTCACCTACGTCACCCTGCTATTACGCTGGTATGTTAAATTAATAACATCATGGTTTCAAAGATGAAGAGTCGATTATAAGCGACTGCAACATTCACAGAACATATTGTCTTTTCCTAGTCTTGAATGGAACGCCCCACCTAGTCTTTAAGACACCTAGGCGTATCTTAAACTACAATTTACCAAGTGAAGTTTGAAAATCGGTTTATTTATTTTAAGCACAGCATATAGCATTTTTCAATTATTTCAATAAGTGTAAGCGACCAACAACACATTGAAGTAAATAAAAATTTACGTTGTTTTCCCTAAAAAAAAATATATTTATTTTTATTTCACATACGACAACGCTAGAATGCGTGTTATATTTTTTTAAATATCGGCTTAATTCAAGACTTTTTTAATGTTGGTAGTCGATAAGGCTACTTTGATCTTATTAATTATCTCTCCGTTGGAATGTTATTTTACCAATTGGTTGTGTATGATATAATGCCATACGAACTAGGGATGGAGTGCTGCTTTATTCCACTTTATTCCTGCTTAATTTACTCCATCAGCAACAGGATAATAATATTTATATTAAAATAGTAACGTTATGTTATGGACTAAAACGTTATGGACTAAGGCCTAAACCCTCTCAATGGTAGAGGAGGCCCGTGCTCAGCAGTGGGACGTATATGGGCTGATGATGATGATGATGATGATGTAGATATTGACAATTTCGTTCACATCAATGAAAACAGAATAAAATGCCAAACTACCACTTTATTTGTTTTGAATGAATGTTTTGAACTACCGCGACGAGGGTTGTGTTTCGTAAAAACTGCGAATATTAAGGTGTGACGTCAATACAGTATACTGCTTAACCGTTCCTTTATAGTAAGCTATGCTGGCTAATGTTTAAAACGGAACGCAGTCCACTATACTGTCGTCGGACATCCATGTCATTTCTGAAGGCAATTAATCACGTGATGAAAGCACTGAGAGTTAGGAGGTCTCAAAAAAACTATGAGGTAAGGTTACCTCACAGTACAAAAATGGCCATTCCCCAGAATACTGCGCAAGTACCTATATTGTAAGCCGATAACGGAAATAATATCTTCCCAATATGAGTACTGTACAGTGGTATCTTTGTAATAACAGCCTTGGTACCTAGGGGGCCTGTGTAATAACAGCCTTGGTATAAATGATATTTTACTCGCGAAAGTGCAATGGCAACTTTAAATTAGTAATATAAATAAACAATAAAAATATACACATAATATGCAAAAGCAATCTTTTTTTTGCAATTCATAATTTTTTTTCTATGATTTTTTGTTTGTAGAATTTTGTTTTATATATCCCGACTAAACTGTTGTGGGAATCTCATACAAGATATAAAAGTAAGAATACTAAGTGAACAAGCAATAACCAGACACTAATATTTTTTTTATAATTTTTAACGCAATGTATTACGTATATAAAAAAATATAATTATAATTCAAAGCAATAAGAGATTAATTTCGAAATACCATTAAAAATATGATGAACTGTCTCGTGGTCTCGCGGTACAAGTATGTGCCGTGCGATCTAGAGGTCCTGGGTTCGACTCCCAGGTCGGGCAAAGTGTTATTGGGTTTTTCCATTAGGAAATTCTCGGTAACAGCACGGAGTCTCCAGCACAGTACATTTCCAATGTACCCGAAAAACGGCAATAGGCTCGCCCCCTATTACGTGGGACTGATACATACTTGGCGAAATGTGGGTGCAGAAATGCACCTCTGCCTACCCCTTCGGGGAATACAGGCGTGAGTTTAAGTATGTATGTATGTAATATTGTGTATTATAATTTAACACAATATTTCTAATCTACAATACTTAATTATAATCTTCATAACATCACAATTATCATAAATATGCATAAAATTAAAAAAAAGATTTTTTTACTACAAAAGGCGGACCCTTGATAGCCTCATGGTACAGTTATTCAAAGAGAAGCAGCAAGAAAATGTAAAAACTGTTTCAATTTAAATATTCAGCATTAAAAGTAAATGTTTTTTTCCAAGAAACGCTTTGTTGTGAATGCACCCTGTTAATGGAAATGTTAAGGTAATAAATTTAGAGAAACAAAAATTTCAGCAGAAAAGTCACATTAAATACATTCGGCCAACTCCCCATTTTCCCTTACTAATGATAGACAGTCGGCAACGGCGACAGTTCCAGCTAGTTTATAGAGTGACTACACAACATATCTCTTACACTAAATTGATCACGATAGACCAAGAAGTTTATTTTAAAACTCCCATAAAGGCTATTTCTATACCACACCACACACCACTTGCACCAATATATTCACATAGACCAAGGAACTAGGCGAAAGTTTGGACTTGAACCCGTTCAGTTGAAGTGGAGGCCCATGCTAGTAGGAAGGATGTGGGCTGATAATTTTGGACTTCAAGTTTTAACTTAAGAGCATTTACGCGGTTTTAGCGTAATTTGAGCAAAAACAGTGCTTTTCGAATCCGTAAAATTTATAAGAATCGTACAAACATGTTAATTAAAAATTATTTTAGGGAATATTGTCATCTAAATAGTTAGTGAAGAACATTTTAAGATTTTTGTGTAAATTTTGATCAATAACTTAATTTAATAAAATAACAACATTTGTAATAATATAAGAACGTGTACTTGAAAACGTAAAATAATTGTTTTGAAGAAATTGCACTTATTTATTTTTTTATAAATATTGTAAAATGGACTATAAAACGCTGCACACAAGCGGCGCCAATTACTTCGCCGCAAGGCCTTCCAGAGGAGGATGTATCACTCTGCGCTTCGTAGTTTTTAGCTTCGTCGATGTGTTCGCGGTTATCTGACTACCCTCCGAACAATGATATTATATAGGTGATTTATTTGACATTTTATAGATAAAATAAACATTATTTAATTTAATTTAATTTCGTATCATTAAATGCCGATATTGGCGTCAGTGAGACTCATATTTACCGAAATTCGACTAGCCGCGCGGATCGTCAACGCTCTTAAAGCGTACAAGAACCTTAAAGTTGTTAATATATTTAATATTTGTAATATCCCGTATATTTTCCGAGTTGAAAAGTTTAACCAATCCAAATTGTTTAGGCAACTTTTCTGTTGAAGTAATACTTATTTTAAATTTGTCATTCGGAATTATCAATTATTATATGTATATATTATATCTATTGCTGCGTTAAGACACAGTTGTCCAAATTTCTTCTTGGTCTAACTGTCTGCTACGTTTATTCGATCTCATTTCCCCTATATTTCTTCTATTTTGTAATATATTTTCTGTCAGCTCTATTTTCTCACTATAGCCATAATATTGAACTACCCACTCGTGACACAATATTATTTCCATCACCATTTTCACTCAAATGTTCACACACTAACCCGTCATTATCCATAGTCAAATAGTATTATTATACACATGTAGTATAAACTTATTTAAGTACATCGGTTTTTAAAGGGGAATGCCCAAATGACTATGGATCTTAGTATCAGCAAAAATATTTTTGTGCCAAGTTGAAAACCGCTGTATAGTGTTGGAATTAATATACACTATCAATAAAACTAAATAGAACTATCCTAATAAGCGGGGTTCATGGTAACTATGGGGTAAAATAATAATATAAACACTGCCAACTAAGCAACAGCAATAATAACTATATGGAGTCTCTTGCTCAAAATCACTACCTAAATAAACACACCTGTTATTAATAAACACACGAGGAATATGAAAAACATTCATATATATGTTTATGCGAAAAACAAACGCACAACAGTTATTGTTTACATATTGAGTAACATATGGTATTGACATGACTATGACATTATCCCGCCCGCCAACCAATTTCAGTGTTGCCAAGTGCATGTCGATTTATTATTGATTACTTTATAATCGATATTTCCCATGGTGATCATGTTGAAAAAATATATATTTGTATTGTCATTATATTGGAAGGATGTTCAATGAATGGTTCCTTAGTAATATGCTGCTATCAGAATAGTACCGAACTTGTTAAATCTGTTATTAATAATATCTAGAGAGCTATTAATTGATGTGATTGTTGCAAATAAGCACGTTGATGAAACGCAATGTGCGAAAAGGCAAAAATCTGTGAAGTAACTTTTTCGAAAAAAAATTGCGTTTGATAGTAGAAACGAAATACTATGGCAACCATCACCAACCATTGCTAAAGAATAGGTTACTTTTATTTAAATAAGTCTTATTATTAACATTTCACACTAGCGAACACACTGGCATGAGCTGGTGATAGCTTACAACAATACTGATATTTCTTTTTAATAGTAACTGATCAAATAAATTAAAATCGATTTGATATCCTATTTATCGATTATCTGATATCCCGTGAACAGATTTTTTGTCATGGCAACATTATTTTATATAAACTGACAACAGAAAATGTAGGAACTAGGTAAATAAATAGAAAGACTAATCTAATCTTAATCTATTTTATCCGGCAAATGTAAGATCAACTTATGCGATATAAAACCATTACAATTAAAAACAAGAATTGTTGATGTTACTAGCTTGTGGCACAACTTTAAAAAAATGCGATACTGCTTTTGGGCATTCCCCTTTGTAATTGTAACGAAAGCACGTCATGATAATGTGAGTCATATTTACCGAAATTCGAGTAGCCGCGCGGAGCGTAAACGCTCTTAATCTTGAAGCGCAACAAACGAAAACGCACACGAGACGTATACAACCCTCCGGTAAATTATATTTAGTATAAAAAGAATAAAACAGGAACTGTGAATTATCAAATTTTAATTTGAAAAAACATATTAAAATGTGGAAAAATGAATACCAAATACAATATTCCCCTCTAGTCTATATGACCAGCATTTTAACATTCATTTCAGAGATTTTAACATCTAGAAGTCAATTAAAACAAATAAAGCATCAAAGAGTAAAAAAAAATATAATTGATAAAAAATCTTGGTGTCTAAGAGATTGCCATTTTGAATGGGTCGCGTCGCCCGAACGACGTTTCAGTTTCAATAATAGAAACTTATTCCCCGGCATTACATTCTGCTTATAGAGGGATTGTCGTATTGTCTTAGATATGATGATGTGTACTGTTCGTGCCCTTTATTTTAATTGCTTCAAGCTCAAGTTTTGAATTTAAAATATACCGAGAATTGTAAACTTTATTGTTATTTTATTTTTAGTTTTGCGAATGTAATACATACTTATGTACACAAAAATCCTTACTAATATATTATATAATATTATAAATGTGAAAGTAACTCTGTCTGTCTGTATGTCTCGCTTTCCTGCTAAAACTACTGAACCGATTTAAATGAAATTTGGTATCTGTGTACCAAACTATCTGTATAGTTTAGACCCTGAGAATATACTTACATAGGACATAGGCTACTTTTTATCCCGGAAAAGGGGTTTTAAGGGGTTGAAAAGGGGGATGAAAGGTTGTGTGGAAGTATTGTCATTTTTAAAGCTAGAAGCTTGAAACTTATTTTTTAGGCTGTTGATTAGATATAAATAAATATGACATTAAAAGTTTGTAGAAAAATGTACCTTTAAGGGGGTAAAATAAAAATAGGGGTGAAAGTTTGTGTGGAAATTCGTCATTGAAGCTAGAATGATGAAACCACGTGTAGACGACTGTAACTACGTATATGTAACTATATGTCTGTTATGCGTTCACGCCTAAATCATTTGACCGATGTAAACGATTTTTGATATGGACATAAATGGGGCTCTGTGGAGTAAAATAGACTACAACTTATTTTCTTTCTGAACCCAACCATGTAGTTTACGCGGATGGAGTCGCGGGCAAAAGCTAGTCTAAAATATATGGAAGACGTTAATATTTTTATTTTTTCAAGATTGTGGTAATATTAAATTGTAATAAAATGCATTAAGTGTAAATTGGTATTATAATTTTTTCATTTCATTTTGCCAACTTCGTATTTGTAAAAGAATGATCGCGAAAAGTGCTCGGTAAAAATAGGAATTTGCAATTTCTATTTATTGAAATGAACCAGAACAAAAAATCTTGATTAAATTTTCAGGTGATGTCAGAGTGAATCAGAACACTCAGTTAACACTCCTCCAAGTAGTATTACTTAGGGAACACAATCGTATTGCGGGCATTTTGTCCCAATTGAATCCGCATTGGTGCGATGAGATAATATTTCAGGAGACCAGACGTATTCTCATCGCCATTTTTCAAGCAATTACGTATTATCATTACCTGCCTATTATTCTAGGTAAGTTGGTTCTACAATGTTTTTACTTTTATTTTCTACTGGGGTTAATAGGTATTACAAATAGTGATGGCATCGAAGGCGCGAGGTATAGGCGCGGGTTCGAGTCAAGCAAAATTCAAACATCAATCACTATGGCTTTTCGAAGTTATGTGTGTATTCTTTGAGTAATCATTAAAAAAATGTTAACCTGCAAAAAGTTATTGGAATATTTTTAAGGTATGTAGTATGCCAGTCTGCTTCAGACCGGCGTGGGGTTAAGCCCTGACCCCTCTGAGAGGTAGAAGAGGCCAATGCCCAGCATTGAGTGGTAGTATGTTCGCCATACTTAGATCAAGATTTGCTTACATCATATCTTAATTCCTTATCATAATGGTAAAAGTATTTTCGGGCATGGTTATTTGTGAGATCGAGACTACTTAAAGTCTTGTAACGATTTTCTAACCCCCCGATAAGATATGCTGTTGGATGTATGTATTTATTTATTAATGTTTATTAGAGTAACCCTGAAGTAAGAAGCTGATTTGAATTCATCGGAATCATGTATGACAATTATTGCTTGCTTTAAATGCTATAATTATTAATAATTTAAGGTGAAAGAAAACATCGTCATAAAACCTGCACACCTAAAAATTCGTAGAAATTTCTTACCCGCACTAGGCCAGCGATGTGGACTAAGGCCCTTTTTTTTTTTTTTTTTTTTTTTTTTTTTTTTCCTGCGGGGAAAATCCTGTTTACGGACGGTGTGTCGGACTCACCGGCGCCTTCCGACCCAGCATGGATGTTACCGCCCGTTGTCAGGCGGCCGCTGGGCCGGGTCCCTACCAAATATCAATGCGCCGTAATACCGACTAAAAACCCCGCGACGGCCACCATCAGCGCATTCAACGAGACGGCCCCGGGATACCCTGAAGCCAGAGCTATGGATTGACCCGGGACCGCCTCTGCGCGGTGCCAAAAGGCACACCGAAGCAATTTTACCCCTCGGGGGCCGCCAAGGTAGGGACGGCGGCCCCGCGTGGCCTCTGGGCGCCGGGCTAGATGTTCGCCCGGCGCCTCCTACGTCGCCTGTTGCGACGAGCGGGATCGGTCTGCTCCCGATCCCGCTCCGCGCTCTCCTTCTGCGAAATGACACGTTCGCAGAAGGAGAGCATAGCTTTCCACGACCTCCGGCTGCCGACCATGGCGGCGACCACAGTCGGCAGCGAGAGGTCTCTCCCCACGACCGCTACGAGAGCGCTGCGCTCCTCGTCCCAGGCTGGGCACTCCTCAAGCGTGTGCTGGGCCGTGTCCTCACGGCAGTTGCCACAATGGTGGCACACGGCGGTCTCCTCCACTCCGACGATGCGACACAGGTACGCACCGAAGCTGCCGTGCCCGGTGAGCACCTGCGTCAGCCGGGTGGACTAAGGCCCTAACCCTCTAAATGGTAGAGGAGGCCGTGCCTAGTAGTGGGACGTTTATGGGCTGATGATCATGAAATTATATTGTATAAATTCGACTGCCTCGTGGCACTAGGATGTGCCGTGAAATCTATAGGTCATGGGTTAGATTCCCGGGTCGGTCAAAGTGTTATTGGATTTTTCACTTAGCATATTCTCAGTAGCAGCATAGAGTCTTGAAATGTACCTGAAACACGGCAATAGGTTCGCCGCCTATAATGTGGGTCTGATACATAGGTACCTGACGAAACGTGGGTGCAGAAATGCACCTTTACCTATCCCTTCCAGGAATACAGGCGTGAGGTTATGCATGTATGTGTTGAAGTGCTATTCGACTGCAGAAACCGGTTATATTATTGTTATAATACGAGTACTGTTAACTCTATTTACAGGTGTTAATAATCAATTACCTATTATTATTACTATGCCTTTATAACACAGTTTGATCGAGATTTTCCTATACCAATCAAATATCAATTCATTATAGGCTTACTCCCACGATTCGCGCTCCGATACACCACAATTTATAGTCGAGGTCCAATTTGATCTAATGTCCTGTTTATCCTAAATCCTTGTCACAATTATAATACTATTCACTGCTTTATTGCTAACAAACGTCGATTTACGAATAGAAAGGTTAAATCTATGTTAGTTATCTATATTGTTTTTTAATAAATAATAAATATATCAGCTAAATAAAGATTAATTATAAAATAGTTAATCAGTTTTTCAAGTTTGTGGCGTACTGTCTAGACGTCTATTCGATTCCCGCATCATCGTATTCATTAAACTCTCCGCATCAACACGGAGCCTGGACCTGTGCGCGAAGTATGTACATATATAGGACAAAAAATGTGTGTGTGTAGTTATGTGCAGGCGTTAGAAGTTATACCACTCGACTTAAGTAAAACTTATAAATACGTCCAACAGTCACATACATGGTTCTTAGTTTACACAACATATTACATTTAAAATAAATATGTCAATCCCTTTTTATTACTGTCACTATTCAAAAAAATTAAAATCTAAAACATATATTTTTTTTTTTTGAAATTTTTTTTTGAAAAATATTCGATCCGAAACATATTAAAACCTTTCTGATCCATTTGACACTTACATTTAGCATATAGCTTCAATCTGTCAATTGTATTGGAGCACATAGGCAGCTTCGACGTCTTACTTTTGTGTTACAGTGATGTGCGCGCATCTTAAAACTTCACTCTCATCTTTTTTTCATAACGCGCCTAAAGAAGTACATACACATAATTTCAAAAACTCGTACACATTGCGTGGTTACTTATCGACTTAAAGCACAACTGTCGAAATGTGGGTTCAGTAATGCACCTCCGCCTACCCCTTCCGCATAAGTATGTATGAATGCTAATGTACCTTTGTTACAGGTTACGAGAATATGGTCAAACACAAGTTGATATATCCACACGCGTGTTCCTATGTAAATGACTATGACCCCAACGTTGATGCATCAGCATTGAACGAGCATGCAACCAGTTCTTTTAGACATTTTCATTCTAAAATTCAAGGAATTCTTAAGTACGTCTCATTCATATATTACCTGTATATATGTAGTTTTTTTCGAGTGATGTTTTTGTTTCTCGAGAACGCTAATTTATTTTTGTTTGCTTCAGAAAATATTCAGAAAGCCGTAACATGGTTGGCCATATACATATAAGCGATCATTTCAACAATCCAAAGGTTTTGGAACAAGGCGACAACTTCAGTGATTTAGCCAGAGGGCTAACTTTCCAACCGGAGGCAGAAGGCGATAAATATTTCGATGAAGAAATTTCTGAGAAACTTTTCAAGTGAGTCATTTAATACTGTTATTAGATTATTGAAATTAGATCGTCATGGCATAACTATCTATAATTATATTAAAAGCGCTTGTCCGCAACTTCGAATACCAAACTTACCTAAGACTTAAAAAGGAATATTTTTATAACAACCGAACAAACAAACTCTTCAGCCGTAAGTATTCGTATAGATTTAATTTAAAATTTTACATTATTTTCGTTACAACGAAACAATTGTATGTCGTATACTATTCTGCAACTGTCAAATAAAGAAGGACGGAATAGTATATTACACACCTTGGGATGTAAAATAAGAAAAGCCTCAGATCACTATTAATTGTTTGCCGAGGCGAAGCCGAGGTCAACAAACATGTGATATGAGGTTTTCTTTTTTACTTTCTGAGGGCTGTATACTATTTTTCACCTCGACGGAGGCGGAAAGTGGCAATTTTGTTTAGCGCAGCGGGACGAAAGTTGACGCTTTCCGCCCGGACGAGGTGTGGAAAACAATATAAGAGCTTCGTACAAACACTAGGCTTGAATCAAATGTTTGTGCCCATTCTGCATCAGACTGCAAGTCGCATAGCTCTAGCTTTCAATGGTTATTTTCTCGCCTCCGACTTGTCTACTATGGTTTAGTGAATTCTTAGTATTATTAAGTAATATATTTGTATTTTTGTTAAGATTAATGCAAGGTACAACGATAATGATATCGACGGATGAAAGCGGAAAGGTCGTATCTAGAAAACCCCAAATTTACACTAGAGCCAAAAAACTATTTTGAATATTCATAACTGGTTTATTTATAGAGATAGAAAGTTAAAGGTTAGAATGTATTTATATTTTCAAAGGCCCATTTAAAGCCTTTGTCAAAATTTTCGTAAAGCTATTATAATCATTGATTTTTACAAGTTACGCCAATTGATGTTTTAATTTCAGGCAGCTGAAATGTTATATCTGTTAGGTGAAATGTATGGCTAACTTAAAAAGACATTACTTTTTGAGCGACGGATCTGCTGTATCTTAAAAATGGCAACGCCGATAAATATTTCATTTAGCTGTATTTCGTTCATTTGATTAAAGTAAATATAAAATTGCTTTAAGTGCAAAGCCGGCGACAGATGTTTTTAAAATGAAATGCTGTTTCTTAAATTTAATATTTTTATGAGTAAAAAATAATGTTATGATAACAAATTAAATCAAATAAACAAACAAATACCTTAATTTACAAATTTTAGAATTTAAGAAATAAAGAAAGTTTTACAATTTTAAAGTTATAGGTATACGAATAAGAAAATAAAACTAAAACTTCCGAAGGGTCTTCCGAAGTTCCGAAATGTTTGAACCGCCAATTTTTTCCTATTTGGTACATCTATTTTTGCAATCTTCAACAGCGTTATCATTAATGTACCTATATACAATAGGTATATCTGGGAAATATCTAGCGTGTTTATTAGACATTTTTGTCATATTTCACTTTCTGTTTCATCCTCCCATTTCATTTATATAACATTCGAATATAAATTTCCTTCATGATAATTCGTATTATCTGTAGTATGACTCGAATTATTTTTCGAATTGCGCTTTTAGCTATCCAATCTCTTTACCGTTGACAACTACCAATATTCCAATAAAAAAATAAATAATTCTTGTATCTAGAATATCTTCACAGTTTCACATCTTTACAGAGATTTTTCATTTATGAAATTTTCACTAAAAGCTTTCTTTAATTTATTTTCTTTTTTAATAGTTTTTTTGCTTGCCCTTTATTAAGAGCTCGTTTTCTTCTTTTTTGATGATTAATTGGCCATCATTGATTTAGGTGTAATCTTATCTCTGTTTAATACGTTGCTTTTGATATTTTGGTCTATATTTGTATCTTCTTCAATTTCTTGTCTTTTTTATTGGTTCTTGTTTTTTTTCGTCTTGCTTAACACTAAATTATCAGATGTGTCATTATTATCGAACGAGCAGCTTGATTCTTTTGATAGAAATACCTTATTACGCAGAAATGTGTCAGCAATTCAATGTTACATTTATGAAGGCTTGATTTCTTCCTGCAATTCCTAAGATTTCTTTTTGTACTTGTGTCTTCGAAACATTTTTGAGATTTAGTGATGTTGTATTTTTTTAATAGTAGTATCCCTTGGAATTTAGCTTGATGGATTTCAGAATCAGCAGCTATATACGTATTTATCATCGGTGTGAAGTACATAGGTTATCTTTTTTTCCTTTACTATAAGAAGAGCTTTGATGGGCGTTCAGTAAATTAACTGTATTTTCTTGTAAATTTCTATACGTGAAGTAAGATTTTTGTAGTGTAGTATGTAAACAATCCTGAAAAGTTTCAGCAGTACAAGAAGACTTAACTAGTGTGTTGGGTAAGCAGTTATTACTTTTAGAAGAATCATAAGCATCATCAGGAGAAGTTTGTCCTGCGATTAGTAAGCAATTAGGATTTTTATTTTTAAGCAAACTTTCAGCAGTGCAAGAACATTTCAGATTTGTGTTAGGTAAATAATCATTATTTTCTAGAGAATCTTCAGCAGCACAAGAAGATATTTATCGTATGGTTAATAAGCAATCTGTACTTTCTTTATTTTCAAGAGCATTTTCAGCATTGCAAGGAAACTTCAGGTGTGTATTAAGTGTGCCGCCGTTATTTACAAGATATTTTTTTAGCAGAGCAGTGTAGTTAGTTTTCAGTATAATGTGTTTCTAGGTTCACTACACTTTCGTCAGAGTCATCCGTTACAAGACCATAATAATCACTAATACATCTGATTATTTAAATCACAAATATAAATCATCACTTTTTATATAAATAAAATATCTTATTTTCCATAAATCGCTTTGTTTCAAATATGTTTGATTTCGTCTTACGAAAGTTGGGCGCAAGGTCTTGCACACTTATTTCGGTTGGTTTATAATGGTATGGTGTAGTTGGAAGAGGCGATTGTTCTGGCGAACGTTTGAAACCTTTCTTACGGTATGTAGTTGATCGTAGTTGCATTCCATCCTTATACATGAGTTATTTTAATAGTTCAATCTTAGGTTACTTTTTTGGTCAGTCTTCATCATTTATCAACGTCGTCTTCAATTCATCCTACCATCGCAGACGTCTTGCCGTCTAAAATGAAGTAACCATAAGGATTAAAAACAAGTCTTAGTTATTTTTGTCAACATATGATAAGTAGTTACTCTATACCTACTCATTATCAAATCTATTTTTCACTAATTACTTAAATTTTGAATGGAGTAAACAGTTGTCAGTCAATTTCCTCAAAGGAAATACTAGTGAATATTCAATGTTTGGAAAACTCTTAATGGTAATTTTTTACTTATCTACTAGCACCTTGAAACTAGTAACTTTGTGGTGTTGTTAAATTAATTAATTGTTTTCTACTGAAGTTGATTTTGAGGCATCTACTTTGGACAAGGCTCGAACAATGATGTCTTGAATTTGTTTTATACTAAAAAAATCCTAATTATTACTATTCCATTACTCACCTTAGCTCTTGAAGTTGTTTTATAGCATTTTTAAACTTGTACACAATCGTAAATACGCTTTCATATAGTTATGAAACGCAGCGACAAACATGTTTTCTCAATACGACGCTCACGCATGAACTAAGTCGCGGTCGAAACGGCGTATGAAGAGAACACGTGATGGCATTATAGAGGGGCGGGAGGACCCGATAAGTGGCGCTGTGATCGAGGGCTGGGATTTTAACTTTTCGCATATCAGAACATAACTCCAAAATCTTAAACAATTCATTTTCTTTGTTCAAAAGAAGGCAGATGACATTTTTTGTGTGTCTTCAGGTTGATTTGAGAATGGTTTAGATTGAAAAAAAAAAAATGTTTTTAAAATTGTGCACAGGATAACGTTTGTCGTGTCCAGTAGTACTAAATAAATTTCGAAATAATTTCCAATGTCTTTTATAAGTACTTAATGAAAAGTTGCAGTAGTCAACCCTACAGTGAATATTTTTTTAAACTGACTATCCCCCAGCTATTCACATTTGAAAATCACTTTTAATAACCCTGACGCTAAAATTGAGATAAGGACCTACCCCTTTGTGAACAACTCACTATGAGCCCGCCTTAATTATGCAGTGTTTTGAAAATGAAACGAAACTTTATAAAGCTGTGACAGATACCTCTTTACTAATTTTACGAAGAGATTTGAGTGTATAATTGTTTGTTGCGGACAAATTCATAAACTACTTAATCGATTTGAATGGTTTTTGGTAGTGAAATAAATGTACCCTGGGAAATGAACGTAGGCTATTTTTCTTGCGTGTAAAGCAGGGCCTAACCGCTGGTGGTTTATTAATAAGCCTAAATAAAGATTTTTAAAATTATTCGAATGTTTCAGAACCGTCGGCGAGTTGGGTGATGATTTACCTACTATAGATACACATAGGAGTCGTGACCACGGCGTCCCTAGTTACAAAGACACGCGAGCTGCCTGTGGCCTGTCTGTGCCAGTGACGTTCAGTGATATGGAGGAATATATACCTGCTGAGGTAATGTAATATAGAGGGTGTTTTTGGATGACTAAATGGTATAATATAAAGCAGTGATGGCCTCGAGGTTTATGCGTGCGGTCGAGAATTTTGACAGTCAGGGGTTCAAACCCCGAGCGGGATCGGGAGCAGACCGACCACGCTTGTCGCAACAGGTGACGTAGGAGGCGCCGGGACAACACCTAACCCGGCGCACGAAGGTCACACGGGGTCGCCGTCCCTACCTTGGCAGCCCCCGAGATGAAGACGCCACAAGCGCCAAGTTGGCGTGCCTCCCGGCACTGCGCTGAGACGGTCCCGGTCCAATCCATAGCTTTTGCTTCAGGGTATACCGGGGCCGTCTCCTTTGCGCCGATGGTGGCCGTCAAGGGGTTTTTAGTCGATATTACGGCGCTATGTTTTTTGGTAGGGACCCGGCCCAGCGGCCGCCCATCCACAGGCGGTATTATCCATGCTGGGTCGGAAGGCGCCGGTGAGTCCGACACATCCTCGCCCCTCCGGGGTGGGATGGTTCGTAAATAGGATTTTCCCCGCGGAAAATTCACAACGAATTATCACTTGCTCTAAAGGCGAAGGAAAACATCGTGAGCAAACCTGCACACATAAGAATTCTTAGGAATTTCTTAGGTTGTACTCCGCCAACCCGCTACGCCAATAGGCCCGCACTAGGCCAGAGTAGTGGACTAAAGTATTATGTGACCCACGGTGTGAACACTGTGTCACTCATGTACCTTCTTTGATAAAATATTTGCTTTGGTTAAGAAAGATCGTTGCGCTTATAAGTAATTATTTTTTTAATATATTATCAGAACGCCTATGGCACCTTACTGCGACTACCTCGTGGTTTCGCGTCCTAAGTATGTGCCGTGGGATTTAGAGGTCTCGAGTTCGATTCCCGTGTCGGGCATAGTTTTATTGGGTTCTTCCATCAGGAAATTGTCAGAAGCAACACGAATTATGAAAATGTGTTAGAAAAATGGATATAGGCTCGCCCAAAAACACAAAAACAAAAAATCTATTGGTGAAATCTAATGCAGAAATGCGTGAGTGCACACGTCACTATAAGATGTTGTCTGGTAAGCTAAGTGCATAATAACTTAAGACAGAAGATCCCTAAACGGGGACTGAATAAATTCATCGACTTGCTATCACATGGATCTCACAACTATTTACTGTAGAAAAACTGAGTTGCGAGACTTGGGGGTTTTTACAAGTTTTGTTTTTTTTTTTTTTTTTTTTATTCTGGCACGACAAAGTGACCCCATTGCACCTGATGGTAAGCGCAATGGAGTCCAGAAAGAGTGCCGACCAGCGAGAGATGATGGTCTCCCGTTAGTCGACACAATCATGCCGGCCGAATACCTCTTCACCTTATTGTGAAGAAGTTTGGGGGACTATCAATCATGGCGATCAAAGGACCGACCGCGACAAACCGGCCAAAAAATGCCGGCACGGTCATCCTTTCACCATGATTGAAGCCCCCCCGAAAACCGGATATACACTGGCTGATCCCGGAACGCGGCACACTTGCATGTGCCACTATGGCGGGTTTTACGCCCTGTGTACGGTGGTCGCCATCCGGGCGGATACGAATATCCTACCACCATTGTTTTTTATGGGATCTCATTTCTTTTTGTAGATAGTCCTACTTTTTTCCTTTTCGGTACTTTTTACTTCTTGAATACTAACAACGAATTTTCTTAAAGCCCACTCTGTCTTATGAACTTTTCTTACTTTTGTAGGTAGTCTTCCTCTTCTACATACGAGACGAGAGCGGGCGCGTGGTGTTCTTTATTTTAAAATAATAATATTTTTTTGCGTTAGTTAGCAATATTTAGGGCCGCACACGTCAAACGTCAGTTTAAGTTAATCCTTATGTAAAATTGTTATCTCTCTTTCACTATAAATTGGTATACAGCCAATGTACCTAATAGAAAATTACACCATCAAGATTAACAGAGGTATAACTTGGACTAATTTACTTTCTTTTTTTTTCTTAATGAGTAAGTTTTTTCAGTAAAACTAATATATTTTCTTAGTTAAATTGAATATTCCCCGAAGGGTAGAGGTGCATTTCTGCACCCATATTTCGCCAGGTATGTACCATTCCCACGTAGGGGGCGAGCTTATTGCCGTTTTTCGGGCATAATTTCGGACTCCGTGCTATTACTGAGAATTTCCTAATGGAAAAGCCCAATAACACTTCGGAAATCCGGAATCCAACCCAGGACCGTACCGTACGGCACATACTTGAGCCGCGAGACCACGAGGCAGTAAACTTTATAAAAAAAAAAGCTGTATTCATGGTCCTTAATGTTTGAATAGCTTACTTTGTTCAACAGAGTGTTAAAAAAATGAAGGAATTGTATAACTCCATAGAAGACTTGGATCTAATAGTGGCTGGCTCATTGGAAAATGACGCTCCTGACTCTCAACTCGGTCCTACTTTCCTTCATATTACGACCACCCAGTTCTATAGGACGCGAGTCGGTGACAGATACTTCTTTGAAAATGGCGCCGATCCTGATATAGCGTTTACTCCATGTAAGTAAATTATTATGTCGATTGATTGTATGATGCCCTTTATACTTGTATATTAATTTTATGAAGGAACGCTTAATTCCTTACAAGTATCATTTTTAATGTTCTAAAGTCTATTTTAACATTTTACGACGATTTCATGCTTATTTGGCCTGACTTTATTTCCCAGTTTGTAGAATAATTTTAAAAGGAAGAAAGCAATATTTTGAAAGGCACATGTCATTTAATCTTACAGGTCAATTACAGTCGATCCGTGAAGGGGCCTCGTTAGCGCGCTTGCTGTGCGACAACGTTCCCGGTATTCTGAGCATACAGCCCGACGTTTTCAAACTCATATCAGATACGTAAGGAAATTTTGAAATATACATACTTATGTTAAGTACATAAAAACCCACATCTGTATCTTTTAAACGGTAGGCTGCAGAACATTTCTGGTTTCTAAACACGAGTTTCAATTGTACATAATAGGCGAACCTATTGCCGTTTTTTGGGTTTTGCAGTCCCTTTTTACTACTAAGAAATTCTTAATAGAAAATCCAATAACACTCTTCCCGATCCGGGAATTGATCCCAGAATCTCCAGATAGCACGGCACTTATGTAGTTGTGCCGCGACCACAAGGCAGTTGAAATGTACTCGCAATTCAATACTAATATTAGAAATGCAAAAGCAATTATTACACTGTGACGCCTAAACCGCTGGACCGATTTAATAAATAAAAAATTAATACACCCCACAGTCACATATGTACATAGTTCTGATCCCACACTAAGATACAAGACTTGTGTCGTGGGTATCAGAAACTACGAGAGACTTTTCGGTCTCACATACACCCAGACCCGAAACAAATATTCGTGGATCACACAAACATTTGTCTCGGTGCGGGGATCGAACCCGCGGCCTCTCATTTCGCAAGCGGGTGTCTAGCCAACTGCGCCACGGGGCTGTTGATTTTAATGATTTTTGTATGGGACATACAAATATAATACTTAATTTTATATAAATGCGTTCGAGCGGAGCCGGGCCCTACAGTTCGTAATTTAATAAATGGCAAGCTCCGATTACAATTAACACATACATATTTTTAATCGTCACTCACTGCGGCAAAGTTGTTAAAATCATTTTTTGTTTCAGGAATCAAGTAGTGCCATGTGATACCTTGCCCGCGGTGGATCTGAATCTATGGAAAGAGGAGGCGTGATTTTTAATTCAGTTTTAATTTAACTTCTCTAATCATTATTGGGGATACAAATATTTTAATAAATTAATAAAAACGTAGTCCCAGCTTATTATTATTATTTTTTTATACTGGCACGGCAAAGTGACCCCATTGCACCTGATGGTAAGTGTAATGGAGTCCAGAAAAAGTCCCGACCAGCGAGAGATGACGATCTCCCGTTGGTCGACGCAATCATGCCGGCCGAAAACCTCTTCATCTATCTTGTGAAGAAGTTTGGGGGACTAATACCATGGTGAACAAAGGACCGACCGCGAGAAACCGGCCAAAAAATGCCGGCACGGTCATACTTTCACCATGATTCATATTATTTCTTACCTATTCTTTTTTGTTTTAGGCAGCGCAAGTGATTGTGTTTTAAGAATTATAATGTCATTGAAAATTGTTCTTGCTTGAAATTGCTAGTCGGACGATAATTTGCTATTATTTCAGCTATTTTTACTCGCTGACAGGATCAAAAGCAACGGTGCTGGAGAGAATCAATCAAAGTCCGTATCAAACAATTTTTTGATCTATTTGAAATTGTGAAAATCAAACTCACATCACTCATGGTGCAGTTGTCTATACACCAGCTTATGAAACGAGAGGCTGTGGCTCGATCCCCGCTCTGGGTCAAATGTTTGTGTGATCAACAAATATTTGTTTCGGGTCTGGGTGTCTGTGAGACCGATAAGTCTCTCGTAGTTTCTGATACCCACGACACAAGACTCACAAGATCTTAGTGTGGGGTCAGATGTATGGATATGACTGTTGGATGTATTTAATGTTTATTTATTTTATTATCTCAAAAAGCAACCAATGAACGAAAATTAACGTGCTCCTATTAGGGTAAGATGGGGGAATGGCGGTCAGTGGGCAATACCGGTCACGTCAAAATCTTAAACTTCCAAAAACATTCTGATATTGGTAGTAATGTTGCCATCAAGTATGGGGCCGAATAAACTTATTTACAATGCGGCGTCATTTTGCATCGCGCATAGCGAGCTTGACACTTGACAGTAATGTAAAGGGACAGACGTGTTTAGTTGTAATAAAATCAAAAATTCAGTTTAAGGTAAGCTTAAAGCAATTTATACCATTGAATATATTTTTTAAAGTTCATTACATTTACTACCGTATCCCATGTGCTTGTTAGATTTTGTGAAAGTTATTTACGTTTTTCGTGATAAACAAAAGAAATTGTTTTCATATTGTGGGGTTATGGCAATCATTCTAAGCGGACAATACCGGTCAGTGGCCAGTATTACCCCGTATGGAATTACTAGCTTTTGCCCTCGACTCAGTCCGCGTAGACTACAGGGTTGGGTTCAGAAAGAAAATAAGTTGTAGTCTATTTTAGTCCACAGAGTCCTATTTATGTCCATATCAAAAATCGTTTACATCGGTTAATTTAGACGTGAAAGCATAACAGACATATAGTTACATATACATACATAGTTACAGTCGTCTACACGTCGTTTCACCATTCTAGCTTCAAAAATGACGAATTTCCACACAAACTTTTACCCCTATTTTTATTTTACCCCCTTAAAGGTACATTTCTTTACAAACTTTTAATGTCATATTTATTTATATCTAACCAACAGCCTAAAAAATAAGTTTCAAGCTTCTAGCTTTAAAAATGACAATACTTCCATACAACCTTTCATCCCCCCTTACAACCCCTTTTCTGGGATAAAAAGTAGCCTATGTCCTTTCTCAGGGTCTAAACTATCTGTGTACTAAATTTCATTTAAATCGGTTCAGTAGTTTTTGCAGGAAAGCGAGACAGACAGACAGAGTTACTTTCGCATTTATAATATTATTATAGTAAGGATAAGACATCTTATTATTATTAGTTTGTTTGTAAAATAATGTCTCATTATCCACTTATTTTTATACTTAGGTAGATGCCGCAACACAGGGAAAGAACCACAACAAAAGGAAAATGGACAAAATAAGAAGTGTAATATATAAGAAAAATAATACTTAGAACCTAAGTAAAAGAGAGTTCCTATGCATCTTAATCTTAATAGGTTTTCAAAGTAGATATAAATAATTAATAATATGTTTGGTTTATTACAAATAAGAGTTAATTTTTGTTAAAATATACCTATATATAAAAAATAATAATATTGTACTTAAAAACTAAGTGAAAGGGAGTTCTTATGCGTCTCAATGTATGATTTTCAAAGTGGAAATATAAATAATTAATAATTTGTTTGGTTTAATATAAAAGAGTTAATTTTGATTAAAATATAATAAATTTATAAACTAAGCAAAAGAGAGTTCCTATGCTTTCCAATGTGATATTTTTAAAGCAGAAATAAAAATAGTTAATAATATCTTTGGTTAATAATAAAAAAGAGTTTATTTTGGTTAAAATATAAAAAATATATATAATAAACTTAAAAACTAAGTAAAAAACAGTTCCTATGCGTCTCAATGTGTGATTTTAAAAGTAGAAATATATTTTTTTTTAAATATATTTGGTTTATTTTAACCAAAGAGATAATTTTGGTGAGAATGTAGAAAATATTTTGGATATTTAAAATTATATTATAAAAAATAAAGATGATATAAATAAACCGTCGTTTTATTTTGTTTAAGTACATGTTAGAAGCAAACCTGTGTTAATTTTGGATGACCCTTAATACCCCAACGTTAATACCATCGGGTAAAAGCGGTCAAAGAAAGGTTTAAAAATATGATTGAAAAAAATATGAAATCCGTGATAGATTGATAATGTGATTGATGTATACCTTTAGTCCACTATACAGGCTCTGTAAATAAATGATTACTTATGTCGTCAGTCCCTAAAATAAATAAAAAAAATGGATCAATGCTTAAGTGACCGCCATTCCCCCATTTTACCCTATTCTATACAAATGAATGAATACTATAGGACTTCCATGGTGCAGCGCAGCGCTCTCCGTGCTATTGTTGGCGGAGATCTCTCCCTTCCGGCCATCATCTCTTCGATGGTTGGGAGACCGAGGTCGTGGCGAGCGATGCTCTCCTTTTGCAAGCAAGTCATGTCACAGAAGGAGATCGCGGAGCGGGATCGCGAAAGAGTTGATCCTGCCCGCCAAAGACTTCAAAGAAGTAGGTGCCGGATAAACAGAGATAATTAGATCCGGCGCCCTGCCCTGTTGTCCCGCCACCACCACTACCCCTGCCTGTCGTAAAAGGTGACTCAAAGGGGCCCTTGGAGTCACTGGGCGCGCTGCGGGGGTAGCGCGTCGTCACTGGAAATGACCCCGAGAGGGGTGGTGGCACTGTGGCTTGTGTACGTCGCGGGCGCCCCTCAACAACCGGGGCGCCCGAACCAAGCTAGTGGGGCGCAACAGCGCCTCCTATAACTCCGAGACGGCCGAGAAAATCACGTCTCGGAGGCGCACCGGACGGATAACGGTGGGCGCTTCTCGCTCACGTACCATGGTCGTCTAACTTGGCGCGGAAATGGCCACCGGGGGGTTTTGACCCAGCCCAGCGCTAACATCTGCACGGACATGACGTCGCCGCGCGCCGGGCTGGAAGGCCGGTGACCCCGACATACGCTTCTCGCCCCCTTCCTTCAGGGCCGGCTGGAAGTAGAGCCATAATTAGCTTTCCCCTCGAAAACAAAAAAGAAAGAAAGTTGCGGTACTTCCATAGAAGTCCAAAAGTGTTACATGTTAATTATTGTAATGTCTAGCTTATTATTGTTTAATGTGGGGTTAGAATATTCTCAACTGCTTTTGTTAAATAAAGATTTAAAGCTCAAATATTATTAATCTTTTTTGTAAACTGGCTAATTTTGGCAAACTGGGCTTCTACGGAAGTATCGCTACTGGATTGAACTATGTTATATTATACTCGTATAACATTGACGAAGTAAACGGAACGAACTGTTATACCCCAGGCATGAAGGGCCAAATGCTGCCCTGAGCACAAGAGTGCAAGTCAGCATATTTTGTCTATTGCATCAGTTTTATGCATCAACCTCAGTCCGCTCTTAGACCTGATAGTGAACGGTTGTCAGATCATAGCCATTTTTTTATTGTATTTTTGGTGATTAAATTCTGTGTGAAATAAAAGTTTTTTTTAAAAAGGGAAATCAAACCCTTCCTATAACATTTTTGGTGGCAGCGGTGGGATCCAGAAATCCCCAGTGCCCGGCAACCGTTCCGCGGACTCGCCCCGGATCCTGTGAATTCAATAACAATTCGTGATATCCTAATAAATATTATAAGTGCGAAATTATATAGTGATATAATTAACAAATCCAAGTGAAAGATACTCATCAGTGTGTTGGTGTTGTCGAGAACTTTATCCTGAAGATCCTGCTGATCCTGTGATTGTATCCTGAACTGTACTTACTTACCTCATCTCTGCAAATACTGCGTCGATGCTAATCGTCCTGTAGAGAAGATAAGATCCTGAACTCGTCCTGCGAAGAATATAAAACCTGATCTGCAAATACTTACCCTCCGGCTAAGTAAAGAGTGGTGTAACCTGGAAAGAAGATCTAGAATTATTTACCATATCAGTCATCTTACTCCGTGCCTGTTCATCGTATTGTTCTGCAAGCAAAATCATCAAGTTTCATCGTGATGTTCCTGTACGTGCTTATCGCCGCCACCCACGCGTTATCGTGAGTCTTTGGTCATTGTTTTGTCTAGAGTTGGATAGCGATAGGTTCTCAATATTTTTGTATTCAGTGTTTCTCAACCTTTTGCATAAAAAATATATTTAACTAGCTGCATTCATTATGCTAAAGCCTGGCACATCAGACAATAAGTTAACTTTAAATATTCCTGCACTGCCACCCGCGGACGACCTGTTATCCGAATTAGAGAAGTCACTTGTTTCTCCAAGCCAACAAACCGTTCCCGGGAACAGCGGCAGTGTCACCACTAGGTCAACTACAGCCACACTCACCATGTCTGAAATGGATATCAATACTTTATTTAAATTCGTCAAAACTTATGATGGTAATAGGGAAACTCTGAATTCATTTCTAACCAACTGTAATAATGCCATGGAGTATGCTACCTCAATTCAGAAACCAATCTTATTTAAATACATTCTAAGTCAATTAACAGGAAGAGCCGAGGTGGCATGTTCCATAAAAGAATTCTCTAGTTGGGAACAATTGAAGGAATTTTTGAAGGTACAATTCTGCCAAAGGAAACACTACGCTCATTTACTAACCGAACTACAAGAGAGTCGACAGGGCCCCCAAGAGGGAGTGACGGCCTATGCCCTGCGAGTAGAAACACTTCTGTCGCAATTGTTGACCGAAATTACACTTTCCACATCCAAAGCTAAAGAAATATCGGGTCGTACAGCGTCTATGGAAGACTTAGCCCTCCATCACTTTCTTATGGGGCTGTACCCCAGGATTTCAAATATAGTTAGGTGCAAGTCAGTCTCGCCATATCCGAAGAACGGATTCAACAAACTCTATATAGGCGCCCGCAAAGCGACCAGAAACCCAGTAATAATAATAACAACAACAACAAATTCAAATCGATTAAACTTCAAACTGCAATTTCTCCCAGTTCATCTCAAGGCCCCAAGAATCCCATTACATCTCAGGGCTCTTCTGGCCCCTATTGCCGGTACTGTAGGATCCCTGGTCACGATATTTCTCAATGCAGGAAGCGAGAGTACAACAACAATCGATTCAAAGCTCAACAAAACACGCCTAGGGTAAACTATCTCGACCAACCTGACTACTTACCTCAAAATGAAGTCGATACTTCAGTTGATGTTGACGATTCATCACCAGAACTTCCTTTAAACGAATAAGAGTCTCGGCTTGGTGTCGCACGAGACAAAAATCCGAAGCCGACACCCTTAAATCCTCATTTCAATCCAATTATCGCTCTACTATATCCATGGCCAACCGACAGGGTAACCAGCCCTAAACTGATGGTCAAAATAAAGCAAGCCTGAAGGCTCGTCCTACTATTTCCAAGGCCAACCAACTGGGTAACCAGCCCCAAACTGATGGTCAAAATAAAGCAAGCCTGAAGGCTCGTCCTACTATTTCCAAGGCCAACCAACTGGGTAACCAGCCCCAAACTGATGGTCAAAATAAAGCAAGCTTGACGGCTCGCCCTACTATTTCCAAGGCCAACCAACAGGGTAACCAGCCCCAAACCGACGGTCAAAGTAAATCCAATGTTTATGAAATAAACTTAGACACTACTAAAAGGTTATTGCCTCACGTCTTACTAAATTCACAAGTATCCGACGTTCCATTATCTTTACTAGTCGATTCAGGTTCCGCTATTTGTTTGCTGAAAAAATCCAGCATTCTTAAAACTCAAAAATTAGTAAAGGAACCAATTAAACTCAAAGGAATAGATCCTGGTGACGAACCAACTCTTACTGAAGGTCACTTTTCACTTAGCCTAAAGTTAAATAATAATAAATCTTCAAAATTCAAATTCCACGTTATAAAAGATATTAATCTGCCTTATGATGGTATTATAGGCTCAGACTTTTTGACAGCTTTCGGTTGCAAAATTGATTATACACATGACATTTTAATAATAGGTAACATAAATATCAAATTACATTTTGTCGATCCTTTTTTTATTATTCCTGCGCGCACCGAGACTGTAATTGAGTGTTCAGTCCGTGACACCAATCTCACCGAAGGTGTCATCATAGACCAACATCTTTCCAAAAACTTACTGATCGCAAATTGTATAGTTAAAGTAAAAGAAAACAACCGTGTCAATCTGACAATTGCCAACATCTCAGAATCCCCAACTACAATCAGATCCAACCTCAATCTCAACATCTTGCCCCTACATATAGCTGCATTTCAATTAATTAATAACTCAAAACAGATAACCACAAGAACTCAGGAAGTTGTTAGTTCCCTTAAAATAAACCATTTAAATAAGGAAGAATCCAGATCTTTAATAGATTTGTGCTTGCAATATTCAGATATATTCTATCTCCCGGGTGATCAATTGACACACACGGATGCAATCCAACATGAAATAAAAACCTCAACCTCAATACCTATTCATGTCAAATCATACCGCTTCCCAGAATGTCACAAAAAGGAAGTTAACTCACAAATCGAAAAAATGCTTCAACAAGATATAATTAAGCCATCTGTATCCCCCTGGTCATCGCCTATTTGGGTGGTGCCAAAGAAACTAGATGCTTCCGGTGAGAGAAAATGGAGAGTAGTTATCGATTACCGAAAACTCAACGATGTAACCATTGGTGATTCATATCCTATCCCGAACATATCCGAAATCCTAGATCAACTTGGCAAAAGCAAGTATTTCAGTACACTAGATTTGGCTTCCGGTTTCCATCAGATTAAAATGAACCCCGAAGATTCTGCCAAAACAGCATTTTCCGTACCTCAAGGCCATTACGAGTTCAATCGCATGCCATTTGGCTTAAAAAATGCCCCTTCTACATTTCAGCGATTAATGAATTCGGCTCTTTCCGGCCTACAAGGCATACAATGTTTTGTTTATTTAGACGATATAGTAATTCACGGGTACGACCTTGAATCTCACATTGAAAGCCTCTCTAACGTATTTAAGCGGCTCCGTAGTTTTAATTTGAAGCTACAACCAGACAAGTGCGAATTTCTTCGCAAGGAAGTGTCCTATCTGGGTCACGTCATCACCGAAGATGGTGTCAAACCCAATCCTGAGAAGGTGAAATCAGTAACAGAATTTCCTATACCCAAAACTCAAAGGGACATCAAGTCATTTCTAGGTTTAATCTCATACTACCGCCGTTTTATACCCGACTTCTCTAAATATGCAAAACCTTTAACGGCTCTACTAAAAAAGGACACTCCTTACGACTGGCGTAATGAACAACAATTAGCTTTCGAAACCCTTAAAGAAAGATTAGTGACAGCTCCTGTGTTAGCCTATCCCAATTTCTCCATGCCTTTCAATCTCACTTGTGACGCATCCAATTTTGCAATTTCCGCTATCCTATCCCAAGGACCTATAGGTCAGGACAGACCTATAGCCTATGCATCCAGGACCCTGAACAAAGCTGAGTGCAACTATAGCGTGACAGAAAAGGAATGCTTAGCTATCGTATTTGGAACAAAGACCTTCCGTCCTTATCTATATGGTCACCAGTTCAAAATATTAACAGACCACAAACCGCTCCAATGGCTCTTTAGTTGTAAAGACCCCGGTTCTCGCCTAGTTCGTTGGCGCCTCAAACTGGAAGAGTTTGAATACGATATTCAATATAAAAAGGGTAAAATAAATTCTAATGCCGATGCGTTGTCCCGGTACCCGGTTAACCCTATACAACCAGAAGGTGCTTCACAACCCAATTCCGTTGATAATGAATTAGAATCCGCCCAACCTGCTGTGCAAGAACCTATCGACTTACCTACTGCTTCACCTTTATCCAATCAGAACATTCTTGACTTACCTTCCAATGATTTATTTAACCCAGAAGACATAGTATCTCCTTTGCCCAATTTACCATCCAATATACCAGATGATCTTAGAGTTGAAATTGAAAACGAATCCTCTCCTCAACCCTCTACGAGTGCTTGTCCGGACGTTCCCGTAGATGACTATTCAACATTCCTGAAATCAATGACGAATAAAAACGTATCCTACAATACCGATATAGAAGAATGTAATGGGAGCCTTATGAAAAGCCCCGTGAAAATCCTTTTAGTCCCTACTTCCATAGATTTAGATGAATCGAATCCTTATATTCCAGAAATTTTGGGTGACCCCGAAATTAACACCCAAGTATTTAATTCAGAAAAGGAACTATTTTCATTTGAAAAATTAAAATTAAGCTCCAAAACCCTTTATTTGTTATATTTTAAGGTCCACCACTTCGATGAATCATCTTATCCAGAAATTTTCATAACCCTTAGGACAATAAGGGATCACCTCATAGTTTTTGAAGATGTCAAAGAATTAGGTATATCTGATTTGAAAAATCCTTTTGAGAAACACTCATTTACTAAAATCTATAACATTTTAACGTATTTATTCCATAGTACTGGCATTAAAATTAAAATATATCACAATAATATCATATATCCAACCCTTACCGAAATTAAGAAAATACTCTTCGATAACCACGATATCCCAATAGCTGGCCATTTAGGTTCTTCTAGAATGTATAACAGAATAAAAGAAATGTACTACTGGAAAGGAATGCGTAGTGACATTGAATCTTACGTAAAACAATGCAAATCTTGTCAAGAAAATAAAGCACTAAGAAAGGTAAACCGCGCACCAATGCAGATAACCAGTACATCAACTGAACCATTTCAAAGGATTTCCTTAGACATTGTCGGCCCTCTCCCTGAAGCAGGGCCAGCCAAACTCAAGTATATCTTAACTGTACAAGATGATCTTACCAAATTCTCTTCCGCATATCCCATCCGCAGCATCACTGCGGAAGAAACATCTGAATGCCTACTCCATTATATATCCATCTTTGGTATTCCTAAAACAATTCTAACCGACCAGGGTACAAATTTTACAGCAGAAATATTTAAGAAAACTTGTGAATTCTTAAAAATTAAGAACCTCTGGTCATCACCATATCACCCCCAAACTCAAGGTGCCCTGGAACGTAGCCATTCAACCCTAAAAGAATATTTAAAATCCTATATAGATGATGCACAGTCAAACTGGCCCCGTTATGTTTACACAGCTATGCTAGCCTACAACATAAATGTACATTCTACAACCCATTTCACTCCCCACGAATTAACATTCGGAACCAAGCCATACATCCCTAACTCTATTTATGGCGAAACTCCTGGAACAACTTACCCCGATTATGTCCGTATGCTGCAAAACCGGTTAAAATATTCACGAGAAAAAGCTTTGGACTTTATCAGGAAATCCAAAGAAACTTCCAAAACATATTATGATACTCACACTCGTCCTATCCAATATAAAGTCGGTGATTACGTTTACCTTAAGAATCACTTAAGAATGCGTAAAGCACTATCTCCTATTTGGAAAGGGCCTTATAAAATTGTCAAATTAAATGGTAATAACACACTTACCTTACTCATTAATCGACGTCATGTCACTCACCATTTTGACCAGGTTAAACCAGCCACCGTTGTTGAGGCGAACCTGTGAATAAAGTACATTATTAGAATAGGTAATTAGATTTAGTTCTATAATAAGTCAAGAAATAGAGAAAAGAGATTGAAGTCTCGCGCATACTCTAAGATATGTTAGCTATAGCCTTACCTTAATATACTTACCCTTAGAAATCATAGATATAACCTAGAAAATATATATATAAAAAATATATAAAAAAAAAATTATTAATAATTTAAAGTATAGCTTACCTTGGTAATAATTGATACTTAACCTAAAGTTAATCCTTTTACAGCCTCGTTCGAGGTCAACCTCATCAAAACTTCGTCCAGCCGATCACGACGAGTTCTGGTCTCTATTTTGACTATCTGGGCACTCTCAAAATTAATAATGTGCAGTTGAATGTCGTAATACCTGTAGACATTTCTCATTTCGGTCCCCACATACAGAATATAGAATCAGCTTTAAACCTCACGAAGACCTTGTGTGAAAGTAGTAGGATTATCGAAGTTATTATGGAATGCCATAACGTATTGCAACCCTTGATGGCTCGGTACCGCGATATGAACAGAGAATTTTCATCTGTCTCTCATCTTATTGATAACCGTTTCAAACGTGGTGCTTGGATAGGAGGTATGGGAACGATATTAAAACAAATTTTCGGTACCTTAGACGAATATGATGCTCTGAAATACGACGAAGCTATAAACACATTGCAAAACGACGAGAAACAGTTGGCCTCACTGATGAAGGAAAATATTTTGATTACTACCTCTGTAATAACTAGCCTTAATGAGACGCTAAAGAAGGTAAAAGAAAATGAAATTAACTTAAATATAGCTATCGACAAACTCTCTTTAAATATAAGGAATATCTCGGAAATTACAAACGGGTTAATTATCGTGAATAATATAAACGAAATTTTAAATAGTCTAGAAACATCAATTCTTACTTTGTCTTTCCAATTGGAAGATATAATTAATGCTATATTGTTTAGCAGTCAAAACATGTTACATCCCGCTATTATAACCCCTACTCAGTTACATAGAGAGCTTGCCGATAATTATAGACATTTGTCTAACGACCTCGAACTACCTGTAACTTTAGATATAAGTTCAATACATGTTATTTTAAGCATATCTAGGTTAACTTGTTATTATATAAACAATAAGTTAATGTTTATACTACAAGTGCCACTCACTAATATTAAGGAATATGTACTCTTTCATAACATTGCTCTACCGTTACCTCATGATACAAAAGAAGCTAACACATTTAGTCTTATTATTCCAACCAACAAATACATAGCAATGACCATAGACAAATCTCACTATTGTGTTTTAAATGATCTTAATCAATGTAAAATGATTAAACCCGGAATTTATATTTGTGACGTTGAAAACGTTTATTCTACCGATGCAAAACTTACCTGCGAAAGTGAACTATTGGCAAAAGTGAACAATAAGAAACCGTTACCGTGTGACACCAAAACTATAGTTGGAGACTTAGACATTTGGAAACCAATAGCTGGAAATAAGTGGATTTATATTCAATCGAAACCTAACAAAATTTCAATTGATTGTTTAAATTCCGTTTTGTATGAAACCGCCATAGTAGGTACAGGGACACTCAATATTCCGGATGGATGTATCGGATACTGTAAAAGTACAACTTTAATACCGAAAGATAATGTCATTAACATCACTTCGCCTATTAATAATATACCAGATTTCAACCTTATCAATGACACTTGCTGTAAAAACATAGAATTAAATTATTTAACGAATAATGTGTCTCCTATCCGTATAAATAACATCGATCTAGATGACTTCAATAGGGAAAATATAAATAAATTACATTCCCTCCTTAACGATATTCAATCTGTGGAAAAATCTAACAGTCCACATATCGTTAGATACGGGACACACTATTCCGTTATCATAATTCTTATTTTAGTATTAATATTTCTATACTTTTTATTCATTATTATTAAACATTGTAAATCTGACAACCATCATCCCTTCCATTTAAAATTAAATCTCAATAGAGAGCCAACCCCAATAGAACTTACCGAACCAGTGACTACCACTACTGACAGACACGACCCAGATGAAGAGGCTCAACCCCTAAACGCTCCACTCAGAACCCGAATTTAATACAGAAACTTTGCTTTTAACCCCAAACTTTCTTCTTAAAGGGGGAGGTGTTATACCCCAGGCATGAAGGGCCAAATGCTGCCCTGAGCACAAGAGTGCAAGTCAGCATATTTTGTCTATTGCATCAGTTTTATGCATCAACCTCAGTCCGCTCTTAGACCTGATAGTGAACGGTTGTCAGATCATAGCCATTTTTTTATTGTATTTTTGGTGATTAAATTCTGTGTGAAATAAAAGTTTTTTTTAAAAAGGGAAATCAAACCCTTTTTATAACAGAACGAACGACTTGTCATATTATAATAAACCGTAAACTTCGAATAATGACAAAACATGTTTAATTTTTGCCTCGTGCCTCGTGATCTCGCGGCACAAGTATGTGCCGTGCGATATAGAGGTCTTGGGTTCGATTCCCGGGTCGGGCAAAGTGTTATTGGGTTTTTCCATTAGGAAATTCTCAGTAGCAGCTAGGAGTCTGGAATTGTGCCCGAAAAACGGCAATAGGCTCGCCCCCTATTACGTGGGACTGATACATACCTGGCGAAATGTGGGTGCAGAAATGCGCCTCTGCCTACCCCTTCGGGGAATATAGGCGTGAGTTTATGTATGTGTGTTCAATTTTTGTTATCATATTAATTAAAAGTACTCCATGAAAGATAATTATTTATACACCACAAATTGGCTTAACACATTTATCTGCATATTTAACGTATATTCTGTTTTAATTTGGCAACTTTTTTGTGTGAATACATACAGCAGATATTCGTCTTCACTCATCATTTAATTCGATTAACTTAACTCTCTGAATGAGAGCTGTTTTCCTACAAGTATGGGCGATAAGTAAATATGCTATAGATAATAGCAGTGACATACAAAGGGCGATTGTGTGTCGATATTTATAATTGGTACAGAAGCGTTTGCAACAATAACAATAGTCATTAACTTAATATAAATTTATAAACCAACCGACCAACAGTTTATTTGCATTGTTTGGCTGTTTTCCTACAAGTATGGACGATAAGTAAATATGCTATAGATAATAGCAGTGACATACAAAGGGCGATTGTGTGTCGATATTTATAATTGGTACAGAAGCGTTTGCAACAATAACAATAGTCATTAACTTAATATAAATTTATAAACCAACCGACCAACAGTTTATTTGCATTGTTTGGCTGTTTTCCTACAAGTATGGACGATAAGTAAATATGCAATAGATAATAGCAGTGACATACAAAGGGCGATTGTGTGTCGATATTTATAATTGGTACAGAAGCGTTTGCAACAATAACAATAGTCATTAACTTAATATAAATTTATAAACCAACCGACCAACAGTTTATTTGCATTGTTTGGCTGTTTTCCTACAAGTATGGACGATAAGTAAATATGCAATAGATAAAAGCAGTGACATACAAAGGGCGATTGTGTGTCGATATTTATAATTGGTACAGAAGCGTTTGCAACAATAACAATAGTCATTAACTTAATATAAATTTATAAACCAACCGACCAACAGTTTATTTGCATTGTTTGGCTGTTTTCCTACAAGTATGGACGATAAGTAAATATGCAATAGATAATAGCAGTGACATACAAAGGGCGATTGTGTGTCGATATTTATAATTGGTACAGAAGCGTTTGCAACAATAACAATAGTCATTAACTTAATATACATTTATAAACCAACCGACCAACAGTTTATTTGCATTGTTTGGCTGTTTTCCTACAAGTATGGACGATAAGTAAATATGCTATAGATAATAGCAGTGACATACAAAGGGCGATTGTGTGTCGATATTTATAATTGGTACAGAAGCGTTTGCAACAATAACAATAGTCATTAACTTAATATACATTTATAAACCAACCGACCAACAGTTTATTTGCATTGTTTGACTTCAGTACCTCGGCAACATTTATAAATAAAGCACCTCTATGCTCGAGTAATAGATAAACTTATTTTTATAAACCTCTTTTAGTAAATTTTCAGACATAATGAAAGTGATACTGTTATTATCCTTATTGACTCTGAGCAATGCTTTGAAACTGACGAGTATAGTGGGAGCACTTTTGGGTGGAAATAACCATCATGAAAGGTAAGGTTCATATTATTATAATATGTGTATATTATTTTATTATATTGTATCTATGTTGTGATTACAATGTTTTTGAAAAAAATAACATAGGTACGAATACAAATAATATTTTTAAGCAAATATTTATTGAGCCCGTCGAGTTTTCTTATTTAAACGTAATTTTTTTCTTCTTAAATAATAATATATAGGTTTTGACAAACCGTGTAAGACTAGTATGATGCGGTAAGATTAAATTCTATTAATCACAAACTTTACCCTACCACCAACTGTAAGATGGTGTTTTTTCCACTTAACATAGCTTGTAACAAATTTATTATAGTATATAACAACACGTTGTTTGTATCTTTCATTCATTTTAATCAGATTTTTAATTAAGAGATTTAGTCATTTGACAAAATTTCATAACTTTACATAATTTAATAACGAATCAGTTCTTGAAGAATTATTTTTAGAACTGGAACAGGTGAAGTATGATATGGACTCTTAATGTTAACGATATAATGATATCTCGGAACCAGAAATATTTTGTTATTTGTTAAATGTTTTATTTGTAAATATTTTTTTTGCCATATCTTTGAATTTTGATGTGATTTTGGAAATGTTCAGAAACAAAAATTGTCGACGGATATCAATTACCAATAAGGAAATAATGAAGTATAATAAGAGTATAGATTACTTGGTTTTTGCCAACACTCGCCACGCTTGGCAGGCGGGTTGGCGAGCCCAGGAGGGGACTCGTGTTGATGACGCTGTTGCCCGTCAAAGGAAATAGGTTTTTTGGGGACAGTATGTATATGGGTAAGGACAGTATGGCCTGTAGGAGTGGATTCTGTAGCCACGGAATGGAACTGGTAGTGACTGCAGTAGTTGTCCTGCTTGAAACGACTATTAAACATTCCACTGCTGCGCAGAAACCTTCTTTACACTTTGTATTTTACTCCATCGCTATAGCCCATGATGGTTTTTGAACTATTAATTAATTGTAGAATTAATTTTTGTCCATGATATTTTCAAATAAAAGTTTGATGGAATTACTTTAATAAAGATATATTCATCATCATCATTAACCAATATACGTCCCACTGCTGCGCACAGGCCTCCTATACCACTAAGAGGGTTTAGGCCGAAGTCCACCACGCTAGCCTAGTGTGGGTTGGCGGACTACACACCTAAGAAATTCCTAAGTACTTTTAGGCGTGCAGGCTTCCTTACGAGGCTTTCCTGCACCGTTTATATATATATATATATATATATATATATATATATATATATATATATATGGAGAATACACATAACTTTGAAAAGTCAGAGGTATGTGCCTGGGGCTTGAACCCATGTAAACATATAACAAATAAGACTATGGGCGGTTTTATCACTAACTCCCATTTTTAAACATGCTATAAAGAAAATTAATTTGTCTCTTGTCCACTATGTTGAATTTACAGCGAAAACATAAATACCTGTGGTGTCTATCCAAAATCGTGCCCGAAGTCACCCTACAGATCTTATGACGGATCTTGCAATAATCTAGAGAATCCGTCTTGGGGGACACCAAACACAACTTATAGAAGACTACTCCCTGCAAGATACGGTGATGGTAAGAACAAACTTATGTTTCTCATAACTTTTTTGTTTATTGCTCATCATTATTTTTTGTAAGGAGTCAAAATATAATCATGTAAAGTATCACCCGTAGCTAAGTATAAAAAAATGAGGCCGTTATAGAAGTGGGAACGAAATTAGGATTCGTCGTTTTATTAATTTATTTAAACAAAAAACTGCCTCGTGGCCTCGCGGTACAAGTATGTGCCGTGCGATCTAGAGGTCCTGGGTTCGATTCCCAGGTCGAACATAGTGTTATTGGGTTTTTCCATTAGGAAATTCTCGGTAACAGCACGGAGTCTGGAAATGTGCCCGAAAAACGGCAATAGGCTCGCCCCCTATTACGTGGGACTGATACATACTTGGCGAAATGTGGGTGCAGGAATGCACCTCTGCCTACCCCTTCGGGGAATACAGGCGTGAGTTTATGAGATGAGATGAGATAAAACAAAAAACGATTATATTTAAATCTAAGAATGAATATATGATAAAAGATAATATGTAGTATATAATCAAATATTCGTTTTCACAGCATGCTTAAGTGTTCTATTAAAGGTAATGACATAAAAGAAATTTTATTAGTAGTCATAATACAACAGCAACAGCAAAAGATTGCATCTTAGTATATTATAGTTCTTTAAATAAATTGGCGAAACGTGGGTGCAGAGGTGCAAATGTCATCCTCTTCAAAGATATAGGCGTGCGGGTGTACGTATGTATGTATGTATCTTTATGCGCAGGAATCAGCTCCCTACCAACGTCGAAGTCTGGATATCCATTATTAAGTGCACGCGCAGCCAGCATTATAATTTACACGGACAAAGATGTGAAAGATTATAAATGGACTCTGTCTACAATGCAGTGGGGACAATTAATGGCTCACGACATGTCTTTTACAACTGCTGTAGTAGGTAAGTGCTAAATAAATAAAGCTGTTCATATGAACAACTAAATAAATAGTAATAAATGCTTTTTATTTTTTATTACTTTCAATTCATTCTTGAGCTCTATTATTTAATGATTAATGTACATATGTACAGCACTATTGCAGTTAAGTTTAATGGAAATAACAATCTTTTGTTGCAAACATAATTTATCATCCTTTGTTGCCAAGTTACCAGCCGTCACATATCCACTTAGGACTCTGTCATTGTAAATTCATTGTAGGGATTAATGACTTTATGACCCTCTCCTCCCTATTTGAAGCCCATAGGAGTTTACACGTCCAGCGCCAAAACTCGGAGTTGCTTTCGGTGAGCGCACCACCTCATTATTACGCCCAATATGGTCGCCTGTTACGACGGGCTTGAAATATCGTGGTGGAATTCGAGCTGGACAATTATTTATTTATTTATTGTTATGGTTCGCCGAAAATTATTTACAATCATATTATTCAATAGTAAAACATAGAAGAAAACAAAATAAAAACTTAATGCAACAATCACTAACAGGCAAACACCGCTTGCACCATTAAATCAGTTACAGTAGGTACTAACCAAAAAAAAAAAAAAATACTAAACAAAGCAACGAAAATAACACAAAAATCATCATCACAATCTACCATTTTCCAACTATTTTTTTTAACATCTCTATGTGTTACCCACTAACTTATAGAGCATTGAATTCTAAGGCTCATAATTGACACCGCATTTAATCTGTCTGTTCATTTTATTAGTCACGTTATTTTATTTTAAGCATCATTTGTAATTTTAATTTACACTAAGTACGTTCTGTATTGTAATTTGGATGATAATTATATTATCGATACGATGTACCTCCATAGGAAATGTACGTAGGTATTTTTTATTCACTCTTTTTAACGTTGTTATAGTAATACCTTCGAAGCAAGTTTTAAATATTTATAAATGTAGATAATTCTCATTCAGACATGTAATTTTATTTAATTGCGAAAACAGTTCGGGAGTACAGGCGTGAGTTTATGTATGTATGTAGTAGATTAATAATGACAACGCTATAAGATATCATTTATAGATACTGGTATGTTCGTAAGCACCCAGATAACGATACAAGTAATTCGAGTAAGTCTTTGGCGATGTGGCATTTACGTGTGTGTCCCCGAATACTATCCAGCTGTCATGATTATAGCACATTTTGTGCATTAGTGAAAAACATTTTAAGATTTAGATCCCTTATTCAAGTAATAAAAATCTAAGGATTGGTAATATTGAGAAATTACTGTCAATACAATATTTTTTTGACCTATATTATGATAGTTAATTTTACAAAAAATAATAAAAGAAGAACGTGTACTTGAAAACGTACAATTTTTGTTTTGAAGAAATTTCACTTATATATTTTTTATTAATATTTTAAAATCCTTACTAATCCTTATACCATTACTCGTATAAATGTGAATGTAAGTTTGTTTGTTACGCTTTCACGCAAAAACTACTCAACCGATCGTCATGAAACTTTGTATTCTTGGAGGTATTAGAAGTAACATAGGGTACTTCTTATTAAATTAAAATGAAATAAAACGGATGTAAAAATAAATAAATGATCTATTGAACCGATTTGAATGATTTTTGGTATGGGGATAGACGGGACCCACCGAAGTAACATAGGATACTTTTTATCCCGATAAAATTTTGTGGGGAATGGGTATAGTTATAAACGCGAGCCAACCCGCTCTAGGCCAGCGTGGCGGACTAAGGCCTAAACCCTCTCAGTTGTAGAGGAGGCCCGTGCCCAGCAGTGGGACGTATATGGGCTGATGATGATGATATAAACGCGAAAATAACTTTATAGTATGTCTTTTACGCTTTCACGCCTAAATCATCTGACCGATTTGAATGATTTCTGGTATGGACATAAATGAGACTCTGTGGAGTAAAATAGACTACAACTTATTATCTTTCTGATCCCAACCCTGTAGTCTACGCGGACGAAGTCGCGGGCAAAAGCTTGTGTACTATAAAACGCTGCGCACAGCCCGATGCAAATCACTCCCCCGCAAAGCCTTCCAGAGAGCGGACGTATCGCTCTGCGCTCCGTCGATTTTTAGTTTCGTCGATGTTTTCGCAATTTTACTGACTCCCTTCCGAACAATGATGATGATCTAAGTGATGTACATAGATACATACATAAACTCACGCCTGTATTCCCCGAGGGGGTAGGCAGAGGTGCATATGTCTCAGTCCCACGTAATAGGGGGCGAGCCTATTGGCGTTTTTCGGGTATTAAGTGATGTATTTGACATTTTATAAATTCAATAAGCATTATTTCATTTAATTTAATTTCATATCATTGACTACCGACACTGGCGTTAGTGTGAGTCATATTTACCGAAATTAAACGTAAATATAGTTTTTACACAAAATTAACGAATTAGCACGTTGACCATTTTCTAGCCACAGTAAAAAAGACGAAAAAAAAATTTGTTTCTAGGTTCGCCTATAACGTGCTGCTCGGGGGGTCAAAATGTGCCAGATCCTGATCCCCGTTGTGATAATATCGTCGTGCCGCCAAACGACGATGTCCATCCCGGCCAAGTATGTCTTAACTTCCTAAGGACGGTATCTACGAAGGATAACAATTGCACTTCTTGTGATAAAGCCGCCATACCTGTGAGTACTTTAAACATACATACATAACCTCACGTCTGTACTCCTCGAAGGGCTAGGCGGAGGTGCATTTCTGCTACCACATTAAGCCAGGTAATAGAGGGCGAGCTTATTGCCGTTTTTTGACACATTTTCTAACTCCGTGCTGCTACTGAGATTTTCTTATAGAAAAACCCAATAAGTAACACTTTGCCCGACCTGGGAATCGAACCCAGGACCTCTACATCTCACAGCACATACTTGCGCCGCGAGACCCCGAGGCAGTCATTCACTTAGGAAAAGTATTTTAAATACATCGAAATTTCCAATCCACTATCGCGTTGCTTCCGCCGCATAAGTGTGCCATCTACGATCAGATCCTGGTGTTGAAAAATGGGTCGCGCAGAGTGTTATTGCATTTTAAGTGGTATCAAAAACGTAGCTTTTTCATACGAGCACAACAAAGTGACACCACCGTTACTGATGGTAACGACGCGGTCCATATAGACTATAATGTAGCGACAGACCCCAATCGTTCGTCACTTGTTATTCATACCAGCCGTTTGAGATGCGTCTTCATATTAGGTTTAGATATTTACCTCTTGCTAAACAGACGTATGTCTATATGTCATTATGATAAGTTTACAATTAAATAGACTATTAAAATTAGGGATCGAAAGGCACTACAGCATTTTTTTTCTAAATAGCGAAGTTTACGTACGTTAAGGCGCTTTATCTGTGTCAGCAAAGCATTTTATTTAAATATTACTGAAAATAAGAGGCCTATTTTAACAATAACTGCTACTTATTGATATATTATTATTTTTCAAATTTGTTCCATACTAATATCCAGCGTAAATAATAATTAATTGAAACTTAAAATATCTACTTAATAACAATTTTATGCCCACGACATTTCAGCAAATTTCTTGACATAATTTCATTGTATTACTTTGACCTGAATAAAATTTGAGTAATGACTATTCAATTTTAAGAGTCATTTAAATAATTCATTGTTGATTTGTTATCATAAACCGCATAGAAAATGCATGATAGTTACTCAATTCCCTAATGGAATTCCTACATTCATAATTTATATACATCCGCTACCCGCCACCTTTCTCAAGTCATCGGACAATCGCGCTGCAGGACGTCCTACATAAGGTACAGGGTATGCGGATGGATGAGGGCTGCTCAAGGTCGGGATGGTTTTGGGGAGGCCTTCGTTTTGCAGTGGACGGCGATAGACTGAGAATATAAATGTATAATTTAAATACATACACATTTACGATTGTATCATCGAAGGCTAAGGCTGAGGTGCTTTAGATGTGCATGTCTGAACCCACATTTGCTAATAGTGTTTATGTCCCACGTATTTCTTTAAGAAAAAAAACAATATCACTTTTCATATCAACGGGAGATCATCTCTCGCTGGTCGGCACTTTTTCTGGACCCCATTACGCTTACCATCAGGTGCAATGGGGTCACTTTGCCGTGCCAGTATAAAAAAAAAAAAATAATATATATCCGCGTATTAAACTCGGGAACTGTATGTTACATAGCACATCCTATTAATAACTTAATTTAAGTTAACAAAAGTAACTGTTGATGATGATAAATAATTTAATTTTAGCTATCGGAAGTAACAGCGTACATGGACCTGTCTATTGTGTATGGAGTAAGTGAGTCTCAGGCGAAATCACTACGATCAGGCAAAGGAGGAAAGCTAAAATCAGTAATAAGAAATGGACAAGAATGGCCGCCTCAGGCTCCGAATCCCAGTGGGACATGTAGAGTGTCATCTAATGACGAGCCTTGTTATGTAGCAGGTACCATTTTAAATACATAGATAAACTCACGCCTGTCTCCCGTTGAGGTGGGAAGAGACTCATCATCATCATCAGCCCATATACGTTCTACTGCTGGGTACGGGCCTTCTCTACAACTGAGAGGCGTTAGGCTTTAGTCCACCACGCTGCCTAACGCGGGATGGCGGACTACACACCTGAGAAATTCCTACGAATTTTTAGGTATGCAGGTTTCAACACGATGTTTTCTTTCACAGAAAGTGATAATTTATCATGAATACTATAGGGCGCCAAATGTTACGGTCCAAAAACATTATTTTCTCTTCCTCCACTGATAGTATTCACTTCATATAATATTAAACTAGATGTGCCCTGCGGTTTCAAGATTTCTATTTTATTGCTCCTTACGAACTTTGGGACTCCACTTCACCCATTAAGAGGCTTCAAAAATGCCTTCTTAGTGTTCAATGATATCACATACTTAACCTTTGTACAAAACCTCATGCATCTATACTCAGCCGTTTAAGCTGTGCTTTATTCTTTAAGTCAGTCGAATAGCCCGCCTGCAGTGAATCGAAGTCAAATATGTCGGAGAGTCTTGTGCGTTATTGATTTTTTTTAAATAGTGACAGTAAAACTTCTAGAGGTAATTTCAAAAGCTTAGTACAGAGCTCCGTTGGGCCGGCGTTCCGAGCGAGAATGAATCATTCTCATCATGTGGTCATCACACGCACATCTCCCTCTGTGTTTTAGGAAAAACACAGCTATGGAGAAATACGGTGGCTACATTAGCAGAGTTAAAGGCCCTATGAATGTGGAATTCTAATGAGATTGTGAAGACAATATCTATGGTTGGGGTTGTCCAATATATGGACGAAGGTGATCGAGAAAAACGCGAGAGTCGTGCGAGTGAGGCACGAGCGGTCTCGCGTTAGATGGGGACTCGCGACGACCACTGCTACAAGTGATCGTTTCGTGGGAATTCGGAAAGCCTATTTCCTATACGAAACAAACTACCACCGCTTCGTAACGTGTTATGGCTGTTGAGAAGAAGCGGCGCAACAAACTCCTAGCAACACGGTAGGGTATAGAGAAAGAGGAGAATTCTAATGGGCCGTGGATGTTGTGCAAGGAGGCGTGGTCAAAGCAAGATGATCGAGAAGGCCATGTCCCGCTTGTCAGGATCATGGAGGATGCGAAGAAAACAGACGCGTGGAGAGAGTGGGTTTACCCGCAAGCCCGGTGATTCTTGAGTGCCGCCCGGGCGCTCGAACCCAGCCGGGTGGGACCCGTTCGGGAAGCCCAGCCAGGCGAGCTTCACCGTGCGGCCTTTCACCAGGCCCGTAGGTTAACCTGCGTCTTCAGTAGTCTGTGGCAGCGGCGATGTGTGTTCTCCTTCTTCTTCAGGGGTCTTGTGGGTCTTCCGCGGTGATGATGTTTCGCGAAAGAGGGAGCGCGTCCGGGGAGCGGGCGTGCTGTGGCGCCAAGTTCTGGAGGTGAACCCAGGCCGAGGCGTCGGCACGCTCGAACATCGCAGTCGAGAGTCGCCGGATGTGCTCATCCAGTTTCTCGATGCGTAGATCCCGCTGAATAGCGGTGTTCCTCACGTAGTAGGGGGCGTCGATGATCTTCCGTAGAGTCTTGGTCTGGACTCTCTTCATCTTCGTTTTGGTGGTTTTGCTCGCGAGAGCGTACCACGCTGGAGTCGCGTAGGTGAGGCGAGTGCGTACGTACAGTTTGTACACGCTCAGCTTCACGTTCAGCGGGAGATTCGATGTGAACACGGGCCATAGTTTGCACGCTGCGGCCTGTGCGTGGTTGGCGGCTGCTCTTCCTTGGCGAGCCATGCGAAGATTCCTGTCTATTACGATCCCGAGGTATTTTGCACTGAAACGCCACGGGATTGTCTGGCGGTACATCTGCAGTTGTTTCAGAGGAAGATGACTCTTGGTTGTGGTTTTCTTCCGGCGAATTAGTAACGCCTGTGTCTTCGCGACATTCGCGCTCAGCCTCCATTTAGAAAGCCAAACTTGAAGGTCGTCCAGGTTGCGTTGGATCTTGGTGACGGCGTGGTTGGGTGATACCGACGCTGAGAAAAGCGTGATATCGTCAGCGTACAGCGCTAGGTGGACGTCCTCCCTCACGGAAATGTCATCGGTGTAGCAGGCGTATAGGTTCGGCGAAAGGCAGCTTCCTTGCGGCACCCCGGCAGAGATGGGGCGCTCGCTCGATGAGATGGTACCTTCGATCATGACGTGGAATCTTCTGTCTTCCAGGAATGATTCGATCACTCGGGTGACGCGACGGAGCGGGTCCGAATGGGCGACCTTGTGCACTAAGCCGCGGTGCCAGACTCGATCAAAGGCTTTCTCCATGTCCAAAAATGTTGCGGCAGTGTATTCACGTCTGTTCTTAGCCTTCGTGAAAAAGTGCAGCACTCTGGTCAGCTGGAGTGTTGTGCTGTGTTCTGCTTGGAACCCGAACTGCTCTTGACGCGGGGTCCGGTGCGGCACGATGTGTTGGAGCAGCAGCTTCTCGAAAACTTTAGAGGTTGTCGGCAGCAAGGTGATGGGTCGATAACTCTCAGGCTTCAGGATATCCTTCTTCGGTTTGGACAGCATGATGACTCTTCCGCTCTTTGACTGTGTCGGAAAATGCCCTGTGCGCATGATATCATTGAACAGGCGCGTCATGGCCACCACGTCTTCGTGGCAGTTGACGCAGGGCGCTGTTCGTGTGAAACATTCTCGTTCGGGCGGCTGTATTTATACCCTACGTTGGACGCACAGTGGGGATGCGTCGACGCTTCGACAAATATATATCAGTACATATATCAGTACTTAGAAAACAACGGCGCGCAAGTCATTATGAAAGTGATTGAAACCACAAGGTCACAACAGTTAAAAATCTTGGCGGTCGCGGGTTAAAAGTCAAACAATCACAATTAATTATCACGTACTTAAACGGTGAAGGAAAACATGGTTAGGAAATATATACCTACACCTTAAAGTTCTAAGGAACTTCTTAGGTGTTTAGTCCGCTAACCCATACAGTGTGGTGGCCAGCGGAGTAACTTAGGCCTTAGCCCGCTGAGTTGTAGAGGAGGTCCGTGGACAGCAGTTGCGACATTATACTGGCTGATGATTACCGTCATATATTCAATTTATTATTTTCATATAGCCCCTTGCTGCTGCTATACACTCTATATATATACATATATCTTAAGTTGTATCTTCTGATAATATCAAATTATATTATTTAGGCGATAGAAGAGTCAACCAGAATACCGAATTGACGTTGCTACATGTGCTTCTTTTGCGAAAACATAACAAAATAGCCGATGAACTGAAGAAAATAAATAAACGCTGGAAAGATGAAAAACTATATCAAGAAGCACGGCGTATAATGTGTGCATATTACCAGCACGTCAACTATTATGAAGTGTTGCCAATATATCTAGGTAACTTATTTTTTATTTACTTTATATTAAAAGACAGATTGACTATGTCGAGGTATGATGAAGCAAGTAAGCATTTTGTATTTCGCACTAATAATACAATGATGTTGTAATTCAAAATATGTCGAACGTAAATAACTTGATTATCTAATATTTATAAAAGTGTTCGATATGTTGTCATAATTTTATTAAATAAAAGTACCTAAAGTAATCATTTATTTTTAAATCACAAATATGAATGAATATGAGTTAATTCTGAACAATATTACATTTGTATAAGGAGTGCAGTGAGATGATTTTAAACATATATTTTTAATGAAATAAAGTACCTAATTAATCATTATTGTCTTCAGCCCATATATGTTCCACTGCTGAGCACGGGCCTCCTCTACCATTGAGAGGGTTTAGGCCTTAGTCCACCATGCTGGCCTAGTGCGGGTTGGCGGACTACACACCTAAGAAATTCCTAAGAAGTTTTAGGTGTGCAGGTTTCATCACGATGTTTTCCTTCACTGTTAGAGTACGTGATTATTCATGGTGAATACACACATAACTTCGAAAAGTCAGAGGTGTATGCCTGGGGTTTGAACCCGCGACCGTCGAGATTCTCGACCGCGTGCCTAAACCTCGAGGCCATCACGACTTCATGATGGCTTCACGATAAAAAATATCTTATTAAAATTAGTGTCGAACTGAATATTAAAAGCAGTGTATTTTTCAGGTTACGAAAATATGTTAAAAAAAAAACTGATTTACGATAACGAGGAAGGCTATGTGAACGACTACGATCCAAAAGTAAACCCAGCAATATCGGTGGAGCACGCGTCTAGTGCATTTAGATTTTTCCACAGCGCCATCGCAGGATACTTGGAGTAAATGTTTTAAAATAAATAGTCACAAAAATGAAACTGGCTAGTCGTGCCTTTCGACTTATTGGTCTTACATAAAACTTACTTAACTTCTCTATTTACTAAATCTTATTTAGCGTTATCTCAATAATACCCATTATTATAGCGGATTTTTACTTCATCTTTACCTTACATTAATGTTGATGTTGTTAATTTGGAATACAATAATATATGTATGTACAGTGTATATTTTGCTCGATTCCATTTTGGATCATGTATCGTGGAAATGATGGACAAACTAGATTGCAGATTCGATGTAGCTATTAAGACACACCAAATCACCCACACCTAAGTCAGCATGGTGGTCTAAGACCTAACTTCTATCAACAAGACAAGAGGCCCGTGTCCAGCAGTGAAAGTGTAAGAGCTGTAAATGATGGCTATAGAATTGACTGGTAGAATGTTTATAAATAAATACGCTGAACAGTCACATACATAGCCCTGACCGCATATTAAGATACAAGTCCTGTATCGTGGGTATCAGAAACTACGAGAGACTTTTCGGTTTCACAAACACCCAGACCTGAAATAAATATCAAACAAACATTATAATTCGTACTGTTTCTAGAAAGTACCTTGAAGATCGAGAATACGCAGGTTTCGTTCGCTTAAGCACTTGGATGACAAAGCCTTCAATATTGGAACAAGAATCTTATTTTTGTGAATTTGCTCGAGGTATGAACACACAACCAGAAATGGCAATCGACAAATATTACCATAATGAAACATCAGTTTATTTATTCCGGTAATAATTATGTTCTTTTAATAGATTTTCTGTAGAATACATATGTATATGTATGTATTGTATCTCGCTGAGGGTATCAAAACTGCTCTTCTTTTGTAGGCTAAACATCACTAAATAAAGCCGCATAGACTTTATTTAGTGAAGGTATTTGCCTGTTACCCTTAACTTACTTTTGATTTATAGTCAGTACGTCTTATACCTCCTCCCTTACCTCATACTTTGACTTCAGCAATTTCAGTCATTCAGTTTGTATATATCATTCACTCAATCGATGAACCATTAGTAAACCTTAATGGGTATTGTCTTTAGTTATTTTTTTTTATAAAATTTGCGTTGTTTAATGTAAAGGGGAAACAACGAAAACGGAACAGATTTGCCAGCACTTGATCTTCAAAGGGCTCGTGACCATGGAGTTCCAAGCTACAACGATTTACGAAAGTATTGCGGCTTGCCTAGGGCGGAGAATTTCGAAGACTTCTGTGATTATATTTCAAAATCTGTAAGTATTGCATGACTTCTCTTTTATAATTGTAGATGCGAACCCAGATTGGAGTAGAGTATTAGAGTAGTAGTTTATGAAATTACTCGACATTCTAGGCAAGGCATATACGATATTGGATCATGCAGCAATACCTTGTTAATAACCGAACCAAAACATTACTGACAGCGCATGTGTTAAGTCCAGTGGCGATCACTTCGCCATGTTGATGTAAAAAAAATACATAAGCGGTTAACGTGCATATTATAGGGGGTTTCACCGTTTTCTGTCAACCTTTAAAAGATTCCGAACATAACAAATTCCATTAGTAAATTTAAGCGTGCAATAATAATGTTTAAAATGTTTGCAACAGGAAATACTCATTATTTGTTACATTTAACAGGACATAGAAAAAATTAAACAGATTTATGAGTCGCCAGATGAAGTTGAGATGAATGTAGGCGGGGCGCTTGAAAAGCCAGTTGAAGGTTCCCAAATCGGTCCGACATACCTGTGTATCCTGCTTGATCAATTGTACACCACGCGGGTTGCCGATAGATTTTTTTATGAGAATGGACAACAAGAGGGCTCTTTCACTATAGGTAAATATAATTTAAATTATAACTATTGCAATAAATTTAATTTATTGTGAAATAAGTAGTCTCGTTGCTCTTCCGGCATAAGTGATGAAATTACGATTTGCCCAATTTGGGAATGGAAACATTTTTTTTTCTCGAGTGGAAAGCTGGTTATGGCTCTACTTCCCTTCAGCCGTGAGGGAGTGGGGCGGGAAGCGTATGTCGGAGTCACCGGCCTTCCAGCCCGGCGCGCGGCGACGTCACGTCCGCGCAGATGTGAATGCCGGGCTGGGTCCCTATCAAAAATCCCTCTGCTGGCATACCGACTAAAACCTCCAGGTGGCCATCTTCGCGCCGAGTGGGGTGACCACGGTGTGTGGGCGAGAAGCACCCACGATGATGCCGCAGTCACCCGATGCGCCTCCGAGACGAAAATGTCTCGGCCGTCTCGGAGTTGTCTCGACAAAACCTGCGTCAAGCGGAATGTCACCGCGCCGTGGCGCCTGTCCACCTACTCGACGAGGACCTGCCTCGACGCACTGCCTCGATGGTCCTAGCGCCAGCACTGGGATTCTCCGGCCTGGTTCGCCATTCCTCTACGGCCGGGAGACGTTTATTGCTTCGACTTCTCTCGGGGCTAGTCTGTCCCCGCGACTGGACGCCTCCTCCCGCTGGTGGTAAAAGCGCGAGAGGAGTTTTGCGTCAATGTCCCATGGCAGGGACCCAGCCAGAACGCAGTCCACCTCGTAAGAGATCGTGCGGTAGCCCCTGATCAGCCACTGCGCCAGCGCACGCTGAGGCTTACGCGAATTTTCAGGGACTCAGCCCATATTGGGCTTCCGCACAACGCCATAGACCGCACTACTCCCATATACATCCTTCGGCAAGGGATGCCTTGTCCTTACAGGTTGGGCAGCAGGCGAGATAGAGCGCCTGCCACCCGCAGCATCTTTGGCTGCAACATCTGAAAGTGGGCACGGAATTCCCACTGGCTTTCAAGCAGCAACCCCAAATATTTGAGCTGCTTGCCGATGGAAATTCGCACCCCCTCAATCTCGATGTGGGCCTCAGCGGGTGGCCGCATCCGAGGCCAGTGGAAACAAATGGCCTCGGATTTGTGAAGGGCCACCGTAAGGCCCAGCTGCCGACTTCTCCTCGCCACGGTGCTAGTGCCTTCCGTGGCAAGGTTGGCGGCCTCCTGGAAGATCCCGCCCGTGGACGTAACGAGCGTGTCGTCGGCGTAGCAGAACACGTCGACGCCCCGGGGGTTGGTACCACGGAGCACCCAATCATAGCCTATGTCCCACAAAAGGGGCCCAAGAACCGACCCCTATGGAACACCGCACGATATTGCTCTTCGGTGCCATCCATCGGCGCCCGGATACACCACGTGCCTGTTCGATAGGTACGAGTTCACCAGGGGCCTGATATAGTGTGGCACCACGTGGTACCGCAGTGCTTCTTTGATACAAGGCCAGGGCAGGGTGTTGAAAGCGTTGAGAGTCCAAGTGCTGGCGTGGCGACCGTCGCGGCAATGCGTCGTGTCCTCCAGCAGTGGATGGACAGGCGCCACGGTGCGCCGACCTTTCAATTGACGCAGGTGCTCACCGGGCACGGCTGCTTCGGTGCGTACCTGTGTCGCATTGTTGGAGTCGAGGAGTCCGTCGTGTGCCACCATAGTGGCAACTATCGTGAGGACACGGCTCAGCACACGCTGGAGGAGTGCCCAGCCTGGGACGAGGAGCGCAGCGCTCTCCTAGCGGTCGTGGGGAGAGACCTCTCGCTGCCGACTGTGGTCGCCACCATGGTCGGCAGCCGGAGGTCATGGAAAGCTATGCTAAGCGAACGAGTCATTTCGCAGAAGGAGAGGGCGGAGCGGAATCGGGAGCAGCCCCCCGGGGGCGGGATGTTCCGTAAATAGGATTTTACCCGCTAAAAAAAAAGGGGTGTTGAAAGCGTTGGCGATGTCGAGAGACACCGCCACGACGCATTTGCCCCGGCCCGCCTCTTCCTCCACTTGTACCGTAACCCGTAGAATCGCCGAGATAGTGGATCGGCCACGCCGGAAACCGTAGTGGCAGTCCGCTAGGTCCGGACCGACCCTCTCGATGCGCTCGAAAAGCTTGGCAACCTCGTCGAGCAGCACAATGGGCTGGTAAGCCGATGGCGACTCAGCGGGTCGACTTCCTTTCTTGAGTAGGACCAGCTTTCCCAGGCGTCACGCCCGGGGAGGACCCTCCAGGGTCTCCCTTCCCGAAACTGATGACGACGACGATGCCACCGGCCATGACCTGGGTCTATGACCTGGGTCCCGGCGGCATCGTTCCTGCCCGAGTTTGCTTTATTATGCGTAACGAAGATGAAAAAAAGGTCCATAAACTACCGTCAGCAGGCTCCATAAAAATGAAAGATATGATGTATTGTATGGTATTGCTCACGTTACAGATCAACTGAATAGTATTCGTAAAGGATCGACAATCGCGAGCATATTTTGTGAGGTGGGAGGAATAAAAAGTATACAAAAAAAAGCCTTAGAGTTAATATCGCCTTCGTAAGTACATTTTAATTAACACGTTACAATTGATGCGGATTTTTATGCTTTAACAACATCAAGTAAAATCATAAATTGCTGAAATCATAAATGAATAGAGTGATAACCTAGCTTTTATGTTTTAAGATTTAAAAGTGAAACATTATATTTTCACCGTAATTAATATCATAAACGAAAAACACAAGATCTTGAATGATTGTTTTAATGTATCTTTAGTCATGTATCAGACTAGGAAAATGTAAATTAGTAAATAAGAAATAGAAACAAGAAATATTATATTTTTAACGTTATGACGTAATGAACTGTTTTGTTTCCCAGGAATCCTGTAGTGCCATGCTCTGACATACCTACTATAGACTTGAGCTGTTGGAAAGATTAATTTATACAAAGTACATATGATTAATTGCTTTTCAAAATGATATTTATGTGAAATTAATTTTATAAACACTTTTGTATTGTAATTAAGATTCGATATTTTATCTAATAGTAAAAATTGAATTCAATGTTTTTCTATTATTGCCATAATTTTTAAACTCTACTAAGACCCGCAAACAAGACATAAATTACGAATTGTACCAAAAAAAAATGAACTTAAAATATATTAATGCGGTAAAGCTATCTTTGACTTTCGAGAATCAGTCAAATACTCGTAACTAGATTCATACTCATACCCAATATATAAATACGAATTACATTAGTCAATTTCAATTACTTCTTTATTCAAACAAGTAAAATTTCCAATAAATGGATTCTAAATTAGTTTCCCATTTCAGATAAACTTTTTTTCGCTCGCGTGAATTTCAATTTAATTTGTCGCAGATGTCCCCGTCATTGGGTTTAATAAGAAAGGTTTGTTTAGGAAATAAAGTTTACACCCGAATTATAAAGGCTGCAGGCGGAGGGCTCAAAAAAAAACAAAATACTTATAATTCATTTATTACTATTTAAAATTACAATTAAAATTATAAAACTAAGAGCAAGTGATCAGTTCGGCGATCGAACCAATTATGTGAAATGTGTCTTTGTTCCTCGGCAGCCGGCCGCCTCGCCTCCGGTGGTCTCCCACGATATTTCGGTGGTTATTTCGCGGAAGCGCATAACTGCGCTGTGTTGCGATGACGGTGACGATGGTGCAATAGGGTGGTACTGTGGTTAGGCCATCGTAACACCCGTCCTTTTTTACACTGTCAAAAAGTGAACTTCTAATCTATACATTCAATAGTGACTGCCTCGTGGTCTCGCGGTACAAGAATGTGCCGTGCGATCTAGAGGCCCTGGGTTCGATTCCAGGGTCGGGCAAAGTGTTATTGGGTTTTTCCATTAGGAAATTCTCAGTAACAGCACGGAGTCTGGAAATGTGCCCGAAAAACGGCAATAGGCTCGTCCCCTATTACGTGGGACTGATATTTACCTGGCAAAATGTGGGTGCAGAAATACACCTCTGCCTACCCTTTCGGGAAATACAGGCGTAAGTTTATGTATGTATGTGTATGTACATTCAATAGTATTTAGAAACAATTTTGTTTTTAAATAAAGTTCTGTGTTGAGGTAAAATAATGAACAATGACAAAATACCTTGTAGTTTTAACAGCATTAAGAGCACCATTGTATTTGATAATACCTGATGAAGATAACACTTGTTAAGGACAGTAAAGCGGTGTAAGAAATATAGAAAAAAGTTTAATTTTAGTATAATTGATACGTCAAAGGATAAATTATGATTTAATAGGTCTATATAAATCTTCCCTTGGACGCCAAACTCCTCTCGCACTTTTACCATCAGCGAGAGGAGGCGTCAAGCCGCGGGGACAGACTAGCCCTAAGAGAGGTCGAGGCGTTCAAACTTCAAAGCCTCCCTCCGTATGGCCGCCGTGAAGGAATGGTGAACCAAGCTGAAGAATCCCAGTGCTGGTGCTTGGATTCGAGACAGTGCGTCCTGTCCTCTACTAAATTTTATTTTATGTAGATATTGATATATTTAAGTCGTGATGGCCTCGAGGTTTAGGCACGCGGTCGAAAATCTCGACGGTCGCGGGTTCAATCCCCAGGCACACACCTCTGACTTTTCAAAGTTATGTGTGTACTAACAATGAATTATCACGTACTTTAACGGTGAAGGAAAACATCGTGATGAAACCTGCACACCTAAAAATTCTTAGGAATTTCTTAGGTGTGTAGTCCGCCAACCCGCACTAGGTCAGCGTGGTGGACTAAGGCCTAAACCCTCTCAATGGTAGAGGAGGCCTGTGCCCAGCAGTGGGACGTATATGGACTGATAATGATAATATGTTTAATTAAGGAAACAGTAAAAAACACACAGTACCTATAGCAGACGTTTAAGTTTTATATGTGTCACCGTAAAATTGTAAACACCGAGATTATAAACCGTCGAAAGATTGTGAACCGTAATGTATATAAACGCACCTCGCGCGCTGATTAGTTGAACATTAACCTAACGTAACCTAACTCTATGGATATAGAATGGTCTACTGTAAGGCCGAACAATCAGGGACAACCTTCGAATAATAATACGAACCTTCGAATAATTGTAAGCAGTTCACAATCTTTCGACAGTTTACATTCTCGCTAGATAGATTATAATCTAACGGTGTTTACAATTTTACGGTGACATATGCATTAGAAGTAAGTACTTTACCAAAGTAAAGAAAAATTTCGCTAAGTCAATTCAGTGCGTTAAAACGGATCAACGAACGGTTCCGATAAATGGATTTACACCTAGTCTAGTCTTGTGCACAAACTGTCGATGCGTTAGATATTCGCTAACAGCTGACCAAAGAGCGGATCAATCTGAATATGTGAAGAGACGCAACGATTTTGTTATTTCCAATGGCCTTTCGTTGTTAGCCTTTGATGGATTTGCGTTTTTATCGTATGACGAATTGTTTTTACTTCCAGCTACCCCTCAGCTTTATAATATTTTAGTGTAAATAGTAATGTAGTAGAAGAATATGAACGTTTCAGAAATTTAAATACACGAATCTCAGATTAAGTGCCATTTGTTTTAGCAATTCAACTAGAATTTCTTTTTTCAAGTTAATCAAATCAACCGAAACGTATTTACTTTGGGTTTTATATTTCAAACCAATTACGTAAAATGAACTTTGCAGATTTTTATCACGTCCATTCCACCTTTATTTGGTTCTCGGTGTTTGTTTAATTTTATTTAATCTTGTACACATATGCTTCAGAATCGCTTAAACATTACAAAAAAATTGCATTCCTCTATAAAATAACTATTGTATTTTTAAGCTATTTCATAGCTTCTATCGCGGGCCTTGAGGGTGGAGACCGAATCCAGAAGTTCCGTAACGAAAAAAATAACCTAACACCTAGTAGTGCGCATGCGTACTGTTTAAATGACACTAAATGTCATAAAAGAAATTAACCTCATCTATATTAATAATTTCGTGACGGGGTACGGTAGACTCGATCGAAACCATATCTGAATAATAAAACATTAAAATAAAGATTTCGAGTCGACAACATATATCCGCAAAATTCGGATTATCGAGTATTTTGATAAAATCTAATGGTGCTGACTGTTGACAGATAAATCGCTGTCGCCATATTAGCGAAACGTCACTGATGTTTTTTACTCTTTCTTTCATGTCGTGTTAAAAGAGGATACATTAGACAAAAGCTAAAGATATGACGTGAACTGTGGGGGTATACGGAACATCTACAATAGCTGTCAATGTCACAAAGATTATGCAAACAATATAATTTAAGTTATAAGTACATAAATATATAATGTATGTATACCTACAAGAATCAGATAGTCCTATCAAAGTATTATTAAATATTAGACAAATTAATTACAATTACCTAAGTTTAACGTGGAAGTATTATGCACGGTAAAAAGTAAAAGCATGTCTGAATTAAAACTATGTCGAATATGCTTGAGAACAAACAACAAAATGTACAAGTACGACAAATATCAATTGAAGCATTATTATGAAGAAGTTATGTGTTTTAAAGTGAGTTATTTGTGTATGTGCGCTTGGTTTAGGATTTCTTGTATTATTTAGTTTTGCCATCTATCGATGAATAGCAGAGCTTTTAATGACTTTTTGAAATATCACGCTTGTCTCTTTAGTTCAGCAACTCGCCTATAGGTGGCATTGGTTGTATCGGCGTTATTATAATTATTTTTTATTTTATTAATGCAGTATTTATAACATTATTTTTCTTTGTTTTTTTTTTCTTTGATATTAATTTAAGTTACACTTTTAGTTAAAAATACTGCATAAATAAAATAAATAAATAAATAATTATAATTGCATAAGTTGATAGAAAATGCTATGCAATAGCTTTACCGCGGCAGTATCCGAGTGCCACACGTCTTTTTTATTTATTGAGACAATTATCTATCGCTTTAAGTAAAAGAAAATTTTGTTCAATTAATTAATGGAAAAATATTTGTAATAAACTAGTACGTTTACATTCATTAAGAGCATTTACGCGCCACGCAGCTAGTCGATTTCGGTAAATATGACTCGCGTAAATATGAGCGTTGATATTTAATGATATGCAATGAAAATGAATGAACGAATGTTTATTGAGTCTATAAAATGTCAAATACATCACTTATATCATCACTGGTCATCATCTTTTTTGGAAGGCAGTTAGATAACCGCGAAAACATCGAAAAAACTAAAAATCGACGAAGCGCAGAGCGATACATCTTCTCTGAAAAGCCTTGCGGCGGACTGATTTGCACCGGGCTGAGCACAGCGTTTTATAGTACATTTCAAATATTTATAATAAAATAAATAAGCGAAATTTCTACAAAACAAAAATAGTACGTTTTCAAGTACACGTTCTCATGTTATAAACAGTTGCTGTTTTATTAAATTAAATATCATATATGGGTAAAAAAAAATACTGTATTGACAGTAATTTCTAAATATTTCAAATGCCTTAGATATTTTATTACTTAAACAAAGAATCTAAATCTTAAAATGTTTTTCACTAACTATTTGCTTCAAACCCCGGGCACACACCTCTGACTTTTCGAAGTTATGTGTGTATTCACAATGAATTGTCACTTGCTTTAACGGTGAAGGAAAACATCGTGATAAAACCTGCACACCTAAAAGTTCTGAGGAATTTCTTAGGTGTGTAGTCTGCCAACCCGCACTAGGCCAGCGTGGTGGACTAAGGCCTAAACCCTCTCAGTTGTTGAGGAGGCCCGTGCCCAGCAGTGGGACGTATATGGGCTGATGATGATGATGATGATGATTTGCTTGGGGATATTTCCAATTAAATAATAATATTTTGATCAAATATGTTAAAAATTAGCCCGAATTTTGAGCCTCGAAAATGACTCTAAAATTGAATTTGTGAAAACCTTCGTTCAGTTATCTTGCTATTTATCAAAATTTACACTAAAATCTGAAAATGTTCTTCACTAAACTGACAATATTCCTTAAAATAATTGTTGATTAACATGTTTTTACGATGAGTCTTTCATCAATTTTAAGGGGTTCAAAGTACTGTTTTAGCTCAAATTACGCTAGAACCGCGTAAACTCTCTTAAATACAATTTTAATTTCCTGTAGGTACAGTATTAATAAATAGGTACCATTTGATGATAACAACGAAATTGTACCTAACAGTGATATCTGAAGTAAGATTCAATAAATATGGATGATAGTAGATGATAGCTGAATGGACCCACTTTAATCTCAAATGTATCTTGATTTCTTCAAAATTATTTTATTACTAGATTTCCCCTGACGCTTATATTACAGAATTAAATATTATTAAATTATAGATATTAACACCCCTGCTCAACTGTTGCGTGATTGATTAAGGGTACATCTGTAGAAAAATAATAAAAAATGTTAAACGAAATATATTGAACGAGTAATTACACGGTATTAATTTTATGTACCTTATCACTTGCTTGAATTATTCATTTGTTTCAACATGCTATGGGCTACAATATTCATTGGTAAGTTTTGTATTCACGTCCAAAATCTTAGTAAAAGTTTTATATTATTATTATTCAATCCGTAGAAGACATTAACTAAATATTAATTTTCAGGGCTTTCAATATTTATAGCTAATAGTTGCGCAAAGAGTATCAAAATAAGCATCGATTCCGATGACTTATTAAATTTGATAAAAACATTAGTCAGTTCAGATATATACAAAACCATTGCCGCAGAAACAGTTAAAAAAAGAGCAATACATAAAGTGTATAATAATCCTTATCATCCAGAAGACGATCTTGTTTTCGTAGACACAAAGTCTAAAAGTAAACGGTCTGAATCCAATATGAAACATGAAAATAATTCTGAAAATAGTCCCATGGGGCTGGAGACTGATTTAGACACAGAAAATGATAATTTTTTAGCGCTTAAAGAAGATAAAAGTGAAGATGCGCTAATTGAAAATAATGAAGGAGCCACAGACCGAAATGAAATTGTAATGCAAAGCTTTTCTACCAAAAAAATGACAGTCACTTCATCATCAAATGAAAAAAATACGGTGAGAACAGAAGTCAGAAATGATAAATATAATTTCAAACCTCTACAAAAACGTTATGTTTTAAAAGGGTCTTTTACATAGTTTCCATTGTATTCTATAAAATGTATTGAGTATTAACAAAAAGGAGAAAGCAATAATACCAAGTGGTTTATACAAAACGTATTTTCACTTCATCATGCCTATTCTCTTTGTGAACGTTTCGTGACTCATAACAGCCGATTTCTCGATAATATTTTATTGTAAGTTTTGAACGTAAAGAATTCGGATTTTCTTTCATTGCAAAGTGAGAACTGTATCTGAATATTCAATGTCTACATTTTTATTAGATTCGGTTGGAATAGCAATATCAATGCTCAAAACTTTAGTAAAAAATAAAAGGCCCACCGTCAAGGAATGCGGAGCATTACTGCATTATGTGAATTGATAGAATTCACTCATCTCATTCTTTAATACACATGTATGGGCGCCTTTTTAAAATTAATCTCAAAAATGGGATTTAAGTTCAGTACTTCGTTACAATTTAAATTAGCACTTTAACTTTATCTAAATAAAATTTATCAGATCGTTGTGGTGCTGCTCGTCATTAAGTTAAGGCGTTTTCTTAAAAACATAAAAGCAGTTCTTGGGTTTCTTTAAAATCCAAAAGTTTATCAAAACCTTTAGAAAGCTTTAGGAAAACACTAAGTATTTTTATGTACCTACTAATTGAGGACAAACACTTTCCACCAAATCTTTTATGCGTATCATTCTTGAGGCACGTGTGTCTTTTATGATTTTTATGATTAAGGCATAATCTTAGATTGGATTGCACCACTTCATATATCTAACTAAGAACTTTCTTATACTAAAAAAAACTTCACCATTGGGCAATTCTTAGTAACAGCACAGAGGCTGGTAATATGCCCGAAAAACGGCAATAGGGTCGTCCCATATTACGTGGGACTGATACATACCTGGCGAAGTGTGGGTGCAGAATTGCACCTCTCCCTAAACTTTCGAGGAGAACAGGCGTGAGGTTATTTATGTTCGCAATACTGTTCTAAAAGTATAAAGAGTGCCGTGATATCTGCCGATTTTGCGCAGCATTCAGCGTTACTCCTGCGACTATAAACCACATACCGACTCTCAACTGCAGAGACTCGTCCTGCACAATACTAACTGTGAGCTGATATAGAGAAGAATTCAAAGATACGAAATAAAGTGAAATTTCTAAACCAAAATGAGCGCAGATGTTTGTTTGCTTTAAAGTAAGAATTGAAAAAACAATGCTGCAATATTTTAACTTGCACTGTGTTGTTTAAATTGCATGACTACTTAAAGACAATACATAAAAATAGGAACAAAAGACAAAACATTTAAATACAGAAGTCTAGACTGACAATGTCGATTGCTCTGAATTAACTAATCTGCAGATACTTGGGTTGAAACACCGTTTAATCCACAGAAGTAATTTGATTACTTAAATACAATATAATTGTTTGAAACATTCAAACTTTAAACTTAGCATCTTTAATCGTCAAGAAATGAGACCGTTTTTCAAGGAAAGAACGAATGAAACTCGTATCATCCAATTTCATTCAGTTACACTTTTTTTCCAGACCCTGATTTCTCTATTTGTAAAGCCCAGCAGAAAACGATTTTCTATGGGATTTTTACATTTGATCACTAGAGAAATTTTACCAGTCATTCACAAAAAATTGACAAGAACCAACAGCTTTGCGGACAAGTTTTGTACGGTGATTTTTGTTAGTGCTTGAGGTCAAAGTAAAAAAAAAAATCAAATCAAATTCAAATTTCTTTCTGTACCTCTCGAATAGTCATATAATAGTAGTTCAGCAATTATTATTATATATAAGAACGCGATAAGTATTATATATTTTGATATGAGCAATTGTTTTTTTATGTAAATATACTGTGTCCTTAAGCCACCGTCTGTATCGCATTAACTAACTGATAACTTAAATATTTTTGTATTCCAAAAAACAAATGCTAACGTTACGTTTTATCTTAAAATATTCTATGAATGTTAATTTATCCTCCGTGTAATCAATTCTGAGTTGAATAAATTTAGAAGTAGTGTATGGTACGGTCGTGTAAAACTAAATTTTAGGCTTGGTAGGAAAATATTTGTCCATTTATGGAAGACTTTACTATATCGGAGCTGCATTAAGACGCATTTTTTTTTGCACTTTTAATTAAAAACTAAGTATACTGTCTCATTACGAGTTACTATGGGAACGCTACACTTTAAAAAAGGCATAAAAATAAAATGTATGGTGCTTTGTACTCAATATCAATCTCGGGAACTGTGATGCAGAGATAAATCAAATCGTTGACTACCTTTTATCACACCAAAATGTTATGTATTATGGTTATAATATTATTTTATACAAAGTCCATGTGACGCAATAAAGTTTATAGCTATTGAACTTTATAATTATTAAGACCAACTACATACAGCTTGTAAACTCAGGAATATTCTAGACTTGTGTAGATTATAATCATCGTTACCACTACTAGCGCTATAATATAAGAATATATTTGCTTTAATTGGAACACCGGTAACGTATATATATGTATAACTAATACGTTTCCTCGTTAGGAGTAATTTAGGTTTAATTATTGAATTCAAATTCATGGAATCAAACGATAGTGGTATTATGATTAGAAGGTTTATACCATTTTGGATAATTTTATAAGGATATTTTTCCAGAGCAGCTCGATGATCGCGATTAAAATAATTTCGAAGTCAAGGGTTCGGATAGATGCAAATTATTCCGAATCAGAAATTTATTAATGTTAAGTTATAAAGGTTATATGTGGTATTAAATGAAAGATGGCAGGTTGTTACTGTACATTACTTTTAGAATGAATTATGACTAAGCATGATACCATAGTTCATAGAATTTTTATTTATTTATTAACACTTTATTGTACACACGGAGAAAATTGACCAAACAAGAACACAGAGGAAAAAACAGTACAATTTGCGGTCTTATCGCTCAAGGCGATCTAAGCTTAAGTAATATTACACAGCAATATTTAAGGAATACTATTTTGCTCTGAGGTGGCGGTAATAATCTTCCGCTCCAGAGAATAATTTAATATTCCGGATAATCTACCCTTGGCATGTAATTAAAAAAATGAATGATTTTCTTCTCTAACCGTAACCACCTTACATATAATTTGTTTTAATTTTATTAGAAGCCTACAAATTTTAACCCTACACTGCATGATTTTTTTTTTCTTCAGCAAAAAAATCTTACCTACTCATATTTGTGGTCTAAAAACTGGGAAAAATAGTTTAAAAATTAAAAAACAAATAATAATGGAGAAAAACGGTTTTTTTATTTTGTGCCATATATGGCACAACATGCAATGACTTACCAATATGTGTCACAAATATAGGTGAAACAAGCGGAAGCAGTTTTTATTTTTTCTTTGAAACAAAGTTCGACCAGGTACATTTATCGCATGCAACAATCGACTTTCCTTTGCAGCCAAGATACTTGCATCGTTGGCACTTCTGTCAAGGAATATGGGTATAGGAAAGTGCTCATATCCATCACGCCTTACGTCACGAGGAGGAAGACTTGTTACATTGGCTCTCATTCTTTTATTCACTATATCCATTATATCCTTACTTGCAGAAGACGATCGGCCTTTTTTCTTTTTCATTGCCTGACTGTGGTCAGTGTGTGCATGCAGAGGCTCTTTGCCACTTCTAACTTGAAGTCTTTTAAATTCAGCGGTGTTGCTTCTTGTCGCATCTCTCCAACTCTTCTATATATCAATCAACTATTTATGGTGGCGATGTCGAGAAAATAGTAAAAAAGCCTCAAGTACCACTTCTTTGTCCTCATCTCTATTTTGTACTTTCCCAGGAATGAGTCGAGCAAGTCGACTCTACTCATGTGCTGATTATAGTTGCGTACAATATTGCCGTTTTTTTTTTTACAAAACCTCCTTACTTTTTGAGTGGGCTCTTTTCCAACAAAAACTTATGCATTTCTTCTACGATATTTTATTTTACGGTTTAGAAAATCATTATCAAAGAAGTACAAGAAATATGACAATGGCGTTTCGAGTTCTGTAATCGGTGGCTCTAGATCGGTTGGCCCACAAAACTCACGGTTGGTTGGTATGAAAGCTGTTATTTTTTTACAAATAATATTTCGCTTTCTTCTGACTGCGGATGTAGGAGGTGTAGAAGTAGCTTCCCGTGGTACAGTATAAGCGGAACATACAACCTGACGTGTTCGTATAGCAGTTGATCTAGACGTTCTTGGAATTGCAGGGTTTGAACCCCTGGGGTTTATATGCTGCTGCATATCAGTCATATTATTATGGAAACCTGATAATGGTGCAGCGAGATCATTCCTCTTTGGTGAAACATTGCTCTCCATCATTCGTATTGCTAAAAGTTTCAAAAAGTCCGAATTGCGGCAATATCATCATCACTTTCAGCTCTCAGTCTTGTTCGTCTTTGCTGCCTGATGGTATTGTCAAATAATTTTGGATTTGAACGCTAGATAAACTTTTCTTCGCCATTATGTAAAATAAAAACAACATATCAAAATTATTAAAAGTACCAAATTTTGGACCGTCACTGCATGAAGTGACACATCGGGAACCAACAGTAATTATAAAATTTTAGTATCAAAACAATGTCAAATCAAAAAATAATACTTACATTAGCTTAGTACACAGTTTTTCCGATCTAAAAACATTTTTTCCACTGTCGCACTCCGTCAAGAACTATTATTTTCTATATTTTCAAATCTCATTCGAACCGCACGCGCCAAATAATCAAACTTTTTCGATTGAACGGCTAACTGAGGGAGGAGGTGCGGCCACCTAACTCCAATAAAGGTACTAATTGATTGTCATTGACTATTATCACTATGCTATCATAATCTAAGACTAGTTACTTAGATAAAATTAGAAAAAATATTAATTTTATTGGTTGTGCCATATATGGCACTGAATGCAGTGTAGGGTTAAATATTTTTTTGTATAATAGAATACAGCCTGATTTATATCAGGTATTATATACCTACTAAAGTATGCAATTATTAATCCACAATAAAATAAGCTCTAATATACTCTCTATATAACTCTAATATACACTTACATTGATAGAAATATAAAGCCTTGGCGTTTCCCAATGGTTCACGATCCTTTTATATTTTCGAATGTTCTTTTTCAGCGTATAACTGAGTTTTAGGTTCGCCTTATATAAATCTTATTGCCCATCTATTCTCAGAAGAAATCAATAAAGTCTTGGCATAGTCAATACGCCGCAGTCCCTGAAGGGAGGATAAACCAATACATAGATAATCCTTCCATAAATGTAATATTTCGTGTATCAGGCCGTCAAATGTTGTTCGGATGTTATCATGAAATGTGCAATAATAAAGATTTTTTATAACTGTGAAAAAAGGTAGTGTTTGTTCTTAAAAGGCCCGCTTTAAGCAAATTCAAAGTACTTTCAAGTTTTAATTACTTCCGGAATTTGTGTTGCGGGTCGCAAAGTACCTTGTGGGCATTGTTTGCACCCGGGTGGAACTTTAAAGAGAATACTTTTGACTTTCATTTAAATGTTACGTGTTTCTTGAATTCATAAATTGTTAAATAAACATTTTATTTACGGGATCATCAACATCATCATTTACCGGATAATCTCTTTACGTGTCAGTTAAGTTATAGAAAGTTTCATATCACTTAATAAATTTTGTCACAAATCTCTTTTGTTTCAAGAACTTAAATTGGTTTTTCCTTAATGCGTTTATCGCGAAGAATCTACAATAATCTGTTAAATGTTCACAAAAATCTCGGACTCTTGGAAGTGTCGTTAAACAATTTTAACTTGTTTGAGGTGGAAGTGGGATTCTCCATAAATTTCTTTGGCGTCGACACGAACGCTTGTAGGATTGGCGCGTAGCCATTACAGCGTGCATTCAAAGTGAAAGTGTCTTAAATATGTCACTCGTATTTCTTCGACTTAAAGAATTACACCATGTTCCGGTTGTCAAGATTTGTACCAGTAAATGGTTAAAAACTTTGTTCTATTATGAAATCTTTTGCAACGACTTTGAGATGAAGATTAGATTTTTTAATGTAAATAATTGTTTCAAAATATGTTACAGCATATTTTACATTACAGAATACAACAAAAATGTTGATTTTTTTATGACGCGATCCAAAAATTTAAGGCAATCATTATTGGATTTTTGGCAAAGACGATCGAGTGACTAAAGTGTAGCACTATAACTTAATTTAACTTGCCACATTCAAAAAGTTCGTAAGTATATACTTATGTATACCCGGTTACACAGGTCACAGGTTAAGCAGGTCGGTAAAATTGTGTTGACTAGTAAAAGACAATCTAAATGATTCCTAGCTGGCTAACAGTTTCCTTGAACCGCAATGCAAGTAGCATCAATTTCCACCTCTTTTATCTTTTTGTACCAGTAGTAAACGATTCAAAAATATCTGTTCTCTTTTTCCCAGACAATATTTTTTAAAATTCCCAACAGGACAAAATGTATGAAAACTTTTATAGTCGCTTGACTCCCACACCCAAATCCTACGTATTGAAATGAACATAGAAAATACAATGTATTTAAATTTCGAATATTAATTAAAAAGAAACATCGTGTAAGTTATGGAGCGTGGGTATGGTACACAGTTTTAATGTATCTAAATTGGAATTTCCAAGGAAATAGTTTCACCTAACATGTATACCGTGGTGGCAGTAAAGTGGAAACTCCCGGAAATTTCCATAATTTCGTGCTCGAATGGTCTGTATTAGCATTTGTTATTATCTGTTAATCCGATGATAACTCGCTATGCTTGTATATGTGGTTTAGTCGTTTGTTTGCAAAACAAGAAAGATTGTTTTAATTTTATGGAATTCAAACTTAGAGAAAGACGTTTTGTGGTCAGTTTAGTTCTTATAAATCCTCCAAGCTAATTTAGATTGCTATTAATTTGGCTACAAAGTAGGTATACTTCGTATATCAGTAAACATATTATATTTTATTACCTAAGGAATAAACGTAAAAGTTGTTTTGTTCGACGTAGCGAAGTATAATAAAATCGAAATGCTACCTTTATACATAGACCGATAGTCTATTGTTTCTAATACAAACAGATTGTATGTATCTATAAGAACTACGGAGTTTATTATGTTCTTTGAAAAATGTTTGTGTTTGGGGAAAACCTTCGAACACTTCCAGACGTTTATTTATTTTTTTATTTATAGCTTCATATACTTGACCGTATAGAGGCGGACTTAATGCCATAAGTTTTTGACTTTAGGTATTACTTAGTTTTGTGATTTGTTTTTATTTAATAAATTCTTATTACAGCAACATATAGGTTATGTTTACTAATATTTATTAAAAATGTATTTTATTAAACTTAATTATTTAAAGGAAATTTTTCGAAACTGTACTACGCACTTCCGTAAAGCGGTTGAGGCATCCTTAGTATTTTTAATGGTTCAAACCTCACACACTTATATTAATAATGTTTTCCAGTTTTTACGTGTATTTACTGGAAATGTAAATCGAAACATGCAAAAGTTTGTACATAATATTATTATTCTGAACAACGACTAAGTAGGTACTAATCTTAAATCTAATTATTGTAAGAAAGTAAATAATCTTTATTTTACCTCTAATCAAGGTTTATTAAATATTAAGGTCCTAATAGAAATACTTAAATTTAAGTTAACTTAAAAAAAAAATGCAAAATAAATATTAACAATCAACAAAAATGTTCGATCAATATAAAATCCAGCCACCTATCCTGTTAATATCTATCGCAATTTATAAATAGTAGTGTTTACACTGGAAATTGCCAGATTATTATGATAAAATTGTTATATTTTTTTAGTATTATACTGATGTATGAAAATCTCTCCTATCCTTTACTCATCTTACATAGATTTAAATGGGAGCAATGGGATCGCTGGGTACTTGGGAGCGTGCCAGCACTACAAACGATGTGCAAATCGTAGCATTTGCTCTCGTGACATCAACCTGAACTTCAACCTAGGAACATCCGAATACGAACGAAACTTGGTAAAGCGCGGTAGCTGCGGCAAGCATTCTGAAACGCTGTCTTGAAGTATTTCTTATCTCCCATACATATCAGGTATAGGATAAGTAACAATCACGAACATAACATTATATATTTATTTATCTTCTTATACATATAGACATAATTATGTATGTGTTCATTGTTGTAGCATTTATATTCGTAGAAATTTAAATTTAAGTTGACCATAGGTTTTGAATAATGTTTCATTAAAATAATACATGTTCAAATTTTTCTTTAAGATCGTACTATGTTTCCATATTGTACAAATGATGATGATCTTATTCTCAATTTATGTCTAAAAAAATCTATCGCATTCCTACCAAGCCAACGCTTTATTTTAAAGTTTTTGAAATATTGCCGTAATGTTTCACCTAGACATCCAATTACGCGTGACTTTGTTGAGGTCTGCCGATGGCACTATTGGGAAATAAATGAGCAGTAAGATGTTCTTTACATAAAAGTGAACGTAATGAACTTGACAAGTCTATTTCTTTATCCCAAGAACTTAGTTCTAAGTACTTAGTAGGAGTGCTGGTAAAAATATAGTAAATTGATTTGCGTAAGAACATTTGAATCCTATTACTACGTATTCCTATGATGTCAGAGCTGTAATTAGGTAGACATTAAAAATATGGGCTGATTTGAAATTAAGAGCACTTACCTCGAGGCGCACGCGGCAGTAATCAGCGGATGGCAGCTCCAATTACCTTTGCACACTGCTTCACAACACAACACTCTGTAGGCACATAAATATTGCTTTTAAAAACACAATTAGTGAACTATTTGTGGCTAAAGAGGCGCGCGGAACTGGATTTCGGCGCTTGACGGTAGAATGAGAAAATATTTCGCGCCTACTTCCACTCTCGCTCTCACCAAGGTTCAGTGATAGTGCGAGAAAGGGATGCAAGATGAAGACATCGTTTCATCGTTCATTGAAATGAATAAAGAATTGACCACATTACTAGTTTATTATGCAGAAGGAATAAAATAGCTTTTCCAATATTTATACCACAAAAGCATATATTGCCGTCGTGTTCCTATGTGTTTATCTCTTATTCACACTGTTTTGAATAATTTATAACTTAATATAAATAAAGCTGACAACAAAGAAAGTTACCCCTATTACAGATAAACATCGAAGACACGCAAATTTATGGATCATAAATGTTTATTGCATTACGGAAATGGAAGCGCATTCTTACAGCTGGTTGGTGATGTGGTATATGTACAATAGAAGTTTATGTTGTAGATATTATGTAGAAAAGTTTACTTGGAAATGGACCACAACTTCTGAGCTAATTCGAATTAAAGTTATTACTTGTTTGTTAATAAACTACCAATATTTGTTAACTAATTGGCTATAAACATATATTTTTTGATGAGGTAGCTTATATACATATAAGTACATATATGTACATGTCATGTAAAATAAGCATATATGTAGGTCTAACTTTATTTACATACAAAAAGTGCTCTAAATTGACCCAAAAACGTGAGCAGTTTATTTAAGTAACGCACGCTTGTGTTCTGCACGTAGTAGAAAGAATTCTTTCAAAAAAAGAATTCACATTTCCTGCAAGTGATCGGTGAATTGTTTTGTCGGAATTCGCTTAAGGAAATTAAAGAGAGCCTTTCGACGCTTCGGGGTTGTAGGTACCGTGGAAACCATGTTTAATGTGGTCTGGGTACCGCCATTTGTCCCGTGTAATTGCGCCAAAACGTCTTTTAGTCCGTAGGTTTACTTCGCCCGATTCGAATTTTACTTGTTTGTGAAGTGTTTGGTCCTTGACTTCGTATTATCCAATTCTTTTGTTGTGTAAATTGCCGGACATTTAGGAAACGATTTGAGTAGGAGGGCAAATTGATGTTGCCTCTTATGCTCTTATATTGATTACGATGTAATAAAGAGTTCATAATTATATCAAATTGGGATCCGAGATAACATTATATTGGTCATTTGTTAAATTTTCAGATTTGTTCTGAAATAATTATAGAAATGACTTGACATTTTCAAAATTCCGTACGAAAGTAAAGGACTTTAAAGGACTTTTCGATTATACTTACCAAGTAATGTTTATTCTCGCTTGTTCTATTGTCATGGGTTATTTAGAAGACCACGACAAAACTTTCTTTAACTAACACAGTCGTAATCTATGTCTTTGAGTGAAGTCACAAAAACTACTTATTTCGCATACATGGAAAAACTAGTAGTATTATTGTAAAAAATCTTGTATGGGGTTTTATTTAACATATTTAGCCTAAGATCTGACGAGATAGAACAGATGACGTAACTACCTAAATTAAAAGGTATTAAACTAAAAATGCTACGAGAAAAAAAAAAAAAAAAAAAAAAAAAAAACCTTTGCGAAACGACAACAATCTTTATTAAAAAAATCATATATACAATTTAATGGGTACATATGGGTAATTAATCGTTCCATTAAACATGTTGTATTGTCATTTAAATAACATTTAACCAGAAAATGTACAAATAACGGTATTAGATGAAATATGATACAAATTTATTTTAAATTTAATTTTAAATAATAAGCGCAAGTAATACAATCTACTAAGAATATAATATAATATGTTGCTTACTTAACATTTAACATTATAGTGCAAGCCCAACAACAGTTTCAAAAAAAATATCTACTCTTTCTTATATAAAAATAGAAAATATATCGACCTATCAGTATTTATAATTAACTAACCAACAAACGGAATACTATCTATTATGACGAAGAGATTTTCAATTGGGTCAAAAGCCACAGAAAGCAGTGTTAATTAAACACGGAATGCATTATGTGGCTTTTCCACATTCTGGGCTCTGGGGATGTAGTCTAAAACCTCACCGACGCGACGGGTGTATAGTTTTTGTGTTTATTTAAATATGTTTTCCTATCTATATTAAATTAAGACTTTCTATTAAAGAGTTTATTTTTAGCGTTAAATTCACGAAACTTAAAAATAAAAATCATTTATTTAATTACTTAATTATATGAATATTTTCTTTTTACATCTACCGAAATTTTCAAAAGTGCAAAACAAAATCAGCCAAAGGACCAAAACGAGATTGTTTTCGTAAACAGTATTGTGTTTCTGTGATTATAACCTTTGTAAATGAGAAACAAAATATTATTGACACGAGTTACCGTTACTGTTAACACTTTGTGTATCAAGCGGGGAAATTTCCATTGTTAGAAGCCGAAGAAGTATTTTGAATAATTGATCAATGTTATTTTGATAACTGATGGGACTAATGTATTGTTGCGCGTTATGTTGTCTTGTATGATTTTTGCTTGTACAGTAGTTTATAAAGTTGCCTAAGGGTTGGCAAGATATGCCTGCAATTACTAATGCCCTTAGGTCGGGCTATTAATTCCCAATTGAATTTTCCAGGTCAATTCTCTAAATCAAATAAAGTAATAAGTAATCTAAGTAATAAGTAAATATTCATATTACAATTAATTAATACATTATAACTAGTTAAGATCACATGAATTTATCGGGTTTAGTTTTTCGGTAATATCCAAAAATGTACAATAAATTGATATTTTAACATTATGATATTTACTGTCTATGCCCATGGCACCTATTTCGACTGCTCTAACAGGATCTATAGAATGCATTTATAAAAATATGATCAATATTATTGCGGGTATTCTGTAACAAAATATTCTTTTGACTTTCTCTATAATTTGAACTTTTTATTTTCATTGTATCACTTTTATTTGCTTAAAATGCACCACAGATTTAAAAAAATAATTAATGTTATAAAAAAAAAAACACAAATAAATTACCAACACACTGATATTAAAAATGAAGTTAAAAAAATGGCAGCTAAAAATCATAGCTTTTAAATTATAATCAACAAAAAGGCGCTTACAGCTATAAATTGCACAGATGAATATTATATTACGCTTAGGATTATCTTATTAAATTATGTTAATGAACATTATCAAAGAATTTAAAAGTACTCGTTTTATCTAGTCTGTGGCACTCTCACAGTCTGTCATCACACACATGGTTGTCGTTCTCCCTGATGCCACGAGGGTTGAGCCTGATCGCTTTTCCGTTGGTCAGCAATTCGGTTGCATTGGAATGTTCTGGCAACAAAAAAGAACATTATAAAAAATAAAAAAGATTTTGAATTTTTCGAAATACAAATTGATTTATTGATATTTGTTTTTTAATTAAGGTTTTAAATAAGGAAGATGCAAATAAGATATGCATAATTGTGTTTTTTTCAAGTTGCTTATCGCCAAAATAGTAAGTAAAACCACCGTCTGTATCATCATCATAATAAGTCTATATAAGGTCGTATAGTAACCAATCCAGTATTCTCACATGCCTTCTCTATAGTTAAGTCTTAGACCACAACGAATCCATGATATATATAACACCCTGGCATTGCGAAGAGACGTTGCGTCGCTTTGCGTACTATATCGCATGTACCATGGGGAGTGCTCTGATGAACTCTTTGGTTTAATACCTGCTGCTGACTTTCATTACCGCACCACACGCCTGAAATTGAAGTTTCATCGCTACCATCTGGATGAATGGCGTTCCTCAACAGTGCGGTTCAAACGGTGTTTCCTTCCTCGCACTACATCTTTATGGGATCAGCTTGCCTCGGCGGTATTTCCAAACAGATACGACTTAGGGGCCTACAAGAAGAGAGCCTATATTTTCCTCAAAGGCCGGCAACACACCGATGATTCCTCTGGTATTATGGGTGTTCATGGGCGGTGTTGACCACTTAACATCAGGTGGCTCACTTGCTCGTTTGCCTCCTTTTCCATAAAAAAAAAAATATATAATGAGTATTACCGTATGTAAGTAGAAGGATTTTGCCGTATTTTTCTAGAATTACCTTTACATTTTCTTAAAATAAATAATGATTAACAAATACACCCAACAGTCACATAGTATGCAGAGTTCTGACAACGTGTATCGTGAGTATTAGAAACTACGAGAGACTTTTCGGACTCACAAATACCCAGACCCCCAGAGAGTCTCGGTGTCGGGATCGAACCCGCGGTCTTTCGTTTCACAAGTCGGTGTCTAACCAACTGCGCCACGGAGCTGTCAAGTCTAAAATTAATGATGTAAAAAAATATAACCTCAACCTCTTGGAGTTAGGCATTAGATTTTATCTAATCTTCTACCACCATCTTAATAGACCGCGCCGCTAAACTAACAAAATTATCACGCTTTATTTACATGCAATAAATATTAATCCTTAGTTGAACTCCTAAGAAAATCATTTCTTAAACTTGAGTGTAGCATCAAGATTAAAAAGCGGCGAAAGTGTTCAAACAACTTCGTGCCTTGCCCTGTCCACAGAATTTGAGTCATTTTTCAACTGTGGAACTTGATTTATGCACCTGCTGTATTCATGGCCATTTGGGTTACTTATTTGCGGGATAAAATTGCAAAGTAGCTGACAATTTCATCCGGATTTATTACCCGCTCAGGGAATTAAAATGCACAGTAAAAACACAGGATTTAAACAATTGAAAGGAATAATGAAAGGAACAAATAATGTTCGTCATTTTTAAGTGAAGTCTTTGTGAAGGGGCTTATCGAGTGAAGCAAGCTGAGGTCAACTAGATAAGCTGGAGAGTTATGAGACCAATTTTTGGACAAAGGGACTTGCGCGAGTGGGCAATCTTCAGAACAAATACGATAAAGAACCCACTCCTATTTGTCTTCACTAGTACCTTGGCTATAAACGTTTATAAATTCTTCATGGAGACGTAGGCGTGGTCTGAAGCGTACAGCCAATTAAAACTGAGATATGTTATAAAGATATTAAACCCCAAGCAGAAACACATTACCGTGTCGTGGTAATGGTCGAAATATATTTTTTACTTTAAAAAATATGGTTTTGTACTAGTCCTTATATGTATCATCATCATCCATCATCCTATATTATACGTCCCACTGTTGGGCACGGGCCACCTCTACCATTGAGAGGGTTTATAAATCGTTTCTCTACCTGACGTGGTTTATTTTTATAATTGAGAGGAGTCAGGCCTTTTTAACTAGAAAACATCCTGTGACTCACATGTCTGGCGATTCTAAAAATCTCAGTAACGCTTCGGAATAAAGGATGTCGATCCGAACTTCAAACGTAAATTCTCAACCTTAACGCTTGAATAGATGTTTGAAATATGAACTTTCTTAACTTTTGAACTGCTCTCTCTATTATGCTGGTGGGAATTGATTAAATATATATGTGTTTAAACAATATTTTAAAGTATTTTACCACTTTTTTACTCTGTGGGAAGTTGGTAAATTTCTGTTGAAGTTAAATATAATACAAATAGGTTTTTTTGAGTCACCAAAGTCTCGTAGTAGTTTGATGTACCTACTGGTTGGCAGATTTGGAGTACTAAGAAAGTGGTCAGGACAAACTATAAAAAGTAAGCAAGAGCTTGAAAATTCAACATCTATGTTATTTTTATAGTTTCATAAAAAGCATCTGTACAATTTCATGTAATATGTTTAAAATACTATAATGTTTGGCCCATAAAATTTATAAAGTAAAAAAAATATAATTGGATCAAGTTTTTAATTCACTCGATTGTTAAGAGGCGAGGGACCGCCGGCTGGTTATACCTTTATTTCGCCAGGCTTATTTAAGCTCCACGACATAGGGGGCGAGACTCCATAATGAGAATTCGAATTGAAAATGATAAATCTAATTAATTTTTTCGACTCCAGGAAACTCCCAACAAGAAAGAGGGAAAAATTGCATTTACAATGTTATTAAATCAATTAACATCTTTTCAGTGCAACCGTTAAATACGCTACTTTTAATTAAAATTTAAAATGGAAAATAACCAGATGTGGCTTGTCTATTTGAAGTATATACGTTCAAAGGTGCTGATGCGATGAATAATAGGTAATTGTTTTTCATACTTCTACACCAGCCACTGTGCATATTTATAACATAAAATAATTATTGGGTCATTCCAAAATTCTCAGTAGCACCATAGACTGGGTTAAATAATTGCAATCAGCTGACAAAAAAGTGTCAGACTTGAACCTCAGCTGATATATACCAGTACCTTCTTTTTAGGGGGTTTAATTAAAAAAGGAAAAAAAAACAAAGGGAGGCTGTGAGGCCGATCATTGCTATGATGATTCATCGTAGTTATACCATTAATAAAAAGGATATACAAGACTAACTAAGACACTAAAGACTAAGACAACAAACAACTTTACACTCTGACTGACCTAAAATTTTGTAGAAAACACTAATTAATTTGTAAGATAAGGTGACCAATATAATAAAATAATAAATAAATAAATACACCCAACAGTCACATACATAGTTCTGATCCCACACTAAGATGTCTTGTGTCATGGGTATCAGAAACTACCTACGAGAGACTTTTTGGTCTCACATACACCTAGACCCGAAACAAATATTTGTGGATCACACAAACATTTGTCTCGGTGCGGGGATCGAACCCGCGGCCTCTCGTTTCGCAAGCTGGTGTCAAGCCAACTGCGCCACGGGGCTGTCATTATTGAATATCATTCTGCAATATTGAAGCACGGAAGCGTTTAAGGTATTAGCCTCACGAGCTTTATTACGAGCGCTGCTAAAAGGGTTTCGTTTCCTCTCCCAAGTCTATTACGCTAAATTCATAATGGAGTTACCGAGTTACTTGAGCGGAAACCATAATCTAGGTATCAGGATTAACATCTGGGTAGCAGAGTGTGTAAGGATCTTTCGCCTCGTATAACGTATTTGCTTACTAAACTCTAATGGCAAATCAAGCAGACTTGGGTAAACTATTTACGAATTAAGTCAAAAGTAGTTTTCGCCTTGACAACTTTACGCTTCAAATTTTGAAGTTTGTTCTTGTGGACTTACAGTTTGTTTTTAAGGTCATGATGGCGTGTCTAGGCATCATTTTGGTAGTGGCGATCTTTAATTGTGGCTTGCTATGAGTGTAAGATGTGTTGTATGAGTTTGTAATAAATTAACGTCCTTGGTGGAGGAAGACATCTTGATGATAATTGCATATCTGAGTAATCTCTCTAAAGTATTTCTGAGAATGTTAAACTACTAGCCTTATTAGACCAACGCATGAGATTAAGCGATTATCTCTTAGCCGTTGAGAAGATTCATGCCTAGTAGTCGGACTTTGGACCGGTAAATAGACTTAGGTATAACCAAACAATCAATTCAATTCATTTTAATTTTTAGAAATTTATTTTATGTTGTAAGATTTAAAATATATTGCATTTTTTTAATTCTTTTATTTATTAAAAAGCTATTTTTATTCTTTACAATAGGAAATAAAAAGAAAAAATCTGTGAGAATCACAAAAAACCGTCACCTAAAACCCCAAAAACTTAGCATCGTGACAAACTAAAATGTAGTTTACGAAAAATTTATTAACGATAAGCGTTAATCACTATTTCGATAAAATATGTGTTTTTGTCGTATAATACGTGAGAATTTTACAAAATGTTTAATGTGGATCGTTTGTAATGTTGCCCTAAACTAACAATGGATAGTTTAGCTTCGAAATTAATGAGTGTGAAGTCACGTACCTTGCTGAGGCGTGAATCGCGAAAGGTTCCTGCTTCTTCTTGAATGTCATGCTCGGCTGAACGAAGACGCATCGCGATAGTGTCTCTGGCTCACTACACAAACACACTGGCTATTGAAAACTGGTTAATTTCTGGACATCAATAAATTACAAAAATATAATATTTAAGTCCATACCTTTAACAACTACAAATGCTTAGCAAATGATAGAGCCCTGCTGTAAAAGTTGGACTATGATATCAGGGATATCAAATATCACCATTCCCTCTCACTTACATTTAATGTGACGTGTAACAATTGAGACGGTGAAAAACTATTTTTATAACATCGATTGACAAAACCTTTACTTATAAAAAGATCTATAGAACTAGCCATGGTAATTCGTTGTTTGGCAGCCCTTTAATGTTTGTGCGTAGCAGCGTAGTGGCAAAGGAAAGCAATGCGCTAAAGAATAAAATATGTCGTAGTCTACGAAAAAAAAAGATTTTGAAACTAAACTTTTCAAAGACTAATATAATTTCTTTAAATTAACTTTACGCTGTGCCTGCCTATTTAGTAGATTTAAATTATAAAGTTTCTCCATGATTAATGCGTTTTACAATTTTATTTTATTTTTTACAATATAGGTCGCTTAGTTCTAAAGTAAAGTTAAGCCATATTTTCCAATTAATTATAAGTAATACTTTGTAATGTCTATTGTTCAAACTGTCTGCAACCTTTGCATCACTTACACTCACAACAAGTTGAGGTGTTAAATCATTTTCAATTACATCACATTTCGACAGGCCTCAATAGTCTGTCAAAGGCCAGAATAGTCTGCACTCCCTTGTTTTTTTTATGTCTTTTAAATATTTCCTTTAGTTGATTGGTTTTGATTGATTTGTTTAATTAGTATAAGCTCCTTCTCGACCATTCTATCTTTATTCTCTTTATAAATTTCCTCCGTAAGTCGTCTCTTTAGTCATTTTAAAAAAGTTCAATAACTATGAATTTGCTATAAAAAAATTGTCAAAACCAACATGCAAAAGGTAAAAACAAAGATGGTGTGCCAGGCAACCCTAACATGAAATTTTACTCGCCCTATTTCTAAGACTATCACTTACGCGATTCGAAGTTATTTCGCGGTCGTACGCTTTGAATTTGCATTTCGTTTACATTACCGACCGTCTTATGAATTGCCTCCTGGTGGTGAACTTACTTTAGATAAGTGAAACCGTACAACAAAAGGCCTCTGGTAAACGTGATATCCATCAGGGGTAATTGTTCTGCCATTGTAAAGTGCGTGGGGATTTCGTGAGTTAATTTATTTAAAGGAATTTGATTTCATATGAATAAGATGTTGATACGTTTTAATGTACTGCTTTCAATGTGCCTATTTTAATGCTGAGGATTTAAAATAAAAACAACAAAAATCGTGTTCAGAAAAAGTTCTCCCACGCCCATTTCCACCAATGTTCTAGAATCGCCGGAGCACCGAACATAATTGAATTCAATGTATTGACACCATTTGGCCCTCTAGGAAATTATCTATACTCTATACAAATAAATAAAATTGGAGTGTCTGTTTGTAACATTAAAATAACCGCTTTTTACTAAATGCATATGGATGTAATCACTGTCTGACTGTCTGTTTGTTTAAGCTGTTAATCTCTGAAACGACTGGACCGATTTTGACGGGACTTTCACTGGCAGATAGCTGATGTAATAAAGAGTAACTAAGACTACAATTTTTTATTTTTTATTAAAGAATCGACTGTTAGGCGGATCGAAGTTCGCCGGGTCAGCTATTCCTCTATATAATCACGTATGAAGTATACAAATAGCTGACTTCTTTTCTCATCCTGAAACTGACCATGCTGGCATGCAGACGGATTTACCTTTTGTTATAATTTAATAAAATCCAAAAAAAACTCACCTGAGAAAGATTTGTTGATTTCTAATTTGTTCATGTCGCTTGGAGTTGCTGTTTTCGGCCTCCAGCACCAACATAACACTACTCGAAAGTAGATTCTAAACCTGTATAAACATGCATGTTAATTATGTTGGTAGAAGCGACCCGAATTCAAACATCGTTATTAGTATGGAAGGTAAAAGTTGGTTCGAGTCTGATGAGTTTTCATCATCATTAGCAGCCCATATACCTCCTCTACAACTTAGAGGGTTTAGGCCTTAGTCCATCACGTTGGTCTAGTGCGGTGTGGCGGACTACACTCCTAAGAAATTCCTAAGATCTTTTAGGTGTACTTGTTTCATCACGATGTTTTCCTTCACCGTTAAAGTACGTGATAATTCTTTGTGAATACACACATAACTTTGAAAAGTCAGAGATGTGTGCCTGGAGTTTTCACCCACGGAAGTCGAGATTCTCGACCACATGCCTATACATTGAGGCCATTATGACTTACATAAAAGTTATAACATACTCGTCATATGAGCTTTTCAAATAATCTTTAATATTCTAATTATCTTTAATTAATCTTTTGTTATATCTAATGTTCTAATGTACCAAAATATTAAGCGTATATTTTGGAAACCAAATTGTTTATCAGGGAGTGTTAATTCAGATTCTGATTCAATACTTCAACTGATTTAATTACTTGTTATATTAAATATATATTATCAGTCAATAATATTTTTTGGGATATGAGGTGAACGCTGTTTGTTAATTCGGGCAAATTATGTTGGTTTCTGCCACCCCTGAACACACGAGACAACAGAAAAGTCTTCGGTTATATGTCAGCTTTATCTCGATGTTTTAGTAACTAGATTTATTATTGCCATATAATTGAGTAATTTTTGCAACAATTTTGTTTTAACGAGAATTTTTGAGCAATAAATTAAACTTCACGAAGATGTCGAAGATAAAATGTTTAGACAATATTCTCTCGAAACTGATTGTGTCGACCAGCGGGTGACCTTCGTTTCTCGCTGGTCGGTATTAATTTTTTGGACTCCACTGTGCTTACCATCAGGTACAGTGGAGTCACTTTGCCGTGCCAGTTTAAAAAAAAAAAAAAAAAAAACTAATTTGGAAGTAATTCTCAAAGGTTTTAAATGGGTCTAGTTTGTGGCTAATTTTTTTATAAACCAAGTCCTTTGGTATACTATAGGGTATTTAATTTGGCTGAAAGTATTACATGATTAACAAGTGGCATCTCAACATTTTCCTCAGTGTTTTAGTGTAGGTATGATTAAGTCAGTGAGTTTTATAATGCGACATTGGAAAAATGCCGTGGAACTCGCTTGAGGCATGCTTTCATGAAACTGCTTCACAGTTATGGTAATAACTAGGTGTGTTTATATTCTGAGGTTGACAAAACGTTTTTACGTTTCCTACCAGAATTGTTGAACTATTGTATTTTATGATTTCAAATATTACTGCAGAATAAACTACATTAGTAATGTATTTATTCGTAATGCAAATGGAATGAAATTCTTCGAAAATATGTTATTCAAGTATTCATAATGAGCAATTTAAGAGATTTGAACAAAAACATCTCCAGGAGAATTTTTGTTGTATTTTAAAACAACGTGAGTTATTTCTCGGGTAAGTGGATACGTACAAACAGTAATCACTATACAGTGGTAGTCACCCCTCATGTATACATTTTTTTCACAATCAAGGAGACGCCTAAGGAAGGCGGTCAATATACAAGATTGTCGTGGACAAAAAAAGGAGTTTTAAATATACTTATTCATAAATAAATAAATAAATTATATGAGATAAATCGTGTACACTGTGTGTAATATTATTTAAAACTTGTGTTACTAGTAAAAAGTAAAAAACTTACTTATTGCTCATCCAGTAGTATATAAGTGGATTGAACATAGAATTGGCCATGGCAAGCCAGTAGAAACCGAGGTATATGTGCTGGGCGAATGGTGCTGATGCCAGTGATGGGTGGTGGTATACCAACACGAAGTAGGCGTGGTACGGCAACCAGCACAATGCGAACACCATCACCACAAGAACAAACATCCTGACCACCTGAAAAATAATACTTGTTGGAAAAGGAAGTCTATATTATTTCTCTCAAAAACAAAAGTATAACTAATAACATAATAAATTAATGTGAAATGGAACGTAACATTTATATCACTCAAATGTCAAAATTAAAGTGACATAGAAAAGAAAGAGAGAGAAGAAAAAATACAAATAAAAAGTGGGTAGAGAAAAAAGAACAGGCAAACAATAACAATTATAAATGAAAACATGTTAGTTGACGCTCGACAATATTACAGCTTACGCGTTTTTAAGTCCGAGCGCGATGTTTCGGCCGCCCCGTGATTTCGTACTGCGGACGACGATAACTCTGCTGTCTTCGGAAACTTAGTTATTAAGGAGTTTAGTTCGTCGACAGTGGTGACCTTGATTCGGCTTCCATCCGGGACTTTAATAACAATAATGCCGTCCTGAGTCCAGCAAGATCGCATACCAAAATACTGCCGACTTTTGCTAAACACAGTTTGTCGAGACTTTGTCAGAAACTCCTTGATGGATGCAGTTGAGCCTTTCAGCCTGGACTTGGCTCGCCAGACATCTGACCTGTGGCTTACATTCGCAAACCTAACCAGTATAGGCCGATGATGCTCTCTATTCGGTGTCCCAATGCGATGGCAAACTGTGATAGACGACGCTGTGATCTCCTTCAGCGACATGGCGCTGTTCACCAGCGACAACACGGCCTATGTGCAGTTCTCATTGTCAGCTTCAGGAACTCCGAGGAATAACAGCGCTTTTCTACGATGCCTGGTCTCCAATGCGTCCACCGTGTTAGCGCACTCCGAGATTTGTTGCCGCAGCAGCCGAAGCATATTTAACATGAGCTCCCTAAAAGTCCGGAACTCTTCCGCAACTCGAGCCACAGTCTCTTTGGCAGTGCCCCCAGTGTGCAGTTGTGCTTCTAGTTGGGCCATCCGCTTCGAAAAACTGTCCTTCAGATTCTTTTGTGCACTTTGGATGTCCGCGAGTGTTGACATAGTGAGTTTTGAATACCTTAGTGGTTTGTCTCAAGAAAGTGATGAGTGGTATGTTTTAGTGCTGGCAGATGGTGCAGAGCAGGATCACACACCGTTGCACAAATGTGAGTACATGGAATGCACTGTCTGTACTACAAAATTTACTTTTCAGAGTAAATTTACAATTTATAGATAATAATTTCAAATTGTAACAGAAAACACGTCTACTCAATACACCGACCGCAAAAAAAAAATGTTCCAAACCAACGCTTGCTAACTGAAAATAGAACTGTGGTCTTACTGCAAGTATTTTTATTGTATATTAAGTTCAGTATCGCGCGGTTTATACTTGGGAGCTTGTCCTTAAGTCCGATAAGTAATGCTTATGCCTGGTGAGTGAATTCATTAGAAAAGACGACGACCTATCATCTATTCTGAGGACTACGCTAAAATTGTTTATTTGAACATTAGCATAAATTGACGCCGCTATTTTAAAACGATTTATTTGAGCGGGATTTTGTCATTACCTACTAAATTTAAGGAATAGGAGGCGATATTTTGGTCTTAAACATTGAAACGGGAATAAATTTTGATAAATTACACAGTTTGGTATTACTTCTAGTAAGAGAGTATTAATGGGAATTATCTTTGAGCATAGATCATAATTTTAGCAATGTCTATATTAAAAATTAAAACATAGACATGCTTTGCGTCTTTGTCGAAATAACAGAAAATATTAAACAAAAGTACATCTACTTTAAGTTCTTTTTTAACGCCTATATTTTCAGATAGTAAACAAAGACTAAAACGAATAGATTCCAGTCCGATGAAAACGAATATTACTTTTGTCCATATCTACATACAATGAAGGGAAGTCGACCGTGAATTGATGTGCATTTAGTTTCCAGATAACAAAACCTTTCCCAGTGCCTGTGTGTTATTTTCAATTCGAAACACGCACGCCGTTGTACACTATCTGAATCATTAATAACTACGTTTTGTTGTTGAAAGATGGTTTCAATGATAGCTTCCCTGAAACTGCCTTCCTATGAAACTGTATATAGGTTGTGTTGACGTTGATTTTATGACGGAAGTTAATGTAATTTGAATTTAGTGTTTTTTTTGTAGTTTAAAGCAGTGATGGCCTCGAGGTTTAGGCGCGCGGTCGAGAATTTCGGCGGTCGCAGGTTCAAACCCCAGGCACACACCTCTGACTTTTCCAAGTTATGTGTGTATTCACAATGAATTATCACTTGCTTTAACGGTGAAGGAAAACATCGTGATAAAACCTGCACACCTAAAAGTTCTTAGGAATTTCTTAGGTGTGTAGTCGGCCAACCCGCACTAGGCCAGCGTGGTGGACTAAGGCCTTAACCCTCTCAGTTGTAGAGGAGGCCCGTGCCCAGCAGTGGGACGTATTTGGGCTGATGATGATGATGATGATGATTTGTAGTTTAGTATGAGCCTGAACCTGTCAGTTGAAATAAAAACATCACGATACATTTGAAGACTCCTGGAATCGTAATCAGCATTAAATTTACCAAAAGAAGCCATAAGGAACAGCGCAGGATATGAATTTAACAACTTCTGTAATTTTAGCAGGTCATAAAATGTGTTAAAAACATATTATATCAAAAAGAGGTTAACTATTGTTACTCAGATATTTATTTGCACGTATACTACCTCTGGCTACAACAGCAACTTACAATTTAACAATTTGCCTTTTAGTAGTATTAAAATGCCCATGCATGCGGCATTGCTGAAATCAAGCTTCCACTACGTTTGTTGGAGAGTATAGAGTAACCCTCAGAACCATACGTAGGTAGGCCTTGCAACCAGGTGGTCTTAGATACATCAGTAATTCATAGGAAAACTCACAAATTTCTAGTAGCCTTAAAAATATATTAGCACAATTCAATTGTATATAACTAATACGAATATGATTTAGAAATGTCAGAGGTGAGCTCAAATCCTATATATCACGTTTCTGACTATGTCTATTGACTAGCATTCCAAAACATTAAGCCGGTGGCGTGCAAACTATTGTACATTACACAGACATCACGAATAAAGGCCACACGTGTTTTTAATTAATTTCGTTTTGTTTACTTCGCTGTTTTCCCAACTTAGGGGTGTAGTAATGAAGACTGGTTGGCTAGGACTCAGCTGTTGGTGTAATTAGGAACAAGGTTATTTAAGGGAACAGTGATTCACGTGGTATGACAGCTGCTAATAAATAGGCGTCATTATTTTTTTATAACAAAAAGGTGAGCTGTTTGTAGCTCCTCTTTTATAATTGATGTATTTAAAGGTAAAACCACTTACACTACAGCTTGCCTTCATTTACTTAAGCTAAATTAAGAGAAAATTTGGTTGTGTAATAGTTCACTATTAAGGAATGCGGGAGCAATCTGATAGATTCACTATCGAAATGCATTAAAGTCTCGCCCAATTGATGTATAGTGTTCGTAACGACACTACAGCGTACTCGGTTACGTATTACTTACACTAAATCACTGGCACCATAATTAATTTCAGTATGCTTTTCAACTGACACTTATGAGTAAATACAGAGGCAGAGTTTTGATTGAGAGTTAGTTTTGATTTTGATCCTAACGATTAAAAAGGCGTACAATTAAACATTTAAATAAAGAATAAGTCATTTCAGAAAAATAATTATAGTGAAGTATTTAAGTGTAATGTTAAAAATTCTTCCATTTTTTACTCTACCGAACGTCACCAGTCTACAATAAACAAAAAAAGTACTGGCACTCTTAACTGCAATGTCTCGCTAGTTAAATCCGCATTAGCGTATTTTGCACAAGAAGAATTTTCTGAAATTTAATACACGTCTTTTACGTTTAGCTTTTGCTTTGAAACCGAACAAGCTAATTTAAAATACTTTTTACTTTCATCCAAAACCTTTTAAAACCTGTCACTGCAAACAAAACGTGTAACATAGTCACTATTATTATAATACACCATTATTATTTTTATGAGATACGCAAATCTTAATTAAACTTTTACGTGGGAATAAATTTAAAAGAAATGCAGCATATTTTTAGCAGTCTTTGGCATATTATTAGCAATATCTTAGCTGATTAGCAAGTTTTAGGGCAGTTAGAACGGCACATAATATATATAGACTACAAGTTTTTGGAGGAAACCATCGCCAACGAGCACAACTATAGGTAAGCCAATATTATAATTTCTATATAAAGAAGTAAACTACACATAAATAATTGTAAAAGATCACATTGTTTCATATTATGCTTATTCTAATTATAATGTCAAAAGGCAATGTAAAATGTCACATTAAATTAATAACGGGTTAGGCAAAACCTCGGCATCCGTCGCATAATAGTTCTCATACAATAATAAATGAATGTTCCACTATATGCCCTCGTGAATAGACGAGTCAGTAACAAGGTAACAAAGCTTTGTTCATCCATAGTGTTGTTTGTTGTACAGTCGCCGGGGAGGAAATGAAAGAGCATTTTCAAAAGCATTAGAATTGTTTCAATGACTTACACTATAAATGATTTAATAAAACAATTGTCCTTTGACGCCCCTACTTCTACATTCTCATAGTTAGATGTATTTTTATTATTTCTGGTGTCGCATTTTTTAATTGTTTAAATTACGCGTTTATAGTGATAATGTAGAATTATTACTTTAAAACTGACTTACGATGAATAAAAAAATGTTTATGCAGTGCCTACATACATATTATAATCGGAAAATAACGTTTTCTTAATCATTTTTATAAGACGTGGTAGGTTCAAAAAGTTTTGGTGCGCGGTTGAGCCAAAACTCGCCGGTCACGAGTTCAAACATCAGGCACTCTCTCTTCTTCTTCTTCTTCAAACCTCTGACTTAGTTATGTATCATCGACAACCAGATCCTTTCGGACAAAATTGACCCACTAGCATTGCGAAGAGACGTTGCGTCTCTATGTGTCCTTTATCGCATTTACCATGGGGAGTGCTCTGATGAACTTTTCGGGTTGATACCTGCTGCTGAATTTCACTACCGCACCACACGCCAGAAATTGAAGTTCCATCCCTACCATCTGGATGAATGGCGTTCTTCAACGGTGCGGTTTAAACGGTGTTTCCTTCCTCGCACAACATCTTTGTGGAATCAGCTTTCCTCGGCGGTATTTCCGATTGGATATGACTTAGGGACCTTCAAGAAAAGAGCCTATATTTTCCTCAAAGGCTGGCAACGCACCGATGATTCCTCTGGTATTGTGGGTGTCCATGGGCGGTGTTGACCACTTAACATCAGGTGGCTCACTAGCTCGTTTGCCTCCTCTCCCACAAAAATAAAAAAAATAAAAAAAAATGTGTGTAATTCACAAGGAATTTTAAATTAATATTTTAACGGTGAATTAACAATCTAATAATTCTTAAAATTTTCTTAGGTGTTTTTTCCGCCAAACTGCACTAGGCCAGTGTGGTGGTTTAAGGGCTAAACCCCGTCAGTTGTTGAGGAGGCCCGCGTCTAGCAGTAAAACGTTTGTATGGGCTGATGATAAATGATCATGAAATATAAAGTCTGGTGCGAACAATTTATCCATTGATAACACTGCTAATAGGTCGAATGGTGATTTGTAGCTATAGTCACGAAAACTCCCCATTTAAAGTTTACAGAAGAATGTCCATAGGTATTTGTTATAGTTTCTCGCTAGTTGATAGTCTGTTTATTATTACCTAGTTAATGACTTGGCCGAACAAAAATGTTATAAACAATGTCACAACATATTATCAGCATATGTCAAGGCGTTTATAAAAATTAAGTGGCGATATAAAAACTAAAAAATATGCTTCGCTGTATTTTTTTAAGAAAGAAAACTGATTTTATTAAGACTTGAGAAGGCAACTGCTTTGTAAAGTTTAGTTTAAATTAAAGTATTGTGAAGCTGTCAATAGAATAAAAGTTGTAAGTTCTTTTGAAAACATACGAATACGAATCATACGAATAATTTAATAATACACCTTATAGTAAAAGCGGTGTTATTGACATCTCTGCTAATCTAACCAAGGACTTAAATGATATGCACCACGCAGACGGGTATGACGCTGTTACAATTGGTTGACGTCACGGGCATGTCACCAGAATTTCCGTGACGTCAACCAATTAGTTTTAGGCCTAGGAGCAGGGTTTCTCAAAGTGGGTACGCGAACCCCTAGTCATCCTCTGGTGTGGTAGTTTTTGAACACAGCAAAAAAAGACATTTAGGTAAAACAGGGAATAATCGTGTGACCAGCAGATGCATCCTCATTGTATATGCTGTCAAAGTGAAATAATAACATTTCAAAATATGTTGATTGCATTTACAGATACATGAAAGTGAATAATATATTTTGACAGCCCCGTGGCGCTGTTGGCTAGACACCAGCTTGCGAAACGAGAGGCCGCGGGTTCGATCCCCGCACCGAGACAAATGTTTGTGTGATCCACAAATGTTTGTTCCGGGTCTGGGTGTTTGTGAGACCGAAAAAGTCTCTCGTAGTTTCTGATACCCACGACACAGGACTGTGTCCTAGTGTGGGGTCAGAACTATGTATGTGACGGTTGGGTGTGTTTATTTATTTATTATTTATAATAATTCACAAACGATTTTATTCATTCAAATAGCGTGAAAAATTAATTAAATTTACTAAGAGCTGCACTAAGTAAACTGCACTCCGAGTTTGGTATTACAACCCGTTATGGAGCCCCAGGGAATAACGAACTTCGGATATAACTAGCCAGTGACAATATTTGAACTCAAAGCCTAGGGAAACTAACTCTAGTTTAATAATCTTACTCATCTAGATTGTAATGTATTTAATTGATTCAAAAAATTGTGTTAGCCGGAAAAAATGTTTCGATCGATGCGAGATAATAGTTATCGTTTTTCGATAGTTCTATGCAAGCACTGCACGAGTCGAGCAACTCAGCCGAGTTATCCATGTGTTTATATTTGATATCGAACAAACCGATATAACTGTGTATTTTACAAGTAGTAAGAAAAAATGCTATATAATTTCGCCATAAATAGTTATATTATATATATATGCTTTGTAGTTTATTAATTAATTATGTAGTTCTACACACTTCAACCGGTTACTAAAACTATAAGTAAATAATGTAAGCAATTGCTTACCTTACGTTTCGCCCTGACAACTTGCATTTGATGATGTGTACATTCGCCAATAGCTCGCCCCCTCAAGGCGGCACTCATCCGAGCGTAGGCCCAGACCATTATCGTCATGGGCAACACGTACGTCACCGCCAGGAACACCAAGTTATAGCTACAACAAAGGAATCATTACATACAGTTGGGTATAACTAAATTTCTATGTTGACACACCTTGCATCTCTCTAACTCGCATTGAAATTGATTGCGTCTGGATTTCAAGATATTAGTCAACCACCTTTGATTGAATTTCTGGATTTGAATTTCATTAGATCTGAATTAGTTGGATTTGATGTATTGAAATTACTGCTACGCAGAATTCGTTACGATAATTTTCTCTCAGGTGTGTGTGTTACCACAAAACGGTTACCTCTATCTCGGCAGGCCGCCTCGAAAACTTTCTACGCTACCAAATACATTTACTAAATAAATCTAAAACTAAATGAATTAACTATATTAGTATTAAACACATGTCTCGTGCATATCGTAATGAGAGTTTAAATCTTAGTTCACGATTTCTCCGACGGGAGTTGAAAGACAACATTTCATTTAATTAATAGTCAGCGTAGGTTCCATGTAATTCCTAGACTAAGAAAATATAAAATGATTTCATAATCTAACTGATTGATAGCAAGTATTTTAGCCGCAGACAACCTACTGCTCTCAAAAGTATATTTAATAATGGCCGGAGGTTTTTATTCGACGTCACGAGTAAAAAGGGACGCGAAAGACAAATATAAAAATCACTCTCAGTATTTCTTTTGGTGGCATTACAGAGACGAAAGTCGTAATAAGGTAAGAAGCTCTTTACTATTTATGTCACACTGGTACCTAACGCGTCATATTTTATACATTACGATAGTAGGCTATAAATTTTATGAAATGTAACATTTTATTAGAAAATTATTTAGTCTTTACTGGTGAAATATGTTTTCGGTATTTGAAAAGACTAAGAATATTCTTGACTTAATGTAAATTAATATACAAAATTCCGAATGAAAACTATTAAATTTTTAATTAAATTTTAATTTATGAGAATAAGATAATATGTTGTGTTTGCTTTAGTTTACTGCACGCCATTTACTAAAGAGGCTTAATATTATCAACAATTCAGATATTATATTTGGTAAACATAAGTTAACCAATTGTTACGGATACTAGTAAGAAAAATAAATAAGACTGCCACTTGTTGTTCTACAGTTGACAATATTTGTGTTTTATATGAGACGCGCCCAAAATAAATTGAGTTATATTTTCTTTCAACACTTCTGTACATATTTTGTCACAGCTAGACATCGAACTCTACTTCGGTTAAATTATTATGCCCCTACACTTATAAAAGACTTTTTGTTTAGCATACTACCTCAAGAAGATTTCCTTTAACAATCTTAGTTATAATTAATTCGCAAGTAAGTGATGCTCGAGTTCGGACTCAGCTCACAATCATTTTTCAAATTATTTAATTATCCATTATGAATATACAATTAATTCAATGTAAAAATCTTACCAATAATCAGTCCGTGATGTTGGGTAGCTACCATCAGGCCATTTGATGAAACATATTTCTCTTTCTCCATTGACGTACCTGCAACAATCGTCATTAACATTAGTTTAACGTTCCATTGTCACATCAGAGAATATTTTTGTTCTATTTTTGATTCGTCTACTACTATTTCAGATTGCCAATCCACTAGGCTATCGCTCAAATTTCTGCCCTGTGGCAAGGGGGCGCTAGAACCCCACCACGGTATCCACGGTCGTCAAAGGCGACTCAAAGGGGCCCTTGGGGTCGCAGGGCGTGCTGCGGGGTCGGCGCGTCCTCGCTAAAAGTGACCCCGAGAGGGGGGCGGCACTGTGGCCTATGTACTTCGCGGGCACCCATCCACAACTGGGGCGCCCAAACCAAGCTTGTGTGGGTGCAACTGCGCCCCCCAACATCTCTGAGACCGCTGATACAATTACGTCTCGGAGGCGCACCGGGCGGCTGCAGCATAACGGTGGGCGCCTTTCACTCACGTACCGTGGTCGCCCCACTCGGCGCGGAGATGGCCACCGGGGGGTTGTGGTCGGTATGCCGGTTTAGGGATTTTGTTAGGGACCCAGCCCGGCCCTAACATCTGCGCGGACATGACGTCGTCGCGCGCTGGGCTGAAAGTCCGGTGACCCCGATATACGGTTCCCGCCCCCCTCCCACAGGGTTGGCGGGAAGTAGAGCCATAATCAGCTTTCTCCTCGAGAAAAAAAAGGGCTATCGCTCAAACTCAATCACGATTCAAATTCTGTTATCGATGATTGATAATTCAATCGTTTTCGGAAGGAAGCATGCTCAATTCCACACAGAGGATACGATTCAATACTTTAAAATGTGTACTATTGTTACTCGTACATACATAAATAAACTGGCGCCTGTATTATATAGCAATAGTTAGAGATCCCCCAAAAGTTACCTTTAACGTTGATTTACGACATTTAGAACATGTTTTTCTTAACTGCCGCGTTGGTCGGAAATTATTTCTATTAGGACACTCTCGTCTGCTCGTCGACTGCTAGCAGGGCTTATGGAATTCCGTCAGAGAAACAAAAAAAATGTCCACTACTACGTGGAGTCCTACGTAAATACACAGCTGGCGAAACGGGGGTGTGGAAATATATCTACGCGTACCTCTTCTGGGTTATAAGCGTGACAGTTATACGTATGTAGAAATATTTGGCAATATTGTGAAAATGTAATCAAACCTTAATAAAATAGCTATAAAATTAACGTTAAAGATTCTGCATTGCGTTTATTTATTAATATATTCGTCAACGTAGTTGTCTGGCACAACAATTTTGTTTGTAAATAGTGCTGACTACAATGCCAATTAAATCGAGAATATTTTTTTATTTTTGATGTTTATGTCTGGTGTTTTTCCGCACCGTTTGTTATCGAGATTTCCACAATCATCTAATTATTGTTTAATGTTGCACAATTGTAATCAACGGAATAGTTTTTATTCGTTTGGATATTTTGATACGAGTGTCTGTGTTTGTAGCTATACTAACTCTTTGGTCAAATAGTCTGGTGGCTTACGCAACCAATTTAATAAAATATACTGTAATGCCAGTAGATATTTATAGTTCTTCAAAATGTGATGTGCAAGATTCTGTACTGTTTTATACGAAACATAAATTCTTATATGGAGGAAACTTTGCGTTTCTCGGCGAGAAATTTCACCCACGTGTTATTAGAATCATAATTTTGTAGGAAAATGGATCACAAGTCAGTAGTTACATTCTTGACAATGTCGAAACATTACTTTGTGTTTCAACAAAGCAGTCACGAATGGAAAGCAGCAACTGTTTTTTTTGCTCCAACATTTGCAAACGAAGGACTCAAATTAAATTTACAAGTTTGAAATATCCAGGGAACAACAATCGAGAATCTAAATTGGACATAGTAAAAGTTTTACATTTCGGATGACATGATATTCCATTGAATTCACGTTAGCTGAATGGAAACTAATGAAATGGTTAACTTTGTGTAACCTTTACGCTGAAATTATTCGAATGGACGTGTCATGTTTGTAGGACAGCGGTTTTATTGTATTTACATTGAATTATTTTTGATGTAGGTTTTTACAACACATAATAAAAATGCTGTCCTATTTTTACGCTTGAATCTCTTAATAGGAAAGGCGATAGCTATACAAACTGATATTATGTTCCACTTGATAAGGAGCAAGACTGTTTCCGTTTATATCTGCATATTTCCTGACTCAACATTGCACCTGACATTTTCTTAACGGAACAATCGCAATAACTTTATGCTCGATCGGGTTTCGAATGCGGTATCTCACCATTGTACGCAGCACACTTACACCACGGCCTCAATGAGGCAGAAAATAAAATATAGATGATAAAATAAATACTACCAACAGACGCATACATCATTTTGATCGTCGAAACCTTTTCTACCGTATGATACAAATTGTATGACAAATAATGATGGATGACACATACATTTGTCTTTGTTCGGTGATCGAACCACTAATTTCTAGCCACCTTCTAACAGCTATTGTTAAATGTTTCTTTTGTTATTTGGGTATGAATAAAACCTTTTTGATCATTGTATAAGAAGAAAAACCAATTAAGACGCAACAGTACAAATATTTTATAACATCATAGACTCAGTGAGAAATGCAAGTGTGCCATATTTGTTTTTTGTTTTTTTTAACAGAAATTCATGATATTGAAGATGGATTTTCGGTAGGATTGGATTGGAAGCAAAAGAAGTGTGATTTATAAATTGCAAAAACAAATGCTTTGATGCTGGTATAGTCGCAGCTTCTTATTGCACTTCTAGTATTGAAGCAAATCAAGTGTCGGCGCCCAAATTGTAAAATAAATTACTCATGGGCATAGAAGAGCTTTTTTGACGTAACAGTTTTCTTATTGGATAGTCAAATATCATTACAAAATATATCCATGAACACAGCTCATGTTGTATTTATCATGCATAACGCCGAGTTTCGTTTTGATTCCGCATATTATGTAACAAAAGTGGAAAATTATGACGTCATGTTCGCTTTATATTGAAAAGAACAAATTTGATTGTGTTACATTTATTCTTACTTCAAACGGCTCCAAGAAATAACCAAGTATAAATACATATATTTCCATGCACAATTTGTTATACAATTATTTTACCAACGAACATAATTTTATTGAACAAAATACTTGATAGCAAATTAAATTTAATGAAAATATATTTCAATAACCGAAACAGTTTGTAAGAATATCGAACCTTGATGAAAGCGCCTAATTTTTATGACAGAATATTGTTAATATATTATTTAATATTAATATTTTTTTCAAAACTCATAAAAAGAAATTGTTCAAAAATTTAGATTATAATACATTTTCTATTATCGCTGATACTCGAAATATTACGATCTGCTTAGGGTATGCTTTCACTGGTATTGAAAATTTGTTTGAGTAACATCGCGCGTGTCAATCCGATTAACCGCTTTACAGGAAAGGGCCACCATTGTTACATTCCTGAGTGCAGAACTCGCTAAGCCGCATAACAAACCCAACGGCTTACCTTTTCGCTTAAAAATCACTCAACTACCAAGAATTACTGCTATTACTGATACTAAAAGATTTTATACATATTGAAAATAAGCATGTGAAGAGCAAAAGGAAAATAAATCTTTATTCAGAAAATCTGCTGCGGAATTTGTTATCAATGTGGAGAAAAAAAACTGGGTAATGCAGAACTGATTTTTAGTAACATTTAACTAGGTATATAAAAATAATTCATATAAAAACATTCAATACCTACATAAGCCCACAAGTTATTACAATCTAAAAGCAACAGTTATAATAATTTAAAGAACCACTTATTTCCAGGCTAAATCCTGAAATATTATAACATGCTTTTCAGTAAAGTTGAAGGTTTATTAATTCCTTAACTTCTTAAGAGATATCTCTCTCAAAGCTTTCGGAAGTTATAGAAGCTTATACAATGGCGAATAAAAGAGTTACTAATATTTCGGAAACAGAACGCTTGTAGCAGATCATTTAATTTATCCCCAGCATTATTTTTACTAAAAAATGTTTACCAATACCTACTTAAATCAAAATAACACAATGTACTATAGAAAAAAAATGAAAATATAAAAATTCTCGTACACATACATAGGTACACACTGCACTAGGCCAGCGTGGTGGATTAAGACCTGAACCCTCTCAGTTGTAGAGGAGGCCCGTGCCCAGCAGTGGGACTTTAATGGGCTGATGTTGATGATAATCATGATGATGACACACTTAGGCTTATATTTCCTGACGGGGTAGGCCAGGGTGCATTTCTGTCCCCACATTTTGCCAGTTGTGTTTTCGTTCGACGTAATAGGGCGAGCCTATTGCCGTTTTCAATCACAACTTCTGAATTTTCTAATAGGAAAAGCCAATAACACTTTTCTGAGCCGGAAATCGAACGCGCATACTCTATGTCTCTGATACATACTTGTGCCGCGAGTCCACGAGGCAGTCAAATTATCGTATTTAGTAAATTTTATATATATGTTTGTGAAACAACCACGCAACAACAGAGACGACATTGAGATAATTTGATTTAATATCCGAGTTAGAATTAACAAAAACAACCTAAACTTTTTAACGAATCCCTTGAACTGTTACATTCATAAATGAATTAAATCTGCATTGCCGCCCTTGAGAAGTTTGTTTAATTTTGAGTGTTGCATTTGTTAAATTTTGAACACATTTTATGTTATTAAACGATTTTGTTAGATAACTCTTTGTGCTGTTTTCCTTTGTATAAATTGCCATTCAAACTTAAAGAAATCTTATTGACAATGTGGAACCTAAATTAACTGTTGACTGTAAAAAAAATGATAAGAAAAAAAAACACATAAAATACACACAGGGGTGAGGTGTATTCCTTAAATGGATAGACAGAAGTGCAGTTCTGCACCTACTTTTCGCCATGTATCAGTCCCACGTAATAGGGGATGAGCCTATTGGCTTTTTCTGGGCTCATTATCAGATTCCGTGCTGCCACTAAGAATTCCCTAATGCGAAAAACCTTATAACACTTAGCCCGACCTGGATATCGAAACTGGGACCTCTAGGTCGTACGGCACATACACAAGTATATGACCGATCACCGACAGACCACGAGGCAGGCAAATAACATATAACTTAGGTGATACCTACTTTTATTTCATGTGATACCGGTTTTGGTTTAATTAATTAAACAGTTTAACTACCGACATCCCATGGCTTCTATTTTGCTCAGCTAATGTTCGACGAAATACTGTGGTTTCAGGTATCAATCATGCATTCAATCAAACAAGTTACTCTGTTGGATAACTCGGTGGCTTATTCAACACTACCGGATTCCGGCAATCGAATAGCTTATTGGAAAGCTACGAATTTACAAATACGGTATTTAACAATTAGTGTTGGATAGCATAATGTACGAGTACGTCTCGTATGCATAACTAGTAAAACCTAGATTAAAGTATTACGTTTAATTAACGTTACGTAAAGAAAAATAACGCCCAAATAACAAATTATATAAGCAAAGAATATCGGTGGTATTTTTTAATTAAGAGTAAGGTGTGGTGATATAAATTGTCCTTTTTTTCTCATAATAACGCCGATATGAAAACATTCCTGCTAAAGTCAAATGTAGGAATGTTTTCTTCGTAAATTAATTACAATGTACAACACAATCACCGCCTCACTATTAACCAAAATAGTTGACATTCCCAAGATTAATATCATGTACGATGCTCCTTATTCAGTCACTTCCCATATACACTTAATTCAAATAATTGAAATAGCAAGCCATGCTCAAACTACATCGTCCCTCCTATGACGCAATTATTTGGAACTGAAAATCCGGGGGTTTTAACTCAGAAGCATTCTGAACTTCAGACGCATATTGCCCATATATGTATATATGGTACAACACAATCATTGTTAATTAAACAATAATTTTTGTACCAGGAAACATTCGCAGGATAATTCGGAATTTTTGGCGCATAGTTGTTATTATTGCGATGTTTATTGGGACATCACGTGATTTATAATGATCGTGAAAATTGGTATTGGTTACTTCTTATATGTAAGCCAAAATCAAGACTTAATAGTCATAACCGGTAATGTTATAAAACTTATAGCCTATATCCTTCTCCGAGTACTTACTATCTAAGCCTATTAGACTCTTTATTAAAATGATTTCAGCGGTTTACGTGTGAAGGTGCGGGTGATAGAAATAGTTATTTTCGGAATCATAATAAAAGTGATATGAATGGTCATATCACTTTACATATAGATGTTGAGAAATTCCTATTATACTCTTGTAAAAAGTAAAAGCTTTTGTCAGTGACTGGATCGGTGGACTCACCTGCTCCGTAATATATGCAAGAGTGGGCGAAAAAGTTCTCCGACGGTAACCTTTGGCCGCCATAATAGGCGACTCATAGAGGTCATCGAGGTCAGTGACCATGATACGTTATTCTTGAACGCGATAACCTTTAGTTGCAATGAGTGTTCCATACCTTATCGCTATCGCTATCAGGGTGGATATGACTATTCTATTTATACTAAATTGCGAATATTGTTTGATTTCCGATTATATTGGTTACGCTCTTTCGCCAGTCCTTCAATATGTATAAAAAGTCCTACAAGTAGGACAATTAAATATTATGTATATGTTTAATTTCAATTTGGCAAATATAAGTCAAAATTTGTCTCCGTAATCATCATCATCATCATCAGCCAACTCAGACAGAGGTCCACTGTTTGACATAGTCCTCTCCTAATGACTTCCACAGGGACCTGTTGGAAGCAGCCTGCAACCATCGACGTCCCGCGATCTTTACTTGGTCTCCGTTATATTAACATCCAAAATTCATAGCACTCTGGTAAACATCTAATTAAACGGAAGTGTCACTTACTAAGAGCAGTAAATATTCTATCAATAGTGAATATGCATTTCTAGTAAATTTAATTAGAAATTTAAATCCAAGCGACACGGCTTAATTGCCTTGGCTCCTACTATGTATACAAGATAATCCAAAATTTGCATACATTTTGGTGTAAATAACTATTTTATTAATTGAAATTTAAATAGCACAAATATTTTTTACCAACCAAACTACCTAGTTCCAAAAGAATTGACCTACCTTATCATTTAATTTCGTAATATAAGGGATTTAGATAGTTCATTGAAACTTTAAATACTTACGACGTGATTCAGAATTTCTCAAACTTTCGGCTTCACGAACCCCTGTTAAAGTTTCCAGGTGATAGCGAAGCCTTAACTAACTAATTAAACCCCCCCCCCCCCCTGAAGAAAATAATAAAATCGTTTGTTGAAGAAAATAAAGTTTCCATTTCAATAACAGAACACAAACAAAGTGCCGAAATATATACAATATCTTTTTAATATTAATGTGATGGGTGTGCTTGTTTCTTGTCGCAGATGGAGTCAATTTTAGAAAAAAAATTAGACAAATCTGATCGCGAACCCCTTGCCATCGAATGGCGAACCACTGGGTTTGCGAACCCCAATTTGAGAAACCCTGACGTAGAGGAAGCGCGTAATCTTTTAAGTGGGATATTCCCACCAACTTTTTGTGCAAGCGTATCTCTGCGTTCTTATTAAACCACTGCTCAGCATGAAACTGAGGTAATCCATATTAATTTTGCAAATACATTGGAATAACTAGCAGAAAATATTGCGTTTTACTTAAACCCACCTTCTTTTTTTAGTCAGTGGAGTTCTCTCCCAAAGCACGAGAAACGATTATGATGATCTCTCATTAATCTATTCAATTACAGCAAGCTGTGGCAAATCAGATGTTCACTCTATACACTGTAACATTATGAATTATGACTGTGTAACACCATACGAACCTGTGGTTGCTATCCAGCGGACGTGAATATCTTATCACCACTGACGTGAATCATCGTCATCAGCCCATACCATATACGGTATACCATACCTCCTACTGCTGGACACCAGCCTCTTCTACTACTGAGAAGGTTTAGGCCTTAGTCCACCACGCTGGCCTAATGCGGGTTGGCGGACTACACAATTAAGAAATTCCTAAAAACTTTTAGGTGTGTAAGTGTCGTCACGATGTTTTCCTTCATCGTTAAAGAACGTGATAATTATTTGTGAATGCACTCATGACTTAGAAAAAAGTCAGAGGTGTGTCCTGGGGTTTGAACCCGCGACCGTCGAAATTCTCGACCGCGTGCCTAAACCTCGAGGCCATCACGACTTTTTTCTGACGTGAATATCTTATTTAGTGTAGAGCAGTATACAAAAATAATAATGTCGGAGTAGACAATTACTATTTGTCTTGTAGAGTACAGAGATAATGTTGTTTACTAAGCTTTATACCCAGACAATAATATTATGACGACACCAACGTACGTCGGATTGTGTATTAATTAATTGTCTTCGTGAACAAATACAGACAAAACAGACTGAGCCGATTAATAACAATAATGTTTATAAAGCACTTGTAGGATTATGTGACACTTGTACACAAGTTAATTATGTCTAGGATTCACTTAGGATTCAACGGCACAATACACTTCACTGCAAAGTACAAAAGCTTATTTTATCTTACAATGTAAAGTTTCGTTTTAAAATCTAATGAAACGTCTGGTGTAACCACGTTTCTTTTCAAGGTTTTTTTTATTTTATTTTTATTAAAATTTAAACTTAATGTATTTAATGAAAGTTGATAAAATATTTAAAATAAGGCAGCATAGCATTTAAAATGAGGAATAATGTCCTATTTCCATTTTTGGAAGTTGGCGGGATTTTCATGGTTATTTGAACTCAACAACCTATACTTATTGGGCCAGGTTGGTGGACTAAGTCTCGGGGCCCATTCAGCCTGAGAGCTCCCACGTTCCGAAATGTGGCTTTTGATTATAATTATAATCATAAAACAACCACTATCAAAATGCAGCGCATAAATACAGATACTACAGAATTCTGTGATCAGTTGTCTCAATTAACTATCCCGGAAAATTTATGGGAATCGAAAACTTGAATCCTGGGCAGTATCCCAGTCATTTGGAGAGTGGCCTGACGTCTGATTTACAATGAATCTTTGTCACGCTTAATACGTGTGTGCTTTATTTCGAGATAAAATTCGTATTACCAGTCAAAAATATTAGCTGAGTGGTTTTGATAAATGATTGAGTACTTTTTATTTGATATATAAGACTACAGTAATCAGATAATTAAAATGGATTAATTAATTACGTTAATTGATGAGATGACACTCGATTTACGTGAAGTTTCATTTCTTAATTTACATGTTTTTATTTCTATGAATATTTAACTAAATTTAATGACATCACAGTGTTTCACTAGAAACAAGAGAAACTCTCAAATAAAAAACAAGTTTTATCAATTAAAATAAACAAAAGTAAACAATCAGTTGTTTTTTATCATTAAATACCAAAAAAACAAAGCCTTTTAAAATTTAATACCATATAATTCCAAAATAAACAGCCGTAATTAATGGGTAGATCTGTTTTTGAACACCCAGACGTTTTAGGATGTCTCATTGTGTCTCAAAATGTAACCCATTTTGCGTACAATGACGTATTGGTGGTTGTTAACAAACCCTTTCCGTCTTTTCAATAAACTAAAAAGTGCTTTCTTGATACTTGTAATGCGGATCTCTTGATTAAAAAATCGATAATCGAATTCATACTCGTGTGCCTTGGTTGATATTGCGGTTTCGTGTTGCAACTATGGCTACTGCAAGTATTAATGGACCGTCACATTCATTGCTATTGATGGAAATTTGGAATGGAAAGATAATGAAAATTAATGTTTGTTTGAGCATTAGCCACATTGCTTGTGACTTTAAATAGTCGTAGTTTTGTCTACATTTATGCAGACATATATTTAAATAGTTAATGAAATTTTCTCGCCGAATTTATTTTGCCCCCCGAGATATTTTTTGTAATGTCGGATTTATCTAACGTCTGTGCATAATAGTTATTACTATGGAAGAAAAAAAGGACAGATTTTGCGATAAAAAAATAATTCCTTCTATTCATAAATCATAACTAATATGACTGAAAAAAGTGGTATTTTACAAATTTTATCAAAACTTTAAGCTATAAATTTGAAAACCTTAAATCTCACGTATGTACCTATTACTAAATCTGAAATATAAGAGAACCCACAATAACCTACTGAGAAATACATTAATCATGTTGCCTGCGAATTTTGCGTAGAATAACTTTTTTCCAGAATCCAACCAATTTATTTAATTGTAAGGAAAATAGGTACCTTCCATAAATTGGAAATCTTTATCGAAATACAGAGCTAATGAACATTATATCTAAATATTATAACGATTCATGAGCGATGAACAGGCTTCTGTGAAATTTTATGTTGAAGCATAGTAATTAGAAAGAAATAAATGTTCGGTTGTTACTAATGGTTTCCGAACAATTAATCTCTTTGGCGCCTTGAAAATATGTAAATAACTCTGATGATAGTCTACATAAATACCTTCAGGTTTGACTTCCGTTTTTTATTTAAATTTGGGCTTAGAAAGACCGTGCAGTCTCATATTTCGCGTGGTTACGATGTATGCTTTTACTTAATTATCTTCTAGTATATGTATATAATATATTTATCTTTGTTGATAGCAAGTATTTTTCTACACGATCCCACATATTTATGTACGGTCCATCCAAAATGATTTTATACGCATCACGAAGAGAGGTTTACCCTAATAATTTACAACGAGTTAGCCTCAGGCTTATAAGAATTTGTGTCGGTCTCTTTTTTAAAAAGGTTCTCAAATTTAACTTAAAACCCTGATAAATTAGTCTTGTATATAAAAAAAAATACTAGTTTCTTCAATCGAACGACACTGTAACAAATTCGCTTTGAACAAACTGTTTGTGTGTTTCCTTATTACTAGATCTTTGAATTCCGTTTATAGAACAACTGGTTTCCTTATTACAGTTATATTTTATACATTAAAATTGTTTCATTTTAACAGATGATGCATTGATATATAGTAAGTATTATTAATACATACATACATAAACTCACGCCTGTATTCCCTTAAGGGGTAGGGCAGAGGTGCATCTCTGCATCCACATTTCGCCAAGTATGTATCAGTCCCACGTAATAGGTGGCGAGCCTATTGCCGTTTTTCGGGCACATTTCCAGACTCCGTGCTGTTACCGAAAATTTCCTAATGAAAAAACCCAATAACATTTTGCCCGACCCGGGAATCGAACCCAGGACCTCTATATCGCACGGTACATACTTGTACCGCGAGACCACGAGGCAGTTTATTAATATATTAAATTTATACTATATAAATAGTATAGTATATAGTATAGTATGCTATATAAATACTAAAATCTGGAACAATTTGCTTGAAAACAAGAAAGGGAAGGAAGATATTAAATTCTATTAGGCCTTTAATAATCTTATTCATTATATAAAATGAACAACTGTTGATTTACGTAGCTAGTTTGTACTAGCTTTTTTAAATTCGGTTTTTATTCTCATTATATTTCTTTTATTAGGTATTGAACAAATATTATTGTGAGCTTTGAGATAGTTTAATCACTACTACTACTACTACGAGTACTAGTATGCTAGTATTAACTATGAACTCAGAGTTGTAAGTACCTACATATCAGTAAATAAATAGCAGTTTCTGTTAACATTACGAATTTTGCGAACTTAACGGCCAATTATAAAATAGAATCAGCACTTTTATGTGTAAACAGTATTATGATAATTTTATTCGTAGACTAACAAATGAAAATGAAGTCCATCACGCGAAACAAACATTACAATATTTTAGCCTCAAGTCATGAACAATTAAGAGCACCTTTACCCTAAATTTTTATTTTTACAAGGCCCTAAATAGGCGTTAAGGGTTGTCCTGTGAGATAATTTGGTTTATTTCCTCATAATGAAATATTAACATATAACCGTCTGGGAGAGGCGTTAGGCTCAAGACCTCGGTAAACTAATTAGTCACGTGGGACAGCCTAACTGCCTTTATTGGGATACTAAATGTATTAAGGCGGTCGCGAAAGTATTAACTACAAGACTAAGTATGCCTGATCGCATATTTTATTGGACATATGGCATATACTCGTATACAACAGATTTTCTTGAATTGAATTATACTAGAAGTCAACTTACATGTTTATTCATAACATTAACTATTTGATAGCCCCGTGGCGCAGTTGGCTAGACGCCAGTTTGCGAAAAGAGAGGCCGCGGGTTCGATCCCCGCACCGAGACAAATGTTTGTGTGATCCACAAATACTTGTTTCGGGTCTGGGTGTTTGTGAGACTGAAAAGTCTCTCGTAGTTCCTGATACCCACGACACCAGACTCGTATCTTAGTGTGGCGTCAGAACTATGTATGTGACTGTTGGGTGTATTTATTTATAACATATTACTTTTGATTATAGGTGTTGGAACGAGAAAGATCAGTAACCTTCAATTCAAAATTATGCTATGAACAAAAAAAATAGATCTCCCCAGAGAGTTTCAGAAAGCTCCATTCCAGAATGGACGAGATCCAGATTTTTCGGACTAAGCGATTTATCCCGTATCCTATACCTAATTAAATTTACGTCAGCTCCTTACAAAGTTTGGACGCTCTCTATAGTAACGAGCTTGATTAAATCAAAAAAGTCATAAGTTTTTCTTCTTATTCTAGCATTCTATGGTTGAAGAATTAAAAATTAATTACCGGTTTTTTGTTTAACTTATGTTAAATGTTATTTGGTGGTGGTGAGCATTCTCTGTCAAATAATTTTCGCATGTGCTTTGCACTAACTTGTCCTATATTAGTAATAAAAAATGAAAACATAAAATATCGAAGGCTGACACACCACGGTGTTTCTATTCAGATTAATAAGCATTAGAAAAGCGTTATTTCAATCTTGTCGATCATTCTGACGCTAGATAAAAGATACCAAAAGGGACTGGTGAAGGTTATTAGCCCCAAGAACTAGCTTCATCCACTGCTGATTCAACTTCCTTACTTTTATGGTAATATAAGCAACGTCCCGTTCACTTCTCATTTTTAATTTGATTTCCCTGTAAAGTAATTTTTTTATATAGCTGGAATAAATTGTGGCTGAAAAGAATGAACAAAAAGCAATGTACTCACTTTTTTTTGTAAGTGTCGGAGTAGAGCAGGCTGGGTAGTGCAAGCATGGCGCTGGCACACCACACAGTAATCAGGGCGGCGCGCGCCACCCGCCGGCTCAGCCTGTGTTGCAGAGGTTTCACTATCGCCACGTACCTGAAACAAAGAACCAGATTCATTACTCTTCATCTTTTCATCAAACACTGAGTTGCCAGACTTGAAAATAAAACTGATCCTTTTTATTTACGAGTATACTAACATTAAAAAGCCGAAGAGTTTGTTCGTTTGCTTGCACGCGCTAATCTCGAGAACTACTGGTCCGATTTGAAAAAATCTTGTTAGTGTTGATGACGTCCTCACGATGAAGAAGTATGATGAATGATGATGAAGTACGTGATAATTCTTTGTTTGTTTGAATACACACATAACTCCGAAAAATCATAGGTGTGTGTCTGGGGTTTGAATCCGCGACCGGAGAGATTCTCGACCGCGTGCCTCTCGAGGCCATCACGACTTACTTACATCAATATAATGTATATGAATATCGAACAATTGACCGTGTCAAAGGTTATTGTTGTGCATATGAATTATTTTGTTGCATAGTAACAGCTTCACATGATTAGGCTTGTCATAGTAATAAAAAATGAAAACATAAAATATCGAAGGCTGACACACCACGGTGTTTCTATTCAGATTAATAAGCATTAGAAAAGCGTTATTTCAATCTTGTCGATCATTCTGACGCTAGATAAAAGATACCAAAAGGGACTGGTGAAGGTTATATTACATAGCGGTACATTACCGCTATGCTGAAATTTATATATGACATTCAGGAATGTTCCACGAATCATTATTACGTTGAGCCTCGGTTAGCACTAATTTGCATACAACAGTGAACATCCTTTAGCGATCGATTGTAACGTGTTTAGCAGTTAATTTCGTACCATCGACTCCATTGTTTCTCTTGAAGATCTCAATGACTCTTAATGCGAATTGATCACCAACAATATTATTTTATGGTAATACAGACTTTTTAAGGTTAAAAGTATGTTACGCAATCAAACCTCTTGTTATTATTAAATTTAATCCAAACTTTTACAAAAGAACTAAAATTAATCAAACAAAATCATCGATTGAATAACAAACTTTTTTGAATTTAGAATACGTTTGTAGCCAGTCTACAGAGTCGATGAAGGTCGCTAGTTTGTGGTTTCAACTTTTTACTTCAAATATTTTATATGGTGAGTTTTTTTAATGTATTTTGTAAGTTTTAAAGAGTGAGTAATTAACTTGAGGGTAACACAAAGATGTGGGCCATTATTGTGGAGGGAAGTGACAAACAGACTTGTATTGTTGTAACTAGGAAGGAAGATAACCCCGGACGTCTCGTCACAAGTCCAGTAAACAATGTGTATTTAGAAATCGTAATTAAATTTTATACGTTTACTATATACATTTACTCTCGAATAAAATTTAATATCAAAATGAAAGGGTAAAACCAAGGTGTGTCCCAATTATATTCACGTTTCATTTGTTGCGTATTATAAACATTTACGGCCTCCGTCGGCCATAATAATAATAGGTACTGGGTTTTATAATGTGTTATATCTTAACGGATACCCTTCTAAAGAATAAATACAAAGTTATACACTCTAGGTTGTACCATTAAAATTTACAATGCTCTGGATAAAAATAATAATCTATTTTTATTTTCTTTCGAAGTTGTTAATCATTTATGTTGTAATTACTTTTATAATGTACAAAAAAAGTATATTAAATAAATAAATATCTACAGACATTTTTTAATTTTTTATACAAACCGCTTTAATTAAATAACACGACAGCATCTGGGTCTCAAAATAACCAGACGCAATTTGTACCATAATGTAATATTCTGAGCTTTTGCCCGCAGAAAATATAAGTATCTAGTACAGACATAATGTGGCGCATAGTAAAGGTTGAAAATTTTAAACTGTTTTCGTCAGGCACCAAGTTAGTTTGACTGCAAATCAACACAACACGGATTCATTCATCAAAACAAACATTTGTATGATATTTATATTTGATCAAGCCAGGAAACGAACCTAGATTCTCTGGATCACGTGCCGTAATGAAACATGCTGCGAAAACTACAATTCGCCAATCGTTTATACATGTATAAAAATTTGTTTCGGGTCTGAGTGTTTGTAAGACCGAAAAGTCTCTCGTAGTTTCTGATACCCACCACACCAGACTTGTATCTTAGTGACTGTGGGGTGTATTTATTATTATATATGGATGACTGTTCAGTGAAGTCAATTATTACATAATGTATTAAAAAAAAATATTCGAGAATTTTTTAGAGCTCCTCATCACTTGAAGAGGCCCATTTCCAGCAATGGGATATGTATGGGCTAACACAAAATAGGTTTAATAACCTAACACCGGTTTAATTGTTTGTTCAAATTATTCAATGTTTTACATTGTCCAGTATTAAAATATTAGACAATAAAGTTCCTTATACTTACGATAATAAACCACATATATACCATATACGTATAGCATTTTGTAACAAATGGAAACACAAGTCACGCTCACTAATATCCTACTGGGTCTCTCCAAACGGATATTATTAAGCGACAAAGCTTTTTGCTTCAGAGGTCGTATAACCCAGTCCCTATTCTTCTCGGCTTAAGCGTACTCTAGTGTAATATTGAAGAAGTTAATCATAAAACCTTGAATTTTGTATAGGATTTTGAAAACTAATAGATAGTTCAGTTGTTTTCTTCTGTTAGTGTCGATAAACATTTTTATTGAGAACATTCTCATAATAACATTGTCGACATAACATTCTCGGTAATAACATTTGTGTAAATTTCAAAGATAATATTTTATAATCGCGGCTTAAGTACGTGCCGTACGATCTAGATGTCCTGGGTTTGATTCCTGAGTTAGGTATTTTTTTTTCATTTGGAATGTGTTTGGAATGCAATGTGCCCGAATAACAACAATAGGCTCGTCCCTATTACATGGGACCTATTCATACATGGCAAAATATGGGTGCAAAAATGCCTCTCTGCCTACCTTCGGGGAACAGATGCGAGAGGGTCCATATGCATAAGAGGCGGTACTTCCATAGAAGCCCAAAAGCGTTACACGTTAAATTGTGTGTTAAATTTATCAATGTTTATTGTGGGGTCAGTATATTCTCATTTATATGCCAAATAGATTTTGTGATATAAAGATTTAAAGATAGAAGATTTAGCTTAAAGATTATTATTATTAAGAATTTTGTAAGACATGCTCATGCAAAAATATATACACACAAAAACATAACTCATTATCCACATGTCAATACTATGAAGTCATTTGAATAAATAAAGGTGAGCCTTTTACCCATTATGTTTTATTTCCTGAATGAGTAGCGAGTATGACTGTCGCAAGCCTTAATCTATAGCAAATATGTTTGACGTTTCATGTAACAGACTCATCAAACTGTCAGACTTAGAGGTTGCTCGCGACCTCGTCTTAACTTCACAAGTGGTTGCAGATAGTACCTTCAGAATGACTGAATGAATATTGAATAGCAATAATTAATTAAATATAATCTCTCAGTAACTTTTCGGTTTTCCAAGATAAAAAGTGTCCTAGTTTTCAAAACAGTTTTGTATACAGGGTGTATGCAGACCGCGATGGGAAACTAAGGCAGGTAATAGCTGCGGTGATTACAAATCCATTAGCGCTACAAAAAATCCCGACAAAAAATGAAAATTTTGACGTTTTCCATACAACCATAAGTATTAAATGTACCTCCATATGTGATTCGTAATCACCGTAGCTATTACCTGCCTTAGTTTTCGATCACGGTCTGAATACACTCTGTATATTTTACTTTGCTTTCTTAGGTAGGTACATTACATCCAAAAGTTGTCTGGAATCTGGAATCGCTCTCAGCGATAAGGCCGCCTATTGTCTACGCTTTTTGTTAATACTAAAATATCATTTATATGAATTCCTGCAATATCAAAAAAAAGTTGTCTATCTATCTTGATCCAAGATAGTATTTCTGTTAACCAAACTGGCATGTATTTTAACACGGATCCTAGTTAATTGAGATAAGAGAAGAGCTACGCCTAAAAATTTTACTCATATGTTGCTAAAGTTATCTGTAAAGTGTGCATACCCATATAAAAGCAGCATATAAGAATTAATGGTTGTGTAAACACACGTCAGAGCCAACAGAAAAATGAAAACACATTAGCCCTCGGCTTCCGTTGTTGTCACAAAGAAACAATATAATCTGATTCGTTATTAATGTCTCAGTACATTTACTAAACAATGAGTTTTTACCGAAGTCCAAATAATTCGTAACGCCTTTTATTTTTCTTTAAACCCGGGTAAAATAAAAATTATGTCTATTGCAGAAGAAATAAACGTTTTGTAATGTCTATATGTATATATAATGTATCGTCCATACTTCCCTCAACTTGGACGCACAAAATAAAAGTATGCCAGAAAATAAATCATTAAAAAAATCTTTTAAATCCACCTAAACGATCTGTAGGTCAAGGGACATAGTCTGTCGCGCTTGCCTAGTGATGATTTAAAAGATCACTTATATCATTAACAATTTCCACAGCGACAGGCATTTTTTTCTTGAAATTCATCATCATCGTCAACATCATCAGCCCATATACGTCTCACTGCTGGGTACGGGCCTCCTCTACCATTGAGAGGGTTTAAGCCTTAGTCCACCACGCTGGCCTAGTGCGGATTGGTGGACTACAAACCTGAGAAATTTCTTAGAGCTTTTAGGTGTGCAGTTTCATCACGATGTTTTCCTTCACCGTTAAAGTATGTGATAATTCATTGTTAATACACATAACTTAGAAAAGTCAGAGGTGTGTGCCTAGGGTTTGTACCCGTGACCGCCGAGATTCTCAACCGCGTGCCTCGAGGCTATCACTACTCTACTACTGCTACTCAGTCTTGGAGTTGGTAATATAAAACTCATTTCGCCTTTCAAAGCAGTCTTGGAGATCTACAAAACACTGCCAAGGTTTCTCTGAAAGCCGCAAATGCGCAGTGAGTATGTCTATAAAAAACGGCTGGAACGAGAAATGGATTTATAGCAGAATTACGAGCGGTAAAGTTCGAGTACTGATAAAGAATTTAATACTCGTTGAGAAATTGGAACTTTTCTTTGTGTTTGTATTCTTTTTATACGATCAAGTGACAACACTATTTACCAGATTGTATCTACAGTACATATACTGTAGAACTCAACATCTCCTCCTTTATTTGGCTTTCTGATTAACTTCGTTGCGGGATTATGACAAATTTAGGTCCCCTTAGATTCGCTGAGCTTCATTGCTCGGCGTCAATACTGTGCGTGCCGCTGTTGATCCTGGAGCGCAGGAGTTACAGTGGCGGATGTGTGGTGGGATAGGGCCCCAAAAATAATAATACTGTAGAACTGAAATATTGCATAGCTAGAAACAGCAGTCCCTCGATCTAAGTCATAAATTAAATATACAACTGACAGAAATAGTTATTTAAGTCGATATTCTGTTTTTTTTATTATTATTATTATTATGAGGCTCTTATATAAAATGTTCACACATTTAATTTGACCATAGCTTGTATACTTTAAAAGTTGCGTTAATTAACTTTTACGTCTTGTTTTTAGTAAGTTATTTGTTCAAGGTAAGTCTAATGCCGATCTTAAATATAATATCAATGAGGCTTTAAGTGAAAATAGCGCTAACAGGAATGCCAACTTTTTATTTTGTAAAATCCATCTGAGGAGATTTTCATAACTTTAGTGTTATTTTGTAAGCCAGAAAATATGTCGCTTCTTGCCAACAGCGACCGTTACTATTTCATTTAATATTTTATTTATTTATTAATATAATTTATTGTTCACCACATACATAAGTAAAAATTAAATTAAAGCTACCTTATAAACTATAGTGCCACAAAGGGCGGTCTTATCGCTATTACCGATCTCTTCTAGACAACCCAGAAAAAAAAGTAAATATAAAAGGTGTGGTCGTGGAAATTAAATTATAATATTGTTATAGATAAAACCTTAGTCCACCACATTGATCTATTGCGATTTGTTGGGACTTCACAAACTAAAAAAAATTATCATAGAACTACTGGACGTTCAGATTTTCTCACGATATTAGTTATCAGTTCTAAATGCTTGATACATACATACATAAACTCACGCCTGTATTCCCCGAATGGGTAGGCAGAGGTGCATTTCTGCACCCACATTTCGCCAGGTATGTATCAGTCCCACGTAATAGGGGACGAGCCTATTGCCGTTTTTCGGGCACATTTCCAGACTCCGTGCTGTTACTGAGAATTTCCTAATGGAAAAACCCAGTAACACTTTGCCCGACCCGGGAATCGAACCCAGGACCTCTAGATCGCACGGCACATACTTGTACCGCGAGACCACGAGGCAGTCATATTACGAAAAGTTTAACCGCTCATACTTATTTTCAGATTTATTAAGATAAAATTTAAACCTCAAACAAGCTCAAGCCTAAATGAATTGAAGTTTAAATTGCTCTTAATACGACGAAGCCTTATTTTCATAATTGATTAAATCACGAGCATAATCAGTAGCGTAAACGACTAGAAAGTTGAACGGAATATTCCTTTACCTTTACGTTTTTGAGTTAGTAATAATAGTTCGCGTAATTTTGTTGACGGTTTTTATAATAAGTTTTGAAAGCTTTGAGAAAATGTAAGTCAAATTTAAAAAGGATTCTTTTTTCTTTGTAGTCAAGGTAAAATGGTGTAAATTGTTTCCGTCATTCTAAACAATAATTAAAAAAAACAGTTAAATTTACAAGATTTAGAAAAACGGTTATAGAAGAACAGGGACTGGAATATCCTAATTATTTTGTTTTAGCATATTAACTTTATTTAACAAAAGTACTACACATTGCTAAGTAAGTGCACATTGCTATTAATTGCATAGTTTCCTCTCAACATATCAAAATGTTCACATCAATATAAGGTTGACGTTTGTGAAGATTTTTTATATACAATTTCAACAAAGAATATGTATTTTGAATGGTTTTAAATTAAGTTTGTATTTAATATATCTGCGAGGTACTATATTATTGAAATCTTGCATAATATTTTTTTATAAAATTTTGTATTTGACTTGCTAATTAAGCTAGACATCGCCAATAAAATCCAGACATAAATCATATTCACAATGGTGCCGTTTTTCCAGCTAAGCCATAAAGGAGAGTTGGAATTCATAAAGACATATTTGATCGAAGCAGCTAATTGTCTGTGAGCGGAACACATATTTCGCAGAATCAGCAATTTCAAGTAGTCCCCCAGGTGCAGTCCTACACAAGCGAAATAACGAAGTGAACGCAACCAAGAAATAACGCAATATAAATCGGTGAAAATAGCTTGAAACAATTTGATTAGAATAATATTTTTATCTGAGTTTTGAAATAAGGTACATTCTCAGTAGGATTCTGAAGATTTGATCGACAATAGGTACCTCTTATTACGTAGAACTTAGAATATAGTCGGCGAAACGTATGTATAGAAATACTGCCCTCCCTATTTGCGTATGTGTGTCTCAAGTGACATTTCTACAAAAATTAAACTAATTCAACTCAGTTGCTTTTTTCTGTATTCTTATAATGATAAATGTTTAGCTAGTCTTGGTCTAGGAGTGATGAAAATGATACTTGCATGCCGTGCGTATTAAAAACTATGAGAGCCTTCTTGGTCTCAAAAATACTCGTTTCACAGACAATCTTACGCATCACGGTGGCTTTCATTAATTTTTTAGATTATTATCGGGCAACCAGCACTTTCTCAGATAAGAATAAGAAAAATATATATCAAAATCACGTTAAAAATGAAAATAAAATACTCACGTTCTCTGCCGTAATTTGACTTAATGTTTAATTAGCACACGAGCAGGTAACATAGAAATTAAATCCACGTATAATATTACAGTACAAGCGTACATTAACGTACAAGTAAATTAACGTTGTTAAATCTTTCGGAGAGCGAACAGATTCTAAAAATATGAATTAGACATTAGGAACGATATTAGGGGCAAGCAAAGGCATGTTTAGAGATTTCATGAAATTATATTTTAATAATTAATAATTTGACGCCAATAAGCAATAGGAACTCAGTTTGAGTTTTCAGTTCAATTATGAAAATTAATTAACACCTATCTAGAAATGGCACACAAGATCTTATCACGCGTTTTATCAGACTTTCAATTTATTGCATTTTTATATCATGGCATGAAATGGTAGTACGTCACGAAGTTAATTATAACTTGTTGAAAATGACATGCAGTTGTTTCATATACCACAGGGAAATTAATATTAATAACTGTCTTTTTGTTATGCCAGCACAGCAAAGTGACTACACTTTGCCTTATGGTTAGCAGAATGGTATTTATGCATCAAGGGACGATAAACGTCCACCTTTCTTCACTCAAGATCTTGCTGGGAAACTTCTTAACGCTTTGCTTTAAGGACCTATAATGATAGGAAGGTAGAAACATGTTGGATGGCTAAGTATTCCGCAGCTTCACAACACGGCAAACGTACAAACTAATAAATAATAATAATTAATACACCCAACAGTCACATACATCGTTCTGACCCCACAGTAAGATACGAGTCTTGTATCGTGGGTATCTGAAACTACGAGAGATTTTTCGGTCTCACAAACACCCAGACCCGCAACAAATGTTTGTGGATCACACAAACATTTGTCTTTGGATCGAGCCCGCGGCCTCTCGTTTCGCACGCTGGTGTTTAGCCAACAGCGCCACGTGGTTGTCAAAAACTTGTAACCTTGGCAACGGTTTGGTTCAAGTCGGTGTAGTAGTAACCATAACTGTGGCTTCGCAAGGCAGCAGGTGTAGTCCTATTGAGAAAAGGAGGATGTGGGATAAGATTAAAAAACCCTTCGGGGCACTCGCCATCACACAGACGCATCATTCAGAAAGCGGTTAGACGCATCTGTGGCTTATCCTTGGCATCATGGCATTAGCGGTATTGTCCCAGAGATTTACGCAGCATATCCTCGGCCTCGTTTATGCTATATACTAATGGCAAAGTCGATAGGAAGTAAAATGACAGCGCAACCTGTTCAGGATACCGATTCTGCGTGCTATATGAGAAATGACGCCTTCCATGTGGCCTCTTGGATTAAGATTGCAGCGGAGATTTATACCAAGAACACTCAGAAAATTCTATACTGCGGAACACTGAAAGTCGGGGAGGTTAGAGATGATACTTTTCCTTTTATGGGAAGATTACGATTCACGGTTAAAAATAAAGACCATTAGCTTCTAATTGTGATTACTTCATATTGTGTTCATTTGTAATCGCGACTACGGCTTATACTTCATAACGGTCATTCTTAAAAATTACTCATAATTACACATAAGACATTTATAGTGTTACTGTGGCATGAGCCTGGAGATGGGCCCAACCACTAGTCTGTTATATTAACAACGGGATCATTTTAATTATTACTGTCTCAAAAAACTGAACAAGGGACAGTTCTCATTCCCAGCTCCTATCCTTAGCAGCATTGATGCGTGAAATATTGAAATACTTGTCATCTGATTCATAGATGTGACACAAAAGGGGAACGTGACTGCTTTTCATACCACTCAACTTTTTCACGACAGGAATATGAATATTAATAAAAAAAATTATTTATGATACAATTGAAGATATTTCCTTTGACCATTCTGAAACTAGAGGCACTGAATTTAATTTGACTTTTGATTTGTACACGTCTTATGTTTGAAATGACATGGATCTGATATTGCGATACAAAATTTTTGCACAAAGTAGTACCTACTTCGTAATAAGACTAAAATATTGTAAGATAAACAAAGACAAGTGATTAAATATTACATGAAACATACATACATAAACGTAGCTGAGATATCTTGGATGCGACTGGCGCAGGATAGAGACGAGTGGCATGCTAGAAGAAACGCCTATGCGCGGCAGTGGGATGAAAAAAGACAGTGAATGATGAATGATGATAAAACATACATACACAATGTCGACTAGATCCCCGAAGGGGTAGGCAGAAGTATATTTTTTCAACCGCGTTTAAACGGCTGTCTTTTTAAGTGGTATGGAATAAGAGTCGTGCCTGTTGTCGGTTTTTGGGCTCATTTCCAACCGTTCTGCTGTTATCAACTTTCTTATAAATAACTCTAATAATATTTTACCCGAGCTGGGAATCGAATCCATGACTTGTCAGGCGTAAGTACATGGAATGTAGCGTTACTGTACCATTCCTTAAAACGATAATCAAATTGCAGAAAATACATTTGTTACAATTGTAAAACTGTGACTACATAATATTTATCGCAATTCACACCGCATCGCTGTCTCGTAAGTTTAAAGTAAAACGAATAATATAAGGTTTTACATACGTTATCGCTTATTAGCATTATAAATTGAAATGCAAGTTGCACAGAATTTGTATTCACTTGTCACCATGGCAACGCGAGTTCATAAGACTTTACCACAGTGGAGTTATTAAAGTTATCTAATCTACAACTTTGCGTAGGCTTACATGACTACGTATAGTTCTGAACTACTCGCAAAAGTCAAAGTTTAGGATAACGTATCAAGCACAAACTTGATTTGATGGCAATAAATCCGTTGTATAATCGTGCATTGAAAATACGAGTATATGCAAACAGCCTTAACTATAAAGTTTATAGGTAAGACTGTTTACATATTATGCTTTAACCTGCCCTATTGGGTTACACGTGACTTTAGAGAAAACGAGACAAAACATTATTTAGTATTAAATAAAATATCTATCATCATCCCATATACATACGTCCCACTGCTAAACACGGGCCTCCTCTACAACTTAAAATATTAATCGTGGCTTCAAAGAAGTCATCACTTCCAATCAAGAAATAGCTAACAATATTGATACAAACATTACATTATCTGAATCAGAAGCTCATTCATTCAATGATGAAGATTTTATAAGCAGAATAATAAAAAATCATCTAGAATAGAAAAACTAACATTCCACCAGATTAAAAGTTGATAAATAACATATAAAATTAAGAAAATATAACTTAAATCTCACCTAAATATAAAGTATATGGATAAATAAAGTATAACAATAAAATACAAAATTGGCAGCGTGTACAAAAATATGCCGGAAGGGTCTCCATAGAGATAAGCAATACCAGTTTCTTTATTAATAGCCGGGATATATTTTCGCCGTATCATAAACCACACAGAGCGGGCAATAACCATAAAACTATTCGGCATTTTATTGTGCCCTTGTTACAAAGCATCTACAATTTAATATGACATATTCGATTCTTGCTTTGTTTTTTTTTTCGGATTACCTTATTTTGGCTTCTTAAATTGGCGTGTGAAAGTGACGATATGCTGTTAGCAATATCGTATATTTTTGGTATTGAACACCATATCATCACATGCCAAGTTAAGAAGCAAAAAAAATTTTAAGTCGTATAATTGTAGTAGAATGAACACCTGTTACGGTGACAGAAAAGCAGCGACACTTGTCCAAATACATAATACCGTCTATTTCCCTTCTAATCTTATTCAGCTGTTCTGTGGTCTTTATAATGAATACAACATAATACTATCTATTTCATTATAACTTGGGACAATAAGGTTTCATAACTTTCGCGCCTGAAGCTAATTTAAGTAACAACAATATTACTTGGAGTTACCAGGTCCTATTAGTTCTGTCAGTTGTCATCGACTATGAAAATGTGAGTAGGTAGTGATTTAATATTATTATTCAAACAACAAATTGTGTCACAAATTCGGGTTATTTAGCCTCTCATTGTTTGTTATTGGATAAATTTGTTGTGGAATTCATTATTTTGGTTCGTTGTTTTATGTAATTTGTATTTTTAACTCAGAGCCTCGAAGTCCTTTACTAGAATTATCTTGTAATTACAACGTACATTTACATAATGGAAATTGAGCGTGTCTAAAATCTCGTTCCAGGAATATAATCATGCCTCTATGCTTGAATAGGGTAATCCTCAGTAAGAGTTCTCAGAAGTGTATTTTGGCTTCTCTTAATAGAGGGTAAGCCTGAAAGCAAATGGGTTTATGAATGTTATAATTTTACTTCCCTCCGTTGAAACTCAATAACATTTGACATTTGTCAGCCCCGTGGCGCAGTTGGCTAGGCACCAGCTTGCGTAACGTGAGGCCGCGGGATCTATCCACGCACCGAGACAAATGTTTGTGTGATCCACAAATATTTGATTCGGGTCTGGGTGTTCGTGAGACCGAAAAGTCTCTCGTAGTTTTTGATACCCACGACATAAGACTCATCTTAATGTGGGGTCAGAACTATGTACATAATATGTGACTGTTGGGTGTATTTATTTATTTAAAATGTCGTATAATTTATGAATAATTTTATGATAGCATTTACCATTTAAATCGTATGAGTTAACGCTTAAATAGTCTGGGGTTCTATAAAATGAAAGTGTTTTTTACATCAATGCTTAACGTTTTACATTTAAAAAATATCTTTTATCGTACACAGCAATATATCAGCTCAGATTTTAACTCCACTCACATACACCCAATAATATTGTTTAGAACTACTCCAATGTTAAAACTAAAGTGCTGTTGTTGCCAGTAAACAAACCATTTAGTTTGCCAAAGTAGTTGGTAGAAATAACGTAAACACAACAGAAGGACTCGTAAGTACAACATAAAGAATTTTATTTTAGTGCGTATCTGTCATAAATGCCTCCCGGGGAACAGAAGAACATTCGTGTACTTTTATCTAACACGTATGATAGTAAACACGAGAATTTAGGATGTCCGTTTATGACTCAATCGCGCCTAAGTGGTTGAACCAATTAATGTAAAACTTTTACGAAACATTTCCTGTATTTACAAAATAAGATAGGAAAAAAAAGTAATGTTAGAGAGAATATTTAAGTATACTGTAGTAAAAAAATCGAGATAAATAAGTTCCTAGCACATCCAACTACACGTTGCCAGACACGGCAATCAAACTCAGGACCTCTAGATCACACAGCACATACGTACGTACTTATGCCACGACACGAAGCAGTTGCATATTTACGTATAGGTACTGTAGTAAAAAGTTTTAATAGATCGAAATAAGCTGTCTTAAAATACTATAATAATAATCAAAATATTTTTTGACTTAAAATACTTTTTAAAATAAAGTATGCTACAAAAATCCTTAATAGTGCTCAACTTTTCAGTAAATCCACTACAACAGTGAACGCTACTTTAGTTTCATCGTGTGAAAAACAATGCGACAAAAGCGTAACTGACTTTTAGGGCTTCATCATCGTCTTTAAGATCAACGAACTAAGCCAATTATGAATTTAGATGACTGCATGAATCGTAGCTCGATAAATTTAATGAATCTACAAATTGCCTTTTTTAATTTTCTTCAAACAAAGGCGGTGCCACAAAAACGTTCTCGCGGTGTTTAACCTCGAGTCCCTACGCTGCTACTTAATCAGTCTATTCTTATATTTCATGGTCTTTGTAATGGAAATTAATCGCATAGCCAATTATTGGCAGATCTGGCTGTTGTTGTGCTATGGTATTGTTTTCATAATTTGTTTACACACAACTAAACAGACTTAAGAACAAATCTTTCATGTTTTAAGTTTAAGCTATCTACTCGTTTACTTTTAAATGTAGAATGAATCTTTAAAATCTAATATTGGATAATTTATGTTGCACCTGTGTTGCCTTGATTGACTTATTTATGCCTTGGTTAAGCCTGTAAATTTAATAGACTAGATTAGACAATCAAAATTCTTAATTGTGTCTTCAAGAAATTCTTAGAACTTTTTTAGGTTTGTACTTCGCCAACGCGCTCTAGGCCAGCGTGGTGGACTAAGGCCTAAGCCCTTTCAGATGTACAGGAGGCCCATGCCCAGCAGTGTGACGTATGCGGACGGATAGTAATCCTTAATATTCTTTCGTTTTAATAATCTACTTTTGAAGAACTGATCAATATAAAAATTGATTAATCTTGGGTTTCGAGCGAAGGAACTTAATTCATAAATTTTTGTTTAAAAGATAGAAGCTGTTGATAAGGTTTCACATTTCTAACGTACTATTGTTAATAAAATTCTAAATATATTGCTAAATGCTGGAAACATTAAGAAGCAAAAACACTCTCAAACACTCTAAATCTACAACCTTAAGATCCTGTAATTGAGAATATTTTATTGCTGCTACAAACTAAGCGTAATTAACAATATGCTACTTAATTAACTTCTTTAAAAGTATATTTTTATTTGTTCGTGTCAGTTTGTTATTAGGTATTTTATTTCAAGGACTCTTTTAAGATTTACGATATGGCTGTCACTTATAAATACTTAGTAAACTATTTATACGTCATAGGTGCGTTTTTTTCTTTGCTTGCAAAATGACCATACTGCCGTGTGTGTAATAAGTATGTTTACAACATGGTCCAAACAAAATTTTGTCCGAGTAGAAACCACTGTGACCATCAGCTTAACATCAAATTATGTGTAAGACAATTATATCACCCAACCCAAACAGACGTTGATGGTCTTTCACAATGCGTGGAAAAGAAAAGAATAAAGATATAGAGATGTGGAATGTCATTAATTCCTTAAACTTTACCCACTGTAGTATGTATTTTTTTGCCACATGCGAAGGAAATCATTATCAACATCCTTAGGCTAATATTCTTCAAGTTAGAGAACATGCATTCACGCACAATATTATGTAAGCAAGTATAAGTAATAATAAAGATTTTGTGATTCGAATCTTACGATTATATAGCAATTAAATCGAGGACGCTTCAAAAACGGTTAATTTTAAATGAGCATACAGATGGAATTATGATAAATAAAAACACCTAAATCGTAACAGTACGCCATCCATAGAGATATCAATTCCAGAGGAAATTCATGGAAATTGATCTATATAATTACATTTTTACAGGAATTGGAACGTTACCAAAACAATAACTCTTGTTCTACATCGTTATCACGCCGGTGATGACTAATATTACGTGTAAATGGGTATGAATACTTGTTAGCTTAAAATTACTTGACCCTTGACCGAATTTCGCTTGAAATTCAGGTCAAATAATATCAAAAACATATTATATTTTACCGAGGAAATGGAATATTATTGATATTTGATATGTAAATAAAAAAAATACAATTTTCTAAGTTTCTTTATGATGCCATAGAGTTTAGTGTATCATAAATAATGTATTTTTTATCATCATTATAACTTATCAGACACCCACTGGAGGTGTGTAGATACAGATAAAATACACAAAAAATAAAAGATTTCACCTAATACGATTACTTATATTCTTTGGGGAATCCATATATAATTTAGAATCATACAAATAGCTACAAGTTGTATCAACTTATCATTCTAAACAAGTACACCTACACGCCTCAAGGGATCAAAATAAAATTGTAATATCTAAATCGGAAATAATTCTGTCGGGACCCATTCGTAAAAGAGAAAGATAACCGTACTAAAGGGAGATTTGAACAGGTGGCGTTGACATTTAAAGATGTGACGTCAAGTTACCATTAAAGTATTACGTAAGCACTAAAGAGGGATGGGGGATCTACGTCTGGATGGTGTAATCACCATAATGTAACCAATTGGTTACGTTACGTAATCGTAAGCAATATTTTTTTTGGTTTTTTTCCGGATTGTCTACAAAATTTTATCACAATTTCTTGAATGAAAAAAAAACAGAACAGATCAGAGTGACTGAAGATATGAAAAGAAAAAGGGGTGAATGAAGATATGACGGCTGATAGGGATTTGTGCAAGGATAAAATATACTACGCCGACCCCAAATGAAATTTGGAACAGGGCAAGGAGATGATGATGATTAAAAAATGTATGTACCTAGTAGGTACTACCTACTAATGTTTACGTAAGCATACGAGGGGGGAGTTCGATATTAGCTTGCTTTTGCTGACATAGGGGAAGGGGGGGTTAATAATTGTAAAAAATCACTTTACCAGGAATGGAATTCTACGACATTATTGGCACAAAGGCACCGCCCATCGTTTGTCAAGTTTCAATTAATTTTCAGTTGCACCTTAGAAAATGATTTTAAAATAGGTTGTAGCCAATATATGAAAATTATAATTTCTGTTAAAAAAAAACATTCATAATTATGCTTTATACTGATGTAAATTTGTGGAGAATTTATTGATTTTTTTTATATAGTAATGAGATAGTAATAAACACTATGGTATGACAGTAGCACGCCCAATGCTAGGGATGATATTTGCCTCAGTTATTTGAGCAACTTTATTTTGTTATGAACCTTTCTGCTGCAGATTTAGAATAAAATCTATATTATTAATCTTTGAAACGAGTGAAATACTTTTCTTAACTTTTTGTAAAAGAGTCATCGCTCGTATTGTAAAAGAAAAAATAATTAAATACATTATTAGAAAACATTACGTCGAAATACTGTAATAAGCTGAGTCTCAGTTTCAAGTTGTTGCGAAATACATGAAGTCAAACTTAATCTATAAAACGTATCAGTGAGTTTGTAAACTAAACAAAGGCCTCAAATTTACGCAGTGAATTCTCAGTTGTACAGATAACGATGTTTTCTCCACCGTCAAACCAAAGGATAATTGACTATGAATAGACACAGTGACTTCAAAAGACAGAATTGCCTTGGGATCAAATTCTTGACCTCCGTTTTGGCGATCCTTTCCGCCTTAACTAGGAAATCAGTTGGTCGTGCTATTTGTGTCCATTCATCAGCATCATCCTTGACCCATTTCATACTTTAAGTACATAAATTTATTGTAATAAATAAAATAATAAATAATAATAAAATAAAAAACAGTGTACTGTTTTTTTGTGATTCTGTGTATTGTTGGCCTCGAGGTTTAGGCGCGTGATCGAGATTCTCGGCGGTCGGGGGTTCAAACCCCAGGCAAACACCTCAGACTTTTCAAAGTTATGTGTGAATTCTTAATGAATAATCTACTTTAGCAGTGAACGAAAACATCGTGAGTAATCCTGAAAAGACGTGCGTGGTGGACTAAGGCCTAAACCCTCTCAATTGTAGAGGAGGTCCGTGCCCAGCAGTGGGACGTATGTGGGCTGATGATGATGATGATGATATGCTGTGTATAAGAGTAGGTATTTTGAGCGTGACTCACAAATGGATTTTATTTTAAGCACACAAATAAAATGGCTTGGCAGTTGACATAGTAACAGGCTAATTAAATTTTCGGCCTCGTGTCTTATGAATGAGAGCACGCATAGCGGGGAAGCCAGAATGCGAAGGGGCCTTTGGAAATTATAATTTATTTCCAATATCTTTTCGAAGCAAAATGTTACATTCTTTCAATTACTTTACAATTCTGTTACTAATTCTTATGGAACTACCTTTGTGTTTTTAGTATATTCTAAAAACACCGTAGATTTTTGTTATGCAGTAGAGTCCGAGTAGGTTATGAATTATATTTTATAAATAAAAAAATATATGTCACACAAACAGTCTTCCCAGTGGTGGCTATGACAAAATTATTTTAATTGCTTGCATTAATAGATATACATAAATAATGAAAACCTGCGTCCCGTAGAAATAAATACATACATAAACTCACGCCTGTATTCCCCGAAGGGGTAGGCAGAGGTGCATTTCTGCACCCACATTTCGCCAAGTATGTATAAGTTCCACGTAATAGGGAGCGAGCCTATTGCCGTTTTTCGGGCACATTTCCAGACTCCGTGCTGTTACCGAGAATTTTCCTAATGGAAAAACCCAATAACACTTTGCCCGATCCGGGAATCGAACCCAGGACCTCTAGATCGCACGGCACATACGTGTACCGCGAGACCCCGAGGCAGTCAGAAATAAATCTATTTCCTTTTTACCAAGTGGGACACAAAATATATTGAGTTTCGTGGGTGTCAATTTTACGTAGAAAAATGTATCCAAAAATGTTCTGATGCCAATGTTAAATATAATGTGTACATACCTATCTACGGTGATGGCTACAAGTGTGAAAACTCCAGCAGATACTGTCAGGTTTGCAGTGAAGTTGCTCGCAGTGCAGGTAATTGCTCCGAAAGGCCAGTGAGCAGTGACCAGGAACACGAAGTTCGGTGCTCCGTTTAACGTGGCCATAAGGAGATCAGCTACTGCCAGGTTCACGAGGAAGCAGTTCGTCACAGTCCTCATACGACGGTGCGCTGTTGAAATAAGAATATTATTAAAAATGGGACAAGTAATTTATCCCAATAATATATGGACTGCGTTCCACAGCATGGTTCAGTCGTATAGTATATAGATAGTCCTCAAAGTTTTTTTTTGAGCCATGGAGCAAATGTTTTGTCATAATAACATCAGCCTAGTTGTAGGCTATAGAACACAACAAGGAACACACAAGAGTCTGTCATATAGTAAACTATAGTCCTCTATGTTTTTTAACCCATGGAGAATGTCTTGCGCTACATTTTCAAATCCTCTTCCTCTTTAAGTGTGTCTTGCATTCGAATATACAACCAACGATATGGGCTCAGTATACCACGCAGCTAAGCTTCTATGCTACCTGGCAAGTTTTAACGAATACAATAAACATTGAGAACATGCTCCTACCGTAAACTCCTACACAAGTTTTAACTTTTTCAAGTATAAAAATATTCTCTTGAATACCTATTTTAAATAAAAACTTGACAAAATCCATGCACGTTCTCAAAGCATTTTTCATTTTAATTTCAAGTCCACTGCTCACCCTTTTAACAGTTGGCAACAATGCAGACTGTCGTCGTAGGTATCGATGAAAAGTTTTATTGCGAGCACGACATTCTGAATACACAATTAGATGTCTACGATATCTGACAACTTGACAATTTATTGGACGTTCAAACTTCTGCGGCGTGAAATTCATTAATTCAGATCTTGTGAGACGAAAAATAACAGGTCATTAAAAGTAATTTATTTAATGACATCATCAATCATTTATTTGTACATCATTGGCTCGTTGGATACACGCTCTGTAGAGGTTTATCATTAAGCTCAGCATTCAATCATGTTATTCTGACATTATATTGACTTATATGTATGTTAAAATAAAATATATCTATGAAAGCAAACCAAATACTCATTTTAATAATATATTCTGAATGTCCGAATAACACATTCGCGTCATATAAACCTTTCTTTACTCGTATACACAAGTATGTGACAAATTAGTGATAAAGTCCCATACTAATTACGTCATTTATCATACCTATACGTCCCACAGCTGGGCACGGACATTTGAGAAGGTTGTATGTATGTTTATGTTGTGTCATCTATCAATTTTTTTTACATTGATACAAAACTATGACATCTAAAACGCCTTCAAACTCTTGCAGTGGAAAGGATTCGGCATCAACATCAACGGCGAGTATATCACACACACCTTCGGTTTGCCGACGATATTGTAGTCTTGGCAGAATCGCTGGAAGACCTTAGCACTATGCTCGAAGACCTCAATCGAGTCTCTCAACAGGTGGGTCTTAAAATGAACATGGACAAGACGAAGATCATGTCGAATGTCCATGTTGTGCCCACCCCGATCGCAGTTGGGGGCTCGACTCTCGAAGTTGTAGACGAATATGTCTATTTGGGACAAGTGGTCCGGTTAGGCAGGTCCAACTTCGAGAGAGAGGTCAATCGTCGAATCCAACTCGGTTGGGCAGCGTTCGGGAAACTACGCGACGTCTTCTCGTCCAAAATACCTCAGTGCCTGAAGACAAAAGTCTTCGATAGTTGTGTGTTACCAGTGATGACATACGGCACTGAGACGTGGCCTCTCACTATGGGCCTCATTAGACGGGTCAGAGTCCCTCAACGAGCTATGGAGAGGGCTATGCTCGGGGTTTCCCTACGAGATCGAATCAGAAATGAGGAGATCCGTAGGAGAACTAAAGTAACCGACATAGCCCAGCGGATTAGCAAGTTGAAGTGGCAATGGGCCGGGCACATAGCGCGGAGAACTGATGGCCGATGGGGCCAAAAAGTTCTCGAGTGGAGGCCACGTACCGGAAAGCGCAGCGTGGGACGTCCTCCGACAAGATGGTCAGACGACCTGGTGAAGGTCGCGGGACGTCGCTGGATGCAGGCTGCTTCCAACAGGTCCCTGTGGAAGTCATTGGGAGAGGCCTATGTCCAGCAGTGGACTTCGATTGGCTGATGGATTGGATTGGATTGACAAAACTATTGGTTCCTACTGCAAAAATTCTACATTTTCTTACCTAAAACAATCCAGATGACCATCGTATTTCCTAATACGGCGAGTAGCAGCATTACGGCAAACACCATGAACCAGGCAAGCTGACCCCACCATGGTGGACTGTACGGACGCTCGCCGAGACCCATGCAGTTTCCCAAGGTGATCCTGCCAAAGAAAATACACACATACTTAAGCTCACGCCCGTATTCTCCGAAGGGGTAGGCAGAGGTGTATTACCGACATTTCGCCATGTTTCCCACGTAATAGGTGGTGAGCCTATTGCAGTTTTTCGGGCACATTTCCAGACTCTGTGCTGTTACTGAGAATTTTCTAATGGAAAACCCCAATAACACCTTCCTGACCGGGGAATCGAACCCAGGACCTCTAGATCGCACGGCACATACTTGTGCCGCGAGACCATGAGGCAGTCATAGAAAATATATTCAACGTTGTGTAACTCGGCCACATATTCAGGTATTTAGAAAATGTATTAAAGACAGTTATTGCCCGCAACTCCGTATACTATAGTATATTAGAATTAAAAGGAATATTCTGTCCCCGTTTTTTCCACAATTTCTATTGCTACTCCCTTCCGATTGGTCGTGGCGTGGTGATATTTAGCCTATAGCCTTCTTTTATAAATAGGCTATCTAACGCTGGAAGAATTTTTCAAGTCGGACTAGTAGTTCCTGAGATTAGTATGTGCAACTTTGCAAACATACCTTTCAGCTTTATAACATTGATGTAGATTACCCGTAAACACAACTTTTGTAATTTGTAAAGGATATTTAAGTAGCTATTTACGTCATATAAATATATAGACTGGCGCTGTTGCTCTTGTTTCTGTTTCAGTAAATAGAAAATTCTATAAAAATTATAACAAGTCTGTCAGATTTAACGAAAACTCTAAACAATTTCAGTAGAAATAAAACACAGAGAAAAAAGCCAATTTACTCGTCTGTACAACCGAAATCGAAATATCATATGACAATATTATACGGGTCAATTTACCCACGCCTCACAGCACTTAAATAAAGATAGACATTGACCTTACCAGATGTTCTCCAAATCACCATAAAAAATGACTAATGAAATGGACATGGAGCCCTTTCAAATTCCGAATATTAATCTATATCTGAAGCGATATAATGTACATTCTTATCTACATTTTTAAAATATTACTATTCATTTTTCAACGACTATGAAAATAATATATGAAAGAGAAGTCAAATATTTAATAATATTTTGATTAAAATATCAGTAATATGCACATATATTTTAACTTATGTTTTTTAACCATAAAATATAACCTAAAAGATGAAAAATATCGTATTAATTCAATCTAGTACATATATTACTCGTCTTTTGTTTCAATCTGATTTGCTTCAATAAAAACGTAACGTAACGAGCTTTTAGTATGAAAACTACGATATTATATTTATAGCGTCCTACATAATCGTCGTCACATCGCTGATCGTCAGCTACTCCTCATTTATACATTGGGTCATTGACCCTAGGGCACTTGTTCGTTCTTATCACGTGGATCATAGGGAGGTTGGAGAGCCGCTTTACAATTTAATAAGCGTGACGGAAGCTCGCGATTTTTACGGCAAAACAAATGACTGCATTTGCACGGGGCGGCGGTTTTAATAGACTACCATCTAACGAGAATCGATTACTCTGACTCTCACCAGTTAATGTTATTATGCCCGACGCATTTCGTTACACAACGCACAGATTGATCCAAAACATGACGCACTAAGGCGGATTTTTTTATCACCAGCACGGTAATCGGGAGCGCCTCTTGCTAGAACAGTTTAATCTGAATACTTATGGTGCTTCGAGGAAAACGACAAATGCTTGCCATCACAATAAGCGCTTACAAATTTTCGTCCTCTTTTGAAAAGAGAAGGTCGTTTACTAAGTCAATACGAAATATAGTAATTTAATTATTAAAACTTATAACAATAATTAATTGTTGTTAAGTTAACGTCACTTGCAATTAATTATACTGATTAAATTTATCTTGTAACGTTGTATAAAGTAACTTTGCCACAACTTGTTTACAGATTAAGCCCATATTTTCGACCCAATTTTCTTGAGTTTTACTTAATTGTTGTTACACTTTTTTTGATGTGTTTTTCTTTTGTTTTATGGTATTATCGTTCCCAAAATATGTTCCAATGTGGACGTAAGACAATAAACGTTGCGATAGATGTGATATTTTCACGGACGGAAATGTCGGAATTTATATTAAAGTTTTTCCTTTCAGATTTGTCGCGAATGTTGCCATACAATATGAATTTGTAACATTATGAAATACTAAATCTAAATCATACACTGACGCACAAATATCTCACCAGTTTATTTATGGCATTACTTTGGCATATATTCGGCGCACTCAAATATATAACTCAAAGTTGACAAAAATATAAAAAATTGTATAGAATAATATAAAAATGAGTATAGGCAGGTGTTGAGAGAAACTATACAAGTCAAAAACCTCAAAGAACTCTATTGGATCATTCTTATAAACTCTCAAGCTGACTAAATGCAGCTCGTACGTAATAAAAACGCTTTGTATTGCAGTTTACTATACAAGACTCCACACACACTTTCGCATTCACATTAGATTAAATAGTGACCAATCAATCGCTGTTGTTTGTCATATTTACTTATTATTGAGGGCAATCGTCGCCCTTTGACCCGATACATAAAACAGAAATAAACAAAATATACCCCAATCTGGAATTGTCGTAAAACGAAAAAGTTTTCATGCGACATCGTTGATTAACTGAGTGAACCCGAAAAGATATGGCTGTAATTCCAAAAAGGGTTCGCAAATGAGTTTACGAAAAGTTAAATCTACTCTCTACTGACATAATTAGTGACATAAAATCGTTCAGCCGCACTTAACTGGTGCGGGCGACCCGATACCAAGGGTGTCCACGTGTATCGCAAATTTATTGCTTCCTGGAGATATTTATCAAATACCAAAGACGGCTACAAAGCCTACCGCATTTTTCACTTCATTTTTTTTTGTTTGCCTTTCATTCGACCTCTGACCTTCCGCACTTGTTACGTTATCGCCTTTCAATTTCAGGAATCAATGGATAGAGTGCAAACCTACACTATGCAATAATCAAACACGGTCTAAAATTGAAGATCATGTTGGAATGTCATAGATACGTTGATTGAATCACCGATACTAATGTTTGCACTAGAGATCGCTTTGTGCGATAAGACCGACAACTGTAATCATTGTAAACTCTTTGTATTCAGTGTGTACGTCAAACCTAAATACAATTTATGGTATGGGGCATGCTAACGAGACTGTTAGAAGATGAAATAAAGACGAATAATTTTAGCATCATAACTTTACAGTTGCCGACAAAACAAATACTTGAATCTTACTCAAAACATTTTCTTACAATCGAGTATTCGCACCAAAACGTGGCAAGTCTCAGAAATACGGGATTTATTGTTGACTGAAATTATTCCCCTTAATATACAATACTGTATTTTGATTTCAAAATGAATAAACTTTGTATAGGAATATTATGTCCACCGGTAACTTTAGAACAATGCGAGGCAAATTTTACGTTCAAAAATTATTTCCCATATTATAAATGCGAATAAATTATAATTTATGTTGCTCTGTTCCTACACAAAGTTTGTTAATACGTTTTGCCAATACTATATAAACGCGGATTTAGAATGACGAGTGATTGCGATTTCATGCGATAAAATTAGGCATAGTTATAAATACAACCAAAAGTCCGTTGTAGGTACATGGTTCCGACCCCATACCTAGATACAAATCTTAAGTCGTGGGTATCAGACACTACGACAGACTTTTCGGTCTCACAAACACCCTGATCCGAAACAAAAATTGTAGATCACACAAAAAATTGTATATATCCGAGGATCAGCAAAATCATCAGTGAATTTTTCATCCTAGTGTAGTTCGTTGATCCCATTATAAACTCAGCGTAGACGACAGGATACGACAAAATATATGTAGTTTAGCAATCTTGATTGTACATCATCATCTTCATCATCAGCCCATATACGTTCCACTGCTGGGCACGGGCCTCCTCTACCATTGAGAGGGATTAGGCCTTAGTCCACCACGCTGGCCTAGTGCGGGTTGGCGGACTACACACCTAAGAAATTCTTAAGAACTTTTAGGTGTGCAGGTTTTATCACGATGTTTTCCTTCACCGTTAAAGCAAGTGATAATTCATTGTGAATACACACATAACTTCGAAAAGTCAGAGGCGTGTGCCTGGGGTTTGAAACCGCGACCGCCGACATTCTCGACCGCGCGCCTAAACGACGTACAGTTGCATTTATATACAGTGAACTATTTATATACCAAGTCCTAGCACAATGTCTAACAGTGGACGTGACAAAGGCTGTTTATGATTTGACACCAATATGATTTGGCGCCTAACATCAGCTGGCAAGATTTTGTCGTACCAATGTAAAATATAGGAACTTAGTTCACATTAAGGAAAATACCATAGCCGTTATTAAGTAAACAATGTAATTACAATATCCATTGAAGCTAATCTTCGACGTAAATAAGGAGCCAATAGATCGAAACAGCGTCGTAAAAGAGATTAGGTGTGAAATTAAATTTGTGATCAACGCCCCAAAACAAGGGGCCCGACTTAACATTCCTTATACGAAAGCTTTTTATTTTTATTGAACCTTTAATACGCAGCCTGCGGGCGATAGTCGACATTCAGTTGGAAGTTTATTGTGGTCCCTTGTAACAAAACTCGGGAGAAGTTCGTCGACCTCATTCACCCTTCTTTATTGCACCATATGGTATCTCGGTGAAAATACACAAACAAATTGAAAAAAAAGGAAGGACGTTTACTGAAATATATACTACGTAGAAGAGCTAAATGTTGGCATTTATTTAATATAGTAGCTGTGAGAGTCCATTCTATTCTCCTGGGTGGGTTTCAGTATTAAGTCCAGAGAGTTATTAACGCAAAAAATATAACGAAACAAAACATTTGATAGCCCCGTGGCGCAGTTGACTATACACCAGCTTGCGAAACGAGAGGCCGCGGGTTCGATCCCCGCATTGAGACAAATGTTTGTGCGATCCACAAATATTTGTTTCGGGTCTGGGTGTTTATGAGACCGAAAAGCACCCACGACACAAGACTCGTATCTTAATGTGGGGTCAGAACTATGTACACATGTGACTGTTGGGTGTATTTATTTATTTAAAACGTCGTATAATTTATGAACGCTTTCAATATTACAAATACTTATCTTAAAATTGAAATCTAAAACCATAAGCTACAGGGTACTATGTTTTTGCAATTAACTCGATAAGGAAATAGATTTTTAAGCAATAGAGGCGAACGTCCAAGCTGAAACACCCACTCATTCATCGATCATTGCCCTTCCTGAACACCCACGGATTAAAAAGATCAAATTTACAGAGCAAATTTTGAATGTGTGCCAGCTTTTCTAGAAAAATTATGAATTGTTTCTCTATTGTCTCTTTGAATAAACATACATTAACCGTTTGAAATCATAATTCGCAGCTAAAGGTTTTTATACACTGTTGTTTAAACCATGAAAATAGGGGTAAGACTTTTACTGTTTTTCGGGTACGTTTCAAGACTCCGTGCTGATACTGAGAGTCCCTCACCGAAGAGCACAGTAACGATGCTCGACCCAGGAATAAAACCCACGATCTGCCGATCACACGCCGCACACTTACCTATGCCGCGACACCACCACATTCCGATTCCCCGATTTCTAGACTAACAACAATCTATCTAAACTAATACGAATTGTTAACAACTGTTTGCTGTTTCAATAAAGCCTAATTTGCTGGAGCCAGATAATCCGTCTTATACGAAGCTAGCTTCTCCCTTTATCAAATAGGTATAATAATAATTTGGTTAAGTACGATCACGTGCTAATAGCTTGTGTTGAAATTTACGAGACTTACCACCATTGTTTCCATAGCAACTCGATCTTAGGTACGAATTGCCTTTTCAATCCCTTTGTACCTTAATTTAAATAAAATAAGATTGAAAGAGAGTATAAGTAAAAATATTTTTACAACGTAATCCGAAAACCTGAAATACTCTGTATACTATGTACACCTGCATTGAACAATCCAAATGTACCTTTTAACGTAAAAGGTTAATTATATGTAATTTAGAGTCTGACTCGATCGAGTCGCACGCTCCTGGTGTCACCTTCGATATAGGTACATTACTTTGTGTGATCTTCTAATATTATTTTCGAGTTTGGGCGTTTGTGACACCGAAGGTTCGTCGTAGGTTCTGATACCCATGACAAAGACTAGTATCTTAGGGTGGGGTCAGAACTATGTATGTATGTATGTGTAACCGCGTAAGGCTGGTTGGTTGACGCTTACTTGGGGAGGCCTACGTTGGCAGTGGACGGCGATAGGCTGAGTAAAATAAAGAAATAATTGAAATAAATGATGAAGAATATATCAATTAAGTAAACAGACTAGTACTACTTTACTGAAACTAAAAAGCCCCGATCTGTTAAAAAAGAAAGAACAAAAGGGTACGTTTCAAAAAAGGTTCAACAATTTATGTACATCTGCAAGTGTAGTAAGCATTTTTAGAATAACTATAAATGCCAATCGAAACCGTAATATGCAAGTAAAGACAGAATTTAATAACTGACTCAAAGTACACAGCTAAACTGACAGTAATTAAATCGTAGACTTGCGTGACTTGAAACAGCGCGGTTCAAATACTTCGATTCATAGGCAGGAAGTGTATTAACAAGATTATTGGAAACTCGACAAACAACCGAGCTCCATGTTAGAAATGCCTGCAATACACCAATTTAGTTGTCACTTGCTGTCAGGCAGCAGTCACGGAACCTTGGTGAATAAATAAGCATAAGAATTTTGAGTGTTACAATCAGGAAATATACCTGAAAAAATATTTTCCTATAAATAAAGTCTAGTGAATGTCTTTACCAAAACAAACTTTTTTCGTACGCATTATCCATCTAAAGTGTAATGGATTAATGTTTTTTTTTTAATATTTAAAACACAACAGATAACTTTGTATTCATGGTGAAAGGATGACCGTGCCGGCATTTTTTGGCCGGTTTGTCGCTGTCGGTCCTTTGTTCACCATGGCATTAGTCCCCCAAACTTCTTCACAAAAAAGGTGAAGAGGTATTCGGCCGGCATGATTCTGTCGACCAACGGGAGATCATCATCTCTCGCTAGTCGGCACTTTTTCTGGACTCCATTACGCTTACCATCAGGTGCAATGGGGTCACTTTGCCGTGCCAGTATAAAAAAAAGCATTCTATTTTAAATTTGAATTTGATATCTCATCTCGCAATAATTTCAGTGGCGATCATTTAGTACACTTAAATGTGCTTCTTCTTCTTACTCTGTTATAAGAGCGACCAATTTTTAACCACAACTACAAATACTTTATCAAACAATGACTATTTATGACACAGTCCACGCCCACCAGGCTGTAGTCGAGAAGGATTAGCCTACATGCTGCGAATACATCACTTTTTTAAAATGACAGCCATAAATTGAACAAAGCGGCCCCCATTTGAAAATACACAAGAAAGCGTTTGCGCACAACCTCGCTTGCATGTTTTTTTTAAAATTGAATTGGTCACAGTGACCGTACTATTTACGGCTTTAAATGTTTCACGAAAATCCACATAGATTTATTGAAATATAAATAAGAAGTTAGAGAGATCCGAGCCTTAAACATCAGCAAAAAGATTCTGTGATTTATTAATTGCACGAAACTATCAGTGTCTATTGTAAAATGTGGGTTTTATATCAATGAATGTACCAATGTAGTTCTTTGAATATGACTAAAATGTTATCTAGCTGACATACATCTTATAATCAGTAAGATGTATTCTTCATAAATTATCACGTAGACGCTTAATTATATTAAATGCACATACATACATCCATAACCTCACGCATGTATTCTCTGAAGCAGTAGACAGAGGTGCATTTCTGCACCTACATTTCGCTGGTTATGTATCAGTCCCACGTAACAAGGGGCGAGCCTGTTGCCGCTTTTCAGGCATATTAACAGACTCCGTGCTGCTACTGAGGATTTCCTACCAAACCCCAATAACACTTTGCTCGACCCGGAAATCGAATTCGTGATCCCTAAAATCGCACGGCACATATTCGCGGGACCATGAGGCAGTCAGTTTAACTATATAAATTACAGAATAGATTTTAAATAATTTATGATCAGGTCTGATATCAGCAATGTAACAAAGCTCCGGTTTGCGTCACTATCCTGCGACATACGACACACTTAACAACTATGTTCTTGTGTAATGAAAACGGCACTTACTTGAGATTTATGTCCTCGAGGAGCTGTGTGGGTAGTAAATCTAAAATCTGCGACACATTGAGGTGATCCCAGGCCTTCTGTCGCTCCAGGATCTGCTGCGTGCAGTTGATGAATGTCTGGATATCGGTTTCCGAGTCCATCGCACTACAGTTCACATCACTAGCACGAGAGCAACTTTGTATTTATTCACTGTTTTCATTAAATCGTCTACTTTTTGCAGTTATTTTATTCACTTGGTTTAAGATTCACTTAAGCTGTAAAAGGTAACTATTAAAATTGCCATGCCAGGTCTTCTAAATATTAAAGTCAAAGTTACTGATATGTTAGTGAGTCTAATTTATTGTCCAAAATGTATAAAATTCAGCAATCATACTATTCTCCTCTAGATCTTTAAGTCTAAAAATCCTATCGTTTTCTTTATCCGGTAAATAAATCGTAATGTGAATTCAGTATTATAATTTCCAACCTAGCATATTATATAGATTATCAGGTCAGAAGCTACATTAGCTTCCAAAATCCAGTGTAAACAATAGTAATTATACGTCACTGCATTCTGTTCCATCATTCTTGCACAACGGAACAAACTGTAAAAAAAATTAATGCAGCATTGTTTCACATACGTTATTTTTAAATATTCTACCAGGCTCATTGTTTGGTACATTTTCTATTAATTGTGCCTTGAGCTGAATTTTTTCGTCCAAAACGTGAAATCCGCTAAGTACATACATGTCAAGACAGAAATTTTTTGAACATTCTGTAGGTATCGTTTCGTTTATTCCATAGATCTAATTGTTATTGCGAGGTCGATAACGATGCTACTTTTCGTGATTTTCGAGGGATTAATGTGCATGAAGCAATAAGCCGGGTAAACAAGTAATCAGTACCAAACCCCACTTGGCCACTTCGAGTAGATTTAAATAACTCATCTCCACCGCAGTAGAGACCGTGCCTAGTACGCATCTGTATGTCCTGATAAAAAAAGAACTTTAAAAAAAACCTTAAATGATCGTATAAGGTCATTGCTACGATGAATACCTACACACCATAGCTAGATTTTTTTAGAACATTATGTAAAAGATGGAGATGTTAAATTAAGCTTCATTGAAGAATAGGCCCACGCCTAGGTGGACGTACTCGTAGTAAATGTGTTAGTGATGATTATCAATTTTAGCAGTAAAAAAGCCTTCATGATTCTGACTCCTGATATTCATCAAATCAAGCAATCCTTATTGCAGTACAGAGTAAGTATAATCTATATGAAACGAGATGAGTTAAATGGTTACGACTCCGTTCCAGAGTGAAAATGAACACACACCCACATCATCTTAATCCTTCATACGTCTCGTTGCCTTTAATAACTTTTTATGAGCTTGTGGACGATCGTTATATAAAATTAGCTTGATTCTTTATTATTCAGGGTACGATAAAGATATTACTCAATGAAACTAGATTTAAACCCAGGAGAATAGTGCTTGAATAATTTTTATATAATGCTTTTGGGCTGCTCCAAAAGGTACTTTAATTTCTGTATTATTTTGTCTCATAATTTAAAGTTTATGATTTCATTGGCATAAATTTTAAAACCCACGCTTTGTGATTCATCTATTTCAAAATCAAGGACATAAGTGATCTGGCTCGGTAACACATTATCTAGTGGTTAAGACAATGCTATCCATATACAGGGTGTATTCAGACCGTGATCGGAAACGAAGGCAGGTAATAGCTAAGGTGATTACAAACCCCCTGGCGTTAAAGAAAATTCTGACAAAAAATAAAAAAAATTACATTTTCCATACAAACCGCGTACATTTAATACCGATGGTTGTATGGAAAATGTAATTTTTTTTATTTTTTGTCAGAATTTTCTTTAACGCCAGGGGGTTTATAATCACCTTAGCTATTACCTGCCTTCGTTTCCGATCACGGTCTGAATACACCCTGTATATGTATATATGTCTATACATATATATGGATATATATCGCCAAGTATGTACTTGGCGACATGTGGTTGCAGAAATGCACCTCTGCGTACCCCTTCAGGGAATATAGGCTTGAGGTTATGTATGTATGTATGTAAAATGCTATATAGAAAGAGTATTAGCTGCATCGTAGCGTTAAAACAATTATCTGCTCCGCTGAACTAAATAAAATCGTACGCCATTATACTGAATAAAACCATGCATTGGACGCCACGCACATTACAGCTAGTAATAGACTGCTATGCTGCCTTCCTACGCACTGTCCAAATATAGACTCCTAAAAAATTCAGAGGGCTTGACATAGATAGTATTTTAGAAATAATCTACACTAAAGGGTAAATAAACTTCCCTTTTTAAATAAACTTCAGGCACGATTTCTTCCGACAAGTTTCCTAAATGTATCTTCGCAGTTCAATATTTAATTTTTTCTAAGAAGTGTGCTGGAAAAATGTTCTAGATCTTTTGCCCTCTTAAATTAACTGAGGGAGAGAAGCTACATAGGTGCGAATGCTTAACTATTTGTAATGTCAAAATAAAACTTATAACAATATTTGTCACCTATACGGCCCAAATAATTTACGTTTTACTTAGCCTAAAACTGACTACTTGACTGCCTCGTGGTCTCGCGGCACAAGTGTGTGCCGTGCGATCTAGAGGTCATGGGTTCGATTCCCGGATCGGGCTAAGTGTTATTGGGTTTTTTCATTACGAAATTCTTAGTAGCACTCCGTAGTCTGGAATTGTGCACGAGAAACGGCAATAGGCTCGCCCCCTATTACGTGGGACTGATACATACCTGGCGAAATGTGGGTGCAGAAATGCACCTCGCCTACCCCTTCGGGGAATACAGGCGTGAGGTTATGTATGTATGTTAGACTAAAACATGTTCCTACTACTCGTCCTAAAATTTCCACTAACCGTTAAAGCTATTCTTAGAAAGGCATTACAGTATTAGTCCTGTTGAATTCAGAAAACATTGATGATCGTCAAATAGATGTAACATAAAAAGATAAACTTTACATAATTTCAATTAACTTTCAACTTCTGTTCAATTCAAAAAGCCTAAAATAATTAGGCTCCGAGTAGTAATAAAGGCGATTATAACTTATCAGTTCTATTTATCCCGTCCCGTGACTGTCCTTAATAAAAAGGGATTTCCATGTTTTTGAACATAATTAAGGATGGTTCCACCGCTATGTCTCGGACAGATGTTGACGTCACGAATTTTTTTTTGTAAATTCTGACCTGTACACTTTAGGTGGGATTGACGCAATTATTATTTATGTTGTGGGTGAATTAAGTTCAGAAAAAAGACAACAATAAGTTTTAAACGCATTAAGGCAATGTGGTGAACTAAGTCTTAATCTACTCTCAAACGTAGAATAAGCAGGGTCGTGGGCTAAAAATTTTAAATAAATTAATAACAAGTATGTTTTAACCATTAGTAACCTTTTCCAACTTAAAGTGTAATTAGTAGCCTAATTATTGAAGTAAGAATTATTAAAGACCGGTAAGTAGTTTAAAAATTTGTGAAATATAAAAAATATATTTATTAAAAATTGGATTTTAGTACCTGAGGGAAATTCTAAGGCATCTCTTAATACACACACACTGACGCCTGTATTCACATGAAGGGGTAGGCACTTCTTCTTTATATAGGTTACAAAACTTATTTGGCTGTAATTTCGATTTAATACTACTTTATAATTATATTTAGCTGCAGTATATATGCTGATTTGCGCTGAAGGCCTGTGCACGCTAACGTAAATCATGGACAGCACTTAAGGCATCGCCGACCACATAAACTTGACGCTAATTGCTGAAATCCCCTATTATAACCGACCTTTGAATTGGTATTTTTCCTTTAATGTTTAGGTCGAAATTTCAGCGTAACTTGAAATATGTATAATAGCAGTTTTCAGGGCCTGTGTAGTGTATAAAATGTTTTTACGGCAGTGATAAAACTGTTTATTTTAGTGCTGAAATATTTTTGGCCCACAAAAGCATCTTTTTATGATACAAAAGTGTTTGCCTTTAAGACAAAATACACAAAACACATTATTATGCAAATTTTCGGGCAACAATTTTTGGCACGAAAAATTGTTCGGGCGAAAAATAATGTTTGAAACAAAACATTTACTACAAACAGAGGAAGGAGTTGGGGAGTAGAGAAGGGAGAGTAGTGTATAATAACTACTACACACATTTTACAGATTCTTTTATTATAGAAAAGTATTTTTCATAGAATAGTTATACCTAAATAAATCATTTGTAACTTAAAAAATCAAAATATCATAGACTTTAAGATTAACAGCGTTCTGATAACTACAAAACAATTTAGATTTACATTTCATACTGTTTCGTTGGTTTCGCAGTGGCAACATACAATTCGGAAGTCTTGGGTTCAAGGCAAGAGAAGGGCATATTATTAGGAATCTAAATAAATGCATTTAAAACTTAAAAAAAAGGGTTTTATTTAAAAGCTCTAAAAATAAGTTTTTTTTATTTTTATTTTAACTATCAACTTATAACCTCATTATTATTACAATATATATTACAATTTATAAGATCATAAAAGCTTGTCGCGCGATTTGTAAATAAACTAGTACCAATTTAATTATGTAAATTGATCTGCTAAGTTTATTATATTTTCAATTTCAATTTAATTAAATACTAATAGGTAATTAAACCAATCACATTATGTTTCGAGTTACTCTCAACCATCCCTTTAATTTGATACCAATATTGTAGAAGTGCATTAAAAATAACTACTCCGCCATCTTGGATGGTCCGCCATATTGGATTTAGAATGATGTCACACACGATATCGTGCATTGTCATCCAAGCTAAACGTGTACTTAAAAAAATGAGTTTAAAGATTCCACCCGAACAAACATACTTACATACATACATCGCAAGTTAAATAAAAGCTTTTAAAAATTAGCTCAAGGATTTTGATCAATCTTAATACCCTGGGATAATAATTTGTTAAAAGAAAGAATATGAGAGTATGTACATAGTCTTGGGGAATGAAAATAAAAAAGAAATTTTCCCTACACGATAAACGACCTTTCTATCAATCATAAACTAAAATTGGTATTATAAAACAAAAATCAAAAACAAATATCTAATACATTTTGATTTCTTGTCCTTGAACCATACGTATTAAGGCTTATTATATTTATATATATAATTTAGGTCATTACCGGAATTCTGTTTAATAAAATAATGAATAATGTTTATGTTGATGGAAGGGATTTCTTGTTTTAGCAACATCTGTCGACAGCCATCTCTAATAGACGAGGAAATTAAAATTGAAATATTTGTATACGAATACACTGCAACATTTCGACATTTCTCTATTTATTACGTAAACGTGACATGCTCCGAGAAGTACATTTCTTACACGCGTTGGCAATAGCTAAAACAACGAAATGGAAGCTAAAACACATTAAGCCGCCATTCCTTGAATATTTATCGAATAACCCACAAATAGCACGTGTTAGTTCGCATTATAAAAATAGCGACCATACCCATCTGCCCAGGATATCCATTACGGTTAACATACTTGTACGTTATTAAAATAAATGGATGAATGATGAATTTCAATTTCTGTAATTGTGGTAAAGACATTGAAATTTAAAAATAAATAAAAATAATTATAGTTTAAAAAAACTAAAACACACGCTTTTATAAAATATTTTTCATTTAATTTTACTTAAGAGAACTGTAAAAAATATTTTGATCATTGTTGTTATTCATAGATATGTGTTGTATTAGATTTGAAGTGGATAGGTACCTACGTACCTTGCGTGGTAAACACATAGACCGTACCCGTACCGTACCGTACATATTGATGAGTAGAAAAAGTAAGTTGATTCAGTTATAGAAGAATACGCAATAATTTTTTTACTTTTTAGTGCATAATAATTTGTTTTGAAATAGTTTTTTTTAAGGCGATTATTTTTTATATCTCGTATGCAAGTAAATGAGTGCTACGGTTACGTAGAGGTTTTACTCGGTAAACTGGCGAAAATTTTGTTTAGGGCGCCGATTTGGCCAATCGGACACTGTTGCTCTGCGCGCTGATCTAGACAGCAGCCGGCTGTACCTACGTCATTCTTTCGGCCTTCATCGGCGACGTACTGGACAGTTTAGGGAGCTTATCACTCTTCAACAAAAAATTAGTGATTCTTGGTAACTGATAATGAACTAAATAATTAAATAAATCAACACTAAATCAAATTGCCATCTCGCTCGATTTCGGTTTTAAACTAGATACCCATTACTCGGAACCGACAAACTAAAGTGGGCTACTTAGTACTTAAATATGTGCGCAGTCCCAATTTCGGTGGATACTATTTATTTTTAACTATATGCCATTTCAGTACATTCTTAATTGAAAACTGGCCGAGTTTCGTTCTACGGCGCATGAATTTGTAAAATGGCCATCCTTGTATGATAAATTTCAAACGAAATTTGTATTGTTCTTCTGTAGAGTTCTTTTGATATTCAAAGTGATTGCGATAATTGTATAGTCTAGTGTAGAAATATATCATAACATTTTTTTAGCAATCGTTACTCTATTTGGGTCTCCGCGTACTTCGCATTAAGTCACATCATGATACTTGTTTTTGAAAATAGAGCTTAGTTTGTCGATAAATGAGATTTTAGTGACCCAAGAAATGTTTACTAATTATTATCTTTTCAAATGTGGATCATACACTAGTATTAAGTATTTTTCTAAGAAGTTTCGTGATTCATACAATTATTTAGACTTAGAGTATTCAATTTATATCACCATTGAAAAAAAGATAACATGAGCATATTGATCCAAATAAAGTATGTCATATTGTTATCATCTATATCTACCGCCGAATAAATTACCAGTAAAAATGGAACGTGTTATTAGTACATTAACCCTGGTTAGGGCAACGATTTAGAGATACAATTGCGAAGGGATTTTGCCTCTTAGTATTGTCGCAATGAAATCGATTTCAAATTATTCTACCGTGTCTCCTTCTAATAGAAAAATTCGCAATTCTATTGAATTGGAACTTCTAAATGTAATGGCTTTGGGTTTACTTTATTTGTGGTAAGGGGAAGAAGTTGGCATATTTATATTGTAATTTTTTTATAGTAGTCGGTGTGACTACACTCAAACAACAAGGATATGTTTCTTATCTCGTTTCACCTGCTGTCTATAAAGTCTTGCATATTAGGGAGTGAGTATCGTTACTGTTTTTTAACATATTATCAGACCTCGTGCTTCTGCTGAAAATTTGAAATGTAAAATCGCAATAACGCAGTCTCCGACCCGTGAACCGAATCCAGAACATCTAGATAATTGCACACCTGTGCTACGGGACTATTGATGAAGCCTAATTTCGCCTTGAATGAAGTTTTAAATGTATACTAACGCTTAACTATGAATTCTACGTGTTCACCCTACATATATAAAGCACTTTAAAAGAAACATGTAGAAGTAATAAAGCAGGTTTACAGGATTAACGCGGCCAGTGAAACGAAACATCTCCCACAAGAGGACAATATATTTAATTAATATCTATGTCACAAGCGCTTTTCTGATCATGAGAAATAAGAACGATAAAAGTAATAACATATCCTATTCTTTGTGTGATTAATTCATTCGAAACGTGAAAAACAGCAAATAGCAAACCAATTAGCTAGACAAAGCGCATTAATAAACATAAATGATGCTTTCAGACTAATTAATTGGATACAAAGGAAGAGGACAGAGGCGTTCATTGGATTGACAATGATTTGTAACATTTTCTTTGTAAATCAATATTAGGTACATGTTATATTTGCAGCTTACAATGCAAAACCCAACTTTTTACGAATAACATTGTAAAATAATCTTGAGGAAGATTTATTAAGCGCTTTTACACTATTGTAAATGGTTTGGAGATTGACAAGAACTTTTAAGCTGTGACGTCGTTGAGAAATATGAGCTGAACAAAAATCTGACCGAATCGACCCTATCTCCAAATCTACAGCAATGACGGTCAGCGTTACTGCTTTTCTTAGAACTAAAAACCTAGTATTTTAATTACTACAAAAAAGTTACGTAATTCGTATTATAAAAACTCATTTGTCAAGTTCTACTTTTCACATAACTTATACTAGATGTATTCCACAAAGGTAACTTAGCATCCCGATTTGGAAGTCGATTCCAACCCATGAAGCGGTTGGCATAAGTCATATTTTCGATAGTAAGAAAATATATCATTCCCAACAAAAATTAATATCTACAATACTTCCTAAAACAGTCTGCGCTCACAAGTACCCCACTCTCTAACTCTCACTGATAAAGTATAGATTTCAAATGAACAAAGCTAAAAATAATAAATCGTTGACCCAAATTATTTTTCATTTATTCTGGCATTATCGGACGGACAGTATTAAGTTTCATAGGAAGCAATTCGCACTCTCTTTATTAAACTTGATATTTCTTGTTATTAATCAACTTTACAACGGGCCAAAACGCATTAATACTATAATTAATAATCACTATATATGTTCTACATATAGTTTAATTAGAAATATTTTTTTCGGCCACCTTTAATACTTTTGTTATTTCAGAACCCAACTATCACGAATATGAACTTAATGTCACTATTTACGTATAGGGGAATAAGCAGAATTCTTTGAACTTTGAACAGAACTTTAGGGGAGGTCTATGTCCAGCAGTGGACGTCTTTCGGCTGATGATGAAGCAGAATACTAAATGCACTCAATAAAATTAACAATAAAATATGTGTGCGTAAGTTCCGACAAGTTATTCAAATAATTTTGGTTGAATTTTATGTAAACTGAAGAGTCAAATAAACAGAAATGAAATTAACCACATAATTAAGATTTTGTAGATCGGGGTAATGGATTCTAAGAAACAAACAGTCGACATTTTACACAAACGCCTGACTTGATTATTCGCATTTCACAAAGTGCTGTTTAAGTTTGTGTTTATTACGCAGGGAAGTAATTAATTATATACATGGCTAAGTGATTTTACCAAAGCAAGTGATAATTGAAGGAATCCTTCGTACAATTTGTTTAATTAAATTGTTTCATACGCTTCGAATTAGTTTGCCGGAAATTGTTGCAAAATAAATTTTAAGTGTTGCCGGGCTCAAAGTAGAATAAGTTCATTTAATGAAAATATTTAGAGCAAATAAGGAAAATTCCTTAGAATTAATGATAATTTCCTTTCGTTTTATTTGGGACGCTACAATACCACTTATTGTTGTTGAATATTTTTAAACAAAAAGTGATGCAAAATACAGCTTTAAATTATTTACTGCGGATTTTTATTACGTCTTAGTATGACTTAAGCCAAATGCGTTTAAAAAATTAACAAATCATAGCAACAGATACAAAAGTTCATAATGGGAATGAAATGAAATGTTAGGCTAAAATAAAATCTGTCATTGAAATTCAATAAAATTTTGTAAATTGCCGTCAGCTGTCATTCTGTTCCTGTTGTTCTGATAAGCTTCATTGATAGTGTCATTTTAAAGAATACAGCCTAAGTCTACTCGTACATCTACATACATACATTATTATATTATTATTATTATACATACATAAACTCACGCCTGTATTCCCCGAAGGGGTAGGCAGAGGTGCATTTCTGTACCCAAATTTCGCCAAGTATGTATTAGTCCCATGTAATAGGGGGCGAGCCTATTGCCGGTTTTCGGTCACATTTCCATACTCCGTACTGTTACCGAGAATTTCCTAATGGAAAAACCCAATAACACTTTGCCCGACCCGGGAATCGAACCCGGGAATCGAACCCGGGACCTCAAATCTATAATTTTAAATTTACCATAAAATACTTTCACAAGCTGCGCATCTAATTTGATATGAAACTTAACAGCAGTTATTTTATTAGAAAATAAACACACAAATACAATTCTATTTATCAATATATAAGTCTCAAAGCCCTTCTCATTTAACACTCCCTGCATTATATACGGCCTTGTGCTAGAAAAATAGTATAAGGTATATTACGTACTGATAATAAGGAAAATACCCTTTGTAGTATACTGTATAAATAACTATTTGTTAGTTACAAAACAGTCTATTCGTATAATTTTGTCCGGATGTAATGCTGGTGTTTTCGTCGGGTTTTGACTACAAAATAATATTAACCGCTAAGGAATAAGCTTTGTTATCCCCTTTCTGAATGTTCAAATGGAGTTTATTGTAATAAATTACAATGACGTGACCATAGACGGGAAAAAGGCCTGGAAAGGAAAAGATATTCTAAAATATTTAAAGGAGATATTGAGTATTCTGTAAACATTGCTGAAGGGTTTTGATGCAATTAGCAATAGATATCAGTTGGTTGGTGACTATATTGTCAAATGAATCGCTATCGCGGGCTCAAATACCAGGCACGAACCTCTGACTTTTCGAAGTGATTTGTATTAGTATATGTAGATAGGTAGACATATTAAAGAACAAACTAAGTGATTCTAAAAAGAAAGGTCAATAACTGCCTTAGAAGAAAAATAATATCCTAATATTGCATCGACCTCCACAGGATACCTAATATTGCATATATAAAATTATTATTTAAAAAGACACAATAAATGTTTTTCTTTTGTTATTTTTTTTAATACAATTAATAGATCGCAATAATAATTTTAGCGCAACACCATCAATAATTCAAAAATGTCAATTCAAAGTTAATTTGCCGTAGGGCAAAAACTGTTGGTGAAAAACAAAATCATTTTCTAGTGGCAACGTTCAGGGGACTATGTATATACTCGTATGTATGTCACTTTGAGATCATTAGTTTAAAGATCACGAAAACTATCGAATGGGCATTATTGTTAAAATAATGCGTCTATTTCAACAAGACTTAGGAGCAGGACAAAATAACTTAATTAGTTATCGTTCAGCACAATAAGAACAACTTCACACGTATTTTCAATAAACAATATACAACGTAAAAATATTGTGAAGGAACACAATGTGGCTATTCAAGAAATGACTTACTAAAAATATAATAACCGGGGCACATGTGCCGGAAAAGGCGATCAAATGTCTCTTGCACAAAAATGCCTATATTTTTATATGTTGTTGAAATATTAAACATGAAGAAATGGGTGCTTAACATTGAACATGCTTTCTTCGTAAACGGAAACTTTGCGTGTCAAGTAATTTCGTTCAAAATTAAGACATTAATCAGCGCACTTCCACAACTTTCTATACATGTTTTGTAAGGTATGAAATGAAGTTTTAGATCCGATAACAACATACGAATAAGTTTGCATGCCGTGAGCACATATAGGTATAACTACGAACTTTTTACAATAACATTTTAAAATAAATATGCTTTTTAATAATTCTACCACTTTTAAACTTCACAATATAAAAAAAGATAAATTATTTTATTGGCAATAGCCTATAAACTCCAGCTGGCTTTCCAAATGGCCTTAGAGTTCTATTTTCACGCCTTTTATGATTTATGTCGCATATGCGCCATCTGATATTAATTATTCACCACCGTTTTTAACATTTAAAACAAAAATGAAATCTTACGCTCTTTATTTGAGGTTGTTCTAAACTTCCTTGTTTTACCTATCAAGAAATACTATTAAGAAACGCTGATTTCACAAAGACCAGGCCAGAGAAGGAAACTGCGCGTAATACGGAGTAATAAGAGTTATTCCTCAAAACGCTTTTTGGATAAATTAAAAACTTTTCATATTGCATTTAAATACTTTTATCCGTTTTGGAACGGAAAAGGTGTATGTCTATATAACATACATGATACATACATACATACGAGTACTATATGAGTATCTCCGCATCTATAGTAAAACAATAGCAACCGGAACAAGTGATTCTATTTTTAAATACATCTTGTTCAGTGGCGGTACTTCCATAGAAGCCCAAAAGCCCAGTTTGCCTTACAAAATTTCGAATAATAATCTTTAAGCTTTAACAAAGGCAATTTGACATATAAATGAGAATATCTTGACCCTACAATAAACAATTATATACTAGACATTATACAATTAACGTGTAACGCTTTTGGGCTTGTATGGAAGTACCGCCACTGATCTTGTTCCAGATTTATGACACTAGGGCGACTTGTATAATTCCAAAAATAAAACCACATTGAACGATAAATTTAAACAAAAAATCCCATTGGACGTTAGTATAAGAATATCAAATAAGCAAAGTCAAAACAAAGAATCAAGTAAAGATACCAAAAAATTTCAAAGCCATAGGTATCTGATGCAAACTTGTCAGCACTAAGACATCAAACTTATTTTTCAGAGTTCTGAAAGCTACTCAAGGAATTTCAAGGGATTTATTATGTATTTTTGGAAGCGTCATTTATCCGGAAAAGGGCGGACGGTAGTGATTGTCAGATAAAAGTTGCTACGAAGATTCCCTATATACGCAACGTGAAGATTGGAAGCTATCGTCTCGATACCGCCGCATGAATAAAAATCATATTGCAGGCACATGCGAGCCGTAATAATATCTATTTCCTTACTGTGTTTATTTCAAGGCCCCAATTTAAGCCCTGAAATTATAAACAGCTGTTAGTCATTTTCTACAATTGAAAAAGCTTGGGTTTACTACGTCATGCGATCTTAATAGAATTTAGGACATTCATGATAGAAAACTCTGAAGTAACTTAGTATATTGGTTATCTCTTTTCATCCTTCCAATGTACCTAATAAGCATTGAGATCCAGACGAGTTCTTTCATTCATTACTCCTAATTTAGTAAAAATTACTGCTGGTAGGATATTCGTATCCGCCCGGATAGCGACCACCGTACACAAGGCGTAAAACCCGCCATAGTGGCACATGCAAGTGTGCCGCGTTCCGGGATTAGCCAGTGTATATCCGGTTTTCGGGGGGGCAATCATGGTGAAAAGATGACCGTGCCGGCATTTTTTGGCCGGTTTGTCGCGGTCGGTTCTTTGATCACCATGGCATTAGTCCCCCAAACTTCTTCACAAGAAAGGTGAAGAGGTATTCGGCCGGCATGATTGTGTCGACCAACGGGAGATCATCATCTCTCGCTGGTCGGCACTTTTTCTGGACTCCATTACATTTACCATCAGGTACAATGAGGTCACTGTGCCGTGCCAGTATAAAAAAAATATATCAGTTCAATTATGTAAATCGAGTAGCACTTTAGAACTTTACACTTGGACTCGACATCGTTGTGCCATTGGCATATTGATTTTCTGATAAATATTATGGTATGTTTGATATAGAAATAAATACAGTATTCAGTTCACAATAATTACAACCATTTACGTGGACTTACTTTATTTCATATTAATGGCCAAATATTGGCTCTCCATTACCCAACAAACGTGTACATAATCTAACGCCTGTATTCCCCGAAGGTATAGCCATATGTGTATTTCTGCACCACCCACGTAATAGGAGGCAAGCCTATTGCCGTTTTGCGGGCACATTTCCAGACCCCGTGCTCCTACTGAGAATATCCTAATGAAAAAACCCATAAACATTTTGCCCGACCCGTGAATCATACCCGGAACCTGTAAATCGCACGGCACACACATGTGCCACGATACCACGAGGAAGTTAGTTGTACATTATACACCTTTTCACTATTATTATAGCAACTTACTACAATTTAGATACCTAGTCTACAAACGGTAATCACTCTATTTCTGATGAAACAGTAGATTACGAATTGGACGGAAATTGGCATGAATCGAACTATGAACAGGGACTTTGATAAAAGAACCAATAGAATTGACGACTTAAGGCGTGAGGGACGATTGCGTCGACGGCCACGTTCACTGTATTATCTCACGAGTATAAGGAAATACATTATCCTCAAAAGAAGTTGCAATACTGCCAGCTGCTCGTAATCCCCTTATTTTATGTTCGTCTTTATTAATACAACATACTTTTCTTTTATCCGCAGTGCAGTAATTCCTTTAATAAAAGCTATTGCAGATTATAGAACGAAACAAAAGATTTGAGAGACTATAAAAATATCTTCACTATATTACAAATTAGATATATATATTAGACGAAATTGTAGAATTAATACATATTATAATGGCTACAACACCGAGCATGAGTCTGATTTTAGAATTTTATGTTTATGCTCTCACTAGTATCAATTAGCCACAAGTGCAAAAAAAATACAATGGGCAATTTAATTGATTTTAATAAACGAGATTATGTCCAATTTGAGATACGAAAAATATTTTCGTTGAAATGAAGTTTAGTTTTATATTTAGTTTTATTAGTCATTGGGCTATATCTTTTCCGGTTTTTCCTGATTACAAAACACACAAACAAAACAAAGCTTACATATTATGTATCTTTAGTTAAAGTTACAATTATCAATACCTATAAATATAATCATCAATATAGGTACTGTCATTTTAAAAATCAATGAAGAACTGATCAATGTAAAAATTGATTAATTTGCAGTTCCGTTGAATGGAGTGTTGACTAGCGAGGAACAATAAAACCAACTCTTCTCACCAACGTAGGCAAATAGGCTTCGTTATCATTTGATTGGCATGACCTCAAATACGAAGACATTTAAATCATTTCAAATGTAATTTATTATTTGTATTAGAACATTAGCAAAAGAAAATAGGGACTATGTCAACTGATGCGAAATGATCTACTTTGCCACTTTATCTCATACCTTATATGAATACCGTATATAGTCCCTTTTTGGTCCATACATATTAATGTTTCAATCAAGAGTAGTGTCCTCGCTTTACCGTGACTGATTATAACAAAAAATAGTGTTCCGATTTCGTTAAGATTCTTAATTTTTCCATAATGAAAACAAAATATACTACACCTGATTGTAAATGCAGTGACGTCGAATATATGTCGAAAAACCAGAAACGACTACGATGTTATCTCACCACGACGAAAATATTAGTCTGGTCGTATGGGAAACCTGCTCACAGCAACCAAAAGCGCGTTCAAGAGGAAGATTCCTATAACTCCAGACTTGTATTGAATATTGACGTCATAGGACAGTCATTAGGACGAGTTCGATGAACGACATTTGAGAATGACATTTTATTTTATTTGCATTAAATTAATTATAGTTATAAAAAAAGAAGATTGGTTTCGGTATTTAAACCGTAGCAGACAAAGAGAGTTACGCATCTTTATTTTACATAAGTATAAATAGATATACACAGTCAGGTCATAAGTATTGTCACACAGTAAAAACTTTTCTTTTAGAATGATGGCCACAAAAAAGTTTATTGAATTCGAATTTCGGATTGTTCATGAAAATAAAAATGTATACTTTTTAGAATTTTACTCATTTTTAAATATGGAGTGGACGCTTAAAGAAGACCGTGTTGCAGTTATTGCGTTGCATCGTTGCGGTTACGCGCCAATTCAAATTTTTGACATACTGAAAAAAATTAATATAGCCAAAAGATTCGTTTATCGTACCATCAAATGATACAATAAAGACTCTAGTGTAGATGACAGGTCAAGAAGTGGTTCCATCCTCGCTCATGGTATGGTTGAGAGTTTCTTATTGGGGCTTAACAGAGGTACATTTTTGTGAGAAAGGTGTAAAAACGAATGCAGTTGTGTATCAAAATACAGTCCTGACGAACCTTGTGGAACCTGTTTCTCATACCATGTTCAATAACAGGCACTGGGTATTCCAACAAGATTCGGCGCCAGCTCATAGAGCGAAGAGCACACAAGACTGGCTGGCGGCGCGTGAAATCGACTTCATCCGGCACGAAGACTGGCCCTCCTCCAGTCCAGATTTGAATCCGATAGATTACAAGATATGGCAACACTTGGAGGAAAAGGCGTGCTCAAAGCCTCATCCCAATTTGGAGTCACTCAAGACATCCTTGATTAAGGCAGCCGCCGATATTGACATGGACCTCGTTCGTGCTGCGATAGACGACTGGCTGCGCAGATTGAAGGCCTGTATTCAAAATCACGGAGGTCATTTTGAATAAACTTTAGTGTCATAAGAATCTATGTTTTGTTAAGTTCATTTTGGTAAAAATAAATAATAATGAATAAACTTGTTTCAATTATTTTATATTAAACATGTGACAGAATTTATGACCTGACTAGGTAGAATCGATTATTATGGTCTGGTAAGGATACAACAATGCTAGTAAATTATTCACTAAGGGATTATTATTGGATAGAGGTGAGTGTGTATATGCTTCTTCTTCTAAAAGCTTTGTTTCAAATCCTACGTAATAGAGGACAAGCCTATTACCATTTACCAGACACATTTCCGTTCTGCTACTAAGAATTCAGTGTTGGAAAAACCCTATACTTAATATATACTATACTTAACACAAGTATAGTTTTCAATGCGCTTATTTATATCAAAGCAGATTGTAAGTCACATTTTCAATTTCATAGAAGAGGCGTTTATTCAAATTAAATGAAAGTTTCAAATATTCTTTGAAACCGTCGTACATTTTTTCAAGAAAAGTGGCAAATTATCAAGTAAAATACAAAACAAATGAGCGCCCTCTCGCCAGTAATTTTAACACTATTGTTGTACTTAACCTGTAGGTACCTTGCTATTTGAATCGAACTTGTACTTTTACTTTACGTACGTATTTAACAAGGATCAAATATTTTATAGATTTAGGTAATACATATTACTATATTTTGGACACCTATATTTATTTTTGCAGACATGAGCGACATTTCAATACGAAGGAATGACGTTAAAAACACTTTTTAAAAATCGAAGTAGACACAATGAACCATATTACAAATGTCTTTATGATTTGATAAATTCTATATCACCCCAAACCTATTCATTGCGCTGCTCGTCACGTGTTTACTGCATTTAAGTCGGAAATATATTATTAAAACGCGACCCGAACGTGTCAACACTTAATGACCATTATGAACATGGCGTTGCGTCGGATTTTCATAGTGTGAAATTCACAGTGAACTGACTATTCACACTGTGAATAGCCATGGAAAATAATGCGATTTTATTCAACTCAACAAGCGTCACGTCGAGATGCCACATGTTTTAATAATGACGCACAGATTAAATTGAGGTTTAATCCACCAAGCTGGCCTGATTGTACAATTTTATTTAAACTAATAAACTTGTGCGAACTATTATAATGAAACACATCAGCGAATTCCATGTAAACATCTAAGTTCGCCGTTGGAAGGTAACAATCAATGACGAACTTGGGTCTTACGCTTACTTTGTTGTTCTAGTTATTGCGTAGGCACTAGATAGTTTTCACCTCCAAGTAACAGGAGCTTCATTTAATAATTTGTACTTATATTACTCAACTGAATATATAAACTGTAATTACTAAACCAATTATGAATGAAGAACATAAAATACTGTAAATTTAATTTAGACTAGTGCAATATATAAGAATAGTATATTTTAATATAGTAATATTATTAACTTTTATTATTGTTTAAAATCAGTACGCCTACCTAGCGTCCGTTTTGTCACTTGGTCCCTTTATTGAAAACCAGCGCTGCAATACCGTGTAAGCGGAATTGCAGCACACAGCTGAATGAAGGGATCATTGTTGGCTATGTAAATTGTATTTACTAATTGTTTGGTTGTTTGTTCTTTGTATCTGTTTTTCCTATAGCCAACAATAAAACTTTTTTTTTCTTTCTTTCTTTCTAGTATTTTATACATAAATAATGACCCAGACTGCCACATTAATCTCGTGACTTAAAATAAGCTAGTAATAAAATATATTTCCACGTTTGATTCTTGAGATGGAAATAATGTTAGTTGGGTTTTGAATGTCGAAATACTGCTCTGCCTATGCCTGCGTGAAAGAGGCGTGAAAGGGTATGCAATTATTTAATAAATCCATAGATTATTTCTATTTGATTAGTAGCTCCAAAGTTTTTATGTCAAAAAAGTACTGTTCGTACCTATGAATATGTAATAGATGATTTCATCATCATCATTATCAGCCTAAAGAATTCCACTGCTGAACATAGGCCTCCCCCAATGACTTCCATAGTGACCTGTTGGATGTCCGTCGACCTGGTGAAGGTCGCGGGTCGTCGCTGGATAGATGATTTACCGACGTGCATTTAGGAAGAGGAAAATGTCAGTTGAGGAAGCAAAAGAAGTGTGTTTGAACCGTAGCATTTGGCGCACTACAGTATCTGCCTACCCCAAGGGTAGACGGGCGTGAGTATATGTAATGTATGTATTATATATAAAAAATTGATGAGAACGAAGTTTTAAAAAAAGGATGTTCTTTACAAACATAACAAGAATTGATTTTACTAAAGTTGGCTGAAGTAATTTTTCAAGGCACCAAGTTTAACTCCTTCAGTAACAGTATGTAATTAATTGTAATTGTATATTGTACAATATACAGTCTAACCACATTTTCTTTTATTACATATCAATACTGTTACATGCTTTTTATATTTCCTTGTTTTTTAGTGCTCATAAATTATAGAACATACCAAGGATCGGAAAGCGAAACACGGTAATCTGTTATAAGGTTTATGTAAGTACTAGACAAGTCATAAAAAAATCATTTTTCCACGCTAAGGCATAACCAAGGCGACCGCCTAACTAATATAAAATCCTTTCATTTATGATCAAATGTGATTTAATCTAGATTTAAGTAGTGAAAGCGTTATAACGTTTTGATTTTAATTGAAATCAACCGCGCCGGTTCATTAATTAAATTGAACTGTTTTAAAGTTATACTTCTTTAGAAGATAATCCTATATTAACCATGTAACATTATAATATGTCACCTATAAATAATATTTACCTTACCTTGACTTAATAAAGTAAAATAAAACTTTATATTTTTACTATAAAACTTTTTTTAAACTGGCCAATTATTAGACTTAAAAAAAAACATAAAATATATTTTTTTGTGGTAAACTATAAACTTTTAATTTTATGTCTCGCACAATTTTGTTTATTCGGTGAGGGTTGTCACTCGCGTCGATGGCTCGTGCTAACGGAACCGCGCTCGGGACACGACTGAACTTCTCCGAAGGCTTTGGATAGGACATATTTTCTATATAAACAGATTCAATGAACTTTAATAGACAAACGTCGCATGTTTTATTATAAGATAGCTGCAAGTGCGCAATACAGGCGCAACTTGCAAGCGTATATACGAGTATAAATATTGTTGAGGTGGAAAATGAAGTTTTCATCTGGATTATTATTATGTTCAAAATAGATCCTTTTGCTTTGGTAAATAACGTTTTATATAAAATATTACTTTCATTGAAATTCTCAAAGAAATGAAAAGATATTTCTCTCGGATTACAAAAATCACTCGCCTTTAAAAATAAAGGCCGAATCTTATCAACGTGTAATGAGATACTTCAAAATGTTTTGCGCTTTTGTGAAAAGCATTTCTTCAGACTTTTCCTTAATTAAGTAAACAATCCTCATAGATTTTTTTATTGTTTAATTTTTATCATTTCATATCATCTTACACTCACTATCCCGTATTGTAAAGGCAAACTGATTGAACATTCGTGTTTAAAATTGATAAATCCTCATTCAAGGTACGCATGTCAAACTTTTGGGGGTCATGTGTATTATCACGCATTTTGTGAAGGATAACGTGTAAAAAATAACAAAAATATCCATATTTCCACAAACAATGGGTAAATCAAAGATATTTCCATCTTGGCTTTCTAATCAAGGTGAGGATGCCCTCGCGGGATTAAGGGTCTCATTAGGAATTTATAAATACCTTTTGTAAGTATGTTTATGTAAAATGGCCGTGATTGTGATGCCAAGTTTGAAATCGGACTTTTTATGTCGGCAAAAATTAAATATTAGAATCTATATCTTAGTCCATTATGAAGGCTCACAATAGGCGAGTGGATGACCTAGCTTTTCCCAATGAATTATATGACGAGAATTTTAATATAAGGTTTTTGATGATAATTGTCATTTAGTGCTTAATAATTGATGATAGATACATGTTACATCCAAATTGTAACATAAGATTTTCATGAGCGAGGGACTAATCAAGAAAATCTCCATAAATATATTCTAAAGTATGCAATAAGAATATACTGAGATCCCATCTAAAGATATCGGCCTACACGCCTACACTACTGGACTGCTAAATTTACACCAGTTTTAAATAAAAGAAATCCCTTTGCTACAAATTAGCGATGCCCACTTTTATAGAAGATGTTTGATATTGTCATGGATAAATACACGATGGCCTTGGAGTTACTAGTGCAAATTACACCTACTCATCTCTAACTTTAGAAAGTATCATCATCTGCATACGTCCTACTGCTTGGCACGGGCCTCCTCCACCATTGAGAGGGTTTAGGCCTTAGTCCACCACACTGGCCTAGTACGGGTTGGCGGGCTACACACCTAAGAAATTCCTAAGAAGATTTAGGTGTGCAGGTTTCATCACGATTTTTTCCTTCACCGTTAAAGCAAGAAACCGTTAGAAAGTATGAGCACTCCTCGTTATCACAACTTATCGATGAAGGTAAACATCGTGATAGAACCTGTAGAGAGCTTGATAAGAGATACAAGTCCAAACACCCTCAATACTAGTGAACTAAAGCCTTACCATTTTCAACTTAAGAGGGAGCCCAGCAGTGATACGTACCTATACGGGATTTTTTTAAATGTTGTTTTTTAGATTTTTTTGTTTTATTATTTTCCTTATAGTACTTCAATTACGGTGAATCCCGAAGAATCAAGTGTGTAAGTTGATTAGGTACCTTAACAAGTTGATTGCTATTTAAGTACGACACTAAATACTACCCCAGGACTAATGATCAATGGAAACTTTGTGAGCGTTTCAATGTCATCTCAACGAGAAGAGGATGTTCCGAATTCGAGAACAATTCAGTAATTGGATAAAGAGGAGTGGACGCATATCGTAACAGTTTTTGTCACGCTATCAAATATAATTTTAGTGACCCCAGCATGTCTAGATTTAAGAGTTTGTTTTTGTTTGTCGCCTTTGAAGGACAGATTGGAATTATGAAATCACTTATATTTAATGATATACACATAAGATGCCCTCGTACGTCTGTACTCTCTTAAGAGTAGACAGACATATTATACAATGATAGAAAGTATTGCCAAAATATTTTTTTCGGAGCGATATGATCTCTTTAAGTAGTTATTGCATATAAATATGTCAGGCGTCCAACAAGAATAATTGTTCCCGTCAGAAGAGATATGGTCAAACGCCTATCATGTGAAAAAAATGGTAGTTACGTTTTGCTTATTCCGTTTTCCTTTCTCAACTAAAAAGATTTCTATATTAGCCCTAAACGGAAATCGGACTTGAAATCAACGCGGCCGTCAGTCATGATTTTAACTATAATTATATTTTAGGTTAATTCATTGTTTGAGCAACTTTAAGACACAGTTACTTATAGACACCACTAAATCCCTAGGGTAGGCCGATGCCCAGACTCGCTGACATAAACTTTCGATCACGTGTTAATACGATCACACGTGTTAATCCCTACAAAATACCCAGTGGCTGTACTTCCATAGAAGCCCAAAAGCTCAGCTTGCCTTAGAAAATTTCGGATAATAATCTTTAACCTTTAAATCTTTATTTAACAAAAGCAATTTGACATATGGATGAAAATATCCTGACCCTACACACAATTAACGTGTAATGCTTTTGGGTTTCTATGGAACTACCGCCACTATATACTAATACCTGTATGTTATGTTTCTGCTCAGATAAAGGACAGGTCAAACATCAATTGGTCATCAAGGTCCATTGTTATCACTACAACTAGTCGCGTGGTATAGTGTAATGAACGCTGTTTTGCCGCGAGCTAACAGTTATGAGTACGTTATAGTACATTATATTTCGTTATAAACCATACGTCCTACTTACACATATATGTATATGTATTAATATGATTCGGTGATACTCGTATGATAAAAGTATTTTCTGATACTGAACGATGGCCACTGCCATTTTAATAATTGGTTTAAATATTTTTTGTAGAACTCGTGCTGTAAATTTCAATATAATTCCTAATTAAAATCATTACGCTCACAGAAAATGAAAGCAAACTTTGGTATCTGGCACGTATATATATTTTATATTTGTACATTAAATATCTCTGGTAATCGGTAAATTTAAATATATTTTTTTATGTTTTCCCACACCGTCTAAGTGAGTGGTAATTCTTTAAGAATAGGCACGTATTCTTAATATAAACCAATTAAAATTTTGGGTAAAAATTGTCTTTCTTCTTCTAGAAAAAAGTCTTCATTATTTATTACTCTGAATACAAGATAAAAATGGCCTTGTAAAATGTTATTTAAGCCTTGAGGTAGTGCCAAAATTATTGTTCAACTCTATTTTTAACTATTAACTTACGAAAAGACATTGGGATGGGAAATTATCCAACATGACTAAGTAAAAAAATCTTGATTTCATCGAATCGTTATGCAGGCATTTTATAATTCATCTACATGATTTTACAACATCGATCTGAATATAATGAATGATCTGATATAATGAAACCATTACCATAGTATTATATTACCGCAGATCATACATATCATAAATGATTAAACTTTAACGCGAGCAACATTTAGTATAGGTACGCCAATGATAAGAACATAATATGTATTTATTGGGGTTAAAAATTACTAGGTACGGCTACCCTTACAATTTGTAATCTATACATACAAATAAATAAAATTGGAGTGTCTGTTATATTGAAATAATTCATTATTAATTTGTAATATTGAAATAACCGCTTTTTAATAAATGCATATGGATGTATACACGGTACATATACCAAAATAACGTTTTTTACAATTTTTGTCTGTCTGTTTGTTCCGGCTAATCTCTTAAACGGGTGGTCCGATTTTGACGGGACTTTTATTGGCAGGTAGCTGATGCAATAAGGAGTAACTTAAGCCACTTTAAGTTTTTATAAAATTTCTTATTAAAAATAATTAAAAACAAATTTTCCGCGCGGACGAAGTCGCGGGAACAGCTAGTATTTACATAAAGCTTTTTGTGATTCCACTCTATTCCATTCATTCCATCGTGTACATTTTATTCTTTGACACAAATTTGTCACCTTTTCCTTGTCCTTTCTTGTCCGATATGCTTAATAGAAATCGAATTACAAAACCTATTTCACTTATGAACCTCATGACAGACTTAAACTTAAACTGAGGCATAAGAAAAAAGAAGTAAGTATTAAAATGGGGACAAATTTTAGTAATTAAAACATAAGCCGTTAGAAAACATCCTGAGACTGAGACCCACAATTATCTAGGAGATAATATATCTTGTGGTTTTTGTGGCATATACCCCATTTCAAATTGATCCGAGGGTGATATTGTAACAGGCTATATCAGTCCCGGGCGGGATACTCGAAGTTATTTCAGACCTAAATCCAAAGAAGTAGGTACTCCTTAAGATGAAAGTATGAACAGTAATCTCAGTTCAAGATGAGCTAGAAACTCAGCTGTACTCTGAGGCAAGATAATAGCAGCGATATTTTCTTGGCACGTGTTGTGTGCTCTCTGTAAATCTTCGGACTTTTGAAATTTTCAGTTACGCAGTATGATTTATTATGGTGAGTGTATTATTCAATCCTATTATTTTACTTGTATAAATTCGGATATAAGACAAGTTTATTTTTAACCTTATAAGCTGCTTCCAACAGCGCCATAGAGATACTAATCCTTTGTTTATTTTTAATACAGGAGATTTTTAGTGCGTTTTTTTTTTCCTGATGAAATACGATAGGTAATAGAAATTCCCAACAACTCTGTATTTTTTAAACACAGGTTGACGAATTCTATCACGATTTTTAGTTGAAACCTAATAAAGCGTCGATTTTTAGTCGCAATCTTGTGATGCACAGATGGATCTATACGAAAATTTAAAAATCAGAAAGTTTTCTCCACGAAAATTGTTATCGAACACAATAGAACTTTGGAAGTTAATCTTTGCACGTACAAAGCGCAAAAGCTATAAAGTTTGTTCTATGCTAATCGTAAACTAAGTGTTCAGCAAGGCTTAAGTTATGAAAGACAAAATTAAATAAATTGATTTGATGAAACAAAAACATTACGACCAAATATTAAGTTCCAAGTAACAAAAACCTTCAGTTTTTTTTTTGACATCATCACTTCAACAAGTATAATAGAGGTCAGTATTCCATCATGCAAGCTTAACTAATCACTTTATCATGCTTGACTTTAAATATATCAAATAAAACTCCAAAGCATTGTAATAAGAACAACAAAACAAACACAATTACTTAATTTACATTTAAAATTGTAAACATTACGCTTACAGAAATAATGTAAACGAGTAATTTCCATATATCCTCAAAGCTCGCCACAATATGCGCCGTGTATGTTGGGGCACGCAAAGCCCGGCTTTGTATTAAAGACAAACATTTATTCAGAACGTAAGTCTGTGCAATTTTCTCTGGAAAAAAACTCAAGCCTACGTTAAACGCGAACGTTGAGCCATTAAACGTAAATTAGGACTGTTCTACGGCCCGCTGAGGAAGTTATTTGTAAACTTTTGAAATTATAGCACTTGCACAGTGATGTATTGTGCTAAATGAGAATCTTTCCCCAACACCAACAATACTTTATAATTCAAAGAGTTCTTGCACTTAGCAGCGAGCTCGCATTTTCACTTTTTTTGTTTGAGAGTGAGTATTTTATTTAGGAGTAGAACGCGTTGGCTACGATTTGTTAATTTCGAATATTCTCTTAAGTGGAAGGAAGTAGATGCATAAATTTTGACATTTGGCGCCCGCGATTTCATGATTCATTATTTTTATTATTCAATTACTTAGTTTATATTTTTCACGCCTTAACATCTTAACCAACTTACGTATTTTTTTGTAGAACTCAGATATGATTTAGGAGAATTATGTAGACTTTTGTTTTAAAAATTACACTCAAGCAAGACTAGGCTCAGCATCTGTTACAATCAGAACTATCGCTTCGGCATTTTTTTTTATTAAATTAAAATAATATAGTCGTAACAACGAACGTACTATGGAATATTTTTATGCAGAGTCTTAAGAATAGAATAATAAAAGAACTACGCCTCGGTGATTCATGACTGTAATGTAAAGCGGAAGCAGAGACCCTTAAGAATTGAGGCGAGTGTTGGTAAACGATGTACCATGCAAATTTTATTGCTCCTGCTTCACCAGCGGTACAATTTGAGACGGAACAGCCTGACAGACATAAACGTTGCTGAGTATCAGCTCTGTATATTTATTGCCTCTGAGTGGGCTAAGACCTTTAACCTTCTTTTTTTTATTAATACCAGTATTAGGCTTTGCTAAGTGTCAGCCCTGTCAGTCCACCGGTAATACAACTTTATGCGTTATAATGTGTGTCTTGCGTCTGTTATACGATCTAAAAGTATCTTAGCGCATGTCCTGCTAAAACAACTAAGGTAACTTACAAACTTATCTATTTAATCTTATTCTAAATATACTTACTTAAAATATATTCTCTCACGCCTGTATTACCGAAAAATAGAATTTTGTTTTTGTATCCACGTTCCTCAAGTAGAATGTTCTAAAGTGTCTCTTAATAGGGGGCGAGTCTGTTCCCTTTTACTCGGTTTACGGCTGCCAAGAATCCCCTAAAAAGCTAAAACGACCAGCGAAGTTGCCAAGTCGAAAACTTTTACGGAAATTTCGTACTTATGGTGTAACAAAGAGAAAAACTATCATCAATTCGGGCACAAGTCCAATTCCGATCAAATCGTATTTCTGTAATGAATCGGGGAGCTTCGACATACGACTGCACAGAAATTGATTTCAGTTTCTCATAACACAATCGCATTTATTTTTACCATAAAGCCTAAGTATGTAATAAAAAAATGATATAACCATATATTTTTTCAGCAAGCTATAAAAGTGCTTCACCCCGCATATTGTATCCTCTCATGTTACTATAGGTACGTTATATACATAAAGCATTTAAGTTTATGTAAAAATAAGCAATTGCCGAAGTTCCACAGCAAATTTGAAACAACTATGATATTTTTAATGAAATGATCGTAAAGTAAAACACTGGAATATAATTCAAAATCCCATATTTGTTTTCTAACCCTTAAAATAGACACAAAGATAATGTACAGTAAGTTTTTTTCATTGTTGACGATATTTTTTAATTAGGTTGTTTACCCTTTATACTCGTACTTTGTTTTGTCTAATTATCTTAAAAGACAATTAGACTAAACAAAGTAACCTAAAAGGTATTGTTGCGCAATTTTATCTTTTCTCAACTATACATACATACATATAAATAAAATTGGAGTGTCTGTTTGTAATATTGAAATAACCGATTTTACTACATTTATAAATACATATATGGTACATACACCAAAATAATATTTTTACAATTATTTTTGTCTGTCTGTTTGTTCCGGCTAATCTCTAAAATAGCTGGACCGATTTTGACGGGACTTTTATTGGCAGGTAGCTGATGTAATAAGGAGTAACTTAGGATACTTTTAGTTTATAAATTTTCTCATTAAAAACAATTAAAAATAAATTTTCCGCGCGGACGAAGTCGTGGGCACAGCTAGTATAATTAATATAATTGACGGCAAAATATGATACAATTTCCAATTATATTTTTAAAGTGTAAAGTTGATGTAATCGGAGTTAAAGTAAGTTGAGCTTTAAAGGTATACTCGCTTAAGACCTCCCGGCCGTCGTCTCTTCGATGGTCGGGAGTCTGAGGTCGTGGCGAGCGATGCTCTCCTTTTGCGAGGACGTCATGTCGCAGAAGGAGAGCGCGGAGCGGGATCACGAAAGAGTTGATCCCGCCCGCCAAAGACGTCAAAGAAAGTGGCGCCGGGTCAACAGAGACAATTAGACCCGGCGCCCTGCCCTGAGGAAAAGGGGCGTTAGAATTCCACCACGGTATCCCCTGTCTGGCGTAAAAGGCGACTCAAAGGGGCCCTTGGGGTTGCTGGGCGCGCTGCAGGAGCAGCGCGTCCTCACTAAAAGTGACCCCGAGAGGGGCGGCGGCACTGTGGCCTGTGCACGTCGCGGGCGCCCATCCACAACCGGGGCGCCCAAACCAAGCTAGTTGGGGTGCAACTGCGCCCCCTATAACTCCGAGACGGCCGAGACAATTACGTCTCGGAGGCGCACTGGGCAGCTGCGGATAACGGTGGGCGACTCTCGTTCACGTACCATGGTCGCCCAACTTGGCGCGGAGATGGCCACCGGGGGGTTTTTGACGGTATGCCGGTGTAGGTTAGGGTTTGGTTAGGGACCCAGCCCGGCACTAAAATCTACGCGGACATGATGTCGCCGAGAGCTGGGCTGGAAGGCCGGTGACCCCGACATACCCTTCCCGCCCTCCTCCTCCACAGGGCTGGCGGGAAATAGAGCCATAAATAGCTTTATCCTCGAAAACAAAAAAAACTCGCTTAAGACAAACGTAAAATGAACTTACCAAGAATAGGAAGAGTCTATATTTTTATAGTACGGTGAAGAAAAGTTTTCGAAGTCAAGTAGAGGCATAGTCCTCAATATTTTCCAATGCTTGTCAATAAAGTACAATGACCGGTAATATTGTTCGGTGATTGAATATATAATTTCGGAAATTTCATATATCGAAACTGCCTCGTAGGTTGCACGGCATCGATTGATATTTGCGTATGCAATCAAGAAGTCCTATTTTCAATTCTATATGAAAATATTCTCATATCACAGAGTCTGGAAGAATAGTACATACCTACTATGTCACGCCTGTATAGATGTATCTTGAAATAATAATAAAAATTAAGATAACCCTGTGTTTATTGAACTATAAGCAAACCGGCGCAATTGTGCGGACTGATTCTCACAGTTTCAACCCTTGCATCATAAAACTGTTACGTCACAATCGGAATTGAATCTCGCCAGATGACCCTCTGTTTGGACTGGACAGCATCTTCAGTGATACGTAAACGTGTTTTTACGCACATTTTTATTTTACTGACAAACCCCTCAGTTGTAGCGGAGACCCGGGCCCAGCAGCGGGACGTATAAAGGCTGATGATGATGATGATGATGAAGACATAATATCGCGCAAATCAAAGAGCATGCATTTAGTTTTAAGAAAAAAACATGACCAATAAGAATATAACAAGATCATGTGATTTACAAACCCGCATTTCATGACTAAGGCCGACGATTCTTAACTGTAGAGTAAGTTTACGAGTATGTCCAAAAATATAGCTTATTTAGACTAATGCATTTAAAATAAATACATTGTAACCTACAACTCAAAGTGTCTATTTTTGTTGACCTGAATAAATGTTTTATTAGAAGGTGAGTCCATGCGGAGCACTAACCAAATGGAAATTAATATGTTTAGATTTTGTAGCTGGAAATATCACCTGTTTAAAAGTCATTTATTATAATAATTTAGGGCAACAATAATCCCACATCATGCGAAGATCAAATAACTCAATTAACAAAATATTAACACAAGTCATATTTTGCGTTGATAACTTAATTAGCAATTCAAACAAATAAGTTAACAGAAATGGGTTCGCAGAAAATGTTTTCCGGTCCAAATCAGTTTGTTTCCTGTAACTTAGTCTAATGAAGTTGATGTATGCTTTACCAATCCTTACTCAACCATATTAGCTAAGGAAGTTTTAGACATATTTGACGTTATACAAGCATTGGTTAAAAAAATATCAGTAGCAGTACTTTTACGAGTATTAAGAATGCATGAAATTTCTCAAACTCAGCCTCATCATTATACTATAAGCGTGCGTTGTGCGGTCGAGAGGTACCAAATTAGTGCCCGAAAAGAGGCCCGGCTACGTAGGGTTTAAAAGCACACGTAGGAAATGTTGGTGTAGAAATACACTTCTACCAACTACTCCGGAGATACAGGCGTGAAAGTGTAGAAATAAATTATTTTTGTCAATTTCTTTATATAAAATTCTTTCTGTACTTTTTTTATGAGTCTGACCCTGTCTTGTATAGCTATGAAGAAGCCATCAAGCTAATAATTAGCAATACCATCTGGTATTGGCTGGCTGTTGAAATAGCTGCCCCAAGTATCTATCCGGGACAGCTATTTCAACAGCAAGCTTTAATTTGGAAAATGCAATTGAAATGTCTCTCGTTTCAAAGATTAATCAGTAGTTGCTCGTTTCACAACTGGCAGTCTATGTCTAATAAAAAAAAGTAGACTCGACAGATTAAAACTGGAGTGAATAGAGGTTTCTACTGAATGTCTTTTCTAAAGACACGACTATTATTTCATACTCCATTGAAACAAATGCAACACCGATCCGACATACCTAAAAGTTTTTTAACATTTTAATTATTAGAAAGGGTAAAAATTTAGAGGGAGTAGGTTAATTAAAGTTAAAGTAGGAAGAAACTCTTACCAGTGGATGGACAGGCGCCACGTCGCGGCGACGTTCCATCTGACGCAGGTGTTGTCGGTACTTTAAAAGAGGAGTCATCCCACCCACTATTCAGGCCTAACTCATAAGACATACCCGAAATTATTTGTTTAGAACTCTTGGGTATTGAAGATTCATCAGGATGTTTTCTTTCATCACAGCTTGCAGAACAGCTTGTGTTAGTGACTACTAACGCCATCTATGACCAAACACAGCGAACTTTTCAATAGTGATTTGTGACTCAACCCTTGCATCATAGGATGAGACTTTTATAAATGGTACTCTGATGACTTGCAAATTTGTTGCAGACAACCTTGCCCCAATTGTATTCCATAATATGAATAAAATTGATTACAATTGTTTATGTATGAAACGCTATACTGCCTAAGCTTGTTTTAAAACCTATTGAATTTATTTCTGGTATTGGTAAGTGAACACAGAAGCTACTACTTTTAAAATGACCAGTCGATAATTTTTTGTAAAGGACCGTTGATATACGCTATTTAGTTGAATTTATTAACAGTGTTTCCTTTTTTCTGACTGTGTATATCATAGACATTTCAAAATAATGTGTATGCAATATTAATTATAATAGCTCACTCTAACGGTGTAGGAAGACATTTTGAGTAAAACTCCGCCTTAAAGAATTTTTCACAACATATTTTTGATCTTTGATAATTGATAATAAATTAGATAAATATATAAATAAATTATGATCTTGGATAATAAATTAGAATTAGATAAATAGATAGATTAAGATAAATTAGAAAAAATATCGATTTATTTTACAACTTATTTGGTTCACGTAAACTCGTTTGTGGTTTCCCCTCGTCAAACATTTTAGGAGGATTAACGCTAGAACCTGCTTAAAAAGCGAAACACGCGAAGTATAAAAGCAGCCTCGAGGTTCGTACCTAAGCGTGTTTCATTCCAGAATCAGACATAAACTGGCTAATTCTGGATATTTGGCTAATACAGGTCTGAAAAATCGATACATAGATACATACAATGTCATAAATTCGTCCGCAATGATTTTTAAAATTGTAAATTCAACGACTTCTTTGCCTTTGATTCTGCTGTATAAAAATCTTGTTTAAAAAATTATTTTAAATTATCCCATGCTGTTTAAACGCCGATGAACTATTAATAATTAATGCTTTCAGTTAGAATTGGTTTGAATACGAAAACAACAAAGAAAAAATATAAGAGCTTGGGTATATCTGTGGTGACCAATTAAGTAATGATTTCTTGCCGAAATATAGTCCCACAAAATCTCGTAACCCAAACATTTGATTCACCACATAGCAAATTAAAGTCTCCAAGTCAGTACATATTTCCGGAATGAAATGGCAAGTGTAATTGCGCCTCGTGCCCCAAACTTGTATAATCTCTTTAATTAAGTAAAACTTGCGACAAGCTCTGTAGGTACGTGATGTTTATCGCAAACAGATTTAGAGAAAATTCAAGAATTTATTTTTGCTACCATTAAATTCCTTGGTCCATTAATATACATTAAAACTACTGAGTTTAAAACTCTGTACGTATAGATCATAATTATATAAGCGAACTGTTTACAAACTTCTAAAGTATACAAACATTTAGATAGAATCGAGAAGCGAATTTCTTGTTATGTAATGGACGAATAACTCAATATCATGCCAACTAATTTTGATAATTCATTATTTATTGGAAAGGATGTCATCATCATCATCATCAGCCCATATACGTCCCACTGCTGGGCACGGGCCTCCCCTACAACTGAGAGAGTTTAGGCCTTAGTCCACCACGCTGGCCTAGTGCGGGTTGGCGGACTACACACCTAAGAAATTACTAAGAACCTTTTTTAGGTGTGCAGGTTTCATCACGATGTTTTCCTTCACCGTTAAAGCAAGTGATAATTCATTGTGAATACACACATAACTCCGAAAAGTCAGAGGTGTGTGCCTGGGGTTTGAACCCGCGACCGCCGAGATTCTCGACTGCGCGCCTAAACCTCGAGGCCATCAATGGTTCAAATCAATTGGAAAGGATGTACTGCACTGTAAATGACCCTCAAGGGTCATTTGATGAGTTTGGTTAGGTTCTGATTATGGGATCTATGACAAAGTAACGGAGCTCTTCAATTCTTAGGAGCAAATTAACGATATTCGGTCGAATCTTTTATAGGCTATTCGAATATTTGAGTCGTTACATCCTATTTTAAATCTTTGATATATATTTATGTTGAACATTCTTTAATGGACACCATTTTTATTTCTCTGCGTTTTTATGAAGTGCTGATTCCATCCGTAGCTTTAAAAAAACTTTATTTCTTCCTTAAATTATACAAAATGTTATGCCAGGTTTTATGATAAGGCCCCAGCGTTGAGTCCCAGGAAAAATATTGATTTGTTGTTCCACTACGAAATTCTCAGTTGAAGCGTCGAGTATTAAATATACTTACCTAGTAAACGGAAAGAGCCTCGCGTAATATTATGGGTCATTTAAAAAAAGTCGGTAAAATTGAAAACCTGATATACGAACTATAGTGTAATATTTACCTATAATTTTGGCCCTATACCTACATGTCAAGCGTAACATAAAATAAACAGTGAGATGATAGTACTAATATAAAAATGTACATTCTTTACTAACATGCACAGCCAGAAAGCAGTAAAAATCTACTAAAACTAGCCAAAGTCAAGGACAAAATTATACGAAAGCTACGTAAATATACCGCATGAGTACAAACATACGACAAATGTCTATGAAAACAGAGAATATCCTCTTCCACGTAATGAATTGTATAATAAAGAACGCAGAGATAACATTTCTTATTGTGACACAAATACGGAATCACGCTGACTCGACCTATTATAACAGACGAATTGTTTGACTACTACTAAATTAGAACAAATATGGATGAAAGACCTAGATTGCTTTACTCATAATAAATTACATAATAAGTCATAATAAGCCAGAAAGAACAAAATAACTTAAAGCCATATCATGAACCTCGGTAATCCTACCCCAGTGGAAATAATATTCTTGCCACTAACTTCATCTGCCAACGGATAAATTCTTGATAATGCTATGCAACTTCTTATCGACAATATCAAGTAACAACAGAACGTTAAAATTGAATTTTATTTAAACAAAGAAACAAAAGTATTTTAATTTCGGAGTAATCTCGTGATGTCACAGATTGGATGGCTGGAATAGCAAACCTTATTAAATAATCTCGAGTTCTCGCACTTTGAAACTACTTAAATAAATTGTAGAAAAATAGAAATCCAAGACGCATTACCCAGCGTGATTTTATTAAAAAGTAAAATTTATCTGACGCCATATAAGAAATATAACTCCGTTGCACATCAAAAAGCTCACTATAAAGGTTATATTTTAATATCAAATTTTATATATATTATTGAGAACTTTAAAGAACAAACGTCTTCTAAATATAGAGAATATTAAAATTTCGAGATACGTTTTGAAGGAATTGTATAAAATACTTTTGATATTTTCATTTTGTATGTAGGTACATATGCACAGGAAACACATGGCGAACACCGCCTTACCACATTCCAAATTTATATATTCATACAAAAAAGTTTATTTATAAAACGACGACACGGCCTACTATTGTTTATTAGCATACACATATTGAAAACAGAACACTTGCAAAATCATTTTTTTGGATTTTCCATTCCAAGTTCCAACGCAACGCAACACACAGAAATGTAAATTGCAACAACCTATATTAATGTAACAATAAAAATATCTAGGTATTTCTTCTTAAACCTGCAGAGCAAAAGCGCGTGTCTGCGGACTTTTTATAAGTGTGAAAGAAAATATGTTCATTTAAACTAATTTATCGAACGTGGTTGACTAAGGCCTTACTTAACCCTCTAGGTAGCGGAGACCCCTGCCCAGTAATAATTCCGATAACCACGTAACATCCCGTTCGGCATAAAAGTCAGGAAGTTGACATAATGTTGTCTGAAACATGTTGACTTTTAGAGCTCAGCAAAATGTTGTCTTTTCGATAACTTTTTGCCGATGTCATTTTAAAGCAATCTCAATGATAACTAAATGATGACTTTTCGAGGACTTGTGTTGGTATCTTTATGACATCAAAGGGATAACTTTCCAATGTTTTTGTAATGACCTTCTTACTATCAGCTGATTTTTATTTATATTGTGTTCCCAATGAAGTAGGAAACCTATGGAAATGAAATGTCAACAAAAAATAGAAAGATAATTAGTTATTTTGATTGAAACCACGACTTTTTGACAACACAAGTACCTGCTGAACTGACTGACAATGACATTTGGTGCGCTAAACATGGCGGATTTTCGGCCTCATTAGGTATTTACGTATATTCATGGTTCACTTTGTGTACGCACTGAAATACTGTTATATTGTTTTCCTGCGAGTTACAGTGCTGAGTTAGAACGAGATAGATATATGTTTTAGTGTGTGCCTTCAAAATGGATGCTATATTTGTATAAGCAATTGTATGTATAGAACAATATGTCGTGTCCCTATTATAGAGGTCTATGCATCGTAATTCGTTCGGCATTGCTAAGTGTTTTTTATTCAATTATTACAACATAAACGTATTATTTTTGACTTAACATACTGGTTGAAAATATAATTAATAGTCTGTGATTCTTATTATTCAGTTAGTTATCAAGAATTAAATTGCCGAACAAGTAAACTTGTAAGTATGAATATATTATATAGGTTATAAACACATTTTTTCATATTTTATAACTAATTAAATTATATAAAATTGTTGTAACACGATGCTTGTCGCTATTTCAATTAAATGCAGTTAAAAATATTTAACTTTTTATATTATTACTAACTTTGAACATTTGTATACAATTTTGTTAATTTAATACATACATAGATGATTTGATTAATTAAAAAAAACTCATTAGCATCGTCTTTGTAAAAGTGTCAAATAAAATTTAGAATGCGCTAAAATTTAATGAATATTTTCAATTTCTGATTTGATATTTTTTTAGGACTCAACACAAGATGTATTACGTAGTTTTTTGGGATAAAACGTCTGCAGTCATACCTGCATCATGGGTAGATTCAGATTCTCGAACTTTTAAGTGGCCGAAAACAAAAAATGCTAGCTTAATACTAATTATTCGATGATGATGAAGGTTTTGCTGCTATTAAAACAAATAAAAAATTAGAAATGGTAGACAAAGTAAAAGAAACTGCAATAAACCTTTACGCTATTGTGATACAGAAGATGAATCGACGCATATACAAAAAAGTAAGGATCATTAGTTTGAATTAAATTGTAAAATGTAATATTGCATGAAAATTGAAAAGAAAAATAAATAGTATTTGTTTTACCTTAACCTAAAATCTTTTATATAATAATTCTAATATTAATTTTATTTATTGTATAGAAACTAAAAGTAGAAAGAGGATAATATCATCGTCAAGTTCTTCTGAAAATGAGGGTATGAAACAAATAAAGTTGTTCAATTATATATAATTATTTTGTTCCTTACTAATAAAACACTTTATTTTCAGATAGCGGAATAAATAATATACCAATGCCACCTGCCACGTACGTGAGCCAAAAGAATCAGCAACCACCACCAACATTTAAAACTCCTATATCATCTCATCATAGTACAAGTGAAAATCCAGTCAAGAGTTCACATTCAACTTATAAATCTATGAGCTCTTTTAATAATACCAATGAGAATAATACTGATAATGATTTAGTTGAGATTCCGCCTGCAAGTTTATCACAAGATCCTGATTCTTTTCAGAAGGATGGTGCTCAGTCTCCTCATTTAAATAATGACTCCGATAGTATTGGTATGGTCGCATTTAAAAACAATTTTTCCTTTGTTAATTTTATTTTATCAACTTAATTTATTTATCAGAAAATCTTCGAGATTCATTGAACGTACCTCCGCATGCAATACCTCAGATAAGAAGTATCAAGAAATCCAGTAATTTAATTTTATCCCATTAATTTTTTTTAAATACTTATATCACTTTTTCTAATTTTTGTCTTGTAAAATTATTATTTTACAGATATTCCGATTAGAATCATCGGGATCACTCTCGTCAATCAAGCATTAAACAACCGTCTCCTCCCCCTATTCAACCTCTTGTAGAACTTAAAGATGATGACCAGATGTCTTTGCCTGGTTCAGATACTCATGGTCACGGCTGTTGTCGTAAGTATTAATCCAGTAATAAAATGTTCAGATTTTTACTTGTATTATCACCATCATACATTTTTCAAAAACTTTCAATATTCATGTTTGGACATTATATTATATTATTATACATTCAAAATTTTATTAATAACTTTATACATAATTCTATTTTTTCAGAAACAATTTTACAAAAGTGGAGTGCCTCTGATAAAGAGAAAATTGAAAAAGTTATCAAATCATGGTTTCAGCATGCTGGCGATCGCCTTAAATAACTTAAATAATTATAATAATTACTTGAGCCGTAAAAGTATTTATAATTTTAATAATAAGATTTATTTATATTGGTTCGTAATATTGTTATTTAATTTATAATTACTTGAGCCGTAAAAGTATTTATAATTTTAATATATAATAAGATTATTTATATTGATATGTAATATCGTTATTATCCATTGTGTTATCAAATAAACAATAATTAAACCTATTTTCCATGTCAATTTTAATTTTTCACTAGCCTCTTAATTTTAACATAAAAACGTTAACTTTATGATCTCTAGAAAATGTTATCTTTCTGATATCTTTTTAATGATCTCTAAAAGATGCCACAAAATGGCTCATAAGAGAGCTTTATGTTAACTTTATGTTGACTTTTTGATTATCATTTCTGATATCAGATCTTGAATAATGTTAACATTAAGAGAACTTTATGCTATCTTCTTGCCGAACGGGATAATTCTTGAGCGTTACTGTATATCTAGTTAACACTATGCGTGTAGCTGAAAGTTTAGTGGCTTTCACCTATATGAATATGTTATATACCTAATTCAGATGAGCAAACATACTCCCACACGTCTACTCAATATTCACCAATTAATATCCATTCTATAAATTATACTTGCTAAACTAATTTATAGAATTAGCCTCGACTACGACGGTTTTTCCTGCAAGCTATTATTATCATGTACATAAATGGATTATAAGAGATAAAACTCGTTCCAATGTTGGTTAGTTTGTAAACGGAAACTATTAGCAAAACTCATTCGCTTCGGGTCAACGGTTATGGCCCTCGACTTTGGGTCACGATCGCATGGAAGCTTAAAATACAATTGGATTTATCATTGTCGAAGTTATGCAGAAGGAAGTCCTAACTTGAGGAACATTTTCAAAGTATATAATGAAGTGTTATTTTGAACCAAATACCAAAGTTCTGATTTAGTGTCACCATAGTCACATTAGATTGTTGTACAAATGGGGCTCGCCGGTTTTTTAGAATATTATGATTGCAGTATTTTCTATCAGTTATTTCGTAATTACCGAAAGCCCACAGCCTAACGCCACTACCTTAAAACACGTAGTAAGAGGAAAAGCCAATAGGCGTTTTTCGAGCACATTTCCAGACTTCGTGTGACTGCAAATTTCCTAATAGAAATACCCAGTTGTCTATAATAGCACCTTGCAATCTTTGCTGAAAGCCCCTACTACGCAAAAGTGTCGCGTTCCGGAATCACCTTATATTATATGATCACCCTGGCATAGCGGCGGTAATTAGTGAGAGATATATATTCTTTTCTCGCCATATGAAAATCTAATTGAACCGTAGCGCACATATTAAAAGATGCAAGCGATGTCTTCTCTTTTCAAATAAATATCAATCCATTGAAAAAAAGCCAATAGCTTCAAGGTGAACGATCTACGATTGTTTCAGAAACCAATCTTCGAGTGTAGTGTTCCATCTTAAATTGGATTCTTTTTAAATTCAAATTTATAACTTGCGTTCATGAATGAGAGAATTTAGATTTAATAAATTCTAAGTAATATACTTAGTATTTGAAATTGATTAAGAAATTCCAAGCGATCGTAATTAACTTTGTTCCAATCTGTAGTTTAAATAATACTACGTAGTATTGCGCTTATATACTACTTTAATACAAAAACTTTATTATATATAATTCCTTGATTTTTAATACTGCCCATAAAAATACGAAGAAGTCAAATTAAAGTACAAGTTTAAGGAAGCTAGACTTATAGGATCAAGGCTAAATATCGAACATCATTCATTTTCATCGTGTTTGCTTGCTCGTGCAATGTCGGAAAGTCCCCTTCTAACCGATAACTAGTAAATGTCCGATCATATTACTTATTATATACTTATATCGCTAACTTGGAGAATATAAACTAAGTTACCCCAGCTATTATAAAGTGAAGAGGAGCGCACTTAATGGTTCATAATATTAAACACGTGTAAGGCTTGGTCTAGTTTGACTTTAATGCTACCAAGAGGTATTAGTCAAGTTATAGTTTCGCAAGGCATCATCCACGTGCAATATTATTTTGCCCGTTTCACTGGAAAGAGCACTACCACAATTCCAAGCATACCAGCATGTTTTTAACATAAAAACACACACACACTCAACAGACACACATATGTATTTCTGACCCCAACTTAGATCAAATCTTTTGTAGTGGGTATCGGAAACTACGAGAGACTTTTCGGTTTCACAAACACCCCAGGCACGTAACAAATATACCTATTTGGATTATACAAACATTTGTCTCGGTGCGGAGATCAAACCCGCGGCCTCCTGTTTCGCACGCTGGTAGTTAACCATCTTCACCACGAGGCTTCTCTAGCCCGCTCCACTGGACTTCAAGCAAAATACTATATGCCATGACTATTAATGGACCACCTAGTTGGGCGCGAAAGTGACTGTTACAAAACACAATAATAACTGTCTCTCTATAGTTGTCACATGTCATGTCCCATGGGTGACTAATCCCCACCCCATGGGTCATTAATCACTATATGAAATTGTTATTAATATTACGTTGCAGGGTCTTTGTTTCTTTAAAGTTATAATAAGTATCACACACCTACATAGAAACAAATATTTGTGGAACACAAGCAATTGTGTGGACAAATGCCACACAACCACACACCACATGACCATGTGGATGTACTCGAACCCGCGACCTCTCGTTTGTCAAGCTAGCATTTAGCTAACTGCGCCACGAAGGCTTTTAAATGTATTGAACAGACTAAAGGTAAGAGTCCACGTGTAATTAATTAAACCTTCTAGTTACTCCACATGTCATCACGCTCATTGTTATACTGCAGCAGCCAGTTAATCGTGTCCAACATCCCATAATTGAAATTGGAAATTTCAGCACGGCACTCTACGTTCCTAGGAAATTTCAATCTCTTTAAGGTTTTTTTTATGTCTATTTATTATAGAGGGTTTTATCAAAATGATAATGTCACCCTCGAAATGTCACTTAACTAAGCACTAACTATAATTAACATCTAACACACTTAACTTAACACTAAAAAAATTTACTTTAACACACTTACATTCTACGTTTAAGAGCGTTTACGCGCCACGCGGCTAGTCGAATTTCGGTAAATATGACACGCGTAAATATTTTTGTTTATTGAGTCTATAAAATGTTAAATAAATCACTTATATCATCACTGATCATCATCATTGTTCGGAATGCAGTCAGATAACCGCGAAAACATCGACGAAACTAAAAATCGACGGAGCGTAGAGCGATACGTCCTCTCTCATACATATTACATAAACACATACATTACATTTTAAAATATTAAAAAAAAGAAATTTCTTCAAAACAAAATTTGTACGTTTTCAACACGTTCTTATATTATAAAAAGTTGTTGTTTTATTAAATTAAGTATCATACGAGTACCTACGAGTATATGGGTCAATAAAATACTGTATTGACAGTCATTTCTCAATATTTCGAATGCCTTAGATTTTTTATTACTTGAACAAGGGATCTAAATCTTAAAATGTATTTTGGTAACTATTTGCTTGGAGATATTTCCAATTCAACATCATTTTATTTTGATTAAATATGTTATAAATTAACCCGAATTTTGAGCCCCGAAAATGAATCTAAAATTGAATTTATGAAAACCTTCGTTATCTTATTTATCAAAATTTACACAAAAATCTAAAATGATCTTCACTAACTATTTAAATGACAATATTCCCTAAAATAATTGGTATTTAACATGTTTGTACGATGAGTCTTTCATCAATTTTAAGGGGTTCGAAAAGTATTGTTTTTGCTCAAATTACGCTAAAACTGCGTAAACGCTCTTAAGGAGCAGGAGGTAAGGTTTGTATCTTTGTGTGTGAAATCAGAACTATCAAATATGTACATATGTGACTTATGGGTGCATTTATTTTATTATTTTTAAAATGTCGCTAGAAACCCTTCTTCACCAAGAAAAACAAAGAAAAAAATTATGTGGTTGTTAGGAAAACGTCAAAATTTTTATTTTGTGTCGGGATTTTATTTAACGCCAGGGGGTTTGTAATCACCTTAGCTATTACCTGCCTTAGTTGCCGATCACGGTCTGAATACATCCTGTACCTACTTGGTAATTTCGCGGAAAATAAAAGTTTATTTTCAGGGACATATATAATTATAAAAACCCTGCTTATGTCTACGCAGCAAGTACCATCAAACCACTCCATAAATTTTGGTAAGCCTGCGGTTATGATCGACTTGGGATGTCGTTAAATGTATCCGGTCCTCTGCGCACGCTATTCAAGTTAGCTATGAAATTGAAAAAATAAGTAGACGTTTACATTTTATTTAACATTTACTGGTATGGTATAGTAGGTATCATAAATGGAAAAAAATTCTAACCACAATAAAACGATTTGTTTATCTTCTAACATCCTCAGTAGTTCTACTTAATGATTAGATCATCATTAAGTGATGTATTTGACACTTAATAGATTCAATAAATATTATTTCATATTTACCGAAATTCGACTAGCCGCGCGCAGCGTAAACGGTCTTAAATATTAATATTTCACCAAAACAACCACATTCCTACAAAAATAACAATTCCAGAGCCATCTATTGAACGGTTCGAAGATTACCTAAAACCTTTTCAGTTAAATTAAGTAAGGCGATGCTATTTGACATAAATTATAGATGGCGTTATAAATAATATATTTTTTTTATCCTGGCACGGCAATGACCCCATTGCTTGATTTTATATTGTTTGATTTTAAGTCTATCTTATAAAAAGGTCAAATTCAAAAGCTTGGATAGGAGAAAAGTGACACAAATATGTTTAAATATTTTATTGAAATATAAAGTAAAATAAATTAATTCTAATCTTATCAATAACCGCTAGCCCTTACAGGACGTGTTCGATAGGATAATGTTATAAACTAAAACATCGAGAATACATGTACAATGCGAAAGAAATGTAAAACTACAGACATGAAATCTAAGTGAATTAATACTCGGTCGTTTTTTATACTTAACTTCTATATTGCTACTATTCACAACCGGAACCTAAAAAAAATTCATTTTCCTTGGACCTGAGATATAATTTTGAATTTTAAAATTATTAAAATTGTCTGTAACAAGCGTTTTTCAATTTATCCTTTAGCTATAATTATAAATTCTATAATCCATATATAGCTGCAATGTTTCTACAGGCCACAAATATGATCTAAGCGACATTAAATATTATCCTTTTAGATGGAAAGCCAACCTACTTCACTTGCACAATTTGCTCTAGGTAATATTTGAACAGAATAATCAAGAGATCCAAAATCAAAATATTTTGCTAGCAGCAAAATGACTTAGAATCATTTCAATAGAATAGTAATAAAGATAAATAAAGAATTTCAAATTCAAAATTAATAATGTCAATATAAAACGATAATTGTAAAAATCACAGTTATGTTACACAATATAATAATTTGTGGTTTTATATATGATTTTTAATACAATGGAACATAGACAAATGTATACCTCATATTGACATCAAAGAATTTATTAAAACCTAGAATTGTACTTTTACATTTTTCTCTAATCACCATATAGTTTAATAGACACTTCATATCAAGACATACTCAGATACATCTACTGCAGGTATATGATCATTACTACAAGACAGATCTTAAGCGCTAACAAATTCGGATACAAATTCTTATAAGTGGTGTAGTTTGTTGATACACAAAATATCACTTCGCGCCTTGTTTAATTTATAAGGAACATAAATGAAAAAGGCGAAACATCTACACAGATACCAAATCGTTAAATTATTAAAACATAAGACTGGCCTCATAAGTTCAATATGTAAATTTAAGTAGATATCAAAAACATTTTTTCACAATATGTGTTGTTTAAAGTACAAAGTGTAGAAAATATTACACACTACACCACCTGACTAAACTGTGCTCTAAATTGGGACTTTAAACCAGCCTGGTAAAGATAGCAATATTGCTCGCTGAATGTATTCAGTAGATGCAATAAAGGAATCTATATAGCTCAGATTTATTCACATTTTACAATATAAAGAGTATGTGGGGACCCAACCAGTACATAAACACTTAACTTTAATTCTGTTTTATTAATTATCTGAATAGATTGAGAAAGTATGAATAGTTTAAACTTAAAACCTTTATTGGTGCAATAACCTATGACTGCGAGGTGTCAAATATTCTACCACTAAACTGGCCTAATATGGTTTGTAACCCCTTACACTCTTTATTTTGTAAATAGATATTTGAATACATATTTTTACCTGAGGATATAAAATATGAAAAAAAAACGGTTGATTAAATCATAGCTATATTGCCATCTTCACTACAAGCCTATGTAAATTGTAATTCAGTGAAAAAGAAAATGTATTTACATTCAATATATAATTTTACTGGGCGGCGCGGCCGTGTTTGAGCTCATGGCCTGTTCTAGAGTGTCGAGGCGGCGGTACGCGTGGCCGCGACTGTTGCGGCGGCGGCCGGCCTGACGACCTTCCAACAGTAGACCAAAGAACTGAAAACACCACCGATACTAATACATTATCAGCCCATATACGCCCCACTGCTAATGGATCAGTAATTGTAAGGAAAACATTTTTAACGACGTTTCTATTTAACATACATAAACTCATGCCTGTATTCCTCGAAGGGGTAGGCAGAGGTGCAATTCTGCACCCATATTTCGCCAGGTATGTATCAGTCCCACGTAATAGGGGCTGAGCCTATGGCCGTTTTTCGGGCACATTTCCAGACTCCGTGCTGTTACCGAGAATTTCCTAATGGAAAAACCCAATAACACTTTGCCCGACCCGGGAATCGAACCCAGGACCTCCAGATCGCACGGCACATACTTGTACCGCGAGACCACGAGGCAGTCTATTTAAAATGTTATATACATTATTTATAACATACCGTCAGTGAGAAAGTGGCTTGCTTAGAATCAAAAATAATTAATTAATTTATTATGGTTGTTTTAATTGTTTTACATATAAATAATAACCTGAGGTATTCATTGAAACATTAAATTTAGACATCATGTGTTACATATTATAACACTCTGTCACTGGCAACATGGTCATAGTTTACTACGACAGATGAAATAATCACTTTATAATTTTATCTTCAGCCCATATACGCCCCACTGCTGGGCACGAGCCTCCTCTACAACTTCGAGTGTTTAGGCCTTAGTACACCACGCTGGTGCGGGTTAGCGGACTACACACCTAAGAAATTCCTAAAAACTTTTCCTCACGATGTTTCCTTCACCGTTGAAGTATGTGATAATTCATTGTGAATACACGCATAACTTCTAAAAGTCAGAGGTGTGAGCCTGGGGTATGAACCCACGACTGCCGATATTCTCGACCGCGCGCCTAAACCTCGAGGCCATCACTACTTTATCAATACAGTTAGTACTATAAAATACACATTCTCTTACGTCTTTTATTAAGATTTATAACTTCAAAACAGTCTATAACACATCCCATTGCTGGACCTTCCTCTTCTATTAAAAGGGGTGAAGCTGCTAATAATAATTAATCCTGATTAATCAATGTTAAGGCACAAATTTAAACCCCAAACACCTGACTTTTCAAATTTATGCATATTATGTTATTTTATGTTTATTCATAATGAATAGTTACATGCCTTAACCACGAGGGAAAATGTAGTGATGAAATCTGTACACCTAAAAACTATTAGAATTTTCTTAGGTGGAGTCCGCCAACGCACACTAGGACAGCATGATCCACAAGGCTTCAGTTTTAGAGGCATGGGCCTTATATGGACTTATAAACTTATGGCTCATATAGCATACATAAAGAGTACATAGCAGTGGCTATATATGCTTTTTAAACTTATAAAAAATTCAATCACTTACCAATTTATTTATTTTGTTTTTGTTGTGATACAAGACATACAGCACAACAGACACAATAATAACGGTGAGGAAAAGTGAGAAGAAATGATCATCATCATCACCACTCTCAAATGAGTGATAGTAATCTGGAAATAAAATATAAATATTTTATAACAAATATGGGTCAAGTTATCTTTTTTAAAGACCTTTATTTAGATTGACTATCTGTTGTACTAATTGTACATACATTATACATAATGGAAATAATTCTTTGAACCTATAGAATTAAAGGTAACAGTGGCTTGAAAAAAACAAAAGTTGGTGGGTTAGGTACACAAGGCGCAAATACATTGAGTATCAAGCATGTGTGTGGATACTTCTTCATTCACATTCAACAACAGAAGGCTTGCATTATAGTAGTGTTACAAATATACAGTAGAATCTCCTTAAGTCGAACCTAGATAAGTTGAAACCTCCAAATCTCGAAAAAATGTTTTGTTTCCTTCCCTTCAAATATCAAAACCTCCATTACTCGGAATCTCAAACCTTTATTCGAAATAATAAGTGAGTCCCTCCAAGCCATTTTGGTACATATTTTCCCTCCATAGCTCGAAAAACTAAACTGGACCTCTGTATCTCGAAAATAGCAATATATCTAACTCAACTTGTATAAGAATTAAAATCCTCCATAAGTCGTAAACTCTATAACTCGATTTTTTTTGGCGTCTCCCTGTTCGACTTAGAGGTTCTACTATATATGTGAAAGTTTTATGTATGTATAGGTTGTATAATTATTAGAGATGTGCCGACTAGTCGGTACACGGTCGGTGGCCACAATCATAGTCGACGACTATTCGGCAAAGAGTGCCGACTATACGGCTTCTTACTTTGTATATATTTCTTAGTAATATGTATGTACGAGGAATTACATTAAATAAAAACCTTGATTATTTATTAATATTTGCATTTTATAATCTGACAATTTGAAATGTAAAGCAAAATAACCTTTCCTTTGGTAATCAGTTTATAACTTGCTTGTAAAGAAATCATATCTATGACAGTTATTAAACTTGATTAACAAACAAAACAACATAATATTTTCTTAACTTCAGTAAACATTAACAATTATTTATTCTTATCATTTGGCATTCTTAACCACTAGAAATTATAATATTATTTGGCATTGATTACACTTAACTTTGTGATTATTCAAAAAAACATCCATACATGAGATTTTCTTTTTCACATGATTAAATATTAATTGCGCTAATACACTTTAATGAACATTGGAACAATAACAGTATTAATTATCTTTGCACATTTTTTTTTTAAGTTATACTTGTTTAGGCGCGTTATGAAAAAATGATGAAAGTGAAATTTTTCGCGCGCATCACTGTAACACAAAAGTAAGACGTAGAAGCTGCCTATGTGCTCCAATATAATTGATAGATTGAAGCTGCTTATGTTAAATATAAGTGTCCAATGGATCAGAAAGGTTTTAATATGTTTCGGATCGAATATTTTTTTCAAAAAAAGTTTATATGTTTTGGATTTTTTAAATGGAGAATAGTGACAGTATTAAAAAGGGATTGACATATTTATTAGTTGTCAAATATTTATGATTGCGTTCAGAAATGTAATATGTTGTTTACACAAGAACTATGTATGTGACTGTTGGGCGTATTTATTCGTATAAGTTTTACTTCAGTCGTGTGGTATAACTTCTAACGCGTGTACATACAAACACACTTTTTTACACAAATACATCACTCTGACCCTCTGACAAAAGAAAAACCAAGAAACAATGTGAAGTAAAGAAAACAGGTAGAGACCAGTGGCGGTCCTTCCATAGAAGCCCAAAAGCACACACGTTAATTGTGTAATGTCATACATACATAAACTCACGCCTGTATTCCCGGAAGGGGTAGGCAGAGGTGCATTTCTGCACCCACATTTCGCCAGGTATGTATCAGTACCACGTAATAGGGGGCTAGTCTATTGCCGTTTTTCGGGCACAATTCCAGACTCCGTGCTGCTACTGAGAATTTCCTAATGGAAAAACCCAATAACACTGCCCGACCCGGGAATCGAACCCAGGACCACTAGATCGCTCGGCACATACTTGTACCGCGAGACCACGAGGCAGTCACAGGCACAATTGTGTAATGTCTAGTTTATAATTGTTTATTGTGGGTTCAGGATATGTCAAATTGTTTTTGTTAAATAAAGATTTAAAGATAAAAGATTAATTATACGGAATTTTGTAAAGCATGCTGGGCTTTTGGGCTGCTATGGAAGTACCGCCACCGCCACACGCGAATCAGCTGTAAACGATGGGTTACCAGAATACCCGAAACCATAAATGGGCTTGGCCGACTAGTCGGCCGATTAGTCGGCCTCTTTATAGCGACTAATCGGCTAGTTGGCTAGTCGGCCAAAGTTATAATCGGCACATCTCTAATAATTATCAAACTACATTAATTTTATAATCATATAGCAGTTGATATCACTAAGGAACATAATCAGTGCCATAAAAATCAAGCATTAGAAAATTTGATATAAATAATAACCTATTGTAATAAATATTGTTAATGGGAAAAATGAGTCATCATTCAAACATATAACATTAATTAAACTTTATCAATATAGATAAGGCATAATAGATTTCCATAAAAGATTACACATTACTTTACGCAAGGAAATACTCCACACTTGTTTAAATACATTTTGTCCACTTTAAAGGCATTTGTGTGGCAAATGGAGTTTTAAAATGAGTACAAAAGTATTTTACTAACATCCCAAAATCAAGTCAGTTTTTTTTTTAAGAGAGTTTACGCGCCACGCGCCTAGTCGAATTTCGGTAAATATGACTCGCGTAAATATGAGCGTCGATAGTTATTGATATTACAGTTTTATGATTTTATTCCAATAAATATAAATGCTTTACGTAATTTGTTACTTTTTCTAATACATTTTAATTCAAATTTTCTAATATATAATTTGCATTTTATTTATTATAAGATCCCTGAATCGGGAAAATATTCGTCATTTTCAGGCATTCAAATAATTCAACTTTTTGGAGCCAATGTCCACAACGCTATATTTTATCGAAAGCTAATAGCCTCAAGAAAAAACAACTACTTATAACCATTTTTGAAAATATTTATATATCGTAAAGTTATGAATTTTTTAATCAAATTCAATTTTTCTCGTGTTTTTTATTGTTTATATTTTTTTATAAACAAAAGGTTTAAACTTTTGACTTTGGATTCATGTGCGCCATAAAGTAGACACTTCAAGGAGTAAACTAATTTTTTTTCAATTTTTTTGAAAATGTAGTTCAGGCCTTAAAAATTTGACTGTTCCCTAAAAGACCCAGTGTACACACGAAGTCCCAAAAAATATAGTGTACACACGAATGGTTAACATGTTTGTACGATCAGTCTTTCATCGATTTAAAGGGGTTCGAAAAGTACTGTTTTTGCTCAAATTACGGTAAAACCACATAAACACTCTTAAATCTTATAATATTGAAAAAGTATGATGTTTAACTATTTTATGCTCAATGACAGTACTTAATAATTAAATGTATAACAATTTCAATAACCATTATCTAGCATCTTATAAACTGGTGGAGTAGCTCTTTAAGTCTGCAGGTGTGACAAGTGTTTGTTTTATGTCAAGATATTTGACACCCAAAAATGTCACATTTATTAGGACTCGAAAATACATAATATTTTTAAACAATCCCTTGCCCCTATCATAGATTGTTTCCAATATTGAATTTAATTTCTATGAATATTTACCTTTTTGAGAGATATCATGATTAAATGATGTCAAACTAGGCTCCATGTGGTCATTCGCTTTGCTTTGTTCCTTGTTAGCCTTAGTATCATCAATCATTGGGTCATCTCCATCATCTCCACCCTGCATATCTATGAGACCATCTTTTCCCTCCTCAGATTCTGTAAGGCAAAAAATTACTTTTGTAATATCCTAAAACTTTATATAATAATTTTGCAATAACAAGTGCCGAACATAGGCCTCCTCAAATTACAATATAAAAAAATTGCAACTATTACATGGAAAATAAATTATATGTTTCCAAAAAAACGCACATCGGATCCAATTACAAAAAATGCAATTTGTTAAAGTTTTAGTCAGCAAACCTTAATAGAATGTAAATAACTTATTATTCAAGTTTAAACTTGGCTGTGGTATGTTAAATTATAAAATGTGTCTGTGTAATGAAGGAAGTGGATAGACCTTGAAAATAGTAATGTGACAAAATAGTTTCTCTGTTTTAATCTAGCACAGTAAAACAACAACACAACACCTATTGGTATGGATAATAAGAAATCTACAACACTTTATTACTTCACCCAATCTTATAGACCTATTGAGTTAATTCTATAACCGTAAAGTAATACCAATAATAATAATAAATAATGGTGTCTAATTTCAATGATGTGCATTACTAAGGTTTGGCATATTGCATTTTTTATAAAGTAGCCTTTCATACAACTTAATATTAGTTCAAGGTAAAATCTAATTCATTTTTAAAGAAAAACTTTAGAACATTTTGTATGCCATTTCTACTTGGTGGTGAATATTGTATATTATAAAGCCTTACCATACTAATAACTGTGAATGCATATGATGAAATCAGTAAATGAATTTGATTTTACAGGATTATCCAGATTTAAAAAAAAACACATGATTGAAATTCAACTTTCAAGGAATAATTGAATGACAAATATATATACAGTAAATATTGCTGCCTTAATAAAGGAACCAACTGAATTGTGAATACTTACTTTTTGCTGAAAAAAAAATTGTGCTCAGTATGTACCTGAGTTTTATTAATAATTGTTTATATAAAAAATATATATAATAGAAGCAGACGATAAATTGGTGTCAAGGCTAAAGACTTAGCTTCTGAGGCTTAAAAGGGGGAAAAAATGGACATACATACATAACACCACGCCTGTATTCCCCGAAGGGGTAGGCAGAGGTGCATTTCTGCACCCACATTTCGTCAGGTATGTATCAGTCCCATGTAATAGGAGGTGAGCCTATTGCCGTTTTTCGAGCATAATTCCAGACTCCGTGCTGCTACTGAGAATTTCCAAATTCAAAACCCAATAACACTTTGCCCAACCTGGGAGTCGAACCCGGACCCCTAGATCTCACGGCACATACTTGTGTACAAAAAAAATGTATGTGCACTAAATCTGCAAGTATTTTTATCTCTACATGGGCTAATAATTGTGTGGACTGTAAATGTTTATCCAGTTTTGGTTGTTTATATATTTTTTTCCATATCCACTGTATTAACACACAGTATTAAAACCATGTTCACTGTGTCTAAGGGACCATAGTTTGTCTTCAACCAACAATTAAATAATTCAGAATGCTATATTCAGGTGAAGTTATTATTAAGTATGTTGTGGTTGTAAATATGTCTATGCTACAATGGATGTTCAAGTATGGGGCAATTAAAAAAAAAAACAAAAGGATTAAAACTTACCAACATCAGTATCTTGGTAGTCAAATCCATCATAAGGGATGTTCAAGTATGGGGCAATTTAAAAAAAAAACAACAAAAGGATTAAAACTTACCAACATCAGTATCTTGGTAGTCAAATCCATCATTAGGACTTTTCTTTGGATTTTCTAAGACATTGTGTGCTGCATCCTTTTGTTCTTTGGCAACTGGTAGACTATTTTCGACTTCCTTATCAATCAAATCATTACCAGATATTGCATTTTCTGACAGAACTGGAGGTTCATCAAGTTTGGTTTCCTCAGGTTTTTCAACTTTTGAGGCAGCAACTGAGCTTGATACTTCCTTATTGGTTGATGTTAATACAATTTCTTGTTTATTATCTACACTAACAGGATTACTAGCTTTCTCTGGTGTGTCTACACCGCTTGCTGACGCTTCCGTAACTTTCGGCTTTTCATTTGTCGTATTTTTAATAGGAATATCTAGAGATTCATTGGCCTGATCTGAAGCCTCATTTTTATTGTCAGTTGAAGCAATACCAGAAACAGGCGCAGATAAAGTAGCGTTTACAATCTTCTGTGCAGGTGTCGTGATACTTGTCTTCAATGCTGCTGAGCCCCAATTGTAATATTTACAGAAAAAGTTTGCGTCAGTGCTGGTTAGCTCATCTGCTCCGCAAACTTTGCCGCAAGCCACTGTGGATTTGAAAGCATGCTCGAGGACTGTTTTGTATGCTGCATATTCAGCCAGATTATTAAATACCCATTCCTTTGCAGTCTCACAAAGATTGTTGACATTTTGTTCCTCGTTAATTTTGGCAGTGTAGTCCTCACTTAATACTAAATGAGACGCAGTCACTGCAGAACATAATTGGTTGCTCATATCGTACAATATTAAGCATTGCAATTGTCTTTCGCTAAATGGTGGCACCGTCACAGAGCAAGCTTTTATTTTATTCAAGATCACATTGTTTAAAAATTTATTTTCACAATGACTTCCAAGTACGCTGAGTGATGAAGATATACGCTGAGGAACTGGTGTTCCTAAGCTGCTATAGCATGTATTAATCAACAAAATAGCTAAAATGTAGCGAAACATGTTGAAAAATGTTTTAGTACAATAAAATAATACACTCGTTCGTGTTTATTCACAACACACATACACAATAATTACAAATCTTGCATATCGTAGTTGATTCGTAGGTGATGACAGATGGATATGAAAAATGTGAATTGTGAATCGTGAATCGTCAATCGACTTCTGTTACAACGGTACCTATTTTTCTAAAGATTGAATGCATAAAAGCTACATGCTAAAAATATCAAAGAATACGGCGTTGAGCCATAAACACTTGCAGTCACAGATTATATATTAGTACTAGCTTTTGCCCGCGACTCCGTCCGCGTAGACTACAGGGTTGGGTTCAGAAAGAAAATAAGTTGTAGTCTATTTTATTCCACAGAGTCCCATTTATGTCCATACCAAAAATCGTTCACATCGGTCAAATGATTAAGGCGTGAAAGCGTAACAGTCATAATATAGTTATTTTCTCATTTATAACATACCAGGTAAAACCAAGGAGTTTAAAAATAAATTTCTGAACGCACGCATAAATATTTGACAACTAACAAATATGTCACTCCCTTTTCATTACTAATTATTCTACATTTTAAAATGTAAAATGCGCAATTGTTCGAATATTGTGGATATATGTTGTCGATTCAAAACCTTTATTTAAATACGTTCATTAATATGAGGGGACCATTAACCGTATTGGCGGGATAAACATAAAATGTTTGACGTACGTGACGCGTACGCCAAAATAGCCCGCAGATAGCAGATTTTTCCCGACTTACTTGACAATTATCGTTATATTTTGGACAATTCACACACTATCTTTAAAAAGTATAGCCTATGTGTTATTCTGATGTATAAGCTATATTATTGTAAACTTTCATTACAATCCATTCGGTAGTTTTTGCGTGAAAGAGCAACAAATATCCAGACATCCAGACATCCAGACATCCATACATTATTACAAACTTTCGCGTTTATAATATTAGTAAGATATATCGTATATATGATGTAATGATGTAATAAAAGCCATATAAAAAAGTTTCATCATTCTAGCTTCAAAAATGACGAATTTCCATACAAACTTTCATCCCCTATTTTTATTTTACACCCTTAAAGGTAATTTTTTTACATACTTTGAATGTCATATTTATTTATATCTAATCAACAGCCTAAAAAATTAGTTTCAAGTTTCTAGCTTGAAAAATGACAATACTTCCATACAACCTTTCATCCCCCCTTTCAACCCCTTGGAACCATTTTTCCGCAATAAAAAGTAGCCTATGTTCTTTCTCAGGCTCCAAACTATCTGTGTACCAAATTTCATTTAAATCGGTTCAGTAGTTTTAGCAGGAAAGCGAGACAGACAGACAGACAGACAGACAGACAGACAGACAGAGTTACAATCGCATTTATAATATTAGTAATTTCCGCAATAAAAAGTAGCCTATGTTCTTTCTCAGGCTCCAAACTATCTGTGTACCAAATTTCATTTAAATCGGTTCAGTAGTTTTAGCAGGAAAGCGAGACAGACAGACAGACAGACAGACAGACAGACAGACAGAGTTACAATCGCATTTATAATATTAGTAAGGATTACTTGCAATGTCAATTTTTGTCAATCCTTACTAATATTATAAATGCGATTGTAACTCTGTCTGTCTGTCTGTCTCGCTTTCCTGCTAATACTACTGAACCGATTTAAATGAAATTTGGTACACAGATAGTTTGGAGCCTGAGAAAGAACATAGGCTACTTTTTATTGCGGAAAAGAGGTTTTAAAGGGTTGAAAGGGGGGATGAAATGTTGTATGGAAGTATTGTCATTTTTAAAGCTAGAAACTTGAAACTTATTTTTTAGGCTGTTGATTAGATATAAATAAATATGACATTCAAAGTATGTAAAAAAAATACCTTTAAGGGAGTAAAATAAAAATAGGGGATGAAAGTTTGTATGGAAATTCGTCATTTTTGAAGCTAGAATGATGAAACTTTTTTATATGGCTTATATTACATCATATATATGATATATGTATACACAATATAAGATTTTTTTAATTTTTTTTAATCCCTTAATATGTTATAATGAGAAAATAACTATATGACTGTTAAGCTTTCACGCCTTAATCATTTGACCGATGTGAACGATTTTTGGTATAGACATAAATGGGACTCTGTGGAATAAAATAGACTACAACTTATTTTCTTTCTGAACCCAACCCTGTAGTCTACGCGGAGGGAGTCGCGGGCAAAAGCTAGTAGTAGATATACAGAAAACATTTTGGTTTCGTTTATGGAGGGTAAAGGTAAGGAGTGTCATCTCATATGGTAGAAAATCGAAAAAAGTGTCCAGCGGTCAGTTGTAAATAACAGTTCAAAAACCTTCCAGAATGGCGCTGGTGTAGACAAAGGACATGGTATGAATTTAATATTATTGTTGACTAAAGTACTTACTTATTGAAAATGTCAACTACTTGCGTAGTACAAAATAATGTAGTAAATATAACCTTAAAGAGTTATTATGAAAAACGCGTGTGATTTTATATCCTGAACTGTGAGTACCTAGTACGTTTATTGTTTTCCGCTTTCTTTAAATTGTATGATGCTGATGCTAATGTGGCGCCCCCAATTAAATACTTTTTGACGGACATTTTTGCATGTACAAGATAACACTCCTTACCTTTACCCTCCATAGTTTCGTTGTAAATTAATATAAAAGCTCCTGAAGATCATAAATTGTACACAAATATACTTTACTCTATTGCTATCATTTCTTAAAACAAAATACTTCAGCTTTCATGGAAATATTACATTCATAATACTTGGAACGCGTCAGCCCGCCGACAACGCCATCTAAGCTTATAAATATGAAGCAATCATGGTAATAAGTCAGTCAATGTTCATGTTACGTGATTTTTTTAGAACTCAAGTGTTCGATAATTTAGAAACGCTAAATCTTTACACTTCGCATTCTTGCATTCTTTATACTTTGTTTGTAGAAGGTTAATAGTAATGAAGAAAAAACTCATCAGGGTGGCTTAATTAAAATTATTGTCAAGTACCTAGAAGTACTCTAGAGTTTAACGTTTTTCATAACTAAACATAGATGACGCCATATACACATATAGTTCTGTTTTACAAAACGAATCTTGCAGGCGCAGTTCTTTATAATTATATTACATGACATATAAATGTTTAAAGCACCAAGTTAGTATGTGTCTTGTATTAAATATGCCTTTTCCATCTCTGCTGTCCTCACCTCAAGTAGATAAATACTCTTAGATCAATAGAAATATTTTTTTTTTTCGGTTTGCTCCTAAGAAGTTCTAACTTTTCGAACACATACCAACGTACCTATTTATCTAGCTAGGGTAACTAAATATAAAAAAAACAAGGGCGCATTTATAGAACCTCGCACAGGACGCAAAAAAGGTTACCTACTTACGCCACTGGTAGTAACCAGTTTCATAGAAGCCTCAAAGCGTTACACGTTAATTGTGTAATGTCTAGTTTATATGGGCTAAGGATATTCTCATTTATATGTCGAATTGCTTTTGTTAAACAAACATTTAAAGATTAGGTACTATTACGATTTTTAAGGCAAAGTGGGCTTTTGGGCTTCTATGGAAGTAACGCCACTGGTAGTAACGTAACAATTAAGAACTAACAAGCTACCATCATTGGCAGACGTATATATTTTATTCACTTTGCCCGTGAAACTCAGTATCCACTCTCATTAGTCATTCTCGATACCGACTGCAAAGTTCCTTTAGCGACCGCAAAATATTACAACTGAACATATGTATGTTGCCACTTACCTATTAGAAATGTACGTATCTACTTAATAACATTATCCGCACATCAACGTAAGTGCTATTGGACAGTATTACCTACGTATTATCGCGCCCGCCATGGGAGCTATAGGCCGTTTGATCCTCTCCATAAAGATGATAAGAGTACGTCCGCACTTCAAGGGAATCTCGAACCCATCAATCGCACATGCGGTCTCTTTCAACCGTTCACTCTGCAAAATCAACACATCTTAAAATACCTACACAAAAACGGCTGCAACTTTTTGTACTGGGGCCTTCATTCATATGAAAATATTCCAATAGGGAAATACCACGGAAGAATCACATTAATAATTTTTATAATAATAATTTATAATATTCATAGTTTAAATAAATACAATACAAGTATCCATGTCTGCGAAGAAGTTATGGAAAGCGAAAACAATTGGACAAAGTTTTAATCCCAATGATACCAGCTGGTGAGACAATGTTATTCTACAAAATATAAAACTATTAAAGCTTTTCTATTAGAAGACCCTGAGTGCAGCAATTTTTACCCGTACACAAGCTTTTAAATGAATTAAAACGCATTAGACTTCTAAATCGAGACAAAAACAGCACTCCGAAATTATCTTGTACATTTTTTAAACTTATTTGTATATTATAGGTAAGGTGGCTGTAATATAAATCTACAGTTTATTAGAATATTTAAAAGCTTCCGTAATATTGGTTTACATCCGATAGAGTTGTCAGTTTTTAACTGAAATAAATAAATATACACACCCAACAGTCAAATACATATTTCTGAACCCACATTTAGTTATTGTCGTGGGTATCAGAAACTATGAGAGACTTTTCGGTCTCACAAACGCCAGACCTGAAACAAATATTTGTAGATCACATAAATATTTCGCAAGCTGGTGTCTAACCAACTGCGCCACGGGGCTATCAAACTTATAAAATTATAGGTAACTTTTCTTGCTATTATGACGTGAATATTCTATAGAAATAATTTGGTCGCCGATCGAACTATTCCAACGATTAATTAAAACTTCTACTTATATTAACAGTTCTCTAGGTTGGAGTTTAAATTATCCAGTGGCTAACTAAAAACTGGTAGAGCAAAGCACCACCGAATATATTCAGGATTTTCGGTGAACATCTACAAGCAGCGAAATGTTATTAAAATAACACTAAGTTTTAATTGCTACACCAACATCTACATAACTATGAATATTTTACTTTTGAGCTAAGCGAAAGAACGTTTACCATTTAATTCCATCGTGGTAAAAAAAATTTAAATATTATTTTTATTACCTACTTGTTTTTCTCGACTTTGTCCGGGTGGAAATCACTCAACTTTCATGGAAGTAAATTAACGTATAGTACAAATCACGTTATTAAATATCTCAAATTAATCGGAAATTTCACAAATAACTATTATTATTACTCTCGTTTAAAGACAAACTTGTTACAAAATACTAATAATGTATATTCGCATAACATAATACGAGTAGAATGTTGTGTCCAAAAAAATGCAAATATGCATTATTAAACTAACATTAAGAATTAAATAACTTGTTATTATTAAACTATAACTGTTGTTAAGGTATCATTAAGGTGTAACATTCATAAATAATTTTAGTACATGGGATATCTAAAATGGTAACCTTCTTTGAAACTGAACCTAAAGTAATAAAATCGAAATAAATTATAATATGACGAAGCCGTACTTTGAGACGTTAATAAATTATTACAGCAATAAGGCAGTTGTTAAATTCGGTATAAAATATTTTTACTACTATTTTAAGGCCTATAAAAGATGACAATCGATGTGTCGTAACAATTTATTACAATCGTACTCAATAAAACACTACTTTGGCATAGATAATCCCGCCTTTAAATTCATTTTTATTAGCTTCTAATGATTCTGGGCTCAGGAGAATGAAGGAAGCTTTGAAATTTATTTATTGTGTGTACATAGCAAACGTTTTATTGATGTAAATACGAAGGTTGCAGATTTATATTGGCATCATGATTGCCTGATGAAAATTCTCGATAGCAGCATAAAACCTGGAAATGCCAGTTTCTAGCATAAGCTCTACCGCTATTACCTATGGCTTAAGCGAGCTGGCAAGATGTAGTCATAAAATTACGACCCTGCCTATTCTTTTAGCAGGCAAATAACAAAAAAAGCGACCAAGTGCGAGTCCCGGGTCCCGTACCATTATTTATAAAAACGGCAAAAAAATCATGTCTGTTGTATGGGAGCCCCACTTAAATATTTATTTATTCTGTTTTTTTAATATATGTTATTATAGCTGCAACAGAAATACATCACTTGTCGAAATGTCAACTGTCTATCTATCACGGTTCATGAGATACAGCTTGGTAACAGACGGACGGCAAACACAGTACTAGGGTCCCGTTTTACCCTTTGAATACGGAACCCTAATAAAATTAATAAGAGAATGCATGGACGCGTGCAAAGAGCCTCTCAGTTAAAAATTGCTTTTGTGTAAAAATAATAAATAATTAAATAATGGCGTTACACCTACATTTACGAGAAAATGTTTTTGCATGACGTTAGAGTCAATACTGTTAATGAAAATTGTTTTACATAACAAAAGTCTAAAAGGCTTGTCTGATTAAAAGCGATTTTATCCCTAATGTTGAATAGTAAACATAAATACATTCGTTGAAACCTGAATTGAGGCATTCACTTTAGACGATTTCGTAGAAGTAACAATTTAGCCCTGAAATCTAAAGTTTATCTTGGGTTAAGTGCCGGGCTGCGTTCATCTATTATACAATAAAAGATAACATTAGAACATGGTTCCAGCAAAGCGTATACATTTAAGCGAAAGTGCTAATATACAAACACATATTTTATTATAGTAGGGGAAATATAAAGCATGATTTTTCCAATTTCTCTCCAATGATTTATATTTGCTTTTTCTCGTAAGTTCTTAACTTTTTAAATATATCTTGCAGGACCTACAGGACCCGGTTTCAAGTGTGGGTAAGTTTTTTTTATTTATGAATTGCCAAAAAACACCGAAATAGGCTTCCTCCTAGTATTTACATAAACCTGAAACGAAGATGCTATAATGCACCTCCGCCTACCCCACTGGGGGTACCGGTATTAGTGTGTGTCATTGTGTACAAACCTTTACACGTGACAAAACACGTAACGCCCAAAATGTATATTTCAGTAGGCAAAATAACAAGAAAAATGTTTTTTTTCCATTCGCGGATATCTCTCTAATAACTGAATGGATTTTTATGCGGATTTCACGGATAGTTTGAACTTGACTCGTAGAATAAAGAATTCATCTTATTAAATTGGATGACAGAGAAACACTCAATTAAACATACATATATTGATATGAAATTTCACGCGGATAAATGTATTTATGTAAGTGTGTATTTAATTTTTACTTGCAGATTAGCGAGCATGAATAAATATTATTTTATATTCATAAAAATAGCTTGTATGCGTCTCAAATAATCTATCTCTATGCTAAAACTTATCAAAAACTATCTGAAATATTTCACTGAAATGCATCTGAATGTCGGACGAATCGCAAGAAGACCTTTTGGACTTTATTTCATACTTTCCACGCAATAGATTTCACTAAACAATCGTGAAGCAAGATACTTTAAATTACTTTGAAGGAACAAAATGACAGCGATTTTGTGATACCGTGGCACGTAACTAGGTCGATTGGACGCATTCAAAATTCATATTGTATTCTAAATTGACTACAAATTAATAATTTGTTGCACAGAACGCAGCGAAACCAAAAATAAAATTCGAACGCATATAAAGCCTGTGTAATATTTGATGACCTTTTACCGAGACTTTACTTAATGGATAGAAACTGCACATGCGCAGTTTGTTCAAATGCAACTCCATGCTTGGAAACGAAAACACTTGATATTTTTTATGTTTTTTTTTTTTAAATGAAATAAAGCCGAATTTCTGTTAAAAAGTTTTTCGATAAATGAGTCCTTTAAACACATTTAGTCTGTGTGAATAGTGAATAATGAGTAAACATCATCATCATCATCATCATCAGCCCAAATACGTCCCACTGCTGGGCACGGGCCTCCTCTACGTACAACTGAGAGGGTTTAGGCCTTAGCCCACCACGCTGGCCTAGTGCGGGTTGGCGGACTACACACCCAAGAAATTCCTAAGAACTTTTTTAGGTGTGCAGGTTTTATCACGATGTTTTCCTTCACCGTTAAAGCAAGTGATAATTCATTGTGAATACACACATAACTTCGAAAAGTCATAGGTGTGTGCCTGGGGTTTGAACCCGCGACCGCCGAAATTCTCGACCGCGCGCCTAAACCTCGAGGCCATCACTGCTTACTCTGTGTAAACAGTTAAATGAGATTAAATCCTCGAATAAAACGAACAGAATTTTACCATTTGTATAAAAATCAATAGAATATAATTACACTTCTTGCTCACACAATATTGCTCAACTATTATCATAGTGTTGAACCTGTTATTGCTTATACTGGACGCGATGTTTATAAAAATCCATACTAATCTATTCTAGGCGGAAAAAGGACTAGGGCCTAACCCCTTTCAATAGTAGAGCAGCTTCGTGCCCAGCAGTGGGAATGTTATAAATGCAAAAGTAACAAGCCTGTTGAACGCCTTATCCGCTTCACTTATGCGGATAGATGTAACCTTGAAGGTATGTATTTCTTGTGTTAAATTTACGTTTGGCAAAGTACTTATTAGTCCAGAGGGTAATTTATTATATTTCTTTCAAATCCTCTTTCTATATCAATGGGCGCTGGAGTTAATGAAGATAGATAATTTATTTTTAATAAGTACCTGTCACAAGTGGAGATGCAAGCAGTAATGAGTGGAACGAGCCTAGTACTCATCCTTTTGATGTTTTAGTCAAAAGTATTTATAAAATTAAAAGTCATTTAATTTCGCAGGCAATGACATGTCGTGTCATTAAATGGCATTTTTTTACACTAATCAAACCGTACTTATGTCGGAAGTATCAGATCTATTTCCTGCCTGCATTCAATATTTTTTGATGAAAACAACATCTTAATAGAAGCTCTTAATAGTTTTAGAATTATTTGGAAAAAGTATTGAGGAGGTGACACTGTAACATCGGGCGTAATTTTTATTAAATTGTACCTTAATAATCGATTTTTATTTGAGTCTTTATTGTATCTAAATAAACAAGACTGTTTATCATAAATGTGTGTGAACAACAATTTCTGTTTATACAAAAATATTAAAACTTATTTTCGTATGTTACTTACGTACCTTGATAAAATTCAAAAAGGTAGGTATATGACAATATTATTTTTTCTAGTTTATATTTGAGAGAAAGAGAAAAAAATGTGTTCAATCATCAATCATACAGCTAAGAAGTGATGACTTATCAACAACCTCTTTGTGTTAGTTTGTGAAATATTAAGGTCCTTAATTAGTGTCACTTTAGTTTCCGACCACGTAATTTTTATACCAATACCTACTCACATATCAAGTGTTTGGAACTTACTTTTTTTTTTTTTTTTTGGGTAGTTAAATGAGTTTTGGAAAAGCCTTAAAACATAATTATGTAATTTCATTTTTCGTAGATTATCCTTAACCTATTAATTGAATTAAAAAGAGAAACCTATTGTTCAGTTCGCAGGAATTATCAGTTAGGTATTAAATAAGCAACCCCCGAGTTTATATACAAATTACCGTAAAACAAATATCGGTTTAGAACTAAAACTAAACTAGATGTAGTTTATTTAGATTAGCAAAACAAGCCAGCTAAACAGTGAAAGCGTAAACCCGCCCACAAAGGTAACAGATCCCAAGCGAAAAGTGATTGAGCAAACGAGAAGTGGTTGTTAAGTGCTCGCTGCTTGAGAGGCCAACAGTCTTTTGTCACGTTTAGCCCGAGACTCGGGAATGAGCTCTCGTTAGCGATGTGTTATTGCGCATTTAATTCTTACAACACGCCACCTCCAAACGACTCGGGTAATTTGTAAATTTGTGAGCTTCTGCCTTCGTTCGTACAGAAATATATGCCGGCAAATCTCATAGCTCGTTCAAGTCAAATATTGACTCACGTGTACAGATTAAAGTAAACATCATCGTTTATGTGATACACGCTTGTAACTTGCTTTATGTTATGATTTACTTTGTGTTAATCTTTGAGTTTGATACAAAATCGATGAAGGTTTTGCTAGCTCTGTTATATATAGAAAAGATGTGTGAATTATAAGTAAAAATATTTTATGCAAACCGATCATAATATCGAGCCCTTACTGCCAAATTATCGTAAGCGACACTTTTGTCGAAAATGCGTTTTTTATCGAAACTACTACTTTAAGCCGTAACGGACCCACCCCTGTCGATATTTCCCCAAAAAAGAAAAACGTTATAAAGTTATAGCAAGTACCAAAATTATCGTGAACACATATTATGTGTGCTGCCTCGTGGTCTCGTGGCACAAGTATGTTCCGTGCGATTTAGAGGTCCTGGGTTCGATTCCCGGGTCGGGCAAAGTGTTATTGGGTTTTTCAATTAGGAAATTCTCAGTAGCAGCACGGAGTCTGGAATTGTGCCCGAAAAACGGCAATAGGCTCGCCCCCTATTACGTGGGACTGATACATAACCTGGCGAAATGTGGGTGCAGAAATGCACCTCTGCCTACCCTTTCGGGGAATACAGGCGTGAGTTTATGTATGTATGTATGTATATTATGTGTCTGTAAGAGTGAAATATATTAAATATATGAAAGTTTTTATTTTATAGATATAAGACACCGTGAGGAAATGGTGTAAAAATAGGTCATGAAGGAGCAAACCAGTTGTTTTAAAATGGATACGAAAGTTAACCAAGGGATACGAAAGATTATATTTATTTTTGTGTGAAGTGGAAAGAGTTAGATAAGTGTGCAGTGTTTTTAAAATATTGGGCGGAGCTACACGAAAGTCTAGTGTACCTACTCGCAGTAAAAGCTGATTAGTTAATCGCACAATGCTGTACCGGGTCTTTTGCCCCAACTCAATATTATAACAGCAGTTTGTCAATGCCTACTTCCAAACTCCTATCATGTGTTCATCAAAATTTGTTCAGCAGTGACGGTGTAACACAGTCGGAGGCATAGATATTGTTAAGTATTTTTCATATTAGTAAAGATATGCGCTATAAGAACTATTATAAGGATAGATGAAATAGACAAACATAATATTCAAAAACAGCGACGGTTCAAAAAATATTTTGCTTATATCATCCTTTTTGAATAAAAACTCTCCGGGGAGCAAAACTCCGCGTCGAGCGAGTAAAAAAACAATTTTATTCATGTTAAAATTATTATCACATGAGAGCAAAGACACGTTTTAAGGAGCAGCAAACGGCTAAATTATGTTTCAAGTTTGCCCCACTTATGCCATTTTATGGAGACCCGTGTCTTCGTCGGCTATATTTTTTCCATATTATTACTCCCGACTTTAGATTAGCATAAATAAACGAAAACACGAAAAGCTTTTAAAAGAGACGCAGCGTAAATGTGATAATTTCTATTTCCTGACGTCGATGGATTTTATTTTGTAATTAAATTATTGCTAATAAACCGCTTTCAGATTCAAATTGTAACTTTTGTCTCTGTCCATTGTTATTCATTAGTCGTTTGTGAAAAGTTTTACGTTGAAATGTGATTAAATTAAATGCTACTGTTCATTTGTAAGTTTTTATTTATTTAATGTGGAATTTTATAAGCAGTGATGGCCTCGAGGTTTAGGCGAGCGGTCGAGAATTTCGGCGGTCGCAGGTTCAAACCTCAGGCACACCTCTGACTTTTCGAAGTTATGTGTGTATTCACAATGAATTATCACTTGCTTTAACGGTGAAGGAAAACATCGTGATAAAACCTGCACACCTAAAAGTTCTTAGGAATTTCTTAGGTGTGTAGTCCGCCAACCCGCACTAGGCCAGCGTGGTGGACTAAGGCCTAAACCCTCTCAGTTGTGGGGGAGGCCCGTGCCCAGCAGTGGGACGTATATGGGCTGATGATGATGATGATGATGATGTGGAATTTTAAATAATGCTTACCTACTCCTTTTATTTGTGAATGTGACAGAAGTTCATAAATATAAAAGTTCTGTGAATGAACTTTAAATAATCACGCACTTTTTGCTTCACGCACGTAGTACTTTAAGTCTAAGACTTAACAATAAAAAGACCCTTGGACTTTTATTTATCTATAAATATGGTGACTATTCAAAATGTTAAAACCCATCTCTTTGTATATCTCTTTCATACTGTGGAGATAAAATGGAACGGGAAGATTCTTAAGCACATAAAAACACATTTTTACAACAGTAAATGAAACGGTTAATGTGCAATAATAATATAGCGTAACTTAAAGTGATATTTCAGATGCCTTTGTCTAAGTCTTAGCTTTAAGCAATATGACAATTGAATTTTTTTTAGACTGATAGGTAGGTACATTGCGTTTTTTTTTTCGTAATGTAACGCGAAATTGACCTCATAACTTATTTAATGGCAAGAGCAGTAGAGTGCCGAAATCATCATTAACATGTAGCAGTTGCTTTAACGGTTATCTTTACATAAGCTGATCACTAAACGCACCCAAAATTGCGATAATTGTTGGTCGACATCGGGATGGATTCAAATATTATATCACTTTCAAATTGAGGTAACCGCAAGCTCGCTTATCGAACGTTCGTTTTCTGCGAGACAGAGGTACGACAGTCTAATCTGAAAATGTTTAGAACATCATTTCAACATGAATTTTAAAAGAATAGACAAGACTCAAATCATATTTTTATAGAACTAGAAGTAGCAGAAGATTTCTAAAATATTGCCTTTAAACGTCTGAGAATATTGAAGTTAAATTGGCGAACACGCTCACTTCACTCCAATTCAATAACGACGCGTAGTAGGCAGGATAGATTTCAGTTGGCCACCTTAGCCGATCCGATTCTCAGAAAACCAATAGAATTGCTACCAGCTTTCGTTTGATTGCTCTCGGTTAATCTCACTGAACATATTCATTCAAGTCATCTCCATACTCTTTTTTCTTTCTACCGTAGGATTCTTCTTCTAAGCCCTATAATGAACCAGCAAAACAAAGGTTGTTTTTTTAACGAAACTATTAAACTTATTTCAAGAAAGATTTGTTAAATATCTTAGTCGCCTGTATCGTATAACAAATACAATCAAATCGAAAACTTACGAGTAATATAAACGGTATATTCCGCAAGAAAAGCATTGTTGTGATATTTGTTGGCGCGGCGTCGCGTCCCGGTCGCGCCGCTTTTGTTATCATTGCGTGAATTACACAGGTAATGGGTCGCATTTACAGCGTACGTGCCTCGACATTCATTAAAACGGCTAATTAAACCAGCCGTCGAGATTCCGACGACGAATCCGCCTCGAGACGATGGCATCCTACATATTTCTTCAGGGGAAAATTTTAACTGGAGCACCGTTGACATTTGCTCCCCTGGCGAAGTTTTAAAAAAGACCTGATGAAAGTATTAGCCGTGTAAATTATGTAGACGAGATGTCTTACCCACTCGTTTTAATAAATTTTCGTGGGAAGCTTGTCGTAACTAACGTTAGTTATTAGGGTTAGCTTAGTATAGTAATTACGTTGCTTTGGGCTCGTTGTGTAGAATTTTATTTTAGCTGAAGTGCCTTGAGCGCTCGCTAACTATAACTGACACAAAGCGTCATGCACTTTCGTTTTTTTGATAAAAATACTTTCAGTGTAACCTAAATTATTCTATTATTATTCTGGTATTGTGGGTGTCCATGGGCGGTGTTGACCACCTAACATCAGGTGGCTCACTAGCTCGTTTGCCTCCATTCCCATAACAAAAATAAATGGTTTAGTATCATAACGTGCAAAATGCTAAAGTTAAACAATCCATTAACATTAACAGGCATCAACCGTATGAAGTGTTATCGTAAAACCTTTCATTGATTAAACCGTTTTTTTTTATACAAATTAGGTTTTGAGCTTAGTCTGCAATACGGGGCCAATCAATGCCTGATTCTTTTATGTTACAGATTATAAAACAGATTTTTTTGTCTTTTTATCTATGTAGTTAAATTAGTTATTCGGATTATGTTTTAAAATGGAACAATATACAGGCTTCCACAGCAAGAACAAGAACAAGGTCGTTCACAATACCCTCTAGCTTTGAGCTTACATACTTTTTTGATAGGGATCCTGGTTCCTACAATCTACATGTTACCAAGAGAGCACATCATCATACATAATTAACAGAATTTAATATCGTTAATGTAAACAGACGCCCCGCTTAGTGCAGATTGTACTCTTCGCGGAGGTTTAATAGAACCAAAATCTTTATTAAATATTATTACGAAAACGTACTCGTGTACCTCAATCATCTACTTCCCTCCATCCGATGTCTTCATAATATTTTATTCGAGATATAATACCAAGTTAGCACTTAAAATACGTATTTTGTGAGGCGGTTGGCATTGTCTTAATTCTTAATTCCCCATAATATTAAACCGCGTTATTACTCTTCATCATTAGCCCATATACGTCCCACTGCTGGGCACGGGCCTCGTCTACCATTGAGACTGCCGGCCTTAGTCCACCACGCTGGCCTAGTGCGGGTTACTACTACGCGTTATTAACCATGTATACTAGAGTTCGCTTTAGCAACCAAACTGGATTTCTGGACTAGATGGTTACCACACTCAATAGCGGTATTAGGTTCACCAGGAGAAGCACTTGCCAAACCTGAGCCCGAAATCGTGGGAGTGGAGGTAATTCCCGTGTGATCCTTTTGTATTTACCCCGCAGAAATAAGAGGCCGTGATAGTCACAAGGTGAGGCTTTTGTTCCTCAGCTCATCATCATTTAATATCGACTTGTATGTCATCTACAGTACTTCGGAAATTATAGAACTCTTAGCGTGCTTTAAGTACGAAGGCTTACTTATTTTAAATAGAACAGGTGTTGTTATTAGGCCGGCGGTCCCTAACATCGGACTTACGTAACGGAAAAGGGATAATGAATAAGAAATAAGGAAAGCAACTATAGGTAAAGTGAGCACATGCATTGTGTTAAATATCCACAAAGGAATTCTCAGTTGAAAATAACTTAAATATAATTATTAATATTTTTTATATGTTTACTTATTAAATATTCAGATAATTAAATACAGACTTTAGTAAGAATATCTATCTGCGAATCTCGTATGTAACAAAATAAAATATCAAGCTAAAGGATAAATTCATAATTTACATATTTCTGACTATGTATGTGACTGTTGGGTGTATTTACCAAGCTAAAGGAGTCCTAAAAATCTACGTACATTTTAATGAATTCATATACATTTACGCAAATTTTAATGAATTAATATTAATAATGAAAATAACATCAAAAGCAGCAATGCTTTTGATAAACAATAATATTTAAACGCAATTCGTTTTTGAATCAGACCCAAAATATAAAAACCTATTCAGGCAGATTAAATTAACTGGGAACCAAACAAGTATATGATATAAATAATCGTCTATAAATCAGCAAGTGTAACAAAACTGACAAATTACCCTTCTGTTTTGATAAATAGCTTTGTATAAAATTTGTTTCAATATCGCTACAAAACCGCTATTAATTTAGTTGATAATGTCTAATTTTAGTTTGCTAATAATGTGAAATTAGAAACCGCCGCATCAATTAGTGCCTATTTTCACGAACATGAACACAAATACATAGTGGAGTGTTTGACGAAAATGTTCACTATTAAAATACTACTTGTATACTCTCGCAGTGGTTTCTCCATACTATTGCAGTGGTTTCTTGCATACTCTTGCAGTGGTTTCCGGCACAGAAACACATATAATCAACGACTAGTCAAAAACAAGATTGCCCTTCGAGATCGTAATTTGTCGATAATTATTATACGCAAAGTTTCTGGGAAGAATATCCATAGCGGTGCCTTACTCATATCCTAGTCACAAAATAAAGAAATCTTTTATTCCTCCAGTAGCAAAAACTAATTTGAGGCTTCAGTCACCTCTGCACAGAATCCTTAATCATAACAATTTTATACAACCACGCGTAGGTTCTCACGGCGGGAGCCCCTGTGGCAAGGGGGCGTTAGAATCCCACCACGGTATCCTCTGCCTGTCGTAGAAGGCGACTGAAAGGGGCTTTGGGGCCTCACTGAAAGTGACCCCGAGAAGGGCAGCGGCACTGTGGTCTGTGTCCGTTGCTGGCGCCTATCCACAACCGGGACACCCGAACCAAGCTAGTGGGGGTGCAACAGGACCCCCTAAAACCCCACGACGGCCGGGACTATTTTGTCTCGGAGACGCACAAGCCGGCTGTGGAATAATGGTGGTGGCGCTTCTCGCCCACACACCGTGGTCGCCCCACATGACGCGGCGATGGCCACCGGGGGTTTTGGTCGGTATGCCGGCATAGGGATTTGTTAGGAACCCAACCCGGTATTAACATCTGCGCGGACGTGACATCGCTGCGCGCAGGGTTAGGGGGCCGGTGACCCCGCTTCCTGCCCCCCTACCTCAGGGCTGGCAGGATGTAGAGCTATAACCAGCTTTCCACTCGAGAAAAAAAAGGTCCTCACGCACTTTTAGGAATATAATATTGGAGCAATGCTGTCAGTAGAATCAGCACATAAGTACTTTTTATAAACTAAATATTTTTCGTTTTTTTTTTATTATCTAGGGGTTAAATTGTAACTTTATTGATTGTATGTCTCTTTACATAGCTATCTTACTTAAATATTATTTTGGAGAATGCTATACACATCTTAAATGTCATGTATATCTGATGTAGTACCTAAGCAAATATTACTAAGCTTAAATATAAATTAATATGACATGTGGTTGTACTAAATATAATAAAATTCTTATTTTTAAATAATAAGCAATGAAATCTTATTTATACAGCTTTGTTCCGTTTCTGTTTCATTATTTTTATTTATTCTGTACACAATGGCGTACTTGAAATAATTGGCGTATGTAAATATTACAGCAGCTGAACGCTTTACTACCTACGCTCTTCCTCAAATGTATCTAACAATAAAATTTCATTTTGAAATGAAGCCGGAAGAATATCTCTGTTAACATATGTTTACGTAGCTATTTTGGTTTCGCTCCGGCTGTGCCCGTTGCCCAGTAATTAACAACGTTGTCGGGTCCCAAAGGGATCAAATGTACCCACACCGAAAACCAAACCAATGCCTTTCATTTGGCCCCTAAATTAACGATAGTTGAGAATCACAACTGTGAATTGTTACCCTTGGTTTCAACAGACTGTTGTTCACATGCTTTTTATGTTTTGGAAAAGTTTTTATATAGTTGAATTCGAGCGACTATAGCTACAAACATTTTTTTTGTGAGATGTTTACTAATCTCAAATTGCCAGCATCAAAATTATCCGGAAGTCCGTAAAAAAAAGTTTGATGACGCATCCTCATATGGCATTGTAATTAATATCAGGTCACTTTGATAACTCCTGGTACCAGTACGAAAAACATTATCATCAAAGGGAGTCGTAGGAAGCGGCTTGTATACAATAAAAACTTGTATAATGTTAAATATAATTAATATAGCCAGTCATCCAACATGAAATCCTAATAATTTTAAGACAATTATTGTTTAGTTCAATTATAGAATGTCACAACACATTAAAAATCTTCATTCCTCCGAATATCTAATTGTATTGTTCAGATATCTTAGTTTGAAATTCATTGCTCCGAAAATTTCCACTTGACGAACAATTCATTAATCCAATAAATAACTACAATCTTGACATTGTTCGTGGGAGTCCTTTATCTCCACATTATCCCCATTAAAAGAGTTAGTCCATGCAAAGTTTAGCCAGAAAATAAATTAGCTAAACAGTAGCCAACAATAGTCCTAGAAACCGAACTTAAGTTCGCCTTTATCCACCGATTGTTACAATACGAAACAAAACCGCAGAACGCTTATTAGCTTTAAAGCTCTCGCAGGAGTTTATGTTAGCATTGTTTACATTTAGTTCGTAATAGATACTATTTAGAAGGATAAGTATATTTTTAGAAAGATAAATATCTGTGATTTTATTTCATAGATTAATAATGAATATATTTTTAATATTAACAGATATAGATGTAGAATCAATATCAACAGCCAACAAATATCAACATCATTTTAATGTCAACAGTGAAAAGATATATTTGTAGTATTTTCTAAAAGAAAAAAAACCTATAAACTTTTCCCGCAAAAGGAATTTAGCGTGGGCTTTATATTATGTTTTATAACGTTTGATGTCTAAAAACTCGTCTCGTTTTATCCAAAGCGTGATAAACCAGTGGCAAGCTTCGCAGCTGCAATTTTGTTGGGAGTTGTCTTTGTGAGATGTTACGTTTGCTTATCTGATAGATTTCTATCACTTACTCCTTACACTTTACTGTATTTATATTTATATTATTGACTGCCTCGTGGTCCCGCGGTACAAGTATGTGCCGTGCGATCTAGAGGTCCTGGGTTCGATTCCCGGGTCGGGCAAAGTGTTATTGGGTTTTTCCATTAGGAAATTCTCGGTAACAGCACGGAGTCTGGAAATGTGCCCGAAAAACTGCAATAGGCTCGCCCCCTATTACGTGGGACTGATACATACTTGGCGAAATGTGGGTGCAGAAATGCACCTCTGCCTACCCCTTCGGGGAACATGGGCGTGAGTTTATGTATGTATGTATTCATTGACATTAACGTTATAGGAAACGAGAAAAAGCATGCCTAAATATTAGTTAAGATAACAAACGTTTACAAGTAATGTGGCTGCATATGTCTAGATCTGGTTTTAACTGAAGATATACATCAATATTCTTTTAAATAACATGCATGTCACAAGGACGCCATCCCGTTTCATTGTATGGATTTTGCAGTAGACAGCCTTGTCCAATGCTTGTTGATGGACCCAAAACTAATGGCCCGTCTGTACCTCGTCGTCCAGATTTTAAGCCAACCATTTGACATGATTGACAACATGACCAACGGGCACGCTGAATGTCCATTTATGTAGAAGACTTTGGATATATCACTCACAGAATCTCATATTACTATAAAAATGACTATTAACATACATACATTTATGTATGTATGTGTGCATGTATGCACATGCATACATAAATTCACGCCTGTATTCCCCGAAGGGGTAGGCAGAGGTGCATTTGTGCACCCACATTTCACTAGGTATATATGTTTCAGTCCCACATAATAGGGGGCGAGCCTATTTTTCGGAAACAATTCCAGACTCCATGCTGCTTCTGAGAATTTCCTAATGGAAAAACCAAAAACACTTTGCCCGACCCGGGAATCGAATCCAGGACCGCTAGATCGCACGGCACATACTAGTACCGCAAGACCACGAGGCAGTCTATTAACATATCGAAAAAAAATCATTTAAAACATGCATCAAAATAAATTTTAAATATCTAACCAAGATAAACAGCAACAATACGATTAGAGATTGCAACCCAGTATGTTTCCCAACCCGGCCGGGCCCGGTTCCATCCGTCGCCACCCGGCCGGGTCCGCCGGGCCCCGGTTTGTTTGCGATGAAACCTTTAAATATATAAATGGAAAAGACAATGATGCAAGGTTAATATTCATTTCAAACTGGCTTATGGACAATTATTACAATAATTAATCAAAAAAAAAAAGATTACTTTGACTTATGAACGGAAAAGTTAAATTAGTATTAGTAATTATTCATTTTTATAAGTTTAAACAAGCAGGTCTTTCTCTTTACTCCTTATCGTGTCTATTTGAAAACATAGTAATATAATAAGAAACTAATAACGCAGCTTAAAGTACTAAACGTGTCATAACAACTTAAATTAGATAGATTAATAAAGTATGGTAGCTTTGGTATAAACAAAACAAACTTTTATTTGCTAAAAGTAAAGTATGTATTACGTTTTTTCTTAAACTTTGGCTATTAATTTTATTATTATAAATTGAGCAAATAGCGAAATCTTATTGGCTAGGCTGTACTGTAACTATAAACAACCAAACTTGTTTAGTCTTAACTAACAAAATGTAACGTAAAATTGGTTACGATACGTAGGCTTCACAAGTATAATATAACAAAACAAAAAGTAACAATTATTTTTCAGTCTGAAAGAATGATTGATACGAGTATTTTACAACAGTAACTACTACGAGTAGGCGCTCCCGCGCTGCGATTTACTTATCGGGTCCGCTGACCGGACCCGGAAGACTAGCCGGGCCCGGTGGGTGCGTAAAAGGGCACTGGGCCCGGCCGGGCCCGGTTTACAATCTCTAAATACGATGGAAGCGTTCTAGGTAACTTAAAAGGACGCACTTGGCAACAATTTATTCATTGCCATAAACTCGGAATTTGATCCTAAATAATTCGTAAGTAGGTACGGACGTCTCATAATCCTAAGAAAATACTAAACATTTAACCCTCAGTAGTGAAAATAAAGCGGAAACGGAAATAAAACATCATAGTACACCGCGCTAGTCTGTTTTCAGCTTCAGTAAAAGTGCCTAACAAACTAATTTTATAGTCGGTCTTTTTACTCGCCTACTTTAACTTACTGGGTGAACACTGAACATAAACGTACAACTACTTTTTAAAAAGCGGATTATGAGTTTCAAAAGAGACGTCGACGTGTAAACTTTGAAATATTTTATATCCACTTATGCTCATGTGATAATTACCATGCGGCGCAATGTACATAAAACGAAACGATATCGCGGTTATTGCTAGACTATGTAAAATAATTTATTTGTCAGTCAGAAATATATTGAACGCTAAGATTACTAGATATATAATGATTTTATAAATATAAATTAATTTAATCCCATAATAGGTTACAAAGTTAGAAAATTTAAAGATTCGGTGGCCGCACGTGCCAACATTTGTATGGCCTAAAAATATTCAACAAAGTTTTATTATTTTTATTTTCTTTAAAAATATAAATGCAATCAATACTAAACATATACTTCGACATCACTCTAAGTTTGATTATGAACTGATTAGAGACTTTTTTATATTTTACATTCAGAATCACAACTATGTATACCCCGCATCGAATCAAAGTTTCTGCTCGCCCTCCCTAATTTGAATAGTTATCAAACCCATTCACTTGGCAATAAAAAACATAAAATTGCAGATAAAAGTGCTTGACAGAATTAAAACTTATTCAACGCACGTTCAGAATCACGATATTATGGGTTTATTGTGGTGACAGTGCGCCCACTTAATTCGATCGCTCATAATGTAAGCCTCGCTTTATTTTATGCAGAGTTGTTGATCGAACTGCGGTCTGAGTGGAACCGTAATGCCTAATTAATGCAAATAATTCTGTTTTATCAGCCGATATAACCGTGGAGTTCCGATACGCGGATCCTAATGTTTACATTTTGCGGCATAACAAATTTCTTAGGAATATTGAATAATCTTAAGATTGATTTTAATAAGGTGAATTATAATGTTATGTTAGATTATTCTCATTGAATTATCATTTACCATGAAAATGAAACACAACAAAGTCATCATCACTATCATCATCAGCCCATATACGTCCCACTGCTGTGCACGGACCTCCTCTACCATTGAGAGGGTTTAGGCCTTAGTCCACCACGCTGGCCTAGTGCGGGTTGGCGGACTACACACCTAAAAAAATCCTAAGAACTTTTAGGTGTGCAGGTTTCCTCACGATGTTTTCCTTCACCGTTAAAGTACGTGATAATTCATTAAGATTACACACATAGCTTCTAAAAGTCAGAGGTGTGTGCCTGGGGTTTGAACCCGCGACCGTCGAGATTCTCGACCGCGTGCCTAAGCCTCGAGGCCATCACGACATCACACAACAAAGTAATATTACCTAATTTAATCCAAGATGACAAAGAAAATTATGAAACAAAATATTACCGACGAACTAAATGTTGTAAGGAAGTCCATGTTCCAGTTGGTCAGACACAAATTAATATCTATTAATAGCACATTTTTTATTTATTTGGGCTTTTAAATTTATTATTTATCTAAAGCATTTTATTACAGTCAACGTTAGGGTGATGCAGAGATAAAAATAAGGGTGCATAAATAGCGATATGATGAAACATCATCATCATCATCATCCATCAGCCAATGGAGGTCCACTGCTGGACATAGGCCTCTCCTAATGACTTCCACAGGGACCTGTTTATTATGAAACAACAAAAACAATATTAAGTATTTTTTACGTGTACATTTTTGTATGGTTACATGTGTTGTGGCTGTAGTCGCATGACTCGTAAAGGTTAACACTCTTGTATTGACGACATTTCAATTCTATTCTTAGATTTAATTCAACCTTGAAATAAACTACACTAGGAGTTCATAGAACGGGATTATTGAAAAAGCGTGGATCCAGCGAAAAGATTAAACTGTGACATTCATTAGCAGCAATCAGTCAAGCGAACTAAGCAGGGTGGCCTTCCGACAGCTGACTGCTACTTATCTAAATAAGATCGGCGCGGCGTCGGCGTGCGTGATGGATTTTAAGACCCTCGTCCCACTTGCTCGTAGGCTTTCGTAATTTAAAATAAACTTTCAAATTAGTAAATTCTACAAATACATCTAAGGCAATGAAATATTGTTTTTAATATTCGGTATGGTAATAAATCTGGAACGAGTGACGGTCACAGCTCAATTAACGCTGAAAGAAAGAAGACAGTTGATTGAGGAATATGAGCGATCTATTGAAAAAAAAAATTTGTAGACAATTTATCAATATTAGAATGGAATATTATTAACAAGCAGTAAAGTTCTGATTAATAAACATGACTAGTATATATAGCTGAGTAATTGCCAAAAAGGAGTACGTTACCAAACTGCTTAAAATTAAGAAAATTCTAAGCCCATTTCAAATAGTGATGGCCTTGAGGTTAAAGCACGCAGTTGAGAATCTCGGCAGTCGCGGATTCAAACCCCAGGCACACACCTGTGACTTTTAAAAGTTATGTGAATTGTCACTTACTTTCATGGTGAAGGAAAACTTCGTGAGGCAACCTGCACACTTAGGAATTTCTTAGGTCTTAGGGATGGTCTAAGGCTTAAATCTTCTCAGTTGCAGAGGAAGCCCAGCAGTGGGACGTATATGATGATGAAGCCCATTTTACACGTAAAATAATGAATATTAAAGTAGAAAAGTCGATAAGTAGTAAAGATGCTGGTAGACTGGTATATCCCATGTGCCCGCTCTTTTACATATGATGATCACCTTTAAGTTTGGTAATGGCACTGTAGGGAACCAGATCGGCTGGTACGTATGGGTACCTCACGAGACAGCACTCCTTGCAAATACCCATAGAATATAATAGATCAATGTGCAGTTACAGTTTTAAATAAACAGTAGAAGTTCTTTTTATTACATAAGCAATGAACATATAAATACTTTCGTGAATAAATCAAAGCTTAATCCCGTTGAGTGTATCTTGACCGATTTGTTCAAGGTTCGTTCGGCACAGAATTACCTGTGAACAATTCGGTGACAAAACATTGAATTATTCAACAGACAGAATATATTTTTATTTCCACCGCTTAAAACGCGAATCGGTGCGAGCTTTTTGTTCGGCTGATGCACGAATACCTTTTTGAATGTATTAATATGATTAAATTCCGCATACGTTAGTCGAGACCTTTAAAATTTTATGCAACGTACAATAAAACGAACGTATACAGACTATAAGGAAAATTCAAGTTAAACGTGACTGCCAGAGTCCCGGGCGGCGAGTCTTACGGGTAATTCGCAATAACACAGCGCTAATGACCCGGCATTCACAAGGGAGAATTCTCAGCTAACTGCGACATTAAGACCTTCTTATTTGGCTATTTCACTTCGTTATGGCACCTTTGTGGGAGTTTGTGGAAAAATATCGAGTTTGTAGCATAAAAGAGGTATGGGAAAATTACTGACGGGTAAAATTCATACGGATGAATAAGTGACATGTTATATCGTTAAATGGAATACGTTTTATCCATTTACAAATATGTTTTTTTTCCTTTAAATGATACACCATCAATATTTTTATAGTTGTCTTAATTTCATTAGAATAATACTTCATCATCATCTCCTTGCCCTGTTCCCAATTAGAATAATACTTATTTAGCTATAATTCATATATTCAAGTTGTCGTCAAAGACATTAATGTAAAAATAATAGAAAAGGCTATGAAGAGGTTACTTAAATAATAAAATTATAGGTTTGATAAGTTTTTAAATTTATAGATAGGTAATAATATATCTCATGTCTAACTCACCGCTAATCCCTTAAATTCAAGTCGCCTGTTGAGGCGTTTTGTAGTAACGTGCTTAACTAAAAGCAAGGGGGTTGTCTTCCTCTTGCATTAAATCCTATGAAATAGCAGAATAAATACAAGACAATGCTTACAATGATGTACCTCTGTTACAGTCAATGGCTTGATTTATATCGAGGATCAATAAATTTCCTTATAACAGATTAAGACAAGGTGAATGATTCTCAATTTTTTCAGCACACTACTCACCAATTACCATCGCGCCTTGCAGTACAAAAAGCTGTAAAAGACATGTGTCATATTCCTTGAATCCACCATCATCATCATCATCAGCCTCTATTACGTTCACTGCTGGACATAGGCCTCTCCTATGACACGCCACTGGGCTCGATCTTCTTGAATCTTGAAACCATATTTAAAACTAACTTTTAAACGCCAATCATAAGCACTAAAAGAAAATATTCATTGAAAAACCATGGCTTCGTGTGCGGTCCCACAAAGCACGCGTCCCGTTCGATTTTAATTAATTAATACTCTTGATAAATTATTACGTCGCCGTATCTAAGTGTTTAGACCAATGATAAATAATTCTAGCTACGGTTACATTCGGAACGTGAGTAATGAACTTGATACTGTAGATTAGACGGGGGTAATCAATATCGATAATGTATTCAGCGCGACTGTTTCAGAACACCTAACGCCCGAGAACCATCTCATCGCTAGAAACGGAATAAAAGCCGCCCATTACGAGATGAACGGAAAATTCAATCCGCTGAATGTGGTTGAGAACATTTTGATTACATAGCGAGTCGCAAACACAGCGTACATTCGCACAGGTAAATAATTGGGCACATACACAGAAATCGGCTTGTTCCATCTCGTTTCGCTCCGATTTTCGTGCACGCTTCAAGGATATACATAGCATGGACCTAAAATAACACGTGGCTAGGCAATCACAAACCAAAACACACTTTTCTGAAGTGTCTGCAGATCAATACGGGACATATGTAGTTTCTACGCATTTATGTTTTATACGGGTGTATATTCAATAAGGGTATGTTGTTCTTGAATGTTTTATATTCATATTTATTTATTTTTATTAATAATAAAACCGGGTATATATTTTCATTTAGTTTCGTTTAGGATATTTTTATTTATAAATACCAACATTTAAACTTAATAAATATTTATTAAATGAAATAAATGATCACCCATCAATATGAAGCGTTCGCCATATAGTCAGGTTTGATTGTTTTATTACCTAAAATTACCATCTACTTAATATGTAAACTTTTAAACGGAGGGCTCATGTGTAAACAAGTTGGCACAACTCAGGCACTTAATTGCATTTAAGACTCCAAATTCAAAGGTAAACGTACCCACGCAACCCAAATTTAATTGAAGTAATATCTAATGTACGATTTGTAACCACAGCAACGGCATAGCCGAGAACGTTTTGAACCATACTATTCCATAAAACATACATATGAACATTCCTCTCAAAAATCCTGGAGGTATAACTTTGCCTTACTCATCTGGGTAAATAGAGCAATGTAACCTAATTACATTACGCCGAAAATTGGATCTTCCCAATCGGAGCGAAGATCCCTGACCATTTATAAAACACGTACGTACATGAATGGGACCTCTAAATCGCATTCTTAATTTATACCACTAGACCAACAAGGCATTTGTGAAATCGTGTAAAAATAAAAATAAAACTTATAAACCCTTTACAGCTAGGTTCGGTTTTAATATACAATAAAAATAAAATAAATCACGAAATGTTTCTTCATTATTTCACAAAGAAGTACCGGCTGTAAAAGCGGAATCAAATCAACAGTAAGCCTTTATTCTTACTCTTATTCGAGCGAAGTAGGACGATGGTAAAAGGGTTAAGGTTGTAGGCCAAACCGACATCGAAGTAGACACGGATTCAATTAGCGTAGAGGTGTGCGAAGCATGTAACACGCCAAGCGGCACATGGTGCCATGCTGAAGCTTGCGGCTTCCTGCACCCACAGCACTTAGGGCTTTTGAAATGATAGCAGTGTAAGTGAAGAGTTTTAGCGAGTCTACTTGGACGGTTTGATTGACGTGGGTACTATTCTAAAAATTGCGTGCCTAATTGATTCTACTATGAATATCCTAACTAATATTGGACGTGTGGTTACGCTACCATGCCCAAAGCCTTTGAGCCTGTTTTTTTATGTATGTAGATGCAGAGTTAGATGATTAGGCTCCTTACAGATTAAAAATGACAACAAGTAGGTCGACTTTTTTATTCTCACAAAACTTTCATCCTTAGCATTTCCGGTAAAAGAGATTTAAAAATTTACATAAATTATAATAATATTTTTAGACAAACAATTGAATTAGAATTTGGTTTTGACTTCTAAACTAGAAACTTGGTTTTGTGCGTATACAATTACTCGTTAAATAATAAATGGAATGTTGCCAAAAATACCGAACTACTGAAGTTTACTTTAGTTAAGTAGGACAGCGCGAAATGCCAGCCGTTAATCCGATGGAATAAATATTATTGTGGTTTTCAACATTCCCGCAGTCACTTAGCGTACAAAATCAAAGTAAATAAAAGAACTAGTTAAAATTACACATGTAAGTTTTAATGGAACTTGTTGCAAAAAAAAAATTGGCTCCATAAAGCCACTGCAATGGCTCTTTACGTTAAGTGCAGTGCGGTGTTAAGAGAGTATTAAAAAACCCATTATGACTATACTCTCATCAGTAAGCCAAATAATTTTGAACTGTTAGCAACAGGACGTAAACAGACTGAGCCCAGAACGTGAATTGTTCGTAAATAACTATAGCGGGCTTTGAGGCTGACCGCAGAACGTGACACATACAGGGAGTATTCAGACCGTGATCGGAAACAAAGGCAGATAATAGCTGCGGTGATTATAAACATCGTGACATTAAAAAAACCCGACAAAAAATGAAAATAAATACGTTTTCCTTACAACCACATTTAATATCTATGATTGTAAGGAAAACGTCTATTTTTTTATTTTTTTGTCGAGTTTTTTTTTAAAAGTCAATGGGTTAGTAATCACCGTAGCTATTACCTGCCTTAGTTTCTGATCACGGTCATTCTGTATATTGGTAACTAAGGCGAGATTCATACTTATGCTCTACCACCGGCTTTCAACAACATTCTCACTGCAGACCAAACAAAACAGAGTTGATAAAAACACAGGATACTTGGTTTAAACGTCTCCGTATATTATTTTCATATGTGTTTACTTGGTAACCAAATTTTGTTCGCCATTTAGTTCACAATGGGCAACGCCGAGATAGATCTATAGTGACTTCGGAAATAAACAGAGTCGCAATATGTACAATTAAATAATAATGGCATTTGTAGTGTTTCATGCCGTATCATAATATATAATTACTTAATTAGAATTCAAGATGTTTTGCATAGCAGCACAATACACATGTCCATAAATGCAAAACGAAAATGCAGACTTTTTGTATAAATGTATTGCGTTATTTCAAACATGCCGATCCATTAAAATCTATTTGGAATATAAAATCCTAAGCATAAAATTATATATGATAATCACTATTTCTACTACACTTTGTTGTCTCCTTTTCGTTGTTTTAAAAAAAAAATGAGCTAACTTCTTTCTCTCTTCCACGTCTATTAAGTTCATAGGGCGTGGTATAAAACCTTATTGGAATTATGTAATAAACGATTCAGGTGGATAAGGGATAAGGGACGCTTCTGGATCGCCGGTAGCTTAACACTTGCCTGGCATATCTAAGCCCGCCTCCAAATTACCTGACTGACATGCTACTAGCTTCCATTCCTTTACTAGTTAGCGTACTTGCCACTGCCATTACTGTCACATTTTACTGCATCGAGTTAGGTGCTAAGTATATTTTAATTCCAGTTTACCACTTAAACGTGAAGGTTCGCTTGGTTTAATTACATCGTTGACTAACTTTGGTCTCCTGTTTCTGGTAGAATTAAACTAGAGAATTTATTTCAGATAAAGCCGGTTTTACGATACTATTTAGATGGCTTCTTGGGTTTAGAAATTCAATTACGGAGTCTAATTAAAGCTATTAGCGGTGATATTACAACGCATTAGTTGCACCGTGTAGTTTTTATGTTGGGCGAAGCTGCAGTGCACCTTATGGCCAGTACAACGTAGTCTGATAAACGTTAATTGCTGGGGGTAGCGCGAATGTGTGGACAGTGGCCATCGTTATGGCAGTCTCCGCACATGTTAATTCAAACTACGTTGAAAAGGCACGATAGTATGGGCAAGAACGTGTTCACACGTAGGCCGAAAATTGCCGACAAGTTACCTCACCTTCATGATACCTATTATTATGATTAGAGGTTTTGATTCAGTTTCGCAACGATATGGCAGTTAGCATAAGATGAGATTGCGCCAAGCAATTTTAATGTCTATTACGAAACGAACCAAAAAGTTTGTGTAATCTACTAAAAATTGTATACATACACTTCTCAATTAAAGTATACTCCATTGATTATGAAACCTAGCTAACGAGTACACTCAGCTATTTTAAGTGGTGAACAAGAGCAATCTTAATTGGATGTTGATATCTGGTTGTGAACCTTCAAGCACCATAGACCGGCCACTGCTTCTGTATACCAGGATCGACAATGGCACGCACAGAAATGACACTGAGCAGTGAAGCACGGCGAGTCTCTTCGGGGACCTAGCTTGTCTTTACCCATAAGTAATAGTAATCAGAAGAAAACAAATAGGAGGATAAGCAATCCTTTTTTGTTTTTTATTTGTAATTAACTTCTAGATAAAAGTGATTTGAGAAATACTCCATGTGCATTTCAATATGCGCGGGCCCCTATCGTGATTTATTTGACCTAACAGATTATTTGTGCTCCGATTTTCTAACTAGTTGGTGTTGGTGTCGAATAATTCGCGCTGTGATTTCGATGTTGCGATTCGGTGCGGGTGACATAGTGCAGCGCAATGATAGCTTCTGATTGACCTAATTGCTTACATAGATAAAAATATTCTACCTCGGGCCTCTTTAACTTTTATGCGTTTAGGATAAATCACCGTTCCTCAGAATTTTCTTAGATTTCAATAATAAAAGCTGGCCATGTCTATCAAAGTCACGTGTAGACCTACATACATTATAAGATTTACATCTCTACTTAATTTATTTAGGTAAGGAGGTTACTTAAGGAACTAATTTGAATGCTATTTCTGTATATTCAAAATTACGTACTATTGCTTCCTAACGAATAAATTCAAACAGTATCGCGAATTTCATTATACATCGTAGGTTTCTTAATATTGTATGACTACAAATTTGAGTAGTTTATATCTATAAATATTTGATTTGTGTTAATTGAAGCGGTAGGAATACACAGTTTCTATTGCTGTAAATTTCTATTTTTAATATAAATATAGCAACGTCATCGTGATAATGAGAATTTATAACTAAAATACCCACAATGTATTCATACAAGATTGATTTTTGGTTGATTCTATTAAATAATTATAATACGAAAAGTATTTATCCGTTCACAAATGCAGAACTTTACGACTAAGTATTATTCTTCGAAAGTACTTCAGATTTAATCTATAATTTTGGAATAGAACATAAATACTAAGAATTGCAAATACAAGTAATTAATTTAATGTACCCTTTGAAATAAGTGAATAGCTGCGTAAGAAACTTTCGGTTTTGCTGATACTTAGCACATTACATTTACGAATCGAATTTTCAGACTGCTCTGTCGTCTGGCAGACGTATTCAATTAACCCGAGGTGGCGGAGTAACGATATTACCTACATGTCGCCTCGCCTTCCATACGTCAAACTCAATACACTTCGCTTAGTGACGGATGGCTTCTAGTCTCCAACAATCACTTGCACCTTACAGATTAATTACTTGAAAACTAAACTCCGAAATGCACTTGAGCGTTCAAGCTTCGCTCCTCGAGCAATCACTCTGTTCAGTTTGAAAAGTATTTTCGCGAATTCCCGGCCATATGGGGAACACGTACTGTTGTGTGTTTAGATCATTTTGTACGTCTATTCCGGATGATATCCTGAAGGACATGTTCTGTTCACGGTACTCCTTTCTGCGATCTCAGGAGATTTTATTTCTGTTTTGAGGTATGGTTTATTTTTATGTATTCATAGAGTTGTACTAGAGCAATTTTATCTCCAGACACCGTTCCACTACTGAGAATGTCGTAATGGAAAAGCCATATTACAATTTATACTACCCGTGAATCAAACCCAGGACCTCTAGATTGCACGGCACATACTTGTGCCGAGAGCCCACGAGGCAGTAATTAGTTTTGCTAAAAATATGAAAAAAAATCAGGCATCTAAATTCATATAAAATAATAAATTGGTTATAAAATAATACTCTCAGATATTCTACATCAATAATTATATACGGTAGCGTTCAATTACGCGTAAGTTAGACTCCTGTGATATTTTTAGCCGAATACTCGATAATGGGCCCTATAAATGTGTCGGGAAGGTGGAATGACATAATAAATTAACAGTTCGATAGGTTGGTGCAGTCACATCGATCGTAACAACCTCAAACCACTGCCGAATATCGGTGTGACGCGCCGCCTGCCGAAAGCTTTTAACTAGTTAAGCACTTTGTGTTTTATAACAATTGTGAAGATAAAGGCGGATTTAGTTTTAGTTTCAGCGTCTATTGTCCGTTAATGCAACGTCAAACCTCCCCGCCCGGCCGGCTTAAGGTCATTAAACATTCTGAGGCAACGGGGCCGCCCTATTCATTCGTACGCATTTGTTTACCGTTTCACGCTTTGTTTTATGACAGGCTCCATTTGGCAAAAATACTATTATAGTTTCAATTAATAATACAACAACAATAACAGTATCCTTAATAGTAGAAATAAATTGTTCGTATGGATTTTTTGCTAGGGAAGCCTACTCACAGCATTGGCCCGTTGAGTTGAATATCAAAAACATCTTTTGTATAATTTTTTAATAAGTTATTTTAATTCAGATCGAAGAACAATTCATGCAAATTATAAAAAAAATGCATGGACTCGGTAAATTTACCTCGAGACTAAAGACAAATCAGAGACATTTTTTTTCTCGAGGGGAAAGCTGGTTATGGCTCTACTTCCCGCCAGCCCTGGGAGAGAGGGGCGGGAAGCGTATGTCGGCAAGACAAAACAGGGACAGTCAAAACTTGCAGGTTCAATCTTCGTATGTTTATGGTCTATAAATATTTGTCTACGTGTTTTTGTACGTTATGTTTGCATTTATAAATCTATGATAGGTCCTAGTAGGAATCACAAATAGTTAAATTAAGTCACGCTAATACCTGTTAACTACTACTAACTTTTAAACCTACTACTATACTATTAAACGTAAGCATGGGTGCTAATATCACGCATTTACAGCTCACATGCTCTACAAATACATAGGGAAGCGGGCGTAAGATTTCGTCTGGGGCAACACTGTAATATTTAAGGCCCGTGCACCGTAAACACGGCTGCCGCTAATTGTTTTGTGTTGGGATACAATTAACAATGGCCTACGGTAGTGCGGGCGGTGCGGTCGGAGTGCGCGCCAAGTTTCCCCTACGTCCGACAGCCAACACACTGACGAGACCGAACCCCGCCAATATCCGTTGCACCGACGCCAGTTAGCGCCACCTGGTGCCCACTTAAAATAACTTACGATAAACAAAAAATGCAAAATTATTACATAAGTGTTGTAGTGAGCTGAAGCGGCAGGTGTGGCGGGCGCAGGAGCTTGGCTTAAAGAAATTATCGTTGGCCGTCTGCGGTGCGGAATTATTGCAGCTTCAGATAGCTCTCCGTTCGGGTTTTTGTTATAAACTGTGCTTTGCCACGATTATTCTAATATTTATTTATCATTTTAATTAATGCTATTAAGTTTATATTAGGAATATATTGTTTACCTTATAACCTCATTTTTGTTAATTTTTAAGGATCTATGATATTATTTTTAAATGTCACTTTTTTTATTTCGAAAATAAACTTTTATTGAATTTGCCTGTAATAAAAATTATTATCATCATAAATTCTCAATTAAGCGATCACTCATAATAAAAGACTAATTAATTATTCCAACGGTTTCCCGAACCGGTACTAAAATTTAATCAAGTCTTAATTACCTGACTCATATTGTCCACCTAAAACAAATGTTAGTAATATTAACACAACAGAACAGCACATGACCATCTCTAAGACAGTAAATCTGGGCGCCAGTGTTTGCACCATTTGAGCAAGGCTTAAGAGAATTAAGTTAGCAGACGCACACCATATAAATATCTAAGACATAACACTTGCTCAAGATTAACAAATAATGCACGACTTAGAGCAGTCTTTAAGCTTTAGTGTGATTAAACTTATAAATACTGATCTTCTACTGTATAAATATAAACTAGGTATTTTCCTTAATTGTTGTAAAGAAGGCCACTTTACTCGCTTTCTCATTCAATCGGTCGTTTATTTATTATCAATTTTTTTTGTTTTATCAAAGATCAAAGTGTGGTATTACCACATATTTTCCTGGTCCACGACTACGGACTGGTCCAACTGCTAATGTCACATTTCCTGCTTTTTGGACTTATGTAAGTGACTCCCAATCCTTTCCTTTATGCATCTTGAACAAATTAGTATTTACGTGCCTGCTTAGGTCAAAAAACCAACTACTGGAATAACACAAGAGACTTCACAATCGATCTCTATGCCCCGATAAACGCATCTTTCATTCATCATTCTATACACTTTCATTTAACGATGCTATATACACAAAAATCTATTTACACATTAGGTATACTATCTTTAGTGTATTTATCATTAATTATATTCACGGAATGTGGATCGAATTCTGGTTACATCTTGATTCCTCTGCCTTCTATTTGATTGTAATTAAATTATCACGCCAAACCTGGACACAACTTACACAAAATGATGAAGCTGAGACACTCAGATGTTCTATACTAGAAGTTTACAGTTGTCGAACTTCATACATTCCAAATATTGATTCAACAATAGAATCTACATAACTTTGTATTTGTCGTATTTCGTGCGAACTGCAAAGTTCTCTTGTAACTTACTAGCGTGCACCTAATGCAATTGCTAAGACAATGCTACGAGCGTTCACAGCTTGAAGTGACTTTGTTTAATTGACTTCTGAGAAGTATTAAGCAATTAGCTAAAACCTGACTTCACTAATAGTAATAAGGAAAAAGGTCTCAAAGCAACTCCTGATACACACTGCTTGATATTTTAGACTGAAATTTGAAATTAACATGAGGCATTATTAATAGTTTTAACGAATACATATAAGAGCTGAATAATTATCATCATCAGCTCATATGCGTCCCACTGCTGGGCACGGGCCTCCTCTACAATTGAAAGGGGTTAAGCCTTAGTCCACTTCGCTGGCCCAGTGCGGGTTGGCAGACTACACATCTAAAAAAATCCTAAGAAGTTTTTTTTTAGGTGTGCAGGTTTCATCACGATATTTTCCTTCGCCGTTAAAGTGCGTGATAATTATTTGTGAATACACAAATAACTTTGAAAAGTCAGAGGTGTTTGAACCCGCGACCGTCGAGATTCTCGACCGCGTGCCTAAACCTCAAGGCTATCACGACTTGCTGAGTACTTTGGTGAGTAATTATAAATACTATGAATGGAAAATCAGATAACATCACTAATTCATTAGTACAACTTTTACTGAAAACTAATCTAATTCCTTTTAGTTTGATAGCTTTTCCGATTTATACTACACTGAAAAATAAATTTAAAGCAAATATTTTAGATTTTAGGAAAACGTAATAGGCTAAATGGAGTTATCCGATGGCGAACTCAATACTGAATGCAGTTAATCAAACTCCAATTCATATACTTCATGCAGAATTATTATTCTGCATTTTGCGCGACATTTTGTATTCACTACTTTTCCCAGTTCTATACGGCGTGTTATTGTTTTTATTTTATTTCGTGTTTAATATTGTGCCGTGTATCAAAGTTAAAAACGAATTAGTTTGTACGACCGCAATAATAGTTAATTCAATAGTTTATGGCACAAATCCCATTATAAATTAATGTGCAAATTTGAATGTTTGTTATACAATTACGCCTTAACGGCTGATGCAATCGGCCTATATTACATTTATTACCGGGCTCAAATACCCGTATTATAAATTTGAACCAATAATAGGATATTGTGGATTAGCTCACAAATTTTCATCTTCGTAAATGCCAATACGGAGCAGCCATTAAAAATCCATCGGCAGACGTCACGCCCGACAACGTCGGCCGCGGGGCATAAGTTATGGACTGTAAATAATGCACACGAAAAAGATATTAAGGAAAAAATACAAACGGCGTCCTCCTTTATTGGCTTAGTGGCCCACATAGGTGCAATGAGAGATACGATATTCTCTTAAGACAGTTTGCAAATTGTATTTGTATGGGAGTATGATTTGTGCCTTCATCGGCATTACTATAACACGCTGTCTATTTTTGTAGTAGTTAGGCGCCATTGGTGTTGTCTGGAGTGGTTTCCATTTTATTTTATGAGGATGGTTTTCAATTTTAACTCTTCAGGATAACTATCTGCGAGAAATTTAAACTATACTTTACACCAAACTGAGCAAAATCCAGAGTTCCTGAGTTCAAATCTTAAGTGGGGCCAACTGTCATTTTATTTTGCTATTAAGTTAATTCCAGTAGCAGCACGAAATCTGTAAATGTTCCCAAAAAATGTTAATATGCTCGCCCCATGTTACTTAGAACTTTAACACAGGTGACAAAAAGTATGCGTAGAAATATAGCTCTGCCTACTTCTTCAGTAAACAGACAAGAATGAAAGGATTTTTGAATTGATGATGATATACCAGAGGGTCAAATGTCCCGTCACTGGCCTACGGTCAAATATAAAACCTTACAAACTTTATGGTCGCTTAATCTCAGTGGCGGTACTTCCATAGAAGCCCAAAAGCGTTACACATAATTTTTGTAATGTCTAGTTTATAATTGTTTATTTTGGGGCCGGAATATTCTTATTTATATGTCAAATTGCTTTTGTTAAATTAGGATTTAAAGCATAAAGATTATAATTATTGTTAAAGTTGGGCTTTTGGACTTCTATGGAAGTATCGCCACTGCTTAATCTCTCTAACTCTTTCATTTGTTCTAACCTTGAAAAGGTTTTGTATTACGTTGTGATTTTTATATTCATTCCATGTATTTTCCATTTGCTTAAAACATCTCATATATTTTAAAACGAGAAACAGCAAAACATCGAATACTTGGAATTTTGGTTCGTTATAAACAAAAACTAATTACTACAAGCTACGAAATGCGGAATACAACGCGCCGAAATGTAACGAGCATTCAACTCTACGATGCGGTCCTTCAGAAACTTAAAAATGGATGAACATTAATTAAGAACTACCTCCGTACAATTCACTGGCTTCTGAATACGAAATGAGAAGACAAACGCCATTTCTTACACGTACCGTTTGAATTTTTCCAATACATTGAATCGATATAAAACGGCAAAAGTACGTCAGGAGGGAAAATTTATTCAATAATACAGAAGACAGGATTAACTGGGCTTGATAACGCTTCGCTTGAGCCGAACTCATCTACAGTGCTATTGCTTTTTTGATTCGCCGAATTTCATATACTAACAGGACAGGGCTTATCGGACGGTTGTAGGTGTCTATACCTTATTGAGCGGTGAAATTTATTTTGTTTGGTCACGTATTCCAAATTTAAAAAGGTGTGATGTTGGCCAAGACGTGAAGTTGTAAGGTAAACGACAAATAACTAAGTTAAACCGTCTAAACTGAGTTTGTTGCAGTAAACCTAGTTGCGAAGCTTGTTTGTTCTTTAAATTACGTAGGGCTCCACGTCGGTAGACCGCTGTATGTCCTGTTGTTCCCGTTAGATTGCTTCTCGTCCAAGTTTCAATCCTGTTTAGATTTGGACGTTGTGGACGGCATACGATTTGTTGTAACGTAGTTACAACTTGGTGATGACGTTACCACGTCGAAAAGCCAACATATACTACTGAAAGTATGAAATTCATAGCTTAAACACATATTATTTGCTTATGAAACGGCCACGAGCTTTAACATTATTTATACTCTCAAGACAATTATTTTAACACTAGTACGGGCAATGATAAATTGCAAGTCGTACGACGTTTATTTTTCAAGATATTTATTTTGGTTCAAGGGCCGCCTGATTAGATTCGCGCTATAACTTTTTTATGAACGACACTCCGTTTCATAGCAAAATATCGAATATTTCAAACTCCAATCCATATAATATTCAATACATCCGTTCATCGCGCACGATCCCTTAAATAAACAATGCGAAAACCTCTACCCGCCTGACACATGCGCTGCTACGCACACACTCACAGTGAAGTAACAAAATGCCCCTTCGTTGATGGCGTCGAAAGTATAAAATGCAGATGGCCGCTTCGCTGAACGATTGTTGTTGCACAGACAAGGACTTTATTGGCCTCTTTTATTTTCTAAAACCGGACCCGTCCTTCTATGAAGTTTTATTTTGTTTACTCACTGTTTTGACTTTCATTCTTTGCAGAAATAAGATAGGCACAGTTTTTGAATTCAGCAGCTTAGATTCTATAATGAATAGTTTAATGTTGTAAAGTATGTTTGCATAATGAATAATAAAACCCTTGAATGGCGAAGTCAAACATCTTTAACATGATTCACGCATTCCCATTACCCTCTCAGATGTACAGGAGACCCCAGCAGTGGGACGTGTATGGGCTGATGATGATAATGGTCACTATAGTGTGATGGACTAAAGCTTACACCTTTTTAATAGTAATGACGACTCAACAGTAAAATTTACATATGTATATGGACTGACATAGATTTTCATTGAGTACATAACACGATATCATAATAATGTTAAGCAATTACAATTTTATGGAGTATTTTATGTCGTTGGTAGGGTGCACTGCAGTACGGTTCAGGCGTGCTTGTCGAAGATCTCCTTGTTGGTGTTAAAATATTTTAATTTGCCTGGCAAATTTTTTTGTACATATACTTTTACACTGTTTATGAAAAAGACAATACAAATGTAGCAAAAATATGTGATTTAGAACCAAATCTTGGAAAAATGATCATCTGCTCTAGACTTGAAATTAAAGTAAATATCATCTCAATGCGTCATCACACAGATAAGTCATAAAGTAAGACAAGTTGCGACTTCAAAACTTACAACAACGCCCGCAAACGCTAGACAATGCAATCTTTCGTCACTACATAAACTTTGTACGGCCAATTTAAATGTTCCTTCATAAAGACAAATTCTGGAAAGTGCATTAAAACGAAACAAACCGTACAATACACAAAGAACTCTGATTTACTATTTATGGGAGGCACTTTTTGTAAAATTGAATAGCACTTGCAACGAAACAAAGAACACTGACCTGTTCAAGTTTGAAAACTATTTGCATAATAACACGTTGGTAGCACTACCGACAGGGCCGGCCATGCTGCATGCAATTATATTCCGATATTAATTTCACTGCCTCGTTGGTCCTGCGGAATATGCACAGAACGCGATCAAGAGGTCCCAGATAAGATTTCCCTTTTTTTTTTCCCTCAGGAGTATAGAAGTACTAGCACGATGTCTTACGAGCTCTTCGTGTTTCGTGATTAAATCGTACGTTCCAATAAGTGGCCAAATTTTAGGCGAGAAATGCACCTCTGCCTACATTTCAGTTAAAGGCTTTTTATACGTACCAAACACTCTAGTCTTATTAAAAAATAAAAAAACTAGTCGAAACATCCACATTTTGCGAGAGAAATAAAAAGTGAACGATACAGCACATTGCAATAAAGACATCAATAACAGGTGCGGACAGCGCAGTACTATACCTAGTTACCTTTCCTCACGTATTCACAATATGCAACACTTTGCTTAGTTGCCGCCGCCCATACATTCCTATAGCCAGTTTACGTACAGTTTTGTTTGGGGCTGAGCAGTAAAATTTCAGCTGGTATTGTACAAATTAGTCGCTATTGTGCTTATTAGTTTGCTAATGGCTTGTGGGATTATAATAAGGAGATTTCCAATTTCAATTATAAATAATCTTGGCTTTGAAATGTGTATTTAATGTTTTACCTATGTGTTAAAAAAAATCATATGATTACTTTTATTATGCACGACGTGCATTTTTCATAATAATATATATGTGTCGTTTTAAATGGCATTTATTTGCTTTGTGTAGCACTTTAAGGTTTTCATTAACGTAAAGGTACGAAGGGCTAAACTGTTCATTACAGAAATTAAAGCGAAATAATTTTTGCTCCTTTGCACGAACATATAGCACAGTGTGTTTTGTAAGGGCGGCGTACGAGCTCCCTCTCTATTTGGCTAATGGATATATCAACGAGATTGGTTTCCTAACACAAAGGAGCACACTGCCTAGTTAAAAATACCCTGTTTATTTCCACGAGCCCACATCTAAGCCGAATCACAGGTAAAATATTTGTTACTAAAACGGTTTTTTGTGACGGCGTCAGATATCGGAATAAATTTTCCTTAAATATCCTATTACGTTATAATAAAATCTTTGTCGCCTCGTTTAGTTCAAGGATTTTCAATAAAGAAATACCTAGTCATATTTGTGTCGGTATTCCGGAGTTTAGTGATATTTCAGTAAATTTTAGTTAATCTTTTGTGCTGTTATGAAAACCTTCTGCAGCAATTCTACTTTTATTGTGTACATTAATAAGGAAGACATCTACCGACCTTGTATTAATTTTTTTACTTCTAACGGAGCTCGGTTAACCGGGCTCACTTCATTTTATTTCATCAAAAGGCAACGTGAACATTGCAAAACAAACTAATTAATGTCGCTGAACAAATAAGAAGCAACTTTAATATCCGCATATTCTGCCGTCATTTATTAGTCTAGTTTGTATTCCACGTTGAAACATTAATGACTTATTTCACACAAGCGCAGGCAGTAGTTAAATTAAATGTAGCGAACGTATTTTTACAGATAGAGATTAAATTGCGATGGGTGTATATTCTGGAGAACGTGACGAATCCAAGTGAAAACGCACGTAGACAATTAACCCTGAGCTGACGTCTGCACTGATACATGAACCAAACCCCTAGAGAGCGGTGGAAATAAACTGGACCCAAATAAACACAATGTTTTTTCTTACTTCGCTCCCTCAGTCAACAATTGAATTACTTGGAATGTGGAATAACAGATCCTGTTTTACTCGTAAGAAAATATATGGCGCTTTCAGACATTTTAACAAGCATATTATTACCGAATACCGTTTGAGAATATTAAATTAAGGAGGCACGTGTCTCGGCCAAAAAATTAAAAGAATTTAGAAAACTCCAGCGCCATAAATCTTCCGAGCGTCTAATTACAAGGATTCGGGTCTCCGCTTTTTCTGGGCAAACTTATGGCGGCCATGCGTCATCATGTTATTATGAAAAAACGGCGCATCGTGCCGTACCCCAGTCGCGCTGCAAGGCTTATGAAATGGGTTACTTATTATAATCCCTTGTCCGCATATTTGTTACGAAATATTGCCTCGGCCCGTCGATGATATTTCCATTTTTGATCACGAAAATAAAATTGTGGATTCTAGAGCGCCTTGTTAAATTGTCAACTGAAAATCGCTGGAGTTATATTTTAAAGAAATATTCAGGTATGGTAGTGCAGTACTCAAAATATAACCTTATATTAGCTTTGGTGTGCAGGGGCTGCGCAACGAAGCGGGTCACTTGAGCACAGACTGTGTGTTCAACTCTAGAGCCCTCACGCTGGCAGAAAAATAAAGTGAGCAAATACTAGCCGTCAACTCTGCCATGCAAAAATTGTTTTGAACGCAGTTTCATACGAATTTCGACATAACGTTTATAATGTCAACATTCGCTTTAGTATGTTGGGTTTTCTATTTACTGTTTCTTTTCGGTTGCTAGAATTTGATCAATGTTGCATACGTTTTTGATATTTGGTGTACTTTTCGGAATAAAAATTCGTTTTGTCAAATATTGGTGAATGTAAAAATTTGTATACAATAATATAAAAAAATATATATTTATAAATATGTTTAACATACGTAACGTCAAAGTAACAATATTGAGTTTATTTTAATTTGTTATACGTTATTCATATAATAAAACTTAGTTTCGCTCAATTCCAAAATAGCCATTCTGGGATAGCTAATAGCTGATGTTATGAGTAAATTAGGCCACAACTTTTACTAGTTTAATAATGATTAATACGCGCAATCTACGCCTCTGCCTCTTCTCGACTACAATATTCATATGGTCTCTTAGACGTTATTATTTGACTTAAACAAGAAGATCTTCGTTTGTTCTCTTTTTGATCGATTTTCTAAGATCATGAAGTACAATGTATGTATATGTTCAACCAAATGTGAGGGGATTATTATCATGGTACCTGGTGGAATACTTAACGAATTTATAGTTCGGTGATGACGTATTCGTGATGCATCCATAGAAAAATTGAAAAGTATCCAAAAATCAAAGGCATCTGAGGAACCAGGAATTTCAGTAGTATTCTATCTTTTATTCCAAATTCCTCATAAAGTAAACGGGCTCTCAGGTTCAACCCCATTTCTTTTTATAAACTTTTAATTTTTTGTGGTTGGCCCAGGGGGCGACCGAAGTCTTGCGAAACTCTTGCGAAGCAACCCTGTCGCATTTCGTTTAGTAAATATGGTTGCTATAAATGCCATAGGCTCTATTTCGAACAGACTGTACTTAATGCCTTGCATACAGAACGTCGATACGTGTCGCGCTAATTGACTCTAAATTTGGATTGAACTGCTCTTATTAGCATTTTTATTGTATATTCAATACACACCGCCTCCAAAAATAACAATAATTAAAACTACATTATATTGTCGTAATAATTTGATTGACTTTTAAGTAGTCTAGTCTAATCTATGATCGTACCTAGGTACCTATATATTGATGAAGAGAAATAGTAAGTTGATTATTAAGTTATAGAAGAATACGCAATAATTTTTTTACTTTTTAGTGCATTTTAACTTGTTTTGGAATAGTTTTTTTTGAAGACGGTTTTTGTTTTGTTAAAATTTTTGTTTATTTTTAATTTTTAGTGAAGCCACACCTGGGATCGAACCTGCAACCTCATGCGTTGCAAATCGGTTACTTTGCCACTCCGCTACTACCAGTCTATTATATGGTTACAAAACTCATCAACAATACGCAAATGTTTCTACCACACACTCGGCTACCACCGCTTCACACATTTAATACACCTTAAGTAATGCAATTAGATTGCTTGCTTCATATTGCAATGCAGCAACAAACGTAAGCGCATTACAATTTGATTCAAGACAGTTAGAAATTCTGCCACAGATCGCATCTTTACTGTTCGCCCTTAACGAGTTCCATTGACCTTATATTTGACTACGACAATTACTTGACCATAAAGACGTTACGGTAGGTGACTCAAATATCCGGATAGCCTATAAAGATTCGGCCGAGTATCGTTACTTTTCTCCTAAGAATTGAAGAGTTCCGTTACTTTGTCATGGATCCCATAATTAGAACCTAACCAAACTCTCATGCAATTACCCTAGAAGTACATCCTAACCAATAAAAAAAAGGATTCATCAAAATCGGTTGGCATGATATTAAGTTATTCGTCGATTTGTCACGCATATTGGTGAAAATTTAATTTTGTAGTTTTGTAATGGAAGCTATTATCACAACTGGACCAAATTTAAATGGGACCAATCTGGAAGCATCAGCTTTCAATTAAAAAAATAATCATCAAAATCGGTCCACACAATCAAAAGTTCTGAGGTAACAAACATAAAAATAAAATAAAAATACAGACGACTTGATAACCTCCTCCTTTTTTTAAAGTCGGTTAAAAATAAAACAAATACCTACCTACGACCAATACATAAAAATGTGGGAGTGACGCCCCACAGTTCTTAACCTCTACTGTACACACGCACACATAATAAATAAATATAAATATAGAAAGCTAAAATAGTTTAAATCGGTAAAGAATGCGCGATTATGCACACTGGCCGAAAACAGGCTCACCTTCAGTTTTCATATTCAAAATGGCGTTTGCCAATATTCGTGATAAGGAGGTCAAAATACTTTATTATACCAAATTTCAGATAGATCGGTGGTATGCGCTTTTTGGAAGTACACCCCAAGTTTTCACTTAAAAAACTGTTGGATTACCGATCTCTCTTAATTTTCGTGCTACGTATTCAAAAGTTTTTATCGTTTTTTTTTCGATATCAATTACGAATACTTATATCCCAAACAATGAAAGTTAATAAACATATTATGAAAATTATACGTAACTAAGACGGAAACCTTAACAACACTGAAGTAATTTATTGTTCACAACAATATAGAATTTCATGACAGTAATTTGGCTGTCTTAGCAACCAACTTCTTGGCAGAAATTATCTTCAAGCGCGTAGGATAATATTTTTACCGGTAGATATTTTAATTTACGTTGAAAATAAACTTTCAATTGGGGCCTGTACGCTGTGGAATATTTATTGTACAAATTTTTCTAAGTATTTCTCGGAATTTCTACGAAATTAAGTCGAAGGGGCATTTTTATTCTCAGCAAAAAATATATTTGTTTTTTACTTATTAATAAATATACATAAAACATTCTAGCGATGTGTGTCGTTGTTTTTAAAATCGACCGATTATTATCTTTTCGAATCAAATCACGTGATGAAAAACGAATTAAATAATAAATGCCCCATGAAAACAAACTGTTCATAATTAAATAATACTGTTAATGCTAGTATTTACAGTATTTGTTTTAGACCAAATTTCCTGGCTATGCTACTTCTGAGAATTTTCTTATGTAAAACCAAGTACCTCTGCCTAACCTGGGAATCGAAATAATGTCTTTTACATCATACGCCGCACAATAAAACAAGATTTTATTGTTTAAGTCTAGTGTGTTCACGTCGTTTAAGCAGAGGTATATAGAGAGCGCGGCGCGTGGCACCGACGCGACGGAGCTCTGTGACTGAGACCTAAAGCGACGCATGCCTTTGTACATGTCTGTTTATCGTTTTCAAGAATTGTCGACGCTAAAAATAGACTCAATCTTTATGTGTTCAGCAAAATATTGAATGTTTTTTCTTTCCCTTATTGTTTCGTATAAGTGTTAACATTTGTAACCCAAACCTGTGCGTTCATCTAACTCCATTAAACGTTGAGAGACGTCCCCACTGCAAGTCAAATTCTAAAACTTCAAATTCCTGTCTAAACGTTTTTAAATCAATAAGAATAAAAGGATTTATTCGAGCCAATACAGAAACATACGTAGGAGTTAATCAAAACACTATTGAGTCGGGTTTGAAATGAATACAAGGTAACATTGCAATGATGGCCTACACGGAGGTTCCACTTGACCCCGCTCCACGCCGCCTAGCTCGCAACTCGCACTATTCCACTACGTGATTGGCTCTGTTAGCATCGTACCGGTCGGAACTTTTGAGTCCGGAATGTGTTCTTTTGTTACGGGAAATACAGCTGTTTCAAACATAAACACGAAGCGCTTCACCGATTTAAATCTTGCACTTCTCGAACGAGTAAATTTGAAGTACAAATATGATTATGATTGTGATCGAGCGAAATTAATAGTTAGTAGGGCAACACTGAGTAAAAAACTTTTCAACCAATGTTATGTAAAAGAAATAATAAAATGCTAAAATATCAGTACAGCGAGAAAAAATCTATCGGGATTACGACGGAATAAGAAAGTGGAAAACGGCCGAAACGTCGCTTACAATAACTATTGTCACATTCAATCAAACCATTGAAACATTGTCTGGCCCCGACAAAATAAAACGCGGGCAACTTGGTACGTAACAATTCCCGGGATCCATACAGTAAAAACAGTGGGATCTCATCCAATTTTGCATTCAATCTACGACCACGAGAATTGCTTCTTCCGAGATGACCCGCCACTTCCACTCGCCGTAAAGCGATGACCTAATCCGGTTTATTTGATTTGGGTTCCTGACTTCAGCCTTCTTTATCAATTTGTAAGAATAATGTCAGATTTGTAAACCCACACACGCACATTATGATGATCTGACATAAGGAAAATCTCAGTAACAAAATGATTTAGCTAGGCATTTCATTCACAAATTGAATTTAACATTTCTCTTAATTGATTCCAACTTTAAACTAACAAATAACTAAAGCGAGTACATATTTTGCATTCCAACGATGAAGTTGGATTAAATACGTGACTTAAGAGGAATAGACAAAATATCAAAGCAAAGTGACAGCCCCGTGGCGCAGTTGGCTAGACACCAGCTTGCGAAACGAGAGGCTGCGGGTTCGATCCCCGCACCGAGACAAATGTTTGTGTGATCCACAAATATTTGTTTCGGGTCTGGGTGTTTGTGAGACCGAAAAGTCTCTCGTAGTTTCTGATACCCACGACACAGGACTTGTATCCTAGTGTGGGGTCAGAACTATGTATGTGACTGTTGGGTGTATTTATTTATTTATTTTATTTAAGTTCTAAATTTTGAATTTAATTCTCAATACAACTCGTGAATGTCGTCGCTATGTGCCTGACACGAGTTGCTTTGATTCAACTAATTTTACGACTCGCTGAAATATACTATTGCGACGAACAATGAAAACTTCGAATTGCAAATCTTAATTAGTATGTTAAGTTGCCTTTCGTCGTGTGATGCTCTTTTAAAACTGTGCGCGGCGTTTTCTTCGCTGCTCCACTGTCATTATACAGTTTGCACGAAAACAAAGTGCCATTAATTCAGAAGTAAAATAAAGAAGTTATCAAGAGTCGCACGGGCAGAAGCAAACACGGCTTGTTGTGGGTCATGTGATTAATTTCAGCGTACACTTTGCGGCCACAAATGGCTTGTCAGAAACTTTATTGCAGTAAAAAGCTCAAGTTTATACCGAGAGAATGACATGAGGCTTAACACTAATGGGCTTCGAAATTTTACTCATTAAATGTAAGGTTTTTTGTTACGTGCACCAATATAAGGGCGTAAATAAATTACAATCCCGTTTCAATTTAAACTGATTTGTAAAGGAACAGTCAAATTGAATTTGAGTCGTCGTCGATCGATAAACGTTGATTCAGAGTAAGACAAAATCGAGTTAATGAGGAAGTATTTTCAGGTCACTTTATAGACGGGACTAATTTGCATATTATCAGGGTGTGGACAGAAGGTCGCGTGACAGTGAGGTCGAATTAACATAAGAATAGCCCAACAAAGTGAACGTTTTGTTAAGATTCTTACAAACGCCCCATAACTACCTAAGGTGCCTTAACAATTATGCTAGAAAGACGTAACAATCTTGCTTTGTTTTGCTACAACGTTTTACTGTATTTTAGCATAATTTTCATGTACATTTTCTATGTGCTCGTGTCAAAGAGTTTTAATAATTGTCAAGAATACAAGCTACCTAGTTATAGTTACCTACTCGTATGTTATGATTTTATTTCCTATACATATACATTATATTTCTTTACAATACCTACGTAAATTACGTCTTAATTTTACTTAACAAACTACATTCTTCTGTTTTAGGATTATACACAACTATCGTAATAGAAATTGTAAAAAACAGCATACAGCAAACTAATGTGAAACAATTAACAGCAATGTATTGAAATATTTTGTGATATTTTTATCTGCTTTGTACGAGGTGTATGTAAAAAGAGAGAACAATCGATTCTCGTACTGCGAGATTTGTTTGAACAATCTTCATGCCGACGTGTTGAAGAACCATTGTATCCATTATCAGCCTTTATATTTTGCGCCGCCTATGAATGTTGTTCACACATTGAAAATTCTGCTTTTAATATAGGGAATTCGTAACACAAAATACGTTGTATTATTGACTGATATGGTTTTCGATCTAAAAATAAATTGTGTGAATTACTTATTACATCATATGCTCGTTTATACGAATACGCATGTAGACGAAAACCAACTGTCTCGGAACGATATGTATAAAATGACTATTGAGGCTACAATAACGCACCTCTTAATGAATTACTTTCTAGCGTTGGTTGACAAAATTCATCAAATTGATAGAAAGGCAAATGGAGGTTTTATCACTATTTATTTTCATTAAGGGTGTAGCTATCAGCATCGTCCTTCATTGTCGCGGTGTCACCATCCAACCAGGTTTACTGTCGCATGCTCCAAGGCAGTTTCCTACAACCAGAAATTTAGGACCTATAAAATTGATGAACAGTTTCTTAATAGCACTTACTTGTTATATTTTCGTTCCAAACCATAACAAATAAAAATGTAATCGAGAAATCAGCGCGGCATTACTGTTCGCCAGAGAATCAATTTAGTCAAAAACCATTTTTGTTTGGGTCGCCTAAGTGTTGTAGGAACAATATTTGCCGTGGCGTCGCTATATTCGGAGGCGACGGGCTCTGTCTGCGATATTGAAATTTGTGGGGAATCTGCAACCGAGAAACGAAACAAAACCAACAAGGGAATATCAAAATATATTTTAGCAATACTAACATTTGCCGAGCGCGACTGCGAGTTTCACAACGTGAGCCTATCATTGAGTTATGAATACTGATAATTTCACGATCTTGTCTTTGCGTGACGCTTTTACCTCGCGTTATCAAAGCTCTTAGATCGTTCACCGAGTAAATTTACTGGGACTCAGTTTATAATGTAGACGGTTGCCAACTAGTGCCGTCGAATTCTATACATTTCGAGTTGCCGTTTCCAAGTAATACCCACGTTTAATACAGATAACATGGTTTGAGTTACGTTCACATATTGGGACTGGGTGGCATTATATTTTATTTTAAATATTCGTGTTATTTGCGCATTTGTTATAATATTTTGCTTAAAATTTAATAGTATTTTGTCTATATCCTAAAATGAAAAATAAAGTAAAGAAATGTACTTATACCCTACGTTTCACGTAATAGGAAGAAAGCCACGGAACTGCCTGTTTTTTGAGTATTAAAATAAAATTTATGATCGAAAAAATATAACATCACTTTCATTCACTCTAAAATAAAACTCAAACCTTCTTGCTCCATACTTAAACCACAAACATGTGCTGCGAGACTAACGAGATAGTCTAGCGAATTTTTGTAAAAAAATATAGAAATAGTACTTCGACTTTTGTACGTTTAATTTCCTGTACTGTGTAATATAATGCTTTTTTTAATCACTATTTATTTTAAACTACTTAACCGGAAAACTCTTAACAAATACAATAATCACTTTACTTTAATGCCTTATTAACCCAAGATATTTGCATTATTAACATTCGTCAATATTCTACAAAATAATTTCTGTAATATTTAAGCCTTAATTAATTACATTTTCAACAGAACAGCTCATCAAACACATATAGAAAACAAAGGTACATTTCCATATAACAACGCCCCTATATCTCTAAACCGAAAAATAAATACAATAGTCCAAGGAACGTTTTAATCATGTAAAAACAAGGGCACAAAAGGTCCAAGATAAATATTCCATCGAGAGGTCCTTTGGCTTAGTTAGACTCGTATTGGCAACGGCCCGAACAACGAGTTGAAATCATTAATCATCCCTATTTATATTCAAGACACCAGCGTTGTACAACGACATGGCGTCTAGATCAACAACGTTAACTGAGATTCATTACCTCTGTATTTAAGATATAACCTTTGGAGATAAGCTCTTCGGCTGAAATCTCGTGTTTTGGGACGAGCATCGTGCCTTTATCAGTTTGTTTATTTTCGTGAAAATGAAGATCAAAGTTCATTTCTTCATAAGTAAATAGAAAATTGGTGAGGTAAGTAGAAAATTTTATTAAAGAGACATCTAGCGGTACTTAAAAGAACTACGATTGATTGTTAGGTTGTTATAGAATATTGTCTTATTGGAAGGTTGTAAAAATATGCCCCGAGTTTGAATTTCTCTTCTTCTACATAGATACGTTTACTTTAGTGATTCTTAATAAAGGTGAAAATTACTTCCATTTAAATCTAGCTTTAACCAGATCAATCATATACAAATTACAATAAATTTACAAAACTTGAAATTAACCAAATAAACTTCTTTAAGTACACACATCATTGACGTTAGTGACTTAATTTACCAATCCTAACACGTAAAGAATATTTACTTAGTTCAACATTTGATTACTTCGAAACCGGTAATGACAAAACTTGGTGACACTGAACTACTAAGTGCCACGTTTACACTGCCGCTGAGTAGTTGGAATACGTTGAAACACTGTTATTTTTGCATGTGAAATCCTAAGACAGTATAGAGAGGCATAAACAAACAAAACGCACCCCAAAACACAGAGACCCTTTCTGTGCCGTCAGGGGTAAAAAGTGCTCAAGGATTCAATGGTGCGAAATAGCGAGCGGTTGGCGCAGTAAGCGTTATTAAAATTTGCCTACAGCAGCTCAACGAGTGCCAGCCCGCGAATAAGAAAGAAAGGCAAAATTAGCCTATTTTATGACGATGCCGCCTCGTCAACCGGTAACCGCAATTGGATTTTGCAAAATTATAATATTTGGATGACGCAATTTTGTCATATATAGGTAGTATAGATTGGTTATTATTAATTTCAAGAGGAAAATATATCATGGAAGTGAACGAGTGATAAAACGTTGCAAATTAGGCAGTATTAGTCCATCTCGATTTACCTTATGCAGGCATAGTGATCCACGATGATAACTTGTCTAAGCCGAGAGAAAATGTGGTGATCTTTTTTACTACTCTTTTTATATATTACCAAGACAACAAAAAATGTTACGAAATATTTCAGTTTAAATAAATAAATTAACACTATGTTTACTTAGTAATATAACAAAGCAGATGCTAGGAAAAGCATTTTTTAATAATTCTATAATGGTAGATTTGATTGCAGTAAAAAATTTAATACAAAAAGTCTACTTTTATCTACAAAGTACACATACACATAAATATTGACTGCCTCGTGGTCTCGCGTCTCAAGGATGAGCCGTGCGATCTAGAGGTCCCGAGTTCGATTCCAGGATCGGACAAAGTGCCTAAAGCGGCAGCAAGCTCGCCCCCTATTACGTGGGACTAATACATAAGTGGCGAAATGTAGGTGCTGAAATGCACCTCTGCCTAACCCTTCTAGGAACACAGGCGTGAGGTTATATATGTATTGCATAATACTACATTGTTTAGGTTATCCTTATTTCTGCCCTGTGGCAAGGGGGCGTTAGAATCTCACCACGGTATCCCCTGCCTGTCGTAAAAGGCGACTCAAAGGGGCCTTTGGGGTTGCTGGACGCGCTGCGGGGGCAGCGCGTCCTCACTGAAAGTGACCCCGAGAGGGGCGGCGGCACTGTGGCCTGTGTCCGTCGGGGGCGCCTATCCATAACTGGGGCGCCCGAACCGAGCTAGTGGGGGTGCAACCGCGCCCCCTAAAACTTCGAAGGCCGGTGACCCCGACATACGCTTCCTACCCAAGGGCTGGCGGGAAGTAGAGCCATAACCAGCTTTCCCCTCGACAAAAAAAAAAAAAAAGGTTATCCTTATTTGAACGCCAATGTAATGACTTCTACGTCTATCTAAAAAAATACAATCTTTTATGCATTAGAGAAATGTTTCATAATACTATTCATACAATCAAGTTTTGTGTATTCAAATATAGATATAAATACAGCAGAATAGCATTAAGCGCGGCATTTCGGTTACCGCGGCGGTTTTCACCTGTTATTGTATTTATCCCGAGGGATTTTTTCACTTATCCCGAATAAAACTATGCGGCGAGTTAATCCGATAACAGCGATGCATGCCAAAAGCCCGCTCACGCATTCGAAAAATAAAAATTAACTCTTTATACAGACAGGAATCCTTATAAAATTCGAAATACAAAATATTGTGCTCGTATTTCAGTATTCCCAGACTGCGGAGAAATAGCACGCTAGCCACCCATAACGCAGGCTATCTAGTCATAGCACTCTGGCCTCTGGTATCCTCTCGGGAAAAGGAAAGGGTTTAATACGTTCTACCGAGCCGAACTGTTAAGGAGCCATATACGTAATATTGCTAAACTTGCCTTGTGTTCCCTGCCGTAATTAGAGATAAAATACATTGCCACAGTTGTTTAATGTTCCATACAGGCTGATCATTAAATACCGGAAGCGGGAAATTTTCAACACTAAACAGATGTCACAAACGCATTTGTATAGAACTATTACTTGTATGTCATTCGTATTTAATTTTATGTATCATGGGACGCGGGGGCATACAAAACGTTTCAACTCGTATGAAAAGATTTTCTTTTGCCTTTTTTATGTTCAAGTTCATCTGTCTCTCTCTTACTACAGCTATAAACAATACCGCTATCTCTCTTTTATTCTACTACCACTAACCCCTATGACCGCCATTTTGCTCAAGGCTGCGTCCGCAAGAAATAAAAAGGTTATCGAAATAATTTTTGATGTCCGCCAATTGTCATTTATAAGCTCAGAGAGATACAGACAATAACGTATTGTTGCCGATTAGGGCTAACAACGATTAACTTTTTTATCGTTTTATATAGGTATCTTTATTTTTTTATTGAAAAAGATAATTTAAAATAAAACGGTGCGATTAAAAATAATACAAATGGATATTTGTGAACACAAAGTTATATTCCTCATCATTCATTTACTTAACTAATAAAGCTGGATTTACCTAATAAATACATAAAAATATTTTTCAAAAGACTACAGAGCTACCAGTAACAATCTACGTTGATTTGAAAAAGTGAGGCAGTAAGCTCTCCACATATCACTTTGAAAATGCGTCACAAGGGGAAATATGAAACAAACCTTGCACAAGCTATGAAAACGGATCTTGGAACATGTGTCTTTTTATTTGTGTGATGGTAGATATTTTATATTTATGGCTTTTTTGGCTTTATTTATTTTTGACCTAAATGATAACTGAAAAAATACAGGATAATAATAATCTGAATTTGATTGTTACCTTAGGTCCTACAATAGCAGAAATGTATTTCAGGTTATTATATCCCCGAACTGTTACTGGCTGGACATCAATATTGCTTAAGTTTCCCCCTCGCCGCAGTAAATTAGCCTGGAGTTTGTGTACGTACATAATTTACACTCATATGATTATCTATCCGCGTATGCTAATCAGTGAACGTAGCCGTGACTGCTGCCCATTCCGCGTGATCTACGTAACGAAGGGCAAAAACGCATAAATTAACTGTTATTATTTTCACCTAACTTTAACTATACATTTGCATATTACGACTGTTGTGGATTTCGCTTTTGGTTATACTGCCGTCGTATTTTCTGCTTTATTTAATACATAAATCATTTGATGGCAGGATATTCGTATTTGAATATCGATCATAGAATAAAGGTGTCAAACCGGTTATAATGATTCACGGATATATGAAAATGTGTCGGTTTCTGGAATTAGACGATGTACACGTTGTTCCTACCAGTCCATAATTATTACGTCGAGTGGTGTCAAATAATTACCTACAACTCGCCAATCAATATTTATTGTTCAGAGGGGTCAGATTTAAGTCTACCACGATGGCCAATGTGGTTTGTTATATTTTGGTATTCTCAAAGGAAACTCTCAAGAACTCTTAAGCATACAGGTTTTCAAATTATGTTTGCGCTGTCGTTAATGTGCACGATTGTTTATTATGAGGGTACAACTTCCAAAAGTAAAAAGCATTGACGACTGCCTTCGCCCAGAACCAACTAAATAACATTATAATCAATATTAAAAAATATTTCCGGCTTAGCTCTAAAAGAAAAAATATTTCTATGTATAAAAAATCTTATACAAGCATGAACATTTCACAAGCAGCATTCATAAATTCTTGTGATACATTATAATTAAGAATAACAAAGGCTAGGCTGTAGTAATTTGTCAACAGAAAAAGTGAAATGATTAATAACAGTTTAAAATGCAAAAACTTGCATCATTTACACCTCGGTGGCAAATTATTCAAATTTATTCATGAGCCTTGGGAGTAGGTAATCGTCTCTAGAAACTGCATGAATAAATAGGAAACAGTGTACAAATCACCGAGACGGCCGGTCGGCGATATAGTCGTATACGTCGAGATTGCTACGGCTGCCGGCTAGCCGCGGCTGGGTCAACCCTCGCGCGATATTGGTCCTTCATATCTGGCCCTATTAGTGTAATAGTGCCTATTTTGATAGAACAGCTATGGTTGTATTTAGCTTGAGGCTTAATAGTAGATAACAGCGTTCGGTAAACGTTATCAATAGTTATGTTATTGATACAAACCTGTTATGTTGGATCTGTATTTCAGTTGACATAAGATGATACGGACGTTAATTTCTTAGCGTTTTAGCCATGAGATATACATATGTATTTCAGATACCATTTTTATTATATTTTGATGTAATGATAGAAAGTTATGACGCGGGTTTTTAGCAGTAACATACATATACTCGTATACAACACTAACGATATTCTAATTATTTTTAACAACACATAACTTTATCTTTTTATTATGAATGTTATACGTCCCACTGCTGGGCACGGGCCTCCTCTACCATTGAGAGGGTTTTAGGCTTTAGTCCACCACGCTGGCCTAAATATTAATGAATGTTATACTTAGTACATATCTGTACACCAGGGAAGATGATGTAGCTTTTGTGGCAATTTGGATAAATTTTGGTGTAAACAGAGTTAGAGTCTGGGAGAAGAACATTGGCTTTTTATACATACTCGTATAATGGCTGTCGAACAGAGAAAGCTGGATAAGATAAAATGCCTACTAATATGTAACATGAATGCATGTATGTTATAAGTAGTGATGGCCTCGAGGTTTGGGCATGCGGTCGAGAATTTCGGCGGTCGCAGGTTGAAATCCCAGGTATACACCTCCGACTTTGACCGACCGAAGTTATGTGTGTTTTCACAATGAATTATCACGAAATAATAAATGAACATCTTAACGGTGAAGGGAAACATCGCGAGGAAAACTGCACACCTGAAAGTTCTTAGGAATTTTTAGGCCAGCGTGGTGGACTAAGGTAAACCCTCTCAGTTGTAGAGGATGCCCGTGCCCATTAGTGGGACGTATATAGGCTGATGATGATGATGATGAATGCATGTTATATATACCATGAAGTCAACAAAGTCCATGTAGATATATCACCAAATTAACGACGTACCATAGCTAGTCACGCGATTAATTTACGTTTAGGTACTAAAGATTTATGGGATGTTTTCGTAATTTCTTCGTAATTAACTATGTCTAGAATGCCAGTGACCGAGTGTAATAATATGATGTTTTTTTAATGTTTAAATGCATACATAAAAAAATGCCGATCAGTTTATGTAAAGCAATTAAAACTACCATAATTAACTCTATTTTTGATTCTAAACAAACCACTTTCTCATTTGCGGTGTATTAAAATTAATGTACAATATATTTTAAATATAAACGTCGATAAAAATGTTTTCCTTACAATTACTGATCCATTAGTGATGTTCGTGTCTAAATTAACGAAGTTTAATATGACTTGTTTTTGGAAAATATACCCTTAATAACGGCAATTAAGATGAAAGCGGTAATGGAAAAATAAAATTATGTTTGGAGGTAACTAAACCAAAAAAATAAAATTGTGGCTATTTAGTCCATCTCTAAATAACACGATAAATTACACTGCTTTTAAATTTATGGATGTCTCTTTTCAAAATGGTGGGTCACTCTTTTTTATTCGCACGTAGCGAATTCATTTTCATGCGCATTATAAATCGTCTGCGTGTATTGTGTAAGTTTGTTTAAGCAAATATAGCTGGAAACTTTACAGCCAAGTTTATCTTTCACGTATATTGTCGGCGTTTGAATTTTGATATTAATTCTAACTCAATATTTAATGCACTTTATAAGCCACATGTTGATGTTCGCGGATGGCGCTCTGTGAGTTAAATTTTCCAATCTTAAACATTTAGGATTGAACGTTTTACCTTTGAGAGCTGACGTCATATAACCGAATGCCTGGTGGTGATATCAAAAACCAATTCTTGCAATAAGCATAGAAATTAAATAGCATCAACACCTCGTTGCTATTCATAGCGTGAATTCGAAAACTGGGAAAACAATTTAAATGAGACTAAATTACCGCTTAAACAGTAGATGCATTAACTTGAAACTTAGCAATTTACCACATACTATAGAAATATATAATATACTTATAGATCTAAATGCACATTGTCTAAAAGCCAAGTGAAATACCTGCCTCCTAAGTACGTAATAAAAGCTTTCAGTGATTTGTATCAGGCAGATTTTTGTTATTTAATCAACAACAGTGACTGTGAAAGCGCAAATAACGTCTCCCATTTTACCGAAACACGACGAGCCTTAAACAAGATCGTGATTAAGTGACTCAGCCACTTTGTTTTTGCCAGAGGTATTTATATTTCACTTTGTGCAAATAGAACATTTGTAAAATTTCGTAAATCGCTGCTGATAAAATATTTAGTGTAAGTTTAAAACGTAAATCTTTGTGAAGATTCATTTTCTCTAGAGATAGGAAGTTATCCCGACAGATTGCTTAGTAAATTTGCAATCAGTAAGATTGTTCCACATTTTAGTCCACCTGCCTAATTTATTTTAGTATTCCATTTCATGAAATTTCTAGAATTTTCGATGATTAAGATAGCCGGTATGGCAGGTTTCTGCTAAAATATTCTAGTTTTAAGTAATTAGTATTAATTGAATGACTCGCATATATCGATACTTAGTCCGACTTGACAATGTCTAGGTATATAAAATTTGAATTTAGTTTTAGGAGTGATTCCTTTAATATATATTTAATATTAAACGTACCATTGATCCTGACGCAGCTTGAACAGTGGTTAAGCAATGAAAATTTGCCGAAAAACTGAGCTAAACTGGTGTGTTGGTTGCAAGAATCGTTATCTCCATTATGATAAATAGAATAATAAATAAGTTTCCACAAAGAAATTACCAATTATATTACTTGTGAATATCATAAGTACGAAAATAAAATGATGGTATAAAAAAAGTCTTAACAGTAGCCGCGCAAATGAAGAAAAATTTAATAAAGCTTAATCTTTCGCTAGATCACATTACCACAATTATCTCAGTGGAATAAAAACCGTTGCGAATCGGCGAAAAGGCACTGAATGTTCAGACAAGTACAGTACGTAAATGCCGATTGAGAACACATTTTGTGCTTTTTACTATTTTTTGTACTTACTTGTCTATTGAAATTGTTATGGTACATAATGAAGTAAATTAACATACATACATACATAAACTCACGTCTGTATTCCCCAAATGGGTATACAGAGGTGCATTTCTGCACCCACTCTTCGACAATGTTTTTGTTTGTTCCCACGTAATAGACTGTCGTCTATTACACCAATAGGTTGTCACCTATTGCCGTTTTTCGGGCACATTTTCATAAGGCGTGCTGCTGCTGAGAATACCAACGCGGACACCGAACCCGGGACCTATGGATCGCATACCAGTGCTACGAAGCCAAATAAATAAACATTAATTTTTTATTAGCTTGATACAAAGATCACAATTCTATACGTATAGGTAAGACAGTTATTTTACTACCATATACATCGTGCTTATGGCCTCAAGAAGTTTCTAGGTACCTAAGACAAGTTCTAGGCTTTAACGAGATTTTTTGATAGACTTACATGAATAATTCTTATGTATTCAAACTTATGGTAATGACGATGACTATTATTGTATGACTAAATGTATGTACTAGTAAATTGACTAAAAATTTTAATGAATTATGTACATATTAAAAGGGTGTTTAGATGATTTTAAACCGACTAATAGACGAAAAAAATGCAAAGCGTTGATTGCAGCATAATATATTGATTATATTACGGTCTCAGAATTATCTGTAAAGTTTCCTATGGTTTTTCATTGAAAAAAGAAGTAAGACGGGCTCTAAAAAATGAAAATATCTGATAACAGCGTACAATGCTGCTTTGTTTTGATATGTGCATCGGAACCGAGCGCTAGCCACATTCTGCAACGTTCTAAAAATGTTTTTAGAAGGAAACTCATGTTATGAAGAAAAATTACGGCGACCTATCTCCGAACAGAACACACACATCGTGTATTTTTGTTTGGTCTTCTTACCAGCCAATGGCCGAAACGAGCCGTCTGATGGATGCAATGCGGGCTTAATACGAATGCTTTCAAAATTCATCGGACGGTGCCTTTTAAACAAGTTTCAGTTTCAATTTGGTTGTGCAAGAATATATCGATTAAGTTAGTTAGGAATTATAATGCTTGATAGCATGACTAATTGGATTAATTACTATTAGTCCAAGTTATTTATCATTTAAACAGTTCCAGAAGGTAATATGAAAGGTGGTTCTAATATCTCAAGCAATCGGACATAAAGCAATCCTTATGAATTTTGATCGTTGTGTGAGATTTCCAGAAGTTTAATTTAGTTTTAATACATACCCATTTAACTATTTATGCACCTATCTTTTTTATCTCTGCATCACCCAGAGGTTGACTGTTAGAGAATGCCTTTGGCATTAAGTCCGCCTCTATACTTAATGTATAAAAAGCATAAATAAATAAATACCCTCATAGTGACTACTGCCGTTTCTACGCTTTTGGTATTAGCTTGTTTATGTCCGATAATAAATTAAACGATATAACAGTGTTAATTGATATGAGGCAATCGTAACTGTTTTTGCCGGCCGAAACACTATTTCTGCCGTTTTGCGTATTCCACCACATCATCATCATCATCATCTATCTTTCATTTTGTCTTGCTAGTGTAAAATAAGATTTTCAAATCCATTATAAAAATACAATATAATCGACACACTTAGAAATTAAATAAAGAACAGAATTTTTTACATTTAGCACATATATTTTCCTCTTGTTTCAATTACAAATTTCTATTGTAAAAGGATCCCAATCAATATTAATGTTTCACTGGTAATTAATAAGCCTCTCGATTTTCATTAATTACGCCACAGATTTTACGCCATCAACAAGCCAATAACTATTACGCAACGGTATTAAAGTATTTACACAATCGATTGTAGTACACTTATCGATACCTAAATTGTTAAAACATCGGCATTGATGTTATAGTTGAAAAGCATAATACGATTTAAACGTGTTTTCGTATGCGTGAAGCGTGCTCTGATGTGTACATTCGATATTTTGCTGATAGCACGGCGGCTGACAATGGGACAAATTTATAGTGGTAAATAAATGTTTCTACCCTACCGTACACGTGTATATGATATTTGAGCTTTGTAATACGCTTATGAGATTGTGACTGGTTCTTGATTGGTGTGTTGAAACGATGTGTACAGAAATGTGGCTTTACTGTACAAGATATTCACATTTGAATTATTGATGGCCTTTTTAAAGTTTGCCTTGAAGTTCCGACGTGATATGAAACGACATATTGTTGTAATTAAATCAAATTGAATACAATATTTATTGCGCTATCGTACACAAACATGGCAATTCATAGTAATTAATGCGTCTTACGCATTTTTGATCAGGGTCACGTGATCTGACGCGAGTTTAACATTTTTTACCCATTCCAAAAAAAGGTGCACAGCCTAAAGAAGTTTTCACTTCAAAAATTAGTCCAGTTTTCACTACCAGACATATGCCTTGCCAAGTAAGTCTGACAGAAATGACTGACTCGTTCCTCTTAACAATTATCATATTATAAGCAATAATGAGCCAGAATTAGATTAACTCCGGAGTAGAATAACTACTACTGCGTTACTCATGAGTAATGCTCTAGTCGTAACTTAAATTGCGACAATTAAACTCACTATGCGTTTAAGTAAGTTTTTCGAAATAAAAAAGAACCAATTTTTTTTTTAAATATAATTACAACAACATAATATTAAAATGGTATTTAATGGTAACAAATTAACCGGGTAACCAATTTTACTGCAGTATATTCGCTTTTCTTCGGCAGTAACAATATTACACAGGGCTTATAATCAAATATTATTCGTAGTGGCTCATTGGCGCGTAAAGCGGACATGCATATACTGAAATGGACACGCGACACTCGACCGGACCGGACGGGACATGTCACGAGCGCGATTTATGGACACCACTTAGTTGCACGTCATATATTACGGTCGCAATCGAAAAACCCGACTTCAAGTAGAATACATGACTACAACGTTTTTTTAAACACCACCTTGAAACAAAAACAAAAATCACAATCATTTCTTTCGCTTAATGAAAGTCAGAAGCTTTACGCGCTGCGCTGCTTCGTTGTTCTAGCTTGTGTGTTTGTCCCTAAGGATCGTCTCATTTGGACATGGAGCAAATTTACTCAGGCCAATCTAATACGAGTACGCACAAGATTGCAGCACTGTTTTCTAATCTACGACTTTAATTTCGCCTCAGCAAGCAACGTCGGCACAGAAAGAAACGTCGCCATTCCATCTTAACAATTCTAGTTATCTAAATAAAGTTGCGAAATTCATTAGTCGCAATTTTACGGCTCTATCAAATTAATTTGAATAGCTATTAAATTGGCGACCCTTATCAATAATGAATGTTATGAACTATTGTCACAGAACGTTTATAGGGCTCGAGTGAGACAAAGGACGCCCTTGTACATAGATATCAGACACATCTGTTTCTAAGCTCTTCAATAAAGATCAACTGCTCGAAAGTGACATCGCAGAATGTCGACCCAGTTTTAGTTTAAATCAGGGATATTTCTAGGTTTAAGTAAAACGATTTTATAAAAATAAATGCTATAATTAATAAATTGGTTCTGTATAAAAGTAATTCTATTAAAGCGGGAGATATGTGTACAAAAATGTAACAATTGAAGGCATCAAATAGAATATGTAAAACAATTCACTTCTCACCGAGCAATTTAATTTGTACCACGACAGGAGATTGACATATAAATTGGGTTCGACGTTATGATCTTAATAATAGCCCAGGCATACGAATAAGTATTTATTTTCTTGTTAGGATGTGTAACGGGACGGATAAAGTATTTTATTTCATCCATTCTTTTAAAGTTATGACCTAGTTAATATGTACAATGTACATGCTCTATTTATGCCTGTGTTTTTCAATGAGAAGGATATGTATTCCTGCATCCTAATAATGACAGCTCCGTGGCGCAGTTGGGTAGATACCAGCTTGCGAAACGAGAGGCTGCGGGTTCGATCCCCGCACTGAGACAAATGCTTGTGTTATCCACAAATATTTGTTTCTGGTCTGGAAGTTTGTGAGATGGAAAAGTCTATCGTAGTTACTGATACCCACGACACAAGACTCGTATCTTAATGTAGAGTCAGAACTATGTATGTGACTGTCGGGTGTATTTATTCTCGTTTCAACGTTTGCCAGCTCTGTTTTAAGTCCCACGGAACAATGGAACAGAGAACGGAATTTTCTTATGCAAAAAAATCAAATAACTTTTCTATCGCACACCACAACAAAGATTACTTTGACCTTTGCTCCATCGACTAATTCATATTAAAACATGTATACTTGCGGAATGAAAAAACGATTTTATTCAAAATATTGCTCAGAAGCATTTTTTCTCTTTTACAGATATATACCTTTGACGTCTCCCTTTTAATTAACTTACAAATATTGTAAACTCGGAAATGTACCTCTGTTATTTCTTCGTCGAATATTATATTCTTGGAGTATTTCAAGCCAAGTGCTTGGTATACAATAAATTTCCATAGCAACTATATTGACCTGCAATTGAACCGCGTCCAGTTCAAAATCATTTTGTGTAACATCTCACGTATCACAAAGAAAGCAATTTTCGTCGGGAGTATGCACAAAACGATATATGTACCCCTGAGACCCGGGATATTGGACTGGTCGAACTAAACGAATACGATGAGCCGGCCCCGACCGGTATCGGAGTAATCGCCGTTCCGCGAAGTTGAACTTCAAGTATCTAATAAACTTCAACAGATTACCTTCTAATTGTATTGTATTACTATTAAGTGTTCAACAAATTTTATAAATACATTTATATAGATTCTAATTGATATTGTCAATTCGATGAACGTATCGGGATTCTTAAAAAAATTGTCATCATCATCATCAGCCCAAATACGTCCCACTGCTGGGCACGGGCCTCCTCTACAACTGAGAGGGTTAAGGCCTTAGTCCACCACGCTGGCCTAGTGCGGGTTGGCGCACACACCTAAGAAATTCCTAGGAACTTTTAGGTGTCCAGGTTTTATCACGATGTTTTCCTTCACCGTTAAAGCAAGTGATAATTCATTGTGAATACACACATAACTTCGAAAAGTCAGAGGTGTGTGCCTGGGGTTTGAACCAGCGACCGCCGAAATTCTCGACCGCGCGCCTAAACCTCGAGGCCATCACTGCTTCTTAAAATTAGTACCTAACAAAATTATCCATTTATGTTTGTGGAAGATAATCTTTGCCACCAGTGTGGGAGATACAATGAGCGACATATATACCATATATATTCATATATATTCATTGCCAGATTTGACTCGGGTGTGGATATTTTGAGAACGGAGTAGCTGTCAGAATGACACGTGCATTTAGGAATAATCTCTCCTTACCCCTTTGGGGATATAGGCGACGCATGTGTATTACCGTGATCAAGTTACTTGGCCATTTTACTAACCTTAAATAATAACTACATCAGCTATATTCAGCGCATATTAATAAACAAACAGATTTTACCAGTGCGCGACTAATAAAACGATGAAATCGCCATACGTCATTGCTCAGTTAAAGTAATGAGACACTACAGCACTCTAAGTTAACGCGGAAGTGGTATTTTTCCAAACTTACCGGTAAGTCCAATGACTTTTACGACTGTTTGTAATTGATCCCGGATTAAATGGGGCCGGTTTTAATCGCAGACATGATGACAATCCCGTGATCCCCCGGAACTTTTTTGATCGATGTTATTCGTTTGCTCGGCTTATTAGAGTTAGTTCGAAAGTTTTCCGCTTAAAATTGAGTATAACAGACTATTGATTTAATGAACTATGTATTTACATACGATAAACTTTTGTAATTTGTTGTAAAAGTAAGTATGTTGTTCTCTGAATTAGACAATTCCGTAGCAAATTATATGCTGATCAATTAATATTTTTTACTGAAATAAAACTTGATTATAACAATTATGAAGTTTTTTATCAGCACAAAAAATGTATAAAAATATTTTTTAGTAAAGGCTTATAATCATCATCATCATCATCAGCCCAAATACGTCCGACTGCTGGGCACGGGCCTCCTCTACAACTGAGAGGGTTTTGGCCTTATAATAAATAAAGATATTCTGCGAAATAATTCCGAGTGATATATTGCATGGCAGTAGCTTAAACACCCGGATAAGAGAAGATAGAGACAGTGGTAGGGCTCGGAAAGAAATATAATGCTTACATATTCATTGCAACGTATGTATTATATGAATACATTCGCCTTCCAACATGAAATACATTGCATAAATTTAAACTTATACACTTTATTTTTTAAGCACAAATGAAATAATATAAAATAAAATTATATTTATTGAATCTATAAATGTCAAATCACTTAGATTCCGTCATTTTAGAGTATAGTATACCACTCATTTCGGAAGGCAGACATCACTAGAGAAGAAACTCTAGTGTTACTCTTTTCCAATCATGTAATAATAATTTACAATATTTATACAAAAATTACATTTTCCCAATCGGAACAGCTCATTAATTTAATTACAAACTATTTTATTGAATAGGTAAATAACATCAAGTCGTCTAGAATGGAGATTCCCTTACACATTCCACAAGATTAAAAATTGATAAATAAAACTCGGTGGTGTTATCGCTTTATACAACTTATATGTCGCGTTAAAAATACGATACATAAAAAATTAAATTATGTTACAAATTTTAGCATCTAAACCGTTCCACTTTTGATAATAAAACTAAATATTTAATATACATTAAAAAGTTTTAAAAACTCTTTAAATAAAAAAGCAAAAATTCTTATCAGTGCTGTACTTGAGTGTAAAGGTTAAAATATTTTTTAATAATTTTATTTCAATCTTTTTTAACGAGAGGACGTGACTTAAGCTCTCAAAGGAATATATCAGTGTTTTTAGAATTCCAGCGCGGCATGCGGGCACGACTGTACGCGTCAGCATGCCAAATAAATCCTTTCTGTGGCCGTCACTCACAAAATTGGATATACGAGATATCACAGGGCGTGCGGTTCCCTCAATTACTTTCCTGTATACGCTACCATCTCCGACGCACTGGAGATAAACAGAACTTCGTATACTTAGGAGCGCCTTTAGAAGCCTCTCACTCGATCGTGTCTTGGACGCTCAGTATGAATAAACATCCGATATTCGACAATCCCAAACATTTGCTGCGCTGATCCCTTTAGGAGGCGTCTTTTGGCAGACGCAGCTAATGGAGTCGGTATTTTAATCTATCCATTCCACTGGGTGCAGCTTGCAATGTATATCGTAGTCCTCTAATAAGGATAGTGAAAATTCGAGAAGTTACTCTGAAAACACTCAGGTTTTCAGCATTTTCGAGCCCTTTTCAGATTTGTGGCGTAGTATTCTATCTTACACAACGTAAGTACGTACGTAAACTCACGCCTGAATTTCCTGAAAGGGTAGGCATAGGTGAATTTTGCACCCACATTTCGTCAGCTATGTATCAGTCCCACGTAATAGAGGTTGAACCAATTGCCGTTTTTCGGGCACATTTCGAGACTCCGTGCTGCTACTGAGAATTTCTAACGGAAAAACCCAATAACACTGCATGACCCGGGAATCGAGCCCGGGAACTCTAGATAGACCACAATCTTACACAAACATCCTTAAAAAAGTTATGTAAAATAACAAAAGATACTGATATAAAAATGGAATAGTACCTAATCGCCAGTGTCCTCGGTCTATTCTTGGCTGATATTCTATGAGGCGATTTGATGTAAAGATTGATCTATTCCAAACAAACAGTCCTGTCAAGTTGTATGGAGTCCGTTTGGCGGGAACTCATCACTAGAATAATTAATCACAATGGAACAGTCCGCGAGCGATCCGGATAGTTCAGTTTATTTTTGATCTTGCCGCGGTCTAAAATCGATTACGTTTATTTCATGCGATACATTTTTGTTTCTCGAAAACAATGTTCCATAGCTTCAACGTCAAATTCTATTTTGATTTGCGTCGATGTATAATTATAACATGTATGTATGCACTTACAAAATACGAGTTTATATACCTAAAAGCGAGTAAGCGAGCCTCCGAATGACAAGTAATCATCCCGGTATATATGAAATAATAAATAAATACTCCCAACAGTCACACACATAGTTCTGACCCCACACTAAGATACGAGTCTTGTGTCGTGAGTCATACTACGAAACTACGAGATACTTTACGGTCTCACAAAACTGACCCGAATAATATATTTGAGGATCACACAAACATTTATCTTGGTGCGGGGATCGAACCCGTGGCCTCTCGTTTCGCAAGCTGGTGTCTAGCCAACTGCGCCACGGGGCTGCCACTATGAACACTAAAAATGACGGAACCTAAAGACGCATTGTCGTTTTTCAGATCAGGATACCGATGTGAAAAGCATAGAAGCAGGTAAATTGTTTTTACTTGGTTATAAAATTTTTAGACCCGTTCATATTCTAATCTTAGACACTACAAGGGTGCTCTAAAAATAATAGTTAGTTTTAATTGAATATTTGGCACTCATGTGTAATACAGAGTCGGCACATTGTCGCCACTCGCTGCCAACCGCAGATATTAAGTTTTATTGTCCGCAAGCAACATTCGTATCCGAAAGAAACAATTTCGGATTTTAATTAATCGTACAAAAAAGCTCGTTAACGTGACTAGACATTTTTTCGGAGAATTCATAACATTAAAATCAATGTTTACCCTAAAGATACCCTTTTGTGAGTTCTTTCAATGTTTACTTTTAATTACGTATATAAACGATATTAAAGTAAACACTTACGAATAAGGTTTATAGGTTGAAAATGTATAAAATAACAGCCAAAGGTGCGAAGCGGTCATACAGTTTTCCAGTTGAAAAATTCACATTCAGGTATGTCTGGTAAAGAGTAGGTACATTGCGACTACTGAAACACATTGTTTTAACACGAAAATGTTTATGTAGACATTCAGCGTTGATTTGTGTATCACGTACAATTTAAATGTCCTGCAGCACGATAGTCCGACGACTTGAGAAAGGCGGATGGATAAGGGCTGCTCAAGACCGGGATGGTTGGCGCCTACTTGGGGAGGCCTTCGTTCAGCAGTGGACGGCGATAGGCTGAGAATGAATGAATGAATGTACAATATTAGTCACATACAATGTTATGTGTACAACATTTCGTAGATATTTACATACACACACATTCACTCCTGAATCCCACAGGGGTAGGCAGCAGTGGCGGTACTTTCATAGAAGCCCCAAAGCCCAGCTTGCCTTACAAAATTCCGAATAATAATGTTTAAGCTTTAAATCTTTATTAAATAAAAACATTTGGACATGTAAATAAGTATATCCTGACCCCACAATAAACGATTATAAACTAGACATTACAGAAATAGCGTCTAACGCTTTTGGGCTTCTATGGAAGTTCCGTCAGTGGTAGGCAGAAACTATTTGATTTTGAATTCTAAATTCATAAAGAAGAAAATGCCATATGTTGTTTTTTTTTTTTTTAATAATCGCGGGAAGTTGGCAAACGACACGACTTAAAAGGCAGCCCTCGTACATACATACATATGTATACTTGCGTTATGATCATTACAAAAAAGTACGCTCATGAATGCGGCGTGCAATTGAGCGATCTCGGGTTGGATATTCTAGCAAATTTTCGGTACTGGCACAGCGTCTGGAAATGCGTTAGGTAAATGCCAATAGACTCCCATTTTGTATGGGTCATATTACCTCTGCCAAACTGTTAGTATGTATATTGACATAAAATGAATTATTATTCTGACCTCATTTATATGTAACCCTCTCAATTGTAGAGGAGGCCCGTGCCCAGCAGTGGGACATATATGGGCTGATGATGATGGTGATTTATATGTATGTACATGTACCAATATGATTATAAAATTTACGCATTTAAATTATTAAGTATGCCCTACGACGATGACCGACCACCAACATCTGAGACCCATTATCTAGGTATGTACATATGTATGTAGTATCAATATGAATATAATTGGTTTTATTTTTAAAAGCCAATTAATAATATAAGTTAATTAATTAATAAAACTTACACATACATAATATATACATGGATCCTATTTTAATATGCATAGCCAAACTGCGCCGCTGGTGACTATAATTGACGAGTGAGCCTAAACAAAGTATTTATATACCAAACGAATAAATGCATACGTAACTATGGTACGTAAGTTAAAATCCCTCATACAAATGCGTAGATTGCCCTTACGCTTTTAAAATGCAAATGTTCGTTATATTTGCATTTACAATATTAAAGGACAGTGAGAGGTCGTTTTGTATATTCTGCGGTACGTTAGAACACGTATAAAACCTGAACCTTCGCGATTTTCCATTAAGCCCGTATGATGGGAAATGGAGATTATTGAAATACCCTTATAAATCGGTATAATTTAATATTCATTTAATAATTCTTTTTCGGGTTTTTGTATCACAAATCTGTTTCGGCCTATTTGAATTTTATAATCCGTCATGCTATAGTACCAGCTAAAGTGTACCTATATCGGTAATCCGTAATATAAATATCTGTTTCCCGATTGGCCGGAATTATTGTGTCAATTAGTGAAAAAAATCAAAATTCGAAATGGTAGTAAGACAAAATTTTATTTATATGATATTCCTGTTCGTTATCCTACTTAAGCCATCGACGGTAAAGCGGTGAATATTTTTTACACGTCTCATTTCAAGGACAGAAAAATCGAGCTAGTTTGATCTTGGTCTACACCAACGGACAGGGAAGTTTTTTCCACGATATTATTCGTGATAATAACAGCCCATATACGTCCCACTGCTGGGCACGGGCCTCCTCTACAACTGAGAGGGTTTAGGCTTTAATCCACCATGCTGGCCTAGTGCGGGTTGGCGGACTACACACCTAAGAAATTCCTAAGAACTTTTAGGTGTGAATGTTTCATCACGATGTTTTCCTTCGCCGTTAAAGTACGTGATAATTCTTTATGAATACACACATAACTTCGAAAAGTCAGAAGTGTGTGCCTGGGGTTTGAACCCGCGACCGTCAACATTCTTGACCGGGTGCCTAAACCTCGAGGCCATTACGACTTTGACGTGATAATAACAGTGATCTCAATTGAACTAAGTTCTAACTAGACCAAACCCTAAGCCTTCTAAATACTAAAGAACTACAACCTAACATAGTAGAAACTAGAATTTGAAATAGAATTAATCTGTAATTGGCAAATCTACTACATTAGTAATGACAGTTATTGAAATTAATCTACCTAGAATTGCAATATCAGGGAGATAATTAATGTTGTCGGAACGTGATTTGAAATGTGGGCACAATTAGAAAGGACTGTCACAATTGTTTTATTAAAAATTTTGAGATAGCATTTTATTAGAGTAATTGGCATAAGACAAATTAGGTGTTCAAAACTTTTTGGCCCAGTTTTGGAAAACAGGTTTTATCTTTTATAATTTACTTCGCGATTCATAATACAAGCACAGATTTTTTTGTAAATGTTTTAAAATTTTACTTAACAATTTCTACTAAAATCCCGTTTAACTAAAAAAAGGAATTCCTCTGCAAGTTCGCTAAATAAAGAGCACAGAAGCCCAGAACCAGAGTACTGAAAGGCAATGTTAAAGATTCCATGATCAAACTTTCAGAGTTCTACCAGAAACATTTCAGACAGCTCATCCACAATTCTTATTTATCTTAGCATCAAAGATGATTTTTGCTTCTTCAAAGTCATTTTTGTGCCGATCAATCCGTTTTATAGGTAAAACTGGATACAATAAGGCTACGTCATGCCTATATCTAATATAGTAGGCATTTTATGTCACGCATCACTTATGTACATATATGTGCCTCGACTGTCTCCTGGACTCGAGGCACAAGTATGTACCGTGCGATTTAGAGGTGCCGAGTTTAATTCCCGGGTCGGGCAAAGTATAATGATACTTTGCACCCAATGGGGTTTTCTATAACGAAATTCTCAGTAGCGGCACGGAGTCAGGAAATGTGCTTGAAAAACGGCAATAGGCTCGCCTCTTATTACATGGAGTGATACATATGTACCTGGAAATGTGGGTGCAAAAATACACCTTTGCATACAGGCAAAATACTGGCGTGAAGTTAGGTATGTATGTATGCATCACTTACATTATTTCCATGCAAATACCTACATAAGGAAATAGGCAGACTTTAGCCAACGTAAAAAAATCCCGAGGTGATATTTTCAAAATAAAAGGAACATCAAAATATTGACATAAACCTGCCCTCCCAATTTTTTACTACTACGCTAATACACAAGAAGATAAATGGATACAGTTTCTAGTATTACATGATGAAAATGTCTCTACATAGACAATTTGTGTGCAATTGAGTGAAGTTAGTAAAGGAGCTCGGCGCGGTTTCCTTAACTTACAAAACTTTTTCGACAAGGATGAATTTAAAACCTTATCCATAAAGTCCATTTATCCGCTGAGCTTGTCAAATATTACATACATATATAAACTAACGCAGAACATGATGGAGTAATGATGCTCTGGCTGAAATGAAGTGAATTTACACATAACACCTTAGCGAGAAAGCCACTGCGCTCTTCAAAGTAAATTATTGCATTACGAGAGTCTAGCTCGCCGTACTATTGCAACGTACATGAAAATCTTCTCTCGACAATTAGTACTAAATCCTAATAGCAATGTACCCATTGTTAAATTCAATATAACTAAGCAGCATCAGTTTAACTACAAACGTAAATAGTAAATATCTGTTATTATTATCTTAATATAGTAGTAAAATAGTTTGTTTGTATTTTACTATCTCTGTTTTATTTTCTTATTTATTATTTAATTTCACTTTAAACCACCTTTCATTTCTCTGTACACATCTCCTTCCTTGGTTGTCTGTATCAAATCGCCTTGTGCGATAAGACTGCCTTTTGTACTAAATTAGTCTACTAGTTTTTTATACTCTAAAGTTTTTACCTTATGTGTTAAATAAAGTGTTAAATGATAAATAAATAAAAAATAGTTAAATTAATGATTGAAAAGAGAATTCAAATATATAGGTTGTATTCTTCTTCTTCCGTTCGTTCCCTTACTTCTGTGGATCACGACCATATTGAATCAGTTTCCATAGTTTTCTGTTATACAGGTGGTATACCTACATCAAGTACCTATACCTTTACAAAAAGTTTTTATTAAGTATGTCTAAAGCCTACAAATCTGAAATAGTTTCTACAATAGTTCTATGAATTCAGTGCTATAGACATAAGGAAATTTTATAAAATATACGGATAATAAACCGAACTGCGAACACAAAGTCACCCTCAATAATTCCTTAAATGTTTTGACGTGAAAAAATACCGCTTCATTTACTTCGCTTCAATTAGAGAAGGTGTTTAAAATATACTTTGAACATAGGTGTTTAGCAAACTTTCCACACAAATAACATCCCCATGCCATCCCAGGTCGTAGCGTTAATTAGTAATGTAACTATGTATTTTTATAGTTCGTAATGCCCTGTTCTTTTGTCTGTGAATTTAATTAACCCCTGGAACGTTTAAAGCAACACACAGATGTTAATTAACAATGTAAAAATGTTAGTTTTCGCCGGCGAAGTATCGCGGCAGTTCTTTGTAATAATTGCAGATAAGAACTGCAGGTTTTCAGTTCACCAACTTTAAATAGAACTGACACACAACTCACGCTCATCCGACCGACTGCGATATTAAAACGGCTAAACGCTCATTTAGAAAACAGGTTTCCCACGAGAATATTCAGAATCTAACCGAGTTTAAAAGCTGGCTATGAATTTTAAACTGAAAACTACATTGGATATGAGCAGAAAGGCGAGCGTTATGTAAACACTACGCTCTTTCCGCGAGTAATATTTGAAAAAAGTGCCTGTAAAAGAACGCCGCACCGACACTAGAAATAAAATATTAGTATACAAAGCATAGCGGAAGAATGCTGTTTCGTCAGTTGGAAAACGTAAGGATAACCTTAGCTGTTGGAGACCCTCACGCATCGACCGCGCTCCCTTCGCTCTAATGTGAGTACAAGTGAAGGGACGAGCCGCTGATAAGAAAACCGCCGTAGGCCCGCCCGTAGGAGCACGCAGACAAAGGTTTAGTTTGTTCACAACAAAACACAAAAGAAGACCCTAAGTAAGCACAAACAACCATGTAACGTACAAATTATATTGAACAATTCCAATTTGTCTTTGAAATGGGATCCATTACGTTAATTTCAGCCTTATGTGATAGTGTATTAATTATGACTGAAAGCGGTTCGACGGCTGAGAATTATCACGGTTAAGATGGCATCTGTCGGGCTTTGGTTAGTTCGAGTAAACATTTACTTGGTAAAATTGGAAAACATAGTTTCCAATAGTTTGTTTATCAGAATTCAGTTTGGAACGGGGCAAGTTCACCACATCTTCGTCACAAACTATAACTCTACAACAGCAGCTGACGGGTTTTGCCTCTTTGCAAACTAACAAAGCTTGTCAGAGAGGTTTGCTTTGCATCCTTGCGACCACTGTTGTACGTAGTATACTCAAATACGTTTTCGAGACTAGCCACTTAGTAAAGATCGTTCTAGTGCTTTCGTTGATACGAGTAAAGCATTTCTTATTAATAAAAATGGACGTCAACTGAGAATTTAGGAATTGCAGCAACATACATATGTGGGGAAGTATACATATGTATAATGTACATAGAGTTAATTTGCTCATTTACTCGTACTTGTTTGTGAATTTGGAATTTTCCCAACCCGAGTCAAGCATAGTTTTGTTGGTATTTTTTATTGAAAAATTCTGCGTTACAACTCGGATTCTGTAAATGTATCAGAAATACGACAAAAAGCTCGACTCCTGTTACCTAAGATTAAAAATACAGTTATAGAAGCTTACATCATCGATAATACATACATACATACATACATAAACTCACGCCTGTATTCCCCGAAGAGGTAGGCAGAGGTGCATTTCTGCACCCACATTTCGCCAAGTATGTATCAGTCCCACGTAATAGGGGGCGAGCCTATTGCCGTTTTTCGGGCACATTTCCAGACTCCGTGCTGTTACCGAGAATTTCCTAATGGAAAAACCCAATAACACTTTGCCCGACCCGGGAATCGAACCCAGGACCTCTAGATCGCACGGCACATACTTGTACCGCGAGACCACGAGGCAGTCGATAATACACGCGTGAGTAATAAGTTTGTCTTTAGTACAGTTCACGTACCTTATTTTATTTTGAGAAAAGCTTTCAAACATTCTACAAACATTCTACAAACATATTTATCCACAGTTACACTCACACACATTACACAACACATTCACATTTCAATCACATTACACTGACAGAACCCAATATATTAAATGTGGAGTACATTGGAGACACTGCATACCACAGCTCGGGCGTAAACCTGTTTTGCGTGGCGACAGAGATAAGTGACGGCGTTCATCGCTTCAACTCACGCGCCGGCCGCGTCGGCCGGGCCGACGCGACGGACGCGGCCAGTCGGTAAACCTCTCTCGCTCGCGAAGCCCGTGTCACCCGCTACCTCGCCGCTTTATCTTGTCCGCGCTTATCAGCTGTTCATTGTGTTAATTTTATCGTACTTTTATCTGTCTCATCTCCTTCTGTTATAATATTTCGTTTCTGACTGTATTGTGTGTGTGAACTATTGTGTCGTGTATATATTTTGTTTCACTGTGTTATTGTGTTATCACTATGCTGTGTAATAAACGCTTGAACTGCTTTGTGCTTATCATTGCGCTTACGCTTGCATCATCATCCTGCACATCTCATCCACACGCAACATCGGGCGCTGTCGCCACGTGCCCACAACCAGGCACACCGACGCCGCCTATATACATTAGCCACATCCAACGCTAAAGTTCGTTACAATATCTAAATCATCATCATCATCATCATCATCAGCCCAAATACGTCCCACTGCTGAGCACGGGCCTCCTCTACAACTGAGAGGGTTTAGGCCTTAGTCTACCACGCTGGCCTAGTGCGGGTTGGCGGACTACACACCTAAGAAATTTCTAAGAAATTTTTAGGTGTGCAGGTTTTATCACTATGTTTTCCTTCACCGTTAAAGCAAGTGATAATTCATTGTGAATATAACTAAAAATTAGAGGTGTGTGCCTGGGGTTTGAACCTGCGACCGCCGAAATTCTCGACCGCGCGCCTAAACCTCGAGGCCATCACTGCTTTTCAATATCTAAATAATGTTGTACATACATATATTTTTACACTCACACCTGTAAACCCCGCAGGAGTAGCCAGAGGTGTATTTCTGCACCCACATTTCACCAATTGTGTTGTCGAGTGGGCGAGCATATTGCCGTTTTTGGGCACAACTCCATACTCCGTGCTGCTACTGAGAATTACCTAATGGAAAAACCCAACAACACTTTGTCCCACTCGGGGATGGAATTTGAACTTCCAGATCGCACGGCACATATTTGTACCGCGAAGCCACGAGACAGTAACGTGTAAAATAATTAATTGTCCTTAAATTTAGTATAAAATGGCTTTTATTTATTGAATCAGGTGAAAAAATAAATATCTGCTTTTATGAGCTTGCTTGTTTTTACCAAAAAAATCCATTAATATACTTGAAACAGATATACTGTTTTAATAGCTATAAATGAATATCTGCCTTAATACTCCGAAGTAGGGCTTATTCTCAATTTTTTTTAATTTGACAATAGAAATTAGCGCTGTGTACTGGGGTATAATAAATTCGTTAATGTTGTAATGTAAATGTCAAAGTTTGTTTGTTTGGATTATTATTGCCAATCAAGCAAAACCCGATGATTTTTATAAAATTATGATATACATAGGTAAAACATTTTTTTTTAAATTTTGTATATGTTTCGTAGGGGTTTTATCCAGAAGGATATACCAGCCCCATTGTTCCCTAAATGGTTATTTACATAATAAAAATAAATTAATATGTACTTATAACATAATAAAAACAACAAAAAAGAAATAAATTAAGGCACTAAGTGATGCTCACCAACATAAATATGAAGAATTGGTTAGATTTTTGAGGGATCGAAAACGATGTGCGTAATTATTTTTAAACTCTTATAACGTTAACCTTGAGACCCTATTTCTGAAACCAAGCAGACGAAGATCATTGCAAAAGCTAGTTTATTTTATTAGCTAATTAATATAAACAACAAAATGATAATAAATACCGATGCGTAAATAAAATCTATAAAATAACGTTGAAATAAAATACATGAGACTCAAACAAAGGCCACAAAGGCGAACAAGTGGAAAAAAGGCTACTATTTTGTTCTTTTGATGTTTAAAAAATATTAACAAGTTTTACGCCTACGTTCACGATCTCCGCAATTTTCAATGCCTACAAATAAAATGAATATAAATTTTTCGTGTCAAATCGCCACATCGCAAATTGTGTTTTGTAAAAATTATCATATCCAACCTTAGTTTTAAAAAATGTATAAGGAGCATAATTTCCCATGTGTCTATTTTTCACGTAAAGACTTATTATAATGCTTATAATAAACTAAGGAGCTGAACCAAGACAAAATGTCTTTTTTTCCAAAAAAAATATCAAACGACAGACGATAATACTAAAAGGAGGCACAGCTCCATACTAAGAGAAGTGAAGTGAATAGAAGAAATTAAGTTTGCTTCTAGTGGTGTGGAATGTTGAACGAGCGCATGTGCACCGGAGCGGCCAAGTTAGCGAGGGAATTCTCCCGTAGTACAGTCGTAGCACGGTTCGGCGGCGGGCACACGCAGCTACGCCGCTACGCTAACTTCTACGTCGGCCCGTAGCGATGCCGCGTAAACAGTGAACTTTCTGCCGTGATCTTACCATGTAACCTGAATGATGTTGTTAGGAAAACTTTTGTTCTATATACAATTCGGACTCGTCTTCCATGTTGTGATTTGTTTTAAGGATACAGTAGGTAAGTTACTTTTGAGAAGTTTTTTTTTACAATATACTCGTAACTAATGTCTATTATTCCGGTTGCCATGGGTAAAGGTTCCACTTTTATTCTTCGTATATTTCAAATAATATGTACGTGTCATGATTTTACCGAGCATATTAATTCCAATTCCTTAGCATTAGGTGTATTGAAAGTTGCTTAATCAGCTAAGAAAATTAATGTACAACAATTTCACCCAAACTGGATTGTATCGTAAAAACAATTTGTGTTTTTAGTATAAAGTTCCTTTGACATGTAACAGTAATGGTTTACCTGTGCTCTGTAGGTACGCTGTTAATTGTAATCGAAAATTCTCGCGATAAAACTGTTTTCGTGACTAGGACGAAGCTCTTTGTTAAATTCATATAAATAAATTCAAATGTCAGATGTCTGATTATGATTAAATAATGTGTTAACGTACTGTTGAAATAATAACTTCATTTATTAAATTTATTGCCTATAATTAAATTACCTTTATAGATAGCAATTAAATAAAATATAGCGATCACGATAGGCTTACTAATGGCCTGAGCCCGCAAAGCTGACATAAAATACGAAAGTTTTTACTGCCCGGAAAACAATTTATTGCATATTGTTATTACGACTTTACTAACACTTTTCCTCTTCAGCTTTGTAATAATGAAGTTTTAATTTTGAAATACGCTGTAAAACCATGCATTTGCTGTATGGAATGTAATTTGTGATTGTGATTTACGATGTTATATCTTAAATGATGATGATGAATGAAATTTTGGATGTTAATTATTTCCAAAACTACGTTCTAAAAGATATTATTATACAGATAACCTTTAATGTTCCGCCTTAATTTTTTTATATTAAATAACAGTATTTTTTGAATATTTTTTGTATTTCATTTCATTCTTTTCAGAGATCCATTCTGTAAGGTTAAATTGTGGTTTGACAGTCCCTAATTACTTAGGGATATGAATTGATTTTGTCTAATAAGTCGCAAATAGTGTACAATAGTGTATTATATGTAAGTCATGCTTCAACCGAATAAATAATCTATTAATTTAATTCCATCTTCATTATTACAGTCAAGGTGTACCGGCAAATATATGATTAGGTTATCCGTTAATATTTTCTGAATTAGTTTTCACGTAATAAATACTACAACATTCATATAAATAACTTTTGCACATGTGTGATCATTTCTATATAAGATTCTATATACACACCCAGCATACATTCGTTCAGGAATACTAAAATAATAACATAATATATAAAATTTGTGACCTTAATGTACAATTTTATAACCACGAACATATATACACGCATTTAGTATGTAGAACACCACGCATTCCCAGTGGATAGACAAAGACTGTGAATTTCCATTTTGCTCGAATCTGTCGCACCACATTCGCCTCATCCACTTTCATCAGTCTTCGTTTACTCTCAGTTCAAGGCGTTCCGTCCCTTGTTGAAGATGTTACCCATTTGACTGACAGTTTTGGTGCGTACGACTTACATTGATTCTTTTGTACTCTCTCGCCTTATTTAAATATATCGTTAGTCTTCAAACTATACTTTCTATTAGTAATTGTAATTATAATTTGGAAACAATTATTACACTTTTGGACAGGATCATACTTATTAAACAGAGAGAAAGAAATTATAAATATGTAAGAATATATAATGTGGCACCAAAACTAATTCCTGCTGAATTATAGTATATGATTTTTTTTTTAATTAGTATTATTTGATTAGAAATCAAATAATACACTAATTCTATATTCAACTGAATAATTGATTAATTGAATACTCCAATTAAATATAGCGCTGATCATATTTCATTTAATCTTTGACTGGATCCTTAAAATTTTAGTCTATTAGTAATTATACAACAGTCTGATTTTGTTACAATAACAGTTTACAAAAATACCATCCATTGAAATAGATAAAATAATTCAATTATATATACTTTATCTGATCAGTAAATAATTGAGACAAAGGTACTACTCGTATTAGTATACCAGTCGAAAGAATTTCTCCATATAACAAAGTTTGGCGATTAGACTTCCCTTAAGGGACTTTTGATTTTTCCTGGTTGAATATCGGTTAAACTAAAATATCGGTATGATATTACGCGGAAAAATTCCCGAGTCACGTTTTCCTTATATCAATATCATAGGAATCAATGTTACTTTTTTACTTTTAGGAACTACATGGTTTTAAAAATAAACGATTTCTTTCTTAAAAATCTTGTTCTATTATTGTTTTAGACGAAATTATAAAATATTTATAGTTTGTGCTGTGAAATAGACACACTAGAATTCCTTTGCCGTTCAATTCAACTAAACTGCCTTGCGAAGCGGGTAATAAATTAAATTGAGAAATGACTACATTTAAATTATGAATTTGAAATATTGTAAGTTTAAAAGACTATCTTCGTGGAAGCCACGCTTTAGTCAGCTAAGATTAAACTATGAATGAGTTTATTCTACTTGGGTATCACTGTATGATCGAACATTAACGTGAAGTAACAAATTAAGTTAGTTTTAAACGAGAAGTCACACATTTTATGCCATAGTTTGAAAGAAGAAGTCACATATGTACATACATATTATACATAATACACACAAACAAATTTCATTTCGCTCGATTTGTTTCGTAAGGCTCAAGTCTTTTTTAGTTTGTCTCTCACTAATATCTGCGGTAAAATACCTGTATCTTACTGTACCTATTTTAGGTATTTTACATGCTCATTTAATTTAACATATTCCCAAACAAAATCGCTACAGACCTAAGCCCCTTTACACATAATTGCAAAGAAGAAATAAAAATATTAAAATTACCACAACCACTAAATACAAAGCAATTCATTATGATGTTAATGCAGTATTAAAGGTACAACGCCTAATTCTGCATTTACATAAATTTATAACGTCTCCTCGCACATCGTCAGTAATAGCTCTTTGAATAAACTGTACTAACCGTAAACAAAGAGGTTTTCAATGCGTATGGTTGTGAATTTGTGTTCAAATATCTTAAGAACCACTAATCGTATTTCGATGCGGTTTTCACTACTCGATTGAGTTATTTACCGGTTAAGTTCTAAGTAAAACAAAAGGGTATCATTCTCACACACGAAGGTATTGTACCTGTGTTTGTTTATATAATTACAGTGTTTGCGTAAGAATTACTTTTGAGGTAATATACGATACAAATTAGAGTAGTGATGGCCTCGAGGTTTAGGCGCGCTATCGAGAATCTTTGTGGTCGCGGGTTCAAACTCCAGATACACACATCTTACTTTTCGAAGTCATCTGTATATTCGCAATGAATAATCAATTAGTTTAACGGTGAAGGAAAACATCGTGAAACCTGCACACCTAAAAGTTCTTAGGGATTTCTTAGGTGTGTAGTCCGCCAATCCGCATTAGGCCAGCGTGGTGAGCTAAGGTATAAACTCCCTCAATGGTAGAGGAGGCCCGTGCCCAGCAGTGGGACGTATATGGGCTGCTGCTGATGATGATACAAATATGTTCAGATAAATAGAATACATTTTAAAATCTCATTTAAAGAAGATCAAGGATACAAGACAGCCTACGGCTTTTATAATATAAAATATCTCATAACGATGTCGCATGTAATATGTATAGATGCGGTAGTTTTCTTTAAAACTTGTTCATAACGTTGACTTTGATAGAGCCATTTAACTTAAAATTGTCGGAAAACTTCTAAGACGTTATCATGCTGTTTTCTCAGTAACGTAAGAAGCAATTATTTATTTATATTCAGTGACTTTAAAATGTCACGAAGCACTCTGCCTACTTGTAATAATACCTACTTATTTATTATTTATTTCACACTATACCTACTGCTTTTTGTATAATAAAAATCGTGTGTAAACTATGTATGATACGTTGCTTCCAAATATATCAATAACTACTTGTTACTTGTTTGAAACTTTATACGGTTGACTTAATAATTCCAAATACTTTGGCGTTTTTTGTTTCAATTCAAAAAAGCTATTACATATTACCTTTTGAAATATACAAAACAAGCTTATTTAAAACTTTTTACAATCCAGACCATCTACTCAATATTTTTAATGTACCTTTTAACATGTTATAACGTCTTCACTATGCCGAAGAAAATCCGCAGTAACCTAATTCCTACGAAGTACTACCGTCTGCGCTACACGGAAAACTTAAGGATAACAATAATATGACGGTCACTCCCACGCTAATACGGTGTGAGAAGCATGGACAAACAGACGCAAGCAACCAGAGCCACGCATAAATATCTGTCAATGAATTTCAAACGGGAATAGAGCCACAATATCACAATTTTAGCAACATATTTGAACAATAGAATTATATTTTCAGCGTAAAATATCATTCTGTATGAAATGGTTGTTTCATTTGATTTAAAATTGTATATATTATTTATGGTTTATTTAACAATATATTCATCTTGTTAATGATTAATGTACAATTTAAAGCATAAGCAAGTAGTTACTTCTTCATGGTCTCGCGGCACAAGCATGTGCCAGGCAATCTAGAGATCCAGGGTTCAAACACGGATAGGGCAAAGTGTTATTACGTTTTTCCAAAAGGAAATTCCCAGTAGCAGTACGGCTTGCCCCCTATTATATGAGACTAATACATACATGGCGATATGTGGGTACAGAATGCACGTCTTCCTACCCCTTCCAAGAATACCGTCATCATCATCAGCCCATATAAATACGTCCCACAGCTGGGCATGAGCCTCCTTTATAACTGAGAGGGTTTAGACCTTAGTCCACCACGCTGGCCTAGTGCGGGTTGGCGGACTACACACCTAAGAAATTCCTAAGAACTTTTAGGTTTCATCACGATGTTTTCCTTCACCGTTAAAGTACGTGATAATTCATTGTGAATACTCACATAACTTCGAAAAGTCAGAGATATGTGGCCTGATCTTGAACCTTAGGTCAAACAAAAACAAAAGGAAAACAAAATGTTTTTTTTTGTTTTGAAATACCCAAAAATGAACTATGCAGTCATTGTTTTTATTCATCATTTACCACAAAAAGTTATATAGTCACGAAAATACCTACTATATAAAATTGAAATCTGATGTTTCTGACAAAAACTAACCGAAGTGGCAGAACAAGTTACGCGTCAAAATGGCGATATTTAATTTTATACACGGTTCGCGTGCTATCACGTATTATTGAAAAGTTATCCTCACACGCCATACAATCGTTGCTAATTGCAAGTATAACACTGTTCCGAGCAGTTCGTATCGAATTTACTATTGCTTTTTATACTGAGATATCAAAGTCACTATTCTTTATCTATAGTTAAATATGACGCTGATTAGATAGGGTATTAAAAGAAATGACCATCTCGTCAGTCTACACAGTTATGCTAGCAAACTAAGATTATTTTATAATTAAGTATATAAATAAGCAATAAGCAACTTAGGCTGGCCCGGGAAAACTGTTGAGGAGAATTGGTAAAATATAGAAATACGTCAGATATACACAAAGATTTATTTCAACGCCCTTATCTTAAAGGACCGAAATAGCAGCGATCAAAAGAGCTAGCTGACTATGCCACAGCGTGTAAAAATATTACCAGATCCCTTATAATATGGTACAATTTAAAAGAGTTCATAATATACTAGAATTAATATTAATAGCATTGTTCACGAACTCTTAAAGAAGGGAAAGAAACTTATTGGACTTGAATAATATACTCGTAATCCGACCACAGACGTTATTTGAACTTCCAAGTTGTAAAAAAGCTATTTTATGAAGAGGATCTACTTAATTGTTCCTTATTAAGACGTACTTATAAGACTGGATTGGTCTATTTTAATATAACTCGATCATCTAAAATAAAATATATACATATAGAGTAAGTTAGACAAAGTAATATGCGTTTTACTTAATGAAGGCTTCTCTACTGCATATGTTATAAACAATATTTGGATAAAGTTAAAGCAGTTTTTGGTTATTGGTTGACCAAACTGAGAACTCTTACATATACAAGTTTAATGTAATTTACTTAGCAGACGCGACGGCAAATCTCCAACTTCTTTCTTCCTTAAACAGCATCAAAGCCCCTAGAAGGTTAGCTAGACCGTTAATATACTAGCTTTTACTAATAAAAAAGTTTATAATAATACAAACAAAAAATATATATACCATAAAAGCCAGAAATCTAAACTGTGACCTCGAAATAGTCCTTTGCTCATAAATAATTACGATAATTTATAAAATGTAAAACAGGCGAATATTTTTAACACTAAAAGGCTTTTACATAAAAAGTGTAATGCCAATAAATTCTCCCCGTAATTGAAAAATGCCAAAAGTCAGCCACAGAACACTAAATTCTTTCGGGGACTTTAGAAATATGTTAAATAGATTAATCACTCGCTGTTTAGAATTACGAAATGTTAAAGCCTCGAGAAGGTTTGTAAAAATACCGTTAGCGGAAAATAAAAGGATTAAATAGGACACCGTGTCTAATTTATTGTTGTTGAACTAATTAAGGGGTTTTGTACAGATTGTGGTACATTAGGTACCTTCATAAATCTAAGTCTTTTCGTAGCTTGGTAAAAAATTAAATCCATCTGTTCGTTTCAGCCTTGTTTGTGTCAACTTCATCATTTGATGCTCGCTTTTGCCAGCCTTCCAGCCATACTGAACAGTCACTTTAGTAATGAATTATATAAAATACATTTCGTGTGACAGTTTCTTGGATTAATTTGGGAGGTACCAAATTCCTCCAATGTAAATGTTTAATATCAACACGATTCTATAAAACAAGCGATTGGGCTCCACTTCGTCTACGGCAATTTTAGAAAAGAAGTAGGTTATGTTCTTTCTCAAAATCCCATCTATACTCAAATCAAAAATGTTCAAAAGTTTTTAAGTTAATTCGTAACAAACAATTTAGGCACGCGGTCGAGAATCTCGACGGTCGCGGGTTCAAACCCCAGGGACAGACTTCTGATTTTTCAAAGTTATGTATGTATTCACAAAGAATTATCACGTACTTTAACGGTGAAGGAAAACATGGTGATGAAACCTCCACACCTAAAAGTTCTTAGGAATTTCTTAAGTGTGTAGTCCCCCAAACTGCTAGTGCAGTTGCTAGCCTAGTGGCTAGCGTGGTGGACTAAGGCATAAACCCTCTCAGTTGTATAGGAGGCCTGTGCCCAGCAGTGGGACGTATATGGGCTGATGATGATAATGATGATGATGAATATCAGAATAGATCGGTTACCAATTAAAGGTTCATTTTGGAATTTTGATACCAGATAGCAAGCACCACACATAGGATACCATACCATACCAGACACGATACATCTCAGCCTCGCCGCAGAGATCGGCAAACGCCTGCGTCGCTTCCGAAATCGACTGACCGCTTTCTACAAACGGTTTTTATTGTAATGGTAACTGTTTCTCACCAGTTTATATTATGTTTAAGCGCACTGCATTTATGTTCAGGTGCTCTTTACGTTGCCGACCTTCTTAATTTCATCACACTTTATACAAAACAGTCTGTAAAAGCTCAATCCCCAGAAGACCTATATGAGACTATGATAGTCTATGATATACAAATTGATGAAAAAGGATGATAGAAGAAAAAGGATATGATGTATTTAACAATTAATAGGCCATCATTACACATATACACGTATTGTAACAGAACAGGAGAACATTCCAATCCGTTACCACGGATTGGAATAATACACCTATTATTAAGTGTTTACCTTGTATTTTGATACTCATGTCTAATTTGTAACGTAAGCACTCCCGCAAGCAATTGTGTCTGTATCTTCTAAATAGAGGCAGTCGGTTACATGTTATTGTTTGTTGGTCCTTTGATAAGCCGTCTACGTGAATATTTATCAATATCTTAATAATTAACCCTTAATTGGTGGGAATGGCGGCCTTCCCATCCGGTCACGTCGGAAATTTCCGGCCAGCCATTAAATTAAGAGCAACTAAACTTCATTTATCTCGGCGTGTACTTCCATGGGCGATAAGGTTCACAAACACGGCTGCAAACTTTACACAAACTTACAACTAACTTGGGCGAAAAGTTGTCGAATCACGCCGATCGTTCGAAAATTTGTTACTCACTCAATATTTTAAATAATCTCCTTTGCAACACTTATTATCTTTTGAAGTTTCGCCCGCCGTTACCTAGTTAATTATATTGTGATAATATTCCAAACTCGGGAAACCGGTTTTATTTTATGTTTTAGTGTTGTTATCGTTATAAATAATTTCCCGTTAATTTCGACGCCTAAAATAAAACGGCAATAGGCTCGCCCCCTATTACGTGGGACTGATACATACCTGGCGAAATGTGGGTGCCGAAATGCATCTCTGCCTACCCCTTCAGGGAATACAGGCGTGAGTTTATGTATGTATGTATGTGAAAATAAATCTTAATAATTTAGTACTTTTAATATTTACATAATACAGGATGTAAAAAGAATGTGATCGAAAACTAAGAGAGGCTATAGTTACGGTCATTACCAAATACCAATACGTTCACTTAAAAAAAAAACCTATTACCTGTCTTATGTCTTATGTCTTTTACACATACTTACATAATTATCTATAATATGAATTAGGTATACATACTCATTCCTATAGCAATGAGGTCAATAAAAACACAGTCGTCATTTCTATTGCTTATTCTATTTAGACTGCATTGCGCTAACCATCTGGTGAAATGTTGTCTAACTCCGCTTTTTTGAATGCGAGTAGCGAGACAAACAAAAAGTCGGTAAATGACCAGCGGTAAGTGATTCCTTTATTCTTCACTCTACTTAATTTTCGCTATAAATGTCAAGGAGAATATTCGATTCCAGTATTGTAAATGGCCTAATGGTCAGTAGTGATGGCCTCAAGGTTTAGGCATGCGGTTCCGAATTTCGGCGGTCAAAGATTCAAACCCCAGGCACACACGTCTGACTTTTCGAAGTTATGTGTGTATTCACACAGGAATTTCTTAGGTGTGTAGTCCGCCAACCCACACTAGGCCAGCGCGGTGGACTAAGGCCTGAACCCTCTCTGTTATAGAGGAGGCCCGTGCCTAGCAGTGGGGCGTATATGGGCTGATGATTAATTGATTGTAAATTCAAAAAGGTGCCAACTATTTTCCAAAATTTAATTTAACTTTACATTTACTGGTGCAAAGTTTTGAGTTAATGAGTGATATCAATAAAAGTATCGATTTGCGTAGGATAAATTAAAGTGGAATAAAGTTTTAACATTGAGGTCTGGGGTCGCGTGACGCGGCGCGTTTGTTGGAGCGGTGTTGGTGGCTCGGCGCGGGGTCGTCGCCGCCCGCACGCCAGGCGGCAGTCGGCGATACGATACGCAAATATTTATATCGCCCCCTCGGCACAAGTCATTGCCTGAAAGCGTTGTCTTGTAGCGGGGCCGATGTAAAGAGAAAATATTGCCTGTCGATGTTATTTACAACAAAGTCACGCCACAAATACATTGCATCGATGCTGAGCTAAGTGAACTTTTACGCGGCATTATCATGATTTATTGATACGTCACCGACCTAATTCTGTTAATCTATACTACGAAAACTTTAGATCAGGTGTATGAAACAATTCTATTTAAAGTAACTAATGTTGTCTAAATCTAAAAAACGTGTTTTTTAATTAAGCGCTATAATTGGTCATCATAAAAAAACTTCATAAGTATTTATAAAACTATATTAAAACATATAAACTGCTGCAAACATAATTAAATCCCTTATTTTTATTAAATAGAGCAGTATTTTTTGTATTAAAATATAATCTGAACATTTCCGTTAAATTTAGAACTGGCAAAATTTTATAACTGCATTATAGTTACTTCATCAAAGCAATTGATCAAGAAACCCCGACGGCGGAGTATAATCTAGATGCATAATAACATAACTCAGCACTATACTGGTACAATTCATATCTGGCCGTAATGCTGATTATAATTTCAAGAAATTGCACGTTTATATTAATTTCAGCATAAATTACATTCAAATGCATTAAATTAATGTTAGAATAGTTTTTATTTCTGCGATTAACGTGCCAGTTATAATGTTTAAACACATTGAAATAACATACTGTTATAATGATGTATCAAAATACAAAAAAGTATGATTGTCTATTGTTCTATGATTGTCTATTATTGGATGTTTGTCTATGCTTATTTTTTTGAAATTAAACAGTCGGTTGCGAACGTTCAACGAATTTTAATACATACATTTATACTCACATAATTAAATAAGTAATACAAAAAGAAAATGTTGATACTTAAATATCAATCTACGTATAATAAGCGTTTATAAAATTAAAACATTGCTAACAGATAAGAGCGGTAGACATAATACAACTTAACATAAAACGTTAGTAATGTCAGCTGTAATTGCAATTGAATGCATTAATAATAATGTATGAATTCCTACTTTTGTCTTTTTATACGGGCGGATCTGCATAAAAGGTTTTCCTGGTAAGAAATGCCGCTGCAAGCCTGACAGATACTAAGACCATTAAACGTCTACGAGTTTGGAAAAGCAGTAAATATAAAGGACATATTAAAGCGCTTTTACTAGATAATTGTGTAAGCTGCTAACTTTTAAACGACGGATATAAATAAACCATGAAATATGACATCTATAATCTAGATTATAGTCTGCAATCGGTAACATTAATTTTGGTTTTACATAATGAAAGCAGACGGGCTAAGTGGTGATCGAACCGCTGCTATTTCGATAAAACTATTCGCGGGTATCGAATAATATTGCCACCTTACTCCAGCCACTGTCTGTCTACGGGGTTCGTCTTATCAATTCAAATAAACAATGCATATTCATTCAATATAAAAATGCATTCTGTTCGGCAGAATTGATCGGACACCGTTTTCTACTGATTAAAAGTTATGCGCCATTTTGTTACTGACACAGAATTTACGGCACACGACATTTTACAACGAACCATTTTGCAGGTATAAAACTTTTAGATATAGTCGTTTTGGCAAATGTTTGCCGCTCCTGATTGCACGTTTTTCATAAACTAGAGTTTACCAATTTTGCAAGATTATAAAGTGCCTTTTTAATTTGTTTTGTCGAGACATATTAAGAAAATGTGAATCTTCTTTTTATATTGTGAGAAGTACAAAGAGTTATATAAACTAGTTATTCGCATGATGTTCTCCAGTAGCAAGCACCCTTTGTGTCTATTATTGGATTAACGCTGCAAGCAATACTTTCGAGAAATCGTCTGCAGACAGTCTGACCATACAATACGTAATAAAATGAACGTTTCTTACTCAAAAACTTCCTTGTCGCTTTTATGAAATTAAAACTAACTTTATTACAAATAGAAGAAATTAGCAATGAAGTCTGGAGCAACCAGCTCCGTTCTCGCTCTGATACCACTGCAGTGTTGATTCAGCATTCGACAAAATGGAAAATTCTTTCGCTTCAAAAGGCGGTCTTACTCGCCAAGTTCCAAACTAATTTAGGTTGATATCTTCATCTAAGGTAACTCGCGTCGGCAACAATTACTTTTTATTAAGCGTGTCTCAATTATGTCGAACGTCAACTTTTTGTTTGTCGGGCACGATAATAAACTTACTTTGTGTAGCTACGAGTATATTCATATTTATTTGTATACAAATTCAGAAATTGGATTATTTGAAGCATTATTTTAATCCATTATACGAGGCTTTACAAATTATGAAAAAAAATACTAATAACTAATATTACCAATGCAGAACACAAAGGAGATCTAACGGCCTTACCTATAAACCTTATTTATTTCAACTTCTGATTAAACATACTTTGTCGCGTTTTCTTCAACGTCATATGCCAATTAATAAAAGAGGCCAAAGCATGATTCATCATCAGCCCATATATGTACATACGTCCCACTGCTAGGCAAGGGCCTCCTCTACAACTGAGAGGGTTTAGGCCTTAGTCCACCACGCTGGCCTAGTGCGGATTGGCAGACTACATACGTAAGAAATTCCTAAGAACTTTTAGGTGTGCAGGTTTCCTCACGATGATTTCCTTCACCGTTAAAGCAAGTGATAATTCATTATGAATACACACATAACTTCGAAAAGTTAGAGGTGTGTGCCTGGTGTTTGAACACGCGACCGCCGAGATTCTCGACCGCGTGCCTAAACCTCGATGCCATCACTTCTTTTTGATTGAGAAGTATTAAAATTAACGATCGTTGATGAGTAAGGCCCTTAGTGTCTGCCAACAATCAGTTAACCAGCGGAGTGGTCTAAGGACTAATCCCTCTTAATCGCTGTGAAGGTATCGGCCTATTAGCAAAGAAGTTATGTAGTTTATAAATAGATAGTAGATTATTTATTAAACAAAAAACTAAACATTCTCAATTAGATCCACCATTTCAGGAATACCTATACGATAAATTGGAAAAGCCGATCCGTGTCCAGCCTTAAAAGCGTTACGTAGTTAATTGATTACCTATTAACTACATTCGAAAAATAGCATTCAGACAGTGAAAGAGTCGAGGCGATTGTCGACCGACAAAAAAAAACAATATGGACGCTTCGCCTTTGCTGTCACGCTGAATACAACGCGATTCTTTCTGGTCATGAACAATAAAACGTCCCAGCCGCATTGGCAAACGTGAATGACAATTTACGATATAAAATACTTACAGCGTTACAGAATAACGTCCTCGACATCGTATATATAAGTACCGACATAAAGTATTTAAAAGTTTCTTTTAGAGTCTTTGAGGAGGGGTAATATTCCGACATAAATTCTCCCCGGGGTTCACCCCGCTCTTTGAGTCCATAAAACGATAAAGATCATCTTTTGTAGCGTCAGAAAGAGCTGTTGGCTTTCTTGTGTATTAACTGTTTAGTGGTTTTAGTTGAACAAATTTCTTATTCAATTGATTGGAAGCTATTTATATTTCAGGCTTTCATTTATAATTTCTTTAATGTCTCTGATTTTGGGAATGCTTATGTTACAGTCTGTAATTTAATTTAAATATTAGATTGTGTTTAACACCGAATAAAACGTACGTAAATGATTGTTATCATATTATATTCACATGATTACCCGAAGTTATCGTTCGCTCAGACAGAACCACATCAAAAAGAGTTAAAATGTTATTGTGGATAAAATATAATTCTTATGTTTTATTCAAACGAATGAAGATTTTTATACGTATATATATTTTATTTACAGCGAGCAGTGTAGCGAACTGGCCACAAAACGTTACGACCGTAAAAGTTTCCTAAACATTTTATACTGGATCGATATATCTATTGTTTATTTTGCCTAATCTGTACTTTTCTGCCGAAAGACTTTGAACCTTGTGGGAAATGGTAGTAAATTTGCTTTATCACTCCATCGTTTCGTACACATATGTAGCATTTGATTGTATGATGTGACAATAAAATTTCAGTACCAAGAAGCAGGGGTGGGCCACTAAAATGTTTCCCTTTATTACACCTTTAGTATATCAAATGCTCTGTATAGATACAGAGAAAAAACGTTCATTATCGGCTCTAGCGTGCAAATAAAACAAGATAGCACCCCGGGGGCCGTTCACTTGGATATTGCGACCCGCAAGCAAATTTGCTCTAGGCACAATAAATGCTTAGGACTGTACGTGAGTGAACACGCCGCTCCGAACAATAACATTTATATACTGATACATTAGGGGGAGATAAAACAACGCTAATAAACGTACGACACACCATGGGTTTGCTACCCACGTCACTGCTTATAATAATAGTTATATTCTTCGGATAAAAATGCGATAATTAGGTGAAAGTTAACCAGTCTCTGTCTGGTTTCCAATAAACGGCTTTAGGAGAAACATGTTTGTGTTAATTAATTTTAACTTTATGCTATTCAAAATCGTAGATTTTAACCGTATTACACCCGTATATTAATTTTTTTGTTACTCGATTTTAAAAAGATATGTTAAGTATTAAATTAAAACACCAACTAAACTTGAAGGGTCCGTAGACTTAATATAAAAAATCTTAGAATAAAAACTACTTCATACATCTAATCAACAATTTTACTGAATAAGTATATAAAATTAATTAATTCAATAATATTTTAAATACATTTTACACTAATTTAAATCTCAGTTAAGAGATAAAAGATAACTAAATACTTACGCCAAATACCAAGTAACTCTAATTAAATTTTAAATTTAATGTTTGAGATAACTCATATTTGAATAACGCTGATATTTCAATATTAACAGATAAGTAAATTCGTTGAATCTAATTGATTAAAACATTTGAGAATTGTATCTAATAGACTTTGCTTTAATCTTTTTGCTATTATGAGTAAATTTTCTTTTGAACTAGGAGAATTTGTATTTTGAACCAAATTTAAATTACTTATGTTCATAATAATTTCAAATTTAAATTCAATGAAAACAAAAATAGGTATGTAAGCCATAAGTATTGATTATTTTTTTAAGGAGCAACAAACTTTATTCTCTACCGTAGACAGCGTAGATATTCAGAATTATTTTTTGCAAGATATAATTATAATTTTTGGTCTGGCAATATACAAAAGAAGAAGAAAAGAAGTCGTGATGGCCTCGAGGTTTAGGCACGCGGTCGAGAATCTCAACGGTCGCGGGTTCAAACCCCAGGCACACACCTCTGACTTTTCGGAGTTATGTGTGTATTCACAATGAATTATCACGTACTTTAACGGTGAAGGAAAACATCGTGATGAAACCTGCACACCTAAAATTTCTCAGGAATTTCTTAGGTGTGTAGTCCGCCAACCCGCACTAGGCCAGCGTGGTGGACTAAGGCCTATACCCTCTCAATGGTAGAGGAGGCCCGTGCCCAGCAGTGGGACGTAAATGGGCTGATGATGATGAATATACAAAATATGTACTATTTTGTATATATTTCAGCTTAGCAAAAATACAACGGGTAATATTTGTCACAAAACTATACATAATAGATAATGTTCACGAAACATGATCCTTAGTAAATTACGAAAGTACTATAAAATATAAATGTCAAAAGAGATGTATTTAACTGGCTCTTGGCTTTACTTCGATATTCGCTTAAGCCAATAATACGATACAGACTAATAAAAGATTATTGAATTAATAGTTTTGTTCTTCGGTCGAATTGGTTGTATCTGAGTCTAATAGTCGGATCTCGTAATTTATTTGGAAACATTGCATTAATTTGATATCGATTTTTAATTTGTTGAGCCTCCCTGGAACCAGGATTAGTTACAATTATCGAGCCAGTAGAAGTTTAAGCAAAAAGTTCCTGAATTTTCATTGCGCTTTGAGGAAATAAACGGTTGAAAGTTTAACGAAGCCTATTCACTGCACGGAGGTAGTTTAGCTTAATGACTTATTTTAACATGCATAATATTTTGCTCAGTGACAAATATTTTATGTAATAAAATATTACACTAATTATGACTTGGAAACATATTTCGCTGGCAAATGTTTTGTGAGCATTATTGGACAGACGTTGAGGTTGAGGACGTCGCTGTAAGCAGGCTACTTCATAACCCTTTGGAATTCTTCTTCTTTTGGAATACCTATTATAATAGGTACTGATGCCTTAAGATGATACGTTAAGATGATACGTTAAACTTAGAGTCTTAAGATTGTTTTTAACAAAATTCTGGTTTTCATACAAACTAAAACTGTTTGTATCACTTTTTTTGGGGTTTAGATTACATCTTAAAAGCCCATAGATAGCAGTGAAGGTGTTAGGTTTCATTCAGTGATAACATTACGGACCGTTTTCCAACGAAAGCAGAATATTCTTACCTTAAGGGTAAAAGGCTAATTTGCCTATATCTACTAAACGGCTTATCTGACGTCATTTTATTCGTACATCCAGAAGAAATTAATGTTTTATGGATACTTCATAACAGAAGTGACTTCACTAAACCTTAATCAGCAGCACAACAATAACCGTTTAAAAGCACTAACAAATCATATTTTATTTGCACATCATTTCTGCAAATTGTTGCCATAACAGTTTATTAATGACAAATATAAATAGCTTACGAAAGCAAAACCGTTGCTTTGATGTTTAAAAACGTTATTATTGTAAATATTGCCACAGTTGGTAATTAGTAAACAAACCGACCGGCTTATTCTGTTATCGTATTCATTTTATTACAGACGACAGCAAACCTGTACAACCGTTTATATTATTTATTCATGACTTATAATTTATATTTTACATCTCGCTCGGAATATCCGCGTCGCCTACGTGAGCAATTTTTTTATTCAAGAAAAAATATGAGAGCCAGAATTATTATAACCGCTGTAGATAGTTGCGGTACATTTTTATAGGGGCATCATTACGGCCAAAATAATTAGTCGTATTACCCTGACCCGTCCGTGTCGGGGATATGTAAAAGGACCGACCAATTTCGTCCGTCTCTTGTTTCATCTACATTTTGTATTCGTAATACTTATAAAAACAACCTAAACATTACAGAGATACCAAATACGTATAGAAGAATATTTTGTGTCAAAACAAGCAATTGATTTTTTTGATTTTGTTGGTTGTTTGGCTTGAAAGAAATAAAATCTAAAACAGTATTTATATTTGGCGAATACATAATGTTCTTTATAAAAATTAATGATCCATCATGTTTGTTAGCTATGTAATATTTTTTATTACAAACGAAATTCTAGGGACTTCATAAGTATTGATTACTATGAGCCTATTCAAAATGAACAGTTTGCTTCTGGCGATTGTGTAAAGAATCGCTAAAAAGGAAAAAAATGATCTTTGTAGCCCGGTTTGAAAGGTTGGTATTAAATAATTTTTGATACTATTTATTATTATACAAGCAGTGTGGTTCAGCTTCCTCTGGGCGCAGATATATATAATTAAGAATTAGTCCCTATCCCACCACACACCCGCCACTGCAACTCCTGTACTCCAGGATCAACAGCGGCACGCACAGTAATGACACCGAGCAATGAAGCTCAGCGGATCTAAGATATAATTAAGAAGCCAAACTCCTTGCCCAAAATCCCTTCTGGAAATCATTCAATGGTTTAGACGTAAAAGCGTAATAGACTGACATAACTTTGCATTCCTAATATAAGTATGAACTTTCATAGACAAACCAGTAAATGGATGCTGATAAAGTGATATCCATAGACACGTACAACACTTAGAGACGGTAGTTGATGCAAACCTTTCGAAGCGATAAATAACCAAAGAAGGATTTTATCGCTCTCAGCGATAAGACCGCCTATTGTTCCACTTGTTTATTAACAACTCCTTTTATGTAAATTCTTATACAAATGTGGGTATCAATAAAGAGTTATCGATCCTTTAATAAATTATAAATCCAAAATGTCAAAAACCAATTACCGATCCGAAACTAATGAAGTTCACGTTTTACGTGTTTTAATATTTAAAAAAGTCTAATTCATTTATTTTGTTTTAGAAGTGCCACGCTTCGAAGATAGCTTAAACAACTTGACTGTGTCACTGGGACGAGAAGCGGTATTCACTTGTGTCGTAAATGACCTCAGCTCTTACAGGGTAAGTATGCGCTTGTAAAGTAATACACTTCATTTAGCCAACACGAAATTTCAGCGCCTTTACCGATAACGCAAGGAGATTAAGCTATTATTCAATGCTGAAATACTAACAGCTTTCTCAAGTGTACGTGGTGGAGTTATGTGAAAGAAATGAATAAGATTTCGATGACAACGTTTAAATAAACATTAATTTGGCCTGGTATTTGTCAAGTTTTTATCAAACCAAAAAATCTTTTGTAACTCCTGGTCAATCTTAATGTTATACAATTATGTTACTATTATAAAAATAATTACCTAATAGCAAAAATTTTGTATCTTTGATAATACCAAGCATAAAGTTCAAGTTGCACTAGCAAGAGTTCTTAAGAAAACTAAAAAGTAAATTTTAAATTTCATTCCCAAATAATGTTTCACGAAAAAATGAAGACGTCTTTACGATTTTGTGTAAGCTCTAATAAACGTTATTTTTTGGCAGTAATCTTTGAATAAAATAAAACAAATGATGTTTATTAATTATTATATTAAGTCATCTGTCCTTTATCAGCATAAAAATGACATAGTTCAGCGAATAATAATACGTTACGTAATTTATTCGGTTTTAATAATATATCGGCAAATATGCGGATATACTCTGATCGGAGACTCGAAATTAGCAACATTATGTACATTTTTTTTTTGTTTTAGTTACATAGTTTTTTTATTCTGTACGTATTCCCTAAAATAAATAAATCGCCTGCATTATCACATGTTGGTACAGAGGCGACCGCATTATAGGACCAACATACAAGTAAATAACTTCCTCACCAATCGGTATCGGTGTTCTAGCTATGTCACTTATCGAACGATCATCTTCTACGTGAAGCATCGTTGTAATATAAGACAAGTGTAAAACTCCGTTCGAGTCGGTCTATTGTCACTGCACCCGAGAATACATTTTAGGTACCTATATAAAAGAGACGTAAGTCAGACATTTTTTTGTAGATATAGTGATGTCTCGTGATTAATTAATGTAATAAATTATAACTAAAAATATATCTATGCTAAAATATTTAGTTTTTGAGGATGTAAGGTCGATTTTAATAATTAATGTTAATTAATCCCTTAATAAAATAAATGAATATGGTGCTCTCCGATATCATTTTGTCAAAATATGACTATATTTTTTTATATTTCACAAAATTTAATACATACCTATTATTTAAAAAAAACTTAATAAACTTAATAAATATTTTTTGACAATAATTTAGCTCCTTTCAAAAACGCTATTTAAAACAAAGTTTCAGTACCTACTTGGATGGACACAACTGAATGAACATTGAAGCGTCTTTGTCAACAACGCCCGCTTCGCAGAACTCCTTTTGCAGAGATAATCAATCAACGTTAATTCTTAGTCAATTCAAAAGGTCATTAATTAGTAATCAATTTTACTAGTACATTTTAGTGCTTTTAAAAAAAACTTGTGAAAGCTGGTACATTGGCTAAAGACATACCCGACTTATATCTTTAGATATTTTGTTCCAGCAATCTTTGAACAGAGGGTTTACAACCCTCTGTTGTAGAGAAGGCCCGTGCCCAGCAGTGGGACGTATATGGGCTGATGACGATGATGATGATGATGAATCTTTGAACACTAATATACTATTGCATAACAGCTACATATACTATTGAAGTTCACAAAATTTAATACCTACCTATTAAGACGTAAAATTCTTCGAGATTTCGCACCCGCTAAGAAAAATCGAACATAAAATCTTTTATACGTTTCGAAAAGTTAGGAGAACAGGTTTATGAAACGTAAAAATTGGCATCAAAATAACCATAACCGAATTTTCAAAATTAGCCTTATTTAAACAACAGTTATTACATTAAAATCTTTGGGTGTTAAAATTTTATACAAACTGTACCTTTGGATCAAGACCTAATTGGATTAAATTGCAAAGGCCATATCGTATGTAGAGGCAAATACATACTCTCTCTAGATCTGCAGGACTATGGTAAAGCTGTTTTTATTTTGGACGATCGCGATTTATTTGCAATCAAGTACATAAATCGTTGCATTTTGAATTTGAGAGGCTTTATTAAGGGGATTGGAAACGATTACATTAACGGTATATGGGAGTCTCTCGTCAATTAATGCTCGATTTGAACAACACTTTTCTTATTTTTTAGTTGCGGTATTGTCAGTATGCAGTGCTAGTATAAAAAAAATGAAACTGAAAGCAATAAATTTTAAATCTTTTTCACATTTTTAAAACGCTTTCGAATTTTATAATATAATTTATTAGCTCGTTGTTCTTACTTTAAATAAGTAATGTTTCTTCGATATTTATATCATTTCATATGAAAACATACGGCAAAATATGAAAATACAATTAAGGTTTCATCAATCACATCAATATAATATTTAAAGATTTATTTTTTGTGTTTCAGGGATACATTAAAATATTTAATAAGTTAAAGGGACTTCAAAAAGATCTTTATATAATAATTTATTAAAAACACTATTATAATTTCCAGGCTTAATTCCTCTCAGTTGTAGAATAAGCCCGTGCATAGCAGTAGGACGTATATGGGCTGATATATGCATTCTACTCTTTGTTAAACCAACAAAGGAGTTTGATTGACAATTCTAATCACTGCTAGGTGGCGTGGCTACGCGTGGACACGCAGACGATCCTGACGATCGCAACGCACGTCATCACGAAGAACCATCGCATCGCAGTGAACCACAGCGACCGCCGCGTCTGGTTCCTACACATCCATGACGTCAGACAATCCGATCGCGGATGGTACATGTGTCAACTCAACACCGACCCCATGAAGAGTCAAACCGCCTACCTAGACGTAGTAGGTATGTTAATTTTGATTTGTTAGCTTAATGCCGTGGGCAAGTTGAGTGGAGAATACTGTGTAACTAATTCGGGTATACGCATGTTTGTAATCTTCATAATCAATTCATGTTTACCGAGCAGAGTTTCCAATTATGTTTATAGGTGTTTAGTGCGAGCTCGCAATTTGTTAATAACTTCAGTTGTTGGTGGGATAGTGCTATAACGAGCCTAATTGTTGAAGCGGAGAATCGCGGTTTAATCCTGGTCTTTATAATGAATGCTAATGGCTATAAAGACATTCTATAGGGATTAACCAATTTGTTTTCCTACTATTATGATAGTGAAAGTGTCTTAATCAGTACAGATTGTTAACGTTTACAAAATGTTTATTCCACCGGTTTTAATTCATATGTGATGAAATTCATTAAGTTAAGTAAATTATGTTTGCATACTGATAGAAACATTAAGTGAGAATAAATGTTTTTACCAGTATTCAAATTCCACGTTGTTTTTATTGAAATAATTTTCTGCGGCTTTCATATTTTATTTTATATTTAAATCCAAATTATGTTTTATTTAATCTCTTGTGTGCCCCTTACCACGCGTTCGTTTCAATAAAATGTAATGGTTTGCATTATTTTCCGCGCGGTGAAAGTATTCTGGTTCATTAAATACAAACGATGAGGTGAATTTTACTAATGGAATAATGGGGTGGTCGTTGTGCGAGCCCATAAATAACATTGCATAAAACTCATCACTCCTTTATGCGTAAATTATTTTGGTAATTATGGAAATTTTCCAAAAATGCTGCAACATTTTGTGACATGTATATCAGACGCACGATCATAAAAATTATATAACTCAGAGTCCGAAAACCTCTCGGCGTCTACATGCGGAATCTATATACGGAAGCATTACAATATATCCCACGTAGAGAAGCCACTTTGCCACCAGCAAACGCGCTATTAGAAATATGATAAATTTGGTTCAGATGCGCAGAACAGTATTAGTTTTTAGTCACTATTTACATAACAGCACAACTGAATCATAAATTTAACAGCTCTTTTTATATCCTGCGCAACCACACACATATTCCATAGAAGCATATTTTTTGTAATACTTATTCGATGCATTGTACTGTTTGCCCATAGTTCCACCGGACATCTTAGACTACCCCACGAGCAGCGATCAGGTCGCCAGAGAAGGAGCAAACGTCACGTTAAGATGTGCAGCCCACGGCGTCCCCACACCAACAGTCGTCTGGAGGAAGGAGGCTGGGGACCTCCTACCCACAACTAACTCTAGCGACATACATAGTAAGAAACCATAATTTAAATTAACTTTCACTAATGCTTCATAACAGTGCAAAGACTTGCGTTAACTTAATTTATTTTTCAGACAATACATCTTCATATAAATAAATACACCCAACAGTCACATACATAGTTCTGACCCCACATTAAGATACGAGTCTTGTGTCGTGGGTATCAGAGTACGAGAGTAGTACGAGAGACTTTTCGCTCTCACCAACACCCAGACCCGAAACAAATATTTGTGGATCACACAAACATTTGTCTCGGTGCGGGGATCGAACCCGCGGCCTCTCGTTTCGCAAGCTGGTGTCTAGCCAACTGCGCCACGGAGCAGTCAAAATATAGTATGTTTACATAATATATGTTAAATTTTCATACAGTTATACAAATACCAGTTAATTTCTATACTGGCACAGTTGGATTGTGGCTTAAATATGCAAAGGTAACCTATTTTCATGTTAAACAGAAGAAAAAAGCAATGCGCAGTAGGTGGAGTGCAGTACTCGAGGATAATGTCAAAAGTCTGTTGATATACAGCACATGTGTTTCCAGCAAAAAAACGGCAAAACTTAGATTCAAAAGTAGTACATACGACTTTGCGAACATCTACAATTTACTAAAGTCGACTGCAGACCTTTTCGTTGATAAACTCTCCAACTTCAGATGGAAATACTTTCACAGAAATATTAAATAGGCTTTCGTTTTTTAATCAGAGTATCGAATACCGGCGTAGGAATAAGGAGGTACGTAAATATAAAAGTTCATAAAAATGCTTCAGTGTACTTGAATGCTAACAAATGTACAAGAATGAGAAACGAAGCGCTTTATACCGTTAACTAAAGCGTCAAAAACGCCGTGCCGAGAAAATATTTTTGAGCCAGTAAACTGAATTTATATTTTATACGAACAACTGGAGTATCGCGGTCAAAATCGTTTGCCACACGCAAAAACTAGCCGCAAACCTACTTCATAGATTTCTTGCCTAAGGGGTTCATTCAACACATCACAAACAATGTTTGCGATGTATTAATAAGGTTTTTGTTAGAAAGAAACTACTTACCATGCTGCAATTTGCAAAACTTTATATCTCCCAAGAAGCTATCACAGACTTTAAACACAATATCCTAGCTACGCTTAAACGAGAACATTTAATTCCGCTAAAGATTTAAATCTAACATTTCTCCTCATTACACCAACCATATCCGTCACATAGAAGCGAAACATTTAACATTCAGTAATACGAGTTGCAAACCGTTTAGAATAATCTGTATGATTTGCGGAGCTCGACAAGTCCTCATTTCTGCTCAGATTCGTCGGTGAGTGGCGCCGTGCTGCAGCTAGTCAAAGTATCCAGACTTCACATGGGAGCGTATCTCTGCATAGCGAGCAACGGAGTGCCGCCCTCCGTCAGCAAACGAGTCATGCTTGTTGTGCACTGTAAGTGGTTTTTAATTCTATTTTGAAATTATGTATATTTTGACGAATCGTGAGTCCTTTTTATTAAACTACTGGATCAGTCTGCCTTGGTTGTAATGATCTAGTGCCTAGTGAACCCGCGACAAATATGTCAGCAGCGCGATATACAATTTTAAGGATGGATCTGTCTTAAATGTCGGCCTCGCGATCCCGCTACCCATATTATATATGTGTTAAAGATCCCTAGTCCTATTCCAGGGTTAGGTAGAGTGTAGGTGTGGATTTCAATGAGGAATTTTCTTTCATGGATTCTGGATGTGTGCCAAAAAAACAGCTACATACAGGCTTGTCCCTTATTATGTGGGACTTAAATGGGCGAATCGTGGTTCCGTTCTGCCTACTCCTTTGTGAATACAGTCGTAAGCTTGTGCGAGTGCGCATCAAGATGGATTCAAAGTCCAAAAAGGCCACCATTTTCTAAATTATACATAATTTAGGATGGTTGATACGTTTATCAAAACAGCAAATCCTTCTGCGAGAAAATCGTGTTCTCGGAATTAATTAATAACTAATCAACAATGAAGCTCTTCTGTTTATGGCTTTACTCAATACCAATAAATGAATTAGATTTCAAAAGGCAGACTTATTAAAATTTGTTTCTCTTTGAACATCACTGAGAAAACCTTTATAAATACACTAGTCCGAAAAGTCATAACACATTTTTGAACTAACACATCTAGGACGATATGATCTACGGAACTGAAAAAAACGAAATATTTTTTGCATCTAAAATTGTGGCTCCTCCTATGATTAGAATCATTAGATCATAATATTCGAGAAAACTTGATCTATCAGAAAACCTCGGCTATCAACTTAACCATTTACCTTGGCATAAAAAAGAAATAGTGAGCGTGCCATATACAGCAAAGAATAAACAATTGCCGAAGCATATGTATACATAAGTGGGAATCACGGCTGATAGAAGAGGGGTACCACTGTGGATTACATTTGTCCATCAGTATCCACTACAAGCTTAAGGTCATGCCGATCTCCGCATTACAAAGCTTATTAAAAAACAACCTTCATTGTGGACTAGCAAAGAAATATGCTCTTCATTATTATTTTTTTACTTCTGTCAATGTGATTATAGTTTTTAGAGACAAATGTTTGTGCGATAAGATTTCTTTTGGGTATAAAGGTTCTAACTTGCAAAGAGAGAATTTATTATCTGAGCCAGAAATATATCATTGATGTGGTTGTGGTGAAATGTCGCAGGCAAAGTAGGAAATACTGCTTTGTCATCAAAACACAATATTTTAAAATTATAATCTACGAGTATAAAAGGTTTGCAATATATGTATTTTATTTAACGTTTCTATGAAGAATATATGTACATATTAATACAAAAACACAAAGCGCTAAAATTATATGCTTCTTTAGTTTTTCCATTGTCGGGAATATAAATGCGGATATAAGCCGCTATGTATAGTACAAAGAACTAATGATCAAGCCGGGTTTTTAGTTTTCATTAAAAATATGTTCACGCTATGTAAGATTTTTTCTGTAAATTATACGCACCCAACATACATAGACCTGACCCCACAGTAGGAATTGTTTCCTATCATAAGTAGATGTCAGAATTCTGTGAGATTTTTGCTTAGTTACCTAAACGTTAATTGATTTGAAATGAATTTTTAGCCGTTACATACACATTACAACAACCAAACTTCAATGATATCAAAACTATGGATAGTGAAAATAACAAAAACTTTTTCAAATTGATACAGTACGGGAATCCCAGGAAACCTTTAAAAAAATTGCATTTCTCAATATTTTTGATTCCATCGATTGATTAAAAACAAATAACCTACTTCACTTAAATTTTTAGATGTAATTCGATCTATATTGTTGAAAATGTCACAAAAGGTAGCTCGCTTTTGTGATTAATCTCAAATTATTCCGCACCCACGCTTACTTCATCGAGTTTTATTCTGTATACAAATTAATCTCTTTGTTCCAGTTCCGCCAATAATGACTATACAAAATCAATTAGTTGGAGCTAAGGAAGGCGACACTGTACATTTAGATTGTCATTCAGAAGCTTTTCCAAAGTCTATTAATTATTGGACGATAAACGACCAGATCATATCACAATGTGAGTGAGTTATTTCTTACTAATTTGCTTTTTAATTGGTTTAGTACATAGATTACTATATCGGATTTCCCTAACAATCGCTAACTATAATTGTGTTATTAAACTTGTACGAGGGCCTGGAGTGACGTCATTGTTATACCTGAGGCTATTGTCAAATTACGAGCTAATTATTAGCTTTTAATAATTAAAATGGTTCGAATAAGTGGAATGAACTTATCATAAAGTAGAATTTTTAATCGCTCGGTACAAGTTTCTCATGAATTACGTTGTTACAGCAAACCACTTCTTATTTTTTCACGGTGAACATTTTATTTTTAGCGGACAAAAGGTTCGAGATAGCCGCCGTTGAAAGGAGTTATGAGGTGGACATGAGGCTGACTATCAAGAAAGTTGGTAGAACAACTTTCGGCACTTACAGTTGCATATCAAAAAACTCCCTCGGAGATACGGACGGTACTATAAAACTGTATTGTGAGTATTCCTCTGCGTTAAATTATCATCGTTATTTAAGAGTCCGGTATCCGAGCGGTTTTCATTGTTGACGATTTACTTGTTTTAATTGTATTGCGCTCGGTGTTTTACAGTTATATCATCCACGGTTTAATTGCGGTCGGGGATAAATATTCTTGCAATTCGTACGATATTCATCTACCACCATTTAAAAAGATGGCATGATAATCATTATGTTTATCTATAGCAGATTATAGTAGGTACTGTTTGATAAAAGACTTCTCAATAAATGAGACGAATGAAAACATCACTCAATCTTAAATAGGTTACTAATAACCAGAATTTACCAAAACAATAGCCTGTAAACAAATATTAAGCTTACATTGAATAGAAACAACTTCTTAGATTTATGAATATAATGACGGAAATTTCTGAACGCCCGAGCACAACAGTACCTAACGAAATTAAAGATGGACTCCATAAAATGACTTTACAATTTGAGATAACGTTAATAATTTACTTCCAAGTAAATGAAAGGGTGGTATTATTTTAAGTAGGCGTGCGCCCAACGTAAAAACCTTTTAATGTTCGTGAAATGGAGACTCCGAGATATTGTAAAAACAGTTTAGGAGTGAGACTGGAAAGCTGTTAATGGCATCGTCGTGTAACTCGATATTTTGGAAAATATCGTCGAATCGCCTCGGGGTTTCCTCACGGCGATTCTGAGAGAGTGTTCTGTTACAGCACTGTCCGGCAAATTTGAGGAGATGCAGTACAACGAGGTGGGGGATTTCGATGAGACGCCCGACGTTAGTGAACTGGAAGCGCTGAAGAGGAGCGCCGCAACTCGCGCCTCCACCATCACGTTCTATGTAGTTATTTACGTTGTATTATAATTCTACTTTGTATATAAAATATATTGTTATAATAATCTTTTACAATACTGTTTTATTACACAATGCTATATTATTTCAGGTTTAAACTATCCCTTAAAAATCTTTTCTATTCTTGATACTGTGTTTCTCGTATAAATAACTTAGATGTCGGGAATTATTCAAATGGATTAAAAACCCTTTCAGAAGATGTCTCTTTGGATAGTCAGACTTTTAAAGTTGAACTGGGTTATTCATGTAGTCTAGATATAAACAGAAATAGACTTCTTTAGTTTAATATAGAGATTTAAGTAAGATAGATATTCTTTTAGATATCTAGTTAAGAGTTTATTTATTTACTAGCTGACCCGGCAAACGTTGTTTTGCCATATATATAAAATTCTCGTGTCGCGGTGTTTTTTGGCAAACTCCTCCGAAACGGCTCGACTGATTTTTATGAAATATTGTGTGTATATTGTAGGTAGGTCTGAGAATCGGTCAACATTTAAGGGTTTAACATTTAGGGGTATGTTTTTTTTTCTATTGACTTTATTTTTTATGATTCAGCATTGATAAATTATTATAATCATAAATTTTCCCCTTCTACGATCAACCTCTATCTTATACTGACCATTTTAATTTGTTTTTTTTTATTAGAATGTAAATAAATGATAATAGCACTGAAAAATTATAATGATACGTATAACAGTCATTGCTTTGATCGATATACAAATTAAACAAAAAAATATGGTGAAAATTGTATAGAGTGAAATATACATATACATCTATATATATATATATATAATTCTTGTGTAACAGTTCGAAACAGCCTCCGAAACGGCTCGACCGATTTTGATGAAATTTTATATGTATATTCAGTAAGTCTGAGAATAGGTTATCTATTTTTTATACCCCTAGGGTGGTCCAACCCGAAAAGTTTTTTTATTATTTTGTGGACATTTTTTGTTTTTATTTTTTTATGATTCAGCATTGAAAAATACATATAGCTCCAAATTTTCACCCTTCTACGAACAACACCTGTTTTGTAATCGCAATTTTTATATTTTTATAGCTTTTGCCCGCGACTCCGTCCGCGTAGACTTCAGGGATGGGCGCAGAAAGATAATAAGTGAATCTATAAATCGTCCCTCAAGTGCCCAAAATGGTACTTACTGAATTTAAAAAAAGGTCAAATCAATTCAAATGGTTGAGGCGTAAAAGTAAAACTCTGACAGTTATTTTCGTATTTTTAATAATATGTTTATCCCAATGGGAACATTACATTTTCCCGGGATAAAACATAGCCTATGTTACTTCACAGGGTCTCATTTATGGTCATACCAAAATTGTTGTTTTTGCGTGAAAGCGTAACAAACATCCCTACATTCACATTTATATAATAGTAAGGATAACCATTCCCACCATTACTTCGGTGGGTCCCACCTATCTGCATACCAAAAGTCATTCAAATCATTTTTCAATTCTTTTATCCTCCGTTTTTTTTTTTAATAAGAAGAATCCTATGTCCTTTTTTACATCTCGAAGACTATGTGTACAAATTTTCATGATAATCGGTTAAGTAGTTTTGGCGTGAAAGCGTAACAAACAAAACATTAACATTTATAATAGCTGACCCGGAAAACTTCGTATCCCCTAACAGTCATTGAATGTTACATATTTACATATTACCTGAATTTTATTTTTGATTGTATGGAATTAAATATTAAGTTCAGCACTTTATTGAGATAAAAATACAGAAATAAATAAGTACGAAAATTAAATGCATCAATCGTGTCTCCGCAAGTCATGATTTAATTAAACATGTACATATGGGATGGGATGTAGTCGGTTTTAATTCTCTTCATTGAAGCATCAGTGTGGTGGACTGAAGCCTAAACCCTCTCAGTTGCAGAGAAGGCCTATGCCAAGCAGTGGGACGTACATATATGGGCTGATGATGATGATGCACCTTGTGATATACATTTTTAATATATTTTTTAATTGTCTAAAAGATCACAAACATCTTTTGTTAATCGTCATTGCGAAGGCATGACGAATCGGGAACTGAATTCGTTTGAACTCCATGGTCATACCCGTTAGGATCAATGAAATCTTCGATCAATCTAATTGATGAATTCTCAAGCACCAATTCATCTCTAAGTTGTCTTTTCAGTATCGTCACGTGAATAACATTACTCAACAATTTTCTTAACACCAAGCGCATTCCATTGCATAGTTGTGGGTGTTTTAGATTTCAAAGCGTGATGACTACCGAACCTGCCTTCGTTTGTAAATCAGGTACAACCAAGGAGTTTAAAAATACATTTCTGAACGCACGCATAAATATTTGACAACCAATAAATATGTCAATCCCTTTTTATTAGGTACTGACATTATTCTACATTTTTAAAATCTAAAATACGCAATTATTCGAATATTCTGGATATATGTTGTCGATTCAAAACCTTTATTTAAATACGTTCTTTAATTTGAGGGGACCATTAACCATATTGACGGGATAAACATAAAATGTTTGACAGAATATTAGGTAGAACAGTTTATATGAGAAAATTAAATTGTTGTTTTTACCATATTCCTCGCAATTTTCTTAACTTTTTCTTTCATAAGAACCTTCTCCTAACAATAGCAAACACAACAAAAAAAGAATTAGCGAAATCGGTCCAGGCGTTGTTGAGTTATGCGCTTACCAACACATTTTGCGATTCATTTTTATATATAAGATTATGCTTTATTGTACACCATAACGATAGAAACCACATTGTTTACTGGTCACAATTCAATAGCGTAGTGTCACAAATGGCGGTCTTATCGGTATCGGCGATTTCTTCCAGCCAACCGTTAGATGGACTGGAGAGATCAGAAACAGCTTATTCATTTTTAATAAGGTTAAACTACTTACGTAGCACATAATACTCCAATAAATCAAAAGAGATTCAATACAACACGGCTGCAAATCTAAAATATCAAATGTTGTTAAATCAACTCGAGTTTTGAATAAAAAAAAATATTTTTATCCCTCATAGAATTCGTATTTGTACATGGTGAACTATAGATACAACTAGTACTAACTTTAGCATTTGTTTATTCCAAAACATTTTTCCCGGGACTATCAACAACTTTTATCGAAAATCAAACGATTTTATCGCAATATCTGTTTCAACACTGAATTGAATTTATTAAAAGCGATCATTGTAACACTAGTCAAATAAAATTACAATTGCGGTGACAATATAGAATCGGTGCAGAATAGTCGTTTTTAAATTCAAACCAACAAAAATACGTGGGTGTTTTGACACGCGGACGTCATCCGCGCGATATATCATGCACGACACGTCCTGAAAGCTGGAAGTTCCATGTTTTATGTTTGCCGTCCGACGGGCCTTGGGAGCACCTGCGCTCTGAGGCGACCGTTGTGCCACGTTCTCAACTGAAAACTGTTTGAGAAACTTCACAACACGAATGTAAATTTGTCACTCGAGACGCTTGTGTCACGTGACTGCTACCATGGGCCAGGTTAGTTACGAAGGGTAGCCTCGGTAGTTTTTTGACAAATTGTTATTGCTAGACTTTCATTGTTAAGATTAGCAAAGCCTTAGCCCTAATGTTTTAGTTTGACAGCTGCAATACGACCGTTGCATAGACACTAGCCTCAGAAACGAGAGATTGCGGGTTTCGATGGACTAAAATACCGAATCATCATCATCAGCCCATATACGTCCCACTGCTGGGCACGGGCCTCCTCTACTACTGAGAGGGTGTAAATGGGAATAACCGAAAATTCCTGGGAAAAAAAAAGAATCACGATAGTTTGAAAATTCCTTGAGGTAACAATACACAGAAGATAAGGTGAAGTATAATATTAGGTGAATCTTTTTATTTAATATACATGTATATTGACAGCCTCTTTGGCGCAGTTGGCTAGACAACAGTAAAACGAGAGGTTGTTAGTTCGATCCCCTCACCGAGACATATGTTTGTGTGATAGTTGCTGTTACCAACGACACAAGACTTTATGTAAGTGTGGGGTTGGATATATTTGACTGTTGGGTGTATTTATTTACTTAAGCACGAAATGATAACAATGAAGACCAAACTTACTCTATGAGTACTAGATTATACGAGACATCATCTTTTTTACCCACCTACAGTAGCCTATTGCTTTTAATTAAACGCTATCTATTTCTACTGCCGTTTATTATTCCTTTAAAAAGTCAATCTATACAAATAAATAAAATGGGAGTGTCTGTTTGTGATATTGAAATAACCGCTTTTTAATAAATGTATATGGATGTATACACGGTATACCAAAATAACGTTTTTTACAATTTTTGTCTGTCTGTCTGTCTGTTTGTTCCCGCTAATCTCTGAAACGGGTAGACCGATTTTAACGGGACTTTCACTGACAGATAGCTGATGTAATAAGGAGTAACTTAGGCTACGTACATATAAATAAAATTGGAGTGCCTGTTTGTAATATTGAAATAACCATTTTTTACTACATGAATATATATGTATATACGGTATATACACCAAAATATCATTTTTTACAATTTTTCTCTGTCTGTTTGTTCCGGCTAATCTCTGAAACGGGTGGACCGATTTTAACGGAACTTTTATTGGCAGGTGATGTAATAAGGAGTAACTTAGAGAAAAAATTTATTAAAGAATCGACTGTTATGCGGAACGAAGTTAGCTGGGTCATCTATAAAGAATAATATACGTTAAATATGTATGTAAATTGGTTGCATGCCGTTAAAAATTACATCGGAAATTCCAACTCATTACACGCTAATTTTATATGAACGTCTTAACATTACAATATGACAACCTCATTAAAGTATTAATAGATTAGCATACTCGTATGTCCGCCCACCTCGGCTTGATCCGGCTTCGCCTTAGTTTTAAGGACAACCGGAAACTTTTGGGTTTTGATAACTTCTAGTTTCTGTGAGTTTGTAACATTTAAAGGTTACTTATACTCCGAGGGCTTAATATAACATTTAAATTTCTTGATATTAATATTTAAGAGTAAGTATTACTTTGGTTTTGCCACTCCGGCTTATGAATATCATAATACGTAATTAACTATTCAGAAAGTTAGGTACGACGTGAATTAAGAAGATTTTCATCACGGCGCATTGCTCGGAGCAAATTGGAAAGGAGTCGTCAGGTAGACGAGACGCAAGACGATTGTCACGATCCCGAAGGGTCCGGATGCATTCACTAGAGCACAAACGTATCCATTCACTTTGTATCAGACACAGGATTACGTTGTTCGTGATCTGAAAATTGTACCAGCTACGCTTTTGTAATAAACATCAATGTAGACTCTAATAATAAGCAATTGTGTAAAGTATCGCCGTAAAACGTAATAAAGTACATTGAGGAAGCAATAAGTTGAAAATTTTATATTTCTTTTAATATTAGCACATTTTGCACGGATGAAATAAAATATAAAACGCGATGGCACCGCCGGTTGAAGGTGGATTTCGCGTTTTGTTGCTGTGTTCTTATTACGTGACGTATGGGAAAGTGGTCACCATTCGTACGCGGGGCACATTCGTACAATTAGTATAACAGAAAATCTACAAGGCACACAAAAACGCCTTTGCTTGTGTGTATAGACATACCGGCCGACATATTGCTAGCGGAGTGTCGCGCCAATCGCACTACGGTGTATCAGCTGACAAGACATAACGCGTTTTCGCGCGCGGTGACTAAATTTTTCACCTAACTTTAGTTCGTAATTGTAAGTAGAATTGTTATGTTTTTGACAAAATGGTGATGATTGACTAATGTTAACATTGTTTATTTTGAGTTTCAATTGTAATATTTTTCAAACCAAATTAGAATTTGTATAAAGTTGTATTTTAATTTTATGCAAAGGCATGGGGTGCATTCGGACAGCCAGACAGGGGGCACATTCGTACGCGTAAGAATGTTCCCCTTTAGATTTCATTAACCACCAGGACGTGTACCATTGACGTGTATGCTTCAAATAATTCGGTAAATGTGCCACCTAATCCGGAAACAAATACTGTCGCTCTAGAACCACAACCTTCCACCAGCGTTCCCTTCAACTAAATGTATAATTACCTACTTTAAGTTTAAATTGTCAAAGACTGTACAACGATGTCATACAAAATTATGGTAAACATCTCATTTAGGCTGATTGTAAAGCTTAGAATTATCAATAAATAAACTAGGGATGAACGATTTTATTTTTTGTTATTTTTCTAAAGAAAGATTTATCGACTATGAGTCAAGTCACATATTATTAAGTTAGTTGTTAGATAAATATATATTTTAATAATAATTTAAAAAAATTAAAGACTTTAATTGGCTTTTTAAATACAACCTCATGGCGTACCAAAGTACCCCACCTACTGTACGAACGTACCCCATACGTGGGGTACGTTCGTACAAATATCTTATCGTTGAAAAATGGCTATAACCCTTTAACCTTTTGACATAATAGTTTTAGACTTTTTTGTAACAAACTACAGTATATTTGTTACACTTAGGTACATAAACTAGATAAATTCGACAATTAATCATAAAGTAAAAAAATAAAATCTAAAAAGTGTACGAAGGGTAACCACTTTCCCCTACTTGTGTACTTAAAGTATAAATTATGCCTTTCAACGGTTTTTTTCTCGTATTTCAGGATGGAAATTGTTCTAGGATATAAACAAACACTAAAACTATATTTTTTTATAAATCGTATGAGCTCTGTAAGTGACCAGTATACATTGAGACGGTTTAGGTTTTAGTCCACCAGGCAAGCCTAGTGCAGGCTATGGATACATATGGGCCACTTTATATGAAGTGTTAAACCTGCCATTGTGAATCGTTGTATGTTGTGAGATAACATCAGTCTGTACGAGTATAGCTCCGAAAACGAATAGGCCAGCATTATTGTATGGGCTGGTGAGAATGAGCCATAATCGTTTTTCTCCAATCTATTATCTATTTGGACCATACTAGTTATGGTTAAAAAATCTTAGGAATTTCTTAGGTGTGTAGTGCGCTAACCAATACTAGAGAACTAAGGTGTCTTCTCCGCTGAAGAAGAAGCCCGTACCTAGCAATGGGCGTATTTGTGATGATGATGAACGGTCATGCTAGTGTGGTTATTTTTTATGTTAGTATAAAGTACTACAATCATCCTGCTCGAATTAAATAAGGAAGTTCATTCTATTTACTATTAGGCTGTGGAACAGTTTGAACAACTTATAATCCTGTGTCTTTGAAGTCTTGTCTTTGAAGCGTAGAGTAATGAACCAACTGCTGGTAGACATGATTGTTGGAAGGGTTAAGAGATTATAGTATTGCGGTATTTAACACTCACTACTCCACCCAGGCAGCACTATACTTACCATTAGAAACAGTATGGTTTTTTTTCACCTAATACTACACCGTCTGTACTTAAGTTTATGGTACATTGTTCAGCCTCACAAAAGGTATTATTGCCTATAACTTCTACATAAAAATAGTTATTCACTGTGTAAGAAAAGGAGTATAAATTTCAAACATATACATGTGGGTTTGAGGCAAGACAGCATCACTCCACAAGTCGCACAAACTGATTCATAGAGGTTTTATGTGACTACTGCGTGCCCCTTTCAGTCGTTGTTTTTTTCCGCCCACTTATTTAATCTTCAAATAGAATTCTGTTTTAATAATATCATGACAGATAGATACACTGCTAGGAATTCTTTGCAATATCTCTTATTTCGATTACATTAATTTAATAACTGGAGTATCATCGCCCACTATCAGAATTGATTTGTGCTGATAATGGATAGAAATGAAACGTTGGGAAGAAGTAATTGAAATTGAATTAAAAGGCAATGGAATTGCTATCTCGTTGGTCTCAACATATAAGCTTGCAGAGTAAGATGAAGAAATCCCAGTTTCTATACTCGGTATCCTAACACAACGGGAGTTAAGAATCACTCTGGCTACCCCTTCAGGTATACATGAGGGAATATACGTATGGTACATACGTACGTATGTAATTGTGTAAAAAGCGAATGTAAATCAAAACCCCGTAAAAATAGTGCAGTGGAATTTCAAAATCATAAAATGCTCGATTTGGTGTGTGGTTGGTGAAGTTAGTTTGCAATGCGTGATTGATCAGCAGTTCGAGCCGCGGTGTGCCAACGAGCTGACGAGCGCACTCGGCTTTGAGAACTCACGTCGCCTTGTTAGGGACACAAACTTAAATACTCATGCTGTGCTCACTGAATACGACCTTTCCCGCTGTTTTTCTTTGAATTATCGTAATGGATTCCATATACAGCATTCTGATTTTTTGTACTTTCTTCGGTGGGAATGTGTCATTGATTAACGCATAGACACTAAAATTGGGCTCATTACGATTATACCAAGAATAAAAATCATCATTAGTCAAGGTTAAAAAATAGCAACGAAACACTTCAATGAGATTTAATTTCTTATGTATACCTCACGCATTTTTATTAATTTCCTACTCTCTGTTTTTATACAGGGTGTATACAGGCCGTGATCAGAAACTTGGACAGATAATATCAATGGTGATTACGAACACATTGACGCTAAAAAGAATGTGAAATTAAAAAAACACTTTCTTATTTTTTACACATCATCGTATAATACTTCTATTCCCTCTTTTTGAACAACACAAAAGTATGCGAATAAGGTTTCAACTAACGTTAGAGGTCAACGCACTGGCAACAGCACACGATATATACTATAAAAAAACTACTTTATAATTGAAAGCGTTTATATTTTATTTGACCGCCCCAAACTTTACAAACCTCAAAATTATAGCCGAGAACTTTTAGTTTTTCTCAAAGTTTTCCAGTACTGGCATAGTTTAAGGAGCTACAAGTAGTATTCATGGCCGAAATAATATAGTTCTAACTAAATTACACGTAAAACAATATTCATCCATTCAATAACTGTACTTGTTCTTTAATGTTTTTTTATGGGAGAGGAAGCAAACGAGCAAGTGAACCACCTGACTGCCTCGTGGTCTTGCGGTACAAGTATGTGCCGTGCGATCTAGAGGTCCTGGGTTCAATTCCCGAGTCGGGCAAAGTGTTATTGGGTTTTTCCATTAGGAAATTCTCTGTAGCAGCCCGGAGTCTGGAAATGTGCCCGAAAAACGGCAATAGGCTCGCCCCCTATTACGTGGGGCTGATACATACCTGGCGAAATGTGGGTGCAGAAATGCACCTCTGCGTACCCCTTCGGGGAATAGAGGCGTGAGTTTATGTATGTACGTATGTATGTAGGAATCATCGGTGCCTTGCTGGCCTTTGAGGAAGCTACCACGGCGTATTGGCCCTTGATGGCAAGTAATTTTTTATGCAAACAGAGCATCAAGTATTTTATACAGACACACAGATTTTATACATATGTCATCATTTGACACCCTCAAGCTTGCCCGCTTTTTCACATTACACTTAAAGGGCTTAGGACTATAAAGTAGTACAAGAAAGGAACAGTTGGGCTGGAAGACTATTCCACAACTTCTTGGTATTTCGGCACGTGGCTCAGCGATAAACCAGGATTAATATTCATTGACCAATATCAGCAGTTCGTCATATTGACGTTTCGTCATTTCGTCATATATCGGAAACGTTTCTCCCAAATTATAAAGTTTACGTGGGTTACTGATTGACACGATAATTTTGTGGCTCGTTAACAGCACGATTTCAATTTTATATAGCCACGACGCGACTGAAAATTGTACGTAACGCGTCGGTTAATTTCACTAAATCGTTACAATTTGACGGGAACGTTTTACCCCTCAAATGCTTTAATAAAATTATAACAATGCGGCACGCACACTTTCACAACACTTAAAACCATTTAAAAAAGTTATCGATGCCACCCAATACATTTTGTTTTCGCTTTAATGTGAGTTATAGCTTTAAGAAGCATCATACATACATACATAACCTCACGCCTGTATTCCCCGAAAGGGTAGGCAGAGGTGCATTCCTGCACCCACATTTCGCCAGGTATGTATTAATCCCATATAATAGGGGGCAAGCCAATTGTTGTTTTTCGGGCACATTTCCAGATTCCATGCTGCTAGAGATAATTTCCTAATGGAAAAACCCAATAACTTTTTGCACGGCCCGAGAGTCAATATCGGGATCGCGCGGCACATACTGGTACCTCCAGACCACGTAGCAGTCAGAAGGATTATAACGAGAAAATTATCCTTGTTACACAATAGGTACAAACATACATTATAGTACAAAAAAATATACAAACATATTTTTATCTGTCTCCAAATTCTTGTCGCCGAAAATTGAAATAATCACGGGAAGCAATTCATGTTCACTTTTGTGTCTAATGGAATGTTATATTACAATAATTTAGTGCGAACAAGCCGATTGATAGAGAGTTAATAATTTGTGATTAATTAATAATAAATGAGAACGGAATGTTGCATACACTGTTCGGCGGAATTGTGTTTTGCGTCGTTCATATTGTATTCTAGCGCCTAAATCAAATAAATTTAATTAATGGAATATTTAATGATTTTGGTAACGTGATTATTTAACATGACATAACTTTACTCAGGTATGTTTGATATGCAACAATTACTGCTGTATAAATGTTAGTTCTTGTCATATTTATCCAAAGCAATTTCATGCAAAATGTTGCCAAAATGAGACCGCTATGGCTCGCGTTGTAAATAAATATCAGATTTCAAGTAGAGCTAAGATCCAACACTCTGCCTGCTCGTACTCTACAGAACCTTTGCACAAACTCTACGTTAGTCGAAATATGAGGAAATCCGAAAAAAGGTCCTCAAGACCGCACGTTACACAAATGCGCCGCGGGATCACGAAGCATTTGGGGATAATAAGGTGCAGACTAGTAAGTAATAATTTATTAACAGTCAAAACAATTATCATCAGCAGTTCATATACTCCCCACTGCTAGGCACTCCTCTACAACTGAGAGGGTATATGCCTTAGTCGACCACGCTAGAGCGGATTGGCGGACAATTATGCCAGCAAAAAATTATCCCAGTCTATACTACTGATCACTGATACTACTACTACTACTACACTATACTGATACTGATCATCGAACAAGACACATATGTGTAGATACATTTTACAACTTATAATGGGTGGCTTCTATGAACTCGAATATTGATATTCTAACACATAAGAATAGTGCGTCCGAGAATCTAATTGAATTGAAAAAAGATTGCATTGCGTCTATTTTCTGTGAAACTCTGTCCTACGCCTTGGATTACATCCAAAGATCACACTGTCGACAGTCTACACCCAACTAGCTTAAACTACTTACCCATTGTATTCAGCTATATAATTATTCCGGGTATAAATCCGCTTGTGGTTGTTGAATGACAATGCGAGAATGAAATGCAAACATGTGCAGGTTAGTTCACAAGCACTTAAGGCGCACAATGAAAGCATCTTCAGCAGTAATGAACAATAGTTTAGCTCCCTCCCCTAATGGGTATTGTTTTGAAGCCGAACAGCTCGCGAGTACGTAGCTAATAAACTCAATATCCAATTAGAGAAAATCGCTTTTTCACGACGTTTCACTGATCAGCTTTTATGAAAGGTCTGTTAAACGTCCGCGGATGTCCGAGTGGACTGGGTGAGTACCAGCAATCTTTATTGGAAATAAATTAAAGCTGATGGAAAAGAATTCCAGCTTTTGTGTGCCTTGAGCACCATTAATAAATCAAGGAAATTATGAAGTTGTCCACTTCCGTAGTTCTTGTTTGCGATCGCTCTGTGACTTGTCAAGCGAGAGACTTTTATTGGCCGGATTATTGTTTTCTACTTCAGTACGGCCGTGACGGATTACAACAAATTGTACCGAATTACTGATAATAACGGCCAGTTCCGACGCCGGAATACAACCGTAAAATGTAGCCTGTGTTACTCGCAGTAATGTAAGGTTTCTATTAATACAAGGTTAAGGTTTTTAAGTTCCGCGATTTCTGATATTAGATACTTTCTTAACATAAAAAGTTATTTTACATTTTTAATTCTATGCAAAGACATATTTGTAAAATATATTTCATATTTACGTAATGGTTAATATTTTTTTATGAGATAGATAAGAATTATTTCCTTCACCAACATTTTCCCATATTTATTGCAATATTTGAAGATGTATAATCATCATGTTTTTTTTTAAAGTACATTATAGCAATAATATTTCACTTATTGTGATTGGAGCGCAACATGTCACAAAATGTTCTGACACTAAACAAGACAAAGTTACAGCCGACGTCGAATACTTAACCCACTACCAAAACAAACAAATAAAACCCTCTAAATTAGCCAATTGACGTTGATAGATCGCATGCATTATTAAATATTGTACATAATAGACACAAGCGGCGCCAGTGAGGAAGAAACAACAATAAACAAGCAATTAAAAGTTATACCTATACTGGTGGTTCGCGTGCAGTATTCGAACGAAATGGGCCTCCGCGTTTAGCTAACATAAATATGTGTCCGTACTGCGCTGTGTTGCAAACGTAAGGCTTAATCTTCATAAACACACACTACCGCGGACGGTATTAAAATGGTTTATCAAATGTAACTGAATTCTAATCTCGTGGATTATGAGCATTGATTGTGTTTGTTTATGAGCTAATTTTGCCGTACCGTACGGAATATTTTCCGAGCTTATGAAACATTTTAGATACATACCAGCGGCGGTACTTCCACATAAGCCCAAAAGCCCAGCTTGCCTTACAAAATATCTTAAAGCTTTAAATCTTTATTTAACAAAAGCAATTTTATATATAAATGAGAATATTATGAACCCACAATAAATAATTATAAACTAGACATTACACAATTAAAGTGTAACACTTTTGGGCTTCTATGGAAATACCGCCACTGATACATACATACAAATACAACTTTAGCAATTTCTGAGTGTATCCTAAAGGAAAAACCTAATAATACATTTCTCAAACTGGAAATCGAACAGAGGACCTCTCGATAACACGCCGCACGCCTATCTTACGAGACCAACGAAGTTAACGACATTTTGACAGACAACTGAAATCATAAATATTTCTGACCATATTCTTATCTAAGAAGTCCCGGGTTCGATTTCCGATAGGGCAAAGTGTTATTGCGTTTCTCCATAAGGACATTCTTAGTAGCAACATGGAGTCTGGTAATGTAATGAAAAACGCACTAAAATATGTGTGCAGAAATGCACCTCTGCCTACCCCTTTGGGACATACAGGCGTGAGGTTATGAATGTATTTTTATCCACACGCTTAACCATTATTGTCTACAAGGTATATTGAAAACCGGAATTATTTAAGCTCGCCAAAAAATACAAATTTCTTTATTTCGTGCAGACCTTATGTTGTCTATCCGACAAACCACGATACGTCTAAATGATATCCTTAGATTCGGACTAAATGATCCAAGAAACAATTATATAATCGTATAGGAAACAAAAAAAAACACAATTACTATAAGATAAGAATGATCTGGCTCAAAACCGAATGAACAACATGATGTCAACGCTACTAAAATGCAGACCTTTTAGATAACTACCCTGTAGTTGCGTAGATTTGTCTCCATGTTTGTTGCAGTGGTTACTGTTAAAGATCCATTCACTATTTAACTCTTTAGCTCTTCTTTCTTAGGTAAATCTAAACAAGCAGGAGTTTGAGTGTTGTTAGATGTAAGTAGTCCAAATAGTTACCAATAAAAAGGAGGTAAATCTAGACCGGTGGCGGGCTAAAGATTTTTTCATTAGTAAATAATTAATAATAATAATAATTTATTTATTAAAAACAGATAAAGTTTTACACAATACATCTAAGGATTTGGTACAAGAGTAAAAGTAAAAACAAGTAGAATAGCAGAGGACCCTGCACTAAGCTAAGCTTGTATCGCAGTGGTCTCAGGTTACAGAAATGAATCATAAGTGTTGCAAATAGTGGCAAACCGTACAATGAAAATGACTAAAAAAAATTGTAAATCATCAAAACATTACCCGCCAACCAGTTCCAACCTTACTTAATAACCGATAAAGTCCCATAATCTGTTTTTTCCTTCACTTTATAAATAAGACCGATGGAATGATATTAAAATAATTCTTACCGTATTTTATTCGTAGAAAAGTGCGAAGAAAGGAATATCTCCGCAACCGGATCATCCGAGCTTCGCGAGTTGCTTTATCGACGATTATAAAACGCGATACGTGGCTTCCGTGTTATAGAAATAACAACCATTTACACACATGTTAGAGACGATTTTTTAACACACGTTCTTTTCAGATATTTAAAAGTTTTTGAGCAACGGGTTGCAGTAAGACTATGAATTTACTTTTGCCTGTTTATTCTGTACGTTCCGCTTGAATTTAAATACATATCACCCATTCAAACAAAACTTAAAGCAGTTAAAGTATATTTTTTTTGTATTTTACATACATAGATACATAAACTCACGCCTGTATTCCCCGAAGGGGTAGGCAGATGTGAATTTCTGCACCCACATTTCACCAAGTATGTATCAATAGCACATAATAGGGGGCGAGCCTATTGACGTTTCTCGGGCACATTTCCAGACTCCGTGCTGCTACTGGGAATTTCCTAATGAAAAAACCCAAATACAATTTGCTTGACCCGAGAATCGAACCCGGGATCTCAAGATCGCACGGCACATACTTGTACCGCGAGACCCCGAGGCAGTCTTTGAAGTTTATTTTATTTCCAAACTAAATACATGAGAACACACGGAGACTATAAATTGTGGTACTTATCCCGACATATACGAATATCTTACCATTAAAAGTAGGATTCAAAATGCTCGCAGATACACCAGGGCTTAATAAATAAAATAAAAAAGTTAAAGTTAATATTTGAATTTTACTCTTCTGACTTCATAGTTACCAACACAATATCCCGTCATCGCTTAAGAGAGCGTTTCAAATACTTCCTGTATCCGACGAACTATAATAAAATTGTTATCTCTTAGTAAAACAATAACATTATCCTTTAACAAGTACTCGCTGGTGTAATTCTGTGCAGAAGTTAGTCACACACCGTAACTCGCCGGATTAACAAAGTCAAATTACCGCGTTGTCACACACGCTATGTGGCCTGGGAATGAGAATTGAAAATATGTATTATACAAATAAATTTAAAAGTAACAAGTAGAGATGGCCTCAGAGAATCTCGATGTACGCGGGTTCTAACCACTAAGGCACACACTTCTGACTTTTCGAAGTTATGTGGGTATTAAACATCAAGAGAAAACCTGGAACCCCGAAAGTTCCTAGGAATTTCTTAAGTGTGTAGTCCGCTAGCCCGCACTAGACCAGCATGGTGGACTAAGGCCTAAAGCCTCTCAGTTGTAGTGGAGGCCCGTGCCCAGCAGTGGGACGTACATTATATGGGCCGATCAGTGGCGGTACTTCCATAGAAGTCCAAAAGCCCAGCTTGCGTTACGTAATTCCGAATAAGAAACATAAACTAGATATTCCATAATTCAAACAACAAAATATTTATCCAAAAACAGAAATTTACGTATTTTTGCCGCGCCGCCGTCCGCCATACAGCCGCGCCGCCGCGCGCCATATCCCTGCCCATATAATTTCAAAAAAACGAAACGCGGGCGCACGAACGTCAATAGTTTAGAGTAAACATCAATGTTGAACATAATAATAATATCTATCTCCCTCTATCTCGTGGGCTTTAAACCTGGCTTCACTTTACTAGTTCTATCTCTTTCGCACTACGTCGAAATTCCCATTGGATTTTAAAACATAGATATAACCAAAATACCGTTTATATAGCAATTAGTATGGACATAAGAATCCCGCTTTCGCTCCGAAGTGCGTGCAATCGGGAGTGCAACAGGGTTGCCATTGACGTTGACACGGCAATTGCCGTGTTATAAAGTAATTGGGGTCAGTTGGAAAAAAAAAACACGGTACACGGCAGAATTTCATTGCCGTGTCATAAAACACGGCAATTATATGATAAGAATTTAATGTAATTGAAAAAAAAAATGAAACACGGCAATTTCTCAAATTTTCTACAAAACACGGCAACATATTTTTATTTAATGGCAACCCTAGAGTGCAGTGAAGCACAGTGCACACGTTGTCAAGGTCACACGTTGTTAATTGTTTACGTTTACTTAGTGAAAGAACCAAATTAAATAGAATTTGTTGTGGTATTTAGAATATTACTACAGTGATTATAAAAAATGGGTGATGTTTATTGTTAATCCTCGTGGCGACTTAAAGTGTGTGCATGTTTGGCTCTTCGAAGATAAGGTAAATTAATTAAATTATACTGTGAAAAAACGGCTCGTAACTTGTCCAAAACATATATGCCAGACTCGAGTATTTCACTAATTGTTAAAAATTATGAGGACGCTTAATAGATCCGATTAGTAAGTACCTACATACCTAATTGAATAGTTGAATGTTCCCATACGAAAAGGTTATATTATGTTTGTGTTGCATATTTTATATAATGTTTAAAATGTGTGGAATTCTTGTTGTAATGATTTAAATAATTTATCTGGTTCTTGTAGAATGCATTCAAATTTACAACACCACATACTTTGATTTCTTTTTATAAATATTGTAAACAACGCATTGAAGTATTCATTTCACGTTAATTATGTCACGAAATTTCAAAACTCTCGCGTTGATCATCATCGTATTATTTCTAAGATTAATACATATTGTTTATCATCATTTTGTTCAACAAAAAAACTTGCATTCAAGGTCACGACATGAAAATTAACTTACGAGTATAGGTCATTTTTAGAATTTGACTGTTTACTTTTTAATTATGTGGTTTGAAACCAATTCGAGTCGAGTTATTTGTCTAATAAAATTCAATATGATATATTCCGTGTCTATGTTATAACATCTCGCAATCAAATTTAGAGAGACACGACGTTTGTGCACAATTTGGACATATTATTGTTCTAATAATTTTCGCCGACATTTTATGGTTTTTGGTACTAACTATCACTAGCGACAAATAGGTAATTATTTCTTTGTTGGGCCAGTATATCTACATCAATATGTCAAAATCTTGAATGTAAACAATTTGCGGTAGGTATATTATTTATTAGTTCTCTGACTTACTGGACCACAAAAATACACTATAAAAACCGTAATAAAAATTTGGGCTTGCCCTAGCTAGAGACCCTAGGCACGCCACTGGGGCCGATGATGATGATGAAGTTTAAAAGGCTGGAACAGGAATAGACTATCCGAGACGTTATTGATATATGTATGTATGATTGCATACTTATAAATAAATAAATAAATAACCTTTAAAAATAGAACAAATCTGCACGAAAATTGACTAATAGTTCCGCCTCAAAACGTAGGCGGCAGAAAAAAGATCGTGATTTTAAATCCCGCACTATGGCAAATGTTTGTTATGAGCAAATATTTGTTCCAGGTATGATTGTTTTTAGATGAAACATTTGAATTATTTTTAGACATTTATACCAGTCGCGGTACTTCAAATAGAAGTCCAAAAGCGTTACACGTTAATTGTGTAATGTCTAGTTTATAATTGTTAATTGTGGGCGTCAGGATATTCTCATTTATATATCAAATTTGAATTTTGTAAGGCAAACTGGGCTTTTGGGCTTCTATGGAAGTACCGTCACTGATTTATACCTTTAGTATTCTGCTTTACTTACTGATATTTCGTTATTACTAACCTTTTACATCATCATCAGCCCATATATTTACTCTAAATTTGGCTAACGTCAATCCGTTTTATTATCAACGCAAAAGTAACTAGTAGAAAAATACGGTAATTTTTTAGCCGATTTTATTAAAATTCATCGTTTATTTCACTACAAGGGACTGTATACATACCTTCATTTTATCGCAGAATCCAATCGACTGGATCTTTATCGTAGTGTCTTGTTTTATCTAATTTCTTACATTTATTTGACTTTGAGTATTCATGTTAACATATTCGACAATTGAAACGACATGGAAATAAAGCTTAGACAACTGCTTCATTTTATTTGATAAAAAAATATATGAATGAGCACGTTTTGTAATCATTCTATTACCAGCTAATTTAATCAATGTAAACAAAACCGCAGATTTATGGTACTGACTAATAATAACACTATAAAGGATTAGATAAAATAATTTCACTTTACGTTAGTGGTTTACCAAATGAATAAACTGAAACGTAAATGTATAATGATTTCCTTAGTTGTTAGGGTTCCGGCAATTTGGCAACGTTCTCTTCTCGTATGAAGAACTTAGAATAGAATTAATTGTTAAGGCATGATGACCCAAAAACGGTCCCTATATTAAAAAATTCAATCATTGACTTGTTTTATATATTAATTTAGTAGTTTTGTACTAAATGGGGAAAAACCTTAAATTACGTATTTCAAAAAATCATCAAAAATAACTATTTGTCTAAATAGTATCAAAACTACGAATTTTGCGCATTCAAAATCATTAACAAAACGTAACGTAACGGACGTAAATAACACTTTATACCTACGTAATACAGTACAACACTTTTTACGTATAAAAAATAATCAAAAATAACTATTTGTGTCATACTAAATAGTATCAAAATTACCCATTTTGCGCATACAAAATCATTAACAAAACGTAACGTAACGAACGTAAATAACACTTTATACCTACGTAATACAATACAACACTTTTTACGTATAAAAAAACATCAAAAAGAACTATTTGTGTCATACTAAATAGTATCAAAACTACGAATTTTGTGCATACAAAATCCTTAACAAAACGTAACGTAACGAACGTAAATAACACTTTATACGTATAATTAAAATCCCTCACAATGAGTCACACTACACGTGTCCATATTGGAGATGGCGTCATGAACTCAAGAAATTTCGGGTCAATTGGGAATAAATGGCTCACAATCGCGAATTATGGAGACCTTGGAGAAACCTTTACTGAATAGTGGGATTGTACGGGTTAATACCTATACAGATACAAAATGGCATAACTGACGGATTTGTCACAGATTTTAGTTTCTATGTTCCTACAGTTTCATGTATAAAAGACAAACATATTTTCACGACTTTATTGTATAGTCGGCCTATACGATAAAATAAATGTTTCCAAACCTAACATCTGCAAAACCTTACCTTTTCGGAGTATAAATAGCCTAAAGGCATCTTAAGAGTCCTATCTATCTCTGTATAACTTATCACAATCCATATTAAAATTTAAACAAAAAAGCGTAATTGGGTTTTTCCATTAGGAAATTCCCCGAAGCAGCACGGAATCTAGAAATTTGCCCAAAAACCCCTTATAGTCCCCTATTACCTGGGTCTGATACATACTTGGCACAATATAGGTGCAGAAATGCACCTCTGCCTACCCCGGGGAATTCGGGGAATACAGGCGTAACGTTATGTCTTGGTTCTTGTAAGATCTTGGATCATTCGATTGGATATATATAAAATCTTTCAGATCTTACTATTGCGTAATTCTTGCTTGCGAAACGTGAGGCTGCGAGTTCGACCCCCGCACCGAGACAAATGTTTGTGTGATCCACAAATATTTGTTTCGGGTCTGGGTGTTTGTGAGACCGTAAAATCTCTCGTAGTTTCGGATACCCACGACACAAGACTTGTATCTTAGTGTGGGGTCAATAAAAGTTTATTCACCGTTAACACTATTTACCTAGTTATGTTAGGGTATTCGTACCCGCCCTGTGGATTGGGGGCGTAAGAATTCCGCCATGGTATCCCCTACCTGTCGTAAGAGGCGACTAACAGGGGCCCCTGGGGTGGCTGGGCGTACTGCGGGGGCGGTACACTATGATAGCAACCCCGAGATTTGCGGCAGAGGGCGTGGCCTCTTGACTGTCGCGGACGTTCACAAGAGGTGAACGTCCAAAAAAGCGTAAGTGGAGGGCATCTGAAGCCCTCCCAATTTGGAGGAGTCCACAAATGGACGGTGCACTGGGCGGACGCAGATCATTTAGGGTGCTTCTCGCCCTGAGATGCCGCAAAACCGCCCTAAATGCGCGAGATGGTCACCGAGAGGTTTTAGTCGGTATGCTGGCGTAGGATTTTGGTTAGGGACCCAACTCAGCTAAAGCGGACAATTGTTCCGCGCGCCGAGTTGGAAGGCCAGAGACCCCGACTTACCCCTTTAGGCCTCCCCCGAGGTACCGAACAGGGGAGCTTAAAGAGCTTTCCTCGTAAAAAAAAAAGGGTATTCGTACCCACCCTCGTAGCGACCTAAATACTAAAAGCGTGAAGCCTCAACAGTCACAGTGCCACAGTAGACGCCAATCATATCTTAATAACAGACTCAAGTGTGTCTTGTTCGGGAACCAGTCTCTCAATTCGGTTAGTATTAATTTAGTAATAAAGTATTTCCTAGTACCTACTGATAGCCAGTGTACCACAGTAGACGAAGAGCAAGCATCGAAACCAGTATTTGTGTCTTTGTGTGTATGTTGGTGCTTACGAGAAGAAAAATTTCTTATGGGATCTGATATCGTATAATTTTATAATTTTTCTATTTTATTTTTTGTAAGGATATAACCAAAACAGAAACTATTGGACACTGCTGTGTAATAACCGCTCTTACAGCGGTTTCTTCAGATCTCTTTTCTAGATCATACACAAAGAAATGATACTTATTTTTACTTTTATGTTCCGCATAAGGAAACTTTTTATCGTAGTTTGCGATGATAATACAAACCCGAGAACGGACCGTATTTTTATAATCATTTGTCCTTTGTGGTTAGTGAGGCAGCACCTTTAGGTTGCCGAGTCTTTTTGTTGGGTTTAGATTTTTTACAATATGTATAACTACATATTTTATTGAGACCATGTATTCAAGCCTTTTCTGAAATAAAATTAGTCAAGTATACAGTTTTTTTTCTGATGATACATTTTATTTAATTATATTTATCCTGTCACCTAACTATGAAACAGCTTTTCTAAGCAATAAAAATAATTCTATGACTATTAACGTATAAGGAAACCGGAAGCTTAAATAATATTTTGTATAATATGGTGTTTTATGACTCGTGAACTTTGACAATAACAAAATTATTATGTGAGTTAACTGTACGTGTTAATGCTACTACTGACGCAACTGTTTTGAGCTATTACCATATAAAAAACTACCTCGATGATCTTGCGGCCCTAGTGAGTGCCGTTCTTAAGTTGGAAAAACTGTTATTAGATTTTTCGATAGGAAATTATCAGTAGAATCAAGAACTTTGGAATTTGTCCAACAACTTAAAGCCCTATTACGTGGAACTTAAAATAAAATTTTGACAGCCCCGTGGCGCAGATGGCTTGACACCAGCTTGCGAAACTAGAGGCCGTGGGTTCGATCCCCGCACCGAGACAAATGTCTGCGTGATCCAAAAATATTTGTTTTGGGTCTGGGTGTTTGTGAGACCGAAAAGTCTCTCGTAGTTTCTGATACCCACGACACAAGACTTGTATCTTAGTGTGGGATCAGAACTATGTATGTGACTGTTGGGTGTATTTATTTATTTATACATTGGCGAAATCTTGGTTAAGTAATATTTTTCCTCCAATCCTGTCGGGTTACAGGTGCTTGTGTTTAGAAATGATACTTTTCAGTCTCCGTATGGCAGAATGCATACAAGCTGATTCCGAAGCGCAAATGTTTTTTTTTTCACCTTATTTACGGCATTCGCTACCATAATCCTACCATAACATGATACCGCAATGCATTACGTAGGTTTTCCATAAGACAGCATGACCAACCAGTCTTGTAGACTTATTAGTGATATTTTCTGTAAAATAAAACAAACAAATATATTGAAATAAGTAGGTACATATTTTTAATTTTTAATTTTAACAATTTCGTGAATGTATTCCATGAATGTAAGACGCAATATAAGGCACACAATATCTCGTCTGCCAGCCTATTGTGAACTTCGTCCTTTGATAATAATTTATTAACGTTATATTACGCTACTTTCAAAAAGAAATTAATTACAAATATTGTACTTTTTCACATGTAATATTTAGCAATTACTTCTTTCATATTAATAAGTTTCGTAAAATCAATAAAATATTTTATAAATATCCAAAATTGTATATTATGTGTGTAACCAAAAATACAATATATCAAATTTAAATTATTAAAACAAAAAGTAAAATACATAATTGTTTAGAGAGTATGCTGTGTCTGTAAAATACCTATTTTTATAGTATAAGAAACCACCGAACTATTTTATTTTTTAAGCAACCTTCATCGGAACGTATTCTGCATGTACTAGAACTACAAGAGCTGTGAGTCGTTTGCTAGAACCTCTCTCAGTCAGAGCTTGTTAGTCCTTTAAAAAATATATTTACGATGTTTTACTTAGCTTATAGACCTACTGAGAAGCGCCCACACGCACACCTTGGTAATCAGTTTTATTTCAACTTCTGATGCTCACAACAGGAAAATTCATTAAAAAGAACCAACAAAATAAAGGACTATTCCCGAGAATATTTCCTCAAACGCGCACAATTAATCCTACAGATATCGAGTCATAGCTCATACTATTTGGCCACATCGATGATGGTTGATTCCGCGAACAGTTAATCAGTCACGCGGCCAATCGGAACTGTGCCTTTATGTACGTAAAACGAGAGATTTGTGCCGAAAAATGTCGCTAAATTATTACCCATTGTTCTGCAATTGCGTAAAAAAGGATTACCGAACCAAAAGCACTATTAACGTGGAATTTTAACGTTGTTTAAACCGTTATTTATATTTTATATGGGACATAACTTCTGGCTTTGTCGTTGTTATTTCATATTTCTGAGCCGTGTTCAATGTTAGTGGTTAATTTATTGGTGTTCCGTTAATTAGTCAATTAGGAAATTGTTAGGCAAGTTAAGGCCGGATTATAAAACATTATGTGTAGGTACTTGTGAACAATATACGATTCTAAGCCTAAATCGGATTGTAGCTTGAGTAACTGAGCCAAAGATCCAAGGTTTCCAAAAATATTTTGGTGTAATATTGTTGAGAGTGATAATACTAATACATCGAGTATAAACTCAATAGTCACACATACTTGTAAAATCTTATCCAATATAAAGATACAAAGATATGTATCTTAGGTATCAGAAACTTTGACCCGAGACAAATATTTGTGGATCTAAAACAATTTGGCTCGAGGGATCGAAACAGTGATGTCTGACTAATCGTACTACAGATGCTGTTATGAGAATCATGCGCAAATCATTACGAAACTTAACTTAATATTTACGACCAAAAATAAAAACCCATATCAATAAGACATTTCTTTAATCTCTACGTATATCACATTGTATTTTACTAATAATTCGTATTTTACTTAGTTATATACAATATTATATTGTGTCGACTAGATCCCTCAACAGTCTTAACAGCACAAAAGTCAAAGGGATTATTTGTGAGGGCGGTCTTAATTTTCATACAAATCTTTCGCCGCACGCAAACACAGTCCCTACGTACGCAGTACTTTCCAATATAATTGAAATGACGATGACGGTACGAACACGTTGTTGATAGAATGTTCGTGTCTGGCCTATATTCCTACACGAGGCAGTGTATACAAAACTTAACAACTTACTATAAATATTTGTTGCAGCACACTGGCAGAATGTATTCGTGTTTTTATGTTTTGAGATATGCAAACGAATATGTGAGACAGTCTTGCCGTCCCAGACGAGCCGGTTAATCCACATTTTAACGTGTGGTTCGGTCAATTAATATAGTTTAGTTTACTCGAAACATATGGGACTTCCAAAATATCGTTTTAAAGAAGGGAATGAAATTTTAAGTTGCATAGATCAGCACCTGAGTTTCATGAAAATCGAATGTTAAAGAATACATGTATATAGGAGAAAAACATGCATACACACTTAAGTTCTACATAATAGGGAGCGAGCCTATTGCCACTTTTTGGGCACATATTCATATTGCGTGCTGCTATTGAGAATATTATAATAAAGTCAAAGTCAAAATCACCTTTATTCAAATAGACTTTTACAAGTGCTTTTGAATCGTTACTATTAAAAGTTTTTTGTTTTAAACTATTGCCGCTTCGAAACGTGTTATCGCTGTGGAAAAAAAAAGGCAAATAAGTCCTTCAGCAACACGAAATGTATTTTTTTTATATAAAAAAATTAAATTATATTTACATTTTTAATTATTATATTTAATTTAACCTCATTCATGTCATAACGGTACAAATTACAGCAACATAACCTCTGATCAATTTACTTACTCCCAGGGCTTATTATCCTCAATATCTGTCATTTTATAATAAACTTTTTTAAATATTGTTTTTCTTTAATCGATTCTTTAAACTCTTTGGAAGTTTGTTATAAAAACGTATACATTGGCCCATAAAAGAGTTATTAATTAGAAAATAACACTTTGTCCAACCTGGGAGTCGAAACCATAACCGATCGCGCAGTATATACTTGTGCCGCGAGAGCAACAAGGCAATCGAGGATAAACATACAAGAAGAAACTCTTTTCCGTTTATAAGTTACAAAAATAAAAAAATGCGTAAAGGCTTTTCAAATAAGACCTACTTTTATAGCTCAGCCAAACTCTCCAAAGAGACCGTAGGGAATGTAAGAAGAAATTTCGACGACTAAAAATAGTAAATTCTAAGTTTGAAATTATTTTACTGAGCTTAAATCTTAATCTGTTTATTTTACTAACAGAAATCCAATCTCTCTGTAGTCTATCAAAATATTTAATTATAGACACTTTATAAATTAACTCGAATTAGCTGTTCAAACACGTAGGTTAAAATATAAACTATATCATCTAAAGTCTAACCATTAAAGTAATATGATAATGCCAAAACTTTTACGTAATTGTACGCTTCAATAAACTCCCACGTACTATGTATACAAAGAAATATTTGCTCGCTACCATATTATACCATAAGAAATTAGCCCTCATTTATGTAATTAAATGTTATTGTGGAAAAATAATTTGTTTGAAAATAACCGAAAATATTACACATCGCGTTCCAAATATCGTAGAGTTGTTGAAGGTCTTCAAATAGTATTTTAATTAGTAATCACGAAAACCCAGTTAGTATTCAAAGCTTTAAAAAACAATATTTCTTTTGCGAATACCGCGACCTGAATATTTGGAATGAAACAATATAGCCAAGTTTTAATTGTAAATACTCGTCTAATTAGACAAAGCTACCTCAAGGTACAAACAGCCAGGTAAGCTGATTTTCCGCATCTTTAATTACATCATCCCGGTATCGTTACTAAAAAAAAGATTTTATCGAAAAAGGTCTCCTTAAAGAGGATTTACGCAATTAAAACGAAGAGGGGAAGTCCGATAAAGGAAAAAATGTTTATTTTTGCCTTTTAAATAAACTTGGGAAATAATATAATCTTTCGCAATATGAAGCACAGTTAATATTCAGTACTGAAGCGGACCCCATGTTTATCACGAGAATAAATACTTTACAAAATAAAATATATTTTTTTCGCTTAGTGCTGTGTATTAACTGTGTACGAAATAATTTGAGTCAAATAATTTCACTCACTGTATTTAGACTGATATGATATATTCAAAAATGAGTATTACTTCGGACATTTAGTCTCAGTGTAAGCCGTTTATTCTAATCTGATCTAATAATACTCTGTATTACCTTTCATTCTTTCTACTTACATTTCCTAACCAGTACAAGAGTAAGCGACAATTTCACATCAGCCAATTCTCTTAAAAGGGTCGTGTAAAGGGTATTTTTTTTATAATAATTACCCTATACACAGTCATCATCATCAGCCCATATACGTCCCATTGCTAGGCACGGACCTCCTCTACAACTGAGAGGGCCTTAGTCCACCATGCTGGCCTAGTGCGGTTTGGCGGACTACACACCTAAGAAATTCCTAAGAACTTTTAAGTGTGCAGTTCCTCACGATGTTTTCCTTCACAGTTACAGTACGTCATAATTCATTATGAATTCACACATAACTTCGAAAAGTCTAAAGCGCGCCTAAACCTTAAGGCTATCACTACAATATACTATCCACAGTAAGAATTTATATAATCTTGTGTTCTAAAACCTATTTTACAAATTTTATTGAATGGAGTTTGAACGACTGAGAATAATTTCCAAGCCTTCTGTATTAATTTCACAATAAAATTAAATATTTACACAATACTGTTTCATAAGCCAAGACGGTCGTCTCTCCTCAATGTTTCATGATTGTCAATAAAGTCTTTTGACTAGAGCACGATCCTGGAATGGAAACAAAATAAATGAAAGCTAGGTATACTGTCTTCAAGAATTTTCTAGAACTACTAATAACTACATTACAACAGAAATATTTTTCATGTACCTACATTTGTAACTTTAATTCAACTTTCCTGTGTTAGATCGATCTTATGATCAGGAAAACAAAAATATTATTTTGCCACGACTGCCTCGTGGTCTCGCGGTACAAGTGTGTGCCGAGCGATCTAAAGGTCCTGGGTTCGATTCCCGGGTCGGGCAAAGTGTTATTGGGTTTTTCCATTAGGAAATTCTCAGTAGCAGCACGGAGTCTTGAAATGTGTCCGAAAAACTGCAATAGGCTCGCCCCTTATAACGTGGGATTGATACATTCCTGGCTAAATGTGGGTGCAAAAATGCACATCTGCCTACTCTTTCAGGGAATACAGGCGTGAGGTTATGTATGTATGTATGTAAAATCATTATTTATGTTTTGTATAAGTGTAAAATATTAGATAGTAATTACCTTTTTGAGTCAGCAAATTCGATCATGACACTTTCAATATAAACCCCAAATCAATAAGATATATTTTGAATTAATATTTTGCAACAAAATAAAATAATATTACACGCTATCGTCTTAAGTAGTTTCTAACAGACCTGATATTAACAAAGCTTAGATTCATCCATTAGAAATTCTCTATTGAAAGATTAATCTGTACTAACATTACAAATGCGAGTATTAATATAATTCTGTTTCTCGGTAACGCATTCACTAGTAAACCGCTGAACCAATTTTGTAGAATTTTGGTGTAGACATAAATAGGGCCATGGTGATATGGGGCAGGCCGCTAGTGAATAAATAAATCAAATTACTCATGTTCTCTGTCCTGACGTACTTTGAACTTACTCTGCATATATCTCTGAAAACACATTTCTTTTTTTTTTTGCAGTTTCCACTTGCATTTTATGTCATCAGATAATCTTTAATTAAATATTCTATTCAACTATGTACATATATCTATAATTTATGCTGAAGTGACGCTTGTGGCAGGATTCACCACATTAACAAACCGCTTCTTTTCTAATAAAAAAAATACGGACAAACATACATACATACACACATAAAGATTCACGCCTATATCCCCGATGGGGTAAACAAAGTAGCATTTTTGCACCCAAGTTTCACCATTAGTATTTTAACTTCTGCATAATGGAGGACATGCCTGTACTTGTATTGACGTTTTTTGAACACATTTCAAGATTCAACGTTACTAAGAATCTCCTAGCAAAAAAAACAATAACACTTTACTCGACGCGAGGATCAAACCCAGGATCGTTAGATCGCCTGGTACACATCCGTGCCGCGAAACTACGCAGCAGTCAATAATTGTTATACATAGAGAACATTTTATTTAAATAAGAAACACTTTTTATTTCTTTTCTAGATTGGGACAATCCGGTCGTCCCAAGCATTTTTCAGTGACATACTTGAGGAAATCGTTCCGCTGGGGATTGCGTGACGAAGAGACAAACTAAGAAAATACTTAAAACAATTCTTTCAGTTACTAAACATTATTAAACGTTGTATCGTAGTTCCACTTAGTAGTTATTATATGATTATCAGGATAAACTCATTTTCATATGATCTCGTTTACGACTGTGTAACGTAAAGAATGGGTAGAGGTACTTCCTACAACCATGTTTCGTCAATGTATGTTTGTATGATCCACAAATATTTGTTATGGGTCTGGGTGTTTCTAAGGTCTTATTATTTTACATTTTATTATTTTATGCTAGTATCTTAGTGGGTCAGAACTATGTATGTGACTGTTGGTTTATTTTTTTATCGGGCGCATTTTCAGACTCTGCACTTACTGATGGAAAAACCTGACAACAATTTGTCCAATCCTGAAATTCGTTTCGGGGGCTTTCGGATCCAACGTCGTACGACTGTGCGGCGTAACTACATGCGAGACTAATAATGCAGAATAAACAATATTAAAACCAAATTCTTTTTTAAATAATTCGAATATTATGTAATACGAAAGCACTTAAATAGCACTAATTTCATGACATACATATATGTAGGTCCATACATATTCACGCCTGTAACAAGGGTAAGGCAAAAATGTGTGCCTACAATCTTGTTTTAAATGTTAGTGTTAGTAAGGTATACAAGGTAGCGATTGCGCCTATTTTACACCTCGCGGTGTTTCTGAAAGTTACTAAAAAAACAGCAACCTGTGCCCGACTTTTAGATCGCTCACACACACTTGAGCCCCGAGGGAAACTAGTGCCAAAATTTAAACTAGAATGTGTTATCCTCGTAAAGCGAGTTATCATTAAAAATTGCATTAGTCTGCGCTAGAGATCTTTTAACTCGATTATATTAAGGCTAACCGAACTGACGTGTTTTGTCAAACTGATTTTTCTAGTAATACGCCCGTAAAAGTGTTCATGGTATATTTCTAACCCTAACGCCAAAAGAGTGTGTTAAAAGTTCTGTGTCTGTGTCATTTTATTTAGTCAGCATTTTTTTGACTTAGCAACGCACATCTTAAAAATATTCATTGGTTCAAATTAATTTAAAAGCTATTTTTTACTTCTTTAAAGATTTTTGTATAATTTAATTTTCATTCGAAAACATAAACATTATCATGTTTATATCGGTATCTTAAAAAATCATACAAATAGAATGGTAACTTTAAAACTATTTGAACGTTTGGACGAGGCACGTAAACACTCGAAATTCGTTGGACCGCTTTGAACATTGATATATGTATCCGAGGCTGAAACGAGTTGTGAAAGTATAAAAGCAGTACTACAAACAGCAACAGCGCGTGACCCTATTATAAATGCATGTATCTAAGAAGGCATCTCCACTTTCCAACATCTAAATAATAAACCAAGAAATGTACTCTTTTCGCACCACACAAATCGTAGGTACATTATTGTAAAAAGTCGCCAAGATGATAGACATACAATAAAAGTTGCAATTAAAGGGTAACTTTTCACGTTATTCAAAAGGGAGCCGTTAAAAAGCCGTTCGGACGGTTTTATTGGTGTCACCCAATTAAAAAAAGGAATGCCGAGTGCAATGGCATGATGCAGCCCGGCATTCACGAGGACCCTGGCTGGTAATAAAGTAGGCATCAAGCGAGCTACGTGCCTTACGATAAGACGAGTTGTACGTGCTAACTCCGTATTTGTGCATGAAGCTCAGCCACCGCGCAAAGTGGCACGTTTGAAAAAAACAGAAAGAAAATTTACATTATCGCATTCCTCTCGAGACTTATTTCACTCTTTCACTTTATTACCCCTGTATTTCAAAGTTTAAAACCGTCCGAGCCGAGTTTATCGAAAATATTTTCAACTTACCGCGCTCCGAGTATCACATCTGATACGCGTTATTTGCAAATCGTATGTTAGGAAAACGGGAAGCCGTTTGTGCCCGTCGAACCATTCCTCATTCCGTAAGTAGATTTATTGAGTAAAGGCGAGGGTTTAATAGACCTGATGCTCGTGAAAAGAGCTTCATGGATATTTTATAGAGAAAAGCATTCACTGGGGTTTCTTAAGGTACTAACTAATGGATCGCACTATGTTTACCCTACGTTGCGTCTGCAACGCCTATACCAGTGGAATGTTTCTCATTGATTTATCACACAGTTCACATTTTGGATGTCGTGTGAAAACTATGCGTGTGTAAAGACAAGGTGAGTTTAGTCATAGTAGTAGTCACCATGAGTTATCCAATCAGTCGGTGCCTGGGAAGCAATAAACTGGGCATCACGTCTGAACGTGTCCTCCTAGTGACAAACTACTACCGCCCCGCGCCAACTAGCGCACTGAATGCTTGCCCTAACTCGGTGATGGACGAATTTAGATTTATTGTACACTAGCCAAGCTTACTTTAGCTCAAAACGTCGCCATCGGTAAGTTGAAATGAGTTTCGTTAGTTCGTACGTCGCTCTATTGGAAAACACGTTTATTAATTTCACGTGTGGATTTATTATTAAAAGTAATTTTACGAAATAGTGAAGAGGTGGGTTTATTTTAAGACTCACTAATAAATTATAATGAAAGGTTTATGGTTGGATTAATACTTGCCTACGACGTTAATTTTACAGCGTTTAAATTTCGTTGATACGTGAAATGTTTGCATTATTTGTTCTATTATAATTCAGACTACGAGAATTCAGCAATATTGTTCGCCAAATAAAACGTGGTAATTAAGCTTTTGGATTATGGTTTTGGTTGTATGATTTTAATATTTATCAATCAATTGACTGAAAGTCATAAATATTTAAAGAAACTTGGACACAATATTTTTTTACGAAAAGATGTTTAGACCGCATTCTACTAACGATTGATGCCTGTGCGATCATTTTACCTTACAGTAATTAAAAATTCCTTGCATTAGCACTTCTTTGCTCTACTTATTAAAACTAGCCGTGTCATCTAATTGAAAACGTTTCTATAAAGTAGATACGTCTAGACCAATTAAGTGATTATGTCACTCTTCATACAGTGGTGATAGGAATCATTAATAAGCAGTATATGTCATTTGTATTGAGCCAATTACTTGCAAATAGGTGTATCAAATGACAAGGTAAACCATTGAGAACCGATTTCAATAGTATCAGACCGCGCTGTAACACGTTCAGCGTCGCTAATTACCGATTATCCATCATATTTATTGATCCAATCAATCCTGATATTCAATAGCATTTGGAATTTAATCGCTTCCAATTTACGAGTAATGTTATATCTACTAGTAACGCCTGCTATATTTACAGTGCGGTGAAATTTGGTATTAACCATTATTTAATCATGCGCGTTAAAATGGTTGGGTTGTGTTAGCAGTATTATTTTGTATATGTTTGATAGTGTGTGTTAACTTGTGAATTAAAATTTTGCAAAAGATGTAAAATGTGTGGTTTTAGGCTTATGATAAGTTCACTTATTACTAGAGACTGGATTATATCATGCGTAAGCTTTTATACGCAACTCCATATCCGATACTTAAAGACTTAACAATATTTTTTCCTCGTTTTTATCATAATTTTCATTGCTGCTCCCCTCCTATTTGTCATGGCGTAATAAAATATAGCCTTTCTATAGACCGGTATTTGACTAATAATAAAATAATACGAATATATCATGACAGCTTACATTTAATTAAAAAGAAAAATGTAAAAGAAAACCCTCGTCCACAAAAGTATACACGAAAACTACGCATTACATTGCATGTGTATTCAAGGTAACAAAGATATTCAGGTATCCTTAGCCCCTTTATTTGAAATTAATTTGACAGAAAGCTAACCATTCATGCATATTTACTCAAATAAAAATACAGCCTAGGTAATAAAAATGCCTTTTCTAACGCTTTGCTTAGTTTTTCAAGTCTTGTCGTGCGTAACCAAAATAGTAATAAATTCTAGAGATGTGTCAAGATTAACTCCTTCTAGGCAGCACATATGTGTGCCGTACGATGTAAAGGTCCGGGGTTTCATCCTTGAGCAAGGCAATATGTTTTTGGGATAGTCGGCCATTCAATGTGCACGAAAGATTGCTCTAGGCTCGGCCTTATTAAGTGCACCTCTGCATACTACTTCGTAGAAATAAGCGTGAGTGTGTATTTACGTTAGGATATAAATACACTTTTCAAAATTTATTTTTTAGCGTTGTCGATATACTCTAACTATTCATATACAATTATTGAAATCATCGGTGCGTCAATCTTTACAGTTTTTATATGAATAGGATTAAGAATGTACATAGTGATAAGAAATACATATATCACGCATCCTAGTTGGAAGTTCTAATAGAAACATAATAATAACTTGCCTCTAATTTAATGAATTATCAAAATTATCGCTTGCTTTAACGGCGAAGGAAAACAACGTGAGGAAACCTGCACACCTAGAAGTTTTTAGGAATTTAAACCCTCTTAACGGTAGAAGAGGCCCGTGCCCACCAGTGCGACGTATATGGGCTGATTAATGATAATGATGATTTCATCATATTCAAATCGTGGAAAATTACAAAAAAAATTTGCGTCACGAATACAGTCCCGCTTTTATGTGTTGAATTTAGTGTTCTATAGATGAAAGAACAACTATTGTATAAAATATCAGTTCGTTCAAATCATTTGAAAGTCATTGAAAAAACGAATTCAACTGAACAAAAAAAGTTCCCGTTAAACAAATTGCTGAATACCGTACAGAGTGTCCCACTTTGCGACAAATAAATATCATGAATGGCTCACATAAAATTCACTGATAGAAGATATTTACATTGGTAAAATTTTCACTATAAACTCATTTAATTTGAATATTTTTAAGCATTATACCACGTTTTTTAACCTTTTTTTCTGCTATAATGTATAATTGGCATAAAGTTTGACTATTTTATCTGAAATAATATTAATGTCGAATATTTAAAGCGGACACTTAATAGCACACCACTTCATCTCCCGCTCACATAAGAAGATCACTTCTTCGTAGACAATTATTTGTTTCCAACTCTTCCTAATTATTTTCTTTCTGATTGGTTATTGAGAATTAAAGGAATATAAAATCCCATTAAGACTCTTTGAACGTCACTGCTCGGAGTCTCTGTGTGAAAACTCATGTCTCACCTAAGCCTCAGAAATATGTTATCTACCAACAACGTCAACGTCAACCTTCACCAGTAACAGTATTCAGAACACTTACTTTTTAATTTAAAAATACCATATAAAATTTCAATTTACTGTAATTCACTACTTTTTCTGGGTAATCTAATTTTTTATAGCACGTAATGAATCAAAAATTCTCAATACACCTCATTATAAATGTAAATCAAATAGATTTTTAAGCAAAATAACGAAAACTTTAATACGAACAAAAGACAGACACACGTGAAAAGTTCACACATTAAGTATTAAAGGAACGTAAAAAGCAAACGACAGATGAGGCTGTGGCCAAGTGAAACAAAGAAAAACATAGCGAACCACGAAACAGAAGGAGTCAGTCGCCTCGGCTCCGGTTAGACTCGCTACAATTTCACGCTCTGATTAATCCGATCACAATCAAATTTAAATATTAACCCACTCTAAAAGTCCATTATAAGTCTGGCGTTATACAACAATGAGCGCATTGCTTGCTTCCACGATTCTAAATTAAGAAAGAATCCTTAATTAATAACAAAAGAATTGGATAAAGGAAAATAAAGAGAGGTTTTTGTGTAAATACTTTTATTTCTTTTGTATTTGGCACACGAGCGCAGTGTTTAAAGATCAGTACGCTCCCCTAAGTATCACTCGAACGCGCCCCTGCCGCACCATACGAGCGATATTATCAACCACTTCCACAGAAATTGCTAGGAGGTAATTCCTCAATTAACTGCAATTTGCTTTTAAGGTATTAGAATATCGGCATCGTATCACGTTCAACCAGAACCGTTTGAAACTGCACACACAATGTACTTTACATTGCAGAAAATTTGGAATGCATGTACGCTATCTATCCTGCGATTATTATTGGATATCTTAAGCAATAAAAAATCATATAAACATATATTCGGCTGCTCGTTTCGAATGCATACAAATATAAACTCAGCAAGACATAAATAAAGCACTTAATAATCTCATAAAATCGTGAAAAATTAAATAGTCGTAAAAATATTCTAGTAGCCACCTTACGCCGCCGACAGTCATAACTCATATTGATAAGACGATAAGCTAAACAACGTACAGGCCTTTTTATAGGCTATAAATAAACGGCTCAAAACATATATGCACGAACTCGAATTAAGTGAATTTATCTATAGTTTAAATAAGACTTGTAACGGTGAAGTAATAGCAACACTAGACCGGACGCGGAAAAACGAAACGGACTTGTATTTACGAGCAGAACATCCGCCCACTGGGCTTCATTAGCGCAGCGTAGGGGCTAACTAAACTATTTTTTATTCAATCATTCGCCTTACTTTCGTACAATTACATTGGATTCTATCTAATTATAAGACTGGAGTTTTGGGTTTAAATTTGGCCTCGCTTAATTTATCGGGAGCCCATTTGTCACATCTGGCTTTATGCGGCACGCAACATACAATTTATATGAATGCCTGTGGACCAAGATCGAATCTGATCGGGACGTGATCGACGGCAAATCCAATGGGATTATTTACATATTTATTGTGTCGAATTTGGGTTCGTATATTATATGTATATTTTATATAACCTCATTCTTACAAAACGTTATATAAGTGATTTTTTCTTTCCGTTATTTTTCCTTAATATTTTCGTGAAGTGGCCCATTGTCCACAGTCAGTTCCGTACTCGCGCTCGCTAATTAGGTAGCCGCAAGATAAATGTCAGCAATCACGAACGAGCTGCCTTCGCAGTTACTCGGTATGCTATCCTTCTGCTGTCCCCTCCTACAGCGCCCTATTCAAAAATTATTGCTTACAAACCAACGTCTCGCCCTGTTCGACCTCGATTTCTCTTTGAATACATTATTGTCTTATTCTCCGCACTCACTTTGTTAAATTTACCAGTCGTACGAATCTATTTAAATTTAAAATAACATTTAATGAAACTGTTAAACGGATTCTGTTATCAAAATATTATTGTCCGTATATTTGTAATGATCACTGAATTGCATTTTACTATGTCTAGACAAGTTTTGACGACAGTCGATAGTCTAGCTCGATTTCACATCGTGAATCTACCAATCAATCTTTTACGCCGTTTATAAGTACCTAAAATAACAATACCAAATTAAGTACTAATCGTAACGTAAATGACGTATAGTAACGTAATCGTACGATAAAAATAAAATAAATAAAAATTATTACATTAACAATCTACTATGAAATGAATCATTTCCTAAAGAATAAAACACGAATACAGTTGTTATAAAAGTGACTCACCCGATGAGTCTTACGCCCATATTGCTTAAAGATTGTAACTGCGTAGTCAGTATTTAGAAATAGAATCGGAAAGGGTAAAGAAAAAAAGAACATGTACGAGTAAATGTATTTAGACTTCCGTCAACCTACTGAGGTCTCTAGTAAACCGCAAAAGCGAAGCTGGCATTTCACCACAGTTTTCGGTAAAACAATCACACCACCACCTGCCAATAGTATAAAAACTAAAATAATTACATCGACATAATCACTTTTATAACTAAAATAAAATCCCACTAAAAATAATATCTTACGCAAATACTGATTTATAGCTATGTAGCTCAGCCACAGAAATGGTACATTTATCAACCTAATACAGTCGATGATCAACATAATTTTCATATAAGTGTGTGGCACACAGCCCTTTGCTCATGGAACGTTTTCCTCGTGAACTATTAATGAACGACAATCAATCATCCACAATCTCGGCCTGATGGCTCAATAATAAGCTATGAATTGCCCCCGTAATAGTATCTTCGTCGCAAATGTCAATTGTTGAACTTTTAAAGGGCTCTGCAGTGATAATAGGGGCGGTCATTGCTGAACCATGTCGTTGTAAATCAATAGTTTATTTTGAAGGTGAATAACTTTGTTGAAAGTCCAAGCAAGTATTTCACTACCGTTTGGAATTTCGACCTGCTTTTGTGAAGTGTTGTTGTTGATTTAATTAGCTGTATTGATACAAACGCTTTCTTCATGAATCTTTTGTGTAGATATTATTTTTATAAAGATTAACTTTTGGATTAGACAGTAATGATTTCTTACTTTCGTTAGTAAAGTTTTTTCTATTTATGTATGTTCTTATTTATGATTCAGATACATCAAAAGTTATGATAATTAACTGAAGTAAGAAAGTGTCTGTTGTGTTGCTTTTTGAACTTGTTTGAACTTTGCTGTTTGAAAGAATACTTACTTTACTCGGATATTTACTACAAAAATCAACATGTTACAAAGTATCATGTATAAAAGTATAGTGCTAACAGTGGAACCGTAGTAATTAGACAAGCATATATATCGTTTTAATCCCGTATTTCCGAAGGATCTAACAAAGGACTATTCTTTTATCTATGATCCGACAGTTGAACTTACTCCTTGATACTACTAAAAATTTCCAAACTTAAAAACCAATAACACTTGGTCTGAGCCAGGAGTATTCTCCTGGAACACTCCATCGCACACCACGCTTATCCCGAGGTACAACAAAGACAGACATATTAGGATATTATTATAAAAATGGAATATTAATTTTACTGCATGAAACCAGTTTACTGAAACTTTTGTGTCTGTAACAACATGACGAAACGACACATGTCTGGCTTATGCACTCGGCTTAATTGTGTTTTTGGTCTCAAATAAAGCAGTTTATCCATTATACATGATAACTTATATTTTTATAAGACTTTAAAAGTTAGATCCGTATTAATTTCATACACTATTATTCTTGAAACACATTTTTTAATTACATACATACTTAATGTTACGCCTATAATTTATTGGGCATCTGCACCTCTGTGCATCTCTATACTTATATTTCGCCAGATACTATTTATTTATTTATTTTTGCTTTATACATAAAAAATGTAACGGATTGGAGGTGGGCTTAATGCCTGATTCTCCCCCAGTCGAACCTTAGGTGGTGCAGAGATGAAAAGCGTAGGTGTGTAAATTGATTTATGATATACTATACATGATATATTATAGTCCCACGTAACAGGGGCGAGCCTGTCTTGAGCCGAGTTGTGCCGCAAGATCACGAGGCAGTCTTATAATGTTTATTTGTCTTATATAAGCACAGTACGAGTGAAAAGAGCTGTCGAAGCTGTGGTCGGGCTCAGATTTTGACTTCTCAAAGTTATTTATTTATAGTTTCACTTTAACCGAAAGCATGTGTACCTTGGACTTCTTCTCAAGAAATTGGATTGTTTGTAGAATATTCCAACGAAGTTAAAACCAATTTTAGGCCTGTATTGTTGGTAAAGTAAATTTTGTTATATTTATTTAACAACATCACTAATTTTGAAACATGATAAACCAGTAATGTTAGTTTATTGTAGATAAAGACCATAAAAATAATGTGGATTTAATCCTTGGTGGTCGCGGGTTCAAACTCCAAGCACACACCTCTGACTTTTCGAAGTTACGTGTGTATGCAGAATGAATTATCACGTACTTTAACGGTGAAGGAAAGCATCGTGGGAAAACCTGTACACCTATTTCTTAGGTGTGTAGTCCGCCAACCCGCACTTGGCCAGCTTGGCGGACTAAGGTCTAGAACACTCTCAGTAGTACAGGAGGCCCGTGCCCAGTAGTGGGACGTACCGTAACATCGGGGTACATTGTCCCAAAATTATGATGTTTTTTACTTCTCGTTTGAGTACTTTCATTCAAATACCATAAAGAAGCTTTTTTAGTCATATGTGTTTAGTTGTGGATATAATCAACCCACGCAGATACGAAAAAATAAAAAAGACAACCCCTAGGTATTTTTTTTATTTTTGCGAAATTTGGGCCAAAGTTGCGCTTCAAGCGCGTTTCTTTGGCCCTGGGTTTTTTATTTAGTAAAACGTAGCTATTGGCAATGAAATCACAAAGCACCTGTTTAGTTTGTTTGCATATATCAAAGAAGTACATAGTATCATGATTAATTTATTTTTATTGCACAAAAAAAACTTCAAAATAATCAACACAAAGTAATAAATCTGTTAAACATTGTTTTTTTTTATAAATGCTTTGCTGAAACAAATAGAAAAATAACTTTTTACTTATTTATGTAATCACTAGTAGTAGTTAACATTTGTAACTATATTTAACATATAGTTAACTATCTAAACATTAATCAATTTTAGGTAGGTACAGTAAATAAGGCTTCCCAACCGTATAACTGTTCATCTTTTATCGCATGCCATTTCCAAAATTTTCCTCTCTTCATGCAACTTACTAGCACTGCTTCTTTGGACATGGATATAATTTTTCCTGGGTAAACTTATGATTCCCATTTAACCAAAACATGGTCACCGTCACTATAGTTCTCATTTCCATCCAATCTGGATAATATTCCTCCTCGATAACAGCTTCTCCAACGTTATAGCTCTGAGAATTTGCTTGCACATTCTTCAGCAAACATATGTTCAGCAAAGTACCAGTATATTTAGCTGATAGAAAAATTTTAGAAACTGTAAAATATATTTGGCCCATGGGCCAAAGATACCCGAAAACGATGGTCAAAGAATACTGTGATTTTAATAATCATATACTTCTCACATGAATGTCTTAAACTCTTTGATTTATATCACATTCGGATCCCAGATAAATATCTGTTACAATTGACAATAGTCAAACACTTTTAACTTACCTGTTTTATTTGTTTTGTGAAAAAGTTTGCACATTATAAATTCGCGTAGTAAACTTGTAGCAACTTGTCGCCGTCAAGATGGATTGACCAATCAGCTTTGTTAACGTTAAACTATTTTATCTACCTGCCCCATACCCCCATATATCGATGGGTAGCACGAACTACATCGCTAGACCCTGACGTGCGGCGTGGCGAGAAGTTTAAACATATTTTTTTTTTTTTTTTTTTTTTTTCCGTTTTGGGCCAAAGTTAACCCCTAGGGCTAAAGAACCCCCGCCGGAGGCGCACCTGACGGTGGAGGGCGTGCGGATTTCCATCGGCTCCCAGATGAAGTACTTAGGTCTGATTCTGGACAGTCGGTGGAAATTCCGCGCGCACTTTGAGATGTTGTCGCCGAAGTTGGTCCGGGCAGCGGGTGCTCTCAGTCGCCTGCTGCCCAACATTGAGGGTCCTGGCTTCCCTTGCCGTAGCCTTTATGCTGGAGTCGTGCGGTCCATGGCCCTGTACGGGTGTCCCGTGTGGGCCAATTCCCTCGGCGCTCGCTGCGTCCGCTTGCTGCATCGTCCGCAACGTATGGTGGCGCAGCGAATCGTTAGAGGGTACCGCACGATTTCGCACGAGGCGGCCTGCGTTTTGGCGGGTACTCTGCCCTGGGAGCTGGACGCCAAGTCCCTCTCGTCAGTGTTTTTCTGGCGGGAGGAGGCGTACCGGCGAACCGGACAGAGACCGGCCCCAAGAGAGGTCGAGGCCATGTTGGCCTCCCTCCGCAGCGCCGCCGTGGAGGAGTGGCGTTCCAGGCTGGAGAGTCCAAGTGCTGGCGTGGCGACCGTCGCGGCAGTGCGTCCTGTCCTCCAGCAGTGGATGGACAGGCGCCACGGTGCGCCGACCTTCCGGCTGACACAGGTGCTCACCGGGCACGGCAGCTTCGGTGCGTACCTGTGTCGCATCGTCGGAGTGGAGGAGACCGCCGTGTGCCACCATTGTGGCAACTGCCGTAAGGACACGGCCAAGCACACGCTTGAGGAGTGCCCAGCCTGGGACGAGGAGCGCAGCGCTCTCGTAGCGGTCGTGGGGAGAGACCTCTCGCTGCCGACTGTGGTCGCCGCCATGGTCGGCAGCCGGAGGTCGTGGAAAGCTATGCTCTCCTTCTGCGAACGTGTCATTTCGCAGAAGGAGAGCGCGGAGCGGGATCGGGAGCAGACCGATCCCGCTCGTCGCAACAGGCGACGTAGGAGGCGCCGGGTCAACACGTAGCCCGGCGCCCAGAGGCCACACGGGGCCGCCGTCCCTACCTTGGCGGCCCCCGAGGAGTTACTATCATCCTGGTGTGCCTTTTGGCACCGCGCAGAGGCGGTCCCGGGTCAATCCATAGCTCTGGCTTCAGGGTATTCCGGGGCCGCCTCGTTGAATGCGCTGATGGTGGCCGTCGCGGGGTTTTTAGTCGGTATGACGGTGCTTTGATTTTGGTAGGGACCCGGCCCAGCGGCCGCCCGAGCACATCACGGGCGGTAACATCCATGCTGGGTCGGAAGGCGCCGGTGAGTCCGACACACCCTCGCCCCTCCGGGGCGGGATGGTCCGTAAATGGATTTTCCCCGCGTGAAAAAAAAAAAAAAAAAAAAAAGGGCTAAAGAACCCCGATGTTACGGTATATGGGCTGATGATGATGAACCCGCACTAAGTTTGCGTGATGGACTAAAGCCTAATCCCTTTAGAGGGGTTATCTCAATATATTAGTGTAAAGTGGAGGCCTGTGCGTAATGGCACGTATTTGGTCAGATAGTACTCATGGAACAGTTGGATGAAGACAAGGAGCAAAAGAAGTAACATACGTTTACACGGTCATTATATTGAAGACAGTGACTTCTTCATGGACGTGACATTTGATGACATGTCCTTTACACGTTCAAACACGTTCTCTCTTTATGAGTACTTACGTGTTACAACTGCATTTTATCTTGCCATCATTTAACGAGCCCCGTCGTGCAGAACTCTAAGAGACGATGTCGATTCTTGTGTCGTGGGAAACATTCGCGCAATTTATAGATATTTTTCACTCGGTTCGTTGTTGTGAGACAATTTCCTGTGTACGTGTTTACCATACTTGCTTTAAACGGCTAGTTAATGGTATTAAGATTTTTTCTTTGTTTGCTGAGTTTCAACGTTAATATCTTAAAAAGGTAAAGTGTTATTGGGTTTTTCCATTAGGAAATTCTAAATAGCAGCACGGAGTCTGGAAATATGCTGCAATAGACTCGCACCCTATTACGTGGGACTGATACATACTTGGCGAAATGTGGGTGCAGAAATGCACCTTTGTCTACCCCTTCGGGGAATACAGGCGTGATGTTATGTAGGTATGTATATATTTATGTATGTATATGTTAAAAATGTAAATGAATAAATATAATTAGTAGTGCCGCCTAGTTTCAACCTAATTGATATAAATATTTTTAGCCGTGAAAACGTAACAAACATATGTGCGTACAATGTACATTTCACCTTAGAGTGAATGAAGCATTTGTTCTGTTTTAACTAGCCAACAATAATCAGGATTCAAATAGAAATATTTTAACACTAACCAGGCTTATTCCACATATGATAGCCCAAAAAAGAATAAAATGAGGTTGGACATTATATGTCCAGCCAGTTTCATATCCAGTTCGAAGCAGCACATTTTTAAACACACAAAATCAATTGCCTTACCTAGAAAAAGCTGCAGGGTAAATGTCAATCACGTTTCAAATTAAAGATATCTCATAATAATAGAAATACATTCATGGTACTAGTTTTATTTTGAGTGATAGTATGAAAATTCTAAGCCAAACTACCAATATTTATAGCGTATATTGACAAAGTAGTAGAAGTTTATTTAAAGACAATGCGTGAGATGCCTTTTAATGTTAAAGTCTTAGAGGTTAAAATACTTGGTTTGAAAATCCCTTTAGTAATTTAAGACAAAAGAATTTTGTCTATTGTCTCTAACAGAAAATCGTTCACTGCCGTAAACATTATTTAAATAATTATCAATACTTATAAGAGAAGCCCTTTACTTGCCTATTCATTAACTAATGCCTTATTGGTCCCGCGGTACCTACAAATACCCGTGCGATCGAAAGGTTTCGGAATTGACTCACGAATCGGCAAAATGTTGTTGGTTTCTTTGGTTATTTGTCAAAAACAACACAGTCTGAAAATATGCCTGAAACAGAGCTTGCCCTCTATTACGTTCGACTCATAGCCCATACGAATGTGAGTGCAGAAATGTATCTCTGCATACACCTACAGTTATAAATATATTAAAATGAGAAAGTACATCATTGTTATGCGACTAAGGCGTTTTGTTATATTCTTATTCATGTACCAGGGTAACAGAAGCCTATAAGGTAATAAAAGTGCCAAAACTTTTTAAGGGTAATGAAAATCGATTTATGTTTGAAACTTATACATGCGGAAACGGATTTCTACAACGCAGCTATTATGTTCCACACGTTATTACTTTTTTACACTTCACTCCATTATTCTAGCTTATTTTTATTAGTCATTACTCTGTGAAATTGTTTTCCGTGCAGCAAGAGTGGCGGCAATTATTAGGAGCACTATTTCTTACGCGATATTTGCATATTAAGTGTAAATTGTATTGCCTATTACATTCATTCCGCGACTGTAAAGAATGCTAATAATAAATATGAAGTAATGTTATGGAATTCTTCTAGTTAAATTTGTCAGTAGCAGAATTCAACCTAGGTAAATATAACTAAATAAAATAGTAAGTACAAAGCTATTTTTTATTCTATGTTTTCGAACTGTGTCTATTCTATTGTGAATGCGTATAAGGCAGCGCGTTATAAGTCCTGTACATAGTGCGCAGTAAAATTACGTATGGTAATGGCAGCGCGTTACAAGTCCTGTACTTAGTGCGGAGTCTTTCAATATCTTAATTGATATGTTAATTTTGTGATAATTACTAAATAAATAATTATATAATAGTTATTTACAGACATACGAAGTTTCTGTTACCCCATAAACTGTTTTTTTTTTACCGAATTTTAACCCTTTTTAAATGCATATTCGGTCACGAAAACATAAAGAACCCATCTTTGCAAACTTTCACTTTTATAATAGCATAAAGGAAGTGGCATAAAGCATTATCTGATTTTTATTATCTAACCAGTTAAATTTCGCATATTTGGAGGATAAATTTAAATCTGTCACCAACTACGGCATGGAATAGTTTGCCTCAAACTCGTCGTGCAGGTGGCAAAGATTCAGATCTAGCTTGCACGCTCAAGTTCTCCGAACTTTATATGCAACATGAGCAGTTACAGGGGAATTCAACATTTCTATAAATACAAATATTTGCTGCCAGTGTAACGGCCAAAATGTGCTCAAAGAAACTCGACTATAGTTACACTGGTTTTGAAAAACTTCAGAAACTTGTATAAAATAATTTAAAAGAAAGGAAAGGCGGTTTGTCTTATAACAGAAACATAAAACCTAAAAATAAAAAATATAGCAACTAAAATTAGGATGATAAAATAAGGTGTTCCTTATTATTATTAGATTAAAGTATTGCTGCTCACAAGACTTCTCCATGGTTGAGAGAGTTCCGCGTCTTATCAGTGACAAAACATTAACCACCTAATAACAACAAAAAAACTTAGTTATTAAAAAAATTGTAAAATAGAACGTTTAAAATTAAATCGAGCGTGTTAACATGTCTGAAAAAAATATTAATTGTAATTAAAACCATTTATTTCGCCATTATAACATCCGTTTCAAGCAGATATAAAAGTAATTTAATGGCATTAAATACTTCTCAGATTTTTTTTCCTCAAATAATTGAATACGATTAATCTCAGTGGAGTAAGGAGCAGCTGCACTACATTTTTTTGAAAAGAACAGTCACATTTTAAGTTCTTTGAAATTTGCGGTAAAAGAATATTTATATTGCCGTGCACCGGCAGAGTTATAAAACTGGAATAGTAAAAACTTGGCTATACCGGATATGTCTGCAGTATTACCGCACAAAACTTCCCTCATTCATTAATACACTTCCATTATTGCAATCGGTTTTGAATTGAAATATTTCACCATTTATTATAAGAATTTCAATGAATCGCAGACGTTTTAATTAAATGTTTAATATAAAAGTATTTTTTAATTTTCGTTGAAACCACACTAGGTAAAATCCCTTAATTATGACAAATATGTATTCATTGTGATGTTCTTGTGGGTACAGAAATGAAAATAAAATTTATACATACCTCAACAATGAATAAAGAAATAACTAATTCAAACCGTCAGCTCGTCCAATAATTTTTATGGAGATAAAAATGTAACATCGCAAAATAGAGCTAATTGTCACTTTGGGGCAAAATTGACTGGCAGTTTTTGTAAATTTCTTTCTGTTACATATTTCTGCTATGACAGGCCATATAATTGATAAAATATTTATCTGAATGATTGTACTATTTTTATTATATTCTGTGTAGTTTTGATACATTTTTCCTTTATTATTTTTCGACTTTCGGCTTGGCTTAGCTTTGTCTGGGTGCCGTTTTCTTTAAATATACCGTAAGTAGTTCCCTTATGTCTATACTTTAATTCATCCAAACAAGTTCAATGGCTTAGACGTTTTAAGAGAGACAGACAGACTTTTGTATGCAAAAATAAATTTCAAAATATATCGATACCATATTTTTTTTATTTTTTTTTATACTGGTTCGGCATAGTGACCCCATTGCACCTGATGGTAAGTGTAATGGAGTCCAGAAAAAGTGCCGACCAGCGAGAGATGATGATCTCCCGTTGGTCGACGCAATCATGCCGGCCGAAAACCTCTTCACCTATCTTGTGAAGAAGTTTGGGGGACTAATACCATGGTGAACAAAGGACCGACCGCGAGAAGCTGATTGAAGCCCCCCCGAAAACCGAATATACACTGGCTGATCCCGGAACGCGGCACACTTGCATGTGCCACTATGGCCATATTTCCAAAGAATGTATGTATTGTAATGTTCTGATGTTTTAAAAAAAATAGTTAATAATAAAATTGTATGTATCTACAAAGTGTGAAGCACGTTAATTTTGGTAGCAACAAAATATAGCGCTAACAGAACGAATGCGAGTTTAAAAGCAAGTAATCAAAATATGAGAAATACAGTTGCAGCAATATGCAAGAAAACTTTGGATTTATGGAACTATATCCAGTACTGTTCGATTGGCTCGCAGCTCTGTTGCAAACGCATCGTGTGTTATTGCGATCAAACAACGTGAAGGCGCTGTTTGGGTAGGAAACTTCATCGAAGTATCTACTGAAACTATCCTTCGCTTCGTCCGTTTCAATACGGTAATATTTAACAAACTTGATACAACATTTAATCGTTTGTTATTCAAACAACGCATGTTTACAATTAATCCGGATGTTCGTATAGATATTTCTTTAAAGTGTTGGATCAATTGAAACATTGTGGTAACAATCCTTAATGTATATTGCTGCTTATTATTGTTTTTATAATTATTTATAGCATTTTTAACTATAATCTCATATACTTGTATTTATGTTTTTTATTACATAACTAGCTGACCCGGCAAACGTTGTTTTGCCATATATATAAAATTCTCGTGTCGCGGTGTTTTTTGGCAAACTCCTCCGAAACGGCTCGACTGATTTTTATGAAATATTGTGTATATTGTAGGTAGGTCTGAGAATCGGTCAACATTTAAGGGTTTAACATTTAGGGGTATGTTTTTTTTCTATTGACTTTATTTTCTTTATATTTTATGATTCAGCATTGATAAATTATAATAATCATAAATTTTCACCCTTCTACGATCAACCTCTATCTTATACTGACCATTTTAATTTGTTTTTTTTTTTATTAAAATGTAAATAAATGATAATAGCACTGAAAAATTATAATGATACGTATAACAGTCATTGCTTTAATCGATATACCTACAAATTAAACAAAAAAAATTGGTCAAAATTGTATAGAGTGAGATATACATATACATCTATATATATATAAAATTCTTGTGTCACAGTTCGAAACAGCCTCCAAAACGGCTCGACCGATTTTGATGAAATTTTATATGTATATTCAGTAAGTCTGAGAATAGGTTATCTATTTTTTATACCCCTAGGGTGGTCCAACCCGAAAAGTTTATTTTTTATTTTGTGGATATTTTTTGTTTTTATTTTTTTATGATTCAGCATTGAAAAATACATATAACTCCAAATTTTCACCCTTCTACGAACAACTCGCAACTCTACGTTTTTTAATCGCAATTTTTATATTTTTATAGCTTTTGCCCGCGACTCCGTCCGCGTAGACTTCAGGGTTGGGCGCAGAAAGATAATAAGTGAATCTATAAATCGTCCCTCAAGTGCCCAAAATGGCACTTACTGAATTTAAAAAAGGTCAAATCAATTTAAATGTGTGAGGCGTAAAAGTAAAACTCTGACAGTTATTTTCGTATTTTTAATAATATGTTTATCCCAATGGGAACATTACATTTTCCCGGGATAAAACATAGCCTATGTTACTTCACAGGGTCTCATTTATGGTCATACCAAAAATGAAATCTTAGATCAATCTAATTGATGAATTCTCAAGCACCAATTCATCTCTAAGTTGTCTTTTCAGTATCGTCACGTGAATAACATTACTCAAAAATTTTCTTAACACCAAGCGCATTCCATTGCATAGTTGTGGGTGTTCTAGATTTCAAAGCGTGATGACTACCGAACCTGCCTTCGTTTGTAAATCAGGTACAACCAAGGAGTTTAAAAATACATTTCTGAACGCACGCATAAATATTTGACAACCAATAAATATGTCAATCCCTTTTTATTACTGACATTATTCTACATTCTTAAAATCTAAAATACACAATTATTCGAATATTCTGGATATATGTTGTCGATTCAAAACCTTTATTTAAATACGTTCTTTAATTTGAGGGGACCATTAACCATATTGACGGGATAAACATAAAATGTTTGACAGAATATTAGGTAGAACAGTTTATATGAGAAAATTAAATTGTTGTTTTTACCATATTCCTCGCAATTTTCTTAACTTTTTCTTTCATAAGAACCTTCTCCTAACAATAGCAAAAACAACAAAAAAAGAATTAGCGAAATCGGTCCAGGCGTTGTTGAGTTATGCGCTTACCAACACATTTTGCGATTCATTTTTATATATAAGATTTATATTTAATTCGTATTTTTTTGTTGGGTATTAAATATATACACCAAAAATATATTATCCACCTTTATTAACCTATTGGTTGTCTGGAAGAGATTGCTCAAAGGACCGCTATTTGTACGTGCATACTGTTTTTATATTTTTTTCATAACTTTTTTTCTTTCCTTTGTTTTGTTATGTGTGTGCAATTTTGTATTGTAATAATTAAGTGCTGTGAGGCCAAATTTCTTCATATGGTTTCAAATAAATTTAGTAGCTAGATCTATGTATGTATGACAGCCCCGTGGCGCAGATGGCTAGACACCAGCTTGCGAAACGAGAGGCCGCGGGTTCGATCCCCGCACCGAGACAAATGTTTGTGTGATCCTCAAATATGTGTATTTATTTATTATTATTTATGTATGTCCACAGTCTCTCGTACTCTCAAGTTCCTTAATATATTCTTGAACTGAAAACCAGTATGACAAACTTATGACCGACAGACGATCGTTTATGTTGGAATTCCTGAGATTTGTCGAAAGTCACGGTTGAAATAATATACTATTCATTGTAATAATTAATGTGACTTATTGTAATGAAAGTGAAAGTAGTTTATACCGCTGTAATAAATAAATAAAAAAGTTCTTCAGATTATTTAGCAAAATAAAAAACTAATACCTTTAATCTACTTAATTACGTCATCATACAACGAATGTATTGGCTTATAATAAAATGTTTATTATACTATCTATTAATAATTTAAATAGATCAATAATAAAAAGTCACAACAGTTTACTCGAAGAATTTGGGTCATTTAATAAATTTTAAAAGCAATTCTCCAATCAATAGACTTTAATTAACAATTAAGGAAATGGCTCAAATAACTCACGAAGCATCAATTTCAACGTGGGCAGCACTCTACTAAGGAACGTTAGATCGCCCTGCAAGTGAAGTATGCTTTACCACGTGCATCGGGAAAGTGTGTTTGCAATGGGGAAGGCTTCCTCACCGATACTATTACACTAACACTGAGCATTGTGCGGTACAAAGCGCTCGCCTTAGTATACATAATAGCATCAAGACATCGTTTAATTTTAATAACCGCTCGGCCTCGAAAAACGGTAACACGACATTACCATAAAATTTATTTAAGGATAATATTTGAAGGAGCCTGAAGATAATTTAAGCATAATAATAAATTTATGAAATATTCGTAATGGCAAATGTCGCCGTCGAGTTCGTAGCTTAGCTCGGTGCATAATGGCAAAGATAATGATGTCAAGAGGCGGAAGAAGCAATTACGACCTCGAGCCGTTTGCAATCACGGAGAGAAAACAACACAGCTCTCACAATTCCGAGATTATATTCCCTCAGAATACTATTGCGGTGAGTACTTATCTTTTGTCTTGAGAGGAAAGAAATTTCTTATGTAGTTCCTCTGAAGTAGGCAGTGAAACAAGCTGTGAACTATCAGAAACTCATTTGCCCGTTGAGAAAGCGCTTCCAAAGAATTCGCAAATAAAATGGTACAAAGATTTATCGCGCTCGTTTTGTTTCAATGTAAATTTATATCTGCAGTGTATGTTATTTTTTTTATGAATTTTCGCGCGTAACATTGTCATGTAATCTGCTTAAATGTATTCTCGTAAAATAAAGTCGAGTTAAGTCTCAAAGTAATTTATATTATTTCGCTTCATGTTTTGCTTAATTATTCGCTACATCTAGACAGGGAGGTGCGACGAATCTGTATTTATTTGCATTAAAAATAAATTTACCGAGAGACTTGCCTAATTCAGGATTATGGACCGACAGCTGTGTCAGACAAATTCGAATTTGTGGATTAAATCTTAATATTGCCATCAAGTTGATTAATGGCCGCTTTGAAAGGGTGTCATCAGCGAGGTGCATGAATGTACCTACTGCTAACGTTCTACTCATATGAACACACACGGGCATTTGAATGTGGCCATTATAATCAAACAAATAGACTCAGTGATTCTTTTAATTTTTGTGGGGTTTTAAGTAGATCACGTTTATTGATACGTAATATTTTACAACTGCCTCATGGTCTCGCGGTACAGGTGTGTGCTGTGCGATCTAGAGGTCCCGGATTCAATTTCCGGATCGGTTAAAATGTTTGGGTTTATGTCATTCCCGGTAGGAAATCCCGGTTCGAAGGTTCGAATCCCGGGTCGGGCAAAGTATTATTGGGTTTTTCCATTAGGAAATTCTTAGTAGCAGCACGGAGTCTGGATATGTGCTTAAAAAACGGCAATAGGCTGGCTCCCTATTACGTGGAGCTGATACATACCAGGCGAAATATGTCAAAGTCAAAAGTCAAATTATCTTTATTCTTTAATAGACTTCTACAAGTTCTTTTGAATCGTCAATTTTACACTTTTTAATATTTTTTAAACTATTGCCGCTTCGAAAAGTGTTATAGCTGTGGAGAAGAAACGGCAAGAAACTCCCTCAGCAACACGACATGTCATTTTTTTTTAAATAGCAATAAATGTCTTTTTTTAATTACATTATTTAAATTTTACATTGTAAATGTCATAACGATACAAACTATAGCAACAAAACAAAACTCCGATCAATTTACATTACTCCCAGGGCTTATTATTAACCGACTTCAAAAAAAGGAGGAGGTTATCAATTCGTCTGTATTTTTTTTTTTTTTTTATGTTTGTTACCTCAGAACTTTTGACTGTGTGGACCGATTTTGATGATTCTTTTTTTAATTGAAAGCTGGTGCTTCCAGATTGGTCCCATTTAAATTTGGTCCAGTTGTGATAATAGCTTCCATTAGAAAACCACAAAAATCTTAAATTTTCATCAATATGCGTGACAAATCGACGAATAACTTAATATCATGCCAACTGATTTTGATGAATCCTATTTTTATTGGTTAGGATGTACTTCTAGGGTAATTGCATGAGAGTTTGGTTAGGTTCTAATTATGGGATCCATGACAAAGTAACGGAACTCTTCAATTCTTAGGAGAAAACTAACGATACTCAGCCGAATCTTTATACGATATCCGGATATTTGAGTCACCTACCGTAACGTCTTTATTGTCAAGTAATTGTCGTAGTCAAATATAATGTCAATGGAACTCGTTAAGGGCGCACAGTAAAGATGCGATCTGTGGCAGAATTTCTAACTGTCTTGAATCAAATATGTAATGCGCTTACGTTTGTTGCTGCATTGCAACATGAAGCAAGCAATCTAATTACATTACTTAAGGTGTATTAAATGTGTGAAGCGGTGGTAGCCGAGTGTGTGGTAGAAACATTTGCGTATTGTTGATGACTTTTATAACCATATAATAGACTGGTAGTAGCGGAGTGGCAAAGTAACCGATTTGCAACGCATGAGGTTGCAGGTTCGATCCCGGGTGTGGCTTCACTAAAAATTAAAAAATAAACAAAAATTTTAACAAAACAAAAACCGCCTTCAAAAAAACTATTCCAAAACAAATTAAAATGCACTAAAAAGTAAAAAAATAATTGCGTATTCTTCTATAACTTAATATTTAACTTACTATTTCTCTTCATCAATATATACCTAGGTACGATCATAGATTAGACTAGATTACTTAAAAGTCAATCAAATTATTACGACAATATAATGTAGTTTTAATTATTGTTATTTTTGGAGGCGGTGTTAGCTAAGGAAATACTACAATATACATACCTAGCATCACAGTTGTAGAGGAGGCCCGTGCCTAGCAGTGGGACGTATATGGGCTGATGATGATGATGAATAATAATACTAGAATCTTACCTTGACTGACACCGCCTCCAAGAATAACAATAATTAAAACTACATTATATTGTCGTAATAATTTGATTGACTTTTAAGTAATCTAGTCTAATCTATGATCGTACCTAGGTATATATTGATGAAGAGAAATAGTAAGTTAAATATTAAGTTATAGAAGAATACGCAATTATTTTTTTACTTTTTAGTGCATTTTAATTTGTTTTGGAATAGTTTTTTTTGAAGGCGGTTTTTGTTTTGTTAAAATTTTTGTTTATCTTCAATAAAATCTGAAATTTTATAGTATGCTTTTTTGTAAAGCTTATCTTTAATTGATTTCTTAAACTTTGTCAAGGGAAGCTCCCTAATAGCCCTCGGAAGTTTGTTATAGAAGCGTATACATTGCCCCATAAAAGAGTTATTAACTTTCCGGAGACGAGTTACGTGTTGAACGAGATAACATTTGTTCCTAGTATTTTTATTGTGTTCATTATTAATTTTATGGACGCAGAAATGCATCTCTACCTACACCTTCGGGGAACACAGGCGTGAGGTTATGTACGCAAGTATGTAATATTTTAATATACATTATAGGATCAATGTTCATCAATAATATAGTAGTGTCTTAGTATTGTTAATGTCAATCGGTAATATTGTCTTGCCATTCAACCCTTTTTGAACTTACAATTGGATAACAATTTTCTGTGCTACTATGTGAAAAGATACGCTCTTGACCGTAATGACACTGTTATCATACAAATAAAAAACAAAGAGGGACGACAGTTTTGCTATTGGATGTGCTGTGTTGAATTTGATCGCTGAAAGCAGTTAAGTGACCTGTGCATTAATAAAACTATACGCCTAAAGAAGATGGGACCTTTGGATATTATGTCACATTGGCTACGATTTTTCAACGGGCTGTCTTGATGCTTTCAAAAAATTAATAAAAAAGGAAATATTCTTAAATATATTTTTCTATTATATTCTAATTTTAAAGCATTTTTTCTCTTGAGATAAATATTTTTATAAAAATAATGATATTTTCCTTCACATAAATCTTTTCATTAAAATGTATTACTGAATCCCGAACAACCCATATGATTTAAACAGCGCATCATTTAAAAACACTGCATTACTATTGTTATTGAAAGACTTGAAAAACACAGACATTTTGTTTTAATTCCATCAGCAATTTAAAAACGTTTAATGCTATAAAACGTTAAGTTTTAAAACGCTTTAAAAATGTTATTGTATTTCTTTGTACTCTTTCAAGCAACTAATAGAAGTTAATTAATGTTTTAAATAGCAGCTCATTAAAAATTTCGATTTAGAAAAAAATGTATTTTTGTCTATTATAACAAAAACACGTATTTTTAGAATATGAACCGACATACAATTGAAACACAAACAGTCATTACAAACGAGGCCAGTTGAGCTGCACTTTAATATTCGTGGCATCGCGTACATTGAAACCGGATGCTGTCAGACATGAAGCAGATTCCATTCCGGGATAAAAAGTCGTGCAGACCGAGCCAATATTTATCTCTGTTTCATGAAACTCGATCTAGCCATTCGGCCGGTCCGTTGTTGTCAAACGGCAACAAACTCTACTATATTTGTTGTTTAGATGTTGACGCAGTCAGCAATACGAAGGGCTTAAAACCTTTGATTCCAATAGGGTATTGGATTTATTTTAATCAACAATGAAGCGACGCTGATGGAAGCGTAAATGCTTATTAATGTAACTTGTAGATTAAACTACATAATCTATTCTAATATTATAAAGCTGAATAGTTTGTTTGCGTGAACGCGCTAATCTCAGGAACTACTGGTCCGATTTAAAAATACTTTCAATATTAAATAGCCCATTTATCGTGAAAGGCTATAGGCTGTATCATAACGCTACGACCACCTAGCCAGAGGACGTCCTACACTACGTTTGCCGAGTCGCGGTCTCCACTCCAGAACATGTTTCCTCCAACGGTCATCAGATCTGCGACAAATGTGACCTGCCCACTGCCACTTCAGCTCGCTAATCCTTTGGGCTATGTCGATAACTTTCGTTCTCTGTCGGATGACATCATTTCTGATCCTATCCTTCAGAGAAACTCCTAACATAACCCTCTCCATAGCTCGCTGAGCGACCTTAAATTGGTGGACTAGTCTCATTGTCAGTGTACACGTCTCGGCTCCGTATGTCATGACAGGAAGGTCGCTCGTTAAAGACTTTTGTCTTTAGGCTTTGTGATTGATGTTGATCAATATGCGTTACTTTACGAGACTTCACTGGAGACTTAATCAATTCAAATACTTATTATCCTCCCATACAAAAACTATATCTAAACTATCGCGGATAACCATATAGGTACGGCATTACCAACCATTACGCACACACGACATAAAAAATCTAATTATAACTAAAGAAAATTTTAAAACAAAAGCACGTATAAACTTTCGCAAACTAACACAAGTATTTTTTCCTGCTAACTCCGTTTCTAAATATAAATAATATTTAACACAGCCACTTTGACATGGTAATATAACTTTACTTCATAATAGGTGCACCATTCTAAATTTAAAGCTATTACCATCATATGAATAACTAAGAAGCCAGTTTTTGCTCAGAACAGAACAACTTGAAGATACAACGATGTACTTAATTTAGCAGTAAATTACTTTGTTAATTAAGCGGCTGGAGGAGGAAGTGTCAACACGGCATGTTGTATTATTCCCGGTAGAAACTTGATACGATGAGAATTGTACGACTGTATGAAGTGCGACCAATTTTAATAAAGCTTATGTACATTGTATATGGAATTAAACGAGACACCTACCTGTTATAGCCGGTTATTGCACACTCAGAACAAAGGCTGCCAACACCAAACAAAAACGTGATTTAGGAGTGTATAAAATGAAGGTGCACGTACGAATTTGTAAATTATTGTCCGTTCCGACTGATAATTTACTTAGCTTTCGTTGTTAGCCTGAAAGTTTATGTATGCCTTGATTGAAGAGATGTAAGTTAACACATTGACTCGTATAGTAATTAAGTGGATGTTAAACAGAAAGAGCAAGTGATTTCGCATGTTGCAAATGTCATTGGCGGAGCCTCCACGGACATTGTCGAAGCGGCTGTAGCCAGAATTATATTCGCGTGCCACCGAAATGATTCATTGCAATTTGTAGCTAGTAGTCCCAAGATATTTTGTTAATCGAATTAACCATACCTGTTGAAATTTAATAGTATAACTACGTAATAATAGATGTATTGGCGGAATATGTCGCTGTGTACTTTTGGGAGGTTTGATGTGTGCTTCTGGGTTATTATCTATTATATTTTTATCTATTCGTTTAACTTCATTCTGACAATATCTAGAACTCTGTCCGTAACGTACCTAAGTTTGCCAGTATATCTCATCATTGTGCTACTGTGTAGACATAAAGATTTTCACTGTACAACTGAGAGGGTCTAGACCTTGAACACACAAATAAACAATATTATATTATTACATTTATTTCCAGAACCTGTAAAAAAATATTGCACTCAAGTAAAATATGCAAAACAAACGTTATGCATTATGTTGTGCCAAAAAATTAATTTCATTAAAACTTAATATCTGATTTAAAACTGAATTTCAGATTTTCAAAAGGCCCTTTATAACCATAAGAATTATCGCCATCACCAACCTTTAAAATTACTTTAAAATTAAAATTATATTATTATATATATTATTAGGAGCCGTCTGCATTCAGCTACAATCTGTGGACTTCATTAGATCGTCCGCAAAACACAGCGTTTTCCAGTACCAACAAAATAAAGAACATTGACGCGAGTTTTTGTTTGAAAAAAACTGAACATTTGCTGCTGCCATTTGACAACAAACGCCGAGAGATTAACATGAGTCGTAATGCTCACTAGCGTTCGAGGTTTTAACTACCGACATTAACTACTGAACTAGAAATGTTGATACAGCACTTAACCTCAACTATCGTAATTCTTGAATAGAACTGTTAATTTAAGGTTTTTAGTAGAATATTTTTATGTAAAAATATTTTTTGAGGTTACTATATTTGTTTATATTGAATTATAACTAGTGTTAAATATACTAGTCGCCACAGTATTATGTTTTTTCGTATCTCTGACGACACAAAATTCAACTCTAACTCACTCAGTACATTATTAACATATTATAAAAGTATATTAGACTCCACGACGAAAACGGCCTTCAAAATAACGTCAATAAATTTTTAATGATTCGTCATCAGCCCATATACGTCCCACTACTGTGCATGGGTCACCTCTAAAACTGAGGAGGTTTAGGCCATAGTCCACCACTCTGGCCTAGTGCGGATTGATGGAAAACTTTTAATGATTACCTATATGTATAAGATATATGTATAAAATTACAATTACTCCTGCAAATCAAGAATGCTAGAATTGATTCGAACAAAAATAGCCACACCAGTCTATAGTATCTAGTACTATAGTGATCATCATCATCAGCCCATATACGTCCCACTGCTGGGCACGGGCCTCCTCTACAGCTGAGAGGGTTTAGTCCACCACGCTGGCCTAGTGCGGGTTGGCGGACTACACACATAAGAAATTCCTAAGAACTTTTAGGTGTGCAGGTTTTATCACAATGTTTTCCTTCACCGTTAAAGTGCGTGATAATTCTTTGTGAATACACACATAACTTCGAAAAGTCAGAGGTGTGTGCCTGGGGTTTGAACCCACGACCGTCGAGATTCTCGACCGCGTGCCTAAACCTCGAGGCCATCACGACTTACCTACTATAGTGATAGTACTGCATAATTTAATTTAAGATTTCAATTAAAGTTAAGAAACGTGAAACCAATTTAACGCACGTAACCAATATATTCTTTTAGTAATTCAAGACTGGACTAAACTAGTTGCTAGGAAAGATTTCCGTTTATATATACTAAATATATATGTACATAAATGTACTTATCACAAACTAATTTCACACTAACCATTGATCCACACCATCTAATATTTAAATATCAATCACCGATTCAATCAACAATTAAAGCCAATATGACATATTTCCAAAATACTCCCGATGTTATAAAATTCATAGTAAAATATTTGGAGTTCAGTAATTGCATACGTAATGAACTACAAAATACATTGTCCGGATTTACAGAAATATTATTCCGAAATTTCTGTTTTTTTGAAAAATTTGGTGATCGGTCCTACAAATTGGAGGAAATAATGCGTGTGATTTCAAATTGCAATATTGACACCGGTGGTAATATAATTTAATATACGTACATACCATAAAAATCGTAGATATATTCCCAGGTAGGTACAACCCCGTGGCGCAGTTGGCTAGACACCAGCTTGCGAAACGTGAGGCCGCGGGTTCGATCCCCGCACCGAGACAAATGTTTGTGTGATCCACAAGTATTTGTTTCGGGTCTGGGTGTTCGTGAGACCGAAAAGTCTCTCGTAGTTTCTGATAACCACGACACAAGACTTGTATCTTAATGTGGGGTCAGAACTATGTATGTGACTGTTGGGTGTATTTATTTATTCCCGGATTTTATCATAGCGTGGACGAGAACGAAGAGGGATTTAAAATGATTCTATAATTAAAAGGAATAAGTTACGGAATATTAAAAAATCAGTCATTTTTATTAGTATATTTTTGATATTTAATGTATGAACAATTGTAATCAATTGGAAAAAACAGTGTTAAAATTATTTAAAAACATTTACTTTATAAATTGTATAATCCTATGAATATAGAAAATGTAACATTACTAGAGGAATATTTATTATTGTGATCAGTAAAATATACATTCTACTAGACATCTTTTCAGCTACAGATTTTTTTTGGTACAAGAACTACGCACGTTTCATCTATTACGGCGTGTGCCAAATAGAACCGACAACATTCCGACACGAGGTGTGGATTTAGATTCAGTACTGATTTTTTTGGCTCACCAGTCACCAGATCGTAACGTGTTTCCACTATGCAAGCAAAGCACTGACTTCTGTAAAAGTATTCGCAGATAAACCGCGACAGCCTGTGTAAACGAGAAATTTCTGGTTTCCACGTCATTTACTAGCTACCTCACTGTCGCCGAACGATAAACAAATCGCTTGATAATTTTACTCCAGTCACCTAAATTTAACAAAGCAATTCTTGGCGTGGAAAAGTTGATTAGGTCTACGTTTTGCGATAAATATGAGCTGGAATGTATTGCACGTAAACGCCTTAAATAACTACCAGAAACGTGACTCTTGTGGAGGCCACGAATTCGGCAAAACATCAGCAGACAACGTTAGGATATTGTGTCGGATTTTACGGCACTATTTCATTAACGGCTCCGTAAAGTAGACAGAGTTAAGTGTACTGATTCAATAAGTAACAACTTCATTGTTACGAGCAAGTTGTATGTAGCGTTCTTGTAATACGTTTTTACTTTTTCTGCGGGTCTAAAAGGGTTCTAGGGAAAAGATTTTACGCTTCTCCAAATACGTTAAGTAGGAAGGAACGCGTGAGAAAGAAACAAGGTGCAGACCGCTGTACCCTATTGGATAATATACGTAATGACCCATCACGTTTTATTTTCGTTTCTTTAATATCCGGATTTAACTACGGTTATCAACATTTATGTCATCAACAGACACCGAGACCGGTAAACACCGACGTACCCTGAATTTAATATGTCGTTCAAAGGGCGGTATCTATATATTTTACGTCCACGCTATTAAGTCATACTTTACTGCCACAGTTAAAGCCAGCATTTTATAAATAAATAAACATTTGTATAAAATTGTTTGCCTACTTACAAACAATTGTCTATGAAGTTTTTTGAAACACTACAATACAGAAACATTACGGCTGCGGTTGACCAAGTAGCCGAGGGAGGCTTATTTATGGTCTGAGAATAAGGTATCACACAGACAATTTGAGGGCAGCAATTGTGGCCTTTATCTAAAGAGGTCCTTGGAAATTGGTTCAGGTTCTCCTCCGCTTTTATTTTTCGCTTACCTTTGTATACGTTTTCGTCGACCCATTGCTTTGAATTAATTTCACGCCAGGGCGCTCGTTTGTATTTCTTTTGTTTCGAAGGTGGGGTCGCTTTTGGTTCCAGTTAAAGATATATTCGGGCCGTTAGCACATTGCGACTTTGAACTCGGCTATTTATATAGTTGTCTGGATCGACGCCGTCGCTGCTCGTATTTCAGATTTAATCAAGTCTGACAGGATGATTAACGTCACCTTTTGCATTCGTCGAGCTATCAATGAAAATACGCAGCCCCCCCATTTACAACTTATCAAGTTTAAACGAGAGCTCATTGTGTACTGTAATTTCTTTAATGGGTCACGCGTAGTCGAAGATTGGGCCCAAATGTTGCACGATTAAATGAGTTAACACATCAGTTAATGGTACGCGCTTGGTATAATAATTACGGCGTTCGTTCATCTCGATCGTGGCTGACTTATGGAGCAAAGTTGTACAGGCATTGCGGCTTTGGCTCTGACATCTGGCAGTAATTAGCTTGGAATTTATTGCTTTTACTTCCACCATGCCGTCACTCCATGTAAATCATTGTTAGTAGGTTAGTTTTCTGACAGTGCAAGCAAACCGCAAGTGTTGCGTGTGATATGCGAATCTGATGTGAATTAAAAACTGTATTTCGCACATAAAAAGCAATCTGTTTGAAAACTATTTACACCGCCACTTTGTTTCTTGCATTTTGTCAAAAAGCCGGGCTCCGTCAAAAATTTGTGACCAAAATATAACAGAAAAGTAACTCCATTACGGTAATGGAAAACAGTGGGCTCTCACGTTGCTAGATTTTTTTGCTTTAGACCGATGCCGCAGTGCAGTTACAGGAATACATGTATCAAAGCTCTCTTTCATTTGGATACGCGCCTCCCGACTGCATCCCAGGTAATATCGGCTTTTATTAACATTACGCTGAACCACAAATTATGAATTGAAACATCTACTGCTTTTACCATAATCATGTTTTTATTGGTATGAATGCATGTTTTTGTGGACGCTCATTGTAATAACTTTAAGTAAAGTCAACAAGAGAATTGCTTTTGAAGAAATTACTATTATTATACATAAAATTAAGTTCGTATTATTTTTTATGGCTCCGATAGAGTATTGGCTGGCTTCTTGGCGTAATTGTAAATGATTAGGCTATTAAATACGTGGCCGTAGATTTCATTTTCGCACCAAGACTAATGTTTATTTTCAACTTTTCAACTTCACTTTTGAGTATTAAGAGACAAAAATACCCCTAATATATTTGTATCAGACACAAGTCTTGTGTTTTAATGAGAGATATGTATGAAGCTATTAGTGTTTCTATTTAATATTTTTGATTCATAACTAGTAAAATCATATCTTAAATTATTATACAATTAAATGACTACTTTTCGGGGATAAGGGGTTTTTAATTTAATAAAGCGGCTTAACGATTTTGAGCTACATTTTCTTGTTTAATTAATAGGTTATAATAAACTAGAATCCTAACGTTAAAAAATTACAAATTTATAAAAGATTGAGTAGAACGTCCAACATAAACTACACGTGTTACATCACTCCTATAAAAAATTACAATATCTGGCACTTTAGGGCACGTAAAATGTAAACAATGTCTAGAAAAAGTGTTATATTTTATAGTATACTAAAATAAAATTAAGCGTCCGTAGCACAGTTGGCTAAACACCGACTTGCAAAATGAGAAGTTTGATCCCCCAAGCCGAGAAAAATGTTTGTGTGATCCACAAAAATTTGTTTCAGGTCTTGGTGTTAGTGAGACCGAACAGTCGCTCGTTTCTGATATCCACGACACAAGACTAATCTTAGTATTAGGTCAGAACTATTTATGTAACTGTTAGGCGTATTTTATTTTAAGAATATATATATCCGACCGAATAGCGACCATACACAAGAAGTAACGTCCGATTATCGTTTGGTCTAATGGTGGCCTAATATAAACTTATGGATACTGTTAATTCATTCAATCATTACGTTTTTTTGGAAAGTGTTTTTTTTTATTTAAATTTATGATTTCCTCGTATAGTCTAGTCAACAAGTTCAAAAACGTGTTAAATAGAAATAAAGCTCCTAAAAATATGTGCCATACCTCATTCGATTCGGAATGACGTCTAGAAAAATGTTTTTTAAGGGCATATTAGCACATAAAAAATTGCAATAGTTATTAACAAAATAAGAAAAAAAAAAGAAGGTATTTAGTTTTTCATTAATAACTTTTAAAATAATGATATTTAAGGAATTATAAAAAAGATCCTGAAAGAGGAGGAAATTTCCAATAAAAAAGTCCTTACTCCCGGAACTCTATCTATATTATTTATAATTTTTATTTAACGCTTGAAATAGCGCTCCGCGAGGGCGTTACGGCATAGGCGCGTCGTCTAAAAAGCCGGTATATCACCTAAAATAATTTATTTCTAATATTAAATAACAATTTAAAAATTTAAATAAATTGTGGTGTAATCTAGACACTTGAACGAAAATAACCACGGCGAAAAATATTTATTTTGACAACTTTTCAAAAAGTTACACCATTGTTAATTAACTAATGTTTTTCCAATCTCTGTTTTTATAAATTACGGCATAAAAGTTTCAAAAATTAGTCTAAAAATATTTCGCTTCGTGGAGCTCTTCTTACTTAGGTACTTAATAAAGTTATGCAAAAAAAATTTATTAAAGTTGATTATTTTGTTAATTATATTTTTTTTAAATAGACTAAAAATGAAATTTCTAAAAAATGTTATCAAAAAAATATTTTTTTGGTAATATCTTATTATTGCTGTTTTTGCATCTAATATAGGTAGTAATTAACATTGGAAAAAAAATTGTTACGTCATTTGTTAAGAAATTGTTTATAAACAAATAGACTATTTTGCGATTTTAAAAAAAAAAATTTTACTATCTTATTGCAAAGGTAAAATGATGATTTAAAAAAGAAAAAAAAATCTTAAATATTTCTTTTTATTGTTTATAATCGTTTTTTTTTATATTTCAATTGTTTAAATAATTAGTTAAGAAATTATTTTATTCTTAATAATCATCATTGACCCTTTTCAATGGAATAACAGAGAAATATTTTTTTTTTATAAATAATTTAATTGTTTATTAACTTAACAATTTGTTATAAACAAATAATATTAACCGTTATATTTTTTTTCGAAAACTTAAAAAAATTACAAAAACAACCATGTAACAAAGTTGTCAAAAAAAATATTTTTCGCCGTGGTTATTTTCGTTCAAGTGTCTAGATTACACCATAATTTATTCAAATTTTTAAATTGTTATTTAATATTAGAAATAAATTATTTTAGGTGATATACCGGCTTTTTAGACGACGCGCCTATGTCGTAACGCCCTCGCGGAGCGCTATTTCCAGCGTTAAATAAAAGTTATAAATAATATAGATAGAGTTCCGGGAGTAAGGACTTTTTATTGGAAATTTCCTCCTCTTTCAGGATCTTTTTTCATAATTCCTTAAATATGATTATTTTAAAAGTTATTAACGAAAAACTAAATACCTTGTTTTTTTTTCTTATTTTGTTAATAACTATTGCAATTTTTTATGTGCTAATATGCCTTTAAAAAACATTTTTCTAGACGTCATTCCGAATCGAATGAGGTATGGCACATATTTTTAGGAGCTTTATTTCTATTTAACACGTTTTTGAACTTGTTGACTAGACTAGTAGTCTCAAGGCGCAGTTTGTGCCGTGCGATCTAGTGGTCAGTGTTATTGGAGTTTTTTATTAGGAAAATCTCAGCACGAGAACCGTGTCTGAAAAAATACGCGAAAACCAGTAGTAAGCTCGCCCTACAACGAGTGACAAATTTTTTTTTGTCGAAAAATGGATGGAAAAAGTTACTTGCTACTTCTTTTAAGATACTGGATTGAGTATATTAAATTAATGTGGTCATACACCTCACGACATTACTAACTACACAACTTAATGACTACACGGCGAATATCAGGTAACTTTCCAAAATCGCATGCCATCATAATCTCAGCAAATGGCGAGACGGGACTAATTGTTACCGGCGGAGTAATTCGATTGACTTGTCTCTGATTGAACTCCGTCTGTAAATGAAGCGAAACTTTGCTTCGATTGTTATCTTATTTCGATATAAATCTATCTTAATAACATTAGTATCCTCTTTTTGAAAATGGACAGAAAGACCATCACTTTATGATCACAACCGTATGTGTATAATATCATAAAAACTAGGTAATTGACTCCGTCGTGGTCTCGCGGCACAAGTATGTGCCGTAAGATCTAGATGTACTGGGTTCGATTCCCGCGTTTGGCAAAGTGTTATTGGGTTTTTCCATTAGGAAATTCTCAGCAGCAGCACGGAGTCTAGAATTTTGCCCAAAAAAACGGCAATAGACTCATCCCCTATTACGTGGGACTGATACATACCTGCCGAAATGTGGGTGCAGAATTGCACCTCTGCCTACCCCTTCGGGGAATACTGGCGTGAGGTTATGTATGTATGTATGCAGGTAATTGAATAGGACTGTACGTTTGAATGTGAAAGCACATCGTGATGGATTATTTAAAGGCTTTTAAATACAGAAATATTTGATTCGATTATTTATTTTTGCCTGTGTCTGTTGATGTTTATATTTGTGCAACATTCAGATTTAAATGGAATGTAATGTAGGTTTACAATGTGAATAATGTATAATAGATGTTTTTATTGGATAGTGTTTTATACATACACTTGACATGTTTGGATATCCTATAGTAAGTAGTGCTACTAAGAACTTCCTTGCTGAAAATTTCAAGAACTCATTGCCCAACCCAGGTATCGAACCCGGCGCCTCGTTAGCCCGCTCGTATTCATACCACGGGATCTACGAGGCAGTCGCATCATAAATAATGTAACCATAAAATAAATAGTAACCTTCTAATGTTAACATTTAAACACTTTATCCCACTTAATTGTTGTTTATGAAGAATACTATGAAAAACATTAAAGTATTTGTAGATTTAGTTTCGGAACAACAGCGTTTTAATACAAAAACGGTATTGGATACAAACTTGATCTTCGTGTAACTCGTACCGTCATCCATTGTGAAGGTCAAGACAAAATTGTTACTTATGGAACTTCAGGCGGGATTCGAAACGAGACGGCACGGCGTCGTTGGCAATAACGGTGTATACCAGAACAATAAAAGATATGACAATCATCTTGCCTTTCAAAGAAATTCGTCTCAAGAATTTTCCACAAAAGCTTCCTTCAAAACAATTAACAGCCTATTGAACTGTGAGTGATTAAATTAACATCCTTTGTTTAATTAATAAAAATCTTATACCTCGCAGAAATGTACGGCATGGGATCAAAGGACCTTGATTCAATTTTGTGGTCGGTGAAATGTTGCTGTGTCATTGTGTATTTCTATTAAGAAATACTCATTGTTGCTGATGAGCTCGGACTCAGTGAATGTATTCAAAAAATGACCAAAAAAGGTACAAGTTAAAAAAACGTTCAGAGACGAAAAGTTATGTGATACAGGCCTCAATTTTCAATATAATATGTAGGTACATACATGTGAAAGTAGTGACGGCCTCGAAGTTTTACGCGCGGACTACAATCTCAGCGGCCGCAGGTTGAAACCCCAGGGACACAGCTCTGACTTTTCGAAGTTATGTGTGTATTCATAATGAATTAACACGAACTTAAACGATGAAAGAAAACATCGTGAGGAAACCGCCACACCTATATGTTCTTAGGAATTTCTGAGGTGTTTAGTCCGCCAACCCGCACTAGGCCAGCGTGGTGGACTAAGGCCTAAACCCTACAGTTGTAGAGGAGGCCCGTGCTCAGCAGTGGGACGTATATGGGCTGATGATGATGTACATGTGGAAATAGCTAACCAACTACCAAACGCTTACAATGGAAGCCGTATAAAATAAAACGCGTTTGTTTTTCACACACGCAATAAATGCTAGTGGACGCCGCTGTCCTTGCATTTTCAATCATGGGTGTTTTCATAAAATCGGATTCTAATAGGGCTATTGTCTCCGCACCGTGGTTTACCCGAGATTTACGAGTACATTTTACGCGGCAAATTTGCATAGTAGTAAATAACAGTTGTGTCGGTGTTGTGCCGTTTATTTAGACGTTATAAACTGATTACGCACTCGATAACGCCGCACCACACGTAAATGTCTGAATAAAGCGCTGCTGTGTTACTACACGCTGCGATATTAAGTCATAATTTTATAACAAGTAGTCATTTCCGTATTTGATAGTTACATAAATTCAAATGTGGGGTTGGCAAGAAAGTACTCAAGAAGTCGTATGTTGTTAATTATTTATATAAGTTTATATATGTATGTACATTGTAAATAGATTACATAATGGTAGAGCTACATACGTCGCGTGAAATTGCAATACAATTAAGATGACTCCACCAGAATGGTAACATCTCAGAGAAAAGCTATGTATCTACTTGGATGCTCATACAAGTGTGTCGCATTCCACAATCAGCATTTTGTCCATCAGTTTGAAATAATCCAGGCAACTTTTTGCAACTGAATCACCATCATAATCATCGTCAGCTAAAAGACGTCCATTGCTGGACATAGCAGCAGAATACAATGCACAAATTATTTAATCCATTTGCTCATTACTTCTAAATACATAGTTTTATATGTATGTGCATAGTTTTACTAATACTTCTTATTTTAACAATTTTCGCATAACTTCCTGCACTACCTTTAAGTATCTTAATCATGCTAAAAAAAATAAGTTTAAAACTACCTAAGCGCGCCTAAAGAAAACAAGCGGTAAGCGGATATCTACAGAATATTTTTAGCATTATAGTAGCATTTATATCATCCATTTCTTACATCAGCACGCAAAATTACCACGGTGGTATCGTTTGTAGAAACTATTAGGTATCTTTCGTCAATCGAAAAGTCCGGATACGTATAAGGTATAGGTACTGAACGAACCCGAAATGGAACATTTATGTAAAACAATATTATGTATTTTTAAAATTAATAAAGTAAAATACACATAAGGTCTATGAGTATTGGGCCTAAACCAAAACCTGCTTATCATATCTACACCGAGCCTTATTACAATACCCTTACGGTAAATTAAACATGGGCCAAGTTTTGCGAACGTAATTAATTTTTGTTTTCGTTACGTTAACGTTTTTATTTGTTTACTGGCCAGTTGTTTACTTTTACTCTCGACCTATAAACTGTTGAAAATACGAGTGAATGTGCAATTTTCCATGACTGAGATTTAAAAATTCTTCATATCGCTCGCTGATTAATTGGCTCCGCATCGCCATTTCATTCATTTTAGAATGTAAAATCAATTTTAAAGCAGTTTTTATTTATAAATTATTGAAAATGAATTTTAAGTACTCGATGGCCGCTCTAATGAAATTCATTTAGGATTGCAGTAATGGCTCTCATTACTAGGAAGGATGGCTATTAGTGTCAAACGAAAAAACGAGAGCACATACGAAGTAGCCTTAGTGGCGTTTCCGATAATACCTAGATGGCTTACTAATAATTCCAATTGTGAACGAAGTTTTTTATTGAAAAAAAATCTTTATAATTAAGTAACATTTTACCAATACATATTCAATTCTCTGTCAAATCAATAGGTAGACCACCTTTGGCGACATTCGGTTTGGCTTTACCAACAAATTTTTAAATGCATCAAACGGTATGTGAAACTCTAAAAGTCTATCTCTTTAGCTGTGCGATAAGTAAGATCTACGATAGACATTTTAGTTATAGGGTACCGCCATCAATAAATCACAAAAGAGCCGCACGAACCGAGACTGCATTTTATCTGTCACTTGTCTCCGAGTCTTGCTCGACAAATTGATGATAACGGATTTGCCGCTAGAACATCGTCACTTAGCGTGAATAGTACTTATTTGCCACAAAATTTCACTTCCAGTCTTTCTAAATGCTTAGATTCATTTTATTACTTTGCTCGCTTTAATTGATCTTAAATGTTAACTTATACATAAATCCCTTGAAATAAGTGACGAGCCACTTGATAAAGAGAATATTGTCGTGGAAACACTTAATAACTTTTTTCACGCCCGGGATTCATACGAGCAGATTTCAAACCCTGGACCTTTAGATCATCCTGCATACGCTTGTACCGCGGAACAACTATTGATGGTTTTTTTTTATAATTTACATACATACATCCCAGTAGCGATACTTCCATAGAAGAGCAAATTCCCAACTTGCCTCACAAAATTCCGAATAATAATATTTAAGCTTTAAATCTTTATTTAACAAAAGTAATTTGACATATTAATGAGAATATTCTATGGAAGCACATTTGTAACCTTACTTCTGTATACCCCGAAGGGGTAGGCCGAGGTGCATTTCCGCACTCACATTTGGCCAAGTATATATCAGTCCCACGTAATAGTAAACATAATAATTTATAATACCTTTAAGTGTTCTGTTTCCTTGTTACACCTCAGTTGTCATTGATAACAACTCTGTTATACATGCTAATCTCATTATTATTCCATTAAATTAGACGATGTACATAATTCAGCAAAAGATAACATAAACATATTTTTTTAGAAGCAAACAAAAAAACTTGAACCAATAAAATTAGAGTTTATTTTATTTAAAGTGCTATGTAATCCATTATATTCGCCACGGCTAGGTCGCACAATCCGCACGGCTTCTTAGTTTATTTATCATCATTCATTATGGACATTGGAACAAAAATCTTTATATCCTTAATTGCGATTCTTGGGAAAACTACCAAGTGATATTTGTTCTAGTGGGTTGTTAAGGGATTCCGTCAAAAAAGTTTAAATAAATATCATGATTTCTGGTTCACACTGTAGCTCAATCATTATTCCATAAACAAACGATCTCCTACTATTATCCTTAAAGAAATAAAAATCAAACCATGTATAAAAGATTTAATAAACATATTTGCATAATATCAATATTTCGCAGCATAAGTATTTGCCAACGTGTTAGAAAAAGAAAGAAACGTGTTACGCTCTTCAAAGTGCTATAAAAAATTATGCTTACGTGACATTGATGGGGGGGTTTGAGTCCTGGTTTATAATAACAATGCTCTGCTACATGTAAAATTCAAAAGCCATAAACATCATTTTCGAGGTTAGCATTTTTTTTAAATATATTTACAATTTACAAAAATAATAATTGTGATTTTTACAGAAAATATATTTATCTATAACTAAAAATAATACTTATACTATTATATAACAGTATGATTAATAAAATACAACATGTACTATTTTTTTTTAAATGAAACAAAATACGTACGGATAATGTTCCGCTCATTTAACATGTAAGTTTACATGTAAATGAATTCTTGTTACAATGTATTCGTAATTCTTCTTAGACTATACAACATTCAAGAATAACAATTACCTACGTATTTCGATAAAACAGGAAATTTTAAATTCTATTACATTAATTGGTTTAATAATAGCAGATCGTCTGCCACTCAGTAATAGAAAAAAATAGAATTATTTCAGTAATTTAAAAGAGGCTCTATCACTAAGTGCCACATATTATTTGTTATCAATTAAACTTTCAACTACCTCTTTCGATTTTGGAGGCTGCGTGAAGAAACTTTCTATTTCAATTAGAGTTTTATCTTTGGTCTCAGGAAGGTATTTGTACACAATCAAACAGAACACAGACGCTGACATGCCATAAAACAGGAATGTGCCAGGTAATGCGAACAATCGAAACATCGATGGAGATATTTTCAAAATAGTCGCCATCAAACACTCAGAATACAAAGTAACTAGAAGAAGACCCGAAGTTCGATACCTCAAACATATTAATTCACCAAAAAGGATTGATGGCATTATCATTGCCCCAGAACTTATTGAAACGGAAAATAGTGTTAATAATACTATAGAAATGTATATGTTTTCCTTTATAATTTCGTATCTGATGAGATATAAATAGATTGATATTATGAAAAGAAATATTATTCCTGTTATCGATGATGAAAAGAAAAGGGTACGTCTTTTGAGAAACTTCGATAAAACGCATCCTACTTGCATTCCTATCAAAGTGACAGAATCCATTATAAGCATACCAATGTTAGCCATGCTCGCACTGCCAGTAATCTCATTCATTAGGTCTACGGCATACATACTACATACTAACTTGCCTGAAAAGTGATACATAGACATAACAGAAAAGGAAATGAGCAATGGCATATGATACGCTTTCGTTGAAACCAGCTCCATAATATATTTTAATTGATTCCAAGAAACAGTGTTCTTACGTCCCGCGCACGTTTTAAGGTAAGTCTTCTGAGAATTAATGAGAGATTCAAGTTCATGTTCGGCTTCTTTGCCGCGTCCCCTTAACCAGCGATGCGAGGCGGCACTGTCTTCAAAACGTCCTTTCATTGCCAACCAATACGGTGATTCTGGCCAGAAAAATGCCGTCAAAGAGCATAAAGAACAGACTAATGCAATAAATCCTATGTTCCTCCAGTGCGAAAACACACCAGTTGCGTTTGCCACCCATACGCCAACGTAAAAGAGAGTGCCTTTAAATATCATAAAAATGCCTCGATAGCGTGGTGACGAATATTCTGTTATGATTAGAGTAAACAGGGTAATATTACTGGCCAGCAGCATGCCTAGCATTATTGCGCTGATAAACAATTGTGTAATGTTTATACTGAAATAAAAAACCACGAAGCTAGCTATTGTACTAAGGGAAATTATTATGAACGGTAATCTTCTTCCGAAATATTTTGTGAATATCGGTATTATTACTACCCACGGTAGCGAGCTGTAGCCATGCACTGAAGCTGAAAAAGAAGTAATTTATATTTTATAAGGATTCTCAGTAATCATTAAAATCTGAACTAAATTTAAATAAAGAAGAGGAATATACGAGTTTTATGTAATAATAAAAATGGAAGATATAATAAAAACAATAATTACTTTAGGTTGGGTTACAAAATCGAAACCACATTATAAATGTGTCTAAATTTTTTTATTTTTTTTAATGTAACTGTACATAGCGATACAAATACCTAGTACTTACGTGTTTAAGATAGTATGGGGATGATTTGTGTCATATTCATAAAAAATACTTACTCAACCAAGACGCCATGCTATCACTAACAGCGTCGGTTGAATTTGCCTCTTTCCTTATCTGTGGTATCATTACTGTTGGTGCACCAAACCCCAATCCAAGAGAAAAGTATAAAAAACACACTCCGCTTGTGATAAACATCTAAAAAATACAAAATCTATGACTTCGAAGTTTCATACCAAATTAAATCATTGTAGCGACAGCGTTCGCATAAAAAATATCGGTCAATAGAATTATAGATGTAAACAGAAATGAAACCGATATGGACGCCGTCCCTACGTGACGCTTCAATGCCTTTTGTAAATCCTCGTACAAAAAAGCCCTCTTTTCATTTTATGCTATACAATTTTGGATATTATATTTGTATATAATATTGTAATATCATTATAGATATTAGATACCAACCCACATACGTCTTACTGCTGGTCGCTAAGCCTCTACGGTTTTGAGGTAGCACACCCTAGTCCGCTACCCTAGCTTGGTACTGATATGGAAAATTTATTGTAGGATAATTTCAAGAAAGAAGCTTCCTGTAGATGTCTTTCCTTCATCGTTTTTGTGTGATAATACATTACTTATACACATGACTTCTATTGGGACTATCACACTAGAGCACTACACAAACGTAACTACCGTACTCCAGGTTCGACGGTGGCACTCACAGAAATTCCGAGCGGTGAAGCTCTATGGGGGACCTAGCGTGATTTTACCCCACAACGGAATAGTCAGAACTTAATAATAAGGTGAAATTGAAAATGTAGTTGTCCAGTTCCCTAATAGCGAAGCAGGGAAAAAGTATTGTGGTATGAGTATTAATTCTGACATGCATGACGTATACATTGATGAACTTTGTACTAGAGACTCAAACCCGGAATTCTCTAGTCCCTTCATCTTAAGAAACTTCCTTGAAATGATTTTTTTTTATATACCATATTGACGACGTTAGTAACCCGATATAATTTAAATAAATTAACAGGTATCAAAACAGCTTTTTGAATATATTTAAATTATATAAATATTTCTCATTTTAATTATTTTCTAAGAGGATTTTTAGTGGATGCAAAATCATATTATTTCACAAACATTGATTTACAAAACCAATGTGATGATTATCATATCACAATAGCATTAACTTAAACAAATCAACAATTGACCTTGAAAATTATAAATTTTATACATTAATTATATACCTAAAAACTAACTATGTATTTGTAACACATAAACTCACTTGTCTCAGCAAAGGTTTCCAAGAAGAATTTACTTCATCATTTATTATTTCGTCATTACTGGTTTTAATTTCATTACAATCGTAGGATTCCATTTTTATCACTCCAGAAACACAAATTTACTCAAACCGCCACATAATCGAACTACATGGAATAAACGACACTTATGAACTTAAAACATTAACAAAACGAACACCTAATTATGTTAATAGTGCCTTGAAAATTCCACAAGTACTTAATAGATTACATATTGATTGTGCAAGTATCTGTTTTAAACTTTACTATTATTAGAAATGTTAAAGCAGCACCTATTGTAATTATTGATTACTTTATATTTTTGTGTAGTGTCAGCGACTCGACGCGGCATCTAATTCAGTCAGCGCCACGCGGCTAGTCGAATTTCGGTAAATATGACTCGCGTAAATATGAGCGTCGATAGCTAATGATATGCAATGAAAATGAATGAAACAATGTTTATTGAGTCTATAAAAAGTTAAATACATCACTTTTATCATCATCATTGTTCAGAATGTAGTCAGATAACCGCGAAAACATCGACGAAACCAAATATCGACGGAGCGCAGAGCGACATGTCCTCTGTCTGAAAGGCATTGCGCCGGACTGATGATTTGCACCGGGCTGTGCTCAGCGTTTTATATTAAAATTACATTTTAAAATATTAATAAAAAAAAATAGTGAAATTTCTTCAAAACAAAAATTGTACGTTTTCAAATACCTGTTCTTATATCATAAAAAGTTATTGTTTTATTAAATTAAGTATTGTATATGGGTCAAAAAAATTATGTATTGACAGAAATTTCCCAATATTTCGAATGTCTTAGATTTTTTATTACTTGAATAAGGGATCTAAATCTTAAAATGTTTTTCAATAACTATTTGCTTGGGGATATTTCCAATTCAACAACATATTATTTTGATTAAATATGTTATAAATAAAACCGAATTTTGAGGCTCGAAAATGACTCTAAAAGTGAATTTATGAAAACCTTCGTTCAGTTATCTTGTTATTTATCAAAATTTACACAAAAATCTTAAAATGTTCTTCACTAATTATTTAGATGACAATATTCCGTAAAATAATTGGTAATTAACATGTTTGTGCGATGAGTCTTTCATCAATTTTAAGGGGTTCGAGAAGTACTGTTTTTGCTCAAATTACGGTAAAACTGCATAAACGCTCTTCATATGATGCACTGTTTTATATCAATTCAAGATTTTAATACATACCACCTTTTATGAATTCCCAAGTCTAAAACTTATAAATAAATCATTGAAAGTCCCTTCTTATCCCCGCTTACTCTTCTTTATTCTCCTTGTTAAAAATCAACTTGTGTCTACAATTCACTAGGTTAGCGACGAGCGTTGATAACTGTCATAAGATGTACGTCGGGCCTGTTTTCCGAACCCAAAAGAAAAATTAATCAACCATAACATTAGCTGATCACAGCCATTCCATTCCATTTCTCAGAAAGACCTGTTCAATAATACATATAGTAAGTAGGTACTTCCAACGTCAATTATCAAGTCGTCTTTACTTTTGTTATTGTTCTTGTAAGGTTTGACATTCGACTCTGGTATATAATTGTAAAGACATTCTTAAATTGCACTTAGCGAGCTTCATTAATCATTGAGATCACAGAGCAATAAGATAATTTTTGCTTTGCTGTACCTATCAAATTAATAATATTTAATATGCCTTTTTTATCAGTTTAGAATTGCATTATTTTTATTTAGTATTTATATTTTTTAAAGTGATATTATTTTTTTCTATACTAAAGCAGCAGCTGTATAATATATGTATTGTTATAAATCTTGGCATAAATGATAATTTAATTTTTAAAGAACATGAAAGGCCAGGAAGACGATATTGAACTATAAATTTTAACAGAAATTAAGTCAGGTTGTCACAGGGGATTGTTGTTTAAATAGGTCCCTGATGACAACAATATCACCGAAACTCATAGCAAAGCAACATTTAACAATGTTCCTATGTACAATGTTGTTCTAGGAGATACCGACCATCCAACAAAACATGTAAAACTCAACATGTTGGTCCACCCTTTGTATGGCGCTCCAAAACCAGCCTGTGAGTATATATTCAGAAATATATCAATACTTTTTTCAATCTCTCGTCATTCATAACACTCATGCCTTGTGTTGAATCGATCTACAAGCAATTCTAGCAACAATATTAAATATGCATTTCTCTTAACTCTTAATTAGACACCGTTGAGTATATTTCTCGTCAAAATAACAAGAATTTGACCTAGAAATCTCCAATATAATGGATTTTTAAGGATACTGAAATATGTAGATTGTTTCAAGTATTTTTTCTAAGAAGCTAAGTGACAAAATTTGTGATGATCGTACAAATAAAATTTAAAAAATAGACTGTCGAATTATGGGTCAATAGCCAGATTTCGGTGGACTAATTTAACACAGAATCTTCAGAGTAAGGCTTATCTGTAAAAAAGTGGCTTAGAGAATGGTCTCTAAGGTCTCATACGTATAATTAATATACGTATATATGTTATAAATATACATATAATATATTTTTTATAAATATATAATATTTAATGGAGTCATAGGCAAGGTTTTAGTCTTCTTATACCAAAAAATAATATTTTATTGTAGTTATAAATTTTATTTAAAATAAGCGTTTAATTGTATATCTGATCTGAGTACTTTATTTGTATTTTCTATCGAGATACTAATCTAAAATATTATATATTTTGTGTAACAAAAACCTTAAAGTAAATGTAAACGTGTAGAACATACACCATCCTAAAAGAAATATTGTTTTAAACAATCATCTCTTTAAAGTAAATTAAACGATGAATAGCTAATATAGTAGACACCATTGTGTTCGAAATTAGTATTAAATTGGCAATTTCGTATCTGTAAAAAATGAAAATCTTTAAATGTAAAGACTTCAATGACCAAAGAATTTGAAATGAAGCCTCGTAAAATTTTACTAAATCATGGCTTTTTGAAATCTACTAACAAAAACATAAATATTGAAACATAAATTGCGGAGGTAGATAATATCCTGGTAACAAAAGTTTAAATTACTGAAAATAGTATTCAAATTTAACTTTGCTAAACATTTGTATTAATCTGAGAATAATAGGGCATATGAAGCGAATACATTAACACAAAATACGAAGAGGAGGAACCCAGTCGTAAATAGCTTATTTCACTCAATGGGTCTTCAGTATTTAAGGTCAAGTCATAATATAATTCTCATAATATCTCTAAGAATATTTTCAACAATGTGAAACATATAATAATAATAATAGAAAAATAGCTAATGTGTAGAGGCCATAAGCTCTTCATTCGTATCAAGCTTTAATGGTTCTATGAAATATTTTTCAATCTCTTGCAAAGTTTTATCTTTACTTTCTGGTAGATATTTATATAAAAGAAATGCAAAAACAGATGCTGAAAGTCCATAAAAAAGAAATGCTCCGTGTAAGTCAAAAAATTTAAATACGTATGGAGAAGTTTTCAATACTGACGCCATGATGAATTCAGAATATAAAGCTAGTACAGGCAAAGTAGAACTTCTATACCTTAACGGAGTTAACTCACCGTACACGCTACACGCCAAAATCATCGGACCGCAACTTATAGTCATTGAAAACGTTGTAAGCAATAAAATTGATATAATTTTATTTTCCTCTATAACAGATAGTTTTACTAAATATAAATAACAAGATATTATAAATAGGAATACAATTCCGGTAAAAGAAGAGCCCAATAATAATACCCGCCTTTTCAAAAACTTTGATAAAATACATCCAATATGCATGCTGAAAATTGTCACAGCTTCCAGAATGAGCATTCCCATATACGCTATAGATTCACTTTTGGTTATTTTATTGATTAAGTCTATAGAATACATAGTGCAGACGAATTTTCCTGAGAAGTTATATAATGACATAACACACATGGATAATAACAGCGGCATATAAAAACCCTTTGTAGTTATTTTATCATAGACGCATTTAATTTTATTTTTTATTCCTTTCTTTATCGTTCTTTCTTTTTTAAGATACTCTTTCTGGGAATCAATAAGATTTTGAAGTTCTTTCTCAGAATCCGAACCATATCCTTTGAGCCAGTGATGTGCTGCCGCGGATTCTTGGTACTTTCCCTGCATAGCTAACCACGACGGTGATTCGGGCCAAAAAAATACTGTTGCGGGATAAATAGCAAAAACAAATGCATAATAGCTGATATTTTTCCAGTGCCAAAACGTCCCAGTTATATTCGCTACTAAAACTCCCCAAAAGAAAATAGTAGATTTGATCGTCATAAAAATCCCTCTGTACTTCGGTGCGGTGTATTCTGTGACAACGACGATTAGAACGGTCATGTTGCTCGCAACGAGACAACCCATCATTATTTCACTGATCAGTAAAACCGTTGCATTGGTGCTGCGGTTGAAGACTACAAAGGCTGCTAATGTAGTAGTGCATACTACTGCAAACGGAATTCTTCTTCCCAAGTGCCTTGTCATCACTGGTAAAATTAGTAGCCACGGTAACGCACTATATCCGTGGATGGAGGCTGAAAGAATAAGAAAGAGTTTAATTAATAATATACAAAAAAAATACACTATCTGGTTGTCGGACCATGGCAATACATTCGACCACCATACATAAAGATATCAATGTTAGTCCCTGATTTATTAAATTTTAAGCGTTTCTACGCTATCAGCTTAGCCTGCGTATCAAATATAAATATCAATTAAATAATTTAACAAATACAAGTATTGCATAACCCCATATAAAATTCTGTTTCACGTACATTTTAAATTGGCTTTATGTATTTCTCGTTTAATGTCTTAAATCTCGAGTCGCTCCGTGCCTTGGAGAGCATATTAAGCCGCCCGTCTCGGTTATTGACAAATCGCAAGAGACTTTAAGACAAGTAAGAAACCTTAAAGTAGCTCGATATTTCTGGAAAATACCAACTAGTTTAATGCTGTCTGTATTGGGCATGAAATATAGACACTACATAATCTTTCGTGAATTGAATGTGACCGGCGACCGAGGACACACCATATCTGATAGTTAATGAAAATCTTCACATATTTGCACTTAAAGATTTAGGTATTCTAAGAGCATTCAGCAAAAGGAAAAATACTACAAGGATTAGTTCTACTGTTTGAATGAGAACATCGGCAAGCGGCCATGTTACGCCGAGTGAAGAGAGATGAAGGGTCTGGCCACTTGAAATCCTATATGAATAGAATAATACCAACCATCAAAAATATCACTGGCCGAATGCAACGCGACATATAGATGAATGAAAATGGAAAATTGTAGTTTCGTATTTCGTTTCGTGTCAACAGAAACAGATAACCAATAAAATGCAGTTAGCCTTATATCTGGTGTGTGTTTAGTTCTCTTCGCATATTGGAGTAAAAAATATTTTAGAATTTGAACGAACTTGAACAATGCTAAAGGACATCCGGATGGATTTTGATATTGCCCTTCATTGTTATTTTACTTCTATAATTTGATTTTGGTGAAAATTTCTAAGACAGGTGTGGTGTATTTATTTCCTGTTCGCAACGACTTGTTTTGGATATTTTCTGAATATAAACTTTTATTAAAATTATAAATTTTATAAGCTAAAAAAACGTAGCAGACGCGTAGACTTCAAGGTTTGGCACAGAGAGAAATAAAAAATGTATTATACAAACAATTATAGACCCTTAAAATTGTTTTTGAACGTCCCTCGGGAATATAACATTTTCCAGGGTTAAAGTAGACTTATGCCGTTTTGCCAGACAACAGTATTTTTCAATCATCGCAATCAGATCAACAATTAAGACTTAAAAGTTGAACCAACAAAACTTCCTGAAAAAGATAATGAAAATCCAATCCAATCCATCAGCCAATCGAAGTCCACTGCTGGACATAGGCCTCTCCCAATGACTTCCACAGGGACCTGTTGGAAGCAGCCTGCATCCAGCGACGTCCCGCGACCTTCACCAGGTCGTCTGACCATCTTGTCGGAGGACGTCCCACGCTGCGCTTTCCGGTACGTGGCCTCCACTCGAGAACTTTTTGGCCCCATCGGCCATCAGTTCTCCGCGCTATGTGCCCGGCCCATTGCCACTTCAACTTGCTAATCCGCTGGGCTATGTCGGTTACTTTAGTTCTCCTACGGATCTCCTCATTTCTGATTCGATCTCGTAGGGAAACCCCGAGCATAGCCCTCTCCATAGCTCGTTGAGTGACTCTGAGCCGTCTAATGAGGCCCATAGTGAGAGGCCACGTCTCAGTGCCGTATGTCATCACTGGTAACACACAACTATCGAAGACTTTTGTCTTCAGGCACTGAGGTATTTTGGACGAGAAGACGTCGCGTAGTTTCCCGAACGCTGCCCAACCGAGTTGGATTCGACGATTGACCTCTCTCTCGAACTATGAGACACTCCACTACAGAGAGGCGTGAGACAGGGAGATGTCATATCTCCGAAACTGTTCACTGCCGCGCTGGAAAACGCCTTCAAGCTCTTGCAGTGGAAAGGATTCGGCATCAACATCAACGGCGAGTATATCACACACCTTCGGTTTGCCGACGATATTGTAGTCTTGGCAGAATCGCTGGAAGACCTTAGCACTATGCTCGAAGACCTCAATCGAGTCTCTCAACAGGTGGGTCTTAAAATGAACATGGACAAGACGAAAATCATGTCGAATGTCCATGTTGTGCCCACCCTGATCGCAGTTGGGGGCTCGACTCTCGAAGTTGTAGACGAATATGTCTATTTGGGACAAGTGGTCCGGTTAGGCAGGTCCAACTTCGAGAGAGAGGTAATGAAAATAATTTATTGAAAATTTAAATTGATATTAGAATGATTATTTAGACGCAGATATTTTTTCTGATTAATAGGTAGTATCAGTAGGTTGTCTGGAAGAAATCGCAGCTAGCGATAAGACCGCCTGTTGTAGAGCTATTTTTTTTTCTCAAAGTTGTACCTACCTATATCATTTAAGCTGTACTCGTATTTACTTGTATAGTGTACAAAAAGTATATTAAATAAAAAAATAAAATAAAACCAGAACATATTTAACTAACATATTTAGTTATAGTTTAGTCTATTTTCAATGCCAAAATAACAGTTCTTTTTATAGAGAAATGTTTATGTTTACACGGTAATCGCCGCAAAAGACTTAGTAAGTTAAAGGATTTTTCTGTCTGTCTGTTCCGGCTAATCTATGAAACTTTAAGTCCGATTTCAGACGGATTTTAAGTGGCAGATAGCTGGTATAAAAAGTAGCTTAGGATCTTATCTGTGAAAGAAGAGTCAAAAGACATTAGTCTAAAAGTAACAACGGGAACACGAAGCAAGTTAGTGTAATTGTTACGATTGTAAAGAAATGTGTATATAGAAAACAGACTTGGCCACCTAAATTTGTTTTTGTATGTGTAAAAGTAAAGTAAAAGTAAATAGACTACCCTCCGTGTACACGTATATCATGATAATAATAAACTCAAGGCAGGGTTAAATAGTCGGAAAATTTTATGATAAATTTTACGGTTATGCTCAACTTATAGGCCATTCTCATTCTATTCACAAGCGTATAGCATTAAACTGAGTTCCCCGAAGTTTTTTCTCAAAGATACATTTAAATCTCAAAGAACGATAACCGAAACGAGCAGTTAACTAATTTTCAGGCGCAATTTCATTTGCTGTCGTAAAAATATATTTCTTCTGCTTACAAATAAGACTAAATTTTATTTTTTGCAAAAGCGAAAAAAGAAATTTCAGAGAATATGTTTGTAGGAAAGAAGCCATTTTATATAAATAAAATTGACTGTGCCTGTAAAATAGGGAACGTAATAGTAATGTGACGAAAATTCACAATCGATGTCGATAGATTGAAATTTTAGATATTAGATATATTATATTATAGATTTTACAATATTTTCAAGAAAATTTGATGTTTTATTATTTAAAAAAAATCTTCTAGTCCGAGATTAAACATCAAACATATTACGTTGATAAATATAAACCTAGATATCGGTTGAAGTACAAACGCTTAAAGATATAATGGAAAGTGTGGAAGGTTGTTAGTATGATGGCATATTATGTGAAAACAAGTATGAAAGCCAGCTGCCGAATGTATGAATAGAACCATTTTGGACGAAAGAGGTTCACTTGTGTAAAAGAAAAACGAGTGGAAGTTTATAATAAGTATGAATACGACTGCTTGAATATGGCAACAAAAAGATACGATGACATGACAGAAAACGATTGGGAGTTGTGACTTTCAAAACCTACAAGAATATACAAAATATATTACGAATCAGTCAAGCCTACATATCCAATCTCTTTTTAAAGTTATATTTCTTTACAGCCCCGTGGCGCAGTTGGCTAGACACCAGCTTGCGAAACGACAGGCCGCGGGTTCGATCCCCGCACCGAGACAAATGTTTGTGTGATCCTCAAATATTTGTTTCGGGTCTGGGTGTTTGTGAGACCGAAAAGTCTCTCGTAGTATCTGATACCCACGACACAGGACTTGTACCCTAGTGTGGGGTCAGAACTATGTAAGTGACTGTTGGGTGTATTTATATATTTATTATTTAGGCGCGTTATGAAAAAATGATGAGTGCGAAATTTTAAGATGCGCGCGCATCACTGTAACACAAAATTCAGAGGTGAAAGCTGCCTATGTTAAATGTAAGTGTCAAATGGATAAGAAAGGTTTACATATGTTTCGGATTGAATATTTATTCAAAAAAAGATTATATGTTTTAGATTTTTAAAATGTAGAATATATAAAAAGGGATTGACATATTTATTAGTTGTCAAATATTAATGAGTAGGTACCTTCAGAAATATAATATATTGTGTAAACTAAGAACTATGTATGTGACTGTTGGGCGTATTTATAAGTTTTACTTCAGTCGTGTGGTATAACTTCTAACGCGTGTACATAAAGTACTTACACACATTCTTTTTTTTGAAGATATTGACACAAATTCGTCACCACAGTTAACAAATCCAAACTATTTTTTCATGGCATTATTTTTTCTATATCATTGATTAATCATAGTCAAAGTCAAAATCACCTTTATTCAAATAGATTTTTACAAGTGCTTTTGAATCAATATTTTTTTTAAACTATAGCTATCTTTATGATATGACTTTTTTGGGAATTCTTCTTAAAAATACTAATTCCTAGCTGGCTGGAACCAACTCTTTCATTCCAACTATTATGAATTTAAATTAGTTCAGTTGGATGTAAACTAGATGAGCAATTTCATTCCTCATCATATTAAAAAAATGCTGAGCGTAGCACAATTCTTAGAATATAATAACAGCTAGATTTTTCTATTTGATAATTTATTCTTTTCGATGCTTACGAGATAAAATCCAGTAAAAACATAAATTCACTTCTGCCCAATATTTAAGAGAACAGTAATAAACCTTAGTAGAACAATACAAATAACTGAAACAATCTATCTATTTGTAAACTGATCCAATTAACAGAAAGCTTTGCCAAAACCAACTCTGTGTGATGAATTTGCGAAGCTAGGTGAGTTGTTGTGATAATCTACTGCCACAATATTCACTTAACAGTCTACTAGTCCTCACATAAGGGCTTCAATATACACCTATAGTCGCCAGAGAATCTAAATTTTGACATATGTGTCATCATCATCAGCCCATATACCTACGTCCCACTGCTGGGCACGGGCCTCCTCTACAACTGAGAGAGTTTAGGCCTTAGTCCACCACGCTGGCCTAGTGCGGGTTGGCGGACTACACACCTAAGAAATTCCTAAGAACTTTTAGGTGAGCAGGTTTCATCATGTTGTCCTTCACCGTTAAAATACCTGATAATTTATTGGGAATACACACGTAACTTCGAAAAGTCAGAGGTGTGTGTGCCTGGGGTTTGAACCCGTGACCGTCGAGTAAACCTCGAGCCTATCACGACTTTCAAATAATTTTCTAAAATAACATACGTCCTTCTAGCCTTAAATCAGTGGTTAGCTCATGACTTACTTATCCAAGACGCCATGTCGTCAGTCACCGCATCAGTGGAATTTGCATCGCGTCTTATTTGCGGTATAACTACGTTAGGTGCTCCATAACATAATCCAAGAACGAAGTATATAGACCACACTCCCGATGTGACGAACAGCTGAAAAATACAAAAAGAATCCTATTATACTTGCGCAAGAGACATTTGACATTTTTTTCTCTGTTTGATACGTTTCACTACTAAAAAGAATATCTCATCATCATCGTCATCATCAGTCCATATACGTCCCACTGCTGGGCACGGGCCTCCTCTACAACTGGGAGGGGTTGGCGGACTACACACCTAAGGAATTCCTAAGAACTTTTAGGTGTGTAGGTTTCATCACGATGTTTTCCTTCACCGTTAAAGTAAGTACTTAATAATTCATTGTGAATACATACAACTTCGAAAAGTCAGAGGTGTGTGCCTGGGGTTTGAACCCGCGACCGCCGAGATTCTCGACCGCGCGCCTAAACCTCGAGGCTATCACTACTTAGAACTACTACTTAGAACCAGCTAAAGAATAACTGGTTGGAGTTAATTTTGGTACAGTGATAGATGAGAGCCAGAAGATGTCAATTTTCCATTCTGGAAATTATACATACATACACATTCACGTCTGTTTCGCTAATTGAGTTTTTGTATCCCGGCAAATGTTAAATTTTTGTGTTTTTTTAAATTAGGTTCATTTTTTATGCTGCAAAGTTTTTATATCGGCGCGGCCTGGTAAATACATTCACAAAATCAATGTACATTGTACAACCGAATAAGGCTACAGGCAAAAGATTATGTCTTGTAAATAAATTACAAGATTTGATATAGATTTTTATTAATAAGATTATTATTTAAAACGTCATGGCATGCCGGTATTAACACCTCATTAATGTATGATAATTTATTTGCTTAGTCAATAAAAACTTTATATGTTTTTTTAATTAAACACGACTCATACACGTTATAATGAATAATTTAATACATGGACAAAAACATGTTCAGTGTTTTTGTATCCATGAGTACATCATACATACACACAATACCTCACGCCCGTATTCCCCGAAGGGGTAGGCAGAAGTGCAACTCTGCACCCACATTTCGCTAGGTATGTAGCAGTCCCACGTAATAAGGGGCAAGCCTATTGCCCTTTTTCCGGCACAATTCCAGACTCCGTGCTGCTACTGAGAATTCCCTAATGGAAAAACCCAATAACACTTTGCCCGACCCGGGAATCGAACCCAGGACCACTAGATCGCACGGCACATACGGCGAGACCAGGAGGCAGTCCATCCATGAGTAATTTTGTTCATAGCGTACTAAATTGTATAACACAAACATATAATTGAACTAATTTATACCATTGATCAAATTACTCGTAAATAGTACAACCAATAAAATAGATTTTACTTAAAATTGCAGTATGGTCATGCCCAAAAGTCAGTCGTCGAAAAAACCAAACAATCTGAATTTATAAAGCTTCAAGGCTAGAACAATAATTGACATTCGTACATGCATACACTCTCCTCTGTATGCCCGATGTTGCAAACATAAATATATTTCAAGGTCCAATTTCCACCAGCTATTTGAAGACTAACTTATTAGAGAGTGGACCCATTGTAATTTTTGGCACATTTTTATATTCCGTACTGCTACTGAGAACAAAAAAATGAAAAAAATCCAGTTTAAATGTTTATTTGGAATGAAAGCCAATCTGTATTCAAAACCATTACCTCTCGATTGCACTCATATGGATGTATGTATGTACATAGGTATATATAATAAAGTTGCCTCGTAGTCTCGCGGCACAAGTACGTGCCGTGCGATCTAGAGATCCTGGGTTCGATTCCCGGGTTGGGCAAAGTGTTATAGGGTTTTTCCATTAGGAAATTCTCAGTAGCAGCACGGAGTCTGGAAATGTGTCCGAAAAACGGCACTAGGCTCGCCCTCTATTACGTGGGACTGATACATACCTGGCGAAATGTGGGTGCAGAAATGCACCTCTGCCTACCCCTTCGGGGAATACAGGCGTGAGGTTATGTATGTATGTATGTATATCGTTATGTCGCAGGACCAACGAGGCAATTGATTATAATTTAATTAATAAAAAGTCAACATAACCACATTCCGGCTATTAATGTCAAGTTGTCTTAATACCCCGCCATATCCCGTAATTAAAATATCATTAAAAAGTTTTTATAACTATTATATTCATTTACCAGTACGAGTGTAGTACACAGGGAATAATACAATATAAGGCCTTATACCTTTTTTTTTACTTAAACTGAGTAATTTTTACTTAACTTATTTATTTACGAGAATAAACCTATTCGGAATTTTATACGTTTATATTTTAGACGTTGAAAAAAACATTATATTAATTGTGAATGGTGTTTTCACATTTAAGTTTTTATAAGACCAGGTTTTACGTGGTACAAATGGATAGTAGTCAAATGTGCCTGATGTAAGACAAGTCCAAATCGATAAAAGTACTATAGCAGTTGTAACTAAGTACGAAACTAATTAAGTGAATAAAAAAATCGTACCTGTCTCGAAAATAATCTCCATGGATGTTTTTCCTTATGTGTTACACTTTCATCTTCATTTATTTTAACTTTGTCATATCCACGTGATTCCATTGCGGACACATAAAATCACAATAAACTTCCCTCAACCTTCTGGAACAAACGACACCGCCAAAAGAACTCAAAGAAAATAAAACCACATACTTAAAACTTTATTTAAATTATGTGTTATGATAATGACCACAGATAGAGTATATTTTTTTCTTTAAAATATGTATTCAAATGTAATAGTATTAATTAATCATGTCATTGTACGGTCATACCTACTCACAACAATCTTGCAAGTGGACAATGTAATATGAGACACTTCGTTCACCTATCGCTTGACACGAACTATAAGTACGTATTGAATTAAAATATTAAGCTATACTCATACCCTATGTTTAATGTTTTCACGTCCACTAATATTCGTGTAGTTTGTTTGCGTCGGTCTAATTGTTGACATATCGAATTGCGTTGCTAGCATATTTCTATAATTTATTTAAATAAATCCGCCTGACGGTTTGACAATATTGAACCAACAAACTAATGGCATTTGTAATTTACGATAAAATATTTGAATTTCATTATACACTACTAATTGTTTTATCCGGACCCCAAATGTGCGGGTGCATTTATCACCACACAACTAATGTTTGCAGAATCAAATAATGTAAATGTGATTTAACATGGAAGCAATGTAAATAAAACAAAGCTAGAATTAGATAAAAGAATGTAAAAAATGATCTTTCACATGTACAAAATGTAAAATTCTTTATACTACACAAATAGGAGATATGTGTACGTTTTTAGACCAGTTTTGTTTCTATGTTGAGAATGACATTCTGCATACGATATGCAAAAAGACTTGTATTTTTTTAGTTGGAATTTACGTAGAGTTAATTACGAGTTGTAAATAGTTTTTATTTTATATTTACTAAAGCAGCAATTTTCTATTAATAGACCAGACGTCACAAACCTTAAATCTACGATTTTGTCGGAGTAAATATTGCGATAGTCGACACCAATTTCTTTAATCAAACATAATATTAACCTTTCTCTACACGAACCGTCGTCCACACGTATGTATGTACGTGACTTTTATTCTCGAACTATACTCGTATATACCCTACGTAAATGTCATATTTTCATGTTGTATTGCAATGTAATAGTATCACATAGTTACTGATTCAGCATTTCATTAGTAAGATTATAAAAATCCATTGTGTGACCTCACTTCTTAAGAATTAGCAATGAACAACCTTTAAACATTTTAAAACAAAATTACCTGTATAAACGTTTCATTACAGCTTCCGCGAAAAATAATTTTAGGCAAGGATTTTTTTTTATTGATGACTTTATACTAAAATTAATTATGAAGTAACTCGCGAACCGGTGTGGGTGCGTGTTGATGGAGGTGCTATTAATTAACTACTAGGAAGAATGATGCCTATATTAATGTCATGTGTTGGTATACCTACATATTGAAGGTTAAATCAACTTGATTTAATTGTTGATTACGTCATCGTGCCTACAGCTCATCTATAGGTATAACTTAGGCTGAAACATCAATGTATACATATGTATGCTCACGCCTGTATCCATGAAACGGTAGGCAGACGTGTATTTTGACACCCACGTTTCACAGGTTGTGGTTTAAATCCCACATAATTCGAAAGCGAGCGTATTTTGTTTTCAGTCTTTGAGACTCCTTGCTAGTACTGAGAATGTATACATAATAGTAATAATAATGAAAACCAAAAACATTTCTCATGTCAAGAAATCGAACGCACGCTGTACATTTATGTCAACAAGGCAGTCTTGTTATAAACATTTATTGCATCTGCCTTAACTGAGTAAGTTTGTTTTCCTTTCTATACCGTCTGTTCCTGTACCTCTGTTCATCATCGGTTGCTTATCGTTTAAATACAAGATTAATTTTATTTTTATATTTAAAGGATTTTTATTTTTACTTTAAGCACGGTGAAGCGATTGGCATCTCATTGTAAAACAGAGCGATAGAAACAAGGCTCTATGATGGATGATTGAATTATATTAGATATAAAATATTACACATTTGCGTATGAGACTATTAACTGTTTTATATACATATGTATGTACATAGTATCCGGACACATACGAATATACCACCAGCTCACTCGGCCTTCGGCAATCTCCATGTCTCAATGAAGTATATAAGTATCATAAACAGTGTTACCACCCCGATCGGAACTGACCATACGTAACCAATACCCATATTTCTGATAGGAATGTATGGCAGACCTAGTAGGAGAATATTGGTCTACTAATGCTTACTATTTTTCCTCCATTTAAATAAGTTTTTAAGTATGACATCTGCACTATATTTTTATGTATTAATCTTCATTTTACTATTAAGACACTCAATGCACAGGAGACAAAAACAACAACGCTACCAGCTACAGCAACAATTTTTCATCAACAAATCTTCTATTATCATTCTATTTTATATATCTTTAGGTGTGTTCGCGCTAGAACGGGCGAGATCGTGTTAGTTGTGGTGGAACTGCTACAGAACGGTGAATCAATTCGAACCAATTGATAGAACTAGTGCACGATTTCTCATCGAACATTTTATTCAAAGATTCGATGAGTTGGTCATTGAAGTAGATGGTTGATTCGGTTGGATCAACTTGAGTAGTATTAAAACTACATTGTCGTTCCGCTGCAATGAAGGAGTTTGATTCCCTGATAGAGAAAAATGTTATTGGAAATTCTTAATTGCAGCTCGAACTCCATAATTTTACCCGACTATATGTCTATTCGTGATGGCCTCGAGGTTTGGGCACGCGGTCGAGAATCTCGACGGTCGCGGGTTCAAACCCCAGGCACACACCTCTGACTTTTCGAAGTTATGTGTGTATTCAAAATGAATTATCACGTACTTTAACGGTGAAGGAAAACATCGTGATGAAACCTGCACACCTAAAAGTTCTTAGAAATTTATTAGGTGTGTAGTCTGCCAACCCGCACTAGGCCAGCGTGGTGGACTAAGGCCTAAACCCTCTCAATGTTAGAGGAGGCCCGTGCCCAGCAGTGGGACGTATATGGGCTGATGATGATGATGATGATGATATGTCTATTACATGAGAAGTAATAGCTGATGTTTCTATATTGATAGGAACCCACCTCTTCATATCCTTTCTGAGATGGGAGAAAGAATGTAAAAGGTTTTTCAAAAGATTGCTACAAAAGAGGCGAATAACATACGGTACGTTGTTACTACGTGTCTGCACAATGTAATATGTACACTATAAAATAGTTTCCTCGTAAGCTGATTACACTCGTATCTATTATGACATGAAATGTAAACCATTAGTTCATCTAGAAGAGGATACACTTATTTAAAGTAAGCCATGTATAAAGTTCGTTATATTAAAGTTATGAGACTCTTCTTTTTATTATAAAAAATAACTTAAACTTTAGCTTTATCGTTGGGAGATGGCTTTTTATTAACTACGCCTTGGAATTTATATGATTATGGTTGGTACATTAATGGTAAGATGTAAGGGAAGATAAATTTACTTTTACATCTGTACATATCTCTAAACTCTTTCATCTGACTCATTTATACTAAATTTGCATTTGGAATAATCTGACTAAAATGGTGTTATTATTTAGTAAGACTGAATTAATTTCAAATGATATGTTTAAAGTAATGCCTAACGAATCCGTCCTTATTTTTTAATTATTATACGAGTTTAATTTTATGATTCCTCATGTAGTTTAAATACTTTAGAGATAAGTAGCGTCTGACCTATGTTATTTATCGCTAAGCTAGTGTGAATGTATTATACATAAACAATTCTAAGGCATGGGCCTCATTAGGCGGCTCAAAGTCACTCAACGAGCTATAGAGAGGGCTATGCTCGGTGTTTCCCTTCAGAATGAGGAGAAAGAAGAAGGATAAAGAAGAAATGAGGAGATCCGTGGGAGAACTAAGGTAACCGACATAGCCCAGCAGATTAGTAAGTTGAAGTAGCCATAGGCCGGGCACATAGCGCGGAGAACTGATGGCCGATGGGGCCAAAAAGTTCTCTAATGGAGGCCACGTAGGGAAAAGCGCAGTCTAGGACGTCCACCAACAAGATAGTCCGATGACCTGGTAAAGGTCGCGGGACGTCGCTGCATGCAGGCTGCCTCCAACAGGTCACAATGGAGATCATTGGGGGACGCCTATGTTCAGCAGTGGACTTCTGTTAGCTGATGGAACAAGAAGAAATTCTAAAGCATAAGGCAGCGTGGTGGATTTAGACTTAACTCTTTTCAAGCGTGCCCGGCCTATGGTCAACAGAGATTATTATTTAATACAGTGACCATTAATATTTTATTCCGACTCTCCGGTATCTTGTGCTTGCCTTTCGAGTACAAGCCTGACAACTTTTAGAAACAAATACTGCTTTTACATAATATAAGTACCTCTGATTACATTTTTAGTGTTATTCAATTTTTGGGTATGGATTTCATTTTTCTACAGAAAACATCATCAATCACACGATTATTCTGTACATCATCGAATAGTCCAGCATATTATAGTACTAATTCTCAAAATTTAAACAAATAACGGAATTGGAACTAATTAAAAAAATGCAAAGTCACGCAGCCAACCACTTCATCAAACAACACTCCTACGTTTTCTTTCTTTAAGGCCAGTAAAATATTAATTAAAATTTCTATTTTATATGTAAGATGCAACTGGTCGTTACAAGTTTATTCTAAACGTGCGGAGAAAAATAAATAATAAATATTTTTTAAAGTTAGAAGCCGCAGCAGAAAGACTGCCAGGAATTCTGACTTAAAGCTCCGTTCATTTTTCTCGTACTTTTGAAATAAAAAGTATTCTTTTGTGTGAAAACGATAAAGTTAAGATGCATGAATGAGAATACTTGTGCCTAAGCATGCAGCAACTCTGCCCAACGAACCATATAATGAGTGAGTTGTAGTTGTGCTTATTCCATTCGGTCAGTTAACACCAAGTATATGGCTTATCACAGTGACCAACGCAAGTCGCATTCTGGAATCAACGTGTGTATAATCTATGAGGAATAATAGGCCAGCGAAATTTTGTCTACTAATTATCAGCCCATATGCGTTCTAAGCAGTGATGGCCTCGAGGTTTAGGCGCGCGGTCGAGAATTTCGGCGGTCGCAGGTTCAAACCCCAGGCACACACCTCTGACTTTTCGAAGTTATGTGTGTATTCACAATGAATTATCACTTGCTTTAACGGTGAAGGAAAACATCGTGATAAAACCTGCACACCTAAAAGTTCTTAGGAATTTCTTAGGTGTGTAGTCCGCCAACCCGCACTAGGCCAGCGTGGTGGACTAAGGCCTAAACCCTCTCAGTTGTAGAGGAGGCCCGTGCCCAGCAGTGGGACGTATTGGGCTGATGATGATGCGTTCTAGTGCGGGGCAAAAAAATATTAAATCTAATCATAATTGTGTATTTACGAATTATAAATATGATGCAACATTTCTATTTTTACAAAAGGATACTTTTAAATATTTTTTTATTTCGTTCCGTAGTAGGTATAAAAATACCAAAGTTAAAGTTACAATAATAAAAATAAGTAAGTATTTTACAGTATAATAATATGCAGTATAAGTGAGGCTCATCAATAATATTGCATGTTAGAGTATAGAAAAGAGCAACAATATTTATCTCCAAGGAACTTTCCATCATCGCCGGGATAATATTTAAATATTCTTATGTCTTCACCTAAACTATCAAAGTTTTATTTAAAAAAATTAATACACACTCATGGCTATATTTGAGAATGCAGAGGTTCATATCTGCAACCACGTTGTGCCTTTTGTGATTTTGGGTGATATTTCCATGTGATAGGAGCGAGCCCATTGCCATTTTTCGGGCTCCAAGCAAATCCATAAAAAGTTTGCCTGACCCAGGAATCCAACTCGGGACCGTTAGATGGTACGGCTTACACTTGGCTCGCGAGCTTATGAGGCCGTATACATATATATGTATAGGCGTAATTTTTATAAGTCCCTTTATATGCCCGACTGCGGGTCGCAAGATTTACGGTTGCCTATTATCTTACAATATAATTATATTATATTAACAGCCAACGTAACAAATACAGTTGAATAAATATTAGATAATAATTTATATTCCTCGCACAACATCTTTGTGGAATCAGCTTCCCTCGGCGGTATTTCCGAATGGATATGACTTAGGGACCTTCAAGAAAAGAGCCTATATTTTCCTCAAAGGCCGGCAACGCACCGATGATTCCTCTGGTATTGTGGGTGTCCATGGGCGGTGTTGACCACTTAACATCAGGTGGCTCACTAGCTCGTTTGCCTCCTTTCCCATAAAAAAAAAAAAAAATAAAAAAAAAATAAAAAAAAAAAAAAAAAAGATACTTAAGCTGTAAGATTCATTTATTATTTACGTATTACTGAAAGCAGAAATTTTCATCTGATTCATAATGTTCAGTCAGTTTGTCAAAATTAAAACATTTACGAGTTTTCGCCAAAGGGATTAGCAAAGATGTATTTCTACGTTTTACCTCCTACATTCAATTCACACGCAATAAGGGGCGAGTTAATTAATTTATCAGGCACGTTTGAAGACGTTTTGCTGTCAGTAATAAATATGTTGCAACAAGTAGAAGTAAGATACTGCATTCATGTATTTTACTACTGCAAAGTGACCTGATAAAGATGTCGATAAAATAAAACAAAATAAATACACTAACAGTAAAATGCGTAGTCCTGACCCCAAACCAAGATAAAGTCTTGTGTCGTAGGTATCAGAAACTACGAGAGACTTTTCGACCTTACAAACACCCAGACCCGAAACAAATATTAGTGAACAGAATCATTTGAACAGAACCCGCGGCCTCTCGTTTCTTAAGTTGACGTTCAACCAACTGCGCCAAGTACGGTGTCTTTTTTTATTCTGAATTACGCCTGATTGTAAGTGTATTCCAGTCCGAGAAGAAAATGGCAAGAAACGTCTTCAATCAACCCGCACTAGTCGACATAACCATGCCGGCCTGATGTTAAGATATATGTACACACGCTGATCTCGGAAAGCGAAACAATTGCATGTGTCACACACACTTGTATTTGTCATTCGGCGTTGGTCGTCGTCCGAAAAGTAACAAATATTGTACTAAATTGAGCCTTCGGCAATTACACTCACCGAGCAAGACCCCAGTTATCACCGCAGGAAAGTCGGCCCATTTATGCATTACACTATAAAGGGTGTTAAAAGATCGGGACCGAAAACTGACAAACACATTGATGAAAAAAAAAAACCTTTAATGTTAAATATATGTAAATAAATATGTGTTAATATTTTGTTATAATATACTCGTGCAGGTATACAAACCGTGATAGAAAAATAAGATTGATAATAGATACGGTGATTATAAAAAACGTCAAAATTTTTATTTCTTTTTGGAGATTTTTTAAGCACTAATGTGTTTGTAATCACCATAATTATTACCTGTCTTTGTTTTCGATCAGGGTCTTTTTAGTCCCTGTATGATTTTGGCTAGGCTCTATTATTTACCATACTTCATCATCATCATCATCAGCCCATATACGTCCCACTGCTGGGCACGGGCCTCCTCTACAAATGAGAGGGTTTAGGCCTTAGTCCACCACGATGGCCTAGTGCGGGTTGGCGGACTGCCATACTTATAGCAGTAATTTGACTTTAAGCATTCATCGATAGAATATCCACTGACTTTATTCAAAGAAGAACTCTCGCCATAGGTACTTAATTATTAATTACAACAATTGTAAATAAATTTTTTTTTGTCTAGTACCTATAATGATAAAATGTATGAAGAAACATATTAATAAAAATGCTCGTAATTCACGTTGGTGGATAAGTTCTTTATTTCATGGTAGCTAATATTCTTATTAATAATATTCTTAAATTTATTTTATATTATACAAACAAGCATCTCAAGTCTTATATTTAAGTTCTATCAGTTGTCTCAGTAGAAGTGTTAACATTGAGATTAACATATTTTAATGATGGAATAAATTTGAGCAGTATTGGGGTTATGTAATCATAATTAATAAATAATAATTGAGTTACTTACAGAATGTTTTCATTTACACCGGTACCATCGCACCAACACCTGATGGTGTATATAGTGCGATCCACAAAAACTGTCTTTGAGCGAATAAAAACTATGATCATCTTTCAATAGTAGACAGACTTCGCAGAACAGGGCTTACTTTTCTTTGTCACTATGATAGTTTAACAATTTATGTATGGTGGTATACACTACAAGGAAAGTTGATAAGAAAAACAATTTTATGAGATATCAAATTTTACATTACGTAAAGTAATTATTGACCTTTAACCAAAATAACAAACTTTACTTACTAATGGTATTCCCTATTTTTTTACCATAATTACACTTTACAAAAAATCATATATACAACATTAGTTATTTTAACTTTGGAATTCAATACATAGTTAAGTCTGCCCTAATTCTTATTATGTTTACTATATTAATAGCCACTGTAAATTTTAATTATATGCATCTTTGCACTTGTCTAAATACTCTAAAACTCTTAGTCTGTTGACTAGGACTGTTTAAATACCTGACATAAGTGACATTGCAAGTACGCAAGGGCTCACTTCAATTACACAATAGTTATTAGTGACACACCGACTCACAAATATGTTATCATCATCAGCCCATATACGTCCCACTGCTGGGCACGGGCCTCCTCTACATCTGAGAGGGTTTAGGCCTTAGTCCACCACGCTGGCCTAGTGCGGGTTGGCGGACTACACACCTAAGAAATTCCTAAGAACTTTTAGGTGTGCAGGTTTCATCACGATGTTTTCCTTCACCGTTAAAGTACGTGATAATTCATTATGAATACACACATAACTCCGAAAAGTTAGAGGTGCCTGGGGTTTGAACTCGCGACCGTTGAAATTCTCGACCGCGCGAAATATGTTATAAGACTCATATAATATTCCTAATTATTATTACCATAACTATTGCTTATTGATCAAATTCTTTACCACACCGCGTGATTTGATCGGTTCTTTGAAGAAGTTCTCAATTTCAAACAAAGTCTTGTCTTTAGTCTCAGGTAAATATTTATGAACAATTAAACAAAATATAGAAGCCGATATGCCATAAAATAGGAATGCACCGGACAGTGTAAGCGATCGGAATATGTATGGGGATATTTTTAATATAGTAGCCATTAAAAACTCTGAAAACAGAGTCAGTATAAGTAGACACTCAGTCTGATACCTCAAACTTATTAATTCACCGAAAATAGTTGAAGGCATTATCATCGGTCCCACGCTTATTGACACTGAAAACAATGTCAGCAGAAGTATGGAAAGGTATTTATTCTCCGATATAATAGAAAATTTAACAAGATACAAGTATATGGATATTGTGAACAAAAATATAATACCCATCGTCGCTGACGACAGTAAAAGTGTTCGCCTTTTAAGGAACTTTGATGAGATGCAACCAACTTGCATTCCTACAATAGTGACTGAGTCCATAATGAGCATACCAACGTTAGCTGTACTCTCACTGCCAGTTATTTGTTTCATCAGGTCAATTGCATACATACTACATACTAGCTTCCCCGAGAAATGGTACATAGACATAACAGATATAGAAATAAACATAGGCATGTAAAACGCTTTTGTCGTCACCACCTCCATAATATGTTTTAATCGGAATCTCGATACAGTGTTCCTACGCTGCGCACACATTTCAAGGTACGCTTTTTGAGAACTAATAAGAGTTTCCAGCTCATATTCAGCATCTTTATCGAATCCTTTTAGCCAATGGTGCGACGCGGCGCACTCGTCAAAACGACCTTTCATAGCCAACCAGTATGGTGATTCGGGCCAGAACACTGCCGTTAATGGGTACAAAGAGCAAACAAAAGCAATTATACCTATGTTTCTCCACTGCGAAAAGGCTCCTGTCGCGTTGGCTATCCATACGCCCCAAAAAAATAGCGCCGATTCAAATATCATAAAAATACCTCGGTAGCGTGGCGACGAATATTCCGTAACAATCACTACCAACAGAGTCATATTACTGGCGAGTAGCATTCCTAACATTATCGCGCTGACTAAAAGATGCGTATTGTTCGTGCTGAAGTAAAAGAGAATGAATGCAACTAATGTGTTTAAACAAACTAATAAGAACGGCAGTTTTCTTCCGACGTATCTCGTGAGTATTGGTATTATAAATACCCAAGGCAGGGCGCTGTAACCATGCACGGATGCTGGAAGAAATAAATATAAATCAATAACGCGAAATTCAATATTAAATTAGTATGTACAATAAATCATTCTTACATAACCAGGATGCCATGTTTTCACTGACGGCGTCTGTTGAGTTTGCTTCCCTTCTTATTTGCGGTATCATGACCGTGGGCGCTCCAAATCCTAACCCGAGTACGAAATATATGGACCATACCCCGCTTGACACGAACAGCTAAAAAGACATCATGATCATCATTAGCCCAAATATGTACCTCCCACTGCTGGCCACGGGCCTCCTCTACAACTGAGTGGGTTAAAAAAGACAGGTTGAGGCTAGAAAAAAAATATTTAAAAACATCGCATTGTAAGTGGAAAATTTGCAGGATGTATTCAGTTGTTATGGTCGTTTTCATTGACGCAAGCATTTTATTGGCGTCTTCATTGATTGGCTCCATTTGTTTTAAAAAAAAGGCTTAAGACTTGAGACGGACGGAGTTTATTTATTTAATCAACTATCACAAAGTCATGGTCAAGGCAGTCATCATATATATAGGTCAAGGTTAGTTTAAAAAAATATGTATACTATATTTTTAACGCTTCTTTAAACTACTCCCATAATGAAAAAAACAACAAGTTTGTACGAATATAAAATGGTTAGTTTATTTTAATGTTTGGTATTTTTCTTCGAAGAATTCTTAGAACTCATACAAGTATAAAGAAAGACAATATACCTCGCTAATTAGTGTTCAGGTGTTAAATGCTGCCACTGCTGGGCACAGGCCTCCTCTACAACTGAGAGAGGTTAGGCCTTAGTCCGCCACGCTGGCCTAATGTGGGTTAGTGGACAAGACATGTACCTACACATTTGTAAAAAAAAATAAAACTTACTTGTCTCAAAAATGGTCTCCAAAATCGTTTCGCCTTCTCCTTACTATAATCTTTATTCCCACCACTGGTAACTGCATCGTATTCGCAAGACTCCATTAGGAACTAAAATAATAGCACGAGCATCAATTAACACACCACCGCTCAATCCGACCAGTACAAACAAACGACAGCTATAAAATTTTTACGATACAGTATTTATGTCGTCTTATTGCTGAAGGTAATTATTTCTATCTATGCTAATCGATGATATTTATTCACTTTCAATATACTTGACATTACATTAAAATAAAACTTGGCGTGACCGTACGAATGCACTACAAGCAATGCTCTGACGAAAACTTCGTTCACATTTCTCTCATCGATACATCTATTTTCATATAATTAGATAAGTCTAGAATTAATTAGATTATTTTATTTACAGTTAAATCATTGTTACCTTTCGCATAATTACGTGTTTGGTATCACAATACACAACTGACTCAAACATTCCTACACATTGTTATGAAATTAATTCAACTCGGCTCGGTGACAATGTTTATCAAACAAACATCACAATCCAGAATCTGACTTCACACGATTGCCGTATAGATGGCCATTTCAGTCTTGTAATTGAAAAAAATATGTCAAATGAAACAGTTTTAGGGATATTCAGGAGTAAACAAATAAACTGAGAATGGGCCTTATCTCCGCAGCCAATCTCTCGATTTCCTCACTTTGCGCGTCTACGTTCGAATATTAGAGTCGGAACATAAGAAATCTGTAGTATGTTAGTGGCGACGAACGTTCTATACCTACTATTTTACTTATCGGAACAGTATTATTGAATGTATTTACACTTCTCGGATATAAAAAAGTAAATACGATAAGGTCACATGTTAATCAAAAGCACGCTTACATTGTAATGTTATTTATTGTCCATCTCTATCAACATACAACCAAGCAACGCCAATACAATATTTACTGGTTACTAATCAATATGAACTTCTCCCAGACGATACCCTAGAATCGTGTTATCTCTATATATGACTTTTATTTAATATTGTCAATTATATTATTATAGTGTTATTGGGTTTTTCTATTAGGAAATTCTGGGTAACAGCACGGAGTCTGGAATTGTGCCCGAAAAACGGCAATAGGCTCGCCCCCTATTACGTGGGACTGATAAATACTTGGCGAAATGTGGGTGCAGAAATGCACCTCTGCCTACCCCTTCGGGGATTATAGGCGTGAGGTCATGTATGTATGTCAATAATTAAAGTAGTGCAATAATAAATGTGTACGGTTCCGTTAGTAACAAAAGAGAAACTGTCATAAAAACATTTAATAGTTTTTGGAGTGACGAATAGAATTAACGCAAATAGTTTGTCACATTCTTATGTATTGTTTAGGTATTATATTCCATGATATTTGCTAATATAATAAAGATTTGATTGTATTTTATAAAAAACGAGTATAGAACCAAGTTGGATTGGTTTGTTATTATTTTTAATTGGCGAGAGTACATACTTCACTTCCTATACGTCCCTCAACCGGCTGATATACTTCTTCACGTCTTTCAATGAACCTTAAGAAATATTTTGAGCCTTACTCATGCTAACAACAATGTTTTAAGCACAACTGCGTGCCATGCGTTCAAACGGTCTCAGGTTCGATTTCCGCATCATGCAGTCTTATTGTTTTTCTATCAGGAAATTCTTTATTGCAGCACTAAATCTAAATTGGTCGCCCTCTTAGTCGGACGACAAAAACGCAAAATGCAAATATACACAGTTGTTAATGCTCTTTGGACCGTATAACACTTAACACCAGATACAAGCGCTATCAGCCGTGTCAGTTAAAATAGAATCGTAGTTCCTAAAACTGTATCAAAATCTTGTACTTCTGGGAGAACTGTGTGTGGAGAAACTGAGCAAGACTGGTTTTATATTTTTTAAAGATGTCAACATTAAATAGAAGCATCAAAAGAAATTAAATTACACTTAAGAGTAAAGCTTGTTAACTGCAATCTTTACTGCCGGTAATAAAGTATTCGCAAGATCTTGAATAATTTGTAAGGTAATTCCAATTTGCGTAGAAATGGTTATTTTATTTCTTTGGCCATTTGATATCGAGTTGTATTTTAAAAATATGCTGTAGTTTATTGTAGGCTACACTTCTTTGTCAATGTTAAACGAGATAGAGCCATTCAAAATGTATTTTGATTTAAGATTTCATTTCATCGATAATTCGACGTTCAAACTAAAACTGACTACCTACCATAAAGCATCGACGGGTGCCTTTAATAAAAACACTAAAATCGATTTCCATTAATGGTTTTTAACAGCGATAGTACAGGAACCTATCACCACTTAACAAATTAATAGGTCCAAACAAAATTGGGCTATATGTAATTATAAATTTATGCCTTCTTAGCACTCATGATTATATGTGATATGTATGTGAGTTTGATAACAGTGGCTTAAACTGTTGCTACACATATTTGCAATAGTTGTTTCAATCGCACACTTTTAGTCTCGGCTGCAATAACTGAGCATGCGCGTCATCTAATGGAAGTGATCACCGCTGCCAATGAACACACATAATACCTGTGTAATCGTAAGTGCATTGCTAACGTTTGCTGATGGAGTTGCAGGGAAATACATTATTACACCTCCGACTATCTCAACGAGGAAACACTACAACAAAGCTGTTACGTGTTTAGTTTTGTTTATGGCACCGATAGCGAGCCTATTGCCGTTTTTTCGGGCACATATTTTTTCTACGATATGTTGGTTAATAATTCAAATATGCTTATTCAAGTTTTAGGTAACAATTTTTTTGTTGAGATTTTTTAGCGATTCCTAATACGATCAGTTTTATACTACAAAACTTTATCCGTTGCAATAAATTTCTAGTCATATTTTGATTTTGAGCACTATTCCAATAAAAAAATACAACAGTGACAAGTCTGAATGTTTCGAATTTTTCTTCTCTTCTAGTTCCGCACATACATACTATATATACACAGTACTTACATACAGTGGCGGTACTTCCATAGAAACCCAAAAGCCCAGCTTGCCTTACGTAATTCCGAATAAGAAACATAAACAAGATATTCCATAATTCAATACAAACAACAAAATATTTTATCCAAAAACAGAAATTTACGTATTTTTGCCGCGCCGCCGTCCGCCATACAGCCGCGCCGCCGCGCGCCAAATCCCTGCCCATATTATAATTTCAAAAAAACGAAACGCGGGTTCACGAAAAATATATATGAAACACGGCAATTTCTCAAATTTTTCTACAAAACACGGCAATTCGACATCCAAAACACGGCAATCAATTTTTATTTAATGGCAACCCTGGAGTGCAGTGAAGCACACTTTGTCAAGGTCACACGTTGTTAATTGTTTACGTTTACTGAGTGAAAGAACCAAATTAAAAAGTTGTGGTATTTAGAATATTACTACAGTGATTATAAAAAATGGGTGATGTTTATTGTTAATCCTTGTGGCGACTTAAAGTGTGTGCATGTTTTGCTCTTCGAAGATAAGGTAAATTCATTATATTATACTTTGAAAAAACGGCTCGTAACTTGTCCAAAACCTACATAATATGCCAGACTCGAGTACTTCTCTAAATGTTAAAAATTATGAGGACGCTTAATAGATCCGATTAGTAAATACCTACATACCTAATTGAATAGTTGAATGTTCCCATACGAAAAGGTTATATTATGTTTATTGTTTGTGTTGCATATTTTATATAATGTTTAAAATGTGTGGAATTCTTGTTGTAATGATTTAAATAATTTATCTGGTTCTTGTAGAATGCATTCAAATTTACAACACCACATACTTTGATTTCTTTTTATAAATAATGTAAACAACGCATTGAAGTATTCATTTCTCGTTAATTATGTCACGAAATTTCAAAACTCTCGCATTGACCATCATCGTATTATTTCTAAGATTAATACATATTATTTATCATTTTGCTCCACAAAAAAACTTGCATTCAAGGTCACGACATGAAAATTAACTTACGAGTATAGGTAATTTTTAGAATTTTACTGTTTACTTTTTAATTATGTGGTTTGAAACCAATTCGAGTCGAGTTATTTGTCTAATAAAATTCAATATGATATATTCCGTGTCTATGTTATAACATCTCGCATTCAAATTTAGAGAGACACGACGTTTGTGCACAATTTGGACATATTATTGTTCTAATAATTTTCGCCGACATTTTATGGGTTTTTGGTACTAACTATCACTAGCGACAAATAATTATTTCTTTGTTGGACCAGTACTATAATATATCTACATCAATAAATCAAAATCTTGAATGTAAATAATTTGCGGTAGGTATTATTAGTTCTCTGACTTTCTGGACCAAAAAATACACTATAAAAACCGTAATAAAAATTTGGGCTTGCCCTAGCTAGAGACCCTAGGCACGCCACTGAATACATACATATGTATCTACATCCCACTGCTGAGCAGGGACTTCCTCTATTATAATAAAGAGATGGACATTTCCTACTTAATAAGAAGATGGTGGTAGGTTTTATATTACCGTTTTTTATGTTTATCTGAACCCAATCGCTTTATCCAAAAGCTAGTGTTATATGAAAATAGACGCCACGAAGTACTGAAGATCAAAAAAACATGTAAAGCAGAAGCAATGATAAATGCGTACACGGTACATCATTCAACAAAATAATAACAAATTCAACTTACTGTAAATCCTAAATGCTCGATCCGCAACACGAAAAAACATATCCTCAGATTTGTGTCCTGTGGGATACACAACGACTACTTAACCCAAAATTCGACGTTCCTAACACATAACTTTCGCGTCTTCCAAGATCATTAATCTCTTCATGGAACCTCGACTTAAGAACTTTTTATTTAGACTTCCTCAGGTTACAATTTGGAAATAAGTGCGTCTATTACGTTCTCGGTTGACACCATACGCACAACAAATCTCTTTCGTGATTCGTCACATATTCTTTATATCATTATAACCGGCCCATTGAAACATTTGCCTTCCTAATTCCGTCACTAAGTGACCTTTGAATCCACACGTCACCTTCACAGATTTTTTGGTTATAAAAGCACTTTACATTAATATCATTAGCATGTTTAATATAATAGTATTCAGTAAATTATAGTTTACTTTAAAATTAAAGCAACTAAAAAATATTAAGACGTAAAAATTGTTTGTGTTATAAACATAGAAGCACAAATCCTATACGAGTCGCCCCAAATGTTTGTTTCTGACATCCAATACCTGAGTAATAGAAACGCCACGAAAATCATCCACACTTCTATTCATGTATACAAGAAAATGAAAACAATTTACCGTATCTGTAATATATTTTCTAAGCGTTGTAATAAAAAACTTCTGCAAACTTCCTTTTTTTGCTGTATGTAAAAACATCATGTGTAATTGTTATTAAGAAGTTAATTCTAAATGTAATGAACACAAGAAAAAAAATAAGAATATTTAATTGCCTGTGCCTGTTTATCACTTTAAAATAGTAATAAATTTCTACTATTCAAATTTTTCAAAATAACTTATCACGTACATATACGATAAAAGTTCATCACGAGGATTTATAGGCTAAGTCCATCAAATACTAACTTCCATTATATTAAGAGAAGAGAAGCAACGTTGAAAGGTATGTTAAGGTTTAGATGAATCTTATAAAAAGTTGTATTTGCAGCCTAATTAATCATAGAATTATCTCTAATAGAGCGCCCATTATGTAAAAACCCCTTGTGGTGCACAAGTGGTATTATAAAACTTTATAGCTCATACCGACCGTCTTCAAAGTCATATCGTTATCATCATCAAAACACAGACACTAAAATAAAAAAGAACTCACTTTCCGATGTAGGTATGCAAAAACGCATTATTTAGTTAGATAATATTCAAGTAATTTCATTTCCAATAAATATAATTACGATCAATGTGAGCTACGTATAGCAAGAGAGAAGAGCTCCTTGTCTATACATAAGATCGTTATGAAATGCTATTAAGATATTAATCATACTAATTGCCCTTTTCGTAAGTTAACTGCGCGTGATAAGATAAATCCCTAGAGACACATGTTCCTTGCCGATAACTTTGCGTATTCACTCTTTAATATTATTGACCTTAAGTAAGTAAAATCAATATTGCAGTTATATGATGTTGTTATCTATTTCTTCTTGTACCTAATGTAGTTTGTTTTTCTTGTCTGTATTTCTTCATCTAATGTAATTTGTTTTTACTGTCTGTTTAATAATTTTAGACGATAATATTCGGTACACTATATGCTGCGCTCCACGATGCCAATGACAGGAACAGGTGGCGCGGCATAGTAAGAAGGACGACTACTGTTGGTGCAGGGGATCACGACCCTCAGCAATGAGGAAAACGACGCAAGGAGGAAGATTCGGTACATTCAATTATAAACGAGAGATATCCCTAATATTGATATATTTTTTCATTGGTACCGCAGAATAATTATGCGAAGATTTGATAAAGTATCATTAGGTTTTCGTATTAGTAAATCGACGGAACAAGTCCGAAGTCTTGAGATATGATCAAAAAAATGACAATAGAATAGCTCCCGATTACGTGGATTTGAAACACGTACTACGCGGCGTAGTCATGCCGTGTGATCCTGGGTTCGATTCCCGAGTCGGGCAAAGTGTTATTGGGTTTTTACATTAGGAAATTCCCAGTAGCGACACGGAGTTTGGAAATGTACCCGAAAAACGGCAATAGGCTCGCCCTATTACACTGACACATACCTGGCGAAAAACGGATGCGGAAATGCACCTCTGCCTACCCTTTCGGGGAATACAGGCGTGAGGTTATGTATGTATGTTGAAACACAGCTGGTGAAAAATGGGTGCAAAAATACACATCTGCCTGCCGCTGTTGGAGACTTACAGACAGATTTAGACAGCAGTCTCGTAACATGTAGAAGGGTAGGTCAATACACGCTGCCATAAATAGAATAATTTGGTCCCAAAATATATGTAGCTACAGACGATATTGGCAAATGTCCGACCACTTACCGCCATATTCTCGTTACCGACTCACGGAACGCGATGAAATGTAAGTGCATGTAACATTTTATGCCCATAATATTGAAAACTAGTATAAAGCACACGGTGAACCGTAATCTTTCAGGAAAATTTGTTTCACAATTTTACAGAAGATTTTTAATATTTTCTAGACAAGTTTTCTTGATCTTCTTTATATATTCTCAATAAATATCTTTTATAACCTATTACCAAGACAATTATTTTCTGATGATAAATTGCAAGAATCAACAATGATCAACCCTTCACAGTCATCATATAAGCCAGTAACAAACCGGACATACCCGGGCGGATTGTACGAGTAGAATGCGCCACACATGCGTGACGATATTCGTAAATTTTCGTATTTTCAGTAGGATATCCTACTACCAGCAATTTATAGTATGTCTTAATCAATCTCACTCACCGTACGAAACACAAAAGTATTATTACTTTTATTAAGTTGAAAATAACATAATGTGTGATACAAAGTTGTTTTTTTTTTTTACTAGTGGCTGGGCCCCGATGTGCCAGTGCGCAATTTAAAAAAAATCCTCATCTATATTCAAACCACCAATCATTCAATTTTAACATGCAAAAACACTTATCTATGCTGTAATTATAATACAGGCAATGATAAAGGCCTAAAATATACTCCTGACAATAAAATTAATGCAGTTTTGTCGGGACATAACAGTAGATACATATTAATGCAAGAGATACTTTTGCTATGCATGTGTATATGTCTTATGCTTATCAATGAGCTGTTATTCAATATGTTCAATATGTGTTCAATAAATGACTATAGATATAAAAATATTTTTCATGAACAAGCCAAGAATATTCCTAAACGACGATTCTATTCTTTTTGTGGTGGCCACCTAAAACTCGTGAGGACCTCAAGGCACGCGGTCGAGAATCTCGATAGTCGCGGGTTCAAACCCCAGGCACGCACCTCACTGCCCTGTGGGTAGGAGGCGTTAGAATCTCACCACGGTTTTCCCTGCCTGTCTAAAAGGCGACGCAAAGGGGCCCTTGGGGTCGCTGGACGCGCTGTTGGGAGCAGCGCGTCCTCACTGTAACTGTCCCGAGGGTGCTTCTCGCCCACACACCGTGGTCATCCCACTCAGCGCGAAAATGGCCACCAGGGGGTTTGGTCGGTATGCCGGCATAGGGATTTCGGTTAGGGACCCAGGCCGGGATTAACATCTGCACGGACGTGACGTCGCCGTGCGCCGGGCTGGAAGGTCGGTGACCCCGACATAATATACTTCCCGCCCCCCTCCCTCAGGCTGGAAGTTATGTGTGTTTCCACAAAGAATTATCACGTACTTTAACGGTGAAGGAAAACATCGTGATAACACCTGAACACCTAAAAGTTCTTAGGAATTTCTTAGGTGTGTAGTCCGCCAATCCACACTAGGCCAGCGTAGTGGACTTAGGCCTAAAACCCTCTCAGTTGTAGAGGAGGCCCGTGCCCAGCAGTCAGACGTATATACGCTGGACATATATACTTAACGATTAAATGAAATAATAATAAAAAATACATAAAATCGGTCTTGTGGCGGTATTATTAACCTTCTCAAATACTTTTTCATTATAAAATTACATACGGATCATATGCGTTGAAAGCTTTTAAATCCGCAACGTTAGCAATATATTACCCTAATAATACATGACCCGAAAACAGTCTTGTGATTTAATTTTAGACATATGTATCATATTTCTAGCAATTTGATATTTCACACGCGCATAATTTAATGGTACAAAACATTATTAGAGCGCGCATGTAACAACAAAAGTGATTCCGCTGCATCAACAATTTTTTTGCTATAGTGGCTGCAATATTAAAAATAATATTTTTTTGTCACTTTTAATGAGTGGAGGGGAGGCCACGTACCGGAAAGCGCAGCGTAGGACGTCCACCCACAAGATGGTCCGACGACCTGGTGAAGGTCGCGGGTCGTCGCTGGATGCAGGCTGCCTCCAACAGGTCACTATGGAAGTCATTAGGGGAGGCCTATGTTCAGCAGTGGACTTCCTTAGGCTGATAATGATGATGATACACATAACTTCGAAAAGTCAGAGGTGTGTACCTGGGGTTTGAACCCGCGACCGTCGAGATTCTCGACCGCGTGCCTAAACCTCGAGGCCATCACGACTTGCGAGTTATACGAGTACCTACACCTGATTAATTTTATTCGTTAGCGTCAGATAGTATAGTTTGTCCTTGAGTAAAATAGTGACGCATACGTTACGACTACTTGATTGACAGCAGATCATTATAACAGTAATCATAATAATATTCTGAGTACAAAACAACATAATCGTATTCCAGCCAAACATCAGAAAAACAGGTTTTTTTATTCTTATGTTTATGACAGCTATATTTACAATAAAATCCAAAGTTCCGGCATTTGATAAGTCACTGCTAAAATTTTTGGCTATAGACATCTCCGCCGAAGTGCTGCTGCTGTTTCAAAGACGCCGTGACGGCTCTGCTGTCGCGTTCGGTTCGATGAACTCTGACAAACGCTATAGTCCAACAGTACAAGAACTCACGCACCTCATTTCTAAATCTTTTTTTAGAGCGACGTGTGTATTCGAAACTTGTAAATTACGAGAGGAAATGATTTCATTTGTCATTAAGTGAGCAGTTTGGTTATTATGCTACTCCTAACGTATTATGTTTTGTTTACTATTTTATATAAATAAACATCAATGTGTATCCGTGAAATAACACACTATGTAAACATTGGAAACAAATCAATAACAATTTGATGTAAAATCTCACACCAATTTCAATATAGTTCGACAAATTAAAAATATATTTGCGTTCACACTTTCGCATTCTGCGAGTGTTATTTTAGGCGATGGTATTTTGTTCAGAACGGTCGAGACAAACAAATTTATTTCTATAAATTCAATCCGTGTAAATTTAGCCAAAAACGGCGACGAAAACACAACATGAAAACTCAAAGCGTAAAAAGTATTTTAAAAGCTTAATAAGGCAGTTTACAATAAAAAATGAAAGATAAAATCCACTGATTCCGTGGGCGTCTCTAATTTACCTGTTTCCTTTCTCCACAAACTTACGTGAAAATCACTTAAGAGTTTCATAAAATGGAAGAATCAGGTCTAAATTAACAAATTATTAAGTAATAAACTCTGTCTGCACAAACATCTTTCACTCGCGTGTTTGGAGATAAAGTTTCTGAATTAATTTGCCAAATAACGTTGAAACACGAGATTTAAACTTGCCATCAAACTTCGCTTGTTAAATGTTAATTGTTATTAAACGGAATACATTAATACTTTCTTTAATGACGTGGGATATTGGCGATTATTATAGACTATGAAGTATTTAAAGTTGAAAGTAAGGCTTTGAATTTTACGAGGAAACAAATTAGTGATGAGTTGAGAGAGAGAGTCAATGGATCAGTAATAGATTTTCATGGGTTTTGTGGGCACACTATCAGATCCATAAGTAAGCGAGATGACAACAAATGGATTATTTCTAACCCAATAAAGCCATATTGATACTGTAACTTGAACAATGAATAAAAGTATTCTGTGCAGCGGAGTATGAATATGAGACGCTTGATAGTAAAGCATTTTTAATAGAATTCCTTCATTCTCGCGAACAAGTAGGTGCCGATAATAAATTCAATTTTTAGAACGGATTCATGAGGTCACATTACTTACTGCAGGAAATGGAATGTCGCCGGTACATTTTAACCGCTTGAGTTTGTTCCAAACCATTAACTTTTTCAATCCATGAGAAAAGTGTAAATTGGTAATGATAGCACCACTGTCTTATTACTTTTCTTTGAGCAAAAAGCTTCTTATCACAAGAATGCAGTTTAAATTCACGTTTAATTACAAAGTGAATGCAGTCATAAAACTGTATTTAAGGCCTTTAAAGCAGTATTAATAGTAGTCAAGAACATTTATTCCACCATTCCTTTTCTTTTAATACGATATTGTTGTAGGATTATTTTTCTATCATTCTCCTTTATTTTGTGAAACGATACGTTGACTATAGTACTATCTTACATATCATTACCACTAATTGGTTCGTGATAGGTCACCCAGACGATAATTAACTGATGATTGTTACGATGAACAGGTATAGAAATTCTTATACACTAGCACATTATATAAGTTTCTGCCAAATATGAGATGTAAAACCTTTAAGTTTTAAAGTTCAGATTTTTTGAAAACAAAGGTTTTATTTTAGTATCTCAATATCTCACTGAACAGAAACTTATAGAATAAAATGAAGAAAGACGGTACGTAAACTCCAACGACGTCACGTTTGACTCTTGCACAAATTCTACAAAAGTGTGATAAATCCGTGCATTTGCAGTTGCTGTTGACAAATCTGTTAAACGCAATCCAGAAGCATGATGCGATTCCTTTAGCAGAAATGATTTGCACCCCATTCAATGGTATTGATAGGGTAATAAACAACACCAATTACTTTAGCTTGTGTATCTATTAATCTGTAAGACGACGTACTTTTAGAATTGTGCATCTCAGAAGTTGGCATGGGTTTGACGATTGACGAAAGGTCATATCGCCACTTGATTTTCTGTTTTGACAGCACCACGCTTACCATTAGTCGAGGCGAGTTTTTTCGCCGTGCCAGCTTAAAAATAGCTTGGAGCTCCGATGAAGTGGGCGCAGGTGTTTTTCTCAACCCACGTTCAGCCAGCTGTGTTTCAAGTCTCATGTAATAATAGGAGTTGAGCCTGTTACAAAGTGAGTCTTGGCCTCAGATAATAAAATTCTCCACTTCGATCTCTATGTGCTGTGCGGCGGGCTAACAACCCTCCCACGTAAAAAATACATTGTTAGGAGACATTAGTTAGAAGTTACATAATTATCCAATATATGCCTACATATACCAAATAATTTAGAAATCTCAGCCATATCTTACTTGTTCTTCAACTACCTACATCCTTCCCGCCTAAGTTTAAGATTCTAAGACAGTTGTTCTTAATTTTATTATTTTGTGAGTATACATATGTAGGTTTATCTGGGGGCACGGCAGTGCCCCCGCCAAGTCGAGCGAAAAAGCGGCACGGCCGTACTATACTTTTCTCGAAGCAACTCAGGCCATTTTCGACACCCTATAACTTCGTTGTGGATAAACCTAGAAACCTGAATTTTTAGTTACCAAGTATGAATGGTATAAACTCTGTATATTTCAAATTTCATTCAATTTGAACCAGTAGTTTAAGAATTATAACTAGTCAAACTTCGCAGTTTTGGTCACTCACTGACCGATCATCAAAACTCTAAGGCACTTCTAGCCGACATAGAAGCTTCAAATTTGGAACACAATTAGTGTTTAGTGTATAACTCAAGGAAAAATTAAAATATCTTGCAATTTCGGTCTAGTTTTCTAGATTCACAAACTGCATAAATAACTTTGTAATCCCATATAAATATATACGATTATAAAGTTACATTTGCAGTAAATGAATTAGTGTACCTATATGTATAAAATAATGGAATAATAGGTGTAGCTAGATAAGTAGGGATGGTATTGAGTTTAAGGCGTGAGGTCGAGAATCCCGGCAGTCGCGGGTTCAAACCCTAGGCACACTTATCTGACTTTTCGAAGTTATGTGTGTGTTAGCAATGAATTATCACGTACTTTAACAGGGAAGGAAAATATCGTGAGGAAATCACATATAAGTAATTTATTCATTTAAAACAAACTGAGTGCGGCAGTTATTGCCGTAAATTAGTTCAAGTTATACCTCTGTTAAGCTTTATGTTGTAATTTTCAGTTAGGTACATTGACAGTACCAATTTATATTGACAGCCCCGAGGCGCAGTTGGCTAGATACCAGCTTGCGAAACGGGAGGCCGCGGGTTCGATCCCCGCACCGAGACAAATGTTTGTGTGATCCACAAGTATTTGTTTCGGGTCTGGGTGTTTGTGAGACCGAAAAGTCTCTCGTAGTTTCTGATACCCACGACACAAAACTTGTATCTTAGTGTGGGGTCAGAACTATGTATGTGACTGTTGGGTGTATTTTTATTTATTTATTTATATTTATATAAGAGAGATATCAATTTTACAAAAGGATTAACTTTAACTGATGTTTGACGTGTGCAGCCCAAATTTTTTCTAACTAACGCATAAAGTAGGATTATTATTTAAAAATAAAGAACACGACTCGTCTCGTATGTAGAAGAGGAAGACTACCTACAAAAGTAAGCAAAGCTCATAAGACAGAGCGTGGGTTTTAAGAATATCCGTTGTTAGTACTCAAGAAGTAGAAGGTACCGAAAAGGAAAACAATAGGACTTTCTACAAAAAGAAATGAGATCCCATAAAAAACAAAACTTGTAAAAAACCCCAAGTCTCGCAACTCAGTCCTTCTACCTTAAAAAGTTGTGAGATCCATGTGATACCAAGTCGATGAATTTATTCAGTCCCCATTTAGGGGATCTTCTGTACATACATATATACACAACCTCACGCCTGTATTCCCCGAAGGGGTAGGCAGAGGTGCATTTCTGCACCCACATTTCGCTAGTATTGTATCAGTCCCACGTAATAGGGGGCGAGCCTATTGCCGTTTTTCGGACACAATTCCAGACTCCGTGCTGTTACTGAGAATTTCCTAATAGAAAAGCTTACCAAACAATATCTTATTAGTGATGATATCAATATTCAAAATCTTTTATGTTTTAAATAAAATAGTCTGACTTGGCAATCGCACTAAAAGTGAGTCAAGTACCTACATTGTGTTTTCATATCATCACTAATAAGATATTGTTTGGTAAGCTTTTCTATTAGGAAATTCTCAGTAACAGCACGGAGTCTGGAATTGTGTCCGAAAAACGGCAATAGGCTCGCCCCCTATTACGTGGGACTGATACAATACTAGCGAAATGTGGGTGCAGAAATGCACCTCTGCCTACCCCTTCGGGGAATACAGGCGTGAGGTTGTGTATATATGTATGTACAGAAGATCCCCTAAATGGGGACTGAATAAATTCATCGACTTGGTATCACATGGATCTCACAACTTTTTAAGGTAGAAGGACTGAGTTGCGAGACTTGGGGTTTTTTACAAGTTTTGTTTTTTATGGGATAATAACTTCTTTCATCACATTTTACATTTAACTGAAGTATATTTTTTTTTAAATAAAAAGTTTTTAAACTTGGCTGTGAATTACTTCAGACCATGATTCAGCGTGGTTAATGCACGCCAAACTGAAAGTGTTTTAGTTCAAAGCGTTAAAAGTACGCCTATTGGTAGCCCATAATAAATGTACCTGCCAGCGTTTTGAAAGGCTACGATTCACACTAATAGTTTCAATGTGTTGAGAGGGCACGTGAAAATAGTTTAAGTAGAAAGGATAAGTGTGTTTTCGTAGCTATGTAGAGAAATTCGACACCCGCCCGGCTATTTACGAGCGATGGTGCGATAAGCATTTTCTCTTTCAATACCATCAAAGAGACTAGTCGTCTATTCAAAACTTTATACGCCGAAATCTACCTAATCCATAAACATTATATGAATAACTTCAACTCGTGTTTTAAGAAAACGACATTATTTTGATTCGTTTACATCATTTTTATGTTGGCGTTTGTTTCGCATTTTTTATTTGCAGATCACGAAAGGAAACATTATCCCAGCCCTCTCGGGCTCTGATGAAGCCTATCAAATCATTTGTCGGCATGGCGACGCGAAACTTCAGCTATTATTCCGGTCGGTTTACTAAAACAAAAGTGCTCTTAATTCTTGATCTGGGATTTCATGTCATCATTACTTTCTACGGTTCGCTTGGTAGAGCGACCTCGTAGCGAAGCGATACTCGCTCTTTGTTAGAAATTAAATTTCACCAACAACTGTCCGTGGGTATTAGGAACAATAATTCCTCCGATACGAGAAGACGCTCAAACGTCTCTAAAATAAAATTGGACAACGTTATTTTGCGCACGTTGTCCTGTATCTGTGAACAGAATATTACTTTGAACATATAAAGGAAAATTGATTTAGGCCTTAATATACTAGGACTATATAAGTCACATTGGTATATGTGTAACAAAATTGTGGCGCCAAACAAATGAGAATATCCACCACGGCATGTATAACAACAATCACGTTTAAATGTGTTTTAATTAGTCGTTTGCCACCCTTATATTAAATACAATGTAATTTTAACCCGTATGAATTAAACACATTCGCTAAATGTTACCGCAGCCGTAAATACACAGTTTGCACGTATTTGACCAGACCTCTAATAAAAACGTTTTCGTAATTTAATATATGGTAGTTATGTTCAAATTGTTATGTACAAAAATCGGTGTAGTTTAGCGTGAACGTCGGAAAGCAGCGGAAGCTTTTTCGCTCGTAAATCCAGACGAACGCGGCTCTTCCGCTCCCACGCCCGCTCCCTGATTAAATTCTCCAACATTAGTGCATTCATGGCAACAGATAATATATTAAATCAGCCTTTTGGGTCACTAAACTTTCCATTGATTTACATATTTATATTTACAAAAATATTCCTCAGCAGGAATTAATACTGTTGTGATATAAATTAACATCAATTACACATTAAACTTAAAAAAGGAAATTATAATCATATGAAAACTAAACATCGTTCAATTAATGAACCAACGTGACATGTTTAACCATTATAAATGTAGAAAATGACAGTATAAAATAATTCGTAACAGATCAACTGATATTAGGTAACGTGGAGGTTTGCAAGTTCCGTGTTCGGCCGCAAATCAGCGGTAAATCAGATTTGGGCGGCCATTGGTAATGCGTTTGTGATTGCAATCGAAAATGCCACTTGTAGCCTTACAACAAACTAAATCTCGTATTAATGCAAATGAATGATAAAACACAACTCATACATACTCAGGTTTAAACTTTGAATATAGTTAAAATAAATCCATCTTGCAACTATTGTTAAGGACGGTAGGAGCATCGTTCTTATGCAGTGCATTTTTGACACCTTTTTTTTAATTGCTGCTATACTCATGAGCACATTCGGATCACTTTGTCGTGCCAATGTAGAAAAAACTAACTTCTTATTAAAATATCTACTGCGATAAGAATTAAAATAATTTAGGTTGAAATAATCTCCGATGACAAGTAAAACAGTGCACCATCGAAAAATAAATACATATATCATAATAAACCCTTAAATACATTTTATCTATCAACGATTCACTTTAATAATGTTCACGTAAATATCCCATAATAAAACATAAAAATTAAATTAAATTAAATCAATTGCACGTTTTCTAGAGAGTGTTGTATCCCAACATCTGTTACCGGATAACTTTTCGATTCCTAAACTTAGAAAATAAGATTGGGCCCGGCGTCTACTGGTAATGGCTTTGTTGTGTACCGGCACCAGTTTGACGGGTAACTCGAATTTCCTACTAGGATATTCCCCTGGCACTTCCTAAAGCACTACACGTGTCCCACTTCCAACACTTTAAAAGGATTTAAGTCATAAAAGAATTTACTGCCACCTAATGACAATGCCGCCATGAGGCAAAATATTTCTTTGCCGAAAAATAAGATCTGTCGATAACTTTTCCGATCCTTATAATGACTTGAACAAAGAAACTTTTGCTCAATAACCAATAATCGTTTCTTAATATCTTTCACGTACCTAAATGATTTTTCCAAAAGTTTGGTCATTATTTTCATTGCTCACTTTTCTGTTCGCCAATAAACTCCAATGTAATTTATTGCTAATATGAATTTTGTTCATGCAGTTTGACAACCAATATTGTACATTGAATGGTTGAAATATAGGATAAATTAGATTAAATAAAGCTGACTTGTTTTATACTACTAGCACCCTTTAACATTTCGTAAATAGTTAAACCCTTCGTGATTTACATGGAAAGTTTTTCGATACCTGTATGTGCTACGAAGTTGCCAAAAACTTACCTAACTGTTTTAACTTGATAAATATGGACGTAGGTTGTGGTTGTGAGTGAAACAGGTTTGACAGTTTGGCGAGATTTCTTCCCAACTTCGACGTGCTCATTTCTGTCTCGCACAATCCGAGCGCGGGAAATGGGACCCGCCTTGTAAACGGTTGCCTCTCTTTATACTTGTTTATTGCTTCGAGGCTCAAGTCGCATTTTTGTATCAGGCTTTGTATCATGCTGAGCTTTTAGATTAATATTTATTCTATCAGTGCTAAGGGCGAAATAAATTGAGGAAACTATAAATAAAATAAATAAATTTTCGGACTTGCATGGGTCCGTAGTACTAAATTGGAATTTAATTTCACATAGGTACATGTGTGAACAAAAATCCTCAGAACACTGAACATGCTCACTAAATAATATCGAGCTAGCTGAAACGTGTATTATGAAAGTTTCAAATACTAAATTCGCTGGAAATCTCGTAAAATGACAGGTGCCGGGTATTGTGATATATATGAAATCATTCATGGCGCGGTGCGAGCGTGTACGTATGTTCGTACGTAGTGACATGTACGCGGCCGCACCTGACCACAAATCAGCGGTAAATCAGATTTCGAACGTCCACGTCCGTGATTGCAGAAACGAATTTGTGTTGTGTTGTGCCGTACCGACGGCCACTAACTATGTAACCGCTTGCGTCATCCCGAATTCACTTATTAAACGTTCGTCAAATGTAAAACGATTTATTGCTTGTTTGCTTTCATGCTTCATGACTGTTTCAGTAATATTTTAAACTGTGTCAACATTACCTGTCCGCGTTTACCTCATAGAGGTTATTAAAAGCTCTGCTCTGCCTACATTATGACGGTATGTTATACGTAAAATAAATCTATGCATCACTTTAATATAATATTGACTGGGACTAATTATACGAAATATTATAGGGAGGAGGTGCTGTTGCACATCGGACTGATGAATTGAAAACAGTCGCGACTAGTGGATAGATACAGACTGCTCAAAACAGACTTGTGAAACCCTAGATTCAACAATCTACGGCGATAGGTTACAAATCGTATATAGTTATCGCCAATAAAAAAATATATCAGTATATCTACTTCACATTACACATCGTATGTAGATCTATTCTTGATTTCTTAAGAAATAATTGTTCATCGTACTAATTTTCGTTTACACTTCTGCGGATTTTCACAACAACAAGTGGTTCCTCTACGATCTGATCCGTCTCAATATTAAAATTCATTCATGTTTATTCAACTGATTCGGCCTCAAAACTATTCACATATTGATGGAGTGTCTATACAGGCAGAATTGGTTACTCTCACGTTTGTGACATAACATATTATACAATTGATACTTTAAGCAACGGACAGACAATACAGTTTAATATTGTTGAAAATGGTACATAAATCTGTAACTGTTTATTGTTGAAAGTATTTCTGAATGAATTCTGAGTAAAGTATACAACAATTTCTTCAGAACCAAGAGATCGGAGATTTAACAATTCAAGTTATTTTTTTAGCATTTCCATTATATTAAAGCTGTGATTTTTTTTACAAGAAATAAACGTAAATCAAACGGTTTTCAGCAAGAATACTACGAGTTAAGTTGTAGTGAGTCTGCACCGTAGAATTTACTCCGGGAATTGTTAGCATTTCATTAACGCCGGTCAACAAGAGACCTAATTTATCCGCTTGCACTTTCCCAACTTTAACATACTTCTCTTTGGCCTCTTTTTAATTTATCGGACGATGCTTGCTTTCCGTTCCAATTGATAGTACTTACTCAAAGTATTTAAATGTTTCTCTTATTGCATTTTAACATACAGCTTATATGGGAATATTTTATACTTAGTTGAAATATTAATGGATGCATCAGAGATGACATTAGAGAATTTTAATACTAAAGGAAATACCTAACAGTCATAAAAACAGTTATGACCCCACATTAAAATACCAGTCTAATGCATCAGAAACGAAAAAAATATTTCGTTTTACTAAATATAATAATAATAAGCAAATAGTAAGCAGTGATGGCCTTGAGGTTTAGGCGCGCGGTCGAGAATCTCGGTGGTCGCGGGTTCAAACCCCAAGCACACACTTCTGACTTTTCGGAGTTATGTGTGTATTTAAAATGAATTATCACTTGCTTTAATGGTGAAGGAAAACATCATTATGAAACCTACACACCTAAAAAAGTTTTTAGGAATATCTTAGGTTTGTAGTCCGCCAACCCACACTAGGCCAGCGTGGTGGACTAAGGCCTAAAACCCTCTCAGTTGTAGGGGAGGCCCGTGCCCAGCAGTCGGACGTATATCTGATGATGATGATTTAGTTTTACGCTTAAATTGTGGCAAATGTGTATTGACTAAACTATGATTTATTTCTTGTGGGTCAAAGCCGCATCGTCTCGTTTCGTGTGGTCTTTTACTAATTGAGTCACGGATATAGCCGAATTTAGCCTATTGAAATTACTTGATTTAGTTATTACTTTTTTAAGTCGATAATAACCTTTATATGTAAGTATTGATTACTAACATAAAATCAAACTTAACTTTTTACAAAAGGGCACTTTATGCCGACAGCAAAAATTCCATTCAAATAGCTCGTTGAGATTCATGTTTCTGAATATACCCAACTTTATTTTAAACGGTTTTGTCATTGTATCTGTCACTAGCCTTTTAGACTATTCATTCGCAAATAACATTGGCTCGACTAGTTTGTTTTTAAATATTGTAGTAAGAAAAAAAGTAAAGTAGGAGTATATTTTATACAAAAATATAAGTTTTATTATTATTTATTTACAAAATTCTGACCTGATGGTGAGAATATGCTGCCCAAGAACATCCTCGTCACATTGTATGTTAAAAATCAAAAAGAAATAAAAACAAAGTTCCTTTTTTCATTGAGTTTCCTGCTATTACATTAACTGATTAAAAACGCCCACTAATGCAAAGGTATTGCAACATGTCGGTTTACTATATGACGTACAATGCAACTGCATGCTAGCTTGCATATCTGCAATAGTAATACCTACATTATCATCAGCCCAAATACGTCCCACTGCTGGGCACGGGCCTCCTCTACAACTGAAAGGGGTGTAGACCTTAGTCCACCACGCTGGCCTTGTGCGGGTTGGCGGACTACACACCTAAGAAATTCCTAATAACTTTTTAGGTGTGCAGGTTTTATCACGATGTTTTCCTTCACCGTTAAAGCAAGTGATAATTCATTGTGAATACACATATAACTTCGAAAAGTCAGAGGTGTGTGCCTGGGGTTTGAACCCACGACCGCCGAGATTCTCGACCGCGCGCCTAAACCTCGAGGCCAGTTTATATTTTATATTAACTATAATATAAAAAAATAATCAACAAAGAATCGATTCTTCTTCAAACACAACACCATAATCATTTCCGAGAACGATCAAAATACACCTATACACAAAAGTGATTTTAATAATGACGAATCCCGGTTTTGCGTTGCGTGTATTAATCACTGAAATAATAGACATGTGCAAACAATGGACATAGATATCATACGTATAATGACCTAACTGTCGCTGGGATGTGCGCTGAAATGAATAGGCCTGGGTAGACACGAAGAATTTTTTGATTGGGATAGCTCGTGCACTCATGTACGACCTGTTATAGCACAGATGTATTTTTATACAACTGGCGTTAGAAGAGGTCGTCTGGCTTTTTTAGGAATTGGTAAAAATCCATTTTTGAAAAGGTGCATAGATAAATTCTTCAAACGATTTATTTTGTACTGATTTCGTATATTCTTTATTTTCTGACGCTTTTTATTAAATGAGATTAATTTGAATAATAGAGACACTAACAGGTTTTTAATCGTTTTATGTAAGTACAATTAAAAAGCACGCAAATTTAGTACTTGCGTCAAATGATTTTTACTGGCAATTAAATAGCCCAGACTTCTCGTGGTCGTGCGATCTACAGATTCTGGGCTCGATTTCCGGTTCGAGTAAAGTGTTATTTTTCCATTAGAAAATTCTCAAAAGCAGCACGGAGTTGCGAAATGTGAAAACGGAAATAGGCTCGCCCCTGATGCAACTGATATCTCTTCGCGGAATACAGGCGTCAGGTTATGTATGTAATTATGTTCCCAGAGCGCATTTTTTTCTTGATTTAAACATACTATGTTACTAAAAAAATGCATCAGTGGTCTTACGTGACGTAAGTGTTTAAAATCTTTAACGAAAGGAAAGAAGGAATGTAATAACGTCTAAATAATATCTTAATTACTTGTACTTTATTATGAGGTAAATGAAAATTACAGTAAAACGTTGAGCTATTAACAAAGGCTATGTCTACCAACCAATATTTACTTTGACTGAGTTATTACAAGTGATTTTAGTATTTCATCATCAGCCCAAATACGTCCCACTGCTGGGCACGGGCCTCCTCTACAACTGAGAGGGTTTAGACCTTAGTCCACCACGCTGGCCTAGTGCATTTTGGCGGACTAAACACCTAAGAAATTCCCAAGAACTATAAGGTGTGCAGGTTTTATCACGATTTTAGTATCTACCCTCACCAAATTACTGATAAATTCGACGGGTTCCTTATAAGTTAATTTAAAAATAACAATTAACATTCGCTACACGGACTAATAAAATTTACTCAATATAATCAGTATGCGGTTATTCGAGTGCCAGAAATATGTATATATAAACAATGTGTTGTGCACGAACCCCCTCTGTACTTGAAAGGGACAATGATTCATTCAAACGTTATAATGCAGTGTATTGAGAATGAATTATCACACACTGACATTAAAGGAAAAGATTGTAATTAAACCCACATAACTAAAAGATTTCCACAAAGAATGTCTAAATTTAGTAATTCTAACAATCCGCTCTGAGCCAGAATTCCGGTCTTAAACCCCAGCCGTAAGCCGGAGCTAAACAGTGAAGCGGGCTGATGATAACGTAACTTCGAAGAATTCCTCAATTTTTTTCACGCATTTTTGGGAGTCAGTTTGGTCACACATATAAAATAACATACATAACCACACGCCTGCATTTCACGAAGAGGTAGGAATAGGTGCATTTCTGCACCCATATTTTGCCAGGTAAGCACCAGTCCCACGTAATAAAGGGCGAGCTTATTGCCCTTTTCCGGGCACAATTTCAGACTCCGTTCTATTACTGACAATTTCGTAATGGAAAAACCCAATAACCCTCTAGATCGGCACATACTTGTGCCGCGAGTCCACGTGGCACATATACCTAACACACATAAAATAAATTAAGCCAAAATAATTTATTATAATTTTGCCGTGTCAATGCGTAGCCTGAAGCCAATAAATTAACATTTACAAAACATTAACTATCAAGAGCCATTTAATTGCTGGATACGCGAGATAATTTGCCAAAAGTTAAGCAATTAAGTGGAGCTAATATTTTGTGAATGAGCGACGATATGTCTCACTAGTAAGTTGTGGCCATATTATTTATGTATGAGCAGATATCCGAAACTGGTGGAGGTGGAATCTAAATTACTATTAATTAATGCATCTACGTCTTCCATATCTGTTACGTTTGAGTAATATATACCTATGTGTTCGAACTATTGCATGCTTCTTGAAAGCTATATATATCGCTCATTTTAACAAATTATTAAATCATCGTGAGGCTAGTGAAAAAACACTTCAAACCTCAGACACACACCTCTAACTTTTCGAAGTTGTGTGTGTGTTCTCAATGAATTATCACATACTTTAACGGTGAAGGAAAACATCGTGAGGAAACTTGCACACTTACAAGTTCTTAGAATTTTCTTAGGTGGGTAGTCCGCCAACCCGCGCTAGACCAGTGTGGCGAACTATGGCCTAAACCCTCTCAGTTGTAGAGGAGATCCGTGCCCAGCAGTGGGACGTATAAGGGCTGACGATGATGAGGCTAGTAAAATCATGCTATAACATAGTGTATAACATAACGTAAAAATATCAATGATATATGAATTTAATTCACATCCGCAATAAAAAAAAAACAACTAATTATATATAGGCTTATCGATAATATTAAAACCATGAGGCTTCCAAAACATAACCATTTCTCAGAAGTGATCTACATAAATATCCATTGACGAGCTACAATCTCTATCAAAGCATTGTCATAAAGCCATCTATCGCGGAGCGTTTGACTTCGCAGTTACGACGCAAAAACGCTTAAGATTGTGTACCGCATAATATAATTTAATTAAGCTAACTTATTAAGCTTTGTTTTTATTCCTCTATGTATATTTTTTTTCGGGTTCAATTTCGTAGCCCAATTTAAGACATGTCATAGTAAGGAGCATGATTAAGGACCAATCACACTTCAGTTTCTATTAAGATTTTAACATCAAAACAAATATATGACGTCATCATCATCATTATCAGCCGAAGGAAGTCCACTGGTGAACATAGGCCTCCCCCAATGACTTCCATAGTGACCTGTTGGAGGCAGTCTGCATCCAGCGACAATCCGCGGTTTAGCAAGTTGAAATATATGTACCAGGCCTAAATTGTATAGATCGGTATTAGTGTCCTAACTAAAATAGTAATGAAAATTAAAACGAATACCGCAGTTTAAAAAACTGTAATACATTTGCCTTATTCATTCCGACAACAGTGTTTGATTTACCCCAGTTGCGATAAGGTATTTGATACAGCGCCCCGCACACTTTCTTTATTCGTACCTACAACTATCTATGTACCCATTCAATCAAGCCGTCTCGCGCAAGGCACTGTTTGCGGGAAATACGTGTCCAGGGTACAAAAATGCATAAATTGTGCAATTGGAACACACAGCACTATGAGCGTCGGAAAAAGATGCTGGTGAAGACACGTGTCAATGGACACTAAAGTGTAACTTTAAATAAATACCCTTCAAACGAAATTTATCTCAAGTTTTGTGTTGTAAATAATAGTGATAGAAACCCTTTGTGTTGCTCTAAAAGAGAGATAAAAAAAATGGCTTTCTGCTTGCTCGTTGAAATATAGGCACCTATCACGGATGGGACAAAGATAAATCATGGTGAAAAGGGGGATATCTATCACCTTGCCCTCGATGAAAGAGCATTCAATGAGTATAAATCCGATCAAAATTTCTGTAATGCTTGTACCCTTGATATTTTTAACAATGGAATAAGGCTTTATGCTTTATACCTGAACGGTATGGGTTTTAATTTAATCTCAAAATATTTTTCAACTCGCTATATCTAGGTACTTTTGTTAACGTTCTAACCAGAGATTTTACAACCGCTCCACGAGACTAAAAAACGTTCATGAGTAGAATATATTTATAAAAAATGGGTCGTTTACTATTTTAGTGGACCATTTGAAAGTAATGCTAGCAGTAGTATGCGTCTGCAAAGAGATAACAGGTATGTCTCCTCTGGGAAACATTTATTTAAAAAATATATTCGTCCTATTTCCAGACATTGTATAGTGATATTGTTATTTATATTTCATTGTAGACACATTTATACTGTAGATAAAGGTACTATATTAATGTTATATATAATAATATCTTTTTCTTTTATCCTCGGAGAAAACACACAATAACAGGGTTGAGCAGCCTTCTTAAAACATAATGCCGTTCATAACAGTCATATTTTCAAAACAATAAAATCGTCGTTCATTTATATGAATTCATTACATTGAAACATTTTGTCACGAGTATAAACTCAAATGGGGACAAAATCTCGAAACGTGACAGTAAACTTAGATCTTCACAGTGAATTATCCTTGTTTAAGAAATACGAAATTGAATTTATTATGTGTAGGTACTTAGTCGGTAAAACTTGAATCGTTTTCTATGAATTTTACAATTTGTTCATCATCATCCTCTTGCTCTGTTCCCAATTCTATTTGGGGTCGGCGCAGTATGTTTTATCAACCATGAGTATAGACACAATTTGTTACAACCCAAAGTTTAATTTTTAAGCCGCAATCAATAACCCGTAGACCTAAAGAAAGAGTAGGTACTACTGCGACATTCACTACTTATAAATCGACAATTAAATGTGTCTCGCAATTTTTCGAGATAAAAGTATCCTGTAACCTGTTTCAGAATATAACTTGTAAGTCTACGACATTTTATACAGATCCGATCAGCAGTTCTGATATAATGGAGTTACAAACATTCATACATCCAAACTTTGGCGGTTGAAATATTAGGAGAATGTTTAAGCTGTCATTGCTAACATTACTACTCCTTAAAACATGAGTAATTAAAAAAAATCTTTATAAATTCCTTTGATGGATTATAATTTTCCAACAATACCTTTAATATTATTATATTTGATATCATATGGAACGTTGGCTCTTGTAGGACACAAAGTTGCAGAAACGAAAGATAACCTTAAGCTTTTAATATGATACCCACCGATTCCGTAGGGAATTCAAATAACTATTTAATATTCTGTGCACGTTACTTAGCGTAAATAACAAACATTACCACTAAACGCGTGTTTACAACTATAATATGTATTTTAGCACAAATATTATTAAATATATTATATAAGCTACATAATACGATAGCAACTTTAGAATATTTTTTTATTCATATATAACATTTCATTCTCAAATACTTTAATGATTCTACGTGCTATAATCACATTTATTTATTATTATTCCGTTTTTATTTTTATTTTTCACACGCCATCATTGTGTTTAAAATCCACTACAGTACCCCTAAAAGGGAAGGAAATAGAGCATTTATGCATCCACGTTTTGCTAAGTCCTTTTTTATCCCACAATAGGTTACTGGGCTATTAATAAGAACTCCCTAACGGAAAAACTCAAAAACATTTCGCCCGAGTCGGTAATCGAATCCGGGACCTCTAAATCGCTAGTCACATACATGTGCCGTGAAACCACGGAGCAATAATATTTCTCCATGGTTTAGTCGTATGTATCGTTTCGTATGATGCTTGTCAGGCCTGTGTATATTAGGCGCAAAATGTCTATCAATGAGTTTGAAGAGTTAAGTCGAAAGTTTTGACCGCAGGGAGAACCCTTGGTATAATGCCCTGACATAGCCCTCCGAGGAATATACTATACATCCGACCAACTTTATTATAAGGCCGCTGTTACGTACACTTGATATTTTCATATGAAAAGGTAGAACTGAAACACCGATAACTTACACGCTGCCCGAACCCAAGAGGCGTCTAATTTAAACGTATGAAAGTACCAACTCTTCATTTCATTGAATAATTTTGGCATTTGAATACTCACTACTGAGTATGTACTCGTATTATTAAATATTTATACATACATTAATATCGCACAAGACATGAATCATAATTCATGGTAATAACCTCATGGGAAGCACATATACGTGCTATACAACATGCCGCTATAATTATGTATAGAGGAAGCAAATGACTTATTTACATAAAATAATGACGTCACTGGAACTGCTCTCGCTACATCGAAAATTAGACGAGTTCATTTAAAGCCCCCTTACGGCAAATTCTCTACAGCTAGGCAATTTAATGTCGTGATCCCTTAAATAATTCAATTGTATGCACTCTGCCGGGAACAAAAGCTGTCGGATTTTGCCGAGTACAACATAATTCAGAGCTATAATTCCCAGATAGTCCGTTTTACAAATTGTTTGCATTCCCTACATTGTGAAAGAACAATTATGTACGACTAAATTGTTACTTATACACTGAGTGGCGTTGTAGTTGCTAAGCGAAAATTGAATGAAAGACGAACATTATTGATAAAAAATAAAGGAAAATATTTTTAAATATTAGGTAGTGTATTTTTATCACTTATGTGACAGGAAATATCTTGCGTCGATTTTAAGACATGGAAAAAATAGGCTTGTTGAAAAAACGACAGAGATGACAGCTGTTGCCGCCGAAAAGTATTTTCTTTTGTTCTCAAGGTGACTATTCAAGCAGCGAAAGATAAAAATTACGAACTCTGAGGTGGTTCGAGGCGTTTTTATCAAAGACGAAAACAAAGGGTTGTTTAATGACGGTATTAGTGGAAAGTTCCCGATAAATTCGGGCTCGTTAGGGGTTCTTTGTCACTGTTGTATTGTGTCGTGAGTCAAGTGCTTACGAACTCAACTGAACCATTGGAAAACCTAATTCAATGTGAATTTTAATACGTACCTGTGTAAGGTGCTTCGATCTGCGCGACTCTTAAATACCGTTTTGCACCAGTTATTACGAAAGTTGTTATCATCAAAAAGTTCAAGAATATTTTTCATTTATTTTACCTTGTGCAAAAAACTTTGGGCGAAATCGACCTCCGGCATATAACAGTTAGACCTAAATATTATTCAGGTGGTTTAATAAGTTTGTGCCGTAGAGGCGCTTTATATTTTGTGCCAAAACATTACCAGAAGCTGAGTTTCTGCTAACGATACACACAGGTATCTCATTAGACATACATTTGCATTTTATGTTCTATTCTATTTAAGTACGCCAGAAGACCTCATATTATTTTTAATATCAAGAACATAAGCCTTAAAAGTATAATAAAAAATATCCCATAAAAATCTCCGTAATAATACAAAGTATTCTTTACAAAGCAATCAAAATAAAACTGTACTTTTAAAATGAATATAAAAAACGTAAATTCAGTAAATGATAGCTTATAGTAGTTTAAGCACGCTAAGATTACAGCGCCATTCGCAACGAAGGGACTGTTCATATCAATCACCTAATCACTCAACCCTTCAAAGTACTTTACGTAAAGCCACAAAAGAATAGTAATGCTAATGTACAACGTACGGGCTTAAGGACTATGCGTCTACAGAACACAATCCATTAGAACCACTGTTATTACTTTGCTTGCGTCCGACAACACTGACATTCGCACCCGCCACCTAACTACAATTCTGCTAAAGGCCCTTTACACGAACTCTTGGAATTGTAAAAGAACCGCGAAAGGAGGTCGTGTAAAAGCAATTTCTCGTATTTAATCGAGAGTTCCAACTGCTATTCGCATTTTCTCCTATTGTTATGAAAATTAAAATCTTGTGGTGTGTAGCATAAATGGAAAACTAGCAAAATGCATTGTTAAAGTTTTTGGACGTGTTATTTGCTCTAATGTTTTCATACATAATTTAAGAAATGATTATTTTAGCTACGGACATTGAATAAAGTTTAAACCATATAAATTTAACCAATGGTCCATACAAAGTTACGTATTGTTAAGCTAACGTTTAATATATTGAAAATTTAATAATTTATATACAAGCAGAAACGTGAACGAATTTTAAACAAACATTCGAAGAATAGTACACAAAATTTATTACAAATTCTTGATGCATGAAAATGCTAAATATATATTATTCTTCACCCACCTGTTGTAAGAAAAATATAAACACTAATATGCGACTTACACGAAAGTTTATTGTAACAGCATTAGCTGTTAAAAAATTTCTTGAACACACTCTCACAATGATGATAAACGTCTACGAGCACTCAGTCTCAGATAGCGTCGCTAAAGTAGCCATGTTATTTTTGTGGCCACAAAAATAGATTCTGCACGATGATTCTGTACGAGTAAACATACGCGATATCCAATTAACGATGAAACCGCATTTCCCGCTTTATCAGTGCATACATAACGTAATAAATTTGATTACATGCAAGTACATCTATCGGCATGGATATGACCTCATGGAACCTTGATTTATCAAAGGAATATTGTGCTGCGGAACAAAATCCAGTGTATAGTGGAGATGACTGATCGATCTTTAAAGGATAATTAATAATTATTATTTATGGCCGCAACTCCGCGATGTTAAAATCGAACGCTATATTTTGGGAAGCCGGCGTGTTTGCTAACTTACCGGAATAAAATCAATTTCCATGTAAAATTATCGATGTCGATTAAACCGATTTAAGTATTACAAACATGAGTTTGTTTGAAATGGAAATATGGTTATTATCCATGTAACATTTTAGTGAAATGAGAAAACCTTTTGTGTAATCCGGTTGAAATCACTTGCCACGACCATTGATATTTAAATTCTGAAATATTTTATTTACGTACTGTGTGTACCTAAATGTGTCAAAATAATGACTGATAGTCATTTTTTCTTCTAAGATAGTTATTAAAGAATGAGATTGACAGTTATTAAATTCGGCGAGCATTTTCATGACCTGCTTTATGTCACTCTCATTTATTGGCAACTGAAGAACTCAACCTAGGTATCGAATCCAAAACTTTACCACCTTTTTACTTACGTTACTACTTACGTTACCTGTTTATTAGCCTTCAGTGCTAATAAATATACTAATTAAAATAAAAGGTAGCCAAATAATAAAATGTTTTAGAGAATTCATTGCGCTATACAATGTCACGCTAATTGATGTTCAACAAAACCTACATCGGTGTCTGAGGTTGACAGTTTAAATTGAAAGTTTTGACGTTTCAAACAATGTTATGGGAATCGTAAATGTTCCGCCAAAACATAAAATAAGACAACACACTCTATACAATTTTTATTGATATAACACGACAAAAAAAGACAAATCACTTCAAGATATCAGACTTATCAGATAACAAACATTGGTTTTTGTGCGGAGATCGAACCCGTGATCATTTCACACAGTAGTTTTAATTTAAATAGTATGAAAGCTATCACGTCCAAAATGAAAATGTGACTGATAAGAGTGATAATCGCAAAAAATATAAACTTATACGAGTAAGTGTTAGTCAGTACAGTCAGTAAAGTGATATCCACAGCAATCTATCAATAAACGATGGTAGCAATTGCATAAATATATATGTTGTACCCCAGTAAATGTAAATAATACTTGTCCGCCATACTGCACTAGGCCAGTGTGGTGGCCTAAGGCCTAAGTCTACTACTGTGTTTTGAGTTATATCCTATACATGCCAATTTATAAGTAGGTATAGTGTAGATTACGAAATCTTATAAATATTTTTAAAATTAATTATAACTATTTATTGTAATTACCCACTCAGTTGTAAAGGAGGCCCGTGCCCAGCAGTGGGACGTATATGGGCTGATGATGATCCTAGTGATATTCACTAGGACAACTAGCTTAGTAGCTAGTACCTACTTTCAACTACCTTATTTTATTAGGGAAAATACAGTTACATAAATATCTAACTATTCTAATTCATAAATTTATTAAAAACAAATAAATAATTCCCGCATATAAATATCTATAACACAACTTACACGGAGCAAGCTTAACCTCAAAAGAAACAAGAGTAAAAAAAATTAGAATATAAAATTATAGATAATTAATATAAAATATTGTTTTAACATTGGTCGTAGTACATATCAAGAACGTCAGCCAGATACATACAGAACTATTAGATTGTAAATCTAATTATTAATTTTAGTACCTACCTAACTTAAATCTCCACCAGAAGCTTTTAAATCTCACAAATTATCATAGGCAAAACAATTGCTCACAAATCGGTATCGCATGTCAAGCCAGTACATTAGTATAATCCACTATAATGATCTGTTTTGAGATATTACAATGTGTTTAAAATATAAATTGGCCGAGGCGCAAGAAATTCAAGGAAATTCTTTACGATCTCAGAAAACCGCATTTGATTGATTATAATCATTGTACAAACTTTGAGTCCATGATAAGACGGCCCAATTTAACTCAAACCTTGAAGACAGTCCTCAGTCTACAATTAGTTCTTGGCTGGGAACGCCCACTCGTAAATACAGTTTTGTGTAATATTACTGATTTACACAAAATAATAGAACTTAATCAATTGTTATTCATACCATGAGCAGTAAATATTTCGAGTGAAGGTCACAGTTTCTAGATGCAGGACGTCGCATGACGCAAGTCTCTTCCCACAAGTCAATTTGGACGTCAAAGTTTTATACAATTGTAAATTTTATGTGGCTAAGGCTGATGAAAATAAAACATTGTTTGTCTGGCAGTTTAGTTTTTCTATTAGGTAATTCTCAGTAGCAGCACGAAGTAAGGAATGTGCCTGAAAAACGGCAATAGGTTCGACCAAGAGCCAGGCTACTGATTGACATAACCACCGCGCCCCTTGGATTCGTTGCGTTCATGCAGTAAGCTAAAAAATGTGAACTTTCGTTTGAGACACCTTGTACAACATGAAGCAATCATCCTTATTTTTATGAAAGGTGAAACACCAAGCCGATATTGTAAATGCGGGTTTGTTTACTTTTCAATGCCTGGACTTTGTTGATTGAAACATGAGCATGCAGGTTTTTTAAACATATACTTTTGCCTTTTGTATACCTCCTTATAATAATAATAAATAAATACACCCAACAATCACATACATAGTTTTGACCCCACATTAAGATACAAGACTTGTGTCGTGGATATCAGAAACTACGAGAGACTTTTTGGTCTCACAAACACCCAGACCGGAAACAAATACTTGTAGATCACACAAACATTTGTCTCGGTGCGGGGATCGAACCCGCGGCCTCTCGTTTCGCAAGCTGGTATCTAGCCAACTGCGCCACGGGGCTGTCAAAAACAAGTATCTAATAAATATCGTTTAATTACATTTGAGCAAAAAATTACTTAACTAATTACGACTCTTATTAATAAGATAACACAATTAAATAAACAAGAGCAGATAATAATTGATACCATAAGGATTAACTGCTTTTGCTTTTATTCGAATTAAACGTGAGCGCTCTTTATATCATTCCCTCGATGATATATTAATAATTCCCTAGTGGAGAGGATACGAGTGTCGATTGAAACAACCTACATTTAACTACACACAATAGATGTGTACTTAGGCTCACGCGTGATTGCTAACGAATATGGTAATCAACTGAGTAACCTGAAATTGCCGAGCTCAGTAAATAGTACTGCGTCCTCACACACTAAAGTTTGTAACTAGTGACAATGTCTAAATCAATCTTTACTCGTCCTACTGCTCGGCCTAAATCATCCCTACGTTGTGTGAATCTACTCGTAGTTCATGAAATTAGAGATGTGGTTCGAGACACTGGGATAATTTGACTCAGTGGACCGTCCTATTGTAAATGGACATTGGACGGATAGTTGGCCTAATTTTGGAACATCTAAACCCCAAGGATGGGGGGCATTGAATGTACTGCACATGATGTGGAGCGCATTGTTGTACGGGTAGAAAAGTATTTCTCAGTTATGAGCGTTAGAAGAACCCAAGGGACTGTGGAAATTTTGAGGGATATAATGAAGTTAGGGCGCATGAAGGCAATTCGCTGCGCAAAAAACTCTTCTCTTAAATAATGTATGGCAGGGTAAAGGATTGGAGAAAGAATGTTTGTGGGCGCGAAAGGAGTTCAGGGGATGTAAAAAACAATCCCTAGATAACCAACTGGATAACTTTGACTTGGGGTTCGGGTTTTTTAACCGGGACCGATAGTTTGAATGTCAAGAAAACAGATTTTATTAGAAACAGAAACAACAGTAAAAATCTAATGCTAAACGAGAAATATTTTCGTATTAGTCATAGTGATGCTGGCTTCCACTATGTATATATTTTTTATTACGCTTTATTTAAAAATTCAAGGTGAAAAGAACACGTGGGCTGGAATAGTTTTCTCATTCTGGTGATACATCAAAATACTCGCGGAGGCCTTGATTCGGGTTAAGGAGTACGGTTGAGGAAAATTGACATATGAAATGTTTTTTATAATTAATACTTTGAACTATTTTTTTTTTTCATTAATTTATTTATCACACTTTATTGTACACTAATTAAAAATTTAAAGGAGTATCATTAAAAAAAATAAAAACAAAAAAATTGAGTGCCACAAATGGCGCTCCTATCGCTGTTTATATACGATTTCTTCCAGACAACCTTTAGATGGACTGTAATGTACAGGAATATAGATTTAGTAGGTACTTATATTAGTATGAAACGAAGTAACTGGCTGTCGTTATAAAAATCTAATATTAAGTGCTATCGCCGTGCACATCTAATGTGTGTATCCTCTTTTAAATTCTATAAGTTCCAACGTACTTACTAGATGAAATCGATGTTGCAGAACTTCTCTATCCTAAAAGCCATATCGTTCCGAACGGAACGGCTCAATCGGACTCTAGGCAAAGTAAGCGCGCAATGTACTATATCACTATTTCCTGATTGTAAAAAAATACTTAAACTATCAGAAACATTACATTTTTATTGTGGAATCGCCTTGTATGAACCAAATGGTTTTGAAGATACGTTTCTGAAAATGGAATCAGTGGTGGGAAATAAGTGAAGAAAATATTAACCCTCCAAACTTGGCACCTAAAGTATAATAATGACGAATATTACCAACAGGGTAACTCTTATTACTAATAACAATACTCGTAGATTTAGTACTCGTAATTCATTATGTAAATATGTTATATACATGTCCAGATTATAGTTCAAATATGTTTTCAATATACAAAACAACTTTTCAATAAGAGCCGCACGATATGCACACTTTAGATGACTTAGATACCATCATCATCATCAGCCCAAATACGTCCCACTGCTGGGCACGGGCCTCCTCTACAACTGAGAGGGTTTAGGCCTTAGTCCACCACGCTGGCCTAGTGCGGGTTGGCGGACTACACACCCAAGAAAATCCTAAGAACTCTCAGGTATGCAGGTTTTATCACGATGTTTTCCTTCACCGTTAAAGCAAGTGATAATTCATTGTGAATACACACATTACTTCGAAAAGTCAGAGGTGTGTGCCTGGGGTTTGAACCTGCGATCGCCGAAATTCTCGACCGCGCGCCTAAACCTTGAGGCTATCACCCTAAACCTTGAGGCTATCACTTAGATACGCAGATAATAATTTATGTTTGACTGAAGTTACAGTAGTGATGGCCTCGAGGTTTAGGCACGCGGTCGAGAATCTCAGCGGTCGCGGGTTGTCCCCAAGCACACACCTTTGACTTTTCGAAGTTATGTGGATAGTCACAATGAATCATTTTTATTTTATCTATGAATGAAAACATCGTGAGGAAACCAGGAATTTCTTAGGTGTATAGTCCACCAACCCGCAATAGGCCAGCGTGGTGAACTAGGCCTAAAACCCTCTCAGTCGTAGAAAAGACCCGTGCCCAGTGTCGGTATACTGATGATAATAATGATGATGATAAACTTAAAGAAATGCAAATAGGTACATACATATTTTAGTAACTAAAAAATATTTTAAAGAACGAACAATCCTTGCTCCTGGCATTATTGAATTTTTCATCAGCTAAAGGAAACTACTTAAACCTATTCCCAAACGAAAGTAGGTGATAACAAACGTCGCCCATGCTTCAGAAACCACTTAACACGATGCCTTGGTGAAATGATACAGTAGGACTGTCATATTAGTAGTCGCAGATTCAGGGCCCAGACCTTATTACCCGTATACCTAACAATTTGATCATCAAGCCTTACTAATATTATAAATGCGAAAGTAACTCTGTCTGTCTGTCTGTCTCGCTTTCCTGCTAAAACTTCTGAACCGATTTTAATGAAATTTGGTACACAGATAGTTTAGAGCCTGAGAAAGGACATAGGCTACTTTTTATCCCGGAAAAAGGGGTTTTAAGGGGTTGAAAGGACTGCCTCGTGGTCTCGCGGCACAAGTATGTCCCGTGCGATCTAGAGGTCCTGGGTTCGATTCTCGGGTCGGGCAAAGTGTTATTGGGTTTTTCAATTAGGAAATTCTCAGTAGCAGCACGGAGTCTGGAATTGTGCCCGAAAAACGGCAAAAAAATATTACATTGTGCGTAAAGTTGAATGCCCGCGAATTATACAATAATTATCTAGAACCATTGTAGTTGACCACGGGTTATTTGTTAAATCTAATCTGTTAAACCCATTCTTCTTGATACATTTTTTCCTAAAAATTATAACTTTGATACATTTATTCATTTTACCATCACATTCATTAACAAAATCAAAAGCAACACGAGCGAAACAAAACATATTCCCATGGCACAAATGTATGAAAGCAGCGCTACTAAAACAAATTGCAACTTTTTATTTATGCCTCCCCTCGTCTATTCAATCGCAAACCGGTAATCGATATGAAAAGCAAACATACCTATTACGGCATATGTCTGTACTGCTCTTATACGAGATTGATATTTCCAAAGGCTCCATTCCGCGGTGACCTATCCGACTCCCGCTATTATAACTATGACCTACATTGGCAAAAATAATAAATAAACACTTCCCGCCAACCGATTACATCCAGTGTTGATTTAAAATGAGTTTTCGTTTGCTCGTGTAATATAAGTAATTCCTACTAACCGTAGCTCAAATACCCAAAAATAACACGAAGATACTATGATAGAAGATACTATATTTCAAATTAGAATATCGTTGAAAAAACATTTGAATCGTTTTATTCGACTGCCTCGTGGTCTCGCGGTACAAGTATGTGCCGCGCGATCTAGAGGTCCTGGGTTCGATTCCCGGGTCGGGCAAAGTGTTATTGGGTTTTTCCATTAGGAAATTCTCGGTAACAGCACGGAGTCTGGAAATGTGCCTGAAAAACGGCAATAGGCTCGCCCCCTATTACGTGGGACTGATACATACCTGGCGAAATGTGGGTGCAGAAATGCACCTCTGCCTACCCCTTCGAGGAATACAGGCGTGAGTTTATGTATGTATGTGTATTTCAAATTAGAATATCGTTGAAAAAACATTTGAATCGTTTTATTCGACTGCCTCGTTGTCTCGTAGCGCAAGTATGTGCCCTGCGATCAAGGGGTCATGGATTCGATTCTCCGCTTGGATAAAGTGTTATTATGCACGCAGTAGCAGCATGGAGTCTGGAAATGTGCACGACAAAAGACAATAGGCTCACCCAATTACATGAAGAACTTAAAGAAAATTAACGAAACGTGGGTAAAGACCCTTTGGCATTACAGATGTGGGAGTTAAGATTACCTTTTATATTCTTCACTTGTTAGTAGCCTTTTTGTGACATGCTTGGTCCATATTTAGAAACTAATCTTACTTCTTTTATGCTACCCTAAGCATGGTTCAATCATAAAATGTCAAGATTTCTAATGCATTTCTTTGAGAATTTCGATTGTAGTTTCATTAATTAAAGTCTGCGATATTTCAATATAATGATATATGCAACAGAGCTTGTTAACATTCATACATTTTCAATAAAAATGAACTCGCTCGGCTTTTTACAAATAATTTATTTACAAATAAATTACCTATCCTTGTACGAATTACTTACGGGGGGCGATTGGGATGAAGAGAAATAATGTGTATGTACTCGAGTATACACTATATACATAATCTTAAAAAGTATTTAAATATTAGTATCATCTGTACCCTTAACTATTTTTATTGATAGCTTTGATTCCAATTCGGCCAAAAAATATAACGAAGTTGAAATATTCTATAGATTATTTAATAAAATCACAGGTAAAATAGGTATACTTTAGTAGATATACTAGTACCTAATAATAAGTACAATGCGATTGAGTGGCGAAGAATGGGTGTCTGGCACCAGTCGAAATATTTATGTTGGCCTGTTCAATTCTACTGAAGCTGATTCCAAAATATTTCATAAATTAGTCAATGTATGTGCGGTGGTTGCTGACATCTGAGCCAATATCAATACTGACGTAATTATCCGAATTATTAAACATTCTCACACTAAATAGAAACTACGGTTCGTAAATAACATTCGTGCTAACCAAGCTAATTACATAAAATTACATGCAAAGAAATCCGGTACACGAGGGGCGAACGTGGGGTGTCGCGTTTCAATGTTCGCAATAACAATAAAAAATGCTACCAGGCGTGAAGAGAAATCCCTTTCCGTGGTTCCATATTCTGATGTTTATATCGGTTATACATATTAGATACTCTACATTCTTGAATACGCCTAACGCCTATATGTATAAAAAGTGAAAACACATATATGTAATTGTACAATGTACATGTATATTCGCTGTAAACATCGGAACTTTCTTATAACTTCTTTCTTGTATATCTCAAGTAAGAAATGTTTTGTTTTGCTCTTTGAGGTCATATTGTGGGGTTAGACGAAGCGAGACAAAACATATCCATTCATAGTTAAGGAAGCTGTAATCAATGTTTATAAATAAAACCGATTGTACGCAAAACTTTTCTTTACTTCGCAGGGTTCCATTTAAAATAGCGTCATCTTTTGCAGGATTTTAATTTCTAAAAATATACATGGCGTAAGTTCATTCATAAAAGCTATAGGTAAATTTTACCGACATAAGGCAAAAATTATATATTTAAAAACAGGACTTAAGGAAGATAAGTTTTAAGAAAATCCTGTATAAATCATGGTAATAGGGAATACTAAAAATATTAGCAAGTAAAGCGAGTAGACAGAGCAGTGTAATGAAAAGGCATTCATTTATTCATAACTCACAAAGTCGTAACTTGTTTAAAGGAGAAACAAAAAGCCGTTTTACTGTAGGTAAATGAAAACAATGGTTGCTAGTGGGTGCCGTTGCAAATCAAATTACAACTTTTACATTACGCGAGTTCCTAGATTCATTCAACACATAAACTTGTGAGGCCTTTTGCACTTAAAACTTTCTCCAGGGAAAACTGTGCGGTCACATTATATCGCTGAACGAATTGTTATTGTTTCTGAAGGGAACTTTAACCGCTGCGGATTAAATTCAGCCCAAGTGGCTCGACGGCTCTCGTCCTCGTAAACTATGTGATTCAATGCGGCTGGATTTGTACACACAAAACTGCCGTCGAATTTATATGACGTACTCGAATGTCTACTCGTTAAGGTCTACTACTGGATTTTGAGTTACATATGTAATATCCTTTATACATGCTAATTTATAAGTAAATAAATAAATACACCCAACAGTCATATACATAGTTCTGATCCCACACTAAGATACAAGTCTTGTGTCGTGGGTATCAGAAACTACGAGAGACTTTTCGGTCTCACATACACCCAGACCCGAAACAAATATTTGTGGATCACACCAACATTTGTCTCGGTGTGGGGATCGAACCCGCGGCCTCTCGTTTCGCAAGCTGGTGTCTAGCCAACTGCGCCACGGGGCTGTCAAAAGCATAGTGTAGATAACAAAATCTTATAAATATTTTTAAAATTCATTAAAACTTTTTATTGTTTACTAGCTGACCCGGCAAACTTCGTTCCGCCTAACAGCCGATTCTTTAATTATTTTTTTCTTTTTTTTAGCCTAAGTTACTCCTTATTACATCAGCTATCTGCCAGTGAAAGTCCCGTTAAAATTGGTCCACCCGTTTCAGAGATTAGCCGGAACAAACAAACAGACAGACAGACAAAAATTGTAAAAAACGATATTTTGGTATATGTACCGTGTATACATCCATATGCATTTATTAAAAAGCGGTTATTTCAATATTACAAACAGACACTCCAATTTTATTTATTTGTGTAGAAGATTGTTGACTCTTAAAATACAGCTTTCGGAGACCAGGCGTAATTATAGATAAAAACTGCCCTGAAAAATTATTATTTATGCAATGCACTAGAAAGCCAGTGCCACTAGCTTGATGTCATAAGCTTGAATTAGAATGAATAATGAATCACTTATTTAATCTTACTCACCAAACGAAACTCGAAATATAAAATGTTGTATCAAATCGCTCGTTTATAAGACCAAGACTGATTCAAGTCATTCAAAACAGAGCCGAAGTTATTCACAAAGTAGCTTATCACTTATGATGTTGCTAATAATGTTAACAATCAAATGGATTTTAATAAGCCCCCTTTCATATTACTTGCAGTTTCAAGAGAATAACGGGATAAAACATTAAAATTTACAACTTGCAATTAACTACTCTGGGCATTTAAATATTCTCCAAAGTAATGGCTTCAACGAGATTAATTTGTATTATAAAATGAGAAAGACCGAACGAAACAAAGCAGAAGTCTGTCAAGATTGAAACATTAAGTTTAGTATTTTATAAATGAAACTGTCTTTTTTGTTTTTCCGTAGCGAATAGATGTGTAAAAAAATACATTTGAAATATAATACAAATACATACGAATACAAAACGATTTCATAAACATAGTGTCACCAAAAGAAAAATATTTAAAGTCACATGTCATGTAACGTAAAGTAGATACTCGTACTATTTTTGCTCAAATTACGCTAATACCGCGTAAAGGTATAATTAAAAGTGATGAAAGGCCAAAAGGATTCAGCTTATAAAGTTATGCAATGCCAAGGAGGTGGAGTCTGATTCAAAGTATAGTAAAGCCACCAAAGAGAACGCAGTAATTGATATTGGTAGATTTTTTTTTGTGGTATTGGCAACATTCTCTCATCTCTCAATATTGAAAAGTCACAGGAATTTCTTGGATGATATTACTTTTCGTCACTGTTGACTTTAACTATTCTATAACGAGAGTAGCCGACAGCATTGAAGTCGGATGCTTCATAAAACAAACTTACTCTTACGCAATCCTAAGGCAGCACACGTAATGATTTTGAAAATTCTATTTCTCTGGGTTTTAGTAAGAATACAAATTCTTATTTAATTTTCTCGATCATTAACCTGTATAACAGTACTAGGACAGCGTAGATGCATGTCAACTGGAAAAGTCGGAGCAAAAAAGAAAAGAAGCAAAAAAATATTAACGCGTCAAGATAGGTTAGGTTACTCGTATTAGATAATTTTAGTATAAAGGGTAAAACACTTTTTTACAAAAAGTTAATTAAGATCCGAATGAAACCGTATTTTAGCCACACAGTTACTTTGCGTATTACGGGTGTCCATAGTGAAACGTCCGAACCCTTTATTCGCGCCCAAAAACAAACAACCGCAATTTGTTTCGGCGTGCTGCTATAGTTTACGAATTCGTCTTTAGTTCTCGTATTTTAAGTTTAAAATATTCCAGTTGCTTTTGCAAATAACGTATGTAAATAAATACGCTACCATGTTATGTACGTTCTGGTGGACAGCAGTCCGCATTGGGCTACCGTTGTGGAAAGATAATCAAAATCTCCTGAAATTTTGAGGCAGGTTCATCCCCTTAATGTATTTTCTCGGCTCTGACATTTATTGCTAGCTGATAATAAACCTTCAAAGCCATATAGAAATAATTCTTATCGAATTCATGTCGTCGGTAAAGAAAACATCATGAGGAAAATTGCAATACATGAAAGTTCTTCAGAAATAAGTTAGCACTAAGCCAATGTGGCAGATTTGGCCTCAAGAAGAATTTAGCCTTGATAGGACGTATTTTACATGACTTGTCTCATAAAACAATATTGATATAAGTGTACAACAAAATAGCCTAGATATTTTGATTTATGCTGATACTGAATGGCTAAAGTATTTTATTTACAGTCTTTCCGTATGAAGGCTTCTACAATATCGTTTTATATGGCACCATCGCGCTGAATGTAACAAATTATAATACAAATCATCCAATATTGAAAGCAATATTTCTCTTAACATTGAGGGTCGAGAATAACCATATCAGTGTCGTTTGGTCAGCTTTATATAGCTTATTAATACTACGAGTATAGTAGGATAAATCTTACTACTACACTATGGAATGCATTTATATAGGGAACTTAACTTTAATTGTTCAAAAACATATGAACCAGTTTATAAAGTTATCATTTTAATATCTACGTAGGTATGTAAAGTACGTTTTATGTATATTAATACTCCATGCTGGGCTCAGGCTCCTTCTAATGTTAAAAATGGATCATTCTTGGCCCATGTAGACGTAGACCACTCTCTGATATGCATTTTTACCGCGATATTTTTTACTGTTTCTCCAACCCGTGGCAGTCTACTGCCAGCTATGAAAGGGTCTATGTCTAGCATGTCTAGCATATATGCATGCATAGCACTCATTTCTAGCATACGTTTCTCCATGTACCTATAAGCTATTGACCACGATTCCTTTGCTTCTCTTGTTCAATAAAGTCGTGTTACATAGCGAAAATCTACTTAGTTTCAAGGTGTCCGATTAACTACTTGAGAAACAAAAGATTACGCGTCTCTTAACTAAATATTTTTTAATGAATACTCACAACTTCAATCAAATTGTTGACATTTCAATTATGCGTTAACTCTTAATTCTCTAATTGATCGAATAAACAGCGGTATATTTTCGATTAAAAACTCCAGTATTTTCAACAAATATTATTATTCAATCTCATTCATCTCTTTTGTGGGACGACTTGAGTAGTTTCCGACAAAAGTTCTTTGTCCAACGGAAATCTGTTTTCCCGCTGTTGTCGCACTCCAGTCTTTTTGTTTATATTATTACTTCGAGTAAAATCAACTAATGTTGTAGACGGCGGATAATGGAACATCGTTTTATGTGCTTCTACAATGCATTTCAGTTTGAGTAGGTATACATACATATATCTGCCAGCATAATCACGTCGTTTAGTGAAATGAAAGATCCATTTTCGTTTCTCCATAGTTGACACTTCTAAGAATAAGCAAGTATAACTATCTGAAGCCAGTCCGGTGTCTTGCCATTACAATTTAAATACAGTATAATAAACGTGCGATGGAAATACTAGCAAGCGACGACTTATGCTAATTTCAAAGATATAATCCAGCATCAGGAAACATATCGCAAGCACCTTGTATATTTTTACATGAGGGAATTCAAAACAACCATTAATGTTACTCAGGGTAATCATGAATATTCCATTGAAAAACCCTTTTAAGAGGCAAAGTTCTGCGGACTGCTTTTAAAAAAATATTTATACATAATTAATGCATGAGAGAAATTTAACATTAATAACAGCTGATTACGATCATTTACCCGTTAAGGTTTCGAGGGCATATTTTCATTTCATAATTTATTTAACATGAATGGCACAGACGCAGACTTTCACCACAAGATCTTATAGAACAAAAGAATGCCAAAAGTAGGAAATAAAACATAAGCCTTTATAAAAGTTGTGGAAACGGAAAGTTTTCCAATTGATAATAATTTCTATTGTGATGCAACACAAAGGGGAACAGAAAAGTATGAAGTTCTGAAATAAATTCTTAATTTAAGAGCTGACTGAACGCTATCTGAAAGGAAAGTCGGGATTAGAAGAACAAAGACTGTGGCTGAGCTCACAGCGGAGCTTAATTTTTTGTTGACTCCTGTTTGGCTCTTTGCCGTTTGCATAAATTGGATTTCGAAACTTCTTTAGTCAACTTAGCGATAATAGATATAATTGTACCCGCATAGTCTGCTGCACAAGAATAATAACAAATGGAAAACTCTTTAAGCTAGGACAGATTATTGAAATTGAAATCTCATACAAACATGTCAGAAACAGAGACAGAATTGTACATACAAATTCAATCCTACGTAACGCCTTGCGCGAGTACTGCCATAGTGGCGATAGGATAGTAAAAACAATTTTGAATGTTTTCGAAGTGCATGGTGGGGAAATTGTTGGCAACGCTCGTAAATCCTTGTTGTGCCGCGGCGCGCACCCGGCACCCGATTACATTCCGATTCCAAACGTACAATACACACCGACTTACCGGATTGGAAGTGATAAATACACGCAATTACTGCATGCCATAACGTTTATTGGTTTTAATTTTTTAAACCAAATATTGGCAACAATTCCTGTAAAAGTTTCGCCCTATTTGTCCAATTAATACTATAGTTATCGAAACGAACAAACGAAAGTGTGATCAGACATATTAGGTTAAGTAGGTGGATTTTTCTCCGGTAACATCCGAGAATTTGGAACTGCAAAGTGATTTTAGATACGGCATACCTCCGGCTTAGGTTCTAAAGTCTCCTTTATTATTAGAAAGAATGCACCAGTGCTAGTTATCGGAACGTTTAGACTAGCTCATATGTTATTTACTAAAACGATGAAGCAACATAATCTATCTTGGTGAAAATTAATGTGAATGTAAACCACTTATCCACTTTATTTAATTGAAATAGCCTACTTCCCAGCGTAAAATCGATTTTCATGCACAAACATATTAATTGAACTTTTGCCCTTTTAAATTATCAATCATTTATGGAAGCACGTGTAGGTGGGCGTATAAATAAATATTTGCCTAATTAATTCACATTCAAGGCGGCCTTTTAGGAACTGAATCTATTTCCTAGACGGAATATTTGTATATGTCTAAGTAGCTTTCAGCCTTATTCAGCCTGACGCTCAATTCTAAGTTGTCTTTACTGGCAACACGTTCTTCTATAGGGTGAATGCTTCAACATCCGCATGTTGTTTGTCGGCGTTAATCCCAACGTGCAAAGAATGAAGAAGACACAGGTTATCCAGGCATGTGGCCAGTGTTAAGAAAGGTAGTCAGACTCGTCCAGTTGTATAGTTCCATCTAGGACATCTAGGTCAGGCCGACAGATTAGAAACACAGACGAACCCCTTTTTAGTCATACCCGTAAACTACATGAGGAACTGCACAGCTTCCTTTATCTAAAAGAAGAGTCAGACTTGTGTCACCATTGTGACAACTTTGACCGCACAGTCCAGTACTCTCTTCCGGCCAGCTAAGAAATGATGTCTAACGCATTTCCGTTAACCTCCGAGTTGAAAAATTGCCGAGGCTGTACGTTCTTTAAAAACATAGAAGTTATAGGCTAGTTTTCCAAAATTCTTTTATGTCTGACCAAATCATCGAAAGACGAATGGTATTAAAATGAAAAATCATACAACAGACAATGAACGGGCGCTAAGCATTTTGACAGCCTTCGTGGCGAATTTAGTTGAACACCTACCTGTTAAACACGAGGGTACGGCTCTATTAAGTACCGAGGATTTTTTTGTTTTTTCTTACATTGAAAATTTCACGTAGTTCATGGAACCCAATACACAAGACTTGCATCTTTCGTTGGCCTTTTAATATTTTCTAAAGAAATGTAATTGGTAACAAAAAGAAATATCTTAGTTAACTATGTACTCGCTAAAAGTAATTTCACGCTTTTATAGATGAATAGAGAAAAAGATACAAAAGAAAAAGGGGAAGAAATATGTTCTGTTTACAAAAAAAATTACCGTCGTAAATCGGTAAGTTCGAATACAAAACACCGACGTTGACAAAATCATTCCACAGAAGTAGAACGAAATATATTTACATTTATTTTTTTCCCGAAAACTACCAACGCATCATAAATTTGTGCAACCTCCGGCCATGCAACGCCTGCACTTAACGACCACTTAAAAATAGTAAACACACAATACAAACTTGTAAACCGTTTATCAACAATGCAAGTTTCAAATAAGTACTGGCGATAATCTTTGCGACTCCTCTTTGCAAACTAGTATAAAGTAAAGACTGCTACATGTCACTATCTCTTTCCATTGTCGTTTCTGATTATAATTGCAGGTAGAATATTCCAATAGTTTCGTAGCATCTTGATTATCCGTGTCACTCCCAGAACTTGCACTATCGATTGAATTACGGGCATTGTGTGAATAGTGGCTAATGTAATTGTAACGTATAATGAAATAAGATATGTATGGAATTAATGAACTAAATGTTCTTGTGACTTCCGTTATATTATACGACATAAAAAAGGAAAAAAGAGTGAACGAAAAACTAAATCTTATAAAAATTATGACAGCCCCGTGACGCAGTTGGCTAGATTCAAGCATGCGAAACGAGAGGCCGCGGGTGCGATCCCCGCAACGAGACAAATGTTTGTGTGATCCACAATATTTGTTTCGGGTCTGGGTGTTTGTGAGAGCGAAAAATCTGATACCCACGACACAGGATATGTATCCTTTTGTGGGGTCAAAACTATGTACATATGTGACTTTTGGGTGAAATAATATGTAAATAATATACCTAAATAGAAAAAGATTGCTAAACGTTATCTTAGTTGGTATTATAATTGTCATTTTTCACACTTTTTAGGGTACGTTTTTAATGAGGTCACATATACATATATTTTTACAACACTGCTTCGTTCATAATCGTGAAATGCTGGGTTCGATTCTTTGGTCGGACATTGTCCTTGGGATTTTCTAAATTGTGTATGAGGCTATATTGCTTCTGTTTACGTGTGACAGAAAACATAATACTTCGTTTAAAAATTATCAATACCTAGATATACATTGTATAGAATTTGAAATAAAAATTTATTATAATTTTAGGCATAACAACCACCAAACCGACGTTCATTCAGATTCTCACCTAATTTGTAAGCAAGCGGAAGGTCGGCGTCTACCGTTCTAACATCTTAATAATTTACTGCTATGCAAATCACATCCGTTTTGGTGAACTACTGCAGCCTGAGCTATATGTCAAGTTAGTGTCTGCATTATAATAGGTGTAGGTATATCTCAATTAGAGGTATAAAGGCGGGGCTGTTCACACCAATAATTCAAGCTTAAAGCCATTTTAATTCTAATGGCCGATATGCTTATCACGTTAAAGGCCATAAATTTTACGAAAGCAATGTGTAGTTTAAAGATTATGCAGAAATATCGATGGTTGAATCCGTAAGCTCAATTGGAAATTTTTACTATTCTTTGACGCGTTTTTTAATACTATTCACTAAGTTATCGAGTTGTGAATGCAGTGGAGTTCAAAAGAGTGTATACTTTAAAGAAAGGACAACGATTACTTTGAATTGTCATTATTCATTATTTTCATTATTCAGCACAATTATGTCGACAAATAATTGTAGGACATCTGAAAATAAAGTTAAAATAAAAATCATTCTCATGAAATAATTTAAAGTTATAGTCTTAGAAAATGTTTGTATGTTTAAGGTTATTTTAACATTAATCTTAAACTAACGAGAGAACAATGTATGCCTAATTAATTAACTAAATGTTTATAAGTTGTAAAAATGACATTCGAATTTTAAATTCAAGCTAATCTCTCCATATTTTAAAGTAATAACCTAAAAATATTTTGTGTGGCCTAGTGCGGGTTGGGTGACCTCACGTACCTTAAAAAAACCTCGTAGAAATCCCCAGAAATACAGAATCCTTCATGTTTTTCCTCGCTGTTAAAGAGCGTGTTAATAATTTCAGAATACACGCGCATCATTAACTTCTTAATTATTTTCTAGGTATTCGAATCCGCGACAACACACATGGTGCCTATGCTTGAGGATACCTTTTTTTTTTTGTTCTCGAGGGGAAAGCTGTTTATGGCTCTACTTCCCGCCAGCCCCGGGGGAGGGGGGGCGGGAAGCGTATGTCGGGGTCACCGGTCTTCCAGCCCGGCGCGCGGCGACGTCATGTCCGCGCAGATGTTAGTGCCGGGCTGGGTCCCTAACAATATCCCTAAACCGGCATACCGACCAAAACCCCCCGGTGGCCATCTCCGCGCCGAGTGGGGCGACCACGGTACGTTAGCGAGAAGCGCCAACCGTAATGCCGCAGCCGCCCGGTGCGCCTCCGAGACGTATTTGTCTCGGCCGTCTCGGAGTGTGTAGGGGGCGCAGTTGCACCCCCACTAGCTTGGTTCGGGCGCCCGGGTTGTTGATGGGCGCCCGCGACGTACACAGGCCACAGTGCCGCCGCCCCTCTCGGGGTCACTTTCAGTGAGGGCGCGCCGCCCCCGCAGCGCGTCCAGCGACCCCAAGGGCCCCTTTGAGTCGTCTTTTACGACAGGCAGGGGATACCGTGGTGGGATTCTAACGCCCCCTTGCCACAGGGCAGGGCGCCGGGTCTAATTATCTCTGTTGACCCGGCGCCTCCTTCTCTGACGTCTTTGGCGGGCGGGATCGTTTCTCTCTCGATCCCGCTCCGCGCTCTCCTTCTGCGACATGACGTGCTCGCAGAAGGAGAGCGCCGCTCGCCACGACCTCGGACTCTCGACCATCGAAGAGACGACGGCCGGGAGCGAGAGGTCGCCACCAACAATAGCGCGGAGAGCGCTGCGCTCCATCTCCCAGGCTGGACACTCTTGTAGTGTGTGCTGGGCTGTGTCGTCCGGGCAGTTGTCACAGTGGTGACACACGGCCGACTCCTCCTTCAGAGCCACCCGACACAGGTAGTGGCCGAAGCATCCGTGCCCCGACAACACCTGCGTCAGGCGGAACGTCGCCGCACCGTGGCGCCTGTCCACCCACTGGATGCTTGAGGATACCTAACTTTTTATATTACTATGAAATTTTATTAAAATCCAATACTTTAATGAGAAAATAAACTTACATACCACTCAATTTAAATGCCTAATTGGGAAGTTTCTAAAACAACACCCATTAAAGGGTCCACGAAATATCGGGCCCTAGTTTATTCATTAAGGCGGTACCCAGAACAAATCACATTGGAAATTCGGTAAATAAAACATAAAATTCCGGAATGGATGACGGTTGAAAGGGTCGTATTCTGGTTACACTAATTAACATGCCGCTACCCGTTCCTTTCCTATTCACAATGAGACAAATGAAAATTAAAACAATTAAAAAAATAATTTTTGAGTGTGAATTTTACTGAAATCGAGAAGAAGGACTATTATTTAATATTATAATTCAATTGTCTCATACAATTATAGCAAATATTAATTGCTGCAGTAACAGGTCAATATTTCCTCCATATTTGAATGATTTTTTCTTCTGTTATGATTATGACGGACGCGTGACTTTTATGCCTTTAACGAGTTTTTATCGTACTTTTTTCATGTGCTTGTAGAAATAATCAATGAAATAATATAAAAACAATTGTCTAGGTAATCAATTAGATAATTACTAAAAACAGTTATCGGGTTTGTGTAGTTGTTTGAAAAGAGGAAACTATTGTCACTGTTTATGGGTACAAGTTATATTAAAATTGTACAATAAGTCATTATTTATCATTAATTTACGCCTTTATGTATAGTTGAATAAATAAATTAGCTCCAAATATTATATTATTTAAAGAAACAAAAAAATCTTTGGTGACCTGTGACATATTCTATAACGGAAATCATTGCTGGCATTGACATTCAACGTACGCCCTAACAAAATACCAATAGAATGTTCCACAAGGCCTGCTCAATACAATCTGCATAATATGACGTACGTACCCAAGTATACGAATACCGGCGTATCTATATAAAGATACAAGGTCTAATAGAAAGATAGCGACGATGGAAGACATCCAGTTGTAATGAATTGAATATTATCTGAAGGCAGAGACGGCGCGACGGTGCCTTGACAATGGTATCAGTTGTTATTCATTGCGTCTAGCTAGGTTGAAGCACGCAAGGCATATACTTGGGCTACAAGATATTGTATGGAACAAGCTATTGCCATATGGTTTACATATGTAGGTACATACCATTTCTGTAAAAAGTATAATGAAAGAAAACCGTAAGTAAATATAGACTAAAATTTGTAAATGAAGTTAATATGAGCTGTTAATAGATAGTAGTGACATATTGGAAGCATGATGGTGTAGTCCTGTTTGCTGTCAAAAAATTAAATATCAGACACACATACTAAATATAAAAAGAACCCTGTCTTTTTTCTTTGTAATAAATCTTGAGTTCCTGAAAGTAATAACTATTGATTACGCTCAACTGCCAAAACAAAAGTCTGAGTAACGTCGTCTATCAAGTTAATCCCTATCGAGGAATACATAATCCTTACCAAGAGCTTATAACATAACAGAATAAGAAATTAATTCGCCTATACCAGGATATTTCTATTATCCCCACGACATAAATAAGATTAATAATGTAAGTGGGTGCGCTGATGTAATTCACACCTAAATGGTGCCGTTACAAGTTACGTAAGAAGACTTACATGCCAGAGGCTCAGTAAAAATCAACGAGTGTGAAATCGCCTTTTGAGCATGATCGCATTTCCATACAATCACTATTGGACTATCACAACCCTCGATTCTCGCAGACAGCTGTTACATTTTCTCATTTCCTATCTTCTACCTACATACGGCCAGATTAGGTTGAACGCTGCTTTATAGATACAGAACTTACGGTAACTAGTAATATTTTATTAAATTATAAATTCCTACATCTTTGGCTACCTCCAATGTATTTTATGCAAAATATAAGTATATGTATTTTATCCACAGTCCGGTGAGTAAGTCATTGATAAATAGGTGATTAATGGGACTAAAAAATACCCACGTTAATATAACGTAGCTCAACTTTGAAAACGATCAGTAAAATGAATGAAGAAAGGCCAGAAGGAAGTAGAATTGGTGAAGAAAATTATAAATTACTTTCCAAATCGTGACATGTTCTAATTTAAATGTTGCCTACAAAAAACTAGGTACAAAAACTTGGCTGCACATAGACTAATGGAAAAAATGCTTCTAATCACATGAGTTACACGGTACACCAAGACATATTAGTATCCTTATATTCTTTATTCAATACCTACAAACATTTTAGTGTCTTTGGCGTTCCAGCCTACAAAATCCGTACTGAAGTATCGACTGTAAACTTCCCATGTATCCTCGTATGGATTGGCGCGTGATTAAACAACAAATGAGCTCAGCACTTATGTATCTCGAGCTCACTTTCGTTGAGAGTGCACACCTATATACCGGCAGTATCTATATACCTTCTGACCCGAAACTCCCCGTAAGTCGTATCTTATTACTAGTAGAGAATTCTACTACTCTATCCAATACCTACTGCTACCTGTATCATAAAAATATCTGGCACTGTATAGCTTACATAGCTACTCAGTAAAATCTACAAAATATAAAACATTAGGTATCATTTATTTTAGAGAAGTAGAAGTAAGAATCTCCACAAAAGTTTTCTAAGGAGTGTAGTTTTCCAAACTGGACTAGGTCAGCATGGTGGACTAATCCTTAATTCTCTCGGTTGTACAGGAAGTTCGTGGCTACCAGTATGACGAATATAGGCTGGTATACAGAAATATAGAATATTAATTTATTAAATTACGTTATTTGTAACATCATCTCCCAATTACTATAAAAACATTGTTTTAGATATTGTAAACAAATCAAACAAATTATGGCTCTGAAATTGAAAGAGACGACAAGTAAGAATCAATAAACAACATTTCAAAACATCGTATTATACAATATTTGCTTTAATATTTTACGTCGTAACCCTTTAAACAAAGTTTCGCAACTTTCTCTTTATGGTTTTTCCGCTAACAAAAATTGTGTCAACAGAACTGATTTTTATTTTTAATACTGATTGACCGATTTTTTGCCAGCTCTAGATTGATATAAGGAGAGTTGGTTATGACATTATTAAAGTGAAACTTTTATTACATCGTCTCAAACTTTTTGGTCTGTGTAGCGCATGTCGCGTGATGGTCGGCCGCCGAGTAGGTATAAAGTTGTCAGTGCAGCTAAGGCCAATGTGGCGGCGCCTATAGTTTGCAGCAGCTGACCGTGTAGTGTATAGACTATTACTCATTTGTGCCAGTGCTCCACGCTATATTATTTTTTCCCATTATCATTCCAATTTTCCAAGTATAAAATTAAGATTGATAAAGCGATTTTTATACCCTTAATGGAATATTTTTCGTTTTTTTTTTTAGTTAAATGTCTATAGTGTGAAAAAACGTTTCACTTTTACCGTGGTTTCATAAAACCACACAACATTTTACTAAAATAATACATTATAATAATAATAAAAATCGTTGGACTGATGAAATAGTATCTTCTTTCAAATCTACCACATTGCTATCAAAATTTGTCAGGCGTTATTTTTTATATAAATTATCATGCATTTAAACGGTTGAAATGTCATGAATGTTTCTGCCAGATTACGATTTAATTATTCCATATTATTATTGAATTTATTTTCAAGAAAACCGTTTTATCTTTTCGCCTTTGGCTTCGTCTTAAAAACTCATAACTCATAATCAAAATATATTACCTACGCGGAATTAATTTAAAGATTCATTTCGATTTCATTAAATTAGTTTCTAATCCTAAAAATTCTTCTGTATTCTTCTTCTTTGTGAACTGAACTTATTATTCGACAGTAAATGGCTTTATCACACGGTTCCTAAGCCCATAAAACTATGTCAATTAAAAATATACCTGATAAGCCAGATATGTAGTTAAAAATGAACGGGCTTAAATTTAAACTACATATGAAATCAATTTACCTAACTAGTAGCAATGGTTTATTTATATCGATCTAAAAGTTTTGATGGCTCGCAGCAGATGTGCCAGGAACCGGCCGGTTGCCAGAGAGATACACGATGGACAAGGTAAACTCTCCTGACTGTTTGCTTTTAATTAACCAACGGTCAACAAACGGCTTTTGCCCCATACACTTTTCATGAAACAATTCTACTGCACTTAATATAGCCGTGTTTGCTCAATGTACCACGTATAAATTACTAACTGTACAGCCGATTCTCTCCTCATCTGATACCCTTACAACGGATTCTCGATTAATCCTTTAATTCTAGCACCCATATCAAATGCGCACGGATGTTTTGATCCTAGCCGTATTATTAATTAATACACGCTCACATACTAATCGAAAGACAATGAAGAAATACGGTAAGAAATTTTGTAGGTAGAGATGATCCAACTTATTTAGCTACATAACGTTCACTTCTTGATGCCAAGAGATATTGAATCTTCCGTTGGAATCTATGATACGAACTATTCGAAGCGACGTCATACAAGAACCATCACGTCTTCTTTTTACTTTAGTTATTTTGTTTTATTTTAAGTATTCTTACTAAATATTTTCTGAAGACAACTGCCTGAACTACAACCTTTCATTCCAGTCCCGTAGGTTGTCTGGAAGAGATCGCAGCTAGCGATAAGACCGCCTATTGTGCCTATACTTATTGTCTTCATTGTTTTCAATCATGTACTTAGTATAAATTATTGTATAGTGTACTAAAAAGTATAAATAAATAAATATTAAATGAGTACTACTCTTAACACTCACAAGACTAATAGAAAAGTAAAGGAAGGGTAAGAAACAGCTAAGGGATACTTATAACCTTCCTCCATCAATTATGACTAACGATGTTAAAACTAAACTCTTGCTGTGGAATAGGCACTACTTTCTTGCAATCAGTCTGTTTCTACAGAAGGCAGAAAGATTATTTCAACTACAAAACTTTCGATTACCTTCGTATGAGAATTCAATTTTCAAATCACAAAATGCGCGGATACTGGTTCCATGTATTCGCAAAGATTTAACATTGGTTAGCGAAATTCAACTTTTAACCCATTACTTCCTAAGCATCGAAAATATTGGATTTTTTTGATGAAATGTATAAATTAAGTTCTTAGTACCTACATTAGAAAAAAATATGACAAAAATAAACAAAACAATTAACTATTTTTTTCACGATAATAGGTATATGAAGTCGGATCATAATGCTCTTCCTGAGTCTACAAAAATTATAATCAATTAAAAAAATTACATTAAAGTCACCTCAACATTTTTTACAGCGAAAAAAAATTATTTTATTAGAAAAATAATATATTAAGAGCCCTAAAAACTAAAAAAGAATGTTGAATATAGTATCCTAAAATAGGATAATGGGGAGGAATGGGATAAGTTCTTAATCTGTGATATAGGTAGATATATATTTATTTATCTTAAACTTTAATTAATATTTTCCTAGAAGCAAATACAAAAAAAAATCAAGTGTATTTTGCGTACTTTCATATGTGAAACCGTTAGTAGTGGTGAGAACGTACTAAAACTGAATCTGAAATCGATCAACTCTCATTTCGATTATAACTAGCTGGGTGATGATGCAGCACAACCTGGTCGTTTGGTCGGACATTAATTGCGTCTTCAATCAGTTGACGTTGATACTGGATGATGAATCGATTTTATTATTCCGCGGAAATGTCTATTCGTTTAACGTAATTAACTGCAAACTGAGATGAGAAAAATATAACAACTTGCAACACATTAATCATTTATTTTCTCAAAATACATTACACTTAATACTTTTGCTAATGACCATTTAAATTTTCTTTAAGTTAACACTTATTTAAAAATACAAATAAATCATTGAATGCCTCCGTTATTACTTAAATCCATACACAACTTAGATAAAACATCATCATCATCAACAGACCATACATGTACATCCCACTGCTGGGCAGGGGCCTCGTCTACTACAGAGACGGTTTAGGCCTTAGTCCACCTAGTGCGGGTTGGCGGACTACACATCTAAGAATGTCCTAAGAACTTTTAGGTATGCAGGTTTCCTCATGATGCTTTCCTTTACCGTTAAAGTCTGTGGTAATTCATTAAGAATACACATGTAACTTCGAAAAGTCAGAGGTGTGTGTCAATTATCTTAAAGCATATATACCTAATAACACCCATGATTCACTTGGGCATAAACAATAGGTAATATATTTCTAGAACACAAAAATATACTTCTATCAGCAGATCGGAAAACGCTTAAAATCATTACATTAACTTTATTTCTTATTGCAGCTATTTAAATTTAATATCGGGCGGAATACCCAACGGACATGGGCCGCGAATTGGCCGCGCGCCTCTCGCTCCGCTGCATTATGAAGTTTCCACTTTTCACTGGTGAAGTTAAATGGCGCGGAATGGAGCATCGGTAATAGAAAATGGACGACAATCCTCATTTCCTTGTTCGATATTCAAGTAAGATAGGGCTTAGGTTATGATATAGGTACGTAGAAATATCATTTTTAAAACTAAAAGTCTTGAATATTTTTTTGTATGCATAGGTACATATAATAGAATATATATTTACGTCTGTAATCCTGAAAGGGTTGGTAAAAGAGTTTTTTACTCATGCATTTTGCTTCTAGGTCTTTTAAGTCTGACTAATACAGGACAGCTTATTGCCGTTTTGGGGGCACTTTCCTAATATAATGCCAATGCTAATATACATAAGTAAACTATATCACTTTTACCGACCCAAGACTCGAACCCGGTACGAACAAATGACGAGTGGGTCAAATAATTTATCACTTTATATTCTCTGCATGTACCTATATTTCGAAAAGTAATCTACGTTTCAACTATAGGTACCTACTACCTATACTATTGTAAAATTGTACAAACATGAATCTCATAAACAAAATCAATAATGCAACAACTAATTGCCGGGTTTAACACATGAACACGAACAGCGTCGTAATCAGAACCAACATGTTATTCGCGATATAGGAAAACATAGTTACAATAGTTGCAACAGAAGCTCAAGGCTTATAGCTTCTATTACAAGTTACCATACTCAATGCCCTCCGGAATTTTTTTTTTATAAAGCGCTCACAAATGAAGCCGCATACACATCGAAACGACATTTCAAAGCCTTTGTTAGATGCATACACCTCATCAATATTGCTTTGTGAATTCACGAATGAAAAAGATGATAAATATTAACTGAACGTCTCACTTTCGAGCTATTTGCTCAATTCTCGATCTGAGCTTAATAAAGGAATCGCTTAGATACGAAGGAATTTGATAGATATTCATAATGCAAAGGAAAGGAGCACAATCAGATTTTCATTGGAGATTCCCGCCGCCGGTGCTCAGCGCGACGGTCGGGGGACGTAGAAATGAATACTTATTGCGAAAATGAAGCGAGCCATTAATGAACGCCGCCTCCCGTGAACCGATCGGCCGCGATTTAATTCCCTTCGAAAAATATTCAATAAACGCCACAAAGACCCCGTGCGGATCATCGGCAAACAAACGGAATCCGCTGAAGGAGAAAAATTGCAGCGTCTTTGTAAAATATGAATTTATCACAGCTAATTTTCTACCAAGCGTCCTTATTCTCAGTACATTCTATTGAATTATGTCTTATTAATTATCACAATCATATTGATATCGATAAAGTAAAACAAATCACAAACAAAGTTTACAACAATGAAAATAACTTCGGCAAAGACTAAAAATATATCTGGTGGCACAAATGATACGTGAAATTAATTGACAATGATGTTTTTGTGTTTCATTACACGTTACTTCAGAAAATAAAACAACAAAGAAAGAGTTAAAATATAACATAAAATTTAATCTTCTTGAAAGATATACTTAGGTAGGATGTTGTTATATTTTGTACTTTCCTATTTTAGGTGTTCATGCAACTTTAAAAAATTTAACAATCGTTTAAAGATTGTAGATACCTACTCTGCGAAGTAATATCATATCTAGTAAAATTGACATTGTATGTTATAGTATTATACTACTAGTTTATTAATACTAAATAGTAATAAATCAAATACGATTTATCTACGTTAAGGGTGACAATTTTAATGAAATCTGAAATGAGGGACAGAATGACTACGAAGTCATTAAACGTAACATATTACTTAAATTGAATAATTACTATCTCGCAAAACTTTGAATTACTCCACTATATGAATGTATTAAGACATTAATCAACAACTGAGCGAAGCTGAGGTAGATCGCTACTTTTTAACTCAAATTAGTACCTAACTTACACTGAAAGAATATAAATTGAAATTTACCCCATGCTTATTTTCATTAAGCCCCCAAATTTGACTCAATTAGATTAGAACCGAAACGGAATGCTCTTTAGAATGGAGTAGATTAATTGCTAGAATTCGATTTCAGCGCAGGTGATACTTCGAACAAAAGCTTTCAACGAATTGAATGGCGAGAACTATATATATTTGTCAAGCGATTCGATAGAATTGCAACATATATATGTTTTTCTAAAGCATTATTCCGTACACGAGATTACACGCATCGACTTCCATAAAAAACCACTTATTCACCTTCCACAATGAGGAGGAATCATCTATTATGTCCTATTGTTGCGAGTGCTCCTGCCCCATGAATCCGATTTTTCTTTTTTGTAAGATACTGTGTGGCTACATCCTTTGCTTGCGTACCTATTTATTTTTCATAAGCTCTACTTTTATCGTACAATGGGTTTTAAATATGCCCTATATTGCTAGAAATGTTAGAGCATTTTGTTGACGAGATGGATAAATAACAAATCGTATGTTTCGTGATCCAGAGAAAATAGGCAAATTAGATAAAAACTTATCTAATCAAAGGAATAAGATGTTGTTTTTATTTTTATTTTATCGATTCTTAATTTCTCGCATAAAATTCTTAGTAATACGCTTTTATTAGGTTCATACGTATGTTAGTATGTAACGGAATATTTGAACATGATTTTGACCCCCTTCAAAACATCGAATTAACTCGAAATTTAGCATTAATTATAATAAATAGTTTAAACAACGGGTCACGATAACAATCCTTACTAAGATAATCAGGATTAGCGATTTTTTGTTTACCTGTGACCCGGAGTGTCTGCGTCAAGACCAAAATAACTTCGAAAGTCAGAGGTGTGTGCCTGGGGTTTGAACCCGCGACCGTCGAGATTCTCGTGCCTCAACCTCAAGGCCAATCACGATTTATAGGCATTACTCACTGCATTATAATTCAACCACCTCATTCAAGGAGATACCAGGGACTGTCTTACTTTTAATCAAGTAGGTATCAAATGCTGAGAGGCCAAAAATTATAGTGTGCACTCCTTCACTCTTATTTTCTCATATACCCTTGTTTTATTAGGGATGTAAATAACAATCGATTTTTATTAAAATAGATTATTATTTTCTCATAATCGATTTTTATAGTAAAATTAATCGATTATACAAATTACGCGTTTAAATCGATTTTCATAAACAGCACGCTTATTTTGTGATTAGGTCGCTTAGTTTGAACAATCCATGCTATAAATAAAACTGACAAAATATTTTTAAAAACATTTATTGCATATCTTTCAACGCCTTTACGATACAAATGTTATACATCAGCTCATTCTGCAGTCTAGTCCAAGCTTGCATTGCGTTTTCTTCCACGTAGTTTAATGTCTTCGTCAATTCTTTGCTCTCGGATACGACTTTAGTATAAGTTTTCAAAAACAAACTTAAATACGATTGAGCTAATTCAAAGTCCTTATTTGTCTTCAACATAAAGTTAATCATGAGAAGAAATTGTTTCATTAGTTCTATAGACCCTCCAACATCAGGTCCCATGCTGTTAACTTCTGCTTCTATCGCGGCCGGCGACAGAGTTTTTAATTTAACTACACATTTCTCGTAACCTTCATCATTGTTACAAGCTACCAGATTCTTAGCAAACACGCTTAATGTTGATAACGATTCTGGTATCAACAACTTAGTGTCACTACCATCTCTTTTATCCTTCTCCAAATCAAATTCAAGTTCCAAACTTGGAATCGTGGGTAAAAAGAAGGGAGCAGATTTTGGCACTGTGAGTGGAGTTTTAGGCTTGTTTCTCTTCTTTACGATGTCCAAATTTAACAGATTAAGCCACCTAGATGTCGGTTGGTCTGATAACGTGATAAGTTCTTGACTAATCTGTTCAGGGGATTTGTATTCAGGTTCTTCGCCAAGATCAATAACACCGATGTCTTCTATGTCTGGTTTTTCAGGTGCTGTGCTTGGTAACTCTGTTGAGAAAACATATTATATGTAAAAAAATACATTCAGTATTATACAATTTTAAAAATATATAGCTCATGAAATAACGTAATAGAATGATGAAATGATCGAAATTTGGGAATTACATTTTTCTCTTTCGTCATTACTCAGAACTCAATATACTTACTCAATTTAGGAACTTCTAGAATGCTTCTGTCAATCGGTTTCAAGAAGATTCTTTCGTACAAGAGCTTATTGGACCACAGGAATACACCAAGTTCGTTGATATGTGTTGTAGCTAGATAATCCCCTGTTGGTGACATGCTCAAAGATGTTGCAGGTTGTTCTACCTAAAAATTTAAAACATTTTAAAATATATGTTGCACTTTTATAATACCGTTGGTATAAATTTTAATTCAGACTCAATATACTTATTCATTTCAATATATTTCTTAAATATCATTCAATCTCTTATTGGATATGGATCTATGATAATATTTGAGAACACACAAGCCTTTCACTTATCAGACTAAGCCATTGGAAATCTTTAAAACAAATTGTTTTTACACGCCATGTAATAAAATAAATCCCAATAATGTATGATATTTACCGAGAATATATCCACTAGTTGCGAACTCGGTATGTCCCATGTGCAGACCGTACAATCCATAGAGGTACTGATAAGCCACCTGTAAATGATTAGGGAGTATAATAAATATTGGAACACTAAAACGGAAGTATCATAAATACATATGTATGTGCATATTGTCTAACGACCGGCTCTCGAAGGGTTGACAGAGATTGTCTAAAGCTACGTTTTACTAGCTATTAAGACTCCGACGCACACTGCTGCGAACCTTCGCGACAACATGCTAAAAAACTTTCGTAGGCTTCGTTATATTATAATTGTGTTTAAGCTTAGACTTATATTTTTGTAAACCCTAATAACATATCTATGTTTAGAAAAAAATTACCTGCTCTGTGAGTCAAAGGCAATGTCACAGATTTTTCCAATATGTCCTTCAAATTTCCTAACTATATTCATAGTGTCAATGTCAATGAGTGTAATGGTAAAGTCTTCATTGGCGAGAGCTAGTAAAGCACTGTCCCTGTGGCATTTTGTCATTGTCACTGATTCTTCTAGCCTCATCACGTGATACGGCATAGTTCCTGAAACAAATTATAGAAAAGTATGTATTTAGTAATATATGGAGTAAAGAGATTAAATATGCTTCATCTTTTTGATGTATCATTATAGGTCGACAAGATAGGACACTAGGAAACAGTAGAACAGATACTACATCAAAGTTTTTAATAAAGTTTTATCACTACAATCTACCCACTACAGAACCACTGGTTAGGTTAACTTACCATTCTTAAAGTGCCAGAACTTAAGTTTATCATCAGCTCCAGCTGTGATCACCCTCTGATTGCAAATATCAGTTTCAACTCCACGGACTGCACCTTTGTGGGCCTTTTTCTTCTCTTTACCATAATCACCTCTGTGTATACCAGATTGCATATTAAACTTGTGGACTTGACCATCACTGTAACCTAAAAGTTAAAAACAAATTCCAAATTATTATAATACTATGCAGTAATGTTAATTTGAGAAATTAGAGGCAAAAGACCAAACCACTCAATTTGTAGAGATTGGGATTGCTCTGTGTATTTCAGAGTCAGTGCACTTTTATTTTTTTATATTTTTTTTTATCTAAAGGTGGGTGCAACCTCAGTTTCAGTGCAGACGCACATGAACATCCCAAAGATCTGGCATTGCCATCAATATGTAAAGTCACAGAGAGGTTTTATTAAGTATGCAAGGGTAGTTTTTTTTTTTTAATGGTTATTATTAATCAATAAAAGGGTCACTAAATATAAAAAACTCACCAATAATGACAAAATTTCCACAATGTGTTACTGTTAGGCATGTGGCAGAGACACCTTTATCCATTTCTGGGGGTTTTAATTTATGGTCTCCCATCCTTATTTTGTTGTAAGACCAAGTTGTAGCCACATACAAATCTTTGTGTAAAGAAGCTATGCTGTCCCATTGCTTGTCTCTTTGCATACATGAGCTCAGCTTTGTTATCGGAGGTAGAATGAGACGGTCAAATTCAAATCTTTCTGAAAAAGGAAAATACAGTTAAAATTTGACAATGGATGTTTGACTTTATATTACTTTTAGTTACTAAAATAACAAATAGTTTAAAAAAGAAAATCGCAACCCTTCACGAGAAATTTAAATTGTAAATCTAGACCAAATGGAATGGTTTTAATAAGAAAGAAAATTAGTGATAGTATATAGATCCTGTAGGTCAGCATATCCTACATGAGGAAGATTTCCAATACAAATAAATAAAAAATGTAATACTCACTTTTTTTCTTAGATGCTTTTCTGTTGTGAGAAGCTTTACCAAGACTTTTGTTAAATGTTTCAGAGACAGTGTTCATTATGTGAAGACTACTATCACTTCCAGCGACTAATAAGTTGTTACCAGTTGGCTCACAGTGGCTTACCATATTTGGTGGTAAGGCATGTCCTTCTCTAAAAACAATTTTTATGTTATTACACATCAAAAATAAATTAACAACAATTCACACAAAAAATAAAGTAGTTTACAAGGGTCAATTTGAAAACATTATTATGTCGGCAAAAGATTTTGCAAATTTAAAAAAAAACATGGAAAGTATTGTTAAAAAAATCAAGATATCATATCTGTATATAGATATTTTTGTTTTAAATATTTTCTGTTTTAACTAAAAATTGCAATTACAAACCTTTTTCTCAGAAGCCTTGCTCCACCATCAGGCATATCAAATATCCACAATTTCAAGGAATTATCATCAGAATTGGTCACCATTAATGGTTCAGACATGAGACATTGCAAGCCACATATTTTACCAAAATGAGCTGACTGGACCTGTGACATTACCCTCTTCTCTTCCAAATCCCACATGACAATATGACCAGCACTACTACCAGTGACCATTACTGGAACTCCATCCAATCTGAATGATAAACTACTAACATTTCCCCAGTCATGAACAAAATCCATAACAATTTGATCAAACTTTAAATTGTGCAACATAATTTTCCCATTAGCCAGTGCTATAGCTACAACATCAACTGCTGGTGCTGGCTCTACCACAGTTACAGCAGAAGCCCATCCTTTAAATGTGTATACCAATTTGGAAGTTCTTAGATTCCATATCTGTAACTGTCCCTGGGAACTTCCTAACAAAACTTTATTTAAATATGTTGGCGGATGACATAGAGCAGTTACTTTAAAATGTTCCATATCAAAACTCAGCTCCAAATATTGTGTTTCCTCTTTAATATCAAATATTTTCAACACATTATTGTCATCAATTGATATTAAATGTGGGCCAAAAGGGAATATGAAATTAATAGGTGCATTGTGCCCCTTATATACGTGTTTCAATTCACATCCTCGTCTCCATGCGTAAATGTTGTTTTCACTCGCTGTATAGACGTGGAAGTTATCACCGGCCATACATGTTATGGGACCTGGATGTTCGCCACTCACACTCAATAAACGAAATTTATCACATCCATAAGTGTGAAACCACTTTCCAACGCTAGTGCATAGTAGAGTTTCGCCCCTTCTTTTAATAAAACGGGCTACGAATGGCACATGCGTACTAACATAACCTAAAACTCTTGAACCCTTAAATATACGACTGCTGCTTTTTTCCGCCATTTTATCACTAACTATAATTGAATAATTTTATACTTAAAAAATAATATTTGAAAATCAATCTTAGTACTTAATACAGCATTTTTTATAATCAATAACGCACGGCGAAAACATGGGAGTTTGTTGTTGTCTGACTGAATTTGACACTTACTTGACAGCTTCTTTTCCTAAATTTGCCCCTTCACAAACAGGCAAAGGGTTTAAGTCTATACAGCTGAAACATTTGAATTATTTTTACTTACTTCTTATTAAAAGTCTACGTAGTTTTGGGCAAAATTAAAAACGTAGTCCTACTTTAAGTCCATAATATATCTCTATTTAAATTAAGTGGGCTGTGGGATGTCATCTATTGACAAACTTTGGAATATCAATAAACGTTTTAACCAAAAGTGAAAAGTTTAGCACCTCGACAAACACAAAATTAGTATTCTTGACTTTGTGATACCTAGTTATCATAAAAATTACGTGATGCTACTGAGAATTTCATACATACACGACTCTATCCACGAAGGGGTAGACAGACTTTTATTTCTACACTTACGTTTTGCAATATTTTATTGAATTTTGGATGCTGCTGTTAAGAATTTCCTAATGAATAGAACAATAACGCTTCCCCGAGACGATTCCCAATACGAGTATAACTCGGAACCATTAGATCGCGCAGCACTCACTTGTACTGCAGGACGATAAAAGCAGTCTATGAGAATGATAACTAATAATGTTGTTATATTTAAAAATATTGATTAATAAATAGCAACAAGTTACATATTTTTTTTTATTAAAAATACCAAATAAAGAACATTTATATTTAATAATATTTATTACTATAATGATTATCAATTTTATACATATTATAGAAGTCCTTGCCTCTTCAAGTCTTCGAAAGTTTTCCTATTAACCACATTTCCTTGAGAATCTTCATATTCTTCATCATTTTCAGCTACAAATCGCTCATTTTCTTTTTGCTGCTTGATTTTCTCCCACACTGCAACATTAGGTTAATATTCAAGTAAAAAATAAGTCCCAAAATATTAGTCATTCAATATTTATCCTTTTTTTTCAAATTTCAAAGGTACACTTACATGCTAGAGCATCTTCAATCTGAGTCACATTAGCAAAATGAGCGGTGTTGGGTATGCCAAGACATCGCATACCGTGAGCATGTCGCCATTCGGCGAAATGACGTTGGAATGCTTTAGGTCCCTTGTATGTGTAATTACCACAGATTTCGCAATTATAGCTAATATTTAGACCATGAAGCTTGTATAGCCAATAAGGAATAGGCTGAAACAAAAACAAAAAATATATTTATTAATTTCTATGCAAACATGCGAACATACCGTCACAACTATGATATTATAATAAATCCTTACAAATGGATGTAACAATTTTATTTTATTAGGTCAACATCTTTTATCATTTCAATCTGACATATTGGAAGCATTGTAATGTAAAATAACCATCACAACCTAAAATACCCATAACTCATGTAATTCAAACCATTATTTATTGATATTGCTTTCAAGTTAAAAATATATGTCATGCAACACTTGTCTCAGAGTTTGCATTATTAGTTTGGCATTTATCAATAACATTGACCAGCTATGGCCTTTAGTGTACTAATTCAATTACAATCTGTAGATTATTCTGAAAATAAATTTTAATACAAACCTTGCCATCCCATCCCAGTGGTAAGTTTTTGGGGTTGTATGGCACCTCATCATCATCGGAATCAACATCTGGAGCGGCAGAGGCATCACTCTCGTCTCCGCTGTCATCACGACGCTCACCAGCAGCGCGGGCAGCACGCCGTGTTACATTCTCTATGGTTGACGTACGTGTACTGCTTACAATCCCTGCAAACCTTTAAAAAGAAAATTTTTTTTATTAACAATTTTATTATTTTTTTACTTACAGAATAATGGTAGTTCCCAGGCATTATTTTTTGTGAAGAAATAAACAATACCATTTCTTAACATAGCAGTGATAGCCTCGAGGTTTAGGCGCGCGGTCGAGAATTTCGGCAGTCGCAGGTTCAAACCCCAGGCACACACCTCTGACTTTTCGAAATTATGTGTGTATTCACAATGAATTATCACTTGCTTTAACGCTGAAGGAAAACATCGTGATAAAACCTGCACACCTAAAAGTTCTTAGGAATTTCTTAGGTGTGTAGTCCGCCAACCCGCACTAGGCCAGCGTGGTGGACTAAACCCTCTCAGCTGTAGAGGAGGCCCGTGCCCAGCGGTGGGACGTATTTGGGCTGATGATGATGATTTCTTAACATAGGATCATATGCCTGTAAGGCTCGACCGAGATCTCGTCTCGGTCTCGGTCTCGGCATTCTCGGCTACAAATCCAACCGAGAATTTTGTCTCGGTTCTCGGCTAATTACAGCCGAGATTCTCGGTCATGACCGAGATTGTAACTTTGTTCGGATCGGCATTCAAATTTTACCGCGCGTGGCCACGCGCCGCAGCGCGAAGTCGATCGGTGTAAGTGCGTGAGAGGCTGAATTGTGAGTGGTAGAGGTGGGTGATAAATAACTTCACGGTGAAAATAACGTTGTTATCTGCCGTCTAAAAGTATCACTGTGATCTGTCACGAAATATCTACGTTCCAAAGTAACGTAGGCCGTTCCTTCGTTACAATAGCGCTGTGCGTGACCCGCGTGACAGCCGCGATCGGCTGATCGGAATTATTCGGGATTACTCATGTTCCGTCCCACTCGGTGGTTCTCGGAATTATTCGACTCGACTCAAGTACGCATAGTGCTTAATGTTTATATTTTTTGACTCAAAGCCACATTATCTCATTGTGTAGAAAAAGGTCAATTCTACTAAATCGTTAGAAAAAAGAGTTACGCTCCGCATATATATTTTGTATTGATTGATGAGTTCTAATGAAAAGATGAATAAGTATCATAATTTAAAGTTTCTAACAAATCACCCATTTAAAAGTAATGAAAACCTTAATAGTAAATTACTCAGATAATAACCCCATTGATAACAGTGACTAAGAAGAAACAATATAGTGTACTATTGATCGTGATCGATGTGACCAAATACGGTCGAAGCCGTATACCGATTACCGCGATGTAAGTGATCGACGTGACAAAGTCACGATTATTTTTCACAGTGATATTTTTGGAACTGGAACGACAGTCACGGTGATTTTAAAATAACGACTTTCCCCATGCCTAGTGAGTGGTTGAAGTCCCGTCTGGCGAACTGCGGCCGGCCGCCTTTGCCCCGTTCGAAGTCCGAGTTCGAGTCTGCGCCGCCTACTAGCGTAGCAAGTAAACAACTCGACGGTCCCCAAGAACAAAATCTTATCTGCAAAATGCTCTAGTGCAGCATAGAGTCTTTAAATTAAGTGAAAATATAAATATAAATTACTCACTCACCTCAAAAATATATATTTGAGAAAAAGAAAATTATTTCTTAAAAAAAATATATTTTTGATGTGAGTGAGTAATTTATATTTATATTTTCACTTAATTTAAAACCTTTATACTGCAGTAGAGCATTTTGCAGATAAGATTTTGTTCTTGGGGACCGTCGAACTGTTTAGCAAAGCTGGACAATTGTATTACGAGAGGCGACACTCTTTGAAGGGCGAAAATGCCGAAAAATTGCTTTTTTTATGTTATAATATAATGTTATTTAACTTTGATTATTAAAACAGTTAATTTTGTTAAACAATTAGTAGTGTATTAAAAAGTTAACAGTATTAAAAATCAAAAATTTCACGCTTTGTATATTCTCGGTCTCGGCTCTCGGTCTCGGCCGAGATATCATTTATCCTATAACATACATGCAATTGAGAAGTTGATAAGACAAATCTCAATTTCGTCAGTGATATTGGGTAACCCTTTTCTCAACAAACATGGCAGTTATACACTTTACCTGACCAGATGATAGAACCCGGAACTGTGCAATCACAGTTGTAACCAATGTAAAACGAATAAACGAAAAAAATAAATGAACACTAAAGCAGTGGTTATTTTTAATACCAATTAAAAAATAATATATATCATATTATTAATATAACATTTACCTATAAACTTGAGCTTCAATGGCAGCAATATCTTTGTGCCTTTGTTGTGTAGATGCTTTGGCCTTATTTCCTCCTTTCTTTGCAACAAGAGATTTGTCTAGTGCTGTTTGACCTTTTGTACTGAATAATCTGTAAAAAGTAAGTCAGTTTTTTTTGTATATCTATACTATTATAATAAAGAGGAATATAGAATAAAATAAAAATAGTCATTGAAAATTGTATGATTATAAATATACCTTTGTGCCCTTTCTTCTAAAGTTCCTCCACATTTTAGTCCAAGAGCCATAAGAGCAGATTTTAATCTATCCAAACCAAGAGAAGCCAATTCTTCCCAAGACGAAAAAGCAGAAAGATCTAAGTGAGCTCCAACATTTGTTAAGGCACCTCCCGTTTCTTTCTACAAAATAAAAATTACTTTTTTAACACAAATGGTCACATAAAAGCAAACATTATAGACACATAAATGTTCATAAACTTACAGGCCAACCTGGAAAAGTCCCAGCTTCCCACTGCTTCAAAAACTCCTGATGGGCTAGGGCCATCTCATGTGCTTGATCTTGAAGAGGTTTTACCCTGCTTACAAAATCTTTCAAATATGTCAGCAGTGCTCTTACATAGTTCCTGTATTCACTGTTCTTGCGTTCACGGGGAATGTCAAATAGATGGTCAAAAATGCTAAGGTATGTAATATAATCTACTTTCTGAAAAATAATAGTTATTATTATTTTTATAAAGAGCCAACTTATTGCAGCATATTGCACATTGTTTTGAAATCATTTTTTTTATGGATTAATAAATAGCTTACCTCAATTCCTTTAAGATTAATATACTTTTCGTAACATTCATGTAAATCCAAATATTTACCATATCCTTCTTCATCAGTAAATTCTACAGGAACTGAAAAAATATAATAAAAATTAGCAACTTTGCCAACATTATGATCTATAAACTCAATGTTAATTGATCATACCAGTATAATCCTCAGCTGGATTTTCTCTGATGTTTGCCATCTCTTCAAATTCTACTGACATTGGAACACAAATCTGAAAATAAAGGAAAAAGACTGATTTAAAACTTACAGCAAAACCCCAAAAGCTTTACCCATTGCTCTTGCTATATTTTTTTTCAATCAAGAAATAGGTGATGTTAAAGTAAACAAAACAACATATCTAGCAGTTGATAAATACCTTAGCAATGTTATTTTAAAGACCCAAAGAAAGAATGGAATACAATGTTATACCTCATTAGGATGTTTCCTGTGAAATTCTTTAATTTGTTTCAACCTGGCATAGAATTCCTGAAACTCGTTCGGGCCTGACAAGGCAGCAATTTCTTCCTTACGGAGACCATCTTTATCTTCATATAGTTCTTTGAGCCTTATCGTAGACTCAATATATCTCTGGAAGTTAAATTAAAATATATATAAATGTAATTATTTTAACTACAAATAGCAAAACCATAAATTTTAGAAGGAAATAAGAAAGTAAATGCATATAATCAAATTTTAAATAATCTCTAGTTATTCACTTTTAGACAGTTTATAGTATTCGCTTAGAACCAAATCTCAACTGATTGGCAAATTTGTATAGGAATAAATGGGTATCAATCTAGACTGATTAAAGTTAAAATGCACTTACTTCATGCAAGTTTTTCAAGCGATGCTCTCCATTGATTGTTTCCCGATGCTAAAACAAAAATTAGGTATAAAACAATATATAGTTTATTAAAAATGTTATTGCCATTGGAAGGATTAAAAACTTACGCCTGTCTTCTTGTGCAAGATTTCTTTCACCATGGCGTCCATGGTTCTCTCCCTTTCCTCATGGTAACTGCGTTGCTGTTCCAAAATTGTTTCCATGACTTCAGTAAGAACGCCTGCGTTTATTGAATTATGTTTCGTGGATTTTATATACAAATCCTAAGTCCTAACCTATTTAACATATAAACGAGTCGAAGTAAATAACAGAACAGCACAGAATCACAGAGAAAACGCAACTGTTTTGAGTTTTGACTTAATTTTGATATTTATTATTTAATCTGTGTATATTTCAGTTGTTTGTTGTTGAAATCTCTTTTATGGAAGGCAAAGTAACAACTATAAAGCTGTATACTTTGCCAGTGGCAGACTGATCACTGAAACTAAAAATAGAAAACATAGGACATCGTATTGCTGATAATGATTAAAACAGCGGTGATTCATCAAATTAAATTGTTTCTCTTAAAATTATTTAAAATTCTCTCAAAATTTTACCTTATTCTATACATCACTTTATATAATTGCATTCATTGTACATTTTTAAATTTATTTTTATGCTAATAAGTTAACAAAAATATAATAATCATTTTTAATATTCAATTTTAGTATGAATTAATATTATCTATGCGGCAGTTTTCGTGTTACTTTGTTGTTATATGACAAACTATCGCCTCTCTACTGGTTTAAGACCATATTATTTTTGTAACTATTATGTAATTAATAATCATTAGAAAATTCAATAATAGTGATATTAAGCTGATAAACGTCATCATAGTTGCTTTAAGATAACATTCATCAAAAGATAATAAAATGTGGTGTAGTGATTATTATTGCAGGCTATCGTGAATGTACTGCTTTATCTGTGTTGTAGCATATGATGTATAAGTACAAAATTAGTTGGGAGCATCTCTAATAATTTTCCTTGCTTGTGGTTGGTTAACGTCAGCGCTGTCATTTTTCTACACGTTCTCTGTCGTTCATTACTATTTTGCAAGTGACCGGTGTTTATATTAAATATATTTATTGCAAAATGGTCTATTCTACATGGATCAATCAGTTTTATTCAATATGTGTGATAATTTGTTCCTTCGTAATATACGCGCAATCTGATGTGCCCAGACCTCGAGGTGTATCTTTATCTAAAGCGTCTCTGTATTTGCCGACAAAAGATTTCACCTGCTTCGATGGAACAATTACTATACCCTTTAGTTACGTAAATGACGATTACTGCGACTGCTTCGATGGCAGCGATGAGCCTGGTACATCGGCGTGTCTAAATGGCGTTTTTCATTGCACAAACGCCGGTCATCGTCCTCAGAATATTCCCAGTTCTAGGGTCAACGACGGTGTGTGTGATTGTTGTGATGGCACTGATGAGTACGCTGACCCCAAAATTTGCCCCAATACCTGTGAAGAACTGGGCAAAGAAGCTAGGGCTGAAGCCCAAAGATTAGCAGAATTACACAAAGCTGGGGGTCATCTAAGAGTAGAGCTAATAGAAAAAGGTAACAAAAAACGAAATGAAATGGCGGAACAATTGTCACAATTAGAGAATGACAGGGCTGAGGCTGAAAAAATCAAATTTGAAAAAGAAGCACTCAAAAATGATCTAGAAGTCAAAGAAAATGAAGCTCTCAAAGTATACAGAGAGGCAGAAGAACAAGAGAGGCAGAAAAAATTAGAACAGGAAAGAGAGAAGACTATTAAAGAAGCTACTGAATATTTTGTAAGGTTTGATTCTGATGCTGATGGTGAATTAACAATTGATGAGATTAAAGTAGTCAATGTATTTGATAAAAACAAAGATGGGCAAGTAGATGAGGAAGAAACCCAATACTTTATGGGAAGCACTGATAAAGTAGATAAGGAATACTTTGTAACTACAACATGGCCTTTACTTAAGCCATTGTTGATGATGGAGCAGGGTATGTTCAGACCTGCTGATGCTGAGGCAGAAAAGGATCCAGAAGCTGATGCAGAAACTGAAGAACATCAAGGAGATTTGGAAACTGAATATGAAGGTAATGAAGAGGATACTAGTGATTTGGATTTACAAGATGAAAATGAAGATCAAGAAGCAGAATCAGAACACTCCTCTAATTATGATGAAGAAACACAAAAACTTGTTGATGAGGCTACAGAAGCACGCCGTCAATATACTGATGCAGAACGTACTGTAAGAGAAATAGAATCCAACATCAGAAATATTAAACAGAATCTAGAGAAAGATTATGGTCTGCAACAGGAGTATGCAACATTAGACGGTCAGTGCTTTGAATATGAAGATAAAGAATATGTGTATAAATTGTGCATGTTCCAGAAAGTTACCCAAAAATCCAAGAATGGTGGTGGAGAAATAGGTCTTGGTAACTGGGGAGATTGGGTTGGTGGAGACCTTAATAAATATTCTGCTATGAGATATAGTAATGGAGTTGCCTGCTGGAATGGGCCAAGTAGAATGACCACAGTTAATATTAATTGTGGATTGGAAACAACTATTTTATCGGTCACAGAGCCTTACCGCTGTGAATATAAAATAGAACTAAGTACTCCTGCTGCATGTGATGAATTCAGTCCAACTCAGCAATCTTCACATGATGAACTTTGAAATAATTCTGTGTGTCTTCACACTTTTTGTAATGTGTTAAACACTTAAGTGAAACTAAGAATTGTAAATCAGTCATAAATCATTATTATTGTTTCCCATGGGCAGAAACTTCCCAACTCATTTTCAAAATATTTAATATACTGTTGATTTCCTATAATGTTAAATGTCAGTAGATTTTCACTTATAAGTAGTATAAGTAGGAAAGTTGACACTGTAACACTATTTTTTTATTTATTGTAAGTCATGGAAGTGGCAAGATATTAATTCCTATGCAAAGTTTATATTATGTCACACAATATTTGGCATCATTATTGAAGTCAAGACTGAAGTGTTAAAAAAATCAACATGTTACACACATTCCTGTAATAAAGGCTGTTTTAGTTCAAGTAAAAAAAATTGAATGGTAAGAACAAAACATTATGAGTGATCAACATTTCAATAAAATTATTGTTTTGATGTGTGTTTTTCAATTCCCTATCACTTTCCTTAGTATGGTAAATACCCTGTTCCTTCTTCTGATGATAAACTATAAGGTCAATATAAGCAGAATGTCTTAACCCTAGGGGATGAAAAATGTAATAAGGAAGTAACTCATAAATAATATTGTATAAACAGTTTATTGTTTTGTTAATAATGATGTAAAAGTTAATGAACTTTATCAATTGAAGTTTTACACAAAATAAACAGTTACCCATAGGTACATATCTAAAAACCTTCATGTAGTTTGCCAGGTGAAATATATATTATACAAAATATTCAATGTGATTGATTCCTTCGTAAGCCGTTCGCATTTTCCTATTATTAGTCACAGCGTTTTTTTTTATTAATTCTCTGAAATTGTAAAATATCCCTTGCAATTATTAATAACTATCTAATGTCTGGACGTAAATTTGTATTGTACATGTTTTACTACGAGTCAAGATCTAGCATCTGAACTAGTATTTTTCAAACTGTCAAAAGTAATTAGCTAACCTAAAATACAAACCAAAACATCAAGTGTATGTCTTTTACGAATTGTGAATGTTATAGTTTATTTTGTGTTAACTGAGATTATTGTTTCAAAATGAACGTAGAAGAAATATTATCGAATTCTACATTTTCTATGTTAGAAGGAAAGATAGACAACCGCATTCTTAAAGTTTTAAACTCTATGGGATTTGATAAACCTACACGGATTCAGGCTGAAAGTTTACCACATTTGCTTCAGAAGAAAGATCTTATTGGCGCTGCAAAGACTGGAAGTGGAAAAACATTAGCGTTTCTTATACCTGTGGTACACAATTTAGTCAAACTTCAAATCAATAGAAAACATGGTAAGCTAATTAAAAATAAATAAAGTGCATTTTTTGTGTATACATCTTGATTACTAAAAGTGATTCCTCACCACAATAGAGTACCTACTGCTCAATACATATTATAAAATATGTCATATTATAACTCAATATGTAATATTTAAAACAATCATGCATAGTTATTACATGTTATTATAAATTTTCCAAATATTCGTGACAAATGTCTAACACGCAGCTAATTGAAGCTGTCCATAATTACAGCATTAAAACAAGATGTAAACTATAATTTAACATAAATTCAAGGAATCTTTTTATATGTTAATTAATCCTTGTTAGGGACATGCTGTATTATTTTATCTCCTACAAGAGAATTGGCACTACAAACTTATGAAGTACTCAAGAAATTATTAGAAGAGATAAATATATCACACAGTCTAATTGTTGGTGGTGAAAAAAAGTCTAAGGATGTGGTAAAGTTACAGAAAGGTTGGTATGTCATTAAAAACAAATTTTGATTTAACTTACTTTCATTTAAATAATTAAAATTTTGAAGAAATTCAAAAGAAGAAAGTATGCAATTAGTGAATTTACAAACAAGCTACCAACTCAAATATATTTCAATTATTTGTTAATACTGATTTTACTTAAAGAAACACTAAGTATCAATTACTTAATATTTTAATAAAGGTAACAAACTATTTAACAGTGCTATAAGACTGGATACCTACAATATATTGCTATTTTTCTATGATCTATCATATAAGACATTTTCCTTATGATAAAGTGCTTATGTAAGTCCCTTGTAGTTGCAAGTGACTAAGAATGTATTTTTTCCATGTCTATCTATATATGCTTTTTTCGCAACTGTTACTAAAGCTGTAAGTGCAAATGACTGATATAAATTAAAAAATGAAAATTAATAAATCAAGCAAGGAAACATTTCATGTCAGTAAAAATTTATTCATCTTTGCAATTTACTTAAGTCAAGATTTTGAGTTGACTATATAAAGACCTAAGGGGTCCAAAATAAAAGTAGATCAATATCTAATATAAGTTTATCATTTCAGGAGCTAACATAGTTGTAAGCACACCAGGACGATTATTAGATCATTTGCAAAATACAGATAAATTTAACTATAAAAACTTGAAGTGCCTTGTAGTTGATGAAGCAGACAAGTTGTTGGAAGCAGGTTTTGAAAAGCATGTCAATGGGATACTACAGTTGTTGCCTAGTAGGTCAAGGTTAAATTATATCCTAAGTATACTATTAATAAATAATTAATAAGGACCTTAAAATAACTGTAACTATAACTTTAATATCATTTTCCTAATAATTGCATTAATGTAAATAAAAATGTAATTTAAATCTATTTTCTTGATAAACATATAATTAGATAATATTTTTATATCCTATTTCCTTTTTTCAGCAAACAGGCAAACAATACTTTTCAGTGCAACTATAGACAATAAAATTAAGAATTTAGCTAGATTAGCGTTAAAAGCAGATGCAGTGCATATATTTATCACTGACAACCAAAACTCTACAGTCACAGGATTACAACAAGGGTAAACCCACAAATAACAAATCATATTTTGTGTTATATATTAGATGTTACTATTTCTGACTAGAATTTGTTTCAGATATTGTATATGCCCTGTTGAAGAAAGATTGGCATGGCTTTATAAAATGCTAAAGAAATGCAAAAAGTATAAAGTCATGGTGTTTTTTTCATCTTGTAAATCAGTTGACTTTCATTATGAGTTTTTTAAAGGATTTTGTAAAGCATCAGTACTGAGTATACATGTAAGTAACAGTATTTATTTATGATATGACATTTATTCTTGTCCCATACCCAAAGGGAAAAAACGGGACCCTATTACTAAGACTTCTGCCTGTCCGACTGTATGTCTGTCTGTCCTTCTGTCAACCGACTGTATCTCATGAATAGTGATAGATAGACAATTGAAATTTTGACAGGTCATGTATTTCTGTAGCCGCTTTAACAACAAATACAAAAAAAAAATTAAGGGGCTCCCATGCAACAGACATCTTTTTTTTTCCTTTTTATGAATAATGGTACAGGACCATACGTTCGCGAATCCGACTCGCACTTGGCCGGTTTTTTAATATTCTGTTCTATTTTTTAGGGTAAACAAAGTCAGGCTAGAAGAAAAGAAGCATATCACAGTTTTGTAAATGCAAATAATTGTGCTTTATTTTGCACTGATGTAGCTGCTAGGGGACTGGACATTCCTTCTGTTGATTGGATTGTGCAGTATGACCCTCCTACGGATCCCAAGGTAATTTTATACATTAGTGCAGTAGTCAGAAATAGTTCCTTCGGATTTTATAATTATTTTATTTAAAAAATTAATGGAGTATCAGTTTATCTTTCAATGTTGAGATTTTAGTTGCATTCCTAATTAAATTATTCTCGTCACATTAAATTTTAAATGTCACTGTGCGTAAACTCAATGGTGCCGATTACGTAGGAAATTACTTCTACATTTAATTCCAAATGTAAATGAAAACATGTTTTTCTCGTAAACAACGATAATAAAACGTACAAAACAAAAGCATAATATTTATATCTGTCCATTCGACGGTCGAGTGCTGATAGTTATTACGCTCGTTAAACCGATATAGATGTTGAGGTGCTTGGAACCAATATTTACGTAACTAAAGATAAACAGCAACGATAGTTACTATTTTTCTCTATACGTAATAGATCAAATTATGTTGACGTACTCAAGCTGAAATTTGGGGGGCAATTTGTGAAATTGTGACCTATGATGAATACTATTGACACCCGTTGATCGAATTAGAAATGTTAGAAGGGTAACACCGAGTAAAAAATTTAATAACATAACGAAATAAACAATGAGTGTCATTGTTGGTCTAATTGTATGTGAGCCGCGTGCAATCTAAAGGTTAGTAGAAAAGTCCCAATAGCGCGGAGTTTGAAACTTGGATGTAGAAGGAAATACAGTACAGTATAAAAATACACCACTGCATCCTCTTCGGGACTACAGGCATGAGTGTGTGTACTGTGTATATAAATTAACTATATTAAAGTAAAGCTACGTTCAGGGCCGCACGGTGAGATAAAAATAAATAAAAAGCCACTGTGATTGTTATGTTTGCCTTATGTTATTTTTCACGCTTATAGTTAAATTTGAATGATGTTGTCTTTTAGGAGTACATTCACAGAGTTGGCAGAACTGCGCGTGGATTAAACAGTAAAGGGAATGCAGTTATATTACTCAGACCAGAGGAAGAGGAGTTTGTAAAGTTTTTAGAAAAAGAAAAGGTTTATTTAGATAAGTACGCATTTGGTGAGCCTCCGAGAGAAGTTCAAGAAAGGGTATGTATCGCGATACATCACTATTAATTAAGAATGACGATATTAATGGAAAAGGGGCTATGACCCCCTGATCTTTGATCTCAATGAGGGATTATTGTAAGTTATCTGTTAATCTTGTTATTCAATTTAATCCTTACTCATGTTTCAGATAGAAGATATCGTAATAAAGAATGGAAATTTTAAAGTATTGGCAAGGAGAGCATATCTGTCTTTTTTGCGATGTTATAAAAAGCATCCTTTGAATAAAATTTTCAATATAAAAACAATGGATTTAAAATCAGCAGCAAAGGCTTTTGGTTTTCGGGAACAGCCTGATGTCGATTTCTGTATCCTTTTTAACTAAAAAAATTGAGTACTAATTAAATTCCGAATTCGACTGCCTCGTGGTTTCGCCGCTTCGCGGTACAGGTGTGTGCTGTGCGATCTAGAGGTCCTGGGTTAGATTCCTGGGTCGGGCAGTGTTATTGGGTTTTTCCACTGGGAAATTCTTAGTAGCAGCACGGAGTCAGGAAATGTGCCCGAAAAACGGCAATAGGCTCACCGCCTATTACGTGGGACTGATGCATACCTGGCGAAATGTGGGTGTAGAAATGCACCTCTGCCTACCCCATCAAGGAATACAGGCGTGAGTTTATGTATGTATGTAAATTAAATCTATTAGTATTTCTGTTTAGTAAATAGTTCTTGTAATTCTCACATATTTTGAATTTTAGGCTTGTGTATTCATAAACGGAGATCTAAATGAAATATTTGTAGATCACATAATTATAACTTTAGATGTGAAAATCGAAACTGCGGCGTAATGTTTCGTATATGCAATAACGTGTTAGTGTCAAGCCTCTTTTATCAAAGAAATTGATTTCATATTGTTGAAATCTCTTATGTCGTAAAATATGATGCACTTTAGTAGTGTTTCAAAGTACATTTGCAAGTGGAACTGCTTTTTTATATTATACGAAGGCTCGGTGCAAATTGAATTTTCCTCTCGTCACATCTGTACAAACATTTCTTTAACACATGTATACAGTAAATAATAAGGTGAAGAGCTGATACGCAGTATCGTGAGTTACACGATAACGAAATATTTGGAAATAAATCGACCTTACTAGACAGCAATGGTCACACAGTTGCGATTGTAAGATTCTTCATGGATTATCAGTTCGATGATTTATGTGGAGTGCTGTTACAAAGTAACAAGGTTGTAAAATAGTTTATCATGTGTTTCATTGCAATACTACGATTGATAGCAACTATGTAACAATGTTTACAAGAACATCGATTTAGGTTACGGTAGGGCAGTGTATGTGAAAATATTTTGGAGTGTATTAATAAACTCAGGCCGAATGTGATATTAATTTATTTGATACAAAATTAAAATCATCTTACAAACTTATTGTTGTTTCCTTTTTGCCTGTACATTTTAGTTTTCTCAGTTTTCTTCTGACTGTTAGCTGGAGCATTAAGACTCTTGAAATACCCATATCCGCCGCCTCCTTTCCTTTTTTGTGGAGGTCCTTTATTGGCCACTTTGAGTTCCACTGCTGGCGGTACAGTAAATCCAAATGATTTCGAAACTTTCGCTAAATCGATTGTATCGATGTCAAAAATTGTTTTAAGATGGTGCGAGTCATAAGCTCTTAGATAACTCTTGAAGGCTTCTTTAGCAGACTGATTCAGGAAATAATTTCTGGATATTAATTTTTCCAGCTGAAAAAACAGTTATTATTTAAATGGTCGTTTTATAAATATTCATATAATACGGAAAAAAATATTTTATATCAGTTACCTGTAACTGTATGTCGGCGACTTTGTTCCAAGAAAATTCGAACTCATTTAATGTCACTTTAGACTGCTTCAAATATCTTAAGAAACCCAATTCTTCAGGCCGCAAAAACAACAAAGCATGGCCGCTTGTGCCTAAACCTCTTGCTGTTCTTCCGACGCGGTGGATATATTCCTAAAAATAAAATAATTAATACGCTACAACTGATGTTGAAAGACAAAAGGAAGAGTAGAGTAGCCGATAAAGAATTTATGTCTAATAATAAAGTAATTTCAGGCCAAGAAGCAGTAGACGCATTTTCAGAATATTTCAGTTCAGTTTTCCAGTGTGAAACTCCTAAGCTGGATGCTAACCTCACTGAAAAAAATACAAAAGACCTGGGCAGTATGTTACAAATAGGTTTTGGGCAGATCACTCAGGCTGACATAAAGTTTGCAGTCCGTCGCCTTAATGTCTCATCAGCTGCAGGACCTGACTCCGTACCAACGTACATCGTTAAAGATTGCATAGGTGCTCTGGAAAAACCTTTACTCCACGTATATAATCTTTCAGTGAATTGTGGCGTATATCCAGAAAAGTGGAAAGTCACTAGAGTTACACCAATACAAAAAAACAGTACTTCAACCGATATAACAAACTTTAGACCTATAGCAATACTCTCAGTATTTGCTAAAATATTTGAAATAATCATGAATCGTAACATAACTCGGCAGATTAAAGTACGCCTGGATGAATCTCAGCATGGATTTAGACCAGCAAGATCAACTTTAACCAACCACATAACATTCATAGACTACGTATCTGCCAATATGTCCGGTGGTCATCAAGTTGATTCCGCGTATTTTGATTTTAAAAAAGCTTTCGATCTTGTTGATAACGATATTTTACTCCTAAAATTATCGTCTGTAGGATTTTGTCCAAAACTTATTAATTTCTTCGCAAATTATCTTAAAGATAGAAAGCAATATGTACAGTTAAATAACTATCGATCTAATAATTATTTTACGCGTTCGGGTGTAAGTCAAGGCAGCACTCTAGGCCCTACACAATTCTTAATTATGATAAATGATCTTCCTAAAGTGCTGAATTCAGCAAAGTGTCTTATGTATGCGGACGATTTAAAGCTGTATTTACCCATTAAACATAGTGAGGATTGTGAAGCTCTGCAGAATGACATCAATGCAGTTGTAGCTTGGAGTAAAACCAATAAACTACCCTTAAATGTCACTAAATGTAAAACGATTACTTTTACACGATCTCATAATCCTGTCATTGTCCCATACCACATTGAAGGAACGTTTTTAGATCGAGTTGATATGATCCGAGACTTAGGGGTTACGTTTGACATGGCGCTTAATTTCCATGAGCATATAAAGTCTACCTGTAATAAAGCAAATAAAGCACTTGGTTTTATAATAAGATCTTCAACAGATTTAAAAAATTCAACTGCCTTAAATTTATTATTTAATGCCTATGTACGCAGCACTTTGGAGTACAATGCTGTGGTATGGGACCCAAATGAAAAAAAGTATATTCTTATGCTAGAAAGAGTGCAGAGGAAATTTGCTAGACATATATATAAACGAAAATATGGTTACTACCCGTATTTATATCCTTCATTGTTTGTGTATGGTATGGTCGATCGCGATACCCTGATTCTGAGACGAAAGTTGGCAGCAATAATGCATTATTGTATGCTACTCCACAATAATGTAGATAACCCAATGGTGTTGGAGCATTTCCACCTATATGTACCAGATATGTATGTCCGCTCTGGAGTTCGACGAAGGCATCAGTTGTTCACAGATTTATCTCCAGTGCGCTCTCACTACGTGGGCAACTCTCCGACAGCTCGTGCAGTCTCACTGTTAAATGGACTTACAGAACGGGTTCAGGATGTCGATGTATTTTTTGACGGTCTCAACGTACTGTTTGCGTCAGCAGTCGCCTATCTGAACTTGACATCAGAGTTCTATAATTACTGATTTTTATATAAATTGTGTTATATATAATTTAATTCGTTCTCTTAACTTGTCATGTAAATTTAGTTTTAGTTTTGTGTGGATGTGTTATGGATAATATTATACAAACATTTTGGTGTATAGGTACTGTAAGTTTGTATAAAGCGCTTGATAAATAAATAAATAAATAAATGTTTGGACCGGTACGTTATGAAGTCTCCATTAAATGATTAATCTGACAAGGGTGTGGGTCACAGGTTTCCTAATTGTAAATTTACAAAATTTCAAATTACAATGTAGAAAATAAAGAGATTATTACCTTAGGATCATCTGGAGGATCATACTGTACAATCCAATCTACAGCGGGTATGTCTAGACCTCTAGCAGCGACGTCCGTGCATAACAGAATTCCAGATTCCGCATTGCAGAATTGGAAGAATGTGGTTGTGCGTTTTGTTTGCTGTTGTTTTCCCTGTGAAATGTTAAGAGTTATAAATTGAATATCGTTTTGATATGGCTGCTAAAGAAAATTCATGTTAAATACTAAAGCAGTTTATAGACAGTCGAGGTAGCATTAACAGTAGTTGTACTAGCTGGCTCAATCCTGTGTGCATGACTATTTCAAAAATTAGTGTCAAAATGTATGCTATAGTGTGTAGTCATTTTAGGTATAAGTGAGGTGTATAGATTAACTGTCCCTTTTACGAATTAAACCACTGTGTAAAATCACTTTATCCAGTACCCTTCATTAATTATACGGAGTTTGAGTAAAGAAGATGCATTCATTTCCTTAAACAGCATTATTTAGCTAATTAAGCATATCAAATAATCCGTCGCAATACTATTAACCATTGCTGATTGGAGTAATATGGCTGTAAATTATCAAGATATGACGTAATAAAAATATAGTTAATGAATGCAATTTACTACAGTACATGACCTTGAGGGCATCAAGAATGGATTCATAATTGATAAGATATAATTACACTTACATGTATAGACATGACTGGTAGATCAATATAGTTGAAGAGTTCATGATGGTATTTGACAGACATACAAGTGGAGAAGAACACCATTACTTTTTTCTTTCTGTTCTTCTTCAGGAATGTGAATAGGACCATCATACGTCTTTCTGATGGACACACAATGTACCTGGAAATATAAATAAACACGGAGTTAACAAATAATACTTTATTTATTTGTGTGTACCTACACATGTCAATGAACATAATATTATTTGAATATTAAATATTTCATAAGAACTTTTAAATTGCAGTAATATGATTTATCGGCATTTTTTCCTTTATTTTATTAAAGTTTGTGATATTTACTACTAATTAATTATTATAGTAACACATGCAGGTATAAAGATGTAAGTATGTTGGTATCAAAAAACAAATACGATAGATTCTTCTACATTTTAATGTACCAGGAAATATTTATTGACCAGCCAAAAAATCTTGGTGCGGTAATTGAATTCACCACCTTTCCTTTTAACTTTGCCATGGAGGAATTCAATTGTATCATATTAAGTCTATGAAATTTTGACACCAAGCCTCGAAATAAAAGACGAAATCCATGGCGACATTAAAATAAACATTATTTTTAAGATGTGGGTGTGGGTGTGGGTTTTTAGCAACATAAAATAGCTTAAAAATGAAAGTCTGATTTAATAAAGACTATTTTAACTTTGACTTTATTAACACCAGTAGGGTGGATTTGTTGTGACTAATTAAACATACCCTTGTTCCAACGAGTCAACAGTAGCTTGTTCCCTGTGATCATCAACTCCTATATAAACAGGTTCATGTTTCAATGCAAGTGCCGTTAGCGCTTCCGTTTTCTTGGTCTGTGTAGCACTGAATAGCATAGTCTGACGTCGTTCTGCAATTGTAAATAAAACATTTAGTAATAGTAATTATTTTCGATTAATTTATAGATAAATTTAAAGGGGTATGAAGGTAAGCAAATATAAATAAACAAACTTTTGTGAATTTGCTCCAATTTAAGTGTTAAAAAATTAGTATACAAACTTCGATACGATATAGCGATAGTATAGACGTCGAGATTTTTTTAAACAAATATATCAATAGTATTTCTAATAAATAAAAAACACTACTTTTCTATAACTGGAAACTTGCATTTATGAGTAAGACACTATAATTATTAAATTTGTATGAGACCATTATAAACTAGTCCTAAAGATTTGTAGTACAACTTGAATGCGGCTAAATATGGTTAAGAACTGTGAGTTTAGACTTACTAGGCAATAATTTGATGATTTGCTTGACTTCCTCTTCAAAACCAATCTCCAATATTCTGTCAGCTTCATCAATTACAAGGCACTGCAAGTTTTTGTACAAGAAATCTGGAGTGTTTTGCAAGTGATCTAACAACCGCCCAGGTGTAGCAACGAGAATATTTATACCTGAAATGAAATTTAATAGGTTTATGATTCACAAATTGATTAATTATGAAACCTCTCCAATAAAAGTTTACTAATATTTTTTTATTATTCAGACACAGCAAAGCTAAAGTATGTTTTACTCCATTTTATGGATTAAAGAATGTATGCAAGAATAAACATTGGGCACAAATGAAAAATACACCACATATTGATTAATGAACTAACCTAACCTAAGAATTATAAAAAAATGACCATATTATTACCATTTAATATAATATGTAATTGTGGTAAAGAAGGACTTGTATGTTTGGAACATATTTATTTTTTCTTTACTCTTGGACATAGTATAGCTAGAGATAATTGATTTATTAAATTATACCTTTTGACAGCTTTTGTGCCTCTGTGCTTCTATTGGCACCACCCATTACCAAACCATATGTGTGATGATGATATTTCATCAATTCCATGAGCACTCCATATGTTTGCATTGACAACTCTCTTGTTGGAGACAGAATTATCACACCAGTACCTAAACATTAACTACATTCAGCATGTTACAACATTCAAACAGTTTTTTAAATTCAGAAATATAATCAGATATCCATTCTGCGTACATTTTACTCTGAACATTCATCTACATATCAATCTGATGCAAATGTGCCTCAACAGTTTTCACTGGAGACTCAATTCACATTAGATTGAATGGATGTATGTTTCATGAGCTTCACATTCGCCTTTGTTCATCATATGAAAATACATTTGAATTAATAATATAAAATAATGGCTTAAGTTAATAAAGAACCAATACATTTCTCATTTAAATTTTTAATCATTCTAAGTCATGAAAGATGTTTAATCCAAAATTATCTTACCATTTCTAGGCTTAAATTTTAATTTGTAAATAAGATCAATGGCAGGTATAAGGAAAGCCAATGTTTTTCCAGAACCAGTTTTAGCAGCACCCACTAAATCTCTACCTTCCAGTAATGGAGGTATTGCTTTAGCTTGTATCTCTGTCATTGTTGTGAAGCCCATATCTTTAATACCCATGAGGGTTGCTTCACAAACTTTTTCTTCTAATGCTGAGAACTTTTGATCTGATAGTATTCCCAAACATAAACTTGATCCTGGTACTGAAACACAAAAAAGAAGTACTTAATTCTTTATAGTATGGAAAAGCTATTTCATTGCAAGGTCTGGTCTGTAAAGTTTTTATCTAATAAAATCAAAAAAATAAATAATAATAATTAAAGGTTAAAATAGTAATTGAAGCAATTAATGGGTTTACATTTTATTAAGCAAAAATTTTAATTATAATTTAATATGTTTATATACATCAAATATTTCATCCAAAATTAAATTATGTATAAAAGAATGACCAACAAACTAGATTTTACTAGATTTTTACCTAAATCAACCAAATAGAAAAATAATATTAGTGTTAAATAAAATATTATTTAGTAAGTCTCATCAGAGACAGTAGGTACATACATTGGCTGTCATTGTCTGTTTGATTTTCACTGACATTTGCTTGCTCATTCTCATTTTCTTCATCAGACTCATCAGTTTCTTGTTCTATTTTCTCTTCCTTGATTTCAGTTGGTTCTTGTTTTACTGAAGGTTTAACCTTTTTTTTCTTTTCTGTTGTAATAAAATTTACAAATTAGTTTATTCATATTAAACTTTTTTTATGAGTCTGTACTCCAAAAAACAAATCAATATGTTATTTTGTATATAATATTCATACAATTTTTTACTTGTTAGGACAATTTTACTGTGCATCATTGACAACTAAGTGTAAGTCTTTGTAATTTAAAAACATCTTAATATTGTAACATAATTATTATGTTTGTGTTACAATTTTAGTAACCAAAAATAAAACAGTATGTTTTCTGAAGTCAGTGTGTATTCACAACAAAAATCATGATACTTTGCTGAGATGCCTAAATTAATTAGTACTTACTCTTAGGGACTTGTGAACCATTTTCTTTATTTTCAAGAGGTCTTTTCTTTACTTCTGGATCAGGCGCATTGTCTGTTTCTAAAATTAAAATAAATAAGTACACTCAACAGCCACATACATAGTTCCAACCCCCACACTAAGTCAAGTCTTAACCCACAAGGTTTGGGTTGTGGGTGACAAAATCTTCAAGAAACTTTTTGGCCTCACATACACTTAGATCCAAAACAAGTATTTATGGGTCACACAAACACTTGATACAAGGATTTAACCTGCAGCTTCTCATATCACAAGCTTGTGTCTAGCTAACTGTGACACAGCATTGTCAAATCACTATATTGCAGTTCTGTTACAGAGTCATATAAAAGTAAATAGGCATTGTAAGAATTTCAGGGAAACAGAAATGGAGAAAAAAGGAAATATAAAATAGAATTCACTTAATGTGTTGGTCCATGAAGGAATGAATAACTGCTTTATGTGCTACTCTTTAGCACCCCAGTTCCTGCATTCATTTTTCATGTCCATTCATTCATTTGGGCTAAAGAAAATAAATTAAGGAAGTTTACATAGGTTAATGTATTATCATAACTTTTACTGCGAGCGCCAGATAATGGTATAGAATTTATATTACATAGATTTGAGAGAAAAAACGCTATACAGAATCTAATAGTACTGTATCATCTAAACGTGTCAATGTCCATGCTTTTTCAATTCACGTTTAGCGAAAGAATACTTTGAATATCATAAGTTTCTTTTATAAGCAAGTAGTATTCATCCCAATATGTTATTTTGATACTTTATATTTAAAAGACTCATTCAATGTCTTACGCATATATATTCTTATATTAACGTAGTATAATAAAAACTGGAAAAAAAAAACTGAATAGTTAACGGAGGTTATCTCACCTGGTGATTTTTCTGAAGTTTCCTTAGCTTTCTGTGATATTAATTTTAGTTTTTGCTTCTCACGCTTTTTGATCTTTCTCATAAGTATTTTATCTGGGGTAGGCATGGTAATTTACAAATTTCTATGTTTATTAAAATATTCACATGGACAACATACACTTACAATTACTTTTTTTTCACCATGCCGTAGCAGAGTTAACAGACGAAAAAAATCGGATGTTGCATGGTGATTGGTGTTGGTGCATAAAAAATAGTTTTAGGTCGGAATAGTATTTAAAATAAGCTTAAGTTCTGTGTTTTATTCTTAAAATAATATTTATATAAACAAATATTATGATCATTAATTTTTTGTTGAACATTATTTATTGTCAGTCAACTGTAGAGTTTTGTCCTGTCTTTATCTAGTGATTGTGAATAAAACATCCACTGCCTACCACTGACAGTCCCCAGAATTGATATTGTATTGATAAAAATATCCAAAAGATCGATACTAAATTGATAAACTTATTAATATTATATAAATTAAAAACAAATAAACCAAAAAGCGCTAACAATCTTTAATTAGTATTATTAGAATAGTGCCTTGTCTTGTAGTCTATATATATATGATTTCATAATATAATCGCCATTGTCATTATAATCATCATTCATTATTAGCCCATATACGTCCCACTGCTGGGCACGGGCCACCTCTACAACTGAGAAGATTAAGGCCTTAGTCCACCACGCTGGCCTAGTGCAGGTTGACGGACTACACACGACACCTAATAAATTCCTAATATATATTATATATAATAAAAAATAAAAAACTTTTAGGTGTGCAGGTTTTATCACAATGTTTTCCTTCACCGTTGAAGTAGGTACGTGATCATTATTTGTGAATACACACATACCTTCAAAAAGTCAGAGGTGTGTGCCTGGGGTTTGAACCCGCGATCGCCGAGATTCTCGACCGCGTGCCTAAACCTCGAGGCCATCACGACTTGGGTCTTCAGCCACATATAATCCGTGTTGTTTGTATTGCTAAATATGTAAAATAATAAAATATATTTAAACTTAAATTCCATTTCCAGCATACTTTCTTAGACTTGACATAAGGATCGATTCGTTCATTATATGAACTTGAACATCGATAAATCTGTAGGTGAATCGATGTATTTAAGACAATGTCTTAAAGACATCCTTATTCCTTAGTCCCTAATGTCAATAATTTAACAATTCACGCGTGTTTGTGTTGTGATTGTTTTGTATTATTTATTATAATTTAATTGTGTAATAAAGTTTGTTAACGTCATGGAGCAGAATTGTCCAAAATTCAAAGAATTAAAGGATAGACTTTCTCTAGCTACGTTGCAAGCTATCAAAACCATGGGTTTCAAACATATGACAAATATTCAGGCTCAAGTTATTCCTAGTGCTTTAGATGGAGTTGACATAGTGGCTACTGCCAAAACTGGTTCTGGAAAAACTTTGGCATTCCTAATTCCTGTAGTAGAAACTGTAGTAAAATTATTAGAAAGAAATTTGCAAAGTAGGTACAAGTCTAATATGTTTTACACATGTATCTAGATTTTTTATTTACATCATCAGCTAGAGGTCTACGGTTGGATATAGGCCTCCCCGAAATATTCCCAGATTTTCATTTATAATTTAATAGAATTATTCTCAATTTTTTAATTAATAAATCTCTTATTATTTGCAGAGACTTATTGTTTAGTTATATCGCCAACCAGAGAATTGGCAACACAAACTTACACAGTTTTACAAGATCTCATATCTCATCATGAAGGCATAACTTCTGTATTGGTAATTGGTGGTGAACATAGAAAGAAACAAAGTACTGAACTTGCACAAGGTTTGTTTTTGAGGAAAATTCTATATTATTTTGTTGTCTCATTAATATAACACTTTGTATCTAGTAAACATATCTATTTTATATATATTTAAAGTATTTAAATTGTATTTAACAACATTTGTCAACTGTTTAGAAAATTCTTTCATTAAAAATATCCATATATTATAATATAAAACAAACATTATAAAACAAAAGTTTTTAGATAAATCATGAATTTTTATTTTTCTCAGGTGTTCATATAGTAGTAGCTACTCCAGGTAGATTATTTGATCACATGAGGACAAAAGAGTTTGATTATAAGTATGTGACCTGCTTGGTGTTAGATGAAGCTGATAAAATATTCCAATATGGTTTTGAAGAAGATTTGAAACAAATCATTAACAGACTACCAAGTGAGTAACATAATTTAATGTTAATTTATACAGGTAATCACATTTACTAGTCATTCACATGTATTCTTGTATATACTTTTCATATAAATATTACCTATTTCATTATATAATCAGGAGGATATGAAATTTTATGTTTATAGAAGAGAGGCAAACAATGCTTTTTAGTGCTACATTGTCAGATAGAACAGATGCTTTGGTATCATCTGCAATGAAAGAAAATTTACAAAATATTAATACAGACCAAGATGACCTAAAAGCTACTGTAGAAGGACTGAAACAGGGGTAAGCAGTTATATTTGGAGAATTTTTTTTAAATACACATAAATTGTTGGGAATGTAGTACATATATATGTACATCTTTTTGGCATATGATTTTAATGAGTAACAGTTTAAGAGATGGAGATTGCATATGATAGAAATGAAAAAAAGATTGATATGTATATATTACAATTTAAAAACTATATAAAACTGTTTTTTTAGATCATACTGTTGTGGCTCTCCTGTTTTTTTTTTTATAAAAAAAGGCATTCAAAAAGGTTGCTTAATTATTTTAGATATGCAGTTTGCGAAACGGAGTACAGGCTGTGGTGGTTACATAAATTATTGAAGAAAATACAAAAATACAAAGTTATGGTGTTTTTTTCAAGTTGTAAGTCTGTTGTGTTTCATCACAGATTCTTCAATGAATATTGTAAAATGTCAGTGTTATGTATTCATGTGAGTATAAACAATTATATTTTGTGATAATATGATTGTGGAGTATTTGATCTAGAAAAAAAAACAACATTAAATGTATAGTCGGAAAATAAAGAATCTATGATTCACATTAAGAAGTGTAATAGAGGTGGCATTCATAGTAAGGTACCTAAATATGAAAAGAATATTCGAAAATAAAAAAGTATGATCATACAATGAATTAAGAGTTACTACAAAATAATATATAGGTACCTCATGGTCTCGCAATATTAGTGTGTGCCATGAAATTTAAAAATCCTGGGTTCGATTTCTGGGTCAGGCAGTGTCATTAGGATTTTCTGTTATTAGATTCTCAGTAGCAGCATGAAGTCTATAAATATGTCTGTATAATAGTAGTAAACTCGCCTCAAAAATTGGCGTCTAGAAATGCACCCCTGCCTATCTCTTTGGGAATTGTGAATGTGTGTAACAAAACCTTGCATCTTATTTCAGGGTAAAATGAATCAAGCAGACAGAACAGCTACTATAGCGGAGTTCTATGAAGCAGAGAAGGTGGCATTGTTTTGCACTGACTTAGCAGCTAGAGGATTGGATATACCTGCCGTAGACTGGATTGTACAGTTTGATCCGCCTGGGGATGCTAATGTGTGTTTTTTTTTTTGTGGCGACAACCTTTTGACTTTTGGCTGAGAACCTCTTTACAATATATTACTATGTATTTGCTTTTGATATTTTCCAGGAATACATACATAGAGTAGGCAGGACGGCAAGAGGCATAGGTTCGGCGGGAAATGCTGTGATACTTCTAAGACCAGAAGAGATTGAGTTTATATCTTATTTACAAGAATCAAAAATATATTTAGACAAGTATGAAGCCTGGGAGTCATTTTTCAATTTAGAACCTAAGGTATTCTATACGAATAATATTCAGTTACAAGTTTATTAAAGCTGGTTGCTTTACCGGCTTGATTAACTATAACTTTGTATCAACAGTTGAAAGAAGCAATGGCGAATCCAGAAATACATCAAATGGCTGTTGAAGCTTTTGAAGGCTACATTAGAGCTCTCGAAGTTAGAAAATTTAAACAAATATTTAATTTAATAAATATGGATCTTAATAAAGTAGCAAGATCGTTTGGACTGAACGAAAAACCTGACGTCGATATTCGTAAGTATTTCACGGTAAAGTATTTGAGGTATTCATTTTGAGGAATAAGAATATTTTAAGCATACAAAATATTTTATTTTTAGACATAGGTTTTAGTAAAAAGCATAGGCCTAGGAAGAGAATAGCGGCTATGCTTGCAGCAAAGACAGATGAACCTAAGCGATGGAAGTCATGAGATTTACGAAAGAAATCATGTTGAAATCGTACCAGAAAGCAGAGAATAAAGGTCCGCTGCTCTAATGTTGTATACAAAATATGTATATTTAAAGTTTTTATTGTTAATTAATGTATATTTCAATCAAATGTTAAATAAAACTCAGTGTATAAATTTTTGTATTTTCTTTATAGCATTTAAATTATAAACTTTAGCGGTAAAATATTTATATGAAAAAAATATCTATTTCTGACTAGACGGAACTGAAGATATATAATATATACGTACAAAACTTCGGAATATTCGTGATTACAACTGAGAGGTATAACTGCCAACTAAGAATCTTAGGAACTTTACAGTTTAATAATCTTGGTACTATGTACAGAGATTCAAATATTCTCATTTTGCAGAAACATTCATTTCATAAATGTTGTTCCTGGAAAGTTTTTCTAAACAATCTTCGTGGTTGTGTTGGTGATTGACGGCGTATATCATAGAATCTATTGTTTCCACAGTTGCTGGACACCTATTCAATGAAAAATACTGTACACATCTCCATGAAGTTTTGCCGTGTGTTGTTGAATGTTTGGTATATACAAAATTCATATGCACTAGTTGTTTGTGTCCCTTTCTGCTGTATATGTACTTATATCGTACTGGCAATTGGGGATTTTCATTTGATCCATTCATCACTAATGAGAGAGCACCTGCAAAAAAAGAATTTAGTGTTGTAGTTTGGCTGTATTTTATAGTTACTTTTTAAAATCATCATTAAGTTTGAGTCATAATTCATTCTGATTTAAGGAATTGATGGTTGAAATAATTAAAAAATCATTTATACATTTTGATATATAATTTATTCAAATATGATTATAAAAATACATTCAGTTATAGTCAATCAAATCACACGTTAAGTAACATCACACATTAGAAAAATACAAATTGGAAGTCAGTCAAACAAGACCTAATTTTTAATCAATCATAAATTTAGGAATGTAAATTTCAATTTGGTATACCAAAAAAACCTATTTGTAAAAATAACTCTTAAAGAGATCATATAGGGATTACGAAATATTTTGCATGCAATAAGGTATGATAGGTACTAGACTAATTTTAAAATATTACAATAAATAGACTAGAATATGAGCAATAAAGTCTTCAGAAAAATTTATGGCAGAAACCTCATGGCACTTATTGAAAGAAATATAAAACATTACAGATTTACAAAAATAGATTTTCTCACAAAAGTGTAATTGGCACTTGAGAGCAGTACTTATCACAGATGATTAACTAATTTATTGTGCTTCATGATTTCTTTATTACTCTATTATTACTGGTAATTTTAACCTAACTTATGTAACCTAAATCATTATTAAATCACAAAATGTCCAGACTTAAATTTTTTGGTTGGTCCCAAAATTAATTTTGAATCTTTGATTCCTTTGTTGTTTTAACTGTGCTTACAAATATTAGGCATGTGGCGAAAAAAAAAGCAGCTGTTGTTCCTCTTTAGAGGATACCAAGATTTTTAAACTAACTAAGATGCATAATAATCGCCTTGCAATTGAGATACTTTGAGTATATCATTAAAATGTATTTCAAAACATGGAGATTTGCAGAAAGGCAATTCACATGCACTGCACATGAACCTTGTATCTCGTCTCTTTCCTATCTTCCAACACAATCTACAGGAGCGCTGTGGATACTTCTTTTTGCCGTCTTCCTTCTGTGGTATAGTAACAAGACGATGTTCTGATGCATGTCTTGGGTAGTCATCACTCATGCTACTTCTCAGCGTGTTAGTCACTTTACCATTTACTAAATTTTTTAAGTCGATGAACAAAGAGTTCAAACTGGTATCTGAAAACACGGTGGGCATTTTCAGTAAAGTATATTTAAAATAAAGAATTGCACAATAGTTACATAAAAGATATAATAAATGTTGAAAATGCCATCGTGTTTTCATATAAAGGATTTGCAAAAGAAAATAGGGTATTTAATGAAAACTAATAAAATGATTGCATTTTCAACACAATCTATTTCAGAGTATCCATTCAGTTAGCAGATAAAAAATAAATAAGCATTTCTAAAGTGACAAATAAAAGTTGAAAAAGCTTCTTTTCGTGATATACAGATTGTGTTCAAATGTAATAAATTATATTATTGTGGACTTACAAAACTAATGCTTGTTAGTTATATTTGCTGTTTAAAAAGTTACTTACTATCTTGTGGAGATGGGTAATCCAGAGGCAAAGATAAATCCTTCTTTGTGTCTCTTGAGCCATCATAGTTTTTTGGAGTAGTACAAACAGCTGGGTCTGTTACTATAATATCACTGTCATCACATTCTGTCTTTAGTTCCAACCCATTATCTGAAGAACACTGTTCTTTATTTTTATCATTTATTTCTTTGACATTGTTTTTTTGTAAGTGATTGTTGAAAGATGCAGTAATATCTATAGGTCCTTCATCATATATATTTTTTAAGGTATCAAAATTATTGCTTGGCAGTAACGGGTTACTGTGTTTACTGTATGGTGACTTCTCTTTTATTTTTGGTCTCTTTTCTGAGTTTAGAACATCACTAAAATAATTATTCTGTAGAAATTCCTCAGACTTTCTTTTAAGATTACTCAGTCGCTGAAGTTTCTCTATAAACTGTCTCTGTTTGAGTAAAACAAGTTCATTGTTCTGAACATCATCATTTTGTGTTGGCTCATATGGCTCTGATGGGCATGAATCTGCATCTGGAGTGTTGTTCTGAGTTTCTAATGTATGTTTTGATAAGTCTTGTTCCTTCTCAATGTCATCTTCATCAGTCTGAAATTTTTTAAAACTAGTTTGTGAGAAATGTGTGAATTTATTTTTTTACCCTGAAATGTCCTAATTTAATAACATTTATTATATTATAGTAAAATTTGTTCGAGTTCAATTCAAATTTCAATCTTAGATACAAAAATAAAACTTTCACTTATAGAAGTTACAATGCAATAATTTATATCAATAAGAAAATTTATCCAGTTGGAAATTTCAATTACAAAAAATCAATCTTATCAAAGTTTGAACAACTTTATTTGTTTTAGGATAATCAGAAGTAGTTGAAAAATTTGAAAACTAAAGTAATACTTGAAACAAATTGCTTCACAGGTGTAACAAAATGGTTGGTTTACATAAACATCTCTTTGGGGGGCAAACAAGGTGCATCATAAATTAAAACTTAAAGTCTTTACACACACTTTTGAGCTTAATAAACAAGACAATTAAAGCATGAAGAAATTATGTAAAATATGTAGGTAATGAATTTTTTTTTTCTGTTGGTTGAATTCTGCTCATAGTTTTATTTGTAATAATTTATTTATTATATGGTTGCTAAAATGCTATGCTTAAATGTAGCACCTGATATGTTAAAATAATAAATAGTATTCCAAAAAAAGAATTTAACTTATTACTGTCCTATACACATTTAGAAAAATCTGATTTAAATTGAGTGTAGAGCAAATTGAACTGAACTCATGTACTATAAAGCTATTAGTAATGTATATTTTTTTTTATTTAATTTTATTGATTTATATATACCTCTTTATTAGTTAATCCTTTAATCTGGAGTACTTCAGCAGTGCCTATAAAACTAGTGAGATCCTCTCGTTTAACACTAACTTCACCATGGTACATGAACTGCAGTAGGTCCCTCATGGCTTTATGTGTCACATCCCTTAACACAACTGCAACATAAAAAAATATTGTAAATAAATAAAATAAAAAAAAATACACCCTACAGTCACATACATAGTTCTGATCCCACACTAAGATACAAGTCTTGTGTCATGGGTATCAGAAACTACGGGAGACTTTTCGGTCTCACATACACCCAGACCCGAAACAAATATTTGTGGATCACACAAACATTTGTCTCAGTGCGGGGATCGAACCCGCGGCCTCTCGTTTCGCAAGCTGGTGTCAAGCCAACTGCACCACAGGGCTGATAATAATAATTATTATATTAATATTTGATATAAAATTTCATGAAAATAACTTTTAAAATTTTATGAAAATAACATATCAAACAAAGTTATATTTATATTGGGGCGACATTATCGCTATAGCGACAAAGCCTCTGAATAAATGGAAAAAAATATATTTATATCAATATTTGGTAAATATAGCTCATTATTGAAAGTATGTTAATCAAACAAAAATGAGGATCATTTCACAAGTGACCAGTCGCTAATTACAAGATTGCACGTAATTACAAACATAAAAAGTACTCACCAATCGGATGTTGACATGGATTCATTTGAAACATTTTCTTGAAATAAGGTGAACATATTGATAATATCACTTTGTGTGCCTGTAACAAATGTCCTTCAACAGCAATTGTTACATCGACAAATTCGCCATTGCCTAACAGACCGGCGAATCCTTTCGTCAGATTCCCGTGAAAATTGTTCCAGGACAATGAAAATTGTTGATCCATTTCTAACCACTATCACATAGCTTTTATTATAGGAATATGTGCTGTATAGCCATAGAGAAGGCTTAGTATTACAGTAACAGTTTTTATTATTTTGTATTCTCACAGTTTTTAGCTGTATTCGATGAACTAATATGATAAATATTTTGTGCTAAAAACGTGACAGCTGTGAACGGCGCGTCGCGTACGTCGTAGGGGTGCACAAAAACTTTTTCGCAAATAGTCAATGAAATAGTAAAAAATCGACTAAACTCTAGATAGTTAAAAGTCGATATTTAATAGAATTATTACATTGTTAACTTTACATGAACTAGGAATATTGTAATTGTGTAGGAGTTATTTATTTTCTTACCAAATTTTCAAACTTTCCGCTAAAATATATGCTTGTGCTGTGGGGGCTAGAATTATTTTTTTTGACTCTTTTAAAAATCCAAAACGGTAGGTATATCGACATGACGGTGCTATAAGGGAGCGCCGAGTGAAAGAAGATATAGTTTTGCTTTCCTTAAACTCAATGTCTTATTAAAAATGGCTATTTATTCAAGTTTTAATTTAGTTCTTCTAAATTCTCTGTTTAGCTAAAATATTAAATTAAATTGTAACGTAAAAGAGGCAATGATTCGTATCGTCGCCAACAGATGGAGCTTATCAAAATTATTAGCCCATCACCAATTTGCGACACTCTTCTTTTGAGTGTTATTAAATGGAAAAGTTTTTTTAAGCTACCACCAACTAGCCTTTTTCTTCTCACCCCGCCAAGAATTTCAGAAGCGGTTTTGTCTTTACTTTCTTGATGAAACTACAATACAACTAAGATTTAGGTATCAATAAACGCATGAATATAAGTTGACACATACATATTTAAGTGTTAATGCAGTTAGGAAATATCTGTCTTGAGTCTGGGTTGTCGAGGACTGGAAAGTGTTTACTCATTAAATTAGACAGGTGGTTTTAACTTATTTAATGTCTTTTAGTCCATACTGTATTAATTTACAAAAATAGTGTAACTGTGGGCATATTATAATTTTTCCTTATCTATTGCGAGATGTTTATTTTCATTTTGATGAAGGTTACGTAGCACCCCTAAAGTACATTATTTTATTTGACTCTGTACTCATTTCAGTTAAATATGATTTGAAGTAATTTCGTGCCATTTCAATTAGTATCTACCTAGAAAGCTTTGCAGAAACTTTTCGCCAGCGGTCGAGGACCAGTCGGGCTAAATTAAGTTTGAACCAAACTTTTAGGAGTTTGTCGACATAGCGGAATCTCAACTAAGATATTTGTTACTCTAAACAAGGCTTGTTTGTTGTTTTCGTGTGCATTTTCTATATTTAGCATTACGAGAAAAAAAATTCCATTGAACTACTTATAGGTATTTCTTACATTAGCGTAATTGTCTTATGTTTCAATAGGTTTGTTAAACGTAGATCTTGAAAATTTTATTCATGTTTTCCTAATTAAGGTTTTGTAATTTTCTGAAATATATTTTTTGTATTGTCGCTTCTATGGGGGGTTTTTTAAGTAACACTTTAGATGTAGTCTAATATATTTTAGACTACCTAAGTACTACTTGAAAAAAGTTCAATACAAATTAAAATATATTATTATTAAAATTGTTTTCTTGGTGATAATGATTGCTTAAGCTATTTAATTTTCTTAATAGAACTATTGGATAAGTAAAGCTTTAGATAATTGATTTAATGAAAAAAAAACATATGTATATTTGTTTGGTGAATGACAAGCAAAATTTGTTTCTCAAAATATCAAAACAAGCAGCAATCTAGATGAAGGAAATGCTGTGGAATTCCCGCCATTCACAAGTATGGCAGCTACGTGCTCCGTTTTTAATATATCAGCGACATTATTGAAGCCAACCGTAAAGCCGTGCGTCTGGTAACGTATCGATTATACGTCACTCACAGTCATGAGAGGGCGCAGCACCCACTGTCGCATCTGAGGACGCCGAACACACTTCTAATGTTTGCTGTGATTATTTGGACATTTACATTCAATTGTGCTTGAATATTAATAAAGTTTGTTGAATGTTTATAGTGTAAGTAGAAATGAAAAAAATATTATAAAATTATACAAATATTTGTCGCAGTGTAGGGATCGATGCCGCGACCACTCGTGTCACAGCCTGGCGTGTAATCAAATGTGCCAGAGAAACCATTAAAAAAAATTTGATTACAATATTGCTTATGAATTGTTCATCTCAAACGAGCTTCATCTAAGTTCACCTTTATTTTATTTTTATCAACACAAAATTAATGTACCTATGTGCTAAATGTGATGCATTAATGTGAAGGATCACTTTACACAAGCACTTTGGGGTCATCAGATTTCAGATCCCGAATTGTATGTATAGGCCGCATCTATTTATCAATTTATAAGGTCGTATATCTCGCAGTTTAAGCGCCAATTAATTAAGTTTAGCAAGAGCACAGTCACCCTATTTTCTAAGATGGCCAAGCATGACGGCGCACTTTAATTTTCTGGTGTCACGAGTTGTAGCGATAAAGCCATCCCCTTACCCACTTCCCCACTAAAGAAAAGTATGCGATGAATGGGCTTCTTATTAAAAGTAGAAAAGTTTCGTTAAGACAAAGTTCTTTCCATTGTGCTGTTAACACGATAACAATGAAATTACTGTGATTTTTTTATTATTTCGATTTTATGATATTATATTTTTCATGTAATGTTTTAAACACAGTATAATTAATATTGTTCATTACTTGTATACACTTAAATATTAAAACTAATATTTTATTGTGTCTGAATGAATTGTAAGAAAATTATTGGTGGAAAACACGCATTATAATTCCCTGTGCTTGAGTTATTTCGTTAGTATGAATAATATATCATTTATAATTTCGTTCTATGTCTAGATTCACATTGGCGACATGGGTATCTACGTAACTAAGTATAATATAATCAGGGCCATCTCTGTGGGTCCAGCGGCGCGGTCACTCGGCTCTGGGGCTGCCATTGACAGGTAATCGATGCGGTTTGCTAGTTTATTTGGCTATCGGTTCCGTTCCCGGCATGTGTATCTACTCGTTATAATCGATACAGACCTCTGGTATAATAAGCTTATGATCCAACCGTTTTCGGGTTACGATGATATGATCGTGGATTTGACTATCGACTACGAGTTCGTACTTATTACTTAACTTTGTATAGTTACTAATAGTGCTAAAAAATAGTGTGCAGCCTATGTCTTAAAACTCATAATAATATACTATTTGTATAGGGATCTTTGGGAATATAATTTACACATTTTTTATAGATGAATTACATGTTGATATTTATTTATTCGAAGCTGAATATCCAATAGGAAGTATCAAGACGCCGGCTGTATCGGACATTTGTAAGTTCTGTTCAGCATGCGCGCGGCTGCACCAACTTCTAACCGACCTATTTACTTCTCAACATTGGATCGTGTCGTGCAACGTGATGCTACCTGCAACCAACTTTGCATTGGTTTCGCTGTTTTTATTCTATTTTACTTAGATTTTTATAGTCTTCGAATGTCGTTTGTTTTAAAGTTTGCGCTTAGTTTTTACTGCTTGTGTTATTCTTATGTTAGTATTGTTATGCGTTAAATTATTTTTTTATTGCTACAAGTATTAAAATCCAAAAAAAAATATCGTCAGACAATACACAGTTACGAGTATGCATATGAACAATTAGATTTTCAATATTACAAACATTAATTTCATGTGTCTTCGAAGAGCAGTCGGAGGTGAATAACTGAATCCACTTTTCGCCACTTAAGTATACATATTTAATTTTTCTGCTAAGTCCAACCATGCACTTGGAACTTTAAGTAAAAACTTAAGGTCAGTTGCTCCAAATCCAGAAAAGAACCCAAATACACACGTCCATTATTAGAAGTATTATATTCGTATGCTCAATCATAAATGAGTTTAAAAGTAATATAATCTATTGTGCTGTGACTGCTAAAATAACCAAGTGTAGAGTATCAATATTCTCCGATTCTATTTTTTCTTGTTGGATCGGAATCAGCCGCGAAGTGTCTTACTCGGAAGTCGGAGGACGTGCCTTCCAGAGGTCTCAGAAGTTGGTGGCGCGTGATTGGCTCCATTGTGAACCCTCAATAGTCCGTCTTGAGTCTGACAACTGAATCGCTCCATGCTTCATTTTATGTATTTAGATACCTTGGGATTCTTTGATTGCGTAATTATGTTAACTTAGTTATTATGTTCGGTGTGAGATCACGAGCTCACATGCTTACGGACGACTGACAATCATAAACAGGCATTGACGAGTTGCTATGTAAAAAAAACATAAGTAACTAAAAATTCTGTCTCTGACTTTGTTGAATTTGATTGCATCGTTGTGCCCACGGAACATCTGTTTGACGTATCATCTTGAAGTCGCGAGCTCTATCTCCGAGTCGTCAAGAGTATACTATTGGGTTTCTTACTAAGTAAATTAACTTTCATCATAACACATTTTCCAAGGAAAACTATTTTTGTTATCATTATAAATTCGCTAAATTAAAAGAATACTGAGTTGTTGTTATCGCGTTTATACGTTAGGAATGTTTAAGTTTTGAAGATAAAGGATTAAAAAATATGAGGGTCAAAACAGAGTAATGGATCTTTTGCATATTATTTCTTTGCGATAGTCATTAATAGACGTCACAGAAAATTCCAATACTAAATCTGGGGTTTGAATATACTATGTACTAATATGTACATATAAACATGTTTTAAATTCTGAATTCATTCTTAAATTACCAACATACAAATCTCTGAAAACCCGTAATTACGCGTCACAATAACAGAAAGAAGTTCGATTAGGCGCCGTTGGCGGCTGACCGTTTACCAATATCTCAGCTGAATGGATCTCAATTAAGCTTCGCTGACTAACCTAGAATAAATCTCCCCCTAAATTTTTATCCCTTACAATAACGTTGATAACCATTTGAAATGTAGATTACGTTTCCTCCGTTAGATAATTAAATATTTTCTATTTTTGCCTTTTTTTGTAAAATGATTTATTATAAATATTTGACTCTTTCCACCAGCTAGCTACATTTATTTCTTTAGTGACAGTTTTTGTAAAAAAATATTTTGATTGAAATGAGGAAGCGCTGCGTATTCTTTACAGCGTCGTTTATTTTCAATACGCCTGGCATCAATGTCTAGTGGCTTTTTGTCTTCATATCGGTCGTTTACAGCGATATTTGGGAAAGATCCAAAGAGACAATGGCCAGCTTTTACGGAAATGACTGTGAAACCATACGTTTTCACCAACAGGAATTGTTATTGACCATTCAGATTTGAAACAATAACAGTCGCGTCCATTGTGAAGACATGTCTTTTAAATAAATGCTGAGCTATTGTTTTGTAAATCTTCACCGGTTTTTTAATGTAAGTGGGGTTTTATATTTATTACTACCTTGCGAAGCTTTCTATACTCCAGGTTTTATGTAACCGCTTACTTAATTCTCATGTGTAGTATATACTCTCGAATTTCTTAATGATTAACGATTCAAAATGTTACTATTTCCTAAATTTTAAAGTTCATATTACCTAAAGTAAATACAAGTGTGTTTATTTTGCAGCGTCTTTAAATATTCCCATAAATGTTGACAAGTTGTTGCAACGTTAAAGAAGTTGACGATCGTTGTTGGTTTTGCATAAAGTTCGTCTCTAAGAAAGCGGCGAAATGTGAACACTTACAACACAATGCAGGTGCTTATCCGTAGTCAGGCGGTGGACTCTCTGGTAGGATAATACCTCTTCACTGAGAGGATTATACCGTGAAACGATTCTGCTTATCGTCCTCAGCCGTCTCCGCAGTGCCACTGCCGAGAAAACGCAAGCCTGGCCAACTTCGCTCGACTTGTTACTTCAAGATATTTCGGCACTTGTTTAAGGAAATATATCTTATCACTCGTATTTTACTCTCTTGCGTATCTTTGGGACTGGAAATAATGCCATCGAGTGTAACAGTTCTGAAAGGAAATTTCCGCGTTATTTTCTTGTCGACGCGTTTAAAAATGTACGTTCCTATCTTGTTTCTAATTTCACGAGCTTTGACTGCACAATTTTAGTTATACACTTGTTTTTTGCTACGTTCTGGTTTGCATACAAGCAAACTCATTTAACAGATGTACTGTCCATTGTTAAATTCTTTCACTTTATGTGTATCTACATTGTACTAAATACGACCAACGTGTATTTCAATTAATCAGAGCGCTTTGTCTGACGTATGTATAAAAATACCTAAGGATTACTGTTATGTTATATTTAGTTGATTATGTAATATTAAATTACAGTATGTCATGATGTCGTCTTTATGTTAAGAATAAGCTTTCATAATTTTGTCGAATAGTGAGACGTAGCCGTGATCATATTCGACTAATGACTAATCAACAATAATTTGCACTGCCTTGCATTATCATTAGGTGCAACTTGCAAGTACGATCACTTTGCTAAGCTGATAAATGTATGTATGCTGTATGTTTGTTTCCAGTTTAATTCTTATTCTTGGTGTAATATTTATAGTTCGTGATTTAATTCTAAATTAAAATGATATAGTTCCAAAAAATACTGCGGGGCAGACCACATAGGTTTTACTAAAAAAAATGCGAATTTAAAGCAGATATTTAAAGAGATAAAGTGGTAGAATAAGAGCATGGCTATGCACCGGGTAGTGGGGTAGTAAGGCGGGACGTGCGGCGCTAATGCCTCTCTCGTTGCGGATTACTTCATGGAATGGTCGCGCTTAGCGGCACTCCGCCGTGAAAGCCGGCCGGCGATCTGTTTGTTGTCAGACACTCGACAGCACAATCGAGTGTCAGCGAGAAGAACTCAAATGTGTTCCGCAATTCAAATGGTGTCAGTTAGCTGCTCACGTCACTGCGGCTGTCATTTGTCTAATCCCACATTTCTTTAAGTTTGATATAGATTGAAATAAATTTTTTTTCACCCATTTCAGTAATACGAAGAATAAAAATGTCTGTTGTTCCGAGCAGTTAATGCATCATAATACGCATATTATGACTTATTTTTATTTTTTTTATATAGTTTTACTTCTGCTTTCTGTTACTGGTCCAGCAAAGTGAACTTACTAAGGTAAGTCCAGTAAACACCAAGTGGAATATCGATTTTCAAAAAACGACTTATTTGGTCTATTAATTGGTTTATTCTTAAGAAACTTTAAGCATCTCTTTTTTAAACCATATATTTAATACATTTATTTACTCCCATATATTATCCCATACAACAAATGGCTAATAGATTGCTGAAATAATTCTGTTCCATAAATTTCGTTTATATACTAAAAAAACATCACAAATATAAGTAATAAGTCTATTTGTCATTAGGTGTGACAATAAGGAACGTTATATTCAACGAACGAAAAAATTGCATGTCAAAGTTTTTAAATCTAAGGAGGAATTTTATTTTCTTAGCTAGGTTCGTACCCTCGCCGACTGTTGAACTTCAGTTGACACTTCACACAAAGTTGAAAATGAACTTTTTATTTTCCATTCCTCTATTGGGTTCCTTTAGAGGAACTTCGTCTGTGCCAATGAGACTGAACATTGATTTAAAACAGATGAAAGTTCCCAGCTTATTGTTATCTCAGGGTCGAAGTTCCTCTTTTAGGATTCTGCCACAAATAATTAGTTCGGGAATCGCAAGTGACCGATCGGTAACATTAAGCGCGTTCTCAAATTTTGGTGACCACTAAACCATTGTAGGTTTAAAGAAATTGCACAGTAAAACAGATATATAATTATTTCTCAATCAAAATTATATATTATATATAAATTTTAGAATGAGTCGAGGTCTTGCGATACAAGTATGTGTCGTGAGATTAAGAGGTGTCGGGTTCGATTCCCAGATCGGTCAAAGTGTTATTGGGTTTTTCACTACCCTTTTCCAGCCTGTCTGTCTCTGTACTGAAAATCATCAAATCCGATGCCGCGGTTTAGTTATGGAAGTTTAAAATACAAACTGACTTTAATTTTTTAATATTAATAAGGAAACGGATGATCATGGAGAGACGCTATGAAAGTAAATCAGATCAGACACTATTTTCTTCAGCAACAAAGAGATTACATTTTGTAAAAGCACTTTACAATAGAAGACACGAGATGCTGTTTGGCTTATGAAAAGCTTATTCCTTTTTCAAGTCGTTAGATAGAATCATTGTTGACAGCGGAGGCTGGGTTTGCGCTGCGCTCTTGGCATTATTTTTTTGTTTCTCTTGAATATTCTCCAAACCAAGACAATTTACCAGCTCTTTTTATTTTACTTGTCTCAAAGAGGCTTCTTACTGCGTCTATTGCAAGATATTACAAGTTTTCTATAGACAAAACAATTTGAACTTGATGTATGTGAGAAAATGTTATTTGAATAATATTATTTATCATCGCTATTACGACAGTAATTTCATTTAAAAAATCCGATATTTTTCTATATTTTATTGTTTCTAAAAAATATACTTAGAAAGCCATACATTTATGCAAAAGGATTTTGCTGTTGCAAACAATATAAATTTGTACTTACCTATACCTACCTGTAAAAGAACAAGAAAACATCTTTTTGTTTTTAAATCGCTGAAGTAGACGTATCAATTTGGAAATATAATAACAACCTCTTTTTAGTATCAGACACCTTACATCTTTATCGTATATTTGTCTAATCTTCGGATTTACTGGGACTTCTATTATGATAGACGAGCGGTAAGTGCTACACAGAGTGTATTGTTATAACTAAGTTTATACTGGATATTTATGAAATGGTAAGTGCCAGCGATCGGACACGGTTAGACGTTACCGTATATGTTAACGTCAATGGACGTTACCGTTAATGGATGCTATAGCAGATATTTACTTATTGAACGATGTTTATTATTCATAAAACCCTCGTAGCTAGTTCGCAGAACCTATTGAGCAGAAAAGTTGTTCTAGTTTAGTTGGCTCTCTGCGCCGACCAAATAGAAAATTGCATTCTTTATAGGTAGTCAGTAAGTACCCGCTATTTACAGTCTTTACGAAAGTCATTTGTTGCGTTTAGTGTGCACTCTCATTCAGGTGGGATCGAGAAATAGTCTTTTTTACGAGGCAAATAAGATATCCTTTAGGTTTGTGTTTTGTTTACTCATTTTAAATTACAATTATTTATCTCTACAGTCCTTCGTTATGTTAGTATCCATATAACGTTAATAATCAATATGAATTTGAAAAAATAAGATAATAATTATACAATCATGCGAATGATAAAAAAATATCAACTAAAACTTAGGTAGTCTAACATCAATGAAAAATCGTTTATATTTTTAATGTACATAACAATTTACTCTTGCTATTGATTTTTCTTGGAATTGTACTATTAGCAACGAATCCTTATCCAACACAGGCCGTTTATTTATTTATTATTATTTTATGATGAAAAAACACAAGAATCTTATACGAAAGCACCATGGGTCTTCATTTTTAAAATGAATTTATTTTCATGTATTTAAATTACGCTCAAAATGAATTCTTTACTATTAATTAAAAATTTTCCTCGTCATGGTACGAGCATACACGGGTATTGTCGCAAATGGAAAACGTTATCACGGCCGTGGTAACGTTTCCTGTGATCTCTCGTAAGCCGAGATTAGGTCGGATTGCGTCGAACTGTGCCACCGAACCGGTTATATTGGAGACGTATGGGGAACGTTGGAACATTGCCTTTAATCTTCCTATTAACTTGTAGGCTTCATTAATTTTGGACGTCCTTTTATTGTACACTTTAGAGCCGAGATTACGCTGCGCAATGAAAAGATTTATGTGAAAATGTTTGAAAGTTTTGTGCGCTGGAAATTTTTAAGTTGCGGCTGGGTTATATTGACTGCCGTGGTATTAATAGCTTTAATTTTATGAGACTATTTTTGATAATATAGGTCTAAAAAGTTTCACATTATAGATTCCTGTAATTTCAATCATAATTGTCAGATTTAAACTGACGGAATGTATTATTATATTGATAGATAATTTATATTTATATTATTTTTTATAAAACATAATAATCGGTTTATCAATGCATAAAAGATGCAGTCAAGAAATTTATTTATCATAACTGGTTAATTCAAATTGGGACTCGCAACACCGCCAGCTCAATTTCTTATCGCAAAAGCAATGCTACCAACAAGCCTCATAACTATTTATTAGCACGTGCAACGATTCGAACATCAAAAGTCCTTAGTTCCAGCATTGTGCAATTTAAAATGCAAATCCACGTGGAATTTTAACACCCAAATGATCTTTGCGTTTAGAATTAGAGGTTGGCTTTAAACCCTGGCAAATATAGCGGAACATAGTTTGAAAAGGCTTGCACGGCGTGCCCGCGGCACTCCGCTTGGCGGAATATAATAATAGTCGTCGGGCCACCGCGGAATATCATCTCGGTACATTGTGAGAAGCAGGATGCTCATTAGATGAACGCCCCGGGCCGCCGTCGCCTCCCGTCTACCTTCAGCTACACTCGCTTGCCACTGCACTCGTCGCTCCACACTCAAATTAGTTTTATCACAAATATATTTAAAGCTCGCAATTAATTATCCATTATAGTCGGATCACGTCGCCCCAACTATAAATCATGTATAAATAAAATGAACACTTAAATATTCTTCGACGGTCTTTTGCAATGAGTTAAACGAGCGGCTAAAACGAGAAGTGTGTTCGCGCTTGGACTTTGTTCTTCGCAATGAATTTAATACGAGTGCGTACGTGAATTATATCGATTTGGAACCTATTACGAGATATATGATTTTAGGTTTGTGTGTCGGTTGGGATTAGCCGGAAAATTCGGTGTTAACATTATTATTATAACGACTATTTAACTCGGGTCTTTGGAATATCTTCGCGAGTTTGTGAAGCCAATGTAATATTTTAATCTTATCATTCGAGTCAAGTTTCATGTCTCACGAGGAAAGTTTGATTCGCGGTTCAAGTTTTAAGACGAGAGACGATGTTACTGCGAATGTGAATGTTATAAGTAATATCCTTCGACGCCCAGACGCTGTTTACCATTTTACGATTTCGGTGACCTTAACTTTGTTAAAATATGCAATTTTGGCTAAGGCTATAAAGTGGACTGTTTTAATCCAAATGTATTCATTAAATTTTCTTAAAGATTCTTGATTTCTTTTGAAATTACTTTGGATTCTATTCGGAAAAAAAAACTGGCATCAGTCATACTGAATGATTGATGAAAAAGCTTTGACATAAGGCCTACAGAAGATTAGCGTGGGCTAAATATATTTTTTGCTTTGTATTTTCTATCTCACTATGCAATATTAAAGGCCGGTAAGGCAACTGCAATTTCTTAAAAATATTGGTTGTCATGGACAGTAGCGATAACATCCTATAAGGTGAATCATACTTCCTTTGATATGATAAAAATGCCTCGACAAACTCTAAAATATAGGATCACAATCGCATTCTCATTCTCTACAGGACAAATGGTTGAAGAGATATTTTTGCGATACAAATAGGATGTCCTTTTATTATTCCGATAAAGAGACCCTTTGTTTTCACGTGAAAATTATTAGGATTTTTCATGCACATACATACATATGGGTCAAAATCAGAGAGCATTTTACGTTTTCAAATATCTGAAAAAATAGGATTGCTTCTGGAGAAATCTAACAAAATATATTTGTGGCGTCATAATGTAAGGAAACTTTCCTGAAAAGAGCCACGCAAAAAATATACAGGGTGTAGCTAAGGTCATTACAAAGCCCCTGGTGTTAAAAAAAATCCGACAAACAATAAAAGTTTATTTATGCCTATGGCAATAAAAATAAAAATACATATATATAAATACATATATATAAGTTCCAGCGGTCAATGAGAATGATGGCAGTCGGAAATCATTTCAGGAGCATTTTTTTAAATTAGTTTAAAATTATGTGTAATTAATGTAATCCAGAATTGGTTTTAAAGAACTGTAATAAGTATGCTTAGGAAATATTGTGATTTTCTAATTTTTTATAATTAAGACATTTTTTTTAAATACTCGTCATTATTTTGTATTTGGAGTAAATTCTGATACAAAACTTCCATTATTTTTTATTAGTAGACTATGCGGTGTATTAATAAGATTTACTGAATAGGTTTAAAGGCCTTAAATTTTGTAAATTGTTCATTAAAAATTTATTTGCCACATTATTTCTATGCATATGTTAAGTATATAATGTTATTTTTTACACAAAAACTTTGTCCAAAGTAAAATGTCCACCTCTCTGATTTTGATCCATTATACTCACGCATGTGTCCTAGTGATAGGCAGAAATATTTCTACATCCATTAGTCGCTAGCTTTACTTCCTATTGTCTCTTTTGAGCATTCTTTCAGACTTTGTGCTGCTCCTGAGAATTTTGTAATGGAAAAACTCAATACTACTTTCTTCGACCTGGGATTCAAATTCAGAGAATATAGATCGCATATACTTATGCAAACCAACGAGGGTTTATTCTATTATTATGTACCATAACATAAAATGATTTTTTCTATTCAGAAAACTAGTAAAGCTAGAGGGATTGGATTATATTTTACACATTTAATAATGTAGGAAAGGATGAGTCTGTTGGCGTTGTTTTCACCGGCAATCTCTTTGTCCCTGTCAGTATGAAGCCGACTAAGCGTTCCAAAGTTAAGAAGTCTTGTTTGTTCGTTCCCAATATTTGTTGACCCTGTGAAGCTACTACAAGATGCCAGTTTAAGATAATGATGCTTAAAATTGTTTTGAGCGTAATGAGCAACTTTCAATATAATAAATGGCTTGTTTGTAATTTTCTTATATTTTATTTTGATTAATTTATCCCGTAGCATATGTGTTCGATTTTTGTATCACGCTTAGTTATCAGGCTTTTATATTAGCAGAATTTCAAAAAGCACGGGGTCTGAAAATATAGCCGGTAAACTGCAACAGGATTTCCCCTTATGACGGGTAACTAAAAAGAAAGCTGGCGAAATTTTTGCATAGAAATACATTTCTACCACTGAAACAGGCGTTTTTGTGTAAGTAAAAATCTTATATTTTGTTACCTTCATTGCATAATCAAAGAGAAATTTGTGAATTGGTTTAATCTCATTGGTAGGATCTGACGTCTATTAAGAGATTTCACAAAAGAATTGATTGTAAGATATGGAGTACTAGCTGTTGCCCGCGACTCTGTCCGCATAGACTTCAGGGTTGGGTGCAGAAAGATAATAAGTAAATCTATTAAACGTCTCCCAAGTGCCCAAATTACACTAATGAATTAAAAAAAGTAACCTATATCCCTTTTTATGTTTTCGTTTTTATCCATAACAAAAATCATCCAAATAACTCAAATATTTTAGGCGTGAAAGTATAACTACTTTCGCATTGACAATATATGCTAAAATCAAAGGGTATATCCGTTGGGATCAGTGAAATCATTATTTAGATTACGAAGCGTGATGACTACCGAGCCTGCATTCGTTTGTAAATTTTAAACCAGATACAACCAAGGAGTTTAAAAATAAATTTCTGAACGCTCGCATACATTTTTGACAACTAATAAATATGTCACTCATTTTTCATTACTGATTATTCTGCATTTTTAAAATGAAAAATACGCAATTGTTCGAATATTGTGGATATATGTTGTCGATTCAAAACCTTTATTTAAATACGTTTTTTAATTTGAGGGGACCATTAACCGTATTGACGGGATAAACATAAAATGTTTGACAGGAAATTAGGTAGAACAGTTTATATGAGAAAATGAAATTGTTGTTTTTACCATATTCCTCGTAATTTTAAAGATAGTTATATGCTGTCGCGGACGTTTTTGTAGGACTTATTAAGATAAACATTTCTCTTATACATTATATACGTGTAAACTCTACAGTTTTTGCAGCGTACGCAAGAATAGCTCGCAGATGCAGTTTTTCCCGACTTCTTTGACAATTATCGTTATATTTTGGACAATTCACACACTATCTTAAAAATATATAGCCTATGTGTTATTCTGATGTATAAGCTATATTATTGTAAACTTTCATTGAAATCCATTCGGTAGTTTTTGCGTGAAAGAGCAACAAACATCCAGACATCCAGACATACAAACTTTCGCGTTTATAATATTAGTAAGATTAATTGCCAAGAAACGAACATCATCTCTCACCAGTCTACACAATTATGCTGGCCGGGTTCTATCAGAGGAAATAGAGATATATTAGATAAATATAAATTATATTATAGTTCAGAGTTCATATTTTCTATGAACATAAAGTAATTTCGGAATTATGAAAAATATTTGCAGCCATTTTTATGTCCGCTTATGTTAATGCGATATAAAGGTTATTATATTTACATAAAAGGCCCAAAGGCTCGTGAAAAATACGGTGTATTTTTTATTGCTCATTATGCTGTATACGAGTTCTTCATGGATCTATAGATATAGAATAAGTAAACAAGAAGGGGAAGGTCTCTTATTTGCGAATTTGTCTCCATTTTTATTGCCTTTCTTAGATTTATTCTTGCTCATAAAGTAGTCTAATTTTATTAATAGAATAACCACGTGTTGACTGCTTTATGATAGTGTGCCTATTGTTTATAATGAATAAATAATTAGAGCTTCAGGCATTAGGATATCATCGAAATAATCCTCTTGAATCTTATGAAAAATGTTAATTAATATATGCAATAATCACGCTCATAGCTTTGACTTCATACTGAAGTCAATTCTAATGCAGCGAATATTTAAAATACCTGCAGAAGAATCAATAAATATTGTGCGACTACTCATCAGCAAAGGTAGTAATTTGAATTGTTTAAAACGATCAAAAAATTTTCAAAAAACAACAAATCTCAATATTAGGAAAATTACATTCGAAATACTAACGAACCCGAAGTCTTGGATATCGAAACTTGGATAGCCTTTTGCTTTCACATCAACAAAACGTTAAACCGCAATTTTTTGTAAATTACTCGTGAAGTTATCCAAAGAAAATTGTGAAACTCGACAAAATATTGTTTCTTAGCAGTAATGTATTATTGCCAATTAAAAATACAATTAAGTTAAATCGTAAAGCCATTCTAAACATGGACATTTATGTTGAGGACGTTTTGTTAATTGTTTCTCAAATAGCTTCAGTTCGTTCGTTCATGATGACATAATAAATGGAGTAAGACGGCGCAATTAATTGCTTTAAGAAATGCGCTCAGCTGCAACAGTGCAATGACAGGGGAAGTACGTTACTATTTGTTAAGATGTTTTTTTACTATTAAAGGTGCATTTCTGCACCCAAATTCCGTCAATTGTGTTTTTGTGTAATGGAGTAGGTAAGGGATAAGCCTATCACCGTTTTTCGGGCACAATTTCAGATTCCGTGTTGCCAGACTCGGGAATAGAACCCGTGACCACTATGTCGCAGGGCACATACCTGTGCCGCGAGACCACGAAGTAGTCATACTTAGTAAAAAAATATACATAATGAATCTATTTTTATAGTTAATGATATGAAAATATTCATAAATAATGGTACAATGGCTCACGTGACCTTGAAGCACAAAAATGCAGCTCTTCATAACAGTTTATTCTCAACGTCTGACTATAACTGCATAATATGAAACACTTCGATTTCATATTAACACTAATTGATATAAATATTCGTTTAGTCACAAAGTTCATGATTATTTGTCAAAGTTTGTATGACTTCGAATGTCGTAAGGATTTGAGTTTGAGTTAACCTTGGTGTCGCAGGGCAACAACTTTGAAACATTGGCTTTATCCAGCCTATTTATATAAATTTCGCTTGTCTAATCTCTTCAACGTGCAGACTTGGTAAACGTGTAGGGGATTATGTCGGTGACGTTTTCTAAGCATCGAGTCAAATGTGATTAAGTAAATTGCGTTTTATGTTTGACATGATATATATTGTTTCGTTTTTGGTGAATTATTGTAGAATTTATATTGAGTATGATTAGCATAGCTACGCTTGTGATATGCTAAATCACAATCTCGTAGTATCCGAGGTATCTTCTGCCTTTTCTAAGTTATAGTGTAATCAGAATGAATTCACGCATTTAAGCGATTAAGAAACCTGTATAAAAAAATCCAATGTCCAGTTACCCGAACTAGGTCAGCGAGTGGACAAAAGCCTAATCTCTCAACAGCAGTGGAGAGCAGTCCCCGGCAATATTATATGGGCTAGTTAAGATGGACTGACAGGAATCATATGATCGTGGGTTATTAAATTGAATATTGTATTTATGTTCTAATAGAAAACATCAATGGTCTTACTGATCAAGGTAAGTTAATTAAACTACTACCTCAACATGCTTTGTCTCGTTTTCTCTAACGTCACATGTCAATCAATAGAACAAACCAGAGCATGATTAAGTAGTAGATAATTAATTAACGTATATAATAAGGCCCTATGTGTTCATTATTGTACTGCGCGTTGAGACGTTCAATAGCTACTTGGTGCTGCGTTTCGAATTCAACAGTGGCTGCTCCGTAATCTTTAAGCGCCACTTTAGTGTGAGTCGTTCGAGGTAACGGCACAGTAACTCCGTCTTGTCTTGATACGGAATAATCCGGCCACTAACGAAACTCCGCAGATCAAGATAGACAATAGAAATACGATTAGTGGCGTTTGTTTAATTTGATTGGAGCCGCCTAATCCCGCGTTAGTCGCAGATAGCACGAATTCTTCGCGTCTGCGGTTGATAACTCGGTCTGTAACGCAGGGATCAGCGATAGTTAATCTGTAAGCCGCGGGGCTCGCACGATACGGATCTAAGTCAGATGTTGTCTATCTTGCTTAGGACTGGTGGGGCTTGCTTAATGACTCGGAAATCATTCGGGTTAACTCACTTCGGGCACGGATTGAAAGATAAGGGGCTAACAGATTTGTTGGTGTCATGTCTCGGGCTACTCTAGCCGGCTCGGATTTCACTTTGTTTGAACTCATCGCTTGTAACCTTGCTCGCTTGTAGTCTTTAATGAAGGTCACTTTTTTGTCTAATTAGACAACTTTATATTGATTGATCCTTTTTAGAAATTTCAAAACGTATTTAATTTTAATAAAATAATAATGAATGTCAATTTGCTTCCGAAAAAGTAATTATATATATTTGAAATAATGGACGAAGAATTGTAACATTTACAGTAGGTATATATACAAAGATGTTGTTTGAAAATACTCGTTTAATGACATTAGGTTCTGACTACCAAGAGGTAGTCTTACTACCAAGATAACTACTAAGAAGTCATCCAGATACTTTTTGAATTATACCGTTCTATCTACACGTGAACAATATAAATATCTATTTTGAACAATACCGCTCCAATCATTTAATCGTTAATTTACGGAATAGCCATAAGAAATAAAACTAAGTGTAGATGCTAATATTATTCAGAAGGTCGTTATGAAATTTTCTAAAAGGATTAATTTTAGGAATACATATTTTCGGGTTTTAAAAAACTACGAAATGCTGCGCTTTCTCACCAAATCATCTAAGAATATTGATGATGATCATCTAAGAAGATTGATATTGAACATGTTCCATATGTGTGGGAGGCGAGCGATCCATAGATCTCAGGTTTGGTGCAAGGGCTCGGCAACGTAGCAAATCGGTCGTAACGTAGCAAATAACGTTGGAAATCAGTCTCAAAAACAGTAATAAGTATCTAACAATATAGGTTCTTAAACAGTACACTTCTTCTAGGTATTCCAACGTGCATAAATAGTAATATATATGTAGTTACTAAGTTCTCAGTATCATATTGCAGAGTTTGTATAGAAATAATCTAACAGTATCAAAAGGCATACTTAGTTACACTTTCTTAATCCACTAAGCCTGTTAAGTTTCTATCTCACTGATTAGTACAGAACATCTAAATGGATACTTGATAATATAGAATTATTGACGTCTGATTGGTCATATTGTGATCAGACTAAGTAGCGGAATATTGATGCGATTGCCACGAATCTTGATTCGCTTGTGGCTAACGCGATATTAGGTACTCAATTCTATTGTATTAATATTCATTTGTTATTAGTACGTACATACATAACCTCACGCTTGTATTCCCCGAAGGGGTAGGCAGAGGTGCATTTCTGAACCCACATTTCGCCATGTGTGTACCAGCCCTACGTAATAGGGCACGAGCCTATTGCCGTTTTTCGGGCACATTTCCAGACTGCTACTGACAATTTCCTAATGGAAATACCCAATATAACTTTGCCCGACCCGGGAATCGAGCCCAGGACCTTTAGATCACACGGCACATACTTGTGCCGCGAGACCAATATGTAGTATAAGGTATATCATTACGTGTGTGTTTTAGTATGTCTTTACTTTGTGAAATATTTTAGTATGTATTAAAGTTTAAAACCATTTCGAGTTAACCACAAGATGTCTAGAGTCTAGACTATTGTGTTGTGTTGTAAAATGTAAGTACATACCCACAAATTCTCTCTCTCACACACACACACACACACACACACACACGTAATACGTATGTATCTAAGAAGGAATGTATAGGTATTACCACGCTTCGTCAGTTATGTTTTAAATTATTATACTTAAGAGCGCTTACGCGCCACGCGGCTAGTCGAATTTAGGTAAATATGACTCGCGTAAATATTAGCGTCGATAGTTAATGATATGCAATGAAAATGAATGAAACAATGTTTATTGAGTCCATAAAATGTCAAATACATCACTTATAACATCATTGTTCGGAAGGCAGTCAGATAACCGCAAAAACATAGATGAAGCTAGAAATCGACAGAGCGCGGAGCGATACGTCCTCTCTCTGAAAGGCCTGGCGGCGGACTGATCTACACCGGGCTATGCGCAGCGTTTTATAGTACATTTAAAATTATTTATAAAAAAAAAATAAGTGAAATTTCTTCAGAACAAAAATTTTACGTTTTCTAGTACCTACACGCTCCTAAATCGCTCGCTAAATCTCAAAACGTTTTTCAGTAAATATTTTTATGGGGATATTTCCGATTCAACAACATTTTATTTTGATTAAATATGTTATAAATAAACCCGAATTTTGAGCCTCGAAAATGACTCTAAAAGTGAATTTATGAAAACCTTCGTTCAGTTATCTTATTATTTATCAAAATTTACACAAAAATCTTAAAATATTCTTCATTAACTATTTAGATGACATTATTTCCTAAAATAAATGGTTATTAACATGTTTGTACGATGAGTCTTTCATAAAATTTAAGGGGATCGAAAAGTACTGTTTTTGAAATGAAATGAAATGAAATTGCTTTTAATCCCTACTGTTATTGAGATATTCATAGTAACAAAAGCCTGCTAAAACTTTGCTCGACGAGAAAATTGATCGTGGGACATTACAGGAACATTTCAAGAATGGAATTGGGCTCGGTTAATCGCAATACACTAGGTCAGCATTGTGGATTTAGGCCTAAATCCTCTGACTTGTAATGAAGACCCGTTGATTAGGCATTACTTTACTATGATGGTCACAGTGCGTATAGTTTTCGTCATTGTTTTTTTCTTTGTTGTTGAGGAAAGCACTATATAACTACAAAGACACAAGAAAAATAATTCCAGGGTCGGACAAAGTGTGATTGTATTTTTCCACTACAAAACGGCATTATGCTCGCCCCCCTATTACGTGAAACGAAAATACAATTGGTGAAATATTTAGATATGCACTGCCTAACCCTTCTAAGAATATAGCCGTGAGTGTGTATATGTGTAACTAATAAATGATTCTCAAGCATGATTTTAAGTAAGTTATTTTACATACTGAATAATCTGTAGGGGGATTATAGTGCAGTTACGAACATTGACTTGCAGAGCAATAGTCATAGTGTTGTAAAGTGTTATCGATTCGTACTATGTGGTGTGCAACACTAGTGGTTGACATCTTGAGTTCCTCTGTGCCTCAGAAGACACGCCACGACTTATGTTCAGAATGTTTGCCAAATAGTAGGCGGTTGGAAGCGTATCAGGTAGCAGAGACTTAATAAATTGATAGAATTCTATATAAGGTAACTAAAGCCGAGAACATACGACGTTGAAATTTTACATAATGGTACATCAGATAGCATGATTATTTTTATGACAATGTACCCGAGCAAAGCTGTGTTGAGCGGCTGCATAATTATAAATATAAACCTTTATACGAGTATAAAAAAATACTGTATTGACAGTAATTTCTCAATATTTCGAATGCCTTACATTTTTTATTACTTGAATAAGGGATCTAAATCTCAAAATGTTTTTCAGTACATATTTTTATGGGGATATTTCCAATTCAATAAAATTTTATTTTGATTTATGTTATAAATAAACCCGAATTTAGAGCCTCGAAAATGACTCTAAAAGTGAATTTATGAAAACCTTCGTTCAGTTATCTTATTATTTATCAAAATTTACACAAAAATCTTAAAATATTCGCTTAGATGCAGGCTGCTTCCAACAGGTCCCTGTGGAAGTCATTGGGAGAGGCCTATGTCCAGCAGTGGACTTCGATTGGCTGATGGATTGGATTGGATTGGATACGAGTATATGTATATGTAAACTCTCGCTTTTACAAGGTGTAACGGAGGTATAGGTAGCGATCACAGAACAGCTGAATAAGATTAGAAGGGAAATAGATAATACTTTGTATGGGGACGAGAGTCGCCGCTTGTCTGTCACCTGTTTATTCTGTCACGCCCAATGATAAAAACTTCAAACAAAAATGAAGGGCTGCTATTGGTTTATAAAAGACTTGATATTACACGTTACCCAATTACAAAGAAGCGGCCGTGTCAACCATATGATCTAGTCTAATCGTAGGTTCGGCACGCTCGGCATGCCGACATTTCCTATCTAGTCTTATTGGACTGCTCTGTGGAAGCGATATACCTCTGCTGCCGCGTTTCATAGGCTATGTTTTTAAATCCCAAACCTACTGCTGTTTATGATCAAATTTCCAGACTTCTTGCTGCTATAATAAATTTCTAATGGAAAAATCCAGTAACACTACGCAAACCGAGACCGTGCCCAGGACTCTTTGAACGCACGCAACATACTACTATCGTGGAGCTAACAAGGGATTCTCCACTTGTAATAGTCAGAAGGATATACAATATGCGTATACCAAGAGAACAATTCGAGCATAACAAGCATTCTTGCTTTCACACGTTCACCACTGAAGCGGTAAATCACGTAATTGTAGTTACCTATGCTATGGCATGCTAAGGTATGGCTGGGATAAAGCGGTCGGCACAGAGGTCCCAGATTTCCGATCCATTTATCTAGTGTCTCATCATAGTTCCGGTGCAACCGGATGCAGCCGGTCAACGGTTAATTGATTATCCGGCAGTTAGCCGGTTAAAGCCCCGGTACGATATCGCGTCTTATAGTAATATGGTTACACGATAAGGTTGCAGTGTTTACGTAATTTGATAAGGATTCTGTTTAGAGTGTAAGAGTATTATAAAATTTTTGGTTTAGATATTTATACTATAAAATTTTGAAAACAATATAGAGTTTATTTAAAATACTTTAGAATAATTTTTTATTTTTATGTATACGGACACAACTTTCTACATCGATCAGATGAATGATATTATAGAGGAATGTTAATACAAATTTCGATACATAAATACACAAAAATCTACATTCTTCTTCACAAGTTCTTTTAGGGACTAAACATATTTTAATAGACACTTTGATTAAAAGATAAAATCTCAAATCAGAATACGACTTTATTGCATAATCATTTTGCAGCCGTTTATCTCAAAACGAATTTATCTGAAGATATAAATAAAGGATTAAGATGAGTTTTATCACTATCACAATGACTCCTCAGAACTAATGCCGTATTTTCGTAGTTAGAAATGCGTAGCGCGTACTTACTACGAATCGTAGCCGATAATTTACTACGAACAGTCTACGATTCGTAGTAAAAACAGACTCATTTTAAAACGTTTTCTTGGTTTTCAAGTTAGTCCATTTCTTAAGTTTAATCTACCGAATAAAACTCAAGATAGTTAAATACGAAACTGTCGCTTTACTTGCATTTTATATGAAGCCAAATAATGGCAAGCAAATAGTACTTTTGTAATGTTATTATGTACTATATTTTCTTTGATAGGGGCCGGATCACCAATTCTCTGACTTCCGTGTTTTGTATTTTCAAATGTTATAGTATTTTTCATCACAATAATGTTGGTTAATTTTAATTCTTATATAACAATGTAAAATGTATATATCATTATTAAATCTATAAACTCAACAGCAAAACTCGTAGTTTTGACTTTATATTACGTATAAGTAAAAGGCGCCATTAAACAAAATATGGTTTTGGTGGGAGACAGGTATCAGCAGTTTTTTTCACTAAATGGCATGGAGGCTGAAAAAAACAATTTTGCATATACGTACACTGTATGCACAAGCGTTAGTATGTATGAATTATCAAATTAATATTATATAGGGAAAAGCTGGACCAGTTTTGATAAAATTTGGTATGGAGGTGGTTGTCACCCCGAGTTAACGTATAGGCCACACATATACTTTTTATCTCGGATTCTAATTCGACGCAGACATTACTGCGGGACAGTTAATTCTTCAAATATTACGGTATCATGAGATGAGTTACGATAAAATGTCACGAAAACTGAGTAACGAGCGAAAATTGTACGAAATAAACTCCAAGTGGATGCTTGAAGTTCACAATATTACATGAAGTATCTCATAATAAGGTGTTATCGTCTTGACAGTAGGCCCTCGACCGCGCCTCCCCTTGATAATTGACGCCCGGGAAATTACATGTCGGCCCGCAGACAGTTGTTGATGACGTCACGACACTTGATTATAAACGATTTATTTCACAAATGATGCGGTGGGGCCGAGCCGTTATCATCGAGATGCCGTGAGTGGCTTAACAATACCAGTGTTTGCGGATAAACTGCTATTGTAAGGGTTAATGGGATTCGTCTGATTCAACTATTACGGACGATTTGGTGAAACACTAAGATTTGTGTGTGTAATGCTATGTACACATGAAATACTTATTGCATTTTTTTTAAGGAGTATGTAAAGAATATTGGAGTTCTAGCATAGTGCATCATTATCCGGAGTGGAGCTAACTGCCATTTCACATCAGCAAATGGTGCAGGTGCGCCTAGAATTTACATTTATGAATGGTTTCTAAAGGTATTTTACCTGTGAAGGGAAACGACGTCAAGCACCTTATTTATTTCCATTAAAGTGCCTTTAAGAATCATTTCGTTACTAATGAGAAGTCTGTAAGCCAAACTATACCGGTTTAGATATCACTTTTGGTGTGTTTTGGCGCTTGATGTTTGCGATACAGTTCTATGTTTTTGAATTAGTTGTTTTTATTACAAATAAACTATTAAATATGTAGTTCAACATTTATAAAATCCTTATGGTCCTGCTCCATTTTCATTTAAAAAGTTAAAAATATCTTTAAAGAAACTTATCCAGCTTAATGTTCTAATAATTGAGTCCGTATCGAGTGGAATGGACACGAAATCGGACGGCGAAATTCAATAGCGCGCGTGAGCAATAAAACGTGGCCTGTTGACAGCGGTCCGTTGCACCATAGTTGAGACTTCATTTCAGTTGGTAAATTTGTCGACCGTCCGAAATTGCGGGCTTATTGCGTCGACGGCATGTTTGTCCGGTTGCTCAAAGCTTTGTAAGCTGCAAGGTGCGCCCACAATCAAATAAATGTCAGGATATAATGACGTTTCGGTGTTGCTTTGACGCGGCCGCATGGCGCCGTGTGCCGCGCGCACGCATGACCGGAGTCTCCATGTGAATAACATTTGTGTTTTGTGTTACGCTTTACGTGGTTTTCACTTTAATGAGTATCGGTTTTATTATTTGTTTTTTAGGTTATGACAATAGTTTCTGAATATGCATTAGAATATGAAACAACAATGGGGAATTCAAGTTATCAGGCATTAATGTTGTATGTGATTTATGGCATAATTGAACTGATTATATATTTTTTTTATTACCACTATGTTAATACATTATGTGAATTACGTGATTCATTTAGTTTAATAACATATTTTTTTTCGAATGGGTTCTAAAACTTTGTAAGTTAGTATTCGATCGAAGGTTTATTTATTTATTTATTTATTTATTTACACTTTATACATATATTATGTAAAGGTGGACTTAATGCCTGAGGCATTCTCTTCCAGTCGAACCTTAGTTATAAACCCAGACAAATAATTATGTAATTTACATATTCTATGTTTTATTTTGAGTATTTTAAAACTTAACTGATGAGATATATTAATGCGGAAGAATCAATAGAAGTATGTTGAGATCGTATTTTGTGCCATTCAATTATGTGATACTCATAACGGTATAGCGGTGTGTTTGTGTATGAATGTTGTTAGACAAGTTTTTCCTAGCATCTTATATACAAGTTACCAGATTTGTACGCATGTTAATATAAGAGTAAATCTAAATGTAAAGCGATGCATCAAATATTTATTATTTACATGTACTTTTTTGAATATTTTTAATTAGGTTAATATAGTGTATTAGCCTACCGGAAAGCGCAGCGTAGGACGTCCACCCACGTGATGGTCCGACGACCTGGTGAAGGTCGCGGGTCGATGCAGGCTGCCTCCAACAGGTCACTATGGAAGTCATTGGGGGAGGCCTATGTTCAGCAGTGGACTTCCTTAGGCTGATAATGATGATGATGATGATGAGTGTATTAGCGGTTGATTTCATTACCCAGTCGGCCTAGTTTCGAGTATGGTATACTACGGAGAATTCACCCTCGCTCGCAGTGTCGCAAATCAGCTAGGAAGGCAGCGACAATGAACTGTAGGGAGATACACACTACGCTTGTTTTTAATATACTTTTTATCATTGAAAATACCTCGTCACATGCTGGACTTGACTGCATCGTGGCCTCGCAGTTTGACTGTGTCTGTGCGAGTTAGAGGTTTTACGTTCGATTTCTCCGTTGAGCTAAGTGTTATTGGATTTTTTCTTTTGAACTCAGTAGTGGCGCGGAAAGGTAACCGAAAGATGGTAATATATCGGACCCTATTACGTACCACTTAAAACAAATTGGCTTTTCGTGGGTGGAGAAATGCACCTCTGCCTCCCCTGCAGGCGTAATAGCGTCTGCACGTAACTATTAAAAGAAAATCATCATCATCATCAGCGCAGCCTTTCTTACGTCCACTGCTAGACATAGGCCTCTCCTATGGCACGCCACTGGGCTCGATCTTCGGCCCTCCTCATCCAACCGCTATCGCATCATATCATAAAATATAATCAAATAATTAGGTGTACCTGTATAAATAAATAAAGCAATAAAAATAGCTAGGATTCGAACCATGCATCAAATACTAATATTTGATGCATGGTTTCGAATACCTTCTAAGATGACGGTGAAAACACGATTGATCATAAGGTATTTGTACCAAATTACATCAAATCCACACACAAGTAAACGATCCATAGGTAATTACCAAAACTTTTCTATTTAAAACTAAGCATGATATTTCAAAAGTAAGTAATTCACAAACGTTCACTGCTTAGAGCAACATCATTAGATAAGTGAACCATAGCTAATATTTTTCCACATTTGAAGCGGAGTCGCGATCGGCTCCACACTCGGTGCGCGGCACTTGGCACAAGTTAAATGTAGTGTAAACAGAGGTAGTTATCGCAACACAACGCCGCACTAAATCTTCACTACCGCCGGGTACGCTCGACCGTTTGTCATGTCACCTACCGGCACCCGCGCCCTTTACTCTGGCGCGATGACGATGACGATTTATTAATCCTTACCTCCAATTACTATCGGAGCGTTTCGTGGATTGCACTTGAGGAAAAATTGCAACATACTTTTCCAGTTAAAAATTATTCAGGCATATGTGAGGAAACCTGCACACCTAAAAATATTCTTAGTTATTTCTTATTGCCGTTTTTCGAGTGCATTTCCAAACTGCGTGATGCAACTGAAAATTTCTTAAGTGGTAACCCCAGAAACACTTTGCCTGAACAGGAATTAGAACCTGGGAATCGTACGGCTCACAAGTGCAGCGAGACCACGAGGTTATTTTTTAGATATGTACAAGTTACTTAGAATTAGGCAATGTATCGCTGAGGACAATTCAGGTATGCTTTGTGAGGAAGAACAAAGGAATTAATTTGAATTGTATTTTTTACGACCAGAAGCTACTAATGTACTTTACATTATATACAATAGTGTATACATATAATACATTGTAATAATATGATAGATTACAAAAAATAAATAGGTTCTACAAAACCCAGACTCGAAATAATAAGCCAGTGGCACAAATATTTGTTTGGTATCCATAACTTAAGTTTTGTTACAAAGTACTCTTTTAAACCACGCACTCCACCCAATGAAATTGCTTAAAACGCACTTATAATTGTCGGGTTGTTAATATAAACGGGGATTATTAACATGTATGTATGAGAGTTCCGGCAAATGTACTGCTTATTTAAGCAAATTTCTCTATTTCGCAGATAAAATATTTTTGGCCATTGCATTTAGCTGTTTATTTTATACTTTGACGTTTTACGTTGAAGAGCTTTATTAACACGAATGCAAAATGTATATAAAACCCGAAAGTGGTGTTTAATTTAATGTTTAAATTTATCTTTAGTGCGGCAAGCATATTTCATTACGCTGCAAATACGTCGGTGTTAACTTTTGTTCGTTTCGCATCGCATGACAAAAGCCTGCTTTTAACTAAACGAAGTTGATCCTAAAGTAGGCACCCGGCTGATCTCAGCTTGCCGGCTCGCAAAAATAGCCTTCCAGTGAAACTTTTGTACTGTATTTTAATACGTGCAAAGCGTTCAGCAAATTAGGTTTATTGCGTCGTTCGGTTAATGAGTACTCAGCAAATAAACCGAGAACTTTAGCTTTGCTAGAACTAGGTTTTGTATATAAACTAGTATACATTTTAGCAGCTCTATCGAGGGTTAATTTATTTGCTGATTTTTTTAGAAAAAGAATAAAGTAGCTCTTAACTAATTAATTTAATATATTAATTAATTAATCTTCTGGAGAAAAAATAGATATGAAATCCGATCGTTACTGCAATGATTTCTAGATAAGTGCGTCGACACCTCGGAGATCAATAACTTATCAGTTCTATGTGGTGGTACATAAAATTCCATATAAAAATACACACACATACACACTCACGCTTATAACCCCAAGGACCCACTCCTTAGGTGCGTCCTGCACTCACATTTTGCCAAATGTGTTTAAATTCCCACGTAATAGAGGCAAACCTTTTCTCTTTTTGCGGGGATATTTCCAAAATGCCTGCTGCTACTAAACATCACCTAATGGTAGGACCCAACCTGGAAATCGATCTTTAAATCGCGCGGTACAAACTTGTGCCACATCATCATAGACAAAATAAAACAAATAAGATACAATGAAATAAAAACGGTTTTTGTTACCGCAAAAGTGTAGAAAGGGAAGGAAAGTATTCAATTCATGCACTAAACTCTAATACACAAAGCACCATAGTAGCTACTAATCCTCCTTTCATGGAGCATCTTGTAGTATTAGCAAAATTTTCGTGAATCGCAAATGCTTAACTGCACACACTGTACGAATTGATCGGCTTTACATCACAATAGACGTTGAAAACCTCAATAGGGTAATATTTCCAATAGCAAGAAGTGTGCGCAACGGTGCACGTCTGTCGGAAAAGGCTGGAGATTGGTACATAATATTGCAATCTCCTTCAGCAAACACACTGTACTCGTATATGCGTTAGGAAGCAATACTTATTCGCGTCGGGAGCCCGCGGTTAAACTTCCCTACGTACAGCAATCCGCTCTTTCGTATTTAACCACTCGCGGTTAAATCTTGTTGTTAAGTACGTATCGTGGGAACAATAAAGCGATGTAGCATGTACGTAATTTATCTTTAATCATGTCTATTTGTTACGTGTATTTATGCAGGCAATGTGCTTTTGTATCTCACTTTTATATTTTTTATTTATTTACAAGAAACACAATACATATGTACAAACTTGACATTAAGACAATATCTTAAAAACTTAACAAAAATTGATATCGTTAGCAGTAGTGCTAGGTTCTAGACCCATGTTACTACTGCTAACAAACTTTGTAAACTCATTTTTGCCGTTGATATTCTATTTGGACTGCACTGAATTATCATAAGGTGTAAGTTCCGATTGCGAGTGAAAAAATGTTTGTCATTTCGTCAGAATCTATTCCTTTATTATTAGACGTGCTATAGTGAGAGTTGATAGTGATGATAATGATGATGATGAAATGAACGATATATTGCGCTTGCAGAAAGTAAAGTTACATTTTAATAAAAATATAATACGCCAATAATGAGATCCTACGGCCCGAGCGGACACCGCACAAATTCCACTTTAACCATCCTCCCTTTAACCGTCTTTTCACGATTACAAAATGGAAAATACAGAAATTAAGGCAAAGTTTCGGCGGGTGGCTCTTTTATGACGTGTTCTTATCTCTCGGGAACGACGCGTGTGGCGCGGCTGTGGAGTATCCCAACAACTTTGCTGTTAGCAACTTTAGCACCAACTTGGCAACACATTATTACGTCAGCATAAAGTGCAAAACGCTTTGAGTCCGCTGACAGAAATGCAGATATAAAATAGTATTCGTTGTACAAGTGGTACCTATTGTGGCTGTGGTGCTTTGTTTGCGAGTGTCGCCGATATATCTCAAAAGTTCCGCGGTGCAGCGACGCATCTCCGCTGCATTGCTCCTGTTTATATCAACTTCATATCTCGAGTTATTAAAACAATATTGTTCACGTCCCTGATTAATTTCAAGCTCTTTTGCGACGGAATCTGCACATGCTGTATTTGGAACATATTTAACAACGCATTCGAGGATATATGGCGATACAGCTGCGTTTTATTGAAAATACGAGTATTTTAAAATTTTGCGGCTTGAATGTTCCCATAGAATAATCTCAAACCCTTTGATCAGTGCCCATGAATTTGTATAAAAATACATATAAAATATATTTTGTGTTTGTTTTTGGTGAGTTTGTTCTTCATTTAGAAATATTTATTTTCGCTTCATCATCATCATAATCGGCCCAAATACGTTCGAAAATACACACATAACTCCGAAAAGTCATAGGTGTGTGCCTGGGTTTGAACCCGCGACCGCCGAGATTCTCGGCCGCGCGCCTAAACCTCGAGGCCATAACGACTTATAGTCGCAAAATACAATGCTTTTCATGAACGTAATTATAACAAAGTTGGCTAAACAGCACGCAATGAATTTCTATATTAATGAAAAAAACGCAACGCAAGTATAAAGCTGTCGGCGTGTGTGGTTATAATGTACATGAGGAGTATTCGATCGCGGGTATTGCAATGTTTGTTTCAATTTCCTGTGCGCTGAGAACACCCGTGCCTTTTATTTCGTGGATTCAACGTTTGGCTGAAGATATTTTTCTTCGTAAATATAGATGCGTGTAGTTGGAACAAGGCAGTTGGTAAATTTACAGTAACGTGAAAGGATTTTTTCATGTTTTTATAATTCTATTTTTTAATAATTTAATCATAATATGGTATTAATTTTACTGAAATTGTCCCATACGTACGTATGTTTTTTTTACATTGTACAAAGATGCCTGATGGCCTAAAGATTAAATTTATATATAGAAATTATTATTACAATATTTACAAACAGTTTCGCGATTTTATTCAATCTAGTCATTCCGACTATAACAATCAGACCCCTCCTCAGCCACAACCATAACGTTGCCCTGATCAACACAACCGGGGCAACAAGCACACACGCGCACATAGTTTAAACTATCTAGCTGCCAAGGGCGGAAATACGCCTGCGCGCGACTTTTCCCCCGTGGCAGCACAGATCTAATTCACTGAACCCCGAAAAAGGCAGGAAAATTGTATCAAATAGCGAGATCCTGTCTTTTGCCGGGCCTCCCCATTAAACCACACCACTCACCAGCGACACACGCAGCAGTTAAATAGTTAAAAAATAAAAATAAATCATTCCGACTGCGCTAACTTATTTCATGAGAAAACACCTCGAAATTCTTGCTTATTGGATTTGTTTGTTAGAAAGAAACACTATTGTCTTCTCGTCTTTTGTTCCTATATCGGATTGGCTTGGATTTATAAAGCCCTAGAATATTAACTGTCATAAGAAATATGTAGTGAAAATAAATATTGTTGCTTGAAGATAAGACGATAAAATATTAATTTCCTTTTATACGCACTCGCAAGAGAGTAAATATGTAAAGAAGCTTAGCCAGATCGTTATTAAAATACTACTAATAAATTGGAATGGAAAAGGTAACAATTATAAATAAGTTTGTAGGCAATATATTTTTTATTTAGTGGGATCCGACTCAGTGTTCCATTTATTTAACCGTTAACCCGCAAATTTATTTAAGTGGAGCAACATTGATGGTGTTTCTATACGGTTAGTGATTTGATAGAAGTGCACGGATTTTGTGAAACCTTTCGGTCATCAAATATTTGCATCATATGAATATTGGAAATATAGAACTTGGTTTGTTTGTTACACACTAACGGAAAATGGGCTGAATGGGTTTGAATGAATTTGCATATGTATTTCACATAGCTTAATTATTGTTTAATTTATATTTAAACTATTACATTTACAAATGGGCATGAATTAGTTGAGTGTTGGGAGATAGGAAGTTGATGCTCTGTTTGGACAATGCCCATTAAAAGTTGTGTTGTAACTTTTCCATGTGAGCATATATAATTAACATTTTTTTATAATGTCACAATCCACCTAAAACTAGCATATTACCTAACGTATTTATTATATGCTTATATGTTTTAGGTCATTTATTTTTAAAACACTACTGAATTAAATAAATAAATAAATACACTCAACAGTCACATACATAGTTCTGATCCCACACTAAGATACAAGTCTTGTGTCGTGGGTATCAGAAACTACGAGAGACTTTTCGGTCTCACATACACCCAGACCCGAAACAAATATTTATGGATCACACAAACATTTGTCTCGGTGCGGGGATCGAACCTCTCGTTTCGCAAGCTGGTGTCTAGCCAACTGCGCCACGGGACAATTTCAAGTCACAATTGCCGCTAAGATAAACAATGTTACACAACGTTAATTAGCAAAGCTGTTATTGTTCACAATTTGAATAAACAATGGATTGTGAGAGGAAATCTTAGCATTTGAATCTGTGCCTCGTGTCGAGCGACGTTGCATTCCCCCAGGCGAGGTGTACTGCCAATGCAATGCTGATTGTGCTTTCAATGTTTATTATTCAATTTCTATGGACACAAAGCCTGTTATGAATTTATGAGTTTGGTTTTGTTTAAATATATTAAAAGTATACTGATACTTTTCAGTCATCAGTATTAATTATAATAACCATCATTATCAGCCCCATATACGTCCAACTGCTAGGCTCAGGCCTCCTCTAAAACTGAGAGGGGTTAGGCCTTCGTCCACCCCGCTGGCCTAATACGTGTTGGTGGACTACACAACTAAGAAATTCCTAAGAACTTTTAGGTGTGCAGGTTTCATCACGATGTTTTGTGTGTATTCTATAAATAATTAACGAGTTATGAAAATGGAACACAAAATAAATTAATCATTCAACTCGGTGCCTGTTTGCTGTGAATAATAGCGGTATGTATCCGTGTCCCGAATGGGCGTCTGAATCACATGTACACTGCCCGCCCTCAGTGGCTCATTGCAACTATTTTCATTAGAGTTTGCATTTGGCTTCCACGTTTCATATATTGTGGATAACTTTTAGGGGGAATTCTTCGCTTGTGTATTTCCTAAACAGGACAGACGAATTCAAAATTAAATAGTTACTCTTTTGAGAAAATATTTAGAGATGTTGTTATGACTCTAAAATTTTTTTTTATAAAAAAATAATACACATTACGATTTAAGGTTAAATAATATTATTATTGATTTCTTGTTTCGTTTGTTTAACTATGACGTTCGAATCGTGTAACTACGAGTAAATTCACACTGTTCAGTGCTTTTTAGGGTCTAGGATCTAGGGTCTAAGCGTACATTCTTAGACATCCTCAGAATGTGGCCGGTTGGTTCTCTGTCCTTTGGCTTGTTACGCACGTACTACATCATGTGGTGACGATGACTTAAGGTTAAATTTTATTGAATTTTGAGTCAATATCATTTTGCTATAGAGATGTTGTAGCAAAGTTACTTGAGTTCAAGCATTTGATTGCGAAATGTCCTACTTTCTTCGTGTTTTAATTCATCCTACGTATTGAAATTAAATTATATTTATTGAATATACAAAATGTCAAATACATCACTTAGATTCAGCCATTTCAAAATTTAGTGTACCACTGACCACCCTGTTTTGAAGGCAGTAAATAATGTTTGATAGTTTGCGTCCACGGTTCCAATTTTTAAAAAGCTTAGTCTATTTATTTTCTCTATATAATTAATTTTTTACCGCGTACATTAACGGTGAAGGAAAAACGTCGGGTGGAAACCTGTACACCTAAAAATTATTAGGAAATTCTTAGGTGTGTATTACGCCATTCCGCACGAGCCTAGCGTGGTGGACTAAGGCCTAGTCCCTCTCAGCTGTAGAGGAGGCCCGTAACCAACAATGGGATATATGATGATCATGATTCGATTTTTCAGCAGACTTATAAATAACAATGGAAGTTAAGTACTGTTTTGTTTCTTTAATCTTATAATCCAAGTCACGTACTAAAATTCATAAGCCCACACATTTAGAGTTAGAAATTGCACAGAAACGTGAATTTCACCAGACAATCGGCCGTTAACGGGCTAAAGTGTTCATCTTGAATGAAAGTGTTTCATTGAGCTGTCCATTTGTGTAAGGCGTAGCACAGGTTGAGGCCACAGTGCAAGTGAATGTCTAGTTTTACAGACCGACATCGGGGAACGTACGTCAGCTTTGTGTCTTTGTGTGTAGGAATGATTTACTGGACAAAATTGAAAGGCGAACCGACAGTCACTTTTGTTCAATCCGTAAGAGTTTGTTGAGTATTTATATTCAAAAATTTAGCGTTTAGAACTTTCTTATTTGTTTAGATTTGTTTGGAATGACTATGAGCTATATTAAACTATGAATACGGACGTTTAACTTACTACATCGTGAAAATTTCGAATACCTCATTTTGTAGATTATCATTTTTATACTGTTTAATATAATAATGCTAGCTTTGGTCTAGATTTTCACATAGCGACGAAGTAAATATTTTCCTAGTGAATATAATTCAATAAGTGGCACGTTAATGAGTGTAGCGAGTGAGCGGAAGCTCCATTAGGCTACTAGTTTGCGTGAACTGTGACGTCACGTCGCGTCCTATAACGCAGTCAGTGCGGAAGGCGCGTTAATGGGTCCTTCGGCCGGTGGCTGTCAGATGACTGTCTCAGTGCCACCGTCTGCTCTGGATTTGTGCCCGCACCGACACAGAAATGCGTAAAATCACGCTAATGTCCCCACTGAGCAGCGAAGCAGGTCATTATAAAACCAAAGAGCTTCGTTATTTCTATTTTTATAGTGGGTAGTTTAATGTTTGTTATTTGAAGGACTTTCGAGACTTAGAGGCAAGAGTAGAAGGTTTGTCATTAATATTTGTTGGAATCAATTTTGAGATAAGAATGAAACTGTATATCTAAGGTACATAATACATGCGCTTAGTTTTAAAAAGACGTGGTAGAGTTTGATTCTTACAGAAAAACACATCTTAAGTAACACGGTTATTATATTGAGTATGGTTAGTAATGAAGCGTAAAATTATCGCAAAAGTAGAGTGGACTATAAAAAAAAAACAAATCAAAAATATACGTCAAGCGTGTTGAAACTAACAAGTTAAAAACTAGAGAGTAAACTAACAAGTTAGAACTTTTCAACTAGATTTCCAATGAACTGAGCTTGCTCACAGTTCAATGGAATTCAGATCCTATTCCAATTCAGTGTTAATGAATTCGAATAATGAAAACTACTAACAACTTTTTCAAAGTGTTCAAATTAAATGCTAGAGTGAATGTGATAAGTGGAATTCCGCGTCACAAACGCTCTGTTTGTTTTCCTATATTCAGTTTAATCCGTTCCCGTTCTCCATGTGGCACTGCTAAGTTTTCGACTTGTTACGATAGTATTTCGTATTCATCAAACATCCATTCTAGTCTCAATATACGTGCCGAAACTTAGTATCGCCCTGGGGTTCATCTTAGTTGCCGCAATGGGGTGGAACTTGTGAACTCCGCTCGGGTCAACTTACAGACCGCTTGTTTACAGTTCCGAGCAAGGTCGTCTTGAATATTGCCAAAAATGTTCATCTACACCGTCTTACATACGTTACTCGTATAACATATACGGAGGGATTTGAATTCGAAGGGTTTAAGGCGGGTAACATTTGAAAATAATAATCAAATAAATCCCCGGCACCTTTCAGGGCTTTTTGATTAAACGCGAAGTGTGCTATGAATTGTCAAGTTATTTTCGATGATATTTTATGGTTAGACCTCATGTGCATATTGCCTTGTTCAACAGGAGGAACTACGAGTATGAACTTATATTAAGGTAATGTTTTATGTACAGAATAAACTTTTTGTTTTTGATATTTTCATAATAAAAAAATTAATGACACTGCCTTCTTCAGAAATTAAACCGAGAACGACGATTTTTTTGTTTATAATTATTTTTTGTGTTTTGAATTGGCTATTACTTAAAATAACGCTTAATGATTATAGATGGCGGGTGCGTTGGGGACAGCTGATGATTGTCGAGGGAAACTAATGGAACGTGCAACGGTCTTTTTCTTTAATTTCTAACGTAACCCAACCTTCATCATTCATCATCATTATCAGCCTAAAGAAGTCCACTGCTGAACATAGGCCTCCCCCAATGACTTCCACAGTGACCTGTTGGAGGCAGCCTGCATCCAGCGACGACCCGCGACCTTCACCAGGTCGTCGGACCATCTTGTGGGTGGACGTCCTACGCTGCGCTTTCCGGTACGCGGCCTCCACTCGAGAACCTTTTGGCCCCATCGGCCATCGGTTCTCCGCGCTATGTGCCCGGCCCATTGCCACTTCAACTTGCTAATCCGCTGGGCTATGTCGGTTACTTTAGTTCTCCTACGGATCTCCTCATTTCTGATTCGATCTCGTAGGGAAACCCCGAGCATAGCCCTCTCCATAGCTCGTTGAGTGACTCTGAGCCGTCTAATGAGGCCCATAGTGAGAGGCCACGTCTCAGTGCCGTATGTCATCACTGGTAACACACAACTATCGAAGACTTTTGTCTTCAGGCACTGAGGTATTTTGGACGAGAACCCAACCCTACTTTAATTGTATTCCTTTACGTATGGAGCAGCAATGCTGTCTCGTGGCTTTTTCGTCGTCTGAGACGTCTAGGTGCCCGGACTGCTGTCTGTTAGAACAACGCAAAATAACTTTCCTTTGCGGTTATATAATGTTGATTAGCCATCAATGTTAAGCAGTTGTCATTTGTAAATTAAGGATATAAAGTGAGTTAAATTGTACAGGAAATTTAATGGAATTGTTTTTAGACTATCAAACATAAAACTTAGTCGTGGATATGCGCTATAGCCAATTTTACAAATTACATTGAGGATTAATAGGATATCGAACGGTTTAAATTGTGACTGATAAGCAAAAGAACATTGTATTTTATTTATTAATAAAATAAGGATTATATTTGTAACGACAAAATAAATAAAATATAGACGGAAAGTTTTTTGTGGCATTTCTTTTTTGGTGTCACTGGGTGATATTAGTTAATGAAAAAAGAATAAAATCGAATGACTAAGGTACAATCTGGTGGAAGGAAAGCCTCATGAGTGGGATTTTGATAATTTTTTAGTAAAATAAAGAATACACTAAGAATAAATTGTGTTTCATTAGACACTTAATTTCTTTGTTATACATAATTTTCTGAGTAACTTAATGTAATTTACTCATAGAAAATGTTATATTCATCTTTAAATAATAAATTTAATATATGATCATTAATGGGCTGCATAAATTCAAAATCGATTTGATTAAACTGCGTGTTAGTGCTGGTTTTCCTCTCGATGACCATTATCCGAAAAGCCTTGCGATTTTTGCCACCAAGTAATTCGGTTCGCAGCCATCGGCGGCATTTTCACTGGCTGGAATAAAACATTTTCAGTTCCGATTTAAAGAGTATGGAAAGAATAAAGTAAATTTAAATCTCTTTTGTCGTTTGATTCGTTTTTATTGCAACTTATAGCTCTTTAGTGCTTTGTTAAAATTTATGGTTTTTCTGCTTATGATTTTTATTTCATGAAACGAGTTTAATTATATTTTTGATTTGCCTTATTATTTCTTCTGATTATTATACGTTTGTAAATTTACATTTAAATAAAACTGTAGATTTTAAGGTGGGTGTTGTACATAGAAGGAAATGATAGGCATAGGAGAAAGGAAATAAAACACAGTACAATTATTTTTAATTTTTTTGTTCGAAAATAAAATCATGCGGCTGTGTAGTTGAAAAAAAGAACAGGTTTATTTTATACAGTGTGATTGAAATTAACACAGATGACAAAATTAAAATGAACACAGGCAAAATAAATGAAACTATATAACTGAGCAATATAAATATAATGTTAATATATGTGCTAACGTAAATAAATAGCATATTATTACAAGTTCATTAATATTTTTCAAAGAGTTATACTTTAACTAAATATGTTCATACCATTTATATAAATCATCATCATTTGAATAACGCTTTGAAAGTTGTTTAATTGGAATTTGTCCGTAGATTAATTTTCATTTCTAAGAAAATACCACTAACTACAAATTTTATGCCAGTACAGGTTAGTATGTCACTAATGACTCACTTTATAACGACGAGAAATATCAGTTTTGATTTTTTCAGGGATGATTTTTAGAGTCAACAAAAAAGGATTGTTCCAAATATACTCGTCTGTTTAAATGATTCGTAGATATTTGTGGTTACTTGTAAAAATCACTTCAAGTGAGCTACCTATGTTCGCCGCTTCTTGAAGCGATCGAAGGAACTACAGTCTTGATAGCTTCTGTGCTGTGTTTTGCAAGCCTGTCCTTACATTTATGATTATCATCATCAGCCCATTTAGTTCCCACTGCTGGGCACGGGCCTCCTCTAAAACTGAGAGGGGTTAGGCCTTAGTCCACCACGCTGGCCTAATGCGGGTTGGTGGACTACACACTTAAGAAATTCCTAAGAACTTTTAGGTGTGCAGGTTTCATCACGATGTTTTCCTTCTCCGTTAAAGTAAGTGATAATTCCTTATGAATATACACAAACCTTCGAAAAGTCAGAGGTGTGTGCTTGGGATTTGAACCCGCGACCGCCGAGATTCTCGACCGCGCGCCTAAACCTCGAGGCTATCACTACTTATTACACGTTTATGATGTCTGCGTGTTTTTTTTTAGTTTTTCTATTATTATATATCTGCGTCTACGATTTATCCTTTATATTTTTCACTGGCACATCTAGTGGAGCGATAAGTGATGGTGATTTTGAGCAAGGCTCGCTCGGTCACGTTCCGAAGTGCGGAGCGTTGTACCGCGCGACCACCACTCCGTTGGAAAAAGAATCACCCATTCTCCATTTGAATAATATATAGATAAAGTCTCTATAACTTTATCCAATTCAAAAGTAGAGTTTTTAATTAAAAAATTCTAAGTTCAGAGATTAACAAGAGTATGCCTGTTAAGTATAAATATCTTACTAATATTATAAACGCGAAAGTTTGTATGTATGGATGTCTGGATGTATGGATGTCTGGATGTCTGGATGTTTGTTGCTCTTTCACGCAAAAACTACCGAATGGATTTCAATGAAAGTTTACAATAATATAGCTTATACATCAGAATAACACATAGGCTATATATTTTTAAGATATTGTGTGAATTGTCCAAAATATAACGATAATTGTCAAGTAAGTCGGGAAAAACTGCATCTGCGAGCTATTCTTGCGTACGCTGCACAAACTGTAGAGTTTACACGTATATAATGTATAAGAGAAATGTTTATCTTAATAAGTCCTACAAAAAAGTCCGCGACAGTATATAACTATCTTTAAAATTACGAGGAATATGGTAAAAACAACAATTTCATTTTCTCATATAAACTGTTCTACCTAATTTCCTGTCAAACATTTTATGTTTATCCCGTCAATACGGTTAATGGTCCCCTCAAATAAAAAACCTATTTAAATAAAGGTTTTGAATCGACAACATATATCCACAATATTCGAACAATTGCATATTTTTCATTTTAAAAATGCAGAATAATCAGTAATGAAAAATGAGTGACATATTTATTAGTTGTCAAAAATGTATTCGAGCGTTCAGAAATTTATTTTTAAACTCCTTGGTTGTATCTGGTTTAAAATTTACAAACGAATGCAGGCTCGGTAGTCATCACGCTTCGTAATCTAAATAATGATTTCACTGATCCCAACGGATATACCCTTTGATTTTAGCATATATTGTCAATGCGAAAGTAACACTACTGTGTTATACTTTCACGCCTAAAATATTTGAGTTATTTGGATAATTTTTGTTATGGATAAAAACGGAAACATAAAAAGGGACATAGGTTACTTTTTTTTAATTCATTAGTGTAATTTGGGCTCTTGGGAGACGTTTAATAGATTTACTTATTATCTTTCTGCACCCAACCCTGAAGTCTATGCGGACGGAGTCGCGGGCAACAGCTAGTAACTATTATATATTAGAATTATCTTATGTATTGACATTATTTTTTGCAAACAAACGCCAATATAAGTAGGACATTATTGAAAAAAAGTAATATCGCGTCACGCGGATTTCTATTGTTTTATTTTAATAATCAAATGGAAAACGGCTGAGCACACAATCGGATGATTAAACATGAAATTCAATAACACGACATCTACTATGTCAGACAATAAAACGAAGCCGAAGATGGGAAAGGGCGTCATAAATAAAGGGCTTTAGTATAAAAGTGTTCTTTATGAAGTGTCGCCGCAGTAGAGTCGCCGCCACCGACCCCCCCTCCCTCCGCCCGCAGTGATACCTATTTGAAAGTCCTGTAATATTGGACCGCGCTGCGCCTGCCGCATCCACTACGATTATCGATATTTTATTGCATATCCACGTTGCAGGCAGGTTAATTAAATACGCGGGGCGACAGATCTGTGATAAATATTAAAACTTATTGCGTCCGGATCGATTTTGATTGATGATTTTTGTGCCATATATCAGTGTGATACAACGATTTATTTGTTCAATATTTCAAACATTACTATAAAAATATGTTGAATGAAAGTACGACAAAGGACTACCTTTGTTGGCCATGACTAGATGGCCTCAAGGTTTACGTTTACGCGCGCGGTAGAGTATCACGGTGGTCGCGGATACAACTTTTCGAAGTTATTTGTGTATTCATAATGTATTATTATGTACTTTAACTGTGAAAAAACATATTGAGAAAACCTGGATGCATAAAAATTCTTAGGAATTTCTTATCCCCACCCACATGGTGGCGCGGTGGACTAAGGCCTAACCCTTTTCAGTTGTAGAGGATGTCCGTGCACGACAAGTAACCGTATGAAACTCTACCTAAATTATAGCAAATGGATTACAATAGGGGTCGCATTTCACCACAACCACGCTAACGCAAGGTCATTAGATATATGTTAATACAAATACACATAATATGTTACTTTTATAATCAAAAAATTGTACGGGATAAGCTAATTTACAGCATACTTGAAAAGTTTGATTTAACAGCTACTACAAAAAACACGAAGAAATTGCCGTTTATGGTATAATAAATGTATAATACCAACCGAGATAATAGTAACATGAAAGACATCGACACGTCTTAAATAATATCGTGAAGACAGCCCTACAGCAGTTCGGGCCGAGTCCCGACCGACAGAGGGTCGGAGTTGGCGCGAGAGAGTCTAATAAAATATGTAGATTTGATGACTTGACACATTTTTTGCTACAAATCTGAGATTCAAAGTTTTTTAGTCACTTTGCCATTCCGTTCTGTTCTTTTCATTAAGATTGTAATAATGTCGGATTACTGCGTTTCGTTCACCCCATGCGGCACATATTGGGATAAAATGAACTTATGATGAATTTTTTTCCAAATGCATACTAAGACTTTTTAAGAAACGTATGCGAAAACGCTGAGTGTAGCACTTTTAGTTTTCGCACTAAAATCACCTAAACGTGAAAAAAAATCTAGTTAAAACTGTTATTTTACAAGTTGGAGAAGAAACGTTGATGTGATTTACGTAAATTGAAGTTGTGAACAAATTTTAGCCAGTACCGCGCTCCAAATTATATTTAAAAGCACTAAAGAAAATTTATGCTAATATAAATTGTGCCATAACTGGAGCTTTTAACGCCTGACTGCCATCGTCGTAAAGTATTAACTTATAAGACTGAGTTTAGAAATTAATACGGCTAATACAAAGTATATTTCATTAGGTTGAGCCACAGGCTGGGGTAGATCAATGTCTTACAGAAAAGCAGTTTGAAGCGACAGATTTATGGTCTGAATACTGTCTTTCGGCGATTGAAATTGCCGAAGCCCTAAAAACAATTTTCCTACGCATTTCCATTCCATGTCGCCAAATCAGCGTTGAAGCTATGATTTACCTTACCGCACTTATGCCACAAATAAAAACACGGGAATATGGTGCTGTAAATGGAATAATTCGGTAGCACTAACAAGGGCGCAGCTAGGGATTCAAAAGGTCGCTACTAAAATAAACAAATGACGATCTCTACAAAATAGGTTGACTTCTCTATTCGTACTAGAATATGTAGAATATAACGGTGTGCTCGTACATATATAAGATAGAGTGCAAGCATAATGTAAATTCAAGCCACTTAAGCTGCTGCACGTTCAAAGGGCAGGCGCACTTGTCATAAATCGTTTGGATCCGACACTCTGGTCTCTCCCCACGATTAGTACAAGCCCACAGTTGGCGAGCCCTTGCAATATATTACCTTATTACTGTGCCGGAAGATGATAAAAATTAGAAACGTAATTCCCACCATGCGATTACATAATATGGCGAATGGAAAGTCTTTAGCTGCTTTGAGTCATTGAGTCGTGAATACTTTTAATCCTTATTACCTATGTCTTTTTAATTATACACGAAAGCCAGGAAAAGAAAGTTTATTTTATATTAAAAAATACTGCATAAACATAACGCTCGGGTAAGTATTGGTAAATATTGAGATTTTTATTTTACTTTAATTTATTATTAATTTTGTATAGGTACTAACAGCATGTGTGTGTGTGTCGCATCTCGTATAACAGTTTGATTTAGGATTAAAATTTTAAAGAGTAAATTGTAACTAATTACATAATTATAATTATGACATTTAAATTAGTTTTACTCACTTCGTAGACGAAATAAACTCAATAAGGACGAAGTAATGTACCAAATGACTCCTTATTTTTGTACGTATCTACATATGTATACGCGCCTTTGGTCGGCTGCGAATCAATAGTCCAATCGTTGGCAAGCGCGTACCACTCTATCAGCGATTAGTTTTGGTCTACTGGATACCCGCTCGTTCCTTGCAGTTAGTACAGAAAGCCTTTCCGTTGGAAATTACTATTTAGGCTATGTACTGTTGTACATTAATTGTAACTGCAATCACAAAAACAACCGTTTCATTACGGTCTCGAAGTTTAAAAAGATTTCATAAATGAATTAGACTCCTAGTGAATCGGTATGAATTAATCAAGCAAACAAATGAGGAGTAGGGAGCAAAAGATCCAACCGTAGTAAAATGTCAGCTAGGATCCATCCTCGGCTCACCAATAAAGAATCGGCCGAGGTCCATTATGATAATGAAAGTGACTCCCGTTTGTCTTAAAGTCGTAGCTCAATTTGCAAGGCGAGAGATAAACGCTGTTAAACTGTCGAAGTTCGTGACAAAGCCTGAATAATGCAGATTACACTGAGAAAAATACGGCCACAGCCAAATCTGCATATTTTATTGGTCTTTTTTCAATGTCCGCTTTCAAATACCGACACGTAACGATAGCAAGCTGTTCGCTTGTATCGTTGATCTATTTTAATCGCCCCAGTTTACGTTGCTAACGTTCCAAAGTAGAAACTACTTAATCCCATCGACTTCTGCGTCTCACAATCAGGTTTCTAAATTAATTCCTCAACGGGGCTTAGTGCTTAACTATTTGCTGTGAGATTCAATTCCAGAAGTTAAAGTACAAATTACCGCGAGCGGAGGTGAAATGGTTCAGTGACTATGTGCTGTGTATGTACGTGGCTTTGTGTCTGAACGGAGTTGCTGAAGCTCAACACCATTCTAAATATGTGACGGCCTACAGCGCTTTAGATTTAAAGCGCTCCCCGCTTAGGAACGAATTTACGTTTACGAGTTGAGTTCGGTCGCCGTATTCTCTAAATTGCATTAGTTTAGTGCAGGGATAGGTATTTTTCTTTAGCAATTCACTTTATTTAAATATTTTTTAAATCTTCATCCCATCGTGGGTTCGATCCCTTTTTTTTTTTTTTCCCGCGGGGAAAATCCATTTACGGACCATCCCACCCCCGTAGGGGCGAGGGTGTGTCGGACTCACCGGCGCCTTCCGACCCAGCATAGATGTTACCGCCCGTGTTTGCGGGCGGCCGCTGGGCCGGGTCCCTACCAAAATAATTGCGCCGTAATACCGACTAAAAACCCCGCGACGGCCACCATCGGCGCATTCAGCGAGACGGCCCCGGAATACCCTGAAGCCAGAGCTATGGATTGACCCGGGACCGCCTCTGCGCGGTGCCAAAAGGCACACCGACCTGACGCGTGTGGCGTCTTCATCTCGGGGGCCGCCAAGGTAGGGACGGCGGCCCCGTGTGGCCTCTGGGCGTCGGGCTACGTGTTGACCCGGCGCCTCCTACGTCGCCTGTTGCAACGAGCGGGATCGGTCTGCTCCCGATCCCGCTCCGCGCTCTCCTTCTGCGAAATGACACGTTCGCAGAAGGAGAGCATAGCTTTCCACGACCTCCGGCTGCCGACCATGGCGGCGACCACAGTCGGCAGCGAGAGGTCTCTCCCCACGACCGCTACGAGAGCGCTGCGCTCCTCGTCCCAGGCTGGGCACTCCTCAAGCGTGTGCTGGGCCGTGTCCTCATGGCAGTTGCCACAATGGTGGCACACGGCGGTCTCCTCCACTCCGACGATGCGACACAGGTACGCACCGAAGCTGCCGTGCCCGGTGAGCACCTGCGTCAGCCGGAAGGTCGGCGCACCGTGGCGCCTGTCCATCCACTGCTGGAGGACAGGACGCACTGCCGCGACAGTCGCCACGCCAGCACTTGGACTCTCCAGCCTGGAACGCCACTCCTCCACGGCGGCGCTGCGGAGGGAGGCCAGCATGGCCTCGACCTCTCTTGGGGCCGGTCTCTGTCCGGATTGCCGGAACGCCTCCTCCCGCCAGAAGAACACTGACGCGAGGGCCTGGGCGTCCAGCTCCCAGGGCAGAGTACCCGCCAAAACACAGGCCGCCTCGTGCGAAATCGTGCGGTACCCTCTAACGATTCGCTGCGCCACCATACGCTGCGGACGACGCAGCAGGCGGACGCAGCGAAGGCCGAGGGAATTGGCCCACACGGGACACCCGTACAGGGCCATGGACCGCACGACTCCAGCATAAAGGCTTCGGCAAGGGAAGCCAGGACCATCAATGTTGGGCAGCAGGCGACCGAGAGCGCCCGCTGCCCGGACCAACTTCGGCGACAGCATCTCGAAGTGCGCACGGAATTTCCACCGACTGTCCAGAATCAGACCTAAATACTTCATCTGGGAGCCGATGGGAATCCGCACGCCCTCCACCATCAAGTAGGCCTCCGGCGGTGGCCTAGACCGAGGTCCGTGAAAACACAGAGCCTCAGTCTTGTGCAGGGCCACCTGGAGGCCAAGTCGCCGAATCCTGCCTGGGTTCGATCCCTGCATCGAGTTAAATGTTCCGTTAAATGATATAGTTTTTGTCAGTATCGATACAATATTTAGAGGTAATAAAAATCATCTGATATTACACTATTACTAAAATAAAAACTGACTGCCTCGTGGTCTCGCGGTACAAGTATGTGCCGTGCGATCTAGAGGTTCTGGATTCGATTCCCGGGTCGGGCAAAGTGTTATTGGGTTTTTCCATTAGGAAATTCTCAGTAGCTGCACGGAGTCTGGAATTGTGCCCGAAAAATGGCAATAGGCTCGCCCCCTATTACGTGGGACTGATACATACCTACCTGGCGAAATGTGGGTGCAGTAATGCACCTCTGCCTACTCCTTGGGGGAATGCAGGCGTGAGGTTATGTATGTATATAAAATAAAAAGGGCATTTTGAAGTTATCATCGCATTGTTGCGTGACATTAAATAGGGGAAAAAATAATTTGGCAGAAACATACCTAACAAGTGACCAGTTATCATCGTTTAAACTTCTTAAGAAATAAATACTTTTCTTGAATGACAGAGGCGAAATTTAGTAGGTACCTTGATAAAGTCTGGATGGTTGGTTGTATATAACAATCCGGCTTATACATATTATATGTAAATACATTTACGTATGTACGCTTGGGATTCACTTAATGTGTTTCAACGGAATAGTTAGTCGAATGGAGGTTTCTACATTTGATTTTACACACCTGTGCTGACCTGACCCTTTTAATATATTTACTTCAGTTCATTTGCTCTAACACTCAAATGGCATATAGATATTTTCGTATAGGTAGCTGTACTAGCTGTAATTTTTATAACTCAGGGTTAGCGAAGATCACATCATGGTATGAATCAATTCTGTACTAAAAATCCATTACTTCAAGAGTCCGTTAATATTAGTTATGGAATATTACAAAACAAAACAACAACAACAACAAAACAATTGTTAGATTAGTCGTGCCTGTAATATATTCAAGTGGTAATGAAGTGTGCAACGCGATAAAGTTTTGTGTGATCTACAAAATATTTGTACAAGGTTTTGGTTTACAAGCTGGAAAAGGTCCTTTAAGTTTTTGGTAGTCATTATGAAAACTGAATTATTGTAGAGACAGTATAGGCGCTGGACACAAAAAATAACGAAGAGACAAAATTTTAGCTTCTCAAGGAAAAAATCATTGTAATGTAAAAAATTGCTTTTGTATTATAAAAACCGATATATGATCGCGAGAATATCACATATCGAAAATGAAAAGCTCGTGAATTTCTTACAAAGCCTGTAGATTGAGTATGGGAATTATTTCACGAGATGTCCTACGTAGCGGAATACAATTCCAGTCAATTTGTGATCATACGACTTATTGCGTTCTCATTGTTCAAGTTAATTTCATTTTGTAGCTTAAATTATTTTTAATGTTCAACTTGTTACTGTTTTATGTTAGATTTTCTATTAACAGCGTATACGAAGGTATTAAAAAGAGGATTTAAAAGGCTATTCTGGCATTTGTGGACTGGAGAAGACATAGTTTAAGAAAGCCTTTCTTTTCTTTATCTTGACATCGAGCAGAAAAATACAACCCCCCGCCTGAACACGGACCTCCTCTACTAATAAAAGGGTTAGGTTTTAGTCCCAACCTTATGCACCCAGGTTTTAAAGCTTAGGTAGGTCACTACATACATAAATTGTTTATTGAGACTATGTTAATATTGTAGATTAACATTTTTGTGCAATAGTTTTAGACAATAACAACAACCAAAATACGATATTATATATTACGTGGCAATTGCAATTGAATTAAGTTCGTTTTAAAATACATATATCCATCGTCTTATAACAGGAACTCTATTATAAACGGGGAGATTCTTTCAGTTCAGCCAGAAACAGTTAGTAACGTGTCCTGATTTAGTTTATGAAAGCCCATAATAAGGTGATAGCTCACCTGGCGAGAAAACACTTGTAGAGAGAACGTCTCATATAAGAATTAATCCTGGAACCACTCGAACGCACGTCGCATGCTCATTGTACTTTAGACTTTTCGGGCTCAAACACTCAGACTCGAAACAAATATGTGTGGATCACACAAACATTTGTCTCGGTGCGGTGATCGAACCCGCGGCCTCTCGTTATGTAGATATGAAACAATCAACAGCCTTTGTCACGTCTACTGCTGGACATAGGCCGCTCCTATGGCACGCCACTGGGCTCGAACTTTCGCTCTCCTCATCCAACCGCTACCAGCCACCTTGCGGATATCATCATCCCACCTAGCCAGAGTGCGTCCTACACTACGTTTGCCGAGCCGTGGTCTCCACTCCAGAACACGTTTCCCCCAACGGTTATCTGTTCTGCGACAGATGTGACCTGCCCACTGCTACTTCAGCAGACTGTTACTTTTTACTTACTTGATTTTACTTTTTACTCCACTTGTAGACTGTTTATAAAGCTGAAAATCAAAATGCTATAAAGTCACAATAGCATAATACTTTTAGCGTAAAAAATGCGTAAACATTTTAAGTGCTTGTTTTCTATGAAAAATTAATTTGCAAAGAATTCTTTTGAATCGTTTATTTTGCGGCATCATACTTTTTGCGTACACATTTTTCTTTATCTCAGAAATCTTTTCTCAAAGGACGACTGTGGAATGCTCAAGGGTATTCATTCATCTGATTATTTTTCTTAAAGAAAAGACAGTGAGGAGCTTATAATTAAGATCTAAGAAAATATTTTAATTTTGTTTTTATGACTAGACATTTATATTTAAGCGGTTGTCGTAATGCTTAAGCTCATTCCATTCTAAGGTACGTGTACTAAACGAAATGTGTCGTAAAAAGTTTGTTTGGCCGGCGGCTTAACTGGTGCTATTAGACCTACCATAAATATCTGGGTAAGCGTATTTAAGGGATTTAAATTTAGCTTGTACGGCTCTGATGGAGGTTCGCTCGCGAGAGTTACATATACACGTTTTGCTGTTCTTTTACCGGGCGGACTTTAAATTTAACATTTTGGTTTTTAAGTACCTATATGGCTATTTCAATAATTTTAGTGAGTAAGCCTATTAATGCATATAAACATATTTAATTAAATGACTATATCATTAAAATTTAATAGGTTTTCGGTGTTAAGTGAAGTTTGAAAGTTGTTCAACAAAATGAAGTGTAATTAGAGGGAGACGTCTGGCGCGGCTAGAGTAGCGTCTCGACAGCACAATGTGTAGTCGGCCGTGTCTCGCAAAAGTTGGCCTAATCTAAACGTAAATCATCGCGATTGTCGGAAGATCCAGCGACGATTAAACGTATTCATAACGTTTACGTTTTGACGTTGCGCGGCCGTCAGAAGCAACAGGGCCGCTATTGGAGAGCCGGGCGGGGGCATGCGCAGCGCGCCCCCCGGCGGGGCGTGAGGGGCGCGGGAGTGAGCCCGTCGCAGCTTCCACGCTTGTACTTAATGAATCGCCGGTTCCCGCGGCTCGCGCTGTGCGCTGTTCCGAGCGCTCCCTTAAAAAGTTGTTAAGGAGCTTTTCTCGCCGTCTCCCTCGCGCCCTCTCGTGTTGCAACAAATAATAACTGCGAGTGGTGGTCGCTGACTTCGGCCCTTTATGAGGTGAGTGCATACAAATATTTAATCAGGTTTAAACTTTTGTTTTTCAGCTTACAATCTGCTTGTTGAAATAAATAATTTTGTGAAGTTTTTTTTAAATCAACCAGTGTACTTTTCTTTGTTTCGTGTTTTTATAAATCCTTTTTTTGTTAATCTATTTTTTCAATGACATTTTTAAAGAAGAATCTGGTGATAAATAAAAAGATTTTAAATAAAAAGAGCTTTTTAACACAAGAAAAAGTTTAAAACATTTAAGTCCAAATCAAAGTTCGAAGAATAATAAATTATTCATAGATTTAAACCTCTTTATTTAAATTTTATCTTACATATTTTAACTTAACTTACTTTAAGCAGTTCATTGTGTTATAATTTGGGCGTTAAATGTTTTTGTTTTACAACAAAGAAAAAATAATAATATACGTTTGAATAAATAAAATAACAATTGAAGTTATTAAAAGCCACATTAAATTGATTAATATTTCTTAAACACTTATAAAACGGCTTTTTAATAATGAAGTTTCCATGGTGCCGTCGCTATTGTTTGTAAATACAAAAGATCTGCCAATGTATAATAACACAAATGACCTAAGTTATTTGGAAATGAAACAATGATATTCATTTGTTGGTTTTAATTTCTGTACCTTTAAATATCCACAACGTCGACGGGGAATTGTAATGAGCTCATTTTAATTTAAATGGGTAATTTGTGCTTTACTTATACATAAATTTATTAATGTAATTATTTTATTTCATGGATACATACCAGGTCTATGAATCCTTTAAGACTAATTAAATGATTTATGTTTATGGTAGCGGCTTTATAAACCTTTTTGAGAGTTTTTATATTTTTACACACTAAATTCTCATTGTACGTTTGACATAAAAGTAGGCCCAGTGGAGCATATGTTCTTGACATTCTTTTTTTAAAGCCCATGTCCCATACTATTGTAACTTACAGTTCAGCCGAATGCAAGGCTATCTCGTGCAACCAAGGGATCAACTAGCCGGGGTGGAGGATTTGGACTAGCGCTTCGTGCTCGAAGTGAAATTGTTGGTTTATACAATAAATATTGGGTACTGCAGTTGCTGGATTTTGCTGTTTGTTGTTTCAAACTTCCATTGTTTTTATAGCATGATGTATCCTGCGTATTTTTTTTGCAGTGCCTTTTGTATATTCATTACAGTGTACATACTGTATATATGTACTCGTATACATCTGGACCGGACCTAATGTTTCTTCGATGCAGAGGAGGCTCGTGCTATGTATATAGGATTTAATACAGATATACGAATGTATGTCTATATGTATTATTCAACGGTATATATGCATACGTATATGCGTCACAAAGACTTATAATCAAACTTTATGTCAATAATACATAAGTAAGGGTCTATAACTTAATCCGCGGAACATGCTACCGGTTATTTGTTTAGGGTAAGTTAGTTTTTTAAACAATTAGGGATTAGAAGTTTTAGAGGTGAGCTGGATTCTATTTACCCTTTAACAAAGATTATATTTGTCTTTGATATTAAAAACGTTACCGCTTACTAACCGTAGACCGGAGGGTCTAACAAGGTAACATTCTACAAACGACGTCGCTAATCAAGAAGATAAAAATGTATGAAATTGACATAAACAATCACGTGGATCTTACGATAAGTCAATTTCATACAATTTTATCTTCTTTATTATCGATTACGATTGTAGAGTAAAACTGTGGCTACGGCCACAGGCGGCAAGCGTTATTGATTAATTTTTTCCCAAAAATCGTCTTGGATAAAGAGCTATTCCGGTCCCGAGTAGTGGCATATTTTTGGGAAAGAAACAAGATATTAGGACGAGGTATTACCTCTTCGTCTACAGTTGAATAGGCTTAATTACCACATAAACATTATGCAGTGTCACATACAAGAATATTGTTGGAAAACTCTTGAGTTTTACATGACTTTTTCCTTTATTCCTGAATTGATCGGTAATTATAATAAGCTACAAATACACATTTGCATACATAGATACATAACCTCACGCCTGTATTCCCCGAAGGGGTAGGCAGAGGTGCATTTCTGCACCCACATTTCGCCAAGTATGTATCAGTCCCACGTAATAGGGGGCGAGCCTATTGCCGTTTTTCGGGCACAATTCCAGACTCCGTGCTGCTACTGAGAATTTCCTAATGGAAAAATCCAATAACCTTTTGCCCGACCCGGGAATCGAACCCGGGACCTCTAGATCGCACGGCACACACTTGTGCCGCGAGACCACGAGGCAGTCTGAGACCACGAGACATTTGTTTGTCTGCAAACCTGAACTAGGTCGCGTGGTGGACTACGATGTAGCCCTTGTTAGTTAGTTTGTAGAGGAAGCCCTAGCAGTGGGACGTATAGGTATAGCGTTTCCGTCTTTTTCATGCAGTTCAGTCTTATTTTAATTTTTCTTTAATCTTTTTCTTTTATATTTTAATTTATCTTAATTTTTCCTTAGGCTTTCGACGCTATTCTACATCACAACCTAAACAGGGTTTATAAACAGGGCAATAGAAAACAGTGATTAGCAAACGCATAATTATGTAAATTAGGCAATTAATTGTAAATGCACTGCTTATTAGTGCTTATTATGTGATTAATAATGACTGATGTATTCCGGGCATATAACAAAGACTTTTGTGTTACAATCAACATTGGTAGAGACATGTTGTAGTACAGTGTGGGATTTAAAAAACACTATTAGCGAAGTTTGGGTAAAATATATATCTCTGCATACTTCTTTGAGGATTCAGGCGTGTGTATGTATGTACTATATGTAGGCTACAAAGGAAAAAAAGGTGGTATCAACCACTTTTAAAATAAAACCGATGTAAAACATTAGCTTTATCTGTTTTCGGATCAAGTAGCACTACCCGTTGGATCTCTGGCAATAGTATCCAGATACTATACTTGTTGGATGTCAAAATAAATCAAAATTTTGAGGGGCTTGAGATGCCCCCTGCTCTTTATTGGATAAACACAGGCTGATTCTGAATGCGAAACAAGTGCAAGAGTTACCATGCCGAGTTATAGACCTGTATGATGTCGCTTTCGGAATCAGAATTTCAGAAGTACCAAGTATCTGGGCTTTCTGACAGCCCCGTGGCGTAGTTGGCTAGATACTAGGTTGCGAAACGAGAGGCCGCGAGTTCTATCCCCGCAACGAGATAAATGTTTGTATGATCCATGGATATTTGTTTCGTCTCTGGGTGTTTGTGAGACCGAAGTCTCTTGTAGTTGCTGACCGACACAAGACTTGTATCTTAGTGTGGATCAGAAGTGTGTATGTGACTGTTAGGTGTATTTATTATTTCAGAAACCTCACTTATTGATTGAAAAGTAAGGTAGAAACATGTTGGTTTTCTGTGAGCAGTAACACTACCCTGGTCGAGCCAGCCCTTTCGTGACGTAGTCCAATCCGAGTATGGCGTGACTACAAATTAAAAAAAACTGTAAGCACGAAATAGCGGTCTTAAAACATGAATGTGTTTGAAATGGACTTAATGCTTTAAAAAGTCTACAAATGACCAGGTTCGATCCTTTACAAATTGGAGATACGAATCGTAAATTTTTATTGTGTCATTTAGAAACGAATATTCTTAAATATGCTGGTATATCGTTACAATCTATGTAATGGCAATAATATTTGCAGTTTTACTTAAATAAAACTGGAGAAAACAACTTCAGCGAGCCTCGTTGAGTGAAAAAATGGTAATTAGAGATAATTTGCTGGCTAAAAATTCTTATAAAACTACGACGGAATTTTTACAAATTGCGTTGCTAATAAAATGCTAATTAAGAGAAGTATGAGCTTACTTGATTTAAATTAGATACAACATTGTGAAATATGTTTACTTTTTTATAGTCTATATGATATTTATAGGAAATACGATATTGAATTTCTAATATATGTAGATGCAAAAAGTATTAACAAACTATTTCTAGCTTTATTTGAAATTAAATAATTTTTGGCTTTGTCAGTAACTTTTTCTACTGTTAGCACTTCGATTTTTGAATAAGCGGTTTATATAATTTCATAATCTATGAATGGGTACTCTTGATGGCAGATTTTTTTCTACTTAAATGGTAATGACATATGTTATTGTTTATAAATCGGCTGTTGGAAATGAGTTAAACATAAGACCACCACGCTGCTAAGTGCGCGTTGATTTACTTCACATTTGTAATTAACACGAAGATAATCACTAATATTAGACCACAAAACCGTATAATCACACCTCATTAAATTCTATTACATTGGTAGATAATTAATTAGCTCAATTAAACTCTATTAATTTACCTTCGCTAATATGTTAAATTACGCATTCATTACTGATATAAAGATACCGAATGGTATAAAAATGGGTATGGGAGTATAAGTGTGTGAAAGAGGAATGTGTAGGAGAGTAAAAGAAAGAAGAAGAGATGAAAATAGGAGTCGATAGAGGAAGAACTTTTTAGGGTTACTTTTTTAGGTTTGAAAAGGGAGAGACGAGGTAATATAGAAAAGATCATAAGGATTGAAAGTGGCAGGCTAGGAAGAAGAGGTGTGGTATAGGTACTGGAGTAAGGTGAAAAAAAAAAATTTTTTTTCCAGAACAACCAGGCCAGGCTAGTGGTGAAGTTAAATAATTGTATTTTTAGTTTTAACCATTTTCGATACTTAAATATTATTCATATTTAAGTGTTAAAGAATGCACAATTTTATGTGTAATACTTTATTATTAACTTGGTTATTTCTAATTAAAAATATAAAATGTAAAAAAGGCAAAAATATTTTACATTTTTCGTTACTCATTATGAAAATCCAATAATTGCCTCCACGGGTCTTTAATTCGCGGCCTGTGGGTCGGGTCTAATTTGGGAAGGTCAATAAATTGGGACTTCTAAAAGGCAAACAGGAACCGTGAATAATATATTTTAACGCATATTTAATGTCAACTTAGAAAACATTACAGGGCGAATTTTGATTGTAAAGCTAGTGATAGGAAAACACTTTCATACATTATTTCCACGAATTAAGGTATTTTAACAAATAAAATAAATGGTTTGTGAAAATTTGATTTGTATAACTCTCCAAAATATTGTAGTTGATATCAGATTGAAGAAGAAAATCCTGTCACTATATACTTTGGTTCAGGTTACTCATTCCTCTGCACTACGGCATCAAACTGCAACTTCTATTATGTATAAAAAAAGTATTAAAATTGTAATTAAAATAAATAAATATTACTTTCCAATTATAAAATACCAATATTATTACACTTTCAACTTCGGAAATGCCCCACTAACGTTCATTTTGTATTAATCAAACATATTCGACACCGCACCGTATTTGATCATGGCTTCCAACAATGATTTTATATTTGAACACATACTTACCCATGTATTAATTGGGTTATTTAAATTTCGTTTCGGATCCTTCAAAGGGTTGTGGTCACGCCCGGGTTAATCCGGGTCGCAAAAACCAACGCAACTTTTATTGATTAAACGATTTTTTATGTAACACACGGATTGTATAGTCATTTTAAGGACATGAAAGGATTTTCATGTCTGACTGACTGTCATAAATGACTTTTTTTGCTACATACGGTGATGTCTAAAAATAGCACGAAGTGGCAAGAAATTTCTATATCTCGTTATTTCAAATACTAATGCTGGATTGCTGAGATTTATTTTTGGCTACGTTTAAATTACCCAGAACAAGATTAAAATTTAAAAAAATCAATATTCTAATACAAATGATACTTACAAAAATATTAAAAAAATTGATGATATTTGTTAAATATGTATTTAAAGCAATAATTAAAATAAAATTCTATCGAATACACATATCATTTGCAGCGTAATTCTATAGTATTTAAGACAACCGACGGATTGTGCAGAATCATGACTTTAAAAAGAAGCAAATAATAGAACAGGAGCGTGCTGATATCACGCTAACATTCGCACAATTATCACTCCACTACAAGCTTATTGGACGTGGAGCGGGCAAGCGGGTCATAGTGTAATGGGGCGAACCACCACAAAACGCACAGATGCAAACGGTATCGGGCACGGCGCGGGTCGCGGAAGCATTTTGATAAAACGTAGCACAATTTCCGTTAGCTGTGGCACCGTCGCGCCGCTGATTACAACTCCGATAATAGCACGGGATCTCAGTTGCGATGTATTTTTTAAAATATTGCGCTTTCTTCAAGCGACGTTTGCAGGTGTTGACAAATATTCATTATTGCTTTTCTTCACGTTTTTTGTCTGTGGTAAAAATAAATGACAATGAGATAGAATAATGTTAATTGGAAAAATAAGTGATAGTAGTAAATAATCGAGTTGCCATTCGCTGGACTGAGAATCATAATATTGTAATCGTTAACAAATGATGTAAGTGTAGTGTCAACGTAGATTTTAATAATAAACTCCCAACGATAAATTAAAATGGGTGAGTTATATATTGATACGAAACCAATAAAGGCCTAACACAAGTGTGTGAACTTGTCTATGATATTAGATTCGTGTCAATACTCAATTTAATTTTAGGGTCGAGCGTTCGCTCAGAACATGATATTTTAATGAGATTTCCCAATGCGAACATTCCTGTTGAAAGGGTGAGATATATCTACTTACGCGTAGTAGGTACTAATAAGTCGAATTCCAGCGCGAACGACATCGAGTATGACTGGTATTTTCTAATAAAAACTTCAATAAAATGTACAACACGACGGGTATTAGCGGCGCGAAATTTCTCCCCGCGTAAATAATAACATAAAGATTTTCCAATACATGTCCCAATAAGATGGCCCCGTCGCTGGAGCTCCGCGCCTGCCGCCTGCCGACGCTTCCCCTTCTCGTACATCGAAACACAACATTACATTCTACACAATACCCTCCGCATTACTAGGTCTGATAAAATTAAAAAATGTGTCGACGCTGACGCTGGTATACGGAGGAAATAAAAGAATCTTTAGTGGCTGCCAAAATTTATGCAGGATGTGTCTTCGCGACTTTGGGCGGCGAGAAAAATAATTGCCATTTCGTACAAATATTGGGAGAGGCCTATGTCCAGCAGTGGACTTCGATTGGCTGATGGATTGGATTGGATTGACAAATATTTACCCGGATGCGGGAATTCAAATCGAGAACTCTTACATCACAGCCGTCTCCCAAAGTTTGGTACAAGGCCGTTGACGTGATATTCCCATTTAGATAAAATATTTTTAGCGAACTTGCCGGATGTATCGACATGTCTTTAAACCATTTTCATATCTACTTTTGACATTTCCGATTGAGTATTAATTCTATTTATATCTGATTATTGAAGAGATTTTTACAAGAAATATGAATTCAAAGCGGTAATATAAAATGCGATTGTCAGAAATATCTGTAAATAAATTTGCGAATGAATCTGAAAGGAAAATTGATACAAGAAATTCCGATGAACCAATGCGCAATTATTTAGTTTGTTGTATCAGAGACAAATACAGTGTCAACAGATAATAAAGGCAGGGCTGTCCGATACCCCGCCGCGAACCCAATAACGCAGAGCCGTTAAATGTATACTACGTAGGGACGTACGTATAAGGAAAGGATGTCGCATCCGCAGATATTGCAAGAAAGCACCGACCCGCCAGATTTGTATAAGCCGAGTGAGTTCTATGGAGTAACGGAAGCGAACCAGCCAGTAAATAGTATTGTTTTATCATGAGGTATAAAACAAGCGCCATGGCATGTTACATTTGCTAATAAAACTTTTTGGTAAAAACATTTTACCGTAGCAATAATTCAGGGATCTGCATTCGCTTTTCTATAGTTGAGTGGGAATTTATGTTGAAGTGGATATTTCAGTTTTTAATACAAATGAAACGAATATGTATTGAACAGGTAATCAAAATTTCAATTATATTGAGCGATATGTTTTGGGAATTATTAATTAAATAATTAAGTTAAATATTTAGACGAGATGGCTTAAATTACAGTGGAATAAGCAATAGAATTTGCAGATAAGCTTATAGAAAGTTCGCAAAATAATGCTTAAAGAACGCGGGAGTTTATTCCTCTACTAATAGACGGGTGAGTCTTCATCGCAACCAAATGCTACCTTAACATGAAATATTTGGATGTGAATCCCACAGTGAAAATTCATATCTTTCTTATCGTAAAACTATCAAACTATTGAATAAAACACAGAAAGAAAATAAAACGTGTAAATTCATTCAGTAATGAAATTGAAGAGCTAACGGTTCACACCAATGCTTACACCAATGAAGTGATCGATACTCGCTACAATAATTCCGTCAATACAGATGTTCTGACCGACGCGACGTCCACACAAACTCATTTCCACGAAGTAATGGCCAAACGAGCGGGTTCAATAAATCGCGGCGGAACGAAATACATGCATCTCGATGTGTTCGACTGAAACGCCGGAATCCGTGCGTTGTTGTGCGCCTGTAATCATGCGTTTGAACTAGTTAACAACGCTGTCAACGCTCCTGTGTCAAATGAATGCCAATGACAAGTTGTGATACTTAATGCGTTGTCGATTCTAATAACCTGAGTTTCAATGTTAATTTCAGAAAACCACAATACAGGGCAAGCCGTCATAATGACTTCAACTCGTAGATGATAGTTATCATTTCTCGTCAGCTGACGCCTATTTAAACTGCACTTACCACTGCTGGTTCAGTATAGCAAATATATTTTTTGACACTTTCATTCACCTTCAGGCTGTATAATATTTTTACGATCATGTCAGCATGAATCAATTATATTCCAATATCATTAACCATTTACTATAAAACAGACTTTTGGTCACAGATTAAAAAAATCACCCAACAGTCACATACATAGATCTGACCCCACTTTAGGATACAAGTCCTGTGTCGTGCGTGTCAGTAATTACTAGAGACTTTTCGGTCTCGCGAACACCCAGACCCGAAACAAATATTTGTGGATCACACAAACATTTGTCTTGGTACGGGAATCGAACCCGCTACCTCTTTTTTCGCAAGCTGGTGTAGCCAACTGCGCCATGGGGTTTGCTGGCATTGATATCGCAACATCGCGCCGGCATGGAAGAGGTTGACAAGATCTATTGATTATTTTAAATCCATCCTTATCCAGGTATCCGACTTATGTCAAAATAGCTATACTTTAGTGCAATCCGTTCATTAGTTTGAGCTGTGGTTTTAGTTACTGAATGAAAAGCAATAAGTTAAGTTAATGGATTTGACACTCGGAGTTGCCGACCTTTAAAATTCACGCGAAAGCATTTGAAACAATAACACAAGACGCTTGCATTGCGTTTCACATCATTTCGCTTTGTATACATTTGTCTAAGAACCTAATCTTGACAAATTATGATAAATGTGTTTTGATGATTTATGAATGTGACTGGCTTGTTATTTTAGTTTTGTTTTGTGATACTTCTTACATTATTTTGTTGGGTGATGTTTATTATTATGAACGATTAAACTCGACGTGCAAAAAAGGGTAATTTTCTTTCCTTATTACTTGTACCTGTCATAATGAAACTATAGTGTGAACTTAAATGTCATATTTAAAAAAAAAAAACATAATAAAACTTACAGTTGAATTTATATTAAATTCAGTCTTTAAGATAAAGATATAAAGCCTTGCATTAAACGTGTCGAAATCTTTGAGTGATTATTTAGTTGTCATAAAAATTTATATCTGGAATGATTATGAGTAGGTATATCTCCCACACTTCGCTTGCTAACCATCTGCGCCTCGAATACTTTATTACATACATTCATAACCTCACGTCTATTCCCCGAATTCACTCGCGGAAAATCATTTGCCCAAAAACTTTGCCACTTTGTCCGACCCGGGAATCGGACCCGGGACCACTTGATCCCATCCATGACCGCGAGACCACGTGGCAATACAATCAATCGAATGACTTCGGTTTATTTGTATTCATTTAGTAACAAAAATGTATTAAGCGATAAAGAACTTTATGTTAATTTAAATTCAAATAGTACCTATACATTTATTTACCTTTTAAAATAATCCTCTTTATAGATTTATATGAAGCATTTAAAAACGTCAAAATTTTATCTGATAGTGATTTAAGGATTAAAGTATTTCGAACACAGGATAATTATAATATGGTATTAATATTTCGAATATTGTTTTAACATTTCATTTATCGGACTTTAAAAGTATTAAATTATGTCGGAGGCAATAAAATACTTAAAAAGCAACCGCCGTGCCGTGAGCGCCCACTCACAACCGGGGCGCCCGAACCAAGCTAGTGAGGGTGCAACTGCGCCCCCCACAACTCCGAGACAGCCGAGACATTTTTTGTCTCGGAGGCGCATCGAGCGGCTGCGGCATCATTGTGGGTGCGTTTTGCCCACACACCGTGGCCGCCCCATTCGGTGCGAAGATGGCTACCAGGGGGTTTTGGTCGGTATGCCGGCATAAGGTTTTTTGTTAGGGACCCAGCCTGGCATTAATATCTGTGCGTACGTGACGTCACCGTGCACCGGGCTGGAAGGCCGGTGACCCCGACATACGCTTGCCGCTCCCCTCCCCAGGGTTGGCGGGAAGTAGGGCCATAACCAGCTTTGCCCCTCAAAAAAAAACCTATCTATCTCCGCCTCTTTCTATGCCTCCCAAGAAGATTTCCAAAACGTTTCGTTAGAAGCGACCTGCATCGAATAAGCTATGTTACTTAATAAAAATTAGTTTCGTTTTATTTTATTTTTAATGCCTAGAGATATTAAAACAATAATTTGAAATACACGTTTTTCACAATCTTTACAATATGTACAATGTTCTACAGTCGGTCGTAAAGTTTCCGGTACTTAAGCAATATTTCAAGTTAGCAAAATACCGTTTTGCGGAAGTACAGATTTTATTCAATTAAAGGCCAGTTTATTAATGATCATACAATTAAGTATTTAATACGGTAAATATTAGGGACACCAATAATGTAATAGCTTATAAGTTTTTATTTTATTTTATTTCTGTAAGTTTGGTGTACAAAAAATCATATTATAGTATAAAAAAATGTCAATAAATAATATTCAATATCATTATCATCACTGAGTAATTCAGTAGCTTATGTGAGATTTCTCCATTACAGACGATTATTGTTGTAAAATTGACGCATGTTCCCTAAGCGCATAATCTAAAAACGATTCAAATTGATTCAGCAGTTAGAGACGAGAGTTATAGGTAGACCAAAGCACAAACAAAGTTAACACGTTATTGAAACGCAACATGCGATCGATTACACGGAAAGGAAATAAGCAATGATAGTTTTTGGGACACAAATTTATACTCCCTTGTTGGTTCAGCGGTGTAAACACATGGTATCGAGAGTTCCAAGTATTGATTCACAGTTCTTGCAGTGTTATTTGGTGTAGTAGCACGGAGTTTGATTTTGAAACATGTTTGTCCTATTTACGGCTGTGGTCTTGTCCCTCTCTCCATCTTTACGTAGAGTTTGCGACATAGCTGAATACGATGTGCATTACAACCATTAATTTCTGTTCTCTTATTTCCATTCTTTTATTGCCTTTTGTTTTTTTTTTACCTTTTTGAAGTAAAAACTTTTTTAGCGGCGCTGTGTTTTTTTTTTGGGATGGGTAAAAAACGTTGAACTCGCGTCAGATCACGTGACCCTGATCGAAAATACGTAAGACCTTTGTTGTCATGCGTTGTTGTCGTGTTGTCGTGTTTGTGTACAATAGCGCAATAAATTGTATTTTACCACGTAAATGATAGGTACTTTAAACTGATAAATAAAGCAATTCGTGCTAAATTATTCCCTAACCATTCCAAAATATTTAAAAATGCACAACGTTTATGTTTTTTTATATCTAATGTGTATAGTGAAGTTTATAAGTTGGAACTTAGACACAATAGAAAAATGTTTTAAATATTGCCTAATAGCAGAAGATACATTCGGAAGCGGTATCGATTGCGCGCGGATCAAGTGGCGGTTCAATATTTGGTCACCGCTCGCTCGGACCGACCACTAGATTTTCGGACAAATGAAATGTTTATTCGAAACGTTAATAATTTACAGTATCCCTTTGTGTGAAACCATTGATTATTATACGCTAATTCGGTGGAACCACAAGCCTATAATAATTAATCAAAATTAAATTTCATTATTTCATCAGATAGTAGGAGGGATTTAGTCTGTGGCAGACGTTTGCTGTAGCCACGGCACGGTATAAGTTAAGCGTGTACTCTATTTAGGGTGCCAGTATATTAATTTTTTTTATTTATTATAAAGGAAATATCAGGTATTTGATCTAATTTCTATTATTTAGAAAGATATTAATGATAGTATTATCTGAATATTTCTTCAAAGGCTACGGAAAGCATTAAGGAAAAATATATGTAACAGTGAACAATTTTCGCAGACTAGACGGTTAATTATGTAAATTAAGGAATGGTATCGAGGGAACTGCTAATCGGATATTGAGTTCGGGTGCCAAATGCTTTCCGTTATTTGTGCGCTAGTGTTTTATACATTTAAACAAGTAGTAAAGTCTGCGCTATAAAACAAGAGCAGTTTATATTTAATTATATTATATTTTTTATTATAGTTTATATTTAATTACGTCTTTAAAAAGGTTTAAGTAAATAAAATATTTTATATTTGGGCATAATTTTTAACGCATTAATAGTTTATCTGTTTTGTAGGATTTTAGAAATTGTAAAATTCTAATTCGGACTCGACTCCCAGGTCAGGCACAAGATCAAATAGTGTAATGTATCGATGAAGAAAAGAAGTGTATTTTTTGTTTGAGTGTGATTACATTTTCTTTTTGTTTCTATCAAACCTCGGGGATGCGGAATTTGAGATTTATCGATAAAGTTAAAAAAAATAACAGTTCCTAATTGTTTTATTTAAACACCAGTATTATTCATTAAAAAAAATTAAAACCAACCGTTAAACTAGTAGAAAAGATAAGAGGTTTATTCAAGAAAGGTACGTATTCATCTCTGAACTTGAATGGGCGTTGGAGGGGGGCGACATTGTCTCCGCACCCCCCAGGCACAGCCATGTAGAAACACTTTTATACTAATGTGCAATAAGTGCAACAATGTAACGCGGAATGAGCACAGCCCCTACTTCCCCCAACTACGTCTTGGGAACAAATCTTATTACAAAAGTACACAACACTCATTTATATACATTCAACATTGAGTTTTTTAAAATAAAAAATATTGATTAAGTTCCTCACGGTAATAAAAGTTTAAAATTAATTTTATTAATGAAGGCAGCCTTTGTAATCGTTATGAGGCAAATGTAAGTCGTGATTTGCTTAAAATAGAGTGTGAGTGAGCCGACTCTACACGTTTAATACCATAAAAGCATAAAATCGATAGGAAACCACAGATTGATTGTGGCGTTGCGTTTGGCATGAAATGACTTCGGTTGATCAACAGAATTCTAATCCCTCTTATTTTTGAGCCCCTTTTCTCATAATTTTATAAAATCGTAAAAAATACTCATACCTTCCTTATGTCACAATTCCGATCAAACACTGCTTAATAAAAACTGTTACTTCAACTATAATATTGTTGGTGTTTGTAGGCAACCCACGATTGCAATATTAGTGGGGCTGTAGATTTTTCTGGCGGTCATAGATGGATCATTATTTTTTTGAAGTGAAAACTTCTTTAGCGGCGCTGTGCACTTTTTTTGGGATGGGCAACAAATTTTGAACTCGCGTCACATCACGTGACCCTGACCGAAAATGCGTAAGACGCATTATGGAATATAAATTGTCATGATTATGTACAATAGCGCAAAAAATATTGTAATTTTGTAGAAGTTTTCACTTCTGCCGTCACTCCCGGAGTGCCACCTCTTTTTTTTATAAACAGATGAAAAGCTAGAAGGTTAGAGAGAAGAGAGAAGCATATATGTTATCAATCGTGTAACTATATTAAAACGAGCTACATATAATTTGCTCTCAGAAAGAATTCCAGGCTTTGGTTTCTGTAGTTGGTTCCAATTCAGTTAGCGATAACATGTCATTCGCTTACATAATAATAAAATGTAGTATTTCCATACAGCTTTATCATTTCAATGTTAATAACAGCAACGATTGTGTGTATTGATAATTTCATGATGCCTTAATCCATTTGTTGTCACAAGCATTTGACCAATTTGGGAGCCTTATAACGAAGCTCGCCACATGTCTAAAAAATCCATCCGTCATCAAGCCACAAGGGGTCAGCGTTCTGGACTTCGGCCAAAACGTTTCTCACGTAACGTAAGGAGAGCTTAGTGGACGTACGTAGTTTGACTATAATGCCTTAAATATCCTAGTAAGAATGCAATGAACTAGAACCGCGAATGGCCTATTTTTTTTTTCTTTTTAAAATATTTTATTAAACGAAAAATTGAATTTAACTCTACATGCAATAATACTCATACCAAGATTGTAGTTATATTGGTATGGCAACTTACAGTAAATTAGTGTAATAGAAAAAATGAGCACATATTAAAAATGTGAACGCGAACCCCTTCGGGCATACAGGCGTGAGTGTTCATACTGTTTTTTTACTCAATTAAAAAAGGCTTGTATGCTATAAGTAAAAGTGTACTATAAATATCTTAAAATTTTAAATAAAATTTAAATATCGAGTTCGATCGACTATAGCTACAAACTGGCAGTATAGGTTGCATTCGGAATGGACTTAAGAGTATTTCTCTCACGAACTTTTGTGTGCAAGTGTCCCCTTTGTCCCACATATCGACATCAACAGTTTAATCTCAGTTTCAGCCGGGCAACTAGACTATTAAGAGAGTTTTTTATACACCTTTTTTATACGAGTTTAGTTCGAGTCTTTGTTTACACAATATTATTCTCCTTTAGTTTGCACTAGATTTACATATTAAATCTATGCTTTTTCACGATGCAGTTTAATTGAGGAATACGGGTTATTCACTATCGTATTTTTAGCGGGAAGCCGCTGGATGCAGGCCGCTTCCGACAGAGCGCTTTGGAAGTCTTTGGGGGAGGCCTATGTCTAGCAGTGGACGTCTTTCGGCTGATGAATATGATGATGATGATAACTATCGTATTTTACACTATTTGTTTGTTGCTAACGTAAACATCTGCACACATGCGGATCACTGCTCACTGACAAGACTCGTTTATAAAAAAAAAAAATCTTACTTTGTACAATTATGTTGTAATACAAGGAATAAGTAAATAATGTCCTGTTCCAATGGCGCAGGTGATGAGTATAACTCATATAAGAAAGCCTGATTTAAAATATTCTTTACAAACGATCACAAATATATTTATTATTGTCGTGAAATAAAATTAGTAAGTCATCAAGTTTATGAAGTTTTGAAGAAGTTATTATTATTTAAACCGAATTTTGGTCACTTTAGTTGAATATGAGTTGTTGCAACAATTAATTCCGTCAGTTACTCATTAATCATTCAAAGCCATTTGACACGTATAAACAACTGTTTTGCATTTCCTATGTCGCGTGTAGACAGTCCTTATTATGGCTGCAAATCGTATTTGCTTTTCATACAGAATACAGACGCTTACTTGCAACTCTCACAGTAAATACAGTACATAGTATAATGCTATGTTGTAAAGTTCTCATTTAGTAAATATAATAGTATACTGATCTTTTTGTGTCTTACGTGATAACACAAAACTTTGTAAGTAGTAAAGCCAATTTGAAGTCTGGATGGGCTGGGTAGACTGTGGTGGTACTACTGTTTTCATAAAACCGACGTGGAACAACAGTTTACCGTTTTGGTCGTTAAGATAAATTGCCGAAGACTGTCTGTTATTTACTCTGTTCCTTTCACCATTTCTTTTCCCGCTAATTTTTAATTAGCTGAAGTGGCGGTGGGCAGGTCACATTTGTCGCAGAACTGACAACCGTTGGGGGAAACGGATTCTGGAGTGGAGACCGCGACTCGGCAAACGTAGTGTAGGGCGCCCTCTGTTTATGTGGAGTGACGATATTCGCAAGGTGGCTGGCAGCGGTTGGATGAGGAGGGCCGAAGATCGAGCCCAGTGGCGTGCCATAGGAGAGGCCTATGTCCAGCAGTGGACGTAAGAAAGGCTGCTGATGATGATGAATTTTTAAAACCGACAACACATCTATAGCTTACAAATGTAATAGAATGGCTATCAGCTGCGTAAATAAAGTCTTACGAAGGCAAGTCTAAAGACAACTGTGGCAAGATAATACATTTTAAAAACAGATCGCTTTATAGTCTTTGAAAAGACTTAAAACAGGCGGTGTTTGCTTTTATACAGCTGAATGGCCTTTATGTTAATTCTCTGGGAGATAATTTTTATTAAGCGACGTTTTCTTTGGCCTTTTAAATTCACCTCCCATTTTATCGTGTCAGTGACAGATCAATAGGCCGCCTTTACAAAAGTTAAAGGGATTTACTATTTAATTAAACGTGAATTGAAGAGAATTGTCAGTAACGAGCAAAGTTTTTCACCGCAGCGATTGTAATTAATTGACAACTTTTTTAAACTTTCACCGTGCAGTAGTTTAAGATCACTAAGCATTTTAAAGTTTCGGTTTTTCACTTCGATATTGAGAAAGTCTGGGTTGTTGGTAGAATAAAAAACATTTTAAGGCTTATTGATTGCACGAAAAATTAAAAGGACTTTGAGAAGTTGAGGACAAATTCGATACCTTCTCATAACTTTGGTAATTATTTTGAATACTAATATTTCACAAGCAGTTTTAAAATTATAACCATAATATGCTACGAATATATGTATATAATACGAATGGATCGTAGCATTGTTAGTCAGAACCAAATTGTTAGATGAAGCAATGTTCAAAACGCAGTAATAGAATATGAGTAGTTGACATTGCCAACTGTAGATAATACTAAATAAACTTTTTTAATTCCCACTGAATGCAGGCCGTTTTTTAAGGAATTATACGAACTCTATGGGGTGTCATTCAGCGGTGGAAGTCTGTTAACTGATGACGATGACGATTTTACCCGCGCCCCACGAGTTGGTAGGCATAGCATTTTACGTATTAAAAATGTGTAATAGGTTGCTTTTATTGCAAAACATACATTTTACTTTATTTAATAACGTATATAAATGTGCCGCGTACAAACCAACCGCTAATATTATGTTTGTTTGAACTCAAATAATGGTTATATTACAAACGTCTCGAAGTGGGCTAAGCAAAGATGGAAAGTCACCTCAGTCGGCTGCGAAATGCCGCGGATCCTTCTGTGATTTATTTTATCCAAGTTCTTCACTTCGTTTATTAAGTGGAGTCAAGATTAATATTGGGAGCTTAACGGGAGACGCGAACTTCGCACCGCTTGGTGTCCCCCCTCCGAGCTTCAGACCAGGGTGCGTCTCGACTGGCGCGTGACACCCCTAGATAAGAAGCTAATTACTTATTGTGATTTAATAACCGGTTCCGAGGAAATTTTTCATCAAAATTTCAGGGAGCAATTCTGAATAATAAGTAGACGTCGTCCACCACAATAGCAGCAATTACCCGGACAATTTAACTTTTTAATTGCGAATTAAGAAACTGGGGAGTGCAAAGGTTGAACACGCTCTGTGAAATTAATTGTTAGGAATGGTTTTTGTCACTGTCTGACGGCGGGGCGTATAAAAAGCAATGTGTATACCACTATGTATTTAAAACTAAACATTACCCTTAAATGTGATGTCTAGGTGTTTATTATTATTACGTTCTTTGTAAACGTTAAGTTCTTTTAAACATCTGCGTGTAACATATAGAAAACTTTTTAAATACGAACCCGAAGTTGTATAATTTAAGCTCTGTAGTATTAAAGTTTGAAAAAATTGACAAACTAATTCATAAAGAAACTTTAACCTCACGAAACTCGACAATGTTGAGTCCCAGACGCGATATTATGCATTCGCGACGGAAGGCGAGACCTTTGTTCACCTCACAATTCCCACGTAACGTTGGCAGATAAGTGAACAATTTTACAAATACTAGAACATAAACATATGAAAAGGGTTTTAGCTTTGCGTTAATCGGAATTCAGGAATGAGTATAGACAATGTAAACACGACAATAGCGGCATGGGGGGTTCGCTGAAACTCGTATCAGTGGCGTGGCACTCATGAGATAACAGAACGCGCCGTCTTTGTCGACGGATGTAAAATTATTAAGCAACGGAATGCCGTAAATGGGGTTTTGGCTCAGCGATATCAAGGGTTAAGGGCGACTCCCTCCTAATATGGGCTCTGATACGATTAGGTTTATCGAATTCCGGACGTTTTATAAGGCACCTAATTATGTTTCACGATATTACATACGGACGTTTATTATGGTTACGAGTTTGGCGTATTGGCTCCACAAAAAATATGATTCGTTTAAAAAAGGTCATGAGAAAGTTTCACTTGTACTCTTTCGACGGGAACGATTTTTTGTGCATATTTCAAGCGGGATTAAATTGTTGGAAACTTTGCTCGCCAGTCTGTTCAACGAGGAGGCTCGAATCGATTGACAGTCGGATGGTTCTGACGTTATGAAACCCCGTTGATATTGAATGTGGAATGTTTTGAAAAAATACATACAAGCTTCCGAGTAGAAAGCAACCGCAAAGTAAACACCATTCAATTTTATTACACAGAACAGAGACGGTTTGAAATCCCTCGGCGGCAATCCCGTAAATCTCTATTTGTCGCAACTAAAACAGGTCACGGCGGAAGGCTATAACGTTCCCTAAATGCTGCCGAACTCTCTGTAGAGCGCTCTAACCCACTCCGAACGGTCTGGTGTCAAACGCAGCCCACGGTTGTTTGTATTGTTTATTGTCGCGACGCCCGCTCGCACGGTAAAGATGCTGCCGACGCCCTTCCCACCGGAGAGCCTGTTTCAATTGATTGACTCCAACAACCCACCCCCACGATAAACTATTATATCCCTGCTCATGAACGATAGTACTTAACCCCACTTCGATCTACCAAACCCGTTCGATATGTCACCATTTACAAAACATCGCCAAGTTTGTTTTCGACGCAAACGTAGTAACTAAAAACAGCAAATGTGAAAGGTAAAATCAAACTACATCGGAATAATATTCAAACAAAACCTGTCCTTCGGAGCAATTTTCTCGTGTTCGACATTATTTCAGTCGTATTTTCACAACTCGTTACGGCAACGAAATGCTGAGTCAGTCGGATGGATTTTATACGACAGTTCGGGTGTGGATGAATAAAAAGCGCCGAGGAGCCAGCAGAATGGAACAAAACACTTGAAACAATATCGCGACAGAGCGGCAATCATTCCTGTTTTATCTCAGTTTGTGCACGCTGTGCCGCGGAAACGGCTCTAATAAAAAACTACCATGTGTTCTTGGTACATATTGTGTGTGCCTATGTAACGTGCTGCTCGCATACGTATGGAATATTGCACTGAGCTGCACCTGCCATGTTACTCTTTTACGAAAATTAAACTAAATTTCATCCGTTTACCGTTGGCGTTTCTTGTAAAAGCACAGTTGTCTTATGAACTGTAAACTTCATCTTTTGAATAAAACCTTATATCTCCGTAGTGGTGCTGACTAGAAACTGGCTTGTGAAAGCAGTGGTCGCGGGTGCGATCCCCGCACTAATACTAATGTTTTTGTAATTCACGAATATCTCGGTCTGGATGCCTCTGAGATCATTTTTTTTGCGTAGTTGTTATAAAACTTGTATTTTTCGGTCTGAGAATCACATATATGAGAATACTGAGTTTATTTATTTATTATTTGTTTCAGATTGTCATCATGAGGAGCGGCGTTACTGACAATAATTTAGCAACGTAAAGTATAAGACATTAATAATGCAACTTTTCTAAAGAAGTCTTCTGAGAACCTTTACAACACATTCGGTTGTAGCAATGTGAGATATAAGAAAGTTATTGAAGTCAAAATCTCTGACGTCATGACATCGGAATCAGCGCGACGCTCCAGACCCGTTGCCATGGAAACCGGCGGTTTACCACTCGTGTCTACGTTTGCACTTCTTACTATTGTGGCAGGTGAGTGACACCTTTATTATTTTTACCTGTCGTTCATGCAATAATTTAAAATTCTTCGTATCTGGAATGCGAACTCTAGGAACTACGTAGGCTACGTATGTACATCCGATTAAAAACATGTGGTGGAAAAAAAACAGCAATCGTTTTTTGCCAGTTTTCACTAGATACTTGAAGCACCCTGCATTTTATATCGAGCACCAGTGCGTCATACAAAAAAGCTAATAAAAAGACAATAGGAGAAGAAAGAAACTTACATCATTTTTCTTCATTGATTTTCAATGTCTAAAAATACTAGATGCATACTTGTTGCCCATATTAGCAGTTGATGGGCTGACTGGCTTTAAGTTTATGGGAGTTAACTAGGTTAAGCTCCCAAATTTGTCAACCAGTGTTCTAAAAAAACTAGTCAGGAGCCTAACATTTATCCAAGCTAAAAAATCGCCTTTAATCTAACTGTGCAACAAAATTCATGAAAATTTGTTCAACGCTTTAGGCGTGAAAGCGTGCCTAACAAAAAATAACTTTGGAATTAACAGACAGGCTAGTAAGGACCAACAAAGTAATAGCAAGAAACGAGTTACAATTTAATTATATATAACATAATTTAAAATCAGAATGTTGACATTTTATTTTTGAATACTCGACGTAATATGGAAACAAAAGAATATCGTTATTTAAAGTTGAAGATTCTTTTGTTTTGTTTCTTGATTTAAGACAACAACAAAGGAACATACCGTAAAACAACTGAATTCCATGTTTAAAATTAAATATTACAAACATAATAATAAAACGTACAGTAAAAATATAATACTAAATCTTTTGAAATATGAGGACTTAAAGTTGAGTCATAAGTCGGTAATATACAGTGAAAATTCACTTCAAGTAATACATTTAAAAGCTTTCTATCGAACTGTTCAAAGTTCCCGTGAACAAATAGCATTTTATAAATGTTCACTGGAAACCATTAATTACGGACAACAATTTAATTGCAGCTGAATCACACTATTCACTGAACTGTCATGAATGAATCGCAAGTCATGAATGGGATTTGTGTTTTCGACGATAACATTTACCTATATGTCACTAGTTTTTGACTGCAATTTTCCTTGCGTGATTATAGGTGTATTCACAATGAATTTGCTAACGGTGAAGGAAAACATCGTGATAAAACCTGCACACCTAAAAGTTCTTAGAAATTTCTTAGGTGTGTAGTCCGCCAACCCGCACTAGGCCAGCGTGGTGGACTAAGGCCTAAACCCTCTCAGTTGTAGAGGAGGCCCGTGCCCAGCAGTGGAAGTGTTTTTTTTTTGGGACTTTTCTTCTTTTTTGTAAAATAACTTCTGTTAATAACTGTTGTTTATAACATTTATCGTTAGACGAAAAGCATCTTGCTTGACACTTCTATTACAGTTGGTAGGACGGCACTTTGCTGGTAGGTATATAAATAAAATAAATACACCCAACAGTCACAAAGATAGTCCTAACCCCACAAGTCTTGTGTCATGGGTATCAGAGACTAGCACAGACTTTTTCGGTCTCACAAACACCCAGACCCGAAACAAATATTTGTGCATCACACAAACATTTGTCTAGGTGCGGGGATCGAACTTGCGGCCTCTCGTTTCGCAAGCTGGTGTCTAGCCAACTGCGCCACGGAGCTGTCAATAAAACAATATTCATATTTAATATCATTACTCTAAAGAAGATAATTTATCTGTAATAATGTTGTCTTACATATTTATACACATACAATATGAGTTTAAATAAATTTAAGTTTGTAAGTCTTATTGATTCTCCATCTGGATTTTATACGGCACTATTACAACTACAAAAATGGCATAATCTTTAATTATATAGATATATACATAAGACAGGCAATAGCCACGGTGATTACAGACAACGTGACATTAAAAAAAACCCCACTGAAAAAAAAATACGTTTTCCTTACAACCACGAGTATTAAATGTATGCGGTTGTTAGGTAAACGTAAAAAACAAATATTTTTTGTCGGGATTTTTTAAATGTCACGGTGTCTGTAATCACAGTGGCTATTGCCTGTCTTTGTTTTCGATCACGGTCTGTATACAACCTGTATAATAGAAAATAAATAATACAGCGAAATAATATAACATATGTTGACCTACATACATAGTATTGTATAATGCTAGTTAACAACGCTGTAAAAAGTTTCCTTGAAAAATTCGACTTGTTCGTGTCGGGATTTCCAAAGAGAATATTTTTCAACTGAAACTGCATTTCCCTGACGATAACTTCTATAAATTACACAATCGGAATCGCGAACAAAAATACAAAGGAATAAATAACAATACAATCTAGCTTCGGGACCATACCGACTGTCCTTTATAGTGGATAACGTGGCGTATGAGGAACTTGGGAACCATTTCAGCATCTATTTAGAGGGCAGAGTTGGACCAAATGTACTAATGATTATCTGAGGATGTATAACTGTTCTTAAACATTAAAATTATTTTTCAGTCATTCATAGCTTCTTATTAAAGTCCATCTCTTGGAATAATAATAATCGTATTTTCTATCTATGATTGTTTTTCGCGAAATCTATAATTAATTTATTTATATTAGTCGACGTTTATGGGGAGCGCTGGCCTCCTATACAAATGGCAGGGGGGATGGACACACGTTGAAAAAAAATAATGTGGGGATGGATAGGCGTATATCTATATCGTGGATTACACACGTCTAAGAAATTCTTACTGGGGAACTCTTATATGTACGGTTTTCTGACCGTTTTTTACATAATATCAAAAAGTCAGAGTTTTGAACCCGCGCCGAATCTTCAAGGCCACATCATGACGACTTCGAAGTCCTCGACAACGACGATATTTTATTGTTTTTGTTTAAACAATAAAAGAGTATTAAGCTAAAGAAAGCATAATTCACGCCAGCTGTTCTAATTATAACTTCTTCTATATAAAACAGTTGTTCAGGATTAGAGCCAAGTGGTGGTTTATTTATGTTGTTTACGCTAGAGTAGGGTTCCAATTTATAGACATATAACGATGTGGTAATATGCGTCACCCGGCTGCTAACTACTATTTGGAATATTTAACTGTATGTTAGTGTAAATATGCAGTCAAAATAAACCTCCGGCTTGCTTTAGGTATTTGCTTTGAACACGAGCGCAGCGAGAGACACATATTAAACAGCTTAAGATTAAATGCAGTAAAAACAGTGGCCGAGAAACGTTTAAGGAAAATTTAGTATACAGCAGTTAACTCTCGATAATGTTATACGTTTAGATAATTTAATTTATATCAAAATTATATATTAATATTCCGAAATGTGAAAGCGTGAAGGAGCCTATAGTTTTTTTTTTTATATTTGCTTCTTATTTCCTGAATTTTTTTTGGAAGGCAAGAAAAGATAATGTAATAAAATTAAGAAACCATTGCTTCTATAAGTCTGTATTCACAAAGAAAAGAGTAGAGGGACCTATAAGAAGAAGTAGTAGCACAAGAAACAATAGTTTTGTGTCATGATACTTTTTTTAATTTCAAGCAGACGTATACGCTAACAACAATTACTAAATAAATAAAGCAGTATGTAATACGTAAAATATTTTTCTAGGCATAATAAATTCAAATGTAAAGTTGAAATTAAAAACATTAACCTCTAACTAGCTTAAACGAGAATTCACTAATGACATTTACAAATAAATTTGCGCACTGAAGCAAGTCGACTGACATTCAGTGTATGTTTCAGACGCTTTGTACAGTTAGTAAATTAGCCGAGGTAGGACAAACTGAGCTGGACCGTGCTAAGTACTAAATGAACACGCTTCTGACGCCGCTAATGGCAACTCTGATGAAAAGCTTAATATCCTGTCCGGCATCTCCGGCCTCTTTGAAAGCATTAATTTTCTCTTCCTCTGTGTAAACTAATGCGAATTCGCTAAAATGTTACCCGAAACTCCCATCTAAATTCACATTTGGCCGAATCAGAGGCGTAATGCAAATTTCTCTTTTATTTTCATGCTTTACGTAACGCAATATGTTATGAAAATTTGATTGGATTTGAACATGGATAGATTTTTGTGTATGTGTACACACCGTGATCCCTAGATGCCGAATCGGATACCGTTTGTAAGCATACTGAGGACTTCATTTCTTTGCCCATGACGATGTGGTCGTGTGTAAGCAATATCTAGGTTTTATTTAAAACCTCTTGAACCTAGAAATAGTTTAAAATTGATCCGTTTTGGTAAAGAAAGGTAAGATATATTTTATATCTATGAGTATATCAGTCCTAACGAAATTATCAGTAGAAGCCTAACTCGTGAGATTTAAAACAGCTGATGAATTTAGACTTGCTTTCTACTTCGAGGACTCAGATGAGAATTTACGTGTATACAAATATGTATGTATGACTAGGGGTCAAACGTCAGATTTAAGGAGGTAGAGTCAGGAGTTTTTTTTAGATTTCTGGTCAATTTGACACATGTACAGTGTACATATATATGAAAGTTGTCAATATATTAGGAGTCTTTTTCACGACTGCTCCGATTGATAATTATATTCTAATGGCGATGAAAAGCTTAGACTAACGCTTCACTCTTTCAAAGGCATATCGAAAGTTGTACTTTTCTATAGACAATTGGGTCAAAATTGTGAATAGATAATAAAACTTGGTTGAGTCCAAATACAAGTAAATAAGCTGTGTCTTTTTCTAAGTTACAAAAATATGACCATATTATTTAATCTACGCAGTGATTATATTTATTAAAACATTTATTTCGAAACCTTGACAAGATTGTAATACAAAAATATATTCTGTTAATCTGATAGAGATAACAACACGGCCAATTTCAGACCTTATGCTCCTCGTAGAACACATACGTATCATGCTGTAAAAATTGCAATTTCGCGTGGCACCGGCCAGCGATGGCCTTTTATGATTTTTTACGTAAAACATAGTGTAAGCGGGAATTTGAGTTTACCCAGCTTTGGTATTTACTTTTCTATAAAATAGTCATATTTACGAGTTAAATATGAAATGTGGATGGTGATGGAGAGTAAAATAAATACAATATATAAGATATAAGCAGCTCTATTTCTGTTTGTAGCTGCTTGTTACAAAAAAATATAATTAACAGTCTTTCCCATGATGGCGAAATAACCATGATGTAATGAATGTAATTATAGATCATTTAAGAACTTTTATATAAATATTATATAATGGCACTACGTTTATGTACTTGCGGAGCCAAATTTTTGTAGTCATCATCTCGGTTATAACTTTAAGGTTCGCAATTTTTTTTTTATTTTACTACTCAATTACTTTTTAAACAGTTTTGTGAACGTCGTATTGCTTCTAATCTACTTAAAGCGGATCGTATAGAAATTAACTAGAACGGCATGTTTGTGTCAGATGACGAGTGACGGTCGTCTTAGTGAGTGGATATTCCATCTGTACGATACTGCGATTACTATCCGACACAGGGTAGTTGTTTTAACCTTTCTTTTTTCTTTTTTTTATATTGTCACGGCAAAGTGACTCCACTGTACCTGATGGTAAGCACAGTGGAGACCAAAAAATTAATACCGACCAGCGAGAAACGATATGGTCACCCGCTGGTCGACACAATCATGCCGGCCTGCACAAATGCTTCTTCACGCTTTGCTTAAGAAATGTCTAGCTGCTAGATCGTAAATAGTACAATATGATTATAAAATATTGGTAGTTCGTCTGCTTATTTATTTTATAACATACTTAATTCTTTATTAGTTTTAATTATATATTTTCTACGGCAACATGATGTTTAGTCTTATATTAGAAGGGATAAAAAAAATATCCGTACAATTTTGATTTACCTCAAACGCTGTAATTTTCAAAATGAGTTAGTCATTGTTTCCCATCAAGTGTTTTACGTCACATACTCGTGTATTGATCGCAACAGTCGAAGTTAGAAACACAATAGGAGCCATTTGAGTGGCATCACCCCATAATGCTGCCGTCACTCAAGCTACGGGACTGAGCATTTCGATTCTCTTTCCGTTTGTCTTCGCGTCCGTCACGTACGCGAGTTAAAACTAGACCGAGCACCACGTGACCCGGCAAATTGTTGCACTTTAACGACTACAGAAACGTGGTGCAGTAAAAGCAATACAGTTTCCAGATTCCCTCACGTAGTGCCAGACGCAAGGAGCAGTGAAGCCAGACCCACCGGATTCCGAGTTTAATTGGAAACGCTTAATGTAACCTTTTCTTTTAATTGTTTAAAGTTTTCGCTTCATTCCGGTTGCGTGCCGCGTAAATTGTTTAATTACGGATTCCTAGGTACGAGAATAAATGTTGTTTTTTTAAAAAAAAAATCGATTGTGATCATAATTACAAGCAGGCATAGAAAATCGCGGGGCTGAAAATTACAATTCTAACAATGCAAATAGTTTGAAAGTGTTAGAAAAATCAAAAAAATAAATAAATATTTAACAGTTATTAAATACAAACAAATAAGCAGTGATGGCCTCGAGGTTTAGGCGCGCAGTCGAGAATTTCGACGGTCGCAGGTTCAAACCCCAGACTCATACCTCTGGCTTTTCGAAGTTATGTGTGTATTCACAATGAATCACTTACTTTAACGGTGAAGGAAAACATCGTGATAAAACCTGCACACCTAAAATGTTTCCTAGGTGTGTAGTCCGCCAATCCGCACTAGGCCAGCGTGGTGGACTAAGGCCTAAACCCTCTCAGTTGCAGAGGAGGCCCGTGCCCAGCAGTGGGACGTATATGGGCTGATGATGATGATGATGATGATATGGTGGTAGCAGCAAGGGCAATCACGATTATCCTACACTAAGCAATCTTTGCTCACTAAATACAAACAATAAATACAAACGAGATTATATTTATCCATGCGTGTAAATCCAATCGTCAAATGGAATTAATCAACTCGATATAGATAGAACATTAAGCTGTCCAGGTACGTACGCGTACGCGCTCATGTTCCTTGAATGATTAGTGATCAGTACAATATTCTATGCACCTTGATAATAAATTCAGAGATAAATACTACGGTAATGAATCTTGGTGCTGATTAAGTATCGTGTCGTATCCGCCTTCGACGCAATTCGAAACAGTAAGTTACAACAATTGATTAGCACAACAATAAATTCTATTGCATTAACAAACGGAATAACATCAATTACATCCAATGCAAACGATATGCATAAAACCCACATAGGATTACAGCTAATCATTGGATTAATTGTATGGAAATTAGTGATGGCACGTGCGGTGAATTTAACGCAATTCTATCAGAATGTAATTATAGACGTCGATGAGCGTGAAATACTGAATAATTGGAACTCGTAATCGGCTATGAAGGGTATGATCGTACCGGATGGTTTGGTCTGTATGGTTGCTGCGAATTAAATAAATAATAACTGCGTTCTAGCACAAGGGGGTGAAGAATATTACTTGAACCGCTTATTATTTCTAAGAGGTACAAAACATCCACCCAATATTGTCAGTGTCATTTGAGGAACCCTTCTCAATTTGTTCCAGGAAAACGACGTAATTAAAGTCATTTAATTTTCCAGGGAATGTTTTTTGTAACCGAAAATCTGTTTTTGTAAATTAACCACTTGAATCATCTGGATCTAGTTTTTCTATAAAGTGGCCTTCCACATTAATCGGTATAGAAAACCTAAGAAATCGCCTTTGACAGTAATTGTGCTACATTAAGAAAGTGTAAATGTTTTGTTACAGATGAGTGTGGCCCCACGATTTTTCTACGTCCCGTTAGTGACGTGTACTCTATTGTGCGAACTAATTAGCTGAAATAGGGGAGTGTTGTCAGTAGTAGGGTAGTTGTTAAGTAATCTTTGTGACACAATTCGCTCCTTATTTACGATAAGATTAGTGTGTAGATGTTTTTGTATTATATGTTATTATTATGTTGAAAATACTCCTAAGAACCTAATGAATTCATATAATTGCTGTTATTATCGCGGAAAACTGTATTTCGAAAATTACGATAAGTCAAAAACCAAGTTTTAAGTGTAGATACTTCGATAGTGTATAAAAATATAACCGTTCTCAATAGTTTAAATTTGTCAGCGGAAAAAGTTCAGTAGTTTGCCGAAAGATGTCACTATAATGAGTGTGAACTGCACTAAAAAAATCGTAATGTGTTGGATATAAATAAACTAATATTAAGAGCGTTTTGAGCATTCCATAATCAGCTGAATTTTATTCCTAAAATAGACAGAAAATAGTATTGTGTTATCAACATACGATATCAGGGAACGATAATACGTGAAAATCGTTGCTTAGTAAATGAAACTGTACGCTATATCGAATAATATAAATATTTTTATTTTATTATTTTTGACAGCCCCGTGGCGCAGTTGGCTAGACACCAGCTTGCGAAACGAGAGGCCGCGGGTTCGATCCCCGCACCGAGACAAATGTTTGTGTGATCCACAAATATTTGTTTCGGGTCTGGGTGTTTGTGAGACCGAAAAGTCTCTCGTAGTTTCTGATACCCACGACACAAGACTTGTATCTTAGTGTGGGATCAGAACTATGTATGTGACTGTTGGGTGTATTTATTTATTTTATTTATTTAGAAACTTTTATTGCAATGGATTTGTCAGCTCCTTTTTACGCTAATACATGAAAAATAACATTATCGATAGTCTCTAAACTTAATTTTAAAAAACACATTAGCGTGCATAAATCCAGTATTAAAAAATTACTTCATAATGAAGAAGCTTTTTATTTTATATTGAAGCAGCCTAACTTAAAAAAAGAACGCAACATTATCACATAAAATAAAATATGTTAAGAAAGCAATAATCTTATCTACCCCAAGGCTAGTAGTTATCAAGACAAACGGGGTTGTCGGTCAGCGGAGTTAGAAGCGCCGCTGCCCTCAAGTTATTAATTTTCATTTGCTTCAGATAAAAGCCACTTATAATGGAAGTATTAGAGTAGCACTTTAAACTTTACTATTCTTGTTACGTCTCCTATTAGGTATATTTATTTTCATGAAAGTGAACTCGGGATTATGTGGATAGGATTAAAAAATGTTTTTTCATTTTATTATACTTGTTCTTTTTTTGGATTTAAAGTGTGCCATATCATAATATTATTCGGATAATAATATGTTCCTTGTATAAATACAGGGCGTATTTCATTCTAGTTCTATCTCAACACTGATATATAAGGTAAGTGTAGTGCCTCATGGGTGTCAAGAATAACGAGGGATCGCGAAATCGATGCAACCCAGGTTGGAAAAAAAATCTCATCAAATAATACGAGTACATATTATCATGCCGTGACATTTTATTTTGGAATGGGTTGTAGTTTTCTTTAAAGATCACTTTTTGGCAATCGTCCTAACGGCTTATCCTGCCTATCAATAGTCACAGGGCTTAGAAATTTTATCATTCGTCGTGGCACCGTTAACAATACAAATCTTCTGTTTTCCAGAACACCTAAAATTGTACTTTGTTCCAAAAAGTATTGGAAAATTACGCAAATTCAATTCTACGCATTGGTTATTGTATTTGCATCTATACGGCTTCAAGAACAAAGAAGAATTCTTAGTAAAGCAAATATATGATGGAAATATTTTATACTGTGTTCATTTTTGCTGTAAAAATAAGGTTCAGTAAGCGACAGCCCTAATGAACGTTCCCGTATCGGGCCGTTATTAATTTTCATTTGACACAGCCGGCTGAGACGCGTGCTACAAAGCGGGCCCCTACTATAAACACTCACTGTTTTGTTCCATTATCGTGGTACTGTTGCCGACAGTGATTTGGAAAATTGTACAACGGCCTGAAAACTAGGTTGGGAATCGCGTTCTGCGCTATAGCTCGATATTATTGAGGCACTGAAGTTTCGGGTCGGCATCATTCCGTTCGAACACGCTATCTCGGATGCTAACAATTCTTAGTATTAGAATCCGAAATAAGACTGATATTTGTAGTAAAATCTTGTAGCATTTTTGGCTGCGTACCAAGCTGGATTTTTAAGAGAATCACTGAAGAAAAACGTGTTTTTCTAAATTATATTATTAAAATCTTTCATATTTCGATCACATATATGTAAAGATTAATATGCGAGAATTCTTACTAAATTTATTTTACCTATGTAATATATTTTAAAACCATTGTTTTACATTGTGAGTTTTCTGTGGAACAATTAAAAGGATTTTATTAAGGAGATCGTCCTTTGTTCTTTCTTCATTACGTGGACGACATTTAGATTAGGTTGCTTGCACTATTATTCTTTACTATTTTCAAAATATTATTCTTAAAAAGTAGTACATATATTTATGTCTTAGTTTCATCTATTCTTTATCCTGCCGTTAAGACTATTGTATTTTATACGTTCTGAGTTTGTAGTGATAATAATCTTAAATTTTTGTATTATTAATGAATACCTACTCCAAAAAAACTGTCGGACGTGTAATGTTGTAGGAATTAGGCATACTTTAGTTATGAGAATGAAATTTCATTTGTCACTTGGTTGTGATATAAGTGTCAATACAAAAAGGGATACTGTACTATAGCAAAAAATTAGGTTTAGGTACCAAAAGCATTCGAAAAAAATTGAACCTCACATGACTTAAGATTATGAAGATTAAGAAAAGGGGTTGTGGCTATTATACTTACAACTTTTTTTTATTGAAGCAGTGTGCTGATTTGTTATCTTTAGGTCAATAGTTAAGTGAAATTAGATCAAGATTTTGCTACGAATCGTCCTTGTTACGTGAATATTGTTTGACATTTTAAAATTGTATATTTAAGTTTATTTTTTCGTCCATCAAAATGCTTCTATTCGTAAGACCCAACAATGTTATATAATACGTGAATAACGTTGTAAATTATACATTAGAACACATAAAAGTAGTACGTACTGAGTAATAGCTGTTCGAATAAACGAAAGAAAAATATAGATTGAAATAAATACCACATAAAGGCTGATCAAATGTTAATACAGCGGTAAATGTTATTTAAAAAATATCCCGATGGTAATACGATTAAGTGGTGCTAAAATTAGCGAATAATTTATGACTTCATACAGTTCATATTTGCTTGTGAGACCGTGTGCGCTGGTGGACCGCAAAACCGGTTCTGAACCGTAATGAGCTTTATTCCAAGCCGCATTTGGAATTTTATACGATAAAAACCTCATCATCCAACGAGATAATTTGTAATTATTTATTTATTTTAGGATATAAATAATTCACACGTTGCTTCATTGGGATAGAGACGTCCCCGATTCGATTAGTAAAGTGATATGAGGTTTTTTCATCAGAAAAATAATTTCAATGTGGCACCTTTTGGTTCATTAGTAAAATTTTAAACTATCTAGCTAGCTGCAGTACTAGAAATGCGAATACAAGTAAGTATAAGTTGGAATATTACGTCAACACCTAAATTCTCAGAAAATAATGCTTTGAGTTTAGAGACTTTTGGTTTTGCTGCTGTAGTGAGGTTCAGTGTTTAGTTATTAACTGTCAAAAATCAATTATATTTAAAAAAAATTAATTTCCACGTTGGAAGCAACGCCTGCAGAGTATTTTCATTTTTAATGACTAGTTGTTAGTGTAGCTAATTCATCTTAAAAACCAAGTGAAATTGTGAACGGTTGATGTTGACACTTAATATTTCTGGTGCTTATATTCTTATTCAGAAGTAAAAAAAATATATTAATTTCTATGGAAAAATTAGAATAGACTAGAATATCACAGAATACAACCTATGTATTTAAATTTGTTTGATTCATTTTCCTTTTGATGATTTTCGTTTACATTTTGGGTATGTATTTTTAGCTAATCACCTGTCTTTGTTTTCAGTAATATTCAAAGATATATTAAATAGTATAATAATAACACAAACTATACTTACAAATACATATTTAATAGTTCTAAAACATGTATAGATATTCTCAAATATTTCCCGCGTGCTCCAATTAATATATAACATTAATTGAATTTAGTGAGCTGATCCAATTATTTGATTTGCCACAATGTTACGAAACAATTTAGTTTGTTATTGAACCAATAACCTTAAATTGTTTGGAGGGTTTTAAAGGGTTTGTCGATACGCCATGTGGCAAATTGTATTTAGTCACGCGTATTTTTAAATTAAACCTTCTGGACACAAAATAGGAAAGCACTGTAATAAAATATATAAAACGATGAAGGAAAACATCGTGAGGAAACGTACACACAAAAAATATTTGGAATTTTTTATGTGTGTAGTTCGGAAAGCCGCACCAGGCAACAATGGTGAACTAAAGGCCTCAACCCTCTCAATTGTAGAGGTGGCCTGTGCCCAGCTGTGGGATTTAAATGGACTGATGATGATTATAATAAATTAATGTAATTGCAAGAAATAGTGTGTATTTTTGTTACTTTTCTGAATCAGATGTAGTTTTATTACGATGCTTCTTTACCTTTCAAGAACGTCAATACAGGTCAATATAAAAGAAATATACAGAAACATTACTATAGTTCATTTATATTTGAAGTGTACATACATACATAAATGAGACCAACAAGTTTTATTTTTGTTTCATCACAGTGAAATGTTTTCTACTTGTGCTACAGCTATAACATAGTATTGTTCACCCCCGTTATTTATAGGAATCGATGTGTCATGCCAGTCGAATTTCGAACAAGTAAAAAGTGAAAAAATTATTTAATCTCTCGGCCGCATTAACTGAATTGAACGAACATATTCGGCGTTCCAAAATCCCACGCGAAGTCATTAATCGTGTTGATGTCACAGTATGGGACATTTAGTGTGACCCTTTTTATGCGCCAAGCCTTCCGATTTACGTCCCTAATCGCCGAAGGCCGAAAGTCGTATGCCGAAAATGGCGAATGTTCATCGCACATTTAAATGGGCCGTCACTGCCCCGCTCATTGTAAAGGTTTTATAAAGGATTCAGGACGTAATCTAGTTTTAAATCTATAATTAGAAGCTTAGGTTTATACGTTGCACGCCACATATAACACGGAGCACTCACTTTCAATCCAATGATTATTATAGATTTCATGAAGAAAGATAAAAATTTAATATCATTTTTTGAAAAGGCCCGTAATAACTTGAATTGGATATGGGAAGACAGAAAAGTTTATAATGTTTCTGAACATCGATATGACAGAATAAGTTGTAATGTAGTACACGGTCAAAATCTCAAAAGAACTCTTTTAAACTAGCTAAGATAACTTCAACTTATTTACATACGTGTATAACTTTATCCTGGCACAGCAAAGTGACAATATTGCACCTGATGGTAAGTGTTTCGCTCTCACCTACACAATTATATACATATATACATGCATACATACATACCTACATACATACATACCAGTGGCGGTACTTCCATAGAAGCCCAAAAGCCCTGTTTGCCTCAAAAAACTCCGAATAATAATTATCTTTAAGCTTTAAATCTTTATTTGACAAAAGCAATTTGACATATACTGACCCCACAATAAACATGTAATGTTTTTGGGCTTCTATGGAAGTACTACCACTGATACATACATACATACACACTTACGCCTGTATCCCGCAGAGGTAGGTAGAGACTATTGATTGCCACAAACTACGATCCTAACACACCTCTTTTCCTTCGTTAACATCCATACATCTCCTCATACACATATGTCAGTTATGGGTACTTCTAACTTGGCACATCGACACAATTATGCCGGTCAAATGCTAATCGGATATAAACAATCTGATCCAGGAACGCGAGACAATCCCATGTGCCACTGTGGCGGATTTTACACATTATTTACTTTATTTTGATCGGTATCCTGGTGACTTACCAGCAATAAACCTAAACCTTAAACCTCCAACAATAATATTTACCGATCAAAATGCAAAACTATTTTAATACTTCGATTGTTTTTGAGACAATTGTACCATTTTGACCGGCCCATCTGTATGTTAGTAGACATTAGCGTAGGCGTGGCTTTACCACTTTTACTTACTACCTAACATTATGGGATTGCATTTTTTTTTATTAATAAACAACTACTTGGAAAGTATTGCACATACTCGTACACCGGGTTCAATATGTTTATCGTGCAAAAAAGACTTAAAATTTATTATGCAGTAAATTTTATGTTAAAAATACACAAACTTCGACATAATTATCACATCGCGCTCGAAACATCGGTTTATAACAGCTCTTAATAAATAATGATATGTTTCGGAGAGCCGTTGGTTGCAGGCGGTGCCTGTGGATTGTGAACTTCAGTTGACTTTGTAAAGAAGAGGATCCTCATGACTTTTTAAGTAGTATAGGGACTATCCGACTACACACCACGGTAATATGTACACACATATAAGCGTATCGACAATTGCACACAAAGATATGACATCAAGCAGTCATGCAATCAGCATCAGCAAGTCTCTATAGGGACCTAGATTATCTATACTCAGCAACGAAATTAATCAGAAGATAAAGGGGAGCTGGAAGTATAATTATCCACATCACTCCACAACGAAGCGGAAAGAAAACATAAAACGTTCTATACATACATTTTTCACATCTCACCTCGTAGAATGGGCGTAAGAAGATGTCGTATGTGGCGATTATCAGGAGTTACCAAGATAGCTGGGCGTGCAGTCTTTGCTCCTGCATCCTCATAGAAAATGATCTCAAGATGTGCAGCAGAGCAACTGGTCTAGGAACTGAAACGGATGCACATTGCGAGACTGAAGAAGATGCCTTTTAAATGGACCACGTTTCATCAGTATTCTTTTGGTTTCAATCATCAGTTAATGGTATTTTTCTACTAGTAGATTTTATTCTTTGTTCATAATATTGTTTACAACATTTTCTCGCTGGTCGGAGTTACAAAGTTGTTTTCATAATACCGGAATATCTAACTTTATCAAAAATAACATGTCGCATCAGACGCGATAAAACCTTTCCACAACTAACAAGCCAAAGTAGGTCGTTTTAATCGAGTTTTATCTTCATCCGCGACAAGATACAACATTTATGTAAGCGAGTAGTTTAGTACTTTATAGTTTGAAAGCATCTAGTACATTGCCCTCCATGTTTGCTTTTACTGGAACGTAAAGGAAATTGAAGTGACAGCTACTTAAAAATGTGATCACATTTACGACAAAGGTACGGTTAATCTTTATCAGATTTGTCTTGAATTATATTTGATATGTAAATAAGAAGGACGAGAATGAGCACTATCGGGATTTTAAGTTTATTGTAAGTAAATTTGTTGACTCACATATCTGCATGTATAATGTTGGCCTAGTCTAAGTTATTCGGGTTCAAACCCCAGGCACACACCTCTGACTTTTCGAAGTTATGTGTGGATTTACAAATAATTATCACGTACTTAAACTGTGAAGGAAAACATTCTGATGAAACCTGCACACCTAAAAGTTCTTAGGAATTTCTTAGGTTTGTAGTCTGCCAACCCGCACTAGGCCAGTATAGTGGACTAAGTCCTAAACCCTCTCAGTTGTAGAGGAGGCCCGTGCTCAGCAGTGGGACGTATATGAGCTGATGATGATGATAATGTGTCTTAGTTAAGAATGGTAAAAAATAAAGCCTAAATTAATCAGTATACCAAATATTACCAAGGACTGCTATGGCATTATTAGTGTAATTATCAGAAAAGTATTTGTGAAAAGTCAACGTAGGAACATGCTACGTAAGAAATGAGCAGAAAGTACATTTACAGTAGGTATATACGGTACATTTTATCTCATTCATAGCATAATATTTGAGGATCTGCGGTGAAGTTGTGCACACAATTCGGAATTTGATTACTGTTGCAGATATTTATTTAATGAAAGTGGATCAATTGCCGTAGTATTCAGTAGCATCAGCAATTTTCCCACTTTTGTTTGTGCAAGCCTGACCCAATTTAAACCAATTTGAAAGGCCAATTCAACCTGTATTTCTTCTGATTGTGTTTGCCTACCGTTGAAATAAAGCTGATTTCAATGTACATCGTATTGTTTATCAAGAGTGCCCTTGTCCATGTTAATTAATTTATTCCATATACATTTTGGTAGCACTATAAAATGCGCGGCTACGTACAAAATGGAATTGTTTTTGATTTCGTGTTTTAAACGCTTGTTGAGTGATGACTTGATAAAAAGAAAGAGCTTAAGCAAAGAAGCTTAAGTGTCTGTCTCGAAATGTCTCTGTATCAAGACTAGACTGCGTCTAAAAAACTTTGACAAATCCTCTTTTCGACTTCTCGTGAGATATTTATATAGATAGACTTTTTGCTCTAAAACATTTCATCAGATAAATTATTTTAATAACTAATAGCGTGGAAAATAAATTAATGTTGGCTAACAAAATGTTATAACCATGGCATGCAGACTGCAAATGCTGTGTTTTGTGCAGTGCAGATAAAACATTATGTCTTTGTTAATTCCCATTAAAAATGGGAAAGCTATCAAAACGATCGTTTAAGATTAATATTAATAACAGTATGTTTTGAAAAATTCATTTACGTGAATTAAATTAGGTGAAAGAAATGTACCGAAATTCCTGGCGAGAATCGAAACCACACTACGGTTCACTGACAGCCACTTCCAAACTATGTCAGGCTTCCGTAACAAGAGTTCTGCGGGTTAGAGCGAGGCATGTATGACTGCGGGCCGATAATGTAATCAATTTAGTGAGCTTCTCCGTCCGCGCACAAGTTCCAACTTCGTGACACATTTTATATCATAACCGAGTTTGCTGGCGTGGAATTGCAGTAGAAATGAACCTTAAGATTTAGAGTTTGAAGTATGGTAGTGCGAAAATACTTCGTCGAATTGGGAAAAAGTTTCACTTAATATAGTACTGAAGATTGTTAGATGGACAAGAAAGAAAAAAATATTTGTAAATAAATCAATACTTATTTTATGATTCGCCGCTGGGCTAAGATTTCTTTGGACAATTCAGAAGTTGAGTTAATTTTTTTATCACCGCGCTGTCTTAATCAGATTGGTATTTATATCGGTATTGGTATCGGAGATATTCTTGTAGATAAGTTATTAACAAATAAAAAATAGAAACTGTGGAAGCAATGCTACTCTTATAATACAAAATTACGAACATAAATACAGATTACATGACAAACCTGCTGCACTAATTTTTTGGTTGAAAGTCGATGTTTTTTTATACTTAAATGACATTTAAGCACAAAGTTAATACCAATTTAAAAAAAAAACGAGAAGTGTCTTTTTTTAAGCAGATTTCGATAACTACTTAGTTTCATATAATGATGGATGTACCTAACATGCTACCGGGAAGAAGCGCATTTGTTTTTTCTATGAGACTTAAAATAAAATTCAGATTTTTTTTGTCGATAATAGATAACTTGATCTTAAGATCTCGCGATGAAGACTAATGCAACTACAATGAAATATGCGAAAATTATAAAAATCCAGGGTTTAGTATTTCTTGTCGAATGTTAATTTCGAAATTTATTTTTGGCATTAATCGCGTACCTACTCTCATGAATATCTGGAATCCCATTATAAAAGATTTACCGCAGTTTATAAAAAGCCGTATAATCTAGATTTAAAATTCCATTTGTGTATTCATGAAGTTGTTATTTGTTTAATAGGTCAATTGCAAGGATCCGGCTACAGCGAGCAAGAGCCTGAGTTTTTGTCGCCTTTGGAAAACTTGACGGTGGCGCAAGGCCGGGATGTGCACTTCACATGTACAGTCAACCATCTGAGCAGCTATAAGGTACAAACTTTTAATTCATACAACTTTATTCCGTACTAGCGGTTGAACTGCGCTTCACCCGGGCGCTATTTTATATAAATCTTTGTAACATTGTGGTATTATTTTTTTAAAATATAACAGAAATTAATAATTAAAAAATGCTGATATTGAATATTAAGAATACTTCGTCATAATTGTGTCGTTTGATGAGAAATTAGCGTGCAATAGCCGCTACTTCAATTGAAACGTTTTGCATTTAATAAATCACGACTAGGATTTAAAAATATTTTTTATTTAAGAAGTATTGTTGGTTCCACAGCATAAGTGTGCTCTCTATTACGTTGGAATTTGAAATATGGATGTAAAAATACACGTCAGCAGTAACAAACGTGAAAGTATTTAAAACATTGTACTTTATTACACATCATGCAACAAATTTACTATTTCTCATTATAATATTTATGTACGTACAAGGTTACTTGGCTTTTGTTGCATATACTGGCTTTAAACAGGAAAATATTACAACAAAGATGCAATGTAAGAGGATACTATCGCACGCTCCATAAGTTTTAATTAAGTCATGTTTAATATGAGCTGCTACATGCTACCTATCGTTACAGAAGTTAGGTTTAATACAAAGTTTTAAGCACAATATTAAAAATGGTTGAGGGAAAATTTGTTGGGCAAAATATTAAAAAAGATAAATTTTTGTGTAAATCATAGTTAATAATTAAGGAAAAATATTCATTAAATTATAAAAATATCGTATGTTCTTAAGTATCTGAAAAAAGTTAATATAAATTTATAGTTGTTTTATCTAATTAAAGCATTAGTGTTTTAAAGTGGATGATGAGGTAAATGAGACACCATACGATACGAGCAATCGAGGGGTTAAATCAAAGGCACACACCAAGAATTTGAGTAGTCATTTGTGCAGAAATTGAAATTATTTTACAGAATATAAATACTATATTATTAATACAGAGTTTTACAGAATTGTAAATAATATCATACTTGTTAAAATAACGTAGCTTCTATGATATGTCGAGTCTGCTAACTCGCTCCTTATTGGCGTAGTTAACTAATGCATACAGCGTATACTATACAACCATATAGCAGGTCTATAATAAACTATGGGATTAAATAAATAAACAATAAATACGTTGTGTCGTCAGTATCAAAAACTACGAGAGTCTTTTCAGTCTCACAAACACTCAGACATGAAACAATTATTTGTGGATCACACAAACATTTGTCTCAGTGCGGGGATCAATAGTCACATCCTTTCGTTTCGCAACCTGGTGTCTAGCCAATTGCGCCACGGAACGGTCAATCACATGAGCTGATACAAACTATATCTACGAGTATATCTTCACATAAAATAATTTTTCTTGCAGGTCGCCTGGATAAAATCGGACACAAAGACAATCCTAGCGATTCATACGCACATGGTGACGCTCAACCCTCGATTGTCAGTGACGCACAATGGTCACAATACTTGGAAGCTGTATATCAGCAATGTGGAGCCGAAGGACTCTGGCTCTTACATGTGTCAAATCAATACGGATCCTATGATGAGTCAGGTTAGTGGTTTCTTAGATTTTCCTTCGTGATACTTTTCTTCAGCTGCAGACAACAGTCTCTCCAAGTACTCATGATCTGGATATTCCTTTGCAGTTTTTTTTAAGACATCCGCAATTTGTACGTAGACCTGTGTTAATTTGGCCATCCATACTGGAATTAAATAATTTTGGTAATGCTTGCCTTAAATTTATGATTTCGATGTTTGAATATCCTTTTTTTGTTCATAAAGATGAAAAATGAATTTTTATAGCTCAAAACAATTTTAATAAATGAAAACGAATAAAACTATCTCTGTGTAATATTCAATGTATGACTTGATTTTTTGTATTTATTGCATAATACAGGTTTTTCTTCTAAAACATTTCTTTATTGGAAATTCCAACTAGCTGAATTTTCAGTTGGAAATATTTCAATAAGCGTTTGCCTTTAGAGTTTAATACAGTATCAATAAAATATTGGAGCAAAAACCACCACTGCACGGTTGTCATTCATAATAATTACGAACATCAATTGTGAATTGAAAAATTAATTGACAATGTCACAGTAACGATCTGTCATATCAGTTAATGATTTCCACTGTTCCATTTAATTAGAGCGTCAATTGCTTATCAATAATGGACAGTAATTACAATCAGTTTCCAGCCGGTTGGCTCGTGCGGCGGTGGAACAGGCTAATATTAAAATTTATGCAATCGATCCGCATCGCCAGCTTGCAATGAGACTTGCACGATGTCACGTGCCAAACGTTTCACCAGATAAATTATATCCGTATTCCCTGTATTATGATTCTCTCGGTGTCTAGTCTGATGTGCGCGCGAAAAACGTATTCCTCTTTTGTATTTTCAATTTCTGTATAGTGTTTGAAAAATTTCGTTCTAAAATTCTCTTGTAATATTTTTCTTATTCCGTATATACGCCATGTGTACTAAAATATCTTTTTAGAATTATTCTATCGCTAGGCTTTGTTTTGTTTTCTTTGTTGTTATGTTTGGACCTTCCATAATAGTTTTAGTCTGTTCCTTATTAGCCAATGTATCTATTAGTTACGCCAGCGCTCTAACTAGGTCATTATGCTGATGTAGTTATAGTATGGAGCGGGATGAAACTTACACTAATATCAATATTAATGCGCCAAACAGTCGTTAATTGTTATAGTCCAACAATTTGGTGTTATATAATTTCATATATCCAACAAAATACGTAATTTTTGCATAAAATAACGTATTTAAATTATAAAGCTTACTCAATAATTATAATTATCATAGCGCTATTAATATTACTTATTTACTGAGTCCTTTAACGTGCCAAACCGTATGACAAAACATTATAAATCAATATTGAATGACGAATACCCATTCCCGCAGTTACGGCCCCAACAAGATCGTCACAGCCAAATTTTATAGCACGTCAAAATTGTTTTGCAAAACGAGAAATTGTTGCTGGAACTAAATTCAAACAGCGCCGTAACCTCATCAACAACATGTCAACGCTCAGAGAAAATTGTACAGAGGCGTGGCATCATTCCCGACATGCCATCGTCACAACCGGGATGTCACTCTGATACAATATTATTACGAGAGGCCTACCTGACCCGATGCGGCTTTTCGGTGATACTGAGTATTCTACGAGCATTCATTGTAGCTATTGAATTATAGTTTATATCACATTCATAAAACAACGTTAGTAGCAATAATTAAATTTAAAATAATAGCAGCTCGAAAATGTTCTAAAGAATACGTTGGATATTGAATTGAACTTTCGTCGTCGCCTCTTTGTCACCGTGGTTCATATTCAAATTTGTTCTCTGGTTTCTTTTTTCGTCGTGTTATGTCAGCCAGCTTGTCAAGTAAAATGAAGCCGCCGGATCTCTTTTTCTTTAACACAATGTATCGCTGTCTAGCAGTAGGCTTTTGTTTCATATTCATTATGTTTGATACGTCAATAAATTGTCTTTAGGGTCCAATTATAATTAAAACGCTCTATTTTAAGCCAGCGAGAAGAATAAAAAAGTAATTAGTGTTTTGCCATTGGACACTAACTGGGCGAAAACTGTTTTTAAGTTGAGTCGAAAAAGCAAACGAGTAACACCCGTCACCGGCGTGTAGGGACGATGTGGGCAACGACGAGAAATTAACGTAACAAGTTTTGGCAGCGATTCAAAAGGGATATTGGTATTTTGTGGTGGCGACCACTTATCATTTCCTATGATGGTAGCCATTTACGCTATGAGAAATTTGCAAACAATATGTGCCCTCCAATTATAAACAAGTTGGCTGTATATAACACTACGTTACAAACGAAATGTACGGGGATAAAGATACCCGAATCATGTGGATCCGAATTTATTTCTCAGCTTAGATTTCGGCTCGCTTGTGAAGATATAACGTTGTACAGTAAATAACTTCTCGTTTGGGTTTCTTTAGATAAGTATCTACAAATCGGATTTCTGTTGAAATATTGGATAATATTCTCCGTAATGTCCCAAATATTCTAATATAAACGTTGAATAAACAGGAATGATTTTTGTAATATTACTAATGTTTGAAATTCGTTTAATAACATAATCTGGCGTTTATTGAAATCTTAGTGAATTTAACATTTGCTTAGGAAAATATAAAAAAAATGTTTACCATAAGTGTAGCAAATATATAGTTTTTCCATGCCTTTATCCCGTAGTTTTAGCGTTATTGGCGAAACGTAAATATTAATACAAGATGTTCCTGTAGATTGTCTTTTTATTTTGGAACCAGTGATAAACGATGTCATCCCTATCAGAAAATGGTACAAACAAACCGTAATAGGTGGCATAAACATTTCCGTACGACAGCTTTCTCTATCTCTACCTTTAAAGCGAGTCATAAATGACTGTATATAGGTATACATAATCAGTTTTCACTTTATTGCGAGTTTGGGATATTATTTCACAGTTAGATTGTGACCACTTTTTTTATTTAGTTAGTGATAGGAACACGCCGTTATCAGCTCAGGCTGTGGTACGAATGCATTCCATTTATTAGTAGTGCCTTTTGACATATGAATATATATAAAAAATGTTTTCAGTAAAATTTGTGTTGCAATGAATATGATAGTGGATGTTAATGTTATGGGCTATAAAATTATCGCTAATTTGTTACCAATTTCAGATACTTATTTTCCAAGATTTTTTTTTAATTCAATCCAAATAAGGACGGCTTTCCAGAATTTGCAAGGTATAGTAAGGTTATGTGAAATTAGTATCAAATATTTTATTTATGGAGTCATTTTCATATTTTTCCCGTCATGTGTTATGCGGTATACAAAACGGATCGTTAAAAGATATTAGACGAACTTACTGTACTGACGAGATGGATTCGAGAGCAGAATGGAGAGCATTTGAAAGCAAAAATTCCGAGTGTAGTATAGTAGTTGTTGCTTTTGAAATGAAAATACATGGAGTGACGAAAGAAACTTAATTTAGTGGCTCGAAGTTATTGGTTATTGGTGAAACCAGAAAATTTAACAATTTTGAATACTTTCCATACAGATTGCAAACTGTCACACAATAGAGGAGTGCTAGTGACTATTTTAATGACATTTTTATTAGTCAGCATTATCTCATAATATCCTTTAAGCGTAGCATAAATAAATTTATTAGTCGAACGTAGTTGCGAGAGGCTGTTGCCTTTATCACTTAATACTTTTACTGCTCAGTATCGAATTTATCATCTACATAGTTATTGTAGCATTTGACACTTGACGATGTTATTTCGTGTATTTGACGTTTAGCTTACGTTAAGAAATGAAGTTTTTGCTCTACGACGTCCCGTTTTGGGCACGTTAGAAGTAAACGTTACGGCAGTCAACGAGCTGCGAGAACAGCAGTCAAATGTGACCGCAAAAAGTGCGTAACTGTGAAAACTTAGTAACAACATAAACAGGGGCCGTCATTAAGTTATTCACCTTTGCGGCGGGGGTCGTGGCATTACGACACTCAGGAGACAGTGGAATTTTGCCGCTGCTTTGCGCGGAATGCCCGCGCTTGCCAAAGGGAGGCGGCGGAATGTCACCGCGACATCTTCATGCTACACAGACAACTTTCCCAATGTCCCCGGTGCTGTTTACGTTCCATTTTGCTCGCTCGAAACGCTCTTGCATTGTTTCAGCCTGTTTTTATAACGTGTACGTGAGACTTAGCTTATTTCAGCGCTGCGCACCATGGCAAAAATTGTTGTGAATTTTTTAGCGGATAGTTTCGTTATGCAAGTGCGGAATGTGTTCTCCTTTTTTCTAGTTATCCGGTGTAGCGTAACATTCTTTCAACTGGAATATCTTGTCTGTATTATGAGGTATTTTCACGTTTTATTGAAGTACCATTGAGCTAATTTTAAACCAACACTGGCGTTTGTGGAAGAATTTTTAGCGAGACTTTGGTGTGGAATGTTCTTAAATCGAGAGGATAATTACAAAATAAATTTCTGTCTAGCTTCCATATAATTCTGTTATATATTCTTAATATACATAAAATGCAATCGTTATTGTTTGATCTACCAACAAACAGATCAAATCACTAAACGACTTGCGTTGAAAAGTTGTCGTTGCGAAAAGATTTTGCAAAATTCATCGCGGGCAAAAGCTTGTAGTCTATAAAACTTATGATAAAGTACAAATTTATGGGCATTGAAATCATGAAAAATAACATATAAATGAACTAAAAACTTTATTTCCTCGTAACGACTACCTCAATTTCGACAAAAGCTTCATAGTCCATTGACTTGACCGAAACTATAAATTGATTAAGCAATTCAAATTGAGTATCCACCATGAAGAGAGTGTCTAGAGCGTCAACACTACCCGTCAATTACATACAGGAACATTTTGTAAAAAAATACAGCTATAAATACGTCGATGTAAATCGAATTCTCATACTAAAACGAATTGTCCTCTGTCAATTGACTATACAATGTTAAAAGGTTTTCACTGGAAATGCGAGCGTTGTAGTTCATGTTAACATGGTATCCACCAACTTTTATATAAAAAGTATCTGTTCTCCCCACTTCAGACGGTTCGTATTTGCTTAGGTCTGTTACTACATTGCCGAGCAAAAAGCCCGCGTTGTATTTATGTTGGCTCGCTTGTAACACCTCTAAGTGTTAAAGTAAATTGAGATGAAATACAATTTCATAATGTGAAAAGAGTACACATTTTACGCCAGCCAAAAAGCTGTGTCAGAAATTTGTGGCAAACGCTGTTTGAATATATTTTCTAAAAAAATGTCTAACTGTCCGAACCAATGACATAATATTTTTTTAAAGCAGTGCCCGTCACTGAGAATTCTTATGTGTTGCTTACATAGAAAAACACCTAGACCCACAAAAATAACTATTTGTAGGTCAAAAATTGTTCATGTGGGGCTAAAACCCGCATTACCTGGCCTTGAAACCAATTTGGAGGGCACGGGCCCCCTCAACAACCGAGGTTTGGGCCTAAGTCCAATACGCTGGCCTAGTGCGGATTGGGACCAATTACACACTTAAAAAGCATTGAGACACAATTCGTCACGGTTTAATATTTTTTGTGAATTTATTTGTGTAAACCTATTTTCTAGCGAATAAAAATTGTTGCTGGACAACCTTGTGATTTTTTATAATAAAGAAAATAAATGACATAATTTTTCCGCATACTAGAAAGACTATTACAAAATACAATCTTTACTTTTAAAGAACGTATTTTACTTACCTATATACATATATTTATGTTTGGTAACCTGTAATTAAAACGAACTTTTCATTAATCATATAATTTAAAAAAGAAGCAAATGCAAAATTATGGTTTCGTAAATTACATTCATATTGCAAAAGCAGATTAAACTGCGCTGGTAGCGGTCATCATTCATCCCGAGTCCGTTTTGGGCAATCAAATAAATATTGACCTACTAATTGTTTTTGCGGCATTGACGGCGAACCCGTTGACAGAAGCAGTGATAAACGACCGTTTTTGTGTAATCCTAAACCTTTTTTCCCCACTCCCGCGAAGATCGCATTTCAACATTCAATTAGTTCTTGAATATTGTTTTCTAAGAGAAATATCCAAAGTTGCCCGCCAAGCGTGGAATCTTAATTCGAACGACTCCAATCCGTTTTAATAGCCGAATACTTTGCATAACTTAAACAGAAGCGGTGTTATTGTTAATCAATAAGCTGACCATTCTTGGATCTGGTTGTTTTAACATTACGTGATTGAAACAGCTTGGTATTCTAAGTAAAAACAGGCAGCGAGTCAACATCGCAGTGGTGTATAAATAAGTCTTCTGTCGGCTGTATAGCGCCGAAGGGTATTTTCAATATGGGTAATTTAGCCTGGAGTACAAATACTTTAGCAGCTTTATTGCATACTCGAGGATTAACTCGGTATATGAGCGTTGAAAAACGACCAACCGTCTGCAACATGCAAAAACTCTGCGCTATTTTATCTTAATTACTTCGAAATCTTTGTGAGGGCAAATCCCTACCCTTATGTTGTCCATCGTCGCGTAACTTTATGAGCGGATTACTTTTATGACCAGGATTAAAGTACCGTTTGCGAAATGTTTACAGCGTTCAACTCTTAGTCCGCTTGATAGATGAGCTACCTATTGTACCCACCACTCACAATAAAACTCAACCTGCTTTTTATATTGGATTATGAGAGTTTATATCTATGTCTCGCGACAAAGGACGGAGATAGGTCAAACATATTCAGTAGACTAAAGTCAGTAAATATAATATAAAAGCGACGTAACTCTGCATAAGCGTCGTTATAATGTTTATTTCATATACCTATACTTGTTTATTGTCGATCATATAGACGCAATTAAACGACATGATATGATAAACAACAAGTCTATGGCCAATTCCGTCAGATAAAGTTTGTTAAATGATCACTTAGATTGATCTGGGATGGAAATTAAGGTCTCTACAACCCCCTTTCAGACTGAAATTACCATCTCTAAATCATCGCGCGGTTAGAAAAAAAAGAAAAAGAGCACGAATTACAAAATATATTTTAAGATAATTCAAATTTACATTATAATGGCGAGTTTTTATAGGTATACCATTTTCGGATTTTTTTGTTGTAGAAACGTTGAAAGCGTTTACAAATACATATACATACACTCTTAGCCCAGAAATACAATGAGAGATTAAGATCTGAATGTAATTGATGGCTATTCTTTTTCGAATTTGAATTACAAGTAAGTTATACGCATTTTTTATCTTACTTGCGGATGTATTAATTTGCGAGCGATTAAAGTATTCAACTGCCATAAAGTTGGATAAATCTTTTCGTGTTCTCATCAAGTAATATTTAAAGAATTTTCATAATGAACGCTTTTCGAGTTAGCAGGTACTCAAAGGCATTTTTAAATTCATCAAAGTTTATCGTTTCAGATTGTTTAGCCGTTGTTGTTATTATTTCAATGTTTTGCTTTCAAAGGAATTGCAATGTTTGAAAAAACACTACGGGAGAAGAAATTCATTGGCAAATAAGTTTAAGCCTTATTCAACTTGTTTATGAAGTCTATTTATGTATACTTCATTACTTACAAAAAAAGAGTATTATACTTAGATATTGTCTACGCTGTATTTAGTATATTTTAATTACTAAAGAGAAACTGTCTGAAACGTTACAGGTTTAGTAACAACGCCTCACTTAGTTTACATCGGCGAACCGCGAAGTATGTCTAAAATAGTTAAGTTGGAAACTTCCCGCCACACACAGAATAAAGTCGTTACTCGGTAGGTACCTACAAATCGTTGAAGCGAGCCGAACCTCCGTAGCTGCTAAGGAGCTTCATTCTTGGCACCATAAACACATTCTTCGACACATAGTTGCCTCGATGTCGCAACTAAGGCCCGCCGTTACATATACTTAGTAAGTGTCACGTCGTAGGAATTTGTCAGACTGCTCTAAGGAATCCACCTTCGGGCTGGAAAATGTGAAGCCATTGTGCCTGTTACATAATTATTCCACCTTCATAACGTTATAAAGCCGAAGCTTGTAACCGCGTTAACCCAAGCTCTAAATATTGTGCTACCGTTTATCTTCCTATAGCGAATTTACAATGCTTAAAGGATTATCTCCGCGCTAGTTGGATTATTTGGAATTAATGTTCGTACATATAACCTGTTAGGTTTTACGGACCGTTGCGCGCGGACTCAATGGCGACTTCGCAATCGGAACTTTAAAAGAAAAGTACTTGCGATTGTCAATAAGAAGTTCTAATGCGAGAATAAGTTGGCCGGATAATGTGCCAGCGCTCGTTGAGAGTAAAATAAATAATACATAAAAGGAAAGTAAGTGGAAAGCTAGAGAGCAGAATCAACAAGTGAATTATTTCTTAGCCGAAAAATCGGCAGGCGTTACTCAGCATTCTTTTGTTGTGTCGGGCTACAGGTGCGCGCCAAGCCAAAGTATTTGCTTTTTCATAAGGGTTTGCCACTCCAAGCTTCAATACGGTGAAAGCCGTCTCGAGAATACATCAATATTTATAGTGTCTACGCGAAAAATTCTTATTATTCAAAGTTTCTCCCTCTATATTTTCCGTACTCGTGAATTTCATTTAACATGTGTACCGTTGCTTTACGACCAATTTGTTTCAGTTAAGTGTGCCGCATTTTAAGTCGTAAATTCGAGCGGCCGGAGACAGCAAGGGTCAATGGGGAGAAGGGTGAAAAAATCGGCAATAACCAGACGAGTGTCATTCATCATGGAGCTCGACGGCCTTCTCTAAAGCTCTAATAATTGCCTAGACTGATTGAGCTCTCGCGAACCAATCAAGTGGTGTAGTAATGAGTTTTTAAATACTTAATCGCGTGAAAATATTGCGATATTAATAATTTTAACGATTTAAATCATCGTGAATGTCTCGTCATAATGTTTATTTAGATTTGTAAATTATTGCTTGAGTCCTGTAAATAAGCAAACAATTTGTCTTGCGAAGTCAACGGCTTTTTGTAGTTGTTTTATTCACTAGTGAGGGTAATTTAACGTAATAATTGTAATATTAAAACTAATAAATACTTACAAATGTGTCAAAAGATCTGCGAGAAGTACCCAAATATATAAGATCTCATCACGTAAACTCTTTGTAAAGTAAGTTTGCTTTTAGCAGACCTCTAAGAGAAACCAGAACTTTCCTCCGCACTTAAGAATAACTTCTTGTTTGTGTAACTGTTGTTACAGTATAAGATTTTTCTGTAACGTAACTTACCTAATATCTTATGTGGTTCTGTGGATCGCTGTTTCAGCAAAGAAATGCCTCAGCTTCGATCTTCTGTCCTTTGACAAATATTTGTCGGAATATTTCGTTCGGTTAAAAATATTCATGATACAAAATGTATCTGAGGGCGTTAGGACTTTGTATATTTGCGTTTTTTTTATAAAAAACAATTGAGTATTTAATACCAGGCTGTTTTAGCCATACGACTCGCATGAGTTGTCATAAAATATAAACATTCGGTGGAATTATCCATAGTTAGGTATATGACACACTTGTTCTTTACTAAATCATGAATTCTATTATTTTTATAATGAGAAAGTTAAATAACAGCACTGGATATTAAGTACAGTAATATCCAGATCGTGCCCACAAATAATAACAGCTGAACTAGAGTTCGACGCGACTTTTACAAGTCTTAAGGTTATAGAACTAGGTTAAGAAAACTTTATTTTATATAGCTTGATGTGAAACTAACTTCTTTAGAATAATTTAAAAGATATCCTTATTTATACTTAATATAATGAAAATTCACAATGAATTATCACTTAATTTAACGGTGAAGAAAAATATCGTGATGAAACCTGCACACCTAAAAATTCTTAAGAATTTCTAAGTGTGTAGTCCGCCAACCCGCAGTAGGCCAGCGTGGTGGACTAAGGCCTAAACCCTCTCAGTGGTAAAGGACAGTGGGACGTATATGGGCTGATGATGATAGAGCGTGATAATTGTGTCAACTGGCGATGTATTTTCAATCCGTTTCACTTACAATCAGATGCGGTCATTCTGCCAAGTAAAAAAAATCTGTCATGATATGCACAGTCTTTAATATAGTACGATTTATTAGTTCCCACTAGCACTGTTAATATAGGCAGCCGAAACAATCGCGAATGATTGTTTGATTGAACGATTCACTGACCTGAACGTGGGATTCGGTGAATTAATTTTTTCGCTGCATAAACCACGCTAACAAATAAAACATATCGACGTTCCGAGAAATATATGCTCACAATTTTTTACAGTTTTATGTACCGTCATAAACAAGTCGTGTGCCAGTATATATTCCATTTTCCGTTCACCGTTTGAAACTACGTTGAACTATTTAACAAAATATCGCGAAATTTTACTGATGCTAAACTGCTGAGGTCCATATTTTGACATAGTATTTTAAATTTTTATACTGATTATATTGACTGGTACGTTGGTGATTATTAAACTATAGAGCTATTTTGCATCGTGTATTTGTAAATGACTTGTTAGAAAATAAAATAATTAATTAGAGGCAAATTTTTCAAATAAACAGTACTATGTTTGCTTTGGTTAAACTTGCTAATAATACTGGAAATGATTATAAGACCCTCAAAGCGCTTGAATAATCTTAGTCCACTGCTTACCTTTGAATTTAAGCTACGGAAATTCTAAGAATTCGGTAAGCGGGTTAGAAATTATGGGATACTGAATATAACCGAATGAATATAGGTGATTATCATGTTGTACGTAGTCGTTCTTGTCTCTAGCCTCGTCAGTACAGCGGTATAAGTTTGCGGTTTGCGATCGAGACGTGTGAAGGCTTGGATAATGCTGGCTGGCATTTAAAAAGAAAAATAAACAATGTAAAAACGTTAGGTTTTTACGTTTCTTGTCCGAGTTCTTGATGTTATCACGATTAACAGGTCACGTCGCTGCTAACGGCGAATGTTTCAGTGGAGACAAATGACTCGCTTACCTGTTGATGCTTAGTCGACGGTGAAACTAACCTTTGAATTTATAACTTGATACGAGCAGAAACGTGACTAGAACGTGTACGTTTCCATTACGTTAACGTGAAAAGTTTAGTTTACGTTTATTAGGCTTTGGGGCTTGTGAGTTCGGATGGTTTGTTGTATTAATGCAAACCTTTGTAAAAAGACTAAATACTATTGATAATCTTATTCGGTTTTAACAAGTCACTTTAGGCTGCAGTTAACTTGACGTATGAGATGCACTATACTTGACTCTTTTTTACCCAATGTACACAAATTATAAGAGCCTTTACTTTTCGATAATATCGAGACGTTATTATAATTATGTATGTATATGCATGCGTACATATACAGCATATTTTAAATAATAATAATACATATAAATTGTGTTTGTTACGCTCTGTAGGGCAGTTGCTGAGACACCAGACACAAACCTGAGAAATGAAATGCCAAGGGTTCGATATCTGAACTGTACTATGTGTACTACATATAGGTATTAGTTTTTGTGTGTGGGTGTTTTGAGAGTTAAAAGTTAGTCGTTTTTGATACCCAAAACACAACACTTGTATCTTGGTGGGGGCTTAAACTATGCGTGTGTTAGACATTCATTAATCTCATAAACATTTCATATATCCTTGCCTAAAATTGTATAAAATGTCAGTTATATACCGATTCTGAGAAAACTACCATTCTAAACGACCAGACGATAATAACACTAACGGTTGTATACCCATTTCTAAAGGAGAAGTAAGATTAGGTATAATAAAGATTACTTGAGCACATCTATTGTGGCTCCACTTATGATTTAGGGATTAACTATTGTGTTGAATTGTAGTGGTTTATTCATTGTTAATCTGCGCGTGTGGAGAATTTATTTGTTAAAAAGTAAATATTGTAAAAAAAAGGTTTTTTTTTGCTTTCCAATCAGTGAGTATGCCTGCTAGTGCATGGTAATACGAGTATAGTGTAAAATCTGCATTTATTAAGTGTGTCTCCGGATAAGAGCACATGGTGTGCTCATATTGCCTGGTTAGAGAACTTTGCTAGTCTACACTATTCAAGCCGCATTCCACTGAAAACCAGATCTCGGTGCGGTTTTTTGGCGTGACAGTTAAAGAAGAAAATCAACCAAAACTTTGGTTCTAATTTTAGTTTATCCTTGTTGAAAAGAGTAGATTGCACAATTAAAGTCTGTTAAGGTGATATGCACTTGCCCATATAGATAAAGTGTATCCCACCGTATTCGTCACTGCAGTTTCTGTATGATCGACAGTGGCATGCACAGAAATGACACTGGGCTGTGAAGCTCAGCGAATCCCTATAGGAATAATGATCAAGATGACATACATATGAGCAACCATACCTCCAGAGACGAGAGAGAGAGAACCATACCTGCAGATGCAATGAGATGCTTTCATAGTTGCGTTTCAGAATTTCCGAAACTACAATGTACCTGTTTTCTCGTTAATACTCCGTGAGAATAATAATATTTGGTTAAAATGTAGATCAGACTCATTAGGTGTAAGTATTTTTGTGTATGTTTCAGGTACATTATAATTTTTATCTTGGATGGCTCCAAATTATTATAACAATGGCTAATTACAATAGGTTGTAGGTAATGTAGTTTAAATTCCCCCAGACCCATGTTATTTTTATTTACAACATGTCAGTACATTAATGTTATAAAAATAAATACATTTTATGTTTAAAAAAAAAATGCAAAATATAACGCGTAGGGTAGAAAGATAGTTTCTAAATACTCTAATGAACGTAGATGAAGTAATATTGAACTTAACATTTGGGGATTTAAGGTCCGGTCGAAAGATTTTTTAAACTTTTATTAACATACATACATACACAACCTCACGCCTGTATTCCCCGAAAGGGTAGGCAGAGGTGCATTCCTGCACGCACATTTCGTCAGGAATGTTATATGTCCCATGTAATAGGGGGCGAGCCTATTGCCGTATTTTGGGCACATATCGAAACTCCGTGCTTCTAAAGAAAATTTCCTAATGGAAACACCCAATAACACTTTGCCCGACCAATGAATCGAACCCGCGAACTCTATATCGCACTTGACTTTCATTTTTTTTTAAATAATGCAAACGGAATGAAGTGTACATCCGTATGATTAAAAGAGAAAATATTTGACTCATACATAGTTCATAAAATATTTGTAATCAATAATTAAATAACCACCGAGATATAACCACACAAACCAATAATTCTACTTTTATTCAATGCTTATAAAGTGAATCATATATAAAATATTCCCAGACATGGAATGTAAAGTGAATATACGAGTAAAAATATATTAACGACGTTAAATGCAACATATTTCAGTGACAGAACAGCACGTAGTATGTATATATTAATAATATAAGGTGGTGTTTCCCGAGTGTAAATCTCCGAGACACTCGGTCCGCAGCGTGCACCACGAATTTGCATAATTCATGTGACACCAACCTGTCTCTAAGAATTTACATTGCAGCGACGCGAGGATAGAAAATGTTTCACTTTATCATATCATTTTGACGAGCGAATATGTCACAGTTTAGGATATATTCTCATTCATATGGATACAATTTAAAATAGCAGGGAATTTAAGTTATAGCTGTGAATATTTGCGAGAGGAATGCGGCTCATTCAGTCGTTCGCTCGTGCATTGCTCAGTAGGAATTTTGTCAAAGTGCGCGCTGTCGTGTGCATATGGTGATTTCTTTAGAATTCACTGGACCGGCAATGTGTGTATCGCAATGTCGAACTCACCTATACGTGACGTACGTAAATTGATTCAAATTTTATTGAAATTGTTTGTTCTCTTACTTCGCGTTCAAAATTGCTTTCGAGTTTTATGAAATTGGGTTTTGAAGTGGGCGATAGCCTAGGACAGTTTGCGGTTTGTGGAGACAAAATTAGGATGATTCAAGGTTTGCATCTGAGATTGCAATTGTCCTTTTATAGTAGGAAGGAAATCACAGCAGAAGAATTTATTTTAAGTGCAATGTCCAGACTGCCGACGGACGATGACCGAGTACGTCTAGCCAGTCGACACAATAATTCCGGACAATAATTTTATTTTCATTATCGGATTTGTTTCAGGTCTGGTTGTTTGTGAGACCGAAAAAGTCTCTCGTAGTCTCTGATACCCATGACACAGGACTTGTATCCTAGTGTAGGGTCAGAACTATGTATGCGGCTCTTGGGTGTATTTAATTATTTATATACACAGACTGATCTTAAAGCGTGATATACTTACGTTGGTACTACGGCAGTCTTTACGCCCTATGATTGAAACTCCTACAAACGATTGGAACTAAAACAATCTTACTCCACTCCATGTCGATCTAATGTGACACTGTGGTACTACTCTTGTTGGACCAGCTAATTCATGCCGCAGTCACATCATTAATGCTTGGCTCTACCACTTCTGTTATTTATATTTAGCTAATAATGCACTTTGAAAGGAAACATTTAATCTATAAATCTCATCTCAACGAGTGATTTTTCAAGTATGTGAAGTCCTCCAATCAACACTTGTCTGTAGTGCACTAGTGCTTCCCTTCTCTCAATCGTAGAAAAGGGATTATTCTTAGATGGGGTAGAAATGAGAAAGTACGGATTAATAGCCTATAATCCCTTGGGCTTAATGCATAAACATTTTTTTAATGTCCTGTTAAATTACTATCAAGTTGGTATTGTTTATTGTGAAAATTGTTGATGAAATATTCTACCGCAATATACCAACCAAGTTGCTCATATTTTCAATCTAATCGCAACAAAAAAGAGGTCTAGAACCTCCAAATTGGTTACATTTATGTTCCATAATTAAGTCACAAGACACAGGAATTAGCGTTGAGATGTAACGCAAACAAAACAGTAACGTAAGCAAATGATAATATACTCAACTCGCTGGGACTTCGTCAAGCTGATTTAGGGAGAGAAAAATACCTCACCTGATCCCAATAACTAACAAATGCCGAGGCATGTCGGTCACTGCGTCCTGAGAATTTTGTCAAAGTCGTCCCACCGCTTGTCCCGGAATGGGGACAATACGTCTTCATGCAACATTCACGGACCCCTGCCTTTACATTATTAGAAAGAGGCCAACCGGCCTTTATAAACCACGAGATTCCTATTATGTCATACGGAATGTTACCGGACGAATAATTATTTTTGGGGTCAGGTTTCTATCGTATTTAAATAATATATTTTTTTTACAAAATTCGCCGTTAAAAAAATGATCTTACGTAAAAGTAAACTAATTCCTAAAATATGTCAAGAAATAAATTTGAAATGGTCATGAAAAATCCAAAAGTCTAATGGTAGTTAAGTCAAGTATTAGTTACTAAGAAAACAGATTAGATGGTTAAACGGAATGGGAAGCCATGCAAGTTAATTATATGTCAACCAGAATGGCGAAAACAATGTCATCAATGTAAGTACATATATGTCACCTTTTGTTATTGTTCCCCACTTACGTTCCTCTAAGAACCCAATCCCAAAGTCCACACGCGAATTGCGCGCTTAAGCTAATTGTATTGTATTACTTCCATCTCTTCAGTAGAAATTATCGTAATGCTTGAGTGCGGAGTTAGATCGCAGTGGCAATTGTGAGTTAACTTAGTTGTTTTCTCGTGAGAGCTCGCTCGTAATGGCTGTGTGTTTCCTTTGTCTTCGCGGACCAACTGTTAGTATGTCGGTAATGTCCCCGATTAATATCGGAGGGAGTTGCGTGCGAGCTGCTCTACTGCTATATGTTTTTACGTCACTGTAGACGATGTTTAATTGACTTTAACAAATGGAGGGCGTGAACCAATTTGTACTGGAATGGCTCGACATACTGGACTGCAATGCTCGCTTGCTGCTATATTTACACGTTATCGGAATTCGATCTCCGATACTATCTGTAAAATCTGGTAAAGGCGTTTCGGAAGACGCAGTAAGATTGTCTTTTGTATGGACAGAATGTAATAACATTGTACCTAGTATCGGCTGGCTGGAGGTTATCTTTGGTAGAATGAAATCATTATGCTTGCTGGATAAAACTGGACTTAATTAATTTACTGCGGGAAGCAAAATAATAATATTGCTCTCTATTGCGAGCTTAACTCTTTTACAGTATGAGGCTTTAGAAATGATACCTTTGTAGTCATAGTTTATATTATAAAAGAGTCCTGATATAAACCGAGTACACCTTTTCACAGATTTTTTTTTCTATATACGTATAACGTGGTTCATGTTTTAAGGATTTGAAAAATATTTCTAGAATATTCTGGAATACCAGTCTTATAAGCTGTGTTCATATTAATTCCTCAATAATAATCGCAAATTAAATTTATGAGTTCGGATTTAAAATAATAATTATTAATGCCAAATGAAATTTTACGCAGTACAAATTAACAGGTATTGCTGTTGGTCAACTGTATTTCATCAGGGTATGGAAAATTAATTATATTTGCATTCATACACGTGCCTTTTATGTTTACTTGATAAGCATAAATAATACTTTAATGCAGTACAATCGATAATAATAAACAGTGTAAAAATAACAAGAACCAAACGATTTTATCACAAACACGATCAGACATATGTATGTATGTATATCCTTTATTCCAATTTAGAGTGCGGTCTTTTAACGATGCTTGGCAAACGATAGCGTTATTTTTTCTAGGCTCTCGATATATTGCCTGGATTAGTGACGTACTTTTGTTGAATAAATATTTTACGTTTTTCAATTGCTATTGTAACTTATTTTTGAGTCAAAGTAAAATACAATACAGAATTTTTCACGTGACGTGAAGAACTACGAGTATTTCAACAGGCTAGTTTGCCAAGTTTCAAGAGTTGAGAGATAGAAATGTCTGGCCTTATCATGACTTAGACTACATGGTTACTGCCTCGTGGTCTCGCGGTACAAGCTTGTGCCGTGCGATCTAAAGGTCGTTGGTTTTTCATTAGGAATTTCTCAGTAGCAGTTCGAAGTCTGGATATTTGCCCGAAAACCAATAATAGTTTCGCCCCCTATTACATGAGATGAAAATACAAACGGCGAAATATCGAGTTACGTATGTATGTATGTACTACATGGTTATTATTCTTTTGAAACCTGATAAACAAAAATTTAAGACGGAACAATTGCGATGGAAGTCTTTTGCCCACGTAATGCTGTGTTAAAATACTTATTGAGTTACACAGGTATTAAAACATTAATTTCGAAAATATTTTTTATGGTAATATAAATCAGTTCATAAATAAAGTTTAAATCGAAAATTTAAACGAAGTGGATTATTTATTCTCTACCAATTTAAGTATTCATTATAAATCGTATGTTCCGGAAAGGTTTTGTCTTAAATACCGGCTGATCGCAAACATAGCAAAATCCGTTGAAAAATAATCCGGATAAATAAAATAAATAAATAAGGGAAACAGAGTTTAGCAGAATGAGTGATATATGTTTACCTAATATTACAAATATGAAAGTTCGTGTGTTTAGTACTGAAGTTTAGAAGTACGGTTGAAAAAATTTCGTCTTCTTAATTTTACGATTTTTCTTTGTTGTAGTTCATCACCTAGATTAACACATAGGATTTCTTTATTTCAGATTGTTTAATACATTTCTTTTATGTTAAGCTCCAGTTTTAAAGTTCATACGGATAAATTTACAGATAGAAGCTGGTATAAAGTAAATAAAATAATAATCGGTGTTCCCCGAGCGCTATGACTTGTCCTTCTTTAAACGAGGCTTAAAAAGAGTGTTCACCACACGGTAGGCAGCGGCTGAGTTGTGCCCCTGGCATTACTTTAGTCCATGGGTGGCGGTAACCGCTTACCATCAGGCGGACCGCTTGCTCGTCTGCCTACTAAGGCAAAAAAAAAAAAGAAAAAAAAAAGATGCTATTTAAATTTTATGATATCGAAGGGGTAGTAGTATAAATTGTGGATTTATACGTTTATGTAAAAATTTTGATTAGAATTAATATATAACCACGCATTACTTTTTGTTCACTTTATATTGTAAGTCGTGATGGTCTCGAGGCCAACATGAACTAAGGCCTAAACCCTCTCAGTAATAGAGGAGGCCCGTGCCCAGCAGTGGGACTTACGAGTATATGAGTTGATGATGATATTGTAGGTATTGTATGTGTTATCGTATAAACTGTCAGCCGAACTATATTTGCGACGTCTTCGAGAACATTCGCGAAAGGTAAACGTAATATAATTATTACCGTAAATTATAGCTGAAAATAATTAATATTCGCGCAGCACACTTATTGTACTGCCACGTGCCTGTTAGTGAGACGTTTATTAATTAAATCTACACATTGTTGCCACATTGGCATCAAAATAACAAAATGTTTTCAGTATTAGTAATTCTGAATAGAATTTGAGAATCTCGGCGGAAACATGGATCAGTTTCATTTATAGATAAAAGAACGTACATTTAAAATAACGTTAATTATTTCATTAATGAGATGTAAATATATTACCGTAACGATACCGTAGCAAGAAATTTTATTTAAAAAAAGAATATTATTTCAAGACAAGACAAGATTAATTAATTAAATATTAATTTTTATATCAATAAGTTCTTTATATGATCTATTTTGTCGGGCGTTTCGAAATATAGCAAAAATCGTGGAGTAGCTAGTTATTTATTACCTTCGGCTAGTAGAGACAATCCGAATACACTTCCACCGCAAGTATTGTACACCAAGATAGACAGCATGCATAAAAAGGACACCAAAAGGTGAAGCAAGTCTCTGGAGACCTAGCCTGTTTACCCCGCAACGAAATGACTTTAGGCTAGTGATACGAATTAGTGCTAGTGAGCGAATCATCATTATCATCATCAGCCCATATACGTCCTACTGCTGGATACGGGCCTCCTTTACAACTGTGAGGGATTAGGCCTTAGTCAACCACGCTGGCCTAGTGTGAGTTGGCAGACTACACACCTAAGAAATTTCTAAGAACTTTTAGGTGTGCAGGTGTCCTCACGAGGTTTCTTCACCGTTAAGGCAAGTGATAATTCATTGTGAATATGAACATAGCTTCGAAAAATCAGAGTTGTGTGCCTGGGGTTTGAACCCGTGACCGCCGAGATTCTCGACCGCGCGCCTAAACCTCGAGGCCATCACTGTTGGAGCGAATACTTAAGTCCTACTCCAGCCTTTCTCTCTCTCTTTCTAAGTTCCTTGTCTCATCTCAATTGCTTTCATCATTAAAGATGAACAACACATCTTAGAAGACATGGGGCTTTATGAATGACGTAGATCACTCTTCACTTGGAGACCAAGTTAGACTCGTAAAGAGAATGGAAATAGTTGTATATTTTACCGAGATTCTTTTAGGTAGAATATACTTGTATCAAAACTAGTATTTGATTCGTGCTCGCTGGGATCACGTCTAATTTAGGTAGTATTTGGCGTCCGTGTTATTGAATCCGAGAAGACTGTGTTACATAAATCATATGTGTTATATGTTAGTGTCGCAACATTTATATCAGCATATATACATACATACGAGTACGTACCGATATTGGTCAAGGATTTTTTCACGTTGGCCTACTGCATATCAGTGGCGGGACTTCCATAGAAGCCCAAAAGCGTTAAACGTTAATTATGTAATGTCTAGTTTATAATTGCTTATTGTGGTGTCTTTATTTAACAAATTGCTTACGTTAAATACAGATTTAAAGCTTAAAAATTATTATTCGGAATTTTGAAAGGCAAACTGGGCTTTTGGGCTTCTATGGAAGTACCGCCACTGCTGCATATATGTACATCTTAATGCTTTGTAATAACAAAGCCAATAATTATTTTTAATCATAAGGTACTTAAGAAATTTATGAATGTGTTTGTTAATTAATAAATCTATAAAGTTGAGAACCCATATTTCGTGGAAATTCACTATAAATACATGAGCAATAATTCAATATTAATAAACTCAAGCAGCATTATTCAAAGTCTACTTAGTCATGGATGTATTAGTAACTGAGATATCACATGGTAAATTCATAAAGAACTTCTCCTAATTCAAACATAAAGGTTTTTTTGTGAATCAAAATACATTTATAGTAATAATAAAGTTTTTATCACCAGATGGGCCATCTGTCAGTGGTGATACCGCCAGACATAGCTGATGACGACGGTTCTGAAGCAAGCGCGGCTGAAGGAGGTTCAGTTGAACTTCGGTGTACGGCAACGGGCGTACCACCACCCACTACAGAATGGAAGCGGGCTATGGGCAGAAGCATTGTGTTCAGGGACGACAATGGCAAAGAAGTCACAGGTAAGAAATGTCTGATTATAGTTAAGATATCTACATAAAAGTATTAGTAGTAGAGTTCCCAAGGAAAGAAAAGTTCAAAAGGAAAGTTAGCGGGTTTTATTGTGAGACCGAGAACTAGTAAAAATGAAAGTTGTTTTATCAAAGTCGGTCCAGCTGTTTAGAACTAGCCTATACATATGTGTATATACACACGTATAAAAAATTGTGTATTTAAAAATAGGAAACATTAATCTTTAATGTAATATTTGTATATAATGTGCTAGGAGGGGTTATATGAAGCTTTGTTTGTGTAGTAAAATTACTCTGGTTTATATATTTGTTAAGCTAATTTGCGTCAAGCTTTTTGGTAGGCATTCTATAAGTAGACCTTTCAGGAGCGTATAAAAGGCAAGAAATAAAACGTCAATTTTCCTTTGAATTTTATACGAAATCGGTGAGATTCAAGTAAGTGGTAAAAAAGAAACAAGACTAATTTTGCATTCAAAGCCCGCCCGAAGCGGGCGCAGGTGCTCCCGTGGTTAAAACATTCGAGTTTTATGGGATTTATTAAGATATTGCCTTGAGATATTGGAAAGAAAACTCGAATTCGATATTAACGTGTGCCTAGACAACCGAATGACGGCAGAATAATGATCGTATTGAGTAAATATGTTTTTATTAGGCGAGATGTTTGCGTATTACGTGAATAAATAAGCCGAGGGAAATTGAGATTGCTTTGTGAATCTTTATAAGCGTATTATATCTTCAACATACTTAAGCTAATCTCATATATAAATAAGTTTGAACTGATATTTTTGCAGAAAATAATTTAATCTATAAATCCTCAAACTCAAGAATAACAACAGCTTGAATTAATTTCCGCACAAAAATCGCGTAAAAAGAACTCAATTACTACTTAAACAAAAATATTGTCGCAATCTGGGTTTTAGTCAGGAAATTAAATGAACGGCTTAGTGGAACCGTCGCGACAAAAGGTTGTTATCTCACAGTTATAACGACCTTACCCTTTACGCGGACGACTAGGTGAAAAGACAGGCGAGCTGAAGCAATTACATCACTAGCATTAACACATACGTTGCTATTTTAATGGCGTGTAATCCCATGTTCTAATTTATACCTTAAAATAAATGTATTAGGAGTAAAATGGCCGGTCCTCGCCAACCTATTTAAAACCTTTACGGTGCGGTGTTTTACGAATTTGACCCGTTTTATTTAAGCCATTAAGCGTAAACAAAAGACTGGCGGGCCTCAGTAAGCGGACGAAGGTTGTAATAGTTAACAGAGTACTGGAGCCGACTTCGGCTTTGTATTAATTGGACATGTTAAACACGCTTCACTAAATATGTAAGAATTGCTCTTTGCGAGTGGGCTCACGTTTTCCTTTTTCCCTTGTTTCTATTTCTTTTATTTGAGGAAAAGTCAATGTGGCCGCGCCATAACCACTGATTGTTTTTGGAGTAACACAGCATTTTTAAGACAGTAGAATAAATCAGGAGGACGTTTTTATGATCCTGCGGTCTTTGTTTTCATGGAATGTGATGTGATTTGTTAGTTTTGGAATCAGATAGATAATAATTTTCAAATAAATTTAATAGTTTTATGTGTATACATACGCATCATGCGAAAAGGAAGGGCTATCAACCATTTATTTCAATTTATGTGGTTATAATAAGAGTAATTCTTGAGAAACCTCTTATGGTTTTTTAAATATAATACCGTACTTTATCTTTAACCTTTACATATGATATTTGTTTCAATTCTTTTGTAAGACCTTTTTACTTACTTGCTTTAAAATTTAAACAATCTCTGACGGTATTTAAAAAATCTTCAAAGTAAAACCATTGTATTGTACATAAAGCCATTTCACTTCAGACCTATGGTACTTCAAAATTCGTTCGGCAAGTGCTCTCACACGACGCAATGACCATTAAAGTACAAATTGTTTATAAGCACTAACCTTCTAATTTCAGTCACGTTAGCTGCAGACATTCGACCTTGAGTTGTCGTAAAAGATAATGTGGGTCGAACGCCTTAAAAAAATAAATAGCAATCAAGACTTTTCCTTATTTGTCTCGTAGCTCAAGTCACAAAACGGTACGCGTAATATGTATATAATTAGTTAATTACCGACGTATCTTGCGACGACGCGGCGCGACGCCAAGCCAACTTAATTAACTCACTTATAATAAAACATCGCGAACGAATCATTAAATTAGCTTAACAAAGTATATTAAAACTGATTAAGATCGGAACCTGAAAGGAAAATCGGTGTTGGAGAAGGAAAAATCATAAGTTGATACTTTTAAAGAGAGATATGTTAGCTTGATTAATAAAATGTATTTATTTGCCAGTTGTTCAATTTGGTGGTCCAAGGGGTTGTTAGCCGATAAATTTTCCCATAGTTTCTGATTAATTATAATTAAAAAAATGAGTCTTATACTGTTTGGCGATCTCGCTAATGCAGACATCCTCATACCGCGTTACGAAGATTTCAATGCCTAATACAACTCTAAGATATTAAATTGGTGACGGCTCATAATTTATATGAAAGCGCGATTAAAGTCGTATTATAACTTTGCAACCGAGCAATTTTGTCAATTAAAACGTGTTTAGTGGCAGAAATTTTCGTTTGGCCAGAAATGAAATCGGAAAACAATTAGTCTCCGCGAAATAATAATGGGGTATTGCCGACTCAGACGTCTGGAGTAACAAGTTGCCAACGACATGTCGCAACCCAACTTTATAACCCGTTAATAAAATACAATTTCATACAAGATTAGGGTTACCGAGCGTACGGATTTGTGCAAACGTGAACGGACTGTTGGAAGAAAAGATTTCTAGGCAGTTCCACTTTCCGGAGTTTTTCATTATGTAGTAGACATATTTTTTGATATTGGAAACTGTATATAGAATATGGAATCTGTCCATGTTTCCGTTCTATTACGTAAATACTTGTACATTAAATCTTTCAAATTTATTTAGTGGTAATAATATATTGATAAGTACTACATTGGAGGTTCTTTCGAAAGCTGGTAGGGAACTATGGAAGAAAGATAAAATAAGATTTCTTCCTTATTAAATATAACGTTTATATCTATGTTTATATACCTACGATTATCTTACTGCGTTGGACGTCCACAAGGTGGACTGACGATCTCACGAATATCACGGGAAGCCGCTGAATGCAGTTGGCTTCTAATAGAGCGCGATGGAAGTCTTTGGGGGAGGCCTATGTCTAGCAGTGGACGTCTTTCGGCTGATGATTATGATGATGATAAAATCTAACTTCTAATTGTCAATTAGAACTGATATAAGTGTACTTATAACTTATATAGGCGTATGATAATTTGCTTTGACGTATGATGATAATTTTTTTTCACAGGGTCTATGTTCTATATTAATGCAAACGTACAAACTTAGGTTGATAGGAATTTATAAATACAGTAACGTTGTATTTCAACACTGGTTGAAATATCTGATATCAATTTTCCGGGAATTACTCGCAGTGGAGTAAATAACGTTTTTTTAAGGACTCTTTCTAAGTGGATTACCCGTTCTATGAATGTTACCGTTTATAACTCGTGTGTACTTTTTCAATGAGGAGATAAGCGTCATTGAATAAAAGAAAAATTTCACTCAATTTCATATTTATTCAAATAGGTTAAGTATTATTTTGTTAAAAAAATAATAATTTGAGAACATCTCTATAATATTGCTAACTAAAACTTTCTGATATTGGGAAATAGTGCTGTGGAGCCATACATAGTTACCGAATAAATAAACTATAAAAAGAAAAAGTTAATTAAAGTTTTTTTTTACTTAGATTGCCTAACAGGCATCGTAATCCTCACAATATGTTCATTATTGTAACGTTTAACATGTTTAATATTCATTATCCAAAAACTTGAAAATAGGAAGCAGCCAGCTGCGTTTAAAATTTGCCATATTGTAAAATCATACTGTTCCATCAGTAGGAGAGTCAAACTATTCGATTATGATATGCCCTCACAATTTATACATAGTCTGATCACTGAGCTGTAAACATTTCCATGCGAGAATAGTTACATCTCGTGTATCGTGGTCATTATCCTGGGGCGTACGCATTGTTACCAGCAATTTTTGCGATTACTTTCCTGTCTCACATGGTAACCCTATTCGAGCCTGCTTTTGATATTATACGCATAACGTAGTGGCAGTATTTTATGTTTGCGCTCTACATTTAGACGCGGGGGTCGTATGTAAAGTAATAAATTATTTCCATTTAAATTTAATTTGACAAACGCTTAGACGTTTGCGTATTTTGATACAAACGTAGTTGGCGGAAACGATTGTGTATGTGATTTGTGTGTAGACCGAATATTTCAGATACTACCGACGGAAAGTTCTTAGGAATATGTTAGTATAAAGTGAGCTTGTTAAAGAGTACATCTCTTTCATGCCCAAATCGTTGGACTAATTTTGATGAATTTTGGTACAAACATAGATAAAATTATAAGGATTATAAGCTTTTCATTCGGATCTAAGAAATGATTTTTTATAATTTATGTGACAAAATCTATGTTAACGCGAGCAAACTCGCAAAAACGCGCTTATATTTTTTATAACTTTGTATCATTTTTAACAGTTGGATTGAAAACGTTCGCAGCTTCAAATAACATGTTTGTTCGCAGTAATGGACAGATATGCAGGGACTACTCTATCGTTGAAAGGGCTGCAGCGCACAGACATGGGGACGTATATGTGCATCGCTGCGAATGGAATACCTCCCACCAAGAGCCGCCGGTACGAGATCTCAGTACTTTGTAAGTACCCTACATTTTAATATCTTGTTTTCTCGTGCGGCTTCAACAGACAAATCGAATTGACTTCACAGAAGGACAGTCTTTGTATTCTCCATTTACAGGCTGAATTTCAAAAAAAGCCTAAAGGTATGATGTTAAGAATATGTCACATACATACTTTCACTTTAAAAAATTATGTATAATTTTAAGAGGTATAGTAGTAGTATCTAATTATAGTAGATTATGATTGATGTTGTTATACATATGCAAAGGTTATAGAAGAATAGGTTTTTCAAAAAATAACCCATCTCATTTGTAGTGTGTGTTTAGTGTTGTGTGTTTGTGTGGTAATAATATGTCTATTCATAAACTTTGAATTGTAGATTAAGATCACCTTCTAGTATAGCCTATGCGTTCCCTTTAAAGAGCTCCCTTTATACAAACACGTAGATTGTAATACGGAAATATGCTCTAAGCTTGCTCTACTACCTCAATACATGGGTCATTTTATTAAAGCGCTTACCGAACTTTACCGAGCAAATTATTAAAACATTGAAATAAAGTGAGCCCGTAATGGAATAATAATTCATGAAAATTATTGGCTATGCCAGAAAATTAACTGTCGAACTTTATATCCTTAACAAAACAGTCTGACGTAAAGCTTTACTTTAATTTAGTACACTTAATTTGGAACAAGTTAGCTCATTACTTTCGAGCAATTAACTTTGCATATTATGAGAAATTTTCGTTAGAATTTTTTGCCCACTATGCCATTGAAAGAAATGAGGCTTCTAATGTTATCAATTGATGGGTAAATTGATCATCAAACCAAATTTTAATGACTATTTTTTATTACTACATATACTATTTGGATGTTTTTTTCATTTAATCAGTTTTACTTAGCTTAGGATGGTGAAAAATTATTTGAATGCACGTGCAGGATTTGAAGTGTAAATTTATGATAAAAAATCTTAATATAAGGCCACATGGGAAATAAATCCGTATCAAGCTAACCGTGCTTTTCGAATCAACGAACACAGAATTATGCTATCCTTGACTTCAGCTAACATTTTCTTTTTATAGGTATTTTATATTTGGAAATTATTTTTTTTATTTGATTATTCTTCTTGTACAGTTGAGCCCATAGTGCGAGTTATTAGTCCCGTGGTGTTACGGGCAACTGACATGCAGGTAACTCTACAATGCTACGTGGAAGCCTCGCCGAAGTCTATGAATACTTGGCAACGAGGAAAATCGCAGTCCGGTAAGTCTTTTAAACCGGTAAACTTTTTTATGTTCACCATAAGTTTGTAAAACTTAAATTTCTTCACAACCGAGCGAAATGTGACAGCAGTTTTTGTATTACGAGGGTTTTTGAAGACATGTGTCACTCGATGGAGTTAACAACAAAATTAGTAATTCAATTATCGAAAGAAAATTTATGAATTAATTCATACTGACATGCAAAAATATGTTTATTGGATCTCATAATTTCTTGAATGAGTAGTGACAAAAGAGACGTCATAATTTAGTAGGTAGGAAACTACCTACATATTTTAGCAGTTCTCAGAATGCGAAACACTGTATTACTAGCAATGGTAATAATATTCTACATATTTTAATTTCGGTTTGTAATATTCTTGTGAACTACGCAGCTGAGAATACCCGTATTCTTAGAATTCATTTCCTATTGAATATTTTATATGTCGTAGGTGGAAAGTTGCTGAACAGTTCCAAGTACATAATATCTGAGGAGGTGCTCAGCGAGTATGCTATGCGTATGAATCTCACAATAACGCGGTTAAGGAAAAATGACTTCGGAGAATATACGTGTTCGGCCGTCAACGGTTACGGGAGGGCTGAAGGAAGCATACTTCTGAAAGGTAAGATTGTACATCATAATGTTCATCATCATAAGCCTGTATACGTCCCACTGCTGGACACGGGCCTCCACTATAACGGAGAGGGTGAGGCCTTAGTCAGTGTTCACTGTATAGTCGTTTGCTGTACCAGGATCTTTATTATTAATATTATTTTATGAGAAAGGAGGCAAATATTAATAAATGAAGTATTGTTGCAGTTGCAAAATATTTTTTCTCTCTAGACTAAATGAAAAGTGATTGTTAAAGCGTATTTCTAGATTGTTGCGTCAATAATTTGAGTATTTATTAAATTAAAGTGTAGCTCCGTCACAAAGCATCTTTAGACAGCTGCTAGCGAAGTTGTAAATTATACTGTTTCATACTATATTCCATTTGTATTAGAAGTTAAGCTAAGGGCCTTTGTTTCGCTAAAGTTTTTTTTTTATATCAGGTCACAGAAAATGCACCTGCTTAATACAATAATTTATACTCTTTTGTGAAAAGAACGTTATGACATGGGGTAATTTTATTCTAATATAATTCAGATTTCATTTAATAATCAACTTGAATAAAACCTCGATGGTCACACGACTGTAATAATTGATAAACAATTACCATCGTCAACAGAGACGCCGCAAACGACGACCACGACTACAACAACAACCACGACTACGACCACGACGACGACCACACGACCGACTACCACGCCGGCTACGACCACGCGCCCACCGAAACGTCACTACAAGAAGCAGCACGAACGCGGCAACCAGAACGCACTCGATTCTGACAGGCGGCAAGCAGAACTCAACAATGCGTTAAATTTCTACAGCCTAAATGCGTATGGCCAAGCCAATAACACACATAACGAATACGCCCAGCGGACCGAATGGCAAAAACTACGCCCGACCGGCCCTTCGCGTCAGTTCATCTACAACAAAGGAACTAAATTCAACGCGGCGACCCTAATACCGTTAGTATTTACCAAGTTCGCATTCAAAATATTTGTATAGATTTTCGACATATTTTACATAGCATAGTGATAAAAACATGGCTGTTAATTATTTTATAAGTGATGACGTATTTGGAGGTTGTTGTATGCGTTAGATCTCACTGTTGACATTATTGCGAAGGCGTTTGAATTGATGAGCCCTACGATGTAAAACAAGACAATAAAAGTAGGACGACTCGAAGTTAGACTAAGTTTTGAGACTGTCCTCTGGATAATTACTGTTTCTTTCTTGTATCATATTTGAAATCTTAATTGTTTCTAAAATATCATTAATATCATATCAATCATGAAGTTATCGGGTTAGTTTGTATAAATAAATATGTAACTAGGAATGATGTCGAGGAATTGTACAAGCGTGTAGATCTTGAATAAACGGTTGAATTAGACAATAAAATGTTTGCAGATAACATATATTAATGCAAATAAAACATGTAATGTTAATAAGTTCCCGTGAATAAATATTTAGTCGATAGTGTATGTGACAATACTAAATTAAGAACTATAGAGTAGTGTTATAGCGACCAACATGAAACGAACAATAATTTTGAATAATGTGTATGGATACCCTATAATTAGCATAATAAAAAGATGCAAAGTGACAGTGTGGTAACAACGAAATCCGTATAATTAAGACTTTCTTTATGTGCAACTCACGAGCTAAACTTTTCCGCTTGATCTAAAATTCTTCATTTTTATTGCCACACTAAAACTTGCTATCTTGTTGCGAGCAATGCAAAATAAATATAACCAATAACCATTATTATAATATATAGGTACAGTAAATATACTTAACGTTTTTGTAATGTTTAATTAATAATTGCTTTATCATAAACCGTAGAATATAAAAATATATTGATAACAATAAATTTATGTCTTCCGGATAGTATGTTAAAATAATGTATTCGGCTCACTCAAATTTATAAGTTAAAAGTAGATGGAGTTCCTTTTGGACTTCGTAAAATGTAGTCTTATGTAAGTAACGAGAAAGAATTTATAGTAGAATTAGCGGCTCATATAAAATGAATTTTGATAATGAAAGAGTACGCTGTATAATCATTGATCGATGTACCGAATATTCTAGAAAATTCGTGTATTTTTATTTGAAATTTAAGTCAATGTAATCATGTAATGCTACGTAATTCTTGTATTAAAGTAGAACTAAAATTCAAGAGCGATATTTTTTCAAAGTAATTGTTAACGCTCTGTATAACTATATACAAATATCAATATATTCGTACTTCAATATAATTATGTAAATATTTATTTTTATATTTATTTCTAGAATGACGATGTTTGTGTTATTTTTTAGAGAAAATGTTATAAGGGACTAATAAATTGGTCTTCGCTGATTACTTAACTTAAAATTGACGTTCGCCCTTGCAAGTTGTTGTAAAATCTTCGACGATTATAAGTTTTCATGCTAAAATAAAAAAAACATATTAATCTCTAAGTCGAAGTTCGACATGTCGCCTAACATAAACACGGACAAAATACTTTGATAACTCAAAAACGACTCAATATGAAACGCAATGATTTGTTGTCTAAAAGCTTGTATTCCATGACACAAATTACTAGCACCAGATTAATTAATGCTTAAAATTGTAAGTTGAGAGATTTCTCTGTTAAAAGCGACAATTCAAGCAATATTCATGTTTAAAATCTCAGAACTCAGCTGTTATTTAATTGTTTCCAGTTATTTAATTCTATCATAGTCAGCAGTTCTTCAAAAGACCTATTAAACATCGGGAGATTCATCAGGAGATTCGTAGTAAAGTCGATATGACTAAGATCAACTTGAGGCTTTTTATACTTATTTTTTGTTTACATAAATCAGTTAAAACAGCCCCGTGGCGCAGTTGGCTAGACACCAGCTTGCGAAACGAGAGGCCGCGGGTTCGATCCCCGCATTGAGACAAATGTTTGTGTGATCCACAAATATTTGTTTCTGGTCTGGGTGTTTGTGAGTCCGAAGTGTCTCTCGTAGTTTCTGATACCCACGACACAAGACTCGTATCTTAGTGTGGGGTCAGAACTATGTATGTGACTGTTGGGTGTATTTATTTATTTTTATTTATTTAAATAACGCAGAAACAAACCATTATTTTTATATACACCTCAAGTATACCATTTAATATTTTGATAAACAGTGTCTAACTTGAATAATTTACAATAATTTGTAAGCTAATATGACAATAAATAATGACAATCATTATTGTATTTGTAAATAAGTGAATTCATGTTATACCCATTTAAAAGTACGAATATTTATCAATGTTAACCTTAAGATGTTGATATCATTTTATGACATTTTAAAATAAAAAAAAATGTATCCAATGTGTGCGTTTATTGAACTTTCTTACCACAGAACAGTTGAATAAGTCTAGAAAGCAAATGTCAGTATGCCGAGCGTGCCGAACCTACGATTAGATTCGAGTTGCGTGTAATATCAAGGCTTTTCTAAAAGTGTGACAACCAATAGCAGCCCTTCATTTTTGTTTTAAATTTTTATCATTGGTCGTGTGATCGTAGTAGGATGAACAGGTGGCAGACAAGCGGTGACACTCGTCCCCATACAAAATACTCTCTATTTCCCTTCTAATCTTATTCAGCTGTTCTGTGTTTCTTACCCCAAAGATAATATTAGCTATAGCTTAGTTTCATAGGGAGTTGTCGATAGAAACCATTGTTGGGTTTAAAAGCCATTCACACAAATCTGAGTTTTAAGTATTTTTATATGTGAATGAGTAGTTATTATGCCTATTATATTGTAGTTCTCCACATGAATGTTAAAGCTGTGTAGTCTACTAAACCCCATCCAATTTTTTTACCTGAATGGCATTATAGTGACGTCTAATGGGACACAATTGTAAGACTTTTTGCTATTTTTTTTATAACTAGTTCGCATCTTTACGTACCATCAGATACTATGTTGTCACCTTACTGAAAAAATCTTTGAGGTGATTCATATATTCAATTAGTTAATAACCCTAAAATATGTAGATCCCAATATCATATAAATTCATATTTTATACACAAGAAAATGAACGAAACAAATATGTAGTTATAAAACACTTTTCAGTATTCATGAACGTGATAATTAATTTTCCCAAATATTGTATCAACTTGAAATGGAATCATCTCCGGCTAAATCTAGAACCGAACTACTTAGTATTTCCTTTTAAATGTTTGTTGGCAGCATCAATAAAGTATCAGCTAAACAGCATAAATATTGTTTTATTGAAAGACAAATTATTTTCGTAAAAACTAACTAAAGAAGTATATTTTCATGGAGTGACAATTTAACTACCCCCACACTAGGATATAAGTCCTATGTCGTGGGTATCAGAGACTACGAGAGACTTTTACGGTCTCACAAACACCCACACCCGAAATAAATATTTGTGGATCACAACATTTATCTCGGTACGGGGATCGAACCCGCGGCCTCTCATTTCGCAAGGTGGTGTCTAGCCAACTGCGCCACGGGGCTGTCGAATTAAAGAATTAATGTAACATTTATCTAAGAAAAGGGTGCGTCTTCCAGCTCCTTTTCTGGATGGTTGATACCATGTGAATCCTTAAGATGAAATGATGAGAAAGAAGCAGCAATTACGATCCACCGTTGAGTCGAATCTTAAAGCAACATATTGTTCCGTGTCAGGTAGACAAGAATGAAGAAATCCTGACAATTAAGCTACTATTGTTGTCAGACAATGGCATCTATTACGAGAGTCCGCAGTTGAGGCTGGTGAATTTAAAAAAGGCTTACGAAATATAAAATAACAATGCCACTGTTCTATAATGGTATATATTGTCCTGGCATATTATCAGTATGTTTTTTACGGTTTTGATACGGGTGGTACTATCGTCTCATAAAAACTCGATGTAAAGCAACCTTTGTGGTTTGTATATAGTATGTACATATATATGGTGTAAAACATGCTATAAAGAAAATCAAAACTCGTACAATGTACAATGTTCCAGAATCGTCGTCGTCATCGTCATCAGCCCAAATACGTCCCACTGCTGAGCACGGGCCTCCTCTACAACTGAGAGGGTTTAGGTCTTAGTCCACCACGCTGGCCTAGTGCGGGTTGGTGGACTACACACCTAAGAAATTCCTAAGAACTTTTAGGTGTGCAGGTTTTATCACGATGTTTTCCTTCACCGTTAAAGCAAGTGATAATTCATTGTGAATACACACATAACTTGGAAAAGTCACAGGTGTGTGCCTGGGGTTTGAACCTGCGACCGCCAATTAATTTAATTTAATAAAGTTTAATATTATTAATATTAATAAAGGATGTGTGGGGTAACACGGATTGACAGAGTGAGGAATGAATACGTTAGAGGAAGTTTGAAAGTGGCTCCTGTGATAGATAAGCTGAAAGGAAACCGTCTGTCGTGGTATGGTCATATTATGAGAAGGGACGAAACATATATTGGTAAAAAAGTAATGAGTATGAAAGTCGAAGGATGGACAAACAGAGGAAGGCCAAAGAAAAGATGGATGGAGTGCGTGAGAGAAGATATGAAAGAAAAAGGGGTGACTGAAGACATGACGGCTGATAGGGATGTTTGGAAGGATAAAACATACTGCGCCGACCCCAAATAAAATTAGGAACAGGGCAAGTGAATGATGATAATTCCAAATCTATCACCTAGTATGTCAAAAGGTTGTGCCCGTTCAAAGGGAAGAATGAAATTATCATACTTTTATCACGAAACAAAGGTAACTATTCAAAAATTTCAATATTATAACCATTATGAGGTGCACCTTTAAAAAAAAGTGTAGTATATATTTCATAAGTAAAACTTGAAAATATTGAAATGAAACACATATGTTTGTAAATTTTTCAAGCCTCTTATTAGCTTCTAATAAAATTATTATTATCATCTTCATTTATTTTAACTTATTTTTTACATTTTTATTATTATTATTATTAAGATAACGCAGGCAGATGCTAATTAAATTACAATTCTCAAAATTAACGTGTAACTCAATTTCGAAGTTGTTTACAAACTCAGAAATTAGCTTTTATCTGAGACCGAATGAGAAACGTTTTCTGTTTCTTAAGACTACGATTATTTATATTATGAAAAACATTTTATTTTCATTACACTATTCTATTTTGATTTTTTAACATTTGAACGTAATTATTATTATTATGAACAATAAGAGCTTATAAATAATATTACATTATTATTGATTTAACGAATAAAACAACATGCATAAACTCAAAATTATTTTATAACTGCTTGTGTTTAATTGTTTCTTTGTACGATTTTCTCCAGACGGTTTAATGGTTCTATCTTTAGGTTTTGGAATTCAGTTTTTTTTATTGATTAACTGTTATCGTTAGTCATTCTACCTACAACGTTTTGTTCTTCTGTCACATTTACTTGTGTACATTTATAAATTTCTATTTACTTACTTTATCGGCTATGCCCCCTAAGAGTTTGGTAGAGACATATTTCGCTGGATGAGCTTATTGCAGTTCGGTCATGTTTCCAGATTCTGTTTCCACTGCGAATTTCCTAAAAGAAAAAAACACGCATTTTTTTCGCTTATACAATAGAGAAATAGAGTAAATAAAGAGGGAGACGAAGAGTCCGCGCTTAATTTTTTGTCTCATAAGTTTATGCAACTTGACTATCCAGATATATGCTAACTATAAAACAACTATGACAATAATTTATTTTTGTAAGTTTTTAGTAAGATATTTTTTTAATATTGGGAAAGTATTTATAGTGCCCAAGGAAACAACAGGCTAATGCCATCTCTTTAGCATTCCTGTTTTAATAATAATGCCTTAATTCGCAATATCCTGTTCTACGGCTCTCACAAGTCAAAGCAGAGCATGCTCTTGCTTTATTAGGCATTTTTAGAAATACTACACTATTCAAGGAATCGTTTTCCTTCTTCCCGTTTTCATCTTAATGTACTCGACAACTGCTCAACGAATTATTCCATGGAAATCATTTTGAAAGCAATGTTTATAACGATAATTATAATTTAAGGAGTAAATATATGTAGTTAACAGTCTCTTTAAGGTTCCGACTCCGTACTTAGTCTTGTGTCAGAAGTAAAGGAAACTGTAAGAAATTTTTCATTCTCTCTAAATCCTAGACTTGAAACAAAATGTTTAAGGACCACACTAACATTTGTCCTCATGAGGTAATGACTCCTGTGGACATTTGTATCACAATCTGACCTTAACAACTGCGTTACGGAGACTGCCAAATAAAGTCGTCAGTCGCAATAAAGTGATGTATTGTTTTAACATTTTTTTTCTTCCGCGGTATATAATGGAGCGTGAGATCTGGAGATTCTGATCATAAATCCCGGATTACGAAAAGCGTGCTTCGGATTTTATAACAGAAAATTTTAGGAGCCACGTGGAGTCTGGGAATCATAAAAGACGATAGCCTTGCGTGACTTAAAAAAAAGTTGAAATATATTTCTGCCAACCCCTTGGCATTGTTTTTTGATTTTAATGAGTGTCAATTATTGTAAAAACGTGGTTGTTTTACTTTGTCAAGAAGCACATAATTTTATGAAGTCGTGATGGCCTCAAGGTTTAGGCACGCGGTCGAGAATCTCGACGGTCGCGGGTTCAAACCCCAGGCACACACCTCTGACTTTTCGAAGTTATGTGTGTATTCACAAGGAATAATCACGTACTTTAACGGTGAAGGAAAACATCCTGATGAAACCTGCACACCTAAAACTTCTTAGGAATTTCTTAGGTGTGTAGTCCGCCAACCCGCACTAGGCCAGCGTGGTGGACTAAGGCCTAAACCCTCTCAATGGTAGAGGAGGCCCGTGCCCAGCAGTGGGACGTATATGGGTCGATGATGATGATGATGATGACATCATTTTATTGTCAAATTTTGCATTTATTCTGCATTTAAAGAGCGAATCCTCATTTTCGAATATGCATTAGATTTTAGCTTGTAGGTGATTTTCTGTCATCGCTGTTATAAATATAACGCATTTTTTTGTATGTTAAATAAATATTGAATTATGTTGTTTATCGTAAGAAATTAGGGCCGAAATTGAGAGTTAGAGTTATAATGAATCTGACATAGTATGGAACAATGAAACTTTGGCGAATAAGTCTTAGACGTCAATTATTATATACACTAAGGCGGTAAATCAATAAATTTAATCGTCATGTGCAAAGTAGTGACTTTAAATTACCATTCATCATAGCATAGCAGCTATCTAGATCTCACCGAAGACCAACTTAATAAGCTTGAGCGCCTTCAAAATTTTTGTATAAGGTTCATATTTGGACTTCGCAAATATGATCATGTTTCTGAGTACCGCGCTATGCTCAAGTGGTTATCAATTCGACTTCGCCGGAATTCTCATGTCCTTTTTCTTCTTTACAATATTTTATTTAATCCTCTTACCCCTTCCTATCTCAAAACCCGTTTTGAATTTCTCGATGAATCACATTCACAAACCTTGAGGTCGTCAGAAAATCTAAAGTTGAAAATGCCCGTGCATACCACAACGTTTCTAGACAATTCCTTTACAATTAAAGCTGTACGTCTGTGGAACGCTCTGCCTGTTGAGGTACGCCGGGCCAAAACACTTTTACAATTTAAAACACTCGTCAAAAATCATTATCTCCATAATACTTAATTTATAATAATATTTTAATTATATATATTGTATGTATGTAGGTATATATATGTATTTGTGTATATATTTATACGTATATATATATATATATGTATATATAAATATATGCATTTTTATTTTTTGTATTTTTTATTTTTTTATTTTTTATTATTTGCATTTATGCATTTATATCTTTCTGTACACACTGCCCTCCCAATAAATCCTTTTTTAAAATATCCATCTTATGGTTGTCTTGAAAAGATCACCATGTGCGATAAGGCCGCCTTTTGTACCTTTCTTACCTTATGTATATATATTTTTTTTTGTATGATTTTGAACGTGTACAATAAAGAGTTAAATAAATAAATAAATAAATAAAATTCATGTGTTAGAAGTATTATAAGTAGTTTGTTTTATCAATTTCGGTTATACTAGAAATTGTAGCATTTAAATTACTGAGAGTGTAATAATTTTCTTACACTTATGAGTAATTCAAATCGTTCGATCGACATAATGTAGGGGAAGTACGTACAAAATGACATATAGTTTAGGTTTTGGGTCATAACTCTTTAATGGTAAATCACAGGGCATTCACATTGCACACCAGTAATCTTAGGTTTCATATCTTTGAATTATAATAGATACTTAAAAGATAAACAAACTAGAAAAAAATATAATTTTAAATTCAACTGAGATCAACGAAATCCATTTTGTCCATATGCTATGGACAAAATGGCATACCACATACGAACTAAATGACATACACGGCAAAAGTTATAAAATTAAAGGCAAAGCTCGCAAATGAACTGCTTGGTTCGTTTAGAAACATTCGCGCAAGAAGCGTGAGCCCACTGTGAACATTTTAAACACCGCAACCAGTCTTCTCCAGGTTTTGATCGCGAATAAAGATCGTTGCAATAAATGCATGCACAATCCTCTTCGTCATCTTGAGCGTAGTTTGGCAAATTTTCTTCTTCGCTGTCTTCTTGGAATATGGTTTTGGTAACCTTTCGTCTCTTCTTCTCTGAAGGAGCTTTAGGCTCATTTTTTGCCTTAATTTCTTTCATATTTCGAGTTGAAGTCAAAACTAAAGAGGTTTGCTGTTTCTTTCGCTTACGTTTGCCTTGGCCACTTACGTAATGTCCTTTTGGGACAGGAGATATAACTTCAATAGGCACTGCTAACGTATAGGATGAGGGATGTTTTTCATTACCAATAGATGGGCGATTTTGATTTGCAGCAGGTAAAATAAGGTCTTGAGCAGCTGAAGTAGCTTCTGGTTTGCGTAAAGAAATATCTTTAATTCGTCTCAAAAACCCTTCTAACCATTCTTGTCCAGCTTTTTGTTTTTGAGGGTTAAATTTGTGTGCAAAACCGTTTTTCTCAGCCAACTCAAAAGCTAATTCTTGAACAGACGTTCGCGTCAGTCCAAACAAACGAGATTCAAGTAATTTCAAATGCTCAACTAATTTTCTTTCCACATCAGGTGGAAAAGTAGCTTTCCAACATCCTAGACCCTTTACAGAGGACTCCAAAGTTTTGTTACTAAAAGTAACAAAACTAAAAGCATGTCTTCTTAGTGTTGCTTGTGGTACTCCAAATGTCTTCGACGCTAAAAGCCAGCCCATTTTGTTACTGCGAACTGCTTCCACAGCTTTACGCATTGACTCTTCACTCCAGGATTGACGATCAGTCGTCCGCTTATAATTACGCGGCATTATCTGTAAAGAAATTAACAGCTGATTAACGAGAAACAGATATTGAGTACCTACAATTAACTCATTGAGTTCTTATGGACAAAACGACATACCTATGTCATTTTGTCCGTTACATATGTATGTCATTTTGTCCATAAAACGTTATAAAAAATAAAAATTCAACAATAAATGCAAAATGATTATTATTTACGGAAAAAACTATTTGAAGGCAACAATAATTACTTAAGGGATGTAATAAATGTAAACACAAGATAATATTATGAAAAACATAACATTAATACACAAAAATCCCTGCATTAAATAAAAACTCGTAACTTACCTATGTTTATCGTCGGCCATAACACCCAAACAAAAGACTGGCGCGAGTTCACGTTTTCGCAGGTTCGTATTTCCGGCTAGAGTCACGTGATGGAGTTATCTATGGCGCACTAGAAGCGGCAGAATTTGAAATATGATGCCTGTGTCATTTTGTCCGTATATGTCATTTTGTACGTATCTCCCCTACATCATATGTAGTTAGATCTAAAAAGTGTTTTTTTTATATCTCAATTTGTATACTGGTAGTTTGCAAACCTCATTGATCAATTTGAAATTAGAATATTATTTTTTTAATAATTTGAAAATAACATCAATTCGGACAAAAAAACATACAAACGAATAAGAATATAACACGAACTTTTCTATCCAAATGGATTTAAATTAATTCGTATAATAATTCAATAATGTTGGTTGTCATTCAGCACATTAGGCAACGCGCGCGCGGTGCAGAGCAAGTCGCGTCTGTAACAAGTTCAGCAGATTTATTTGAAAGTAATTTTCAGTGAGCATCTGGTACTGCGGTATGAGATATTCAGCTGATCAATATTCCGGAAGTCGCTACGAAGAACTGTGAAATATGTCAGTCTCTCACTCAATCCGGGTGCAAGTTATTTGCGAGTCAACTGTGTTATTATGACGTATTGTGTGCATTCCATATGCGGCGTTGTGAATAAGATATACGGTTTTATTCAACTTCAAGAATCGGCATATATATTATACAAGATTTTGGATTGGTTTTGACAATGTGTTAGTTAAAAGGAATACATGCGATATATGGCCAATTAAAACTGTGCCAATAAAGAAAGTAGTTATATTCTTTTAAGTATATTATGTAGAGGTGCGTGTTACTATACTGCTTTATGCTGTATTCGACGTTTTTCATTTAATAAAATGTCATGATTGGAACAAAAAATAATATTGACAGAGGTAATATAGGTACTTATTAATAATATTAATTTAATATTAGCCACTCAAATGTAAAAATAATAATAATCAAAAACGGTTATAATCACAGATCACCCACCATGACTAACTAACGTGTCAATAGATATCAATCACTGAATCTGACCATCGGGGATTATCATAAAATTATTAGAAAACCAACTTTATTCCGCGGATTATATTACAAAGCGAAAAATATCTATAGACTTGTGTTAACTCACACCGTATGTAGCCTGTTCTATTTAAACAAATACTCGTACATCGCCAACGGCAATGTTCAACCGAATATTTGAATGTGGTCGAGATATCACTGCGAAATATCTCCCCTAAGTTAATTTGTGACGTGTGTATTTTGTACTCGAATTAATGACTCCAGGCGTATTTTACGTTTACAATAAACATTATTCATAAATCGGCAAATATAAAATATTTTATCGCCTTACTGAAGTCAATTTAGGACATTGGTGTTTTGGAAGTATTTTACAACGCAATACATCACAATGTTTTAATAAAAACAGATATCTTTCTTAAAATAGGCTTAAAAGGTAAGCTAGGCAATTTAAGTTAGCATTAAAAATTTACACGTATTGTTGCGTCAATAAAACTGACTATATAAAACTCATCCATAAACGTATGTCTCTGTTTGATGATGATCTTTTAGACGAGCTAATTAATTCAATATTAAATTGGAAAAAATAATATTATTTCTATAGGTACAATACAATATATTGATGCCATAGCAAATGTGGAATTGTATTCATCATCATATTTTGACTTGCCCCTAATGATTATTTCTAGTTAACACTCCAACTTTCGACTAATTCATCATCATCAGCCCATATACGTCCCACTGCTGGGCACGGGCCTCCTCTAACATTGAGAGGGTTTAGGCCTTAGTCCACCACGCTGGCCTAGTGCGGGTTGGCAGACTACACACCTAATAAATTTCTAAGAACTTTTAGGTGTGCAGGTTTCATCACGATGTTTTCCTTCACCGTTAAAGTACGTGATAATTCATTTTGAATACACACATAACTTCGAAAAGTCAGAGATGTGTGCCTGGGGTTTGAACCCGCGACCGTCGAGATTCTCGACCGCGTACCCAAACCTCGAGGCCATCACGACTAATTCACTAAGTTCAAAATACCAGTTCTATCGAAGCTTGCCGTCTCCAAATACGTGATTGTAGGTCGCAAAATATAGATTACATCCGAATCGTACTATCATCTACCATTATTAGCCGTACAGGGACTACGCAGGGCTTATCAAATTATCTTTTGACATGGTTTCCGTGCTCGACCCCAAAATGCGTGTACACCACGTTTAATAGTTTCCAAGACACCACACAATTCACATATGAAAATTTATGGTTGTCTCTATTAATTAAAGGTCGTAACTTGAAGCCAAAGTTTCTTCAACAATTACGCGTTCCCTTTACAAATAGTATTAGTTTCGTATATTTGAGTTTGTTTCGGGTATTGATTTGATGTTACTGGAAGATATGAGCATAGCTGAATGTAAACCAAAGTGGAACACAAACTTATTTTCTATTTTTGTGTATTTGTCATGATGGACGAAAACATTGTAAAGAAACATACATGCCTAAGAATTTTTTTCAAGAATTTTGTCTGTAATATTTGGTGCGAACATGAAGTCTCGTATAAGTTAAATTTAATTACTATGTTTACATTTTATATATTGTGGGGGCTAATATAAAAGCGTTCACATATAACACATTTAAAATATGTTATTCATTCTTATTGCAACTATTGAGATAATATTTTGACATACTACGCATAAAGCCTTACCTATTAGTTTGTGGCGAAGGTACATCATAAAGTTTCATAAGGTATTTAAACTCGACATTTAAAAGTAATTTAAAATTGCAAAAAATAAATTCATTTCGAGCGCAATTACATTATGGAGCTCACTTAAAATCATATTAAAAAAAACATCTTTAAAAGTACGGAACAGAACAAGTATATCACACAGGCAGCGGTTCGTGACCGCAGATATGAAATATAACGCACTTTACCGTACTCCGTAATATTGCGCTCTCTTGCAATATGAAAATTTATTGCAATGGTATTTACGCAATACATACGAATAGATGTGCGTAGAAAAACGAGTTATATATCTCGTTTATAGCATCGTCTAGTTTATACCTTTCTACGGTGAAGACACTGGAGGGGAATTTTCTTTATGGGCAAGTTGATTGAAGAGTACTTATTCTTATTGGCATTTTAGCCTTTTGAGTGGACTGTGAACTTCAAAAGCTTAGACATATATATCTAAATTATACAAATATTTTATTATTAATTTGAAAAGTGTTAAATTTATACAATATTAAATTTAATATACTTTTCATTCACGGGCTTAATCTTATATATAAAAATGAATCGCAAAATGTGTTGGTAAGCGCATAACTCAACAACGCCTGGACCGATTTCGCTAATTCTTTTTTTGTTGGGTTCGCTATTGTTAGGAGAAGGATCTTATGAAAGAAAAAGTTAAGAAAATTGCGAGGAATATGGTAAAAACAACAATTTAATTTTCTCATATAAACTGTTCTACCTAATATTCTGTCAAACATTTTATGTTTATCTCGTCAATATGGTTAATGGTCGCCTCAAATTAAAGAACGTATTTAAATAAAGGTTTTGAATCGACAACATATATCCAGAATATTCGAATAATTGCGTATTTTCGATTTAAAAAATGTAGAATAATGTCAGTAATAAAAAGGGATTGACATATTTATTGGTTGTCAAATATTTATGCGTGCGTTCAGAAATGTATTTTTAAACTCCTTGGTTGTACCTGATTTACAAACGAAGGCAGGTTCGGTAGTCATCACGCTTTGAAATCTAAAACACCCACAACTATGCAATGGAATGCGCTTGGTGTTAAGAAAATTGTTGAGTAATGTTATTCACGTGACGATACTGAAAAGACAACTTAAGAGATGAATTGGTGCTTGAGAATTCATCAATTAGATTGATCTAAGATTTCATTGATCCTAACGGGTATGACCATTGAGTTCAAACGAATTCAGTTCCCGATTCGTCATGCCTTCGCAATGACGATTAACAAAAGATGTTTGTGATCTTTTAGACAATTAAAAAATATATTAAAAATGTATATCACAAGGTGCATCATCATCATCAGACCATATATGTACGTCCCACTGCTTGGCATAGGCCTTCTCTGCAACTGAGAGGGTTTAGGCTTCAGTCCACCACACTGATGCTTCAATGAAGAGAATTAAAACCGACTACATCCCATCCCATATGTACATGTTTAATTAAATCATGACTTGCGGAGACACGATTGATGCATTTAATTTTCGTACTTATTTATTTCTGTATTTTTATCTCAATAAAGTGCTGAACTAAATATTTATTTCCATACAATCAAAAATAAAATTCAGGTAATATGTAAATATGTAACATTCAATGACTGTTAGGGGATACGAAGTTTTCCGGGTCAGCTATTATAAATGTTAATGTTTTGTTTGTTACGCTTTCACGCCAAAACTACTTAACCGATTATCATGAAAATTTGTACACATAGTCTTCGAGATATAAAAAAGGACATAGGATTCTTCTTATTAAAAAAAATACTGAGGATAAAAGAATTGAAAAATGATTGAAAAAGATTTGAATGACTTTTGGTATGCAGATAGGTGGGACCCACCGAAGTAACATAGGTGGGAATGGTTATCCTTACTATTATATAAATGTGAATGTAGGGATGTTTGTTACGCTTTCACGCAAAAACAAAAATTTTGGTATGACCATAAATGAGACCCTGTGAAGTAACATAGGCTATGTTTTATCCCGGGAAAATGTAATGTTCCCATTGGGATAAACATATTATTAAAAATACGAAAATAACTGTCAGAGTTTTACTTTTACGCCTCAACCATTTGAATTGATTTGACCTGTTTTAAATTCAGTAAGTACCATTTTGGGCACTTGAGGGACGATTTATAGATTCACTTATTATCTTTCTTATTATCTTATATAAAAATTGCGATTACAAAACAGGTGTTGTTCGTAGAAGGGTGAAAATTTGGAGTTATATGTATTTTTCAATGCTGAATCATAAAAAAATAAAAACAAAAAATGTCCACAAAATAAAATAAAAAACTTTTCGGGTTGGACCACCCTAGGGGTATAAAAAATAGATAACCTATTCTCAGACTTACTGAATATACATATAAAATTTCATCAAAATCGGTCGAGCCGTTTCGGAGGCTGTTTCGAACTGTGACACAAGAATTTTATATATATGGCAAAACAACGTTTGCCGGGTCAGCTAGTGTCATAATAAAAAATTGATTGTCTTTATCGATTTACAAATGTATCTGTGGAATATGGAGCACATGTGGCCCAATTGCTAGAAAATGGTTTCAAACCATGATTATTCACAGTCTTTTAGAACGTTAATAAGATTCACATTTTTTTTGCGTCAGGTGTGAGATCAAATAGCCTCCTACAGCTCTTAATAGTTCTAAAAACTACGTTATGTTCGGAATATACATACATATGTGTGACTGTAAGACGCATTATTTTTAAAATATTGGTTTTAGTTTTCAAAACGTATTTTCTAAACGTTACGTTTATAAGGTAAATAACCAATTTCAATTCTGCATATTGATTTTCTGCTTTTATTTGTGGGGGTGGTCTACGAAAGAAAGCCCTGTTTTGGTATAAGCCAGTTTACTTCTGGCATAATTTTGTCACTTGACGCTTTGTCTAGATCCACTCGCACGGACTACTTTATTAAAATAGTAATTATGTTCTTCAAATAGTGGAACCAAAGAAGTTGCCCTTAGCAATAACGCATTATCTGCCGCGAAATTTGCTCTTTAGACTTCTAGATTTCACGGTGCACGTATGTAAAATATAAATATGTGCCGCGGGACTAATATAGCATTTAAAATACCAAAGTCATAACTAAAGGAATTTAAAATAAACTCGCAATTTACCTACAGACAAAAAAAACACGATAAGGGTATATTCACAATAAATCCAAACACAATGTTCATTCCGAATTTTGCAGTACCTTTATAGGTCGAGACGAAATTGCATTTTGTCTGTTTGCTAAACCCGCCAGTTCGTAGCCACCTGAGAGTTCCTGTCATATTTACATGCTGGCTCGCAGCTCGAAGGTAGATGCTTAGTTAACACACCCCCAACTCCTGTACAAGTACATAACATACGACTGAACAAATGAAATACGTTAGTAGAATTTTCAACAATTTTAATATTTTTGAAAGCGTGGAATAAAATGCCGTATTTAATAGAAAGCAAAGATTTAGTCTTCTTCATAATATTATTAAAAAAGAAGTAATTTATTTTCAGTAGATTTATATAAATCGAGTACTGCAAGATAAAATGAAAATGTCGTGCTGTAGATCAAATACTATGTGAACATATTCGATGTTTGATCATATGAAAACTAGTTCCAGAGGAGATTGAAACCCTCTGTCGTTTCACAGCTACGTAAACCATGGTTTTTATATGTCAATTGTCATGTGAATATTTTTTATGACTGAGCAAAACAGCAGTTTAAAGCATGTCAAACTTTTTTCATTGTACTAGCTGATATTTATATGCACTTCATTTGATATTTAAAAACAGTTGTTTAAAAATTAAGGCTTCCACAAATGTTCAATACAATTATAATATCATTCATTTATGTTGCTTCTACGCTAACATTGTAAAGGTCAGACGTCTGATCACACGAGGTGCTAAATCACAATTTACTGATTATTATTTAAATTTCCAAGCCCCGGGCTGAGCTTATATCATAATTTAATCTACAATAGAACGGCATAAATATGGATTATTATTTATTTATTATTATTTAAATATGGATTATACGAGTAAAACTTGGGTTTTCTTTTGTAATACTCGACAATACTTTATCTCACTTATAGCTGTCTTAAATAGTTTAAATTAAGTAATATTTATTGTACAAAGCAATTTTTTATTGTTATTTCTGTTCTGTTAAACAATATTTTAATTGAAAAAAAAAATTATATACTGCTCAACGGCATTATTGTAATTTATATATTTTTTATATCTAGGAATTATTAACTAGATAGATGCAAGAAGTTCTGAAAACAATTAGATATACAAAATAAAACCGTACCGAACCATGCACGAATGCTAAAGTAAATTAAATTTCTTTTGTCGTATCAGGAAAAAATGCACAATATACGTAACAACACAAAATGGCACGTGAACAACAATAAAACTAAAATGTTATTGTGTTGTGAATACAGTGATAGGACTTTAGAGGAAATCAGATCGGGTGGCAGTAATACAGAGCGTTAGATAATGTTTCCTCCTGGGAGGAATCCCTCGGTCCAGATAAGGCGCTGGTCGCGACCTCGGATTTGTCTTTCGCACCGCCACCGTGTGTAATATTACGGACAACTTGTTCAACCTTTATCTCAACCCATTTCCACGTAACAATCCTAAATGTTGTGGGGTTAATTTTACCTGGAGTTTATAAAATGTATAAGTTGATATACTATATTTTTTATTACATTGCCGGTACATTTTTCAAGGACTCGAGTGGCCGTGTCTCGTTCGCACAATGTAGTATTATGTTATGGTAATACAGCGAGTTGGTGACATGAATCACAGGGCTCTTGCCAGGCGAGTCTTTGTATTCAGTTTGGCGGATGACGATAACCTTAATGTAAGCGCCGTCACGGCTGGTGGTCCGAAGAAGGATCGCTTTTGTCGTGGTCCCTTCCGCACGCCCCATTCTTTTCTCTTTATACCGTTTCTCACTTGAGTAATTCGAGGACAATAAACATTTATTGTGCTCGTTTATTTGACAGACGATGAAGAAATATCGAATGAGTGAGTTCGTTATATTCGGCCGCGGGCACCTTCCACAGTTGTTTAACGAGCGTTTGTGCGACAAAGGACGGTGACGTTTTCGGGGATCGAGGGGTTTCCTCAAAAACGTAAGGAATAAGTAAATGATCCGGTCACCTTAAAACCCGAACGTGAATTTGCGAAATGTCTAAAAAGGCCGGCAAGTCCCGCGGGGCGCGCCCGCCCGGCTACAGTCGTCCGCATTCGTTTTTGTAAGGCACGTTTTTTGGAAGCAATGCCTTTTACCCAAATTCTTTTGAATAATTATTTATCAGTTGCTAACTTTTGAATTTTATAAGTGCCTTAGTTACTTAGTGGTATGAAATATATGCTTTAACCCTTTGATTGTGCTAATATCAGATTTTATATTACGTATTTTTCATTAAAGATTAATCAGATTTGTGATAAAGTACTTCAAAGTTGTTTACGTTGCATTCTTGATTATGCTCTACAAAAGTAGTATTTGAATAGCGATCTGCATTAAGCTATTACGGTGAACTCTGCTTTGAGATCAGGGATGTATTTATTGGATGGATAAAGATATAAGTAAAACATTATTTCCAGTACCTTCTGAAACATGAAAAATGTAGTCTTTCCGTAGTCAGTCCAATTTTACTACAAAATGAAAAGTGAACAATGGAACAATTTATAGTCGCAGTAGTTTCGTTCAAAACTAATCACCTTATCCAGTCACATAAGGTGCCGAGCGCAGAGCAAATGTCCTTTGCATTTGTATTCAGTTTGGCACACTACGATAACTTTAATCCGGGTAAAGTGTCACCTTGAGTGGGTTACAGAGAAAGAACCTTTGTCTGGCAGTAGGGCACTCTGACCTTCTTATTTTTTCCGTCAGGTTTTGCTCCATTGTGACGTGGTAATGTAAAATCCAGCCACTTAAAAGGCGAGCTTTTCGTCGGATTGCCCGCTGCCTGTACTACTGCACCGTTCCAGCGACTCAACTTGATGGATTGTGATCGAGAGCTTCGTTGATCATATTACATGTACTTTGGTCATTTAACGTCGAGATATATCGACGTGGTCACGTAATTGAAAAGTGTTTCAACGTTTACGCTTTTGGATTCTCGTTTCCTCTATTATTTGTGTGAATAAAATAATAGGGACCGTCGTGCACGGGTTAAAAAAAACTACAACATTGGTTTCCAATCGTTTTCGTTCTTTTCCTCAGATTTGTAGTTTATATCGAACATATGTTATTATGTGATTTTTTAAATATCTTATTTTGATAATTTAAAAAGTCAAAAGTCAAAGTCGAGACAAAAATCTCGGAGCCTAATGACTCAACTTGGTCTGCATTGTGAATGAACCGGATCAAACAGGGTGGTGCCATTGTCTCTCAATAAGTTGACTTAAACAAATATTGTTGCATTTCGTTCGACAAGTTACAATGCTCTATGTCCTGATATGCTGGTGGGACCTCCGGACACCGTACAATGTATTCCTTTCTATGATCAATGTATGTACATATAGTATCCGTACTTTTTGTAACTACTTGGTATTACCTCAACTATTCACGGAAAGGGGTATAAATATACGCTATAAAAGTACTCTATTCAATACGTGTTATTACTTAGTTTCGTGGCACGCGTACTTCTTTTCCGCTCTCATTGAACATGTACAGCAAGTGACATATTTTATTTGCTAACGCAACTCGCACTATGAGCACATTTATACAAAATATATAAATTTAAATATAAAAAAATGATTTCAGATTTAATTCTGTCCCATAATATATGTGAGATGATTCTTCTCGGACGATAGAATTGTTTTCATATTCAAGTCAAAACTTTATAGTCTGAATAGTAAGTATATTTAAAGTGGGAGAGTTAAAAAAACTCTGAATTTTTGGCATAATTCTGTGAATGATACTGCTTTCAGACCCTTCATTTCTAAACACATTTTGTTTTGTTTTCAACTTAGTGTTGATAGGTAGGAGTATACCCACGTCGCGCAACATTAAAAAGGTCATGGGAAATGGTGATCACTTCTAGTAAGCCGCTTGTTCGCTTGTGATAAAAAAGTATTTTAGTAGTACTGACGCACTCAATAAACGCCTCCATTAACTTCCTTATTAAAAAGCAATTGCGGCTACAAAGTTCCAACAAAAGGTGAGGAAATGATACGATGCCCTTTGAAAAAGTTGCAATGTACGTGACAAATCTTCTAGTTTCGAGTTCGGATTGAAAACTCCGATAGAGGCGGTCGCGACGTGCCCCGAATCCCTTATTAGCTTCCCATTTAGAAATAGGTGCACAGACTTTATAGGTATTATATTAGAAATGTTTCTACCTAACTTAGTTTCATTGTAGTCACGTAGAGTACACTTCATCTGGCGTATTCTTGTTACAATGCAATCGGACTGGCAAGTACGTTTGAATTAACGCAATTAGCTCGGCCACTCGGGCGAAAATTGACTGAAAACTAGTGAATTGGACTCGATTGGAATCATAATCGATTAGTCCCGCACTTAAGTTTAGCTATTCAAATTAAAGCGGGCCCATAAATTGAAATAGTTTCACATTTAGGGGTTTTTTTTTACTTCTCTACCATTGGTATTATTTTATTTCTCGTGAGGCGGAACTCTATTTCGATCGCATTTGACTGTTACTTTGGCTGGCCAGAGTAAAAAAAAACATCCATACAAACATAGCCTCACGCTTGTTTTCCCCGAAGGGGTAGTCAGAGGTGCGTTTCTGCACCCACATTTCACCAGGTATGTAGTTCGCCAGGTACATATATTACCAGACCTCGTGCTGCTATTAAGAATTTTAACTAAGAACTCTAAATCGCACGGCGCATAATTGAGCCGCAAGACCTCAAGACAATAAAAGACCTTATTTTTACCTATGTCGTTCCTGCTATAATTTTTCCCCACGTAATAGCGAGTGAAACAAGTGCAACTTCAATAGTATACATTTTGTTTTTGTTGTTGTTTATATTTTTTTATTATAAACAAGATATCTCTAATGAAAAACAGATTTATTACGCTTTAAATATAATTTATAAGATGACGGCTGTATTGTAAAGTGTTTCACTTGGAAGAAGTCTATCTTTTAAAAGGATCCGTTGTTCATATTGGATTATGAACTTAATTTAGTAACAACGTTAATTACCCTTGGAGGAGTTGCATCCTTTCGTCCTTTAAACTTAGAGGTTGGGAAAAGGTGAACCTTTTTCTTCTAAGTTTATTTAAATTTTCTCATGGGTCTTAAGTTACTTTTGGACTCGTAAATTATTTGAAAACTACTATATCTGTGTATGTGTATATTATTGATAAAATTATTACAGAAAGTTATATCTAAGTAATTTTTTGATAGAAATCAAATATAAAATATACTATTTTACTTTAGTGTTTAATTAATAATGCCGTAGATATGTGTGGCAAAGTTGTTGTTGAGTTTGCCCCTAGGTAATATTTAGCATCGCGGTACTTCCATAGAAGCCCAAAAGCCCAGCTTTCCTAACAAAATTCCGAATAATAATCTTTAAGCTTTAAATCTTTATTAAACAAAAGCAATTCGACATATAAATGAAAATATTGTGACCCCACAATAAACAATTATAAACTAGACATTATACAATTTAACGTGTACTCTTTTGGGCTTCTATGGAAGTACCGCCACCGATGTTTAGCAGCAGCGCTGATTCTGAAAGTTTAACTGGTATACAATAATTGGCTGGTTTTTTCTTACGTGGGGATAATAACTGACAAAACGTAGGATAGGAAAAACACCTCTACACCTTTAGTAATACAAGCGCAAGTAATCTGCCCCATTCTAAATATGAATTATTGTAAATGTAGATCGTTGTTTCGAACCAAAATAAACAGACGGGCTTGGAAGAATTTTGCCGTGAGGTATTTACTATGTAGTAATTACCTTAATTATAATTTTACATACATATATACATAAATAACCTCACGCTTGTATCCCCCGTCGGGGTAGGCAGAGGTGCATTTCTGCACCCACATTTCGCCAGGTACGTATCCGTCCCACGTAATTGTCCTTTTTCGGGCACAATTCCAGACTCTCTGCTGCTACTTAGAATTTCATTTTCTCGACTCGGGAATCGAACCCAGGACCTCTAGATCGCACGGCACATACTTGTGCTGCGAGACTACGAGGCAGGCAATTATAACTTTATACCTACATTATTTACTCGAAAATTGTAATATTCCTACATTACATTCTACGTATACGCTGTTCTTATTAATTGTTTATAATTATGTTTTAAATATTTTATGCAAATAAGCGTGATAAAAACATTAAATAGTGCGATAAATATTATGCTATCACTTAAAAATTAATGCTCGCGAGTGCATTTAGACGGAGCGGTGACCCGGATAAGACGGCCGGTAGTAAGTGGGCGAGTTGAGATAGTTATTGGCGAGCCCCGGGGCAGGAATATCGTGAACTATTGGTAAGCAGAATTAAATAATGGTTAAAATTACGAATAATAAAATTTAAATTGCGTATATTAATTTATGCTCGCAGAATATTACTAATTTATAGAATTCCTTTAGAATCTACAATTTTCCTGGGATAAAAATTTGTCTATGAGCATCTATGTTACCCCTGTCTGAATACCAAACTTATTATACCTCTGAATTTCGAAGTGATGTTTTCTCAATGAATGTATTCCCCGTAGAATTTCTCAGGTTCGCTAAGTCTTCCAACCAACATTAGGCCTACGCCTTTCAACGGTGAATAAGGCCAACCTGCATAACCTAAGTGGGTTTACAATAAATATGAAATAAATATAATCTACACGAACCTCAGTTAACTGGTAAACATAAAAAACGTAAATGTAATTGTGTCCATAAGGTATTAGCGAGCGAGTTAGCGTACCGATGTAAAGGTTTTTTACGCCAGTGATGCGAACACCGCCAAACACAGAAAACCTTTGAAAAAAATGTAAGCTGATTTACTGTGGCTGGCCAGGGGCCTCTTATGCCCGCTCGACCGGCAAATAAAGGCGACCAGACAAATGCTTGCAAATTGACTCGACGTTTTCACAGTATCCCATATTTTTTAAGTATGGAGGGCAAGAGTTTGCTGAAACGTCGAATATTAAGCAACGTGAAAAACTATGTTTCTATTTTAGGCTATTTTGCTTTGCGCGCGTGTATGGGAGTTAAATTTCGCAGCGGACGAGCTTTTGATAGCGCACTTTTGGTGCTTGCTTTCGTATTTGCGAATCCGGCCTACACAAAGTCACAACTTCAGCGATACGCAAATTATTATTGCTCCTTTGAAGATACAAAGCCAAAGTTGAGATTGATTTTTAATCGATACATAGTCAAAGTTGGGTTTGATTGTTTTAACAATAAATAACGGAGAGAAATTTGTATTTTTGTTTGTGTTAATAACCTAAAAAAAATTTGATATCGGTACTGATGAAAGTTTGTGAAAAGATATACCTTATTATGGAAATTGCTTAACTAACATATTAAGAGACGGTTTATTAGAGGAGTATTAAATATTTTTTGAGAATCAATCCTTAAAACGAGAGACTTTTAACAATGTTAATTTAAATAATTCTGTGGATTACCATAGTTTTCTCGCAAGCCTTTTGAAGTAAGTTATACTCTAGCGCAGACAAATGCTTTGTATACTCTGCAAAGAAGGTGGTTTTACCTTTATAATTTTTTTTAAGTATAATCGCTTTGTGTCCGTCGATACGTTCATTAAAACGTTCCCAAATTTAGCTTTAATAAAGAAAATTCAGTGAGTTTTAGCAGATTCTTTCTTTTAAACCTTGACAGATGGAATGTATATCGTTTGTACTCGTTGATTTACCATTTCGAGATGAGGACTTTGTAATGCTTCATACAATTCAAGGCATGCAAACTCCTTATGACTTAAGGTTTAACTGATAAAATAAAAAATAGTATTTAAAATAAGTAAATTTCGACATCCATTGTAAATAAAAGGACAAAGTTACTCCGAATCTATTACATTTTATCCTTAAGGATAATCCTCCATTAAAGGACTCACTTTGCAGTCACCATTGAAAGAATATAATAATGACAGTAATCAAATAAGGAAGGGACCTCATAAAAACCCCTTCATTACTGAGCTCGAAGGTATTAAGTCTACAACGACCAAATAAAGCTAAGATTACAAGTTAACCTCATGTTAGTCGGAAACCCCAATGATAAAGCATCTCAGGAAAATCGAGCACGAAGAGGGTACACTAATCCCTCTTTAGCAAAAACGCTCCGTTCCAAAAAGTGATGGCCGGCTCACGGGGGATGGATCTTCATTATCCAACCGTGTTGTCAGTTAAGCCAAAGGGTCTCAGGATTACTTACTACTTAATAAAACTTAAAAAATGGGACATGCTAGCTTACAGCCTTGACCTTTTAGCGTTTTTGTACCACCTAACGCTCTAGACTGCTTAAAAGTAGGATTTATTCTACCGTGTTTGTTTAGAGTAGGGTATTTGGGTTCACAATTTATTTACGATTCAGCGATGGAAATCGATTTTGAAAGCAATTTTTTTAACATTATTTTAGTAAAATATAAAGATATGAAAATATGACTTAATAATAGAATATTTAATCACCTTATAGAATTTACAAACAGGCGTAAACATACAACAATACACTAAGAGCAGAGAACACGAATCAAAGACAATAAATTTCCGTCCTGTATACAAACTTGAATGATTTTATAAAAGTAGTTCCATAAGGAGCAATAAAAGTGACTGCGGTTCCCGAGTGTTTTGCACCGGTGTTGATCGACGAAGCTAAATTTACTGCAACGCAAACTTTATCCGATAATGGGAAGAAGAATATAAATTGAGGAGCGCAGGTGAGAATTTACGCTTACGATTCGGTTCAATAACGAGACCGTATCATTTTTCCATACAATAGCGTCGTAAAAAGATTCACGGCGGTGCCTTGTTCGTATTTACCTTTGAAAATTTATATTCCCACCGGGTACAAGACCGTACCGCAATAATACACAATGGCCAGTGGAATTATCATAAAATTATAGCCAAATGAAACTTACAACATTCCCCGTATCTTGTGATGCAAATCGTGGCGTGTTCGGGGATTTCCTGGTTGAGTTTGTATTAATGATATAATACGACAAGCTTAGTAATTGATGGTCAGATTTATGAAGATGCTTTGAATCTAGAATGGGGAGTGCGATCGCGGATATCCTTAACAGAGCAAGTCTAAACATAGCTTTAATTGACGGATACAACCGAGAGCGATTTCCTACTCGGAAAAATTATATTTATTTTACCATTAGAAACTTCATCCCCATACTCGTAGACTGTAACGCGGGATAAGTAAGTAAAACAGTTTCAATATTTCATCATCATTATCATCATCATATATTAGTCGTGATGGCCTCGAGGTATAGGCACGCGGTCGAAAAACGGTCGTGGGTTCAAACCTCAGGCACACACATCTGACTTTTCGAAGTTATGCACAATACGATTCACAAAGAATTATCACGTACTTTAACGGTGAAGAAAACATCGTGATGAAACCTGCACAATATCTTAGGTTCTTAGGAATTTCTTCATAAATAATATAATAGCTATATGATATAATCATCGTCATCTAAGTCCATATACGTCCAACTACAGGGCAGGGCTTCCTCTAGAATTGAGATAGTTGAGCCCTTAGTCCACTACGCTGGCCTTGTGCGGGTTGGCGGACAATACACCTTAGAAATTCCTAAGAACTCTTAAGTTGTGCCGGTTTCCTCATGATGATTTCCTTCACCGTTAAAGTGAGTGATAATTCATTGGCTTCGAAAAGCCGCCGAGATTCTCGACCGCGCGCCTAATTCACAATGCCATCACCACTTGGTTACTGTTCAATAGCTAATTATTGTTTTATAAAGATAAAACCTTTTTACAGTATTGTCGTTGGCATTATCAAAAAAATGAAAATTAAAAAAATTATTAAAAACACTAAAACGGCTAAAACCTTATAAAAAGAGTAACAAAACGCGACGTTTACAAATAGGCACAGGTACCAGTGACATTGCCACCGCTTTCTGACCCTTTCGCAATTTGTCTCTTACATGAAAATAAATTTAATGTTCATTTTCGGCTTTTTATCGGAGTTTAGCGTATGCCACAATGGATCGTACCTTAAACGTGATGACATAAATAAGAACCAGTTTTATACTACGAAAATTTACTGAAGTATAATACCACACATTTGGCTATAGCGGGATATTATAATTTTTCTATAGGAGGTATAAAAGTGTGACATACCTAAATAAAAAAAAAATCGTAATATTATTTTCGCATTTTGTATGCAGGTATTTCTTTTAAAGAAATATACAAAAGTTATTTGCATATTCTTATCTAGTGATAACTGACGACCGCATTAGGTGGAATAGTAAATTTTGTAATGACTGTATCTTTATTTATAAAGAAATATAAACACCAAACAGTACATACACATTATAGTTCTGACCTCACACTGGGATACAATTACTGTGTCGTGGGTATCAGAAACTACGAGAGACTTTTCAGTCTCTTACACAAACCGAAACCCGAAACAAATATCACTCAAACATTTGTCTCGGGGGATCGAACCCGCGGCCTATCGTTTCGCAAGCCGGTGTCTAGCCATCTGCGCCACAGGGTTGTCAATTATATTATTCATTCATTATTTTGTCATTATTTGTTGTATTGGTATATTTTTATATCTTCAACGAACTAGTGTTATAGTAGTCAATGTACCTACTCATTAATGCAATTCTATATTTCTGTTAAGAGCAGTGATGGTCTCGAGGTTTAGTCGCGCGGTCGAGAATTTCGGCGGTCCCAGGTTCAAACCCCAGGCATACATCTCAGACTTTTCGAAGTTATCTGTGTATTCACAATGAATTATCACTTGCTTTAACGGTGAAGGAAAACATCGTGATAAAACCTGCACACCTAAAAGTTCTTAGGAATTTCTTAGGTGTGTAGTCCGCCAACCCGCACTAGGCCAGCGTGGTGGAATATGGCCTAAACCTTCTCAGTTGTAGACGAGGCCCGTGCCCAGCAGTGGGACGTATTTGGGCTGATGATGATGATATTTCTGTTTGTGTTATTTGCTTGTTTTAATTTTTTTCAATATCCTTTGTTAACATATTTATAATCCATAAAACTGCATTTTTACTACCAATCAATACCAGCAACATTTTCAAGAATAAGTGGTGTGTTTAAAAACGATTTCATACTAAGTTCAAAACACAAGGCTTGAAAAAAAATATGCCTGCTTTTACAGCTTATCTCAGCCACAAAACCGGTGGAAGTTATGTAAGTCAGGTCCACAGTGTCACGCACCGAGAATTGCACCGTACGCGTACGACGAAGCTCGCTGAATCTTTAGGGACACTAACTCTTCTTGTCATTTTGAACGGGCAGTACTTGTGCGGATTTTTGCCCAGAAAATTACTATAATCTTAACTCAAAAGCAAAAAATATATTTATCCCATTGCGATTATGCAATTTTAAATCGTTTACTGCGTATGCTACAAGTTATTATAAAAGTTTTTCATATCTTTTTCAACAAGGATTATTGAATGGATTTTTTTCATAAATTCGATGACCTTTGAAAATTCTTAAATCATTTAATTTTTTTATGCAATTATAAATTCTGGTTTAGAAATTTCAACTAGATGGCGTTGGTGCCTACTGAAAAGGCTATTGTATTATACCCGTGGCATATTAATTTTAAAAATTAATTTCTTGAAACTATTTTAATGATGATCATCATGACGCAGGTGGGGCGGAATATATTATTTTATAATATATTCTTAAAACTTATTAAAAAATAATTACAATTTTGTATGTCTAGTTTTTGCTCATTATTCTTAGCACAATGGCCATTTACGGAACACTGATAGGTTCATTTATCTTAATAGTTGCTGTTTATTAGCTATTTATTATAAAACTATTATTGTTTTAATATTACAATTACCAATTTAAAAACGTTTGTTTGAGTTTGTCAAAGGAATAATGGAGGCAATGAATCAGTTAATGAAGTAGATGTCGGACACATAATAAGTACTTTACAATACCTTCTCGTTGCAAAATAAAAAAATGGTGTTATTCGAAAATGCTTTTTTGCCCAATAGCCATTATTAAAGACAGCCTGTACTGTATTTTTAATTGTATGTATGAACGAAGAAGTAGCCTGAGGTGTAGGAGGCTGTACAGTTATTTTCAGACTCTGCGTTATTAGCGAGAATTGGGAGGTTTCGAGTACACGCCAAATTATGATATTTATCTTAAGTGACTAAACTTTTTACGTATAAAATTTCGATTACTCTCAATTAGTAAGAGCCGTACTATCACTAGGACTGCAGTAATTGGTCAGTAGAAGCAAGGTGTACTCATCTGGAGATACTGCACATTCTACACAGTTTATGGACATACTATACAGAGATTGTCATTTATAAATTCTCTACACAGACCATATAACTGCGTTGCATTTCGCAATCATCTGCCTCTGCAGCAGCATCTAGTTTAGTTTCGATATGTTGGTTTAGATGGTGAAAATAATTAGGTATTTAATTGCTATGATCTTATAGGCTAAAAATGTCATTAAGGCTCTAAGAATTTTAATTAAAATTTACTTCTAATTATCCCACATTATAAATGCACAAGTGCTCATATAAATATATTAATTTATGTTTATTCATGTTCCAGGAATTTTCGGATGAAACGCATCTTTTATCCCTTGTAGTCTACTGTTGAAAATGTGTATCGAAATTTCCCTCGAGACCGCTGGTAAACTCAATTTTCATATTTTTACCCGCTTAATACCACAGCACGAAGAAGCGAACAAGGGCAATTAAGCCTTACTTTCGAGGTGTAAAATGCTATAAATCTACGTTCGCAATTTCGGCGCCGGAGACAAAATAAACAAGCTGAAAGCAAGAAAATTTCAACACAATACCCTTTTCAAATAAGTGGGTCCCGGGTAATGGCATTTATAGTTATGTTTAAATACAAACTCCTTAACGAAATATAAATAAGATGACGCAGTGGTCTGTGAAAGGCCAGGGTTGGCGCTCGCTCCACTGATCAAAACTGTGAGATCTGTCAAACGCAGATTGCTTTGGAAAGGAATCGGACAGGCGCGCAATATCCGTTACTAGCCACGAAATACGATCACACAACTATGGGAAGTTCGGGGAACACATAAAAATACACTGTAATACAATAGCTCATGTGTAAAGTGTTTTGAATTTTCCAATAAATTCTCTGGACTCAAACGAACCATTGTTCGTGAATTGACTGGCAATGGAATGGCATTCCATTGAAGTCTGATTTAAATTTAATGTGCATATGTACGGTTAATACCACGTTACGAGTACAAGGAGTGTTGATATTTTCTTTGTAAATGTCACAAGGCGCAGACTACAATATAAATAAATTAATTAATTTATACACCCAACAGTCACATACATAGGATATTTAGAATTAATATATGTCTAAGGACTATCGAGAGATCCGGGATTAGATTCCCGAGTTCTGCATAGTTATTAGGTATTTATATTAAAATATTTTTAGTAGAAGTACTGAATTTGGACGTGTTCTAAAAACGTCTATTCAGGTGCTTACCAACAAGAGGATCAATGTCGTTTTACTATAAAAATAATACTGTGGTATTTTAATGTTAAGAGAATATTTAAATTATTCAGTTATTTCTCTTTACAAAACATAACTTCCAAACCTTTATAAAATAATGTGATAACTTCATTGGAATATTATAATTAGCACAATTATTTGATATGGAATCGAGTTAAACGGAAAGCTATTCCCAATGCAATTAACAGTGAATAGGTACATTAAATATTTACCAACTGTTACAACACATTAATGTAATTAGAATTATTTTATGAACGCGTTAGTTGGTTTTGAATTGTCGGAAACGAATGGACCAAGTCTTTCCTCGCCACCGCACCACCCACTAAGGCAAATTTTTGCATACCAATCCTTAACCATTATGGATGTTTGTCAGTGATGATGTCCATTATTAAAATTATATTTTCATATTATACGCCAGATTTGCCTACGGCAGATAGATCTATTAAGTTGTGAATTTATTATTAAATACATTAATTATCTGTAATTTAAAAAGTGAAATAAATAAATACACCCAACAGTCACATTCATAGTTCTGACCCCATACTAAAATGCAGCTCTTGTGCTGTGGGTAACAGAAACTACAAGACTTTTCGGTCTCACAAACATTTAAATACACCCAACAGTCACATACATAGTTCAGATCCCACACTAAGATACAAGTCTTGTGTCGTGGGTATCAGAAACTACGAGAGACTTTTTGGTCTCACATACACCCAGACCCGAAACAAATATTTGTGGATCACACAACACACAATCGGTGCGGGGATCGAACCCGCGGCCTCTCTTTTCGCAAGCTGGTGTCTAGCCAACTGCGCTACGGGGCTGTCAATTTATTTTGTGGATCACACTAACATTTGTCTTGATGCGGAGATTGAATCCGCGGCTTCTTATTTTGCAGGCTAGTGTCTAGCCAACTGTGCCACGGGGCTGTCAAATGACACAAAAGAACAGCATACGAATATCTGCATATAAACATGTATCAGCTCAAAAGTAAAGTGTATCAATTAATGAACTCACCGGACACCCGCTTTCGAGCCCAGAACTCCGCTCCCTATGTACCTGTGGCACCGATTACTGACAGTTTTCTATACGCAGATTTTCTATGAAGACACACTATACACACAGACACTATATCACTCTCAACTATATTACTGATATAAAAAAAAAACCAAGTTACACCAAGGATACAGATAATTCGACAAATTAATGTTGATGGTCCAACCGAGACTCAACGTAAAATATGTAATAAAAAGGCAATCGACTAGGAACTACCCTCAACTGTAATATATTCACGATAACGAAACTACATTCACGACCATATTTTAAGAGGTAGACAAAAATTTATTTGTACGCCTATATTACATTTCCACATTATTTACAGACTTCGTTATGTGACTATAAATTTACTTCGGAAAAACTCAATAATATTGCCCGACCTTCTTCTCGTCATTACGCTGTACTCTTTGTGCTGTGGAACCAACGACAAATATATAAACTTTAAAAAATACACACAAATAAACTATAGCAGACTTGTGTTTGATGACAACATTAAGAATGTGCAGGGTTTATTAAACTAACTCACTTAATTTATTTTATTTAAGTACAGCAAATTCATTGCACACAACTCAACTGAGCAGTGACAAAATAGCAATTATATCTCGTCAAACAACTTAAATATATTCGTGGCTGGCTTGAGATCTCGCGACACAGGTATGTGCCATGTCATCTAGAGGTCCTGGGTTCGTCTCCTAGGATGGACATATTGTTTTTGGGATTTTACATTAGGAAATTCTCAGTAGCACCACGAAGTCTGGAAATGTGCCCGAAAAACGACAATAGGCTCGCCCATTACGTGGGACTGATACATACCTAGGGAATGAGTGCTGAAATGCACCTCTGACCAACGCTCCGGGGAATACAGGGGTGGGGTTATGTACATAAGTATGTAAGGGACACAAATATGCCCAATTTTACGGTTTTCTATATTTTATGCAATATGATTGACATTCGGACTTAATGAAATGACTTACTAACAGTAAATTTATGAATTAATTACGCGATTAACGAAACTCATAAGATTTGCGATTCGTTTCGAACCCGTGATGAATTTTTCAACAGTCCACACCGCCAGACCAAAAATAACACTCGCCACCGAGGCAGTAAGTCGATTTTACACATCACAGGACTTGTGAAGCGTTTATTTTTTTCAAATATTTTGCTCATTACACTCAGATATACATTTCCAATAGACTTTTAATACCGTTTTTTATTAACTGGAGTACGAGTACAACAAAGGACTCCATTATTCACGACCGAACTGCTTTAGATTTTCTATTTGATTTCATTCTTGCGACTACGAGCTATGAAAAATGGTATTAAAATCATTTCAAAAAGTGCATTCAATACTTTTTAAGTGTAGTTTTTCGTTGATTTAATATGACTATCATATCATATCATAATTCACTTGTACTTTATCTACGCTGATGAATAACTAGATTATTTTTCATTTGGTATCTTTATGATAAACTAGTGATGGCCTCGAGGTTGATGCGCGTAGTCGAGAATCTTGGCGTTTGCAGGTTCAAACCCCAAACACACACTTCTGACTTTTGGAAGTTATGTGTGTATTCACAATGAATTATTTTTTACTTTCACGGTGAAGGAAAACATCGTGAGTAAATCTGCGCAGCAAAATATTCTTAGGAATTACTTAGGTGTGTTATTCGCTAGTCCGCACTGGGTCAATGTGGTGAACTAAGCCTAACGCCTCTCAGCTGTAGAGGAGGTCCGTTGCCAACATTGGGACGTATATAGGCTGATGATGATAATAATATTGCAAAGTGAATTTCATATATATTTTTTTTGACGTTGGTAATAGATGAGTGAAGATGAACGCCTAGTTAGTAAGAATCAAACAAATATTTAAATCTCTAAATACAATGGAGGAGTAGCCTCCTAATACCTTAAACGTCACCAATTTTTATGCAATAGAAACTTCATACAATAAATGTAAGGTTCGGGGAATAAAAATGTAAATCAATCAATAAATAAATAATGTCGTCACTTACACTTTGAAAAGTCTTTTCAAGATTTTATCTTTAATGTACGTAGTATGTCACATATTGGCTCCTAGTATGATCGATGTATTGCCCTATCGAAACGCCCCATATAAAGACGGATGCTGGCATTCATTTTATCCTAAAATTACTTAGAAGTATATCTATACTTCCAAGTAATATGGATATCTATACCTTTTAGAATATTATTTTAAACTGGACGACAGAATTTCTAATATAAATCTTATCAACCTTCCTCCATAAAAACTTCCAGCCATCGAATTTTGGAAAACCCTCTCTTAGCGTACCTATACTTACGTTATTTACTATCTGCGTGCTAAATTTTATCGCAATCCGAGTAGTGGTCAGTTATGATTGTGTTATATCTTATTTGAAGAAAAATCTTATTTTGATGAAAGGATATTTTTTAATGTTATTATTCTTATATTTATTAGGTACAACTTTGTATAGGAATTTATATAATCTTGTGAACGTTATTTGAAATCCCAGACACATTTTGCTTAAAGAGCCCGTTTCTATTTAATTTAAAAATTCTTTTTTTTGCATTTGTATATATTTCAAGAAGATATTATATCGTCTCCTTTTTTATATCGATGCTGGATACATGTGTTTGTTACAATTTTGTAGGCGTTTACTATTTTGTCAAAATAATAAAGTAAAAAATCTCTGATAATTGCGGCAATGTAAATAAAAAAGAAAAACAATGAAACCATCATTTTGAAAATCACTTTACACAGCAAAGCCAGCAAAGTATATTTTTGAATCGACCTTTTATTCCTGAATTAAAACATCGGAACTGTTTGTCACGATGACACGTCACAGGCTCGCGAAAAATTAAATGAAATAAGCTCGGCATTTTCAATAGCGATATTTCCCCTCCTTACGGAGTCATTGTCAGCCATTCTCATGCCTTGTTTGGCGTGTAATTGAATAAGACGATTGCTAACACCAGTCTCGAGGAAAAGAATTTAATAACACGTACAACCCGTGCCGAATATATCCAGAGTGCCGTTTAAACGACACATCTCCACGACGGGCCGGGAGACGCCGAGGCTGTTACCCGTGGATCGAATAGTTTTTTATTTAAATAAAATTCCAATAATTTTAACGCTTACTGCGCAGTCCGCTGACAGAGGGAGAATTCATTGTGCAATTCATGTAAACGGGCGAACTTAGGTGTCATAAAATAAAACTATTGACAGAACTCTTTTGTATTTGGCATAACATTATTATACTCAAGTACAGGTAGAAAGGTACTTGATCAAGCTTGGTCTGTGGTCATAATACATCACAATCTGTAAGTACTACTTGCAGCAAATATGCTAGTGTTACACAACGAAAATGCTTAAATCATAATAGATAGGGACCTGACAGTAGTTCAGCGTTGAGAATCAAGCACAAGGTAGACAGACCTTAATGAAGTCATTAAGTCAACTATATTTACTTTTGAGTACCTATATTCTGAGAAATTAACAGTTTCATGATTCCATATATTCCAGCGACATTTGATAAACATATGTTTTTTTTTCAATATATTAACGTAATTGTAGTCCTAATATGTTGGCTTGGTTGACCTAAAAAACATTATTTCACTTTTTGGTTTATTTTGCTATTTTAAAGGGCCGGAAACATGTCTGATAAATAATTTATGAGCCAGCAACAGAATAACTTGTTTGTTCGATATTTCTAAGTAAAAATGTTAGAATCTACATATACTCCTTTAAAGAAACAAAACACTGGGACACTAGCAAAGTCGCGATAAAACTGTAGACCCTCCAGTAGGGGAGCGTGGGGCTAGTTGTAACACGGGTAAGTAGTAACAAGCATTTTTTACCTACATAATAGAAGAAAATTCGTTTGGTTTTCAACCTAACCTACTACGTTATACCCATTCTATCATATAAGCACGATCAGTACCCTGCCGAACGGCGCAGGAAACAGTTATGTGCAGGCGCTCTGAAAAAGCCAGATCATGTATTTTTTACTCCTTATACAAAATGGATTATCATAGATTTCAAATTGTTTAGCATTTGTTGATTTATACATATACATTTAGCATTTGTTTAGTTTGATTATATTAAGTGTAATTTCACACCAAGTAAGCGCCTTTTTTTTTAATAGAAGTTATTTCAAAAAAACTCGCAGCTGGGTATGTTGTAACACTTTTACGGGGCAAGTTGTAACATGTTACAACTTGCCCCTTATTTATTTAAAAGTTATATGAAATTACGCGGGACGTATTTAAAATCCTTCTTTTCATGTTTTGAATACTTTTTTAGCTTCACCTGGAGGTCAACCTGACTTAGAGCCTACTTTCTGGTATTCAAAATCAATTTGATTTCTCTCCATCTAAAATAAGACCTTACCCAAAAGCTCCACCACGAAAATGACTAACCACCCTCAACGTAAAAGAAAATGCTGTGTCCTCACAGATACGCCAGAGAAGAACGGGTTCCATAAAGATCATGAAGAAAAGTTATAGAAGACAAAGAAAACACAAGAGACTAGGAAAGGCAAAGGAAAGAGCAAAAGAACGATGACAAAAAGATTGAGAGGAAAAAGATTAGATAAAGATAGTCAAAAGATAGAAGAAGTAAAATAAGGTGTTTTAAATTCTGATTCGGAATCTGAACCCATGGAATGGTTTTGTTTAGCTTGTGGGGAAACTTATGAAAATTAAAACGAGCAGTCAATACAATACATCATGTGCAAGATGTGGGCACATGTAAAATGTGCAACAGGAAATAAGATCTCATTTGTGTGTCTCAATTGTGATTCCGATGAAGACTGATTTCATATTTTACCTACGTCAATCAAAAGGCTGATTACTTAAAAAAATTAGATTTTGTTATTATAAATGGCTGTGAGTCTAAAGTTCCTTTATAGTTTAAGGAAGACCATGTTTTTGTTAATATTTGATTATTTTTCTATTAGATTAAGAATAAAACTTAAAAGTCAACGTTTTTTATACCGTGCCTAAGGTTTATAATGCTAAATGAATCAAGTCTGATTACTGAAGAAGTTAAGATTATAAATGGCTGTGAGTTCAAATTTAATTAATAGGTTAAGTAAAGAAAGAACATGTTAATTGTTTATTTTTGAATATTTCCTGTTAGATTAAACATTTAACTTAAAAGTCTAAACCTGTTTGAGCGTTTGTAAAGTTTCTTATGCTAAATATGCCAAATAAATCTTTATAAAATATAAAACTGGTTTTCAATTCCTAATGTTACAATGTGCCCTAAGCCTGTTACAACTAGCCCCAATCACGGGGTAAGTTGTAACACTCGTCAATTTTTTTTCAAAGCCGTTTCTACAAAAAACCGTTACAGGTTTGATCAAAAGTTTATTTGGAATCGATAGTTGAATAGTTGTTAATTGGAATAGTACTGCTAGATTTCATAAATACCAAAGAATTAAGCTTTCATAGCCAAGAAACGAAAAATTGTTACAACAAGCCCCCCTCTCCCCTATGCGTCTTTTTATTATTCTGTGGGGTAATAACTTAATAAATTTCATAACTGCCTCAGTGGGTCTCGAAATAGCCAATTGCTGTACCTAAACGCCTTTATGTAACTAACAGCGAGTGCGTCGGGTCAAATGGAACGGGCAATAAATCTGTTCTAGTGACAGTGTGGAAGCGATAACACGAGATCGTTGGCGTGTGTATTTGATAACGCCGGGTCGACACCTGCCGCCGTCGAAACCGCAAAAATGTGTATCGCGAATGGAGTGCTTGGCGAAATGTTAATTCATATATTCATGGCGGCGGCGATAACCGGCCCACATTTTATAAAATATTTTAAATTGAAAATTTACTTATTCACGATATGTACTCGTGTTTATGCTTAAATTATTACGAGATTATTTTATTTAGTGCTTACTTTACGCCTCATTGGTTTAATAGCAACGTGCGCTGTGAACGTTGTATAGTAAGATTTTCAGGTCAGGTGACTCATTTGATAGGGATTTTTATTGAAAAATCAAGTACTATACAGGATTATTAAAGTTTATTCAACGTATTTATGTGGTATAAATCCATCCATCCATCCATCACCTCACGTCTGTATTCCCCGAAGTGGTAGGCAGAGGTGCATTTCTGCATCCACATTTCGCCAGGGCGAGCCTATTGATGTTTTAAGGGCACATTTCCCAGACTCCGTGCTGCTACTGAGAATTTTCTAATGGAAAAACCCAATAACACTGCCCGACCCGGGAACCGAACCCAGGACCTCTATATCGCACGGCACATACTTTTGCCGCGAGACCACGAAGTGTAGTATAAATCTGACTAAAAAGCCAGCGATTCATTCATTATTAAATGTTTAGAAAAATATAAAACACAAAGAGTGATTGGGTTTAAAAGGTTTAAAAGCTATTTTATACTGGTACTGAAAAAGTGATATCTGTGGTGATAAGTGCCGTGCGGTCAAAATGCCAAAAAGCGATTACCAGCAATTCTTTTAGTCTACACAATTACATATTACCACATTTCTTAGTAATTCATTTACAGTCCATGCTGCACGTTTGTGGAATGAATTGCCGCTGACAATTCGAAAGGCTAAAACACTTTCCACTTTTAAAAAACTTCTCAGAGCTCACTATTCTTAACTTTATATTTGTTTTGGTAAATTTGTATATATATGTATGTATGTATTTAGTATTTATATACATTTATTAATAGTATTGTTTTAATTCATGCAAACTACTAATGGAAACTTTACAGATACTCGTATAAGATCTTCTATTAGATGTTATCTTACTATATGATCTTTATATATTTACGTATGTTTATTTATATGTTATATATACATATATATATATATATATATATATTTGGTTATTTCTTTGTTTTTTTTTTCTATTTCTGAAGACAACTGCCTGAACTACAACCTTTCATTCCAGTCCCGTAGGTTGTCTGGAAGAGATCGCAGCGAGCGATAAGACCACCTATTGTGCCTATACTTATTGTCTGCATTGTTTTCAATCATGTAGTATAAATTATTGTATAGTGTAATAAAAAGTATAAAGTAAAATAAAATAAATAAATAAATATTATGTCAGCGAGTACCTTGACGAATACTCGCAAGCTGATCCAAGAACGCGAAGCGAATCTAATTTATGCACAATCGCTATCGTTCGATACGAATTTCCTTTAGTAGGTACCTAATGGAACAGGGTAAAAGTAGTATCTTTAAAACAGTTTGGTTAATGGTTAAGCTCCAAAACTGTTAGTTGATTTTCGTTTTCTATAAGTGATTTTTAAGTCGTGTAATTTATTGATATTAAATAATCTTAAAACTATCCTTATCAAGACCACACAGAGCTTGAGCTATCGGTTAAGTTTCATAACAGTCATGGTATCGGCTCTTCTAAAAATATGCCTTAATTAGACAAAATTAAACATTAATGAACATTCGAATAGAGCTTAAACAAGATTTGATCAATGTAAATAAATAATTTTTAATAACAAAGATTTTTCATTCTTTCTAAATCAATAGATTTCTGCTTACCAGGCTCATAAAAGTCCTTATGCAATTTTGCATTCAGTAAACTTTGCTATAACGTGAATGTGACTTGGTCTTTATATCCACCGACTCGCGGAATGAATGAAAGTGTAGTACTGATTGAACGACGTAGACAAAAGACTTGCATTATCCTGTAAGTGGCGTGATCCAGTGAGCGCCTATTCCGATCTCTTTATTTCGGATACTATCGGAGTCAATTTTTCACGAGCGTGTGATGGAATCGTATAAAACAGTCACGTATTTTTTAGTGCCACTGGCTTGGCGAGGCTCTCTGAAAATATCATAATCCACGTGAGAATTCATAGAACCCAAGTAGCTTCCATTGACTTTTTGAATTCATCTGTGAAAATATTTCCATGACCGATTTAAAATAAAATGGTATCTAGAAATTTAAATTCTTTCTGAATCCACAGTACAGTATAATTTTGATATTAAACGGGACTTCTATTGATAGTACCAGCCAGACTGATATGCGATCATCGGTCGATCCATACAATAGAAAAACAATAGACGATCTACAAACATTCGCACAAAACCTCTTTAGTTATTGATATTTATAATACAAGACTAGCGTCTTATTATAACGGCAAAGCTTTGTGCGTAAATATTTAGTAAAATTTGTCACTGATTTGCTTTTTATCTAAATGCGATGTGAAGGTGTATTTAGTCGTACTTAAGAAAGTACGATACCATTTCGGTATACTTAATTATTGTTCATCCAAATCAAATTGTCAAAAACTGACTGTAGCGTCCTTCTTGCCTATTGATTTTCTTTGTGCTGAGACCCGTCCCATTGTTTCGTATAAGTTGTTAATGTTATAAGCACGGTACTCCTTATAGACTGTTTTATATGCCAAATGGGTATCATCCAAAATTTTAAACATAAAACAGAAAACGTTATCTTTTTTCCTGACACAGTTTCAGATACACTATCCTAGTGAAAAAGTAACGAAGTGATATTGGATGATGATCACCTTCTCATTAGCATGGCTAACTCGATACTGTGCAAATACATAGATAATATGCTTACTTCATAAAGCATATCGCAGTTAACTACCCGTAGTGTAATGAGGCGTTTAATTAGTTTAGCATATATCATATTTGTTTCATCAACACATTACAATCACACTGGACAGTTTAGAATTTAATTGTTTCACATTTAGTAGATTATGTGATGAAATCAGTAGCATTCCCGTTGTTTATGAGCACTGCTGTTTGTCTCGGTTTTCCTGTTTAACGTTTCTGATCTAAATTGTTATTACCTCGTTGTCGATATATTTTTATGGGTATCCAATACCTATCCGCTTAAAAGTTAATTGTATTCCGATATCTGATAACATATTGGTAAACTATTCAGTTAATGGAAGCTTTAATTCCACATTAAGTGACTTTTGATGATTGATACTTTCAAATTATGTCATGATAATTATGATTATTAGGATGGCTTCATGACCTTCGTATATGTATTCGTAGATATATGTGTGACGTATAGAATATTACTGTATTTGGGAGGGAACTAGATACTTGCAGGTGCGGAAGTTCGAAGGTTCCAGTATAAAGCAAGTCTGATATTTTTAAATCACACATGGCCTGTTGTGTTTGTGAAAGAAAGAATAAGTAAAAGGAGATAATCTACTACAACTCTTACTTCGTGGGTGCACATTTAAACAAAGTTTAAAAAAATAAAATAATATGAAATTCAGTAATATTTGGACATACTCAAGTAATTGTAACATTGTCTATAGATTAATTAGAAATAAGGAGACGGTGAGCGTCGCGAGGACTACTCACATATATTCCCTCAATAGTAGAGTATAAGAATAAAATTCAAATATAAATTAGAACACTTGCAAAATACAAGCTGACAGCTCCGTGGCGCAGTTGGCTAGACACCAGCTTGCGAAACGAGAGGCCGCGGGTTCGATCCCCGCACCGAGACAAATGTTTGTGTAATTGACAAATATTTGCTTCGGGTCTGGGTGTTTGTGAGACCGAAAAGTCTCTCGTAGTTTCTGATACCCACGACACAGGACTTGTATCCTAGTGTGGGGTCAGAACTATGTATGTGACTGTTGGGTGTATTTATTTATTTATACAGAAGGTTACAGATGATATTGCATATCTAAACCTAAAGACGAAGCGTAAATAGGACACTCATAAAATATGCATCGAAAACCACTTTGTATCCAGTATCAACCCTTAAGCATTAAACTGAGTGAGTGCATTTAAAACTAATAGTATTTTAGAAACGTAAACTGCAACAAACTGGAACGGATGGCGAGAATTTTCTAAAAGTTTGTTTAACTCTTACGGAAGTAATTGATTTTAATTCCACTGGCAGTGCGAGCGGGACGCATCTGAGCGTTAATGAAAAATAATTTCGCCCAGTGAAGTTGTGAGTTAAAGACGGGCTCACTGCGCGCCACTTCATACAAATATTGTCCATTAAAAATTCCTTCTCGCTATAATAAACTTGTAAATGAGCTGTTTGCTAGTTGTCGCTTCTGAACTGTTGAGCATCCTGTCTTGTTAGTTTAACGACTTAGGTATACTAGTGAGTCTACAGATGACATTTTAAATCTATGTATATACAACTTTTACTTTCAACTGGTTGAGTGTTATTTGGATTTCCATTCGTCCAAAGATAAGGTCAGCTCGGTAAACTAAAGGCTACTGCAACTTACTTCCTTCTAGAGAAGGTATATACCGTTTTTTATGTCTGTAGTTAATGCTGCAGTATATTGTTGATAAAATTAAACTTTTCAATTGGCGTATGGTTATCATACGATATAGAACAGGGACCCATTTCAATATGCAAATGTTTTGTTTGCACCCAGGATGAAGCTCGGGACCGTGATTTTTATATTTATGATTTGAGAAGTCATTTGTATTTAAGGTCGGGATTTTATTATATATTTAGTTACTAGTTTAATAAAATTTACTACATATGTATGTCTCAACTAGTAAGTTTAGAATAATATTTTTGAAAAACCTTATAATTTGTGTATTAAATTCTGATACATGACTAAACATATGAAACAACAACATTGTTAATAACCTAACAAAATAGATCACAAAATATCTAAAATTTTAATACCGCAACGAATACTAATACAATGTTTGCGTTAGAGGCACAGAAACCTAATAAAGTATTAGTTATTAAGTTCTATTTATTTAGCTCCTTCGTCTGTCTTATTCCTTAGTCCTGTTATTAAAACGATCCTCATATTTATTTATCTGAGCAGAGGTTGGAGTATATTAATATTTATCTTTAATATAAGAGTTCTGTGTTCCTCCCCTCTATGAGGACATGGGGTGAGATTATCGTTGACTTGTTAGTATTTGTTTTTATATAGACTTTTGTTACTGGTGTTGCTTATTGGTTTTCTCAATCTTCATGACTTAGCATGTAAAATGTCCTTAAGAATTTCTAAAGTTATTACACAGTGCTTTAACTGCGCATGGCTCCCTTTGAAAAGTTTTAGTCGTCATACTGTCGTACGTTGATTCTATCAAAGTAGAGAATCCTGAACGTGATATTACAATCGAATTGATTTTTGATACAAATCTTCATAAATGAGCGAAGGTTCTTGAAGTACAGCAGCGTAGACGGGTGATAAAGGTGGTTGAAAATTGTCGATTGTCGGTTTGTTCCAACTAGCCCCACTGTTGCGGACAGAAGCCGCACCATTGTAATTATTTGTATATTATGTATTGTCGCGGACAAGAGCCGCACCAAAGATATATTTTATTATGTTTAAACTCAGTAACATTAAGAATCATTGTAATTGGCTAAGAGCCAAGCCACATGTCGTGTGCTACCTACACCCAGTGCGAGCATTGGGTGTTAGAGCGAGATAGAATAAGTATCCAATAAATGTAACACTGCAATATGATTGGGCGAGACCCGAATATGTTTGACGGGCCCAATCGACATACATTGTAAGCACTAAAATTGATTATAAGAAGCGTGTTTGTGTCAGTCTGCACGCAACTACCGAGGAAGCAATATACAGTTTAAATTGGAAAGAGGAGTAATTATTTTCACCCGAAAACACTCCCCAACAGTTTTGGTCCTTCGAGCCGGATAGAAGAAAACATCAGCGAAGCAACCTCGGCAGGGCGTCATTGTGAAGATCGCCACATCCTGCGGCGTGAAAGTATTGAAGATCGCCACATCCTGCGGCGTGAAAGTATTGAAGATCGCCACATCCTGCGGCGTGAAAGTATTGAAGATCGCCACATCCTGCGGCGTGAAAGTATTGAAGATCGCCACATCCTGCGGCGTGAAAGTATTGAAGATCGCCACATCCTGCGGCGTGAAAATATTGAAGATCGCCACATCCTGCGGCGTGAAAGTTTTGAAGATCGCCACATCTTGCGGCGTGAAAGTATAGCAGATCACCCAACGGTGCGACGAGCGCCGTGCTATTGAAGATCACCCAACGGTGCGACGAGCGCCGTGCTATAGAAGATCACCCAACGGTGCGACGGGCGCCGTGCTATTGAAGATCACCCAACGGTGCGACGAGCGCCGTGCCATAGAAAACCACCCAACATCGCGGTGGCCAAGAAGAGCGAAAAACGAGTAGGGTCTGTATAAACGTCGTTTTCACGACGCCGTAGCGAGCTCGCCACCTAACGGTGACAAACGGCTGGAGCCCTACGTGAAGCGTCGTTTTCACGGCGATACAGTGTAAACCGTCGCTTTCGCGACGACGAGTGGTGATCGGTGCGACACCACCGGCCTATACGAGTTGCCTGAGGGCACAGGCCGCATTCCAGCACCTTAGGTGGTAGGACTGAGCGTAGGGTATAAGAAACATGCCGACCACACGTAGTCAAGTACCGAAAGTATTCGAGGAGGATCCCGCGTCGCCGCTCGTGAACGCGTCCGCGTCCACATCCGCGCCCGCACCTTTCGACGCACGTTTGACCGCGTTAGGAAGCGCCGCGGCGAATAATGAAGTGTCGATAATGTCACCCCGCGCACCGAACCCCGCGAACCCGGAACGCAGATCGAGGGCACCGTCGGTTAGGTCGCAGCGTTCAACGGCCAGTGCGGTGGCCAAGATTCGCCAAGCGGAATTAGACGCCGAGTTGCAACTTGCGGAGATCCGGCGTCAAGAGCTGCAACTGCAAGCGAGGCTGATCAAGAAGAGGTTAGCAGCCGACGTGGCCGCTATCCGCGAAGATACAGAGCGCGAAAGCATGATCGGCGAAGAAGTCACGGACACCGATCAACGGGTGAACGAGTGGCTACAACATTCCCGTGTACGGGGGGAGGGCGAACGCGCTACGGAACTCGAGCGCACCGCGCACCGCGAACACGCGCCGAGAGACGCCGGGCCGCGATTAGTGGAGTGCCGCGTTCAAAGAGACCTCACCCCTCAACGATCGAAAGAGCGGGGCATTGAACGGTTAGCCGACACGCTCGAGCAAATGATGCGGCGTCGGACGCCGTCGAGGCAGACTCAAGACCTGCCTATTTTCAGTGGAGCTACGGACGAATGGCTACCGTTCAAGGCGGCTATGAGGGAATCATCGGAAATGCACGGATTCTCTCCCGCGGAGAATTTAGCGCGGCTTAGGGGCGCGCTGAGAGGGGAAGCCCGACAGACCGTGTCAGCGCTACTGTATACCGCGAGTGAACCGTCGAGGATAATGCGGACTCTGGAGCAGTGCTACGGGCGACCAGAGGTTATCCTCGACAAGGCCATGAGCGACATCGGTAAGCTCCCGCGAATAGGAACCTCCGCGGCGGAATTGAACAGTTTCGCGGTGAAACTACAGAACATAGTGACCATAATCGCGGGCATGGACCAACGAGGATACTTGTTGAATCCCATGCTAACACGGGCCGTAACCGAAAAACTAAGTCCACACCTCCGATCCAAGTGGTGTGATTTCGCCGAAGAAAGCGCGAGTCAGACAGAGCCAGAGATTGTAACGCTGTCACAATTCCTAATGCGCGAGGCGGATCGCGCGATCAGGCACGCGTACACACCCCCGACGCACGCCGGCGTGACACGGGTCGCAACGGCACCTAAACCGATGGAAGTGCGTCCGCGTCGAACGAATCAAGAAAACCGCGGAGTAAATGTGTACGCAGCAACAGAGGAGAGTCCCGCGAAGACGTGCTTCTGCTGCGGGTCCGGCCATCGGACTACACTGTGCGGTAAACTGAAAGACATGCCGGTGCCCAAGCGATGGGAGTGGGCCAAGGAAGCGAACATCTGCTTCGTGTGCTTGGATAGCAAGCACAGGCGCTTCCGTTGCAAGGGCAAGCGGTGCGGAGTGGACGAGTGCCGACAGCCACACCACGCGTTGCTGCATGCGTCTAGGGAAAACGACGGCAGCACTGAGGAACGCGTTGCGGCTACGGCGGCCACCCCGTGCAGGTCTGAGAACGTACTGCTAAAAGTGTGTCCGATCACCATCAGGGGGCCGAAGGGGACAGCGAACACGTTCGCGCTCTTCGATGAAGGCTCCACGGTGACATTGGTGGACGAGGGGATCGCCGACATCGTCGGAGCGACCGGACCGCAGAGAAAGATAAACATCCACGGCGTGACATCGAGTCAGAATGGAATCGCCAGCCGGACCGTGGACATCGCCGTCAAGGGACGCAGCCTACCGCGATACCACCATATAAAGGCGCGCACCATCAGGGACCTCGCGCTCGGGCAACAGACAATCGAGAGGCGGCTCCTGCAAGAGGAGCACCTGAGTAAGTTACGCAGCAAGGACGTTTGTTACACGAACGCAAAGCCAACGGTCCTAATAGGCGCGGACAATTGGCACCTTGTGGTGACGCGAAAACTGTTGACCGGGGCGAAGGGTACGCCAGCCGCATCCCTCACCAAACTGGGGTGGGTGGTGCACGGAACGAGCAAATCGGTCGGAAGGGTCATCTGCCGGGATGACTCTAACGTCCTGCACGTGCGCACACGGGGGGAGCCGCGGCACCAACCAGATATGGAGGAATTACACGACCTAGTGAAGTCCCACTTCGAGGTCGACGCAATAGGAATAGCGCCCGTACGTAAACCAGTCGCGACAGAAGAACGCGCTATCAAAATAGTGAATCGTACAATAAGGCGCGCGGACAGACATTTCGAAGTGGGGCTACCGTGGGTTACGGACGATGTCGTGCTACCGCCGAGCTACGACATGGCGCGGCAACGGCTGCGGAGTATCGAGAGGAAGATGGACCGCTCGCCCATCTTCCGAGACACCTACACTGCCCAGGTGGACACGCTCATCGCGAAAGGGTACGCCACCCCCAGCCGAGAGGAGGCAAGTAGCCGAGCGTGGTTCTTGCCGCACTTCGCGGTCTCGAATCCGAACAAGCCCGGCAAGATGCGGCTTGTATTCGACGCCGCCGCCGCGTACTGGAGGCATGTGCACGCCGACGGAAGCATCAACGTCGTCTTGGTCGCCGGCAAGGCCAAGGTGGCGCCGATAAGGGCACAATCTATTCCACGCCTGGAACTACAGGCAGCGCTGATAGGCGCACGGCTCGCCGCGGAGATCGCGAAGGAACACCGCATACGCGAGTACAAAACCACACTATGGACCGATTCCGCGACTGCGCTACACTGGATCAGGAACGACTCCGCGAAGTACACACCGTACGTGGCGCACAGATTGGGTGAGATCGCTGAATTGACACAGGTCTCACAGTGGAAATGGGTACCGACCGCCCAGAACGTTTCGGACGACGCGACTCGGACGGGCAACACGCGGCTGCATAGCAAGGACCGGTGGTTCGTAGGCCCATCGTTCCTCTACGAGCGAGAGGAATGGTGGCCTCGCGAGGCCACCGACGGAGAGGTCCTCACCGCAGAGGTGCTGACGACACGCGTGTCGAGTCCCGAGAACGTCGTGGACGTGAGCCGTTTCTCCACATGGGAGCGCGCAGTGCGTGCCACGGCACGAGTGATTGAGGCCGTCCACCTGTGGACCCGACGGGCGCGCCTGAATAAATTGGAATACTTCCAGAAAGCAGAAGAACTACTATATAGACAAGCACAACATGACAGTTTCCCGGACGACATCGAGCGATTACGACGCGGGGAAAACGTAGGACGGGACAGCCGTTTGCGACGACTGGACCCCGTATTAGAAACAGACGGTTTGCTACGTCTAAACGGACGAATTAACGCCACCACCGTCACGTCGATACCCAAAGCACCGATCATTTTGGACGGGACGCATCAGCTGACGCAGCTGCTAATACGGCGGGAACACGGGTCCGCTCATGTAGGCACAGAACATATCGTAAATAGCTTGAGGCAACAGTTCTGGGTACTGCGAGTGCGCCCAGCCGTAAAGAGAGTAGTGCATGCGTGCGTCACATGTAGGGCTCGGCGAGCCGCGCCCGCGACGCCAGTAAAGGGGGACCTACCGAGGGCCCGAGTTAGCGCCTACACGAGACCGTTCACACATAGCGGGGTAGATTGCTTCGGACCGATGTGGGTGACCATAGGGAGGCGTCGGGAGAAGCGGTGGGGCATGTTGTTCACATGCCTTACTACGCGGGCCATACACATAGAATTAGTAAACAGCTTGAGTACGGATTCGGCCATAATGGCCATGAGACGGATGGCGGCGCGACGGGGATGGCCGGAATCTATATGGTCCGATAACGGGACAAATTTCAAAGGAGCAGAAGCGGAGCTAAAAACCGCTTACGCGGAGTGGTTGCCGTCCCTACAGGACGAGGCACTGACGCACCGGGTACGTTGGCGATACACCGACCCGGGAGCGCCTAATCAGGGGGGCGCGTGGGAGCGAATGATCCGATCGGTGAAATCGGCGCTCGCGACCACCCTCAACAGTAGGGCGCCCCGGGAAGAGGTGTTGTCCACCGTGCTTGCGGAAGTCGAGCACACGGTAAACGCGAGACCGCTAACGCATGTATCCGTCAGTCCGGAGGACGAGGGAGCACTTACTCCCAATCATTTCTTAATAGGAACCGCGAACGGCACGCCCTGTGTTGGAGGGTGCGACCCGGCCGACAGAAGGGCGTGGAGAGCGTCCCAAGCCCTCGCGAATGCGTTCTGGACGCGGTGGGTAAACGAATACCTGCCCACGCTAACGCCCCGAGGCGATCACAGAAAACGGGCACGCGAGATAGAACCAGACGACATAGTCATTATCGCTGACGGCCTCCTTCCGCGGAATGTGTGGCCTAAGGGCATCGTACGGAAGGTGCACACGGGACCGGACGGCGTCGCACGGAGTGCCGACGTGTGGACCCGAGGCGGCATTTTTAGAAGACCGGTGAGGCGGCTTGTGGTCCTCCCTATTAAAGGAGAGGCTCGTCCAGGGACTACGCCGGGGGGAGAATTGTTGCGGACAGAAGCCGCACCATTGTAATTATTTGTATATTATGTATTGTCGCGGACAAGAGCCGCACCAAAGATATATTTTATTATGTTTAAACTCAGTAACATTAAGAATCATTGTAATTGGCTAAGAGCCAAGCCACATGTCGTGTGCTACCTACACCCAGTGCGAGCATTGGGTGTTAGAGCGAGATAGAATAAGTATCCAATAAATGTAACACTGCAATATGATTGGGCGAGACCCGAATATGTTTGACGGGCCCAATCGACATACATTGTAAGCACTAAAATTGATTATAAGAAGCGTGTTTGTGTCAGTCTGCACGCAACTACCGAGGAAGCAATATACAGTTTAAATTGGAAAGAGGAGTAATTATTTTCACCCGAAAACACTCCCCAACACCCACTAAATGTTTTTAAGGTAGATCTTTGCAAATATAGTGCGATGATGTTGATGTGCCATGTTGTATTCAGAAATAGTTTGTATTTTGCCGATATTTACTAAGACATTTTTAAGTATAACTTTAAAGTATCAAGACATCAATTAATTATCTCTTGTGTGTTTACAAAAAAGGTCAAGTACTTAAGACGCTTAATAATTAAAATCAACCATGTATTTTTAATTAAATTTTTCTTCCTCTATCTTTCGATACAGCAGTCACTTGTGCAAGGGCGTTGAGTCGAATATAGACCGATAATGTTCTGAAAGATTTTTTTTGTACGTAACGCATGTACGTAAAAAGCGTATCCCACGGCGTTTCAGGTTCGTCCGATAGATTGATGAGTCTGGCTGACATCGTCATTAGGTTTGGCGGTGGGCTGGCGTTTTTCCCGGCGGCCACCCAGTGCCGCCCTCGCAACATAATTGGAACGAATGTTTTCGTCCGCTCAGTCTAATGACTGGCATTTTTGTTTACCAACAGGACACGCCGGCTTTATTGAACCGTTTGCATTCAACCTCAACACAATAGGCGACTTTAAATATTTTGCTATTTACTTCTAGCGAGAGGTTATTTGCTTCTTTAACACATTCTCGATTGACGTTTTTAAGCAAATCCTTTTCTATGAAATGTATTACTAGCTCGAGTATATTATTTTATAAATAACAGAAAACCTAAAGTCATTGCCTTGACCTCCCTGGTCAGGCAACCTCGAACTTAAAACCTCTTGATTGCATGTCGCATATTTAACCACGGAACCAACATGGCATTTACTTAGTCTCATCGTAAATTAACCATTAAGATTAACATTGCAATTGCCATCTAATCCATGATTCAGTCTTAGTTAAATTCAAAGAATTAGTTATCTATTATAATGACGTTGACATATTATTATACAATTTAATTAACATTCCAAAATTAAACCATTGCAAAGCAATTTACGAGTGTACACATACCTCTCGTTTAAAGCGTGTTTTTTGCAGCGGTCACAGAGAGCCGTCGGCCACGCCACTTTTTTCGGTGTCCGTCGATGCGTCACTTTGGCCGACCGATAGATTGATCACCACACTGAATGACGTTCTCATTCCAGCCCACTATACTGGTGCGCTATCTGTTTTTAAACGTTCATATCGCACACAAACGTTTGGAAAATTTATGGATTCTTTAGGAATAGGAAATTAGCCTTGGGTAAGTCAGAGTAATGAGAATTAGAAGAATGGGCCTAAGGGTGATTTAATGCCACTGCCTCGTGGTCTTGCGGTACAAGTGTGTGCCGAGCGATCTGGAGGTCCTGGCTTCGATTCCCGGGTCGGGCAAAGTGTTATTGGGTTTTTCCATTAGGAAATTCTCAGTAGCAGCGCGGAGTCTGGAATTGTGCCCGAAAAACGGCAATAGGCTCGCCCCCTATTACGTGGGACTGATACATACCTGTCGAAGTGTGGGTGCAGAAATGCACCTCTGCCTACCCCTTCGGGGAATACAGGCGTGAGTTTATGTATGTATGTATGGTGATTTAATTCGATTTCTTTTGCTTTCTGCTCTGTATTTAATTTCTTGCTGATAGTCTGAGCATTTGTAGATTCATAGCATTTGTACATGACCTTGTTTTGATTATCGCAGGTTTAATAGACTTAGAGAACAATTTTAGTCTAACAAAAATACTCTGCAGCAGCAAGCAGTGATAGCCTCGAGGTTTAGGCGCGCGGTCGAGAATTTCGACGGTCGCAGGTTCAAACCCCAGGCACACACCTCTGACTTTTCGAAGTTAGGTGTGTATTCACAATGAAATTATCACTTGCTATAACCGTGAAGGAAAACATCGTGATAAAACTGCACACCTAAAAGTTCTTAGGAATTTCTAAGGTGTGTAGTCCGCCAACCCGCACTAGGCCAGCGTGGTGGACTAAGGCCTAAACCCTCTCAGTTGTAGAGGAGGCCCGTGCCCAGCAGTGGGACGTATTTGGGCTGATGATGATGAAAAATACTCACATGTTTAACGCAGATGAATACAAGCGCTTATTTCTGTCGTGGTGTAGTTTTGTTTCATTTTTATTTTTTAACTGCAGATTATATATTTCTTATTGTATTTTTTTCTACATTATGTACTTTATCGTTCAAGTCAGATTACAGGTTTTGTGGGGAGTTATAATATAAGCTTATAATAAGTACCTACGATTACCTACGATACCTATGATGCTTCCATCTCCCCTATTTCTCCGCCGTTTTCTCCACGCTGAATTGCATTTGATTAGATATCTCTAAAAGTTACCTCTTCCGAACAAACGAATAGATGCATAAACAAATTTTATCTTTGAAATAAAAATAGTTCATTGAATCCATAAAATGTCAAAACTTTTACGTAGATTCAATCGAACCACAATATAATTTACCAACCATTTTGGTAGGCAGCCTTCAATAGAAAAGAAAATGAAAGAAGCTCTACTCAAAAATAGTTTAAAACCTATCTCTTCCGAAATAGTTAAAAACACAATAAAGCTCTCAAGGATTTTATCAACGAACCTCAACCATAAACAAAAATCTTGCATTGCGTCTATACAAAATAAAATACTCGAATTTTCTTTTCAAGTAAATATCTTTTAGTCTGACTTATTCAATTATCCTAATGAATCCGACACCGAATAACTTTTTTCTGAACGTTCTTAGTTGTCAGAAAAATAAACGACATCGGTTTTATTTGAGATCAAGATAAGGCGAGAGCTTTGATTTGCTTTTGTTTTTATTCAACACCGTACGCTATTCATCCGAAGTTAGGAATTATTTTTACTCTTATTTATGACTTTATAAAATAGAACAAATATTTTTGTGCACAATTTTATAATTATAAAATTGCAATTAAAGGATTATGAAATGTAGTAAAAACAGTAGTTTGTTATTATTAAATAAACTGTTCCAGTTTAGATTAAATTGTACTACTCGTATATTGTACCGTACTATATTTTATATACCCTCGAAATCAGGTCGGTTACAACTCGTTTAGCATTTGAAAGTCCGGCAGTTTTTCTTCTATGAAATTACTGAATAATATGTGTGATGTCTGATTATCTTTTATCTCTCTTTTATGTATTTATGTATGAATATGTATTTATATGTGTCTATAATTATTTATTTATCTGTGTATATACGTTAGTATATATAAATTTTGATTCTATTTACATATGTATATATGTATATGTATGTATGTATATTGTATAGATATACTTTTAACCATTTAACTATTTATGCACCTACCTTTTTTATCTCTGCATCACCCAGAGGTTGGCTGTTAGAGAATGCCTTTGGCATTAAGTCCGCCTCTATACTTAATGTATATATTCTATATATATATACATTAAGTCCGCCTCTATACTTAATGTATAAAAAGTGTAAAAAAAAAAATAAAAAAAAAATAATATTTATTTATTGTTAGTATATTTTACTTTACTGTATTTTATTACGAGTAATTAGCCGTGATAAGTAAGTATATTTAATCATTACATTGTAAAATACTTCAAAACGACTAATCTTGTCATAAATTACTGGATCTAATGGATAGCATTTTCACTTCTTCAATAAGATTTTATTTGTCATCAAAACTTTTCGTTTATCCTTTTAAGGGCAGTTTAAACTAATATTAAAATACATTTAAATATTTATAATACATACCTACATAACCTCACGCTTGCATTCCTCAAAGGGGTAGCAGTATTTCTGCAGCCACATTTCGCCAGGTATTTATAAGTCCTACGTTATATGGGGCGACATATATATTTGTTGTATTTAATGTCATCGTTATGTCTTAGTAATCCTATTTGGGTGTGTTTTTTGCCTTCTTATTAGTATTTAATTAAAACGAAGTTAGATTTACTATTCGGCATAGTTTCTGGAATTATTAGACAATGGGCTGTTTATCTTACATTCAAACGTACAAACTATGACAATCTGCGTAAAATAAGTACTAGTACTCGTAGTAGTACTTACCTCAAAGTTCGAAATGGAATATTGCAGATCGGAAAATTCACTAAGTAAACCCACTCAAAAAGTCAATCACATCGTACCCACCTCAGATTAATATAAAAGTCTTTATTGTCGGTATTAGAAACATTTTGAATAAAGACTTGTTTAGTCACAAAAATACCAAACACCGAAACGTTTGTAAAATAGATGAATTAAAATATTTATGAATAATTTCGGTGCGGGATTACCGACATACCTTTAAATTTAACGGATTAAATTCAATCAACAACGCCAAGGATCGCTAGTTGATTCTATTGCTTCGAAATTGTTTTACTCTTAAAAGATGTTAAATTTACTTAACAACAAAAGTCAATACTAATCAGGGTCTATTTTTTATTAGCTTGCAAGTATTGTCACTGCAGTACTCTGCAGTACAATAAATGTCATTTAATTACCTACATAATTAATAAACGATTTTATATTATACTCCATTGCATGTTCTACCACAGATAAAATAATTGAAAACATAATATAAGCTACACACGAGCAGTGGCGGTACTTCAATAGATGCCCAAAAGCCCAGCTTGCCTTACAAAATTCCGAATAAGATTTTATTTAAGCGTTAAATTTTAATTTTACAAAAGCAATTTGACATATAAATGAGAATATACCCCACAATAAATAATTAAGACATATAATTTAGATATAACACAGTTAACATGTAAAATTTTTTGGATTTTATGGAAGTACCACCACTGGACATGAGTCAACCCCACTGCCGGTAACAGATACGATTTAAAAAAGTCATATTTTAATAACTATCGTGAAAAATGTCTGGCTGACTACTTAACGTTACGTATGACGTCGTAAATTGCATTGGCGGGTAGAGCTGCCGTTCGCTGCACTGTCACTGGCGTTTTCAAAGAATTATTGTCGCATGACGGAATTTGTCCCGCGGCCGAACGTAACAAAACGCCACAAATCACAATAGGCGCATGTTTGTTTTCAACACTCCTTTTGTATGGGATTTATTGATCTGTATGGGTTGAGCTGTATTTAAGTGCCTTGGGTAATGTCTTGGTGGGTACGCTTGCGGTTTAAATGGATGATCCTAATTTATTATGTAGATTCAATTATTAGTTAGATATTGTTTAGATAGAAAGTCCCAGCTCCGATGCCATTACAGTACATTACCATTTTTTCGAAGTAGCTTAATATTGCAGTCAGTTAGAGTCTTTAGGTAGCAATAAAGAGGTTAAAAAAGGTTAAAACGTCAGACTTCATGACAAAATACTTCCTTCGGTATGTGAAGTCCTCAAACGCGCACTAGTAAAGCGAAGTGGACTAAGGTAACCATATAGAAGTCCCATCCAGAGTATCAAGTTGTGGATCGACTGACGTATATGCATTGCCGGCAAATTATGTGTATTATGAGGATCCATAATAGAACGCTACTAGATTTGAAAGCTTAAACCTTCTCAGTTGTAGAAGAGGCTAGTGCTCAGGAGTGGGACATTTAAGGGCTGATGATAATGATGATGAGGTTTTAAGTCTAAGAGAACTAGATTCTAATGAGTAGTCCATTCTCATTTAATATACAGTCCATCAATAGTTCATTTAAACTGTGTGTTAGGTGTCGACACCATTCTAATATGTACATCATTAACACGGACTATACCTACCACGCAATGCTTGTTCAAATATTGATATTCAGTTTCCGTAGCGCGAAAGCTAAACGAGCGAACATTTCGCCCGAGCACTTGATGAGAACACCCGCAAATTGAAACAAATTGTGGGTGTGTTACAAGTCTTTGACAAAATACGCTTTTAGTGAAATCAAAACATTTTGTTACTATGTCGTAAATACACATCATAATTTAATTGGAACCATTTCGGAACACTCTTCAATAAACCTTAGTTTAACAAGAGTACTACAACATTCCTTTATTCATAAGCTCCCAATTCAAACTTATGGTTTGACGGGAAAGTTAGTTTTTTTGTTTCTAACCGCAGTTTCAAACTAAAGTGGTTGATAGTCACGTTCTCTGCGAAACTATCAACGATATGAGAATCGTTATGACATTATTAAACTCAGGCGCATCCCTGGCGAGTTCAAGTTAAAAAATACGTGACCACGATGCACAATGTTCATTGCCCCCGTTGAAAAATCACCCGCCCCGAAATTCACAGGGATTGGTGAACGAATAAAGAAAAAACAGCCAAGTCCGCGCGGGCGCCTGGCCGAGTGTCCCGAATAAATTATGTTGATGAAACTTTTAGTTTGAGTGTTATACGGTGCCCGCAGGCCACTCGTTTTAATACTGATTTGATATAAATTCAAAACTTTCTCGGTTACCGAAAGAAAAATGGTTTTAATCCATTATTTGGGTTCCGTTTACGCGTTGCGTTTACAGCTGAAGTCGATTTATTATTCACAATGAAATGTAATCTTTCAAAAGAAATAGACTTATTACAGTCGTTAGGTGCATTAATTATCCTTAGTGATCTAGCTCGGCTCAAAGAAATCATATGTGCATTAAAGTAAATAATAGCGTTCATTAACCTAACATTGTGCTGACGTTACTGTATTGGGAAGACAAAAGAACTGCCAGTAAAGTTGACGCAGTATAAAATGATTAAGCTCCATAGGACCTTTTCACGGTTATTAAACCGGGCCATTTCTCGTCGTATCCCCCAGGAACGTAGCTGGAGACGCATTAATTCAAGTGCAACACGAAAAATGCATTAGCCCCTGGATTGGCCATTCGTCATTGTCCTGTAATAACTCGTTCGAGACATTTGACGAAACTTTTAAGGTTTCGCAGCGTGAAATGGCAAATTCTCTTTATAAAACCCGATTTATTATCGTGTCAAAAATGTTATTAAAATTTTTAAAGTTGTTGGAATTGAAATAAATGATTTTGAACTTAATAGTATTATAAAAGAGACTAAAATAATATAATCGGTTATTTAGTTTAGTTTGTTATACCCTTTATTTCGTTTATTATTTATAACCACGTAATATGGTTACATAAAATTCGATCTCAAAACCATATTCATTTATCAATAATTACTGAAACACGTATGAAATTTTAGGAGTAATTTTGAATCGTATATTCAAGTCAAATGTAATATAAGCATATCTTACCCCCGTTGAATATCAGCATCAGCCATCCTCAGCCAGTGACAAAAGACGGTATTATGAGTGTTACCAGCATAATAGCGGAGACTTGAACAAAGTTGGTAATATAATTCCAAAGAAAATGCCACGCTAGGATCCACGAGGACATTTATTTAATATTACATATCAGTATTCGTAAATTACACATTTATTGTCAAAGTCAACGTAAGTTTAATGCAAGATTCTCGAGATATATATGAAATAATAATGGATATTTGAAATGTTCATCTAACAATCTTAACTATGTCTTACTCGTTACGTTCTAATAAAATATACAACGGCTTGTTCAAATTGAACCAATGTTTCATTAGACTCACATTTATTTAATAAAGGCTACTAATAATGTCTTTGAACATGCTTTAAATCTAATTCCATAAATGTTTCTTATATTTTTATTTTTATTTTTATATCCAAGATTCTATACACATGCTTAGTAACAAAAACTATAAGTACAAACACAATTTAACAAAATCACAGATATAAAACACTATTCTAAAGAGATCGGTCTCAAGAGACATATAAGTGATGTTGATGTTCTTTTTCTTGTCAATTTCAATTTTAAATATGCTTTCTTTGTTACTGTTTTGACTAGTATGAATAGAATTGCTAGATTTAACATAATCTATAATATTTTAATGTTGTTAAAGAAAGTTCTAACAACACTGCCAGATTTTTAACAACCAACCAATTTAGTTAGGACACAATTTTAATACGTTAACTAATCAGGGACAAAATAGTACTAAAATAGTGATACTAAACAAATGAAATTCTTAGAAAGTGTTGACATATCTGAGTAGTGTAAGTAACAACGCGTATAGCTGAGGTGGTAGATGTCGCGTTAGAAAGTACGGGTGAGGCTGGGAGGTGATGGAGCGCGCTCGGCCTGAGGGCACGTTCCTCGCTCGCTGCCACGCGGCGCCAGACACCATCGGCTCTTCTGCCCCGAAACCGTTCACGCTAAGTTCTAGTCCTGTGAACAAGTAATACGTAAAAGGTCTGGAGAACAAACACTGTTAGAAAAGAATATGACACAGAGGAATAAATTTTTTATTTCATGTACCTAATTAAGAGCTAATACCAAAGTTTTGCTGATGGTGAGTAGAATAGAATGAAATGATAGCTAGTGAAGAAAATTATCTCTCATCTCTCACTAGGTGGCACTGTAATGTCGGCATGTTGGAAACGGTCACGTATAAAGAATATTCCACAAAAATGCAGTTTGATAATGTTCTGAGATATGTACATACATATGTTAAACAAAATATATTTAATAGTCGGTATCTTATCATTACGAGATAGCTGGTGTTTTAATGTGGACTGGCGGTAAATGCTAATTTTTTTCCAGTAGATACCCTACTGAGACCGATCTGAACTGATCACCAGTGGTTACTTTGCTTTGATGTTCAGAATAAAATAAATAAGTACTCAAGACTCGAAATGATACTCAAGATCTTGGAAATATGGTTGAAAACTCTTGATATTATAATGGAATCAATCACTTACTGTGTAAGCTGACTTGATTCTCCATCTTGCCCAAAGCGTTGACGGAGGCGCACACGTAAGTACCGTAGTCGCTCGGCGATAGAGACTTGATTGTCAGGTTCATCCATAAGGAGTAAACGTTGACGTGTGCTTCTTTCACTCGCAGCTTAGGGTTCTCAAGTAACTTGTCACTCAGTAAGGCTGTAGGACACGAAAATACTATGATTATTCATGATTTTTATAGCAACACCGTCATTTATTAGTTTTGCGTCGCTCTTTAGACTTTAAATAGTTATGCGATGTTAAACAATGCCACTTCTTAGAAGTATTTAAAATGAGAAACCTGATTCCTCTGATTAATTGGCAATTATTGTAATTTGAACTCATTCTGTATTACTATATTCTTAGTTCATTAAGCTTTGGAGCCTAAACTGAATAGTTTCATAAATTTTGATACAAAGATAAATAAAGTCCTGAAGAGGTTATAGGCTTCTTTTCATTCCGGAATAATATGATAGGTTCTTGAGGAATAATATTTTGTTAAAAGATTGCTTGACAAATTTTACACTAAAGCGAGCTTAATCATGACATTTCTACGTAAACTTTAAAATTAATGTTTTCGAAAACAAGGGCTTATGAAGGCAAGCTAAGTGAGTGTTGGATTATTATTTACTTAACAGTCTCCTTTGGAAAGGAACAAATTGCTATTACCGAAGTAATCATCCGGTGTGGCCTCAAGACAAGGGATTAAATATAAAGCTGCCACTTTAAAGAGTAGGTCCTACGGCATAGACTTAAGGAACAATATAAATTAAAATATTTTTTAATTACTCACTACAAGATTTTTACCTACGTGGTAAATTAAAGAAAAAAATTAAAGATTTATAAATTATTATTATCGATTAATGCATTAACTCAAGTTCCGCCTGGAGTGTTTTTATGACCAACGTAATACGAGTAAGCGACCCTATTGTCATGTTCGGGAATATTCTCTGACTTTGTAATTCTGAGAATGTAAACTTCTTATGAAAAAAACTAACAACACTATGCTCCTCAATCCAACCTCACCTCTCAATCTTACTTACACATTCAATCATTAGATTTTAAAATTGTACAAAGCTAAATATTACAACTTAATTCCAAAATATAAAAGACTTAAAGCATTTTCTAAAAACCAACAAGAGCTATGTCAATTCATACGTTTATGGAACTCGCAGATTTTGAAGAGGACATCGAACCCGCAACTTATCAGGCCTCACAGGCTAATTTCATAATCTGGAGACTAATTAATTGAGTTATTAATTTCATAACAAATGTTGAATAATTACATTTACCGTCTTCCCTGTACCAGGAGTTCATAGCTTTGGGAGAGGCTTCGATGTAACACTGGAGTTCGACGTCACTGCCCAACGGAGCACCGACCAGTTGATTTGTCACCTTCACTTGCGGTATGACTGTTGACGAAAAATAACTTTTTAAAACTATATAATGATAATGTATAATATTTATTTATTTTCTATAAAACGTTTTAGAATGAGTGTAATAAAATGAATTTTTATAGTTAATATAAATAATAAATATGTATTCGTTGCCGGTATTGATTCGCGGCAGCGCTACTTGTCGAGAGCAAATCAATGCCCAAGTCTAATATCGTCGAAGCGCTGGTCAAACCATTCAATTGGAATTGTAAATTGTTTGAAGTTTTTCTTCCCTTCTTTAATGATTTTTCTTTTAAACAAGTCCATTTTATTAAATTGTCTTCCATAGTTAACGCTGGCTTTGAATTAATATGAGTATATTTTTTTTACTTTTATGAGATTATCTTTGATTACTCGACAAAGATTTTGTGCAAACCTTTATTTTGATCAATTTCTTATATTGGGTGTGTTATACATGGTATAATAAGACAGTATGATTTGACCTGATTGAACAATTTATTTCTAATTTCTTCAGCTACTTAATTGATCTGTAATTGCAACAATAAACAACAATATCTACATAATATATATTGTTTCATAAATGTATGAGTATTTTATAGACTGCCTTGTGGTCTCGCTGCATAAGTACATAATATGTGCGGTGAGATTTATAGGTCTCGGTTTTATTCTCAGACAAAGTGTTGTTGGGTTTTTCCATTAGCAGCACGGAGTCTGGAAATGTGCCCGAAAAACGGCAATAGGATCGCCCCCTATCACGTGGTCTGATACATACCTGGCGAAATGGGTATGCAGAAATACACCCTTGCATTTACTTAAGGGAATACACGTTATGTATGTATGTAATTTATAGAAAAATTTGGGCTACTTACAGTGAACTTCGACATGATATCGTCGGCTGACGGTGGGCGGGATACCATTGCTTGCGATGCAGTAGTAAGCCCCCATATCAGTTCGTTGCACGTGAGACAGTTCCAGACTCTCTCCTCTGTGACTGTCAACCACTGAAACAACAAACACTGAATTAAAATTTTAATCAATAACCAACTATTAACTATATAACTTGTACCGCTTCTTATTTTTTCTTCAAGACAATCTCAAGATTCACTGGGATCTTATTTCAAAAATAAGTCGTTTGAAGTCTTAACGCACTGAGATAGAACATTTTGTAATTTGAAACAAGAATATCACATGTATTGCCCAGAAATACTACCAATATTTTTCATTCACTCAATTAATTGACGGTTATTTATAGCTGAGCAACGTAAATTAACTTATACTTTTAAATATAAACATTATAAAGCCATCTCACTATTGATTTGGAACTTTTAACGTGATTTAGTGGGAACACGTTCTTAATAATGATTTTAGAGAACACATTAATAAATGAGCGATCTATTAGCCGACCGAATCTAATATTGTTCAATGCGTATAATCCATATAAAAATATTTTCCACTAAATAAGACTTCATTTAAGCAATCTTTTAGACATTATATCAACGAATAAAGGTAACATCGAACACACTGTAGAAACGGGTACGCATCTTGGTGGATAGGTTGTGGCCTTATTTTGAATAATAAATTCCCTAATTTATCTCTACAGAGGCTTGAAAAACGAAAATAAACCATATGAGAATATTTTATACGTTAAAAGGCCTTCGGGATCATTCATGCCGCGTACAGGTGAATCCACTTACATTGTTTTATTTTTAAAATCCGACAGACAGGTGTTCGAAAAAGGGATAAAAATAATTGTGGAAAAGAACGATCCAGAGATACAAACGTTAGCACAGATTAGCGGTGCACCGACTAATTCTTTGTTCAGATCAGAACTACAACGTAAACACGAAAAGAGTTTTGAACGAGAACAAAAACAAAAATAAATTAAAATATGAAAAATTCGCTTTTATGAGAAAATCCGTGATAAAAGTACAGCTATGCAATCCTTTGATGATGAGTTTGCCGTGACAATACGTTCATTGGAATATAAAAGTTAGCACGTTTTCTGGCAATGTTTTGCGCAAGTAATTAGGCGCTTTCAGAATAGCTGGCCTTTTCACAGTAAGCGGAATATTCCTTGTTTTCCTTATTAATTTCATCACATAAACTGAGCCAGATGCTGTGCAACTCTGCAGCGGGAGAGGTAAGCTTAATATTATGTCAATAAATAGCATTGGCGGGGTTTAAAATTGAGTTATGTGGGAAGCTGGCCGCCGTTTGTTATGTGAGTAATCCGAGCGCCATTTGCTTATTTATGTGTGATGTTTTCTTAATTTTATTCCGCAGCAATTCGCGACCGCTGAAGCGCGAAAAAAATATTCCCGCGCTACTAGAGACGAGATGAAGCGTCGACGTGGAGTGCGGCATTTTCACGTTTTACGGAAATATCGTCCATTTTGAAATCGCTTTTGAGTATAAAATCTTTTATTATGCGAACACGGTTCATTTAACGCGGCATTAAGTGAATTTGTCGAACATCGTATTTTAAAAAATGAACGGGTAAAAGAGCTGTAAAATACGAATGGAGGTGGGGGGAAATTACGAGTCTCTGCCGTGGTATTGTGCTTCAGTTCCTTTTAGCGCAGTTTACCGATAATTTATTAAGCTTTTGTACTGTTTATTGCACATAGATATTACTTCACGACAGTAATGTAATTTTAAGAGGTGCAGTAAATTGTAAATAACTGTACTCTACGACGTTTCGATAATAAATGAATAGATCTCATGAGTTATGGTATCTTAGTGTTTTATTGCAAGCCAATATATTATGTAAGCAATTGTAACGCGTTATAAATAGCAGGTAGCTTATGGGGTTCGATATGTATATTTGTTATTAAAGGAATCAATTTTATTTTGTAATTACAAACTGGCTTTCGTTTGCTTATTTGTCTGTGTAGTTCTGGTAGATATCCTATCATAATCAGCCCATATACGTCCCACTGCTGGGCACGGGCCTCCTCTACAACTGAGAGGGTTTAGCCCTTAGTCCACCACGCTGGTATAGTGCGGGTTGGTGGACTACACACCTAAAAAAATCCTTAGATTTTTTTTAGGTGTGCAGGTTTCATTACGATGTTTTCCTTCACCATTAAAGTACGTGATGATTCTTTGTGAATACACACATAACTTCAAAAGGTCAGAGGTGTGTGCCTGGGGTTTGAACCCGCAACCGTCAAGATTCTCGACCGCGTGCCTAAACCTCGAGGCCATCTCGACTTAGTGGTAGATGTAATTTGTATGTAAATTTGAATCCGTGTCTAGTCCCCTCATAAAAAATACCATATCACATCCCATAAGCCAAATCACTTTTCGTTTTAAAAAAATCTTGTCAAGGAACATTTCTTGTACATATTTATTGTTTAATATTCTAGTATAATATTCTAGTTATTATATTATATGTGTTCGTTTATATTTATTGAACTTAGTATAAGTACTTACTAATATTTGTCATTATTATAAATTTCTTAAAAAAAATGCGTATATCACTAATACAATTCATTATTTTATAAATTGTAACCACCCACTCTATAGGTACTTCAACACTCCAGTCCATCTAACGGTTGCCTGGTAGAAATCGTCGATACCGATAAGGCCGCCATTTAATCTATAACTGTTAGTAAATATATCTTACTTTATTAATATTTTGATTACTGCGAGGATTGAAAATTTAAAATTCAACAAAAGAAGTAACCTTATGTATGTTCAGCACTCAATTATGTACAAGTTTCCCCATTGCCTTCCCGCACGAATATTTTTTTTTTATGACTTGCGGATATTGCTATCATATTTGGATATTAAACAAACAGTTTAAATATGATAACGATCCAGGTTACAAACGATCATTCAAAGATCAGGCCACCGATTAATGATATACAGAACCGGCTTTGGATAAGAAGCATCTCGTACATACATATATACATGAAAGCATGAGGAGTTTGATAAGAGTATAATGAGAGTTAATGTTTGTCAGAACCGAGTTAAGTGGAGCTCCATAGTCTTTGCTAACCCCCAAGGGATACAGGCGTGACTGGATTCCTAAATGTAAACCAAAATTAACACTAAGACTAATTCATCAATAAATTACAAGAGAGCTCAATGTGCTGCGCGAAATGACGCGTGTTAGTCGCTTCGAATAATGTTATTAGGTAGAGTGCAATTCACATATTTCACGCTAATCCTACTAATATTATAGAGCATCTCAAGGAAATTGGATTCAATTTGGATATCCAATCCAATCCAATCCATCAGCCAATGGAAGTCCACTGCTGGACATAGGCCTCTCCCAATGACTTCCACAGGGACCTGTTGGAAGCAGCCTGCAACCAGCGACGTCCCGCGACCTTTACTAGGCCGTCTGACCACCTTGTCGGAGGACGCCTTACGCTGCGCTTTCCGGTACGTGGCCTCCACTCGAGAATTTTTTGGCCCAATGGTCAGGGATGCTCCTATCTTGGTCAGGGATGCTCCTACCTAGTGGTCATGGCCTACCCTAGAATAGGTGCTTCGAGTACGCGACCTCGGCCCCCCGAGCTACTGCAGTCACTACCAGTTCCCTTCCGTGACTGCAGTATCCACTCCTACAGGTCATACTTTCCTTTCCCATAACTTCCTATTCTCTTAACCCCACCCCTAACCCCCGCTTGATGACGGGCAGCAGCGTCATCAATGCGAGTCCCTTCCTGCGCTCGCCAACCCGCCTGCCAAGCGTGGCGAGTATTGGTAAAACCCTCAATTTGGATAGTCTATCCTTTATTATTAACCGTCTTGGGGGTTAAAATCAAAGTAGGATTTCTTCGACTCGCTGAGCATCACTGATCGGTGACAATACCGTGCTACTCGTGCTGTCGATCCTGGTGTGGAGTGTGTTTCGTTGTGATTGGATAGGGTTTTATTATCTAATTATAAAATTCCAGAGAAGAAATACATGTGAATACTTTAATGGTAGTCTGTAGGCGTATTTATATATCGGACAGTTGTTAATGCAATCGGGAATTTTGTCAATAGAATTAAAAGGTAGACCTGAGTTTAGGATCGATGATTTGCTTAAAATGGCTGTAAATATAAAGAAAGTGAGGAGATATGGTCAACTTCGTCCATTTGGACAAACCAACGAATATGTATATCAAACGGTAGAGAACTACAAGCTCTGAATCATAAAGCCCGCAATTCTTACATACTTTTACTGAAACTTCATTTGAATTTAAATACCTATTGATTGATATTTGATGGCTTTAACACTGCTGTACAAATGGTTTCGCATAAAATAATACTTAATATATAAATATTTATTAAATTTAAAAAAATCCTGAACGTTTACATGAAAAGCTTGACAGGCATCGTCCAATGTTGTTCAAAATTAACTCGTCGGCTGTCATTCGTAATAATTGACGTATCGTAGTATACATTGCCGCGCGGGCACAATAAAGAGATTGGAGGGACGAGCTTCAAACTGCATGTTACGTTTAACGAGAGAGTAATCCTCGCGGTATAAATTAGTATCAGGCGATGCGTGAAAACGGACATTAGCCTGATGGACACGCATCTGATGACAATTAGCCATCCATTTGTCTGTTTTGAATGCATTATTTTGCTAACTGAACCTCAAATGGCAACAAGCGTTCTGCATAATTTGCGGCAGTATTGTATGCTCGTCTGAATATTTCAGACAAGCCAATACTTGTCAAACTGCATTTACAATGTTGTATGCGAACTCAATAAGGACAAACGTAGTATGTTGCACGGCTCTGAATAAATTGTATGTGTCATGTGATTTTACATTTAGTTTTAAGGCCACGAACATTGTAGTGAGAATGAGTAACTCTTATTTTTCATCATCATCATCAGCCCATATACGTCCCACTGCTGGGCACGGGCCTCCTCTACCATTGAGAGGGTTTAGGCCTTAGTCCACCACGCTGGCCTAGTGCGGGTTGGCAGACTACACACCTAATAAATTTCTAAGAACTTTTAGGTGTGCAGGTTACATCACGATGTTTTCCATCACCGTTAAAGTACGTGATAATTCATTGTGAATACACACATAACTTCGAAAAGTCAGAGGTGTGTGCCTGGGGTTTGAACCCGCGACCGTCGAGATTCTCGACCGAGTGCCCAAACCTCGAGGCCATCACGACTTATTACTTATTACACTCTTATTTTTATAGGGGTATAATGAAATGACTGCATTAGCCTCGGAGAATAGAATCTATGTTAAAAGTCAAGGAGTGAGCTAGTTTTAAGATAATTTTAATTAACTATTTCATTTACTGCAATGTAAAATATCAACGTGTTAATCTGGATTTTAATAATAAAGTAAACAAATCCATAATTTTATTATTTAAAGATTATGGAATCTGAAACTATGAACCCATCCTCATAAATATTTACATATTAAAATACAGTGGTATAAGATATTGGGAATAACCAATAATAAAATATTTCAACATTTCAAACTGAAAATGAATAAAAAGCGATATGAGTAAATTTATACAAGGATTTCCATAGATAAGCGAAACCCATTGATTCACATCCTGAAGACTAGAGACAATAGCCTCGTCATATACAAAAACAACCTTGCTTACCTCTTCGAGGATAAAGGCGTGAGTGCGTGAGGCTGACAAAAAATATAAAGCCAAGCGGAACCGAAGTAAAAAACCGTTAATATTTTAAATCTTCAGGGAAAAGGCCTTATATTTAAGTAGATCTTGGTGTAAAAATAAAAGTAATATTAAAGATGGGCGCCGATGGGAACAGTATCATCAATCTAGTTTACTTTGGGACGTCTACGTTTCCCATGGGCCTGTGACGTCACTTGATGTGTTTGTAATCTTCTTGCGCGTTATACATACATAGAGAACAATTCCGTCTCATTTGAACTAATCATCATCAGCCCATAAACGTCCCACTAATTGGCACGGGCCTCCTCTACAATTGAGAGGGTGTAGGCGGTAGGCCTTAGTCCACCACGCTGGCCTAGTGCGGGTTGGCGGACTACACACCTAAGAAATTCCTAAGAACTTTTAGTTGTGCAGGTTTCATCACGATGTTTCCTTCACCGTTAAAATTATTAATAAATAAATCAATTATAGTCTATTTATGTATGATATAGAGTTTTATACATTACTTTTCCGGAATAATTAAATGCTGACATCACACACATGGATATTGAGTAGTTTGTATGGTGATTTAACTGACGTTAGATAGTTAACACTCATTGTTGGACTTATCATTTAATTTAGAACAAAATATTTATTTACTGTTATAATAAAAACATTTAGGTAATAGCTTTAGTAGCTTAATCAAATAAAATGGAGACGTGAGACAATAGTCAAAACCACGAACAAATCAAATGTACTTATGTACGTGTTACCAGATATACAAATTTACATTTTCCTTGCATTCTAAAAAATGGTCGCTTTTGCCTTTGTCGAAATTCGCCTGTAAGTGACGTTTTAAACCGAAGTAAGAGGCCGCCTCTGTCGACTATAAAATTTTGTACGTGACTCAAATAAAAATATAATATTAACTCCAATCCTGTAACTTGTATAAAAATCAGACGCCACGAAAATGTAATGTGACCTCCCCATTTTTGTTATTTCAGAAATAGCCCAATTTAAATGTTCTAAACTCTATGTAAGGTAGGATAACAATAGCGATTCTTTTGTATTGAACTAAAGTGTGCCACTTCACTTCGAGGAAGTTACTTGAGGGCTAATTTCAAGCGAGGAGATTTAACTTAGTGCCCGTTGGATTGTTTTCATTTGACAAACTGGGGGCACTATTTCAATTTGCTGCTGGAGTCTTCTCTTTTAATAATGCCCTTGCTTTCGCACTCAAGTTCAAACAAAAAACTAATTAAGGATCCCTCCGCTGCGACGTAAAGTCGAACGACATAAAAATGAAAATCACTTGCTTGTACAACCCGTCCATTTGCGAGCATGAAGTGTACCACAGCTCCGCGGTGGAATATTTATCTATGAATTTTTAATAAGACGTTTAAGCGGTAATTACTGTTAAGAGTTACAGTAATTTACTTGTTGAAAATGAGCTTAGTTATTTATTTCATTTCTAAATGCCTGCTGAAATGTATTCAACTGATTTGAAAGACGAGTAGGTACTTCAAATTATAATTACGTTCAGCTCAATGCACTTTTATTTTATTTATTTAATAAAGTAGATCTGATAGCAAGTACCTAAAATACTGCTCAGGTTTAGTATCAATTGCTGAATTACACATGTCCCGTCATTCGATACAGCAACACCAGGCCACATTTAAACCGCCTTTATACGAGCATAATACGTAACTTGAATGAAATTGTCGTGGATATCAGAAAGTAACATCGTACCTACCTCGCTCTTATACATAGATTCAAACAGCTTGTGAATCAAACTAATATTTATTTGAACAATGGACATATCGATTTTTATATTATAGTCATTGCCGATCCGGCCAATTTGCCCCGCAGTTACAAAATATTTTTTATTGCCTAAACGAATGAAAGGAAACTTTATTTTTAGACATAAAGAAAAATGAAAAAGTATGCAGGATAAAAAACGCCAGTATTTTTAATTTAGATACAGATATTTACCGGCGGAATATGAACACCCACAATAACTATAAAGATGTAGGTGCTTGTAGATTTTTCCGCTTATAAAGTGCAGTGGATAATTGTCCTTCTAGCCAAACTATTAAATAAGCGAAACTTCGGATTGTTATTGTTTAAAAATATTCTCATCGAACTGGTCCATTGAACGTATTAAAGGGTGAATTTATTTTAATTTAAATCTTTGCCTACGATAGGTGCGTGTCTGTGTGTATTTTCATAAAATTAATGGAGTTGTTCCTTCAGTTATCCCTTATTGACTCAGATGTACTTTTCGATTTCCACTCAACCCCACAAAAATACTAAAACTCACGTATTGGCATCTTACAACATACGATTTATGACAAAAAAAGCCGACTCGGTCTCAACGATTGTAATACTTTCGCTCCGGCGTTCACAATAAATTACAAATCACTTGACAGAAATCTTTTGGTATAATATTATTTCGTTGTTGGCAACGTTATCGTGTTCAGTCACAAATACATATCCTGCAGAATTTAGCTTTGTTGAGCATTTGTACGGCATAATCCATTTTGCTCGTTGGGGTCTTACATTTGTGAAAGTGTGGTTGTGAGCTAGCGTGCGTCTGTTGCAGTCACATTTGGAGAAACGGACACATGCTGTATTTTCATTCATATGTTGGTTGGATTAATTAATAAAGTTAGTAGTTTCTGCTACAAGTTTCCTGATTTAAGGAGCTGTATTCATTGAGATTTTATGAAGTAAGACCTTTTTTACAACTGGAGTTTTTATGCTATTGATAGACGGATTTAAAAGTCTTTGATTGGTAGTATTGTGGCGAGTTTTTTATGTAGTTAGATGGAAAAAACATTTGTTAATATTTGTATGGGTTCCACAATACGAACCACTAGTTGACTATTTGTTCTAACAGAAATGTAGAAAAACCCGGTCCCAAAAAAACCCGAAACATAGTAGTTTTTGTTTACATCTCCCAGGTTGAACCAGTTCATTCAAACTGATCCACTTTATCTCAAGCATTAGTCTTTAAAATTCTGATTATTATGAATGATCCCGGCTGACACTTCTGTTAGTATTGACTTTTAATAATGTAGAACACGCGTAAAAATTGTACCCAAAATCAGTTATAGAATACACAATTTGTTTCCAAAACAAATGTTTTGGTAGTCACTGAACAACGAGCAAACGACACGCGTCACGTCACGACCAATGTTGTCAAAAGAAGAGCTTTATGTAATAAAGTACTTAATTAATTAATATCTCCTCAAGTCTTTTAAAGAAAAAATAATTGCTGTATTGAATGGTATTTTGGATAGAATTAATTAATGGAATTTTAATTAACTCATATTTTATAGAGAGGTTTCGTTTTTAATTTCTAAAAGTTAATTTTGGTACTTTGATAATTAAGTTAGGTTATTTTGTTGTATCACCAATACAATGAGAAAATATTTATTTATTTGTCTTTCTGATTAACTGCGTTGCGGGATTATGACAAATTTAGGTCCACTTAGATTCGCTGAGCTTCATTGCTCGGAGTCAATACTGTGCGTGCCGCTGTTGATCCTGGAGCACAGGAGTTACAGAACCCTCTCAGTTGTAGAGGAGGCCCGTGCCCAGCAGTGGGACGTATAGGGGCTGATGATGATGACTGCCTCGTGGACCCGCGATACAAGTATGTGCCGTGCAATTATCGTGCATCGTGTGTCTAGGGTTCGATTCCCGGATTGGGCAGAATTAGGAAATTCATCAATCAAATTAGGAAATTCTCACTAGCACGAAGTCTGGAAATTTGCCGAAAAAATGGCAATAGGCTTTTCTCCTATTACGTGGGACTGATACATACCTGGAAGCAGGCTGCCTCCAACAGGTCTCGGTGGAGATCATTGGGGGAGGCCTATGTTCAGCAGTGGACTTCTGTTGGCTGATGGATGGATACATACCTGACGAAACGACTCTGCCTATCCCTTCGGAGAATACAGGCGTGAAGTTATGTATATCTGATATGGGTTCTTTGGCAGGATCAATACTAGTCAAGTAATCCATATCCTACCGGAAAATCAATGCGTAAAGAACAAGATCAGTGGAATCAACCACTGTGATGACATATTGGGTAAACTATTTTTAATGTTTCGATAAAACTAGTGAATATTTGAGTTTATCCTTCTCTCGCGTAAAAATGTTCATATATATTTATTACAGGTCCAGTTAACATATTTAACATGTATATCCATTCAAAGTGGTATCGTCCGATAAATATGTTAATATCATTTACGTATTCATTTATAGATTCTGCATAAAACATCCAGCGGCGTAACCGAGACCTTTACGCATAAAATAAATTATTGTTGGAAATACGAGGGCCCGATGTATCTGCGATGTTATCACGCCAGTCTCGCTCTACGTTGGTTATGACATTATTAAACTAGACCTTACGGATCCACTGACGCTAAAAAATACGTGACCGTTTTACAAAATTTTCCCCACGTTGAAAAATAGCCCTCCACAAATTTAAGACCGGTACTGACAGGGCCGAATAAATTATGTTAATGAACACTTTGGAAGCGCATCCGTTGATTCACTCCATTGGGCGGGCTTTTTCTATAATTTACATAATAATCGATGGAGCCGGCTCGGTAGCATGCAACAGTAATTAACTAATGCTCTAAGAAACAGGCGATAACATTTTTATTATACCACAGTCAAGGTACGGCGGAGCGCGACAGGAGCAAAAATGTTTTTCGTGTAATACTGTTGAAATGGGAAAGTTTCAATTTCGTAACTACTTTTGTTGGTTTAGAACTTGGTAATGTAGTGTTTTATTAGTTCTTGAGACGTATTAAGGATTTGAAATTTCATTATTTCATAAGTAATAGCGTAAAGTAACTACACTTGAATAAAATATCACTGTTACCCAAAAGAATGGCGAATATTATACTTAATTAGTATTATTATTTATTTATGTTTCAACAAGGGTAGGAAATACTGAATTTCAAAAGCAAAATAATGTCCAAAATAAAAAAATAAAAAAAATAAATTTTAATCAAAAAAATTATTTTTTTGGAATTTTTAAGTGTCAATGTGCTTGTTATCGCAGACATCTGTATATCCACTTGAACGTTAAAGAAACTGCGATTCTCCCACCGTCATATACCAATATATTTACTATCATCATCATCAGCCCATATACGTCCCTACGGGGCACTGGCCTCTTCTACAACTGAGAGGGTTTAGGCCTTAGTCCACCACGCTGGCCTAGTGCGGGTTGGCGGTCTATACACCTAAGAAATTCCTAAGAACTTTTAGGTCTGCAGGTTTCCTCACAATTTTTTCCTTCACCGTTCACCTTCACATAACTTTGAAGTCAGAGGTGTGTTCCTGGGGTTTGAACCCGCGACCGCCGAGATTCTCGACCTCGAGGCCATCACTTCTTTTACTATGATGTGCCATATTTAAAACAATTATTTTTTTACGCCACAATATCTATTTAGGCAGTCTTCCATCTCTACAAACATCTACTAATAGTATGAGCGCTACATACATACATATTTCATTCCCATACTATTTCATTCAAAAATCGTCTTGGTTGTGGCGCGAACTACTTAAGCAAAATACCTAGAACCTTTCGTTGCACACACAGTACACACGATACAGACACAGTGAGGACCGGAATAGTAATTAAGTCAGATAGTTCTTTGTACTGTTACTTTTAAGTAAGCGAGGGCGTGAGTGCTCTCTTTGTTCTGCAAGTGGACATTAATATGCTACTTCTCTTCAGTTCCGTGAGAAATAACGGCCTAATGTGGTTATATCATTGTTAATGTATTTTAGAATGTGGAAAGGAGAATGTGTTGATCAGTTGTGAGCGTGAATAGATAGTGTGTGTGAATAGATTATGGTTTTAATTGGATTATACATTTACATGTACAAGACTACCTCGTGTTCTCGCGGCACCAGCATGTGCCGTACGATCTAGAGGTCCTGGGTTCGATTCCCGGGTCGGGCAAAGTGTTATTGGGTTTTTCCATTAAGAAATTCTCAGTAGCAGCACGGAGACTGGAATTGTGCCCGAAAAACGGTAATAGGCTCGCCACCTATTACGTGGGAAATACCTTGATATAAATTTTGATTTTGCATACACTAAGAGACTTTAGCGTTCCTAATTAAACTACTAACTGGTTCCTATAACTATGATTACAAGTTCCCGTGCTTGATTTTATGCTGAAATCATTAAAGTGTTGCTATCAAGAACTTTTTTCAAATCGTTTTATACCTTAGATACTATTGTGCCTACTATTTAATAATAGTCAATTTATTTCAATTATTATTTAATTAAAAGCGGCACCAACGTTCAGATTTGCAGACGTTGCATAAGAGAATTGGTTCGTTTATAAGGAGCTCAGGAACTTAATTAAAATACTTTACTAAAAACGTTCCGAATTGGTCTATCAAAGAAATGCATGGAGACACTCGGCGTGCCATTGTGATTATTCTGCATAAAGTAATACCCCTAAATACAACTTACACGCTAAATCCATTAGGCTTATGTTCCTACTCCACAGCACCCGTGCTCCCCTTTTGTAAAAATAACACTTTATTCACTGAGTAAACGTATCTAGAAAATTAAACTTTATCCAATGCTCTATCCCCCGTGATATAAACATTTTCATAACGTTTGCAAAAATGATAGCGTACTTACCCGTATCTAGACTTTTATTTGGTTTTATGCTCGTTCGTAATGTTATTCGTCGGTTCAATGAATAGTTGTGCGCTTGTTGTAGCTTTTTATGGGTGGAATCTTTAATATATGTGTAATATTACGCTATTGTGAAATCCTATAAGGCTATTTCGATTTTATTGTCTATCACATTTTGTTTGCTGGAATTATATTTTATCACGTTAGCTTTGCGACAATAATTTCCTATACGTTCTTGGGGAATTGAAATCCTTTGCCAATATTGGCACTTTCAGTTTGATGAAATATATAAATTCCAGTTTGGCTAGGCTTATTGTGAAAAAAATCCGATCTTATCTCTTATCCGGGGGCGGACGGGGAAAGAATACAATTTCTGTCTGTCGTCTAGCCAGCGTTTCGTTGGAGGCGATGAACCCGATGGCCTCGTGAAAGGCTTGCATCGGAAACTTGAGTAGATATTCTCTTTTTTAAAGACATCTATTATTCTGTATATTTACTTTCTCGTCAATCGCGCGGTAAAATAATGTGCCTGGGTAAAGTACTATTAAATTTTCAATTACAAAATTTCCAGTAGCAGGATTGAGTCCGGAAATGTGGCCGAAAAACAGTATAAGGCTCACCACCATATGGGAATTGATACGTGGGTGAAAAATATATAAAAACAACTTTGCCAACATAGTTACATACATAGAAGTATGTGTATATGTGGTTTTTACTAGCACAGGAAAGTGCCAACACTTCACCGGGTGGTGAATTTGGTTTTTTAATTGTTAAGTACTAGGAAAACCCATTAATAATTAACGTCCTTGTATCTTGTAAAATCGTTTTACATAGGATATCAGAAGCTGACTTGAGCAAGTAACTGAGAAAGAAGAACTTTTTTCCCGTATAGTTATTGAACACTAGTTATTGGCTGTTGGAATGGAAATATATATTCTTGTCTCGTATTTACGTTGTTAATTTCGGGTAAGGGACATGAACACCGATAAATAGCCAATTAGGCGGTATCCCCGCTATTAAAGACATGTTAATATGGACCTTCTTGCTTTCATCATTTATATTAACCGTGACTATGACCTGGCGAGGCACGTTGTGTGGTCACAATATAAAATTCTCGTCACGTCGCACCTACGCTTTTACCTAATAAATGTGTACGTTACATTAGCAATGTCACACAGTTCATCCAATTTAGCTTTGACAAGGATTTGGCATGACTCAAATTGTCCATAAATTGCCCATTTCGCCCATAAATTGTTACAGTGCAAGCTTCGAATGCTGTAGTTTTCTTCCACTCGCAGCCGGACGAAAAATATAAAATGTAAATAAACGGAAACGCAACGAGACCGAGTTTAGCGCAAAGCAAAAGATGTAAAAGATCTCGAGAAACGTTGCCGAGCGGAAGGCTAGTTAATTAATAGTTACGAATTCACAGTTAAATTTTGTAAGCAGAAATAAAAACCCTATAAAAATATTTTAAAGTCAACAGTGTAAGGTTTGAAGCGGATATTTCAGTTAATTCGTAAACTTCATACTACTCTACTCCACTCGCTGGCACCGAGTTAAGACGTTAATTAAAACACTTTACCCAACTTTTAGTACTGAATTTCCAAAGTACAGCAATCAACTTAATGACTTCATCAAAGATCAAAACAACCCTATCACAATAAATATATAATTGCAACGCTTTATTAAAACCAGATGCCACCAATAGAATTCTAATATTTTGAATTTCTTAGTGGTATTTTGTTCGCGAGCTTGCTTGTTTATCTTCTTCTATAAAGACATTGTTGGCTTCATTTGAACTTTAATGCTTCATTCATTTGTATTAAGGCCTGTATTTTCTCAGGCTTTTGTTTATTTAGTCTGCGACAGACATTACTTAGTACAAAAATTTAAACTCTTAGCTAACTAGAATTGAAAACTAGAATCAAGATTTTGACAATTGTTGGCAATTCATTACCGATATAATATTTTTACTTCAGCTACTTCATATATGTACTTAATAGTAGGGATGACTTTGGTCAAAAGGTCCTCGTTCATGCTATTGAGTTAGTTTGGGTCGACTTACAATTACATGACGTCTGTTTAGTTCACAGTGTGAGTTACAACCACGCATAAAGTTGGTTAACTTAGCGTCTAATTAATGTGATTAACTTCATTTATTTTCCTTGTCCGTTTAATAGATCTTAGTCTTCCATTACAGTACAACTAGGGAATTAGTCAAGGTTATTTCCCAAGGGGCACATAATATATTGTATTTACTTTGGCTTTTATTTTGTGGATATTCTTCTAGTTTTACTTGTGTTAATTGATGATAGTTTGTTAGTGCGGATTTATCACACCAATTCACAAAAAAGCTTTTCACTGGCTATTATCTCATCTTTGCTAGCTTCTTATCAGCGGCGCCACGAAGGTCTTAGAATGTTATTATAGAAGTTTTGTATACTTTTCAGAGTATAACCAGTAGAGAAAGAGCAAAGATCGTTAACGATTTGTGATGCACAACTAAGAAATTCACAACCATCTCAGTAACTACCGATCTCTCAACGCGCACAATCTACTAACGAACTATTTAAGTACTATTAAGACCCTGACGCCATAAACTGAGCTACAACGGTGTGACTTCAGTCTATTCGAGTTAAAAACCAACAAAAGTTCCTCAGAAAAGGGTTAAGGAATTTACATTTAATGCTATTATGAAAAATATTACAGTTTATGTAAACTGTATTTCAAGGCACATGTGTTGTGTTGGCGTGGCCGTTTTTAATATAAATTTAACGCTTTGCTAGTGGTAGTTATACGCGCAGCCATTATTACTGCAACCACTATTCTCTATTTGTACTTGGCGAAGCTTTCAGCGCGCCGGTCAAGCTTAGTGTTGCGATACGCTAACGTATCTATCGATAAAATATTGCTACAATTTTTATCGATAAAATTGAAATCTGCTGTGGGATAGACAAAGTAACAATTTATAATTCATATCGCGGATAGAAACGATGTAACAGGAATGAAATTGTCAATAATGAACACGTGATTTTGTAATTCGTAATGTCGATTACATACACCTAATTATTTCGCCAGTAGAATGTTATTTTGCCTAGTCCTAATTTAAAGCTTAATATTTAATATATACGATACGAAATTTTGGTAAGCAAAACAATAATTGAGTAGTTCATAAAAGATCACTCATAATAATTCTATGTATTAAGTCTGGTGTAATTTCTGAAACTGTAAAACTAGTACTGAATAAATAGAAATAATTGCGAATGTATATCTACTAAACGAAATTTGATAATATATGTAAGTAACAGTGCCATAAATATAAGTATAAGTATTATAATAAGTGACAATCAACTTCTAAATTCCATAAATAAATTAAAATGGTTTGATTTTTATACTCACCGGAATTATAGTATATTGATAAAAGAAAAGAAATCGTACAAAACATAAATTGAAGAACAAACTTAGTCTCTGTCAGATAAAATCCCAACACATAAAATGTGCCGAAATTCAGTACATTAGTTCAAGATTCCCAGTCGTAGTACTAATTAGTAGATAGCTATAGACACAAACCTTTTGGGTATCGACGACTCAATCAGCGAATCTAAATGAGCTGGAAAATTGGAAGACCTCAATCGAACTTTGTGACTTATAAAAATGTATTATAGTTTTTAATTAATGATGTATTCTATTCGCAACAGACGATGTTCTAGTTGAAGAGAATTAAATAGATGATGAAAAATAAATTAATAACAAACATTTTAAATTGAGTACTAGTAGTAGTACTATTTGCATAGAAACCCAATGATCGTTTTTATCTCCTTCGCTCACTTCTTAAATAGGTAACGGGTTTTGACATAGTTTTCAATCTCATTTGCATAAGATTTCGTACGGAAGATTTGTTTAATTTATTGTGTGACGTATAAGGGTTGAAGATGATGATGATAATGATGAAGATTCACATTCTGACGGTGCAAAACTATTCCAAGTCTGCTAGTATGAAATATGTTAGTAGTAAAAATATGATGAGTAGAATATGTATTGTAAAGAGAGCAAGGGCAGAACCCTTACCTATTGGATGTGACGCTATTGCCAGTGGCGGGACTTCCACAGAAGCCCAAAAGCGTTAAACGTTAATTGTGTAATGTCTAGTTTATATTTGCTTATTATGGGGTCTTTATTTAACAAATTGCTTTAGTTTAATAAAGATTTAAAGCTTAGAAATTATTATTTGGAATTTTAAAAGGCAAACTGGGCTTTTGGGCATCTATGGAAGTACCGCCACTGGCTATTGCATCTATGTTTAAGAGTATGAGGGCAAGGAGGAGGGATTATTAGGTTGGCCAGACCACATGCAAAAAGCAACGAGAAACCAAAGTAGTTTTCTATTTCAGCCGTTGGAATCATATAATCTAGACCGGAGTGGCTATTGCATATAAATTTTTTGATGAACCAATTAAGGCAAAAACAAGATCTGCGAATCAGCGGTAACAGACAATGTTTATTTATGATCCGCACGGCTGATTTTAATTATTAACGAAAAAAAACTTTTCTTCTTTAAAAAAATATTTTCGTTACATAAAATTGGATTTATTCAATACCCATTGTATTCGATTGAAAGTGTAGGTCGAATTATTTTTCAAATAATTCTATTTGTATCTATTAAGTAAAAAGCAACACACAAGCCTTGACGGACAATAAGTTAGAATAAAAAATAACTAAGCTGATTAAAAATGTCTGCTCTATATCCTCACTCGACATTTATCAAAAGGCATCGCAGAGCTAGAATACATATGAGTATTCCCACGCATCGACAATAGCAGCGTCCAGCATTATTTGAACGCTTCAGCTGTCTTTAATAAATAGCGATATTTTTCTGTTCGCCGTAATAGAAGCCAGTGTCAGCTAACTTCCACATTATTCCCACAATTATTGCAATGACTTTGTCAACCCTTGTTTCATTATTTTCTTTGAAGATAAACACAAACTCTTCACTGTTTACGAGTGTTATTCATATTACTTTTTCCATGTCATTGAGTAGCAGAAATTTAATAAAACTCAACATTGTTAATGCATTCAATTGCGTTTTCATTCATTTACGTGGTAATGCTCGGCGAATATTGAATTCATAATAACTGGTACTTCAATATATTTTTATTTTTCATCCGGATAAAATATTAAATTAATTGTGAAGAGCTTCGTGGCTCAGATTCGGTTGATTGGACACCGTTATAGTGATAGGCTGCAAATCGGTAAGTGGTTGGGTTTAAGAGATGTCTGTCACAGCCAAGGTTTACTTCGCGAATAGGGTTTGACGACCATTTGGCGTAGTGGTTAATCAATTGATGTTCTATGAGAGGGCTTGTGAGTTCCATTCCCATTTAATTTTGTGAGCTATGGAAATTTGTTTGCCAATGAATTGCGTGTATGTATAAAAGTGCCAAGGTTCACTCACTGAACATAATTTCAATGATCAAGCGGCATTTAAAAATAATTTTCAACGAATTAATTACTGGACACTCTTTTCGAAGAATAGAAATTTCAAGTAAATTCAAGAGTTTTTAATATATTCGCTTATTATCCACGACAGCAAAGTGTTATTGAGTTTTCCATTAGGAAATTCTCGGTAACAGCACGGAGTCTGGAAATGTGCCCGAAAAACGGCAATAGGCTCGCCCCCTTTTACGTGGGACTGATACATACTTGGCGAAATGTGGGTGTAGAAATGCACCTCTGCCTACCCTTCGGGGAATACAGGCGTAAGTTTATGTATGTATGTGTATGTACCCACGACACATTGTTATAAAGACGCGTTTGCTTGCAACTCAGAATTCAAGCATTATGCAATAATTTGGAAAATTATTACCCGACATATTATAAAATAGTTTCAAAGACTTGACGTAATGCGCGCAATTCCACTTGCCCTAAAATTACTACAACTTTCTTCAGCATTTAGGTATTTAATACGGTATTCCTAAGCGCAATATTTTTCATAACACTATCGTCCATGCGCCAACGAACCCACCGCAGACATTTTAAAAAATTGCAATGAAGAATTTAGGGGTTGACCCACGTCCAGTAATAATGATAAAGTGCTCAGTATTCCAACATTCACGGATAATTTAGAAGATGCTACTAAAAGCGGAATTTTGTGAAACACTACACGAGATGCAGTCAAGTTAATCGCTTGATCTCGGCGTTATTAAGCTTAAAAGATTAGATTCGGCTTAGATGTTAGATGTCTAAATATATTTAAGCGACTTATCCCAAACTGTTTTGTTGGAATTTTCTTTTTATTTTCTGCACGTTGTGTGATTAAGGTTAGACCATTTGTTGTGTCTATTAGTGTCTGAATTATTAAGCCAACTGTAATAGGATTATAGCTCACATCTATAGTGCTGTTGTGGTAAACGGTTAATTTACTTTAGTTGTGCCTATGTACCTGACGCTGCTATGGACAATTTAAGACGATCACGTGAAACGAAATGTAATATTAGGGTTAAATCAGTTAGCTTATATTGCGATAAAAAAAAACACATGTATACGTTACCTCACGTCTGCATTCCCCGCAGAGGTGCATTTCCGCAACCACAAATTTCTGTACGATATAGAAATCTATACAAAATCTACTTATGGATCACACAAAAATTTGTCTCGGTGCGGGGATCGAACCCGCGGCCCCTCGTTTCGCAAGCTGGTATCTAGCCAACTGAGCCACGGGGCTGCCAATGATATCGACGTTTCATGTTACAAACGAGTTTTTTTCCGTGGGCCTATATTTCTTATTATAATCTCTTTTGACCAGTTTTGCCTTTGGGAATATTATTTTTTTCGAATATTCGAAAATTTCGAATATTTCGGTAATCTTTGTTCCTTCTGTACCTATCATAATATTTTAGTTTTTTTTAGAATAATAAGAAAATATTAAATGTCAAAAGCGAGAAAACAAATAAACTCGCTAACTCAGAACAACATTAGTTAGTTAGGTACACATACAATTATTTACGAACAAATCACAATAGTATTAGTATCGCGAGGAAACAAAATAAAGTGTAATGTTTACCGTTTCCCATCATAGTTAGATACCATACGTTCAACTTTACACCCGACTAAGGCCGTTAATAATAATGAGTAAAGATCTTTAAACACAGGAGTAAGCGATAGGTAAATGTAAAGATGTAACTTAGAAGAGTGCTTTCCGAGTTCTTATCTCAAGACTGAGACATTTTCTTTATAAACTTCTTATCGCTATTTGAATTTAATAGAACATTATACTGTTTCTAAACACTTATAGTTTTACTAGAAGGTGGAAGGATTCTTTGTTAGTGGAAGCTAGTGTACTCGGTGAATTTTTTTTGGTAAGATTTTGTTGGTAATCTCCAACTTCATATATGAAACCTTCCAAAATACGAGGAATATGAAACAAGTCGGTGCAATTGTTACTACTGAAACTAATTAGCGTCAACTTAGGAAACTAAACGCGACTGCCAAACTGCCATTTAGAAAAACATTACATAATGAGAGTTTACAATTGCCGCACATTAGTTTTATTTTTTATTTTCTTGGTTTTTTTTTCCTATTCATTTTCTATATCGCTGTTTTATTATGAGCTACGCATAACTCACCTCTTCTTTAACAGATTTTTCTAATGTAAATATATATATGCATGTGTATTAGCTCTAGAAAAGTTTTATTCACGGTAGCCAGACATTTGAAGACCTAAAATCACATCGTCTCGCAGAATGTTGCATAAGGAAGTCATTACTTTAATTAGCATAGTCTTGGAGCTAGTGCTCAGATAGTTTTTACGACAAAGTTCGGTTACTTCAACTATTACGATGCAGCTAATTGATAATAGCTCTATTTCTGTACCCACAGATGTGTTCCATTATATAACCATATAATGGATTTTATAAAATGTGTATGTATAAAACATAGGTAATTTCATTGCGCCTTTAAATTTTATGTTTAATAAAAGCATTCACTATAATTAGATAATAGGGATATTAATATGTAAACACCGATGGATCATATTGCAGGATTTAGTATATTCATCACATTTGTTTGTCATCACCAGTCCATATACGTTTCATAGCTGGGCTCGAGCCTCCTCTACGACTTAGAGTGGCTAGGCCTTAGTCCACCAAACTGGCCTAGTACAGGTTGACGGATGTGTTAATAGGTAGGTAAAGCGGAAAGTATATTACATAGTTCTAGCGGATTTGAAAATGAAATGTGAAGATAATAGAAACGCTGGCTGATAAAACTGGCTGTAGAGGAGGCCCAAGCCCAGCAGTGGGACGTATTTGGGCTGATGATGATGATGATGGGTGATAAAAGAAAAAAACTGGCAAGACTGCTATTATCCTTCATCAATGATGTACACGAAAAATATACACAGACTGGTCCCAAAATGAGACGCATTAGCATCTGTCACTATAAATATTTATATACTTTCTGTACGGTGGACGCTAACCGAGAGAGCTACGAATAATCTTCCACCAGCAACTTGGATCTCAGGGACACTTACCCACAGACCAAAACTATTTTTTGTACCTTGACATTTGCTTTATATGACAACAGTTGATCCGGCCGATTCGTACCGCAGCACAAGCGAACTTCTCTGTTCTATCAACTCATTTTAGAGTTAGCGCAACAATAAGTCCACTAAAACTATTCACAAAGAAACTAGAAAACATATAAACTTTTTTCTAATGTAAGAATTGTTCAAATACCACATATACATAAATACACACAATAGTACTGACCCCAAACTAAGATAAAAGCCTTTTGACGTGGGTATCAGAAAGTACGAGAGACTTTTAGGTCTCATAAGCACCCAGACCCAGAACAAATATTTGTAGATCACACAAACATTGGATCGAACCCGCGGCTTCTCGTTTCGCTAGTTGGTGTCTACGTATTTTTTGGGCTGTCAAACATATTTTTCTACTAATTATATATTAATATAAACGAGAAACACTAAACAACGCTTTGGCCACCATAACAGACATTGCCGGACGGAAAATAATTATATCAGCCGGGGCTTATTTATATTACACGGTGTTCTCATAAAGACCTTATGAATTTATCCAGCGGCACTACGAAGCAATGCTAGTATATCAACATTAGAACGGAAGAGAATGAAGACAGTCAGCAGTTTCAGCAGCAAATTGCAATTACCGTTATTGCGGTAATTTGGAGGCTCCACAGACTGGCGCGGTATCGCCGCACGGCGCCCATGGCGCGGGCCAAGATATACCCGTGTTTTACATTTATATTTCTTGGTGCAATTCTGTAATTACGTGGGGTTATAGGCAGTTTTTGTTAATATTCTTAAGAGGTAAGGGTTTATTTTTGTTTATGGATATACGTAAAATACTACTTAAAAAGTAACTAATATATATTTTTTCTTATCGTAAGAAATATTACTTCTGTGTGATTTAATAACAGTAATAATGTAGCCTTAATTAGGCTATGCTTGGATTGCAATTAAAATATTGGGCCAGGACGTGTATGGGCCGAGCCGCTCAGTGTACAATTTACATATTATTGAGAGGCGAAGTTAGCTGTTAATGAGTGATCTCCGAAATCAATTAACAAATTTGAGACATCGTTAACAAATAGTAATATACACTATGTGTTCCTGAGATGAACTTAAATTTAAAAGCTAGCACCGGCCATTACTTACTGACATTGTTTAATCGTGATCGTTAATTTTGTTTTTTATAACCACGCATTGATTGACATTTGATTCGTCAAACATGTTTTTTTAGAATTAATTTTTAATGCTATGCATATTTGATTAGAATATAAAAACACGATAAATCACGATTCGCAACACATTCCATGGGTATTAATAATTATGTATGAATAAAGTGGTCGTTTGTGCAGCCTACGCGGCCATAAAGCAGGTAGGTGGTAAATAAATTCGATACATTAACTCATGGGATTAGAATTTGCCGTAAAAGGTTCAAGCTTAGTCGTCTCGTACAAGTATTTGCAATAATTAAATCCTACAAACCCATGAAATTGTGTGTTTTACGCCAGCCGAGTAATGGGTAAAGTTTCATTGCGAGCTTTTATCTAATTTATTTTTATTGTTATATGAGCCAGTTTATGTCCCATTTTATATCCTTTGCAGTAGTTACAATCATGAGCACTGAGCGTGTTATGTTTTATTAATGCATTTATTATTTTTTTGTGTCAACTATTTCAGTGTTTTGGGCGAGAACAAAAACGGACTTGTTGAGTTTGCCGTTGCTTCTTTTCAGCACAGTGAGCATTAAGCAAGCGTCTACAGATTTATGCACTTAGATTACAGACTTAGGTAAGCCATCTAGTCTACAAATAATAAAAAAAACATAAATAGTTTATTAACATAAACTAAAAATCAAACGGAAAGACTTGAAATTGAACTACAGCACATTAAAAGCATGTATCGGTAATATTAAGTGATAAATTAACTCCTGCGCACATACAGTATACAGGTTATCTAAACTAGTGATGGGCGTTAATAAGTAATAAACTTTAAAATTTATCATACTTAAAAGATCTTAACACTGCATTGAATTCTCTAAATTACTTAAGGTTTCTGAGGGAAGAGCTGTGTGCTGAAGTATCTACCGACAAAAAAAGGATTACGACTATCTACTAGTCTACAAAAATATGCCTCTCTGGTCGTAACCAAATATTATACAGAATGATACCGAATCGCGATATCATCATCACTAGATCATTATGTAGGCTTTACATCTAACGTAGGCTCTATGCTTCTTCTGAGAATTGCCTGATAGAAAAACCCAATTACACTGCCCGACTCAGAGGAATCGAACCCAGGACCTGATCCTGTGATCTAGAATCACACAACATATTCTTATAGCGCGAGACCACGAGGCATTCTAGTTGAAACTATTATGATAATTTGCAACGTTCGTTACGATCAGTGGGGTTGTATTCCTGTACTTAAAATGTGAAAAAATCCTTGAAAATAACCTCCCTAAGAGAACAGTAAAAGCAATCAGGGCGGTACTGGACTGTGAATATATATTTTTGTTCAGAACCACCTGGATAAGTTTCTAACAAATTGCGTAGATCTGGTACCTGCAAGTATTCATCATAAGCTACGAATATTGGATTACAATACTGTGTAAGTTCAGATCTTTATGATTATGGCTTTTTAAATTGGTTGTAAAAGGTCGCATGTATTAATCACAAAATTCTTGGAGCGTTAAGTCTCTTCCATACTCTTTTATAAAACCGAAGAGTGGAAATTCCTCCATAGTGGATACTTACGTCATAATTTCGAGTTTCAGAGCAATCTGTTTACTGCATTTTATATATTCATCGTAGCCCTGGATCCGTATGTACGTACGTGGATAGGTAGAAGTGTAAATTCTAACTTCAGACTAATGGGCGTTTGTCAATAAAAACAACGAAGTTTGCTTTTCTTTAAGTATCGCATTTTATATCATCGTTGTCATTTGACATGTCACTATTAAAGTATTATTAAATAAATTATTATTCTCGAGATATTAATGCACAAAAAAACAAAGATCTGTGAATATTGTCATAGAAAAAAAAACACAAAAAAATTGGTTCCAAAAATGCGATGTTTTCAGTATAACTTAAACTAATAAATAAATGTTACTAGAAAATTAATACGCACATGAAATTATACAATACTTTAATACTCGTATGTCTAAAGGTCGCATGACTACGATTGTGTAAAGAAATTCAATTGTTTAAATTGGAAATTCCGAGGTGCTCTCAACTCTAGCGCTCGGCTAGTGAAAAACTATATGGAGCTTTTTATTAAAAATACGAAGTGTTCCAACGAGGGGCAAACGACCACTTAAATGTTATGGTTACTGCGGTGACATTCGCACGAATATCAAACTTATAAAATTGGTGATCCCTACCCAATAGGCACCCTTCTTGGCCGCCCAATAAAGAATTACTTACAACCTACAACGAATTAAGGATTACAACGGGCCCTTTCTCGATATTGTTTAACGTATACGCGCTCGTTTAAGGGTATTTTTTCTATTATTGTATTTTTACGCCTATGCTTTTAACTGCGGGGACGGGATGATATTCGATAATCGAAACGCGAATTCTTTTATGTCCACACGTCTTAATGTGCGGTTAGGAATATAAACATAAATTGCGTAAGCCTAGTCTGCGCTCCCATTTTATTCTACATGGGAATTCAAAGCCTTTTTGCTATCACCAGCATTGAAATTTTGGTGAATATCACGAGTTATAAAATATTGAAATGATTTAACGTAAACTACGTAAAAGTAATTTTTAGGCTTAATAATTGTAATTTTTTTCAGCAATTACTTGATGAAAACATAAATATAAGTTATGATTTAAAGACTTGGTCATGCGAGAGGTGCTAGGTTCGTTTCCTGGGTTTAGGACATTGTTATTGGGTTTTTGCTCCCCAGTTCCACGAATATGTTCCCGAAAACGATAATAGGCTCGCCCCTTTTTTACACGTTTTTTGTTGTTATAGCACACGTGTGTAGACGTAGGTGTGTTATGCCAAATTCCAAAATAAAATAAAAATAATAATACTATAATTGAAATAGAAGTAAAAATAGTGTAATTATTACCGCAAAATATAAACTTCAACGCCTGTATTCTTTTACAACGCAAACTTTCCATCCGTGTCGCAAACATAAACACAGTGAGATCTCGTTAAGAATATCCCCAGTCCAGCTAAGATTTACAAATGGAACTGGCATTAATATTTCCAGCGTATATTAAAGACTCTTTTGCAGTAACTATGTTCACAGATAACATTGCTAAACAGCGCATTTGCATTAAGAGAACCAATAGTAAAGCTGTGTGCGTTACTCGAAATATCCGTTTGGTATGTAACAGTTTGGAGAGCGAAATTATTAGTCAATTGTTTGAATACCACGCTGTTGTTTGAATATAAACGTTATGCGTTTGTGCTCACGAATACAGCACTTTATACACGAACATACTGTTACTAAAAAATAAGCGATGCATTTTCGTTTATTTTTAAAATCCGCACAGAGTAAAATTTTCTTTATAAAAGCCGTGCGCTTTCCTCTCGCTTCAAGTACTATTAACTTCTGTTGATATTGCCGAAGTATTTATTTATACAGCAAACCTTTTCCTCTTAATTAAGATGGTGATGTCTGCTGTACGTTTCCCATAAACATTTTGATGTGCATCGTAAAGTGATACGTTTATTTTCATCATGCGTACCTACTGCATACGTAACAGGGAACAAATTAAATTCACAGCTTTAGGTTGCAGTATCCTTTCAAAACCAGTGTCCATGACGCAGCAACTTTACATTTCGTCTTTAAAAGACTAACAAAAAAGTTCATAAAAATTCAGTCGACACCTATGCTTGTCCTTTTTGGACGCCGTACGTACGGGCCGTTGTAAAAGAGTCGCGTGGAACTTGTTTGAGGAAGTCGATTTAAGTTACCAAAAGAGAGCATTGGAATTTAATTTGCGGCGAAATTTACTGTACAATGAAACTTCAAATTTTACATTTTAATGATTAAAACGTTACTACGTTTATTTAATAGGAATAAACCACTTGACGGATAAGATGGCGAGTGTTTAAAATAACAAACCGGTATACCTCTCCGCTTCCAATAAACGAAAGTTGAATTTCTATGTGTAGATTGTGGATCCACAACACTCCCGTTTCCGCGCAAGTATTTATAGCGCACACTGCGTAATTGCTTTAAACGTGAGTCATCCACGACTATTTGTACGTAATCCGCGATTAAGTGGCGCCGGGACTGGTACGCGACATAACAACAATCCTTAGTACGAAATCGGAGACAATTATTTACGCACTTAACAAAGTGCTCTCCCATAAAAAACGTCCGTAAGCATAAACTCTGCGAATTATTCGATTCATTTCAAAGGAATCCTACTAAAAGGAACGCGAGGCTAACTCAAAGCTTTTATATCTCGTTTCGAGGCGCCTTATTGTCTTCAGCGGTATATGTATTAAAGCTTGCTTTCTCTTGCGTAAATAAAATCCATCGACGAGGAGAAGTGCTTGGAACCAAGTGCAAGGGGGCCGGGGGTCTAGGTGTAATGCCTCATGCGAGTGTCGGGGACAATGCAAAGTAGATTGAATTGGAAAAAAGACTCGAGTGGAATTGCGGCTTTCGGCACTTCGGGGAAAAGGGATACGAGCTCAGAAGGGTTAACAATGAGAACGGTGTCCATACACGGGCACCACTTTGTCGCAGCGCATTGTAATGTTCAGCTTTCCTTTCTATTGAGGTAATATTGTTTTAGGTGCTCTGAAAGGAATTGAGGTTGTTATTTGTGTTTCCGTTGACGGGTTAGGTAACTAGATTCTCAATGACCGCATTTAGATACGGGGTTAATGTGCTCCATTGAAACATCGCAAAACAATACTGATAACCCTTGGTAGTTTCTATTTTTGAAAAACTATTTAATGGCATGCTTTTAAACAAGGAAGTCGATTTACCATACATACAAGATAGTTTTATTCCACAACTTTACTTGCCTAGACTATGTAATTAAGTCTAGAGATTTTTTTTTGTATTCAAATGTTGGACGTACATGCTACTTTTTTAGGAATTGCTCTAAGATATAACCGTACCCAGGGAACTAATATTTATATAGAAAAACCATGACAATGGGTTCAGCGGATAAGTCGTGAAAACATTTAAAATAAGCAAATGTATGAAGCGTTATAATGTTAGCTACGATTGATTGACAAAATAACGTTTATATATTTTATCTAAAATGTTTTGGATTCAATTGATTTTACATCTATGTCGATATTCTATTCATTTGTAGCAAAACAAACACGAAACTGACAAAAGGATTAGAGCGGGCACATAAATTTTGAAATAGCTGCAATCCAGCAGTAACAACGGCTAATAGCGCAACATTATCATAAACAAATTGAATTGTAACAATTAAATTAAACAGCACTGCATACATTGTCATGCATAGCAAATGAACAGATCAACGATTTTGTTAATTAGAATATCTTGTGTGATTATATTTGATCATCGATATTCGCTTTATTGCCGCCAATATTGACTGAATAATTTTTCAATCAATTTTCAAGCGAGGTCAACGTACCTCATTTATTTGCCGTTGAGTGTATCATCATCATCATCATCAGCCCAAATACGTTCCACTGCTGGGCACCGGCCTCCTCTACAACTGAGAGGGTTTAGGCCTTAGTCCACCACGCTGGCCTGGTGCGGGTTGGCGGACTACACACCTAAGAAATTCCTAAGAAATTTTAGGTGTGCAGGTTTTATCACGATGTTTTCCTTCACCGTTAAAGTACGTGATAATTCAATGTGAATACACACATAACTTCGAAAAGTCAAAGGTGTGTGCCTGGGTTTCGAACCCGCGACCGTCGAGATTCTCGACCGCGTGCCTAAACCTCGAGGTCATCACGACTTGTTGAGTTTAAATGGATTATTAATTATTCGATTCTCTATGATAAATATTACGTTAAAATAAAAGCCATAAGAATTAAATTTAATAATGAGGTAATGATTGCTGTTTATAGTTACTGGAGAAATTTCTTATTTTACTTCTTATGTTCCCAATAATTTGGATGTTATTTTCAAAATACCTACTATTTTTTATATTTATATATTTATATGTATATGTATTTATTATATAATATGTATAATTATGTATATATGCGGATGATCTAGTCCTTATATCACAATCTGGGAAAGATCTCCAATCCATGATAGATTCCTTAAACATAAGTAGTAATAAAGTAGGCTTAGAAATGAATCTATGCAAAACCATGCTGATGACAAATAGCGTTAAGAGAACAATATCAGTCGGCAGCGTACCTCTGACATATACAGACCAATACTTGTACCTAGGTAAGCAAATCAGCTTCACTCGCGAAAATAACGAACGAGAAGTCGGACGAAGGTCACAATTAACTTGGAATAAGTACTGGAGCTTAAGAGATATATTCAAAGGCAACTTACCAATATACATAAAATCAAAGGTTATGAACTCTTGCCTCTTGCCCTGCTTAACTTATGCCTGCCAAACGTGGAAATTCAGCAATAACGTTAGAAACATAATAGTAACATGTCAACGCGGAATGGAGCGTAGCATGCTGAACATCAAAAAAATCCAAAAAATACTGATATATACTGATAGATGGACTGGTACAAGCGCTGACTCTAAAGTGGAAATGGGCTGGACATGTAGCACGCTTGCAAGACCAGAGATGGACCAAAAGAGTTACAACATGGAAAGGTCCACTCGGTAAGAGGAGAAGAGGAAGACCCTGCGCACGATGGGAAGATGACGTAGTTAAAGTCGCCGGTGTGGATTGGTTTGAACTAGCCAAATCTAGAGAAGACTGGACAGCCTTGGAGGAGGCCTTCACCTGCAGAGGGGTTCTAGCAGAAGAATAAACACAGATAATTGTAGTTACTTTCCATATCCATATTCTGTTTTGAAGTTACTTTTTATTTTTTATTTTTAAGTTACTTTTTTATTTTACTTTTTATTTTTAAGTTACTTCTAGTTTTAAATCACTTTTTATATTTAATTTTTATTTTTTAAGATATTTTTATGTTACTTTTAATTTTTATTTACTGTTTATTACCTTCTAGCTAGAAATAAAAGGCTTTTTATTTTTTATTTTTTTATTTTTATTTATGTATATATATATTTTTTTAATGGGTACATATGTACATATGTATACATAATATGTATACATAAAAAAGATATAAACATATTATGTTTTTATCTTTTTTATATATTCTTTTTGTTATTCTTTTTTACACCAACTATGCTGCATCTCTCCACCACCCTAAGGTAGACTGTTAGAGAATGCCGCAGGCATTAAGTCCGCCTTCTACAGTTCTGTGTATAAAGTTTTTAAATAAATAAATAAATATATTTTATTCACGTGGTTTAATGTTAAAGAAAAACATCGTTAGGAATTTTAATTTTTTTTTGGAATATCTTAGCATGGTGAACTAAGGTGAAGGGAGATCTTGCAGAGAAGGCCCGTGTCCAACAATGGGACGTATATTGCCTCATGATGATGATAATGATGCTATTGTTCTTGTCTGGTAAGGAAAGCTTCTATATACGCCTATGCGTGTTTCATTTCTTAAAAAAAAAAAAATATTTCATAATATACTTTAGCTTCGGTCACTTATTATGATAAAAGTTTATCATCATCATCATCAACCCAAGTACGTCCCACTGCTGAGCACGGGCCTCCTCTACAACTGAGAGGGTTAAAAATTGTGGATTAAAAAATCAATATTTTTTTATACCTCACATAGTATCTTTCTGAATCTGATATGTCTTTTGCTAATTCTTGACATTTTTTTAACTGAATTAAATGTATGTAACTTTAAAAATAGTGAATTAGATGCTTAAGAATGAAAAATAGACTCGAATTTACTTTAAAATATAATAATAATTTATCATTATAATATACCTACGAAAATAAAACTCATAAAATTATTCGTACTCAAGAAACCATCCAGTAGCAAGAAAGGCTTATTGGTAAGTTCTTCACTCCATATACAACCCATAAAACCCAAGTGGGACAGTTTTATGTGAATCGTGTCCGTTATCTCTCATGTCACAGCTTTCGGTAGTTAGCCAATAATTGTCTTTCGTTCGCCAGTTAAAATATATTTACGAACAATAAAATTTAACCACGCAATACTAATAAACTAAGAATTATAAAATTGCAATAATTGGCCAGACTCAATGTTCCAAGTACCACAATTTGTAAAGAGATATGATAGCATTTGTGCAGATCTTAATAAACTTTATACTTGCTCTATTAAGCTTCATTATTATTGTTTAATTTGGCTTTTTCTTGGTGAAATTTCTGTTGTTTTCAAGTGAAGCCATGCGGTTTCTATAAATGTTCGGCTGCTTATTAACTTGGTTAACATTTTTCAAATCATCCCTCCCTTTATTTAGATATCTAAAACAGACGTAAAGGCCAAAGCATTATAATATACATAGTTCATAACAGGTCTATGTTGGCCTTCGTCAGTACGGCAGTTTATCGCGCTTTTACGAGTTCGGTGAAGGAAAACGTCATGAGAGAAATCGTGATTTTATTCTAATGACGTGCCTGTTAAGTGCTACGTAATTTATGCCTGATACAGTAATAAATTCGCCACACACTATACGTAGAAACGAGTGAAAACTAAGATTTAAACACAGCGTTTATATGCTTGAAAGTTCTATGCCTCCGTTATGGGGACTCGACTGGGAAAATTTAAAGTGTGAACTTGTAAATAGCCTTATTGGTCTACTCTAGTGTGGGAGCGTGCGTGTGTAAGAGCTTGGAATTATTGAAATGTTGAGTCGGATTCTTAATAAGGCATTGTAATAAAAATCTGATATTTTGATTAGCTCGTTTTTGAATCGCGTGGCAAAATTATAGGTGAATATGAATCCAAATATGTGCTTTGTTTTACTGGATGTAATATTATTATAAAATTCATCTATTTATTTTTATCATTAAATATATAATTTTTTTGCACAGTTTTTCATTTTTTTTTATGTGTTGTACAACTCTTGAATGACACTGTCCATATTTTCGCTACGTGTTGTAAGTGCCGAATTTTTTACTTCTCAGAAATGAAATTAAAATTTTAAAATTTGTATTTTGAATATATTTTTTTTATGATTTTCTCATTTTATTTATAAAATGAATGTCTCCAATCTTGGAAGAATGTTTCAATATGCCTCATTTTTTTTTGTTGGGATTAATAGAGAACAATTTATTTATAGTGATCTATTAATTTAAAGGTTATGTTTTTTTTTGCTTTAACGATAAATTATATTTCCTCTCCTTGATTATAGTGACTCTAGCTTCATACTACCCTTGGCTTCGGTGAGCGCAGCCCAGTTCGAAAAACTTGATACTTCAGAATTTTTACATAAGGTTTATATGTATTTGGACATTTGCAAATATGACCATGGTTCCGCATTTCGAAGTTTAGGTTGTCTGGAAGAGACCGCAGTCAGGGATAAGACTAGGCGGTCTTTCACTTAGTCCTAAGCGTTTCTTTTTCTTTTAATTTAATTTTGTGTTATATATCTATAGTGTACAATAAAGTGTATATGAATTAATACTTTATGTAAAAAAATATATGAAAATACGTATATTTTTTTAATACAAGATTTTAAAGTTCTGTATATCGTTAAACCATTCTTATACAATTATTATATTTAACATCCTTTTATATACATGTGTAACGGTAGCATTTACTTTTAAAATAGTCCAAAATTAAATATCAAATAGCACAGATTTTGTTCTTTTACTTTTTTTTCATAACCGTATTAAATTCCCGACATGAACTGAAAGGTGCCCATTTGCATTTTAAACTATTTTGAAAAAATAAATCTTGTACTCGAGTAAAATCAAAAATACTTTCAAATAGTATTCAGGCAGAACAACTATGGGATGCTCAAAGAATTTATTACTTACCAGATTTTTAACAGTTTGTTTTTTTATTAGTCAGTAGGTGCCAACATAATTATCAACACTGCTCCTTTAGTATTATGCTGAGCTGGAACCTAACTATGGTCTACACCATATTAAATTGTAATAAATAAATAAAACAAATTAATTTACCTTGGTAATTCTGTTATAAGGTTGCATTTACAAAAACAGGTAAAATCCTTTTGAAACCTACTTGCATTTATGTATACAGCCACCTATACAGAGATGTCTAATAGTCTATAAAACAAGTAATAGACACGACGTTTAATAGTACATGGATATAAAAAAATAATTGCCCTGGGGGAACAAATGGTTGTTGTATATTAGATACAATTCTCTAAATTGAATCTAGCGTTGGCGAAGTTCATTATGCGAAACAATACAGTCGGTTGATTACTGTGAACCACAAGACAATGCAATATGATTGCATTTCTTCATTATACATACAGTGGGTATTAAATATGCATAATGCGGTTAAGAGTGGATGTAGCCTGTGGGAGATTGCGAGGGACTGGAGAGAATTGGACGGATTAATTAGAAGTAATGAAACACTGATGATAAGTGTTCGCGTGATGAAAATTGTACGCTTGAACTAGAATCGCCAAAGAATAAAGTATCAATATTAGGCAATTGAATGGAGTTAAAATTATCTTCCGAAACTTAAATTTAAGTAAAACCTAAAGTAGAGTAAGTTGACTTAGCTTGCTGTTTTTGCCATCAGATTCAGAAAAACTAAACAGCGTAAGAAATACATATGTGCCGCCGCATATCTTATTACGTACGAATAAATTTGATATAATTACATTGCATTGCGTATACGAGTCGGCAGATGTGAATTCTGTTCCCTTACGTTGGTTGTGTTTTAAGATCCATTTAATAAAGAGCGAGCCTATTGCCGTTTGGGCATATTTCCAGTTTCCGTGCTGCTATTGAGAATCTCTTATTGAAAAAAAAAACAAGAAACAGTTGCCCGACGCGGAGAATTGAAAACGGGAGTTTAGACATTAATTAATAGTCTAGCTAAGTAACGTCGTTTCAATGAAGTGAAAATAATTTATTGAACCAGCGAAAATTAATAACATAGATTCAGACATTTCATGTTTGTTAACCACCCGTTTCGGAAAGTAGATTTCACTAGAGAAGAACGGGTAAAAAGCTCTAGTAAATTTACGTGACTCATCATCATATATGTATTACAAAATTGCCCTTCTTCTAAATCAATCATAGATTACAATAGACCCATAACAAGTCTTTAATATTTTTATTATGATCGAAGATATTCTCATTGGTAATATAATAAGCCGGTGTTTGATTTATTTCTACAAAGTCCATCAATGAATTATAATTGAAAAAAGGATCTCGTAGCGCTATATTATTTATGAGAATTGATTGGGCGTTAAGGTCTATATTCGAGTGAATGTTAATCAAAGCAAATTTCATTGAAACAAATGAGTAATAAGAAAGTATTTTTATGAGTAAGAAGAAAAATACATTGAAACATAGAAATTCTTAGAATATCTGTTGAAAAGTCTTTGTTTTCTTTTCTTTAGGCTTCAATCGCTAAACTGATGTTGACAGATGAGACTATGATTAAAAAATAGTGTTTGTGATAGTTTATAGTTATAATCTTTTTTAGCGACCAAATTACTATAGAACCACATGGTAAATTCAGAAATACAGTAATTGGTAAAAAACGACTACAGTAACCGCTCACTAGTTGGCACAATTATGATGATTTTGATGTATATAATTTGACACCACAATATGGCGTAAACACACAATATTTTTCATACCTTTTGTGAAATATAATAAAAAAATGGAATATAATTTTCATCAGAATGAATCATGAACATGTATCAAATTCTATGAAAATTACGATGGTTATACGGTGAGTAGTACTGAAAAAGTCATTTACATGTTCCACAGATGGTTTAAATAATTTTTTGGAAGATAATCCATTTGTTTTTTTGAGATTATAGGGACTCCAGAAAGCTCTCAATCTATGAAATACGGCAGTAATGTTAATAGTTTCGATCACATAAGAGTCGGTGCAGATAAGCCAGTTTATAGTATACACCTACGTTGTCAATAGACTACAGTTAAGTTCTATTATTTATATATTGAAATTATCAACTATATCGACGTATATAGCTTCATATACTTCCACTTCTGGGAACGGCGTGTCAATTTTTAGTACGTATTTATTTTAGAATATTACAATAGACATAAAATCATAAAGAATATGACATAACGTGTTTGGCTGAAGCAATTTATTAGGCGACTTCTTTTCCGCAAGCACTCCAAGCGAGCGAGAAATGGCGTAAATATATAACACATTTTTATTTGTATTTTATAATTAAAAAAATAACTCCTTTATCGCCAGTACTACACGAGTTACATAAACGATTCATTATATAACCCCATTCTCTTTATGTAATACCACACACTGTGCGTGTCTACGTTAGTATCATAATGAAATAAATTTACTCGAACGCTTCTAAGTCTGGAAGAAAATTTTCAGAATTTACTGAAACTGTGCAATAAAAATTCTTTTAGCTCGTTCCGTAGCGTAGGTGAAGAATAATAATTTTCTTTATGCTGTATGAGATAGCTCGTTTAATAATATAGTCTGGATAATATGTGTGTTAAATTTTAATATGAACGCATAGTTTTACATCCGCGCTCTTTTTTAATTTATTTTGTGTAGGCAATTATTTTTTAAAGCAGATTAAGACCACAGTAATAAACTAGATATTAATATAATTCAGATATAAAAAAACAGTATTGTAAGTGCTAGAATCTCCGAGAATTTGTCGGCGTCACATGCACCAAAATTTGAAACATCAAACTTTTTAAGCCTTTTTACCATGTACGAGTATAGCATTAAACTGAATTGATTCTGGGAATTCTTGTTGCATCAGCATCTTTGATGATAGATAATCAAAATACCAAATAAAATCATTAGAAAAATGGTTATATCACAAAAAAGGTGACTAACTTTTTTCTGATTTACTGAATTAATTCCCAGAATTAACTCAGTAATCAGTAAATTCAGTTCTTTTGTTATCCTAAAAACAAAATATTAATGTTTTCAATAAAAACCAAATTTAATTAATGCAATTGAAATATAAGAGAAAGCAATGCTTTTTAGGGACACAATATGGAGCTATTTTGAAGCACACACGAAGACAAGTAGGTATAAATGAAACCAACTGAACACACAGGGGGTGTGTGGAAGTCCTAATTTTGAATTAAACCCGGTGTTAATCATGTCAAGCACACGACTTGAACGTTCCTTAGAAGCTAAATTAGGATTTTCATATGACAAAACATGCATTCACAAGTATATTAAATTCCACCTAGATGTACTGACTATTGACTGTAGGTTCTATTGACTGGCTTTAGTGATATTAAGGTGGATATTGTTTAAATTGTAATAAGTAGAAAATCTCTCTTCCGTTAATATTCGGCAGGACTTCTGATAGTCATAAAAGTTAAGTGCAACCTGCCTACTTTGTTTCATCGCATTATCATAATATTGGCTAGTATAAAAATATGTAGGCATAAATAAATTTAAAAAAAGAAATTAACGTTTTATTATGTACTCATAGCTAACCGCTAAACTGAATTTTTTGACAAGATAGACTCGTGTAGATGCGATCTTAGAGAAAACGAGACGATAGTTTTGTAACATTCTACTAGTCATGTATAAAAGATATAATAAAAATGTATTATATGTGGTATATAGTTGCATTATTCATACTTATAATAATTACAAAAACCTATTCTGGTTAAACATTTTTAAAAACGCAATGCTCTTCAAAGTGCATACATACATAACCTTACGCATGTATTCTCCGAAGGAATAGGCAGAGGTGCATTTCTGCACCCACATTTTGCAATGTATGTATCAGTCCCACATAATATAGGGCTAGTCTATTGCCGTTTTTCGGGTACATTTCATGACTCCGTGCTGCTACTGAAAATTTCCTAATGGAAAAACCGAATAACACTTTGCCCGACCCGGGAATCAAACCCAAGGCCTCTTAATCGCACGGCATTACTTGTGCCGCGAGACCACTAGGCAGTCAAAGTTTTTATTGATAATAAACCTACAAAAAATTACAAGTTAATAAGTTGAGAATATACAATAGGTCATCTATTAATACTGCACGATTAGCATAAATGTATCATGGCAATATGATGAAACAAGGTCGTGGAATATTTCTAAATTGCATTAGTAGGATGTTTGCTATAAGTTTTACCTTGTGTTTATCAGCTCGCTTTCAAGACACCCGAAAGTCTTTTACGTAGTTCTAACCAAAGTATTTTCGACACCAAGACCAGAAACGAGTATTTCTGGAAACATTTGCCTTGGTCCAGGGAACGAATCAGCCTGTCCTTTCACAAGCTCTACCCAACTGCGCCACTGTGGCTGGCAAAGACCCCTATGAATAAACAGTACAGGGCCAGGCTTTGTATATGAAGTTGCATAAATAAGTGTCGTACATTCATACATTTAGATAAGTACCCGAGGCGGCGATACTGTACAATATAAATCATATAAAACGTTTTAATATCAGAATCAAAACTCCGTTTCCGTGTCAGATACACGAAAATGGCAGTGCGAGGGAATAAATATTGCCGAGTAATATTCAAAATAACATCATTTTATAACCTCTTACGTCTGCACCTATATTAAAACGGCTCGAGAATACGATAAACGAAAGCTCTTTATAATGTCTTTATATCGTTAGATTGTCTTCACATTTTTTGTCTTTGAAGTTATATTTTTGATACAATAATATGTCAAATTATCGGCCTTGAGTTTAAAAAATAGTATTTATTATAATAATTCAAAATGGAACTAATGGTGATATAAGCGTTACATAATTATGATCTTCTGCACTGACAAAAAGTTTTGTGGATATTCGAACAGTAAAATCTTTTTGGTCTCACAATACTCCGTACCCTAATTATTTTGAGTTTAAAAACAATTTAATTAATTTTGATCATCTCTAATAGGGTTTCGAGTGCTTGATATAGATCTTTATTTTACGTCATGTTTTCAACAAATTGAAATATATGAATATTCTAGATATAGCTAAGTTATACTGTAGTCAAAAAGAACAACAGTAGTACAGTACACTCACTCAGCTGTTCTGTGAGTGCAAGTCAAAACTATTTGGACCGAACTGCAGCATCTGGTAAACGCGCGAACACTTTGCTTGCAGTATAGTAGATATAATTTTTTAATATGTTTTACATTCATAGATAATACATTCTTAGATTTAATTAAATATGGTACTTCGGAAGTGTCGGTAGATGTGAAAACTTCAACATTAACGTTATGCGTTTTTGAATATTTTGGAATGGTTAGGGAATAATTTCGCACGAATTGCTTTATTTATCAGTATAAAAGTACTATCATTTACGAGGTAAAATACAATATTTATTGCGCTATCGTACACAAACATGACAATTTACATATATTAAATAATGCGTCTTACACACGAGATCTGACGCGAGTTCAACATTTTTTTATCATCCCAAAAAAGAGCTCAGCGCCGCTAAATAAGTTTTCACTTTTAAAACGTTGATCTACTGTTTCTCATAATACAATATTATAAACAACGGATAATTATATATTAGAAATATTACATTTTTTTATAAAATAAACACGCTCAGAATCTTTCGCTTCTATATATTATCCCTGGATTGCAAAATAAGTAACTTCGAAAAATTGCACCGCCATTTGTTTCCAGAGATAAGACGGAGCTAGATCGTCTTTTAGTTCTCGCTACACCGCGTCTTACGTATTATTAAAATCGATGAAACGGTTTTCGAGAAATAACTTAAAGAAACCAATAGAATTGAGTAACACTTGAGTAGATATATCAAGTTCTGTATACGAGTATCATTTAAATTTAAGTTTTATTAATAGTCCGATAGTCATATTATCTCTGGTATATTTTTATTTTAGTAGAAAATGGTAAATTAACGGTGTTCGAAGAAATATAGATGGTGGTAAAACGAATTTAAAAATATGTATATGTTAATACGATTTTACGATTACGATTTAATTTTATGATTCGTTAAAACTTGAATAGCACGATGCCACAGGATCACAGAAATAATGCGGTACAAAAGCCCAACTCGAATAATTCGTATAACTTGGCAGTCTCATAGTTTACATACATACATACATAAACTCACGCCTATATTCCCCGAAGGGGTAGGCAGAGGGGCATTTCTGCACCCACATTTCGCGAGGTATGTATCAGTCCCACGTAATAGTGTCTTGGGCGAAAACTAATGAAACGATTGGTTATTTAAGTTATTACCTTTCCTTTCCCTTCCACCGTCGTGCCTGAAGACAATAGGCCGGTTGTTCTCCCGGCGCCACATCACGGTAGGAGGGGGGACCCCGGTGGCGGTGCACGTCAAACGTATGCTGCCCCCTTCCTGCGCAGAACTGCCTTCAGTCACCGTGTCTACTATATCTGGTGGTATCACCACTGCCAGGTGTCCCATCTGAAAATATCATTGGTATTAATTTTTGAATGAAAGAGGATATCATCTATGTGTATTTGTGCTCAAGCGCCACATGAAAGCATGCGACATAGATCCTTCCCATTGGGAAGATTTAGCATCAGATCGTGATGAGTGGAGATCGCGCATCCAAAACAAAGTTCACAGCTTTGAATTGCATCGGCGTACTGAGCAGGATGCCAAGCGTGATCACCTGAAAGCCCGACCACCAGTGGCTATCACCTATAATTATAGAAATGGTGCTCTAACGTGTCCGCAGTGTGCGCGCACCTTTGTGAATAAAATCGGCTACGTGAGCCATACTAGAGCACATGCAAGACGAGGGACTTAACGGAGCAGAAGTGGTCGCCATGACCGAAAATCGGTTGGAGGATTATTATTATTATTATTATGTAAGGTTACCGAGATGTACAAATTTATTTAGATCCGTGACAAAATATCTTATTGTATATTTGACGTATTATTTTATTCATGATGTTTATGTCCTATCTTCGAGTATGAATAGCATTTTTATGAAGTTGGATTATTTCTGTCATTACTATGTTGTGAATATGTCACTACATATGTCACTTCTACTTTACATACTACACTTAGTATGTAAAGTAGAAGTGGGCCGGCCATGTCTGCCGACGGTCCGACGGCCGATGGAGCAGACAAGTGTTGGAGTGGAGACCGCGCTTAGGCAAACGTAGTGTAGGATGACCCGCAGCACACCGGGCACGGCAGCTTCGGTGCGTACCTGTGTCGCATCGTCGGAGTGGAGGAGACCGCCGTGTGCCACCATTGTGGCAACTGCCGTGAGGACACGGCCCAGCACACGCTTGAGGAGTGCCCAGCCTGGGACGAGGAGCGCAGCGCTCTCGTAGCGGTCGTGGGGAGAGACCTCTCGCTGCCGACTGTGGTCGCCCCCATGGTCGGCAGCCGGAGGTCGTGGCAAGCTATGCTCTCCTTCTGCGAACGTGTCATTTCGCAGAAGGAGAGCGCGGAGCGGGATCGGGAGCAGACCGATCCCGCTCGTCGCAACAGGCGACGTAGGAGGCGCCGGGTCAACGCGTAGCCCGGCGCCCAGAGGCCACACGGGGCCGCCGTCCCTACCTTGGCGGCCCCCGAGATGAAGACGCCACACGCGTCAGGTCGGTGTGCCTTTTGGCACCGCGCAGAGGCGGCCCCGGGTCAATCCATAGCTCTGGCTTCAGGGTATTCCGGGGCCGTCTCGCTGAATGCGCCGATGGTGGCCGTCGCGGGGTTTTTAGTCGGTATTACGGCGCAATTATTTTGGTAGGGACCCGGCCCAGCGGCCGCCCGCAAACACGGGCGGTAACATCTATGTTGGGTCGGAAGGCGCCGGTGAGTCCGACACACCCTCGCCCCTACGGGGATGGGATGGTCCGTAAATGGATTTTCCCCGCGAGAAAAAAAAAAAAAAAAAAAAAAAAAAAAGGATGACCCGCAGCACGATGGTCCGACGACTTGAGAAACGTGGCGAGTCACGGATAGATGAGGGCTGCTCAAGACCGGGATGGTTGGCGCTTTCTTGGGGAGGCCTACGTTCAGCAGTGGACGGCGATAGGCTTAGTATATATGTAGTGAATTGACTTGAGTTATCTAATATCGAATCCAATGTAGATAGACAAAGCTGATCAGCTAACACATTTTTATCATCATCTTCAGCCACACGCCATTGCTGGACATGAGCCTCCCCTAGTGTCACATTCCTACAAGCCTCACATTCCTGAGTAACGTTTAAATAACTAAGACCCCTATAATAAACAAATGACCTAGTGTTGCTCTTCGAAAACAAGTTTTGTTTACTAATCGGTGAATAATGTCTTGCAATATTTATTGTTCAACATTAACAATAATACGAACATAAATAATAACATTGCTAAATAATGTGAATAAATAATGTGAATATCTGCTCGTTATATTTACTTAAACTTTGTTGCAAATACCATGATGGATCATTTGTTTAATATATATTCATGAGGCTATTGTGTGGTAATTTTGTCATAGTAAAATAATTTGTGTTTAAGAATATTATGTATCATATTTCGGAGTGGAACTAGCTGGCCCAAGGAATTCTTTTGCCTTACATATAAGATTTATCGGCTTGTATTCCTGTTTCCTACCTAATTTAAGTTTGCCTACATCACGGTAGGACCTACATTAAGACCTCGTTGGGGATAAAGATCTAATCTTCCTTCATCATCATCAAAACGTTGAAAATTATCTCACACACAAATCGGGTATTATTGATACTTTCATATCGTACATCCAAGAAAAATCCTGCGCAGCATTATCATAATTATGTAATTTATTTATCTCATCATCAGCCCAAATACGTCCCACTGCTGGGCACGGGCCTCCGCTACAACTGAGAGGGTTAAGGCCTTAGTCCACCACGCTGGCCTTGTGCGGGTTGGCGGACTACACACCTAAGAAATTCCTAAGAACTTTTAGGTGTGCAGGTTTTATCACGATGTTTTCCTTCACCGTTAAAGCAAGTGATAATTCATTGTGAATACACACATAACTTCGAAAAGTCAGAGGTGTGTGCCTGGGGTTTGAACCTGCGACCGCCGAAATTCTCGACCGCGCGCCTAACCTAAACCTCGAGGCCATCACTGCTTTTTAATTTATTTATCTACCAGGAATTATTTTTTAAATGTATACTAATATCACAAAGTTGAAGGGTTTGCTTGTTTGTTTGCTTGAACGTGCTAATCTCCACTCCCAGGAACTACTGGGCCAATTTGAATAATTATTTTAGTGTTACATAGCCTATTTATTAAAGACCTTATTCGAGGAAGGCTTTAAATAAATATATCTACACGCTACGACCATTCGGAACGGAGCAGCAATGGAAAATGTAGCAAAAACAGAGAAAGAACATTCCTTTTGATGTCTTATGTTTCGCATTTGGAGTTGCAGGCAACCACTAGTGTATGATATAAATTCCAGATGATTCATAGAATGAGATTTGTGGAAGATAATGTATTTTTTTTAATGATGATGATAGTTTCTCGCCTGTCGACCCTCCTTTCTGCTCTGCACTTACCATAGTACACCGGTTAGAGTACCTACTGAAAACCCGGGATTTTTCACTCTCTAAGCAAACAAGGTTTTGTGTGCGAAAAGCTAATTAACCCACCTGGCTTTTCATAGGATCTGTGTTTACTTGACACATGTAAGTGCCGGAGTCGTTGGCTTGCACGTTGCTAACATGCAGTTTCCACGTGTTGTGATTGTTGTACGTGACTGAGAGGCGCGGGTTCAAAGCCACCATGTTTGTGTGGATGGCCAAGATCGCCTTCGAATCCGATTTTATCCACGCCACCTGAAACAAAGAGTATTATATAGTTCTTGCCTGTCTCTATATTGCGACGTTACCAGGTGCACTTAAAAGTTGACTCCCATGAACATAAATACACCCAACAGTCAAATACATAGTTCTGACCCCACACTAAGTTACAAATCTTATGTCGTGGGTATCAGAAAATACGAGGCACTTTTCGGTCTCATAAACACTCAGACTCGAAACTAGTCTTTGCAGATCACATAAATATTTGTCTCGATGCAGGGATAGAACCCTCGGCCTCTCATTTCGCAAGTGGTCAACCCACTGCAACAGGGGGTCAAATCCTACAGCAGATGATCGTTTTATAAGCCTGTATTCGAAAATTCAGTTTTAAAGATAGCTTTCACGGTTTTTTCCCCCTCTAAAAGTCCTATAATTTCTAATGCCCGTGATACATGAATTTAATTCTTCATAAATACAAAGTCAATAATTTAATACCGCATGGAACGTAATAATATCAAACAGTTCTACGTTTTTCATGCTTAAAATGGTTTCAAAAGTACAAGCTGGTTGTGTCAACGTCTATTGTCTTGTATAATAATCAGAATATATTCTCCAAATTAGAACACTAAACGCAGTGTATCTGATAAGCTTCTAAAACGCATTCAGAACCAAACGTGCATTGTCACAGGTAACGGAACGTAACCGGCACAACTACTTCACACAAACATTAAGAAAATCTAAAGCTTTGAAGCTGAATTTAACAATGCAATTAGAGCGAGTGTCAGCAAAACAAAACGCCACCTCCTCTGAGGTTGCACACATGAAATTTCATTTTATATCTGGGATTAATGTCATAAATCGCTCGCATTTCCCGGTGCGCCACCAAGTTTTAAATCGTTTGTATTGTTCACGGGCGGCACGAAACTTAATGTGACTTAAACGCTATAGCAAATGTAAAACTGAGGAACGACACGTAAAATTGTGGAGAGCTACAGCCGCGGAATGCACGACGTCTCATCCGCACCGCTTTCGAGCATTTTTCATGTGACATCTCGCTTTGTTGCGGTTGGAAAATAAATTAGTAACAATTTCATTGTTTGTGAGAATTATATCCGACGAGTGCCAGAGGATGCTCGCTGGCTGCCGCTTCTAGCAGAATGCGAGCGCCTGCCCTCTCCGTGACTTATGTACAACTATTATTAACATGCATTTTTGCTGAGTGCAACACAATATACGGCAAAGTAATGCCCCCGTATATTTCAGAACTGTATATTGTATTTTATTACGTTATCGTTGTTACGTATTTTGTCAAAAGTCAAGTGCATAATACGTTTTAAAAAAGTAGGTAGCTATTTGTAAAGAATATCATTTTTTAGGAAAATTATTGTTGCTTTGCTTTACTCATTATTAAAGTGGGGCTTTAAAACTGCAGGCGTTTATGTGTTATTATTATAAAGTCTTTTAAAATATTTGCTCAAAGCCGTTTTAATACTGCTAAAATAATTTGAACGTCTTTTAATAATAATAATATAAAAAGAGGTACTCCTCATCTAAAAATTAAGTATTTACATATGTGAATACCAGAAAGAACGAATGAATTTTCGTACCAAAAATTGCTGATGACATACACAAACACCTTAGTTAGATTACTGACTGAATGCTTCAAGAGGTCACCGGAAGGTATGCAATCTTACTTAATTATACTTAATGTACATGATGTTGGCTCTTTCACTCAAATTTTGTCTCAACCAATTTCTGAAGAGGCTGGAATGCTTATTATATTATATTATATTGAAAAAAAACACTTCAACGAGTGTTTTTTTTTATTCTAAGTTTATTTAGGGACTTATGACCAACAATGGTATGTCAGTCCCATCGTATCCTTAACATAATCTACCTTAAAACTAAAATTTGAAGACAAAAATAAAGTTAATTAATAACATTAATGCATTAACATATTAAACAGCATTCCAGCCTCTTCAGAAGTTGGTGGAGACAAAATTTGAGTGAAAGGGTCAACATCATGTACATTAAGTTGTAATTTACGAATTAGTTGGTCTCTTTTAACTTGATATTTGGCACAGTCTGTCACATGAAGTGGTTGAATTATACAATGTCCTATTACTACAATAAGCTATTATCTCTCTCGATTGACCCGAAGTTCTATTCGTCTGTAGAATCAATCCGGTTAGAACGTTGATCAGAGCATATTGTTACTGCGGCTTTAGCTGTAATAATGTACGCCTCTAGATTATATAAAGTCTGGCGATTTGCTCAAAACCTTCGATGTTGAAATACACATCTGCCCCTTAGGTGATTCTGTCGTGAAAATTCACGTCCTACATATTATGTGTGTATGCATAAGTGAAGCATGTAAGTAAAGTATTGATTAAATTGGAGTCGTTTTTTTAAATATTTTAGACGTTAAAAACGCTTTTGAAGGTCAGACTAATAAAACATAGCATCAAATGACCCGAACGAGGAAAACCTGATTACCGAACTCGATGTAGTATCTAGGCTAGTATCCACAATACTTGGATTTTATGCAAATACTCGCTTCATGTTAACGTGAAGAAAACAACATGTGTTTTGTTCGTTTCACCTGGTGTATCTAAATAGGTATATTAACGTAGCGTATCAGATATATTTTCTATGACGTAATTTGTTCAATATGGTAATGGAGACATTGTTTATATATTTATATTTTACAACAATTACTTTGTAATTCTTCGTTAAATGCTATAAAAATTTCTTCTGAAAATTAATTATAAAAAATATATTCATCATTTTCTTCTTTATTGCCTTTTCCACTCACGATAACTATGATATCCAGTAAATTTTAAAAGACCATAGTTGAATATTAAATAGTTTTAAATAGAACATATATTTAATAACTTATAACTTTACTTTCAACCAAAGAAACAGACAAAACCTATTTTATTGCTGCTTTATTTGAACAAATGGTTGCTGGGAAGAAAATATAGTGACCGTGAAAACAAGTAAGTGTTGAGTTCAGTCAGCGCGAAACAATTGTAAGAGCAACGATAAATTAATCAAATTAATTATAAAGTATAAATGGATATAATTGCAGTGGAAAAGAAAGAGAGTAAATTCTCTTGGCCGTTTTTGAGACAGGTATGTAGTCATTCAGAAACTCCAATTTTATTTAAGCTGTAAATTGAGTAGAGTTGCAATCAAAATGAAATAAAACGGGGCTTAAAAAGAGTTTATGTTATTAAATATGCGAAAATGAACTGACCACAATTTATTTTACATGGCTATACACATATTCCAAACATTAAACTACATGATTGTGATTAACGCAGTAAGCTGTTTGGTATTTTTGGCTCTAGTTACTGTAATTATGGAACGTTTTATAACTAATTAACTGTCTCGTCGTCTCGTGGTGCCTGTTTCTCGAGAAGTGTTATTGGGTTTTCCCATTAGGATATTCTTAGTAGCAGCACGGAGTCTGGAAATGTGTACGAAACACGGCAATAGACTCGTCCTTTATTACGTGGGATTATACACACTATTAGCGATTTTACTATATATTTTTATTTTATATGTTTTATTAATTTTTGTGTGTAAAATAGCTTCAGATATGCAGCGGGATCTGGGTGACTTATTTTTGCTACGGCTTGAGTCTTGGAGCACCAACGGTTTACATACCACAAATACGGAGAGAAGCTAATTCTACGAATGTCATCAGTGAAGATATGGCTTCTTGGCTGTGTGAGTTCTATATATTTTTTTTGTGATTTACTCACGGACTTGCTGGAAAGTTACCGACCAAAGAGACACCGGGTTCGATTACCGGGCCAGGCAAAATATTTTTGGGTTTTTATATTAAAAAATTCAAGAAACACTGATTATGAAAAACACTTTTTCCTATCAACTCGTTTTGGTATATAGAATGTGTGTTTGTTATTTTCTTCAAGTAAAGAAATAGAAATGAAATAATTTTGTTTTCAGCCGCCATCACCGGTTACGCTGGCATGCCGTGGGTGTTTATTTTGCCCGTATTCAGCCACTACGTGGGACGGAAAATACCATTCATGATACTGTGTGTTACGTCCTTTTCAAGTTTCGTTGTCTTGTACTTGAGCAGTAGTAATTATCATTTACTTGCCAGCGGCATGCTACAGGGGATCGTTGTCACTTACCATTTCACACTCACACCCATAATAATCACCGAGTACTCTGCACCTCGATACAGAGGAATGTTCTTAACAATAAAGTCAGCGTGTGTTTTCTGGGGCATTTGGGTGTCAAATGCTATAGGTACGTTCTTCCATTGGAGGTACATTGCCGTGTGTGGCATGATTTGTTGTATATATACAATTACTTCGATTTACTGGGTGGAGTCACCATACTGGCTAGCAACTATGGGAAGATATGACGAATGTTGTATTGTGTATCGAAAACTTAGAGGAATTAGTGGTCATGATGAAGAAGAATTAAAAAATATTATCACCTATCATAAGCGTCTCAAAAGTAGTGATTCGGTAATAAAACGTACTAAATTATCGAAAGCCATAGCCAATTTCTTAACTATGATTACATCTAGAGAATTTTACATGCCTGTAATTGTCTGTATATTTATGTTGGCCTTATTTAACTTGTCTGGGAAAATGGCGTGCACTTTATATGCTATAGATATAATAAAGAAGATCACAAATAATGAATCAACCGCGTACAAAGGCATGCTTATTCTTGATGGCGTGTCTGTCTTGGGCATGTATTTCGGATGCATATTGGCAAAGTTTCTGAAAAGACGTTCTCTTTTTTTAATACCTTCTATACTAGCTAGTTTATTTTTGTTCATCATATCATTGTATTTATATCTAATCAAGTTGAATATGATTGTTGAAAATAGTATTCTATCTATAATATTATTAGTGTGTTTCTTTTTAACAATAAGTTGTGGTCCGATGATTTTGGCAACATCTTTGTATGGGGAGTTAATATCATCAAAATATAAAATGCCGTCGACATTAATAATAGGCTTATTTGGTGATTTTACCCTGTCTTCTGTAATTAAATTTTCTCCTTACATATTTAAATGTTTCGGTTTACACGGAGCCTTTCTTTTCTACGCAGTTTCGGCATCTCTTTGTGTTATATTTTTGTATAAGTATTTGCCAGAGACGAAAGATAAAAGTCTTTTAGAAATAGAAAAGTGTTTCGAATCACCCAAAAAACGAGGTAAAGAAAACAAAAATCTATTGGGTTAAGTGCACGGTGATAAAAAACAGCTATTCATGTCACCTTGTTATGGTAATATTGCAAAAACATATGATTGTAAACAATACTCATGACCTTATGAAGTTATAGGTGCTTTACCTAGATTTAAAATTTTATTGAAATATTATCTATGTTATGTCCACGATACAGATTTACATACGAGGGTTATGAATATAAATGGTGTGGCATTATTGCATTACGACAAAAATAACATTGAAAATTGTGAGCTGCAATCATAAAATAATTTTATCATCTACATAATGAACAATTATGTCAAGAATGTGTTAATGAAAATTATATTAAAACATTTTAAGATTAAATTATCGATTCGCTGTTTTGTATTCAGAAATAACCATTCAAATATATCAATGTCTTTCAAAATGTACATAAAAAAGATGATGCTGTGAGGACGGCATTGAATAAAACTAGTTTGAATGTTCTTGTGATTTTTAATTAGCATGTAAGCGACCTTAGCGGCCTGAATCTAACTTGGTTTACGCGATGAACCATAGTAGAAATTTATACATATAAGTCAGTGGAATCTATTGCTCGTCCTTAGCTGGGCAACAGTATCGCCAATCAAACGTGCTCTCTTTAGACTCGGTCAGTGGAGTTAAAACAATCCATTTAGTTTACAATACATTTTATCTTAAATAAATAAATTAACGATAATTGTTATGTCATCTAAAAGTCAACATGCATGAATAAAAAACGTGCTTGGGATTTTATTTCGTTTTTTACAGCCATTTTGGAAGCCCACGAGAATATTTTTTTTATATGTGATTGCGTTTTTATGTAAGGAAAAAATCATAATAATTGTTGTTCGGTAATTACTGTGCATTTTTGAAAGTCGTCCGTCTGCCCTTAACGTGTCGGGTTTTAATTGTTTACAATACTTTCCTCGATAAAATATATTCGCTGATGAACGTTAGTAACGAGTCAATATTTTTATATTATGTAGGAGATTGAAGGTCGTGTTATCTACTACTATTACGTTAAACCAAATCTTAGTGTTTTATCAGTATTTGCCGGTCAGGTGTAGGATCAGTAAGGGTACAGTCTCGAGATGACCGAATGCTATCCACAAGTGGAACAAGTTTAAAGAACTATTAATTATATGGCAAACAAGTTTGATATTTTTATTCGGTTGACTTCATTATTATACATACCTACATGAATATATGTAGGTACATATGACAAACGGATTAATTTTTATTTTAATAAACAAAATATTATGTAAAAACTTGATTTCATAGTTGATCGCATTGCAAAAATGTAAAATGATAATGAATTATTTTTCATATTATCGTGCATAATAATAACTTTTATGTTTATGAACAGCTATGTCAATATTTATTTTATATACTTACGTATAAACCCTATCTGTTTTTCTTTTATTAAATAATATTATTTTACAAGGTATTCTATTGCATTTATCACTTAAAATAGCTGATTAGTACGTGACGTCCTTAAATCAAAGTTTCATAAAATATTTGTAAAAACATAACTATATTTTACCTCTGTGTATTAGCATTCAAACGTTGTTTTATCACTTGACATATAATTTTATTACCGAATATTTTTTACCAATTACCTTGTTTACGTAACGTCATCCTAATTTGAATCGAATCCTTGCAAGGTGTAAGCGGGGAAACAAGTTTTATCGGACAAGTCACCGCTGGCAAGTTGTGCAAAAATATCTGGATCTCACTCGGATCTACGCTGTGCTTAGTGATGGTTGTGCAATTATAATTTGGCCTAATAATAGTGTTAAAATAAATAAAAATAAATTGATAAAAAAATATCTGATAAAATACACAAACGGATCGGTATTGAGCTGTGCTAATATAATTATCATAATGTAAAAAATATTAAACTCTGAATCTATAAAAAATTAAATAAAATCCGAACGTAAAATTTTATTATATTGCATTCTTTTAAAAGCTGTGCGCACAGTTTAGACTTTGGTGATGCGAAATATCGTCTGATTTAACGTGCCATAATATAAATAATTGAGTTTTAATCAAAGTTATCAAGTTCTGTGCAACATGGACTCCAACTATAAAGAAATAAGTGTGCGTGAAAATAGTGGCGAAAAAGCAAAGTGCTCATGGATGTCATTTATAAGACAGGTATTACTTTGATTTCGTATGCAAATAAAAATATTTTATTTTTTAAATTACTTGTACGTTAACAGTCGTTGGAGACTCGGAATTTTTGTTACTTGTGTGTTTATTAAAAGGAACCGCGCGGTGCGTTCAGCAATACAATGTGGTTTATATATTTTAGCTCCTCGTTTGCAGTGGAATATGGACGATATACTTCATGCTGGGATTAGCGTCGGGAGCGCCGACAGTGCTCATTCCGCAGATAAGAAATGAGGCAAATTCAACGGATGCGATCAGTGAAGATATGGAGTCATGGCTATGTAATGTAAATCTGATATTTAAAACCCGCGAAATAATACCTAATGATGAAGTAACAGTTTTATTGCTCGAATAGTTAACATTTCGTTTACGCGGGAGTAATTAACATCGCAGAGAGCATTATTTTACTTTTAAATAGTCCGGTGGAGTTGTGTATTTATTTTGCAATTTTTATTTTCAGCATCCGTTATAGGATACGGAGGAATACCATGGGTGCTTATATTACCGGTGTTCACGGAATTCGTCGGACGAAAGATACCTTTTATTATTCTGTGCGTCAATTCATTAGTAGGCTTCGTCGTTTTCTACTGCAGCACCAACACGACACAAATTTTAATCAGTGAAATAATGCAAGGCATGGCACAAACTGGCGCACATACCATCCTCCCCGTTATCATCACTGAATACACGTCAGTCAAGTACAGAGGAATATTCCTTACTATCAAGTCTGCATCATTCTTCTGGGGAATATGGGCGGCGAATGCCATAGGAACGTTTTACCATTGGAAAAATATCGGCATACTAGCGTTCATCTGCTCTGCTTTCACTATCACGGTTCTCATCTGGCCGGAATCGCCGTACTGGCTTGCTACCAAAGGAAGGTACGACGAATGCACAACTGCCTACCACTGGTTGAAAGGGTTCGACAAGGAGTCCGAGGAAGAATTGGAATACCTCATTAAATCTCAAAAGGAATATCGCAAAATGCACGCCGAGGACAAGAGAACGATGCGACACCGTTTCGTCAACTTTTTGAGGACAACAGTATGCAAAGAGTTCTACAAACCCATATTACTATGTATGCTGATGATGTCGCTATGTCATTTGTCAGGTAAAATAGCTTTTAGCATGTACGCGATACACATAATAAAGAAAATCACAAACAGCGATGCCATGGCGTATAGAGGTATGCTGATATTAGACGGCGTCACCGTACTCGGAATGTATGTAGGATGTGTGTTTGCAAATTTCCTAAAAAGAAGGACGCAGCTACTTGTAGCCTCTACTATTGGCATGTTCTTTTTGTTCGCGACCTCACTTTATTTGTTTTTGATAAAAATGTCTGCCCTTCCTGAAAACGATTATCTGTCTATATGTTTGTTGATATTGTTTTCGGTGACCATAAGTTGCGGTCCTATTATAATGAGCACTTCTATTTACGGGGAATTGATACCTTTAAGATTTAAGAGTTCCGCTATGTTCATTATGGGTATATTCAGTGATGCCCTCATGGCTACTGTTTTGAAAGTTTCTCCTTATATATTCAGATCGTTCGGTTTGCACGGTGCCTGTTTATTGTACGGACTGTCTGCAACATTCTGTATTTCCATATTATACAAATATTTACCGGAAACTAAAGACAAGTCGCTGCAAGAAATAGAAACCTATTTTACGGATAAATCTGGCGAGGAAGGAAAAGAATTAATGAATCTCAAAAATGGTGAAAATAGTAAAAATATAGCTTAATAGCGGAGTGAAGGAGGTTAATTGAAATTGTAGACTTTTTAATAACTACACTATTTATTATAAGTTAATGTGCATAATCATATTTTAGATTGTTAAATTAGTTTTGATAGATACATATTTTAAATGTTACATTATACGTACTAGTCCAAAATTCAAGGAACTTTCAAGGTGTATAAATACTTTATATATTTGAATTAAATATTTGTTATAATTATAAAAAAAATACTAAATGTAATTTTAGGTATAAATGGAAAATTTTGTTAACAAATTTAAAATAACCAATATATTCTATGAATTTAAAACCGTACGACAAACCATTTTTACAGCAAGAGTATTGTAGAAAAATAGTTTTGTATACTATTATTGTAGCAGTAATGTGTAACTAAAATATTCGTACTCACAATTATTTATTATTAAAAACTCAATTTTGTTAATGTACGCATTAAAAGAACATAAACAGTAAGAACTGCTGTCAACAAATTTGTAATTGATTAAATTACTTATGATAAGCATTGACTGCGTTTATTTCCACTTCCCTTACAACTTTTTTATCATTATGTCAAATTTTATAAGCTAACTTGCAATTGAACAAAACGAGTTTTGCTAATTATAATGCATCGTATCAATGAGTACGATATTTTACAAACAATGAATAATTGTTGTTATCGTAGTGAACTAGTTTCGTACCTGCTCGCTTCTTAATCTTTAACCAAATTTAAATCAAAATGTGTCATTGAGTAATATATGTATGTATGTCGTATTTTCGAATCACATTCAAGTAATACCGGTCTTGTATACAAAAGTTTTCCGTTCCGTCCATACTTAACCGTTCACTAATTTGAAGTGTCTTTATAAAGTGTAGAATCATTGATATTTGCAGAATGATTGAATATAAATTAGGTTTTTGTTTTAGATCGTCGGTAGTGGCGTTCGTGTTTTGTATTTTAAAATGTACATTCGGCGTCTCATACAGGTGTATAACCGGTACGATCTCTAAATAGACAAGCTATGGCGACTGGATTTTTTTACCAGTTACATGACATTATTTTGTTTTTCAATAGGCGCCTGTCTGAGTGCATAATAATTTGCACATAGTCTCGTCATTCTACCTTTTATTTCTTATTCTTTAGACGATAAAAACTTTTTGCAATTTTTCTTAGTAGCAGCTATTGTTTTATCGTTTTTAGATGACGTGCAATGTCTAAAATTACCAACTGCTTTAAAAAATACATTTATCATAGGAGATAGTTATTGTTTTCGTGCAATGAAGGTCAACAATAAATAAATTATATGTACTTTGACTTTACACATGTACAAACATAACAATTGTTAAGCGAATTTATAATTATTGCTTTTAAACAATACATTATAATTTTAAAATATTTAATGTAACTGAATTAATGAGTCACAATTGATTGAAACTGTTTGATACAATTTTCTGCCAGGACTTTACCGCTCTCGTTATTTAAGAAGTTAAGTTAATGCTAGTGCCTATTGAAAATTTTATCAAGAATCGAGGAAAATAACATTTCATAAATATTTATTTGCATTTAATTTCGCTCGTTAGCTAGAAAAGATTATATTTTATGTATAACACATTTGAATGTTTTTTAGTCTGGTGAAGTGACCGCACCAACAAAACACAAAACGGTTCAAATGAGGTTCCGACTGGCGAGAATCGACTACGACTACCAAGAAGTAGATCGACTGGTAAGAACCAGTCGCCACGATTATACCGTCTGCTTTGGTAGTAAATGATACTCACTCTATAGTTGGAGAGATGGTTGACGACACACGTAAAGTGCACGTCGCGCCCTTGTGTCACTGTGTGGTTTTCCAACGCTTGAAGGAATTCTGGCTCCAATTCAGCTTGGACTGGCATCTCCCCTGCAAAAAAATAATTTACATCAGAACAGTTTAGCTCAGTTAATTTCCACATACTGAACTTTTACATTTAACAGAGCATTTGTCTAATATTTTTTCATTTTTATTAAAAAATAGTCACGCTATTTACCAACAACAGTTATAAAGCTATTGAAAAACTGTTGCCAAATTACTACTAGTGTCAGAGATAATTCTTCGGAAATTAGAAAAGGATGCACAATATATTGACGTCATAGGCATTAAACTGCGAAGGTAAAAGACAACTCTACAACGCAATTATTTATCTTTGAAATCTTTGAATCTAGAAGCATTTCTTTCTAACCAATCCCGAAGATTTCATCAAACATTACTCTTAATTAATCGATTTGATATTGTTTATAAAATTATATACGAAAATGAACTGGAAGTTTCCTTGAAACTACGCAGTTGGAACGAATAAATAAACAGAAAAATATGACGAGTTTGACCTTAAGGATTCAAAGGACGCAAGGAATTAAGCCTTCATACTGCGCCGATAAACTTATTCCTTATAGGTCTAGGCACGCATCTTCTTTACTGCTGAGACCAAGTTTTTTTTCTAATTTAATAGTAAAAATCTTTGATTTTCGACTTTATAATTAAATAGATTGATTAATATTTTACTACCTCGTCGTCGTGTCTCGTTGCACAAGTATGTGCCGTGCGATCTAGAGGTCCTGGGTTCGATTCCCGAGTCGACCACTGTGTTATTGTTTTTTTTTATTAGGTAATTCTTACCGAAGCAATACGGAATCGGGAAAACGTGCCCGAAAACGGGAATATGCTTGGGCCCTATTAAGACTAATACATACCCGACGAAATGTGAGTGCACAAATGCACCTCTGCTTATCCCCTCGGTAAAAACAGGCGAAAGATTATGTAATAATAATTAATTTATGTTGTCACAAATTGATTAAGATTAAAAGAATATTTTTTAATATTTTAATCAGATGCATTGAACATGTTCCCACCATAGTCTAGTAAATTTTTCGTATTTATTATTCGTGGGCTTAACTTTGTTGAACGCACATGACACTGACTCATGCTTGCATCCCCGAAGAGTTTGCATCGGGCCGTTTCTTTATTCATGTTTGGTCCGCTGCTCGGTTTGTATATTGCTTCTGAGAAGTAAGATAACGGAAACTGATCAGACGGGAAATCAATTCCGGGACACATCAATCGCAAGACCAACGAAGCAGTCTTCTTCAGTATATTATTTACTATAATTAAATAAATATTTCGTTTTCGTTAGTTACTTGAATAGAGAAATAAATCATCACGACACAAAAATACAACAGACGATGATATAATTACAGTCCCGGGATATGACGAGCGGAATTCAGTTGATTTGATTAGCGCTGTTAATGTAACGCTGAATATGAAGCTATTTGACAACTATTTGAGCATATTATGGCAATTAGTATGACAATTATACCGGTAATAACGGTGTATAGTACACAAATATGTCGGGATGAAATGATTACGGACATATTTGACAGCCCAGTGACGCAGTTGGCTAGACACAAGCTTGCGAAACGAGAGGCCGCGGGTTCGATCCCTGCACCTAAACAAAAATGTGTGTGATCTACAAATATTTGTTTCGGGTCTGGGTGTTTGTGAGACCGAAAAGTCTCTCGTAGTTTTTGATACCCACGACACAAGACACGTGTCATAATGTGGGGTCAGAACTATGTATGTGACTGTTGGGTGTATTTATGTATTTACATTTATGCTTAGATACTTGCGTGTTATATTTTTACCTGCAAGTGATTTATAAGTACGGAAACTTTAAAAGAATTGTTTATTTTATTAAATTGAGGTTCGGGAGTCTCGTTGTGTGAGTGAGGGCAAAGTGTTAAAGATTCTGGGATTCACAGTGTTTTACTATTTATTTATTCTTAAAAACAGATTTTAACGAAAGAGTTTAACTTAACTAATGCTTAGGGTACAATGAGGCTGATACGTTTTTGGATATAAGCTCCTAGATACATAAAAACTGACTACTTCGTTGGTTCTATGGAAAATGGAGAAGTTCCGAGTGCAATACCAGTGGGTAGTGTTTTTTGGTTTTAACATTTAAAAAAATCTTAAATCAACATGGGATCTGGAAGTAAGACCGACAAATTTGACTTAGGTACAGCTGGTGAAACATAAAAGAATAAATACAATTCTTCCTTCCCCTCTGTGTGTGTAAATAAGTAAAAATACCATGAAGATGCTTTTGAAATCGGAAAAATAAAATTGCATGTTTATACTTCGGCGGACGCTACCGAGTCTCGTCGAGGTGTATTATTCAAATTCATCTGCTATGAACATGAACATACGAACAGTACCCGGATTTTCATACATCGTGAATATACAGGTCTAACAATAATATTGCACATATAACTGACATCCGATTGGATTTTTTATTTTATGAAATTAATGTATAATTCGACAACGAGTTACCTACGAATAACAACAAAATAAAGATCAATTCTGGATCTCTGACAAACAAAATTGTAATAAGAAAGGAGAGTGCTAAGTGATTTTCGATGAGCTAACCAATCTCAAGCTCCACACTTGCTTCCCTCATTTTTGTACAGGTTTGTACGCACCTAAGATCTTTCAAAGTCGTGGGTCCATAACTAATGTACCCATGACCAATAGATAAAAATATATTTTATTAGTTGCCTGACTCATAAATAAATTATAATAAATACACCCAACAATCATATATAGTTCTGACCCCACACGAGACTTGTGTCGTAGGTATCAGAGACTACGAGTAACTTTTCGGTCTCACAAACATCCAGACCTGAAACAAATATTTGTGGATCACACAAATATTTCTCTCGGTGCGGAGATCGAACCCGCGACCTCTCAAGGTCGAATCAAGACAACTACGGCGCGGGGCTGGCATAGATTTTTTTTTATTAAAAATGTTTCTCTTCTGACTATGAAATTTTCGGTAATAAAATTTATTTCGCAAACCGAAGTGTTTCGTTGAATATTTATAAACGTATAATCTACAATAACAGCACTCGAGCCCCCGTAGCCCCCACTTTACCAATTAATTTTATTGAGGAAGCCCCGTAAGAACTACCTAATGTACTTCAATGAATTTTCCAACAGATTAATATTAAATTTCCCTCAAGAGGAAAGGTCTTAACTTGTCGATGTCGCGGCGTAAGAATGATTAGGAAAATACTTGATCAACTTCATCTGTATTTCGGTCTAACGTAATCATTTCTTTATCAAATGTCGTTTATTATTATTATCTGTGGATATATGTTAATAATTTTGTTTTTATTCATCCAACAGTCACACATAGTTCTGACCCCACATTAAGATACGAGTCTTGTGTCGTGGGTATCAGAAACTACGAGGGACTTTTCGATCTCACAAACACCCAGACCCGAAACATATATTTGTGGATCACACAAACATTTGGCGAAATGTGGGTGTAGAAATGCACCTCTGCCTACCCCTTCGGGGAATACAGGCGTCAGTTTATGTATGTATGTACAAACATTTGTCTCGGTGCGAGGATCGAACCCGCGGCCTCTCGTTTCGCAAGCTGGTGTCTAGCCAACTGCGCCACGGGGCTGTCAATATATTATATAATTGTTTTATCTCTGCATCACCTAAAGGTTGACTGTTGGAGAATGCCTTAGTCCGCCTTTATACGCAATGTGTAAAAAGCATAAATAAATAAGAAAATATAAAACAATGTATCTAAAATGATTCGTAATAAAATATTCGTAATAATTGTGAAATATTGATCATTATTTTTACGACTAAGTTGAACCACTGTTGAGGACAGGCCGCCTCCACAACTAAGAGGGGCTTAGTCTTCCCAACGGATTTTTCACAATCGGGTGATTTATTTATTTAAGCTCTAATAAAAAACAATATAGCAGTTACCAAATGGTGCTTTGAGTGGGAACAGCAACTTCTGTTCTACAATATAGTTTGTAAAGAACTGTATAAATTGAATTAATTAAAACTGTTTACCATAAGAATTGCTTTTGAAACACATTTCAATATTATTGTCATCGTAGACTTATCTACAAATGTACGGTAAGTTATAGACAGACAATGTAGCATGTTTCATAGTCGTTTAATTTGGTTGAATTTCCGATGATACAGATAAATACGAATTCACCTTTATAAACTTAACTATTTCTTAACTCGCAACACGTTTTACGTCAAAATCATTATATTAAATTTCCTTAAAATTATGTAGATTGTGTATTTATAGGTAATTTTTTCGAATACAATAATTTAGCTACATAGCACAGCTACAGCTGTGGTCTTTATAAATACAAAAAAATAATATTATAAATAAGTTTAAGTACAATAATTACGTAATGACTCGGAAATTTATATAATCTACTATAATTTATTTACTACATTACGTATTTTACTTTTCATTTCGACTTTTAATAATTGTTACGTAATTTCAGTTTTAAATTAAATGTCTTAGTAAGGTTAGTTTAAAGTGTTTTTCACTCTACGTGAAAATAAATGCGATATTAATCTAAAGTGGATTACGCCAATCATTTACTGTTTACTGGTACATCCTCTTACGGCCGATATTCTTAATACTACTTTAGAGAGGCTGTCAAAAAGTAAAAAAAAAAAAAACTAAATGAAAGAAAACACAGGTATAATGTATATACATTTCTGCTCTCTAAAATGGGCAAAAATGAACGCCAAAGCTGTAGCCACATTTCACCTCACCACAGAAAATCAATTTAAAATCCTTAAGCGGCGGGAATTGCACGAAGTCGTTTATAATTACTCTCTAAACAGTAAATAAGGTCGGGTTTAGTCAGGCGGCACAACGGCTCACGTACTGTGGATAAAATTTAACGTAGTAGCAATGACCCTCGGATTTACCTGGGAACAAGTAAACTCTGCTAATAGGGGTTAATGCCGTAGTGTTTTGCGAAACAGGTGCAAGTTACGTGAAATTGTCTTGAATGTATGCATAGTTAAAATTGTTTTGTTTAAATTATTGAGTGAAGTCATTATTTACATTAATCCAAGTATCAACAATTTCGTGAACGTAACTTTTAAAACAAGCTGCAGTGTCCAACTGTCATATTATTTTAAGGTGTTTGTGACCCCTATTGCTTTCTTTTTCGAACATGTTTTCATACGAAGATTCTTAAAAAATCAAAATCATTGCGTCCTGAGAATCTGGAGGCAAGTCGCATAAAAAACGAGTAAGACCACATTTTTCCTACTTGCATCACAAAATAACTGAAGGACAAGATACGACTTTGCGTTTCCTTCACCAATCGAGGCAATTATGCTGGCCTATTCGTTACCGTTCAGATCGAGACCAAGTTCCAATTGACTTCATACAAATTCTCACACACAAATTTTATAAGATGGAAAAGGAAACATTGTTTAGTAGGTGTGGTCGTTAATAGATTACATCATACTCAGTTCCCTCCTAGATTCCTGATTACTCGTTTTCTGAGCCCGCAAGTTTTTTTTTAATAGTCTTCCATAAATAAAAATGGATAAAAAATAATACCATATAGCCGTATAACGCAACTGATAAATAATACTTGTTTATTTATTTAGTATGTTTTAACTCAACTTCCTGATATTTCTAATTTAGCTAAAGTAACTGTTACTATTGTAACAGTTTATCCGGGAAAATTGAAATGTCTTGCGGGAATGCTCGATAAACTTCATGTGACAGAAGCCATTTCAAATATTATAATGTATTAATCCTTAATGGATAAGATTTTTGCCTGTCCATTTTTTATCTTTCATTCTTTGACAGCCCCGTGGCGCAGTTGGCTAGATACCAGCTTGCGAAACGAGAGGCCGCGGGTTCGATCCCCGCACCGAGACAAATGTTTGTGTGATCCACAGATATTTATTTCGGGTCTGGGTGTTTGTGAGACCAAAAATTTTTCGTAGTTTCTGATACCCAAAACACAGGACTTCTATCCTAGAGTGGGGTCAGAACTATGTATGTGACTGTTGGGTTTATTTATTTATCTAAAATATATTTGATTTATATAGCACGCATTTATCCTCAGAGGGTAAGGCATGTATGTTACCGCGTTTCCTTAGCTATTATATCTCACGTATAACAAGGGCGAGCCTGATACCGCCTACAGAGTATGTTTGTAGACTTTATGCAACTAAAAAGAATTGCTTAAAAAAACCCAAATAACATTTGCTCGACGCGGAATTGGACTCGGCGTCTATGGATCTAAAGCTGCACAGACCGTAGAGGCAGTAATTGTAAGCACACTTCAAATTACGGGGTTTCTTAGCAAAATCAAAAGTTTTTTGAGTGTAGTGGGTATTTTCTTTAAAAGTGTGAAGTTTTTAATCCGAGAAGGTAAGTATCTGAAGCCGTTACGCGCACAATATATTATACATATGTATATCCTATATTGTCTAAGAAATACACTAAATATTGCAAGAGACTGATTTCTTCTTTGAACTATAAGCATTTGTCGCAAGCAGTGTTTAATGTTTCAAATTAATTTTAGTTTTAATTTAACGAGAGGCCATACATATATACTCGTAGTTTCGAAACTGATTTTACCGAAGACATAAAATTTAGTTTTACAATAGTTTAACAGGTCAAAACGCAGCAGACATGTATATTTACCTAGCACTCTAAATGAGGAGATATTTTCTATGTTAAGAGCTAGCTAGCACAGTCAAGTAAATATTTGTTATCGCGCTAAAATGAAGCCGTGAAGCCAAGCTCCTTGAACTCCTTAGTCGAAAACATTCAAAGTGTTGACTAACTAAGCTTGCAGTTTTTGGGTGTCATGTGATCGCCGACATTAAAACACGCTTTGTATTTTAATAACGGAATTTTCCGTTGACCGTACGTATGTACATGTTGAGATTGGATGTGTTTTTTTACGTCTCTGTTTGTTGTTTAATGTAACTCATTCATTTGTGAAGCTCAGAGATTGTAACAGTTTTGACAGTTATTCATTTGCAACCGGTAACGGGTATTTTCCTATCTTCTATGCGATATCTAATGGCTCCTAATTAGAACATATCATTTAGTGATAGATATTGAACACTTTTTATTTCATTTTCTGGGTTGAATTAAGCTGTGAAATAGCTTGCCATCTCAAACTTTCTCTTCTTTCCATTTTCGTTACTAGACACTACACAAGCAATATTATCATTAAGTGCTTTATAGTTTTACAATTCATCGAAAATATGTAAGACCTAGGGAATCTTACTTTCGTTTCGCGCTATGAGCGAAAAAACAGTGAGAAAATTCGGCAAAAAAGAGGTCGGGCTGTAGCACCTTAGGCGATGGCACCGCCAGAATGAAACAAGAGAACAAAGATCGTTATTTCTCTGCACTCCTCCCCGATCGGACCGGTCCGTTTACTAGCTACAACGTGACTTTACAACTTATTAATATTATAAACATATTGCTTGCGGTTTTATCTGCAATGTGTTAATATCGGTATAATGATGGGGGATACAGGAATGTTAAGATAGTTAGAAGGAAAATGAAAGGAATCTTCTACTACTCCGTAGATCAATTAAGCGAGTTTTCACATAATTGAGGCAAAGCTGTTAATGGAGATATGACCTGATGGAGCTCACCTCGAATTTATGACGATTTGATAGACCAGTAGCGTAGTTGGCTAGACAACAGCTTGTGAAACGAGAGGTCGCGGTTTGAATCCCCGCACCGATCAATATTTGTGCGATCCACAAATATTTGTTTCGACTGTTTCTTATATCAACGACACAAGACTTGTATCAGACGTGGTTCAGAATTATGTAGGTATGTGACTGTTGGTAGTATTTATTATTATTTCCCCCGTTTACAATTAATTTGAATGAAGAATACAAGAAGCCCTTACAGGAGGCTTAGACTGCATGAATAGTTAGGTTTTCGCTGATGCCTAATCTTGAATGTTCTAGAATCACTGGCCGATGATTTTGAGCGTGATTCGTGCGATCAGTGTTCCTTTACGATTTTATACTTTGAACTGAATCGCCAGATAACAACAGCACCGAGTAATTGTGCATTGCATAATAAGGGGCTATCTGAAACGATCTGCATTTTCATCCACTGCGCTTTCCTTTGCCTCCCTCAATTTACCAAGAGAAGAGTTGAATCCTTTTTTATATTCGTTTTTACAATCAGGGACCAGTTTAGTAATAAGATCCAAATACTCTGGTCGGACGAGAATTGACTAGTGTATATCCGGTTTTCGGGGGGGCTTCAATCATGGTGAAAGGATGACCGTGCCGGGCATTTTTTGGCCGGTTTCTCGCGGTCGGTCCTTTGTTCACCATGGTATTAGTCCCCCAAACTTCTTCACAAGATAGGTGAAGAGGTTTTCGGCCGGCATGATTGCGTCGACCAACGGGAGATCATCATCTCTCGCTGGTCGGCACTTTTTCTGGACTCCATTATACTTACCATCAGGTGCAATGGGGTCACTGCCGTGCCAGTATAAAAAAAAAAAAAAAAGTTCCCTCAATGGTAGCCTATTTGTTTGGGGATTTTCATAGGAGATTTCACTTAACAGATTTTACAGCTTGTGTATATCAATATGCGAGAAAATGTATAATATGGTGATGAAAAAGGTAAATGTAAAATGAAAAGCCAAGTTCCCAAAGTTCACAACAGTTCTACTAAAGATTAACATAAAAATAATGTTCTTCTTTTGTGTTACATAATATGGTAATACGGTGGACATTAATTTATATTTCTATCCGAAGTAATACATACCCGTTACAAAGACGCTAAAGAACGTAGCCAGCCACCAGGCCGCTTTTGTCGATGTCGAATACATGTGTCTTTGGGGAAACAACTGCAACAATAAAAAATACATATGTTTATATTCGTGGAGAAATATGACGAATATGAATATGACGAGTGCACATAATCATCATCATCATCATCAGCTGAAAGACGTCTACTGCTGGACATAGGCCTCCCTCAAAGACTTCCAAAGCGCTCTGTCGGAAGCGGTCTGCAACCAGCGACTTCCCGTGATTTTTGATATACTATCAGGCCATTTTCATGCACATAATAGTTTTTTTTTTATATTTATTACTAAAGTATCTAAAAAATAAAGTAAAGAAAAAATTTTCTTAAGCGTCTTAAGTTCAAAACCTGCATTAAACTATTGTGGAAGTAGTCCAATATAAACGGTCATATCATTATTCGTAATCGTCGTTAATGCTTATACCTTCTAAACTGTAAAAGAGCACTGTGCTTACTAAGAGAATCTGTAAGAGAGAGAGACTATGACGCTCGTAAAGCGGTTCGAACAAACTACAAATTCCTAGCATAATTAACTGAAGAACTAAAAGTTCCTATCGATTACCAAAGATATAAGAATTAAAAACGTACTTGATATTTAAAATGTTCTTAACGAGCGGCAATGCTTAACAGAAAGTGTAAAGATAGATAAGACGAAAAATGAAAAAGATGTCTACAAAGTAAAAATGGGTTCATTATAATTTTTACACAAATCTTCTAAACCATCAACCGCAATAATATCTCTCGTTCGAAATAACAAGAAACGGATCAACAAAGAGGTTTCCTCAAAGGAAATGAAGCTTGATCCTGACGCTGATAATAATTTGAGTTTTATTGGAACGGATGGGTTGAAAAATTATTTGTACTTTTAAATAAAGGTGCTCAGTCTCTTGAGAATCTGAGCTGGCTTTGATACAGTACTTGTGAAGGATAATATATTCATTATATGTGATGTTGACCCGTTATTCGTGTTTATTATTCAGGGTACGCGATTTTTTTTAAATAAGACCTTGTAGCCTTCGCAACATTACTATACTGTTAAGTGTTTTTATGAGGTAAGCTATATTAATTGCTAAGGTTTAAAGATTGGTGTCATCTTCAAGGTTTTCGGCTAATAAAAAAAGACGAAGAGATTGAATTGGTTGTTAGTTAAGTCATTTAATTATTATTAAATTTTTAATATATTGGTAAAAAAATGTTATCAACAAATACAGAATTTGTCCTAAAAATACCTGATATTTTATTTGTTGCATATTAACAATTATAGCCCTAAATGTAAAAATGTTAATTTAATTATGTAGCTCCATTCTCTTTATAAAAGGTATTTATTACAGTATAAAAAATATATGTTTTTTTTTCAACTTAAAAAAGAACATAAAACGATAGAAATATAATAATAAAATGTTTAAAAAAAAACAGTTCCGTTAAATTCAAGCTTTATTTTTTTATTTTTTTTATTACATGTACAATAAACATATGTATATTGTTAACACTACATTATAAATAAGTGTATACTAATTTCGTTTGCAATTCTATTACGGAAGAGATTGGGTGTAGAGATAACAATAATTATCTAAGGGTTGGTTGATTAATAGCGCAGTTACACGCAAAGCCCACACAATATGAATTTCTCTCACCATCTTTTTTCCTCAATAACTCCTGACGCCTCGCAAATAAACGAACAAGTAGCGAAGTATGAAGCGAGGCTAAAACAACAAGCTACATGTTGCAGCTTATAACTGGCAGGATATTAGTTGCCGCCACCCAAATTTCTGGAGGCTGGTAAACACACTATCGCTCCAGACTGGGATGTAAATTAATGGGTTGTGTTATGCCCCAAGCGAAATATGTGGGCATCTGACGTCGTGGATAAATAAGGAAAGGATATATGGACGGGTGGATGACGGGTAACAATAGCCTCAGCTTTTGCGGTTTCTATACGTGAACCGTGCACAATAATGGTATCAGTTTTTCGTGCAGTGTTGTATATCGAAATCGCATACAAATATGTAAGCGTTCAGAATTAATTGTCATATTTTTGGTGTCCCTAAGTTTATGCGTTTTGAGATATGTGAAATGAGGATGTTTTTTTGGATGAATACAGATAATAGAATTTTTAAATTTTTTTATTATTTTAAAAATTAATTACAATAAGTGGATCTATTCTATATTCTATTAATAAATACATTAAATAACGCAAATGAGTAACAGGCGCTACTAAATATTTTATGGTTTCAAAAAAGAAAAACTCGAAGGCTACAATAATGCTGTGATGTTCCTAACTCGTTCATTCCCCTAGCTAGTAGGTATGTAAATTCGCACAACTTTCGCATTATCGGTATTTCCCCATACACGACCTCATAATCTCAAAACGAGAAGCTGTCTAGCAATTTGTAAACGTCCTTACAAAATGACTTTTATTAATTACACCAGACACAAGAGGTCTTTGCCCCGCCCGGACTCATTACGGTATTATAAAATGTCAATTTAATTTTGTTGTGTGGAATGCGGTTTACTAATCCTTAAACGCACTCATATTAGCTACTTAGCTATAAGAACTGGTAAATGGTGCGGCATAGTTTGCACTATTTTTAGACTTATAATTTAAACGAGTTATAAAGAGTTAAGGATGGTGTGGACATTGTTGCTACCTGACAGGTTGGGTGGGTACTTTTTGTGCAGGCACATTGCTTATTTACGGGTAATATAAATGGACTTCTTCGTAGCAGATAATGTAAGCGACCTTGCTAGGTCATAGATATGGCGCTGACCGTTTTATAGCCAATCTAAGGCATGGTACATTCGAGCAGAGATTCAGAGATCAGGCTCTAATCACGTGACCACAGTACGCATTGCGAGCCGTCCACTGTACCATTGAATCAAATTGACAAATTAACCGTGCTCGTGGTATGTAAGTTTGATTAAAAAGGTTTAAAGCCAAATTGAATGTAAGGGACTATTGCCTTTGCATTGCCTTTAAGCATGATCAGTAAAATAAGTCAGAATTTTAATGTGTAAAAATAAATACACAGCAGGGATGCTTTAATGTTAAGACATAAATAAGTGCTTAAGGATGACTTGTTTCTAATTAAAGTATAAATCGTAACTGTTTTGTCAATAAGGAAAAATAAATACTGGAAAGCCGGTTTCTGAATGCATTGACTCCCGATTTTGCTGTATCAACCGGATCAGAGTTTTTAGATGTAAGATAACTGCTGTTATTTTGCATTTAAAACGTTAACGATTTCGACTTGGAACAAAGTTTAAACTTTTAAGACTGAACAAAACGGTCGGATGGATACTTATAGATTAAGATTATTCCGTAGCTGAAATGATAATAAGACTCACATAGTCGTTGCTACGTAACAGCTTTTAAAGTTATTTAGGTCAAGAGTTTTATCCTTAAATATTAAAAGAGAATTGTACAAAATATTTATTGTATTAATGGATTCACATGCTGAATATTTAAAATATAGGTAAATAGATTTTCATGAGGTAAATCATATTTCGAATATAAGTTCTAATTCAATTCCAGGAATTAATATTCATTGTTTTTATGTATTTACCATGATTAAATAGCTTTTTGAGTAGACAAACATACTTAAAAAAACTCGAAAAGAATATGGCTCAAATGAGAAAAATATCTATATAACAAACTAAAGATTTTTTTCCTCAAATAAAAGGTTTTGTTTAGTTTTGACGTCATCCTAACGCTTAGATGTGGTGCCGTCGGGTCAGTAGAGTTTACGTGAGGCGCCTACAGACCAATAAGAAAATATTTAAAAACCAGTTACTGTTTTTATGGCTAACAAGGAATCCAGACGCGACAATTTAAATTAAATCAACACGCAGACGGCCTCCTTCGCTTCGTTTATATTTACGTATTCTTAAGTTATTCTTATACGTCCAAGGAAAAAAATTGGCACTACATTGGGCACAGGTCCAAACGTACAACCTGTTCATCAGTTCGAATTGCAAGTAAATTACAGCATAGCCTTCTTGTTATTTGGGATGAGGTCCGCAATTATTAAGAAGAAGGTTGTTTAAAAGCACAGGATTTATGGAGGAAATCGAGAGATAAGATTTAAAGAAATATATTTGTAAAAGGAAAACAATTGAGGGTTAGTTTAATCCTCCTTGTGCTCATTATATTGATGTGTGGAACTTTTTGTCTGATTTATATTTAAGGACCAATGTAAAATAATTGTACCAAGTTTAAAATTATGGTAGTTTGGATGGTGTCCTTAATAATTGGGATAAGTCGGAACAGCGTGCGATCGTGAGGTCTTCGGCTTGATTTGGAATTGCGCAAAGTACTATTAGATTTTATCGTCAGGATATTCTCAGTAGCAATTGTGCCCAAAAAACGGTAGCAGACTCTTCTCCTCACTACGTGGAGCTTAAGTGAAGTTGGTGGTATGGACGTAAATACATTCTAGATATAATGCTTTAGAGTTTGAAGTCGATAAGAGAATGATAGCTTGGTTTCACGCAAATAGGAAGATTTGAGTCCAAAAAACTAATGATTAAAACATGTTACAAGTAATGATGGTCCCGAGGTTTAGGCGCTCGGTCGAGAATCTTGGAGGTCGCAATTTCAAACCCTGGGCCACACCTCTGACTTTTTGAAGTTATGTGTGTATTTACAATGAATTATCACTTACTTTAACGATGCTGGTGGTAGGATATTCGTATCCGCCCGGATGGCGACCACCGTACACAGGGCGTAAAACCCGCCATAGTGGCACATGCAAGTGTGCCGCGTTCCGGGATCAGCCAGTGTATATCCGGTTTTCGGGGGGGCTTCAATCATGGTGAAAGGATGACCGTGCCGGCTTTTTTTGGCCGGTTTGTCGCGGTCGGTCCTTTGATCGCCATGATTGATAGTCCCCCAAACTTCTTCACAATAAGGTGAAGAGGTATTCGGCCGGCATGATTGTGTCGACCAACGGGAGACCATCATCTCTCGCTGGTCGGCACTTTTTCTGGACTCCATTGCGCTTACCATCAGGTGCAATGGGGTCACTTTGCCGTGCCAGAATAAAAAAAAAAAAAAAAAAAAATGAAGGAAAAATTCGTGAGGAAACCTGCACACCTAAAAGTTCTTAGGAATTTCTTAGGTATGTAGTCCGCCAACCCGCACTAGGCCAGCGTTGTGGACTAAGACTTAAACTCTCTCAGTTGTAGAAGAAGCCCGTGCCCAGCAGTGGGACGTACATATATGGGGTGACGATGAATATGAAAATATGTTATGATTGTATTCGTTTCAAATCACAAGAATCTTGAAGGTCTTTGAACTCGCATAAGACCTAGGAGTTGTTCTAAAGACTTATCTCAACCATAGGGGATCTTAACCAGCTGAGTGACATGCAAGTACAAGGACCAAAGAAGTCTCGCGTAGGTAAATTTTAATAGAAATGACGTAACTTGATGAATATTATAATAGTTAATGTCTTCTAAGTTAAGCTGACTTAATATTCAAAATTTAATTATATATTAAAATGAGACACCAAACCACATCTAAAAAGGCCATTAAAAATATTTGATCTAACTAATGCCAAATATGAAATAAATAATAAATGAATAAATGTAATTTAAAAATAATCCTTAACTATTTTGGTAATAGGTAGATACGTAAAGAAAATCTCAGGTAAAAAGTCAATACATAAAGTAGTTTAGAAGAAGGCGGTTTAGTGTTCAACCGAATGGCTGAATTGGCAACATTATTTTTCCGACGGAGATAAATTCTATTTGAGATCATTAGCATCCATCGTATATAGCGATGACGACTGACATCTCTGTTGAAGTGATTTAAGCCGTATTGATGTAAACAGATGCAGTTTGCTTTTTTGATTACACATCCAAAATTCGAGCAAGCAGAGAATATAGTCCAGTAATAATATTATCTATTGATGAAATAATATACTTAATAGTTTAACATATCTAGACAGTACCTACCATACTAATCATTATGTGCATTAGCAAACGGATCACTTAATGAGATATTACGATAAAAAAATAAGCTTCCTGAGATAACAAGAATATCCGCACAGACTAATATTTAGGTGCACAAATTTTGTCTTTATTCCGGAGTGGGTATAGGTGAAGGTGCCAAATATGCCAGAGAATTCCTTAATAGGGTAGAGTTTATAAAAAAAATACATTCTGGTCCGCAGTCTATCAGGTGCAGTAAAGTCGCCGCGGTGCCAATACCCTATTCCAGTTATTGCAATGTATTTTATTGCAGAAAATTTTCGCCCTACCGTTATAGGACCGGTCGCCCTTCTGACGTCAACCACCGCTGGGAGGGATTATGACACATCGAGAAAAATGAATAAAACCATTATGTATTAATTTAATATTTTTTTTACCTTCAGATGTCTTCGTGAATTTGGATAAAGAAACGATAAAGAAATGCATTTGGGACATCTCTTGATAAATTTATCAGCAACGATATACCCACATTTTTGCAAAAGAGGAGAACCTTAGTATGTGAAAAATATTAAGTAAGAAGAAAAATAATAAGTTGTTATCTTTATCTAATTCTGTGATTCTAATAAGCATGATCACATTGCATGACACAGTATAATCCTATAAATTTTCCCAATCTACATACATAAACATAACATATATATATTTGTATATTAACATATATAGTTTTGTAACTATATCTAAAAATCTAAGGACCGTAAATTCAAGCATTTAGAAAAACGATTGTGATATTCGATTGATATTTGGTCTGGATGTTTGTGAGCTCGAAAAGTCTTACGCATTTTCTGCCACGACACAACTGCTCGATTCTAATGTGGGATCAAACATATATCTGTGAGTCTCGTGTAATTATGTACTACATATGCATCTGTATCTTAACATAAATGCAGAACAGATGAAAATAATTTTACTACGAGTGCATTACATAATTAAAATCTTTCCAGTGAATACATTATAAGTGAGTGTTGGAACGATTGTGGAGGCGGTCAGGGCGGTGGGGCCGCAGGATTCAATTACTGGGCCGCTGACGTGGCGTCACAACTTTAACCACCGCGCCGTCCGCGCCGTCCAAATGGCTCCACCACACACCATAGTCACGCTGCAAATGCGTCTTGCAGTTTCGTTACCACACTTTTGTTTGATTCTGAATATGAAGCAATTAGCCTGAACTGTATTTTATATAATTTTTAACAAAACTACACTTCGAAAGACAAACCATGTGTACTTCATACGTATAAGCAGTTATTATGTGGGATGTAGTCGGTATCAAGTTTATTACCGTTTACCTTCTTCAATTTCCTACCTTTCTTGGATACTTCAGTCAATATTTTATTACATACATACTTTTCTTGACTCATGAATCAAACCTGAAACCTTTCGATCACATGCTGCACATATATACCGCAGGTAATAGTAGTCGAAGCAGTTGTGGTAATTAACAATAATATAAAAACACAATTTTGTAAAAAAATACTCAAGTATAAAATATGATATTATACTATGCAATAAAATATTTATTGTATAATAAATTGAAAAACTATCATAATGTCAATGATTTTTTTGTTCACTTTGTCATCACCAACGATATTTTAAACTTATAAAGACTGTGAAGTAAGAAATGATCGACACTTGTTTTCGGGGAAATACTTTGAATGACTTTCAGAGGTTATGTTGTAAAAAAGATTATGGTTTAAGGGTTTTTAATAAAGGGTTTTATGTTTTTTACGGTAAGTCATTTTAAGTAGCAAAAACTGCGGAATAAGACTATGAAGCCTTTACTTAAATAAGCGATATGTTTAAGTTAATAAATTTGAGTAGATGTATGCATGATCAAGATAGATGACATGTTTTACTTTGTTTACAATATGGACAAGCATGTATGCAGAGCTGGTAGGCGGAAGTGTTATTCAACACACATGATGGCCCAGCTATGTGTTAAGGTTCTACGTTATTAGGGACAAGCCTATTGTTGTTTCATTTCATTTTTGGCACGTTTTCAGTTACTACTAAAAATGTCTTAATGGAAAGAATCGAACCCCGGACACATGTACACTGTACAGTATATTGATGAAGCAGTTATAAGGAGTGCATATTAAAGTGCTGGTAGGAATCAACTGTGCTGTACCTAAGTGCCCGAATTAAATCAAATACAGGTTAGAATTACTGTACCAACTAGAACAAAAAGATAGATAAAAGGGACAAACCGAAAGTGGTTTGTCAGTACAAAATAACTGTTTCTATAGGAAGGTGTATGTTCGTGTATATGCATGGAGTAGCAATATTAAGAGCTCCATTGATCGTTACATATGTACATCGAGTGCAGTTCATCAACAGCACGCGCAAGAAACTCAACTAACATTACAAACACATAAAAAGCAGAATTCCAAATAGACTCTCCCATCGATACACTTGACGGCCCAGCTCGTGTTCTATTTGCTCAGTCTGCAAACTGTTCCACGTTAAAGAGTTTCTATTTCAGCCCGATTAATTTTTCCCCACAAATCGATGCAGGAGCGTAGTTTCATTTGATCTGAACGGCAATCAGTAAACACGGGCTAAGAAATAAATATCCCGTGTGGGGCACAGCCGGGCAACTAATTGCAGCCCTATCTGTATTGATGGCACACTATCGACAACGGGATCAATTTAAATTATCTATCCCCCATCCACAGGAGCGATTAACGTTTATCACTTTTACATTTTATTTCCTCTCGTCTGCCAAATATTAATAGGGTGGTGTGTGATGTGGCGTGAGTTTTTGTAATGTATTTTGTAAATTAAACGAGGAATTTAAATTATTAAGTTCAAAATATTAGTTACATAGAGGTAGATAATAATTGCAGCTTAGGTTACTATGCAAATTGGCTGCTTTAATCTGGATGTTATTAAATCGATTAATAGTATAGCGATATATCTTATCTTTTTCTTTTCTCTTATAACTTTTTCTTTCATTTTAGAAGTCTGAGAATATTTTACCCTGTGATGCCTTTATTTTTTAACCGTTCACGATGAAGCATATATCTGCTTTAGTATTTACTGGTAACGATTATGTAGATCTCTTACCAGTTGATACAATAATTTTTAAACGACCTAGGCGATAAAAAAGTCACTGAATCTTGTAAAATTTTGTTATCAACGTTTGATATCGACTCACAATTACAACTTGAAAATTCTAAAATTAAAGAAGTTATAACTTCGAAACTATCGCTACGCGGTTACAGAGCCGTAATTAAAACTTTGTTTCATGAACTATCATTAAAAAGTATAAGGGTATCCGATCTGTATTATTCCATCGTATTCGTATAATTATACTAGGTACTTTATCTATTATACTTTGAAGGTATTAATGGTTAGTTACCAAATAGTAATGGCTGTATTATAGCATTTTGTCCTTGAATTGGTAGACGAGACTTATATATTTATTTGTATTTATTGTAGACTTGTCGAAGTGTATCCTAAACACGACAATAAAAAACACAACCAGCTTTCTATAGAAAACATATAAAGGGTGAAACTAAACTCAATTAGAGAACCTCCAGTAAAAAGCATATATGATGTGAAAGTTGCACTAATAAGTAAATCAGAGCTGTTTAATCTCCTATTTTTTACTTTAACGCTTAGAACATAACTTTGTAATAAATTCTTGCCAAGCTTACCTTAATAAATCCGGTTCGACTCAGATTCTCTAGCCGCCATAAATTGTTAAATAAATTGTTCGAACAACGCAAAATGGATCCGATGTGAACGCCGGCGTCAAGTTATAATTTGGTGAATCGCAAATGAAAGTGTTTGCAACGCGAACTCTAAGGATTTTATTCTTCAAATAAATTCAAATTTATTGGAACTTTTCTCGAATTCATACACTGAGTTTAAAATTTTATGTCATAACATTATTCAGTAATTGAAGGTAGGTGACATTTTTCTTCACTTTCTAAATTATGTATTGAAGTCAAAAGTATATTCAGTTGTTTTGCTCTTGCGTTGAATTCGATGTTACGATTATGATGAATTTTACCACTAATACAGAAAAGACTTCGAAGATTGATTCGAATTATGTATGTATGTTAAAATATACATTAGAATTCAACATCTTTACTATCTAAAACAGTCATAAAATTAGTTCTAAGAATGCTCTGATTTTTATTGCGTGACATTTGATGGCACTTCGTAATTATAATGTAAAGAATAGATTAAATTAGTTCGAAAAAGTTTCTGCGTGTTATACCTTGACATTTGCATTTGATGTCGTTTTTTTATGTCATGACTTAAAAGTCTTATCATTATAACAACAAATACAATTTACATCACTGGTATTTCTGACAGGTCATAACTTTTATTTATTTTTTTATCTTTTATGGCTATTCTTACTTTACAGTTAATGAAATTACCTTTTCTTCTCTCTACATATTTAGGCACTTGAAACTGAAAAAAAAATAGCTTTGAAAAGTCAGAAGTATGAGATCTCAGCTTTAACAGTCCACTATCTGCCTTCATCATTCTCAGCCCACACGTACCCACTGGTGGGCATAGGCCTGCTTATCACTATCTGCCTCACCCGAGATATAAACCTGGGAACATTAAATTACATAATTATGCCGCGGGATGAATGCGGCAGTCTTCTTTTTATGTTAGACATTAATTTTGTGAACATGCTGTACTTAATTACTTAATTATGTTGTCATTGATCTAGCATTAACACATAATTATACAAATTGAACCATAGTATCTTGCTGATAATTTGTTTAGTAAATGAACCTTCTTGGATCGTGTAAATGAGCATCTCTATAATAATATCGCACATTCTATCTTGTTTACACCATTGTCATTCTTAGCACCATATTTACGAGTTTTATTGGTCAATTAACAAACTGTATTGAATTTTAGCATGTATAATGTGTGAACTCGGTATTTTTGGAAGTGTAGTATTAAAGTTTGCTGTTCACTATAATAAATTACATAATTTTTTTATTATTTAGGCATAAAAAAAACAACTAGAGTGGCAAGCAACAATAATTTTATCTATTTCTCGCCAGTCGATGAAATAACGCCGGCCAGTGATACAATCGAAAAGTAAATTGACACATCAAAGAGACCGCACGAGCACGTGATGAAGCAGACGCAGTACGGTCCAGAATGCTTGTTGGCAAGAAACAATTGCAACCAAAGACCACTACTGCGGCTGCTTTTTCACTTCGAACTAAGCTATTGGACAGTGTTTTTCTATTCGCAAATCGATCTACATTTACTAAAATGCTGAAAAGTTTGTTTGTTTTGTTGAACGTGCAAATCACAGGAACTATTGGTTCGAATTAAAATAAAATTGTTTTCGTTGATAACTCCAGTCATTGATAAAGGATATAGGCTATTAACATCACGCTACGACTAATATGGGCGGAGTAGCAATGAAAAATGTGTCAAAAATGAAGTAAAAATATTATTTTAAAAAGTTTTGGATACGATGTAGCTGACAATATAAAGTGATACATAAATCCTTTGAGAAGTATTCCGATTTTGTCCTAGTCTGCCGGACCGGTTATTCTTGTGATGGAAATATTTAGGGTAGGAAATAACGCGTGCTCACACGACATCCGTAGGTCAATGTGCCACGGATACCACATTCCGTGAACGCACGAATGGTGTAAAAGCAGTGAATTCCTATCGGTGTAGCAACTAAATAGATTATTCGTTTGGTCAATGGATTTATACTGGAAATTAAAAAGATATATGTAGGTAGATTATTTTCTTTTTAATAATCGGCTTTTTAGTATAGGATAATAAAAAATATAAGAAGAATGAGGAAAATAGAACATTTTAAATATAAATAAGGAAAATCTCTCTTTATTGTTTGTTAAAAAATAATTTATTTTACATTCATAAAAAATAGTTTAGAATTTACATAATTCATAAAACGAATCAAATGCCTAAAACCGTAGCAAAGATCGATGGCATGTCTTGTCTAACCTTACACTTTTCGTGTTAATTTTATTAACCAAGTGATATAGTAAATACGTTATTTGTATAGGTACTCCTTATTCGTAGTGTTAATGTGCCGGAATTAATTATTTGTCCTTCAATGTGTTAATAATGCACTATTAAGTAACTGAGATCATGAGACCGGATATTTATTCCGTGTAGTAACTGTTATGTTGCATTGACCCAAAGTATAACGTTTGAAAAAACAAATAGAAGTAAAATGTGTAAGAACAGCATAAATCTAGGACTGATGCACAAACTATAGATAGCTAGTTAGTACGTCAATCGCAAGTAGGTATGTTCTAAGCAAACAAATGACTAAATAGGTAAGTTCATTAAAAAGGTCATCTTGAAGAAACCAGTATGCTTGGGAAGTTTCCAGATGGATTTTGTTGGGTATGTGAAATCTATAAACCCGCGCAAGACTAGCGAAATGTAAAGCCTAATTCACAACACTATAGTAATGCTGTGCCCAGCAATATCTACCTCTCATACAGGGCTTATATAAATATAGTCATAGATGGTAAAAAATATATTTTGGTATAGCTACAGTGACCAAAAACGATTGTAATTAAATACAAAGATTTCAGCTAGTTTTGAACGACTGATTTTTTTTTTATGATTTAGCCTGGTTGGGGTTCAAGAAAACGACAAAATAAAGCTTACAAAGTATTGACTTTGGTATTATTTACGTTGGCATTATTTACTTTGGTTTTATATACATTGGTATAAACTAATTGACAGCTTTGTTGTCGTGTCCGATTTTCTTAGATATTACTACAGTCGAGCTTATTTATATGTCAGTTTAATCTGACTAAGGCTTACCTACTTCTTTATATGAACATTTGAAGTTACTAACTAGAGATTGCAAGCCCGGTGCCCTTTTACGCACCCACCGGGCCCGGCCATTCTTACCGGGCCCGGTCACCGGACCCGGTAAGTAAACCGCGGCACAGGAGCGCCTACTCGTAGTAGTTACTGTTGTAAAATACTCGTATCGATTATTCGTTCATACTGAAAAATAATTGTTACTTTTTGTTATGTCATATTATACTTATGAAACCTACGTAACGTAACCAATTTTACGTTATATTTTGTTAGTTAAGACTAAATAAGTTTGGTTGTTTACAGTACAGCCTAGCCAATAAGATTTCGCTATTTGCTCAATTAGTAATAATAAAACTTACTAGTGTTAATATAAGTTTAAGAAAAAACAATACTTTACTTTAAGCAAATAAGAATTTGTTTTGTTTATAATACCAAAGTTACCATTGAACTTTATTTACCTATCTAATTTAAGTTGTTATGACACGTTTAGTACTTACTTTAAGCTGCGTTATTAGTTTCTTATTATATAAGACCTGCTTGTTTAAACTTATAAAAATGAATAATTACTAATACTAATGTTACTTTACCGTCCATAAGTCAAAGTAAAATTTTTTTTAAGACTTGAATGAGACTGATTATGGTGATAATTGTTCATAAGCCAGTTTGAAATGAATATCAACCTTGAATCATTGATTTTTCCATTTATATATAGAAAATTTTCATAAAATACTTTAAGGGTTTCATCGCTAACACAACCCGGCCGATGGATGCAACCGGGCCCGGCCGAGTTGGGAAACATACCGGGTTGCAATCTCTAGTACTAACCTGAAAATTTATATTTTTCCAACGAATTTGCATCCAGAATGAGGAAACCCTTAAAAGAAGGAAGGAGCTAGGCTAGCTAGGCTAGGACTAGACAGCAAACTAATAAGCTGAAGTGGTTGCGGAGAAATAGTTCGTAAAACACACATATGCTAGAGTAAAAATATTGGAAAGAGGACGTTATATTATATAAGAGCCGTCGTAGCGGTAGAAAAAATTATGATATGCAGAAAAATAGATATAACGAAGAAAAAATGTTAGGTGAGCTAAATAAATCTAGCGAACAAGTAAAAGCTAAAATATTTGTTTAAAATACACATTACGCCACGTATTTTCGCATTTCGTAGCGTAGATTTCGTTGCCCTATTTAAGAATTTTCAAGCCTATGGGCTGACATTTGATGTGTGTCACGCATAGTTTATGAAGAAAAACGTCTCACTTTTTGCATCATAGTTAAGCTACAGGAAGAGCATAATAATATGCCACACTCCGTAATACAACTAGCAATTTTAGCAAACCACGTTTCTGGAAATAAGGCCAAAACACACTAAAAGTTGTTTAATATAACTGTGTTAGAATAGTGTAAACATGTAATAGTGACCTTTCCGAGTTTGTAGCTACATGTGTACTTGCCTTTATTTCCTAGTAATGTTCTGTGCACTGGCTTGTTTTTTTTTTATTAAGCTTATTTAAAATATACGACAAGTACACACTCTAAACCACTTGCCTCTCATTAGATCTGAACCATCGCTCATTAGACTTACGGATTAAAGCCCTAGACACCTTGAATGCGATGAATGGGTAAAACTCAAAATGGTATATCTCACTGCAAGTAAATATGATCACGATTTTACTTGAAATAGATTTCTATGATACTATTATATGAATACATCAACATTTTAATATAGAATTATATTTTTTCTAAATATTATCAGCCAAGACCTATCTTCACATGTTACTTAAATGCTAGAGATCCACGATGACGTAATATGAACACAAAAAGATTATTCAAATCAGTTTTTCTTATTTTAAAGTACCAGGAGTCGGCGGTGTTATTAAATGGTAAGCGCCACGAGAACAGGTTCACCTTGGTTTTTCCACAAAAGAACACCGACAAAAAACTGTTTGCACATGGCTATAAGATTGATTAAGGTCGCCAAGCGTTTTATTAACTTAATTGCCGTGTAGTGAATCTCTTAAAGCACAGAATAAAAAAAGAACATGCACAGATTTAAAAAAAGAACATCCACAGATTTAAAAAAAGAACATCCACGCAGTTATGCTCAAATTGGAAGTATATTTTACAGTCACGGTAAAGTGCCTGCACCGCATCTTGATAATGTGAAGTCTAAAAAGAGCCAGGTACGATAAAAAATAGTATCTGTCACTAGTCGATACAATTATGTCGACGGACGCACTTGCGTGGATCCCTATGACAAGTTCTATATCATAATGACGATACAAACATGTTATATAGTAAATAATATTTATATAAGTATTATTAAAGAAGGTGACCTTAACGGTTTTTGTGGGTACATTTTTAAGATTCCGTGCTCCGTTGCTATTAAGTGTGACCAGGGAGTCTTGCTTAAAACCTCATAATCGCACTTCGTATAAGGAGATTCTCCAGAATGATGAACGAAAAGGATAAAACATTACAGTCTTCATTAAAAAAACATTAAACTTAAATAAACTTAAACTTTCCAAAACAGTCATTCACCTTAACGACTAGTTAACACAAACTGACAATTAAAAAAAATCGTTTAGTGTTACTAAAAAAAATCGATAAAATATGAAGCGTGGGTTCAGTTTATGTAAAAATATTTGGTTACCGGTTGTGGCGCGCTTAAAAACCGGCTGTGAAACTTTTAGCTGGGGCCCGCAGAGCCACACGGAATGACTGATGAAGGACAGAAATAGCCTTTGTTGTTAAATTTCCAATCACTCGCATCTTGCTGTGTCAAAGAACGAACTTATTGGATAAGATATTTTCAATCGTCAACTTATGTCTTATTCTTACTCTTCACTTTGGAATCCCCGTGTTAAGTAAGAAATGAGCCCTTAATTCCTACGTCATCTAAGTATGTACCTATTTTGTAAGGTGGCGCCATCGTAACATTTCTTTTCGACTTTTTTATCATCCAAAATTCATGAAAATTTATTAATCGCTTTAATTTGTGAAAATTATTCAAAAAATTTGTGTTACTAATGTATATGTACTGTACACTGTTCTACTATACTATATTTTCAATTTGTATGCCATAATATATACTTCATTAGTCACCAAGATAATTTTCAGCGCTTTGCTTCTAAGTAGCATAGTATGATCATTATACTGAACTGTGGCCTAATTACAAAATGCAACTGCATTGTACTAGTCTGCAATTTTGTATTATGTATTCTTTGTATTATTTCTTTTTATTAATTAAAAGTATATTTTCAAAAACAAACAGGTTTTTTTTATATTTTGTATTTGACACATTCATTGATCATTCGTATTTTGTATATTGCCGGCTTTATAATGATGAATATAATTGTGTCTACTTACATTAAGTCTTATATCGTTTCCCAACAGTCTATCTTCATTAAAACAGCATTGCACTTATCATCCGATGCATCTACAGTGACTATGATAATTGAAATGAAAATATAATTTGGAAATAATTTATTTTTAATTCCTGTGGATGGCTAGTTTTCAAGAGTTTTGTAGTTTATCCCTAACGCATACACTTCAACTAAACTTTCCTTTTCTCCCCTTTACTATTATTATTTATGTATAGCCTACCTGTACCCACTATTCGGAATATCTTCTATCTTCTATTAGTTGGTTAGCCTTTGCTATTCAAAGTCAATGTCATAATAATCTTCAATCAAATGGACTTTTACAAGTACTTTTGAATCGTCAATTTAAATAAGCTACCGCATGTGTATTATGCACAATATTCATTTCGACCGAGTCAGTAGTGTCCTATAAAACATACTGGGTTGTTATATAGGCGGTCCAGCAGTAACACATCATTGTCATCATAAATCTCATATGTATTTAGTGGGCTACTACTAAGTTACTCCAATTGCTCCAAACAGCTCAAGATCCTCACCTTCTCTCACCCATGGCTGACCTTTACTCCGTCTAGTTTCAAGGTTTACTTAATTTCTAAAATACCCCATTTACTACTCATATCCCCACATAGTAAAGTCAATGAAACATTTCAAGAGGATTCACGTTGCATAATTCAGCTACTTATACGTAAGTGCAGCGAAGTCATTCAAGTAATATCCGTGTAAAATTATCTCTAGTCGCAGTTGGAAACTGTAATCTACTCGTGACACTAAATCCTACAGAGAATCCTTTGGATATTATACATTAATAGAAATGTGTGCGGACGTCGCTTTCAATGGACATTCGCTATTCCTATTACTTCACTTTAGTTTGAAACTTCTGCTTATTTCAACACTTTAATTCAGAATTGCGATTCATCTTCATAATATGTTTCACGTCATCCTAAAACATAGTTAATAACTTTAACCGCTCTGATTCACGAAGTTGATCAAAGCGATTTTTTTTTGACGACGCAGATGGTATAACTGGAAATGTCTATGGCGATGTCTTCAGGCTAGGCACGAACAGGGAAATTATGGTCAGGCTGGGTTAAAATTGACAAACCTGCGATTCGTAATTCAAACATATGGACGGTTCTAACTTAAGAGAAATGGTTCTAGATACCTCTATTATCCAGCAGTATCGCCCGGCGCACTTTTACTAAGGCTTCAGCCACAGTTAATTTGGAAGCCGCGGATAGACCTCCTTCACTCTACGCTCACGTTAGATGTTCATGAGAATACATACTCTCAAGACCCGAGAGCACGGCCTTCTGCCGTCCGTCACGAACACTATATAAAAAGAAATATAATAATGACAGGGGATACCGAAGCAAAATTCTTACGTCCCTCCACCCCTAGACGGGTTATCAATAATAGTATCTTGGAAAGATAAATAAACGGTCACATGGATACAAATAAAATTTATCATATAGACCCGTCGAAAACAATTCGTGAAACTGGGACGGGCGAGACTGCATAGGCCAACACGGCCAATACTATTGAAGTAGAAGTTATTACGCACCAGCTAATATTTGACTGACAATAACTGAGGCCCGCACCATTGACGAGGCCGTAAATCGCTTACATTACAACTGGCCACAATAGTAAATCCAACTGGCTCGGCCAATTGAACCGCCACAGCGCAGTATGCTCCATCGTTTTGCATGGACACACCCTATGATTACACTTTGCAGTATGTTTGGTTCATGGGTACTGTGTCAAAGCATGAAAGTCAATGCTCCGCTTGTGAAATATAACGACCATAGTTTTTTATTCTGTTCTGTGAATGTTTCACAATTTTATTTACAAAGAGTCAGTTTTTTTTATATTTGCTGTTCGTTTTTGACAGTTTTTGTGTAACTAAGTATTTCAATCGTGGCTTCAAAATTTCACGTGGGATATGGAAATACATTCGAGACTTTAGTATTATATGTATTATTTGTATTATTTACAAAATTCTACAACTGAGAGGGTTTAGGCCTTAGTCCACCACGCTGGCCTAGTGCGGGTTGGCGGACTACACACCTTAGAAATTCCTAAGAACTTTTAGGTGTGCAGATTTTATCACGATGTTTTCCTTCACCGTTATAGCAAGTGATAATTCATTGTGAATACACACATAACTTCGAAAAGTCAGAGGTGTGTGCTTGGGATTTTGAACCTGCGACCGCCGAAATTCTCGACCGCGCGCCTATACCTCGAGGCCCTCACTGCTTATAGTTGTAGAGGAGACCCGTGCCCAGCAGTGGGACGTATTTGGGCTGATGATGAATTATTTACTATGATATATTTGAAACAGGAGTTAGAGGGAGACAAAATATAGTTGTATTGGTTAGGGTTTATGTCATAAGTACTTAGAATTTGTATTAAATTCTTTGAAGTAGCAAATGAAAGTTCCCGGTTTAAAGAAAGGACGAAGGCTTGTAAGAATTAAGTGAAAATTGAGATCGTCTCAGAATTTTATAAATCAATACAGGGTATTGCTCGCACAATATGACTGGCGCAAGGTTCAATATAATGCACATTTTCAAGAGATATAATACCTCAAAATATTCTGAACAAACACTACCAAGACTAAATTATATTCATTAGATTTTATTCATTTTAGACAGTAGCCCAAGCTAGAGGCGAATGGCATGGTAAAAGAGAGGTCTATGCCGGGCTGTGGGATTAAAAAGGCTGTAGTTGATGATGAAGATGATGTCACCGATGTCATACGGTCAAGGGCAACTAGTATTTTTATTTGTACCTATAGGTGCACTTTAATCATGTTTTCGTTGTTGTTAATACCTTACTGTTATCATTGAACCCACAATAAATTTTATTGAAGCGGTATTATCTTTTTCTTGCATTAAGATGATTACATTTCTAGTAATTTTATTAACTTATTGTAGTTGCGTGGTTATTTTGACGATAAGAAAATAACCAATAAAATTTAACTTTAAAGAAACTTTCAGGAAGCAATTTTTGTATATTTCGTAGGTATTTATTAGTTATATAAGCGTAATTAAACCATAATGTAAATAAGCATTGAAAGACGTAAAATATCAATAATATCCACTTGAATGCTACAAAAATGTCTATCTTTGTTCCCTTATTTACAGCCCAAAATAACACCATCACATCAACGCTGATTTAATAACAAACGCACGACTTGGCAAAGTATGTCGTTGAGACGAAAGTAAAAAGAAATAGAGGAAACAATCTTTATCCTGACCTAAAATAAAATTTCGTGGTCAGCTGAAAATACTTAGCCGCTTGTATCGTATCATGAACAAGAACTTCTACCCTCTTAAGCGCTGTTACTTTATTACAAAGTTTCGACATGGATTGAGATTACTTAAGAACTTTGATACTTTTCGAGGAGGAACCTGAAATGAATTTAAAACTCCATTCTTTCTCAATAATACCTACTTACGGCCTATTTGCGCTGTCTCAGTTCGAGTCTTTGTGGAAAGTAAATCGTATTGTTCGTGTAGGCAAATAGGAAAATTATGCTTCGTGTTTATGTTCTATAAGAATGGGTTGTTTATAAAAAGATATAAACAAAGTATTGCCAGTAGTAGTGACCCATTTGGAGCAATGTTATTTTTCCTGCAACATAATTACATACATATATTTATTTATTTATGAAAGACTTACATATCTTAACTAGAATAGAAAACAACAAAAAAATCACAAAAGGCCAATAACAAGTTGCAACGTGATTGTTAAACGTATACATATTTATTTGTGGGATATGAAAAGATATCTAAATAATATGTGATTATATGACTCGCTGTCTTATGTCGTATCATAAGTGATCAAAATAGCTTTGGTTAATTAAGTCTATTACTAGAAACTTACTCAAAAGACTCGTCGATAGAGGGATTCCATTAAGACCTTATTCTACACAAGTCGTATAATCGACTCCAATCCTATAGACAAATAAAACGTCAAAACAGGATTTAAATACGAGTCATCCACTTGATGAAGATTATTAACCTTCCAACGCTAATGATAAAATATCAAAACCTGAATTCAACTAGGCAACAAACGTCAACAGTCAAGTATTCATAGAAGTCTGTTTTGAAACTGGAAAATTCCGTAAACCTAAAAAACATGTTATGTAAATCGTAAACGTAGCCACTTATTAAATTATTCACAAGCAATCAATTACAATGGACGTCAGCTCCAGCGCCTATGGCAAATTTCTCATATGCACGTGTATTTAATGTGGGCCGGCAACTATGCAATTACCAAACTTAATTAGAATCGAGACTCATCAGACGTGTACCATTGCAGGCCTATTTGCCTACAATAGGATTGAGGATGATAAATACAAAATATTACAGACACTAGTCCCACAAGTAACCCTAAGCTACTTTTTTTTTTAATGATCTTTATGATCTTTTTCGAATCAGAATCCATCAGTAATTCTTAAGGTCGTAAATTGGCAATCTGAAATAAATTCATTAGTGTTTCACTAAATATTTGTCATAATACATTAATCGCAACTGCAGTTTGTTTATTTGTCATTCAGGTTAGGCATACAATTGCCCTCATTATGTCTTTCTTGACTATTCAAATATATTTTAACAAGGAAGAACAAATTATTGCGGCAACCAGCATATCTAAGAGCTCACCAAAAAAAATATTATCCGCTTTGATATGCGTTTTCACCCAATTTAATCCAAATTTAATTTTAAGGATGCTATCACAAAAGTCACAAAACATAGAATATAAAGCAGTACATTTTAAAATATGAAACGAAGATAACAGTCAGTTCGGGCCGATACTATCCGACTCAAATGGTAATTTTGTACACGGAAACACTGTGCCATAGCTTTGCAGTTACGTCTCGGTTATTGCGATTGCCGTGGGGGCAAATATCCTACTCTCTCCATATTCAAAGGCTACAAATACGTCACTATATCCATCTATTTTGAGTGTTTATATTGACAGGGCTATCTATTTCATAGACCCTAGAATTACATATAGGAAAATCTATGCAGTAAGAATTATTTAGTAAATAAAAAATAAAAATGCAAAAAACTCAAAATCATCAAATGTACAATTTAGAACACTCTCGTTAATCAACACATAGTTTGACAATCACATTGAAAGAAAATGGTTTTCTTTGACACACACAACACTGTAGGAATTAGAGTCAAGTCCTTGACTCTAGTGAAAAAAATAATGAAAAAAGTAAATGATCGAAGATAAGATTGACTTCCCTTTACCTACAAAACGGTTGTATCACGTGGGTTTTCTATAAACAGTGAACGTTCTTTGGTAGAACTCGTCCATGCACAGTGTTCCTTTATGTATTCATTCCCTTATGTAACGTAGGTCCCACAAAGCTGTGATAAATAAATGAGATTCCTGAGTAAGGCATTAATGCTAATTTTAGTATCAAGCAGCTAAAAATACTTAGAAATAATCTCCGTTGTAACTCGACAGAAAACTTTACCTTTCCGCTATAAAGTATGATGAAGTGAATGAAGTAAACAGTAATTTATGTGAGTACTTTACACACTGACGATACTGAAGGACCGGTAATTGCTGGTGAAAGCAGCTATAAAAATAGCGACGGCGATCAAGCACACGTAATGTGGGGTTTTCCCATCCAGTTAGACTAGTGACCAATAGATTAATGATTGCTAATCTCGATAACTTGCTATAAAATAAACTGCAACAAAATAAACGTATATGAAGTAACACCAGTAGGTTTTTACATAAGAGTATCTCTTAATGAATATGATAATAAATTATTGCAACACTTAAATATTTTACATTATTTGGATTCACTTTTATTTGCCACCCAGTTTGTAAGGTAGATTGCATCAGAGAAGAACGCAAGAAGTTTTACTATGAAAGTTGCTAAGCTATGAAAGTTGATGTCGTCATTATTTTATATTCCTCTAATCGACAGCATACAACATACGTTCACGTCTAGATACCGAAACCAAGGACGGAAAGAAAACAATATATATTTAGGACATACATGTACATAATCAGCGATTAAGATTATGGTCCAAAGTATCAAAAAACAGTAACACAATCTATCAATTCTATAGCGAAATGGCGACTTTATCTCCAGAATAATCTAGTAAATTCGAAAAGTCAAAAGTGTGTGACATATGTTTAAATTAATTACCATTACACGCACTTGCAGCTAGACTAAGAAAAAAATCCTATCTACTCATATAAATAAGTCACAAGCAGACGACCAACGTATCAAACATATTTTCTATTAGTGCGATCAATATTTGCATAAATCATTAGCTTAAAATTGCATTTTTTTTATCATAACCACACCTTTTCGAATATTTTTGAAATCAAAACTACAAATCATTTGAATACAATCAGATAGACACATTGCTAAATGTCACGCGCTAGAGTAGGCAAATAGTTATATAACGCATATAGTATGAAGCAGATACGCATATAGCAGAAACTATAAGTTTCGGCTCAGAGATTTTGTGATACCATAGAGAATTTTGTTAAGTCCGGTACTCAGGATTACTGAATATTTTAGTTCGATACTTAAATTATATTTTTCTCTCACCTCAACCTCGATTTCGCCTAATTATGTAACATAGAAGGTATGATTTGCGTGGTCTGCAGAAATAAATAAAATATTTTTCTTACAGAATTGTACGTTTATATTATATTTGGAATTGTTTATATGTATGTGCCGTATATAGGAGTTTATGTATGTATGTAAATTTGCCAGAACTAACGTTGTTAAAAAATGTCTAAAATACTCGATTTTTAATAGAATAGGCGCGATATAAATAAAGGAATAATAAAAGTGGCAGAGGCCCACCATAGTCAATTTTGAATGCAAAGCAAATGTAATAGTTTAAACCAAATGTTACCGCTGTGTTTCATTTGATGAGTGAGACTGCAGAAGACATGCTGGTGTATATTCGGGTATGCCTGTATATCGGCCATCTTACACAGTGTGTATAATACACCACACACATGCAAATGTGTAGCATCCTGATTCAAATGAATACCCGGCTTCGGGCAAGCCACTACTAAATAAGGGGACCTGTGAGAAATATACGCAATCGTTTCTATTTTGATAGCACTGCAATAGTGCACATTTCAATCAGGTTACCAGTGCGGTTGCGCTTGATGTGCCATAAAAAATAATAAGAATCGATAGCCGTATAAAATGTCATTTCAAATGAAACGTGACACAAAGACAAGCTTTATGTGTTTTAGAGGTACCAACGGAATAATCCAATACTTGAGCCAATTATACTGCAATCTAATCAGTCTGTAGCATGCCTACCAATATTGGATACTGTCTAGTTCAATAAACAAGTTTTTATATTATTGCGTATGTTTATTTATGTATTTAAGTGTAAGTAAGTATATGTTTAAAAATATGATGATAATTTTTATTTACTCAAAGTTATTAGTATTATTTATTTAAGTTGTTTTTTTTTCTTTTACTTTCCTCTTTGCACTTTATTCTACCCGCTTTATTTTTCCTCTTTTATTATCCATCCTAAGGTTGCCTGTAAGAAATTGCCTAGAGCGATAAGGCCACCTCTTGTCTAATTTTTAATAGATAAGCTTCTTTATAATATTTTGTACATACAAGGAAGTGTAAATAAATAAGTTTCGAATAACTGACATTCTTTTTGCACGTGACAAGTGACGTACCTATATACCCTGTCTGCCTAGTTATTTCACATGCTTTAACCCAAATAAACAACATTGATTGGCCCAACTTGTTTCCATATTTTATGCACGATATTTTTTATATGCAGATGGCGCCTGCGGTTTTATGCGAATGAAATGTAAAATATGCGTCAATTAGTCACAACGATGACTCTAATTATTAGGTTGTGATGGAAATATTTTGCTACATATACACATCCATAAATCTGCTTTATGATGATGATGATTTATAATCATAAATTTAATTAAATTAGCTTACTTGCTTATAGTCTAGTCTAGCGGGTTTATAAGATTCAATTTATATAATAATAATATAAGATAATCAAAGTTTGAAAGAAATATAAAAATAATCTGAGACACTTTCAACGTTTTATTTAATGGAATATATGTTTTAATGTCAATATTTGATTGTTTTTAAGTTATTAGAAATGTGGTTGTTACGTAAAACTTATTATTTACGCAAATCGTGTCACATTTTGCTAGCTCTTTTTGAGACATCATCAAAAAAATATGTAAGTATTGTAAATTCAACCCCATGTTAGGATCGCATTGTCTGAGCGCCTAAAATATAAACTTTTAATAACCGAATATACGCAATGGAAAAATACAATACTGGATAATAGTTAGTTTTGAGGCCAGTAGTATAAAGGACGTTGACGAGGTCATCATTCAACTTTTTTACAACAGTCCCAGTTTTTATATTTTGTTCGGTTTGATTGGATTTTTTTATTTACAAATCGATGTTATATTAATGTTATAAACTGTATGATTTAGTGTTTCGTTTTCCTTAATCCGATAATTGGATTTTGAAGGTGAAAGAAAAAAAATATAAATAATAAATAAATAAATACACCCAACAGTCACATACATAGTTCTGATCCCACACTAAGATACAAGTCTTGTGTCGTGGGTATCAGAAACTACGAGAGACTTTTCGGTCTCACATACACCCAGACCCGAAACAAATATTTGTGGATCACACAAACATTTATTTCGGTGCGGGGATCGAACCCGCGGCCTCTCATATTATACTAATGATTTCAATTTTTGTATTCGATCGTAATCGTTAAAAAGTTTGTTAGATTGTTTAATGAGATATATTTTTCTCTCGTTTTCAATGAAGCAAATATTTGATAAGGTGCAGTTACATAATACATAACGTCCCGTCTGAATCCCCTGAAGGGTGATCTGTGCTTTAATTTTTCTTAGCTCCTGTTCCTCGTCGTTAAAACGATCTTTATATTATATAATAAACAACTCTAAATATCCGAGAAAACACAAAATATATCCGTAAGATTACGTTCTATGTGTAGCTGAAATGCTATTCTTAGGATTATTGTTTCCTTCTGTGTACAGACGGAGAGGCTCGATTGTCTACATTTTCTCCTGTTTTATTTATTTTCTATTGTACAAGTGTTTTCGCAATATGTTTCTATCACAACAACGTCACAAGATTTATGTAATGGCGATTCAATATCCATCAGCAGCCCATATAATTCCCACTGCTGGGCACGGGCCTCCTCTGCAACTAAGAGGGTTTTTTGATGTTTGTGATGGCCTCGAGGCTTAGGTATATGGTCAAAAATCTCGGGGGTCGCAGATTCAATATCAAATAAACTTATATTAAACACGTTACCGGCATTTTCTAATACAATCAACTTAAATAATTACTAATACATACATACATAAATTTACATCGGTAGCCCCGACGACAAAAAATGAGGCAAAAAACAACGTTACTGCAAAAGCAAGATAATCGACACATAGTCTCTACCAAGATACCTTCGTTGCAATTTGACAATAATGTCATACGATACGCTACTATACTACAAAATTATCAGTGTTCAGAGATACACATATTCAAGTTTGAAAACCTGTAGTCACGCCTTGTTAAAGTGTTATGGTACGTTTCTATATAACGTGTGACTCATAACAAAAATACGGTAAGTATACGTCAATCCCCTTATCCTTATTAACCACTTATTAATACTTAATGCCCTTATTAGGGGTATGACCATAACACTTTAATAACGCGTGACTACGGGGTTTATATATACATAGCCTGTCAAAATTATACTCCTCCTTTGGCTTTGCCGTAATCGGGTAAAAATTTGAAAATACTTGTCTGAGCGGTTAGGCGGACTCAGGAGCTCTCGATCATTCACGTACTATCAAATCTCATCAAGATTTGTTAAGTCAATATAAAAAAAAAAAGTATGCTACTTTATGTTGTAAAAAAGTCCATTGTAATTTTGGTACGCAGTACACAATTTTTATCTTTTACCAATATAACAAATAGTAAGGGTTTGTATTTTTATGTTTGTAGCGAATAAGCGCAAAAATGACTAGACAGATTTGAATGTTTTTTGGTATGGATATAGTTGCGTACTTCCGAAGTAACATAGGCTACTTTTTTATAAAATTATGCCCGGGCGGAGTAGAGCCCAAAACGATATGAAACACATTTACGAAACATATTGCTCAAAAGTCAGTCGTGATGGCCTCAAGGTTTGGGCACGCGGTCGAGAATCTCGACGGTCGCGGGTTCAAACCCCAGGCACACACCTCTGACTTTTCGAAGTTATGTGTGTATTCACAATGAATTATCACGTACTTTAACGGTGAAGGAAAACATCGTGATGAAACCTGCACACCTAAAAAGATCTTACAAATTTCTTAGGTGTGTAGTCCGCCAACCCGCATTAGGCCAGCGTGGTGGACTAAGGCCTAAACCGTCTCAATGGTAGAGGAGGCCCGTGCCCTGCAGTGGGACGTATATGGGCTGATGATGATTGCTCAAAAGGTCATAACAGGCGATTTGTATTTTTGTATTAAGTGTTCCTGTAGGTTTTTTTTTTTCCTCTTTATTATTATTTTAGGGGCTTACAATCAATTGATTATGCTGGTCCCATGGTTACCTTAATTACGTCATAAAAAGAGTTCCTGTAGAATGAGCACGGGATTAAAAATTGCCCATGTCAGGATCCCCAGCGCTAGTGTTACAAAAAGGATTTTTATTAAAGTACTATTACTATAAAATATTAAAAACACTAATGAACTAATATTAAACAAGTAAACCTCTTAAATATACCGTCTGTTAGCTATTCTAATCTGTGGCCGCGCCATAAATTCTAATTATAATTGCAAACTGGCAACTGCTTGTAATTATCCACGTTGTTTCGACTGTTAGCATTAAAATTCATAATTTAGCAATATTTTCACTTAATAAAAATTACGTTTCGTATTTTGAGTTGCTAAAAGCTTCGCGCTTGAGTTTGGGATAATTTATTTCAGTGGTTTTTATTTAAAAGATTTCTAAAATTATCAAATCAACGGCGAAATTGCGACACCTCTGCAGGGACGACTTAATTAACCGAGCAGCAAATAAGATAAATGAACTGTCAGTCGCTAATGTGCCCACTGGATAACAACGGACACACGGACGCGCAGTCCAGCGCGCTTCAACTCAAGCTGTTAATTCGGTTTATTAACACGTGAGATATCTTTGGTAACGCTGGTTTTTTATCCAATTCGTAGCTGAATATTTGTTTTAAGTGTTATATCATTGAAATTTCACATTCTTCTAGCGCTGTCTGGAGTACACTATTTTTGCACTTAGTTCTAATCGGTGGTATCCACGTTGACTCATCGAGGTCATTCATTTAGCTTTGTACGCGGTTAAAATGCAAATTATTTTGAAGTATCGAATCGTGTTCTTAATTTTTTTAAATTGCTAAAAACTATTTTACGTTGAGGATAATCAATTATTTTAAAATATATTAGGTACTTGATATAGAATACAAATCGAATATTACAGGTTAAACTAAAGAAGTACGAATAGCGGCCTTATCGCTCAAGGCAATGTTAATTCATGTTATATTATCTTTTGTATCAATTTATAAATTGGCTATGAATCAATTTACGAAGAATAGTTGCATAGTAAGATTGCTAATTAAATGCCTTTAATTATAGCCGCCCAAACGCTAAGATTTCAAGTATAAATTTAGAAATTGCTAAGCACCTTATTGGAGTTCGAAGAAAATGTACTTCGCTTGAAGTATACGTAGGTAAAGCTAAGTTCTTTCCAAGAACACTTAGTACTAGGGTTTTATGATTTAATTCGAAGAAAAGTAGCTTTATTATAATTATTATTTTGAAGCTATCTTTAAGCGACTTTATTTCTTAGAAGTTGAACTCTAGTAGCTTTAGGATGCGCCGTATTATCTTTATTGACACTTATTTTCAACAACTAGCGAAATATCGTATTTAAAAATGAAGTTTTATATGTGTTATTACGTACTAAATAAATTAATACAAAAGTCTTTAATAGATACATTTTTTTGTTTATATCCCCGTACCCAACTATAAAAAGTGAAGAGGATGGATAAAAGACATTTTACCAAGAGATTTTGAGTAAAAGCGCCCGCTAAATATGTGCGTATAAAAACTTAAGTGTACGAAGAAATATGTATAGGTGCAGAAGAAGTGAAAGAATGTGTCAAGATATCGACTTGGCGCACTCGATAACCTTCCTCTATAGGATATCGGCATGAGTTCGTTAATATCAAAAATTATCAATCCATTGAATTAATGATTAAGCAATGTTTACAAATTTAAATTAATCAAATATTGAAATGATGTTATGCAATTGATGAATATGAATCATTAATATATAATGAATTATATACAATAATGAATTTTTTACCTGTTTCTGTCAATAATAACCGGTTTTAAATTTGTTTGCAGACTAGTTAGCGAGGCGATAAGCGCGTATGTACTGTGTAAAGGTCACGTCATATGTTAATGACAAATGTTGAATATATTATAGAACAAACCGTTACATTTGAATACGCTTCGAATAAAAGCAAAAAAATGTTTTTTAATTCCGCCTAATCGATGGCATATAACGAACTCTGGCACGGTGACAACGCAAGCTATTTTTATGTTCAATGCAATTTATCTGCGTGCAAATTCTTTAGATACAGGTCTCAACTGCTTTTGCGTCCGATTTTATTCTCTGCAAACCGTCTGGTGTCATGGGAATGAAGTTGAATTCACCTTAATACTTCACCTCTTCCACTAAAAAAGAGAATAATAAATATTCTGATGTATTAAATAATATTTTTAAAAGAAAATTTCATGCTGCCTCATTATCCCGTGGCACAAGTTTACCAACAAATGTAATGAAATGTTTATTGTGGGTTTAACTTGTATTCTTGCATATATATAGGTTTACAATATACATAGGTAGTGTATCGAATATGCCTATTTTATATAAAAATTGTCGAATAAAAAAGTATAACACCATTATCATAGCTCGTCTTTTTGCCGGGTTTAAAATATCTATTAAATAATATGAACTTTATTATCCACCAGAATCAACAAATTAAAGTAAAAACATAAAAAAATATATGTGTGTAAACAGGTTGTCTTATCGCTAACCCCGATTTCTTCCAGAAAACCCTAAACAAAGGACTCAAACTATGTAATATTTGCGTAATATCGATCAACATCGATACTTGAATAAACTGGCATCGATAAATACTTGTAGGAATGAATAAAAGTGGTTTGCGTGCAAAACTAACTTTGTGGACGTTGCAATTCACGTAGCGACAGGTGACGAGAATGGGGCGCTATTCCACTTTCCTCCCTTGTTCGCCGCGTCATTGTCACATTCATACGTCCTTTTTGTTCCATTCTAACCGCATTTGCGCAGGTTTTTTTCCTTAGTGGACAGTTGGAAAACAATTCCCAGTTACACGTGCCACCTGTATTTTATCGGGTTTCATGAATTTTAATATAGTTTGAGTTGGTATGAAAATACGAGTATAGGTGAGTGGATTCTTTATTAAGAGAAAATACGGTGGCGATATTTCAACGAAGAAGACAAGACGTGAAACGATTCAGTTTATGTCAGAAATGTCAAAAAAAATAAATAACTAAATATTTTTTGTTTAGCAGACTTTACAAATTCTTACGACCCGCAGAAGATATTTGTTACATACATATAAATATTTTTTTCTTATTAAATTAGTAGATTACAGAGAAATAAATATAGAAATAAAAAAATACCAAATAAACCATCCAACGACCAACTGCCACATTTTTTTATGTCGATGAAAAGTATCTCATGTAAAATTTTCTTTCAGTAGTAATCAATAAAACCTCAAAAATAATATGAACTTAGTTAATTAACTCCATAAACGCATAGTATGTTTGTCAAACGCACTAACCTAACATTATTATTCGATTCCACATTAATTAGATCGGGATGTAGTCTCCCCAAGGAGCTTTCATTTTCATGATACATGCCAATTGCAATCCCGTATTACGTAGCATTATTAATTCGTATCGAGCGTGGAGTATAGTGCGGGCTGTAGTAAGTAAATTACTTACGTCAAGATACAAGATTTGACACAACACCCAAACATTTACCTTGTATTAAAACAATCGCCATCAACCTTTAAGCGGCTTTTTGGGTACGGCACTTAGCAACACTGATACAAACTACCCTCCTTATGTTATACGCTTAGTAACGGGAAAAGGGTTAATTACTATTTACATCTTATATGTGGGACTGTGGGGTATTTTGTGTAGAAAGTAAGGAAGGGTAGGTTAATTATTTTAAGACCTACTTTCCTGTTACTCAATGTTTAATTTTGTTCCTTATATACGATGTACATTTTCGACATAAATCCATCCATCTTAATACGAGTAATATAATCTTAATAACTACCGTATTTAAAAACCAGTCAAAATTTAATTGAAGAATTGTCGGGGGTACGAAACAAGAGTTACGATAACTTTCATCTGTAAATTAACTAAGCTGGTGCATGAAATGTATGTAAAACGGAAAATGTTAAAGTTTAAAAATTAATCAATAAATAACAATACAACGCCATCTATGAACATTATTTGTAATTATTATTATAAATAATATACTCGTAGTTGGTGCGTATTCAATTTTAGCGCGGGAGCATTGAGTTGTTATTTCTATAAGTTGATTTTTTTACACAAAAAATTATAAGCTTAGTAATTGTGACTAAGCTTAATCTGACAGTTCGACCTTAAAGATGCGTCTGACAAAAAAATGTATTGGGTTTTTCTGATACGACAGCAAAATGTATTTCGTATTTTATACTCAAGATAGAGCTTTACCTAAATAAATTCTCATACTAGCACAACAAAGTGACTACCTACACTGTATGGCGTTAAGTAAATACAAGTAGTAAGTAACGACAATCTCATCACTTTTTATAATCATGTCGTGCTATCGAGCCGATTTTATATTTTACTTAATAATATAGATCTTTCTATAAGTTACCAGACAGACGGACAAAAGCTTGAGGCATTGTTGGCCAATCTACTTTATATGGAAGAAGAGATGAAGCGATTCAGACGTTCAAATTGAGTTTTAATAAAATATATTCTGATCAAAAGCATAAATATAACCTCTTATTATTCATGCCCGTTGCATTGCGTCCAATTAAAACAAAAGGGAATTACTCTTGTTTGTGCTGCATTGAGAATTGTAAATTGTAGTATGCATGGAGAGCAAAAACTCTTTTATAAAATAGACGTATTTCGTGAAAGTATGAATAGAATTTAACGAAATTGTAATATTTCAAAATTCTGCAATCTGTAATTCCCTTTACCCTTTAGCAAATTTACGGATGAATATTAAATATAGTTCGCAAAAATTAGTATCGTAACAAGGCTTATGTATTATTAAAAATCGTCACAACTGAACCAGGATTTTAAGAATTAAACTCATGCAATGCGAAGTGGTGCGAATTCATAAATAAGGTACAATGTTGTTTGATTTCTACATACATTGTACGTTATATAATGTTACTATTTAATTTTACTAATTTGCTAAAATTGGTAAATTGTGTATTAGAAAACTTAAATGAAGCTATTTCATATATTTTTACATTGCGCGCCCTAATTGTAAAAACACACGTACATATATGACCATATCATGAGTAGCCTTTCATCAATGAGCGGTTTATTCCAGCCAGCCTTATTCTAGGAAAGGTAATACAAAATAGAATAATTTGTGTCCTAAATTTCAATAAGCTGTACGCGTTATATCTTTGCTTTTACTTTTCTTTATTTATTTTTATTAACAAAGGATACAACCCAATGCAAGTCCCGGTCATCAGCCAGGTTGCTATAAAGAAGAATGATGTGTGTATGTGTATTGTATTGATTGGTCGCCTCTTCAATACATTACCGCCACGTGCCCGCTTAAATCTGGATTTAAGCTACTAAGACTGGTCTTTTGGATAGTAATCAGTCAATATTGTGCTTGACACTGATCAATTACACAATAAGTGCTTTATAATTGTATTCCACAGTTTTTGTTTATTCCACAGTTCGTTTAGGTTTAAAACCATTAAGGATATTTGTGGATACGAAAGTGGATTTATTTTGAGTGACAGTTTCATTAGAATAAAACTCCGGTAAATCTTTGAAATGTTATCGAAGTGACGAGCATTTGTAATTCGCTTTGTACATGAAATGTACTCGTAAATGCATTCACCTATTTATGTAGTAAAATGTGTATATTTCTGATAATATACACTATACATTTTACTATAAGCCGCACTAGGCCCGCGTGGTGAACTAAGGTCTAAATCCTCTCAGTTGTAGAGGAGGTTCATGCCCAGCAGTGGGGCGAATAAGGGCTGATGATGATGATGATGATGATATTTCTGATAGAAATGTAAAACCGCGTATCGCAACGTAGTCACTCTTCTGAGCTCCATTAATATTGGATTGGATCGCAAATAAATACACTTAAAAGTCATGTTTCGATATAGCCTTGAGTCGTGGGTATAAAAAAAAACACAAGTGAGTACAGTTTAATCCTTTGAATACCACAAATATTTCTCTCAGCGCAAGAATTAAACTCGCGACTAATCGTTGTCTTATCACTTACTGAGCTTATAAATACTTTTATTAAATAAATGAATATACCCAACAGTCACATACATAGTTCTGACCCCACTTTAGGATAGAAGTCCTGTGTTGTAGGTATCAGAAAATACGAGTGCCTTTTCGGTCTCACAAACACCCAGACCCGAAACAAATATTTATGAATCACACAAACATTTGTCTCGGTGAGGGGATCGAACCCGCGGTCTCTGGTTCGATTAGCTGATGACTAGCCAAATTCCCATTTCTTCATAAATAATATAATTTACTCTATTATGCGCTATATTCAAAGAGATCTCTCATTTATGCATTTACGTAATAAGTTTGTGGCTCGAAATAAGTACAATTTCTACTGCAAGCATTTAATGCAATGTAGGAAAGTTTTATAAGAAGTAACTGTAACAGAATCCACTCCGAGCCGTGTAAGCAAATGAGGCGTATCTTTAAAAACTTTTCTGTTATCCTTTGGTCGAGTTCATCGTTCCCTAGTGCAGGTTTAAAAGATACTCTGCGACGAAAAAGTTCGCTAATTGGATCTTTCTCTTGATAAGTCCCCAAAACGTTGTTTGAGTGCATAAAACAAATTAAAGTGTTATGAACTTTTGAATGAATTGTTGGTATTGAGGTTCAAGTTGTCGTATGCGATCGACGCTCCCGGTTTGATTTTTAAGTCGGGCCAAGGGTTATAGTAAGGCTATATAAGGTTATATTAGGCATCAAGTCAGCAAATTATTTAGTCTGTTACAAATAATCAACAATTTTTGTCTATCGACGCTTTTTCAAGTGCGATAATTTTGCTAGGATTAAACCCCCCATAACAAAATTCTCAATAAACACTATCTCATCGTCTATAAGGTCACAAATACGAGAATCTGTATACGAAAAGTATTACAAAATTTCTGTGTAAAAATCTTTTGAACATTTTTATTGCGATAATATTCACGATCTAGCGAATGTGGGCAACGTCGTACATCTATTTGAATTCCGCTAGTCCGGTGTCAAGAGCGCTCACCCACAATTTTGCCTGACGAGAAGCAAATATTGACCCGCCCTGTCCACTTCCCGGCCTTTTATGTTAGCCTTATTTGAGAATCCAACCTAAATAAAAGTGTTCATTTGATTTGTAATCGGTTTCTGTGTAAACAATTGTGAGCTTTAGCTGTGATGTTTATTTGTTTTTTTTTTGTAACTGTTATTTCAGCGGATTTTGTTGTTACACTTTTTTGAAAAAAGAACATTACTTGAACGAATTAGTATACAGGATGTAAAAAGACCGTGATCGAATACTAAGATAGGTAATAGTTACCCGAGAAGTTAAAAATCCCGAGAAACAATAAAAATGTTGACGTTTTCCTAACAACTAAAAATATTAAATGTGATGATTAAGAAAACGTCAACATTTTTATTTTTTCTCGGGATTTTTGTTAACGTCAATTGGATTTGTAATCACCGTAACGATTTCTTGTCTATGTTTTCGAAAACGGTCTTTTTACACCCTGTATATTCGCTTACGACTATGGTAACTTTGAAGGCGTTTGCATAGTCGTATTTCTATATCCACTTTTAGAATACAAGACCCAGATAGTCGGAAACGAGACTACTGCCATTACCAGACTCTGTGCTGCAATTGAGTTCTTAATTTATAAAAAAATCCAGCAAAACTCCCAGATCCGGGAATCGATCCCGAGACCTCTAGATGCCCGCGAAATTTTATGCCGCGATAGAGATAATCTAGAATATAATTTTTGTTAACAATAATACTATGCGGTAAACTCGATTGTCAGACATGTTAGGCAATTATAAAAGGGATAATTAATGACAATACTCTCTGTATTGCTGTGGGATTATTTTCAATTTATATAAAATTTACACATTTATTAATTTTATGTATATATTAGCTGCTACTGGCGAGTTTGTTCCTATAGGATTTTAATAAGAATAAATTAAAAGCCTGTACCAACCCATAATTAATTCAGAACAGTAGAGATACACGCCACTAGTAACAGATTAAAACAGTGCTATTATCGTATATTTTTTTAGTATGCATGAGGTACATTTGTTGCATATTAAAAACTCAGTTTTGAAATTAAATAACTTAAATCTGCGGTTCTATTTCTCTTTGAACTTAGTAATAAACTTTTTACGCCAAAAGTTTTGATGAGACTGAATTGTTTTATTTATTTATTCTTTATTGTTCACTTATTATATAATAAGAAAACAACATAGAAATTCAACTCTAAATAAGGTAGTGTCACAAATGATTATCATTAATTCTTTGTACATAAATGATAAAATTTATTTATTTTTTATGTCTCTTTGAATTTACTACTTTTGTTCTAATATAAAATAGGTTTATTATACACACGAGTAAAATTCAACTGTTTATACAGAGGGTATAAAGACCCTGATCGAAAACTAAGACAGCAAAAAAAAATAAAAAAAATATGTTTTCCTAACTTATTTTTTGTCGGGATTTTTTTTAATGTCACGATGTTTGTAATCACCGTGGCTATTGTCTGTCTCAGTTTTAGATCACGGTCTTTATACACTCTGTATAGAATTGCTCTTTTGCCGTTCACATTTATGGCGATAAGTGCAGGATTTCACTTGAAAATGTAAACTTGCTGACGTCATAGACATACACTGTAGCATTGAGAGCGGAAGTACTTCGGTAGTTGCACAAATATTTACGAACGGTAATGGTACACGACACACAAAATGCTCTTTTCGTATGAATCAATACGGAATGTAAGCCAATAGATTTATTAAACAGGAACAGGACCAAGTCTTTACTTGCGTAAAATAAACCTTCCATTAATTAATATTGCATAAATAAATAAAAAATATATTAAAAATAAATAAATATTACTTACAGTGCAGGCTTTACCGTTTAATTAAGTGTAAATTCATTGTGAATACACACATAACTTACGAAAAGTTAGAGGTATGTGCCTGAGGTTTGAACCCGCGGCCGCCAAGATTCTCGACCTCGTATAGGCCTCGAGGGCATACCACCCTCCAAAATTTAAAAAAGGTCCGTCACACGTCATCACATCCAGATAAACACGCAGACAGAAGTATCGCCAGTTTCGCCGGACGGTCGCGATCGCGGTCGCAAGTTGATGCGTCACGCAATATCAGAATGATTGATGAGGCCCAGTCGGCCGTCCGTGTATCCCAGTGACCACAGCTTTGTGCCGCGGTCTGATATACAGTTTGTAGGCTCGAATTCCCCGGGAAATGCAACGTGAATTTAGGGACCGGATTTGGCTTCATAAAATAAGGAATATTGCTGTACGCTTGGATATTTTATGCGTGTAGTGAAGTTACATATGTATATATGTTGAATAATTTTCTTCGACATTATAATTTGAATGACTATTATCGTTTTAAATTATTATAAGCCATAAAGAATTTATATTATATTTATATTATCGGTCATGATTCAAAAACCACACACGGAAGTCCACACGACAGAGCAAATTTAGTGTTATATATTTTACTTATATGTTTACTTGTTGTTGTCGAGTGTATGAAATATAATAAGTCGAGTGTGCCAGAATAAAAAAAGAAAAAAAGAAAAAGAAATAGCTTTTTAAATATGCATTATAGTTTAATTAAAGGTAAATTTTTATTTCGGCCTTATTGCTTAATAATACCATATAATTTGAACATGGTAATGTTGAAAGGAAAATAATGTTATTCGGTAGTGCATTTGTATGTTTAGTGCCGACAGTGATTATTGATTATTGTACTGTAGTTACAGAAATAGAGTTAGTTATATACAGCAATACCTACGTCTGTTCGTGCACCCCAAAGCAAGTGCATACTGCATAAATATTACGAAACTTTGCAACTGACGCATTGGTATTAAAAAAAATTGTGTACGATGGATATGACTAAATAACTTGCGATAATGACTGCCTGATTAAGTGGTCTTAGCTGGTCGATTTGGAGACCTCTGGGGCGAGGTGTTATTGGGATTTTTCATTGCAAAATTTTCAAAACAAAATAGAGCCTAGAAACTCCCAAAAAAGTCAGCAGGATCGGCTGACTTACTTAAGAAACGGATGGATAAATGTGGTAGCACAACATTTACTTCTGGCTACATCTTGCACAATACAGGCGTGATGTACTTGCAGTGTCACAACTGTCTATATCAGTATCTGTAGCCCACAACTTCGTGAAACGTACCAACAAGCCCCATTACATCAACCGTGACATCCAATATCGAAATCGATTCTATTTCAGACCCATCCGCGATAGAAAATTCAACATCGCAACTCGTATTTTGGCTCGTATTAAAAACCAGATGGCAAGTCAGATGTGTCGGGATGATAGATGGCCAAGCGCTCCTGATCCGAGCTCACGCGACGCACTACATTGCATTTGCCGATGTTACTTGTACGTTTGACATACGAAAGCTAGATTACACGTTTTGTTTGGTTACACCGCAAAATTGAAAAGTGATGCTGTTGTAGTGCGATTAAAAGCTTTTCGCCTCTTTTATTTTGGTATATTTGTTGGTGTTTACTACTGAGAACGGTGTATTGATAAAGGTTTTTTTTTAATTTACAATGTTGGTGAGATGGTGGCTTGAAATGAAAAATACTAGCATTTTTATTTTATTTACGTACAGGTTTTTGTTTCAGTGATTTGCAAATTGGTGTTATAAATGGAGCTGAAATTCTATTTGCCTTATCAAATTGTGTTTGTATTATTTTTTCAATTGTGTTCTTTTTGATTAATTATAGAAAATAAGTTTTAAAACCAAAATACAATAAACAAAGTATTGTATTTGTTGTCAAAACTTGGTCTAAAATCTAAATATACCAATCAATATTTCATACTACCTTTTCAAATACCAATTAATAATATGTGTATATATATTTGAATCCTAAATTAATAATATTACCATTTTCGAATTAATATGATTAATAAATCATTTGTAAAGTTGATCAGTACTATATAATCCTTAGCCGAGGTTTTCAGTTCACATGTTTCGTTAATGTATTGTCTAGACAGAAACAATTAATAGGGTTAAATAAATAGTTGATTGTGAATAATTATACGAGCTAAGTACTTACAGGTGAGGTCATATTGTTTGTCAGAGTTTGTAACTATTAAAAGCCTTTATAAAACCAACTTATCATAAGCCTGAGTTAAAACTACTTTTGTCATTAAACTATTGACTATACATTATATATGGTTTTATATTGACTGCCTCGTGGTCTCGCGGTGCAAGGATGTGCCGTGCGATCTAGAGGTCCTGGGTTCGATTCCCGGGTCGGGCAAAGTGTCACTGGGTTTTTCCATTAGGAAATTCTCAGTAGCAGCACGAAGTCTGGAAATGTGCCCGAAAAACGGCAATAGGCTCGCCCCCTATTACGTGGGACTGATACATACCTGGCGAAATGTGGGTGCAGAAATGCACCTATGCCTACCCCTTCAGGGAATACAGGCGTGAGTTTTATGTATTTTTTTTATAAAACCCTAGATTGTTATACCTCGTTGGATAGCTGATGAAACGCAGATATTTTTAGGTACATCTCACATTTTATGTATAATATTGGTTATTGAGGTCATAAAGCATCTCATTTCACATGTAAAAATCAAATAATAATAATAATATGACTTCCATTTCAAAATATCTAAGCTGATAGTCGAAAATCGGGAGTTTGATGTTTGTTAGTTTTAGGATAGGGTGTCTCATAGTGAAATCAGTCAGAAACGATGTAAACTACACTCCCTTAACGGGAATAGGTCGACTTAACCAGTAACCCTGTAGGTATACATATTTTACGTGGAAGCTCGCTACTCGATATGACAATTAAATTAATATCACCGTCTGGAAATAAATGAACTCAGCTCTATTATTAGTGGTACGTAATCAAAATGGAAATTTGGAACGAAGTAGCCAATTATGTATTTTATAGTAAGTTAAGAACAAACTTTTTTATTTTTATGCGGTAAAGATCGGATCGGTCGGACGACCTATTAAAGGTCGCGGGACGTCGCTAGATGCAGGCTGCTTCCAACAGGTCCCCGTGGAAGTCAATGGGAGACGCCTATGTTCAGCAGTGGACCTTTTTTGGCTGATGGATGGATGAATTCATCCATCATTCAGATTTGTAGAGAAAGGGTTCTCTACAAAAGCATAAATTTAAAAGTTATGGGCCCAGTAAATAGATAGCTAACAATGTATGTCAAGAATACCTTTAACCTATATTCAGGAAAACAACTTAAATTCTTTAAAGTAAATAAAATTAACTATTTGGGTAACGGAAAGTGAAACGCGAGGTTGAATAGTCGGGAATAAATGAAAGTAGACAATGGGTGGTAACACAATTGTAGAGAAAAGACACGCGGTCCGCATGTTCCAGTTCCAAACAAGAGAAATGGGGGCTTGCAGGTGCACTGTGGAACAATGTTATGTGCGACGCGAACAATGTGCACCGCTGATTACTCAGAAAACTGCGCCCGATTCCATCTGATCACTTGACCAACTTTCAAGACTTGGAAGGTTGCATGTAGAGAAGGCATTGCTATTTTTAATAGCAATACACATAACATGATATGCGAATGTGTTTTGTTGATTAAAGAAAAGAGTTATGAAACTAAATATTTTTTTAATTTTATGAATATTTTTAAGTATTTTATGACATATTGCGGGAAAGCGCTATTGTAGATAAAGTTCTTGCCTCGTTTCACATGCTCGTACTCGTGCTCGTTAATGTGCTTTTATAGATATATTCGTTGATACTATAAATGATTTAGTACCTATAGTAAACTTAAACATTGATGACTCCTATTATTAAGAAAGAAAACTTTGGAATCAACGAGAGATATTTCAATTCAATTTCAAAGTTAGTATTAAAGGAGTTGATAGTTACATTGAAGGCGATTCCATATCATGTGTGTTTCATACGAGTTTAAAATGCCATATTTATATAGCGACCTATATAATAAAATAATCTGCAACCAAACAAAACATAAGTAGTTAATAATTGAATTATTTTTTATTTTGTATACATGTCATAAGTAAGCCAGTAAAATACGCATAGAAAGGAACAAATTGACGATTTCATTAGCTCCTATAACACTGAGTAAGATTCAATAAGACATAATTATTCATTGGTGTGTAAATCGAGTCCAACCGCCACCTCGGCCACCCAAATAACAATATAGAGAATTCTCCAACGCTCATTCCCAATCTCAGTCCCTCTTGCTTGTATAAATAGGGATAAATTGGAATTCACCGAATTTGCCACACACTGGTGAGCGAGATGTCCTCTGGGCGCACAGGGCAAGTCGGATACTGACGAAGTTGTGAACTTCAAAGTTGGCGACCACGACCACTACGACTATTCACTATGGAATTAAATTGGACATTACGTTTGTGCTATACGTGAATTAAATTGCGTAAATTGCACAATTTTGAATAAGAAGCCGTCGGCGCGGCACGATTTTAACATTTCACGGATTAAATTATTGCAAAGTTTAGTTAAGAATTGTTAACTGTGCCGGCTTACGAGCTACGAATCGGAAATTTTCTGTTTACTTTATAACACGTCGTGTTCGAAACGATGTGAGGATAATTATTCTTCAACTTTTATTTGCAGTCATACGTTATTTTAATTGTCGACTAAGTAGGGTTAAACATACAGAAATGTAATAATTAGCCACTCATACTCATACTCATACTATACTACTACTTATCCTGATATTCTTATTTCATTTGTCTTTCGTTTTATTTCTTTGACAGCCTCGTGGTGCAGTTGGCTAGACACCAGTTTGCGAAACGAGAGGCTGCGGGTTCGATCCCCGCACCGAGACAAATGTTTGTGTGATCCGCACATATTTGTTACGGGTCTGGGTGTTTGTGAGACCAAAAAGTCACTCGTAGTTTCTGATACCCACGATAGAGGACTTGTATCCTAGTGTGAGGTTAGAACACACTGCTAAACAAAGTTTCCCCTTTTCTCTCCTATTTACTCCCTACTTCGTCAACAAAGGAATTTCTTGTCGTGTAATCATTATGTACTTTTAGGTAATAATAAATGTAGGATTCTTTATGCATTTTATTAACGCACTTCTATATCATAAAATATAACAACAACTCCCTATTGCAATACTTTTGGAATTCAAATAACAAATAAAAAAACATATCATTATATTTGCATATTTTTCATAAAAACTGTGACGTAGCAATTAAAAATTTACTGCAAGAGTTCAAAGCAAAAAGAACAGGAAAATAGTCCACAATACTGTTTGCGATGCCGGTGTCGAGCAACGCCCCGGTCCAAATGCGCTAGATTAAGCCATTGTAACAGGCCCCTTGTTGTGAATGTCTGGGTGTTGTTATGATTTGAATCGAGTTACGTTTCAATTTACGCTGGTCACTCGAATAACAAGTGAAAATCAATTGTGATTACGTATTTTTATTATTGCAGTTTGCGAAGGAAGAGAGTTGGATAGGAATATCTTATTTATTAGGGCCATAATGTGTTAGTAAAAGCGATAATTTAGATATGCCAGCATCGATTGACCAGAATATTAAATAATTCCCGTCCACGGCTCTATTCTCGGGTTGTTCACGGTAAAATGTGGAAAAACATCAAAAACACAGTGTGTGAAACAAGGATGTAGAAATACAAGTCGACCTTCCGGAATGAATGTCTTAATGGATGGGAACATACAATGATCTGTGTCCAAGATGAGAATCATTTTTATGCAATGGTATCAAAAATTACGAGAACTTTGCAGGCTACCATCACCCGGACCTGAAAACAATATTAGTACGTGTAGTGGAGACACGTACTTTGACAAATTTAAATCATCATCAGCCCATATAGTACGTTCCACTGCTGGGCATGGGCCTCTGCAACTGAGAGGGTTTAAGCCTTAGTCCACCATGCTGGCCTAGTGCGGGTTGGTGGACTACACACCTAAGAAATTCCTATGAACTTTTAGGTGTGCAGGTTTCCTCATGATGTTTTTATGTTAAAGTAAGTGATAATTCATAATGAATACACACATAACTGCGAAATGTCAGAGGTGTGTGCCTTGGGTTTGAACCCGCGACCGCCGAGATTCTCGACCGCGTACTTAAACCTCGAGGCTACTTTTTACAAACAAATTTGAATAGTGTCAAATAATTCCTCAATGACGTGTGAACCAATTACAAGAACGTCGGATACGGCACAAGAAAATGTAATAAAACATTTAATATTTTTCGCTTCGTAACTTTTGAACCTTTATGTTTGTAAGCCAATAAGCACGGGCCGACGCGATTCATATTACAATCGATTGCCCGGTATCGCAATAAAAGGACTGAATCGTGTTCACGTATTTTAAAAATCCATTTTACGTTCACAAACAAAATTGAGATACAATCTTTCGACAGTTTACGAAGGGTAAGGACGAGATACCGATTGTGAAATTATAGAGCGCTGGTTGTGTAGTCATAGGTTTTTATTGGATTATCATGTATTTGTTTTATTTATAGCTACTTCAAGCATGTTTGCTGCTCAGTTGGTTCTACAGTATAAGTGTGTGGCGTGCGAGGTCTTTCAGTGAGTAATTCTAAGTAGCAGAGGTATGTAGGAATGTTTAATCGTAAGACGATCGAGTAAAAGTCCGAGTCATTATATTCATATATATTCAAAGCCTATCACCGTCCACAGCTGAACGAAGGCCTCCCCAAGTAGGCGCCAACCATCTCGGTCTTAAGCAGCCCTTATCCATCCGCTACCCGCCACCTTTCTCTAGTCGTCGGACAATCGTGCTGCAGGACGTCCTACACTACGTCTACCTAAGCGCTGTCTCCAGTCCAACACCTGTCTGCTCCAACGGCCGTCCGTCCGTCAGAAGACTTTGCTTAAAATTAATTATATAGTCCCACATTTTTATTAATTTTAAATATATCTAACAATGTTTTAGTACCTACATATGTTGCTTTAATCTTTATGTTAAATATTTAACAAACTGCAAAAGCAAACATGTGATGTTCGTAGATATGTAAGCCAGTGCTGTTACTCATCATCATCATCATCATCATCAGCCCATACACGTCCCACTGCTGGGCACGGGCCTCCTCTATCATTGAGAGGGTTTAGGCCTTAGACTTAGTCCACCACGCTGGCCTAGTGCGGGTTGGCGGACTACACACCTAAGAAATTCCTAAGAACTTTTTTAGGTGTGCAGGTTTTATCACGATGTTTTCCTTCACCGTTAAAGTACGTGATAATTCATTGTGAATACACACATAACTTGGAAAAGTCAGAGGTGTGTGCCTGGGGTTTGAACCCGCGACCGTCGAGATTCTCGACCGCGTGCCCAAACGTCGAGGCCATCACGGCTGTTACTCGCCTTACGAAATTACATTTGGACTGTTTTGCACTTTCCACGAATTGCAGGGTAGTGCATTTGTGTACACGAATAAAAACGAAGCGTGTTGTGTATAAAAAACTATCTGATAACTTATGGTAGCATGCCATAAATTTAAAGTCTTTAAAACAATATTATACTTGTGTATTATGTACTTTTGAAATTAATTAGTTGCTGTTTGTTGATTTTGTTGCCAGTTCTATTTTAGATATTATATAAAATCAGTAAATTATATAAATCAAAGAGTAAATTTTGTAGTACATTACATCGTTTATGTGTTTTATTATCATTATCAGCCTATACGTCCCACAGCTGGGCACGGGCTTCCTCTACAAACGATAGGCATTTAGTCCACCACGCTGGTCTAGTGCAGGTTTGCGGACTACGCACTTAAAAAAATATTAAGAATTTTTTGTGTGTGCAGGTTTCCTTACAATGTTTTCCTTCGCCATTAAAGGACGCAATAATTTATTGTTATTATTTTATTATTATTATACGCCTTTATTGCTGATACTAAACAACTTATTCTACAAATTATTTTACAACTTATTCTACGAATTTTTGAAGAATCCAAAGTTAACACTTTCTGTTTTCTTTTGCGCTTCTTTGTTGACTGACCTTTTATTTAGGGTTTTGTAGCTTCCTCTTCAATAAACTTGGTGGGATTCGAACGGTATTGGAGCGGTTGAAGAAATCCGTTGCCGTTGTTTTGATCACAGTTTTCTATTCAAAGGTGGCACTTTCACGTTTGATAACGATAATCCTGATGTTTCACAACTAGTTGCACTCAATCTTTACGGTTTGCGTTTGATATATCGTCGTTTTATACTTTTATTTGATAAAAAATAGCGGAGCCGATGTAAACATGACAACAACAGCTAAGTGCCCTCCAATTTATTGTTAATAGACACATAATTTTGAAAAGTCAGAGGTTTAAACCCGCGGCCGCCGAGACCTGTTGACTCGACTTGTTGACTCGACCGCGCGCCTAAACCTCGAGGCCATCGTGACATATTTTTCATTGAATTCATTTTAAAAATAATTATAGTTTTGATAAATTTATTTTTCATAGTACCCTCTCTCTTGTGTTTAATGAGCGTAGTCAAAGTTCCGTGTCCATTTTACGCATGAATAGAAATGAATAGAAACTTTGAAAACGGTATCCGTTTAATAATTGAAACGTAACAAAAAACATTGGAAAGAGAATAAATTATTGCAGCGCTATATTTCCGCTGCAAAGTTTATGAACAACAATATTTCTAAATGGATTCTAGAATATATTCAAAAAGTGTTTCTCTTTGACTGAAACAGGTGAATACAGTTTTAAAACTGTTCTCCAATTGCAGATTCCCCGCTCCGCCAAGTTCAACTTTGTTTATCTAACAACTGATTGCGACTCTTTTCTCTAGGAAAGTATATATCATTAGAATCGCTCCTCGACGTTTCTTACTTTTTATTGTGTTTATGGAAAATGTATTTCTAGGCGCTCATAAATTTGTAAACTTTATAAAATTGGCTTTGAAGCTCATTAATTAATTGTAGAGCATAACAATCCCATGATTGGCATTAATATATTTATTGCCTATATTTAGAACTTGAACCTGTTATATTCATAAGGGATGGTGAATAATCGAACAAAATGTACTACAATTGATATACATACATACAAATATTTATATGCAGAGTAGAAGGTATAATCTATATAGATTATACCTCTTATCTTATCTTAGATTTTTTCTCTTAAACCATATGGTTTAAGAGAAAAAATCTTCATGATGCACTTTTTAATGACATCTTTTGTGTTTTATTTATCAGGTTTTTTCAAAACCCGGTTCCAAGTTTTGCTGATTGTGTTCATAGCTTTATGAATCTTCTTCAATTTCAGAAATTAAATTACTTGAATAATCTTAGCATACTTTTTACCCAAAAAATAAAACCAAGGTATAATGATTTCATTGTCTAAAAAACAAATATATGAAGACCACAAAAGCGTTTATTTCCGAGGAATGATTCGTCTCGTTTTACTTCGTGAGCGGTGCTGCAAATAGTTATAAATATGTACATACCAATAGCAATAATAATGAGTTCAAAATTATTCGTGGACTTAAAAATAATGCTGCTAGCATATTAAAATAAGTTTACATACTAACATAATACACATAACATATAAGTCTTCCAATTTTGTTGAACGAAATTTGTATTTTTAAATGAGCAGTCTCAATCATAGATCTAACCACTGTACACAAGATTTTTCCCATAAATAATATTATATAAAACGCCTTTATTACTGAAACGTTTGTTAACAGAATTAACATATAAAACAATTGAGCGTCAGATATGGTCGACTCATAAAATAATTTCATAATGAAAATTAAATAAGAGACAAAATATAGAGGCAAATTGATATTTACACGCGGCAATGTCCGTTTTTAAAACAATAACACATTACACAATTTGGTAGGCGGATTTAATTATGTAATAAGTGAATTTACTTTACTTTATTAAAAATATATTGATTTCAACTTGCAAACGTGGGTACCTATGGCGGTTCTTTGTGTGAATGTTCCAGACCGCAGACAAAAGCATTCATGTTGAACTGCAGTTCAAAATTTCAAATAAGTATTCGTATTTTTGAGGCGACGTTTTACATTTAAAGAGTTTCTTTTTGGGAATAAAACACCGATAGCGAATAGAGTGGAAACGGGTGAATCAAATTGAAATAATTTCAGTGTGAAATGTTCTCTATTTTTTATATTAGCCTTTTAGTGATGAATGTTTAGTTGGGAAAAAAATTATATAAGTTTCTGTGGGTGAAAATTTAATAAAGGAACAAGATATCTTACGAGACGTTTTGTTAACAAGTATAAGAAAATATTAGAAGCTTTTTGTGCACATGTTTTTTTTAAAGGAACATTTGTTGTTTTTTCGCAGGATCAATTTTACAAGGTTTTTAACAATTAATTAACTCTTTTCATTTTTTATCTCATTTTAGTAACGTTATAATATACTTTGCCCTAGAAAAAAATAAGTAACTTAATATTTATTATATGCAGTTTTACCATTTTTTGCCAAAAAGGAGACGAATTAAAGTTTACGCACAGATTTCCATTATAAACTCTTTTATTTATGATAAATTTCGATGAACTGAAAAGCCATATTTTTTGCCACTGTACTTCGTCGAGAGCACTCCATAAAATCCGAACGCACGTAACTAAAACGCTATAAAAGACCATCCAAAGCTTATCTAGAACGTTTTAAACTAAACTATCGTACTACACATAAAATTTTATAATAAAAATAACACACCTAGTTTAAATAATACGTGAAAGAATAAAATCCAACCAAAATATACCTTCAGGTAAAATTGTTTGATAATCCAGCGGTTTGAAACACGAATGCGGGATATCATTGTAATATTTATTTGACTTTCGCCCGCGTTGAAATATGAGATTAGGCCGTGTATGTTAGGCGAGATGTAGAATGACATTATTGCCAAGAATATACGGTGTTGTGTGCAATAAAGCCTTGTCACTGTCAAAATAACGGTGCCGGTGGGCGATATGCTACTTCCAGGTCGAGTTATACCCTCTGACGGCATTATCGCTAATTACAATTGTAATGTGTATGCAAATTAATCGCTACAATGGTATATATATTCTTAGGTGTCGAATCGTATCAATTGAGAATTTGCATGCTTAAGTGTCTTAATAGTTAAGAGGGTCGGTACCTGTGTTTTTTTTATTAAGTGTATTTTTGGACATAATATTCTCAGTAATAGATACTAAATCAGCTTAATGAATGTTAATAAAATTAGAAGCAATTTATAAAGGAAATAAAATATTTTTTATGCGTATTATGGAACGGTTCGAATTGAATGAATGTCATCATGATAATAAAATTTAACTTAAAAAACGTTTCTTAAAATTTGCAATTGATTTTAATAATTAATTTATTTAATAGAAATATAAAATATAATATTTTAATCTTCATTTTTATACGACACTTGGATAATTCTGTGTTTAAATAAGATATAAATGAAACTTTAATGTCATTTCGTTACCGCTACGTCTCAGAACGTAGCAGTAGCTACGACAAGGTTCTACGGATGCAGTAGCATTTCCTTTTCTCTAGTTTAATCAAAAATTAACATTTTAATAACGTTCCAGCGTCTTCTTTTATAATGAAAACCACAAAGTGATTTAGATTGTAAGATATTTAATGTATATTGCAAATGTATAATAGGTACACATTTTTTTTGTTTATGGTTCATTATTATATCGTTTCATGAGGGATAATTATTTCGCAAAAAAACTTGTTTCATATATAAAAAGCACAAATCCAATATGTCACCAAAATCTTAGTTACCTACAAAACCACATTTCATTCACTAAGATTAACTTCGATTTTTAAATTTTTGAAACGTTTATTTTAGTTGATGAAAGTGTTATAAACCGACACCACAATGATCTAACAATTTATAAATATCCTACAACTATAAAACAATGATGAATAAAGTTTAACAAACCCAAATTTAATTACTTTGCACCGTGTGTTAGGTGTGTGCATGTCCGGTTGTATTATGAGCAAAAAATGTAACTAAGATTAATTCGAAATCCAGATTTTAGTGCAAAGTTCCTTTAGGATTATCCAGGAAGAAAAATGATAACATGCAACAACCATACATACAATTAGCATACTAATGTAATAATGTGGAAGCGAGGCAACATTTACCTCGAGAACTAAATAGATATGTATAACGTTTCAACAGAATACTTTAGTAACTTCATAAAAGCGAAGCTTGAAGCTAGAAGTTTATTTATGCTATAAGTCTACAAAATATACAAATATAAAGAACATAAAAAAGCATGTGTGATAATAAATATGTGTATTTAAAATAAATGTTGCTTTCAAAACAGAATTTAAATTAAATCAAAATCAGTAAGTCACTGTTGCTTCTAATTTACTCGTACTTTTCGATATGAATTTATTACATTTTGCAAAACAAATGAATAAGAAAATCGTGTGGTTAAGTCTTTTTTATTTAAATAAATGTGAATTATTTTTGAACTTTTCACACTTCTATGAAATAGAAAGTTATCCCTTCATAAAGATTTGCATTTCCATGATCTTAAATTTGTTTTGTGAAGAAATAATTATAATTATTATTAGATGTCATTATATTGTTATGTAAAAGACAGTATTTTTCTGGGAGAAAATTATTATAAGAATATGAATTCAATAGTTTCACTGATTTACAAATTTAGATAACCTGTATTGGATTGAAATTAAAAATAAAAGAAGAATAGTAAATTAAGTTATAACTAAATCAAGCACTATTATAAGTTTTCAATTTCGAACTCAACTTAAAAAGAAAATGAACTTTTAATTCGTTTTAAGTTTAAAAGCATGTCATATCAAGTTAATCACATTAATTACTTACATCCACATATGATCGAAGATAATGACTACAGTGGCACGACACAATCATAAGTTCAATGTTATTTCTTTCTCAAAACTACACAACTTCATTTCCTTATCACTGAAGTCTGATTATAAAAAGTTCCATAACAGTGTAGCATTATTAGTTAATAATTATTGCGGTGCACGTGGGTGTTCCGAGCGCGGGAAATCGGAGATTTTAGCGCCAAAAGCTACTCCCCCCGAGACCACCATCCCTCGCCGTGTTCCACAATATACTGACAACTGTCACCGGGCACCCGGCCGGCGTTTCGCTCGCTTTTACTACAGACGCTTTTCCTCTTTTGCCCTATCTTGCTTTAACGAAAATTTATACACAGCAAACTGTACACACATGGAAGACAACTTAGTTCGAGTTCCCGATGTTCCGTATATTCTGTTTGCGTGTGTGCCTCGCCCGCCTGCCTGTGCGGGTGGACCATGAAGACGCATCTTCACGGTATCGTGGCGATGCGTTGTTGCACACAATAACACCCCCATCCACTCAATAATAATTTTAAATTAAACGATATAAAGTTGAATTTTCTTTGTTATACCACACTTATATCCGTTCAGTCTCGACGCCGGAGCTAAATTGCGCATGTCCGTGATCAATCTTACGGTTGTGAAACTACGAAAACTATTGCCGTCCTTATTTTTCCTCAAGTTTCAAACTGCGACGATCGTGGTGGCAAATAAATAAACAAAAATAATTTATTAAGGCAACTTGAATCATGAAATCGTTTAAAAGTCATTCGGAGACTTCAGCCGTTGTACCTGAAACGTGTAACAAAATTTTAGCAAATTTTTTATTACTTTGTTCAGCTGAAGTGTGTTTTTATGAGCAATAAAGTTGGGCACCTTAATTACACACAGAAAAAGCAAGTTGTAAATAAAAAATGAATTAAAATGAAATATTAAAGAACATGCTCGTGTTTATTCAGAAAGAATAACTGTTTATTTTTGTAGCAGTCTTTTAAATTTATTTTCAATAGAATATACACATATATACAAATATTTAGTATTTACATTTTTTAATAGAACACAACAATCTAGCACGCTTTTAGGGGATAGATAGGTCACAAAATGACGTCAAACTTTAATATGTGATATAAACTTATGCGTTTTTTAGTTTCATTTTTTTAAACATCGACCTTTGTATGAAAAACTTAGCATTATCCAGACAATCAAATCAGCTCACACTTAGATTAAATAATTATATATCAATCTTTCGGACGGTAAGTTTACCGTAGTTACTTTGAAATGCTCACGTGGATAGCTCAAGACTTACCACCAAATGCAGTACGGTCACTTCGTCGTGCTTGTGTTAAAAATGATTATATTTTAAAGAGCTGACGTCATTTTGTTTTTAACTTAAATATTATACTATCCACCCACGAGGTGAACTGACGATATAACATAAATCTCGGGAAGCCGCTGTATGCAAGCCGCTTCCGACAGAGCGCTTCGGAAGTCTTTGAGGGAGGCCTATGTCTAACAGTGGACGTCTTTCGGCTGGTAATGATGATGATGATGATAATTGTAATGTGTTGGAACTCTGTTAACAACGATAGAGCATGCAAGAAAAAAAACTTAAATGAACCTTTACAAACTTTCGTACGCATCACGTCGATCGTATTTACGAGTAGACGTTTAAAGAGACGATTTAAAGACGTTTAAAGACGGCCAAATAAGAGACGATTTAAAACGACAATTGGAAACTATTATTGTGTTGTTCTAAAACAATCATGTATTTTGAACACATTTTTTTCTATTTATGAGTATTTAAAAAAAATAATGAAAACATGACTTAAAATGGCAGATTAATCGATTTATAGAATGTTTATATAACAGTAAATAATAACGTTGTGCACTCATAATTCAGCGACTCTAGGATTAGCCAGGATTATAAGTCAGATATCCAATAATTTTCGTTCTATTTTAATATGTATTTGTTAAAATCATTTCATAATTATTAAAAAGTAAAACAACTTCGTTATCTACGATAAGATATAATATATCAGACAGGCGTATAACCTTTTTTTATTTATAACATAACATACAATAAGTGAGAAGCGAAAGACCCTCTTACAGAAAACAAACCAAATATATCTACTCTTAAAATATTACTACGTCACTAAATTTCGTACAAGAAGCCCGAACGTAGCAAGTTAAAGCCACAGAAAAGTTTCCGTCTCGTACTTACAAACAAAGGTCCGCAAAAAATAATTTCTCCTACAGAGAATGATATTAAACAGAGATAAGAATGTAAGGGTATAAGTGAAGTACTCTTTCCGACCGGCGTTTATACAAAGCTATGAATAACAATTTACTAAAGAGCCAGTAGCGCAAACACTTGAGCGGGGAAGTTTGTTTCGAAGTGCCCAAACTCACGAACAATACCTTGACGTGGAGCGATGAAAAATAAATTTTTCGTCCGGAGAATTATGTAGATGTCGTATTTTACGACTTTATTTCATTCGGCTTTGTTTATTTGCATTAATTTTGTATATGTTTTTTCTGTAGCAGACTAGACTGCCTTATGTCTATAGGTGTCGATTCGAATCCCGGGTCGATCAAGATCTCATTTGGTTTTTCAGCTAATAAGAAAAATACTTATCAGCAGGGAATCTATAAAGGTGCCCGAGAAACGACAATAGGCTCGTCGTCTGTCATGTGTAAATAAAAGATCATTTGGTAATGAGTGGCTTCGGAAACATATGATAATTCATTGTGAATACACACATAACTTCGAAAAGTCAGAGGTGTGTGCCTGGGGTTTGAACCTGCGACCGCCGAAATTCTCGACCGCGCGCCTAAACCTCGAGGCCATCACTGCTTTATTATTAAAGTAATATTAAATATTTTTAGCATGATTTCTCATTTTATATTTAAGAAGGCATTATTAAATTGCTCTTTTTGTGCTCATCGCGCGAACATAAATCAGTCTATGGGGTTTTTACTGCTTTATAACACGCGAATGTATCGAAGAGATATTGCCTATACCCTTCGTATTTATTGACTTGTTCTGAAGCCATAATATAACATCGAAACTAATTTATATATTTTCTTTTCTATGTTTGCAAATTATTTCAAACTAGTTGACCCAGCGAACTTCGTTGCGCCTAACAGTCGATTCTTTATTTTATTTTGTAACCTATGTTACTCTTCATTACATCAGCTACCTGCCAATAAAAGTCCCGTCAAAATCGGTCCACCCGTTTCAGAGATAAGCCGGAACAAATAGACAGACAGACAAAAATCGTAAAAAACGTTATTTTGGTATATGTACCGTGTATACATCCATATGCATTTATTAAAAAGCGGTTATTTCAATATTACAAACAGACACTCCAATTTTATTTATTTGTATACAGTAGGTATAGATGTATTGAAAAAGATTTAAACAAATTTTAAACATCACATCTTGCTAAGTTCGCAGTTTTTATTATGAACTTTATTTACTGAACTTATTAGATACCTACTACTTATTTTACGCTTTGCACTAGAGCACACGGATTGAGTTCCTGTAACGAGAAATTGTTTGTATACCCTACCAATAAATATCGTGAGGTTTCTGGTATATTTTTATAGTCACGAAACAAATCTTGTATTTTAACTTCACAATACATCTGAAAAAGTATAGTGGTAAAAACGGAGTATTTCTATGAATAGCATAATTCGTATCAGTCATTGAATTATTAAGTATTAATAATATTTATATATTAAATATATTGACTGCTTGGTGGTCTCAAGGGTCAAGTATGTGCCGTGCAATCTAGAGGTTCTGGGTTAGATTTCCGGGTCGGGCAAAGTATTATTGAATTTTTCCATTAGGAAACTCTCGGCTGCAGCACGGAGTCTGGAAAGGTGCCCGAGAAACGGGAATAGGCTCGCCTTCTATTACGTGGGACTGATACATACCTGGCGAAATGTGGTTGCAGAAATGCACATCTACCTACACCCTAGGGGATACATGTACCATATGTATGTATCAAAATATAGATCAAAGATGATTTATCCAGGACTTCAATACAATAATTATTTTATACTTCTACAGAATTTCAATCTTTGCGCGCTCTGAAATTTCGTAGCTGAATGTCGTCGGCATTCAAGTGTTTTGCCGCTTGAACCGCTTTTATAGATGTCACTTCGTCACACTCGCGAGTTCAACCACAGATAATGACTTCATACCTAGATCTTAATAATACTTTGCTTTTACCCACATTAGTCCTTGTATTTTGTATTTTTGGAGAGCACGCAACATTCGCTACACTAACCCATGCTTTTATTATTTATATGACAAGTAACGTTTTTTGTTTCTAATAAAAAACTACACCCAACAGTCACTCACAGAGGCAAGACCAAAGATATGAGTCTAGTGTCGCGGGTATCACAAATTACGATAGAGTTTTTGTCTTGCAACACCCAAACCCGATGGATCCCGAAGGATTAGTACACAAATATTAGTCTCGATGCAGGGATGAAATCTTCAACCTTTTTTTTCACAAGCTGATGTCAAGGCTCTCATTTCTTAAACTGATCTCTAGCCAACCAAAAGATGGCAAATATAAAAAGAATATCGTTTTATTTTCCTAATGAATCTTAAGAATTATTATGAATCTCATACAGGGCAAGTCCACTAGACTAAACTAAGTCTAAATTGTAGTCTAGTTAAAATACCTGTTCCTGGTCGTATGGGAATACTACTGGTACCATGCTTTTTTTTTTTTTTTTTTTTTTTTTTTTTTTTACGAGAGGAAAGCGCTTTAAGCTCCCCTGTTCGGTACCTCGGGGGAGGCCGAAAAGGGGTATGTCGGGGTCTCTGGCCTTCCAACTCGGCGCGCAGAACAATAATTGTCCGCTTAGCTGAGTTGGGTCCCTAACCAAAATCCTACGCCAGCATACCGACTAAAACCTCTCGGTGACCATCTCGCGCATTTAGGGCGGTTTTGCGGCATCTCAGGGCGAGAAGCGCCCCAAATGGTCCGCCTCCGCCTAGCGCACCGTCCGATTATGGACTCCTCCAAATTGGGAGGGCTTGAGATGCCCTCCACTTACGCTTTTTGGACGTTCACCTCTTGTGAACGTCCGCGACAGTCAAGCGGTCACGCCCTCTGCCGCAAATCTCAGGGTTGCTGCCACCGTTGTGTACCGCCCCCGCAGTACGCCCAGCCTCCCCAGTGGCCCCTGTTAGTCGCCTCTTACGACAGGTAGGGGGTACCGTGGCGGAATTCTTACGCCCCCGATCCACAGGGCGGACTGGTACCATGCTTGATAGAAAGAACACAGTACTGTCCAAATAATTCACTGAGAGACAATTTCGTCACGAGCCAAACGTTGAGCTATTCCTTTGAGCATTTACCAGGATACAGGCATTCCAACACGCCTAGCAAGAAAATTCCTTTACGCAACTCTAACTGTTCCCTATCTTGTTAAATAATTAAATGTATACTGAAGCTTTTTCACAAAATGCAATATTTAAGCATGGGTTCGCGATATTCTGTTTTGCATTGTGATCCGCTTAGACAAGTAATTACTGACACCGAAAAAGCCATACAAAACCTGCAGAAATGTGACTGTTTTGTTTACCTTTGCACTTTCAAAGACTGAATGCGACAGCATGTGTAGTTTTGTTACGCCTACAGCATACTGACTGATTGAAATAATAAAAATGAAAAAATGTAAGCATTTATTTGATTATACGAATGTAATTTCATAAAGAAATATATAATTCAAAACAAAATATTAACACTTCGTACGTTTTATGTAATCATGTCCTTAGTTAAAAATAGGTCTGCCGTACGATGAAGCTGCTGCAGCGCACGTGTTTCTTGCTTCCTAATATGGAGTAAAAAAAAGGATTCTCTCGCGACTTGATGATTTGTTAGGACTGAATCATGATTATCACTTTGCCATTCCACACAAAAAATCTTCTTAACTAACAAAAAGTAACAATTAAACAACAATCAATCAACAATCAAACAACCTGATAACTATGATAAACTTGAGGTGCCGATGCAATCTCTAATAAGAAATCAGGGGAGGGATAGAAGGTAGAAATTATGATTTGTTGAGTTTCTCTCAGTCCCACTCAGTGTAATTTTATGATGATTTTTTAGAACACAGATTCCACTCCCGATATTTTGAATTACAATTTACTCTTTAATATGGTTCGTACATGACGTAAAATACTCAATAACCGGTACTATTTACTACTACCGTGTACTATGGAAGTCTTAAGCACCTGAGTGCTGTATTGTCTGAACAATACATATACATATGTATACCGTTGTAGCTCGATATAAGCTGATTCAAAGCTGAGTCTTCTCGGAATATTTGTTACTGAATTGTTAATAAATGTAGCATCGAACGAACTGAAAGGTTTAATTTAAATTTGGAAGGTTTCATTCTCGAGTTTCATAAGCCTATTAATATTAAAAACATATCAAAGTTGTTTGTAAGTTTTAATCCTGTTATTTTATTTAAAAATTGCAAACAAATAAATGCATACATCAGTCACATACATAGTTCTGACCCCACAGTAAGGTACAACTCTTGTGACGTGGGTATCAGAAACTACGAGACTTTTCGGTCAAATAATTTCGCTTTAAAATATTACTATAGATATAGACTACTTACTTATACCTAGATCCAAAACGATATGTGACTAAATGGCTTACATTATCGTTCACATGAAGCTGCCATGCCAGCGGCGCTGTTGTGTCAGCGTAAAACTTGTTAAAGTCCTTCTAAAGAAAGAGTTATGAAAACACCAACTTTAGGGTCCAGCAAAAAATTGTAGACAGTTTTAGCAACTTCGACCCTCAACAGGATTTTATAAATATTAAAATCTAAGCGAGACACTCTGAAAGCGGAAACTAATTTTTTCCTTTTCTTTACGAGGTATTCATGACTTTTTATGAGTCTGCGCTTTCTTCGCTTTTACATAAAAAAATGTTTTGTTATTGAAATTTTTCGTTCGAATTTCCCATGATTTGAGTGTTCAAAAAACATGAAATGGCAGTACATATGTACATGTTTTAATTGAAAGAAATGTGCGGTTTTACATCTGTTGGTTTATTCATTATATTCATTTTCTATTTTTAGCCGCTTGAGGTTAAGACAATGAATAAATCTCAAATGCTGTCTTCAAATCACATCTCAGGCATTTCACTTCGTATTTTACATACATACATAGCCTCACGCCTGTAGTCCCCGAAGAGGTAGGCAGAGGTGCATTTCTGTACCCATATTTCGCCAGGTATGTATCAGTTCCGCGTAATAGGGGGCGAGCCGAGATTCCGTGCTGCTACTGAGAATTCTCTAATGGAAAAACCCAAGAACACTTTCGAATCGAACCCAGGTCATCTAGATCACACAGCACATACTTGTGCCGCGAGACCACGATGCAGTAATAACTTCGTATTTTAAATTAAACAAATACTACTTTAATAGGTACTATCCAGTAAACGAGTAAGCCCTTATGCCTGCTGATTATCTCCACTTCGTCTAATATCCAGAAATACAATATACGAGTATAGGTACGTAGTTCAAAGAGTAGTCTATATAATTTTACATACAATAATTTCTACCAATGAACGAAACGCGACAGCGAAGCATTTGTTTTTAATACAACTGAGTTTTCTAAAAGCTGATTGCTGCATGGTTACGCTCTTGCATTTCAAACGTGTTGTATTGATTCCGCGAAACTCAACTTATAAAAACAAGTAAGGAAAAGCGATTTAAACTATTTCAATATCAAAATATTATACATTCATTAAGTATTAACTGAGTTATAATAAATGACTTACTGACGGCCTGCGTCCTCGAATCGATAGGCAGAAGTATTTTTCTACAACCACGTTTCAACATTTGTGCTTTTAAGTCACATACTGCCAGTTTTAGAAGACTTTTTCTCATACGGAAAGTGATGGTTTTAATTCTGCACCCTTCTGGCATGAGACTAATAAGACAAATGAAGTATTTTGATAGGATTCTATATTATATCTTCTACCGCATCATAGCTTCATCCCTCCACCGGGTTGGCACGTCATAATATAGATATTAATCTATACGAGTTTGTAGAAAATTGGTTCATGTTAATACGATCGCCCATATAACTAACGTCGAGGTTTTTCAGGAAATAGTTCTGAGAAACTCTATTTTTTTATGAAAAAAAAAAAAGAATGGTTTTCGTTAGAATTAAAATAACTACAAATGCAATAATATATTATAGATAAGTCATGAATTCGTCGTGATAACGTTTAGGATTTTTTTACCAAATAATCGTTCACATCAGATCAAATCGATCTTAATCGTTAACAAATAACTCTAGTCTAATTAGTAACCTAGTAGTGATTTAAAATCAATTGGTTTGAATTTATAGAGGTTCCATTAACTAAGAGAGGTCGGCACTTGTAAAGTTATGCATAATAATTGCTTACTGTTCAGTTCCAATTAATGGCACTAGAATAACGATAGACGAACTCCTTGCGGTGGACTGTGCAACTACGGAACACAAGTTACTACTAGACTACTATCCCATTCACAAGTTAGTAAGTCGAGGCCTTTTGGCTTATGTAGCTAATTAACAGTTCTATTACGTCACGAAAATGGGAATTACATACATACATAAACTCACGCCTGTCTCCCATTGGAGTAGGCAAAGACTATAGTGCGCCTAATGCTGGGAACCAAACACGCTTCTTTCACTTTCTCAGCTGATGTTATCCTCTTTATTAAATTTATTACTGCATTTAAAAAATATTAATATTCCGTTCCAAGAAAATCTCAGTTATTATTATATTATTTAAAAATCAAAGTCAATAAATATCACAGTTCTGCAATGTGGGCCGAATTTATAAATCACATCAATAAGTTGTATTCAATATATCGGGATCGAAAATGGAACGCACAAAAATAACACCGAGTATCGAAGCTTGAAACATCTCTAGGGAACCTCGTCTTTAGGGCGTGTCTTTTGCATCTACAACACTGATCTTTACGTTTATCTGTCTAAAAATTATTTATATAAATTTACAAATCGTTTTTTTTCTAACTCGTGGACTGCCTCGTGGTCTCGCGGCACAATTTCGATAAGTGGACAATTTAACATGAAAAATTAAATTTCGAACCATAAGGTGTTGAGATTTTCTCGTAAACCAAACAAATGTACCTTTTCTTCATAATATTAGTATAGATTTATACCAGCAATATATCAACGTCTCATGTAAGTTAATAATTATACACTAGTTTAAATCTAAGTAGCTTTATTAATAACGGTGAAAGCGAGTTCACCGTGAATATGGGAAAACCGCACGGCTCTGTGATAATACGATCCTGTTGAGACGGCACCAGTACGGTATCTTAATAAATATTTACTTCATTTTCATAAGCATTTAATATGATTACTTTGATGAGTTTGTGTTTGTAATGACCGCGAATTTGTTAGCATGAGCTTCAGAATTAGATAGAGAGAAATGAAAAATAAATAATTATTATCTGTGTCGGTTTTTACGTGTGAGTAATAAACTTATTTTTGGAGTTAATTAGTACAATGATGATATCACTATGCATTGCTTTTAAGAAATTAAATTAAATTTTGAAATTAAGAAATTCTCAGATGCAGGCATTCTACCAACCCCTGAAGGTCATCAAATGAAAAAATAAAAAGAAAGGGTCTGGTTAATATAGTTACAAATAAACAACCAATAAAATGAATAACAGTTTACTTAATTAACATCATCATCATCAGCCTAAAGACGTCCACTGCTGGACATAGGCCTCCCCCAAAGACTTCCAAAGTGTTGGCCTGTATCCAGCAGTTTCCCGCGATTTTCACCAAATCGTCGGTCCACCTTGTGGATGGACGTCCAACGCTGCGCTTGCCGGTACGCGGCCTCCACTCGAGAACCTTTCTGCCCCAGCGGCCGTCAGTTCTACGAGCTATCTGCCCTGCCCATTGCCACTTCAGCTTGCTAATGCTTTGGGCTATGACGGCAACCTTCGTTCTCCTACGGATCTCCTCATTCCTGTACTTAATTAACATATGTGATGAATAATGTGCCTAACAATGATGAAGTTTGGGAGAAACACTTTGTTTGAGTTGAACAAAAAGTACAACAAATTGCAACGACATTACGGCCAGATTAATTGGAAAACTAAAAATGACGAATGTATTAATTAAATGTTTTATTAATGATCTTTCAATGGTGGCGTTGTAGACATAACTTTAAAGGTCTCCGTTTCAAAATGTTTGGAATAAAACAATACAAAATTACGTTAACACAGAAAAAAAATGCCTACACAATCACAACAGTAAAATTTTCTTTTGTTGAGTACTTTTGTAACCTTGACATTTTGGTCGGATAAAACAATATATCGGAGGAGGAGGGACTTTGAAATGTTTTTGAAATGTCACAATTGTTAGTTTCATGATGACTACTCATATTTTGGGTTTTCCTTAGGAAAACATTGATGGTTTCACGATGATTATTCATATTTTAGGTTTTCCTTAGAAAAACTTCACAACTGACGAGGCTGATACCCCAGTATTGTTAAGAATAGTAGTTATATCGTTATTATTGGAGGATTCATTTTGAGAAGTGATTTTAAACAATCAACTTTAATAAAAATGCCTTTTAATTTCCGAATAAATCGGATGTTTTCAATCAATGCAGCGGGCGGCTTATTATACTGTGTAGTGTAGTTTTTAGACACTGTAGTGGGGCGATCGCTTGTGAGTCATCCTTGTTTATGCACGAAAATTCGTGGAGCGATAACATAGCTCTTTGTATATGGTTTTGCGCCGCTAAATATGATATGAGGACTGTCTTTTACCATTTATGCTGAAATTTCCTTTGCAAATTAACATCATAATTTTTTAAGCAGTCACCGAATATTTGATAATTTATTGAGTGAAAGCTACGGCTAGGCAATGCTTCAATACTTCTTGTAGTTATTCGAATTTAGATAGTGTAGGAAATTTACCGTTCCTCAGTTATTTAGATCGATGGAGGAACCAAAGTTAATACTTGGAATAAACATCATCATCAGTCCATATGTACGGCCCCCTCCTGGGCTCAGGCCTCCTTTACCATTGAGGTTTTTGCCTTAATCCACCTCGCTGGCCTATAAAGTAATGCCGGTTAAGTAAGTGATAATTCATTGTGAATACACACATAACTTTGAAAAGTCGGAGGCGTGTGCCTGGGGTTTGAACCCGCGACCACCGAGATTCTCTACCGCGCGCCTAAACCTCGAGGCCAACAACACTTTTTTTTTGGAATGAACAATACGCATAATTTTATTAGTAAAAAATTGAGCGATAATTTTGTATATTCGAACTTACAGCGTCTTTACGATATTTACATAAATACGCGGGTGTCCACGAAGGCGTAGGCGAAACCATATTTGTTAATCTACGTTTCACCCACCATATTAATTCCCACGTAATGGATGGCGAGCACATGGCGTTTTTCAGAAACTTTCAAGGTTGTAGTAATGAGAGTTTATTAAACAAAAAACACTAATTGACTCAATTATCGAATCCAAAACCTAATCACACGCTGCTCACAACGAGACCAAAAAACAATGCACATGTTTTTACTTAAAACCATGACAAATATTACGTGTATAAATTAAAATATGTAGCCAGTAACTGGAGAGAGTGCTGTGATCGTATGAACAAGCCAGCAGTGTGGTATCCGTAGGTCGACGACATTATGAGGAAGAGTTATTTGCCGGCAGCTCGTTAGTGTGACGACATTCTGCATGTAATGATGCGCTGAGCTATTTGGTCCATATTATTATATATAAATTAATAAATTATGCGGTTATGATATTTTATGACTAGAATGTTAGGTACGTAAATCCTTGGAGGATTATTACAGTTGATATTTTTGTTTATGCTAGATATAGCAGAATTGACGATAGTAAATTCTCAGTAGCAGCAAGGAGTGTGGAATGTTTCCGAATAACGGCAATGGATTCGCCCCCTATTGCGTGGGACTGATACATACCTGGCGAAATTTGATCGCAGAAATGCACCTCTATCTTGCTCGGTGCCAATACAATGCGTGCCGCTGTTGATCCTGGAGCATAGGAGTTACAGTGGCGGGTGTGTGGTGGGATAGGGACATGCATCTCTGTCTACCCCTTCGGTGAATAAAGGCGTGAGGTTATGTAGATATACATGTACATACATACAAACATAAACTCACGCCTGTATTTCCCGAAGGGGTAGGCAGAGGTGCATTTCTGCACCCACATTTCGCCAAGTATGTATCAGTCCCACGTAATAGGGGCGAGCCTATTGCCGTTTTTCGGACATATTTCCAGACGCCGTGCTGTTACTGAGAATTTCCTAATGGAAAACCCCAATAACACTTTGCCCAACCCGGGAATCGAACCCAGGACCTCTAGATCGCACGGCACATACTTGTACCGCGAGACCACGAGGCAGTCAGATATATATGTAAGTATCCTATATCGTAGCTTCACAATGATGCAATAATTTTGTATAATCTTCACTGTCATCGCATGATAAATGAGATTATATCCAGTAAACTATTTGGGTCCATTAAAACACCACCATTACGCATTCAACAATGCACTGTAAAAAAATCCCGTCACAGTTACACGTAATTGATGTGGACGCATTATAATAAACGTCGACGCTCGAAATTAAATTTTAAAGATAAGTATTAAGCTCGCTCCGTCGATCTGGAGCGCGCGGTAATATTCCGCTTTTGTTTGCATTTCTACATATTCCAAAATTCAATTTAAATATGATGGCATGGAGCACAAACATGAGATCAGCAGGATTAAATGACGTGCGCCATTTGTCCGGGGCTCGCGTTGCCGCACGGAGCGTCGCGCCACCGCGCCATACACCCACCGTAGCCGGCCAATTCCAAAATTAATTGCTTTCCAATAGTCTAGTGTTTTTTTATGTGAAATTGGCTCTAAAGTGTATGATCGTACAGCTTTATTGTGGGGTTAAGCGGATAAATGCCGTCGATATTGCTATTATATTGCAAACGTCGCATTGAATTCCTTTTCATAAAATCCCGACTTGTACTTCAAAGTATATCATTGTTTGTAGTTCTTGACATTGTGAATGTTATTGTCACCCGATTTAAATGGGAGGTAATATGCTAACAGTCTTGTAATGGCAACAGTCTTCAAACAAAGATGCTAGGGATCCATTCACAGCCCGTTTTGTCAACGTTCGTATGGAAGAGCAAGATAACATTTACAAAGCGGCAGACAGTACTTAATATCCCTTTCGCATGTCGCTAAAGTTCACCTACTTCCAAATCAATTTAAATGTCGCATATCTACACAGCAATGTAACGCTTAGCTTCTTTGGCAACAAATCTAGAGATGAACGCTCTAAATCTGAACGTTTTCAGCTTCCTACAACGATAAATATATTGCGTGACAGGCAATACTCATTTTTCACTTTTACAACATAGATGTAAAGCCACGCTATTATTTGTGAGATCATTTTGGCACTGTTTAGTTGTAATAAGTATTTAAATTAGGTATGGATAATTGGCACTTGTATTTGAAGCTGGCATGTAGCACTATGGATTACGTTTTGATCAAATTTACAATATTAATTTTAATTTTTTTATGTTTTTTTTACATTGTTTTTTACATGTACTTAAATGAAATTGTGGATTGCGGGTAGGTAATTTTTTTTTTACAGAAATTTCATATAGTTTTTCAAAGACGAGCAATGCTTTTGAGAGTCAAATATAAAGAGATCGACCCCCAAGTAATATGGATGTGGATCTCGATCAGCTAACATTTTCCTGAATCGATGTTGAAAAAAATACCTAGCACATGTGCTGTTTCAGTAAAGCAAATTTTTCACAATAAATAATTATAAGAAATAAAAATCATAAGTAATAATATTATGACTTAAATGATAATATAACATAGTGATACAGTAATTTAATAATCGTCACTTGGACACATTAATTATTTTATTATATCGATAAAAATATTTTGAGTACCTAAAGTCTGTGAACTTTAAAATTATTCATCATTAGTTTCTACGAAAATAAATACTGCTCAAGTTTAGACCGTCTCTATCGGGTTTTGAACAACTTGGTACAAGGGTCCTACAATGAACAATAAATTGTTTATTAAATTGAAAACGAAGTATTTGAGAAACACTTAAACTTAGACTTCAGTAAATATAGCTACTCTCAATCAAATACTATAATATAATAATAACTTCAAAGTTGGAAGTTTCTCAACTGAAATATGACCATTTCTTATATAAACATTACTATATAGGTAATCAAATTTAGACGGTCCAAATCGGTTGGTTTAAAAAAATTAAAAATCTCGATAGGCGTGAATAAGAGCAATAGCAATTAGTGTAATATTGAAGAAGATAATTTTAAAAATACAACATTATTTGACTTATATAAATATATTTTGATTGTTTAAAAGCCCAACATTGAACTCTAGCGTCCAAATAAATTATTTAAACAAACTATACACTTTAATTTAAAGTTCGTTGATGTTACAAAATAATTCAATCCAACAAAGATGCGGAGGAATTAGATAGTCTATGAAAGACAAATCCAATCTAAGTAAACAGACGGCCGGGGTTCAGATCAGACAGTGCACTGAAACTGAAACAATGAATAAAGTTTGAAAGGATTCAGTTAGGTACGGTGGGGCACGGATTAATGGCTGCGTCTCAGGTGCCCAGTACTGCGTTAGCCCACGAGTATTCTGTTCGTTTCTATTATTTACAACGTCTTTGGACCTGTGTTTTGTTAACGATTTACTCAATCGGATTAAGATCAGCGAGTATAGATCCAACTTTGTTCGTTCGGTAAATAACTTGATTCATGGATAGTATGTAGGATTCGTGTAGAACTTCTATGTTTCTGCTTAGTTCATTAAGAATTATTTAACAAAGAAACTATTCAAGGAATATGAAATTGTAAAGTGTAACTTACTCATTTTTTTCTTGAATATTTTAAAACTAGAATGCACTTCAAGTTAAAATTTATAAATCAAAATGTTATTACAATTTGATATATGTATGTCAGTGATGTAAATTTTTTTTCTATCATCAAATATTGTTCTAAAATGTAAGCGAAAAACATTATGTTCAGCCAGGCTCACATAAACCAAACTAAGAGCCATAAGTATTTATCAAGTCAATAAATTCTGATCCTTTATTAACATTATATACATACATACATAAACTCACGCCTGTATTCCCCGAAGGGGTAGGCAGAGGTGCATTTCTGAACCCACATTTCGCCAGGTATGTATCAGTCCCACGTAATAGGGGGCGAGCCTATTGCCGTTTTTCGGGCACATTTCCAGACTCCGTGCTGTTACTGAGAATTTCCTAATGGAAAAACCCAATAACACTTTGCCCGACCCGGGAATCGAAGCCAGGACCTCTAGATCCCACGGCACATACTTGTACCGCGAGACCACGAGGCAGTAACATTATATATAAATTATAATAGATTCAAAAACATAAGTGACTCAGATAGGCATTGTACTCGTTTCTTGCGTGAATACAGCAATTAAGGGATATGTTAACGAAGGTATAGGTGATTTGTACCGTGTTGCGTGTTCGAGACAAGCGGTGACAAGCGTGGATGGACACACTGGGCAGTTGAATCCATAATGGGCGCGACAACACACATGTCCACTGACCGCTAACTTGTCCACACCACCTTGCTACCGGCGACACGGCCATCTCGCTCTGTATTGTCCACTGACATATCCCATTCCAGCATTCCAATTGCTTCATTTTCAACGAAACCCGTGCCAGGTTTTTTTTTAAATCAAGGAATTTAAATAAAACTTTTAAAATGCATTGTTATCGTATAGCGAAATAATAATTACTGATGCGCTTGCTTTTGAGAATAACATCTCGCGAGTTAAAATTTCTGCATCATTAATTTGTATGCATTTATAGTTTGTATTTTTCTGTGCGAAACTTTTTTTCGCTTCAACGCTTTCCGTATATTCAATTCAGAGTTCTAGCGTTTAGTGCATAAAAATAAAGCTGGTTTTCTTGTATCAAATGCTTGTAGATTTTTTCAAGCGGTAAACACGCCGTGCTCTCTAGTGGAGATTACTCAACTAACTTAGATAGGACCTCCATCCATCCTCTCACGGAGATTAAGTGTGATAGCCCTTCAAGAGACACGTTTTCACGACGCAAACGTCTGCTTGGGGCACATTTAATTAATTTCAAAGCGGTACCTACGCAACACTTATGTAAATAACAGCGTTACACACAGTAGTTATTAGTTATTTAATTATTGCATTCACCCTATGTTTTCTACAGCGATTTTTTAACGTGACAGTGGAATTTATGGAAACCATCGTATGTCTGTGCGTGACTGAAGTGGTTATAAATAGCGAGGTGTAGGTAAATACTGCTTTAACGTTGAAAAATTGCGAAATACAAATTATAATATATATTTTTAACATTTTTATTTATCGATTTTTCTGATGTTTGGTTTAATATCTCATTGATGCATTTTCTAATTTACTTAGATATACAAAGTAGTAAAAGTTTATTTAATTTTATCAGTACATTTTAAATGTACGCAAGGATCACCTACCTAATATTAAGTTGTAGTGTGTAATTACTACATACATACATACATACATAAACTCACGCCTGTATTCCCCGAAGGGGTAGGCAGAGGTGCATTTCTGCACCCACATTTCGCCAGGTATGTATCACATTTCCAGACTCCGTGCTGTTACTGAGAATTTGCTAATGGAAAAACCCAATAACACTTTGCTCGACCCGGGAATCGAACCCAGGACCTCTAGATACTTGTACCAGTTAGTAGGGTAATAAATTTTATTTTTTATAAACAGGACATTAAATATTTGTCCCGTCCTTAAGTAGGTATTGAGATTACTCATTTTACATTCGATTCCATCCAAAATGCACTAATGACCCGTTTAAAATATTCCAAGAGTGTGGAAACCGATCCAAATACCGGATTTTACAAATCCGCGTTCTGTACGATTTTAGTACAGTTTTTTTTTCAAAACTGGATAATATAAATAAAGTCCTTTACCATATAAACAAGGAAACATCGCACAGATAAATCATTGTAAACAACAGGATCAAGTAAACGCATGTACAGCAGAAGTTATTTGTGTCGTAACTCCTTAACTATCAGAAACTGTTCGATCTCCAATGCCCATTACTTACACAACTGCGATATTTCGACAAGGTCCGACATCGTTTTAGCCGAGTCCACATGCAAAGAACTTTCTTGAAACTTGCAATGCGGCTTGTGTCCGCCGCAGTTTGGTTGGTATACGTGACGGGCCCCAAGACGTTTCCTCCAAACTTCCTTGTACTTATTTACACAAAGTTTTAGATTAGTACTTAGAATTTAGCTTACAGTTTTGAGATATCAGAAACTTGAGTGTCTTTGGCAAGTAAACTTGAGAGTTGCGGTACAGTTGCTTCGGAAACACATCGATCATCTGGTCAGTACGTGGCCGCTCCTTTTTATTTTAAAACGTATTGTTTCAGCTTTCAATATTGCAACGCTCGAGTTGATAAATTCTACCACATTTTTAAAGAAAATAAATTACTTAAAACTGCGGTTTATGTGACGGTGCCACGCTGTAGTAGAGACTCGGAAACATACATACATACATACATAAACTCACGCCTGTATTCCCCGAAGGGGTAGGCAGAGGCGCATTTCTGCACCCACATTTCGCCAAGTATGTATCAGTCCCACGTAATAGGGGGCGAGCCTATTGCCGTTTTTCGGGCACATTTCCAGACTCCGTGCGGTTACCGAGAATTTCATAATGGAAAAACCCAATAACACTTTGCCCGACCCGGGAATCGAACCCAGGACCTCTAGCACTACTTACTAGGCACATACTTGTACCGCGAGACCACGAGGCAGTCACTCGGAAACAATACCACTGATATTACTGAATTACATACGCATACCTATAATTGATGTGAAGACAACAGGCTGATATGATTGTGTCAACTGGTGAGGAGAAACCGTAAGAGTTTAGTACCAGTCGAAATTATTTCTGCAAGTGTATCCTCTTACGTCAGATGAGTGAGATTTCCAGACGCCCAAAAATTCCCTTACTTAACTTTTTCTCTTATTTTCTTCCAAACATTTTTTTAAAGCCAACAATGCAATAGTACCTTTGTTTTATATATTGTCGTGTGTCAACATGACAAAATATGACATATTTTGTAGGTAAATATTTATTTAGGAAACCTATACTGTATATCTAATAGTTCTCCGGAAGAAATTTCTTGGGGATATGAGGCGTTAGGTGTATGTTAGGGTATTAGAATAAAACTTCTCTTCTCAATCGTAGACATGTGCCCCGGACATGTGGAAAAAAAGGATTTTCTAAATCTAACTAACCAATTTTTAAAGATCACCTATTACGGCATATTATTATTTGCACATTAATACATTAAAGTTATAATATTAATCAGTATTTTATTTCGTTAACCATCAGCGAGAACCGAACTCACACATAAGTACGAAGCCATTCCCCCATCATTTTCAACGCTATTGATTTAAAACATGTGTAAGTTGGCTTGAATAAATTGTGGTTGCATACGCATTAATGAGACAGTTATTGTCAGTAAAAATATAACGTGGTGCAGTGAAATGTCAGTGCTCTTGCGTACCCCCCAGCCCGCGCCCCGCCCGCACCTCCCATACGTTACGGAACACGTTCTGTCGATTTAACGCCCATAAATAATGCTTCATTTTATTTTTACATCGTCAGTAAATTTATTTTGGGACAAAGCGCACTCTGTTATAAACATTGTTATGATTATATGTAAATTACGCCCGCGTTTTTTTTTTTTAATAATGACTACTTGAAATTTTAATGATATTTTACGTTCCAAATTTAAACGTTTTGAAATTCTTACGTATAATATATTTGAATACTTAATAGAACGTGCGACAAACCGTCGTTGTGGACGTCGATGTTTAATAAAAACCGCATGAAATCAACGCGGTGATTCCGGGACAAAAATATTTTAACACAATGCATTATTAGTTAACAGTATTATTTTTAATTAAAGCAAATTGACATAAACGCGCGCGAAATGCTGATGCTGTCGAATGGCGTACGTATTTATTTTTCATTCATGCGTTGTAACCATAATTCATGCAGTCTGTTCCGTTGCATTTTTGATGACGCCCGTATTTTATATAACTGTCAGTGGGAATCGCGACCGGGGGCGCTGTGGGACCGATAACGCACCACTTGTATAGTAATACATACCGTCTGCGAGCGCGGTTTATAAACCTTCCGTGGCCATTTCAAATATCCCACAGATGCAGATGGAATTCTTTATAGGTCGGCGTCCTAAGGCAACCGTGAAATGCTGAATTCAATTTAAAGTTCCACATACATTTTTCAAGACTCCGCCAATTTATGGCCGCCGAATCGGTTTGAAATTCATAGGCAATTACGCAACCCGCATTACTGTGCATACTAAAGCCCATATAATTACATAATACCCGAATTAATTACGCACATAACTGTCATATATTACGCACAAAGTACGCAACCGCAGCATTAAAATTCTTAACATAGCTTAATAATGCCTTTGACATTGTCAGATGCCAAGCTTTGTTGAGCAAACTATTCCAAGTCAAACATTCATTTAATCAAATGAACATAAATGGTACGTGCTCCGCGTGCCGTACTAATCAAATCTGGAGCGTTCGACACTGCGTTTCTTGGTTTCATTAAGCCTTAGCAAATTTACAGCGGGTGGCGGAATGGCATTTTGTATGCCGCGTGTGGTACACGCAGATATCATTTGTGGTGTAAAGACGATGTTGGGCGCATTACGTCGCGTTAATATTTTTTCCTTACCTGTTATAATTAAAATTAAGCGTAATTGTTTTTGTTATTCGCCGCCGTGGTATACACGTAACACGTATTAAAAGCACAAATGAGTTATACCGGTTCAAAATAAAGGCAAATTTATTTTAATGACGTCAAATTCTTATTCACATATTTGATATTTCAAAGCAATTTTCCCCCTCTAACAACTTAAAAGCGATTTTTTATACAGTGGAACAACAGAGTGATTGATTACTCCGATTGTATCTTCTCTGTTTACATGCTATACTGTGTCATATGCGTATGAAATTCCCCTCAATCCAGTAATGCGTAGATAAAGAATGTTTATGAATCAAGTACGTCGGTGTTTGTATAGGATAAATTAAATTTAACCACTGAGGGTGGCACGCTAAAATATTCACGTCACGGAGGCGGTTTCTCTTCACACTGACCCTTGCGAGGATGCGAGTACTTATCATTTTTAAACAAGCTATTAATATAAATCCGAGGGTATATATTCAACATATAAATATAATATTAATAGTTGAGCACAACCCATGCTAGCCTAGTACAGGTTTACAGTCTTTGCATTCTTTCAAAATACTCATGGAAAAAATATGAAATATTTTTTTTCCTTTTTGTTTTTACAGTCCACTTAGACCAGACAACCCCTGATTATTATGTGAAAAAAATATGTTATTACACAAAAATATGCTAAGAATAAAAAACAGTTGATAAACTAAAGATCAGAAAAGGCACAAGTCAAAACAACGATTGGTTGTTATTTTTATATCATTTTCTGTGATTAAATTTTTGGAAAATCAACTTGGCAGCCTTACTACAACTATGCGACATGTAGCAAAATGAGTAGATATTAAATAAAATATTTTGCCAGTAATCATCATCATCATCATCAGCCCATACACGTCCCACTGCTGGGCACGGGCCTCCTCTACAACTGGAGGGTATAGGCCTTAGTCCACCACGCTGGCCTAGTGCGGGTTGGCGGACTACACACCTAAGAAATTCCTAAGAACTTTTAGATGTGCAGGTTTCATCACGATGTTTTCCTTCACCGTTAAAGTACGTGATGATTAATTGTGAATACACACATAACTTCGAAAAGTCAGAGGTGTGTGCCTCGGGTTTGAACCCGCGACCGTCGAGATTCTCGACCGCGTGCCTAAACCTCGAGGCCATCACGACTATGCCAGTAATATATAAACCGTATTATACCTTCCGAAAAAATATTTTTACATTATAAAGTATACGAAACATGAGAGCATAATTTAAAGAATCGTATGTGATAAATACTGCGTAATTTCGGGGCCCACTAACTACAAAAGCCTTACGATAAATGTCAGATCTTTTGATCTTTTCAAATGAATACTAAGAAACTTAACGTCAAAAGCCGAAAAAACATAGTACGGCATTAATTTATTCCATTTTACACATGAATATCACGTCAAAGAAACTCTTCAAAGGATATTTCACCTTATTATATGAAGCTGAAAAGCGTATCAATATACATTTATTTGCATAATGTGACTTAAAAAAATATTTGAGACCGGAGGACTTTTATCGTATAAAGGTAAGTCGCGTCAATTCATAAGCGCTTAACCAAAAATAAACTAAGCTGTTATTAAGCAGCCAACATTTTTGTTTATTTATTACTCACTATTACCCGTGACTTCGTTGATAATGAAAAAAAAATTATCTTTAACTAAGGTCAGAATCTTAGAATCAAAAGCTCGTATATTCTTCGATACTCACAGAAAAAAATAACATGAATTACAAATATACTCTACACTACGAATTCTCATAGATACACCAATCTGGTTCCTGGTGCCAGAAAAGATAAAGGAAATTCGGTGTTGTGAAAATTGGCTTCAGCATGGCTCTAGCACGTCACTAGATTCGCTTCTATCTCCATTTATTTCACTTATGTGAATCAGTGCCAAGTATTTATTATGGATGTCATGGTAATATTTGGTTTATGATTTTACTGGCAATGTGCCCGAAGTAACCATTTCAGGAATTTAGCCAATTACAATTTACGAAACTCTAATGGTAGATTACCCTAGCGCGATCATGTCGAGCTCTTGTCTACAGCCTGTACCTATAGGCCACTTAAGACTTCAACATTTAGACAATGAGTTGTAACAATTAATACATTAATCCAATTAAGAGAAATTCATTATCTGCGATCGGGACGTGTTTCTCTGGCAATAGTGATCCGTCGAAAGAACCCTCGGAGTCTTCTTAAGAGGCCCTCGAAGGCGATTAGTACTGGAGCACACTTAACCCCCCTTGTGCGGGCGATGTCGGTTTACTCCCCGCTTTGTTCATGCGTGGTACTCAATACCCACTGTATTATTGGCTACTGAGGGTTATTACATTGCTTTTATATTTAGTTTTGTATCCTTTAAGGGTTTGTGTTTAATTGTTACGCAACTCTGCAACAGTTAAGTAATCTGTTCAACAGTTATTAGATTTTTCGCAAGATTAATAAAATATAAGAATTTAAAGTAAATACATCGATTAAGATTTAATTTACAGAGTGGCTCGAACTTGTTTGAAACAAATTAAATATTCAAACCAGTTTTATAAAATTACGACGCCTACAATTTTATCATAGCAATTACGCTGCTCATACGTATTTCATTCTTGAAGTAGGCACTATTAAACAGTAACATCTCGTCTATAAAAGTATAACTACATAAACCTAATAGCAATAAAAGGGCTTGAAATTTACAACATACGGCTGCTCCATCTTCCTACAATAGAGAAACACGAGATTGCTATTCACTTTATTACTTCAACGCTCAAAAATGTGAACGAGTTTTGCTATAAAATATTTGGATACAAATTTCGTGTAGTGAATCTAAATTTGCTTTGAGCACCTCCTCTAACCGCATTTAAGGTTTCATCCCACTATTATGTCCCGTAAGTCGCGTCAATTCAGTGTGTAGATGCTTTCAAGCCATTCTCTCTGTTCGCTTCATAGCAAAATTACAAGCAAAGAAGTAATCCGAATGCAGCTCACGATTTGCAAGCATAATGGGGCAATTTCCTAGTCATTTCCCGGCGGCTGCAAGCAATCCGACATCTTGCGGCGAACAGTCTTGCCTTTTGACGGTACACGAAATCATTTTATCAATATCTTGGGTATTTTTGATACAAAGCATTTCTGTCTGCGTATTTAAGTTCAATGCTGGTGGTTGATAAAATAATAGGGGACGATGTTCTTTGATGTGAATATTTACAGTTAAATGGTTTTGAAAAATGGCCTTGTGGGATTAAAAAATTAAACAACCAACAGCAGTGGTTTTATGAATCAAAGATTTATAATTATTTTTTAAGCCCATTATGAAACCACACAGAGGAAGCTGCGAGCAGAAACTCTACCTATTTAACAGGATTTTCCTAATGATAATATCTGTATATTATCATCTCAACTATCCTATACCTACTATCATCAATTATCCTGTGATAGTAAAAAATTTAATAATTTAAAGAATGTTATTAAACTTTTATGGATTTAATAAATCATTTTAATTTCATTCCATCTGATATGTAGGTACAGCTCACCCCGGAGTGGATGTGTAGTGCTAAATGATTATTTTCTAATGTCGACGATGAAGCTCGCCGTGTTCTAGGTAAGGAAAGGATTGGCTATAATAATACAGTAATGTCTTTCTCCCCATTAGGCACAAATATGTCGACTACGATTTGAGGTTCAGTAATAGATTTTAACCATTTTAAAAGACGTCTGAAGTTAACAATTACCGTCGTATAAAAAGTAAGCTTTTAGTTTCAAGAATCGTCTCTAGATAAATGCATTGGTAATTGATAGTGTCACAAAGGTTTTCTATACTTTTGATATAGATTGAGTTAGTAGTCATTATTGAAACTTGAATTGTAAAATATGACTGGTCAAATTTAATTTATGTTTTACTTCTCAATTTTCAAAACATTTAAAATATTCGAAATATTTTTTATAGTAACACTTTTATATGTATAAAATGTATGTTTATATCTATGTTTATATGTATGTATTAGGATCAATAGGGATTTATTTTTCTATTGTTACACATTTAATTTAATGACATCTAGTGGCAAATGCTATAATTATTACCAAACTGTAAGGGTTATCTTATAATGACGGTAGACTTATTTGTTTCGTCATGTTATTTCCGGTAGATTATTTGCTGCAAATCAAAAGTGTATATTTAGTAAGTGCATCAAACAATTATGTATTTTGTGTTTACTAATTACTTTATTATTATTATTATTTTTAAAATATGATTCAGGGTCGACAAGTCGAATTTAAATAAGTATATTGTTTCTGGTTGTCATTTTGTATTTCCGGCGAAACTAACGTCGGTGGATTCAAAAACTGTCTGACGGCATTCGGATTCGAGCGTTCGAACAGTGTACATCTCTGAGGAGAATAAAGGATTTGAGTGGCGTTAAGTTTTATTATTGCTGTACGACAATAAAACCAACTAGATCATTTCCCACTACAACTAATGGTTTATATACACGAAGACGACACGCTTCCAAAACATGACAGTTACTAAGCTTTGAGTTACAAACGCATTCTAACAAGATCATTCGCGTTTACTTTGATCTGTTGTGTGATGAGAAGCTGGGTTGTCAGGACTCGCGGATCGGGCCAATGTTCAATAACATATGTAGTTTTGTTACAAATAAAATATACCTACACCAAATAACCCTATCCCTTGCTTAACTAAAAGACGTAAACTGTAAGACCGACTTATTTTTTTTTTATAATACGACAGAGTTTTGGTTAGAGTTTTAGGTTTTGGATCAGAAATAAGATGATATAATATTTATTTTTTTTTGTAATGGGAAATTGAACTGTTTAACATGATTAACAGTGGATGCTAGTATTCCACAATAAATTGGAAAAACCGTATCTAGAATCTCTTGTCCTATTCCTACTAGTTTTAATTTTCAACTCCAGACGTTTTTTGGTGTCACGAATACAATAATTGAAGGTTCTACAGTTCTACTTAATCCTTTTCGACTTTTTTAAGTTCTAAACCACCTTGTAACCAATGATATAATTGGCATGCCTTTATGTATACAATTATAATATTAATATTTATGTACACAATACTATAATTATTTTCAATTAGATCTTCAATAAAATAATATTCATCCATAAAACCCACAGCAATTTACAATAACAAGATCTATTCATTGCACCAACTAGGAGGAACAAGTTAAACGTTAAATTGAATTTGTACCGCGGGTAACGAGACAACGGAGATACAAATTGCCCACTAAGTACAATATATAACTCATTATAATAGTTCTTAGAGCACGTACGAACGCACGTTCAGGGCAACTTTACAATTTACATTTGAAATTCTTGTACTGAAAACAAAGGAACCGATCTAAACAAACGAAGGAAGCCAAAACTAAGTTATATTGTGTAAGTTTGCACCTTTGCTGCATGCAGCAATGAGCTCGGAATGTCTAATTGTATCACATTTTCAGTCACGCGTCTTCGAACTTGTTGTTAGATAACGAAGCTCCATGGCTCTGTTTGAAAATAGAGTTAACAGCCGGCGACTTTTTAATATAACGTTTTGATCATAAAATTGATCTATTTTGATATAAATTGTACTGACTGTTATAGAAAGACATTTTATTTGCTAATAGGTATTAAGTTTACTATTTTGCTTTCGTGACATAAAAAAACATAAATTGAGAAAAGTATTATATTTGACGGGCCCCGCAAAAATGTAGGATATTGACCACCATGTACAAAAATATAACAACCTTACATACTTTGAAGTCAGTGCCCCATAGGGATAGGCAGAGACGATGGATCTCCACTTTGTTCTGTCCTGAATTACTACTTTCGCTTCATTCAGTTTCGTCAAGCGCTTCAAAATCAGTGTGCTCCTGAACCGTCCATATATAGGTACATATAGCAGATACACATACATAACCTCACGCATTTATCCCCGAAGAGGTAGACAGAGGAGCATTTCTCACATAACACCAGGTATGTATCGTAATAAGAGGCGCGCCTATTGCCTATTTTCGTGTACAATTCCAAACTCCGTGCTGCAAAAAAAAAAAAACGCAACAACACTATGCCTGTCCCGGGAATCGAACCCGGAACCTTTAGATCGCACGGCCCATATATGGACCATGTGGCAGTCTTCTCTAACATTCTTTATACTTTGTTCCAAATCGTGTTGTGGCTTGTATCACCAAAACTCATAGCTGCAATATAAGTTTCTTTTAATATATGTACCTCTAAAAAGATTTTACAGTACCCGATGGCGAGTACAATGCAATTTAAAAATGGCAACGATAGTCGAGAAACCAAACTTTTTAGTTGGTGCCGAGCTGAAAGTTAACATAAAACTGTGGCCCCGCAGACGAGAACTTTATTACAATTAACTCTGGTTGAATGAAGTTATAAAAAAGATTTTACATTGCTTAAATATAGATCTTATAACTATAGATTCTTAACATGTTTCATTTTCTTCTCAAGATGGAAGTCAGTCAATAATTCAAATTTGTAACTTTTCTATTTTGTACAAAAAATATATAACAGAAGTATGATGATGTGGCTTCCTTTTTAAATTAATACAAGTAGTCATCAGGCACAACTATATATTTGAATTTTAGCAGAATAACAATTTACATGCGCTCGCTCGAATTTCTACTCAATGATGACTACAAGAACAAAATGTCGTCGTTCAAGAAACTATAATAAGTCAATAGACATTCTGAATAAACCGTTTTTATACAATTCAATACTCTTTCATTATATTTTTATATTTTATAAATATTAATACAAAATACTACAACAAATCATTTCAATATACCAGATTTATTAAACACTGTTTATCCCAAGTATTAGGTAGATAAAACATGTATCCTGATCGATTAAATAGAGTGATCAAAAATTTATTCACTGGTACCCACAGTAACTTCACAAGAACATTGTTGCCGAAGTACATTGAAAAGTTTTCTTGTTAAAAGTTCCCTATTGCGGAATGAGAATAATAATTCTTGAAATCACTTCCTTATTTAAAAGACTTACTATTCTATACATAATGGCGTGGTTTCGTTGACAAAATCAGTTTTTGACTCATAAAATATAGCGTTTGATTAGATATATCTTTTCTCTCTATAGATTTTCGACTGCGTCGTGGCCTCGCAGTATTAGGTATAGTATGTGCCGTGCGATCTAGAGGTTCCGGGTTCGATTCCCGGGTCGGGCAAAGTGTTATTGGGTTTTTCCATTAGGAAATTCTCAATAGCAGCACGGAATCTGGAAATATACCCGAAAAAAAGGCAATAGGTTCGCCCCCTATTACGTGGGATTGATACATAGGTACTTGGCGAAATGTGGGTGCAGAATTGTACCTCTGCCTACCTCTTCGGGGAATACAGGTTATGTATATATTTTCTATTCTGAAAAAATTGCTTTTTACTATAAAGTTATGGCAAAACGACTCACCTGTTGGTAAGTCGTCATACCTATACATTTACGCATGATCACCGAAAAGGTAGACAGAATTTTCACATTTCACCGGCTAGTTGCCATTTGCCGGAACATTTACAAGACTCTGTGCTACTACTGAGAATTTCCTAACGCAAAGCACATTGCCCGATCTGGAAATCGAATTCAGAACAATTTGATTGCTCACCGCATATTTACGCCACAAGACCAACGTCGTCATCATGAAGTCATAACATGAATTCTTTAAAAATCACGACGACAACTTGGTGTATTAGAAAAAGTTATTTCTACTACTTTTCGAAGTTATGTGTGTATTCACAATGAATTATCACGTACTTTAACGAAGAAGCAAAACATTGTGAAGAAAACTGCACACCTAAAAGTACTTAGGAATTTCTTTGGTGTGTCAACCCTAACCCGTGGTGGCCAAAGGCCTAAACCCTCTCAGTAGTCAGTTGTAAAGGAGGCCAGCAGTGGGACGTATGTATATGGTCTGATGATGATTTCATAGCGACAAATACCTGCCAATATTCGCGAGTGTTTAGAGGTAGGTACTGCTATTTGTGCAACGAATAACAGTTTCTGCTAACTTTACGAACACATTTTATAATAGGTAACACATAGTTAATATTTTATCAAAGTAAACATTTCATAACTATAATTCCCTGTATATGATTTATTTCAAACTCAACGCCGCGCCGTTGAGTAGTTCCTCTCTCTGCAAATTTATTTACGGTATAGTGAAGTTGTTTCAGAGTTGACTTTAATTGAAAGAGAACTTATTGGTTAGCGGTAGAGAATATTTTAATAGCTGTTCCGAACACCGTTAATTTATAATAACTTTTTAAGTAGTTATTACTTGAAACAAAGGACGGTAATTTTTCTGCAAGATACGGCTATCATATACCACGAAAGAAGGATTTATAAAGTATCATTATAGACGAATTTCCTATCTTTGGTTAATGACCACTTTGTCCGATAATAAGCAATTTATATGAACCATTACGGTATCAGCACGTCGTTAAGATAATGTTAAAGGAATTCTTTTACTAATTTGTACGAGTTCTAATACCAGCGAGAAAAATATACATTAAAGCTTAATATATTTTATTTTTTTATGTATTAAAATACTTTTCTACTTAACAAAAAAGTTTCAGAATTATACTTCACACTTGCTTATTATATTCGTATTATCTGATTTGTTCTCTCAAATGCAACTTCAAATAGTATTTGCCGTTAATATTATATTACATAACTTCATCATCAGCCCATATACGCACTGCTGGGCACGAGCCTCCTGTATAACTGTATTTTCAAGCCTCCTGTATTCTCGACCGCGTGCCTAAACCTCGAGGCCACCACGACTAATAACTTATTTATTGAAAATATTGTCAGCCTACTACATAGTGAAACGACAGACTATGTGTTCCATTCTTGAACGAAGCCACTCTTAACTTCTTGCACTTACGATTCGACTCTGTGCTGAATACTCGTACAAACACGCATCTGAGTAGTTACGTAACTCATCCCCGATTCTGTGAAGACTAGACTGCAATAAAAAATAAACAATTAAACGTACGTCGAAATGCAACGATGAAAACAAAAGACGGCCGTAAAAAAAACACAATTTCGAATCGGAATAAAACACACGGGTAGATAATTAAGCAATAAGAAAAGCATAAAGAGGTCTTTATTCAATTAAAAGAGACAGAGTACCGCATGCGTCCCAGGATACACCCCCGAGGCTTAGGAGACAAATTTCGCTGGAAACAAATGCGATTCAAATTCAGACAAATAGTCCCTGCGCGGAAGAAGCCGTTTACCAGGAAATTTGTCCATCACTCTTGGGCCGAACAAAATTTGTTTTTTTCCTTTCCCTGAGTTGCCCTCAGGCAGCTATTACAAATGGTGTACACTTATTTTTATGCACAGATAATGTCTTTATTGTCTGAACCTATTCAGGATGTGTATTTCTTTTCTTACCTATTTAATATCTTATGAATGTAATGCGAAAGATTATATGGTAGGGTGTTTGTTACTCAATAGCGTAAAACCTGTGGGATGGAGTTAATTGCAAGGCACCCATAGTTTATAATTACCTGGATTAACTATCATCATCATCATCATCATCAGCCCAAATACGTCCCACTGCTGGGCACGGGCCTCCTCTACAACTGAGAGGGTTTAGGCCCTCTTAGGATCAACTATACCTAATCGTTTTTCACCTGAAAAGTACTATTTGGATTGTCATAAAACGGTATTACCTGAAGTACATATATAGGATTTTAAATTTCATTTCTTTCAGGACCTAATTCTGATATCTAAGCAATTGAAGTCGCGAGCACTACTTAATTTAAGTTTAAATTTTGATCATTTCTTTATATTTAATTTATTACAAGAATTAATAAAAACATTAAAAGTTCGTGTCGAAGTAGCCACTCACTCTCTCAGTGAGCTTAATTTGAGTGCTCCTTTGATGCTGTAGAATGATGGAGCAGAAAATGATCCGCTTGTACGAACGACCCATCTTTATGACATTAAATTGGTTTTAGCCATCAAACCTGTTGAGGTAGTTAGGGGAGAATTTAACATCGCTTCTTGTTACTCACCTAAACTGAATTAAAGTGATATTGTACTTCCGATGTTCCAGAGTCTTTTGTTAGAAATATACACAAGTTTGCGGGCGAGTTTTTTAATTTACTGCACTGAAATATGAAATCGCACTCTTTTATATCAACATACAATACGCAACAAAACAAGCTACGTAACCAATCTGCAGCAAAAAGAGGCGACCGCGAAATTGATACAAATATTGCAACCGTTCTCATTCAGCATTCAATCCATTTCTGTCAATACGAGCCAAATCAATTTTCGTGTAGCACACCTAAACCCAAACGACTTATCTGAAAAAAAAAAACAATGAGCGTAGCCATTTGGATACTTTTCCTACTTTTAATAGCATTAAGCTTCTTTAAGAATAAAATTGAACTTTAACGGTGAAGGAAAACATCGCGAGGAAACCTGCACACCTAAAAAAATCTTAGAAATTTCTTAGGTGTGTAGTCCACAAACCCGCACTAGGCCAGCGTGGTGGTCTAAGGCCTAAACCCTCTTAGTTGTAAAGCAGGCCTGTGCCCAGCAGTGGGACGTATATGGGCTGATGATGATGATGATGATGATGATGGGATAAAAGTAAGGGACAGTAAATTAGCGATTCTTCTGCTTGTTTTCATGACACAGTAACGTTAAGTTCGTTCTAGTTACGTTGTCAGTAGCTACAACGTTTACTAAAATCCAATGTTTAAATTAGCAATAAACAAGATTCTTAACTAAATTAAGCATCTCAATAACCTTAAAATTATGCTAAATGCTTCTACATTCAGAAGTTGTTGTTTATATTGACTGTTATTTTTTCCAGAAAAATAATGTCCTGCTTCCTCCTGTCATTATTTTTATTAAACACACAATATATCATAGAACAAATATTTATATTCAATCATGCTCTCATTTGTTGTAAACTTAACGCCACAACATTTTTTTGTATCTTACCATACTTTTAAAAAAAAACAGAGGACCTCACTTACATGTTAATATATTTTAAAAACATCAGCCAAAGCACTTTACGGAACATTTTTCCATTAAAATGCAATGATTGCCGGTTCGAGATTTTAAATCCAGCATAAAATTCGCGACGCATATCATCAGTCAAACGTCGAGAGCGTTCGTGACTACACACCATTTTCCAATTGCCTGCGTCTTGGGCCAAACAAATAGATCACTCCCGATGCCTGAACATCCGGAATGAAAGAGCGAACGCTTCTCTATGTGAATGCGCATACACGCCGGAGGGAAAATAGTAGCAAATCTGGATAAAGAATTGACGTAAAACTCGATAAAGGATTCTGTTTTAGTTTAATTTTTAGAATGAAAATTTAGTAAGTAATAGCGTTTTATTGCTTTTTATTTAGGGTTAGAGGTTTTTGTAATATACAATTTCATATGTAGGTACTGTTTCGATTCCTAGATTGACTTGTCGAATTTAATCACAACCATACAGATTTTTGCATACATACACACATACACGCCTCTATGTCGGAAATGGTAGGGAGAGTGCACTTCAGCAGCCATATTTCGCTAAATGGTTTTTAATACCACATAATAGGAGCCGAGCCTATTAGAGTTTCTCGGGCATATTTATACGCCATGCTGCTACTGAGGATGAAAAAACCTAATAATACTGGCCGACCCGGGTATTCCAACCAGGAACCTCTAGATCGGCAAACACATTTTCCCCGAGACTGCGAGACGGTATTTTTTGTATAAATTTCTAATAACGGAAAAAAGTGTTTGTATCATTTTATCAATGACTAATATGATACATCTGGTCTATAATTGTCATGGGCTTCACGAAACGCGTCAGTGGACAGGTCTCGCGGATTATCCGCAAGCAATATGCCGCTGTTTGGGCAAGCTATCGTTATCGCCCGCCCGCACCCACGTATTTACTGTTCGCGTATTATTTGGAGCGTGCGCTTTTGTTCTGTTGCTGTAGATAATATTACGAATGCCTGTATTATACGCGAAGACGAATCGGCGAGGACGTGTTTCATTGAGAAAGGAAGTTGGGTTATAGCTTATGTAATATTATGTCAGAGTTTGGACAATGAAGGTGCAGCGTCAGAGCTCAAACAAGGGGAGATTATTTTCTTAAATTAATTACAGCAAAATAGTATAGTTGAAAGATAGGAGTAGAAAATCTAAAGACGAATGTGCCTTCTACAATCTGATTCAAGTAAGATATTAATGATTAACGATAGTATTAATATCATAGAAAGCAAATAATATGCGGGTTTCTTGACAAAACTACGAGCTGTTATGCTTCTGTGTTTGGGCTGTCTTTATATTATATTATATAAATTGAAAATAAAGATTTAATTATATAAAATTAAATTCTAAATACTGTTCTGTTAATCTGTTCGGACAGCTACTTCATAGTTTAATATAAACTACGCTCTGAAATTAGTATCGCAGGTTCAATCCTCAAACTAAGAACAAAATATGTTTGTGTTCTAATACGTATTAGTAGTCAAAGTTAGTGAAAATCGTAAAGTCTTTTGGGGTTATTAATTCTAAACTCGTATCGTATATTTAAAATTGAGAAAGTAACGGTTATGTGTTTTTTAACCTAATACTTTAAGACCAAAGCTCATCCTGGATTAATATTTATTGACTAGGTAACACTATTTGGTTAGTTTCAATAGCAAAATTACAGAGGGCATTCACGGATTTCTAACCCTTCTATACACATGTAATATATGATTTTGTACAAAACGGTAAAGGCATTATCACTTTCCGTACCTACATGCTATTGTTTACGCTGATAGGCCTACATTAAGACAAAGGCACTCGGTTTCCCAAAGAGGCCCACTCAAGTGTTGCTGATAATAGACAATTAGCTGAAGGAAATGGCTGCGCGATATATGGGAAGTATTTATGTGAACGAATACGACGAGTTTTAATATAAATAGCGTGTACTACTACACGTTTTTAAATATAAATAAATACACCCAACAGTCACACATAGTTCTGACTCCAGACTAAGATACGAGTGTGTTGTTGTTATCAAAAACTAAGAGAGACTTTTCGGTCTCACAAACACCCAGACCCGAAACAAATATTTGTGGAGCACACAAACATTTGACTCGGCGCGAGGATCGAACCTGCGGCTTCACGTTTCGCAAGCTTGGGTCTAACATCTGCGCCACGGGGCCGTCAAATCAATCAAAAGTTAGGTAGTCGTAAAAGCCTTCTAAACATAGGATTCGGAATCAAGATCATCCCTTCTTCTTCATTTTAATAAAATATTTAGAAATATTGTTTTACGAATAATATTTTCCCGATATAGTTTTCTTAAAATGCTTTTGAAAGGCCACTATGACGAATGATAATAACATAAACGTGCTTAGCAAATTGATAATGTAGTGCGGTTAAAATAGAATCAAAAATTCCTTGCACCAGTTGATTAAATTGCACCAGCCTATTCGTTATTTGATGTAATCCCGACACGCGATTATCACAACGAAAATATGCCAATTTTTTATTAATATAAATAATGAATCTCGTCGTATAATTCCCGATTGTAATGGTCCACGCTTATTTATCGATTAGTTTTAAAAATGTACGTTACTAATCAATCTTTCGAAGAAACGTTTATTACGTATCGGTCATGTTGAAACATGAAAGGTGAACACGTCAGGTATTCCTGAAACTTTTTGATTACTTCCACCCGTGGGTTTATGTGGGTGTCAATAATTATTCCTTCGTTGAGCGGTTCTGGAAATATGCTATAGTTTTGTTAATTAATTTGCTTGTTAATGTAATTAGTTTATTGATTAACTTTGACGTCTAAAAACAGTAATGAAGTTATATTTGGTTACGTCCTGATATATTTGGGAGTACGTTTGCTTACCATTTGTTAGGAAGTAAATAAGGTTTGATAAATTATATGTCAATATTTTTTTAATATTTTTTATACTCTCTCACTTAATGAGATTGTTTTTATATAGAGTCGATTAGGATGGAACTTCTAAAACCATCACTAAACAAACTGCACTTTACTGGTCTAAAAATATGCACCTTGACTCAGTAAAAAATCCAAACTGATCATCTTCTTATAAATGAGCGTTTATATCCCTGTTTTAAAATTCATTGCTTTGTAAATGCGGGCCGATATAGTTTTCGAAGTAAATAAACTTATTATATTTAACATTAACGCACAATTATTTTCCACAATTATATCTCTGGGCTATTGATATATTTAATTTACAAACATCGCAATCGGAACCTTTTGATGCGGAAATTTTAACGACATCAAAACTACTATAACCATTTTTGATGTCATCATTATTGTGTCTTTATTCCACATATTTCTAAATAAATTCAGTAACACAGAAAACTTAATATTAATATGAACAACTTCTGCCAACATTTCAAAGACAAATGCAATATTTAGGTAGCCACAAACATGTGTTGCGCAAAGCAGAAGTACAATTGCGCTTGGAAACCCCTGAACAATGATAAATATTCCAAGTTGCAGAAATCCAACTACTTTCGCTTCTAATTTAATTAGTGTACAAGCTCATACAATGTTGGTTGTGTTTTATTTATCCACGTACTCCTATCAACAGTAATGGTAGTTGTCTATATTAAATCTAACGTACAATTTAAGAAGAATTTTTGAAGCAACCCATACTTAGCGAACGAAAATTACGACCCAGCGTTACGGTTACGGTACATTCCAAACTAAATACTGCTAAAAACACAAATATCATGATATTTTACTTAACTCGGGAACCTTGGATCAAACCACGCTTACAGTAGAGAACCAACGAAACAGTATTAAAAAAAAGTAAATAACAATTAATGTTGGGCCCACATGATCCACATTATACAAAAAATATTTAATTTATTTTCTGCCATTAAGTACTTTCCCTAGCATATATTTCAAGGCGTCCCGTTAAACAAACTAAACAAAATTGTGGAACATTACCCAAATTACCGTGAAAATTATGTATTTCACCATCCCTTACTTGAGTAAGGTAATTTATTCACATCATTTGCATAGGAGTTAAACAGAAATCACAAATTTTAATATAACAAGTAACAAGTCGACGTGTTTAATTTTCACACGTGACTTGCGAATGAAAATAAATGATGCCCAATAATTCCTATAGTGGTACTTAACTGTCGGTAATTAGCTTAAATATTTTGAGGAAATTATAAATTTGGACAAGCTGTGCGGGCGAAAATCATTATTGGACAATTTATCGCACTCGGTTGCGAACGCACGCTGATTAATTTATTAAGAGACCGCAGCGTTGCAAAACTGATGGCAGGTGTTTGATGCCCATAAAGTGTGTTAAATATTGTATTGTTTTATGTGCTTTGTCTGCTGTGGGTTCTTTGTTACCTGTCTCTAATAAGCTTGTGTCAAAAGACTTAATTGCTTCCTCGCCTTCGTAGACGAGGTCGGAGATTAAAGCACCCTTCAAAATTTTGTAAGAATGAAATAGTGTTTCGAAAATGTTCTGAACAAAAGAATAACGAAATGCAAACAGCAAAGTGTTATTGGGTTTTTCCATTAGGAAATTCTCAGTAGCAGCATGGAATCTGGAATTGTGCCCGAAAAACGGCAATAGGGTCGCCCCCTATTAGGTACGTGGCACTGATACATACCTGGCGAAATGTGGGTGCAGAAATGCACCTCTGCCTACCCCGTGTATTAGGCGTGAGGTTATGTATGTGTACTTATTTTATTATTATATACTGTTTTTTTATTTAACTTTTTTAAATTATTTAATAATAAAAAAATAATAATAATTAAAATTGAAATGTAATTGTCATAAAAAATTATTATATTTATTTCATATATTTCCTTGATTTTATACTTTGTGCGTTTGAACAGCTAAGACACTATTATAAATTTTATGTATCACTAGAATATATAAAAGAATAATAAACTAATTTATAAGCGGCGTTATTGCGTAGCGTATCATTCAATAACCAAGTTTATCAATTTTACTCTAGTTATGACATAAACAAGGAAAGGCAAAGCAAACTGGATCAATTTACCGGCAACGGGCTACACCCCTGGCACTAATTGATTTACTTTGCCACGAGATACCTGACTCAATTAAAAACCGTATCTTTTAATTGACAATAACCGGAGTCAGGCGAGCGAGCATTCAATAAACAAGCCAAACGATGGTACACCCTAACGTAGAATGCATTAAACTTAGCTAATTACGTAGTTCCACTCGAGGAAGATAGAATTTCCGCGCTCTCCGGCGTTTTTGTCAGACCTATTATTTGGAACAAACATAGCTTGCAATTTATAATACATAATTGTATTCCCGTTATATTTTACGCCCAGTCCAGTTCAGTTCAGCGCAGTAGTCGTGTCATCTTTTTAATAAGAGGCTAGTATCTCATGGTCTGATATGTCTATTCCTGGTTTATTCCAGTACAGAAAGTGAACAGAATTAAAGTACAAAATTACTTATCTACAAAATAGAATTTATAGCGTGTTACCTTAATACCGTTTTACCTTAATTTTCTTTAATTTATGAATAAGTTGAGGACCCTCGAATTCGTTGCTTATCTTCATATAGTGCCTCTTTGGGTAGAAAAACCAGTATTTTTGATGAATATGCTGTTTACTAAAATTATTGGTCTGTGGGCCAAGTTTTTTTTTACTGCCCCTGAAACATAATTTTACTTTTCTGTCTAAATAAAAATTGTGTGTGATAGTAACACCAGGCTAACAATCCGTGTTAACAATACAGCAAATATTTTGCTGAACGAAAAGAAACGTCATATTTCACAGTAACTAAAATAACACTCTACGAACGACTGAAAATATAGGTTCCCACTATATATTTTACGAGTAAACCCAGCTTTGATTTTCGCTGGCTCTCTTTCAAAGTCGGCGTGAAATTAGTCTCGCCACATTCGCTCCAAACGCCAACAAAATAAACTATGGCAAAACGTAAAGTTTGTGGTTTGAGTTGCAACAAAATTTATTTTAAGGTACTGGACAATGTTTACTCAGCACCAAACGTTTTTAAGTTGGGTTTGTAAAACTTTGAGATTGCTAGGATATATCTATCTTGTATCTATGATATTATATTATATGGAAAAAAATCACTTTGATTCACTTTGAAACATATGGAATTGGAATAATATTAAACAGATCATCGATATCGATCTATTACCTTAAAAGTTAGGACAAGATCTCTGGATTGTGGGGTAATTTTAGGTTGTTCCTATGTCATTAATGCTGCATTAATCTTTATCTTCTCCTTATTTATTAATTCTTGTACATAAGATTAAAAAAATATTTTTTATTGTAATATAATCTGGAGAAAAATAACTGTTATACCAGAAAGGTAAAGTTTTTATTTCTTATGGTGTTGTGTGGTTAACATGATATCTGTATCGAAATTTGCGACTTGCAGTACTAGCCAGCTGTGTAGTGTTCTGAGAATCGGGGCAGATTCTAAATGTTATTACTATGGAGCTTCATATCAGTTGCTTATTTGTGATGCACCACAGATGGGCCTGTACAGTCCGTACAAGCAAAAAGTATGGCTATAAATAAAGTTATTTTACGAGCCCAGACTGCTTAGAATTAAAGTCTTATATAAGGAGATTTAAATATTTCTTTATTTTTTCTTTTCAAATAAGAAATTATTTGACGTATGACATTTGTGAGAGCGTAATAGATAATTTACCTGAAAAACTTAGCAAAATTTATCACCAATACTCGAAATTCATAACCTAGTTAGGAACATCGTGAGGATCAATTACGTTCTAATCATAGATATATATAATCATATCTTATTACAATGATAACTTGCATACAGTTAAAGAGCGCGTTTCTTTTTTGATCGCTAAGATCTTAGATCCACCTATTTGATTTGAGATTAATCATGAAGTAAATGCATAAATTGCCTAACATCACGATCTGGTGGTTTGGAGGGTAATTGTTGCAAAGAAGAGAAGAGCAGGTGAAATATTTTTGGGTTGATTTGAATTATATTGTTTAATGCTGAATTTAGGTGAGAAAGTAATTTAATACAGTGGCCAAAAAAATATTGTACCCATCATTGTAAGATTTGGGACGGACCAATAGTAACATTATCAAGACTTAAATGCAGCATTCTGTATGAATTATGTTTATAGGAAAGTTCACTGCGGTTAACCTCACAACTAATACTACTATTGTTAGATGGAGGCATTTCACAGAAAGCGAGGCGAATGTTTCGGAAATGAGAAATGAATTGTGGCAAGATCGGAAGGCGCATTTGATGCCCATCCGTCTATAAAACTATCAGTTCAAAACTTAATATGTGGTCATTTCTTACAGACGATTCCGTCTTTATATATTACTTGTTTTTAGATATCTTCCCACATTCCAATCTAAATAAATATTACTAATGCCAAAAAAGTTTTAACTGTTACTGTTTATACTTAAACCGCCGAATATTTTTAGGAATTCTGGGATAAAGATAGATAGGAAAAGGAAACAGGTTGCTTTGTGGTCTTAAAATCAAATTTGTTTGTTATAGGGATTTCGGGTTGAAATTGAAAATGAATGTTGAAAATCAATGATCATAAAATGTATAGTATGTCTATGATGAGATGAGTAATGTGATTTAGAAGGAGGATCAAATGGACCGCCTAAAAAAACCTTTAAAAAATTTAAAGAGTTTTTGTAATTACCTTTATTCCTGCAATTTAGTAAGTGTTTCAGCATTATCTAAGACAGTGTTTAAAGCTTAATTTCTTTAATTGTCTTTGAATCAATGTTAGAGAATGTCAAGTCAAAGATACACCAAAACTCTGAAGAGTTGTGTTAAAAACTTGACAAAGTTACCCTCTGTTTGATGTGGGAATACAAAGTTTAAGTTTAAATAAAGGGTTACTTACGAGTACTATAACGATCAAGTTGTTTAACAATTCAAGAGACGGTGTAGATATGACATAAATGGAATTTATTTAAAGTTGCGTTTCCAAGTTATTTTAAACTTTATTTATTACTACATTTTAGCTAGAAGTTAAACAACAATCTTAAGTCTTAAGAATGACATAACATTTCTGCATAAGGCTGTTGAATTATATTAAGTGACTGATTTTTTGAAGCATTAGTCGTGCGCGGTCTGTCAAGACATTATCTCGGCATTTGCGTGGTTAAAACTTAGGCAGCCACCTCAGAATTAATAAAGTTATGTGTGTATTGTTAAGGAAAAATCTAAGACCTCAAGGGTAAAATATCATAGAGACTTACATTACTAGAACTTTGGATAAAGTACTAAAACTTTGACTATAATAATTGCTCTTGGTAATTTAAAAGTCTACTTTTTATAAGTCGGACAATTGACCATCCATTACTGAAGAGCTTTACTGAAGAGCTTTACTGATATAATACAGGACACATTTATTTGGATCCAAATATTAAATAATTTATTTTGTGGGACGCTTGTATCCCCAAAGAAATTGTATCAAATATACAAATTATTAACATAGCATTGGTCTTGTTGTTTGATAATGTAAAGTCACGTGGCGTGCGAACAAGTGGTCCTGAATTTGATTCCTCGTTTTGGACAGTTCTATTGAGTGCTCCATTAGAAAATTCTCATTAGTAGGATAGAGTTTCGAAATTTTCCCAAAAATGTCAACATGCTGTTTACTTATTTATCAGAAGACTGTCAGTTTGCAATGAATGGTGAGATGGTTAGTCGCTACATAAGATCTGAAACGTGTTTAACACGATCTCTGGCAGAACGTCATTTCAAGTTCTTTATTTATCATTTCAAGTTGATTATGTGAGGTGATAAAACGTAATATCACGTCCTTTTTAGTTCCGATGCTAATGGTCAGAACGTTTAGCCACGTTTGATTTGTTTAAAGCGTTTACTGTCACTTGGGATGGTTCAAATATGAGCATCAATCATTATTGACAGCCCCGTGGCGCAGTTGGCTATACACCAGCTTGCGAAACGAGAGGCCGCGGGTTCGATCCCCACACCGAGACAAATGTTTGTGTGATCCACAAATATTTGTTTCGGGTCTGGGTGTTTGTGAGACCGAAAAGTCTCTCGTAGTTTCTGATACCCACGACACAAGACTCGTATCTTAATGTGGGGTCAGAACTATGTATGTGACTGTTGGGTGTATTTATTTATTTATATGACGGTGTACCGTGACACTAGCGGTGGCATTGTAGTAGCACTGATCGAAGCAAAATTGATGGCCAATGATTCGGTCGGCGCTGGCTTGAATTTTTATTGAATTTAAGCTCGCTGGCATCAGCTCAAACACTACGTTAGCGGAATTAAATTATGATAGCGCCAATTACAGCCGTTTTTGAACCGCACGATGGCCGATAGCCAATTTATGCGCTCATAACGATCGTTTCTGTTTTAACATGATTTTAGGGCCGTGTTGTAAAGTGCATCGTATCTTGCGTAATTGAAAGTTAATGTTATGGAGATCGTGTTTTACAGTTAAATAAAAAAATGCTTGATTCTTCTATTGTGTAGGTGAAAGAACGTATTTTTTGAAACGGGCACGGCAAAGTGACAACACCGTAACTGAGGGTAAGAACGATGCTCTCCAAAAAGACTATTAAATGGCGAGAGATACCAGTCCTCGTCACTCAATACCCTCAATTCGAGTATTTTGTATGTTGGTTTATATTATTATTTTTAAACAGATATTATAATTAATGATTGGAAGGTTGATGAAATAGTTAAACCATCTAAAAATGAAAGAAAAAACATACATACATACACAACCTCATTTATTTATTATTAATTAATTAATCCAAGTTTACAGATTTCTCCAAAACACTTACATTGTAACTAAAATTAACTTAAAATTATTAATATAATGCTTGTATTCTCCGAAGGGGTAGGCAGAGGTGCATTTTCGTCAGGTATAGATCAGTCCCACGTACATAATAGGAGATAATGCTACTTAAAGAGGAAAAACCCAATACACTTTGCCTGACCCGACCCGACTACGACCACGAGGCAGTAAAAAAAAATATCGTCGGAACTATGTTATAAAAATATATTTTAATTAATAGTTATTAAATTCTTAAGTAAGGTGGGTAAATCATTATGACAAAAATAACCCCCGTCGAGGCTAAGTGAGATGACATCACATCACTTGAAATAAATAAAGTTTGACGTTAGACCTTCTTTAGTAAAGTGAATTTCGGTGACATTTAAAGAGCACCTTTTTTGTCCTACATGTTACGAAGTATGTAAGTGTTTCCATAAATATTTTGCTAAAATCTTGTGTGTATAATTTTGAATATTATAAATTATTTTTTATTAAATTTTTAGCAATTTTATAATAAGTATCCTATACCTAACACTAGGAACTCGTACATCACAATGCCACAATATGTACCTACATTAAAATTGATTCAACGGTTGTGACCATTGGAAAAGTTGTTATACTATTGGTTCGTATACTTTTACATGTGTATTATACATAAATTGGGTAAAATATTTCGTAAAGAAAACTGCATAATTAATTTTAGGTCAACAATTATATGAATAATTAAAAAAGATTGTGGCGAACCCACTTAACTGGTTACGGTAAATGATGAAAAGCAAAAAGTAGCAACTCAATGTTAAATTCAGTAAACTTTGTTTGAAAATGCTAAAGTCGCAGGTTCCAACTTCGAAGTAATTTCTGCTCTTTGTGAGGACTTATGAACGTGCATGTAAATACCAAAGTTGGATTCAAGTGTGGGACACAGTTTCGGAGAATGCATCCTCTTGAAATGCGTTCCCAAGCATTAAGATACAGACAAAAAGATGCATTGTACGAGAGTATTGTTCCACTTTTTGATGCGATGTAGAGAATTTTAATTTAGTTATCTCATTATAGCATTACTCTGCCGCAGATAGCTTTTGTTTAATTGTATTATCTCAGTTCTGGTAAAGAGAAAATATATTTTTCCTTAAAAATAACTGTAACACTTCATTTTTCTCGTTGAATATTACGCAAATAATTACAATAAAAAATTCTGATAATAAACCAGAAATATGGTAATGATATAAACATTAATATTACATTAAAAATATTACTGATTGGCATTTACTTTTCTTTGTTCCCTGTGGATTATGGGTGTTGAAAAAAAAACCTATTTGAATATTTCTTGTGAATGGTCAGAGACAACTCATAAGGGTCATAAAGGTCACTGGATGTACTACGGTGATACTACTCTTTCAATAAGAATGAGAGAAATATATGGGTATTAAAGATTATATCAAAGGGGTACCTCAAGCCCCTATTGAATTATAATCAGAGTATCACTTTTTTCAGACATTGCACTAAGTCGAAGTAGGAAGCACTTCAGGACATTACCTGCCCTTGATATCTTTTACCTACCATGATGTGCGTGATATCCATTTAGAACTTATAATAGTATAATAGAAAAATAAATAAATACACCCAAATAATCACATACATAGTTCTGACCCCATGCTAAGATATAAGTCTTGTGTCGTAGGTATCAGAAACTATGAGAGACTTTTAGGTCTCTCAAACACCAAGACCCGATCGAACCCGCGGCCTCTCGTTTCGCATGTTGGTGTCTAGCTAACTGCGCCAGAGGGCTGTTCAGTTAAAAAATATAAATTCTTTATTATTATTATTTTTTCAAAAGAAACTACATCACACAATATATAAAAAACACACCGGTAACATTCTCCGTACGTGTTCGAATAGTTCCCATATCTTTAAAGAAATTCGCTTGGGTTTTTCGGAGTAGCAACCTATAATAAGTAGACTGGAAAAATGAATTCGTGAACATTATTGGTTCTTTTCTCCCTGATACGAAGCAAGCAAATATAGGCACGTAAGTACGAATACAAGTGTGTTGTCTGTTCACCTTGCTCCCGAGAATTTCCTCTATCGTTAATCAAATCAAGTGTTAAATGACCCGACGAACTGTGGCAGGGGCTCAGGAATTTCGACAGTAAGATATTTCCTCCCTTTACGGACTTACTGATGATTTTCCTTTGCAATATTTTTTCTTTAAGAATCAATGGAGTTGCTAACAGGCACAATTTGTCAGTAGTCTATTTTGTCTGTTTGGATTTCGGTTGTTTATCTTACGCGTTGAATTGGACTTGGGGTTGGCAATTTTTTTGCTGAAATGTTGGAGTCAAATGTTCTCTATTCTCAGTAAACGTGGAATGTAAATGTTGAAAGTCGACGCGGTTTGCAAGTTGTACACCAACATAACGATAAATGTTACCTGAAATTTCCAAGTAAATTTCTACAGTGCTAACTTTACGATATTACGTGGAAATAAATAATAATAAATAAATAACTTTATTACCAAAAAACATTTTTGCTTATAAATCTAAAGTACAACATATGAATTTATACAGCATAATTATACATAACTAAGCAATTACAAAAAAGTATACATTGACTTCTGCACTAAGCGTTGCTTGTATCGCAGAGGTCTATATAATTACCAATCCTGATACACAATTTTGAACAGGGCACACGGTTATTAATTGAATGTAATTTATTAGATGATAAAAGTTCTAAGGTAAAACCAACGGCCTTGACAAGCTATATAATACTGTTTATATATGTTTTAATTAATTTTTATTCGAATCAATCAAACAATAAATACATTATAGAGTGTGAGTGTGCAAGTAGCGGTGAGTGTATGTGTATTGTGTATGTGAAGTGTATCTGTGTGTGCGTGAGTTAGTGTGTTTGTGCCTGGCATGGAAAACATAAATGGGGTGAAAATGCGGTTAAATCGTCTCGATGATATTTTCTGTCTCGCTGTAATTTAACTTCAGTAGCCAATTCTCAATCTGTTGTTTAGCTTCTATGATGGATTTTGTATGAATTAGGGGGCATTTTCGACATACAGTGTTATAGACAGACGGAAGGAGAAAGAATGGAAGGTGTTTAGCAAATGTACTATGAATAGAAGGAACTGGAATTTTAAAGACGCGACGGTTTAATAGTGATGGATATTCAGGAGAGTTTACTGTTAGATTGTGCATAAACAAGGTCGCTCTTTGTATGTACAGTTGCCGGACTCGAAGAACATTGCATTCGTTGTAAAGATCATCGGTGGAATAAAGTCGCGGTTTGCAGAGCAACACCTTAAGTACAGCACGCTGCGCTCGTTCCAGTTCCATCATCCTAGACTTAAAAGACCCCCCCCAAGCTTTAATGCAATAAATCAACGAGGACTGACAGAGTGCTTTGTAGACAATTAGCAAAATATCCTTACTGGTAGAGTGCCGAAGGCTTTTCATAACATAAATAGTTTTTCTTACTTTGTTGGATAGTTCGTGTATATGGTCTCTGAATGACAGATTTTGATCCAAAACGACACCTAAGTATTTAATACTGCTGACTGTTTTTATACATTGACAGTTGCAACTAGCAAGAGTGAGGTCGCAAGAGTGTAATCTCAGAGGTCTTAGAGATGTGGGCGGTTGGGATGCCCTGGTTTTATGGAACAGGATACTCCGAGTTTTTGTTGTATTCAGAGTGAGCAGATTGCGCTTAAGCCATAAGGAAATAGTAGATACACCTTGTTCGGCAACTGTGAGAACTTCATTCCACGAAGAGCCTTGAAATAGAATAACGGTATCGTCGGCATAGCATATTATGTCAGCTCCGATTAGAGGTAATTCCAGGATATCACTCATGTACAATATGAATAGTGTTGGTCCCAGAATGCTCCCTTGTGGCACACCGAATTCAATATGAAGCTCATCACTTAAATTATTAGAAATTCTGACGCTTTGCCGCCGATCCGTCAGATAGCTAGCAAACCAGCCGTGGGCTAACCCTCTTATTCCAATGCATTGTAATTTCTTTAAAAGGATGGGTATCGACACAGTATCAAATGCCTTAGCAAGGTCTAGGAATACTCCCAGACAGCACTTATTTGTATCTAAGGCTTTGGCAATGATATTGCTAAGTAGCAGAACTGCATCTTCGGTGGAATAACCGCGTCGAAAACCGAATTGCCTTTTTGGAATAAGATTGTTTTTTTCAAGGAAATTGCAGAGACGCTTGTTTACTAGTTTTTCAAGTATCTTAGAAAATGTTGACAAAAGAGATATTGGCCGATAGTTGCATGGATCAGTCGCATCACCACTATTTTTGTAAATAGGAGTGACAATAGCTATTTTCCACTTTTCAGGGAATACACCGGTGGATAGGCTGAGATTACATATATGCACTAGGGGCTTCAATATAACTTGACAGATATTTTTGATAATATGTGGAGTGTAACGATCGGAACCAGGGGCACTGTTTGTTTTGAGATCTCTAATAATTTTATCAACTTCCAAATAATCAGTAGGGTACATAAAAAAAGGATTTTACCGGTTCTCTACACATCTTCACCTCGGCTGCGAGGGAATTTTGAGTTGCGTTGAGTTCAAGAAGAGTCTTATTAGCGAGTTGTTTCCCTATGTTCGTGAAGTAATTGTTACAAATATTGAGATATTTTAGTTTATCAGTATCACTGGGTACCAGGTTGGATGGATCAGACTTACTTTTATTTAGGTGGCATATATCTTTAATTATATTCCAGAAGGTTTTAGAGTTGTTCTTGTTCGACTTTATTTTATGATTTTCGTAATCAGTTTTTAATTTACGTAAAAGAGAATTTAGGAAGTTCCGGTATCTATTGTAACTGAGTTGGTATATGGCATTAGCGGGGTTTTGTTTTGCTTTTAAGTGGAGTTTGTCCCGATTCTTTTGGCACCTTATAAGTCCTGGGGTGATCCATGGTTTTAAATTAAATTTTGAACGACTAATGGCTAATTCTCTTGTATTATTAGTAAAAGCGGAATCAAGAATCTGACTAAACAGGCCAACGGATTCATTAACATTAGAGGTATTCAAAACGCGTGACCAGTTTACACAGGAAAGATCTCTGACTATGCCGTCAATGTCGGTTTTTACGCGAGTGCGAATACGTTTTGGTTGCTCTTTTTTAATAGTCATTGCTAAAATGCAGGGGTAGTGGTCTGTGACATCTGTATTACAGACAATTCCAAAAGAGCCGATACTATCCCTAACAAATATGTGGTCAATACATGCATTTCCTCTAGTAGGACTAGTAATGGCCGGCAACAACCTGTGTTCGTTTAGTAGGCATAGATAATCGGCACATTGCTCACTAAGAGGAATCGAGTTAATATCTAGGTTTAGATCACCGGTCACAATTAAGTTCTTAATTCCACCGAAATTTTTAAGCACATTATCAAGTGAGGCTAAGAAGTTGAGTGGATTAGTAAAAGAAGGGGACCGGTATATACCTATGATTAAAACTTCTGAACTAAGGCGGATTTCTAAACAATTACAGTCTTCGCAAGGTGATTCAAAAACAGTTGCATCCCAGTTTTGCTTAACGTATGCAATTACGCCGCCGCTTTTATTTATGTATTTGTTTGTCTTGAAGGAATTGTAGCCATTTAAATTAGGAATAATAGAATACGGACCCAGCCAGCATTCCGTAAGAATAATTGCGTCAAATTCTATATTTAATCTCTGTATTAATACTAAAAATGCCGGGAAATTCTGTTGGATACTTCTTATATTAAATGTAAGTAATTTGAAATTGACTACAGTCGATAAGAGGCCGCCACAAGACTCTGGGCTCTCAAGAGAAAAACATTTTATTGATAAGGTTTCGTCTAAATCGTCATTGAAGTTAAGCATGATGGTGCTTAATCTCTGTATAAAAACAAGTATAAAATAAGATTGAATGTTTCACATTAGAAGGCCCAGGGCAGTAAAGTATACTATTTTCACCTTTTTTTGAATGTAAAAAAGTATTGGAGTGTAGTGTTATTGGGTGTGTTAGTGTTTTGTCGTGTGTGTTGAAGAAGGGGTAGGTTAACAAATAAAGATAGTGACTATGAGCCTTACAGCAACGGAAAGAGGGCCTCTTCTTATTGAACTTGTGAGTCTTGAAGCTTCGCGGGACAAAGGTTTTGGTCGAGGTCGTCAATTGAAGAAATCCGAATAGCGGGATAGTTCTTCCCTTCAGCCTTGCGTATATAAATACCACCATTTCGGACCCAGCAAAATTGAAAGCCGCATTGTGCCGTTCGCCTCCGAGCTTCTCGAAATAACTGTCTGTTCCCTTTAGTTAGTCTTTCGTTGAAATAAATCTTCGCCGCCTTGCCCTCGTATATACCCTCAGATGTTAGATTGCGCCGTTTCTTTGAAGCTGAGACTATTTCGTCGCGTTTCTGCTTTCTTACTAATTTAACAACAATAGGGCGGTGAATCTTATTTTCTTCAGAGACTGCAACTTCGTTAGCCGTTTTTATTCCAACTCTCGCTATGCCATCTATGTCCGCCTCAGAAAGCTGGACACCGAGTTTTTGTGAGGCCACCATCACCATGTGCGGTAGGTTCTCCTTGGTTGATTCAGGCATCCCAATTATTTCAAGTTCGTTTCTCATAGATTGCTGTTCTCGTGAGTCAACAATTCGCTGCAGGTTGACAACAGATAACTTAAGTTCAACAATCTCGGATTTTGCTTCTTTGAGTTTATTACAAAGATCCTTTACAGTTTCGTTATGCGATTCAGATATTGTGGCTATCTCATTTTTGACGTCCAAGTTCTGTTGTTTGAGTTCAGCAAAATCTTGTCTTAGTTGAAGGAGTTCACTAACAATGGATGAAATGTCATACTCTTGCAGGTCTTCAGAAGATGCTTTGGTTTTATCTTTTTGCGATCTGGTTCCTCGTGACATCTTATCGTTAGATTGATGGCGGTAAAAATTCCCACCTTTCACACAGACACACACTAAGAAACGTTGTCGCGCAAACGACCGGCGTATAGCGCGCTTGAATAATACGGCTAGTGAGTCACTCCCGCGTCGATCGAACGCTTGTTGACCCAGGTCAGTTACGTGTGGCCGTTAAAAATTATAATTTAATGAATGTTTTTGCTAATATCTCTGGTAATTCTGCGACTATTTAAAAACTTTTTTCACTGTTATTGAAATCGATCAACTAGCTTTAAAGTGATACTAAACACAACACGAAACACTTAAATTATACTGGAGTTTATTTAAATAAAACACGGAACAAAAGGATGTACGACTGTTCTAAACCGGCGCCCCCCGCGCAATGAATGTTATGAAAAAATGTTTTCATAACATTATGTACCTAAGCAGTGATGGCCTCGAGGTTTAGGCGCGCGGTCGAGAATTTCGGCGGGCGCAGGTTCAAACCCCAGGCACACACCTCTGAGTTTCCGAAGTTATGTGTGTATTCACAATGAATTATCACGTACTTTAACGGTGAAGGAAAACATCGTGATGAAACCTGCACACCTAAAAGTTCTTAAGAATTTCTTACGTGTGTAGTCCGCCAACCCGCACTAGGCCAGCGTGGTGGACTAAGGCCTAAACCCTCTCAGTTGTAGAGGAGGCCCGTGCCCAGCAGTGGGACGTATTTGGGCTGATGACGACGATGTACCTACAATAAAAACATCGTGAGGAAACCTGCACACCATTGTGTGTATTCCGCCAACGTACTAGGCCAGCATGGTAGACTAAGGCCTAAACCCTTTCAGTTGTAGGGAAGGTCCGCGCACAGCAGTGGGATGTTTATGGAATGATAATCATGATATAAAATAAAGTGTAAAGATATTTTTTATATTAAAGTAACCTAGGTATAAAGGGGTAACCTAGACCAAAAAAGATGTGATAACGGTTGTCTAGATAATAAATTAGAGGTGTTGTTTTGAGAATGATGGAAATGACGAAGAAAATATAAAAGTAAATACACTCGGGTTATCCGCATGTTTCTTACCATAGAAAGAGATACAAATCTCGTGTCGTAGGTATATTAAATAGGTCGTAGGTATAATATAATAAAAAATATAAGAGATATATCAGTCTCACAAAAATACCTAGGTAAAACCAATATTTATTTTGATGCAAAAATGGAAGCCAAGATCTCTCACTTCATAGCTTTCAACTTTTGACTATCTTTCTGATCTACGAAAACTGTCTAATAAAATAGACGTTACGGATGAACAATTACTTCCCCCATTTCATTCAAATACAAACGTTTTGTTCACCATAAACTTAAAACGGAACGCCGAAAAAGATTTAAATACCACCATAATACTTAAGACGGCTCTGTCACGAAGTAACAGAGCGAGAGTTATAGCCGCAATGCCCTCTAGTTCTTAATTACTCCATCATTGTTTAAAAAGAAAAGGATTGTGTACAAAATACCCTCATCAAACGCCCGTCACTTGCTCAAGAAATCAGTCCTTTATATAATACTTCTAGTATTTTTTTATTGGATGTCGTCGAAGCGTCCGGATTGGCACTTGATGGCAACGATTGGCAAAGTCTTGCGGTCCAAGTATTGGCTGTAGGTAAGCTGTAAGCTTCTATAATTTTCTCTAACATATAACATAATTACCGATTTGTTGAGCACGAACTATTCATACGAGTATCACTTATTAAAGGTGGCGTATAGCGGATGGACGCGGGCTGCCCAAGACTATCAAGGTTGGCTTGCCTGGGGAGGTCTGAATCAATTCAGCAATAGACGGAGATCGGCTGAGTGGTAACTGATGGTCGTCTATGTTGGGTTAGGTATTAATCGTATGGGCATATGGAAATATTTGTTTCGTAGGGAAAAGTGTAAGTGTAAACCGGGCTCCACTTTCGAAGTTCCAACTTATTTCAGCATCATTTGCCAATGAAATCAAAATTATGTTTAGAAATATATATTTTAAATATTATTCAAGAAGGCTTAATTTAGTATTTAACAAAGTCGTTGCCGTTTACACACAAGCCGTGGTCATTTGGAACGTTTAAAGCGAATACCGTGGATGTACCCGGCGTGTGCGAATAGTTGCATAGCCTGAAGCAAATTCCCCACACCAACCCTACACAACCGCAAGCTAGTTGACAATGTTAGTCTTGCGCTGATATTCAGACTATGTGAATTATCCTTTACCACGACTATGAGCGTAAATTTATTGACACCGCCTTTATGAAAGGAATTCGATAGATCCCGCTCGACTAAACAATTCACCAACTATAGCACGAATTATAAGGCAATTGTGTTAATATTGTCGTAATTGTAGTATCATAACGTGATAACATACAAAATTTTGCTATTGTTGATTTAACTTATACATGATTTTCAATAAAAAAAATTGGCTATTGTATTATGTTGTAGTAAATGCTTTGCTTAAAAGAGCTTATCCAATATTACGGACGACACCATTTCTCGATATAACATTTTATTTGACAAGTTTTTTAAAAAATACTTCCAATAATTTTTAGTCCTTAAAGTATCTCCTTAAGGAGGTACTAGTAATCATATATATAATACGAAAAAAAAAATGCATTTTTTTTGTGACGAATAGACTCAAAAAATAGACTTTATATAAAGATATGAAAGGTGATTCTATCGGGGCTCAACATGTGATAAAGTAAAATTAATTGTTTCAGTAAGGACTTACAAAAACATTAAAGATAAAAATATTAATGTACTTAGTTGATATGGGGACGCACACGTGGTATTATATACAAGGGTGTATTCAGACCGTGGTCGGAAACTAAGGCAGGTAATAGCTAAGGCGATTTCAAACCCTCTGGTGTTAAAGAAAATCCCGACAAAAAAAAATTGAACATTTTCCTAACAACCACATACATTTTATACCTATGGTTATGGTATGGTATGATATAGTATGGTAGTACGCTAACACGAGGGGGTTTGTATCACCTTAGCTATTACCTGCCTTAGTTTCCGACCACGGTCTGAATACACCCTGTATGTATATGTATATACACGCTCAGTTAATTTTATAAATTTCAAATAAAAGCTACTTCATTTTGATATTATACAATATTTAGATAATCTAACACGTATATTTTGTTGAAATCACATAATTAAAAAGAAGCGCTGAAAAATAAATAACAAATTCAACCTCGTTTTTATATATTTTTTGTCAAATCCTATAATTTCAAACGGGATAATCTCTTTTATCCTTAACAGGGCTTAAATAGGTTACTACTTTATTTAAGCTGTTTTTAAAGCAAAAGTTATAACTTTAAGTAACGCTCAAAAATATCGACACATTGCAATAAATGTATAAATTCATCATCATCATCATCATCAGCCCATATACGTCCCACTGCTGGGCACGGGCCTCCTCTACCATTGAGAGGGTTTAGGCCTTAGTCCACCACGCTGGCCTAGTGCGGGTTGGCGGACTACACACCTAAGAAATTCCTAAGAACTTTTTTTTTTATGTATAAATTACTTACTTGAATGTTGTTATCATTAATGGTGATGGCATACTGGCAAAGAGAATACTCTACTCAATATGTTTGAATTTATTTATTGATAAATGTTTGTAATATAACGGAAACCTACAAAAGCCTATTTTGATGGAATTTTGTATGGGCTTGCTGAACAGGGTTGTGCCAAGGATAACGGGTCTGAGGAATTACTGTTGCATTTCGAGCAGTTAGTGAGATTGCGAAGAGCCAAATGTATGTATATCTTTTTTAGCCTCAGAGTAGAATTTGTTGCTTATAAAAAACAAAACTTATTGACAAAAAAAAAAACTTACTCAACATCTTGAGGCGGCACACTCACATTTAAAATTAATTACGAGTCAAAATGTTTGGTTGCAAAGATTATATTTTTTGCTTGTAATCTTTTTGATCTTATATCTCTGTGATAGTCACGACCCTAAAAATAGTTTATAACACGCCATAGTAACCTAGGTAAGTAGCAGTGGCGGTACTTCCATAGAAGCCCAAACACCCAGCTAGCCTTACAAAATTCCGAATAATTAATCTATATGCTTTAAATCTTTATTTAAACGTAAGTTGACATAAAAATGGGAATATCCTGACCCCACCATAAACAATTATAAAAAATACATTGCACAATTAACGTGTAACGCTTTTGGGCTTCTATGAAAGTACCGCCACTGGTCAGTAGATCAGACAAGGAATATCGCTGACTTAAACAAATACATGGGTATCGCAGTCATGACAGTAATGAATACGAAGCTAAACAGCACAGATAAAGAAAACACACGAGAGCATACAAAGTTAAACGTACAACACTCACTGTTTCACAAATTGTTGGTCTACAAAACTGTACGGGCAGCTTTAAAGTTTAAAGCTGTAAAAACAGCTGCAGGTTTGAGCGAAAACGAAAAATTTACAGCAAAAATCACTCTTTAACACACATTAGAAACATAATATTCAAGCATTAAAGCAGCTAAACGCTACCCTTTGTATATTCAGAACCATAAATTTCGCAGCTCACAGCAGCTTAATAGCAGTATACAAACTTTTATTGAATTCGCTCAATATATTTTGGCATTGGCGCAAATACGATGGTTGTTGAATTAAATAATGAAAAGGCAAACTGCCTCACAGGTTTTAAACGGCTGAATGGCAAAGGGCCAACATATGTGTGCTGTCCTATACATTTATAAGTGTACGAACACATATTTTCGTTGAGAACGTCAATAACAAATTATTTAGAATCATTTCAACTATTCTTGTAATGTTTTTGCTTTCAACAGGGACTCGTCGACATTTTTATAGTAGCATTAGACTTAAAATAATTACTTTTAAAAGCGATATTTATTGCAAGCTCTCTGTCGCCGGCTAGAGTGTAATTTTTCATTGGCCTCAATCTCTTTGGATGTAACAACTGCGTCCTAATATTATCCATTATAACCGAACAAACAACTTGGCAAACCGTACGAAGCACACTGTACACTGAGCCATTTATTAGCCGTCATAAATTGCCTGTGTGGGTTTACTCAGTTTCAATTAACGTAACAGACTACTGGGGTTATGCTGACATTAGCTTCTGAAGTAAGTTGATTGTTATCGTAAAAGGAAACAATATTGCAGCTATTTATCTCCGCACCCATTAGATACATGTCAACGCGATAATATGGGTCACTTGAAGACCATTGTAGCGTTGGCAAACTTCCTGCGACCGCTCCAAATCTGAATTGCCTGTAAAATATGTTGTGTCGACCAACAGGACAATGAGGTATAAGCTTAATAAATCATTACTAGACATATATGAAATCTTTTTTACATAATATTTTTGCTTTTTATGCAGTGGTGGTAAGTTTTTTTTAGAATATTCTCAATAGCAGCACGGAATTTGCAAATGTATCCGGTAAATATGGGTCTTAGAACAGATGGCAAAACATATAAAAATTAATTTCTTTTCAACGATAGAAGACGTCGACATATGTTTTTATATTCTGTAAAGTAAGCTGGTAAGTTTAGGCTGTACGAAATAAAGTTTGTTGATATTTCAGATAGATCCGACATAAAATAAGGTAGTTTGGATGTTATTACATAAATATTCCATGAACACAGAGTCACACTGCATATTTAATTATTCCAAAGTTCGTTATAATTTCTATCTGGAAAGTAAAGTTCTGATCGGTTTTGCAATATATTATACTCTACCACAATCTTTTCTTATTGCTCCGTCCTTAAATTTTAGAATTAGGATATGAATTCTTTATAAATTTACTTACATAATATTCTTTGCAACATTCATGAATCACTTTTTCATAACAGAATTCTATATTTTTCAAGTTGCTTAACGCTCTAAAAAAATCCATTATGTTTAAAATTACGCTCTCTGCACAAATTGTTGTGAGAAGGAAATAACTGGACTGCTTTCCGTGTAATGCTCTAAACATAAAGACTCATTTAATTAAATTCCAAAGGTTTTTCCAACAGCAAGTGAAGTGCAGCTAAATCAGTTAAGACCTAGTACATAATGAAACGAAATTTCTAGAAGCTTTACGTAAATAAAATAAAGCTGGAAGAGAAAACCACTAAACTGAACGGGGATGTGAGCGCAAACAAAGTTAAAGAAAAACTAAACAGCGAGTAAACATACGTGGAGCATGTCCGAATCCGTGCTCAGTTAATATCTACACAAGGAACTTGAGTTGTCTTGGTTATTCAGTCTTTATTGTCAAACTAGTGTCAGGAGCACGTAGTGAGGTCAAATTTCCTTTCTTATTTTGACAGCCCCGTGGCGCAGTTGGCTAGACACCAGCATGAGAAACGAGAGGCCGCGGGTTCGATCCCCGCACCGAGACAAATGTTTGTGTGATTCACAAATATTTGTTTCGGGTCTGGGTGTTTGTGAGACCGAAAAGTCTCTCGTAGTTTCTGATATCCACGTTGTGTCGTGGAACGTGGACTTGTATCCTAGTGTGGGGTGAGAACTATGTATGTGACTGTTGGGTGTATTTATTTATTAATTTATTTATAACGCCTGGTTTATAATCTATTTAAAAATATATACATCGATATTTTTTGAACCTCCACATTTTCATACTAGCTGTTGAGATATTTATTTGCTTTGCATGTCATGGACCCAAAATTTAAGCAGGAGAAAAAATGAAACGGTTGCACATCTTAATGGTGTAGTTAATCTTACGCTTCGAAAATTACTTACATTTGGTAAATTTAAAACAATCAACAAAAGATCAGGTCACCTGCTCACGAGTGGCAGGTGATTGGCCCGATTTGTGAGTTAGGAGGCCGGATACCGTGATCTCCCCTGAGGTACCAAGCTCAAGGCGCTTTCTTGTCGTTAAAAAAGTTGATTTGTCTGCCTTTAGAATTGTAAATAAAGGAAAATATTAATATTTATAGGCGTTTTAAATCTCTCTTATTCAATAAAAAAGTAAAACAATTACTAACGTATCCTTTTCTAACTCTAGCAGCGCGGTTATGTTGACTATTTTACCTTTCATCCACTATTAATCTTATTAAAAATTCTTGTATATCCCACGAATAATCGTCTCGTGTCTACACTGTTTGCAAAACATCAAACCCTCCCTTAGTTTGTTTAACGTTAGATAATACATTCGCCCGCTCGACCGCGAATATCAGCGCCAAAGTCGAATGCACTTAATTTCCTGCAAGCGTAGATAGCGTTCCTATGTCTACCTTCTTCATTTGCAAACATGTATTTTAATTAAGTGTCTCATGACCATAGCTTGTTTATTCGATAGTCAGAAGTTAACTAATGATGTATTTACACATGAGCGAATAAATACATCCAATCAAGCACATACATGATTAGGATTGTCTCTGACCATTCTAAACAAGTACGCAAGCTTTTTTGTAATCTTATCTCTTTTCATATAGATACTAGTATACTATGACTAGCCAATTGGGTCATACTTACTCAATATAGAGGTTACAAAGTTACTATACGCGTTGCTGTGTGCCAGCATCTCAGAAACCAACAAAGTTAAGCAAAGTTTACATTACTACCGATAAGTTTGTGTTCATGATAATCAAACCAGAATATTTATTGATAAAGCTATATAACCAGCTTCAAATGTAAATGCAAACATAGGAAAAGCCAAGCGGCGGGTAACAAAAGTAAACAAAAGTGAGAGAAAAACTGGCAAGCCCGACATAACGAGTAATCGATGTGAAAATCAAAACCCTGCATCGGCAGCTAAAAGAAACTAACTTCGAATTAATAGCGCAGTTAGGGTTCTGTTCAAAATTATGCGTCATTGTAAACCGATTTTAAATAGTTTATGCAATAATTTCTGTATGCACGATTTTACGGTACGTTTAAGTCGGTAAAACGGCACAATTGCATATGAATTTAAAAATTCTTACGCTTGTAAACGAATGTGAAATTGTGTCGATAGCCGCCAGTATTTATTTTATGGGCTCGTAGAATATTATTTCGCTAACATATTTTTTTGTACGACTCCAATTTATTGCTTAAAAAGAAACCAAAGTGAGCTACAATAAACAATAAAATTTGAACACGATATCATCTGAAAGTTAACGAAAAATATTCGGATTATACCCTCATACTTTCACATAAAAACTTTTATTATGGAAGTAATTAATTTGAAAGAATGCTAATTTTTCTTTTAATCGCTTCTTTAGCGCGGCAACTTTTATCTACTTTGTTTGAATTACTTTCGGCCGAGCAGTTGGCGGCAAGTTTCCGAAACATTTTTATACTAAGTTATAACACTTTTTTATTATTTATAACAATGGCATTGTTACCATCGAGTTTGAGTAATAACTCAAGTGGAAATTATTAATTACAATTCTTTTGCCAGTTTCGTAAACAAGAGTAAATACTTTATCGTGTTAATCCATAAAGAAGTCCCTCAAGGCAGATGTGGAGTAAGGGCTATTTTTTACTTCGCCGAAAATATAGCGCAAATATTTCGTCGGTTTCAAACAGGGCCCCATGTTGCGAATCTGAAACGGAATCAGTAATGCGAACTAGATCGACGAATTCGTGACTACTCAGTGCAGATCAAATATGAGCCGAATTGGATCAGTACACACGGCGGACCTCTCAAATAGGTTTGTAGCTTCGTAACTAGACATTTCATTCGTTACATCGGGAAAAAAGTACAAGGCAATTGAGAAAACCGTTTCTGTTCGATACCATGAAATTACGACCCCGGTTTCCTGCCTAGGGACCTTCTCTATAAACAAAGTACTAGATTTATTCTGAATTGATTTGAAATCGTACCGAACACGATTCCGATAACCTTTATTTCCTCTATGCTTTAACAACCTGAATGTCTATTGACACAGGCACATTCAAAAGCCGATGCAGACATGTGATACAATTTTTGTTAATACGAATTTACGATTACGAATTTGAAATTAGATTGGATGAAGTTGAAAGAACTGTGTGCTGCGCATATAAATAATTCCGCTTGTTTGAAAAATTATTTAACACTCAGGTGTTAACATTTCCACAGTTATTCAAAAAAATAAGCTTGATTGATGCAAGATATTAATATGTCATTAGATATGAACAGTATGTTTGCGTCGGCATGTCATAGTGAATTTCTTCGAGTGTATAAAAAATATTTATTAGATAGTTAATAATACGCAGGGTTAACTAATACATAAGCCAAAACAATCTATAGTATAAATCTAAATTTAAGATAAGTACAATAATGCGGCGTAAATCCTACTGAATCATGAATACCTAAAAAAACTATCAAATTAATAGTGGTAGAATAACATTAAAGTGAATAATTTCATACATCAATGTCGCTGTGGAGCCAGCGCCAAAGCATCCGTGAAATTATTCTGTACTTGGCCTCAGAGCTAGCTCAGATAGCAGACGTGAGAGAGAAATTAAATCGTATGGAAACTAAAGTCTCGGGAAGGTGACAAATAATGTTTACGTATACTCGCGACAGATGCTTTGGTGGCAGGTATTAAAAGTTGCTATTTCCAAATAACAAATTGCTTCTGTGAACATGGAACAAAAGACTGCGGATTCTGTGGAACTAAGAATATTTTAGCTGTATAATTAATTATAAAATTTAATTATTAAAAACATGATTTAAGGAAAAAGATTAAATCCATAAAATTAAACCACATACATACATACATAAACTCTCGCCTGTATTCCCCGAAGGGGTAGGCAGAGGTGCATTGCTGCACCCACATTTCGCCAAGTATGTATCAGTCCCACGTAATAGGGGGCGAGCCTATTGCCGTTTTTCAGGCACATTTTCAGACTCCGTGCTGTATCCGAGAATTTCCTAATGGAAAAACCCAATAACACTTTGCCCGACCCGGGAATCGAACCCAGGTGCTCTAGATCGCACGGCACATACTTGTACCACGAGACCACGAAGCAGTAAAATTAAACTAATAAAATTAAAAAGGAATAAAATATTGGATCACTCTTTTAGATGTCATTGTTACGCCCTATTTTATCCAAAAGCTACCGATGTTTATAGATATGGCAGCGCGAGTACGATACGTTAAATTCTAATGTAAATAAATTTTTACATGCTGCTTAATAAAGCAAGCTTTTAATTAAAAAGGGTAATGATTGTTTATTCCACCTATATAAACGCTTTAGTTAATTCACTTTGCCCGACCCGGGAATCGAACCCAGGACCCCTAGATCGCACGGCACATACTTGTACCGCGAGACCACGAGGCAAAGTGATATTGGGTTTTTCCATTAGGAAATTCTCAGTAACAGCACGGAGTCTGGAAGTGTGCCCGAAAAGCGGCAATAGGGTCGCCCCCTATTACGTGGGACTGATACATACCGGGCGAAATGTGGGTGCAGAAATGCACCTCTGCCTACCCCTTCGGGGAATACAGGCGTGAGTTTATGTATGTATGTATGTTAATTCAAACGTAAAAAGTAATTATCAAGATTATTTTAAAAAAATGTGCTCCCATTTTAATTTCGAAATTTCTCAAAGTTAATCTGTCAATAAACATTCCATTTCTGGAATTGTTCAAAACCTATGTAGGTGTGTCGTATACACATTACTGTCGTATAATTACATTATTGTCGTATAATGACACCCCCGTGGCGCAGTTGGCTAGACACCAGCTTGCGAAACGCGAGGCCGCGGGTTCGTTCTCCGCACCGCGGCAAATGTTTGTGTGATCCACAAATATTTGTTTCTGGGTGTTTGTGAGACCGAAAAGTCTCTCGTAGTTTCTGATACCCACGACACAAGACTTTTATCTTAATGTGGGGTCAGAACTATGTATGTGACTCTTGGGTGTATTTATTTATTTTTTATTATGCACCTATTGTATGAGAGATTGTTGTGAAATGGAGCCGGTATGAATAAACTTACAAAGAGGTTATAGTGTTAACTGCGAAAAGGCTGAATATACACAGAGAAGTTATTTTACGAGCACCTTAAGTTGTGCCACGAGTTATGTAAAGGATGGCATGCGATTGTAATAAGGATCGTGGGACATGGGTTAACGTTAAAGAATGATACGCAGAAACCGTATGATATATCAAATACTCTGTTTCCACCAACCATAAATTGTTCTGCAAGTGAAGTTTAAAAATTTCAGTAGGTACCTATACTTTTTCTTAAACAAAAACGGACGCCTGTTTCTCTGAAGGCGTGGGCAAAGATACATTTCTATTTCTACTTTTCGCCAGCAGTGTTTTAAGTCCCACTTAATAAGGTAAGACCCTGTTACCGAGTTTCTATGACTTGGTTCAGTTTAAAGAACTCTATAATTTTACCTCGTAACGGTTATCGACTTAATATTTTATTGACTGACTAACAAAAAAAATATTAATCGAGTTGGTTTTTTTTTTCAGATTTATGTTACATTACTTTGGGTTAGAATGTAAATCAGCTTGATAGAAACGGTACTACTATTTCTAGGAAAAACAATATTAAACAACAGTTTAGTCGTCGTTTAACATTTAAGGCTAAGATTCCAAAAAGAACACCATTTCTTAAATTCGCTCACCATTCTATTGCACCTCTTTTCTAGCCTTATAGCATTTATTTGTGTTTACCGCCGTAGTAATTACTGCTACATCAGTAGAGATTTGTGGATTCTTCGATATGATAAAACTACTGTAGTGCAGTATCGTAATCTATTAATTTACCTTTCTCTTCACAATTTTCTGGAAACTGTCTTTCTATCCTATACTGCGTCTACAGAAAGCGCTTCATTATTTTATTTTGTATCATAGATATTTATTCTAATAAATCTAAAAAGGCAAAATTGTTGCCGTGGTGATTATTAGTTAAGAGCAAAAATTCATGAATTGAGTTTGGCGCACATAAATGTTTGAAGAAACTTTTAATGGACTGCATTCAGCCAGTTTTGTGCAAAACTACTACATTTTATGCAGTTTTCAAGTGGTGGAAACATTAAAAATATTTTTAACGATATACATAGAACTGACCAAAAAGTCATTCTAGTATACATGATTTGGTGTTAAAACAGAGATAAGAAACATATTGTAATCTAGTCATATTACTCAGATTTTTTTTGTACGTCAAACATTGAAAGAAATATTATATTAAGCGAGGATGAGTGGTAAAATCGATGATAGACTTATGTAAGCGCTCATGTAGAGATTCGGATTTGATAAAAAAAGAACGCTTAAAGAGCCTAAAGTATAATCGACCACCTTGCATATAATTATTTATGACAAAGCAATTATGATGTATCCATTTTGATCATAGCATTTACATGTTATCAGTTAGCATTTCGTGGCTGACCACCTCACTGAGAAAATAAGAGATTTTTTAACACATCCTAAATACATATTGCTTTCATAAATAGCTTTTTCCGATCTGGGAATCAAACAGAGAATGTCACGATTCACATTACGTTTCTTAAATAAGCATACATACATAATTGAATAAGATGAACATGGTTTCTTTTTTTACTTTATATGATTTTTAAAATGGAATGCCAAGAAATGAATTGAATTATTGTAAAAACATCCCTTCTATAAATTTTATCTGTGAAAACACAAACAAAGCAACAAAATACAAGGCTTTTGTGCAATTAGAATTGGTTTTCTTAATCGGTTGAGGTGAGAGACGACCTCGCTGCGAGGTTCAATTCCGTCGCTTCCGAGACGCGGGTATTTTCAATACACCTCCAAATTGCTCCATTAAAACTTTCCTCACTGCTTTCAAACAGAATTGTTAACGCTTCGCCAAATACTAAATGTTGAACCGTGACAACTATAGGAACCGGACATCACATTATACACCATTGAAAGGAATCATTTACCAACTTTTTCTCTCAACTTTATTTACAATACGTTAAATTTATATTTTAAAGAACTATCAGTGCATAACAGCAACAGTTTTAACAAACCCAACAAGTTCCCTAATTAGGTTTTGTTAAACATACGGAACTATGTTTACCACGTAGGTACACGTTCGTTGTGAAAATTTCAAGTCTTAGAGAGGCTAACGTTGCCTTCATAATTTCAGCAACTAAGGAAACTTTTTAAAGCAGTGTAATCATCCAGTACCGACTGCAAGCGGTAAACTTTAACTACTATTTGGCACACTTTCAAACTCGCGTCTCGCACCGTGTCTGCCACGGGACCTGTCTATTTTTCCTGTTTTGTAGTTCGATTAAAACATGCACTCGCTCTTTCCGTTCTATTCGTGTGTGCGCTACACTTGAATGAATTTAACAGAAAGGTGTGTGGCAAATAGCACCGGGGGCGCGCGTCATCGTGCTAAAATACAGGAAAAGTATCGTAAATATCGCCCCTCCAGCACTAAAGATACCGAGTTCGATAAAAATAAAACTGTACCCAGCGTACTTACTCGGAAATAATGAAAGTGTAGAGTTGAATTCTTTTGCACGCTCAGTACACAGCAGTGCAGCAGTCCGGCACTTCGGAAGTGAAACGCTTTGACTGCAACATCCAGCCATTCAGAAAGCATAAATATTTGTCAGAGAAGTTAGCGCCGGTATAAAAGGCATTGCACTAATGTTTGTATAAATCGTACTTACCTGGCCGGCCGGCATATAGTACGTTAGGTGTTTTGAATGCGAAGCCAAATTGACTCCATTAAAAGTTTTGAAAGCGCTCGTAGCTTAGATAATTTACCGTGGGAGTTATGCCGTCTATAAAAGCATAGGTGGGCACAGAAAACTAATGAATTTATGCCCGTTTATCTTTTACAATTAGGTAAACGTCGTTAGTTTTGACTTCCTGTGAATGCTTGGCTTCCACTGTACGAATGTTATTTAACTAGGTCACCCACTTCGAAATATCGCTTTTAAGAAAAGCTGATAGCTACTTAAACTTTATATCCAATCGTTTAAATGTTTTTTCTGCCGCTGTTCATGGGTTCTCTTTTTAAGAGTAGGTATTTGCTACACATTGTTAAAACGTACGCTGGAGACAATAAGTGAAATGATGATATAATAATTAATTTACATATTGGTGCTTAGACCAAAATATCGTTAGTTTCACTATGAGCTTTCGCCGTTCTGTATAAGACGGTATAAATATTTTTAATGTTTGTAATGATTAATACTTGTCTAATCGAAGATTATTCTCTGAAGGCAAATTCGCCATAATTTTCATAAACTTCTAATACGTATGCATGTGCAACATTTACTGTAGCCGACAATTCAATTTACTGTGGTAACCAAGACATTAAAAACAAAAAGATTTTATCAAATTCAGTTGTGTTAAAATCTTCATCATCTCATTATCCTTCCTGAATAAAACGTACTACCATACATTTTTCGTACAAAGTGTATAATCCCGAACGTTACAAACTCACCGTTGACCACAAAACAATGTACTCATTGGTGGCGATGCCATTATGTCTAAACTTTGCCTTTGAAAATACGTGGTTCGCGGTCTCATGCGGGAGAGAGTCCCATAATTGATAAGAGAGCACAGGACAGGACGCGGTAATTAGGGAGCGGGGAAGCAATTACGACTTTAATAGGAGTAGGTACGACGCTCGCGACCGAATACGTTTGCTCTCCTTAACAATGTTACATGGTGCTTTGTTGAACAATAACATTTTACTTAGATTTATCTTTCTAGGTAGGTATGTACCTATACGTTATGGAACTATTTATTCAAATTAAGAACATCGCACTTGTGGCACTTTGGATGTATAATATCGTTGGCACGTTGGATGAATATGTGGCATAACTTTATGTTGGTTTTTTTTTTACATTTTGTATTTGGAGGTTATGGGCAGAATTCAGTATTCAAAACAATGGAAATTTGAATAAACAGCAGTTGGCCCTACAGGTCACTGTCCATAAACAGCGTTGGTTTCATACGACTTGAAGGCCCTACATCCGATTCCTACAACAGAGAAAGACTTTTTGGGTTCGTCATTTAGGAACATCTGTGGCAGGACAGGCTCTAGATAAGGGGGGGGGGTTTATGCGAATAATTACTGACGAAACTTGTAATAAAATTACACCTCCACATACCCAACAGAGATATGTACGAACGTGCGAGAGCATTTATCAAATTTGTCTATATAATAGAAATATATAAAAAAAAATTGTAGGAACTTGATATATTATTTTAACTCAAATTCCGACAAAGAAATGTCAGCCTGGCTTGTTTGTGAACTTTAAAATAAATCGCTATGCGTACACGAATTCCACTTAAGCCTAGGCAAACATGATGTAAGGCGATGAATAAATATTGTAGATAAATGCGTTTCGTTTCATTACAATTTCGTAATAAGGACTGATATTTGTGTTAGGTACAAAGGTAATCCGACATATCATTTAACATTTTCCAAAACTACAAATGAATTCGGGCACGAATTTTTTTTATTTTACTTCCAGTTGTTAGCAATTACAGGTTGCATCATGTTATATTTTTATATTGTCTTTTTTAAATTTTTATAACTACTAGCTTTTAGCCACGACTCCGTCCGCGTAGACTTCAGGGTTGGGTGCAGAAAGGAAATAAGTAAATCCATAAATTAATTTTCTCTATTTGTTGTCAACGGAAGTTATTAACGTCACCGAAAGACGTCTCAAATGACATTTCGACACTTTTCATCCACTCAGATCGCCTCACCAATTCATCGCGAAAATGTATCTAACGTCACCTAGGTGCGCTTAGTGGCACTTAACATCCCATAATGATACAAAGCGCCATCTAAATGCAAATGATAACATTTTACTGTACTAAATGTGTTTGTTATCAATATTTGAAAACTAATAAATAATATGTCAATCGCTTTTTATTACTGACACTATTCTACATTTTAAAACTCTAAATCATGCAATTATTCGAATATTGTGGATATAATAATTATGTTGTCGATTTGAAACCTTTATTTAAATACCTACGTTCTTTAATTTGAGGGGACCTTTAACCGTATCGACGGGATAAACTATGGAGAGTAAAGGTAAGGAGTGTAATCTCCCATACTAGAAAATCGAAAAAAGGGTCCAGCGGCCAGCGTAAATAACAGTTCAAAAACCTTCCAGAACGGCGCTGGTGTAGACAAAGGGTATGGTATAAATTTAATATTATTGTCGACTAAAGTAGTTATTTATTGAAAATGTTAACTACTTGCGTGGTACAAAATAATGTAGTAAATATAACCTTAACGAGTTATTTTATAAAAACGCGTGTAGCTACAGTGAGTTTATATCCTGAACTGTGAATAGTACGTTTATTGATTTCCGCTTCCTTTAAAATTTATGTTGCTGATGCTAATGTGGCGCCCCCAATTTAAGACATTTTGACGGACACTTTTGCATGTACTAGATTACACAGCTTACCTTTACTCTCCATAGGATAAAAATTAAATGTTTGACAGGAAATTAGGTAAGTAGAACAGTTTATATGGGAAAATAAAATTGTTGTTTTTACCATATTCCTTGCAATTTTCTTATTTTTTTCATTCATAAGAATCGTCTCCTGACAATAGCAAACACAACAAAAAAGAATTAGCGAAATCTAATCAATCTAATAATAATTTCGAAAATGTTTTTGTTTGATTAAACTGCCATTTGTTTTTCTGTATGTGTAACTTTTAGCTGCAATACCATTACGAAATTTTCGCGATATTAAAATTATATATATAGCAGTTAACAATCATAATATAGTTTGATCTGCGAAACTGCCGAGTTATTTTAGAGTCGTAAAATGTAACGTAACTGCCTAAATGTCAACGTCACTGTGAGATTCGCGCGGAACCTTTGAATTGAAAAGGCGCCAAAACAAATATTTTCTCTAAAATATTCTGTTAAATTTGTGTAAATTCATTGATACTTTAAATTTCATTTATTTTTAAACTGTAAATATTGTGCAAAGAAGAAGGGAGGAAGGAAGAGGCGAAAAAAGATCTTTCTGATGAGCCGCCATCCTACACCCACAGTGACGAGACTTCATCGGACTCGGATGAAGATTCCAGCCACAAATACGAAATTTTCAAGGTACCGGGGTACAAATGGTAAAAATGAATACATAGTATTTCTAAGCCACCAGGATCAACGAAAAACTTTTACCGACAAGGATAGGTTGGCAATTTCCCGCGCAATACGTAAACATTGCGTCACTGGTATCTTGCATTTGAAATCAATCAACAAATTCAAAATTGGGATTAATTTTGATTTATCTAATAACGCAAATGTGTTCATACAAAATAAAAAAATATTGGATGAGCTAGGTTTTAAAGCTTCAGTACCGGCTGGTGACACTGAAGTGACCGGGGTAATTACTTCTGTCCCTGTGGAGCTCTCCAACAAAAGGATTTTTTCTCTGATTGGCAGTTCCCGTAATATCATTCAAGTAAGGCGTTTTATGCGTCGAGTACGGAATGATGATGGATCATCTATTTTTCAGCCCACGCAGACTGTGGCAGTTACTTTATGCTTCCACAGAATTACCAGAGTTTCTATACCTTGACTCCTGGAGGCATGAGATAAATATTTACATTCCACCAGTTAAGCAATGTTTAAAGTGTATGAAATTTGGCCATATTGCAAAATACTGCAGGAATACAGAGGTGTGTTCCATCTGTTCCGAAGCGCACAATTTTAAAAAATGCAGCATAGATGTGTGGGAGCATCGTCAGCATAGTCGATGAACTCGAATTATGTCAATATTTTGGTATATAAAGCAATAAAGGTTGTATATGCACTGAGTCATCTATTAGCACGCATCAACACCGGTCGTTTCATTTACGTCGCTGCGCTTACCCTACTTACGCAACAATACACGTGTATCACAGGTTCACGTACATCGGTGACTCCACGTGAACAGATACACTTACAACTGGTGACCCCGACGTGATAATACCCGACGCGATACCTACGTTTGAAGCAAACTTCATCAAATTGTGATAACTGTACTGCACAGCCTTATCAGCCTTCCACCAGCGGATCTCCCTGATTTGGCTTTCAAGAGGCATAAATATAGTTATTCAGAAAATGAACCCAAACGCAGGTTGTGAATACGCTAAATCCAGTAGTCATCCACAGCTCATGATGCAGCTAATGAACCAAATGAGTAAGCTCACTATGGAAGTCGCAGCACTGAAAGCAAGCTCATTCAGAAACGGACATCGTCACCATAGACGCAATCGAAGCCTAACGCGTCAAAGACCTCGATCGCGAACAAGAATCACGCCGGAAAGTCCTCAATGGTTATGTAAATATCACTCGCGCTATAAGGATCGAGCTTGGAATTGTGAACAACCGTGCAATTGGAGAAAGCCGTCGGAAAACTAGAATCAGCGTTGACAGAGGCGGTCGTCAGCGCTATTGAACCATCAAACCGCCTATGCGTTACCGACCGAAAAAGTGGGTATCGCTTTTTGGTTGATACTGGCGCTAACATCTCAGCAATACCAAGAAGAGGCAACAAATTAAAAACCGACGGCACTTACAAAATATATGCCGCAAACGGCACTCCAATAAAAACATACGGCGACAAAACGCTGACGTTAAATCTGAATTTGAGACGACCGTACCGTTGGACTTTTATCGTCGCTGATATTACACAACCAATACTTGGAGCCGATTTTTTGGAAAAACACAACATTTTGGTCGACATTAGAAACAAGCGTTTGATAGATGGTACGACTGGACTTCAAAGAAACGCAAAGTTGATGAAGTCAAGCACACCAACACTTCGGACCGTTGATTTAACCGAAGATTACGCAGATATTTTAGCAGAATATCCAAATATTTTAAAACCGCTCGACACTCTGTCACCACCAAAACACAACGTGGTTCACCATATTATAACTGAGGGACATCCTGTGTACTCCAAGTCAAGACCTTTGCCGGCCGACAAATATCTAAAGGTGAAAAAAGAAATAGAGGACATGTTACAGACAGGCATATGTAGGCCTTCCAAGAGTCCCTGGGCTAGTCCACTACTGGTGACAAAGAAGAAAAACGGCGAATTACGACTATGTGGCGATTACAGAAAATTAAACGCCATCACTGTACCGGATAGATATCCGATCCCGAGAGTATTAGATTTCACATACCTGTTGCCTGGAGCTACTATATACTCAAAAATTGATCTAAAACGAGCGTATAACCAAATACCTGTGAAAGATGTTGAAAAAACCGCAGTAATTACCCCGTTCGGTCTATTCGAATTCACTAGAATGCCGTTCGGTTTACGAAACGCGGGCCAAACCTTTGTCCGATTCCTGAACACAGTATTAGCAGGATTAGACTTCATTTTTGTATATATCGATGACATATTAGTGAGGTCATCGTCACCCGGTGAACATAGACAACATCTACATGAAGTGTTTAAACGACTCAACGAGCACGGCATCACAATAAATCGCGCCAAGTGTGTATTTGGACAACCCCAAATAGAATTCCTCGGATATTTAATTACTCCAGAGGGTATCAAACCATTACCTGAAAAGGTTGAAGCAATCAAAAAATACCCGACTCCAACAACGGTGCAAGAGCTACGCAGATTTTTGGGCATGATCAATTTTTACCGCAATAACATACCACAGGCAGCCCGACATCAAGCTCTTTTGAACAAATATCTCATAGGCTCAAAGAAAAACGACAAAACTAAAATACAATGGACTTCCGAAGCACTAGAAGCATTCGATCAATGTAAAGAAAGTCTAAGCGACGCTGTTACATTGACGTCTCCAGATCCGCATTCTCCATTATCACTCATGACAGATGCTTCGCAAACTTGTATTGGCGCCGTTTTACAACAGTACGAAAACGACACGTGGAAGCCACTTGCATTTTTTTCAAAGGCACTGAGTGAAGCACAAACTAAATACAGTACATATGATCGAGAATTGCTGGCAGTTTACATGGCTGTAACGCATTTTCAACCTTATATCGAGGGACGAGAATTGATAATATACACCGATCATAAGCCATTATGTCACGCCTTTACTACTAAACAAGACAGTTCAAGTAAAAGGATATCCCCAAGACGACTACGTCATCTAGAGTTCATTGCACAATTCACGACAAACATACGTCACCTCGCCGGTAATATGAACCCAGTGGCCGATGCACTATCACGAGTCGAACAAATAGATTGCCCCACACCTGTGGATTGGAATGACATAGCAGATTTGCAACGCAGTGACAATGAACTCCCTCAGCTGTTAAATAAAAACAACCTCAGCTGGAAAAGTATCCAGTTACCGGGAACGAGACAATTATGGTGCGAAAATTCAAGAACAAATTCACGACCGTACATACCGAAGTCGCTTCGAAAACAAATATTTGACTCTATGCACAACGTTACGCATCCTGGTGTAAGATCATCAAAGAAAATGATCTCTGAACACTACTTCTGGCCAGGCATGAATACAGACGTAGGCACATGGGCGAAAACATGCGAGTCATGCCAGACAAGTAAAACATACAGGCACAATTCAGCCCCAATTGGAAGTTTCACGCCAACAGCACGTCTAGACCACGTGCACATAGATATCGTCGGTCCATTGCCAGAATCCAATGGAAACAGATACATCGTGTCAATGATCGACAGAGCAACAAGATGGCCTGAAGCCGTACCAGTACCAGAAGTAACAGCAAAAGTTGTAGCAGAAGTTCTCCTGAATACCTGGATAGCAAGATTTGGATGCCCAACTACCATTACATCAGACCAAGGACGACAGTTTGAGTCAGACTTATTTACCGCCTTAACCAAAGCACTCGGTATCAAGAAAACTAGAACTACCAGCTATCACCCACAATCAAATGGATTAGTTGAACGCTGGCATAGATCAATGAAAACCGCACTAATTGCGCGTGGTAATACAACTAATTGGTCAAATGAGTTACCCCTAGTCCTATTAGGGTTGCGAGGCGCCTTACGACTGAAAGAAAACATCAGCCCAGCACAAATGTTATACGGAGCAAATATACGTCTACCTGGTATGTTTATCGAGCCGAAAAAGCAAAATACATCACCAGAAATTTTTACACGGACACTACAAAGGACAATGGCCAATCTAAGCCCGTTTAACAACAGTCACCACGCTACAAACCATAAACCATATATACACCCGGACATGAAAGATTGTGAATACGTATTCGTCAGAACAGATGCTGTAAAGAAGCCCCTAACACCATCATACAAAGGACCATACAAAGTGTTAGAGAAACATGAAAAATATTTTAAAATACAAATGCCAGAAAAAACATCCATAGTAACAGTAGACAGATTGAAACCTGCTTACATGGTAAATGAAGAAAAGGCGAACGAACCTTTGGCACACTTAAAAAGCACATGCAGCAACAACGTCAACGACCGCAACAGTGCTGAGCTCGCGGAAAAGAACAAGGCCACGCTGACGACAACACGTTCGGGTCGCGTCATACGCCCTGTTGTACGATTCGCTATAGAGCCTGATCAGCGGAAAAGCAAGAACTATAATTAGTTTATTTATGTCATATACATTTTACATTTACTTATTTTTTATCATTATTGTTATACATTTCCTTTTTTTTTTTTAAAAGGGGGGAACTAATGTGGGAGCATCGTCAGCATAGTCGATGAACTCGAATTATGTCAATATTTTGGTATATAAAGCAATAAAGGTTGTATATGCACTGAGTCATCTATTAGCCCGCATCAACACCGGTCGTTTCATTTACGTCGCTGCGCTTACCCTACTTACGCAACAATACACGTGTATCACAGGTTCACGTACATCGGTGACTCCACGTGAACAGATACACTTACAGATGTAAAAAATGCAAAATGCTCAAATTGTGGTGGCAGTCATATAGCCATCTCAAATACATGTCCCAAGAAGAAACTTAAAATAGAAGAAAATAAAATAAAATCAAAGGCCACTCAATATTCAAGCCTTTTTAATGAACATTCTTTTCCTCAATTAACACATTGAAACCCAACTACAGAATTTAAGCAAATCTGAATTTTTTATGAATTTGTTAACACAAGTCTTAACTAAAATAATAGTCAACCAAAAGGACACTCCAATAAACACAGCATCAATTAAAGAGATCCTTCTTCAAACATTACGAAATAACACATCTCCCAAAAATGGAACTTAATATTATTCAATGGAATGCACAAAGTATTATCAGCAATAAACTTCTGTTGACACAATTCTTGTATGAACATGATATCCATATAGCAATTATATCAGAAACTTGGTTAACACCTATTAAAAAATTTGTTATCAAAGGATTTAAAATAGTAAGAAATGATATTGGCAATGACCATAATGGTGTAGCTGTTTTAATTCGCAATAATATTGACTACAAAAAAAATTGCACATATTCTGATAACTCCTTACAAAATATTTGTGTAAGAATTAAGATAAATAATAGGGAAATAAGTATTGTTAGCTTTTACTGTCCAACAAATTGTTCTCCAGCTTTTGACAAACATCAATTTGAGTGTTTAATTAAGTCTGTCCCTGAACCGATGATATTTGCTGGTGATTTTAATGCTCATCACACATCCTGGGGATGTAATTCTATTAATCCATGTAGAAGAGATATTTTGGAAATTATTGATAACAACAATTTGGTCTTGCTCAATAGTGGCGAGGTGACCACAGTTGGTTCTTTGACATGGCGTCCTAATGCTTTAGACTTGTCTTTGGTTTCTCCATCATTGGCTCTCGCTTCTGACTGGTCTGTACATAATGATCCTCTTGGTAGCTATCATCTTCCTGTAATTATTAAAATATTTTTAGGCAATTATAATATAAACAGTCCCTATGTTAATGATAATCATAACATTCATTTGCCCATCTACCCTAATTTTAAAATGGTAAATTGGGAATTGTATGCACAAAATGTTGATTCAGATTTAACAAATTTTCGTGTTCATAATACTACTCCGTTGGAAAATTATACACTATTTTGTGAATTACTGCATTCTGCAGTCAATAAATCCCTTCCATGTAGATTTGGTACCCCTTTTTCTAAGTCATCTGCCATCTATTCAAATGCCAAATAAAATAGTTCACTGGGTTCATAAATTTTTAACTGAAAGAGAAGTTTATGCAAAATATAATGGTAAATTGTATGGTCCAAGACTTGCCTCTGTTGGAGGTCTTATGCCAAGGTGGAATACTTTCTCCATTACTTTTTATCTTGTATATACGTCAATTGAATCTTATTTTGGGTCCCCATGTCAAAAATCTTCAATTTGCTGATGATTTGGTTGTGTATGCAAATGGAAAAAATTTGGATCATATTTCATGTATTCTTAAAATTCTTCTTCTTCTCTTCTTTGGAAAATTTGTGTAATTACTTCTTTTATTTGAATCTTGACATAAATACACTTAAATCAAAATTGGTTGTTTTTGGTAAAGGTAGCAATACTAGTCCTTCTGTGTATTATAATAAAGTTTGTATTCCAGTTTTTCATGAGGCAAAATTTTTAGGTGTTACCTTGACTCATAATGTCTCTTGGAGGAAGTATGTAGAATTAATAAGTTCAAAAGCTAATAAAGCACTTAATATATTGAAATCATTATGTAGTACATCCTGGGGTGCAGATCCCAAAATATTGCTCTTTTAATACAAGTCTTTGATTCATAGTCATTTTGAGTATGGCTTCCTTTGCTTTGGTGGTGATAAGAGATTGGTGGATACATTAGTTAAAATCCAAAATAAAAAATAAAGCTTGAGGCTAATCACTGGTGCATTTAAAAGCACTCCTATCAATGTGATGCAAATTGAGTGTAAACTTCCCCCATTATACATACAATTTTCATATCTTAAAGAAAAGTTCTTATTAAAACTTTACAGTAGAAAAAATAATCACTTGTTTCTAAAGTTAGCTCATACTTCAAGATCATCTCCACATAACACCCTTTATATCCTCCAAGGCTTCTCACAATATGTAAATTTTCTTGATAGTCTCCAAATCCATAAGACATCCTCTCTTCCTTGTTATCAAGGAGATTTCAACAGTAAATTTCCTGCAACAGATATTATTATTGATCATAACCTTTCCTCTAAGCAAGATGTTTCTTGTAAATTTTCTGAATATATTGATTACAGATTTGTGTATACTGATGGGTCTAAAACGGATTCTGCTGTTTCGGTTGCTATCTATGATGGTTTTTTGGACTGGTATTGCTTATAAAATAGATTCTAATGCAAGTATATTTGCAGCTGAGGCTTTAGCTATTCTTAGTGCTATTAAACACATACAATATAAGAATGATGGATGTTGTCAATGGGTAATAGTTAGTGACAGCATGAGTGTTCTTAAAAATCTTAAAAATAATCAATTCAATGCTGTCACTAACTATCTAATATATCAAATCAAGGAGTCTTGTATGAGCTTGTTGACACAAAATAATATTGAGGTTATCTTAATGTGGGTTCCATCTCATGTTGGGGTATTTGGGAATGAAAAGGCTGATTTCTTAGCCAGAACTATAACAAATTTTTCAACCATTGTCCCTGACTCCATAGAAATCTCGATTTTCTCATACCCCTCACAGATGTTATTTCGGTCCTTAAAAGAAGATCAATTAACTTATGGCAGAGGCATTGGAATCAGACTGTTCAAATTCAGAGCAAAGGTATGCTACGTTCAATGTTCCTGTTGGCTTCATGCCGTGGTTCTGCAAAGGCCGTTTCTTTAAAGGCAGAAAATTTTATAGTACCATTCTAAGGATTCGTTTTGGCCATTGTCGTTTCAATCAGCATCTCTTTCGATTACAAATTGCACAGACCCCCTCTTGTGATTATTGTCATTCTGAGGCAGAACAGTCGATTTTTCATGTTTTCTTTGATTGCTCATCTTTTGGCATTCAGCGCCTTGTGTTGATGGATGAGTTGATTAAAATTTATAAGAAACCTGACTTGGTACCGCGCTCCATCCACGATCTTCTTGCAAATAGTTCAACCTACACAGCAATGTTTATTTTATATATTAGGTAGGTACATTACACTAGTCAACAAAAAAACAACTTTTGCATGTAACATAAAACTTTTGTCTAGTTATGTTTGGGACAAGGATAAGGATACTAGAAATAAAATTAAAATGCTTTAAATACGAATAGTTTTTTTGTAATACCATTTTATAACATTTTGAATTTTTATGAACGAAACAAGTTAAGGTAATGGCACTAGTAGTTGACCATGTACCGGTAGTTGACCACCAATGCACATAAACTGATAAAATAAGAATTCGCGGCATATTTTTAAACTAATTCCAGATTGAGTAGTCAGTGCTGTCATGTGGTCTACGAAGCGCGCAAACTACGACTCCATTATTTTCAAATATTCAAAATAGCCTCCAGTTGTTTGTTGATTGACGCACCGTAAATCTATTATTCGTTTTTTTGTCATAATTTTCTTAAGGATTGAAAAAGTTTGAAGTTGAATATTAACAACTTTGTCACTTTGTTGATGATAAGTGTTTTGCTTTTCTTATTCGTTAAGGATTAATTGAGGTAACAGGGTATTTAAAATACGAAAATTTGTTTACAAGATTGAGATGTGGGGGTGGTCCACTACTGATTCCGTTTTAGCATGATTTTCTAGTAATTGACCAGGATGGTCAACTTCTGATGAATTTCTGTATCATGTAAATGTACTGTACGGAATAATATATTCAGAAGGGCGTCATCAATTAGAATTAACTATTTTATTTACTTTTACAATAACTTAATTTTATTTAGTAGTTGACCACCTTTATTGTAAGGTACGATCAGTTACTAAAACCAAATTTTCACCTTGTAGATGTCTGGGAAAAGGGGTACATTCCTAAATTATACTAAAGCTGCAATGCTCTCAGCAGTAAATGACGTTCGTCTTCATAAAACACCCATAAGAACGGCTGAAAAAAAATCCTCTCACAATAATGATGGTGTTTTGGAAACCACAATGGAACCATCAGCAACTGCTGTACATATTACTGTTGGTGACGAACTAGTGCTAGTAACGATCCCAGGATCACCAGCAATTAGCATTGCTGATGATATATTTGAAACCACTCTAGATCAATTTGACATCATAGGTCCTAACGATATGCTTGAAAATATGCGTAAACTTTCAACTACTGTTGTCTGATTAAGAATCTGACAAAAGCCTCGGCAAAAAGTAAATGGTGAATTTGTCATATTTAAGTACGGCCTTGAGGTTTAGGCACGCGGTCGAGAATCTCGACGGTCGCAGGTTCAAACCCCAGGCACACATGACTGACTTTTCGAAGTTGCATATGTGTGTATTGACAAAGAATTATCACGCACTTTAACGGTGAAGGAAAACATCGCGATGAAACCTGCACACCTAAAAGTTCTTAGGATTTTTTTAGGTGTGTAGTCCGCCAACCCGCACTAAGCCAGCGTGGTGGACTAAGGCCTAAACCCTCTCAATTGTAGAGTAGGCCCGTGCCCAACAGTGGGACGTATATGGGCTGATGATGATGATGATGATGAAGTACGATAATAACTTATATCCCGGAAAAGTACTTAAAGCTATAAAAAAAAACAGCTACATTATCATCGATGAAAGCAAATGGTCGATTGTGGAAATGGCCAGAACATTTATTAACGAGCGGGGGATGTTATTGTTATTATATTTCAAATAAAACGCAAAGTTGTCTTAATTTGGCTTCTTATTTCACAAATAATTAAAAAATCTGAATGGTCAACTACTGATGCAAAACATGGTCAACTACTAGTTTTTAGGTGGTCAACTACTAAATCTCTTATATTAAGTTTTATTTTCATTTTTTTACTTGAATTCAACCATTGTACAAGAAAAAAAACTAGCTCGTTTCGTTAAAAGACTTGCACAGAGTTAACAAAACAAACCACTCATTGAATTCGAATGAAGATTAAAGTTAGACATTAAAAAAGAAATTTCTGTGTCCTTAAGTGGTCATCTACTGATGCTATTACCTTATTTCGATTTATTGCAACATTAATATGAATTTACTTTTATGAATTTCGTTTGTATTTTGCTTCAGAAATGTCTCATTTCATGTCCAACAGTAATCCGCTAACATACGTGGGCTCTACTTGCCCTGATATCGTTTTTCTACGGTAGAGATGTCTTGACGGAATCTTTCACCGTGTTCATCGCTGATGGCGCCCAAATTTTAAGGAAACAAGTCTAAATGTGAATGAAGAAAATCTATTTTCAACGATATATCGATATATATTATAGCCCAAAGCCTTATAAGTAGATAAAAGCTTCGCGATAATACATTTAAAGTCACTTGATCGGTGATTTCCTAGAAAATTGGAAGTTACTTTTATGAGAGATCTCCAAGCTGATTTTTCTAAATTACAAAGCTTTTTTTTAAATATATCATCTTTCATCAATTGCCTGATTTGAGGGCCAACATATATGCCTCTTTAATTTTTGCTTCACTCAGCTTAGGAAATTTTTCTTTCAAATTTAAAAAGCCGTCACCCCTCCGGTCCATAGCTTTCACGAAGTTCTTCATAAGCCCAAGCTTTATGTGTAAAGGTGGTAAAAATACATTCTCAGGCTCCACTAATGGAGGGTCATTAATATTTTTTTAATTGTAATACCTTTTGTATCAGTAAGACAAAAATGAAAATCATACGAGTGGTTCGTTGGTTCCGTCCAAATCATAGAGATTGCAAAAGGCATATAGTCGTATTTTTAATTAGACGAAGTCAACTGACGTTTACTGTGTTGTCAGTTTTTGATGAAATAAAAATAGTGTTGTGACAAAGTGAATGATTGAAAAAACTCCTTAATGAATGAAATTGCCTCGATTGTCTAGTGAATAGTTAGTGTGCCGAACTGCCGATATCCGGTACGGGGTTCGAATTTTAGTCGTGCTTTGTACATACCAACGAGTTTTCGACGACTATGTTCCTATAGTATCTACCTATACTGAATACAGAGTGTTTTAAACATTAAGAAAAATATTGCGAGGAAACTTGTAAGACTGTCCAATTTTCAATACATCATGTAGTTGAAACTATAGATGTATAAAATATAATAATTATAAGTAGGTAATGAAAATAAAAAACATCGCATATTACATAATTTGTTTTTATTCATCATCAGATAGAAAATCATCACTATCGCTTTCGGGCACATTAATTATAAATCTGTCTGAAACATTGTCGATCATGTCGTCGAGACCATACATTTTGTCTTCTTTAATTATATGAGACACCCACCACACCAATTCCCAAAATGTCAGCTGTTTTCGAAACACGGTCTTTTTTTCGGGAGCCTCAATAGGTAATAGTGAAGCAGCTTTCTCCTCAAATACGTGTTTGAAGACGTTTTGTATCATGAGTTTTTCGGTAACGCTTAAAGCAATCCGTGGTCTCTTCTTTCTTGGAGACAAGCTTTGGCTTGACGTGCTTGGTTGAGGATCCATATCGTTTGTACGAAACAATATAGCAACAAATAAACACAACAATTACCACAAACACAACGTAACGAAAAACTTAACAAAACCAATAACTAAACAGCGTGAGCGCAGAAAAAACATTCGTGCTATCAGACCAGAGGTTAGGAGCCGAATGACAAACAAAATGGCGACCGACACGCGCGGCGTTGATCGGTGTTGGCACTAGTCGCCGTGCCGCGCTTTGTAATAAGCCGTCAAAAACCGGTTTAATGGCACACTACTAGTAACTTATATCACAGCACTTTTATACAATTTTATTGTAAAATGGAAATAATATTCTTTAATAGTTTAAAATGATTAACTATTCCCACTCATTGTTCATTCATCTGATTAAATGAGAACTGAACGCATCACTATTACTTTAAATATTGCAACATTATTTTACAAAGTGACATTAGCTACTGTCAGTTGGCTTCGTCTAATTAAAAATCCGACTATAGATCGAGATCTTTTCGTCCATCCAGTAAAAAGACTCACACATGTAACACAACAGATGTGTGGAACTCACGCTTTGTCTTGTTTTCCGATGGCAAAGCCAAAATACTGTTCATATAACTTAGTTACTAATGGTGTCAAATTCCTTCGCTGAGTTTTGAAAGTAATGTCACCTCAAATGTAACAAAACTTGTCAGGATCATTTTTACAATTTCTTGACATTATTTAAGAATCACTTAACTCTTAAATCAGAACAAAACACTACGCTCTTCAAATAAACAAATTCTCTGAATGCGAAAGTGATACAAAAACGGTTAATTTTAAATTTTATGGGTAGTAGTTGTAACACGAAAACTAGACCTGATAGAACTAAAATAAATATGGTAATAAAATGAGGATAGGTATGTAATGTAAAATTAGCAAGCACCTTTCTTGTTACAAAATTTTGTTGACCAGTGTTATCGGTACTGTTGGACAAATTTGATTATTTTTTTGTTTATACTTTGTAAATAGTGTTGCTATGTTTTGTTGTTTTGTAAATATGGTTTTCGCATTGCTTTTGTATTTTGTTTGTTTATTATTGGTTACATTTTTACTTCTTCTTTAAGAAAAAAATATATATTCTAAATGACTTGATTTATGATCTGTTGATGATTTTACCTAGTATTTGACATGACTCCTGAGTCCTGGCTAGATTTAACTAGTTAATAGTTAATACCTAACTATGACAAGAAAACACTAATGGAACGACTGGAACTAACTTGTAACCAAGAAATATATTACTTGCTATTTATGACCGATTATTGGATGTGACCTTTGACTCTAGACTAGTCTAGATAATGGAAAATTAATTTTACTAAAGACATTGGATGGATATAATGTTTACTAATGAAATTAAATTACTGAAGACTTGGCAGCATGGTCCTCGACCTTAGCCGGTTCCTTGCGGAACAAAGGGAAAAAAAATCACTACAATCGGCGCACTATTGTTTATAATAGGATTTTCGTGAAAAGATATACCTAATTTGTTGTTTTAAAAATGATCTACGGACGCATTCATAGGATTTTCTTAAGAACTATAGCCAATCGTGGTGTGATGTCCATTACTGAATCGCAGGAATGCATTAATAAATTTGCCGGTTGGTCAAAGTTCTTATACCTTTATTTTTGATAAATATAAATTATTTTACTGATATGTATAATATGATTACAGGTGAAGAATCAAATATAAGTGTGAAGGAAATCGTCAGTGACATTAATAAAGAAATTCGACCATTCCATCAACAAATCAAAATAACTAACGATGAAGTTACCAATGAAGAAGTATTGGTATTCTTATCCCTTATCTGTAACGCCGCTACTAAGTCCCAAAATTTATTTTCTGCAACCGAATTGGACTACTTTAGGCTATTGTTAGAAGAAATAATGATAACAGTTACTAGACAGATAACAGGAATAAATGCTCTTAATTTAGTTGGTAAACTGAGCTCTAGATTATCAAAAACTGATGCACAAGTAAGTGATATTTTACTTTTTTGTCTTATGCTACACAAAGGTGGGGTTTATGTAACAAATCTTTTTAATGTTTTGAACAATAATTTGGGTAATAGTTTTACCACTTTGGGCCGGTCTGTTGCTAGGGAATCAATTTTGATAGGTTTCATATAAAAATTCCTGAAATATAACATTTATAAGTGGATATGCAAAGGAATCTAATTGTCTTTATTTTATCTATTTAATGAGAGTGATATTTTGTGACAAACTCATTGTTTGTTTTATTAATATACGTTGTCCTGCTTAATACTGCATTCTTATAAGATTGACAAAGATGAGTCCAAACTAAGGATAGTTTGTTAATTTAGGCTTAATAAACTTAAGAAATTCCTTATCTGGTAAGGTACATTAAGGTAAAAGTATGTATTCTATTTATGTACACTATATCATTGGTGGTACTTCCATAGAAGCCCAAAACCGTTACATGTTAATTGTGTGATGTCTAGTTTATAATTGTTTATTGTGGGTCAGGATATTCTCATTTTATGTCAAATTGCTTTTATTACATAAAGAATTAAAGCTTAAATATTATTATTCAGAATTTTTGCAGGCATCCTGGGCTGGGCTTCTATGGAAGTACTGCCACTATGAATTTTAATATATTTTATTTTGACTGCCTTATGGCCTCACTGCTCAAGAATGTGCCATGCAATCCAGAGGTCCTGGGTTTGATTTCCAAATTGCCCAAAATATTATGGGGCTTTTCATCAGTAGCAGCATAGTATTTATTTATTTATTTACACTTTCTTGCTTGAACAAAAATATATGGAGATTTTTTTTTTAACAAAAACAAGAGGTGGTCTTATCACTCTAGGCAATATCTTCCAGACAACCAAGAATTTCAAGAAAATCTGGAAATTTACCCAAAAAGAAACAGAAATAGCATACATACCTGGAAATATGTGGGTGCATGTACCACTGCCTACACCTTTGGGGAATACAGGCATGAACTTTTTTAAATTGCAGAGATTATTAGACCTGTGGTGCCGTATAAGGTATTTTGACAAAGATGGAGACAATTATGCCTTAGGAGTGAGAGCTATACATGAATTTGAAGGCTTCTTCCGTGAGCATATGCCTGACACTATAGATGAATGCTGTCTCTGCAAGCAAATTGTGTTTAGGGTATGTACTTGGTTTTATATTATTGTTTGAACTACTATAAACTAATTATAGTATTGTTAACACTTGTATAACAAACTAACTTATTTGGTGATAAAAGTAGTATTGGTCCGATAAAGTACTATAAACATAGTACTTAAAAAAAACAAACACTAACACTTCTGCAAAAAAGTGAGCATACTTTTTATTGTGTATATAAAAAATTTGGAAGCATATGTTTAGTTGGCATGTCCATTTCATTTTATTTCAATATATGCATTGTTATATAACAATGGTTCATATATTGACAGACTCAGGAATGTGAAACTCTTTGTGTGCATGCAATGGCAGGCTTAACCTTTCATAGATGGCAAATTTAGTGAAATATGCTATCATCCAAAAGTAGGGCCTGGCTGTTTAAACTGAGAAATGAAATGGGTTTCTTCATATTGCCTTTCTATGAGACTGTTGTAACACACAGGTCAAGCCAAAGTATCTGTAACTGACTTCATTTATATCATTGAATAATACCAATGTATAAACATTATTGATTTTCAGGGTGTCAACTGCCCAGGTTGTTCATTAGCAGTGCATACAAGATGTTTGAATAAATACTTAGAAAAGGTTGTGAAATGGCCATGTTGTAAAATGGAGTTCAGACAAGAGCAGCTTGACCAACTTAACAGGGAAGACAGGTAAAATATGGCCATTGATAAACCTATGGAGTTGGCTACCTCCATAGAAATTCTTATTAAAATTGCTCCAGCCGTTTAAGATGGCAATTCTGATTCTTTGCATTGGACACAAGTCCAACCAATATTTTTAATAATCTCAACAAATTCTAAGGATCTCTTAGGTGGTAACTCATCACAGTGCAGGTTTTTAACATAGATTTATTTCTCCATTTAAGTTCATGTTGATGGTTAAAAATTATAAACAAAAATTTGTCCAATACAAATTAACAAAAAAAATAACAAACAGTTTCAGATTCACACAAGAAGCTACAGAGCTCCAGCAGATGCAGGTAACAGAGCAAAATGAAGAAAACACTTCAGTAGAAGGCACACAGCAAGATGAGGAGGCACATCATGTCATACCTGAAATATCTCAACGAGTTACAAGGAAAAGGAAGCGGTATGAATGATGTTGTTGGCTTTGTTTTTTTATATTCTTATTTGTGGTAGATTTTACTCTGTAATATGTCTAGCTTTTAAAAAATTTCAAATGTAATGTGTATGTAATGCAAAATGTGTGACTAAATCCAAGCTTTGCTATCAGTTTTATGTCCATACATACATACCTAAGCTGCCTTTAAGTTTTGCCGTCTAATAGATTATTACCATTTATTGTTTTTCAATGGTAGAGGAGGCCCATGCCCAGCAATGGGACGTATATGGGCTGATGATGATTGTTTTTCTTAGTCAAAATGGCCGATTTGTATGCATCAATTCCAACCTTACTCAGCTGTGGTAATTAACGACTAACCATAAAGTACCAAACAAAATTTCTAGCCTTAGGGAATCGTTGTACAACTGATTTCATAAAAATATAAAATGTTATTTTCAGGGGTCCAGAAGTTGTATCTCAGGTAGATAACATTGATATTCCGCAGCAATGTGAAGAAAATATGGGAGCCTCCCAGGATATGGAGGCAACCCAAGTTATTCCAGAAATTTCTCAACGGATCACCAGGAAAAAGAAGAGGTGCCAGTGATAGCATGCTTTTACATAGTGGCTTCCTTATGTTATCACTGTATGTAGCTTTAAGTGTAGAAAATAGAAATTAATGTATTTTTTTTATATTGGTATTTTTTTAAATTGGCGTACAAAAAATATATGTGTAGTAGAAATAATTTTCTTTGTTAAATGTCCTTTTTTCCAGTGTAGCAATAATACCTTCTTTAAGCCAATTTAGCTGCCGCTGTGTAATCTAGTATATCGAAATATTTCTTTGACAATTCTTCAATTAATACAACAAAGAGGACTTGAAAATTAGTATTTTAATTCTACTCAACTTTATTGAAATGCTAATCAGCCTTACAATGGACGAATCTGCTGTTAATTTTCTTATTTTTGTAAAAATAAAATAATATTTGACAGTTTTTTTTTATGGGAGGGCTATGATTAACGCTGGCTTCTCTAGCCCAGTGAGTGAAGGCTGTCGTTATCAATGAGTTGTGAATGAGTTAAGATGGTATTATTGCTAGAATAAAGTAATTTTTTCAGCCTTTGGAATAACAATAGTCTAATTATTGGAATTACCATCACATAATGCCAACAACAAGCCTATGCGGTTTGAAGAGCTCAGGTAAAGAAAAGCAAAAAACTTTTAATAAAAGATTACCCAAAGAGAAAAAAAATGCATGTTAGCATGTTTTATACTCGTATAGTAGGCTTTCGACTCGTATATTTTTTTAAGTGTATTTGTTAAGTTTTTTTTATTAGTTTTCTTTTGTTAATTTTCTTTTGATTATAAAAAAAAGTTTAATAAATTTTTATTTGATTTTATAGACATGACTTTTTTAACTTTTATACTTTTAGTGGTTAAGATATTTTACTTTGTGTGCATTCACCAACCAGATCATTTTGTTAAACACACAAAACGCAATGGGATATTGTTGAAGTGATCAGCCTTTTTTAATAAAAAATAAAATGGCATTAATAGATACGATTGAACAGTTATTAGTGAGTATTAATTATTATAAAAATCAGGCATCCAAACTGATTCACGACCGTTCTCTCTGAGATAGTGGCATTGTCAATCTTCATGGTTTAACCACACATTCTCCGTACCATACTACCAAGAAGTCGTGATGGCCTCGAGGTTAAGACACGCGGTCGAGAATCTCGACGGTCGCGGTTTCAAACCCCAGGCACACACCTATGACTTTTAGAAGTTATGTGTGTATTCACAATGAATTACGTACTTTAACGGTGAAGGAAAACATCGTGATAGAACCTGCACACCTAAAAATTCTTAGGAATTTCATAGGTGTGTAGTCTGCCAACCCGCACTAGGCCAGCGTGGTGGACTAAGGCCTAAACCATCTCAATTGTAAGGGAGGCTCGTGCCCAGCAGTGGGACGTATATGGGCTGATGATGATGATGATACTACCAAAATACACTCAAAGCATTCCAAGGTGTATTCCAAAGTCCAAGTTACACTAGCTCTGTTGGGTCGTTATCAGACAGTGACAGTGCTGCTAATATTGCGAATTCGGTAATAGGAAAATTCAATAACAAATTATTCGAGAAGAGAATCGCACCCTGATCTCATTTAAATCGCATATCCCACAACCAAGGATGCCTTATAACTAAGTAAACTAAAAAACAGTGAGTTTACTTCGGGCTGTTTAAGACACGCTGTACAAGTGTCTATACCCTGCAAAATAGAGAAAATTATGTTTTGCTTAGGAAGTAATCTTCTCGCAACAATTATTTACATAACAGTTTCTTCGAGAGAGATTACCAGGTTTCAAGAGATCAGAGATTTCCTGGTTCAATTTAAGGTCATATCGTTTGAATATTGGCCAACATTCGGAGGGTGTTTAACTCATCATAGCAATCTTCTTATGTGTAACACTCCGGGATCAGTGTTCCTGGTTTGTTATAAGCCGCTATAATTGATTAGATAATGGACTGGACAGGTAAGATTCTAAAAGTTTCTTTCGACGCCTTTTTAAGCGCTACATATTTCGGCCGTACCTACCTACTGCACTTAGGTACTATCAGATATGAGTTCAGTCATTTTGTCGTACATGTGTTATGAGAAAAGCTGAAGACTGTTTATAATTAATTAACTGCCTTTGTGTATGCAATTTGTCCAACTATAATCGGGCTATCTCTATAATTCAATTAAAATTGCAAAATTTAAAACCCTTCTAGGGACATGCAAAGTGTGACTCAATCTGAACAAATGGATCTCTCGCGTCCATTTGAAGCTATTGTGGAATCCTCGCAACAAGATGTCGAAGCAGCTCAAGCCACTCCAGAAGTTTCTACACGAGTCACCAGGAGAAAAAAAAGGTGCATGTTAAGGCATAATACCTATACCTAGGTAGTATTAAGTATTTATCACTTGTGTCACTTTGTCAATGGATGGTGCGCCTAATGCTGTTAATCTATACTATTATAATAAAGAGGAAAGGTTTGTATTTTTGGATTTTTGTATTTTTGGATTTTTGGATTTTTGGATGTTTGTTACGCTTAAACTCAAAAGCTACTGAACCGATTTCGATGATTTTTGGTATGGAGATAGATGGAACCCACAGAAGTAACATAGGATACTTTTCATCCCGGAAAACGTAGTATTCCCGTGGGAATGGGTATAAGTAGCTATGTCAATATTCTGCTTTTACGCCTAAACCGTTTGACCGATATAAATGATTTTTTGTACAGAGATAAATGAAATCCAATGTAGTAACATAGACTAAATTTTATCCCGGGAATTTGTAAGATTCCCGTGGGATGACCATATAATGTAATGCGAAAGTAACACTGCCTGTGTTATGCTTTGACGCCTAAACCATTTGACCGATTTAAATGATTTTTAGTATGGGGGTAGATGGAACCCACCGAAGCAACATAAGATACTTTTTATCCCGGAAAATGTAGTATTCCCGTGGGAATGGATATAAGTAGCTCTGTCAATATTCTGCTTTTACGCCTAAACCATTTGACCGACGTGAATGAATTTTAGTATGGATATAAATGGAACCCTATGAAGTAACATAGACTATATTTTATCCCGGAAATATGTAGGGTTCCCGTGGGATGAGCATATATTGTAATGCGAATGTAACGCTGCCTGTGTTATACTTTCTGGCCTAAACCATTGGACTGATTTAAATGATTTTTAGTATGGGGCTACATAGGATCCACCGACGTAACATAGGATATTTTTTATCCCGGAAAATGTAGTATTCCCGTGGGAATAGGCTTTCACGCCTATACTATTCGCCCGATTTATATGATTTTTGGTTTGAATACAAATGGGACACTATAAAGTAACATAAGCTACATTTTATCCCGGGAATATGTAGGGTTCCCGTGGGATAAGCATATATTGTAATGCGAATGTAACGCTGCCTGTATTATACTTTCTGGCCTAAACCATTTGACTGATTTAGATGATTTTTAGTATGGGACTAGATAGGACCCACCGACGCAACGTAGAATATTTTTTATCCCGCAAAATGTAGTATTCCCGTTTGAATGGGCTATCGCGCCTATACTATTCGCCCGATTTATAAGATTTTTGGTTTGAATACAAATGGGACACTATGAAGTAACATAATAGCTACATTTTATCCCGGGAATATGTAGGGTTCCCGTGGAATGAGCATATATTGTAGTGCGAAAGTAACACTGCCTGTGTTATGCTTTCACGCCTAAACCATTTGTCCGATTTGAATGAATTTTGGTATGGACATAAATGAGACATTTAAAAGGGACATAGGCTACTTTTTTGAATAATTCAATAAGTGCCATTTCGGGCACTTAGAAGACGATAGGTGTCATTAGACCATTTAAGATTCTAAGGATTCATTAAGTTACGTTGAATATAGTTAAGTGCGGTTAAGTGTCATAAGGTTTATGGAATAGAAGAGCTATTTTTCCGTTTTGTGAATTTAGGTGCCATTTTTGGAACTGAAATCGCGAAAGGCACCATTATTTGAAGTCAGTATCCTGGATGACTTGAATTCACGTTAAAAGCCATTTAGCACTGTGGAGTAGTGGTGACTGGTACCGGTACAGTAAAATGTTATCATGTGCATTTTTATGGGGCTCGGTGTCATTATGCGATGTTAAGTGCCATTATACGCACCTTGATGACATTAGATACATTTTCGCGATAAATTTATGAGACGATCTGAGGTTATGAAAAATGTCATAATGTCACTTGAGACGACTCTCAAAGACAGAAATGACCTCCAGTGGTGAACTACTGCAACAATTAGCGTAATTTTTGATTTATATATTCACTTAGTTAGTTTCTGCACCCAACCCAGAAGTCTACGCAGACGGAGTCGCGGGCAAAAGCTAGTTGGACATATTCCTAAACTCCGTTACTACAAAGCATTCCCAATGGATCGAAATCATTTCGCGCCAAGAGAAATTACAAAGTTTGTTTAACTGCACTTACAATCTGGCATTGCAGGCTTTTTCTCCATATGCACCTATGTTAAAGAAAAACCAAAATCTGTGCATAATTAGCTTTACCTTTATAAACTACTACTTGCCCTTACAGTGATATGCAAGTAGCGTCTCAGTCTGAACTGAAAATGAATCCGCCGCAGCTATTTGAAGAAAATTTGGAATCCACACAAGACATGGGAGCAATTCAAGTTATTCCAGAAGTTTCTCATCGAGTCACCAGGAGGCAGCAAAGGTGCTTGTGAAAGCATGGTTTAGAATAGTTGCACGTTTTTTTTAAAAACCTTTAAGTGTAGACCGATGTATAGATTTATTATGTCGGATTATGATGATACATAAGTATTTGATTTTGCTTTTGTATAGGATTTTTTAAATATTTCAAGAAATCGTTATGATTTATCAAAGGAAATACCTTGAAAATAAAATTATAATAAACAAATTAACACGTATAATTCAATTGTTAAGTGAGTATTTTCTAACTACCCTTGGACACTTTTACTGACGTTGTCGTTGAGTAAGTCAATCGGAGTGAACCATGTCATTATTAGTGTGAGCTCTATAAGGCGTATCCCTAAGTAAATATTACTTACAGGGATATGCAAGAAGCGACTGAACCGGAACTAATGGATCTGCCGCAAGTATTTGAAGAAAATGTGGAATTCACAAAACATGATGGAGAAGAAACTCAAGTCATTCCGGAGGTTTCGCCACGAGTCACGAGAAGACAAAAAAGGTGAATGTGAGAGCATATTTTCCATTATTTAGTTGGGTTTCGTCACATTTATAGCTTCTATTGTAAAGATTAAAAAATATTAAAAAAAAACATGTGTTCCGTAGTTTATAAATAACAATTACAGGGATTTGCTAAAAACAACTGAACTGCCCCAAATTAATTTGATGCAACTATTTGAAGAAAATGTGGAATCCACTCGACAAGATGTGGAAGCAACTGAAGTTTTTCCTGATAATCGACGAGTCACAAGGAGTCAAAAAAGGTGCATGTAAGTGCATGTTTTAATATTTTAGTAGGCTTTTTTTGTGTCGTTCTTTGACATTGATATAATACTTACTTTCAGGGATATGCAAGAAGCGACTCAACCGGAGCTAATGGATATGCCGCAGCTATTCGAAGAAAATGTGGAAACCACACAAGAGATCGGAGCATCTCAAGTCATTCCAGAAGTTTCTCATCGAGTCACCAGGAGACAGCAAAGGTAAAGCACCTTGAGAGCATGGTTTAGAATAGTTGCACGTTTTTTTTAAACCTTTAAGTGTACATAATTTTTTTTTTATATATCTTAATGTATTATTCGTTTATTTGATATTATATTTGAGTTTGGATTTTTATATTTTATTTTACATTTCAAGAAGTCGTTATGATTTATCAAGGTATTTTTGTATAAAAATAACACTTTACTAATTCAACTGTTAATTGATTATTTTGACTTCTTGTTGACATTGTTTTGTGAGATTGTTCTTTAGTAAGTAATTCGGAGTGCACCATATCATTTTTAGAGCTCCAGAGGCTACAAATCCTGAGTTATAAAAATCACTTACAGGGATAAACAAATTGCGGCTCAATCTGAACAAACGAATCTGCCGCAGCTATTTGAAGAAAATTTGGAATTTACGCAAACAGTTATGGAAGCAACTCAAGTCATTCCAGAAGTTTCCAAACGAATTACAAGGAAACACAAAAGGTATTTATGAGAGCATGGTTTAGAATAGCTTTTGGTTTGAAGTAATGCTATGTATTAAAGGCGTTTTGTTTGGTTCTTAATATCATAATATCCTTTATTTTATATGATATTTAATAAACATTTAAAGTTCCTTAAGTAATTTGCTATTGCCTCCCTTTTGACTATATTGACACTGAGTAGTATTGCAGTGTGCGCCGAATGTGCTTCAAAACAAGATTTCCTTATTTTATAAATCTCACTTACAGGGATTCGCTAGAGACGGCTCAAATGAAACAAACAAATCTGCCGCGACTATTAGAAGGAAATCTGGAATCCTTACAACAAGATACGGAAGTAACTCAAGTCATTCCAAGAGTTACTCGAAGAGTTACAAGGAGGCAAATGCGGTTTGAGCATGACCTTAATACCATTACCATGTTATGTAGCAATAAGTGAAAGCATGAATGTCACATAACAGTGTCTACAAGTGTAAAAAGGTTTTTAGAACTTTATATACTACTAGCTGTCCCGGCAGACGTCGTCCTGCCCGGAAAAGCTTTAAGCGATATTCCGACACCAGCGCCACCTACCGGGTCCAATTGTGAATCTAAATCAATCTCGAATCCCCACACACTCGAAAAAATTTCATCCCAATCGGTCGAGCCGTTTAAGAGGAGTTCGATGACATACAAACAAACATTCATTTTTATATAAATACATATATGAAAAAATAATTGCTAAGTTGAAAAATAACACTTACAGAGATATACACGAAACACCTCAACCAGAACAAACAGATCTCGCGCAGCTATTTGAAGAAAATCTGAAATTCACTAAACAGGATGGAGAAGGAACTGAAGTCATTCCGAAGGTTTCTGCACGAGTCACGAGGAGACAAAAGAGGTGAATGTGAATCCATGTTTTCCATTATTTACTTGGTTTTCGTTTCATTTGTAGCTTCAATTGCAGAGATTTAAAAAAATATAACAAAAATATGTGTTCCGTAGTTTATAAGTTATTTATAAACTACGGAACACATATTTTTGTTAATGTAAGTGTAAGTGTAATACTGTAAGTGTTAACTTATAGGCATTCGCTAGTAGCAACTGAACCGCCCCAAATGAATCCGTGGCAACTATTTGAAGAAAATGTTGAATCTACTCGACAAGATGTGGAAGCAACTGAAGTTTTTTCTGATAATCGACGAGTCACAAGGAGTCAAAAAAGGTGCATGTAAGTGCATGTTATTAATATTTTAGCTGGCTTTTATTGTTTGTGTCGTTCGTTGACATTGATATAATACTTTCAGGGATATGCAAGAAGCGACTCAACCGGAAGTAATGGATCTGTCGCAGCTATTCGAAGAAAATGTGGATTTCACACAAAAAGATATGGAAGCAACTCAAGCCTTTCTTGAATTTTCTCCAAAGCGACAAATACGGTGCATTTTATAAATTAATATTTAGTTTTTTTGCATTGTCAGTTAGTGGTTATTGACCACTAGTAATTTTATATTGCAATAGTGGTTAAACGTCAAATATTTTATTACGACACGAAATTCTAAAGCTTAAAGATGACACTTCTAGGGATTTGCAACAAGTGAATCAATCAGACCAATTGGACCTGACGCAGTTATTTGAAGACATTGTGGATTCCACACAGCCAGATATGGAACCAACTCAAGCCATTCCAGAATTTTCTCCAGGAGTCACTAGGAAACCAAAGAGGTGCTTGTGACAACATGTTGTCTTAATTTTTTAGGCGTTAAGTTTAAACATAAAAAAAATATTCTTATTTATTAGTATAAAGTCAACTCTAGACTTCCAAATGTTTTATGCTAATTTAGTTTGCTTGTTTATTAAGCGATACGAAACCGATCATTAATATAACAGTATCATACAACAGTCCCGGTCCATATTGGTAAATTTAATGATGCACCTAGCACATGTCTGTTTTCGAACAAGAAGTAAATCTGAAACAAAAATACACATTTATCACAACTTGGTTTAGTATTTCTACAATACAAATATTACCATGTTTAAAAATAACACAGGGATAAGCATGTAACGACTCAGTCAGCACAAATGGATCTGACCCAACTATTTGAAGGCCATTTGGAATCTCCACAGCAAGATATGGAAGCAACTGTTATTCCTGAGTTTTATCCACGAGCCACGAGGAGCCAAAAACGGTGCATATTCATTAATAATTTAGTGGACTTTCGCTGTGTACGTAGCTTTAAGTTTAGATTCACTTTTTACGTTTAAGAGTCACTTTTTCCGCTTCCTCAACTGACATTTTCGTCTATAGGCTGGCATGTCGGTTTCGAGGACTCTTTATCTTTCTTTTCTTTTTGCACCTAGGACATCCTTGACCGTCTTCTATCTATCAATTTCATACTGCACACGTGTCTCAGCACTCTCATCTCGTGTGATAACAGAAACCAGATATACAAATTCATCTACTAACTATACTTTTTCATTTCGTTTTGTTATCTTGCTTTCAGTTATTGGTTCATTCCTCAGTGGATATTAGTGTGTATTGTAAAAATGGGATTCCTAATGTTCAAAGTTACATTTACAGGGATACGCAAGTAACAGCTGAACGGGCGCAAATGGATCTGTCGCAGCTGTTTGAAGAAAATCTAGAATTGACACAACAAGATATGGAAGCCGTCGAAGTCATTCCAGAAATTTTTCCGCAATTGACGAGGCAACCAAAAAAGTGCATGTGAGAGCAATTTTTTAATAATTTAGTAGGCTTTCGTAATGTAAGCAGTTCTAAGTGAGGCATCAGATTTTTTTAAATAGTGTGTATGGCGCAGCCATACGTAAAACTTAGTCGGCTAATTAAATGCCTAGGCCGTTTAGTAAACACTGATATCTTATCTCAGAGAAAACTAGTAACGTAGCTTAGAGTTGGATGTTTTTAAAATTATTATATTTTATTTTTAAGACAAAATTGTAGCTTGAATTAATTTTAAACGGGTTTTGTAAATTATTATATTTTATCAAATTCCAGTGTTTCATTGAGACATTTTTGTATGGCAAATATTTACAATCACCTTTTAATGATCTTTTATGACACTGAGTATCAATCCCGCATTTCAATGGTAGATTAAATGTGTGCTGTAAAATTATTATTTCTTGGATTCAAGATAATACTTCCAGGGACAGGCAATTAGTGGTTTATTTGGATCGAATGGATTTGACAAAATTATTAGCCAAAAATCTGAAATCCAGTCATAAAGATATGGAAGCAACTCAAGTCATTCAACAAGTTTCTCCACGAGTCACGAAGAAACGAAAGAGGTGCATGTGAAAGCATGATGATTGTTCATTTATTAGGCTTTCGTTGTATTTACCTATAAGTGTAGTTACTTTTTGTTACTGTGTTCAGAAAAGTAGTAATATTCGTTCCTTTTATTTTTAATATAATTTACTTTAATTTAATTTTATTTGTGATTTTTTCAGCAACTTTCAGTGGCTTATAAGGTGTCTTATTATGTTAAATATTTATAGTTTCATTACAAACTTTTTTTATTTCTTTGGACAATTGTTGCTTTTATTGGATCCGTAGATATTTACAATCATGCATTTATAAATTCACCATGTTAATTGGTTGCCCGTAATCTGTAATTGAAATATTGGCATTTTTCGCACACACTTCTAGACTGCTGCTACTGATACCTCCTGCTATTGCTTATAGAAAAGCTCCAAATAATGAAAGACAGAAATTCAATAAAAAACTTTATACTTCGCCTGACCATCGAACCTGGGACCTCGAGATCGCGCGGCGTGATGTAAGGCACGCTGCTATTGTTTATTTCTTTATGACGAAATTGCCGCGGGATTTGTAATACCCACTATCCTTAGTTAGAATATCCAACGAATACATTTCGTATTTAAAAAAAAATGTCCTAATAATTTTGTATTCCTGAATTCATCTCATCACCAGCAACCTTTCACAGTCATATAACCTTCACTTTATAATTTTTTTAGAGACATGCAAGCAGCAGATCAATCGGATCACTTTGATCTGACGTCGCTGTTTGGAGAAAATGTGGAATCCCTGCAGCAAGATAATAAAGAAGAGACTCGTATCATTCCAGAAATTTCTGCACGAGTCACAAGGAGCCAAAAAAGGTGCATGTGACTTGTGAGAGCGTTTTTTTCTATGTTTTCGTGATGTATGTGACACCAAAACCGTGCTTAGTTTTTCCACAATATATTCTAAAGTTTAAAATATTTTTATATAGAGACATGCAAGAAGCAGTTGAACCGGAACACATGGATCTAACAAAACTGTTTGAAGAAAATTTGAAATTTGAAAATATGGAAGCGACTCAAGTCAGTCCTGAAATCACTCCACGAGCTACGAGGAGACAAAAAAGGTACATATAACAACATGTTTTTTTATCTTACTATGCTCATGGTGTATAATAAAGTATACTAAACAAGAACCTTACCCTCAATACAATAATTCAATCGCTCATTTCAAAAACATTATAAGTCACTCGATTAGAATTTGTCAGGAATTTTACTTAGAATACGCATCTCCCTTTAAGGACCCATTACCAGCAAAAAAGCATGTTGAAAAAAAAGTGACTTAAGAGGTTTTTGAAATGACCAATTCAATTATTGTTAATATTAAAAATAACGCATACAGGGATAAAAAAGAAGAAACTCGACAGAAACAAATAGATGTCACGAAACTATTCGAAGAAAATATAGAAACCCCACGACAAGATACGGACACAACTCAAGTCATTCCAGAAGTTTCTTCACGAGTCCCAAGGCGACAAAAGAAGTGCAAGTAAGTGCATATAAGTTAACAACTTAGTAGACCTTATATATCTTAAAGATTAGGTAAAAGGCTACTAGGCCAGCGTGGTGGACTAAGGCCTAAACCCTCTTAGTTGTAGAGAAGGCCCTTGCCCAGCTGTGGCACGTATATGGGCTGATGATGATGATAATGAAGAGGCTGTCATTAGTTTTGAGATTAATGTCTGACCCAGTGACATGGTATACTATCCAGTCAATAAGTTAGCTTGGTTAATGACTTAGAGGTTACAGATTTCCTCACGATGTTTCCCTTCACTGTTAAAACACGTTATAAATCATTGTAAATACACACATAAATTAGTTCGGGTTTGTACCCGAGACTGCCGAGATTCTCGACCGTGCGACTAAACCTCGACGTCTTTACTACTTGACTTACGCTACTAACATTAATAATATTTTTATTGATTTTGTTTGATATATTTGTATATCGCTGGTGGATTTATAAGTAATTTTCAATTTCAAATATTGACATTCAAAAATATTTTTTTTAAATAAACTGTCTCTACGACCTTTTAGACGAAATTCATTGAAACTGTTTAATGATCTCGTATGCACCATGGCCATGATTCTGTGTGTCCTAAATTTCTTCCACGTGTTCTTCATCATCATCATCATTATCAGCAGCCTATCTTACGTCCACTGCTGGACATAGGCCTCTCCTATGGCACGCAACTAGGCTAGATTTTCGGCCTTCCTCATCCAACCGCTACCAGCCACCCTGCGAATATCGTCACCCCACCTAGGCAGATTAATTCATAAGTTATAAAATTATACTAACAGGGATAAGAATGTTACGACGCAAGCGAAACAATCAGAATCAAGGCAGCTATTTGAAGAAAATGTGGAATCGACACAAGAAGACGTGGAAGCAACCCCAGTCTCTTCAGAAGTTTCTCCAAGATCCAGGGGACAAAATAGGTGCAATCGAAAGCATGCTTATTAATCATTTTTGCAGCCCCATGGCGCAGTTGGCTAGATACCAGCTGGCGAATCGAGATCGAGAGGCGGCGGGTTCGATCCCCGCACCGAGACAAATGGTTGTGTGATCCGCAAATGTACGTTTCGGTTCTGTGTGTTTTTGAGACTGAAAAGTCTCTCGTAGTTTCTGATACCCACGACTCAGGAATTGTATCCTAGTGTAGGGTTAGAACTATGTATGTGACTGTTGGGTGTATTAATTTATTTATTTACGGACAAATAATAAACCTTAATTTCATACTATTTACTTAAACATCCTTTATCTGGCTTTCATTAACGTCACAGATCAATCAATAGAGGTGGCTAAGGCACGCTTAAAGTCGTTGTGGGATTTTGTTATCGCATCATTCGTATATTATCAGCTTTATTCAATATAAAAGTACAAGTATGTGCCGTGCGATCTAGAGGTCCTGGGTTCGATTCCCAGGTCGCGCAAAGTGTTATTGAGTTTTTCCATTAGGAAATTCTCAATAGCAGCACTGAGTCTGAAATTGTGCCCGAAAAACGAGAATAGTCTCGCCCCCTATTACGCGGGACTGATACATACCTGGCGAAATGTGGGTGCAGAAATGCACCTCTGCCTACCCCTTCGGGGAATACAGGGGTGAGGTTACCTAGTACATGTATACAATAAGTCCAAAGTTGAAAGTACTACAGAGACATGCGTTTTAATCTGAACTAATCGTTCTGACGCAGCTATTTCGAGACATTGCGGAATATACTCGAGACATGGAAAGAACTCAAGTAATTCCAGAAGGTTCTCAACGAGTCACCAGAAGACAAAAGAAATGCATGTGAGCATGTTAATTAGTACTGAGTTTAGAAATGAAAATTTGGCTTTTAATTAGTGTACGCAATAGAGCTATTGATGACATATTTGTAACTTACTGCATTCAAGATATTTTAATTTGCTTTTGTAGATGTGATTATTTATTGTCATAAGATAATCTTATTTTTACTCTCATTAAACACCCGTATCTAATCAAACGTATGAAAGACAACTAGTAAAGTAAATTAGTATTTGTAATCCTTAGAGTAATTACATAATCATTTTATATTTGTTGCTTAATATTACATTCACTAATTTTTTATTGACTTTTGTAAAAGTACAATATACATATAATCCAATCAATTCCAGTGTTTCAATAAGATATTTTATTATGTAAAATATTAACAATATTATGATTAAATTGCTAAATAAACATTTTCTACTTTCTTTTGGACGATTTTTGCCGACGCTGGGTAGTAATCTAGTAGATACTTCCAGTCATCCAATTTCAAATACACGATGTCAACAACAGTGCGTGCTCTGAAGGAGAAATGGTGAACGACTCCCACAAAAAGACCCTGAAAAACAGTGCTATTTGCTTAATCCTGGTTTGACACAGATTTTGAACCCTCGCAACGCAATAAATGTTAGTATGAAGAAAGGATAGATAGGTTAAGTTTGAAGTGAAATGAAATAAAATTTATTCCAGGAAACATGTACATATTTTAAAATAATAGATCCTAATATATGCAAGCCCGTAGCTTGGGCACCTGTTTATCAACATTAAATAGCTGTAACAGTACATTACCTGAACGTTATCTCAAATAAAAGTGAAACAGTTACAACCATCGTAAAGAATTCGTTAACAAAATAAAATAAAACATTCAAGTAATTTAAACCCTTCGGCGTGCATGTACGTATATTGTACTCGTGTCGACATCCTACAAAGTCCCCAGTCCTCACCTGAGCGACACCGAAGCTGTCTTCAGGCCCCAACACATCATAAATAGATTCAGTAAGGTTAGGATGAACTGTTAACACCTCCACCTGTAATGTTATAATATTTTTTTTTTATACAAAAGTAAAATTGCGTTCTTTTTGCTCCCATTTGTTTTTTTGAAAGTTATAATCGCGGGCTTTAAGTTGAGATTAAATGAGTATCGTAAGAAAAATATCTGCTCTTATACAGTTTCTGTTGGTGTGCAATGTGATCTAAAGTGACAAGCGAAGTAACATTTTCAAACAAGAAGCCCGTCTGAAATCGGATTGTAATCATTGATCTCGCTTAATTTTCTTACAAGAGACTTTCTTATATATTCACCTGTCCTCTATGAATGAAGTAAATGCATTGATTGGAGTCACCGTTTTGCACAATGTAATTTCCAGGAAAGAAAACGCAATGCTTCATCCACATAGACAACATTCTTTTGAAGTCATCGTCAGTTTTACCGAATATGGCTGATTCTTTTATATGAGTGCCGTATACCGCTTGCATGACTTGACATCGGAGACGGAATGGTAAGTTGTAGACTAGTTTAGGCATCTGGAGGTGTAAAAAACATTTAATTACCCAGTTCAAAAAGAAAATAGTGTTAATAACTCTCCCAAATCGTAAGCTATAAACGAATGCCCTAAAACCGCTACACTCTGAAATCATGGTATTATTATTATAAGGAATTTCTGAAGCTGATAATAATATAAAATTTACGTTTGATATTAATAAAAAAGTATATTTTTATTCGACCATTGTAGGGCCTTCGTTAAACCTCTTATCAAATCATACGCTATTCAAAACCAGTACAACGTCGATTTTCTGCTGAGCAACCCTATTCGTATTGTTATCTTATGTACCATATGATCTTAAACCCATTTTGCTCGTTACCTGTCTTCCTTGTTGCCTGTTCCACAGCTCCCTAACGTAATCCCACATTTTACTCATTTGATGGGAGCTCAAGTCCATATCATTAAGTCCATCTCTTAGTTCGTTTATGCCGTCGTCGTAAGCTATACGCGATGACGAATGGGCCGATATCATAGCTGACATTTCTGATATCAGCAGACCTGCGTGTTATGACTCAGTTAGGGTTTTACATGGCGATGATGTAATTCTACTTATCTCGGTCACGGGTCAAGAAGTTGGGCAAGGCGAAACCGAATCGTTTATTTAAGGAATTCATATTTACTTTTTAATGCTAACTAAAGGCGCAAGTTTTTTTTGTTGTAAGTTGTCGATCGATAAATATATATGTACCTATATAAATATTTCACGAATGTTGATTAATGAGAAAAAGGAAGTCGGAAAATGATATAGTCGGATTAGAAGAATGGCACAACAGTCAAATGGAAGATGGTCAACAGTTTAAAGAATTAAAACAAAATAAATATGAATCAGCGACCCCAGAGCGTGTAGTTAGAAGATAATAGCTAAGTAGAAAGTAAAATGTAGGTGCAACATATTGCATTCTTTTACACATTATATTTATTTTATAAGTATAAAATAAAATTACAAAAACATTTTTGGAAATAAAGACGAAAACTAAGATAGACTAAGTAATAAAAAAGAAATAAAAGTTTCATTGTCAAATCTTCATTTGAATAGACTGAATTGTTGGAGAGAATTTACTCAGTATGCAATGAGTACAGTACCTACATTATTTAAACACGATATGACAATAGATTACAAATTAAAAATTTATGAGATCGTTCCATGTCCGTATATCGTGAGCCTGATTCATATGTATGTATTACATATTCGTAATGAACATCACGCACTTTAACGGTGAAGGTGGACAAAGTGAGCAAATCTACATAATCAGTTTTATACGAGGCATTACTAAGCATCAGCCTGTTTAAGTCCTACTCCATCACTTAGGTTTTAAATTTCTCAATTGCGAAGAGCGCTAGAGTAGTCTAAATGGCGGCGTATGAGTTTTTAAAGAATAGATAGAACATGTACATACATACCTGTGCAAAATTTAATCACGATTATGACGATAATGGTTTCAACTACTTCGAAATTATTCTGAGAAGTGACGTCACCAGTACCGGTGATTGTTAAAAGATTAATCATGTACCACAAAGCGGCGATGTATATTGTAAAATAACTTCCCTGAAAATATTTTATGTGTTATTCACGAGTTTTGACGAAAAGTATTGAGCTCCCGAATCTCAAAGGAAAAATTTACTTTTAAAGTTGACAATACATTATAAGTCGTGACGCCTTGAGGTTTAGGTACGCGGTCGAGAATTTCGACGGTCGCGGGTTCAAACCCCAGGCAGTGGCGTAGCGTGGGGGGTGCAGAGGGGGCCATGGCCCCGGGCGCCATTCGAAAGGGGGCGGCGGATAAGGAACATAACGAAAATATTACATTGCATGATTAAGAAAAAAAATCTTATTAATAAATCACGTCCGCAATATTTTACCGAAAGCGAAACGAAACCGCAAGCGTGCGAAAGAGAGGACTATAACCGCCCGGCCGGCGGGCGGCCTGTGGCGTGCGAGTCGTCCTGAACGCGAACGAACCAATAAGTGACTGCAAGTAGGTACTCACTTGCTCTATTCATTTCATTTTTATGTTACTTAGGCTTCTGGCAACCGATACTACGTGAAGTTAATGATACTCAAAAGTATTTGCAAACAGAGGGACTGAACATACATCAGTGCGCTCAGAAAATTAGTGCTTTACAGACCCTATTCGAAGAAAATCAAGCTGAATTTGTAGACGGAGCTCTTTCGGAATTTCTTTTGAACCAAGACAAATCAGGAGGAAGCATATTTTTTTAACATCTGCCGTCAGCAATGCCAGTTGCGATAGAAGCTTCTCTAAAGTAAAGTTAATGAAAAGTTATCTCAGATCGACTATGTCGACGGTGATGCTAACAAATCCAGCTATTCTGGCAATTGAAAATGAGATATATTTTTATATTGACGATTGTGTAAAAGATTTTGCTTTGAAAAAAACACGAAGAGTACATTTTTAATCATTTTTTTTAAAACTAATAGTAACAAAAATATTTAACGCGGTTATACAAAGATTAATTTAATTTTCTTTAGTTATTAATAATTAATTTTTAAAAATAATTTAAATTAAAAATTATTGAGTGATATTTTAATTTTATAAAAAAATATTATTAGGCACCTTGTAACACCCGTAAATATTTTATTCCTTCTAAGATCAATGAGCACTATGTATAATTTATGATACTATTGTACAGTCAATTGGCAAAAAAACACTAATATTTGTTATTATTATTTATAGATGTATTTTCCTTCTGAAGCAGTGTGTGGTAGTTTATCTTGACTTGCAATAAGATGTACGATGTACATTAGGTCCATTCAATATAATATTAAAACTTTAAATGACACATACATACATACATAAACTCACGCCTGTATTCCCCGAAGGGGTAGGCAGAGGCGCATTTCTGCACCCACATTTCGCCAAGTATGTATCAGTCCCACGTAATAGGCGGCGAGCCTATTGCCGTTTTTCGGGCACATTTCCAGACTCCGTGCTGTTACCGAGAATTTCCTAATGGAAAAAACCCAATAACACTTTTCCCGACCCGGGAATCGAACCCAGGACCTCTAGATCGCTCGGCACCTCGAGACCACGAGGCAGTCGAGGCTTTAAATGACTTATAATTAAAATAGGGGGCGGCAGATTTTCGGTCGGCCCCGGGCGGCGAAAAGCCACGCTACGCCACTGACCCCAGGCACACACATCTGACTTTTTGAAGTTATGTATGTATTCACAATGAATTATCACGTACTTTAACGGTGAAGGAAAACATCGTAATGAACCCTGCACACCTAAAAAGTTCTTAGGAATTTCTTAGGTGTGTAGTCCGCCAACCCGCACTAGGCCAGCGTGGTGGACTAAGGCCTAAACCCTCTCAATGGTAGAGGAGGCCCGTGCCCAGCAGTGGGATGTATATGGGCTGATGATGATGATGATAAATACATATTCTGCCTTCAATATCATACTGTCTAGATCAGTATCGTACCATAGGGAAGAGTTTCACGACCTTCTAATATTTGTCCAGGTCAGAATTTTCGGGAATGTGAAATTGTGTCTTTAAACACTTCCGTAAAAGGTTTTTAAAACAGGATCTAGCAGTGTCCTGTGTCCATGGCGCAGTTGATGAGACACTAGACTGTGAAACGAGATTTAGCAGTTTCGATTCCCGCACCAAAAAAAATTGTTAGCATTTTTATTTTTTAATTCTGGTTAACCACCCAGATGCGTAGGTAACTCAAAACTGAGGCCGAATGTCCTGTCTTAGTTTCTCATACCCTCTGTACAAGACTTGTATCTCAGTGTAGAATTTGAATATTCATTTTTATAAAAAAATTAGGTAGTGATTAGATTTAGGTAGTGATACATTTTTGTACCTCTGAATATTTCGCTCTTAAATTAAGTTCCTCTTTTGCCATCCAATTAGCCGAAGTGCAATGAACAGAAGTCAAACAAGACAATTTAAAGAATAAACAAGCGTTAACATGCGATAGTATTGATGCCCATATGGCAATTGACCTAAAAACAAATGTTATAGTAAGTTATAGTAACTATAATATGGGTTAAGTTATAACTACTCTGTTAATAAGCGAGTGGAGATTTGAATTATAATTTTCAAAAAATATTATTATGTATGTTATATATATGTTATAGACTTTAGCGGAATGAAAAAATTAATCTGAGTCAACTCACGTTAATTTAAATAGCAGATTCCCGTGTCCAATATTCGTCTTCTTGTGTGTTCGACGAGTAAAAAGATATGATATCCTAAAAAGTTGCGGCGTCCTCGTGTAACAGAACAATGCAAGCTGCATTTCGGGCCGTAAAGATAAAGCAAAGGCCACATAACTAAACGGGAAATTTGCCAGAAAATCACGTCGCCGCAAATATACTTTAGAGAAGTACCTACGAATAAGCAAATTTAAAAATTCGGTTCTAGTACAATAGATCTATGTTACCTACTGTGATTCAACGCATGCGCATGCGAATACAAATTTAATTAAACGGATCTAATACGGTTCTTTTATACGAGTGGATTTTTAAATGAATATTTGTACTAACATTGCACGGATTTTCTTGGGATTTAAAACGTAGTCGCCATAGCGATTCATATAACCGCTATGCATATCCAGAAACATCTTATACAAGAATACCACGTCAACAGCGACACAAATGTAGAAAAAATAATATATTGACTGAAAAGCCATTTGATAAACCAACAGCATGAAATCAATGTAGGCGAGGAACAGGATGAGGTATTCTGAAAATACCACTCGTACATTAATAAATATTTTGCGCAATAAATTAATCAAACCGAATGTTAAGTACCCATAAACGTCATTAATTTGCTGTCTGGTATAATGCTGCCGCGGAACCATCTGGAATGTATGCAAACATGCGTTGTATACATAAGGTTTTATGAATGACAATCTTAGTGAAATGTTAGAGACCTGTGAGGTTTAAAAATTAGGAGCGAAGCTGGAATGTAGTCTGCGTTCCCAGTTGATGTTATTGATCTTGAGCCGTGCGATTCAGTGATGCTTTTATCAGGACTCTTAAAGGAATTATTATTTATATTAACAAAACTGCACATCGTAAGGTTAAATAGCTAGGGCCATGGGCAAAACAGTTAGCGTAATGAATTAATTTTCTATTTTTGTAACTTTTAAAGAACTTTCGGGTCAAGTGACAAGTATTAAGAATTACAGCTTTTCTTTTATTATTAGCCATTGTCCGCCATCTTTTTCTGGACCCGCTGCAACGTCACAAGACGCCAGTTCCATTTTAAGAGCGCGGATCTATACGATGTCTATCGACGTCTACGATGTGTTTTGGATTGCAGCGCACTTTTCTGAATGCGGTCTGATAACCGTGTCCCTAGCATGAGGTCAATTTCTGACATCTTGTCAGGACTCCTGTTTGGGCACCATATGCTATTGGTAAGAGAATGCATTCTACCTTAAAATTTATAAGAATGCAAGGAGTACTCATTTAAATTATTGAAGTATGATTAACTCACATAGTTTAATTTACCTCTAAGTTAACACTCATGTTGACGTCATCGTCGTCTTCGTCCCCTGGTTCGTAGCTCATTGGATATATTTCCAGCTGTAAGTAATTAAAGCGGAAAGTATCATCGTTAATAAAAATTCGATTGACTTTGTAAGAAAAATGAATGGAGATTTTACAGTTTAAAGAGTAGAAAATTACATCAGTTACCAGATTGTTTTCACAAAGTGGAGAAAAAGTCAATGATGGTATACGAATAAATGTTTAATTGTGAAGAAAATACACAACTCTTATAACTGTTAACGCAAATAACCGCAACCAAAAGAAACGAGTACCTATGCTATTGCTTAAAACTTCATGACAAAAAATAACAGGGCTTGGTAAGCCTATGCTAATTGCAACACGCCTTAGGGCATTATGCTAGAAAAACACATTGATTACAAAACATATTCTTTATGCATAATTTATGTCCCACGTGACGGTGATTTATCCGACAGTCACGTCCGGAACCCAAACAGGACATGGCGAAACGTGGGTGATCGCCATAAATAGTTTTTATAATATCATGTGTGTGAAATACATGCATGTCTGACCGCTGCGGAGGAATAGGTTGATGTGACAGTATATTTCGATGGAACTTATAGAGACGACATACGTGATGACCTAGACAGAGAATAACTTCGCAGCCATAAGTTTGAAAGGTGTACCTCAACTCGAAATAGTATATGTTTTCATATTTAATGAATTAACTGCTATCTCAAGATCCCCGATTCCCGGGTCAGACAGAGTGTAACATACTAGTAAGTTAGAAAGCTAGTTTTCCATTAGGAAATTCTCAGTAGCAGCTCGGAGCCTAGAAATGTGCCCCAAAAACGGTTATTGACTCGGACCAATTACGTGGGGCAAAAACATAAATAATTGGTGAAATATGGGTGCAGAAACGCATTTCTGTCTAGGTTTTTAGTGATATAATGAAGTAGGTATAATATAAGTACAATAAAGTAGTCTTTAGGGAGTACGTATTATGTAATAAATAAATAAATACACCCAACAGTCACATACTGTTATGACCGCCTGACGGCGGGAACAATAAAAAAAACAATTACAAAATAATCAATTTATTAAAAAAAAAATAAAATAAAATAAAAATTCTATATTTATGACTACACCCAGGGGGGTGGATTCTTGGCACAGGAAAGCTTTCTGGTCCCAATAAAACCCTATGTGCACTGGGGACTTAACTTCGGTCTTTCGATCCCGTGACGCGTGGAGGGGTCTTCGGTGATATATCGGAAGGCCCTCAGCCGCAGGGGTCTGCTGGAGTCGGTGGGCAGAAGCGTTGCCCGTTGGTACAGTCCGTACTAGTACGTGCAGCTGTCGTTCACAAACGTACTGTGGACTTGCAGCTCGTAGTTCTCAATCCGAGTCGTGAACGTGCAGCTCGTATTTCTCAACCCGAACGGAGAACCCCCAGTTTCCTGGAACGCGTCGAAACGACACTTGTAGCGCGAAAGATCCGACACCCAGGCACTAGACGAGACCAGGAATGGGCGTCGGCATCTTTCGTGAAGCAATTAAAAAATAGCGGAATGGAGTGGCGACATTTAGGTCCGGTTGTAAAACAAAATAAAAAAAAATAAAAAAATAATTAAACGAAACATAGTTAAATGTCAAATGCCAATATAATTAATAATTATTATTTAAATTACCCAACCCAGGATCAAACCCCAACTGTTTATATGCCGGACGATCACCATTCCATTACGCGATGAGTACAAAAGAAATAGTTACACTTAAACTTTTACACAAGTACAGGTTTAATTTTATACACATGAATACTACGAGTGAAACAATGACCTTCGATATTTATTTCGCCGGTACATCGAGAAATTTCTCTTATCTTAACATCACGCTAATCTAGAAAATAAATCTCACAGCTATGTGTGTGTATTACATTATTTGAACTAACAGGAGGAAATATAGTTTATATATAACTTTACACAATTATAAAAATTTAACTGGCTTTAAAGTCTAAGCAAACTAATACAATTATTCGGTGGCAATTTTTAATAGAATACTTATATTTAAATTTGGAAATATATTTTAAGATAATAAAGTTCTTATTAAGATAATACACAAGCCACCGATATTAACAACATACGCGTGGAACACAGTGGGAATTAATTATCGCGGCCATATTGATTTGGACTAAATTAATATTAGGTATAATAGAATGTTAATGAAGAAAAATACCGCGGCGAAACATATTTGAAACTCATCGGAAAAATAAAAAGGTAAGTTATATTTTACCAATTTTAAGATACTCACAGTCGCATTACGTTACGTTGTTATACCACTATCAAGAAATATATATAGCCATAGCAATTTTTGCACTATTAAAAGGTTGAAGAAATCACTTGTTGAATAGTAATCAAATTAATCCAGACACGAAAAACTAGTTAACAGCAACCAAGCCAATATTGGAATTAAATATATTAAACTTACCAAGGGGTTGAAAATGATGCGATCCGCTTTTAATTTCTTTTTCGTTTTAGTATAGCACTGATTTTACTACTGTTTAAAAAATGCGAACTAATCACAACTCTCTGGCGTCGGAATTTTTCATTCTCTCTCCGCGAATTCGTCCTTATATAGGTACATATCGGTTCGGTGGTGGGCCTATTTCCTTCCTGAGGCGACAATGCGTACTGTCAGATTCTAGATTGTTCCGTATGACATGAGACAGAGATATGGAAAGAACGGTACAACCGAAGCAAGACACGCCACGACTACCCTCTATATTTTTGTAAATCCCTGTGGGACTGAGATAGTAATTATAGAATCGAGCGAGATGGAATAGTTCGTAGGAAGTTGAACCGTCGATCGCTATTGTATTTTTTCTCGAAATTTCTGGCTGTGGCGTTTACTATCCGATGTTCTAGAAATAATTTGATTTCCGGCACCGACGAATACCTTATATGGTCGTTGTGATGATATCGCTAGTTAAAGCGCGCGGTTTGCATTCAATTGTAACAACGGGTTATTTGTTTGTTTGTATGTAGTTATTATTTGTATTTATTTTATGTTTATAAACTTGTTACAACGTAACAATACCCCCTCTCCCAGAGAAAGGATTTTACGTAGTAAAATCCGCTGCGGCAAGCGCCTAAGAAGGATAGAACCGCCCAGTAACTGTCTCACTTTCATACATCCACTAACAAATACCTACCATGCGACCTTGCATACGACCTGTCACATTTGTCTGAAGAATTCTATAATTATCAACAGACTACCATACAACTAGAGTACAAATCTATTATAAGATTGGACTCAAGAACAGCACTGCATGACAAAGAGCATCTAAGAGGGAAAATACTGTAACATGAAACATTCGGACGAAATCGGCACTGTGGAATACATTTGGTCTTTGATGAATTTGTTACAGTCACGACCCGCTGTAACGAGAAAATTAGTGTAGGCTTATTTAAAGAGTCACAACCCGCTCTAACGAGAAAATTAGTGTAGGCTTATTTAAAGAGTCACAACCCGCTCTATACGCGCAGAACGCAAAACAACAAAACGAATCAGACCTATACAAGAGGTCGCAACCCGCCATAAATGCGCAAAACGCAAAAAAATAAAAAAATATCTCCCAACTAAACATCAAACTCCGTGTAGGCTTATTTTAATTCATCAAAGACAAACGTAGACAGAGACCGAAACGCAATAACTTTTTAATAAAAAAAAATATTGTAAAAAAAAAAAAAAGGAAAAAAATTAACCAATGTTCCGAAACACTAGGTACGTATCAAGGTAAACAAGTATTGAACTGTTAACGGTGACGACTATGATAATATATGAACAATTAATAAAAACAAAATTAAATAAACTAAGCGGCATTGTGAGTATGTCTAGTCTTTAGCGAATTTGTTACAGTCACGACCCGCTGTAACGAAAAAAACAGCAGACGAGTAGACCTATACCAAGAAACTGTCATACTCCGCTAAAAAAAATTGCAAAACGCAATTAAAATGTTTGTAGACCTATAAAGAAGTCATACAACACTAAAACAAAACTCCCAATCAAAACATCAAAATTCGTGTAGGCTTATTTTAATCCGCTAAAGACAAACATAATCGATTAACGAACAGACTAATATTGAATTAATTATTTGCCGATACATTATAAAATAAACGAATGCTAATATAATCATCATACTATTGATTAACAACTATAAATAAAATAAAAAAAAATATATGAGTCGAACCCGCGAAACATAACACAAATGATAAAATAAATCCAACGTGTATAATCCGCGTGAATATAACATAACAAGTAACTTTATAGACACTATAAAAGTGTGATATCATACAAAAAAAAATTACGAAGGAGAGGAGTGTAGCTTAAAATCCTTGATGTGCCAGTTTCCTAAATTATTCCCAGACATATCTTCGACGGTGTAGACTAATGGGGAGCGCTTGGCTACTATTTTGCATTTCAAGAATTTCGGAGCTAGTTTTTTCGCGAAGTGAGCATCCTTATCGCTTTGGAAATAGCACCGTTTCCATACTATGTCTCCTACGTTAAAGTCTACGGGTTTTCTGCGTAAGTTATAATGTCGCGAGCTTTTGACATGGCTGTTATACAGAGACAGTTGGACTTTGTCGAATATTTTTGCCAAACACCCGAGGTTTCCCGCGTATTCGTCGCGTGGCGAGAGCACCAGATCACTTGGGTCTACATCTGTAGAATAATGCGACCCGCATGGTACAAGTTCTCTGCCGTACACTAGAAACGCCGGTGTGAATTTGGTTACCTCGTTAACGGCACTATTCATAGCAAACTGTATCTTTGGTAAGTTTACATCCCAAGTTCTGTGGTCATCTTTTACGAAAGTTGATATGGAGGTGATTAATGTTCTATTATAACGTTCCACAGTGTTTACTTGGGGCGTGTATTTAGGCGTGAATTGCACTTTTGGAATTTTATAATATTCGTATAGTTTAGCTAATTCACGACTAATGAATTGCACTCCATTGTCCTGCAAAACCAACTGTGGAATGCCATGCACTAGGAAAACGCCTTCTTCTAAACATTTGACGACATTTGCTGCCGTAGCTCTCCTTAGGGGGAATAGTAAACAATATTTAGAAAAACAACAACAAACTACTAATATATAAGCGTTCTGCTTACGGGAAACTGGTAGAGGACCTACTAGATCTACAGAGATCATTTGAAATGGCCTGCTACACTCCTTAGGCCTACCTAGTGGACCAAGGGTAGTATGGGTAGGAGATTTATATGCAGTACATGTATCGCAAGCTGTCACAAATTTAGCAGTATCGCCGTACATACCAGGCCAATAATAGCGTAACTTAAGTCTTTGGTAAGTTTTAAAAATTCCCATATGTCCCGCAGTGGGGTCAGAATGGTTGTTTTTAAGTATCGTTTCACGATGTTCTTTAGGAACAACTTCCTTCCATTCGAATTCGGATGTAAGTGGGCTGTTACCCTTCGAGAAACGATACAATTTCCCATTCGTCACCACGTAGTTCGGGAAACTAGTAGGCGAACTTACGCAACCGTTTAAGATGTTAAGATACCAATCGTCCTTGGTAATGTAACTGCGATGACTCGTGGCACTAATTTCTGCTACTGGTACTGCTCTAGATAATGCATCTGGAATTACATTATCTTTACCTTTACGGTGTTTGATAAAGAAATTAAAGGCAGAAAGCCTCAGACCCCAGCGGGCGAGACGACCCGTAGGGTTGGACAAGGTTAAAAACCATTTTAATGCTGAATGGTCAGTGTAAACCGTAAAACACTTACCATTCTCTAAATAACAGCGCCAGTGCTCGAGAGCGTCCAGCACAGCCAGAGTTTCCCTCTCTGTAACGCTATAGTTACGTTCAGGACCCGTTAAAGAGCGGCTCCTGAATGCTATAGGGCGGTCAACGCCATCTATATTTTGGGTGAGCATAGCGCCTAACCCAAAATTACTGGCGTCTGTGTGAACTTCGAAAGGAAGGTCGTAATTAGGGCAGCATAAAACCGGTGCTGTGACCAAACATGATTTGAGTGTTGTGAATGCCGCTTCCGCTTCCGCTGACCATCTGAAGGGTGGAGCACACTTCTTAGTTGATGTTAGAGAGTTCAGAGGGCCCGCAATGGTGCTGAAATTTGGTATAAAACGTCTGTACCAAGACGCGGTTCCTAAGAATCTCTTCACATCTTTTTTCGTGGTTGGTGTTGGGAAGTTGAGAATGGCTTCCACCTTCAGTGGGTCTGTACGGAGACCTTCAGCGTCAACCACATAGCCCAAATACTTTAAGCTATCCCTAAAAAGTTGACATTTTTCGAAGTTAACTGATAAATTAGCTTTTTTAAGTTTTTCCAATACGCGCAGCAGTAGGGACACGTGATCCTGGAACGATTCGCTAATTACTATAACGTCATCTAAGTAACAGAAGACTTTGTGCTCGAACTCCGGTCCAAATAAGGTATCCACTAATCTTTGTTGTGTAGCTGGCGCATTGGTCAACCCAAAAGGCATTACATTAAACATGAAAGTACCACGACCCGGAACGTAAAAACTAGTCTTCTCTCTGTCCTTTTTATCCAATGGAATCTGCCAAAAAGATTTTGACAGGTCAATCGAAGACAGGAAACGAGCGTCTCTAAGATTGTCTAAGATCTCGGATATATACGGTAGGCTATAGGCGTCTTTTTTGGTGACTGAGTTAAGTTTCCTACTGTCTAGGCATACCCGAGGTTTACCCTCTTTTTTCTCTACTACTATGACAGGGGAAGACCACGGACTCTCGCCTGGCGAAATTACGCCGAGTTTCAACATTTCGTCTACCTGCTCTGATACGATTTTTTGTTTTTCCGGCGACAACCTATACGAGCGCTGCCTAATAGGAAGTGCGTCTCCTGTATCGATCCTATGGGTAATTAGGGATGTTCTGCCTAAACCTATACGTTCAAAAGAGATATTTTTAAATTGTTCAATTACGCTGTTCGCGATTATTTTTTCTGATGGCTCTAACGTGTCGTAGGAATGAAGACCTAGTAAGGAAGTAGAAGACGTTGTAATATTATAAACTTTAGGGTCTGTGTGACTGATAAAATCTAAGTTAGGTAAATATTTTGGACAAATATTAAACTTTTTCCAAAAATCAATGCCAAGAATTAAATACGAATCTATTTCTGGTATGACGTGAACGTTTAAATTTTTAACTATATTTTCGAAAACTATAGGTAACAAAATATTTCCAATTGAACGATAAGACTGACCGCCTGCAGTCGTAACTGTTAATATATCAGCAGAGTTCAACATGAACCCTGCTTTTAAAAGTTGTAAATGGGAATTATTCCCTAAAATGGTAATAGCTGAACCCGAATCTAAGAGACCTAAATATTTGAAGTTAGGATAATTAGCAATTGAAACCGTAACATAAGGACGAGGATCTTTGAAAGGTAATTTATTAAAAATAGTAGCGACCTTGAATGTGCGAAAGAAATTTTTTATAGTTGTCAGCCAGTTGGCCCAGTCTTTCTGGTCGAAGTTAAACTGACTGCAACTTTCCATAGCTAGTTTTTTGGGTTATTTATATTTTTATTATTACTATTAGTTTTTGTCTGAAGGACTTTAGAAGGTGGGCTATATTTATCCTTACATTTGGGGCAATCTGTAACTTTATAACCGCGTTCGCCGCATCTGTAACACTGGAAAGGACTCACGAACGGTTTTTTCTTGGGATTGCACCTAGGGCAAGTAAAAGTAGTGTGGTCCCGAAGGCCACATTTAAAACAATATTTTTTATTTGAATTTAACGAAGCTAACCTATTTGGATTATATTTATTTTTGTTTGTTCGAATTGAAAGATAATTAAATTCTGGTGCTAATGAACAACCAGGGTTACAAGAAGGTTCTTTGAAGTTGGAATACCGAGCGTTAATTCTTTCATAGTTTCTGCAGACTTCTCGTAATTCGGAAATGCTAGAAATGTTCGGATTCGTAGCCAAAACTCCCGCGTAACATGGCCTAATATTGTGAAGAATTATTTCTAGTTTATCCGCCTCTGGCACCGGTCCGGAAAGTCGTGAAAACATACCGTGAATAATTGCTAAGTAAATAGTTATGTTTTCCTCTTCGCCTTGGCTTCGCGAACGGATCTCGTCCATCATTTTATAATCGAAGTCAAAAGTGTCGAAGTCCGTTCTCAGCAATGATAGCAGTTCATGCCACGAACCTATGCCATCCCTTACGCTTCTAAGCCAATGCAAGGCTTCCCCGGTGAAAATTTCTGGCGCTAAACGCATCATTCGCTCGTCCGAAATATTTCGTGCTAACTTGAGCTCTTCTAAGCGAGCAATAAAAGCGCGTACGCAGGATTTGCCGTCATATTTTGTCTTCAGAATTTCTGAAAGCGAAGTCCTATCGCAACCTACTTCCGTGTTTGTAAGAGTTGTTTCCCTGCTCTCGTACGGACTATTTGGTACATTTAAACTATCCTGAACAGAAGTTTTTACTACTAACGGTTTGTTTTTTAATTTATTAAATCTAATTTGGAGGTCATTAAACTGTTTAACGGTATCTTCAAAAAGTGTTAATAAATTTTCTTTTGTTGGTTTTTCTATTCTTTTTAAACGGAAGTAAATGTGATTAATTAACGAGCGAGTACGATCTAAAACTGGTTTATTATCCGGGTTATTATCTAAAGTATCTAAGTTTGTTAATATTTTGCTAATAGTTGCGTTAACTTCTTTAATGTCTGTTTCTATGTCATAGCATGAGTCAAAAACCGCGTCCGCAGGATATTCCGAAACAATTTTATTAATTTGCACTCTAAGATCCTCAACCTTTTCTTTAGGTTCTAAACCGCGTATGGCTACTTCATACGTGAGCTCCGATTTAGTTAAATGTAAATATTTAATGTTACGGTCCATTTTAAAGGAAAATTATTTTTAGAGAATTGACTAAGTTCAAAAATGAAGTTAAAATATCTTAATATATTGTGGGACAGCTATATGTATGAAAGTTAATTAATTAATATTTTGTGAGACGATGTATTTAAATTAAAATAGTGAACTGAAACAATACGCGACGGAATGTGACACGATTGTGGGCAATGTTATGTTAAAAAAATATATATTAAGAACGATGTAAAATAATGTACGTAACCGCTATTATCTATTCAGAGCAAAAAAGAATTAAAATTACAAAACAATAAAGATATGCAACAATAAAAATGAATGCAATAAATGCACAAATAAAAAAAAATCTCTGAAAAGAAATGTGAATTACGCACAACACAAATGCAAAATACAAATGCTAACATAAAATGTAAATGCACAGAATGTATCAGAATGGAATGTTATAAAAAAAAATGACACAATGTTGTAGAAAAAAAAAAAAATACTTGATGTTGCCCGACTGTGCAAAACAAAAATGTCGGAGTCAATAATTTGTATAATGCCCACTGTGAAACACACGCGTATGTGTGGGTAATCTGAGATGGTATTTGATTACCCGGCGGAGCCAGAAGACAAGAATCGGCTACCCGTTCCTCTTTAAGGAGAAACGGGTCGGTGGTACCTCCCCGTTCAGCCTCGTCCGCAAAGGCTTACCACCTGGAATTGAAAAATACCGACACCAAAAGAGTACAAAAAAACTTCCCTGTGCCTTGCCTTTTATATAGTGGGCGCCACTTGTTATGACCGCCTGACGGCGGGAACAATAAAAAAAACAATTACAAAATAATCAATTTATTAAAAAAAAAATAAAATAAAATAAAAATTCTATATTTATGACTACACCCAGGGGGGTGGATTCTTGGCACAGGAAAGCTTTCTGGTCCCAATAAAACCCTATGTGCACTGGGGACTTAACTTCGGTCTTTCGATCCCGTGACGCGTGGAGGGGTCTTCGGTGATATATCGGAAGGCCCTCAGCCGCAGGGGTCTGCTGGAGTCGGTGGGCAGAAGCGTTGCCCGTTGGTACAGTCCGTACTAGTACGTGCAGCTGTCGTTCACAAACGTACTGTGGACTTGCAGCTCGTAGTTCTCAATCCGAGTCGTGAACGTGCAGCTCGTATTTCTCAACCCGAACGGAGAACCCCCAGTTTCCTGGAACGCGTCGAAACGACACTTGTAGCGCGAAAGATCCGACACCCAGGCACTAGACGAGACCAGGAATGGGCGTCGGCATCTTTCGTGAAGCAATTAAAAAATAGCGGAATGGAGTGGCGACATTTAGGTCCGGTTGTAAAACAAAATAAAAAAAAATAAAAAAATAATTAAACGAAACATAGTTAAATGTCAAATGCCAATATAATTAATAATTATTATTTAAATTACCCAACCCAGGATCAAACCCCAACTGTTTATATGCCGGACGATCACCATTCCATTACGCGATGAGTACAAAAGAAATAGTTACACTTAAACTTTTACACAAGTACAGGTTTAATTTTATACACATGAATACTACGAGTGAAACAATGACCTTCGATATTTATTTCGCCGGTACATCGAGAAATTTCTCTTATCTTAACATCACGCTAATCTAGAAAATAAATCTCACAGCTATGTGTGTGTATTACATTATTTGAACTAACAGGAGGAAATATAGTTTATATATAACTTTACACAATTATAAAAATTTAACTGGCTTTAAAGTCTAAGCAAACTAATACAATTATTCGGTGGCAATTTTTAATAGAATACTTATATTTAAATTTGGAAATATATTTTAAGATAATAAAGTTCTTATTAAGATAATACACAAGCCACCGATATTAACAACATACGCGTGGAACACAGTGGGAATTAATTATCGCGGCCATATTGATTTGGACTAAATTAATATTAGGTATAATAGAATGTTAATGAAGAAAAATACCGCGGCGAAACATATTTGAAACTCATCGGAAAAATAAAAAGGTAAGTTATATTTTACCAATTTTAAGATACTCACAGTCGCATTACGTTACGTTGTTATACCACTATCAAGAAATATATATAGCCATAGCAATTTTTGCACTATTAAAAGGTTGAAGAAATCACTTGTTGAATAGTAATCAAATTAATCCAGACACGAAAAACTAGTTAACAGCAACCAAGCCAATATTGGAATTAAATATATTAAACTTACCAAGGGGTTGAAAATGATGCGATCCGCTTTTAATTTCTTTTTCGTTTTAGTATAGCACTGATTTTACTACTGTTTAAAAAATGCGAACTAATCACAACTCTCTGGCGTCGGAATTTTTCATTCTCTCTCCGCGAATTCGTCCTTATATAGGTACATATCGGTTCGGTGGTGGGCCTATTTCCTTCCTGAGGCGACAATGCGTACTGTCAGATTCTAGATTGTTCCGTATGACATGAGACAGAGATATGGAAAGAACGGTACAACCGAAGCAAGACACGCCACGACTACCCTCTATATTTTTGTAAATCCCTGTGGGACTGAGATAGTAATTATAGAATCGAGCGAGATGGAATAGTTCGTAGGAAGTTGAACCGTCGATCGCTATTGTATTTTTTCTCGAAATTTCTGGCTGTGGCGTTTACTATCCGATGTTCTAGAAATAATTTGATTTCCGGCACCGACGAATACCTTATATGGTCGTTGTGATGATATCGCTAGTTAAAGCGCGCGGTTTGCATTCAATTGTAACAACGGGTTATTTGTTTGTTTGTATGTAGTTATTATTTGTATTTATTTTATGTTTATAAACTTGTTACAACGTAACAATACATAGTTCTGACCCCACACTAGGATACAAGGCCTGTGTCGTGGGTATCAGAAACTACGAGAGAATTTTCGGTCTCACAAACACCCAGACCCGAAACAAATATTTGTGGATCACACAAACATTTGTCTCGGTGCGGAGATCGAACCCGCAGCCTCTCGTTTCGCAAGCTGGTGTCTAGCCAACTGCGCCACGGGGCTGTCATAATTAATTTTCGAGTTCTTAAATAGTGGAAACAAAACTATTGACAAATATCTAGGTATGCCTTGATAATAATTTTCAACTCCAGGACCTAATATTCTATCAATGATCTTAAAATAGAAAGGTTTCAAATGTATGCAACTTATTAAAGGGCTTGCAAGAATGCTTTTAGCTATGCGCTAAGGTGCATTGAAATACATTTGTGTTTTTTAATGATTCATGAGGTTTTGAAGTTATAGCATTGTACGAATTATAAATTCTTTGTAACAATACCAATATTGAAAACGGCAATAGACTATTATGTGTAGTTTATTAACAGCTGCCGATACGTGGGTTGAAAAATACTTCTCTGCCGGAATTTGCGATAGGCCTCTTCGGGGACGCGGACGTAAATGATGCACATTATCTTTTTTTTTTTTGAGAAATTTATAACACTTACTTCAGCGCTATTCCGTTCGGACGTCATAGTGGGTAGTACATAGTCTTTGATTGCAGAATCCACCGAGTGCTTTACTTTAATCAAAACGGATGGATAGCTCTGCGAATATTTACATAGTTTTTAATAAAATTACCCATAAAAATTGAACTTAAACTCGTTCTAAGGAAACCCAAATGGCTGATTGAATATGAAGATTAGAAGCCAGCATACTCAGAATTAGAAAACCAACTGTAGATAAGTTATTGAAACAACCATAATATCGAAGTTTTAGCTTCATCATCATCATCATCATCAGCCCATATACGTCCCACTGCTGGGCACGGGCCTCCTCTACAACTGAGAGGGTTAAGTTTTAGCTTAGTATACATAATTTAGATAAAATTCCAGACATAAAAAAAAATAACAATGTTGATACAGACTATTGTACTGACATTACAATGATAGCTAAAGTTGAGACACTATTATGGTATTAACCTTCAAAAGCGCGAAGAAATCGTGACCTTGTATACATAATAAGTCAATGTTCCTAGAAGCTATTACATTCGACATGGTTAAGTATTTGGACCCGCCTTTTATATTACCAAATATTCCACCCGGTCCCATGCACGCTTCTACTTCGTTTATATCTGAGACTATGTCTACCTGTAAATAATTTAGTATTTTCTGTTAGCCGTATTAAATGATTCAATATTTTACCTAACCTGATATCGTCTTCAAAGTCCTACTGTCCTGTTAAACAATGCTTTCTACATTATTATCATTAGCCAAAAGACATCCACTGGTGTACCTAGGCCCCAAAAATTTCGAAAGCGAAGGATTATCAGAAACGTCCTGCATATAGTGGTTTCCCGCGATCTTTATGAGATCGTCAGTTCACCTTAGGTACATATTACCAAAATACATACATACCTAGATAGATATATAATGTCTAGATCATATATTAGATATATCTAGATAAAAAGATTCCACTATTACATATCTTTTTTAAAGGTTAGTTCGCTCGAATTTTAAATAACGAGAGCTTTTTTAATTTTTCAGCACCAACAACTTTGTTAATATTTGATTTTTCAGTGAAAATATAAAATTTAACCTGCCTTTTCTGAATTTCCACCAGATGTTTTCAACAATTATATTTAAAGCTTTTAAGGTGTCAGTTGCTATCGGGTTACTTACTTCTAAACCATTTGTTACAATTTTCACTTACATTTAAATAATTTATTCCGGAAGGTAATTTGCATATTAAAAACTTTATGCTAATTGAAGTCGTGATGGCCTCGAGGGTTAGGCACGCGGTCGAGAATCTCGACGGTCGCGAGTTCAAACCCCAGGCACACACCTCTGACTTTTCGAAGTTATGTGTGTATTCACAATGAATAATCACGTACTTTAACGGTGAAGGAAAACATCGTGATGAAACCTGCACACTTAAAACTTCTTAGGAATTTCTTAGGTGTGTAGTCCGCCAACCCGCACTAGGCCAGCGTGGTGGACTAAGGCCCAAACCCTCTCAATGGTAGAGGAGGCCCGTGCCCAGCAGTGGGACGTATATGGGCTGATGATGATGATGATGCTAATTGAAACCGGTTGGAATTAGCCGAGGTAGCTAACATAACGTTGCTCATGATCATTTACTTACTTTTCCTCGATAAATAATGTACATTGTACTTATCACTTCATTAGATCTCATGACCATGTATCCTTTTTGAAAATATTGTTCTTTCAACTTCTTGGCAAACGCCCTGAAGAATGATATTTCAACATTTTCAAATAAGGGAATTTCTCGTAGTGTTTTCTCATACATGTATAAGACGGCGTCTTCGTTCAAATTCGCATGAAGCTTGCCCAATATCCGTTGATGCTTAAAATTTAACAACATTTTAATCCAACACATTTTCTCATTCTGGGACGGCAGTAACTATACTACCCGTAATGGTATAAACAACGATTCCAAACTGAGGATTAAAGAGCGAAAAACTTACATTTCTCATTAATGGATACAAAAAAATCTGATGAAATAAAGTTTGATGCTATGTTTAAATGACTTAGATTTAGGTGACTGAGTACAGTAAATATAAGCAAGGCAATATAAACAAATTTACTCACCGACCAACCGCCAGTCCTTTTCCATTGATATTTCCAGTAATCTATAACAGCCCGTTTCAAAACGAATGGAACGCTTTCTCTGTTCAAAAACATGTCTAAATGCTTTAAACTTTCTTGAAACTTAGTCATTACTTGATCAGCCATCGCCTTGAGTGACGCTATCCTTGCATATACGTATCTGGTGAGCGAAATTCGTATTAGCCAGTCTACGTCACTTCTTAATGAATGCAATTTAGAGACCTTCTTTAAAGGCCGGCATCGCACCCACGATTTCCCTGGATCCGTGGGTGTTTATAGCAGCAAAGTTCACTTACTATCAAATGTATCGCTGACAAGTTTGCTCCCACAAATGTATTAAAAAAAATAGATTTATATAAATAAATTTAATTGTTTGGTTTTCTTACCCAAAGAACAGGACCCCATGTATATTAATGCAGAAAGACAATATCATGTGAGTTGTATTTTGTGCAGTAATGTCACCAAACCCAGCCCCACTGAAACTCGTTGCAGCCCAATAATATGCCATCAAGTAAACTTTCTCTGGCGATAAACAGTCGTCTTTTAATATATTTGCTGAATCAATCCATGAAGCTGGAAATGAAATGATCGATTGAAATGAAATAACCTATTGTTGCTATCTGATTTGTGACATTTCTTACCTCTTTGACAAATCATGTTTCCGTTTGGATTGTGTTTAGTGTTCATATAAGGACCTTCCAATGATAACCGAGAAATCTGATGTTTAAAATCATCATTGTCTGAAGCTATGACATATCTACAGGAAAGCATTATCAGGAGGGAAGTGTAAAAGTTCAAGAAAAACAACGTGAGTAGAAAAAACTGCACCACACTCATTAAATACGCCTGAAATAGAAAAGCGTTACTTTACATAGACCCAGCCCCCACTCAATAGAATGAAAGGAATATATATTATCTCGCATAAATAACCATACTCGGAAAATGTTATTATGAATTACACAGTTATTCATCATGACATAAGATTGAAAATCAGTTAATAAAGCATAATATCTTACTTTAATGCTTGCCATATCAATTTTTTTATGAAAGTTGGGAAGCAAGGACGTTTAGAATCGAATATATCAAGCTGCATCTCTTGACGAGTTAGAAACACGTTAAAATTAAAACTAGAATATATGGTTTCAGCTTAGAAAATCCATTTTCATGTTAAGTTATAAATAGCTTATACTAAAATAGTGTAACCCGTTTCAAAGCTCCTATAGATTCCGTCCAAAAAGCAGTCCAAAGTTTAAAGATTTGTGTAACATTTGCCATTCTCAGTGTACAATGCAGCATGTGATGATTAAATAAATGGTCTTCTCTGGTGTGGTACTCGGAGTGCCGTGGAACAAAAAGTTTCCAAATAGCGTACCAAGGAAAAGAGGTTAAAAAATCCATAACAAAAGATCCCTGAAACCAATACGATGGATTGATTATATATTATTAGCCTGACATACACAGAGATCATGGTGTCAAAAGGACTAACCGTGAGATAATGACGTGCAGTCATGTACGGATGGTATATCAATTGGTTTTTAGGTCCATAATAAGCGACATGAAGCATAATGTACAAGTCGATGTAGCAAAACGCCTCCAATGTTAACAACGCGACATTAAATATTCGACAAGGCGGCGCTAGAGCCAAAATCATCTGCAGATTTAAAGAGTATAAGAATAAAGTGATCACTCTGATACTGGTCAAAGGTCGAGCATTTTCCAAATATTACCAATATTAATAGACGGAAAAAATACTCACAGGTATAAGCAAGCATAAAATATAAGCAGTACAGACACGAATCATCGCCCACGTCTTAAGGAATATTCCATTAGGTTTTATGGCTATAGGCATTAATAAGTAAGGGGCGATATTATTAAGCACTTTGAAATCATTGTAGGATTTTATATAACTCTTTTTTTTCTTTTTATATTCATCTGCGACGTTGATAAACGAATCTACAAACAACGTATCAGAAGATAAAACATATTTTAAAACGTATAAAATTAAAAATACCTTTATCCATATATATTATTTGTATTCAATAAACTATGGAATGAATAGTGATTTTTATATATATTTTAATATTATATCGCAGTTACTCCGATATGCAAAGCTTATCCCAAGAAGACGTAAATTCATCATAGTGTATTATGAACTTACTATTAAAAAAATCTTGTAAGACGTTAGTTATTCTGACCCTTGACTTTTTCGCCTTTAAAATATTATAGTGCCTTAGATAGGCTTCAGTAGCTTGTGATTTAGCTTGCGTTTCTATCGTGTGAAGTTCCTCAGGAGTCATGAGGCCGTCGTGTTCTTTCATATCCGGAAATAGGCTCAAAGCCGACGTGTAGGCAGAATGGCTCACGCTTATTAACTGCAAATATTTATGTCAATACGCTGGGTTGTAATATAATACTATAATACTTTATTTTCTTTTATTCATGTTAGCTTCCGCCCGTGACTTCGTCTACGTATAATTCACAATTGATTCTATAGTGAAAAATTAAAATGTTCTAATGAGTCTAAGAGTTAATATTTAAATGCAGGAACAGCACAGTACAAGTTATAGAGTCTTCTAGGTTCCGGAAACCAGGACCTGCATTGTGTTGTTAATGACTTTTCATTAAAAATATTTTTAGAATATATGCATTATTTTAATATGCAAATAAAATTTATAGCTTTAGATAACTTCTCTTTTTAACATCGGTTTTGATTACCGAATTCAAAAAATTAAGCATATAACACATTTACCTTACAATGAGTCAATGTGATAACAGTGCTTATGGCCGGCACTCCATACAGCAAAACCAAAAGGCCGAGATGATTTCCTGGTCCAATGACCCGTTCTATTTTCTTTTCCCTCATTTCATGCGATGTTACCAAACAGTAGCCGCTCTCGATAATATATAGCTCTCTTGTAACTGTACCTCCGTAATAAACTATTTCGCCGGGCGGCAGAATGATGTCACGCGCCGCTATGAAGTTGTACATGCATACGTTATAGATTTTATGTCTTAGTTCGTTAATGAGTTGGAATAGAAACTAAGAATGTGTTTTAGAGGCAATATTGGGTTTGATGAATCTTTTGTAAAGTTAACATTATTCAAACACAATACACGTTTGTATGATGCAAATGACGGCCCTGAGATTTATTATTCTTTAGAACTGCATCAGATTTAGTCTTCAACATTTTGATGCAGACATAATACAGCACAATTTATAAATCCAGACGTTTAGAATATAAAGTGTAATTCTCTAAAAATATATGTTATAGTAAATTTTCGGGCTAATGCATTTAACAAGTGAGATGTGCAGTTCGCGAAGAAATAAAATCTAAATTACTTTCTGTTAACGTCTGAATGTACGCTTTATTTTTCACTTGGAAGAATTTTATGGAGGTCAACGCTTTGAATCTTGCTTGGTGCAACACTTTTTTTCGTAGCTCCGATGGTATAACAGATTTTTCCAACCAGTTCTCATCAGTAAGTTCCACGCCCTGAAATAGACACATCAGGAGATTTAAGAGATCAATGATGTTTTCGATGTTTTAAACCTAGGTACTAAGGAACGAATAGGTTGTTCTTTCCCTGCACCGGATTCTAGGAATGTCCTATATCATACGATCATATATGCCAATTTTACTAGCGGACTAAGACTCAAAGTGGTACAACCACCGATAGTACAGATTAGTAGGTATGACTGTTTCACTGTACCTAATTGTGTAATATAATGTGTATGTAATTAAAATAATTTTTCATTAAATTTGGAACAGTAGCTTAAGAAAAAAAAACAATCTTATTTAATATTGAATATGTATTACTTGTACCAGCAGTGATGGCCTCGAGGTTTAGGCGCGTGGTCGAGAATTTCGGCGGTCGCAGGTTCAAACCCCAGGCACACACCTCTGACTTTTCGAAGTTATGTGTGTATTCACAATGAATCATCACTTGCATTAACGGTGAAGGAAAACATCGTGATAAAACCTGCACACCTAAAAGTTCTTAGGAATTTCTTAGGTGTGTAGTCCGCCAACCCGCACTAGGCCAGCGTGGTGGACTAAGGCCTAAACCCTCTTAGTTGTAGAGGAGGCCCGTGCCCAGCAGTGGGACGTATATGGGCTGATAATGATGTATTACTTGTGAGATAGATTTTGTTTTCATGGGATTGCCAAGTCAATCTATTTTATTTAAAACATAAAAAAAATGAATATTGATATGGTCACCATAACATGTTGTTAGGTTAGAACTTAACACAGAAGGTCCCTTACGAAGGAACTGAATAAATAAACCGACTTGGTATTACATGGATCTTACAATTTTTTACGGTAGAAGTTTTGTATTTGATGGCATTGGAATTTACTCCCTGAATGTTAGGAACGTCTTAACGCACATTTTACGCAAACAATATATTTAAAATATTGATGATAAGACAAAGAAATTACTTAATAGTTTCTTTTGAATGGAGATGATAGAAATAAGTATTATGAAATATGCCTCAAATATTACTTACCGAGTTGTATTGCCACTGCAGCTCGTAAAATGCCATTATTCTGGACTTAATAGCAGGGTGCATATTATTCTCCTTCATAAACTTGTCTATAGTGATGATGACTTCCAAAAATGCAGTCTTTGTCCTGAAAACATTTTATCTTTTTGTCCGAGTGAAATGATCGGCTAATGCTAACTTATAATTGTCAGTACTTTGTGAAGCAGTGATGGCCTCGGATTTAGGCGCGCGGTCGAGAATCTCGGTGGTCGCGGGTTCAAACCCCAGGCACACACCTCTGACTTATCGGAGTTATGTGTGTATTCACAATGAATTATCACTTGTTTTAACGGTGAAGGAAAACATCGTGATAAAACCTGCGCACCTAAAAAAGTTCTTAGGAATTTCTTAGGTGTGTAGTCCGCCAACCGCACTAAGCCAGCGTGGTGGACTAAGGCCTAAAACCCTCTCAGTTGTAGGGGAGGCCCGTGCCCAGCAGTGGGATGGGCTGATGATGATGAATTGTCAGTACTTTGATGATTGAAGAAGCGAGACGAAAATTTAGTAATGTAACAGACGCAACCACTCTATAAGTAAGGCCCCAAGAGTAGCTAGATAACTTTCATGCAGTAACATTACCGGGTAATTAAATAGTACATAACAAAGTACATAAATGTTTAATACCACCTACGGCACGGCTAGATAATGAATTCAATACTCATTACGTTTATATAGCAAGTGTACTAAAGTTTATTGTTCAGTGAGACATGTTTGTTACCTCGACCAATGTGTTACGACAGCAGAAAATTCCGACACACAATAGCCGATTAACAAAACGCCGTATAGGCTTAGAAAGGCCACAAAAGCCATGTCGTATTTGTCTCCCGGTGAGAAATCTCCGTATCCGACAGATAATAAAATAGTCGTCGCGAAGTAGACGGCCGTCACGATAGGATATCTGGTCCTGTAAATGGTATATTTACGTTAAATAATTCACATGTCTTTGTAATACCTTATACGTATTTGCGTACATGGATTTCATTGCAGGGCTCCGGCCCCCCTTGAAGACGTAAAAGACGAATGTGTTAATTGCACATACAATGCTAAAGGCGTATTACCATTTACAACATCGATTTGATAGAAATTCAAGCGACTGGTGAAAATTTCTAAGGCGGAATGATGATGGTGCAAAGTGTAGATGTAGCTTGCGGACTTAGGTTTCCGAATTAGCTGATAGACTTTATTTATTTTATATAAACTTTTCAAGTTTTAAGCATATAATGAGCATATAATACGTCTAAGATACTCGTCAAGGGAAGAGAGCACGAGTTTGTATTCATTGATAACCCCCAGGCGGAACGGGAATTAAATTTAAAAAGAAATGTCTCCTAGAGGAATCTACAGGTTTTCGTATTGTATTCAACATCGGGCCTATTTGCGTCTGAGTCTGTTTATACAGCTCTACCAGTTGAGATTTTGATTATACGATAATTGCAGTCATTATGAGTCAATTAACACAATATCATGCTTCCTCATTGGTGGGGATTAAGTTACATGAAACTATGGTCGAGTTACAAAACACTAAATGTAAAGAAAATACATAATAATAAATAGAGTATTGTCGACCTGGTTAGGTTCGTTTAAGCGTATGAAATGCGTGGATTGTGTCTGAGGTTGATATAAAAAATATCCTCCAGGAGAACAAACTAGTGAGCTAAATCTAGTTACTAATAAATATTTTTATGACTGCTTAACCAAGCGATACTTGTTGTTATAATACGAACGTAGGACGATTTTTATGATTCATTTACTCATGTTGAAATCACGTGTTTCATATAAAGCAAAAATGCATTAGACCGCATGTTAAACTACGTTGTACCCACTTCACAATGTTAAGTGAACTTTATCTTTTATATGTGTGTTTATTTAACAGTGTTATTCCTTACTTGCTAAATGCTACGCCTCCGGTATGATCTTCCCATATTAACGCTCTACTGAACCATGAATTTTCCGAACATCTACTCACAAAGCACGATTCCATGTAGAGCACAATGCCGCACCAGTAACATAGGAGGCATATGTAAATGCAATATTTAACAATCTGTTGATGACAAATAATCAAATGTATATCCTATATAAATAGTAGATCGCATTTTTAGTCGTTGATTCAATATTTACCTTAACCAGAAGAGTGTTGAGTAACAACATCTTCTCCAAATTTTCAAAGAAATTAGAAACACGCCAGACTAAGCATAGCTTTACTCCTTTGCATAAATAAAACAAATGATCTCTATAGTTATCACGATATTTCACCGTAGTATGTATGGTAACAATGAATTCAAACGGTATTATTGCCAGAACGTCGAGGTAAAATCCCAAAGTGTTCATTCGGTACTTGAGTATGCTTTTGAAATCCTTGATATATTTCTTTTTTGTTTTAACAGCTGTCACACACGTCATAAGAACGTTCAACATCAACGATATGGTTGTAATGACTTGACCATAAAAGCAAATGCCTTCGGGAAAGCGTCTTTTAATTCCAATGTAATAGGGATAAAATATGCTGATATACATGACGAGTAATAGCATGTAATGTTCCCAATATTTAACCAGGGGGCAATCAGCTTCTAAAATCCAGGGAAACGATGAATTCATGCATGTAAAACCAGAAGTTTTCTTTTTAATGTGTTCAGACAGGATGTACAAATCCAAACAGTTTTCATCTAGATCATCATGTTTAGTTACAGTATCAATATCTCTTTTACCTGCAAATGTGGTATTTGAAATTATTCCTTAACTGTATAGTACTTTATTTGCCTTTGTTATAAGTATTTCACCTCACCTTGTAAGTATCTCAATTTGTCCTTTAAGCATTTAATTCTGCTCTTTTTTCTATTTTTAGACGCATAAATATTTAAAGTCAAAGGGACGTGGTCGCCTTGACTATGTTTCCTTTGTTGGCTTCGTGCAATCCTCTGCTGGATTTCCTGTCGTATATTATCGACTAAGTCCGGATAAGTAATCATTAGTTTTATAAATTTTGTTTTTTCCAGCACTTGACATTCCACGTATGTAACGGCTTTGACCGTGCATCTTGCTTAAAAATAAATGACATAATTAATAACAATATTTCAAAAAAAAAAAAATACATTATTGAAGTTAGGCATATAAGACAGTTAATGTTGAGAATTAAAGTCTTACAATATATTTTTCCATAACGCAGTAAAAGACGAACATAGAGCCTCGCGAATATTCTTAATATCAAATTAATTGCAACCTACATGTAAGGATGAAGCAAGTTTTTGGTATCTTCCATTATATCAATAGATACTGAGATTACTAACGCGACGGCGAAACTGATGGCAAACCAGTCGGTATTCTAAGGACCAGTGGTACCACTATGGCAGGTAAATCCTATTAATTTATCAATGTTATTTTAGAAAAAAAATATGTTTACTACAGATTTAATGTTTATGCATACCTTATATACCCGTAGAACTACTTATGTGTCACAATAATGATATACACCACATACAAATAAATGGCTAATGCATTAAATATCACGTTATAAATCGTTTTGTTTAATAGATGCATTAGTCAATGTTGACCATATTGTATGACCGTGATGCTTTTAAAAAATCAAGCAACATCAAATACCGTATTACATTAAATGTATTCAATATTTTTTCCATCTCGTTTACTTCATTGATTACACAAAAAAAAACATAATTTTTAACATCACTGTCATCATATGTTTTTTCGTATTTTGATTTGTTAAAAATCATCTAACTCGTCATACCTGGAATGTTGTACACTAAAGCGATTTCACCAAAGCAAGTCCCTTTAGCAAATGAAATCATGGGACTTTCATCGTCTTCGTCTGACAATAACTCTAGCACGCCATTTGTAATGCAAACCTTTAATCAGATAATACATTATAGTGTAAATATATGCAATATAAATAAGAGTTGAACACAGTGGTTGTATAAAATTACCATAATAGTCTTGTTCTGGTTGTGGTTATAAACAACATCCCCTGGCAAATAAAACTGGTGAGTCATGTCTAAAGACAACCTTCTAAGGAATGCTTCCGGCAACTTCCTGAATATGAGAGAGCTATAGAGCGGAACGGCATTCAGATCATAGCATATCTCCATTTGCAAAGGGTATGGTAACAACTTCAAAAGCTTTGGTTTGAACACTCCAGATTTTTGATACCAAAGATCTTCATAGTAACTATAAAGGAAAGTTTTGACACTTAAATATATTTTTGATTGTTTTTTTTTTTGTATTATATAATTACTATTAATGTATCTACCTGATTATTCGATTGGTTGTGTCCGAATCCATTTTGATGAGTTTAAGATGGTTTTGTATTTTCTTCAGTCGTCTTACATACTTCGAACGCCTTGTTGTTATTGTAATGAATTGAGAAGTTAATGAGCCAACGAAAACCACCGTTGTTAGTAGAAACCCCAGCAATATCGCCAAAATGGCTGTAATTCTTTCAGACGTCGTAACTGGGTACAGATCACCCAGAGCATTTGTTGTAAGAAACATCACTGACCAATAAGTGCAAACATAGTACCAATCCATTGTCCCCTCAGTTGGTAGAAAAATCGCTTCATGCGACCAGGAACTTCTAATTTTATGCAAGTCAAAACTTCTGTTCGCGAAAAGGTACCATACGCATGACCATGTATGAACTGATAGCAAAAACAGAATGAGATATTGAGACAAAAAAGTTGTCCACTGATTGCTACCAGCTTGAGAGGATCTGTTATAAAAATATCCCAAAATCCTATATATTCTTAATGTAGCAATTATTGGGGATATAGCGTGAAAATCAAAAGACCAATCCTTCAAATCGACCAAGTAGAAAAATGAATAAGGAACAGCCAAACAGATGTCCAGTATCACTTTACATGTATCAGGTTCAACAAGATTCAGTGTCTTTCTCCATTTCTTTGAAAATTTTAAACCAACAATAACAACTACATCAATGGTGAACATGAAATTAAAACATAATACAACTGTAATGCCCCAGAACGGTCGTTCGTCAAACTTGCAGAATGTATAAAGGCAACTGTCCAAAATGTAAGCTATGAACAATGCGGTGAGCGTAAACACTTCCCAACCAGGGTTAGAGTATATTAGCAAAATTGATCTTAATTTGCTATTCGTGAATTCCGTTCGTGTCTCCTGCAATATAGCGTATGTTTTTGGACGCATTTGTTCATCTAGCTCGTAATAAATATTAGATGTTCCTTCTGAATACCGAAATTCTTGAGGAGGTTCTGCAAACATTTTGTCTCTATCTACTTGCCTTCTAAACTTGTAGACATTTAGACTCGATTCGTCTGTCTCGTCACCTTTTGACAATGTTTTGATTATAATTACGTAATAAACATTAAGAAGTTCACTAAAATACAAAAACAGACATACCCATGGTTTGTTTTCATTAAACTAGTACACGCAGCGCGAGATTCAATTCGTAGTAAATAGCGCTGATGTATTAACCGTCACAGCTGTCTCATTAATTATTAAGAACATTTAAATAAACGTTAATCTAGTTGGTTTTATTTGAAATCCATCCAGTGGACACCAATTAAAACATTTCTACAGGGCTGTTATGTGGGGAAATTTTGTGAGACGCGAAGGTGGCGTGGTGTCTTCACTTCACGAATAATGACCATAGTTGGTTCGAAGTTTGATACGAATGGTCATAAGCGGTCGGGTGACGCAATGTTTTCCTTGCCACACAAATCGTAGGCAGAAAGCCGGACATGTAGATATTCAAGACGCAAGCTGTGCGCACGGCACTCCAACCTACATACATGAACATAAAAATTGTTACGGACTTGACGTTATTTTAATTTCATATTATGCACATGATTTTTATTGAGAAAACACAATGTTAATTATTCCATCGGAGTTTTAATGGCCCGATGTTCATAAAATGAAAGTTGAAAAATTTCCATTGCTTTCAGTACGTCATGCCGCCGTAAAATAATTTATGCAAACCTAATTAATTGTACCTATAATTATTATTTTTTTAAATTTATTAATTTGCTATATGTGAACTTATTTAATCATAAGCATGGGCAACTCAATAATTTTGGATATGATTGCAATATAATATTATATAATTACAATTTTGTATTATTTCCAATTTATATCAACAGAAAAGCGGCATTAGATTGTTACTTCTTCGTGCATCTAAGTTTCATAGCGTCTGGGTAATTAGACTTCGAGCTAGCTACCATAGTCGGAGCGGCCGCATAATCGTCGAGCTTTTATGGAAGTCGAGTCTGTGTATCGGTGAAAAATGTTGTCATAAAACGATTTTAAATATCTTAGAATTTCGCAGCGCACTTAATTCACGCTAAACTCCATCTAAGTTTGTTCAGTGGCAAGAATGTATCACTTATTTAAGGAAAAATAAGATGATGCTTGCATCTTCAGCATGACGTAAACGTGACTGTAATTATATGTACTCGTCGCAATTACCCGTACTATGGATGCGAATGATGCACAATGCCCTTAGGCGTTGGTGTCATCATGCTATTTAACTCAATAGTCACACTGCACGTAATCATTAAACTTATTATTAATTTTACCGTGAACCGTACCGAAATATCATGAATGTTTTTTTTTCGTTTAGCAAGAAGTCGTTTTATATCTCCTAAATCATATGTTACACAGAGCACCCTAGAACACTTTTCTTATTCTATTACATAATATTTCTGTTTGTATTTTAAAACCAAAGTACCTAGAAAAAATGGTAAAGACAGAAAATGATTTCAATCAGTTTAAAAATATCTATTCATTGGGGCTCTGATAATGAATAATAAAATTACTGTTATCTTTTGTAAACACAAAATATATGAATCGCAATAATAAAGTAATATAGAACGTGGAACTTTTGAGATACGATTAATTCAATAGATCCACGAAGACCATTGGATAGGGGTCAATTATCCATTTATCCTTTTAACGGAATTGATAAAACGTATCTAACTTGGATGATTTTAATTGGTCCAATGTGCTGGCACTGTTAAAAACGAATTTTGTACGTCAATATATGAAGTAAATTTTATTACAAGAGGTTCTCGGTCAATTACGTAAGTGCTGGTTGGAAATACTATGATTACCCTGTTAGTAAGATATCTCTATCAGAAACTTATGACTGGCTACTCTGAATTCTTTGTATTATAAGCTATGACGATTTTTTATACTGTAGTAAGCCGTAGGCCTAATTCATCACTTCCAGTTAAGACCTAATTGATTAACTGTATTATTTTTGATGAGATTTGAAAAAAATCTACCATGGTTGTACAGCTTATGTTTTTATTTACATTTATGAGTAACTCGACCTGATGGTAAGCTCAGTGGCGACTAGATTCTGAACCCACAATAATATACAAGTCACTTCGGTGTCACAAACACTCAGACCCGAAACAAATATTTGTAGGTAACATATTTTCCTCAGGGCAGGGACCCAATCAGCAGCTACCCGTTTCATAATATGGAGTATAGCCAACTGCGCCACGGAGGCTGTCATAGATCATTTTAAGGAAGATTTTACTTATTAATGTAATATTATTAATTTAATTAATAAAAGACTGTTATAAAAAGATAAAGAATAGATGATGCGCAGAAACTAAAAGTTGCTATACAACACCATTTATCAACACCATATTTGTAAATGTAAGTCATAAATAATTCAGTTAACATCATGAAACGAAGAACGAAATCGCCCACTGCTTCCTTTTTTGTGCGAGTAAAATCTATTTCTTTAATGTATAATATAAATTATATACAGCGTTGGTGTAAAATGAAAATGGATATTACGCAATAGTATCGAGTGACTAATCATTGAAAACATACGTGTACAATGTACCATCTTTAGACAGATCTTATTGCAAAGGTCAGCTCCGATTGAGTTCACCTTATATCGTGTGCCGTAATTTTGTTCCATATGTATGTATGTACATTGTACATACATATGTACATATATCGAGTGCAAACAGTGATGAAAGGAAAATTGAAGATGAATGCGTGCGATGTGTAGGTAATTAATAATGGTGAAAAATAAAACAAAGTTTTCTACTACAAGCGGAAATTTGGTTTTGAATACCAAATTCAACAAAATCTTGGTATTTTTAGATTTCTCAACCTTTTGAAATTATTTTTAAAATTGAAAACATAAAATTGGTATAGAATTAGTGAAGGAAATAGATCTTTTTTCGTCCCTAAAACTATACTTGATGTGGTTGAAATGGGGGATAAAATTGCACCGAGAACAAGTTATTCCTCAAAAGATTTTAAAGTTTATATTTAAGTTTTGATTCTGATATAAGTACTCGAAGTGTTGGTGGCTGGTGATGGAGTGGACAAGAAAAGAAGAAGACGCTAGGTCGGGCCGCTTCTTATTGGCTTTTCCTAGTGTTTTAGCTATGCCAGCTTATTCCATTCTTTTATTTTACTTATCCTGGCATACAAAATCCAATTATAAGTAGCATGAAAAAAATATTGCAGTCAATGAACCCACAATGACTACACGCAATTGCAAAATGAAAGTCCGCCTACTCAAGCTTCAGCTATTTTCGGGCATTAGCATTAACAAATTGAGCAACAATTTCCTTTTTAATCTTATCATAAATAATACCATTTAATTGTATGAGAACTTTTTTTAAAAAGAATGACACCGTATGTTGAGCAATTCCATTTGTGGAGTAGAATTACTTTTAATGTTACTTATTTTTATAATTTCTTGTTCTGTCTTCACATTTTTTCGTGTGATCGAAATTTGCCTACTGGAAAAATCCCTTTTGAACATGCGAAGCGCATTGATGTCGGTGAGAAACAAAATAATCATAAAACTAATTTAATGTCATATTATGATAAACATATTAAGATTTTGAAATATAGTTTGATAGTTTTCTTAATTCCCAATATTGATTTTTAGTGATAAACCTTAAAGTGATAAACACAAGAGAAGAATTAGCTTCGAGACGCGGTTTCAAACCTCACATTGATAAATATTTCTATGACCTACATAATATTTGCTCTGGTCTGTGCGTTTGTGATTGTAAACGCAACCACAGTAGGTACCTACAGGAGATTTATTACTTTGTCTACCTGTCTTCATTGTTTGATTGTGAATATTACAGAATTTTCTACTGGTACCTATATAATGATGATGATAATAATAAAATATTGCGGTTTTCTCGCGTAGTACCTATAGTTTAGCTTTGGGTAAATAACGAATTTTGTCTTTATTTTATTTAAATCGGATACCAAACAAAAATCCTTACTTAAACTCCATGCGATGGGAATAAAAGCTCGTAACAACAACAACGACTGGTTTGAAAATAAGACATAGCATGATAAAATTATCTGTCATAAAAAGAGTCACTTAATTTCTTATTACTAGAGGTGAGGCCAAGGCCTACCTGGGCAATATCGAATTCATTGCTTATCAACGGGTGCACAATTTTTTTTTGGGGATAAAATAAGCCCCTGATTTTTCATAAGTCCCATCTATGTCCATGTCAAAAATCATTTAATCTGGTTAAGTAATTTTATGTTTATTTGTTAAAAAAATACAAATGCTTCCTCTTCATATGAATATAGCAGTATAGATTTGTTTCGATCATATTTTTTTTATTTTGTATCTAACCTAAAAGTGATTACAATATCGAACGTCTCAGGTTAATTTCGAAAATCCAGTTTGCAATCGAAGTCTTACTATTAAATAAATTAAATAGAATAGATTATGCAATTTTGCAATCGCTATGCCTTAGGAACACGATTTCAAAGCGTCTCATTTGCATGCTACATAAAAATGAAGATTACGGTATTAAATTACTAAAAGAATTAAAGATGTATCCCAATTTAAAATATTAGAAACACTGTAAAATTGTATTCACTATGGTTAAACTAAGTAAGTAAATTTCGCGTTTGACTTAAAAATTCGCTAATAAAACTATGTAGGTGCCTATCTACTACATAAGTGTATAAACCTTATGAGGTTGCATTTATACCATTACATAACTACTTATTACAAGAATAAAGTATACAAACATATTATGTACATTTACGCTTCGTAAATCCTGCAGCATATAAAATGTATAGTAGTGCGACCAAGAGTTACCTAGATCAAAACCTCCCTGCCGATCTGTGTTAAATAGTTTTCCTAGGAATTTCTCCTGTGCAAACTGTTCTAATACATAATTAAAATATGCTGAAATAATAAGACAAGAAATAGTATTAACAATATAACTATAACTACATATTAAAGGGTAAACTATCAGGGAAGTAGGTATTGACAATGATCCAATTTTTTCATGTGTCTGTCGGCATTGGTTGCCTAACAGTTGAAGCCTATTAAATCTATCATCAAGTGAATACCTACTTATTTTCTTATTCGTCATAGTGGTCATTTAAAACGATTAATGAATGGTTTATGGTTATGTTATTATAGTTATGAGTGGGTTGACTAGATGGCGACTCATTCGCATTCGGCCTCACCTCGATAGAAAGAGAGAAGCGAGCGGCGCGCGCGAGTGCAAGCGGGAAGACTACATGTTATTATTACGCCTACACTGCGGACAAGTCGCACGCGTTCACAAAAAATCTATCCGACGAGAGCGCAAGCGCAGCGCTATATTCGCCCACAACTTCACTTCGGTCAACTTCGTCATTTAGTGGTGATCGAAACTTCGATGTGTGTGGAAGTGAATTTTAACTTTTCTAACACAATCTCACAAAAATAACATTAATTAGTAACTAAAGTACAATATCTTATTTGAACGTGTTAGAACAGACTTTTAACGTGTCATTAGTTATTTAAATATTATTCAAAATGTGTGATAATAACAATCCTTCAACGCAAAGTATAGCGGACTACTTAGCTCAGTTGCTCAAAGACAGGAAGCAACTGGCTGCGTTCCCGAATGTTTTCATGCACATGGAGCGACTTCTGGATGAAGGTAGGTCAAAATTGTATGGAACTATTTATAATACATCGGCAGCCGAAGTACTAGATCCTACCGTCGATGCTTGTCACCGCGGCGATCATAAATTGGATGCGTCGACAAATGCTGCAACGCACACGATATTAAGTTTATTTTTGTCTTCGTCTCGTCGAGTTATGGTCCAGTGATGGCTGTAACGCGATCCCACATTTCGGAAAGCGAAGAAAACTGATGTCTTCCGGCGATTTGCGGTCACTGTTCGTTAGATTGTCGCCGACGAGAGATTGGTGAAATGAATGTAGTAAACGGGTTTGGTGTCCACATTTAAGTATATCATTTCGCCATACCACGCAGTCGTTGTAAATAAATGTTAGGTATTGATGTGAACTGGTCGTGTTGAGATTTTGAGGTTATGATTTTAGATGGGGATGAATAATAAGGACAGCTCGGTTCATGTGGGCAAGTTGTTCGTGTAGGCCCACAGGCATGCATTCCGTGCGAGTTGAAGGAATGTCGCCTGCTGTACAAGTACCGTACGTCGTTCTCAGTCATACGAGATTTGTACGCAACGCGTCGCAGCCGCACTGTTCCGTGCCTGACGTGTAGCCCCCTTTTTGTTGCTCGCTTGTAACCAGTCCGTGTGTGTAGTCCTTATCTACGCTACTGAATGCCTACCTACTGAACACGGGCTTAGTACTGCGTTCGGATACTAAATTCCAAATACACGGATTGACTCACGACCTCTTTGATAATTTACATATTCAAACTTTATACATGAACGATTCTTATTGAATTCATTGATAAACAGCTCAGATTTTATTTAATATATGCTTGTATAAGTCTCAGAACTTATGTTATTATGTATAATATTTTGGTTACATATCATGGTATCTTAGCAAGCAACAGCCCGAATTCATATAGGTCACACCAATTGACTTAATTAGTGCATGAAAACTTTTCAATGTTTCCTCTTACGATATATTTATCGCTTATTTGTAGTAGACCGATCGCTGAACGCGTTTTAATAACAAACTAGTTATTGACAGCTTTAGACCATATAAGTGAACGCCTAACCTGAACCAAACCGTTCGAATCTGTTTTTCAAATTTATTATATATACTGGTCTGATTAGATTTTATTCGCCTAGGAATAAAATTTATAACACAGCAGGACCTTAAACAAGTACAAGATACAGTACACTTATTCACCTTCATTTATCATTACATTGTACACAGATAATAAATAAAATAACATCTGACATCGGAAATGCCAATAAAAAGCTCCATCCAATTGTTATTTGGCTTCAGTCTCAAGCACGGAGTAAAATTCATTCAAAAGACAATATGATACTTTAAAAGTCATTAAGAAGCCAAGTCACGTACCTTAGCAAAGCAAGGTCTACGCGACCGATACTTCTACATGTCATAATGTCGCCACCGATGTGATTTACTGTTAAGTTTTAACTGTGCGACCTATAGGACACCGGATTTTGTTGCACACTTGCACCTTATTATCTGCACAGAATGTATTGCTTGAGGCAATACTTGGAATAACTATTGCATCAAAACTTGTATAGATGTGATTGCTCATTTCCCTGAAGTCCTTTTCGGTTTGGAGGAGCAGACATGGTTTATGTTAAATTGAAATGTCAACATCTGTCTTCATGTTCGTGTTGGACTCATATTGTCCAATGTTTACTCGCATTTAAATGAGTTATTGCGAAACAATGTCAGTGGCGCACGAATCTAACAAAATTAGTTTCGGTAAGGTTCAGTATTTGACCATATTTTGTGAAACCTTGCTGCGAAAAGTGGAATTTATAATGAAATACTTAATACGGTTGAAACTGATAACGAATACATTATTGCAGTAAAACTGCGTGGACCAAATTTTAAGTACACATCTTATAGTTATTTTATTCGGCTTGAGTCATTCCGTAAAAACTTGTCGTCTTAACATTTGCCATAAAAAGCGAGAGAAGTGCCGAGGAGGGTTAACTTAATAATTTGGTTTTTGATCAAACTTGTATAAGTGGGACATGAGACAGCTGAGTGCGAAAGTCGGCGAGTATGAAGTCATTTAAAGCTGGTCGCTCTCGTGGCGTCCAATAAAAATTACGACCACGTTGAAGTTTATGGTTTATTTGACATGTCGCGCTAGCCGCCTTTGAGCCGTGACAATTTGACGAAAATATCGACGGCAGGATGGCAGGTTAACAGTGGACAGGCGTGGCGTATCGCATTACGTCCAACTATGAAATTACCACGGTTATTTTGGAAACTTGTATTAAACTAAAGATGTTTTAAATAAAATATTCATTAAACGAAAATAATGTACGAAATTTGCTAGTTGTGACTTGAACTAAAGCCAACATGAAAACAACGACGAAACTAATATATTTTCAGTACAAATAGTTTTGCTTGAAGGAAATCAAATTTAAGCATCTGGCGTGAGAAGTAACTTCACTAAGATGTCGTTGAGAATACGCGCATAAATTGCCAAAAAATCGTTACAAATATTTAGTTAAGTAATTCAAGAAATAAATGTATGTTTATTATATTCTAAATAGTTATAGCCCCCACTTGTAAGGAGTTAACTTATATCAATAAAAATAAAGCAGCTGATATCACGAATTGATAGCATTACACGCTGAGTTATCAATATTCCAATAGCTTATTAATCGGCAATATTAGATAATAATTCCAAGATAAAAAGCCAACAGATTCTTCAATCAAAACATGGACACAAATAGATACAATAATCACTGTGTTATGACATGATAAAAAATACATCAATTCATAATTTTTTCATTTTTATCAAGGGAAATACAGACAATGCGCTGTGGTAATAAAATGTCGACCAGATTTCTAGATAAAGTTTATCGAGCATGTTACACATACTTGACGTGAAGATTATACCCTGATAAACGATAAAAATGAGTTTAATAGCCTTTAAACAATGATTTTATCTCAGATATTTTCTGCGTCGTTTGATCATACACAATCTTCGTTATATTCCTATTTCAGTGAATAAGGATTAATGAGCCTCATCCATATGACATGTTCCAAATTTGGTACACGCTTATTTCTTACATATGGCGCGGAGGCATTAAAAATAAATCAATCAGACGAATAAATAATATTGTAATTATAGCGTTCTGTGTGTAGGCGCCACCTACCTTTGATGTAGACAGTTCCGCAACCCTGTGGCAAAAGTGAGTCTTAGTCGGTTCGTTATAAGGTTGTTTAGTATGTGATTAGGCGCTGCGCCTACGTCGATGACCAAATGGGGGTTAGTCGTGGGCAGCGTGGAGGTGTAGGAGCCAAGGTTGTTCCAGTCGCTCGCCAACGAGTTGTAACTTGTTGTATGTTGCTTAATTATAAAGATTCAAACAGTCATCGGATATTACATAAGTGTCAACGAGGTCGTTCGGCTTCAGTGCACGTTGTGGGTTTTGTATCATTGATATCGTAAATATCTGAGATGTATTTACATTTTGTTTGAATCATGTCTTCGTGCGATACATTCAAGTCTCAATCTTAAAAGTTAATGACCGATAGCAAAAAATATTCCAGCAATATTGCATTAAATTATATATTGATAAGTTAATAACATAGGCTGGCACGGACGCTGGTTGAGGGGACACTTGTCTTCCTTCCTTTGTTTCGCGGCTTCAGAAAATGCCACACAAAGCAAATATTGACACACGAGTCATTATCGCGCCGACCTCGATAAGGCTACATTGCATCTCTAGAAAACTGGATCATACGAGACGCCCATTCTTCATACGTTCCCACGACACTGCCACTACGTATCTAAGTGCGTTTTATCTGAAGCGACGTGATCGCTCTGCTAATGAGATGTTATTTTTTGTAGTTTGTGAAAACAGGCGTAGTTTTGCTACGTGAGTCATTTCTAAACTGTATTTTGCCCTTAAATAACATAAGCAACATGGTGTGCTTCAAAATTCATAGAAGAAAAAGATTCAGTGTTCTCTAACTCCTAGGTACGTATTGAAGGCCTCGAGGTTTAGGCGCAAGGTCGATAATCTCGGCGGTCGCGGGTTCAAACCCCAGGCACACATCTCTGACTTTTCGAAGTTATGTGTGTATTCAAAATTAATGATCACGTACTTTAAGGGTGAACGAAAACATCGTGAGGAAACCTGCACACTAAAAGTTCTTAAGAATTTCTTAGGTGTGTAGTCCGCCAACCCGCACTAGGCCAGCGTGGTGGACTAAGGCCTCAACCCTCTTAGTTGTAGAGGAGGCCAGTGCCCAGCAGTGGGACGTGTATAGGCTGATGTTGTTGATGACGATTCTCTAACTCTCTAAATACTCCACTGCAGTCGTACTTTATATGTAGGTAAATACTAGCGATTGTTAGTGATACTAAGGTTGATACTGATGTATTGGTACCAATGTATCAGTTATAACCAAACTCCCACACAGTGTAATTAATGAAAGCCGTGTGACCGTTGAGTCTGTGCTGAATACACAAAGAATGCATTTTGGAGGGGTGAGTGGGCTGCGCGTGAGCAGCGTAATTTGAAATGAAAATCGATGGCTTCAGAACGCCGCTTGAACTTGGCTTGTGGGTGGGACTCATGGCCTACGCGTATTACAGACACTTCTAATGTGATTTTTAAGTTACCTATTCCGTAATATTAAAGAACCATCATCTCCTACGCTTTGATATGATTTATTCGACCTGCCACGTAGATTTACATACATCTGTAAGAATCCAATTTAGGACAAGTACCCTATAATGAGTAGGTTTGCAATTGTATATTTGGCACATATGAATTAGTTTTAGTAATGATTTGTAAATCACATGCAAACAGAGTTTGATATCTACTTCAGTCATGTACTTACTATCTAAATGTTGCTTACCTTCTGCGTTGCACGACAAGACAATCCGGTATTTTAAACATGATTTAATTTCCATTTTATGTGCTCTCCTGCGAACACCATTTTGCACACGTGAATATTCAACGAGGAGCAGGAGACTAGCCTTATTGTTATACGGTACTTGCATAAAAATGTTAGCACTAACCCGCAAGTATACAGGTAAAACAAGCCTATTATGTATTAAATGAATCTGCCCAGTGTAATAAGGACCTTCAATTCCTGCAGAAATGTTGGAAACTCCATAATTATAGACCTATTAACATAACAGTTAGGCGCTTAAGGAAATGCAACAGGTAATACTTCCTACGGGTTTTCTATATTTTTATGCTGGTTTACTTAAATGATAATGATCTGTGGAAGATTTTAGCTATTTGAGACCTTCGCGTGATCCGGCGGATGCCTTTATCTCTCCCAAACTGAGGCGTGTCATGTGAACTGGGCGGTGGATGTCGAAACTAAAGGATGTACTGAGGAAGACGTGTCTGGCTTACAAAAATAAACATGCATAAACATAATATTCATCTAAGAAAAAACATATCCAGTCCTGATATTGTAAACGACAGCTCAGTAACTTAATGATTACCAGAGGTGAGATAGATTAATTAGGTTTTGGATTTTTATTTGTAAGACGTATAAATGTAGTAAAAATAACATTGTATTGTACTTAAAAGATGTAAACAGATATTTTACTTTCTTACAATACTGTAAAAAATATATCAAAATTTTTGTTAAAGGATAGCCTGTACAAATTTGTACACCAAAGTAACAATAAGAATTTACCAGGCAACTGTAATAGCAAGTCAAGAAACAGTTGACCTACATAACACAATGACCGAATAAATCTTCTTGTTTAGACAAAAAGGTTTTCGTTTTATTGACGCCGATGTAGGCCGGCAGAATTGATAGACTTAGCTCCCACATGTTAGATTTATGACAACCTTCAATAGTGACATGCGGGTGTATAACAATTTTATTTATATCCACTTAAGTTTGCAGATGTCAAGTGTTGGCAACGTTTGAGCGGAAAAATAAAAACTGACAATTATTTTATGTGAACACAAAATCTATGAATATTAAAAGAGAATTAAGATGCAGCAAAATGTTTTACTATCTAAAAATATTTATAAGTAATTCCTGCACAAATCTAAGTATTTTTACCGGACGAAAACTGTTAAGCTACGCATCCAGTATAATAGGAGTGACTGAATAGGAGAATTATGGATTATCACATAAAACAATACCAGAGCAGGTATCTGTAATCTTGTAGCCTGAAACGTATAGGGCAAAATTATCCAGCTTGCTATAAACCTATGCACACCAGCCTGCCAACTAACTCTCAGTGATCCTCGCAAGACATTAGGAACGTTCCAGGGTATTCCAGGGCGAACGCTTCTTACATTGTTCAGTGCTGTTTGACTAAATCCACTGAATTTTCTGTCATACCTACTCGAGCAAAAATGACCCTTATTTCACTCAGTTAGGTCCCTCATTGTGAGATGAACATCTACCATAGAAACGATGGCCTAGTTTCTCGCCCTGCAACCCGCTTTGGGATCGCTATCGGTGAGAGCGCACGGGTCCAACAGTATAGCGACCCCGATGATCCTTTTAAGTCGCCTTTTATGATGGGCAGCGATACCATAGCGGAACGCTTATGACCCCTGTTCATGTTTTTATGTGTTCACCTACATCAAGATTTGAGGAGTCCAAGCGTCATGTAGTTGCTATGATTTCTCTTAATCCTCGAGTGATTCCTCTTTTGTAAATCAAAATTATTAAAGTTGCATTTAAAAGATAAGAAGAAACCATGTTGCAACCTCGGTAGAACGTAAGAAACAGCAAGGAATCCGTTGGATCTCTGAGAAAAATATTTGTCTGATCAGCATCATGTTACATTTGTTGCTTGTCTGACTGTAATTCCCTTCGTAGTGTATAGTTCATTCCTACAGCACGACGCATGTACCTTATGCAGTCGCCAATGTATACAACCGTTAGTTTTATTCATTTGTTTGCTTTATAACTTCCGACCCACACCTAATATTTATGTTATAGCGTGTAAGGGTTCATACACAATTCATATTAATGCGCGTTGACTGATGTCTAATTGAAAATGTGAAATTAATTAGTTTTATTGTTTACCCTGTTATAATGATTGCGATAACAAGTTGGCCGGCCTTCACGCTGCTACTAATCGCGATGTGTGCAGCTCGGCCACACTCGCTCTGACCTGTTATTTAATGTTTACAAAGATAGCTACTAGTCATGATTACTTATTAAGTATTATTTTTATCACTTCATTTGTGTTTTTTCATTACAGTACACGTATATATTTTTTCTATTACCCGCGTCGTGCTATTTATTATGAATGAATTCTTGATTGTTGTAGTAAATACCTGTGCGGTGAATAATTCCATTGTTCTGTCTTGTATGTCATTTACATTTATTTAAGAAATTTTTATGAGGTCTATTAGATTTGACGATTGATATTAAGAACAAATTAGTGGTTATAAACCTGTTTTTTATGATTAATTTGGTTTATTGCTGAGTTCTCTAATATCAAATATGAAATCGGTTCACACACAGATAAATATAGCAAATGTTAAGAAGTGAAAATCAAATCGATACGAGTCATTCACGAGCAACTTTGTAATTCGTCCAAACTGGGCCGGTCTAGTTCTTCAACTTTCTACAGAAGCACGTAGGTGGCGGTGGCGCCCGCCCGACCAGATCTGGGAGCTCGCCGGTCACTGCGGCTGTTAACTTATTCGTCTAATTCTCATTGCAGAGATGCGAATATGAATACAGCAAACGGAATTGTTAACAATGAAATGTTAATATTTGGTAAAACAAACCTTAAAAAAGGTTATGACATCAGCGTTGGATATGGTCACAATTTTTCACATATGCTTCTGAGATTCGCTTTCTATAATCGATAGGCAGGCGTTACTAACAAGCAACACAAACATGTCGAAAGTGCCGCTGTTGCGCCACACGTGTGGGATGCGCGGGCGCCAGTTGGCCGCCGCCTCCAGTGTGTGTAGACGGCTTAAGGGTCCCATTCATTTCGCATTAAGCAATTTGGTGAACGCACAACGTTTACTGGTTCATTCATGCAATTGTGCAACAATATGTACTTGATTTCCACTAATACATCAAACGCTAGTTGCTTATAAAACAAACATGTCAAATGCCCAACGGAATGTCGTTTTATAGTGACTTCATCTTGTTGAAATAAGCGCGGGTAAATGAGGTGTGGAACAAGGTTACACGAAGCTTAGAGCGTTGTTATTACTATAAATATAGAAATATTGTAAAAATATCACAGGAAACTCATAGTGCCTGGTCAAATGTCCTGTGCTAGATTGAGAATAAAAAGGTCGTAATATCGTGACTCACTGGCGCGAAGTCGTCTGCATATGTCTTTACCTTCAATTGCTGGTAGAATAATATCATCTCGCTCTTTCTCACTCGCCACGCGTATTTCTGTTACGCTCTAATCGTCTAACACTTCATGTGTTTGCTCGTTCGCCTACTCGACGTCATCTGTTAATTTAATTACTCCAGTTTTTATACCTACCAATTGCGATGCTCTCGATTTCTATTAAAAAGTACATTTTCTGTAAATTTGTCTTAGTTTATCGTTTACTAGTACCATTCTGGTCCCCTGCTGAGTTTTTAAACATAACATTTAAATTTGTACGTGTTGGTAAACTATAAGACACTTATACGTTGTAGTCGAATCAAAACTATTGAGATGCTTCAATCGATAGATATAAATAGCTGTAACTAATAGCACTTAGAATCATGTAACAGACCTAAAGGAATGTGGTACAATGACGCCTTTGTCGACGTTAGAAGTAGGTTAGTCACAAAGATTCATTATTGCCTGATTATGTTTATCTCGTTAAGAAACCTGTCTCCGATGAGATGATTGGAGTAGTTGTTTCCGAGGTCAATATATTTATCTAACAAATAAATTTAATATGTACATTATTATTCATCATTCACGCAGCTAAAACCTGGTTAATGATAGTTGTCTAGTGTCTATAGAAGTTGGCTTTCTGATGGAACCCGATGGTGCTTAGAACATTTCACATTTGCATATTAACTGCGTATATTATAAAGCCAACATCACAAACATTAATACACTGTAGGTAAACTTGTAATTAGTGGAGCAAGACTGCATCCACCAAGTATGTATCTGGATACAAGCCAACTATATCTAATTGGGTCGTTCGTATTACAAATTTTCTGAGATTCTTTCCCCGTTTTAATTTTAAATAACACTAGAGACGACGAGGAACAAGTGTAGTAAAAAACAATATCTAAATTCATTGAAAAAATGTTCCACCTCTTTAATGAATAGGTAATAAAATTAACATTATAAGCAAGATTAGGTCATTATCTAAGCTAGTTTGCATACTGGGAACCCATAAAAATATTTAAATAATAAATTGTTGCAAATCTATTATTTTTATGAAATGAATTCTCGCGCTATGTTTATGATAACTGAACAAATTGTTAAGCCCGCATGGCGAGTCATCGATCTCTCCTGCATTCTCTGGTACCCCTAACAGTAGTTACTAAAATTAATTCTAATTAGTTTTGTGCCTCCTAGCTATATTAAATTTCGTAACACGCTTTAAAATGCTGGTAGCGAACAAATATATTTTTATTTTTACATTTTGCAAACCTCGTAAATCGCTTTTATCTCTGGATGCATGCTATTATAAAAATATTACAGCGTAGAGAATATATCAAACGCTCGCCTGAACTTTGTAACGACTAACACAGGCGTCTTCATGATATCTCTGAAAGATACTGAATTAAGTCACTGTCAAGCAAAATTAATCTTAAGCAGTCAAGCATTAAAGTAAACATTACTTTGTTTATGTTTAACAGCAACTAATACCAATAAATGGAATGTTTTAATGACATGGCACACTGTATTTATAAACCGTGCGGAGGCGGAAATCTTTAAAATAGGACAATCTGGCTTAGTTTTGGCGTGTTTAGATTGGTGTGAGTGACTTATTGAAAACGTGCTTCGCGCACAATACCTCAAAACCATTATACTTTCTTACGAGTATCCATACGATAAACGTTTTCAAGTCATAAAATATTTGTCATTACCTAATGGCAATTCAGTTACATTAGTCTTTTACATGATTGGCAATGTTTTCTTTCGGCGCTTGCTTATATATTATATCGTATTTACAGATTTCTTAAATTCAGGAGGCATAAATTTCTCTCATTTCTCTTCCCTGTGCCTAAAAAAGACAGACTTAAAAATAAATAATACTAAACTTCGTACTTCAGAAAACTACCTATATAAGTACCTGCATTAAGATTTAAGATTGCTTCAAAACTCATCAATAGAAGTTATGTAACGTTTAAGATATGATACAATTGTTGATATCAATTCAGAGCGTGTCATTCCACAGTTATTAGTAGGCAACAGGCCTGTTCGTACACTCGTACGCTCATTAAACCCCACAACAATGCAGGGCGGGGTTGGACGGTAATAAAAATTACAAGACGCTCAGGATGGGAGTGCCTAATGGTGCCGTACTTGTCCTCAGTCGATGGACCGCGATAATATACACTTTAATTTAGGACTTCCTTAAACGGCATAAAACATGAATTTTTGGGTCGAAAATATCTGTGTTTACGACAATTTTACGAGCTGTCTGCCCTCCACTACAACTGTTCTTATTCAGCTTAGTGATAAAATCGAATAGATAATACCCCAGTGAGGTGTTTTGTACTTTTTTATGGAACAACTGTCACATTTCAAGATTTGACTCCGATTGTGCATTATTTTTGTAAAGATTATCTCGGATATGACAAATGGCTGGTATGATGTGTGCCATGAATGAACCGTGGCGACGGTGATGTTGGCCAAGTTTTAAAGCCAAGCCAATGACGCGAGGTTCCGCTGAGCTTCCGCCGGTGGGTGGAGCGCCTTCCCGTTGCACTCGCCCGTGAATACTCAAATTCGTTTGTCCATCTCCCCCTAGCTATTACAATGTTTCCTAACAATAAACACAATAATATGCTGATAACTTTCCCCGTACAGATTCTATGGGAATGTTGAAAAAAGTTCGCGTTCAGTGAGTCATAAAAATAGAAATTCAAATGAATAGCTTTTGTCTAGGGAAAATGCACGTTGTGTGATAGAATGACTGCGTGTAATATTGCTATAGTTCGTAATGCAATTTCAAGAAACTGAAACAATAAAGAATAAAAATACCAACAGATGGGAAAGAAATAGTTCAAGAATGTTTCGATGCAAAAACGTGTTCAGCAGACGACATGAGTGTGGCAAAGCGATACTTTATATTGTTATATATTTCTCACACTGATTAAAACATTGGAACACCCTTCGCGATGAGTTGACTTGTCTATTAAACCAATCTTCAGATGTAGCATAATTATTTCGACCTTAAACAGTTTTCTCTTACAAAGATCGCGTTTCAAGTTACGCAACGAGAATGCGTCGGCGCAGATTTCGTCACCGCGGAAAGCGCGCTGGCCCATTAAATTGTTTTATTATGAACTCGACGCCATCTTGCTTATTTTTGGCTGGTGTTTAGGTGTTTATCTGGTTGGGACTGTGTCCAAAGAGTAATTAGTTGGTGTGGCTTATTTTTGATGTCCACTGGAATTGAGTTTCATGATAACTTTTGTTCTTACGCGGGTATATTAATATGCATGTATAATATTTACCATAGAACAAAAGATGCAAAGTTATCGCGGTTATTGAGTTACCAAGAGTGAACGGTAGAACGCATTCTTCCTGTAAAGAGTTGAATGACCGCGGCGTGTATGTCATCCCACATCTTGTGTTCTCGCAATACTATACATCCTCGCATCACCTGTTTCGTTTTTCACTATCGTTGTGGACGTAGTCGATCGCTATTTTTAATTCCTACTGTAAGATTATGAATGAGTCGCCACAAGTGACACTGGACTATGTCTGCCTGCATTCTGTCGCTTTAAATCTGTTCGTTAGACTACGAGGCCGATTGCAGTAAAAAAATTGGAAAAGTTTCTTATGTATTTGTTAAATTTTCGTAATAAATGAATATTGTAATACTTTTTCAATATAAGCACTTGAAATATTTGTTATCGTCATTAAATTTTAAATCAATGTAAATTTTTAGTGCCTGCAAGTTTTTGTCGTAAGACTGACTCATCTTTTTTCGATTTCCACATCGCGAACTTGAACACATGATGTAAAAATGATGTAATCGATGTAAATGCTCAATTTATCAGGTCTTTGTATATTTTTTAATTGTATGGCCAAAAAACTGTAAATAATTTATTATAATCGACATCATTACTTCACTATCTCCAGTTTAAAGTTTATTAAAATATACTCGTATATCGAGTAAATTCCATTTCAGTTTACTGAGCGTTGTGTTACAACGCAAATTCCTTTAATGCGAGCGAAAGTCTGCCCTATCGTGGAATGTACGTAACACATTTGGTGTATAAAATTAGTATCCATAGTTTCATGCTAGCAGATTTGCACAACTGTACGTACTTATGTATATTAAAGGAACCAGAATCGTATCTTCGACTGACGCTTTTATTTACATTCACCATGTTTATGTTTGTGTTCCGAAAATATAACATTAACATATGCTCGTTACGAGAAACCTTATCAAAATTGCTTTTATGGTTTCATTTGCCTTTGAAACTGAATTTTGTAGCACAATTAAAAGCGGTGATGCGTTTGATTAATTTAATAAAAATCTTCTACCGTTATAATGTTAATGAGCAAGATTTGATCTAATTCTTAGATGTTGTTAATTTTTATCAGATGCTATGGTTTATTGAAGGATGAAATGTTTAAAATCCACGGCAAATTTATGTGAAGGAAACTCGTACTACGCCAGCGTGCTGGATTACTGTGATGAAAATTATGAAGTTTATCTAAAATATAAGAGTATATTAGCTAATAATGTTTAACTCTTAAAGTATTATAGAAGTACGAATTAGAAAGCGCTATCTAAGGAGAGAAGTGGAAAGGTCGAAAGAAATAAAAAAAAATTTGATAAATTATAAGTTTTAACTACAAATCTCATACTTAAGCATTAGATCTATATTAAGACTAATAAATCTTAACGTGAAAGTCTGATGGTGTCATAATCCACATATTCTGATAAATTGGCAACATTAGCTACACATATTTTGTTACCGCACTCATTTCAGTAGACCGAGCAGCGAGCGATAAGTTGATTTAAACTACAAATTACTGGAGTAGGTAGACCGCTTGCTGAGACACAGATTTGTTGCACGAAACTATGTTACATATTATTCGCAATAGGCTGTAAATCATTGGTTTAATTTTCATGCTTGCGCTATGAAACTAAAAGGGTATTGAATGTAGTAATGGTGGTGAAACATGAGAATAGTTTTCTCATTATCTCTATTGTCTTCCTTTTCAGCTTTCTCTTTTTATGTGACTATCATAAGCCAGTCCCATTCTAGATACGTCAACTAAGTTGATAATAGTTCAATTATAATACTAACGAGTGCTTAAATCGGTTTTTCAAATTATTAAAAATTGTACGCGCATTTAACATAACTATAACGTTCAAAAGAGATTAAATAAAACGCAATAATCTCACAAACTGGATTCAGGATTTATTTATGATCTTGAACTTTATATGATTTATGTGTGATTTACTTGATAAATTTTATTACTATGATGTATTTGCGTTGTGTCTTAACATCAAGAAGCAATGCCAGTGTTGCCCTGTTTAAATTTATTAAAGTCGCATTTTTTTTTATTAAACTGACGTAAGATGATGTTAGGTAAATCAAGTAAATCCTCATTTGATATCGATCGTATTTAAGCATTATAATTTGAATACACGCGAATGGCGCGTCGTGCAAGTGATTTGTAGATCCCATCGAGTGGAGGCAGCGGCTGGCGCGGCGCACGCGGCGTGGGAGACTCGGCACGACGACCCCGCGCACAACTATAAATACAACACGCTCCTTATCCACATCACAATCCCTGATACCCGCTAACTTGCACCGAACTTGTAAAAAATGTTTAAATAACCCAGTTTCCACTGCGCATGTACCCAAATACGATTCCTCACGATAAATACAGACGGAGCGTTCTATACCCCAGTATGAGTTGGGTTAAATTACGAAGTGTCAGTACGGACTGAGTCACGAATACCGTTCATAATCGTACATGCTTGTATAAACTTTCAGGTGTCATCTTTATTTGATGCCACCCAACTGTTTAGGTGATATATGTATATGTCTTTGCACAAAACTATATTTATAATTTAAATGTTCTTAGCATTTTTTAAATTCAAGAATGGATTTCGTTGGAATTATAATATTAATAGAAATTATTGAGCCAGCACGATAAACTACCTTTAAAATTGTACTACACGCCAGGTCAAGTAATACGAATTGTTTCGTCAAAGGTCAATGCCACTGCTAGAACAGTGATAGCGACTGAATCAGTTCCACTTGCAGCGAATTAATGTTCATTAACGGAGAATGAATGATATGACACGTCTGACCGTTTACAACTAATAATGGTAGCTATCTATTGTCTCGTGTTGATCTAGTAGAACAGCCATTACGACGTCCTGTTGTATGACATCAGCAGTTCCATTTCTTTGCGATATTATCGCGCACAGTCGTGTCAGGTCGACCTAATATACCTGGGCAGAATGTAAAAAAGGCGAGCTGCAGTTTTTAGCTGAACATGTTTGATCTCGCCGGGTTTGGCTCGTGAAGCGGAACGGTCGTCCCTGATAACTTTCCCGGCAGTAGGTCAGTTTTGCGTGGATCGTTCAACGGTACAATCAGGTTGTTGCCGTCCGCTCGACACGTAACAATGTGATTGCAGTTTTGAAACGTTCATCGCGAATAAACTGTGACAAGCAATGCCAAGATAAGCCTTATTGCAAGGGGATAAGATTCAAAAGGATAGCCTTCTTCGGTGACAGAGCCTTGAACTTGCCGTCCGCTAAATTCGTATGTATAGGTATTCTTACTTATTGAGTTGCATAATTATTTTTTTAGGTTTTGATGGATTGCAAGAGTTTTATAACTTTTTTGCTATAGCTTTTATCGCGGCATTATCTGAACGATATGTGTTTAATTTATGCTGGTAAATATGTGTCGGTGGTTCGTTGATTTAACAGTCACGTTTGATTTTCACATGCTCATTGCGTTTTCTAAAAGGTGACGTAGCTATTGTCGTATAAGGATAGGTACCTATGTAGGAGATAATGTTTATTTATATATTTTTATATATTTCAAGGGTTTTTTTTACTAACTTAATATAGAACAAATGTAATGTGCAACGTTCATTCTTTAATATCCTATTAATTGTGAGCGTGAACAAATGCGTTTGTAAAAATAAATGTACATAATTTATAAACAAAAAAAAAACCTATACCTATACATCAAAATTGGTAACATGAGTGTCATATGTTAAGGATGAAAATTCATGTCTTTTTTCATCTTTAATACTTAATCAAATGACGACTTTGTTTTAAAGTCAATTTTTTATGGTAATATTCAAAGGCTATGAAAAAGCTTTAGTACGCTTCAAAATCTAAAAGATTTTCTATTTTTAAATCATATGACCGGTCCGAGTTGAGTAAATCTTACTAGTTGGTACATGAGATCATTTTCGGACGCTAAAAAGATTAGTAATAGTGTAAACAAACACGGTGTGCCTTACGTTTTATAAGTAGGATCAGAAACTGTTTATTTTACTGAAGCTGCCGTTTCAAAAACAACTAGCAACTAATAAATTTTAATATATCAATGACCGGAAACTTGTGCTTACGTAAACACTGTTAGTCTGGATATGTAAAATGTATTCAGAAACATGTGATAACTTATTGACCTTACATGAAGTATAGATGCACTATCGTGTATAAGTTTAAAATATTTTTAATAAAGGAAACTATATTTGACTAAAAATATCTCCGGCAACCACCCACGAGGAAAAAATTAGAATGAGTGACACTTTTTACTACACTAATAATAGAAACGTTCAAACCACTGTGTAGTAAGGTACGACTCACCCAAGCATTTAAAAAAAATATCACGTAATAAAACAGGTGTCGCCTATCACGATTTCTATAGAACCTTTAGAGTTCACTCTATAATAGACTTTAAAAACATCAGATAAATGATTCAGAATCGAATGTAAAATATTCCCGCCGATTTAACTGTACCTGCACACAGGTTCACTTTTATAGTCCAAGGGATCTCTATTATTATTTCGGTTGGGGTCCTTTTGTAGAGTGACGTCAGCACGTGTTAGGAGCGCCATTGTTATGATGTAATCTACAAGTACAAACGCGGTTTTAAAAAATATTAGGCTTGTAACGCTTTTTGCACAAAATACCCTTGAAGAATTACGGATTGCTCAATGATTTTTAACATGTTTAATTTAGACTTAGTAGCGACGTGGCTTACTGATGTCACGCTTGCGGGCCATTTTATGACTATTGGAACGACGGTAATAAATCAATCAATTAAAATTCTGATTGACTATAAAGTTGCCAAGGCTTGCACTGAAGTAAATTTTGAACAAAAACACTGCATGAAACTTATATATAAATAGGTTTATAATCATGCACATATAAATTATTTATAAATAATACTTTCGCAAAATAATAAATAGGTCTTGGCGCGCGTATTGACACATTTAAGCATTCTTTAAAAACATGACTAAGTAACACCACCCAACAAATTAGGGGAATTTGTAATGAAAATAGAAATCATGTCGAATTCTATAGTACGCTAAAATAACTCAACAAATAAATTAAACTGGTGTTTTGAGCATTTAAATGATATTAAAATTAATTTAAATGATGTGATTTTAATGGCTAAAAGCGTTATAATAGACCCTGCTCCACAATTAAATCATTTACTTATGTAAAAAAATCTAAATTTTTAGAAATAGGTAGCAAGGTACATATTGTTACACTAATGCTCATTAATAAAAGGTCATTTCAATTTGATTGACAACAACAGTTTTAATAAAGGGAATGTAACTGGCGGTCATTACTAGTAAACGTTTTGCCATTTATTTTTAATGTCGTGTTATAATCGAAATATAATTTTTTTTGTAATCTGTTAAAACAAGTAATACTTTAATTTTGTTTATTAATTTTACATACTTTTCTAACACAAATTACTTTACCACAGATATATTATTAAAACAACCGTCTATGCATACATAAAAACTTCTACATATATGTCTCAAACAGTGGTTCCGGCAAAACTATGTGCAAGATACACTTTTTTTTTAAATTTCAAGACAAAAGGATGACCGTTAGTAGCTTTTTAGCTTTTTTGTTCCTTTCGTGTAATGCATGGTCTTTACAATACGTTTCTCTTGTTTCCTGTCGTTGTTCCACATTCACTCCTAATGTACAACCCATTGTTGTGGACCCAAGAATTTCAATGACAACTGCGTTTGGCTACTACAATATGCGTTGCCCAATACGAATATGTGGATAAAAACGTTAATGTTAACTCTGAATGGAAAATACGGGCTAGGAGCGCCAGGTATCTATTTATGCGCTTGTTTTCTGTTCTAATTTAGCATGTCCTTCGATTCAGTGGCGGTACTTCCATAGAAGCCCAAAAGCCAAATTTGCCTTTCAAAATTCTGAATAAATATTTTTAAGCTTTAAATCTTTATTTAACAAAATCAATTTGTTAAAAAAATACCCCACAATAAGCATATATAAACTAGATATTACAGAATTAATGTTTTTGGGCTTCTATGGAAATCCCGCCACTGCTTCGATTACCCAGAAATGGCAAACGAAAGAAATAATCTCATAGTTCCTGGTTAATAGTACAATTTTTGCTCACCTTACCAAGAATGGAGTAGGTACTTCGTAATCTTCTGTTAGCGTTAAATTCTGAAGCAAACAAACGTTTTGTTATAGTCTAACCGCAAATCCTATGCGGTGTGCAGACGACCCTTCATTTTGTAATGTATAATAACGGACATTAAACCTAAACACCATGTTTTAAGAATTACATTTAAACTGGAATACGGCACAATGAACATTGTAACATCTGTTGCACTGACATTGGATTCAATTGCTCTGGTAATAAAATCTATTTTTGGAATTCGATTGTTTATAGCATCACTTAAGTGTGTCGGCGGCCGGAGCAACTGCAGGCGTCTTGAGTTACAGAAGCATGGTAGGTGTTAGGGGCAATGATGAACCGTTATTTGTTTTAAACGCAAGTAATTTGCTTTGGAAACTGGTACTGACCATTATTTTCGGCCTATTCGAATAATTACAAAATGAAGGCAGATTTCAATACGGTAGAGGTTTCGAGATTGCTAGCAGGTTTGTGTTGATATCTTCTTTGTCAATTGTTACCGTATTTTGCGTAGGTTTATTATATTTTTTATTAGTGATGTATTTTTGATCCAATCTACTGAATAGTTACTCTTTCATTCACGAGTTGTTATGATTGATTAAAATATTATTAATATTCTCTCTTAGTATGAAATATCCACCAGTTAAACAATTAATCTAACAATTAATCTGCTTTCGCAGAATTATTGTCTTTATGATTGCTTTTATAATCTTCATAAAGGAATGAACATATTTGATTAAAAAAATAATGTTTTCTTTATATTTAATCTGATAAAAGATTCATTTTGCGTGTAGATATATCAGGATTTGTTTAAATTTGTCATGCGTATCTCCATTAATATCAATGATGTCATTTCGATGTGTGTACTTTAATTCAGGTATTATGACATAAACATTATGTATTACCTGTTTTGATGGTGTAAATTACAAAACAGGTATACAACACAATAGGTAAATAATTTTAGTAATAAAGTTTCCTCATTGATTAGGAATTTCGCCCTATTAATAATTTTGTCTTCAAATACTGTTTTAAGACACACAAACGGAAATGAAGACGCAAAATTCATGGTACTTGATAGGCGACTAAATTAAGTTCATAATGTTGAATTTCAACATTTGAATTTATCCACAAGACTGTTACCTACTAACCATTAAAATACAAGAGCGTATGTACAAGAAAAAAAACGAAGAAAGAAAGAAGTTCGATTGGTTGATACTAGCAGCGCCGCGATCAAAAATTCTAATACTTGGCTCAGGCTCAAAAAAGGTGTTTACCCTCCGGTCTAGAACACATTTACGTACGTAAGCTAGTTTTTTTTATAAATGTCAAAGTTAATGAAAAAAGGTCTGCCTGGTATGGTTCTATACATTTCACATTTCAGTAGTAATTATTTGCTATTCTGTTATTTGTGGAATACCGTGGATGTCGAGAGTTTTCGCAGTGATTAATAATCGCGACAATGTATATATGCTGATCAAGTATTCCTATTATCTAAAGATCGTGAACTATTAGGATAAAATCAGATCGTAATCCATTCGTGACACGTTCTGGGCGCGTTTGACTGTTGGTTTATATTACAATGTTCACGCACTAATGTTTTAACAAACACGAATGCTTACAAACAAGCAAGCGGCCATTGAAATTAAAAACATAGTGTGTTTCGCTGCTGACAAAGTGTGTTTCATCGTTGACAATACGCGACCTTGCGACTACGGCTACTGATCCTTTTATCTTCATAATAATACAGACTTATGACGCCATGTAATAGACATTTTTGCTAGGAACGTGTTATAAAACCTGTGGCGGAGATAGGCGTTTTTTATTTGCAAGGTTTATCATCCGAGTATAATACGTTAATAGATTAAATCTTTTTTCGAGATTTAAAAATTAATCCAACTACTGGGAATTTTTTCCTTAAAGGTTCCATACGGAGCTATGACTTTTTTCTGGTAAATATAATAAATATTCCAAATGATGTAATAACCAAAGGATTGCATTTGCACTATTGAGTGCTGTAAACTTCATGCCGCAAAATCACCAGATTCCGTCTCTACGGTTGTTTCATGATCGGATACACCCGTAGCGATTTCTTATCTAACAAAATTGTTATGTAACTTTCAAAGATTTTCTATAGTTGTCGATGTGGTGTCATCTGCCAAACCTCTATTCACACAATAGGTAATATATTGCATGAAGTACAGCCTGTCTCGGAGTGACTCGTATATCAGACATCTTATTAGACTCCAATACATTTATTTTTCCATATCATTTACAGTTAAATACGTTAGGTATTCTTACAACGATTTTATGGACTTCTATATCGTGATATATTATGTTAGCATTTATGTGGTGGCCGGTTCATTAAGCTCCTATTAGAAACGGGTGATGGATGCACTGCAGCTCTATGATGTCACTAAAAGCAACACAGTTGGATTCAGAAACGTATAGGACATTTTTGCGTCAGGAATTACGACTACTCCTTTGATGAAAAGCAGAACATGGAAGCTAAATGCGTCATTCTCAGTTAAATTAAAGGGAGCTTTGGTTTAGGATAGTGGGCTGCTGCCATGAATAATCAAGCGGGCAAATTAGTTTATTTAATTGGACTAATGACGTAACTATCCGTTACGTACACAGCACTCTGATACCAGTCTGCTGTTTGGGTCTATAAGTGTTTATGTCGAGCAAGCGGTCGTAAATGGAACCACACCTAATCTACAGCTAGTTTTTTTAATAATTAACATTCAATGGCAGTGATGGCCTCGAGGTTTAGGCGTGTGATCGAGAATTTCGACGGTCGCAGGTTCAAACCCCAGGCACACACCTCTGACTTTTCGAAGTTATGTGTGTATTCACAAAGAATTATCACTTGCTTTAACGGTGAAGGAAAACATCGTGATGAAACCTGCACACCTAAAAGTTCGTACGAATTTCTTAGGTGTGTAGTCCGCCAACCCGCACTAGGCCAGCGTGGTGGACTAAGGCCTAAACCCTCTCAGTTGTAGAGGAGACCCGTACCCAGCAGTGGGACGTATATGGGCTGATGATGATGATGATGATGATTCACATTGATTTTGTAAAACTTTTAATTTATTATTTTTTTAATTAGAAAAAATAATAATACTAGTGATTCTCAAACACAGGTTTAAGAGATGTAGGTACCTATTCAATCACCGTTACCAGTCTTAGCATTACTAAGCGTTGTTCAAGGAACAAAGTTGTTTAATGTATGCATCAGATTGTTAATTTAGATCCGCCTTTATTCAGATAGAACTTTTCATATCGCCATATAAGGGCAGGGGCCGGGTTCTAAGTGCCACCTACACTGAGCACTGTACAAATGTCCATATAAGTAATTATGGGCGTACTGACTAAGAAGGCCGGCGAATCGGCCACCTTTGTTAAAAGCGATCTGATGACTGTGGTTTTGATTGTGGGCGGCCGATTCACCTTCGATACCCAAGATTATCTCGGCTCACGTAGGTGGGGACCTACTGTCATTAAGACACCTAAAAAGAGGTCGATTTACAATTTAATTTTGTCATATTAATTAGTGCTCATTGCCGGGAGAGTCCCACAGTACCGAACACCTAAGCCTGGGTGACAGTAAAAAAAAAACTAATTTGGTTTTTAACATTTTAATGAATTTACTGAGCGCATAACAATCATAGACATTCATATAAATCAACAGAACAAAGAAAAATAACTAAAATGAATGTTTTAACTTGGGTTCTTCATTGGTAATTATTTTTGGTAAATTCTATTGTGGCACCTAGTACCGAACATTGATATTAACTGGCACATATGGCCATCGGACAGATGCCGGCACACTTGAAGACTTGCTACCTTCTTAAAGGCATCTGATACAAGTCCTGCAATATCAAAGTCGGTAATTCAGGAGCTATCCTGCATTAGCTCTCATCCACATTCCATCTCATAGACATTTTAAAAGGCTTCATAAATGATTTGTCCAAAGGCTGGAGCTTGTGTGTCGTGTGCGGTGGCGAGGTTATAAGGTGAATATTGTTATCTCTGCACCAGTTTATTACATCCAAAGTCTTGTGGCTGCCATCAAGCAAAAGCAAAATTGGCGACACCTTCAAGGGTCGAGCAAACTTAGTAAAATGATGCAACCATTTTATAAAAAAAAACTCGTTGTGCATCCAACCTTTAGGTTGGGCTACAGCTTCACTATCTGGGAGAGAATTTATCATTAACCTCTAGTGCATTCTCTGGCGGGGAAAACGAAAAAAGGAAGTATAAAATAGCCTGTAGCACTCATGCAAAATAAGATCGTAACATTTTTTCCCCTATCAGCTGAAGTAAGCTTCCCAACTTGACGAATGCTTTTTTTTGTCATCACCTTTCCATGCTTTTGTACACTTGTAACGCCTGTTGATTTTTTCCATAGTTAAAGATGTATTTGTTCCTGAATGAATTCAATACATTTATAACATGCATCGCATTAAATAACAGTGTAATCCCTAAAACATTTTCGTTCGGTCATAAGGGCAAAAATACTGTTCGGTACTAGGGACTCACTGGAGAGAATTAATAATCATATAAAACAAAAATAATAAGTTTAATTTAAATTTTAGATACCAAAACGCGAAAAGTACTTACCGACGATAATTAAGACTCGTATCAAAATGGTTCAACTCTTATATTCAATCTACAACTAATAGGTGAAGTTTATAGGTGACGACAGTTTCCCGCATAAAATGCACAATGACCGTTCTTGCTCACGTTGCGTGCGCCACAGGCTGCTCCCGCGCCATCCGCAGCCTATCTAGCTTTGTCTCTTTCCGTTGCACGGCAAAATATCGTCCTTATTCATTTATTAGTTATGGTTACAGCTTTCGTTCGGTACTACCTGCCGTTCGGCGCTAGGGGACTTCCCCCTAATTGTATCCATACCGCTTGTTGAATTTTGATGTCGATTTTTATTTGATTGGGACAAATAATTAATTGTTTTTTTGTAACTTGTTTACAAATGTGGTGAGATAGTTTGTATGCTACAAACGTACTGAAACTATATATTTTTTTACTATACTTGCGGTATAGTGACTCATGTAGGAAACCACCCAAATGACTCATGTTATAATATAATGTGATAGAGATTTTGATTTCAATGATAATGACAAGTGAAAACCATCAGTTATTAAATGTTACCGCTTGTTTCTATGTTCGCCGCACTAAGGAGGTATGGAATAGTTATCCAAACCCATGAAGATTTTGTTTTTATATTTTTTTCTATCTTTTATCATTAAGGCCTTGCCTGAGGCAATTCAATTTCAATAAATGTACATTAAAGTAATATTTGATAGCGCCACACACAACTGTTGTGATTTTAAACCCATACTTATTGTTCGTCAGTCGCATTTCAGAATAATAGAAAATTATGAGATAATTATTACATTCATTTATTATTATCAATATAAGAACATATTATTTTAAATGAAATTAGATTCAAATCTGTGGCATTAATTTCACCCGCATCACCACAAGAATATAACATGAAAGATTACTATTGAATAACATACATAAACTCACGCCTGTATTCCCCGAAGGGGTAGGCAGAGGTGCATTTCTGCACCCACATTTCGCCAGGTATGTATCAGTCCCACGTAATAGGGGGCGAGCCTATTGCCGTTTTTCGGGCACATTTCCAGACTCCGTGCTGTTACTGAGAATTTCCTAATGGAAAAACCCAATAACATTTTGCCCGACCCGGGAATCGAACCCAGGACCTCTAGATCCCACGGCACATACTTGTACCGCGAGACCACGAGGCAGCATTGAATAACAGTATCACACAATAAGTGATTGAAAAGTTTCCTATTATCTTGCGCTATAATGTATTTTAATATTAGAAATAGGCTTAAATTGGTATGAACGTTAAATATGTAATATTATATTGAATTTAAAATATGTAATTTTAGTTTACAACGCCTATGAACCTCTCATATTGTTTTATCTCAGAAACCGTGTAGTAATATTAATGCGGTCCATTAAAAGTGGATGAGTACCAAACCCTCGCTATTTTTAACATTCAATTTGAAGTGCGTACTTGAAAGATTTTTTTTATTTAAGAACAAGCACGGTCATCTTTGATGACTAGTTCGTGTGTTATTTATAAATAGATGACATAACATGGCAGTACTTGGCAATTATAATGAATTTTTCTTTTGTATGTTTTACTGCCTCACCCGAAACACGTTTTTTAATATCCTAAAAGGAAGCCTGGTTGATTTTTTTTATTAATTGAATAATAAATCTCTGTATATGGCGTAAAGGGACCGAAATCAAATTGTTAAATATTTAGCAACCTTGTTTAGCCTTTACACAAGATATACTGGTTTTCAATGATTAAAATTAAAGCTATTGTTAATACCAATGAATATTTATCAAAAGTGAAAAATAATTATCATCATCTATAAAAAATTGTGATTTCTGTATAATCATGTTTCTCAACACCTTATCGATTAATTTACGTGTCAACGTTATATTGTTTGTAAATTTGATTAATTAAAATATTCCAACAACTGTGACGACAAGTTGTTACTCAAACATTAATTCGAACCGACTAGCGTTAAAACAGTAAATTCCTTACAAAGAGCGTTGGGATTATTCCTCGTCTCACCTATTGATTGATATTTAATCTAGAGACCTTTGACTTGTCCGGACAATGGGGCTTACATCCAATTAGCGGATTCTAGGCCTCCGTGGGTGGTCTGATATGTTCCTTTGCCCTATAATCAATATAACTGCGCCTTTATGTAGGTACATGTCAGATCTATTGACAGCCTCGAGCTTTGAAGCAGAGGTCGTGTAATTGATACTGCGTTTTCCGGGCGAGAAAAAATGTTTGTGGCTGTAGTGTGTTTCTTTCGGATCAGTAAGTAAAATAGGTAAGGTAAGTATAAAAGGTGGTTGATATATTATAATAAACTGCCCTGTTTTGGGTGTCCTTTACTTTTCAGAATAAGCCGAAGTCCACTAGGTATGCATTTCTCATGCAGATTTATAATTTTAACATATCATATAAATACTCACAGGAAATTATTAAAATCTGGTTTCTTTAAAATATCTTCGGAGTTTAATCCCTTTTGTTTTTTTCTCCCTTTTATGAAGTATTCAAGCAAGCCCTACATCCGAATTCGAAGATAAACATATCTGTGCAGTAAATCATAACTTAATCTATCCAGATGAACCCAACTCAAATCGAATGCGTAAGTTCATACATGGTTGAACATTCGCAAGGAACAGATAATACTATGATTTATAGTCGTCTTGTGTAGTAGTCGTCTTGGTTAGAACTGCGTCCTTTAAAATGTTGCGACCTAAGGACTTTTACTTTCAAGGCGGACTGCAATATGGCGGGCTGTTAGATATCTTATTCATTATCAATATTGTTGTAATTCCTTTAAGTAGCTCCTGTGATAGATAATCTTTTATATTCTGTCACGCCTGTGCGCCTTGTGGAGTAAGCATCCAGCTTACTTCTGAAATCACGAGGGCGAGCTTATCTACGTTTAGCAATACAAATTCAAAACTCCATATTAGTAAGAATTTCCTAACAGAAAAACCCACCACTTTACCCGACCCGGAGATCGATTACGGGCCTATACCGCTAGTAAATTTATATTATGTAATTACCCATTAATTTATTTCTTTACTTAACAAGCATATATGAGTTTAAGCACACATTAATTCGCAGAAATACAGCTAGTTCGGCATCAGAATGCATCATTAGTGACATTTACGGAGTATATAATTAAGTGAACATCGCCGTAAGACCTCAAACCGTGTGCCAATAAACGTACAAATCTGTTATTTAAACTTGCAATTTTGTATCCCCTCCAGTGATGTAATATTTATGATGCGCGTAATTGCGAGTACGGCAATTTCCATAATTTTACTCGTGGTGAGAGCTGCCACCTAGTTTCTTAAACCTGTTAAGGTATCAGTTTAACGATCGTCATTTTACTTTGAATTTAATTCAATTTATTAACATTAGAGGACCTTTTTACATGTATCTATAATTTCTTATCAGTGGCAGAATTTCCATAGAAGCCTAAAAGCGTTAAACGTTAACTGTGTAATTATGTTAATATTCTCATTTACATATCAAATTGTTTTATTAAATAAAGATTTAAAGCTCAAAGATTATTATTCGGAAATTTGTAAGGCAAGCTGGACTTTTGGGCTTCTATGGAAGTACCGCCACTGATTCTTTTTATGATTGACAGCCCCGTGGCGCAGTTGGCTAGTCACCAGCTTGCGAAACGACAGGCCGCGGGTTCGGTCCCCGCACCGAGGCAAATGTTTGTGTGATCCACAAATATTTGTTTCGGGTCAGGGTGTTTGTGAGACCGAAAAGTCTCTCGTAGTTTCTGATACCCAGAACACAAGACTCGTATCTTAATGTGGGGTCAGAACTATGTATGTGACTGTTGGGTGTATTTATTTATTATGATACATTTTCATAAAATGTTATAAATGTGCATAAATAATAGAATAGTGTTATAATTTTTATCTACCCTTGTTAGTCATAGAATGGCATGCTAGCGCCAACCTCAGATGCTTTGAGTTATTCGTAATACACGACACGAGGTGTGGTCCGAAGAGAGCGCTATGTAATGTAAATTTATTTGATACTATCTGCCGGTGACTTTGTGCGTGTTGATATCAGAATTTCGTTCAAAGAGAAATGAAAACTGTGTAACATACCAAGTCTAAGTCTACATAAACTTATATTTTTTCCACAAAAAAAAGACCTACTCCTGGTTTTAATCCGAATAACATATACATACATATGTATATCTTTGAGCCAAAGTTCATCCAAATCTTTACTCGTATTCAAACGTCTTACATCATACATCTTTATATTCATAGTATATTAAAATAGGATATGAAGCGTATCTGAGTATAATGTTCGTCCACTTAATGTCATGGGAAGATCATAAATTGCCAAACATATGGCTCGTGTCAACGCGTGACATACGTTGCATTCAGCGGTCCCAGGTTCAATAATATATTAAGCAATTATTTGACGGAGTAAAGTACGAAACGGTGTCACCGTAGTGTCTATTTAAATTATAATAACGATTGGGATCCCGGCCAGATTCAGACACATACGCGAACTCCTGTTAAACGCCAGAATAAATAAACCTAAGAACAGACAGACTCGCAATTAAATAAATGTGAACTGTTAAATATGATTTAAGAAGTGCACCGGTTATAACATTAAATGCGTCGTTAGGTTCGTATAGTTGAATTATTATTGTTGTCCAACACTGGTGCCGTAATGTTCTCGTCAGAATATTTAGGTTTTAGCCATTAGGTATTACCGTAGATAAAATATGTTTAGATCGTGGACCCTGAATTTAAAATAAATTACTAAATTAACTCCAGTATTATTTGATGTCTTGACTATATTATATCTTCAAATCGTTGATTACATTATTATTAACTGGAAACTATTCTTCATTTCGTATTTAACATCAAGAATCATTCAACACAGCGAATAAAACTTTCCTTAGTTGGGGAATATACACATATGTATGTATAGTTAACTATAAATAACGCACATAATATGTCAGAAAATAAAGATTTCCCGTCATATTTTTATTTAACTCAATGGACGCTCTGCAGCTTTTTATTTTTCATTGTTTGCTTAGTCCGTATACCTCATTATTGTAGCAAAAACTCACAGAAGCTTATTGATCACATTTCTTAATAACAGTCTTGTATTCGTGGAAGAATTATAAATACAACCAATTTGTCTTCAGTTCAATTAATTGTTCTGATAAACAATAATTGGCTCGCTAAAGTACCTTAAATATATCAATTACTAGATCCGATGTTACTTATTATTATAATTTGTGTAATCGCAAATAGTACCTATACGTCTATTCCATGATAATTGAGTGATAATAACATGATATAATCAGTGCCAAATTCTATTGGTAAATGTAATATGGAGTTTTAAATATATGGTTACTGTATAAAGTCTTTTTATTATTAAATACATATACAGTACTCAACAATTAATAACGAAAAACATCGGCCCGTATTAATAGGATCGCTGGCGTTGCACAATTTTTTTTACGGCAAAACAGTTGCTTAATATCCGTTTCTGTGAGACACTCGTACTAACACGGTCATGCCGAGCTATATCGTTAAGAATGGCTTTACCATAGCTAATGAATTATTTTACCTGTTTTTCTTTAATTAATATTTATTAAGTATCTCTTCAGCCCTGTATTATCAGAACATTGAATAATATTAAATGAACGGCGGACTTTATACTAATGTAAATAAAGAAGAAAACGTTATTGCGGAAAAGAGGTATGACCTTTAGCAACTGTAGAATAGAAATGTTCTTGAATCATAGCTGGACATTAGCGATTGCCATTAAGATGACAATGTTCCTTCGCTTCGTATGTATACTGATGACTGTTTAACTCGTCGCCTTCGTCGACGCCATGTTCACAAACAAAGTGATTAAAAGTTTCTTTTTTTACTTTAATACTGTACATTTTTTTACACGTGCGTGCGTCTGTACTCCGTGCCAAAAGTTTCAGACACATTAGCACGCCTCACTGGGATGTAGGGACAGCTATATCCGTTACCGCCACATTGATGTGCACTTTCAATTATCGAACGAAAAGTTATGTTGTTCAAACATGTTAATTATCTTCTCTATTTTGACAGTTTAATCCTTATAACAGGTATTAAAACCAGAGGTCGGCTTAAGCCAAGAAATGTGACGAAAAAATTCGGATTCAGAGCGGAATGACAGAAAGACACTGTGCGTACAATTCGTATTAATTCCGTGGATGAGTGTGCGCAAAAATATCACTCTCGTTGCAAAATAATTTGACGGCAAGTGTGAAATCTCAGTAGCGGACAATCAAGATTGTTGGACAAATACTGATCGTTTTAAAACGTGCCAGTTGCATCATGTGTGCCAACTATACTCAGATGTTACACACGTTACACAACGAAGTATATTGTTGAAAACGAGCGAAACTTTTAACAAAAGTAAATATTAGTTGATATTAGTGATTATTTGCAACATTCAATTTGCAAGCTTCGCAGACGTATGACGAAATTGTCGCAATATATTTTTATTTGTTATAGACAAACTAGCAAGCGCAACTCACGGTGCATAATGAAATCTTCCGGTAAATACTGACAAGACTTTAATATTTTCAGAGCTTTGTCGGTCTTACTATATTTGCAAAAGAAATGTAGATGGAGCGATTGAAGATCGCACGGTCAGAAATCTAACTCTTCGGAGACAGAAATGTAGTTTCACTTCGGTTTCTCTTGCGCTGTGGCACTACTTTTTCGACCCAGCCGTAAGAGCCCAAATTTATTAACGCCTTACCCTTATGTTAAAGGAATCCGACCATTTTTTGTTTAATTGAAGACATATTTGCTATTGAATCACAACCTAACTAAACCATCTAAATATTATGTTCTAAATATAACCATCTAAATATAACAGATCTCTTCTAACTCCATGTGTCCACAATTGTGATGTCCTATAAATATATAACTTTAGAGGCTATAATACCTTTGGTACAAGTTGTCTTTCTCTGATGCCACGGACTGTAAGTGTGACGGGGAAGCTCAAATAATATGCAGCACTGTTCCATGTTTTTTTTCCACTTTTAACTATTACTTGACTGCAGGATAATTAACTTGCAATGTCTTGCCGTCTATTAATACACCATTCGATAAATAGAGGCCAATCTATACTCAAATTTCAACCTTTAAGAATTCTGATGCGGCTTAACTGTTGCTGTCATTGCCAAATGATACCAACCGATACAGACGGCTTAACGTGGTTTGACGGATGTGTTGGAGATTTTATTCGTGAAACATATTTTATGTACGTAATTTACTAAATAAGGCATACGTGTCATTATTTTTTGTTTATGACCGGTCGTAAAAGCTTTTTATCATCTTATTAAAGATTTTATAATTACTGGTTTACTAAGCGCCTTCAACGCCCTTGACTACAATGAGTTGTATGATTAGTCTGAAACTGAGGTTAGTAAGGAATCGCCTGGAATTCATGGGACTAAAAGAGCTGGTGAAATGTGAATGTACAGGCATGAGCGTACATATGTATTCATTTTACTACGTATTACCGTACACGGGGGACCACAATTTTCCGCAAGATATCTACAGTTGTTTCCTGTGATTGTAACATCTTGATTTATAAAGCGATGTGAAAATACGCGTGTATTTATAAATGTATTGCTTATTTTCAGGTAAGCCTCGCTCTCAGCCAGTTCATTGAGACGTGAGAAATTCTATAGGCCCGCACGAGCAGTAAGTCGTAAAACCACTCGACAACTCTTTATAACATTAGTATAGAGAAACTAACTTTCTGTACTATACTGTATTTATTAAATACACATATATATTATATATATATACAGGTACGTTCGATGGTATTATTATTTTTTTCTCCGAAATATTCGAAGTTTCTAGGATTTTAGTTTGATTTTCCTTTGTCTTCAATTTTGAACGATTATAATTTGTTAAAAAAGAAAACATGTGTCTTAAAAAATTACATTTAGTAGCTATTATCCGCATCATCTAAGGAATCGCAAATGGATTGATTGAGAAAGAATGACAATAGGAGAGCGAAACGATAATGATTATTATGCATGTGAAAGCTGTTAAGCTGTGTCAGTTCTTTTTCATTCAGTGAGACAATGGCAGTAACAAATCAGATTAGATTTCTTAAATACAAATAAATTAGCCGAGAGATAGGATAGTAAAAATAATCCACGAAGTGTCAAAATAAAGACAATCTGTCGCTTTCTGACATCAGCCTTCCCATATCTAGCAAATAACTCTACAAAATAATTTTGTCGTTTGATACAGAATGTTGAAATAGATTTTTCGCCAGTTTGGACACTAATTCAATATCAGATGGCAATGTACTTACTGTAACGTGATCTATAAAAAGTCTTAAATTATTTACAAAAAGTCCGAGACAAGTTCCTAGCAACAAGTTAACTAAAAGATTAAATTACAAATTACGTATGTCATCTTAGTTACCCAGTTACTCATCTCTTCGGTATTCTTATGATCACAAAGGCAGATTCTAATGTTCATGCCAAGTGAAAAAGCACTAGATTTTCCAACGTTACTCAACATTACGCTTTATGAATTCATATAAACAATACAGCTGGTTGCAAGGGAAGTGTCATTGTTGTGCAAATTCAAAACCCGCTTTACTCATTACTTTTCCAAGAAACTTATTTTAAAATAATGCTGTAATAATTACAATTTTAATGAAGGAAGGTGATGTAGAAAGCTTAGATGATGTGCTACATTTTTGTATTTGTATTAGATTGAATAGCAATCTTCTTTATAAGAGAGAGTATATTGGCAACTATCAAAGAGCCTTTGTCATTTAGTTACATGTCTCTAGGTTTTACTTGATTTGACTATAAATTAATGAGGAGTAGAAATAACTATATCTGTGGCTGTACTTTTGACAAATATCCGGATTAAATAAAGTATTAAACTATATGATCGTCAGTAGTTGCCATTTTCCGTGCTAGCTTCGTTACGTAGCTTATGACACCCTAAACTTTATGAGTGGCTTGTAAATTCTATTATTATCCCTGGATATTTTTATTTTAAAACTGACGGTGCATCGATTATATTGAGCAAGCGTGGGATAATAAGGTCAAAAATGTGGGAGACGTCGCATACTTCTGAAAATTGATGTAATTTTAAAAGGGCAAATTTAAAAATATATAAAAAAGAACATTTTATATCTACTGATATGTCCTGGCAAGTTGCACCGGCAATGTACATTTTTTTCAATCATGTGAGAACAAACGAGTTTCATAAATTTCAATGGAAATGACTTGTCGTGTTGTGTAGTACAATAACTATGAAATTTAATTACAACTTTCTAATTTCGTTTAATATCTTGTTACTGCGTAATTTACTCAATGTTTGTGCAATTCTCTTTTATGTTAGTCTGTAAAGTAAGCTGACTTTACGTTCATTTAGTATAGTTTATCATAGCTTGGGACCAAATGAAAATACCTTAATTGTTATATTTATCGTACATTCAAGTTGTGGAATATAATCCATTTTAGTTTATATTGAGTTATGAGAGATACCTGTCTCCCTACTTGGTATTCTTTTCGCATAGAATCTAACAGATCGGATTTTCATTTAGGGATCCCCATACTAGAAAGAATATCAATACATTTACGACAGCTTTTGATTTTGATTGATGATCATCAGCGTTTTGATCACCACCACGTCATCTGTTTAAACGAATGCTATTCTCTTTAAAAAATATTTACAATGCGTAAGTATTATACTAAATAATTATGTCATGTTCACCTTTAGCGGTGATTTTCAAAGAAACTTGAGTAAGTCCCATGATCTAATGCGCAAGGTGGCTTAATGTTCTGTTTTTTATCGTCTCGTTCATCTGTTTTGTAGAATATGACTGTGGTTTATCCTTATATCCTTGTGCTAGCTGCACAATTGTTCTCAACTAGTTGGCAGGAATTATAAACAGCACCATTTGGCCTCATGGTCTTTGTAATATTATAAAATTATTGTACTTTGTCCTTATCTGATGTTAACCAATATGCCATTATGAGATACTATAGAAATTGCTTCAATGATAATAATTGTTTGATCGTCTGATGGTACATCCGATAGTGTTATAATTATAGTGCGATTCGTATTAAGAATTGTCTCTTCGTTCCATTTAAGTTTCATATTTGTCTATTCAATAGCATATCTCTTTTCTGGATCGTGACATGCGCCCCAAATTAACAATTCAATCAGCGTCCAGTCCCTTCGCGGTCGGTTAATACATTCGTGGCAACACCATGTAACTATATTCCAATTTATTCCATATTAGGCCCCTTGAATGTGTTTCTAAAATCCGCTTTGCAATGACAACTTGCTCGCGCGCTTGGCCTTCTATTCGTTATTTGATTACACCTACGGTTATTATTACATCAATCCTACATATTCGATTTGCGTTAACTATTAATGCATCAACAATTATTACGAAAACCTTGAGTGATGAACTTCATCAATCTAGAAGACAATTCATTAAGTTCAGCGATAAAAATCACGTTTTGTGATCCATTAATGCAGTTGACGTGTTAAGTACCTTGATGCATGTCGCGTGGGCGGCTTGTAAATGGTAAACATCAGAATTGTCTTTGCATACTATTAAATAAGACAGTACATTACAATGCACAAGTCAAAAGCGAATTCAAGGCGTGTCGCCTGGATAGGCGTTGCGGCTTACTATATAGAAATTGTTATGAATGACTTATTAGCTTTCCAGTCTCCATTGGAACTCGATTGATGACTCATGATGGAGCGTCGCGAAATACTAGTAGGAAATATGCGACGTAAATTTAGGTCGTTCATAATTTTAATACTGCTGCGCAAGTTGTTAGTTACGCTGGCGGTCAAGGTTTTAAAATAGTTAAATGTCGTAATTTATTTTTATTCAAACGTTGAAAAGTCGAAGAAATAGTTACAAATTGGTATTTTGTATTTGCGTAGGCTATGCGTATATTTTATCTTAACTCCGTTCTTTTAAGATGACTCATGCGGCGGTGATGTTTAGTTTTTTTTTTTTTTCAAATGATATTATTATAGAAGAGTACACAATAGATAGTTTGTCATCAGTATGACTGTCTACTGCTTATTGAATGCTGATAAGCGACGCCTACAGGCCTATTGAATACTGAAGCCGACCCAGCATGACATGTGTCGACAGTTGACACAGATTAGGCCGCAAACATAACTGTCACTCTATTGACACCTGCAAAATAACAAATAATAAACTGTATTTTGTATTGTTTTAAATTTTTTATATTATTCCTAAACTATACTAACGTTTTATGTCTTCCTCTGACATTGATTTTTGCGCGAACAGCTTTATAAAACTGCTATACCGGACCGGAGGCAATAAACTTTCTATTGAACGGGCATAATGAAGCATTAACGACGGAAACTGCGCCGAGATACATTGAAATATACATTCTGTTGTTTATTATAAGTCGATGTTGTAATGTCGACCGGCGTCCCCCTTTCGTCGTCACGTTCGCAAGACTCCAGTTTCGCCGCAGTAAACCCGTCCTATATTTAAAAATTGGCTTCGTGAGTAAACCGTGGAAAATAAATATTGAACGATAAATCAGCGAAAATCTCTGGTTTACTCCAGTGCTTTTATAGGTGTAATAAAAGAACCGTCAACCGCGGCCAGTGTTCGAAGAATAAATATTATAGACGTGGCCTGCATTTTGGAAACCAAACCGCGGAACACCCATTGGTTTAGCATTAAAATTGTCATATTTTAGTGTTTCAACTGGCGAGCTTGTTTATATTGCGTGTGTACGGAATATAGCAAAAAAATATTGAAATGTTAACATGTCGTTAAATAACTCCAATATTTACACAGCCGATGTAATTGTAATTTTATTTATGTCGACTTAACTGATGACTGGTTTGACAGATATATTACAGTTAATAAAAAAGTGTGGAAGATTAATCTCACTCGGTACCTATCCCTGAATTGAGCGGGAAGGCTTCGATAAATTCCTATACAAACAATGCGTAATTAACAGTTAAGACGCAAGCAAACATATTAGCGGTTTTTCGAGTGTATTATCTTTATTTGTGTACATAATATATAATATCATCATCATCATCATCAGCCCATATACGTCCCACTGCTGGGCACAGGCCTCCTCTACCATTGAGAGGGAATATTTTATATATTTGTATATATATATTTAATTTAACACTTCATAAATAGACAAAATTATCCCACTCGTAAAATAAACCCCTGAAAAAAATCTCCGTGCGAATGGATAATGTTTCTTTGAAACCGTTTCAAAAATGTTTCTCGTGATTGCCAATTCGTGTAAATCAAAATTAATCTCTCCATTCGCACTCAGTGAGGAAAGACGCTGTCATTCATAAATATTGTATTTTTCTCTTTCGTTTTGTTATTTACGTACATTTGGTTTGAGCGCATGTTTATTTGCATCACTTTTTACGTGCAGGCTAGTGTGTAAATAATTAATGAAAAAATATTGTTATCACTGACGCATTATATATACACAGGTATTCATATAATAACCACTGCAAGGATCGGCTTGCTCTATGATAAAAGATGGGTTACCCTTTATTAATTTATTTACTCTGCATACATAATGTGTAAAGGTGCTCTTAATGCCTGAGGTATTCTCTGACGGCCGAACCTTAGGTGGTGCAAAGCTGAAAGGCGTAGGTGCGTAAATAAATTAATGTACATGCAATATATTTATATGACATAAATATCTATAATTAATATACAATATATAGTCCGCCGACCCGCACTAGGCCAGCGTAGTGGACTAAGGCCTAAAACCCTCTAAGTTGTAGAGGAGGCCCTGCCCAGCAATGGGACGTATATGGGCTGATGATGATGATGATGTTATACATACATATGTTATACCTTTACTTATCCTAGTGAGTGACTCGGGTAGTAAAGATATAAAACTTTTCTTGGGGAATTGTCCAGATGCTGATATAACTGAAGCCCAATCTGTAGAGTACCTACGAATTGAAGGCGTTAAAATAATTATTTAAGTAAATTGTTTATCTTACAATATTACTACACCCATAGAGTACGGGTAATGGTGTTAATATTATTTACATTGTTTACCTTAAAACGGCTGTACCTAATGGCGTTTGGAGTTATTCTGAATTGAGTCATGGTCATATTTCGTCACTTCTACCGAGAATTATTTATTGTCATTCATCCTACAATTCGTAACTATGACTAACCTGATCGGTAGAGCATTTATTAAGCCTATGTGGAATAGTACAGAGAGACTATCCTATGTTTACTTTAAAGAAACATAAGGCAAGAACAAAAATGGACAAGTAATTTTAGAAGCAATTTTTACTTTTTAAGACTTAATTATTTTTGTGGAAAAAAATTGGCTAACAGTAAGTCTGCTTGATTTGAATCATTATAAGGAGAAATCCATTCACGGATAAATCAAGCATTTCCAATTTAAAAAAACATGACCAATTTCGATTAGCTGATTTCCAAATTCGTTCTTATATTTAACAATGAATGTCTTATTACCCCACCTTAATACAAACATGGTGAAAACACGCTTTGACGACCAATCACTGCCCCACACCCACGTGGGGTTGACGCAACAGGATTTTTATGCATGTTTAAAAATTTTAGTCATGATTTTACGACCGGTCGCTTGCCTGCCGTTAACCCTTTTGAAAAAATATGCAATACCGAGCATAAACTTTAAAAGACACATCGTTAACATTTTGAGTATCGGATTCTTGCCCTTAAGATTTACACAATGGAACACGTTGATGAAATAAGTTGAGCTGATTAATTTTGAACGGTGACCGTATAATTCCAAGTTTTACATCCTATTGGTGCCTATGCAGTAAATGACAGGTACAATCGATTAGTTTAGCAGTTTCTGAATCTTTGCATAATTCATGCGCATGACAAGTCAACTCGTGGCACTTGACATCGTATGCAGGAAGGCGAATATTATTGATGGATAGTCACCGTTCTGGTAAATAAACTTAGCTATTGGTTAAGTGTGTGAAAATGTTTTAACTGCTTCGTGGTTATTTGTAAAACACGGCAAAGTTTCTACGGTATGCGCAAATGTTGTTATCATTGATAACATCAGCTTGTTTATTTGTTGAGTTTGCATTGTCTCTTTTATCTGTCACTACCGAAGATAGCATTATAGATTTCATATTTCCTTATAAGTCTTGCATACCTCATTGCATGGTTAGACATACCTGAGAGCCTAGATAAAGAAATTTAAGATCGTTCGTGATTTGTTCTGTAAATTTCATACATTTTAAACACATATAAGAGCCCCAACTCAACGCAATTTTAGAAAATTAAGTATGTCCTATATCGTTTCCCAAATATCTCTCTTCGTAACAAAAAGCATACAAATCCGTCCGATGGTTTAGGCGTCAAAACGTAACAGACAAGTTACTTTCTCATTTACCTATATAGTATTTATATATACATTTTATTACGATTTCGTCACTAGAATATTACTTTATCTATCAGGCCAGTAGTGCTAGTAGTAAGTGGCGCGGCATCTGTCGAACATTGCATGCTGTCTCGGAGTACTACTCCGATAACTTGAATTACTACTGCGTTTTGATTCTCCTGTACGTCTCAAGTGATTGCTTTCTACTTAACAATTTATTGCTTCGTAACTGATATTGCTCTAAGTGTACTTACTATTTATTAGCTTCTTTCAAAGCGGTTATCTTGATGGCAATCTATTAAGTTTAAAATATGATTGTCTTCTTTTATTAGTCGATGTCGGATAATGTCGTTCGATTTGATGTATTAATCATTTAATTTGTTTAGTGGTGCATGATTAACAGCAGCCGTTTAGAAGTACAATGCTACAAAATTTCGACAATACAACGGATGTTATCTCGGTTCTGTATCGGATTTACTTCGTTTGAGTTGCACAGGTCGTGCTTAATTTTGTTAACTAAATTCAAACAAAGAGTTTTGTTGCAAGACTTCCAGTTAGCATGTCGGTGCTTATAAACCAATTTTCATATTCTTGCGGTAAAGTATCCAAATTTCTACGATGCATAGATACGTCGATTACGTGTAAGCAATTGTTTTTTTCTAATCTAATTTTATTTACTATTACTAAATCTGAGATTCCGTGACAAAAGTAATCTATTTCAATGGTTACCTACTGTTTCATTGTAATCTTAATGTTTTTATAAGTCGCGTATTGCAAAGTTGGATGCGAATTAATTAGCAAACGCATTATAATAACAGCTGATAATTTGCGTGATCTAAGATTCCGCGCTTGACCGACGTAGGAGCGTTACGATCTGACCGTAGCGTGCGTTTACGCATCGCCGCCTGCCGTGAGAAAATTCCAGTTGACTCCACATTGTTCCTATGCCCTCGTTCGATTCAGCCAGAACGCATATTAATATAAGTCCAAATACCAAATGGGAAAACAAAAAACAAACTCGTTTAACAAGTCTCTATGTTTGTATGATTAGAATTTGCATTAATGAAATGGTAATTCGTATGCTAAATAATCTATATATTTAATATGTGTCAAGGACTAATATCGGATGCTATTAGTTATTTAATATGTGAAAATAGGTTTGATGTGTGGGATTGTTATAATATAAAATGCAGTTGAAAATTCTTCAATGGATTTAAATGAATCTTTTTCCATGCTCCAATTGCTGCCGTCAAGTCTAATTAATGCACCAACCACCTTGTAGTTTCATTGTCTAGGCGCTGCACGTCCGTCTATCAAGATTATTATTATGATAGCTGTTGCATTATGTCGTCGTTACATTTCAAAATATTGCACTGCTATTGTTTGTTTGTTTTAAAAAAACATAAAGCCAACGCAAACCAAGATTTTCCGCTTACTGTTTCCTAGAACGTTGAAGAATTCAAATCATTTATTTATCTTGATAAATGTTCATTGTGTATAAGGTAATGAATAGCTAGATAACTTGTAAATAAAAGATACAGCGCTGGGAAACCATTCTCAAACTGTTAACGTTATGGAGCGTACAAAAAATATTATATCCCATTAATGAAGTCCTAGGTGCACGCTGCTAACATCTTTCAGAGGAAATGCTGTAGCTAATGATAATATGACAAAACACATACACAACTATATTCTAGAATATTAAATAGCAAACATTGTTTTGAAGACTCGACGCATTCTGTTCTCGCTATGGCAGAAAAAAAACGGTGTTCTAAACATGACATTTAGGCGAGATCCACGCGTAAAGTCATGTTCGCAACGGATATCTACTTTGATTTACGGCTTAATTTTTAGGTTTTTTGATGGAATCGTCCGAAAACACGTTTGACTTCGTATGACTTCGACATTCTGTTGCTGGTAGTAAGATGCAAACGTCCATCAAGTAAAATATCCGTCAATTACCTAGAGTCGTGGGTCGCATTCTAGGATCAACCTTTGTATATACTATGTGTGTGGCCTCGAATAGACAGAACTCATTTAGAATATTGGTGATCGTTCGTTAGTCTATATTATTTTTGTGTCGAACTGTACCTAAATTCTAGTGCTAAAATGTTATTCTTCAGCCAGTATTAACAATACAGCGACAGAAGTGCTTGCTATATTTATATTCATCTATATGAAGACAGAAAGAGATTTTCGTTTGCATTTAATCCTCAATATAGACATATTTTTGGCACAAGCTTTAATTACTGTTGCTTCGGAGCATAAACGGCCGCAGCTGCACAAGCAAAATGCCAAAGATTTGTAAATTCAAGCAATTTTATGCGACTGAGTGGAATAATATATACCTTGACTCGCAAATTGTTTCTTCATTCTAAGATTTTGTGATCGTAATAAGTTGTTCAACAAGTATTAATATATTTTATTGAAATAGTTTATTGATATCTTTATATTTATAAGAAAATTATAGCTGGAAAATGTTGCCAAGTATCTTCTAGATACTGCAATATCTATTAACGAGATTTAATAAATTTTAAATCCAAGCGGGGTTTAAAAAAATACACCTAATAGTCAGAAAATTAACTTGTGTCGTGTAAGCAAGAGACTCTTCGATCGCGCCCAAGATAAATATTTACGGCAAATCGTTTTAAGTCATTTTAGGTACATATTTTAAACGATTGCCATCTCAACAGATCATTGTTCTTCACCCTTGCCTTGTACCATACTGATTGTCACGCGTTGTTGTGTTATAGATATATCCAACAACTGATTTCATTCTATATATTTTAAATCTCGCATAAAACGCCCAATGGAAAATACACTTAAGGCGTATCTGAATCACGTATTTTGGATCATACATTTACGGTCAGGTGGTCAGTCTATAAAAAATAAACAAACAAACAGCAGTGGGCGGCAAACGGAGCGAGCTCATAACCGTGTCACGTACGGAGGCGTCTAATTCCGCGTGGTGATTTTATCACGTACCTTAAGTTACTTTATTAAATGCGTGCTAGAATAGAATGTGTGAGAGGTAATACGGATTCAATGCAGCGTATCCACAAGCCGCGCCATTGTGGCGACTCACAATGGAAGTTAGATTGAATTGCATTAACTAAAACCAAGCGTGTATTGCGCTGCATATGTTGAGGTGTGAAGAGAATTTAATATCGCGATGTATGTTGCCATAACGCTCGAGTCGATAAGAACATCGAGGACACGGCTACAAATATTCACTTGTTTATTTCGAGAAAGGATTGTTTAATATAAACTGCGTGTGTTTATATGAATCGACGGCATACTATTTCGAATAAGATCTTGCATACACATTCCTACGTTTCTATACAATCGGGGTTTGCTAAGACTACGCAGTGCCTCAGCCTACAAAGTGTACTTTCATACATCTTACCATGCATGTCTTTCCGCTAAGGATTCCTTTTCGAAGCAGACCCTTATTAGTATGATATATATTCTCCTCTATAGACAATTCCATTCAAAGCACGATAAATACCTATATAAATACCTATTGGTATTAATTACCTTTCATCTATCCTTTCTGCAAAAACTCAAACTCAACATCACGTTTCAACTTCCATTATTCCATTATTGTATGTGACTGTTGGGTGGGTGAATTATTTACCTATCTTCCGTACAGTAACATCCATAAAGAATGTAACTGAACAAAATACTATATACCTACAGTCTCTCCTTTCCACTTAAAATACTAGAAAGAGAGAGACTGCATGCCCACACCCCTCGCTAGTGATATTTTCAACCCATGACGTAATTATCTTAACTTATTATCATATCGAGTGCAAATGCAATCCCGAGTAAATTATCATTCAAATTAATTTAATAACTCCCGCAAATAGCTGCACGTTATCGTGATGAAACCTAAGATCCTGTGAAGAAAATTATATTGAATAGTACTATGGCAATGAAATTATATCCACTCACATGGATTAAGCAAAATGTACCGTGTGGCGTTTCAAATTGCCAGTCATCGTTACTTTGTAAATAAATGATGAAAAATATTCAATTTCATTGTTTAAATTTATAATAAAAAAGGGGATTTAGAAAATAGTTATCACTTACTATGTTGGTGGAACATTGTGAAAAAACCTGCATACTAAGAGTTTTCTAAATATTTGGGGCTGGGCACTAGACCAGTATACTGAATTTTGATCTAATCCCTCTCCATCGTATGGATCCATGCGCAAGTGATTCGCTTAATATATTACGTAGGTTGAAGTAGTTGAAAAAAAATCTTAACGCGTTTCTGTGACTTTAGTCATTGCTACATGCTACCAGTTTCAGTCACGTAGGTGGTCTTGCAGCTTAAATGACAATTGACATTTGTCACATAGTGGCAAACAAGTTGGTTGCCCCCCCATTACAGTGAACGTGCTGCCTACGCTCAGTTAGAAACGATCAATGGATAATTTGAATTGTATTCTCAACTGAGACACAGCGAGCGCGTTGCAACACAAAAGGGAGTATCGGGGATGCTAAAAATACACGCACGGAATGATCTCGATTGCGGTTGGCGTAATCCGAGTAAATGGTAGAATTAAATCTCCTTAATACACTGCATAATGTGGCTTTGTAACCGTGTGTCATGCAAAAATTTTCCTAATCAACCATTTATATATGAAATAGGTATCGAAACTCATTGTATAAGTAATTAATTAATTAAAATTCATAATTCACAATGGCATCTCTTAATGAATGTTATAAATAGCGCGTCCGTGATGGATCACTTGAGATACGTCTTACGCAAGCTCAAGACCTCCGCGCGGGCTATTGGTTCATGTCATACTGATACATAAATCAATACACATGAATGCGAAGCGTCGGCAACACATCTTCCACGATCACCTGTCTCCATTACGTGCCTTCTTTGTTTTTGTTCAAACGTCTTACTTGCCAGTACACAGCATAAAGTATTGTACCGAGTTCCGATGTCCGATGTTACGACACCCGTCAACGTCTGCTGTGACAACTTACAAAAGCATTTTTAAGCGATTCAGCTCTTGATATGGCCTTGTGTTGTTGACCATTCAGACGACACCGTTTGTCAGTTTGATTAATGTTGTCAATGATGATGACTTTGATAGATCTGGTTGACAAAACAGTGAAGTGTGGTAAAAAATGTAACGCAGTCATGTCAAACTTTGAATACTCATTTTTTGTTCTGTCTAGGCGGCTTGTTATCCTTGTGGTTAATCCTTAGACGATAAAAAATCAAAAAGCCATGTAATAATTATACAAGCCATATATTACGATCGGATATTTCGTCATAGTTAATTAATTTGTCAATAGAAAACTAATTTAACGTCGCATTCTTTTAATATAAATTTATCCGATGTCAGAAAATTGTTAATTATTATGACCGCTTCGATAACAATTATATCATTTAAAAATTATAGCCTTTTAACGTAATTTCCATTTGTGCCTTCATTAAATCATGATAGATTTTATATTTATTACTATTAATCGCAGTTTAATTAAAATGTCTACTCTCAGGGGCCTGCTTGCAAGTAGGTTACAATTTAATTTCTTGTTCTAAAATGTCACTTGCCATCAATATTCAGTGGTGGGCGACAATTAAATGCATAATCCATCGGCTATCACATGCGTCCCGTGCCGGGTTAATGGCTTGTTTACTCATTCGCTCCCTTATAAGGTGTGAAAGCTTCTCGGCATTGTCGCCAGACCCCGATGGACACGACGACGCAAGCAGCCGGATACGTGGGGACACGCGCGCTCCGTTTGACACCACGTGAGATTCAGGCCTTGGTTCATTTATTCTTGAAACACCATTATCATAATCAACCTTTTCTACGTGACCACCAAATACAATAAAGCGACGATAAAAGACCTAAGACATATCCCGTCATTCAACATTTAATTTAACAGTGCTGTCACTTAAGTTGCTCTGTTGCAAGACAGCGAACTCGGAGTCGGTTGTACTGCATCAAAACTTGACACATTTTTTATTAATATTGCAAAAACAGATGGTTGTCCGATTTCGCGGTCCGGAAATTAGCCGGCGCATGACTCATCGGCGTCGCCTCTTTATCTGGATAAGGAAGATAAAACGAGACCCTGCGTTTGCATAACGACTATTCGTTTATGGAGGGGAAATCTTGTGTAGATTTTTTGCCACAAGTATCGGGGTCATTGGATGTATTTAAACAACCACATGTTTGACACGAAATTAATTGTAATTATTAAAAATGCCTCTTCTCTTGTCATACTACAAAGAAGGCTTCATTATATTGTTTTGAAGTATTGCATCAGCGCGTTCACGGACGCCTCGAGTTGACAGCGTCATTTTATGAGAGGTGCAGCTTGTGATCTATCAATAATCTGCCCGCACAATGATGTCATAACAGTCATGACTATTGTTGGTCCATGCTTATTACACATTGCTTAAATGTAATTAAAAATTAATAGCCACTCGGTGTTAAAAGCTGTCAATTTGGATTTCAAGGGACTGAAGATAATCTTTAAAGAGTGAAACTAATTTCACTAAATTTGTTACTCTTCTAATAACACGAAACATTAAGTCATAAAGTTTACTCCGAGACATAAAATTTTATCTTTCCTAGTAAAAGTTCGAAACGGTCTTCTATAATTATCGTAGCGATATGACACATTTCGTGTTTAAAATTTATTATGGCAGATGTCGTATCCACGCGTTACTAATTCCTCTCAACTTTTATTTTGTTTCAGAAATAGCAAAAGTACGAGCGAGTTTATTTCAAATAAATGGCGTAAAGAAGGAACCCCTCGTACTACCAGAGCCAGAAGGGATGGTCACCACACTCACAGAAAAAGTATACGTCCCAGTAAAAGAACATCCAGATGTGAGTATTTACGTTTATTATTCATTGTTTTTCACGCGTCGACATATGGTTTGTGAATGTCGTGAATATATGTAACATTCATGAACGTGTTGAGAAGAACAACGATAGGCAGCTATTGATGTTTCAAAACACACAAATCGCCTTTGTTTGTATGAAACGCTTTCTAAAAAAATATCTCTTAAAATACACCGTATTACGTACAGAAATCAGGTCACCAATATGGACCGCGTGTTTAGAATCAATCTGCTCTATCACTTACGGATACGTGGGAATTCAATTAAAATTTATTAGAAATTTCAAATGAGGCTCAACTGTCATATTAGAAAAAAAAATCTTTATTCTTGCGAAGCTAACATTGATAACTCTTACGTTGAGACTTGTGTTCCAGAAATCTATATCCTTTTGATATACTTCTCGTCGCTTTCTCATCTTCTATCGTCTTTGACAATTCATAAAACTTCAATACATCGTCATTAGTATTGTCTTAATATAAAGCTCTCGCGTTAGCCTTAATGTCCGTCGGCCCATTGATTACATTCGTATTAAATCAAATTATGTTTCTTAAGCCATTTGTCAAAATGTGTGAGTAGGTACTTTCTGTACGCGGGCGGCAAAATAATTGTCTGCTCATTAATTATTCATCTGTCGAGAGTTACACAGTCTTCTGAACACTGTTCGTAATGAATGACAAAGTGTAAACATACTGGCTTTGACACCCTTGTGGCTTGTAAGCGCATTATTTAGAAAGTGTACTGGAGCGATTATAGCTATTAATAAGTCATTACGCATTTTGTAACAGAAAATATTTGCAAATAATTGAGATATATATAAAATGACGTAACTAAAACTTTAAATATATTTGAAAACGAATTGAGCATTGGCAAGAATCAAGAAAAGGGTCACGTTTGTCAACAAGTATAAGAAAAAGTAGATAAAGTAGCTGGTATAAAATCAAAAGTGCTGGCATTTCTTTAAGAGCACGCCGACTAATTTACATTTGAAAATACATCAAAGCAGTCTATAAAAGAAATGTCGAGCGTAAAAGCTTTGCGAAAACAGCAACAGCATACTTCAATATTCGACGGCAGGTTTAATAACGGTAAATTACAGAAATGTATACTTTTAAGTAAGTTTTTATTTTCTGAGTATCGCAAGAGGCCGGGTCAGTAGCCCCTTATAAGAAAATCGTTAAATCATTAAAGAACTTGTTAAATGTTCAACACAAAGCATTAAAGGATGCAAGCAAGCCGTAACGCATGACCCTTGTCCTGAAAACGTCTTTAATGTTATTGCTCAATTTAAGGAGAAATTTTGCAACAATGACACCAAAATACATATAAAGCTATCTTTAAAACTCGGCTTAATTCATTTCAAACTAGAAGATCTTTACTTTATTCCATTGTCGATCAAGATAATTGTACGCGCGTTTTATTACAACAGGGAACGCAGAGCGAACATAGTCATACAAATAGAAAGACAAGGTTGTCAGCTTGCTACATTTGGTGACTTATGTCACGGTGAGCTCGTGGCCAGTCAGACGCGTACGGCCTGCTGATGTCTGCACGACCCTTAATTATATCGCCCATTGAATCTAACGAATACATTCAAACTAATTTGCGAACTAACACGTTCTAATACAGCGCCATGTACGGCATTCGGTTCATTGAACTCCGTGATTCATTTATGTACATTTATCGTCATACATCCATACTGTGTGGCGAATCTTCAGACTCAAAATATTGTTTGCAAATTGTATTAAATGTATTTAGAATTCCTTCATAAATCTATTTTGATGTGTTCTTTCGATAAAGACCGATCCGTTTTTAATTTATGTTCCGTTTGAATTCCAAGTCGTTGACCCAATATTTGGCTGTATTCGATCTGTTGTTTTAAATGTAAGAATGTGCATTCCAAAGTCTATTATAGTAAGTAGTATTCCAAATGTCTTCATTATTGGCACTAGAATGTTTCCCATTTAACCTTCCAGTACAATTATCTCATATTTCTTCTATATCTGCGAGAGCTGTTTACGGCATGTATATTCCCTTACATGATCGCTTAGTAGCTGATTAACATTAGTCAGATGTGGCTCAAGCTAGGTGCGAGCGACTGGTGGCGCCAACCGTGACTCCGCTCAGCTGCCATTTATGGCGATTGCTAATGATATATAGCTACTTTATGTTTATGTTCAATTTTCTTTAACGAATCGGTACACAAAAGTGATACTCTACGATGTTTTCCACAGAAAAACATCTAACTAAAATCGAGATCAAATATTAAAGTAAAAGATACATTTCCGTAAATTAATTCGTTTAGGCGGTTTCTAATCAGGTTAGAAACTTTCTTTTTTTTACGTAATTTATACAACCCATAAGTCTAGTTGGAAACTGATCAAAATTTTTTTTGCTAATTTACTTTCTCTAATCTGTGTGTAGGAAGGTTATATTCTCAACGACAAAGACACAAGCAACGTGAATGATAGAAAAACAACGTAATTAATATGCATATTAGATGTTCTGGATTGTTTCTATTAACATTCCGTAAGAACTTCATAGTAGTTTTTTTACCTTCATCGAAGGAACCGCGAGTGTAGTAGGTATTTTAACCTTTAACATATTTGTAATCAAATTAAATTATCATCAATGGCTACTGTTGGTTAGTCAGACTCGAAGTAAAAAGATTATGCGATTATTACTATAGAACGTTAGTTCCTATGAACTTGTATGTGTCTTAGTAATGAAATTTGAATGTTGCATTTTCATCTGAAATACTTCGCACCTCGGAAGAAAGATTATGTGACCTTATTTTACAATTTCATCTACAACTGTTTTTTTTTTGGAAGTAAGAATATTTTGGCATTATGAAACATAATGAGCTTTTTTATTATGAAAGTACTAGATGTAGAAAATATTTTTGCATAAATTTAAAAAATCGATTGCTTTTGGAACGTAGGATACTATTTTTTTATTTTTTTGTCGTTTATATCCATTTTTATGTGTCGTCGCCTTAGTCCAAGAGTAACACATAATAAATAATTAGCATTCTATATATCAAATGTTTTATTGAAATCTACGAGAAAAATCGTGCCGAGAACTATGTATGTCATAATTCATAAATCAATGCTACAGGTTCTTATGAAGCACAATGTCCACTATGCACTAGTAACGAGCTGTCGTCCTCTGTTCTTGTGCCATGATATGTGATTGTCGCGTGTTATTCAAATGAATATTCATAATTAATAGAGAAGTACAGTTCATCCATATAATTGCGACGAACAATGTGGCCGTAAATCTTAAGATAAATTGAATGCTGAGTGATATTGATTGTCGATCAAAAGCGCCGCGACACCGCTCATGTGTAGTGAAATAATGATTGAAACCTTTAACGATGTGGGTGTCATTGGATTTACTTCTAAGAACTATAAAATAACGTTTCTAAACACAGTACTGCAGTAAGATCATATAAATCAGTTTTGAAATATCGGTATGAACATATTGTTCTAGCAATTGGCAATCATGCCATTGGTGTTTTATTCGCTCGCAAAAACCGAGCAGTAAAGTAAACGTTAACTATTCCAGAAATAGACGGAGCAGCGTGCGATTCGTATGTTGAACATATTGTCGAAACAATAGTTTCGGAACGCTGCTCGCCGTGTGACTAATATCTTGAAATGTTTTACTTTTGGAACTTTAACGTTCTTCTTTATAGCTTTAACAAAATGGTACCGCGTGATGCTTTGATATTCCATTGTATTCGGCGTAACACACAGTTATTAGGGCGTATTTTAACATGTTATTTAGTTATGGACGTTGCTTTATATTCACTCGGTTTAGATGTAAATGTAATTACATTTTTGTTCCAAATTCATTCTAAGGAACGCCTTTGTTAGTAAGCTTTCATCATATTTCATTAATATGAATAAAGTAGATATTAGCAACTGACATACTGCTGTCAAATACACGTGATCTCTAAGAACAGGTTTATTTCCTCGTTTGGAAAAGTTATTATTGGGGTTTTCTATTAAATAATTCTCACTAGCCGAATAGTCTGGAAATTTGCCCGAAAAACGGTCATAGGTTTGAAATTAAGACGCGATTAGCAAAACGCAGGTTCAGAAATACACCTCTGCCTTTACTTCCTGGGTATAGGCATATGTATAAATAAATAGCCAGTCACGTCTGTCATTATTATTATTGCAGAAGAATTTAATGTAGTTTACAATGGCTCCATATTGAAGCGTTATAAACACGCATTACCAACATCTACTCAGATATATTGTTTTATAAACATGCCTCGTGCTATTAATTCCCGACAGAAGCGTACACAATCAATGTATATCAAATACCAATACGTAAAGTAAATAATGACAGTATGTTTTCCTACTCCTTAAAAGTAAAAATGCATGCCAAACACGGAGTATGATTCCGCATTACTGATACGACATACGATATTCCGAGCGCATAGTGTTGCTGCATATGCTGCTCGTGCCGACAATCACGTCCGATCATAGCAGGCCTGATGGAGAGGTGTGTTAGCATGACTTATGGACGGGTCTCGCACTTGACTGACACTAGGGGCCAGTGATGGCGGGCTGTCGATAAAGCCTGCACCTGTAACTTTTCTAAGCGTATATAAAAAAAAACTCACAGATTCATACCCATTGGTTATATCCCCATAAAGTTAAGCAAAGATAGGTTTCGCTAGTTATATTAAGTTCTACTTTTTATACTTTACATTCTATTTTACTTTTGCGACAAACATTGAAAATGCACTATTCCCTCCACTTTACAAAGTAATAACGTTTACAGACAGCTGTCAATATACATTTTGATTTATTGTGTTACTTAATTTAATATAACGACTATGATTTTGCTAACACTTCGCGCAAACAAACAATAGGTTTTCCTCTTCCATCAACGACGCCCACATTTGTAGAATGGAACAATATTTTTTAAACTTACGTACCAATTCCACCTGTCCAATCAACAACCATCGCAAATGCGAACATAAATTAAGGAAACGTACGCGAGGAAATATGTATATCTGAAGAATTTTTTTAGGTGTTTAGTCCGCCAAACCGAACTAGGCCAGCGTGGTGGGCATGTCCTTACCTCTCTCAGTTGTAGAATGAGTTCATCAGTGAGAAGTATATAGGGTGACATATTATTTAAGAAACTATCAATATTTCCATATGCCATTATTTTAAAAATAAATGCTATTCCGAATTATAAATATAATTTGAATCAGTATTATGGTGAAGCCATCGACATCGATACAGACGGTCCGTACGTCGGATTCTGCGTGCTGCCCATTTAAGGAAGGAAGCGTTATTAAATCCTGCCATATCGGCCCGGGACCGTTACTTTAACTTTTTGCTTCACATCACGAGGCACCGCTTGACACATACTTTAGTGGGAGACACCAGGCTCATTATCTCACTGTTAGACTTATAGAACCTGATCTGATGAGTGCGTATCAAAGTGCGAGTCAATGAACTCCAGTAAATGGAACACTGATCCTAGACTTCAAACGGGCGCCTTAATAGATATCAAAGTTAAGAGACATAAATCCATTTTTTGTGGTGGTGGATTGTTTGTTCTCATTCATTTATGAAAGGATTTGCTTGTAATTAGTCTACATTAGCAAATATTTATCCAATAAAGATGACAAACTGCATGCACGATACGCAAATACTAATCAATCGAAAAAAGACCTGGCCTGCAGACCATGGTATGTTTATAAATTTAGCGGGCATATTTTCTGGCTTCATGCTGCTTCTGCTGAGAATTTCCTGCTGAAAAACTCAGTAAAACATCGACTGATTCGGCAGTGTAACCTCTTGATCGCATCCACGAATTAACGTTATTGAATCTAAGATACAGTCTGTTTCGAAAAAAAAATAGTACATTATTTCCTATATACAAATTCTGTATAAGTAACCAATCAGAAACTGTATTTCATATTGCGTGCGCACAGAACATGTATCAACACAAATGCGACCATTCATCAACTTTGCTTGTGTATCATATCATACTTCCATTAAAGCGGTGTCATAACTAAGTTTTCTTTTAATGTTAGCTGGCAGCTAAATATGGAGAGTGTCGCTTTACATGAATGATGAATGTGTATTGTGTGTGAACGCGTGATTGCACATCTGTGTTACTTTAACTTATCATATATTTAGCAAAATAGAAGACTTATCAATGTAGGAAAAGTAATTTATACTGACTGATGTAATAAAATAAGAAGTAAATAGAATAATGAAAAGAATTTTGTAATAACAGCGAAATGGTTTGAAAAGTAACATGCGTATAGGGAATATTAATCACGATTCAAAATCTAGGCTGGATAATAAACACATAAATATTAATAAGTAACTGTCCTACAAAAGGCGCGTGACGAAAGAGACACAAAGATATTTTTTATACACGTATCGTTTTTCACTGGATGAAATTTGATATTGATCTCAGTGTCGAGGTTGTGGGTTGAATACAGACTATCTAACCAGTCAACGCAGAGTATCCTATGTTGTTTCTAATGTTGTGACTAGAGATGGCAACCCGGTATGTTTCCCAACCCGGCCGGGCCCGGTTGCATCCGTCGCCAACCCCGACGGGTCCGCCGGGCCCGGGCGGGTTTGTTAGCGATGAAACCTTTAAAGTATTTTATGAAAATTTTCTATATATAAATGGAAAAGACAATGATGCAAGGTTAATATTCATTTCAAACTGGCTTATGGACAATTATCACAATAATTAATCTCAAAAAAAAGATTACTTTGACTTATGAACGAAAAAGTTAAATTAGTATTAGTAATTATTCATTTTTATAAGTTTAAACAAGCAGGTCTTTCTCTTTACTCCTTATCGTGTCTATTTGAAAACATAGTATTATAATAAGAAACTAATAACGTAATGTTATTATTACTAATTGAGCAAATAGCGAAATCTTATTGGCTAGGCTGTACTGTAACTACAAACAACCAAACTTGTTTAGTCTAAACTAACAAAATGTCACGTAAAATTGGTTACATACATAGGCTTCATAAGTATAATATAACAAAGCAAAAAGTAACAATTATTTTTCAGTCTGAAAGAATGATTGATACGAGTATTTTACAACAGTAACTACTACGAGTAGGCGCTCCCGTGCCGCGATTTACTTATCGGGTCCGCTGACCGGGACCGCGTCCGGTGGGTGCGTAAAAGGGCACCCGGCCCGGCCGGGCCCGGTTTGCAATCTCTAGTTGTGACATAAAGTATTGAAATAGAAGTACCACGAGTTACGTTTTTTAATAATAGAATTTCATTTTAGAAATATATTGATACCAACCGTAGCGATCCTAAATTGTGAATAAAAATTAAAGTGCACTCCACTATATCTGCATTTGCAGACGGCTTAAAATGCTAAAGAACTTATGAGACATCTAATATTCGACCTTACAAGAACGAACAACATACTCTATAAATAAATACAGTATACGTTTGTAGCTTCCATAAGACTAGACATTCGTAATGCTGTCTATTATAGGAAAGAACGTAAAACAGAATTATATTATGCAAACGGACGGCCCGGACGGGTGGATTGTTTTAGTGGAAACATGTCTGGCACAAGCAGCGTGTGCTTTATCATTCGCAAGTGCAAACACCAGTAAAAGCTTGCGTATGTGTTTCGAAAAGATTAAACAATTCTTGCTAGTGCACTGGCCGGCAAAGACGTTGTTTGCTTTGAGCATGTGAATTTTCAATCGAACGCTTAGGTTATAATTTGAAGATTCTGTTTTTTATTTCCATTCATAAATTTAAATCAAGGAAAGGCGTTCAGTTTAAATACAGCCCCTGGGGATTCTGCCGTGTAGAAATAATATTGTCATACTTTGGCGAAAGCATCAAAGAGCGCGACAGCTGGTGTTTAATTAAACTTGAATTAATACGAAACTCACGCGATTTCAGTGGCCTTGCGTTCCACAGTTGACTGTAATATACAACTCACAATTATTATCGACGAACTTATCGAACTCCCGTCCTACGAACGTACGTACTGGCGCAGAAATCATAAACAAGCTTTAACTCGCCGTTTGAATTTCCATTAACAAATATTTTAATAAAATTTGTAAACGTAAATATAGTCCGACCGGTTTGCTTTGCCTCGATTCGCATTGCGTTTGTGTATAGTACATATTCATATTTGGTTTTCTATATTTGTGACTGAGCGTAGGCGTTCTACCCCGTGTTTTTCACTGATTCGATGTTGTGTATATTTTATACACTTCTTATGGTTTGTGTATTAAGCTATAGCTTGCAGTACGTGGGTGCGCTGCTAATTTCCGTTCCATTTATCTCGTACACCGTGTAAATCTGGACAAATGAAGAATGGATTCAATGAACTCCCCGCATTCTCTATTTCGATCACATTAAAGTTATATTCGTTGCGTTTATGGCTGCTATTTGAACATTTAGTATTTTTATGAGCATTCAATAGGCATTGTGCTTTCTAATAAATAACATCAATGTGTAGGATGTTTGTATGGTACGTTGTCACATAAAGCAATATTGAACGCATAAGCGTCAACTGAATCTATTAGGTTAGCTGTGTTCGAATGACAGGTTGCAATTCACGTGACTCGATTCATTTTCTCGTAAGTGTGTTAGTTTTATTTATAAACGGATCTATCGGTATTAAACGCTTACAATTAGAAACATCTAGAAATAAAAAATCGTGACGCAGATTCTGTAGTTTAAGATCTCATTTCCGATGTGTTTTAATGTTCATTTCGTGATGGTTTCAAAATCTGACCGTAGCTGTTATATTATTGATATTTTAACATGTTTAAATATTTCGTTTAACATGTTTAATTTCCTCAATGGCCGACGTTGGGTTCTAAGAAGGTTTGTTGCGTCCATTATATTCGTACCATTAAAATCCATTCCATTGAGCTCCAAGCTGCAGTACAGTGCATTTGGACCGAGAACGGTAATGAGGCTGATCGTATTGGTCGTGGTCCGCCGGTCGCCGGTTCACGGGTCGCCAGTTCTAAACTTGGTCTCGGCTTGTGTATTGGCTTACAATGTTCTATTCTTTATATTTTATATATCTACCTACTATAGCTCACATAGGTAAGACACTATGACAGTGAAATTAAAATACAAATGTCCCGTAAATCCACATTTTGTCTATTCTGATAAATTGCGACGATTTATTGCAGCTAAATGCGAATTGAGCATGAGTTTCAAAGTTTTTAACGCTGCTATCAATTTATAACGGGCAGGAATTACACGGGAAATATAATGTTGAACGTATCGAAATATCCAAGCTATTAATAATGTGGAGTTAGCGAGAGATAGATAACACTATAAATTACTAAAGCAAATTTACGGTAACGTCGGATATTGAGTACATGTGCGAATATTTTTATTTAATACTTTAACAAGTTTACTACTTCGTTAGTCCCGTATATGTTTTTGGTAAGACATCTTGATAGCACGGACGGGCAAAGTATGACTGTATTTTCAATCAGAAAATGTTCAGTAGTAGGAAGGGGTCTCGAAACAGTAGCACGCTCTTTAATAACTCAATACGAACCTTAACAATAAAACTATTTTGATTTTATAAAACTGATGCAACCTTTATGTTGAAGTAGGTACCTACTTTATCTCCTGCCTACCTCTTCAGTCCAGTTGCAGTGTATGTTCAGTATGCTGATTATTTCAGCTTTCATTTATGTATCCGAGGTTTCTACATACCTATAAATAGAAGATGCAAAGGCGCAGCTGAACTCAAGGATTGTTTCATACAATACGTCTTAATACCGTTTAGGAAAATCAAATAAATTAATACCATGCGCCTTCAAATATAACAATGATCGTGACTAATTTATTGAGTAAAGCTTGTTAAGTTATTAAAGTGTATAATGATTTACGGTGTTTTTCGTAGTAAACCATGGTGACTTATTGTTTACATTGTGTATTTCATGTTAAGTAAAATAAATGCGTTACAGGATGATTGTACTGTAAGCATTAGTTGTTTTATTCGATAACAAACTTGGTGGATCAGTAATAAGCCGTTACTAAATTATTTATTTGTTCAATTACATATGTATTACTTCGTATGTTCTGATGTATTCCCGATACAGAGGTTAGATCTTAGTTCATTACACTGGCTTTGGGGGACTTCACATAAATATAAGAAATTCCTTGAATGTAATCTTAGGTTTGCAGATTATATCAAGATCCTATCTTTTACCGTCAGAAAATATAATTGAAATTAATAAAAATGGAGCAACGTAAGTGTGTTACTGCTATTTTAATGTAAAATAACAATAACTCATATATTTACAAAAAAAAAATGTGCAAATGTGAATCATACACGGATGTTTCAACTTTTACTTTTAAATAAACAATGGCAGGAAATATTTTAAACATTTTCTTGTTCTTACTTAATCCGAATTCTTGGAACATAAGATTATGCTTCGCATATCTTAATTAAAATATTTCCCTAATCATTAACCTATTTATCCATTGTAAGAAACATATTTGCCAATCTTACGTTATATTGAATACTATGGCATGATTGACATTTTAAATGATAGAAACAAGCCTTACCATACCTGCCTTAAAATATGGAACCGTCACATAATTAACATCGTCGTAATGCTTTACTGTCTCATTGTGTTTGATCCCTGGTAGGGCCTGTAGCTTGAAATGTACCCATTAATTTCTTTTAATATTTAATTTCATAATTGTCTTTCTAAATACAGGAATTCGCTCAATAAAACGATACTTCTAAATTATTTCACATAATTTATTCGTGGAAAAAATGTATAACTACACCACAAGTCCTATGTAACGTCAACGTTAAGTTTTCGTTCAGTGTAGAAATTACCAGAGTCATTATAGGTCCTACCCTCTTCTGACTTTTCCGTCTATTTCTCTCTTCTTCCTTACATTGGGAATGCACTTGACTTGAATAGGTATTCAAAGCCACAAGTAAAGGTTGACAACGCCTTTAAAACATTCTAACGCTGTATATGAACGGTTTGTGGATGGCGGTGATCACTTGATCATGTAAATGGTGGTGGTATCAAACTTTGTAAGTTTACAAAAACATTTCAGTTAGTTGCAAATTGCAATATTGCAGAAACACATTCAATTAAACTCGCAATAGAGGCATGCAATGGAGTCTCAACTATAAATAATAACACACCTCTAAAGACTAAGTGCAATCTCGGTTTCCATCATCGCACTTGGAGTGAGCCTCGAGGCAAAATTGCGTTCTGCTTGCACTACTCGTCGTGACCAATCTTAGTACGACAATAATTATCTTCAAATTAAACCATCAATCAGACGGTATGTGGGAACTGCGTTAGCCGGCATTCATCCGGCAACTGCTCCTAATGTCAATAGTTCAAGTTAATCATTTCATTACTTTAAATCAAAGGTAATTTCTTGATAGCACTGCGCTAGTTCGTCCAACGTATGAACCTGATTTTGAACTAGAAATCTGGTCGTTATATACATAATACATATATCTGTTTTAATTTTTAAGACTTAACACAACCAAGTGTTAGTCAACAAACAATATCTCAAAGGAAAAGCAAAGTCCGACTTCACATCACACATGTAATAGGAGCCGCGTGAATTTTAGTATATTCATTAAAGTATTATATGCAATAAAATAAAATAAATGAAAAAATCTTATACAATAAAAAGTTCATATAATCAATTTTCATTTAACACGTATTTGCATTGTTATTACAATAAGTTTATCGGGATTGAGTAGGGGGCTCAATCACATGAATATCAAAATCGGCAAGACATAACAAATTCATAACCCACTGAATAACCACACGCCAACAATTAATTCTTTTTTAAACTGTACCAGTCATTTATCTTTATTAGTAAGGTCGTATTTGATCACATTCCTTACCCGCGCTAGTATGCAGGGCATGGCGGTTAAGTCCTAATAGCAACGACGAGCAACTGACGCGTTGATCGAAGACCGAAGCTCTGTGACTGATTTATTTCTTGGCTCCACTGTTTATCTAATGCCAGTATTATACAACTCAACATTAATATTAATGAAAACGCTAGGCATATATCAACAACTAAAGAAATAAAAATATTACTAAACCTACCGTTGCACCGCCATTTTGTGGGGAAAAGGAAGTGACATACAAAGGAACTCGATAAAACTAATAGAGCATTCGAAACGGTGTCTTCAGACAATTGCGATGTACCGAACCAGTGAACCGGATAATAAAATAAATGATTACAATAAATACTTAAACGCCAAGATAAAATGATAGCTTGTTATTGACGGGCGTGGCGACGCTTCAAGCGGCTATCGGAGTGGAAGCGAGAGCGTGTTCATCAATATACATTTAATATGCTTCTAATGCCACCGATATACAATAGTTTCTGGTTTAGGTAAAATATAAAATTTATTCATCTCGTTGAAAAAAAACCGCATTAAGTGGAATAATCGTGGAAAATTTATTTACTGATAAACTATTACTTGTACATAGTTCTAATTGCCAATAGAACGTGATGTCATCGCAAAAGAATAGTTTAATACGAACAAGAGAACTGTGTAACTATTATGATATCTTTTTAAAATATGTTGATTGTTAATGAATTATAATATTAAATTTTGCAATTTGTCATCGATATGCGTATAAAGGCAGTCTATAATTACTTACTGGAATAGATTAGTAATTCAGACAACCTATCTAATTAATGTTTTATGCTAAAAATTGATTCGCCATTGATAAAATCATACTTTTTAAAATTATTTATAGAATGTTCCTTTGTTGATAGTGAACAAATGCTTTTTGTGAGATCATTTTGAGTAATTGATATGAGACTAAGGGCTCTGCTCCAGATTCACCCAGATTCAATTTGATGAAATACGGAACACTAAAACTAGCTCATATCCAAATAACTACTATTTCATTGCAATAAAAATATTATTACAATATACAAGCGTGGAGAACTGATAGCCGATGGGGTCAAAAAGTTCTCGAATGGAGGCCACGTAGCGGAAAACGCAGCGTTGGATGACCATCCACAATGTGGTCAGACGACCTGGTAAAGGTCGCGGGACGTCGCCAGATGCAGGCTGCCTCCGACAGGTCCCTGTAGAAGTGGACTTCCTGTGTCTGATGGATGGATGATGGATAGAATATTATTACATAGCACAGTTAGGACTACAAAAGTCAATCGAATTTGTGTCTGCAAAGTCGCGGATTGGAACTTCTTATTTTGAATCTGGATATTTTAAGAACAAAATACATAGTAGTTTTTATACTATATATTCGACTAATAAAAAATGACATAAATTTACTTTTGAGACCATTAGAGTGTTAGATCATCAATCATAGTGTCTGTATTGTGACAATTAATAGTAAAAATTGATTATCAATAAAAATTATATTCTGTAAATCGCTGACAGTCAGTCAGCACCTTATCATGTTTGTGGTTGCACAGTGCACGTGGTTGCGGGTCTGTCGTCGCGCTATCATTAAGTCACAAAACCACTGGCAATTACGTTGTACAAAACTGCACATTTCTACACATCAATATAATACTATTGTGTTTGTATTAGAGGGCAATGTCACGTTAATTTAACCGATATATCCGGGTTTTGGTGCGTCACAATTGTATGAAAGCATCAGTTATATTAACAGTACCAACGCACTCTAAATACGGCAAATGTATTAGAATTACTTAAACCGGTGCGCTGGCTTTGTACCAGTTAATACTCAATAAAATAACTTGCTATATCGGAATTTGTGTCCCTTCTGTTGTATTACCAGTTGTAACAATATTGATAAAACTTTCCATTTCTCAGTAGGCTTGTTTGGGAAATATTAATGAATTGGAGTAATTAATGTCTTTGATAGAATAGTGAAGGAGTAAAGTTGAGTTTTAAAGTTCCTAAGGAATCTTATTATAAAAAATCAGCCACATCTCAATATTGTTTATAATAACTATACATAGCCATCTCAAAATTGAAATTAGATTCCGTTTCTATGGTTAATCATTGGCAGTCTTGTCACCTTCCTGTCTTAGAGAAATCTTACTCTAAACCAAGTGGGAATGTAATTGTAGTAACTTATCCTTTCTTATACTATACTTGTAAAATGCATTATTAATGGGAGCCGGTTTGTAAATAATCATAAAAAAGATAAAAATACATTCTTGCATGATTATGTTCAGGCTGTGTGGTTTCTTGTTAGACGACATGGCACAATCTAATGCATGTTATATATCATCCTTTCTAATCTCTTACATACTTCGGATTTTTTAGCTAGACTATAAGAAAAAAAATATCCCTTGATAACTCTTACATCAGATAAAGGACCGAAATTCTATTCACCAACCAGCTTTTCAATCTAGCAGGTATAATATTTTAACATCCACAAAACTATCGCTTTAAATTGTACTTCAACTATAAGGATATATGCATAAAGTCTGCTATGTATCATAGCAACTAATTAATTCGATATTTACTATGAAAATTTTAATCAAATATCAGCCAGGCTCGTACCATTCCATCTAATGCAAGACACATTAAGGCATAAATCATTCAAAAGCTGACACTTCATTTGCACATATATCCAATAATTAGGCGCCGTACTGCTTTATACGATTCAAATAATCTTAATAGCGATTGATTTATAGCCTTTATAAATAAACTAAATATTTGCATTTATTGTTTGTAATCACGTTTATAAACAGGTAATAACGTAGATTGCAATTGTTGTAACATTGGCTATCATTGGATCTGTGCGGTAGAGGGCGTTTTGCGCGCTCCGGGCTCGAAAGCTATTGGTCCATGTTTACCGATTAGATGCGCCGGCGGCCACTTCCCAGAGAAACTATTGTTTACACGATTGTATTAAACGATTTCCTTATCTCATTTTAGCTATTTTAGCTATTTCTAGCCACCATTAGATCAGATTGATCAACCGCTTAAGCAAAGTACTGCTGTTTCCTTCATTATTGACATTTTCTGATGTCCTATATTTATTTTCTAAATACTGATATCGTACTTTAATAACAAAAAAATAACGAGTATAGAAAGCTGTTTTCATAAGTAACAATGTGTTTACATACTTGCGTAGAAAATGTGTCGTTCTCGCGAGGCATTATTTACGTAATTTAGTTAGCACGTGTAAGTCACGTCTAGATACTCATTACGTTCCGAGTTTAAAATAAAGTTCCGAATGATACAGCAACACCGGCCAGAGATGTCGAGATTGTGTTATTTTCAAAATAAAATAATTACTTCTCTCATAAAAATATTACTTACAGAGAAAAAATGCAATAAAGTAAATACGGGCGCGCGGCCAAGTGGCGAGCTGTGCCGCGTTATTTCCACGTTGGCCAACGACGACCGCCGAGCGGCGTTCGGTTTCCAATTGAGATTTGTTTCTCGCCACCGACTGTTTTTTCCTCCATACGATTTTTAATTTACGAATATTCACAGTCTTCGTTCGGAAAACTGAACTGAACTCTGCTCGATGTGCCCTAATCATTCCATAAAGTTTAAATGCTATTCCTTTAAAAAAATATTTGGTTTCTATATTACTTTTATTTTTAAAACCACATTGTATGGCTTTAATACAGCATAAATAAATTATATATTTTAACGTTTTATAACCCATGTAAAGTTTACATCGTGTTCCAAATGTCCAACGCTAACGAAAAGTACCCATAAAATTCAACTGTATATAATCTGTATGCACTCGCACGATTACGTCACCCTCAAAAACTATCTCACGCGTACTCTAGGTTGGTTATTTTTAGGAATTTTTCTAGGAATAAATTATTATTAACGCTAAATTCCATGTTTTATATCTAGAGTAATAAAATATTACCTACCGCCAACCGACGTTATTTATGATCATTTTACTGTCTCCTATTGTCGTGAAAATAATGATTGTCATGTTAAGGAAGTCTTCTCGGGTGAGTCGTTTGTGGCCAACCACTAAACAGCGGTAGGACTGCCCAGCCCCTTAGGAAACATGAGTCTTATTCCTAGATTTCACGTAACTTTGAAACTACTATTGCAAAAACAGAAAACGATAGTGCCTACATTATATAAAACACATCAGTCTCGTAAATAATTCTAAATCCAGTGCTTCCAAACATACTTGAGAAGCTATGTCAGCAGATATTGAAAGATATGACCTAAAATCAATTCTGAAATCAAGTTCGTCTAGTTACAATGTGCCAGTACGTAGTCTAAGAGTCTAAGAGCCGGCTTTTGTGGGATTTGTTCAATCAATAAAGATATGAATCGCATGTACGCTCCGGTCCGTCTGTTCTTTGAGTGATTTACAATTTGTCGTCTATCACCGTCACCGCCGCTGGACCGCGACGGGTAACGAATGCCGTCCCGTCTTGTTCGAGGCGCCTACTTCCGCGTCTCATATTTCTTATTGGAATACATTGTCACAATCTATATGACCAATCTATTGCCGCCGTCGAAGGATCACTAAATAATGTACCATAATTTATGGGTTTGCGTGTAGCAGTAAGCCTACAAATTCTTTCGTTGAAACACAATTTGTTATTGACTATGCTTCAAACTTTAAAGTTTCCAGTCATAACTAATAAGATCTTCAAGCAATTTACACGCTGTCACGCTAAACAATTTAGCATGAGACATGTGACGAATTTCTAACCTCAATTTTTATTTACTACATTCACGTATTATACAAGCGCTTGGTTCCCGGAATTATCCCTTTAGAAAAAAGTGGCAGTGTGAAACTGTTGTAGTTTGGCTCGGCGCCAATTGGTCCATTTCTCAGCTTTGCTGGCGGATGGCAGAATGATACTGGTTCACAGTTCATGTGCGTTTAGCTGACCGATGCTTTGAAGCTTACGAATCGAGGTTAAATGTGTATGTACTATACACAGGAAATATGTTTTATGTGTAACGAAGCAAGTAATTAATCCGCCGGCTAGTAGAATTAGATCTTGACGTTTTAAGTTATTTAGGTTTATATTAAACGAGTTGATATTTTGTAATAGAAGATTAATTTGTTTAGGAAATCCGTTAATATAATTTTAAATTGGATGATTATGGCGATAACACTTAACATATCTGAGAGATGTGACTCATTAAAATGTGTTGTCAAGTCATAATATCCTACTCAGTTGCAATTTATTTAAACAATTATTTATTATAAATTTCTATATTTTTACAGTTCAACTTCGTTGGAAGGATCCTCGGACCCAGAGGTATGACAGCAAAACAGCTGGAACAAGAAACAGGATGCAAAATCATGGTCAGAGGAAAGGGATCAATGCGGGACAAGAAAAAGGTAAAACGTCGTCACTCTTAAATCAATAAATGCTAACAGTTTAACTATTGATTTTGAAGCAACTAAAATACACATCTTGACGGTAATATTGATTAACATATTAACAATGTATTTCTTGGTAACATGATTAGATTTTGTGTGTGTGCTAATGTATCATAGTATTGATGGAACTCCACAAACTTTAGGCAAATATATTGTTGTTTCCTTTGTTACCACGCAGCTTCAACGGAATCTGATGTAAGATTATTTATATTTGAGTATTTAATGCGTCTGCTTTTGCTTTTTGAACATATCTTATGTTGTTTAGCCATGTAGCTATTTTATTTCTTATAGAATTTTATTAATTTGTAGTTCTAAATTTAATTTACCTTATATGATCATTCGATCTGCACACGTTCATGTTATTTATCAGTTACAACGACAGTAATGGAGGCTAATCTATTGATGCAATTATCACGTCATTGTATGGTTGAAGGAAATCGTTTTAACTTGATAACTGACATAATTTGCTTTATTATCTATTCTGTTGTTTTACATTCCTCCATTAGGTGTACAAAGATAGAATTATTTTTGCATATTATTACAAACCAATTATCTCTCAGATTACCTTTTTTTTTTATCGCATCTGATGTTGTGAAATTATTTCCAAATATTAGGTTATTATAGAATCATATAAAATAATGCGTAGTACTTGAATCTTAGTAAAGTAGTTTGTGGTGTTTGTTCATTGTTAGTGTCACAATTATGATCGTGAAACTTATAAATAGGCTAAAAATAATTCCACCATCAATTCCTATGACCAGCGGATTCCCGCGCCGTGTTTTGCTCTACCGTTAGAGCGTAACACATATTTACCGTACAGACTTTGTCTTACAATTTACACATGAATGCAAGCAAAATATTAGGCTCCAGTAAATTTTTCTCACGTGCATGCTAGCAAGCCAAAATTTCTCGCATTTGCATCTACTTACACTTGCACAGCGTCATTGTTTATGTTACACTTTACGGACATGTTGTTGATGAATAAAACATGCTGTTGTTAACATGAAGCGTTGTGATTAATTGTGTACTTAAAAACATTTGCTAATTTCGTTTGAATATGATTGTTTAACAAATGTTTTTCGTGACACATTACAGGAAGACGCCAACAGGGGTAAACCAAATTGGGAGCACCTAGCAGATGATCTCCACGTTCTGCTTACAGTGGAAGACACTGAGAATAGGGCAAAGATAAAGCTTGCCAGAGCTGTTGATGAAGTTAAACGTCTGCTTGTACCCGTAAGTAGAATTCGAATACAACAATTCACTGTATTTCGAAATGGTTCATGTCAGTTCAAAATTAGTATAAGTATAATTATATAGACGAATTAAGACTACTAAAGTACTATTTCATAATCAGCCCAAATACGTCCCACTGCTGGGCACGGGCCTCCTCTACAACTGAGAGGGTTTAGGCCGTAGTCCAACACGCTTGTCTAGTGCGGGTTGGCGGACTACACATCTAAGAAATTCCTAAGAACTTAAAAAAGAAGTAGTATTTGCTGATATTGATATTTAATAAATAATTGGTAATGCTTAGAAACGGTTTATTTTCTATTTTTTTTCATCATCTTCCTTCATTCTTTAGCGCCACTCATCTAGATGTATGTGCTACGTGACTTATAGCTTATCCTACCAAAAGTAGCAAAGGGAAATCCCTTCACATGACGTCAGTAAAAATTCCAGGAACTCTGCCATCACAACAGTACTGGAAAATAGATTTTAAACCTTGTGTTTTATGTAATTAGGTTGCTAATCATAACGTAAATTAGGTTACAATGTCACAATCTGCCTAATTTACATGATTATGTTCGATGCTGACCATGTTTAATGAGCTGACGTCATTTTTGTATTGTGCCATTAAGTTTGATCGAGTTTTAATTTTTTAGATAACGTGTTAAACTAGCGACCTACTTATAAATAAAATGGCAGAAATATAATTTAGAATTAAATATGCCCAAAATTTTATCAAACAATGTATTATCTCGAAAGACAATATAATTATATTATATTTATGCTCACTTAACTGTATTATCAAATATAAGGAGAGCTTTTAATAGGAAAATGTATTAGGATGAAATACAAAGTCCCGAAGTTTAATTTTATTTTGCACAGTTTACATGTTTCAGATCCTTAAAATAAGAATTTATAACACTCTGCCTGTTATTTTTTGAAGACCAACCATAGAACCAATTTTGATAAATTCCATTGGAAATAAGATTTTGGAGGAAACTAGCACTAGTTTAATTTGTATCATATAAATTGAGACACAATATAATTTTGTTCACAGCAAGCTGATGGTGAAGATGAACTCAAAAAGCGTCAATTGATGGAACTTGCTATCATCAATGGAACATACCGCGATTCCAGCTCCAAGGTCTCCGTGCCTGTCAACGGTCAGTGCTTAATAAGTATGGTCGCATTCATGTTTTGTCACTAATATTAGTAATAAGTTAATCTAATTCTCTACCTTATTCAGAGATGTACCTATATTAAGCATTGGATTACTTTTTAAGATTTCTTTGTCTAAACGAGGTATCAGATCTGGAGGATGCTTGTCTATTGGAGTAACCTTACCAATAATGTATTGTAACTTAAACCTACAGAGTTTTAAGCATCAAATAAGGTGATTGATTATGTGAGATTGATAGCATGTAACAAGTACCATCGTAATCCTTTGAGACTTATAAGGTACAATGGATTTTTTATCGAATTCCTAATGTTACAATGGACATCGTAAATTGCATAATTAGTTTGCGGATGTGAGTCACCGCGGCGACTGCAAAGATGACTAACTAATTGATTTGTGGCATGTTATGGTTAACTATTAACATGAGTGATTCTTTGAGACCACATCAAGAGATGTTGCTAAAAAGAAAGACTGAGAATTTCTCAAGAACAATACTGTAGGCTATCATGACATGTCTCCAAACTATTGACATTTTTATGTGTGGAGTTGGGATATTAATTATGTATAAATTTGTTGCAATTATGCTAACGACGTGGATAATTTCACTGTTAATGTAATATTTTTTGTTTTACTTTGTACTAACTATGTACTACTTTCTGGTGTAATTAGTTGTACTAGGATTTAAGATTTGATTCCCACATTTAGACTTATTCGTTCCACAAATATTTTTGGTATGGGATCAGGAAGTCTCTCATTGAGTAGATGTGCATTTTTTTTGAACCTAGGACAAAGAAGTGGCATAGCGGATTAGCACTTGTATCCAAGTTTTATTACTTCATGTCAAATAGACTAATTGAAAGTCTTTGGGGGAGGCCTATGTCCAGTCCAGTGGATGTCCTTAGGCTGATGATGATGATGATGAAATAGATTAATTATATCCATCTTATTCGCTAAGAGTTCTTCTACAATCCTGGCACAGTGAAGTAATTTACCTATTGATATCAGGGTGTTGGTAAGTTTCCAACTGTCGCCTTTTATTGCTTGCACATTTGCTATAATCATAAACTTTTTCTAATGAAAAACGTGGACAAAAGTCTGAATAACAATTGTGCAAATGAACTCGATATTAATGTCTTCGAGATTAATCACAGTTGATTATGAATACTTAAGATAAATTATTGTGAAATAAAGTCATTTATAAGTCCGTATTTAGCTCAATTTTCAAGATGTAGTGATAAAAAATATGGCGTGTCTAACATTTGACTAACACCGAACGGGAGATCTAAATGTGGCACATATAAAATTACAATCTACTTATCCTAATTCATTAAAAGAGATTTGTATAAATTTACCGACTTCCTATGTCAAAGTAAGATGATGAATGAAAGAGCAATGATGATCTACACCAGATGGAACTTAAATATTTTATTACTTATCATCATTGACAGCCCCGTGGCGCAGTTCGTTAGACACCGGCTTGCGAAACGAGAGGCCGCGGGTTCGATCCCCGCATCGAGACAAATGTTTGTGTGATATTTGTTTCGCGTTTGGGTTTGCGTAAGAGACCGAAAAGTCTATCGTAGTTTCTGATACCCACGACACAAAATTCGTTTCTTAATACAGGGTCAGAACTATGTATGTTACTATGGGTGTGTTTATTTATCTACCAACTGATACATAGAGCGGTGATAAAAACGAAGTAGTTGATTTCGCAGCTGATGAAGAATGGCGTCGCGTCGCAGCTGCGGCAGCGGAGACACAGCGGCTTCTAGCACCAGGAGGCGGTGTGACCACCGTGGGCGGGGTAGCTTTACGTACACAAGCGCCTTTGGGAGCGCCACTCATACTGTCGCCACGCATGTCGGGGCCTGGCGCCCAGGCTGGACTGCTGAACGGCACGGGCGCTGGCGCTGCCACAGGACTTCTGTCTCCAGGGGAGCCAGCACATCAGCTCATCTACGCTTCCCCATACGACTACGCCAACTACGCAGCACTCACTGCGGCAGCCAATCCGCTACTCACAACCGAGTATGCCGCCGCCGACCATACGGGTGGGTTGTTCGCCCGTTGAACTCTTCGCAAATTAATACAGATATCATAGACACAGTAACTACGCAATTTAAAGCAATATTTTTGTTTTGTAGTATATTTATAATATAAAGGATTAAAGGATATACAGCGTGTTTGGTTGGGCGACGTCAATCCTCAAGGAGATGATACACCAAATACTCTGTATAGTTGAAATTGTAGTTACTGCGTTAATTTTGACGTGGGCATAGTTAGGAATCTATTGTTAATGTATTTTTGTCTGTCAAGCAAATTTGACGTTGGGCATCTACTTTATGTAGTTTACTTAGATTCAAATGTAGTACTAAACTTAGACGTTTTCCAAGACATATGCGTGCAAGTCAAGCTGATGTGAAGTTTAACAATTGAGTCTTGTTCTATGCCATGTCTCATCTAACGATGTTTGATGGCTTATTTAATTTAAGTCTTTTATTATTATTATTCATAAATTATTATTTTAAAAAAGTGGCATTATCCAAGCTGATTCTTCACACAAATCAAACATCGTTGCTGAATCATACTAACACTACACGCGGTATTGGGTTTTTACCCATGATCATCGTAGAACGTGTAATGAAATGAAAGTCACGTAGGCATAATAATTGAACAAAATAGTTATAATTCTGAACATAAGATAAAATGTATCTATCGGTGAATAATTTTAAAGATTAACCGCATGTCTAAATGAGCCTAAACGTTCTTCAGATTTTTTTACTGACAGCATGCGATTCAGTCGGTAATTATTAATCCCAACTTTTGCTCCGATTACCCTATTGACCCCATAATACAGATCGGTGAGCGTAATAATAGATAAATCAAAAGAATTACTATTGTTTTAAGGTGCAAAATTAATCGAATCATTAATGCTGCTAGATCCACATGTATTCTAAGTAATCAAAACTAAACCCGAGGATGCAGGATCGTGACGTATAGCGCTAACACACTAATGTAGCCGAGTAGTTAACACATGGTGTCGAGCTTATGTTGAACTGTGTGTGATATATTTTAATCGGGTTTGCAGCGTCCAGATATCTGCTAGCTGGCTTTTGACATTGGCCGCAAACGCATCAGCCCACACTAAGATACGAAGGACGCCAACACGCATCGTATCAGCCTTCACATCATTATTACCGTCTTTGATCTGTATTTCTTTATGCGCTTCCGATATATTTCACAGGACGTCCTTTTTACAGTCATAATTAAAGCCATTATCAATACGTAGCATAAGATTTATGTTTTAGTTAAGATTAGCTAAGCGTCATATATTCTTTTTGTACCTACGAAGTTATTGTCTTAATATTTCGAACATTGTTTTCATCTACGACTGTTTTGTACAGTTTCACACAAAGTATATTTTGTTTTCGTACAGTCAAAGATATATTATTTATTTTACGCAGATAATTTTAATATTTATACAAAGTAATATAATTGTCGAATATTTATTGAGAAATCTATATTCTATATTACCGTTGTCTTGTGTTAGGGTTGATGGCAGTTATATCGTGGTTGTTTTAAGATTTTTAGTTAGTAAATTGTAACAGAAACTGCCGATAGAAATCGTATAAGTTACCGAAGTTTCGTATACAAAGACGTAGAGATTCGCATAATTATGAAGCTGCCTCGTTTCTCATTATTAACTCAAATGTTTACTGAAACAAAATATCCCATCATCTGTAGTTCTTGTGATAACCCTTGCTTGTAACATAACTAATGTATTAACATTTTGTTAATGTAGTTTCAAATATGAATGTCGTTTTCTTTCAAGTCAAAATATGATGCAATGAATACGTTCGTGCATGAAGTTTTTGTCTTTCTTTAAATTTTATTTTCAGTTGAGCACTTGTGAATAACAACTCAGATTTTTATATTAACAGTAGATTATTCTCAATAACGCATTGAATTGCATCGATTCAACGATTACAAGCAAAAGGGACCAAATACAAATTGAAATACGAAAAACGAATTCACTCACATCGTTTAACTTATTTAACATAACTGACAAATGTAATATTTTTTTATAAAATTCGTAACGAAATAAACTATAAAACATTCTTGGCGGTTTAAAAGTTTACGCGTTCTAACAGTCACATTTCTATGCGGAAGACCGTACGAAGTGTAACTGATAAGATGATTGTCGTAACCTATTAGTTTATTAGCCATATTATATTTATAAACATACCATAGGTTAAGTATTATTATTATCTTATAAAGATTTTTAGTTAGGTTAGAAAAGAGTGAGCTTTATGAAAATATTACAGCCGTATATTACCGCGTAGATTTATTATGAAACAGTTAACACTGTAGAGTCAAATTTTATTTGAAATTAAATTATAAAGTCAGCCATCAACAGTACCTTTGATGGGCGTGCGTCGCCCAAATTTTTAAATATTTTATTTTGTTATTTTTCCAAAGCAATATAATAGATAATAGATTGTCTATAGACCTAAGCATAATAATAGAGTTAGTGTTACTGCCAAAATCAAATTATATATTAGTATTATTCACTCGAAATTTACGAGTATTTGGCAGTGACGACTAGGCATATGCGATCGTTTAGAGGTAGAAATCGAGAACTTATCTATTTATCTTCACGAATGAGATTAAACTTTCTTTCAGCATTTATGTATCGGGCACCCAGAAACACGGGCGTGTTCATTCTGTATACGTCGTGATTCACCAAAACCACTAGTTCGTTGCCAGGTTGGACGTACAAAAACATATTAATGCATAAAAATGTAGTCACAGCATATAGGTTACAGTAGTTAACTTTATGTGAAACGATACGAAATATTATAACAACTTCAATGGTGATTGTTTAAATGTAATATCGAGGTTATGTTGTGATTTGTAATTTATCATATCGGTGTGCAGTCCCGCGAGCGGGGCTCTTGGCAACAATGATGACAAGTGAATTTCTCTCTTGTAGAAGGGCTGGGTGCACCAATGTCGGAGGAAGCTTTTAATAGTGAGACACAGATGTTAAATGTGCGTGTGCCGCTAGGTGTGGTGAGACGGGCGAGCCGCGTGGCGGTCAGGGAGCACCCCTACCAGCGCACCGCCTTACCGGCGCCTTAACTCCCGCCATAACGCCATTACGCTCTCACGCCGACATTTTGTTTACAAGGTGAGGAGCGCGCGCGCGCATGTCGGCCGGTATGTTTGCTTGCATCCCACACGCGTATTGTGTTGCACATACTTTTGGAATGTGGGACTTTTACAATTTCATTTTCACGCTTCTATTTTTGAATTATTTGAATACGTAAATAAAGTTTTTGACAGTTTTATTGCAATTTCTAATGTTCTTTTTTTTATTTTAGACGATGTTTTGAAAAAGTTCCACGTTCTAAAAAGTATTTTTCGTTATATCCCCCGGCAATCATACCCGTCCGAGTATGCGTGGGCGCCTTTGCTTTACTGTCTCTCTGTGTCACTATTTTGTTTTATTTATTTTATGGTGTACTTATTTAGTTACGTGAACATGTATGAGGATGAGATGCTCTATCACTCTTCATGCCGGATCTGAAGTGACACTGCATAATTTGAAAACTGTGATTTTTATATTTCTTTTTTTTATAGATATATTAGATCTGTTACATGTTGTGATGCGAGGCATTATTATAGAAACAGTATACGCTTTGTATTTTAATGAAAAGATTTCGTATATCAGCGTTACCAAATTATAATGATTTGTTTGTTTTTGTTTACGATGCTGTTGTTGCAAATGTAATCACAACATGTGTCTTCGAACAATCGTAATATTCTCGGGTATCGTTACGTATACACTTGAGGGAAGAAGGATTAATTTCCGATACCAGTTCGCTCTAAGAATTATTCTCGCATCCAGTCACAGTTTGTGTATTAGTTAATACTGCCAATAGGCTCCACGGAGGTGCTATTGCCGGGTTGTGAAATCCTTCTTTCCTGAATCTCGCCCAGTATTAGTCAAAGGAAAGAGCATTCTCAGAATTTGTGCCATCAGTCCAGTATTAAACACGATGCCCTCCTTTGACTTGATATTTTTCATAATCATCACAACTTTCTCTTAGTCAATATAAGTTTTTTATATGAAATTTTAAGCTAGTTGTTTTTTATTTTGCCTTAGGTATTATTATATTTACTTTCTTATTTGAAAGAAGTTATTATTAAGATGATTTGCACTTGTGTCCTTGTGGATTTAAGTAGGCATAAGAATGCCGTTACGTATTTACACGCTTCTTTTTATTATAAAATGAATTTTAAAACAAAATGCGATTCGCAATTTTATAAAAATGATCTATGATATGTTTTGTGAAATATTGTTTCAGTTGTTGATTGTAAATAAATGCATTTTCAGAAAATATACACACAATAAATTGTCTGAAATTTAAATTTAGCGTTTTCTTTCTTCGAACGTTAGGTGCGCGGTAGACCGGTAATGAGTTATTGCCGGTGATTGATATTGAAAGCGATAAGTCGATAAAGTTGATGACGTGCAGTCATTTGGACAGTTGTAGCCTCACACGACTAACATTGCAACTCCACAAGGCCAAGTTCCCGTTTGTTTACATAATAATATAATTAAGTGCACATCATAACAGCTATTGTCACAACTTGCAGATTATCTGTTACTATGTATTTATATTATATGAGTCACTAACATGCAAATATGTAATGACATGATACGATATCACAGACCAATTAACAACTTTTTATACGAATGCCGCCATATAAGATATTATGAGAAGTAAAATGCGATGTGTTGTATAACTTACATACTTGCATCTGGGTGCTATGGTTATAAATAAGTGATTAAGTTTATTATGCTTGTTTGTTTGAGTAATGCTCGACGCATCGCGCGTATATACCACATTATGTTTCAAGCATTGCTCGTTTGGGAACTATTGGGCATTTAATCCTATATTTGTAGATTATCATTATCATACTAAATTGACTTAACATTTTTCAACCATTAACTGCGTAAACTAATGAAGTATTCGTATTATTTTTTTATTAACTGGGCCACAAACAGAAAAATGTCGCGGCGCGAATGCCTGATAGCCTCCCCCTAATTTTTTTATTCAAATTTCAATATTATTACGAAATTCCGAACACCAGTCAAATCAATCCGAGCTCGCGGTTTATCGCTTTGTTGAATAGCTGCATGTCGTGCCGGTCCCCAAGTGTAAATCGTTTATGTATTCGATTATCCTTGTGTAAACATTCGCAAAATTCCCTTATCGCATTGCCTAACAACGGGTCCCTGTTTCGAGACACGGCCGGCTCCGGCAGCAGCGAAATGCCTCATTTACATTCGTCCATACTAAACGTATGCGGGAAGTACTCGATTAGAATTATGAATCGATTTTTATGAATGAGTTGTTTGCCTTGTAGTGAAAAATTCGATGCAAAGTCGAGTCCCCGTAGTGCTTCCCGCATGACGTAGTTGACAAATATGAATGAGCCATAAAGCGTCCGAGAACTCGCGATTGGGGGGACTCGTGTAGTCGGACCATGACATTTGGATCAATACTAACATTCTGTTTTTCTCTCTTCTCGTTAACCCGGCTAGGTGAGTGCTAACGGCGCCGAGGAACTAACAGCAGTCGCGGCGCCCCGCCGGCCGTCGCCGTAACATATTCATCGGAACATCGACCTCCATGTAGCTATAGCTGTTGGGCCTTTCACGTTAACATAATATACTATGTATTATAATAGTCTAACTATTAACATTTATTTGCCTGTTATGTTTATAACATGATGAAACTTTATTAACAATTATAATTTTTTTTTATATGAAGTGGCACACGCCATCGACTATATTTACTATATTGTAACTTATTGTACTTCTGTTGTCGCTTGATCGTGTCGTTGTCGAAGCACGAGTGTTGTTAGGCTACCCACACTTACAGCGCTAAACGTACTCACATTAGCTTATTTTGTAAGCTTATTGTTTTTATTTCCTATTGGAAAACCCTTTTCAAAGATTATGTTTACCGTACGTTTAGCGCTGAACACATATTGACGATATAAATTTTGGTACAGAACTAAATTTTTCACCTAATCCAAACAGCAGTAACTTTGTGATTTTTACTTATTTTGTTTTCGGACCTTTAACTCTCTTGGTTGCTGTAAAGATTAAGTGATGCGATAGATCTTCTTATACATAGCTATGTTAAAAATAACGATCCAACTGATGGATTTCTGCGCTGAAAGTACCAATATGGCGTCAGAAAATAAAAACAAGATGGCGGTAAACGCAAGTAACATTGGTCAAGTAAGTATCATACATGAAACATAAAAAATTGCTTATATTTTCGCATTCGACTGATATCTGAAGACAATTCTAAATACGCTGTGTTCATGTGCCCATTGATCCGACAATCCTTTGGCAATAAACAGTGGAACCAAAGACTTCGTTATAGATTTTTGAGAGCTATATTTTACATAATTAAATTGAAATCATTAACGTCTTCCCATGAAAACGATTGGTCAGTGAGTGCATGAGTGGCATACAAAAACATTTATTTATAGCATTGTATTTCTATATATTAGTGTTTAATATTTATATATAACTAAAGGAATAATTGTGCATTCAAGTGCCTTAATAATTTACTATGTAGCACACACGTGCTTCAACAAAATTGTTAATTGCTTTTTTATATGTAAGTTATATCGAGATTAAATTATTTGTTAACTTTGCTAAATGTTAATAATTTACGGTATATAAGTAAAATATAGGTTAGGCATAGCAATGTAAAATGTTTTCGATAACATTTTTCTATTAGGTAATACGAGAAAGTATATTGAACGTGTCTATACAAATCTCTTAGGAATCTCGGCAAACAATCGTTCTTACGTAAAATATCAGAGATCTGGTAGCAAAACCAACTTGAATAATGTTAATCTCATATTAATCATAGGGTTGCGTTCGAGTAATGCGTGAGCTGATACCGTAGCAGTTGTAGTGGATTCTGTTTCATTTATCTTAGATATAAAGACTTTTTTCTACTATAAAACTCCTTCCTATCTGTGCCTTAGACTTTGGTATCTTTATCTACCTTTATCTTTTTTCTTATAAAGGAATCGTGGGGTCTGATATTATGGAAACGTCGCTTACGTAATATTTGGACGCGCCATTACGCATGTAACAGAGGCAATATGTTTAAAGTAATTGTTTTGTATAAAGCTTATTGTTTATAAAAGCAATATTATATCATGTAACATTTAAAGTTTAAAGTTTAGTGCAATAGAAATGTTATTTTCTAATTAAATTTTATTATATCTCAACGTGAAATCGAGTTGAGCGAATATTTTTACAAGTTTTAATAGAGATCTGATATTGAGATTAATTTTGTTAAAATGAAATGAATATCACTTTCGTTAATTTGTGAATAAATGAAATATATTTTCTCTAAAAATATAAATTTAGTATAAAAGAATATAAATTAGTGAAGTTGAAGCGTTGAAATCTTTTAGGGCGAGAAATGTTTAGGTGCTTATATGAAATCGAGGAACAATCAAAACATGGGTCAAGATCAATTGAGTTTGTTTGTTATGTAACAGTAAAATGATTTTGTTCACATCAATATTACGTCATAGAAGTTGTTAATTCTCCGTCCATGATATTTCATAAAGTAAGTACTTAATTTCGTTGGTCTGCCACTTTTCTCAGTCATTTCATTAAAATCAACTATAAAATTTAATCATAAACTGATTTATTTGGAATCGATCAAAAATTGTATTTGTGTTTAACATTGAAAACAGTACAATACTGAAAATCTATCAGTTTTTTAATGTAATGAACTGTCGGCTGGAGACCCGATGTTTATAATTAATTGAAGCAGCAGATTCTTACACATTTTGTACAAATATACATACAAGCATTTATATGAAATAAAAGCCATAGAAACAGTAACGAGTAAAATCCTACATATAACATATCCTTGCAGTTCTAAAAACGGATTGTGATGAAATAGAAATATCAACGTACAAATTATTATTAATGTCTGCATATAAATATATTGTGCCGTGTTTCATAGTGATAACAAACCATTTTGTGTCTTGAAACATGCTTAGTGCCATCTGCAGACGGGCTTCATTTGTTTTTTTTATTATTATTAATTTGTACTTATTTTAAAACGTACGGCAATACTATACGAGTGCCTTAAATATACTTTGTACATATTTATTCTTTCATTAAAGTATTAATTACGGGAAAATGAAAAAAAAAACATAATTGTTTTCCAAAAACAAATAGCGAATACTTTTTTTTATTAATTTAGTTACGCGAGAATGTGCAAACTATGTTTGTTTTGATGTGTGTCTAAGATGATTTGGTATTAGTAAATAATATGAAAATGTATTGTGTGTTTTTGTTCATGACTTTTAATTCCCATTTTAATCTCATTTATACTGTTGAACCACTCTTAACTTCCTTTTAAATATCAACTCTGTTACAACGAAACCCCACTGTTGGGCACAGACTAAGTGGCGCTGGATCGAGTCCAGCACTGAGGCCTACTTCATATGCCAAAAGCTTTCCGCTTTTTTCATACTGTGCTCTCATATCGATGAAGATAAAGAACATGATAAATAATTAAGAAAACAAAATATATAACTTAGAATGAGCACAATTCCAAACCTTACTCGTACTACCCAGCAGTCCGCTCCTTTTTCAACTAAATAAAAGACACGTTAATATTTTCTGGCAAAAATTAGTATTAAGAAAATTACTAAATATCTGCAATGTTTAATTGCTAAAACACGGTGTATTTGATGTTTTCTTCGAGTTTTTGACTTCGACCAATTTTTGGCCCCTTGTACAGTCATGTGGGTATGTAATTTTATACTTCTGCATAAAATTGAAAGTTTGGTAGAAATCCTACAAATTTTAAAAATCCTAGTAGATTAATAGGTAAAAAATTAACGATTCCAATTTTAGCAATAAAATATTGAAATTAATTAGGGCAGTGTTTATTTATAATTAACTTAATTTATTTGATGAATTTACATATATTTAGAAATTAGCTAGCTGTAGTTTTAAAATTGAGATATAGTACCATCTAGTGAGTAACATTGAAACAAAATTCTAGCCCTAGAGAACCTCGTATTCATTCCTGTAGAATCTCACATTTTAAATCCAACGTATTTGGATAGAGGACGCTGCATTAAAATATCAATTTATACTTTAAAAAATAGTTGTAAAATATCCGTATACACCTAAAGTGATGCAGAGGTATTATTCTACACTCTCGTCATTCTAGCAGTGTTTAAATTCTAGTTAGTGGGAGAGGGGGGGAGGGAATGGTCGTTTTGCGGACACCTTTTTAAGACTTCGTTTTGCAATTGGATTTTTTCTGGCGGAAAGACCCAATAAAGCTTATAAAATTAAATTTTAGATTCAGGCCACCGCTGTTGCAGGCAATTGTTTTAATTCCTGTGAAATAAGGCCATACTCAGCTGCTATTTAAATTAAAGTAGTCGTGGTTGTGATACTCTGTGAGGGTAATAATCTTCCAGATGGTGGAAAGGGAAAATACTACGGGATCAATTGACAGCCCCGTGGCGCAGTTGGCTAGACACCAGCTTGTGAAACGTGAGGCCGCGGGTTCTATCCCCGCACCGAGACAATTGTGTGATCCACAAATATTTATTTATTATTATTAAATTGGTGTTTGTGACACCGAAAAGTCTTGCGTAGATTCTGATACCCACGACACAAGACTCGTAACTTAGTGTGGGGTTAGAATTATGTACCTATGTGACTATTGGGTATATTTATTAAATTTATTTTATATCAATAGAGATTCTCGTGATATTACTGATTGGAATGTTAGTGTAAAGAATGCTCTTGCATAATCATAAAATTAACTTTATAAAACACAGTATTCGCATATATATATATTTAAATTACCCACTGGTACCTCTAAATAACGTAACTGAGGCATACCAAGATTTTAACGTTCTGTGTTATTCCGACGAATCTAAAGGTAAGTTAATATCATTCACTTTCATAGTTGTCGTATCCATGACTTTCTTTTTACTTTGACTTTGACATGAAGTCATAGTTACATGCCAATCTGAAAGGATATGCTTGCATTTGTCAATCACATTTAAACATTACGGTCATGTTACCATTATTGGAAGCAGAGTCTACAGTGCTCAGTGTATCTTCATCATCATCATCAGCCCATATACGTCCCACTGCTGGGCACGGGCCTCCTCTACCATTGAGAGGGTTTAGGCCTTAGTCCAGCACGATGGCCTAGTGCAGGTTGGCGGACTACACAACTAAGGAATTCCTAAGAACTATTAGGTGTACAGGTTTTACCTATTACGATGTTTTTCTTCACACACACACATAACTTTGAAAAATCAGAGGTGTGTGCTTGGGGTTTGAACCCGCGACCGCCGAAATTCTCGACCGCGTGCCTAAACCTAGAGTCTACAGTGTTATCCAAAGTGTATTTAAATTAAGTGCAAATTCAGTGTTCCAGTAACGAAGATCTTAGAGTGGCACACTGGGAATAAAAAGTACTGTATCAAATACTCTATTCACTTAACATATTTTTTTTATTCTTTGATTTTTTTAGACTCCTGATTAATAGTAAATAGCTTCGTATTGTTAGGTTTACATAATTATAGTTTAAAGCAATGGCTCGATTTCGATAAAGTCCTGCCGGCCTACAGAATTGTTTCTTCACGAATCGTTTCAAGGATTACCAGTAACAAAGCACGTAGTCTACCAAACTATACGTAGGTACTAGATTTCAGATATAGATTTGAACATGTAGTACGACAAAAATACAAATTGGGGAAACTTTAATTCCGGGCCGAGTTACTACCGCAGGAATCACGTGTATTCAACTTTGTATGCCAGTGCGTGTGGGTTAAGCTGAAGAATTCTTAATATCATTTGCCTTGTTTAAGATATTTACTTATCTAAATATGTATATTCCACAGTATTAGTTTTACAGTACATGTCGCGACTGTTAGGAAAAACAGGGAATACGCTTATACTTTTTTATAACCATTCTATTACATGTAGCAAAATATACACAACTTCGGTGATACGAACGGGATTGAGCATGCAAAGTATATGTTATATAAAAATATTAATCCAATATAGCGTCAATATTTAGCATTAAATCCCAGTCGCGGAAAACGGAATGAAACATAAAAATCGTAAAAGCCACTCTCGTATATTTCAATACACGCGTTGTTGTATTTAACTGGAAGCAATTTGCACATTTCGCAATGGCTTGAAATGGAATTTTAAATTCGTAGTCGCGTGTCCATTACCAAGGCACGTGGGAACAAACAGGCCGTCGTGTGCACTCGCCTCTTTCATGGTTTCGTATTTTTCCGTCGAAACTGGCGTTGTCCGCACGGATAAGCTGCAAACTGCTACTGAGGATTTGGGACTCCAAAAAGGACGACTAGAATGCCGACAACATGGAGCGTTTGTTTTTATAGATAAGTTTAGGATTTGTTGTCTTAATATACCTCCATGTATTGTTTTTGTTCTTAAATATACTTAACAATAGTAATAGCTTAGAATAAATACCTACTTATATTTATAGTTTATTACCTTTAATAATATATTATAGGTACAATAAGTTTTGGGTAGATGTGTTGACGATTAGTACGTAAAAAAAGGATTAAAAGAAAAGACTGTTAGGCTATCATGAGGTCACTGGGTGTCTGCGGAATCATGGTGCCCCCGGGGGGTTTTGGTCGGTACGCCGGTGTAGGTATTTTGGTTAGGGACCTAGCCCGGTACTAACATCTGTGCGGACATGACGTCACCGCGCGCCGAGTTGGAAGGCTGGGGACCCCGATATACGCTTCCTGCCCCCTCCTCCGAGGGCTGTCGTGAGGTAGCACCATAATTAGCTTTCCCCTCAATAAAAAAAGGCTTTCATTAGGTGTATAATAGAGTATATATATATGTATATTCTGATTGTTATTGATGTGAAAATGAAAATGGTGCGCGGTGATAACAATGCTTATTGTCAATATTTGACAAATGGCATAGTCATAAAGCAACATTTTATTTTTGATTCAGTAACAGATTTTTTTTTATTGTATGGTGACAGGAAGTGTGTACTGTACAGTGAGATTATGGTTTTTTTCCTAGTGTTTGTGTTGTAACTCATTCGGCCGGTCATTTAAAATTAATATCTACCAATATCGTTACCAAATCTTTTCAGTAGTAATGTATGGCTTGCTACCTTAATCCTCTTATTTTTTTTCCTTCAATATAGCATCACTCATGCTATAAATGGCTTCAGATCAATTTGAGTACCTTAGTTTCATAATCATCAGCCCATATAGGTCCCACTGCTGGGCACGGGCCTCATTTTCCATTCACCTAACTTTATCTGGTTTTAAAAATAATTTTATAATCATGGCAATGAAATGACCGAGAATCGTTACCATTTCTTTCCAGAATCTACTCTACAAGAACTGTATCCATATTTTTAAAACTTTCATACATAAATTCATGCATAAACTCACGCCTCTATTCTTTGATTGAGTAGGCAGAGGTGCATTTCGACACTCACATTTCGCCAAGTATGTATCAGTCCCACGTAATAGGGGGCGAGCCTATTGCCGTTTTTCAGGCACAATTCCAGACTCCGTGCTGCTAATGAGAGTTCCCTAATGGAAAAACCCAATAACACTTTGCCCGACCCGGGAATCGAACCCAGGACCTCTAGATCGCACGGCACATACGTGTACTGCGAGACCACGACGCAGTCAAAACTTTCATACACGCTTGAAATAATGGATGCATCTCCGAAGGTAAGCGTAGGTAAACTTCTACACCCACATTTTGACAGCTGTGTATTAATCTCTCATATAAGCCGCGCTTATTGGCAGCACATATCCAGACATATTGCTGCTACTTAGAATTCCCGAATATAAAAACCCATTAACAGTTTACCCGACCCAGAAATCGATTAGGACCTCTCTAACGCACGGCACACACTGTATCGTATTCCTAGTAACCATCGGGAGCCTGTCTATTTTACGGTAGACCTTATAATTATCTTACCAAAATACGCTTACGCTGATATCTCCTTCATTAAAACTCCCGTATGCTTTAATAGTTTACACATAAAACAGTGAAACTTGAAAAAGCGTCGGCTGGAGCCCTGTTATTAAACATCGCACCGTGATTATATTGATTTATATGCATGAGTTCTTATAAATGATGCATAATTGGAACAGTTTTTATTTATATCCCTATAAACTGTTGGTAATCATAAATCATAGTCAAGATGGGACGTGATAAAAATGTTCCTACGCTGTGATAATTGGACTAAAACGTTTATACTAAATAGATTATTATGCATATTTTTACTCTTTCAATTTGGTGCGCTTCGTTCCCGTTTGATTTCGTACGTTATTAATGTGGTTTATTCATCAACGCTGTATGCCGTCCGTATTGGCTACATTTTAATTTGAAACATTCCTGCTTTTATTTCAGCAATATTTATTGTGGAAATGATAGTTTTCTAAATTATATGAAACTTAAAAAATATGTTTAAGTAGTGAGATTTATTATTGTTTCATTGTTTGAGATGAATTGGGCAGTAAGATTTTTAAGGTAACAATCATAGACTAATGTTTCCTTTTCTTGATAACCTATTTAAATATCTTTTTTAGTTTTCGCTCAGTTAAATTATTCTCGAAAATATATATAGGTGTAATGATTATCCTATACCAAAAAAATATTTAAATTGATAACAGTTCACATATTATTTCAATCTTCCTTATATCACAGAGCATTGCGTTCGTGCAATTCGTGGTAGTTATAAGTCTGTTTGAATTTAACCTTAAAAAGAGTGTTAACCACACGGTAGGCAGCGGCTGGGTTATGCCCCTGGCATTACTTTAGTCCATGGGCGGCGGTAACCGCTTACCATCAGGCGGGCCGCTTGCTCGTCTGCCTACTGAGGCAATAATAAAAAAAAAACCTTAGTTTATGATTATTGCTACCCATTTTCTGGTAGTTCGTATTTATAAAATACTTCAATCTTTATTTTCCTAAATACTATTTTCATTATCAACGCCAACTAGTTATACCTACAATACCTTTTTCATCTGAAATGAATAATATGATGAATGAATAAATTAAAATATCATTTAGCTTCACAAAAGACTTCGTACTAAAGACAAGAATACATTTGTGTAGACAGACGTAGATCTCTCCAAGATTTAATGAAACCATCTGAAGATTCAGCGTGGAATAACTAAGTGAGGTTGCTAAATAATTTTGTTTGTTTCCATACAAAGATTGCGGTGCGTGTGCAGTGCTGGGGTGCTCGGGTAGGGCAGTGGCTCGTAAAATTGCAACCGACTGGGGGAGACGTCTCAAGACGCCCGTGCATTCTTATATTAACTAGTATATGCGAAGCTTGCATATTCACTTTGAAATGTAGTAAAAGTAGTTAAGATTATTTGGTAAGACAGAAATATATTGAAATAGAAGATTTTTGGGACAGTTTTAACATCTTAAATTAGTGTTTTATCTTGTACACTATTTTATTAAATGCACAGTTATATTATTCATGGCACAGTTGGTCGAAACTTTAGTTTGAAACGAGACACCGCGGGCTCAATCTAGACAAATATGTTTTTTTTTTCAGTTTAATGTATTAATTATTATCTAGCTTTTCCATCATCATCAGCTCATATATGTACATCCCAATGCTGGGCACGGGTCTCCTATACAACTGAGAGGGTTTAGGTCTTTTACGTGTAGGTACCTACAAAATATTTTTTTATCTTTAATTTTAGTATATACTGTGTCGACAAGAAATCAACCCGGACTTACGAGGGCCTAGGGTGCCGGGGTCATAAAACTACTTCCCCTAACACAGGAAGGTTACACCGCGCGACATTATTCACGTTTTCATACGTGTCTTATGTTGTGTACACAGTTACAAAAACTGACATTGAAAAGTTCATACGTTTGTTGAGTTGTACCACAGCAGAGATAATTTACAACGTCTTCTTGTTCATTATATAGGTACTACTCCTTAGCCTTTTTAGTGTGTTATCTCTTTGATTTACCGGTCAAGGATTTAATAACTGTGTATTAATCCCCAAATAAAAAAGACTTCGTCCTTTTTTTGGAAATTACTTGCTTACCATCATGTGCGTTAAAACCCCTTTTCCGAGCTAAATAACACTCTAACACTTTGTATGTATGTTGCCGTAGCAAGATGATACTCTAAAATAGTGATATGTCTTGTACGCTATTGTTGTTCAATAATAAGAAACAGCTGATGTGTGTACAGAACATTGGTATGCAGGAAATAATAAGGTCGTAGTCAAGTATAAGGTAATAGCACTAGTAATTGACCACTTAAGGACACAGAAATTTCTTTTTTAATGCCTAACTTTAATCATCATTCGAATTCAATGAGTGTTTTGTTTTGTTAACTCTGTGCAAGTCTTTTAACGAAACGAGCTAGTATTTTTTCTTGTACAATGGTTGCATTCAAGTAAAAAAATGAAAATAAAACTTAATATAAGAGATTTAGTAGTTGACCACCTAAAAACTAGTAGTTGACCATGTTTTGCATCAGTAGTTGACCATTCAGATTTTTTAATTATTTGTTAAATAAGAAGGCAAATTAAGACAACTTTGCGTTTTATTTGAAATATAATAACAATAACATCCCCCGCTCGTTAATAAATGTTCTGGCCATTTCCACAATCGACCATTTGCTTTCATCGATGATATTGTAGCTGTTTTTTTTTTATAGCTTTAAGTACTTTTCCGGGATAAAAGTTATTATCGTACTTCATCATCATCATCATCATCAGCCCATATACGTCCCACTGTTGGGCACGGGCCTACTCTACAATTGAGAGGGTTTAGGCCTTAGTCCATCACGCTGGCTTAGTGCGGGTTGGCGGACTACACACCTAAGAAATTCCTAAGAACTTTTAGGTGTGCAGGTTTCATCGCGATGTTTTCCTTCACCGTTAAAGTGCGTGATAATTCTTTATCAATACACACATATGCAACTTCGAAAAGTCAGTCATGTGTGCCTGGGGTTTGAACCTGCGACCGTCGAGATTCTCGACCGCGTGCCTAAACCTCAATGCCGTACTTAAATATGACAAATTCAACATTTACTTTTTGCCGAGGCTTTTGTCAGATTCTTAATCAGACAACAGTAGTTGAAAGTTTACGCATATTTTCAAGCATATCGTTAGGACCTATGATGTCAAATTGATCTAGAGTGGTTTCAAATATGTCATCAGCAATGCTAATTGCTGGTGATCCTGGGATCGTCACTAGCACTAGTTCGTCACCAACAGTAATATGTACCGCAGTTGCCGATGGTTCCATTGTGGTTTCCAAAACACCATCATTATTGTGAGAGGATTTTTTTTTTCAGCCGTTCTTATGGGTGTTTTATGAAGACGAACGACATTTACTGCTGAGAGCATTGCAGCTTCAGTATAATTTAGGAATGTACCCCTTTTCCCAGACATCTACAAGGTGAAAATTTGGTTTTAGTAACTGATCGTAACTTACAATAAAGGTGGTCAACTACTAAATAAAATTAAGTTATTGTAAAAGTAAATAAAATAGTTAATTCTAATTGATGATGCCCTTCATATATTATTCCGTACAGTACATTTACATGATACAGAAATTCATCAGAAGTTGACCATCCTGGTCAATTACTAGAAAATCGTGCTAAAACGGAATCAGTAGTGGACCACCCCCACATCTCAATCTTGTAAACAAATTTTCGTATTTTAAATACCCTGTTACCTCAATTAATCCCTAACGAATAAGAAAAGCAAAACACTTATCATCAACAAGGTGACAAAGTTGTTAATATTTAACTTCAAACTTTTTCAATCCTTAAGAAAATTATGACAAAAAATCGAATAATAGATTTACGGTGCGTCAATCAACAAACAACTGGAGGCTATTTTTAATATTTGAAAATAATGGAGTCGTAGTTTGCGCGCTTCGTAGACCACATGACAGCACTGACTACTCAATATGGAATTAGTTTAAAAATATGCCGCGAATTCTTATTTTATCTGTTTATGTGCATTGGTGGTCAACTACCGGTACATGGTCTACTACTAGTGCCATTACCTTACTTGGTAAGTATTCTTCAATACACTGACACAAAACAAAAATATTGATAACGAGACTCACAGCTCTATCGATTTTCTTCTGATATTTAATTTATTCTCAATGGAGCGATAGATCATTATGTATGTAGATGAACAACAATAGGCGTACGGCGTATGCCTTGGAATCTAAGAAGAGACCATTAAGTATCTAAGGTATCACCTATAAAACTAACTCTGAAATGCCGAAGTAGCCTGGAAGATATCAGTTTGCGACCTATACGACTCTTTATATCATGGAATGCGTATACAAGCTTCTTAAATTATTACCCTCAGACGTATAAGATCTACTGTATGTATTACTATAATAAAAGTACAATAATAGTATATATTACTATAATAATAGTAGGTAATACATACAGTAGATAAAGTTCCTGATTTTTACGTCATCCTGCGCCACAGAATGGCATCCATGATGCGACGGGTGCGTGGTAGCCCCATTGAACTTGTGTCTGTTGTGGGACAAAATGTGATAGTGCATTGGTGTGACACTAGATGTCCTCTCATATCTCATACCTTAAATAGCTTTAAGTTAAGTTTTGTTTGTTATAATATTAAGGTACCTATAGATGTAAAGGATCCGAAATAAAGAATTTATTATTATTATAATAATAAAGGAATGTCATCACATTATTTAAAAAACGAATCATTAATTTAATCAAATACTGATGAAGGCGCAAGTTGACGCGTTGGTATTATTACATGCAGCGCCTATTTTTTCCTTTCATCTTTCCTTGATTAATGTTCCAAGTTTCTGCCTACTGCAATATGAATGAAAAATTTCCCCCGAGGCGGTTCGTTAATGTCGTAATTTCTGAAGGAGAATATGACCACTTGGACAATGTTTATTTGGTCAAATTAGCTCCTTTTTGTCTCTTTATTATAACTTTTTGTTGGCACTGACAGTCGGTAAAGTGATTATTTTGGACTTTTGTGTATTCTTCTTTTTTTAGATTGCGAGGTAATGGGATTGGTATTAAAAGTAATTGATAAAAATGTATTACTGATAAAACACACACAATTATATGTATAAAAATTATTACAAAAACTTAAAACTCTCGGCCACGGTACTTTTGAAGTCGGTCATCATCCGTCTATGTAACTTTTGTCACCTAGTTATTATAGATAACAAACTTATACAATCTACAAAACGAGCTTAAATCAATAATTTGGATCTCTCCTCCTTAATCATGTCCCATACTGTTTAATTCAAATCTCTCGCCTTATTTTTGTCAAAATTTGGAGTAAGTATAAATTTTCTAGGGATGATCTATTGACCAATTAAGACCGTTAACTGTGGACTAATAAATATTTTGTGTTTTCATTTAAAAAAAACAAGGAATAGTGTGGTGACAGAGTAATAGGACTATTGCCCTAATGTCTGTAAAACTACAAAGACTGACGAATTTTCTCTTAGTAAAGACTATACCTTAGTGGAATCAGTGCTATTATTATTAACTATACTACTAGCGTCTGGATGCACAACTATTATTTACTACGTGATAAATGAATTATCACTTGCTTTAACGGTGAAGGAAAACATCGTGATAAAACCTGCACACCTAAAAGTTCTTAGGAATTTCTTAGGTGTGTAGTCCGCCAACCCGCACTAGGCCAGCGTGGTGGACTTAGGCCTAAACCCCTCTCAGTTGTAGAGGAGGCCCGTGCCCAGCAGTGGGACGTATTTGGGCTGATGATGAATGTTCAAACGTTACTATAAATATATCTTGACAACAGATATTGTACGGAACCTCCCACGGGTTCCCCATTTGCCTTCTATCCCCGAGCTTGTTAATCTAAATTAACTAGAAAAGTGTAGACATTCACATAAAATTTTCAAATGATATATCGTTAATGAGACACCGCTAGTAATATGAATGTTAGCGGTGTTCTGTTATAAAACTAAATAATCACCGGCCTTTATAAACAAGGTAATTACACGGTTTGAATTATCGTTTTTCATATTACTGGTCGGCTAATGAAGTGGCCGGTGCGCGTTCATAATATTGCCTTCTTTAGCTCAAACTTGTTTCAACTGAGTAAAGAACAGATCATTATGGAGACGCCGCGCCTTAATTACTATGTTTCGATGTTATTAGCGGAGATTTGTATTTAATAGCATCCCGTTTAATTTCTCACTAAAAAGGCAGTATGTGTTCAATTGATAAGGTGATAAGATAATTTTATATGAAGCCATCAATTCAGTTTTTATGTTCAACGTTATCTTTTGTATAAATTTAACGATGTAGAGAACTTATTCGGATTAGATTTCATTAATCAAATGGTTTTTAACTTCTTTCATGTATCTCCATTCCCGCTAAGAGTTTAATTATAAAATAGATAATTTTTGACGTAATTTATTTTTCAAAGCACAAAACTGCTTCCTTATTCATATTAATATCACACTGCACAGCTGACGAAACAAACGCATATATTTAAAATTAAAATATATCGGAGACTAAAAATACATAACGGTACTTAATGCTCTGCGCGACGCAAGATGTCGAAACACCGTGGGCGATATTAATACTGCCAATGTAGAATAGAAATCCACTAGGTTTCCGTATTCTCATAATAATTGTGAACATAAATTTAACAGATTCTGACGTTTGTGAGTCGCTTTCAAGATGGCGTATTATTTCTTTTTTTCCGTCGTCCGTCGTGGAAAGACATTAAAATATATTTTAATGGTTGTTATTCTCACCTCCAGACGCTCTGGTATCCCCATTGGGGCAATTATAAATGTGTCACTTTTAATTACGTGCTATTTAGATTTAACTTGGAGCCGTCACTCATCGTTTTAAGGGCGAGCATTTCAGTTTTTATAAAACACATAATTATTTTTATGGTTTCTGAGAATATACGCTTTTGTATGCCCCATTTAAAAAATCCATTCTTAGTGTACATTTCGTAATACTCCTCCCAATTCTCCAAATGGTAACGGAGAGTAAAAAGAAAAAAATCTTTTAAAAAATTTGAAACCAGTCGAGTCCCGGCATTGCAGCGGCGACGATGCGCTCTTAATTACTCCAAAAAATTATGAAGCAATAATCACACTTAAGCGGAGATTCTTTAACAAATAACGGTATGGACACGAAAATGCATTTAAGTGGTCTTTCTTGCTGCACGAATTCAAGTATGGGCATACAAAGAAAGGCGAAACTTAGGATGTAGCATAAGGAAAACGTGTGAAAACGCTTCAGGGAAAGGACTGCTCGTTACAATGATTTATGGAGCACCTTATAAAAAGATGTTTTACAAACGCGTTTCGGCATCCACAGTTTATGTAGCCATGAGTATATCGCCCATTACTTTCCCAATATGTCTGTGGTGTTTCAGTTTACACCCTGGCCGTCATTTTTAGGAACGATAAAAGTTGTACGACAAGACATTTCGTCTAGACTAAATATACTTAGTGGAGTGAGATGTTTATTATTAATAAGTGAAATTTCTTGTTTACGTTTAGTTAGGGCCGGTTTCGTAAGTGTTATCAATGTAATTGCTGTTTTTTAGCAATAATTATTACTTTGCTCGTACTTACGATTCCTGTGATTGATTCTGCTAAATATATTTCTACATCGAACGACTTAGTAAAAGCCCGCATACATATTTAACGAAAAAGGCTATCTATACGATGATCATCATCATCAGCCCATATACGTCCCACTGCTGGGCACGGGCCTCCTCTACCATTGAGAGGGTTTAGGCCTTAGTCCACCACGCTGGCCTAGTGCGGGTTGGCGGACTACACACCTAAGAAATTCCTAAGAACTTTTTAGGTGTGCAGGTTTCATCACGATGTTTTCCTTCACCGTTAAAGTACGTGATAATTCATTGTGAATACACACATAACTTCGAAAAGTCAGAGGTGTGTGCCTGGGGTTTGAACCCGCGACCGTCGAAATTCTCTACCGCGTACCTAAACCTCAAGGCCACGATGATACATTTAAGTATTTATTTTGTTCCGCCTACACTTTTTCTTAAAAATCGTCTTCAAACAATTCGGTCGCTTTGAGTCGTGAAAACTAAAACACGTACAAACCGATATAATTTCCAAATATAAAACAGCTTTGATTGCTAAATTTATGTTGATATTTCAAAAATACTCCCTGCTGTGAGTTCGATGACATAAGTTATGGTTCTAGAACGTTCTACTAAAATATGAGTACGGTCATTCATCGGAATAAACACAGATGTGACTGCTATATATAAAACAGTTTTATACGTATTTCTCAGTATCGTAAAATGTTTTTGTCCTTGTTGTGACAAGTTATAAAGCAGCGCTCTTCAAAACAGAAATAAAATAAAGCCAGACAAATCCCCAAAGCGGATTAACGTGGAAATAAATACAGCAATGCTTATGAGAAGCGGAATCTCGCTGGGCAGTCCCAGATATTTTTTCAGTTCAACTGGTTAAGTTATAATTCTCCCTCACATTCGCCACCCCATTTACAGTCGTTTGTATGTACGAGAGTGTTCCATTTCTAAGAAACTTTCCCTTGCCAAAAAGCCTTCGTCAAGTTTCTCAAAGTGCTTCGTGATTGTGTTACGAATGAGTGCAAGTTATATCGAGTTGGCTATATTTCCTGGTATCATTTCCTTGTGTTCAATCGACTTCCTTTTTATTAATGCATGTATTCTTTATAAGGGCTCGTACTTTAGAAGTATATTTTCTTTTCGTGATAATACTAAGTTATTGGATTGGAAGTGGATCTTCATGCCTAAAGATAGCGCAAACCAAAATTTCAAGTCCTCACTTGAAGTTATGGTATACCCAGAACACCAAATAGGTTTAAAACAACGTCCATCATCATCAGCCCAAATACGTCCCACTGCTGGGCACGGGCCTCCTCTACAACTGAGAGGGTTTAGGCCTTGGTCTACCACGCTGGCCTAGTGCGGGTTGGCGGACTACCAATAAACTACCCAAGAAATTCCTAAGAACTTTTTGGATGTGCAGGTTTTATCACGATGTTTTCCTTCGCCGTTAAAGTAAGTGATAATTCATTGTGAATACACACATAACTTCGAAAAGTCAGAGGTGTGTGCCTGGGGTTTGAACCTGCGACCGCTGAAATTCTCGACCACGCGCCTAAACCTCGAGGCCATCACTGCTTTAACAACAACGTCAATAACTGAAAAGAAAACTTTAAAATGTGGATTATATTCATTAACTAGTATTAATCCAGCGCAATGGTGAACTCAAAATCACATTGAGTCATTCATATACTTGGCAGTGGTATGATTTTTGTAAATGAAATAATATTTATGTTTAAATACGTTTCTACATGTACACTAATATCTGTCTTAATACTGTCTACCATTTTGCTGCTTCTAAAAATTTTATTTATATGTTTGCGGTTAACCAATGTGTTCTTATAATAGAATTACATTTGGTTTCTTTTGCCAACCCATGTTACATTGTTACTTGCAGCTCTGGTGTTGTCATATGTTGTTTATTAAATACAAAATTTAAATTTTTATTTTATTTTGAATTGAAATAAGATTTATAACAAGAGGATTCGGTCAGGATTCTCACAACTCACTGTAAGATCAAACCTGCGTTAGTAATTGTTGGGTGCAATTATTGATTTAATAAAGCGCGTATCAACTTATTGATCAGGAAGTATGGATTGAAACTAATTATGATGGATCTAGATAAAGATAGATGCGGTTATAAAGGAAGTACAGATGAAACTAGGTTTCTATAAAAAAACTGGTTTATCGTTCCTTTTTATGCCACAGTTATCGGCTTTGCAATACATAGAACATGAGAGAAATGATACTCCGCATCTTAACAAGCAGCTACAAAAACGGCAGGCCTTTTCACTAATATGGCCTTGTAGAATAATAAATACACTACTTGGATTAGTATGTGCCGTGCGACCTAGAGGTCCTGGGTACAATTCCCAGGTCGGGCAAAGTGTTATTGGGTTTTTCCATTAGGAAATTCTCAGTAGCAGCACGGAGTCTGGAAATTTGCCCGAAAAACGGCAATAGACTCGCCCCCCATTACGTTGGACCGATACATATCTGCGAAATGTGGGTGCAGTAATTAATAATTAATTTAATAATGCACCTCTGCCTACCCCTTCGGGGAATACAGGCGTAAGGTTATGTATACTAAGTATGTCTACTACTTGGATTAATGATAACTTTCATTATACATTCACCTAAGAATTTTACAATCCTTTAGTGCATTGTTATCTGGATGTGAGTTTATTAGTAGTATAAGTAGGTAAGTAATAAAATAGCTTGTAATAGAATCAGTGACTGAGGTGGGTGATGTAAATCGAGAACACCAATTTTTTCCTGCCAGCTAGACCGACAATCTACATGATATATTTGTGTGCCCATTGACACTTTATATGTATATTGACTGCCTCGTGGTCTCGCAGATCAAGTATGTGCCGTGCGAACCGGGTCCGATTCACGGGTCCGGTATAGTTATTAGTTATTAGTTTTTCATACATACATACATACATCTAGCTGGCAGGAAAAAATTGGTGTTCTCGATTTACATCACCCACCTCAGTCACTGATTCTATTACAAGCTATTTTATTACTTACTACTTATACTACTAATAAACTCACATCCAGATAACAATGCACTAAAGGATTGCAAAATTCTTAGGTGAATGTATAATGAAAGTTATCATTAATCCAAGTAGTACACATAGTATATATAACCTCACGCCTGTATTCCCGAAGTGGTAGGCAGAGGTGCACTTCTGCACCCTCATTTCGCCAGGTATGTATCAGTCACACGTAATAGGGGGCGAGCCTATTGTCGTTTTTCGGGCACATTTCCAGACTCCGTGCTGTTACTGAGAATTTCCTAAAATGACACTTTGCCTGACCCGGGAATCGAACCCAGGACCTCTAGATCGCACGGCACATACTTGTACCGCGAGACCACGAGACAGTCAGTTATTAGGTTTTCCATTATGAAATTCTCTATAGCAGCATGTCCTTTTATTTCTGAAATCTAAAACTCTGTGATAGTAAAATGTATATTTCATAAAAAAAAACATTTCAGAATTGTAATAATCATATAAATTATTCGTATATTATGTAGATAGATAGAGTCTAGACTTTTATTTATCATGACAATTTTATATTATAATCATACCCATTGTCTATAAATTGTGCAATACAATGTGTAACCTTAAGTTGTAAAATAACATGTAGCATAATCTTTTCCTGTCCATATTATATTTGATCCTCGCTCACAGCCATAACAAGCTATAAAATTCCACTAAGGCAAACCAGATCAGCCGACCTTAATAACTTTTCTAGATAATACATGTACCATGTTGTCTTTTGCTTTGTGTTTTTTTAGAATTAGCTTATGCCCATCGGTTCTCTCGTTTTTTTATTTTATTTACCATATCAATATAAAAATCTTTTATGATTTAAATAAAATAGTTTGACTTGGCAATCGCACTTAACATATTTTAATATTGATATGGTCACTATAAGATGTTGTCTGTTAAGCTAAGTGCATTATAACAGACAGAAGGTCCCTTAAACAGGGACCGAATAAATTCATCGACTTGGTATCACATGGATGGATCCCAACTTTTTACGGTAGAAGAACTGAGTTGCGAGACTTGGGGGTTTTTACAAGTTTTGTGTTTTAGGGGATGTATATTTGTCCATAATAGACCACATTTTGTTCAATAAAAAAAAAAAACAGACACCAAGAATTGCTTGGCAACGAAACATAAGACTTCAGTGATTCAATTTACATAGTAGACGATTGTTGATTAGAGAACTATAAATTTAAATTGCTAAGCTTATAAGCATTCCAATCATCAGAAACTTGAATTAGACATAAATAATTGCCTTAATGTACTAAATTGCTATGTACACTTTACATTGTTTGAAATTTGGAACTGCGTGATAATTTCAAACATTAATTCAAGCAAAATGATGATTAATTAAGTGTAAGTGTCAATGGATTAGGAATGCTGTTTGCTTCCCGCCCATTTGTATACGACGTGGAAACAGTGTCACAATCAACTAGTATTTATTATGAAACTTTGTGTATTTTAATTATATTTGCATATTAGAATAATGACATTACTCACACTGTTATGGCTTCAAATTACACAATGTTTCGAGTGATGGGTAATCAATAATGAATATTATTAATAAGCTTTGTTAATTCTAGGAAAGGCTTTATGGAATGTATATCGCTAAATAGTCAATTTAATATGTTTAAGTTTAAGTGTATGCCATCAATCATTCCTTTTGCTCTTCACATTGTGAAAATTAGAGCTAATACTTGCCTATTTGATTGGATACACGTAGTTTTTTTATTAAAAATAATTGTAGAACCTAAATGTATTTTTAAACCTTAAAATGCAAGGAATGGTATTACAGATCTTGGCATTTATGATACAATATAAAAAAAAACAATAAAGATAAAACCCTTATAAATGAAGTTACAAAAACTCCTTTGCATCGGTCTGTTACAACTTTTCTCATACCAAAACCACAAAGGAGAGTTGCAAACGAAATTGTACGATACAGTGTTCCAACGAGTTTTGTTTAATCAAACAGTGAACTACCGTTGTCAAAAGAATAGAAACACCTCGTCAAAGTAAATACGTTTGAAGCAACAAACTCCGTATCTACCCTCATCGGCTGTAACTATTTTACGAGTTTCATTCCACGGCCGCTGTAGCCGCGGGGAATGCTGCCAGTTATAAAGTTTTGAGCTTTGTTTCAAATGTATTTGAGATAGAGCAGCTGCGGGTTTTCCGGTGAGTTCTAAAACATTCTCTTTACATTTCGTGTTTTATTTGCGGATTTTGATCAACGAAACGTATTGAACAAATAACGATAAAATGTTTTTAATAAAATCTGTGCAACCATAAACTATGGCACGATTTTTTGAGTGAAGTTAGACATTATATAATAAGCAGCCCTTTCATTGCGTTTGCATACATATATCATATTTATTAAAAGCTAAATGAGCTCCATATATGGAAATTCGTTTTCTCCAAAAAAAATCATAAGCAGCGTGCATTTAGCTATTACCTAGAATGAACACTACATTTCTAAACAAACCAAACTTTCTATTCAAGTATTACTGTTACACATTACAAAGTCACACTTAATCATTATATGACAAATGTTCTAATTATAATTGTAGTTGCAACAATGTAAATGTTCTAACCATTCAAAGTCGTAATTGATATGGTGATACATTGACACCAATAATGTTTGTAGCCAATCGCTGCGGTATTAAAATCATGGATATGTAATCATAGCGTGAAGAAGCATCTTAGCGGCCTGGTACTCGAGTGCTGAATGATTGTTGTGTCTCGTCACTCTATGCTCTATTTGGACAGCATCAAGCTTACCGTCTGATAGGATATTGTCAGTTTGTCGTAAAATAAACTTTTGTGAATATTGGTATTACATCTCAGTTATTTATAAATAACATACAGAAATGAAATGTAATCATAATTTCACAGGAAGTAAACACTAGATTGAAATCTAAAGTTATTTAAATCGTAATCATTATTGATCAAAACATTAAATGAACAAAATTAATCGTACTAAATATTTAGGCGCCCACATACCTACACTATAATGCACATCGGCAACTTTCATATAGTCTGCAACCATCATTTAGTAGAAATGCATGAAATATGCATATTTCCTTTGAAAAAAATAGTCCAGTGATAATGATGTTCAAATGGATAGGTATTAAATTATATACACACATAGGCTGTTAAATTTTAAGGACTCACTCCCTATCTACGTCACTGGAATAGAAATACTTGCATTGCAAATAAGATTAGGATTAAAAATGAAAGTACAGCAGTTGTGAAAGCTGCAGTATAAACTAATATTACAACAGTAGGATCAGCTAAAAATATTTAAGTACACAAAGCCAGTGTGTGATCAACATTTATCAGCAAATCCTATTGTGAGGCCTGCGACGGCTTACTGGCAAAACAAACGAGCAAATTAGTCTGGTCGCTCCCCGACAGATCTTGATTGATGGATGAGATACCCGCAGACTAAGCGTTGTGCAATTAGCTTCTCAACGAACGTTGCGTTAACAATATGGAAAGATCACAATCGCATTTGAATGTGTGTTGAATCTTTTAATCCTAATTGCTTTCGACAAATTCAGCAGTGGTTGTTAATTTAATAATGCGGGTGGAGACATTTCTTGAAATGTATGTCATTGGTTAACAAACAAGTTGTTGGAAAGTGAACACTATCAATGAATTACGTTTTGGAGATCATTGCATTTCGCCTTTGGTTCAAAAATTAATTACTGTCAAAATTGTTTGTCCAGACATTCAATTTACTTACAGATTATTCCTTAAGCTTGTATATACTCGTACTAAGAAGTAGGTAGATATTTTTATCTACATCTCAGATATCATTTTGCAGTAGTAAGGGAAAGTATGTTATCGGGCACCGGGCAAATTTTTGAACTTTATGCTACGACTTGCCCGGCCCGGAAATAGAACTTGGAATCTTTTGATCACTCGTCACACACTTTTCAATTATTTATTGATCAGCGTATCCGACTTGGAATAACGCATTAAAAATCTCAATTTGTATTTTTAACATTACTTTGTTACATTGTATTTTTAATTAATTGGATATCACAGGCATTCATAATGTTAATTTCAAAAGAGATTACATTAACATATTTATAAATACAGACACGTTAGCAATTAAGAATTCATTTACGTACATTAAGAGAAATTAAGAGGCTTAATTTAGGAAACAGTTATCTTTACCGCGTAAATTTAAAGAAAATTATTATTCTATGGTTAAAAACTCTTATTTATTGAGTATTATCGTTTTTATAAACCTATTACTTTACAATTTTACACAACATATAAAAACATAAGTTTGTAAAATAGATCCTACTATTTATATACGAATAAATAAAAGTTGTAGAATTGGTGAGGTGTTTTAAGATATATACACTTGCCATTTTTTTTTCTTCCAGTATCATTATTATCCGCCTCTTGTTTTCTTTCTTATTACCTAAGTTTCTTTATATAATTTTGTATATATACAAAAAAGTGTTAATAAATAAATAAATATTATTACCAGCCAATTGCTTAGTCATAACGGTAAACGGTTAACTTAATGTGCTTTGTAATATAATCAGCTGTTTATGAATAAACGATAAACTTCAACCCGTGTTCAGAACTTGGCGCTCCAACGGCAATTTTATTTATAGGCTGAAATAGTTCCGATAAATCGAGACATTATATATTTATAAATGAAAGTTCAATGAACTTTGATAGCTCCGGTACAATAACAAAGCAATGAATGGCTAAATATATCCTCACAAAGAAAAAGGTTAATGACTCCCTTTCGATACAATGCGCCCTTCAATGGCCTTTGCAAAACTTTTACATGTGAAAGTCTATAAAAAATACCATCTTTTTATATATATAGCATACAATATCTGTAGTATACTATTGGTATAAATTTATTTACTTACATTGGGAAAACGCTAAAACTTGTTTTAGATGCACGCGCTCTGTCGTGAAGTTTTGTTGGTTTTCCATTGCAATATTAGCTATTATTATTATTAATATATTGTTCTGTGGTCTGCCCTATTCATTTGATTAGTGTTTCTGCACTAGATATAGTATTATTTTAGGTTCACCATAAAAACTTTCTTTTTCGGGTAGTAAGTAATATAGTAAGTAAATATATATATAGTAAAACAATATATATAAAATAGTAGAGAAGCTTATTATTAGATTTTGTTTTCTATTGCGCTCTGTATTTCGAAGCAGGCTGCAAAAAATGTAACCATTAGCCTCGTGAAGTAATGAAGGAATTTAAACTCGAATATTTTCACACAATTTGACTTTCCCTCCAAGAACCCTAAACAAGAAAAATAATTCCATTACCGAAGCAATTTCCTTTTACTGCCCTCGACTTAACCTTCCCGTAACGTTGCAAAGTACCTATACCAGTAACAGTGTAGCTTTGAAAACTGAAAACTCTTCCGAATTTACCTTTAGCAACGCGAAAGACCTGACAATCTTATACTTTACACATATTTTGAAAAAGGACATTCCATTTTGAACCTTAATACATAGTAATTAGGAATCATAAGAATTGTAATGCTGTTGCATAGTTGCGAACTGAAATTGGCAGGGAGGTATTATTGGAAATTCCTAAACGTTTGAAACGTTCGACTTATATTGAACGTAGACGATAGTTGGACTGCGATTGGAGGAAAGTCCTGTCTCGAACGTGCCCGCCTTTCAGTTATCTGATGGTTTTGTTTCTTTGACGGAAATAAATATTGACATATCTCAATTTTAACTGGCCATAAATTTAATAAAGAAGAAAAAATAAATCACATCTCAGAAATATTACAAAATAAGGTTCTAAACTTTAATTTGCAGCAAAATATACAAGATTACAGAATGAGGCAAGAAATGAAGTGTGCTACGGCTTTATAAAGGATCAACTTAAAATTCATAAGGAAAAAAATACTTTTACAGACTCGATTTGCGAGATATCGCGGCTGAGCACCCATAAACTACGGCTACTATAGCTAAGTACAAACTCGCATAAAACAAAGTGTCTGTTATTACATTAATAACGAAAGGGCTGGCAAAAACAGTGGCCTTTTCCTTTATCCCCGGGAAGTTCCCGCTCGCTGTGATGAAATACATAAGGTAAATATTCAAGCCGACGGTGTTGTCCGCAGTTTTTATTCCACTGATCCTCGTCGTGATACCTTTTTACAAATGCATGAGCGTGGAGCGGTGCCTTTTTCTGCGCTTTATACGTCGGCGGAAAATATTTGACAGTGTGTATGGTTTTGTCGGTGAAATTTTAGATTCTAGTTACCATAGGCACGTAGCATGTGCATTTTGTCGTAGTTTTTGTTACCTTGGCAGTCTTTGTTACGCTTGCAGTTTAAATGTTTGATGTCTGCCGTTTGTCTGAGCCATGTACAAAAACGATAGTCCTTCAGGATTTATTGTTTTTTTTTCGTTAGCAGTAAGAAAAAACACGTCACTGTACATGTTGATCATTGTTGTTGTTACAACTTCAAAACATCAAAAAAGAGATAGGTTTGATCTTTGTACGTCACCTGTATTCCCCAAAATAGTAGGAAGAGGTACAAATCTGCAAAAATTTCGCCAATTCCAATATTTTAATGGTCTGTAAATATCCGATGCAAATATAGAATTTACAGGATAAGTTTTGATTAGTTAATAGAAGAACCTTCAGTAAAAAGTAAACTGTTGAAAGCTGAGCTCATCCATTGTTGCATTATAAAACGATAACATTGCATTCAGATACAAGTGTGAATAAGCAGATAGGTATCGTGGTTAATGTCCAAATAGATAACGATGTTAATGTTCGACACGTCAGCGTTGCATAATGAGTCGTTCGACAATGCAATTGTACAGACGGACTTCGCTCCAAACGTATTTACGGAATATGTATTGACATTTACTAATTTAAGCCTGACAGGTTTGAGCATTTTAAATTTATTTTTTATAAGTAGGTAGTACTGTACTAAGTAGGTACTGTTGAAATATGCTGTAGCTTGTGAGTTGGCCCGTATTTAATCCCTCATCGGGACAAATAGTGTCATGTGCAAATATTTGTTTGTCCGAAAAGTGTGTGGTAGTTTCTTATATCTACGTTACAATAATCGTATTTTAGCTTATCAGTGATGTAATGTTTTATTTTACAAAGCACGTACCTACTGAACAACCTTGGGCGTACAAGACTAAAATTAGGATGAGATTTTATCAACCTTCCATTTTGGACAATGCAGTTGACATCTAATTTAATAATATTTTAATCAAATTAAATAAAAAAAATATTTCGATTTTTTTTTATCTTAATTAATATTTTTAAACAGTAGGTAACAGTATCAGTAAAAACATATTTTTCAAAATGTGATTGAAGTGAAAATTATGGTGTCGGTAGGTTAACATAATTATTTCATTTTACTGAGACCAAACTTGTGTCAAGTTTTCTACCATTTAGTCTGGGTCTAAACTTTAAACCCACATCAATAAAATATAAATCACTAAAACAGTTACGTCAGCTCCAACTTATCCACTTTAAAGTTCCTTTTGAATTCACGGGGAAAATAAAAAATATGCCATTTATTTCTTGGAGGCATTGAATGTGGGTGCATTGTTAGATTCGGGATAGTATATGTATAATAGTTCGGTCTGCACGATTCTTCCCACTAAAGGTTACCTCAATTTATTATGTGGGCCTTTGCCACAAAAACCGCAGCTACGTACGTAAGCGCTTCCTGTCCGAATGGTACAAATGTGTTTCCACACTTTATTCTTTTCGGTTTTTGCTGAGGATTTATGATATACATCAGTGATACTTGTGTGTTTGGGATGAAAAACATGAAGGAGAATAATATTTTTCTTATGTCTACGTCTTGTCGAGTTATTGTTGTGTGAAAAAAAGGTTATTTATAATTAGCGTCACGACGGTTTTATAGCCTTCAAGTTTATGTACACTTATGTTGACAAACATAAATAACCACGTTAAATTAACAGCTTTAACAAATATATAACATAAATGACAGAATGGTGGACTAAGGCCAGCGTGGTGGACTAAGGCCTAAAACACTCTCAATGGTAGAGGAGACTCGTGCCCAGCCACTGCTGCTGCTGCCCTAATATACGTCTCACTAGACGTATATGGGTTGATGATGAAATGACAAAATTCTTCGTGGACTCGCGGCGCAAGTACGTGCCGTGCAGCTTAGACGTTCAGGATTCCCTCGTCAAGCAAATTGTTACCAGTAACAACTGGAAAACCCAGGCTTTCCACAACGAATTTCTCAGTAGCAGCACGGAGTCTGGAAACGGACCCGATAAGGAGCAATAGGCTCGCCCCCTATTACGTAGGACAAAAACACAGTGTGCGACTTGTGGGTGCAGAAGTGCAATCCAGCCTATCCTTTTAAGAATACAGGCTTGAGTGCGTATGTGTGTCTGCATGTAATACTAATTTCCTAAAATCTATTAAATGTCACCTTAAACCAATGAACAGGCATCGTCTAATTTACTGCTTCTTGAAAGCGTCTAAAAGCGCTAGTATAAATTAAATAGACGTTGATACTACCTTTTGCATAAAGGAATTCACGATTCCACTTAACAATAAATGTCTTGGCTCTAATGTTCACTGCGATAAAAATAGAAAACCTTGGAATATTCTAGGAATATCGAGCAGCATTCCTTTATCTATTAATCAGGAACAACGTTCGGGCTTCCACGATAGAGCGTAATAATGGCTTATTTCGCGATTCCTTTGAATAACATCGGAAAGGAATTGAAAAGCGGATATTTTTTGCAGTAGTTTATTCAACAATATGTTAGCCTAGCACAATAATGGTACTATTAAATCTAAATGTAACCTATGAACAATATTTAATTTAAAAACACAACATAGGCAGAAAACATTATTTCTGTTATATAAAATAGTTGATGATTTATTACGTAGGTAGATAAATAAGAAAAAAATAAATTAGAGTTAGTATTGTAAATATGTACATTACATATTTAAATGGTATTTATAAAATAACAAAATAAAATCACAATTATATGATTTATATATTTATAATTTTATTATAAGCATATTAGGATCCGTAAAATTAGGTTTTATGTTGATTGTAGATTATTTTTATGACGGGCTAAACGTATGTGCATACATTTTTGGATAGAAACATACAAATTGTATTAATTTAGCTGGTTATCGAATCATTATTTACGGTTAATATCTCCGCGACTGGCACTTACCTTACAAGTGGACATAAAACATACCGTTTTTACAATTATTATGAAAACTTTAGCAATATTAAATATAAGTCATCATCATCATCATCATCTGTCCATATACGTCCTACTGTTGGACACCGGCCTCCTATACAACTGAGAGGGTTTAGGCCTTAGTCCACCACGCTGGCCTAGTGCGGGTTGGCGGACAAAAACTTACCCAAAATCAGTTCCGAAATCCTTTGCACACTAAATTCTATAGGCCAAGTAATTAATGTAAATATATACAGTGACACACATATTAATTGTGTATTTGGTACAAAAACGTGTCGACATCATTGATATTTGTGATATAATTTTACATCGTGTTAATTAAAATTGCAATAAAAAAATATTTGCATATGAGAATAACATCAGGATAAATTAAGTATTGCAGTCGCCTGACACAACGCTTACATGTGTTACCAATAACATCATGACTACTAATTATTATTTTTTCATTAATTTTTCAATTTGGCATACTTTTTTAAAATAAAAATCACTATTATTTTTTCGAAATGTTTTTCTTTTTCTAAAATAACCGTATTATTTTTATCGACAAAATGCTCGTCTTTTGGCTAAGCCCTAATATACGGCACGCGGATATCTAAACTTGTATATATGTCAAATGTTACTAATGTATTTGGTCCACTTCCGACTAAGAGAAACTAGTTTGTTTATCCACTCTCCCTGTTATGAAGACGTGACCGCGTGGATGTGGTTTGTTTATCATGTTCCTCTATATTATTGGTAAACAATGATATACTCGTATATAGTATCATTAGAATTTGGTCAGCAATTATGGACTGCTTATTATTCCATCAGTATGTAAATATTTTGTTCCAGTTCAAAACAGATATGTTGAATTGTCTTGTATTTACGTGTTTAGAATTGAATTTACTGCAGGAATAATTAACAAGGCTTTAGTAATATCTCTATTGGTGTTCTAGATATAAAATTAGACCACACAACAACATTCACAAAATACATTTATTTATTAACGTAGATTTTTCTTAACATTAAATTTGAAGTACATTGATTTATAAATATTTAGTTCGAAGTATTAACACTAAATTAATTACACTATTACAATGGCTTTCCAATATGTGTACCTGGATAACATAGACCAACGGCAGAAAAGGTTAGAGACGAAGCTACAAACATCGCACATGTAAGTTGCAGTTTATTTCAGTTGAAGTGTCGACTAGCCAGAGCCGATTACTACTACTTCTACTATCGATTGCAATTTGAATGTTATTATGCCATTAAATTTAACCACGTATAAAATATTATTCACTGTACGCAAACACTTATTTTGTCATTGAATTATAATTTGTTCCACCAAAACTCAACTTCATAAAAAAATACTTTATCATGACGACGCGGCCAAATTGTGTGATCCATAAGAATATATAGATTATCATTTAAATTTATTCAACCGGGTCGTACAGCGTCGTGATTGGACAGCAGAGCAAAAATCTTGAAATCTTAAATCGCAATTTTTGTCAAAACTATCAGTGGGTATTTGCTAAAATTTTGTACATGGTTAGTGAATGCCGTCACAAACATGTGGCTTAAATAAATGTTATCACGTAGAGTTTAACTTGTATCTAGTGTATTTTACAATATTTTATACAAATTTTCGAATCAACAATAAGAATTGAATTAACTTCCAAATTGGTAGCAGCTATTTTCTGTTGACTCGTTATCTGACGTCATTCGTACTCCACTGTAAGATATTGAACTGTATGAAACGCACCAATTATAATACACCACATATGTTAAAGCAGACGGAAATAAGTGAGCAAATACGACACAAATGAATAAAAATGTAGACGTGGTCTTGCATGATTAACTACGGTTGTAAATTGAATTACCGATATCCATATTATGAAATCGGTTTGTAATTATTAGTTCTTGTTTTAACTTACTTTAACAACGTACAAACATATACATAACAAGAAAAAAATAACATCTACCGTTTCTTATATTAAATTTGAACTTTAAGAGTTTGGTACACTAGCAGTTGCAAGAATGAATTACCTAATGATTACTTTAATATCAATAGCTATGATACATTTTCTTAACAAATTATTGCACATATTATATTTGGATTATTCATAACCATCTAACTTCGCTAAAACGACATCGCATATTTGAAGTAAGGCACATTTGTGAATCTATAAGGAATATTTGAACATTTGAGAATTATTTCAAGGATATTTACAAACAATTTGAAAAATTATTTGGATACATATTATTTTTTGGAGAACTTTCAGACATTCGGGTTTTCCAGGCCCTTTTATCATTAAAGCAATGACACAAATTTAAGTTAAATATAGATGCTTGAAGCGCCATTTCGACTCGATGTGATTACGACATGTCATATTTTGCAACAGAAATTCCTGCTTGACAAGAAATAAATATTAGAATGAATGAACAAGTATATTTAGGTACAGCTTTAATTCTTCTACTTCCGATGTAATTTTGATGTTAGCAATCACCGTTTAAACAACCAAACTAAACCTTTGGACGATAGTTTTGCTCAAAAATGAACAATATTGGCTAAATCGTCTTGTGACTAGACATATATTTCTACTTCGAAGTTCAACGGGTGATGTCTTTGACTCTTCATTCTTACTGTGACGTAAGAGTATCCAACTCCACCTTCTGTTATGTTGGCACTTGCGTGTGAGAAGTCATTATCTATCGCTGCCACTCCCTGAAAGAAAACAAAGAGACGTTTAATTATATAATGATTAAAAAGTTACCAGCAACTTTGGAACGTGTTCTGTTGTTATTCGGAATGAGTGTGGGTACTGATATTCATAGATAGGTTTAGAATTTCTTAGAGTGACGCAGTATTGCTAAAACCGTTTGAATGATGACTCGATCGTGGTGTTACCACCATATCAGGAACAAAATAAAACGAGGTAAAAAAAACATAAAACGAGGGGCTGTGGTGTCCCCAAATATTTATTTTATTTGTGACTGTAGTAATATCAAAGTCTTTTATACATTATGTCTAAGCTTCTGGTCAGGACTCCACTTATTAGTTTGGTGTGACTCAACTGTTTCAAATTCACTTGTTCCCTATTAGGGCTTGAAATGGCTGCTTGCCCGACTATCTCCTAGTTTGGTTGTTCATTGTTAAATTCCTATCACAACAATAGTTGGAATACGCGAGAAGCATGGGCCTTTTGTGACGACACAATAGACAGTAGGTTACTGGAGGTTAAATGAATTTAATTAAATTTTGCTTTTATATTTAAATACAAATCTATGAATTCATATATCTTTGTTTGCTGACACCCTAGTGTACTTTTTTGTATAACAAGTATTGAATATTGATTACTTTCCGTAAGAAGTGACGTAATTACAATTAAATAAATTTATTTTCAAACGTTGGAAATTGTATTACAAGAATAAAACAGTGCCATTACAAGAATAAAACAGTGCTAGTTTTGATTCATAAAATATAGTAAACAAAACTAAAGCAATGAATGAATAAAAAAAAGCGGCAACCTGGTACCAGGACTACAGAGTTCGCCTAGAGGCTACTATAAGCGACTGTTCTCATAACAAACTATAAAGTACATACTACATGCAAGTCAGCAGTCGCAACGATAGCCCACATATGGGACCGCAACGTGCATAGTTAGTGAGGAGGCTGTGTGATGCTTGTTTTTATGTAATGCTGCACTTTGTAGTAACATCTGAACAGATGTTTGAAAGAAAGGTAGTTGAAACTAAAACTTCAGAACTTTCTAAACGAATATTAACACTACTCACATAGTTTTGTGAGTTAAATCTACTTACACATATTTATAAAGAATAGTCGGTATTAATTAATCGGTACTGCCTCGTGGTCTCGCGGCACAAGCATGTGCCGTGCGATCGGTCCTGGGTTCGATTCCCGGGCTGGGCAAAGTGTTATTGGGTTTTACCGTTAGGAAATTCTCAGTAGCAGCACCGAGTCTGGAATTGTACTCGAAAAACGGCAATAGGCTCGCCCCCTATTACGTGGGACTGATACACATCTGGCGAAATGTGGGTGCAGAAATGCACCTCTGCCTACCCCTTCGGGTAATACAGGCGTGAGGTTATGTATGTATATAGTCGGTATTGCAAAACCAAGATTTGATAAAAAAATATATTAAATAATAACAGTGTTTGTAAAGTGTTAAAACGAAGCCAGGTATAAGTACCTATATTGATTGACGCGAAATAGTTGACTACCGAATTGAACTCAAGGCAATGAAGTAAGCTTTCGAGGTTAGAAAGGTTCAATCACCGTCGCGTCGGTTCAATCATCGTACTTGACCTATATAACTATAACTGATCGAATATTTGTATTGATATCGAAATCGACCGCGACATGTCATTTTCCTATCATGTTCTCACCTATTACCGAAAGTAAAGCGAAATCTTCAAATTTCCCGGATTTCTAAAACGTAAATTAATACGTAATGAAAACTTCATTTGAATAATGATAATTACAAAAACAGTTACATAACAAAACATAAAATACTGTAAATTGCGGAAATGATGTAATTAAGACATTTCATTCCAAGCGAGATACAACTGTATGATACATATATTGCTTAATAAGAAATTACATTAGGTGATGTTATCGTTAATGTTACTCTTCATAATGTTTTTTCTTTGCAAAATGCTCTAGACATAAATTAAGAGACCAGGCTGACAGTTAACAAATATTACCAAACTTCACATCATTCGTGTCCGATTCTCGGAATGAGCAATTAATTAAGTTTTTTCGTAAAAAAAAATATTGATCGATAAATGCTCGAAAACCGTCAAACAATGTTAATGATACTTTTTATGAAATTAAAATTAATGTAAAGCAAAAAATAATGAACTTCATTATAAAACATTCTATCTATTTATCAACCAACTGACAAATTAACAAAGCAAACCGCAGCACCAAAATGACATACTTTACTAAAAATAGTAATAACTTCTCAGTAATAGCCACGACTCTGTTTACATTTGTATATTATATATATAGAACAGGCGCCAGTGAAGGCGCCATCTGTATCTGACGGTGACGGTACTGCCAAACTGGTCTATTGTTATATCTATACCATTTAATATATACATCCATATATATACACTCTTATGAATAGGCCCGAAGAGGTACTTTTTTTTTTCTTCATACACCTGTACCGAGTACTTTTTTTTACTCTAAAGACCAATGTTATATTAGTTTTTTATAAATATCGTCAAATATATCCGGTTTCTTGATATATCTGCATTTATACATAAGTGCGGCTTCGGGAGTAATAATTAACAAATAAATTGGTGAAGTTTTAATACATCACGCTGACCTAATCACATAAAAAATAAGGTTACTTGCTACTTATTAATTGTCGGCTGACCGCTTACCGGAACAATTCAATACAAGAGAAATCCTTTAAATAACTGATTCATTAATATACGAACAAAAATTACTTAAACCCATAGCTTTATACCACAGTTTCATTTACTTAGGGTTAAGATTTGGATACATAAAAAGAGGAAAAATGTTTTTAGTATATAATATGAAGTGTATTAAAACATTAAAGTATCATATAATTTAATTTACGTCGGTAATAAACTGTTTTTTTCTTAATAATATTTTAATATCTTAATCCGTTTTTGCACAGCTGATTAAACATGCAATTTTTCAGGTGTAAAAAAGTTGTGACATCACAGAAGTAGATACTGTGATAAGGTTAGGTAGAACAGAGCATTTTGCTAAAACCCCAATACTAAATAAAAGTTACATGTAGCATACCAAAACTGTGCAAGAAGTAAAAAATGTGTTAACTATGCAATTATGAAATAAAAAATGTGGTCTGACGACTCCGTTGCCACTATGTTGCAATGACGAGGAAGTCTCGATGTTTCGATGGCAAATGCTAATATCTTGTTACAATATCAAGAAACGATTGTTTTGTTATTAAACTACTGGATGTTTGAATGTAAATAAACAATGACAGGAAACTGTGATCTCATCATGTTTTGAGTTGTTTAGTTTATGTAATCGTACTGTGTATAAAAATACATATTGGGTAAAATTAAATAGATAATGTATAAATAAGAAAGAAACTTAAAGCATTTAAGTAAATATTAAATGAAAACTACATGAAATTACATATAATTTTTGTGGGTAAATTAATAAATAATAATAATAAATTACATATTAATAATATTACATGTTTTTCACAGTATAACAGTAATAATTGCTAGCACCGCTAATTAAAGAAACCATTTGAATAATAAAATAATTCAATTTATTTTTAACATTAATATGTTAAGACATAATTGTCCTACAGGTGTTCCAAGTTGAAATTTATTCTTTTAATTATTTATTCCTGGGTTTATAAACAAGGAGGTTTAAACATAGTAACATACCTTTATCATTCTTTTCTCTGGATCGGAGTATGTTAAACTTTTTATCCTCTTTTTGAAGGGTATCGCGAAATCTTTCACTCTCTGATGGAAGACCATCTTCCTGTGCACCGTGTCGCCGATAATCATGTCTGCACACTCGCACAAACCAAGCACAATGACAAATAAAACCCACAAAGCCACCAAACGCATTTCTATATTATATCACATAGCGTAGTGTCCGAGCCGGCGGCAACGTTGGTACACATCGAATGACTAACGATAACCTAAGACGACACGGCCAGCCAATTTGACCAAAACAACTTCACAACGTTGCGATTACAAGCCGCTAATTCAACAGCTACATTAATGATGACCATTTGTAAATTCTCCATGTTTGTTTGACTTTCTAGTTTAGATAAATATTTGACATGTTTCTTGTCGCCCGGGAGGAAACAATGGATGATTGATTCGATTGTTTTGTCTTGTGTTTGTTTATGATTATTTGTTGCTGTGTATATTTGGAAGCCATTTGGTGCAGTTGGCTAGCCACCAAAGGCACCAGCTTGGGAAACGAGAGGCCGTGGGTTCGATCCCCGCATCGAGTCAAATATTGGTGTTTGTGAGACTGATAAAGTCTCCCGGAGTATCTGATACCCACGATACAAGGCTTGTATCTTCGTGTGGGATCACAACTACATATGTAAGTACATATAGTCTCAAATTTCGGGTGTATTTATTTATATTAAATATTGTGTAAGTATGTGCCACAATTTTAGTTGGATGTGTCTGTTTTTTTTTATAAGTGGACTTTCTTTTCCTACTGTCAGACAGCTCAGATAAAATCTGCATGTTACCTTGGAAATTATTAAAATAAATCGCCCTAATTGTGGTGAATAATTTAGATTTCTTTTTAATCATTCTTTTTTAAAGAATCAAATCTTTATACTTTGGATGTTGTTTATTTAATTTGTTACAAATTATCATCATCTCATCATGCATATGACGTCCGCTTTAGGAATAAGATTTCTAACGACATCCAGACATACTCATACTTTAATCAGGTTGCCTGATAAGGTGCATAATATGTTGTTGTCCATCACTGCATTGACCAGCTTGTAGGCTTAAACCCTTATTACATAATGTCTTTATTGGAAACATATTTTTTTTGCTTTAATTAATTTAAAAAAAACGAAATAACCACTAATAGTAAGCTACTCATAGTTTTGACAAACATTATTGGTTATCAAAACCGAAACAATGACTTGTCTCACTATGTTATGCCACTGTTTATGCCATTGAAGCGAAACGCGTTGCAATAAAATCCCTTTTTTAACAGACGTTAAAATATGCACGTATTTTTTGTATTTTCCTTGAAACAATGTGATTAATCATCACGTCACTCAATTGTCAAAGTCATCGGTGACGCGCAAAGGAATTACGAAAAGAAACTGGAAACAGTCCGACACCTACAACTTTTAATAGCCATTTTCACTCCTTAAACTTTAAATAAGTTATGGAAACTTGTTCGAGTTATAATTACGGTTGTCAGTTTCTTGTTACCGATGAGATTGGTGGGCTATGCGAAGGCGTTGTTTTAAGACTTGTCATTATAAGGGAATCATGGGGAATATGGACTACTAAACTAAATAAAAAATAGCTTGGAGTCCAATAATAATATACGTATCATACTGAAGATGCTGTAGTATTACCAAACTAAGATGGCATTCGGCTAAGACTAACCTATATCTAATGGTTTTTGTTATAGAAAAACTGAAGAAGTAGCTTTTCGGATTATATGATTAAAAATACACTTTCATTTTTATTAACTTCACTTCAAAATAATAAATAATTTTTCTCGTATTTATTTTTTATTTCATCGAAACTTCCTTGTCTTCAATTTGCAATTTCTTATCTTTCATTAGCCGATTGCCTTAATCGATATCCTCTAGGGCAGCGTACGCGACTTCGCAAGCATACAAATTTTTATTAAAATTAGATACCATAACTCAAAGTTGAAAGCTGAATGATTTATGTACGAATTTCGGCCAATAACTGGAAAAGGGTTAATCGCTTTAATTTAGATTAATTGCTCATCGGCCGCTCTCCCTTCCACGTGGGCGTGTAATTCTACACCAGGAAGTTCATTGTTTCCATAAATCAAATTTTACAATATAAAAGGTTTTTGTGAAATAATAAACTCGCACGGAAAATCTTTTAAACTCATTGTTTATCTCGTGTTTAATGTTTTTGTGTTATCTGCTGTTGATAATGGAGAGTATTTACGAGAACCGTTATACCTAATGGTTTAAAATTTATAGCTGAGTCATATAAAATTAGGAAATGCATGCTTTTTGTTGTTTTTCGAGAAGACCTTTCGAGTAAACCTCTACGTTTACCATCAGGTGTTTGTGCTTAGCGCAAAAACACAATCAACATTCTAGGCGATGTCGGATTTAGAAAATTGTGGGGTATAATGATAAGTAAAAAAAGAGCTTCATAAGATGTTGGGCCTCTAGAAACCATTATCCTCCAAATTGACATAGAGACATTATTCTTGGGTTTTTTAAAGCATGATTTGTCTGCCTGATAGTGTATATATTGCGTCAGCAATCAGGTATGTAAATTTCGCATCAAAAATTTACACTACCGAATTGTTGTATAAATTGTGTTAGGCATAGTATTATTTGTGTGATTTTTAATGTTACTTTGATTATAGTTTAATGTAATAGCTCTAAGTACTGTTGCAGTCAGTGCTAAATAAAAAATAATGAGACTAACGCTATAAAGATGTAAATTGTATCCTGAATATCGAATTTCTTAAGCGAATGGAACGTAATTAAGTCTTATTATAATATGTATAGCAAAATAACCTTTATATAATATAAGTTACCTAAAATAACTTATAAGTTCCTGCTGGAAATCAGCGCTGTGTTGTGACTCATGTCACAACAAATTTTTTTGCTGAGTTGGCCAACTAATTGACGCAAGGTGGACGTGCAACCACACTTTCTTTTTTCAAAATTTACTCCGTTCTATAGATAGTGTGCTTAATTCTAATAACCGATGTCAGTAAGTGAAAAATTCATAACTATTTTGTTTGCAAACACGAAAAGGCATGTTTTTTATTTAAAGATATCAACTACACGATACCGTGAGACAAAATTCGCCTAATACGAGTAGTACTGAAAGAATACTATCTCAGATTTCGAAATGTGAATAAAAAATATGTCTCTCCTAACAAAGAGTTTCCTTTGTCGAAAAGACATCGCTTCAGACTATTTCCTAAGCCGGGATTTATCCGGGATTCTTGCCCTCGCTCCCGTTGCTATCAATAGACAATATAACTCCGCTGTTTGTACCTTTTATAAAAATCTCGAAGTATTGTTATATTTATTTGCACTGATTCGTCTATTTCATATTTTTTATTTATATCTCTATTTTTTTTATATGATTTTAATAGTTCAAGCTTATTTCAACAGATGTCGTTATATTTCAATAATTTAGAATTTCGTCATTAATTTGCTAAACAGTAGTAAAGAAGACTTTCCACTTATAATTGTGTATTTATTTATTTTTGATTAAACGTTTCTTAATATTATCGGAATTAACGATAATTTAAATTATTCACATCACTATTAGAAAATTCAATATAACACCTTACGAAATCAATGTACCAAAGCAGTATTGTGCAAACCAATACAATGAGAGGAATCCAAACTAAAATAACAAAATCCGCGCTGTAAATAAAGAGGGTGACTTCTACCTACTGTGACTCTTTTTTCATTGCACGTTCAATGATATACGTCACCTAGATAAAGAGTGACGACTCGACCTTTTTCAATACGTATTTTCCTTTTGTCTCTATACACAGTGGACTTAAGGGATAATGATCTGAAGTTTGAAAACATTAATACATCTATTGTAAATGAAATATAATTTTTGAAAAAGCATAGCGAGTACCTACAAGAACACCAAAGTTCGAGATTCATATGGGATTATCAGACATAATCATAACTGGTCGTTTAATTCCTATGTATAATATTATGTTTGAAGAAGATATTCCGTCTAACAGAAGAGTAGCTTAGTAAGATGATGTTGCAGCAATCTCGTTGGTTCTGTGTTTAAACTAGACGTTTGCTACCGTAAAGTACTGGTTTGGATTCAATGGTTTGGCAGGGTGTTATTGTTTTTTTTTTTTAATTTATCAGTAGTACCACAGGAAATGTAGAGCATAACCACCAATACATAACACTAACAAACCTAACATTAAAAATGAAAATATTTTTGGATTCTCATATTTTATAGAAATATAAGTGAATTACGTGTCTTAGAAGTGAATCACTCACTTTACAAGTGAACCATTTATTTGTTCTAGAAATTTGTACATTTATTAAATAAATAAACTTCGCCTCCGGTCTATTTATCTATCAACAAAGAATGGCAGTTCGATCGTGAGATCACCTAATGATATTCATCTCTACGGAAAATCGGTTCCTTTATCCGTACACGTGGCACGTTTACCAAAATTTAGCGAGAGGGCCTTAGGGCGTTGCCATGGCAACCAGACGGAGGCTCATGTGGGCTCGAAAACTTTAAATTGTATTACCATTGTGCCAAACGCAAATATCCCTGCAGCCCTCTGCGCTTCTACCATCCTTTCATCTTTGTAGAAAATTTAATTTATTTTTTAGATTCTTGATTTATGTCACTACACTGAAATCAGAAATGATATTATATTTTTTACTTCGAATGTACCTATTTGTAAGGATAGTTTAGTATTAATTTTGCTTACAATTATAGACTTTCTTGGCAGTTAGGTACTCTATAAATAAATTAAAAAAATATATTGAATCATGATAAATAGCATTGCATTAATTCAGTAAATTATTTTTATTTTATTCATTTATTCATTTCATAAATAAAAGTAGCATGGTAATATTATTTGTAATTTTTATAATTTATTTATAATGTGCTTACTATATAAAATATTTATGAGAAATGAGGTAAAAATATTGGGAGCTCAGCAAGAGTTTGATCCCTTCATTGAAAATCAGCACTGCAATACTGTGGCAGAATGGCAGCATATAGCTGAATGAAGGGATCATTGTTAGTTGTATAAGTTATTACGCCTACTTATTGTTTGTATAGTATATGTATAGTATAGTATAGTATAGTATAGTATAGTATAGTATATGTATATATGTAAAGTAAACAACCTTTTCTTTTTCTTTCTTTCAAGATTTAATTGTTCATAATTTATGTTAGGTACTTGATGTTCTCTTAGATAGGTTGAGTATCTTGCACTTTTTACATTTAATAAAACATTACCGAATTAATGTATAATTTTAAAAAACATAATATGAGTTAGTCCTCCATCAAGAATTACAATGGACGATAATACGATCAATTTATTCAACGAGACCCTTTTTAATCCCAACGAAATGGAATTATACGGGAATTTGCTCCGAGGCGAAAATCCGATATCACTCGGAGTGGAGCCCGGATGAACGAAAATACGGAATGTATTTTTTCCTCAAGTGTATCTCGACTCGAAGGCGCTTGAGTTCTTATAAACAAGACCATTATTATCAGAAGTATTGCTCGTAGATTGTGTTAATGTCGTTTATTCTTCTCGTATGAGGGTAAGTGGACGAAAACATCATCGGAAGAACGATTAATTGCTGATGTGTTATATGGTCGTAGTAATAGAAATTGTTGACAAAAAGCTTAGTTAGTCAGTCAGTGATTCCATGTTGCGAATGTCATTAAGTGAAGTGATTGTACGACTTAAATAGTTAGATTTGATTATGCGTTAAAGAAGAGTGTGGTGTTTTGAAATAAATTTGAGTAAAATTTATATTACGTCATACACGAACAACACTATAAACGAGGCTGAAAATAATCTTGAGAAACTTAATTTTACAATCCAATACTATACAAACAAAAGCATTACCAGTAAAATAAGGTGTCTTCAAACTATTTAATCTAAGCATGGCGAAGCGGTTGCATACCCAGGCGGTGTGGTTAGCGAATACTAAACGTTCCTGCCTTATGAATGGGTGACCCTTCGTGGCAAGAATCTAGAGACCGTTCGTGCATTACTACTGAGACATCCAACCGAGGAACTATATGGACCGCTTGGAAATTCTGTAATGAGACAGAGGGATAGTACAATGTCTTTTAGTGCATATTTCGTTTGCAAAGAGACTATATGAGAGAGTCCATGCAATTGTTATTCCTATGCACATTTTAGTAGCTTCTTAGGGTTGAATTTATTATTTTTATATTGCACTTTGTAGGGTTTTTTGTGTTTAACGTTAAATTCATAACAAAAAAACGCCCTTAAGTCGGGACTTGCATCAAAATTTTAGAATATTTTGATTTTAAGAGTCTTAAATGTTTCAATAACATTTAATCATTATCCTAGATTACAATATGTAGGTATTACAGTCGTCGTACTTTTCTTATACTTGCTTTCACCTTAAGTTTGTGATATAAATTAAATAAATGCTTGGTTATTTACTTTAGGAAGTAACGAAGTTTCCGACAGAACTATCTGACAATTTTTTTTGTGACTGCCTCGTAGTCTCGCGGTACAAGTTTGTGCCGTGCAATCACGAGGTTCCGGGTTCTATTCCCAGGTCGGACAAAGTGTTATTGAAATGTTCCATTAAGAAATTCTCAGTATCAACAATCAATAATTATTGTGCCTGAAAAACGGCTATAAGCTCGTCCCCTATTACGCGGGACTGACAGGCAAAATGTGGGTGCAGAAAAGCACCTATGTCTACCTTTTCGGGGAGTGTTAGCGTGAGGTTATATTCTTGTTTTGGAAATTTTGCTACGAAGCTGGAGATTTGTATCCATCGATCAATCATCACCGTGCATAGAAACCCACACAACTATGTTGCGATTCGGATTCGATCATTAGTGTGTCGCGATTAAATCGTCTCTCGATGCTTAATAGGAATGATAGGAATACAGTATACAACGGAGTAGGTACCCTTAGATGCGCTAGTATAACAAATTGATTTATTTAGTTTTGACGAAGCCGATATAATTACCTCTAGTAGTGATATGTATATACGCAATATATTTTCTGTATATTGTGCTCTATAGGTACTTGTTTAGTACCTACTGCATTTCAAAGTTAGAAAATGTGGTCGTGTAAAAAATATAAAGTGCGTTTCTTTATTGCAATTATACAGCGTAACTAACAACTTATTGTAAAATAATATTGGCAGTTCAGCATTGCTTTCTTTTTAAACCAATCGCTCAATTTACTCGAACAAAATGCGCAATTACAGCGGGCTATAATTGGTCTCAGCCCTAGCTGAGTAAACGTATCCGTGCATTCGGGTATAACGCAAGGATAATTGCCGCGTGCAAATCGATGGACGGATATCCGGACCCGGGCAAGCACTAATTGGCCAGCTCGGACCGCTGAAGGCCGGATTACCGTCTATTCAATCGATGACGGATGAACCTCGGACGAGGGTTGACAGTGACGATGTTGATTAGGGTTGCGCTATTAATTCAAGTTTACTGCCTGATTGTGATGTACTGAATATTAATTGATATATGTAATATATCAATTCGAATAGACGAGTGACATTTTTGATGAGGGTAAATACGATCAGTTCTTGTATGAAGGTACATTTTAAATCTTCAATAAACTAATACATAGATTGATAAGACTTTGGAAAAGGTAGCGTGCTAGTTTTCTCGTCTGGCATCATCTGTGACTCGAAGGCCTTCATATCATATAGTTTAGTAAAAGTGCTTAGTTGATACTGACATTTTAAAAACTACCCAGAAATAACTGTATAAATATTGCAGCTGAATGACATATTACCGTACACATCTGCACAGGTCAACAGACATAAACATACATTAAATCTGCAATTTGTCAATACGGCAATTATGATTCATTTTTCTCAATAAGGAACGGTCTTTGTCGATACTTCAAACGTGATGGTGAAAGTACATATTAATATGGAACAGCGGCACGGAGGCGGGCCGCGGCGGCGCCATCGACTACCAAATCGGGCTTATTTAAATTAAAACTGACTTTGATGCGATTTCATCACACAGCTTAAGTTCACAGCATGTGTGCATTTAAATCGATTACTGCGGATTGGATTATTTGAGTGCCAATGGTATTAATGTTGGGACGCCGAAATCCGCCGAAGTGGAGGAAAAATTATAGGATACTTTTTAGGGTCGCAGCCTTTGTTTCATAATTAAAGGTGAAGGTAGATGTAAACATCAACCAATAATTGAAATTAAACAGTCACCTGTCGAATTCAAATTATTGTTAAATTTTCATACAAGTATTAAATTAAATATTTGAAAATCCATAGGTTGCAATAGGTTGGATTGAGTGGCATGATAGTTCCAGACGGTGATTGTTTGAGAAAATAAATTTTCCTACCTTAATTCCCGAGATCGTCGAGATGTTTGTTCGGCACCATACCATCTCGAAAATATAAAAATCAATTACAAAATGATTGCAATTATTAACAAAATAATAAATAACGAAAACAAAAGTGAACAATAATTTTAATATTCAACAAACGAAAAATTTCTGTAAAACAAACAAACGAGCAAACACCATTAGTACAGATATAGTGTACAATACATAATTGCTACATATGTAAATAGATAATATAATGAATGTACGTTTAATAGATTGATTGGCGGATGTACCGATGTACGAGTGGAGTACTAATTGCCCCCGTACTTGTGTCAACGTGACGATGACAAACGAGCCATAAGTCCCAGTGACGGGCCGGTTGATTGTTCCTCGGCTAGCGAACGAATTGACAAGGAAAATTTTATTTGTTGGCTGTGGAATTGGTGTGTCTAATAGTCATTCTTGATTGACATGAATAACATTCATTAAATTATTTTTAATTTATTTCATTTCTTGTTCAGTTTAGTTATGTCAAAGATCCGATGGTGTGAAATCATAGCTCTCAAAATCTTTGTGGGAGAAATAGGGTTCAGTATATAGGTATGTAGGTCAAGTACTGAATGTCTTGAGGCTGATGATGATATTGTTTTAATTTTATAAAACAAGAATCGTGGGTTATTTGAATTTGAAAAAGGCTTAATAAAAAAAATTACATTTTTTTTCATAAATACTACCCATAATATACCTTCGTACTTAGTTTTAACTTATTCCGATGAATATTTTTAAATTTAAAATTATGCTAAAAGTACATTAAGTTATACTCGTACTTACGGTAATAAGTAATTTATTTGAAGAACATAATCGTACCGAGTGCGATAACAATGACATGGACACAAAATACTTAAAACATGAAATATCGAAGTCAAAAGCCAAGATGTTTGGCAACGTAAAAATATATAAGCAATAAAATACTTGACTTCAGCGTAAAGATAAAGGTTAAAAGGGGATTTTCTTCAGAAGCGCATCTCAGTTCATCTAAAGAGCATAAAATCTATGTCAGAAGAAATATTCTTATTTTTAATCTCGCTGCAGAAATAGTTCACCTGTTTAAACGGATACAAGACAATTTTACAAAGTAACATTTCAAGAATGCTCTTTCACAAAGACAACTGAAATGAAAGCGTTATGAGAAGCTTGCGAACTTTCTTTTGTCCAATGTGTGTGAGTAGGATGACCAAAATTTATTATAACATTGTAAGGATATACTTTACTTAGTTTTTTTTTTATCACTTCGTTGTTCTTGATTTAAACAGCATTATTATACTAACCAATATTTGTTATATAAAATAAAATTATTTAAGAAATCTTAGGTGTTATGTCAGAATATAGGAATATGCTCACACGACAAAGCGACCGCTATGTTATGGGAGCTATGTTACGAAAATAGAGTTCCTTTTAACGAGAAACCTTGCAGAGTAATATAAAACCATCGATGAAATTTCATTTCATTTCATCGAAAAATACAAATACGGAATCCTGTTTGGAAATTACGGGGAGTTCCCAGAATATGACACTCTTGCGTGGGTCAATGGTGGGTATTAAAACACATGTAAATTGGTCGATTTTAACAAAAATTCTACTACCAACAAACCAGTGTAATTTTTGTACATGAAACTGTCGAACCTGATGCGCTGGAGTTGTGGCGGCTGTGTGGTGGTATATGATGTGTGATGATAACCAGCAAACCGAGAATTCGATCATCTCACTCGGTAAAAAGGTAGTAGGGTTGATTCATGCTGGTTTTCTAGAAGATAGTATCCGCCTCGGTTCTAACTGACTCAGTCAATTCCGACTGACGCGGGTCTACAACATCCAACATTGTAAGTTTAGTATTCCTTCCTTCGTCTTCTAAATATTAATAGTTGTCGTTCGATGTTAGCATTCATGAAAGATAAAAACAGAATATGTATCATATAATAAAAACTAATTATAATAATTTTCCCGAAATGTTTTAAGAAATCCTTAGAATCTAAACCTTAGTGGTACGCCTAATGCAAAGCTAGAGCGTAGAATCTCTCGTCTTGGACAAGATATGTTTGTTTCAAGCAAGACAACGCTTTTGTCAGTGCAGTCTAAAGTCATCCCTCTTGAAATATCATAGAGAATCTTGTTTGTCCGCCGAGTGCATGCGAATGCAAAGAGCATCAGGTACAATTTTATCGACTTAGCATGACAAAGGGCCTTTGATCCCTCTCAAAGCGTAATGCGTGCTCATTTCATTTTATGTATTCATTGTATGTAGTCCGAGTAATTACATTACCTTCTAAAAGGATTATAGAACATTATTTACTTGGAGTTTAGATAAGAGTCGAAATCTAATACAAGATATTTGGTTTATACTTGGTAAGAGTCATCTTATTTGGAAGAATAATATACAAGGGATGTACAAAGTAAAAATTCAGGTAAGCAGTGAAATACTATTTGTAGCAAAAAGTTAACTAGCGGTTGCAATAAGTAAACTGTTCTAAAAACTTTAGCCAACAAATATTCCACTTATATAAAACCCCTTTTTTGTAAAGTTCACGTACACCTTATTGTATTAAAATAAATGCCACTTACTCGTTTCAGAATATTTAAATTAAAAAGATTTAAGAAGGCTTATACGACTTTTAGAGGTGTTGCATTTCAAATTTAATAAGCTTTGCATATTTGACCTGCTATTTCTCGAGTACGATTTCGATGATTTTTGTATTAATCTTATTTTAAACAATTAAGTCCTTATCCTCGACAAACAAAACACTATTACCTCAAGTCAATCTTCGCTTAATATAGGTACGTTTCTCTGTTGGACGAAAAGAGTTGGACCAGAGTTCACTCTTTATTAATCAAAACACTGTTGGTGGTCATACCAAGTAAATTCCTCGGGGATAACTTTCAGCTTTGCCGGTTCCCAAACATTGTGTGTGTCAGAAGATCGCGTGACTTTTCCATAACAGCATTAATTAATTAACATAGTAAAACCATCTTTCGTATCAATCATTATCCAAATACGATGCAAAATACCACCGTCTCCACACCGTAAATTGCGGCTCGTACAGATATTATCTTTTATTCAGGCGCCGTTCGATTATGCAATGTATTTATTGCGGTAAAGACGGGCAATTTTACAAGTCTATCGCGCTCGCGTCTACCATGTATGGCGCTTGTAAACACAACTAAAGCGATACCGGCTGAGCCTTATTAGCATACAGATTTACTGAGCTCGGTTATGGTTTACAACCGTAATACTAGTTGATCTAGCTAAGCTTGTATTTTAATGCGAATAACATTAGTTGGCGGTTAACTGGGTAAATCGCATGGTACAGTTTGATATTTAACACGTTGGCTATTCACGACTGCTTGATGAAGTGTATAGGATAGTATTGTCGACATACATGGCGTGTATCTTTCATTATTTAACGATATTATATCTATGTTTAGGCTAGAACATATTGTATTGGCCTTTAATCATTTTCTTATTTGATTCACGTATAAATATATTGCCTAACCCCTCTCACATGGAGAGGAGGCCCGTGAACAGCATTGGGACGGATGTATGTATATGGGTTTATGTTGACGATGTAAAAAGTAATTGTTTAAAATTGACGATTCAATAAAACTTGTAAAAGTCTATTTGAATAAAGAGTATTCTGACTTTTATTTATTATTTATTTATTTATTTAAAACTTCGTTGTACACATAACACTAAAACTAAGGAGTACAGTAGAGAAGAAAATTACAATAGGCGGCCTTATCGCACAAGGCGATCTCTTACAGGCAACCACTGACAGACTTTTACTTTGATGATGATTCATTGATCAATTAAACTCCCCGTAAAGTTTCGACTAAATGCCTCGTGGTCTCGCAACATACTATGTCCCCTGTCATTTAATTGTCTGAGGTCTTGAAAAGTGTATTGGATTTTACAATCAGTAAATTTTCGAAATGATGCCCGAAGATCGGAAATTGACTCACCATTAATGGGTTTAAAAAAATACAACTAGCGAAAAGGAAGTACTTACCAAAATGTGCCCACTCCTACGGGGATATATTTTGTAAGGATTTGGGTATTTAAAAAAAATATTTTCTCTTAGAACAAAAAAAAAGACAACACTAAACTGGTACTCGCCTCGTACTGTTCAGTAGGCATATTTTTATGATGTTCCAAAAATGAAATACATTTGATACTTGGCATTTAAATATAATGATTAAGTTGTAATTAATTTATAAAAGAGCCCAGTTTTGATGTTACTGAATTCATATATATTATATATTTTAATCATACTTTCCGCCAACCCGAACTACGTAGGTATATGGGCTGATGATGATAATGAATCAGACTGTAGTCATTTATTAAAAATAAAATTTGTATAACTCACGAATAAAGATATTACAATTTACAATTTCTCTTCATCCTTAGCTTCCATAAACCGGATCAATAATGAGCCAATATTAGATGCTTTGTTAATTACTAGCTGATAGTAAATAAACGGGCATTTATTGAGCCAGCTTTCTAATTTACAATGTTCAATGAATGTATATTCATTGCCACTATTAAAATATAAATTTACAGCTACTAATGGCTCTATACTAATTTCCAAGATGGCTTCATAAAGCAACATATTAATTACGAAGTTTGATAACAACTATAAATAAACTAATTATAATTTTCAAAGAGACCATTAATTGAGTCATTATCAAGAATTTATATTCCGAAGTCAAAACAAGAGGCACCTATTTGGTTCGATATGACATTATGGGGTACTCTACAACGTTAGGTACTTAAAGTTTGGAAGTAGCTCGTCGTAAACAAGATCTTATAATAGTTACAAGCGAAGGGACGGTTCGGTTGTGGCTCAACACACGAGATTTTTGTTCATTATGTATTTTATATTCTTTTTACTTTAGACGTATGTATATAGTTAGTTAAATTCTATAGATAAATATTATGTAAACGCAAATCATTTGGTTTCTACAAAGACGGTAGGTATAATAAATTATGTATTTTTATCATAGTTTATGTTGTTAATAATTTTTCTTTGTGACGCCGCAGTCAATTTGGATTGAATTGTATATGGGTCGGCTTATTCGAGATTTCATATAATTCCATTAAAAATATAGTGATGTCTTCATACCTGTCTACTACATTTTGGTACCTATTATGAAACGCTCTTTAACCGTTTCACAAACATTGGCAATAGAAATAGTCATTTTTTTTCATAATTTATAACCATCAATATCAGCGTACATAACGTCCATTGACGGGCATATGCATATTAGAATTAAAAAAAATGTTTAGTAATCTATACAAATAAATAATCGATTATAATTTATAAAGCAAAGTCTATTAGGTATTATTCACGTTTAAAGCTATTTTATTTTTAAGAAACAGACAGAAATTAAGGTTGACTGGTAGATAATGTGTGTGTGTGTGGCATTAAGTCCGCCTGTATACTTTATATATAAAGCATAAATAAATAAATGAATTTACTATAATTAAAACCTGACTGACTATTAGTTATTATTTTCTGACTTTGTCACGCATGACTTAAGCCACACCACAGCGGTGATTCTATTCCACCGCTATTCTCAAGCTGAGGCCGAGACGCGACGCGCTAAAAGCATGTTGTCGACTTCAATTTGGATTCGCTGTCACATCCCACTCTGCTCTTCCGGTGATACAATTTTCCCTTATACCTATGAAATATTAGAAAGGAACCACTTGACGTGACGCGCCGGATGTTCACGTATTGGTTGAAATGTGTAATGTACTTCAGACATTTCGAAATAGTACATAAAATGAATACTCTTGATGAAACCTGCACACCTAAAAGTTCTTAAGAAATTTCTTAGGTGTGTAGTCCGCCAACCCGCACTAGGCCAGCGTGGTGGACTAAGGCCTAAACCCTTTCAATGGTAGAGGAGGCCCGTGCCCAGCAGTGGGATGTATATGGGCCGATGATGATTATCATTAAATAAAATGAAAATGTTTAGCAGAGTAGTAAGTAGGTACTTAAATGTGATTATGGCTTGTTATTTGCTAATAATTTAAAAGAGCCATTAGGGCTATTTATAATTTAGGTCCCAGGGCTTCACTAAGAGAAAAATTTAAGGAAATAAATATTCTTACCGTCACTTGTCAGTTTATATACGAAAACTTAATGTACGTCCAAAAGAATCTTGATAAATTTAATAAAATTTGTAATGTACACAATAAAAATACTAGGAACAAATGTAATCTCGTTCAACACGTAACTCGTCTCCAGAAAGTTAATAACTCTTTTATGGGGCAATGTATACGCTTCTATAACAAACTTCCGAGGGCTATTAGGGAGCTTCCCTTGACAAAGTTTAAGAAATCAATTAAAGATAAGCTTTACAAAAAAGCATACTACAAAATTTCAGATTTTATTGAAGATAATAAGCCCTGGGAGTAATGTAAATTGATCGGAGTTTTGTTTTGTTGCTATAGTTTGTATCGTTATGACATTTACAATGTAAAATTTGAATAATGTAATTAAAATGACATTTATTGCTATTTAAAAAAAATGACATGTCGTGTTGCTGAGGGAGTTTCTTGCCGTTTCTTCTCCACAGCTATAACACGTTTCGAAGCGGCAATAGTTTAAAAAATATTAAAAAGTGTAAAATTGACGATTCAAAAGAACTTGTAGAAGTCTATTTGAATAAAGATAATTTGACTTTGACTTTGACTTTAATTGTTTTAAACATGGGCAAGTAATATACAATATCAAGTTTGTCTCACGGTGCATTCCAATCTGAGTCCAGTCTTTGCACATGCAATTCCTCTGGTAGGCATAATAGTATCGTCAAATTAAAGTAACAATTCTTTCTTCGCGGTGAAAATTTTATTTGGACCGTACTTAACTTATCATAAGGACTCAGATATAAAAAAAATCGCCTAATGGTCATGATTGCCTTAATTTTAAATAGCGGGTCTCTCTGGGCGATAGATTTTATACCAAACTCTACTGCAATCAGAATACCGAAGATCATGAGTTCTTAAGGATTTTAACGGAAAGTAGCTCCGTCTTCTCTCTTTTATTTATAGTCCAACATTACAATCTCTGCTTAGTCATGTAGGCAGTACTTGTGAGCTGATAAAAAACAATAAATTTAATCATCTGTAGTTACTCTGCAAATGTTTTTGTATTTTTATTTAATTTATCTATTAATTTAATAAAAAAATTGTTATCTTAAAATGCCATAAATATATTATTAAAACTGAGCTATGAGTAAATTCCGATATCGTAGTTCAAGCCTTTGCCTCGTTCACTCTTGAGCCTTAAATTGACGTATGAGAAGCCAATTCCTCCTGTCGTGACTGTTGCCGACGCATTGGTGTGAAGGTTATCGTATACAATGATAGCCTGGAAACAAAAAACCATAAAAATAATAATCTGTTTTACTTATTGGATCTAAAAGTACTTTGTAATGAATCTTTTATCATAAAATGCACGTGAATACATATCATAGAATATGTCGCAAATGTAGCCCAAAAGGAATAAGCGGAGATGACACACACGAATCAAATCATCTTTGCCATTCAACAGACCCATTAATAGATTCCGTTCTGCTTATAAATGTTTTCTTACTTAAAACTGTAGAAGGGTTTGTACGACCCAAGATCATGAGACCACAACAGCACTTACATATTTTAATATGTGGTCAGGGCTACGTATTACTGTTTGGCGTACTGAGTTATTTATTAAGACTTCCTTCTCCTGGTCGAGTGAAATATCACTAATGTAAATGGCCAAGAATAGAGTTACAAACTCAACTCAATTACGTCACAGTATTACTAAACACTCGATAATTTCCATATTTAGAAGCCAGGACATGTTGTCGCGTGCGTTTAGCGTTATTTATGAAGCTGTCTAAATGCTGCACCAGATTTCATATCATATGACAGAAACAAGACAATATTTCTAAATTTACATGTTTATAGCTCGTTATTAAATTCTAAATTGTAAGAGCCGTGGTAACAAATATGTACTAAATATCCTCAAAGCTGTCGAAGACTATGTAGACAATTTAATCGCGAAGTAGGCCAGTACTTACCTTGTATTTTATATAATTCAACTTTAAATATCTAAAAAGTAGTTCAATTCAGCCCTCTAAGCAAAAAGACACGAATCCACTGAACAATAATTAATTTGAAATTACATCTCTTGCTTTATTTTGGTTTATAAAGTAGGTTGCAAATTATTCAGCTCTTTACTATCAATATTGAAAATAAAAACATTTAAAAGTCATGTTGTGGCTGTATGACTAACTAATTGTACAGCAAGCGTGAAAATTGTTTCTTTGACGTCAATAAATTTAATCTCGATATTAACCAAAAGTGCTTTGAAACAAAATATTAAGATGTTTATTATTTGCCATATGCTGATTCAAATCGTCGTCATCAGCCCATTCAAATGTTTGCAATTAACTCATTTTTATTTGGTTACAAAAATTCTCAAAATCTTTTCAATTTAATTCATTACAAAACTACATATAGTTTCCATCAATACTTAAACATCGTTAAAGCTCCATGACTCTTTTTTAAATAAAGCAACGCCTTAAAATTCACAAGACCCCCTTGACAATGTAAAGAAAAGGAATAATTTAGAGGCTTACTCGGTTTTACACGGAGGACCGCACAATCGGTTACAATCTGAATATTTGATCGTCGCACTGCCCTGTCCTGACAATTTGATTTGCACTTGGATACTGACATGATATATTCACAAGGAGGGGACAAAGAAGCTAAGCGAAATAAATTTGTTAAAATTGTTACGTTTTTACACATGTGTAATTGTTTCTGTTGCTTTAAATTTTTGTTGTACAAAGAACTGAGATTGGTGATCCCGGGCAGACGGCATATTGTAAAATCTGAAGTTCAAACCCTTATAACTACGTTTTAGACGTATGGGTGTATCAAAATAAGAAGACTTACACTAATTATCCTCTGATCTTCGTTATTGTAAAAATAGTTCTTAACTCTCTTCATCCAAGGTATGGCGTTGTACACTGCTGTTGCGTGATGAATCAACTGCCGATGTCCATTCACATCACCCAAGAACAAATGTTCACACTTAGAAGTCGATATTACTACCAGCAACAAAACTACTACGAAAATTCTCATTTTTGCATGTATTTTGAATAAAAATGTAAAAAGAAGTGACTTCAACGCTCTGTGAATCACGACTGTATGAATGAGCATTGTAATCTGTTCATCTGGTATCAAAGGTCGCGATGGGTTATTCAGTGAAAAGCAATCTCGGCTAGATTGTAGGTTTTGTTGTTGCAGTATTTTTATTAATAGCAAGAAAAGACTTTGCCATTCATATAAAAATAATTTACAGATATGGATGTTGTAGATCTATGACACAAAATATTTTGTTAATACTCATTCATCTTCTAGGAAACGAAAAACAGAACATTGTACATAAATTAATATTATCAATTACATCCAGTATAATTTATTCTAGCATCTTAAAGAAAATGATGCACAGCTTGATGAATCATTAAGAACAACAAAGGTATAATTAAAACCGGTAACACAAACCATTAAAGCAACGGTTACATTGTTTACGAAATAAATCTAGTTTAATCGAATGATTCACACCTTTTTGAATGTTGGTCTGTTTAATATAAGGGAAGTAAGGGAAGGGTTGCACGCACCGAGCCAGACAATGGGTCGACGTCGGAAATTGTCGGCTGAAGGCATTTTCTATTTTATGCGAGGGTAGGCGAAGAGTATACGTATTAGTCCGAATCCATTCTGTCTCTTCCGGTAGAATGTTGGGCCTCTATTTCGCATTTTATGAAAGCCGTTGGCATAAGGTGGATCGAGTAATATCTGGCCGAACAATGGAGTTTTGTATCATGAAAATAAACAGGTATCTACCTTTCACGGTGATATTAAACGTTGCTTTAGTTCCTTGTGTTTATAGAACAATATCTCAGGATTTACGAAATATTTATGACGACAAAATTGTCTGGGTTATTAATGCCACATTGATATTTTATAACTTAAACGTAGTGAAGTGAGCCAATACATCTATTTCTTCTGTGTCAGTAAAATATTCTTCAATACCATAATTTCATAGACGTGAGACATAAGGGCACCTGCACTGTCCACCCTATGGTTGATTTGAATTAATTTGATGTTAAGCGTCACGAACCCACAATTATTGTTTTGACACATACATACATACATAAACTCACGCCTGTATTCCCCGAAGGGGTAGGCAGAGGTGCATTTCTGCTCCTACATTTCGCCAGGTATGTATCAGTCCCACGTAATAGGGGGCGAGCCTATTGCCGTTTTTCGGGCACATTTCCAGACTCCGTGCTGCTACCGAGAATTTCCTAATGGAAAAACCCAATAACACTTTGCCCGACCCGGGAATCGAAGCCAGGACCTCTAGATCGCACGGCACATACTTGTACCGCGAGACCACATTGTTTTGAGTTTGGGTGCTAGTCTGGCTTTGGCAGTGGGTAGAGTGGGAATCAAAATATTTATCATATTTTGAATTCTGAGTATTCTTCTTTCTGAGTATTTAATTTTAGTCCCGATTCTCTTTTTTCCCCATAATATCTGATAGTACTAAATATCGTTCATGTACACACGCGTGTACTCCGAATGGATAGTGTATTTCTGCACCTACGCTTTAGCAGCGGTAATAGCCCTTTGGAATAGGTTTCTTGCCATTTATTGGACCTTTTATAGGACACTTGCCGATATCCTTAACCTTTTTATACAAAACCTCAGTAACACCTCGACTAAGAATCGAATATGAGATTTCTTGATCGTACGCCGCACGCGTAGACAGCCTAAAATACCTATTATATATCTCACTTACCACTTTTCATCTTCGTTGACCACTTTCAAGTACCGTAAACTGTTTCATTTACCTGTTTTTTTTTATTTTAAATTCTAGAAGTATAAAAAATTATAGAAGTATAACCACATCTCTTATTCTTCCAAAGACGTAATGTTTGTGTATAAGATGTTGACCTCTGGACATGACTATTACATTTATCTCCTCAATTGGAACAAATCTTTTCCTTAGTTCATAAAATAAAGCTGCAATTGTGAGTAATGGCCGACTCATCACATCCTGTCTTGTAACATTAATTTTATCTTCCTTCGTAACTATTGTCTCCGAGGTCCGTGTTCTTTCTCGAACGTTCTCATGATAGTGAATTAAGTACTGATATAAATCTGAAGATGTTATATCCAGAAGGCTTTTTGCTGAAGTAAATGATACGATTATTTTCGTTTTACAGAATACTTCCAGTAAGCAAATTACTATAAACAAATTATTTTAAAATTGGCTAATGTCTCGTGGGAACCGTCGTTCTTTAATACAATAAACAAAAAAAGAAAAAAAAAACAATTATATCTAAAAATCTGCTTAAATAATGTAGTATGCAGTCTCTCGCTACTTGGTGCAGTGCGATTACTTTGTTGTGTCAAAAAAAGATGTCCTAGATTCATTTGTTTTTCTATGCATATGTTATGTGCATTTCCCATAACAGTAAGCCATTTTTTTTCTATAAACGGAAAATTATTTATTAGGTTGCATAAAAATTTACACACGTTCATTCTAATTACCATCCTAATTTTAATACTTTCGACTCGTGAACTTTGAATTTATTTTGACTGCAATAACAATAAAAGTCCTCACTTGAAACCAACACAAAAATATTCTTCAAACAATCAGCAACTCATTGATATTCTTTGTAAGTTATCGTAACTACAGATCTTTATATCCTTGGGTAAAATTTTGTATATCTTATTGCAGCTGTTTGATATAAGGGACTCTCTCCATAACGAGTGCCCGGGTAAAGGGTAAACACGTACGGTAATCCCGGACTCTTACGCCCTCATTTATTTAGACTTCATATCATAAAATTTTATGATATCTTTGCACAGCACGGCGGCAAAAATGATAAACTTGATGGAGGTGTTTTTATCTCTGAGTACATTTACATAAAGGGGTGGACTGAGGGTCTTTTTCGTATAAAACTCCTGACGAGCTTTTTTAAGATGCTTAGATGATGTGTTGGAGTTGATGGTTATATACATACATATGATGAAAGTGAAATACCTGACGTATATGCAGATTTAGAGTATCAAAAATTGGGAGGTGAGAAAGAAAGGAAAGGTCATACAACGAAAAACAGAATCGAACTAGTAGAGCCAAACTTAGTTGGGACGATAATGTGATAATATTTTAAGACCACATTGACACTTTATGGTAAGTGTATGGTATTGTAAATAGTGTTGTAATCTAATTTATACAGTGTTAGGTCTGGAGCGCGACACGTTTTACTGTGACAATCATCATCACCATCATCATCATCAGCCCATTATACATACGTCTCACTGCTGGGCACAGGCCTCCTCTACAACTAAGAGAGTTTAAGCGTTAGTCCACCACGCTGGCCTAGTGCGGGTTGGTGGACTACACACCTAAGAAATTCCTCAGAAAATTTAAGTGTGCAGGTTTCATCACGATGTTTTCCTTCACCGTTAAAGTACGTAATAATAAAACACTATGTGTGTTTCACTTCGAAAAGTCAGAGGTGTGTGCCTGAGGTTGAACCCGGGACCGCCGAGATTCTCGACCGCGCGCCTAAACCTCGAAGCCATCACTACTACTATTACTACTACCTACTTACTGTGACAATGCCGGGTTTTAAACCTCTAGTCCGATGTGCTATCCGAAAGGAAAATAAATAACCTACTATCAGTAGTCCTCACACAGTCGTGATCATTGCACAAAACAAAAGAACTTCCTCCACATAAGCGTGCTGTAAGACAACCCATAGGCCACCGCAATCAAGGCGAACCATTCGTACCAAATTTCTATCAGACTGCGGCATGGCTCTATTCCTTATACCTCAGGGTATTTGTTCTATGGCAGTAATAGTGAATCCGTATATTTTTGTAATATTATATATTAACCTACATTGCTATGTCGATAATTCGTTCTTAGTTTATCTCTTACATTGCAAAAAGGTATAGGTACTTATGACACAGCTAATCGTTTTTGAGTGCTTAGAATCTTTTAATTGCAGAGATGCAATGACGTCAGGTTCTTTTAAAAAGAAAAATTAAGAAGGAAGGTTTATTTTGTAAAAAGTTTATTACATGGTAGAGGGTGGGTTAAAATCAGGTTTAATAATTCTGTAAATGTCGTGTGACACCCAAGTTCCCGTGTGCTTTTAAAATGAGCCAATTTTTTGCCGTCGCTTTTGTGAAAAAAACTGTTTGTCCCAGATAACACACGAGACAAATGTTCCAAGTGTGTGTATTTAGGGGACTCTCTTATCGCACAAGGATTCGGCGGGGTTATTACGTATACTCCAGGTATTTTTGGATTTGGAAAAATAGAACAAGCACGTTTTGACAATTATTTTGGATTCATAAATTTATAATAGTCTAACTTAATGCTCTAAAAATATTTGGTTTTGGATTTCAATAACTTAAATCTCTTTGTAATTTGAAAAAAATAGGTAGGTACCCAAAAGAAAACGCATCACATCTAATCTATTGAAGTAAGTGTCGAGTAATATAAGCTCAAAATGGGTATTTTTGGTCTAAGAACACTCATACAATAACAAAATATACTACGTGAACCTGAAAGAGATGTATCTGTTGGGTGTATTTATTTATTTATTTATTTATAGTTTCATCATTTAAAAAGTTTCTCCTTGCTGTTAGAGTTTAAATCAAAATTCTTACAAAATATTCAATCAAATATGCGTATTTGTATCTATATATATCTATGGCAATGAGTTTCATTTAATTATCATCTTAGAATATTATATTCATAAATAAATGCTTGGCTGCACAGAATACACCCACGACGCAAGAGAAACGGGAGCGGAGGCGACGTTACGGCAACAGATAAGCGTGTTCAATGTTTATGTAATATCTTCAGTAGTATTTGTTATTCACTGTATCGCCACTGCACTTCTGACATTATGACACCATTTGTCATATCTTCTGACCGTGTAGAATACTTTATATCGTGTTTTACCTCGGCTAAAAGTAATTATTTCAATATAAAAGTATTTGTTCGAAATTTAAGACTCGTAGAGGTTGAAGTTTTTATGTCTAATCGTCTTTTTTTCTCAACAGCTGGCTGGCTGGCTATGTAGGATTTTAAATATGTTGATAACATAATCTATAATATAACGGGATTATTTTTCTATCTATTGGTTTAAATCTTGTTACACCAAGTAATCCACACGAGGTTAACAGTTCACACAAGATCATCGTCGTTGTCTACGTCATTTTATATATATATATCCTGTAGTTTGACACTAAGCGAGCCCTTTTTGAATGACACTTCACCTTAAAACCAGGTCAGTGAAGATACTTTCCGTTCTAGTTCTAGTGACTAAAAACTCCTATAAAAAACCCATTGTCTTCGCGAAAAATGTATCTACTTATTCGGAAAAGGAAGGATTTTATTTATCTTATTGTTAGACTTTTTGTTACCGTTTTATGAAGCGCCAAAACTAGTGATTTTAATGAAATTACCCCAGGATATACTAATAAACATGGGAATTTAAATGAATACAGTAATAAGTCTTTAAAAAAATTTATTTTATTGATAACACATTTAGTGATAAATAAAGGGGGGGATGATTGGAATAAGTCTCAATTTTTGGTACATTTTTATTTCTTAATCAAATAAGTATGGTATTAGAAATGGTGAGTAAATTTACGCGAAACTTTGGAGTAATATTATTCAATGTACCTAGGCAACAGTCCAAGGTATTCAGAATCCTTTACAGGTTGCCGGTAGTTAACTTCATTCGCCTCCAGAGCTCCGTAAGCACTCAACGCGGTCTCGTTTTACAAAGCTGTTAGAGCCAAGAGAAGTACGTGTTATTCAGAATATAAATTATACAAAAGGCTTTAGGGCTTCGGTGGCTTGGTTATATTAATAAATAATAGTTTAAAAAAACTAAAAAATACGCTTTCAAAGAAAGTTGAACTAAAAAATTAAAAATAAATAATATAATACAATAGTTAAAAAAACCCGCTTTTATAGAAAATCCAATAAATAAATAGAAAATAAATTTTAATTTAAAATATTGTCAAAAAATGTATTTTATTGTACAAAAAGCGTGGGGTGCTTTTTAAGATATTATCAAAATGATAATCCTTCTATTCATATCTGTCATTATGCACCCCACGCTTTTTGTACAATAAAATACATTTTTTGACAATATTTTAAATTAAAATTTATTTTCTATTTATTTATTGGATTTTCTATAAAAGCGGGTTTTTTTAACTATTGTATTGTATTATTTATTTTTAATTTTTTAGTTCAACTTTCTTTGAAAGCGTATTTTTTAGTTTTTTTAAACTATTATTTATTTTTCATTTTTTAGTGATTATTTAGCAATAGCTTTATGATATTTACATCTCTATTAGCTATTGCATAAAGCTCGCGTGCTTGATGTAAGCGAAGAGTTATTTCTTCTTCAGGTTGTGAAGCTCGGTATTCGGCATTATGCTGACGCATTTGATGTAAGCGAGCTGGTCTTTTTTCTCCAGATTGTGAAGCTCTATAATTTTTCATATACTCTCTCCTGTTCTTCTTGAAGAGTCATGTTCTATTTCTTCACTAGAGAACTTTAAATATTGGTCTCTTAACTTCCGTCTCTTGTTGTCCAATCTCCTTCTTCTCTGTGTTTTCGTTTCATTTACCATTGTTGTTTCTATATAAATAGGAGCAACGCCCAAAGATGAATGCTTAGAGGTAATAGAATACAATAGCTTAAGCGGGAACGTATTGTTCACTGCCGTTAAGAACTCAAGTTGAATCTATGGACCTGAAGAGTGCACGCTACTGCCCACAATTGTACATGAATCATTGCGCAAATATGTAATTCTTCGAGCGCATGACATGGAGTGACCGTTGACAATACGTGCTGTCACTTGCGAGTAGTCCTATGCTTATCTCAAATAATAGAACTTTTTAAAGTGAAACTTCTTTATCGACGTATGGAAGAAATTGGTCTTGACGCAGTCACTAGGGGTGTGCAAATATCGTTCGAATCGAATCTAATCGAATATTACTATTTGATTCTAAATTCGAATCGAATTTACGAATTATTCGAAAAATTCTTTTCTTTTTATAATTATATAATATTCTCAATAAATCGTAAATTAAAAAATAATAATCGAGGCTTTAAGTGATTTGTGTACTCTATTGTATAAAAAAATATCTGATACTCAAAATATCACTAATATTTTTTTGTTGTAAGACTTTATGTTAATACTTTTTCTCTACTTATGTTAATATCTGAAAAATTGACAAATAGTTCGAAAATTCCAAAATTATTTGTCAATTCGCGAATTATTTGTAAATTTTCTAATTATTCGAAAAATGACGAGTAATTCGAAAATTTTCGAAATATTCGAAAATCGAATATTAACATTCGATTCGGAACGAATAATTCGTAAGTTCGATTTATTCGCACACCCCTAGTAGTCGCTCCTTGACGCCAGTGTTCCCAACTTGGGGGTTTTCCCCCTAAATTTGGGGGGAAAAAATGTGGACTGGGATTTTTTTAGGGGCTTTATATTTTTAGGGATTAATCCATCCCCTAAATGCTAAGTTTCTTTAATGTCAACATGTATGAATTGAAATAGTCAGAATCAGAATAAAATTAAATAATATTTGACGTATGAAATAATTTATAAAGACTATATTGCAATATACAATATTGCAGAATATTATTGTTTTTTTTTTTACAAAATGTTATTTAGATAATTATCAGAAAAAATGCAAACAGTCGAAAAATTATGATACGAGTGAGATTCGAACCTACGACCTCGGCTTTACGCGCCACGCTCACATCCAATTTTTTCTAATTCGTAATGCTAATAGCTAATAAATTAGAATTGGAATGCCTAACATGAATGTGTAGTTTTTTTTTTTAGGGAGTTTTCAAATAATTGTGGCGATTTTAGGGGTTTTTGACTTTACATTTAGGGATATTTTTTTTTGGGAGTTGGTAACCCTGCTTGACGCAGTCACTCCGGGTCGCAGGTAAACAAAAAATCGCTAATCCTGGTTATCCTAGTAAAGATAACGGGTCAAACTATTTGAAATATTGAATTGTCATCGGTCTTTAGTAAGGATGCCAAATTTCGAGTTAATCCGATGTCTTGAAGGGGGTCAAAATCATGTTCAAAGATTCCGTTACATACTAACATACTAACATACGTATGAAGCTAATATAAAGCGTATAAAAAGATACGTAGCCTTACAGGGATTTATTGTGCGAAAATGGAAGAATGGTTTAGGAAACAGAATATATGGGCGGAGCTGAGAAAATTTAATTTCGTTACATTTAATTTAAAGCAAATCTTTTATAAAATTCCCTTCGCCACCTTACCACTTTAGTGCAGGTTTCGCATCTGAATACTTGACCAGCTACTACAAACTACATACACTTCTAATCAATGACATAAAATTGTTAAAAAGGTCACGGAACTACCCTTTTCCAAGCAGTGTAAGAAATAGCTTCATAGTAATAAAACATTTAGTTTTTACTCCTGGATGCATAAAATACCATGTCAATTCATTTCTTTAGAACTGGCGTCATCTTAAGGCATCGAGATAAGGGGGCAGTTGAGTGAGGGACCGGTGTGACGCATAGGCGAGATAACTTACTGCGGTAGACCACTCTAATTTGTTACTCATTGTTCATTGCGATAATATAACGCAGTCGCGTACCGATAACAACTCCATGAACAATGTGTTCCTTGGATGTGGTTTATTTTCAACAATATTTTGAGTAGCTATTCTTGGAGTTGCAAAATATGCATCTTTAAATTTATATTTTTAGTTTTACACGTTAAAGGTGACTACAGTAATGTTTGAGTGATTATAATATTATATCTTTTTTACACAAGTATTAGTATAAGAAATAAGTAACTACTAAAAATCGTTTCGCGGAACTCAAAAACTTAAAATTAGGTACATAAGTATTACTAGAGGAATAACATTATAATAATTATTTTGCGCACTTCGATAATCTTTTTTTTTGGTTTTTTAGTCGCCTATTAAATCCAAAGTTTCCCAATCATTTACTCGCAAATCATGGTTCCAATTCTGCTCAAACACAATTCGAATCGAAGTTATCCTATTGATGAGAAGATCCCCCACATTCGCCAGTAAAACTGCATCATACAGACACAACAAAATGTGCAGCGCTAATCCCTTTGGCAAGCGCCCAGGGCTGGAGGCCGGTGATAGACAGGGCACGTGGCGCGATTTAACGCTGCCGTCGTTTTATCCTGTCTCTCGCTTCAAGAGATTTTTCACGATTAATTTCCAACTATATGTACTGTCAGTGGCATTTGTCGGCAAACACCCTCAACAAAAACAGGGATTAGCTCCTAAGCTCCCCTTAGACATCGGTGTCTTATTTCCTGTTTGTTTTCGTAACGTGCTGTTTTTGTTTGGCTACAGACACTTCGCTTTCTGGCTACTTGAATGGTTCATGTTATAGTCGAGTGTCACTGTGTTTTTGAAATAATTTCGTCTTTTTGCAAATATGTTGTTGCACTTTAAGGAACTTGATGATAGTAGATAATTTTATAAATGAGGTTTTTATTTCATTACAGCTCTTACACGACATAAAGTACAATGCAATCCTATGAGTATCGAGTTATGACATACGTTCATCTCGCGTTACTAGTCCTAGATTCAATCAAATTGAAAAATGTAAAATGTTTAGAGTAACGTTTAAGTTTTATTTACATATATGGCCGTAGATCAAACTCATTTTTTTTTATTGAAATCATTTACATTCATCTACATGTCATAACATTTATGAAGTGAAATATTTAATTAATAAAAAAACTCAATGAATAAAAAAAAGTCGTATTCGTTAATAAATTCTTAAAAAACAGCACTCTCGTAAAAAATCTCATTTATATAAAAGTGAAATTATTAATGTATCTTTTTTATCAGCACCGGGCTTAATTGATTTGTCGCTCGGAGCCGTCTGTGTACTTGCTTCTCAATTACGTGTGGAACCTCGTCTGTATCGCAAAATGTCTGCCGTTTTATTTATGGTAGGCCAATTGATTGAATTAGTGGCCCCTGAGGCGCTTGTCCGATACCGACTTGTTTCATACCGATGAGGATTTATACCAGGCGCCGGCAGTTTATTTGGATGCATTTTTATTCAGCTTTAAACCGTTTTATTTTTAAACCTCTTTGTTCTTCATATAGCCAGTAGTTTTATATTTCGATCGTTGTGAATTAAATAATAAGGGTGTGCGAAAATCGTTCGAATCGAATTGAATAGTATTATTCCATTAGAAATTCGAATCGAATAATTCGAATTAACGAATAATTCGAAATTTTTCGAATTATTCGGGAACTTTCGAATAATTCGAATATTCCAATTATTCGATTCGAGTTTCGATATTAATATTTGATTCGGGACGAATAATTCGTAAGTTCGAATTATTCGCACACCCCTATTAAATATAGATTTATTCGGATCGAAGTAAGTAGGTACTAAGAAAGGGATAAGATAGGTAAAAAAGTTATAAGAAAAATAAAAAGGGTTATTAAAATAATGAAGTATTAAATTACCTTCATTGCTACATTATTATTCTATATATTTTAGTCATTTTCAGAAGGTAACCCGATCTTGTAAAGTCAGTGTCTGTTTTAATTAAGTATATTTGCAAACAAAGAAATATTAATATAAATTTTCTTTTGTGGTTATGTGGATAGGAACCGTGTGTGAAATCAATAAGTTTGGTTTCAACTTTTTTTTATTATGGGCTACAGAGTGGGATGGTCCGGCCCATTGTTTGTAGTTGAGGCGTATGACCCCGTGACCGTTATCGACCGTCTAATATCGGGGTTTCCCTAGAAGGGTTGACGTCAGAAAGTCGACCGGTCGTTAAAATAATAGGTAAAAATTACTCACACACAATTTCAACCTCATTAAGGAGTAGGAAATAAAAAATGACGAGATAAAACGACCACTGAGCATAAAGGGTTATACCCATAGTAACTCACGCTAAGTATATGTTGTATCTTGGTTGAATGTTTTTATAAACATCATAATGATGATGATGAAAAGTTCCTTTTATTTACAAAGATCTGAGTACGATCCCAAATTGTGTAGGTGTTCACTTTTCTTGATTGTATGTGATAACTATAAGATATTTTTTAGAATTGTACATACATACATACATAAACTAACGCCTGTATTCCCCGAAGGGGTAGGCAGAGGTGCATTTCTGCACCCACATTTCGCCAGGTATGTATTATATCAGTCCCACGTAATAGGGGGCGAACCTATTGCCGTTTTTCGGGCACATTTCCAGACTCCGTGCTGATACTGAGGATTTCCTAATGGAAAAACCCAATAACACTTTGCCCAACCCGGGAATCGAACCCAGGACCTCTAGATCGCACGGCACATACTTGTACCGTGAGACCACGAGGCAGTCGAAGTTAGAATTGTATTACAAAAAAAGTAACATTCATATAATCACACTGGAAAATAATGAATCCTTCTAATAATAATATGAATGCTTTTTGTTCAGATATTAATTTGTTACTCAATATTGTAAAAACGGTGGACCTTCTTACTTACTCGTGAATTCGGACTGAAATTTTTATTCCATATTGCAATAACTAAATTTACATTACAAGAGAATGGTGCTTTCATGTGGCATTTTAAAATCAGCTATTTGATAAAGAAGTAGCTACAACTTTATTCTTATTCACAAAAAATTCTCTGAAATCTTTTTACCCAAGCAGACACGCGGGCAGAAGCAGTTCACAAACACATTAACTACAAGCCGTCATTCTCGCTCAATGTTCTAGTGTAAATTGCACAATGCTCCATGTCTCTTTATCTCGATCGAGCGGTGAGCACGTGCCGATGATCTGTATGGCCTCACCTGACAAGACTTCGAGTCCGCGGTACGTGAGCGGCATTCTCACAACGCTCAGATGCCCAATGCCAGGGAATAAATAGGAAGTGGTTTATTTTACGATATACATGACCTATCGATTAGCTGACGTTTGCGGGTGGTATTCTTTATAAAATCGTTGGCCAGATACTTCTTTGAGTAGTGAAGTTTTCTTTAATTGTGGAGTCAATTATATTTTTAAATGAAATAAGTGTATGTATGTATGAAGTGTGTGATCAAGAGATCCGGATGCCGATTCCTGGGCCGAGCGAAGAGTTGTACATAAGAAATTTCCATTTTGTTTATTTTCCGTGGCTTCTATCGCCTTTATATACATTTTTTGACTAATAGAAAATACGTCCTAAAAGAAACAGGTTAAAAATGTTGACTAATATAATCGTCGCATGGTATCAATCCATCTATAAGATAAAATCCATTAAAATTTGTATCGGCAGTTGATTATAAGAGTAACAAATACGCCAATTTTTTTGTTCATTTCCCTATAATACCTAGTAATAAAAGCAAAATAAACATTACCCACCCACAGCATTAAAAATACATTTGTTGCACTTCAAAAAGTTTTATTCCAACAGACTATTTTTAAACTCTGAAACTGACTCACGTTAATCCCACGAGACTAATTTTCGCGAAAATTAAAGCAAAATTGTATACCGTTTGCTAAGTTGAGAGGTGAATTTTCAAATTTACGTTACAAATATAATCCAATGGTTTAAAAATTCATTCTACCCTCGCTTAGGCACTTCCCAAAATTCGCTTCGAAATACTAATTTATACTAAATTGGGTCTACTTTAGGCCTTGTTAATTTTAGGACAATAGATTGAAGTTTTCAACAGACTCTATTATAGGCGTAAAGTTGGGATCTTCAGTTTATCTTGTACTAATCTCCCAACTACACTTAATGAATATTTTAACAGAATAGAGTTAATGAAGGGCGCCTCCTTTGTACCGATAGGTTGATTACATAGTGAGTGAGCGAGGGTCGATGCGGATGTATAAACAAATTGAACGGTCCCCGGATCAAACATCAATAAATACAAGGACGGATGCAACATATTTGTATCCTTTCGTTTTATTACATTCAGTCGATGATGATATTAACTTATATTTGATACAGATCTTTTTTATATCGGAATAAGAAAAAGAAGAAATGTCATATGTGCAAGATCATCTAACAACCAGTCTAAAAACATGAAAACTACAAAATTCTACATTCGTAAGAAAAACAAAATTTAATTTTTTACACAACAAATTTTATCTCGGGTGTTACTTTAACTTTCACATTTCATAGCCGATTTTTAATACTCCACTGTACAGATTATATCCGCGAGATTTGTTTAATATTTATATCTTTGAATCATTATAGCTTTTACTGTGGCTTTGCTCGCCTTAATGTATATCCCGTCACCATTCTTTATATATAGTGAAGGGAAAGACTTTTATCTAGATATGAGATAAAAGTATATTGATTGGTTGGTCAATGAATTATGAAAAGTTATTAAACAAACATCTTATTATCGTCGGGATACAACACTCCTAGAATAAACTGCAAATCAAAGAAAAAAAAGAGAAATATTAAGATACAATAAAATCTGCAACTGCTATATGGGTACAACAAAACAACTACCGTATTCATAATAAAAAGCCGAGCAAAGTGTCACATATACCGACATTATCCGTATCTAGTTGCCCTCATCAGAGTGACTCTGTGGTTCCGTCGCGAAACAGTTAGCTAACAAAGTACGTGACTCGCATGTTCCCAGCATCCCAATTGACACGTTCAGAAGCGCGCGTGTTGAATCCCAAAGCCGTGATAACGCCAATCTGGCCTTACGTGGTATTGTCACTGTTTTATTTAATTTCGGGGCCTTCTAATTGCAGCGTACGGAATGAGCAAAGCAAACAGACGTGCAGTTGTGCTGTCCATGATTTTTATGTTTGGGTTTTCTTTGTACAACTGCATCTGTAACGAACTTGGACGTAGACTAGAGATAAATAAAAACTGCTGTGTGTACAAACAATAAATAAATAGATCGTTGTCACACAGCACTTCCTATCGGGTACGGTGTCGTCACTGCCGTGCCAGTTTGAAATAAAATAATTAAATAAAAATAACTGATCGTAATCTCTAAAGACTAACCGATATATAAAATGTATCAGTAAATCTTTTTGATTAAATTTTAAAGCTAACTTATTGTTTCATGCTTAAGTAACACAAACTTACACATTAACATTGTTGTGTTTATCAGTAAAATATTTTTTTAGCATCAGATTTATTCATTCATAATTAAAATATTTTAATTAAAACTCTAATATACATTTTGTCATGGGCTTATGCTGAGCCTGATACGTATGATAAATCGTTTATATTTTTTTTGCCTTATTGGTCAAATAATAGTTATCTATTACTTTCCTACCATGTAATTATGTGACTAAAATGAAGTATAAAGACTATAAACAAGAATATTATGTTACCATAAAATAAATAACAACAAAACGTTTAATCACAGCATTACCATTACGACAAAATATAATTGCTACCCTATTACTCGTACATTATCAAATAACAAACAAGGTAAAAAACTAACAGAAACAAAAAACGCGAGACAATAATAATTAAAGAACGTAGACAATGCATCAAAGCTTTGCCCAAAATCATTATCATCAAGCTATGCAAAAGCTCGAGTGTTACTGAGTCGGCGCGAAATGACATCTAGAGTGGGGGGGCCAGTAACCCCAAGGACACCGAAGGCGGAGGTTGTGTCGCTTCGCGCTCCGAACACATCGCGATGTCGACGTAAACTATGCGACGAATGTAATGCTCAGTATGAGAAGTTTTTCCAAGTGGTACAATAGTATGATGGTGTATATGTGCGGTGAGGTTTATCAGTAGTGTCAAGCATGGTCGCCGGGCCAATTAGAACAGATAAACGTGAGTGGAACCAGTTCAAGAGTGTGGTGCTTTTGCATCTTTTGTTGTTGCCCTGTGTAACAAAAGGTAAGTGGAAAAAAATATTGACAGAGATAAGGGCTTGTTAAGCCGCTTGAGATTTTTGAAAGCGCGGCTTTGCGCTGTTCTTCGGCAGTGTTTTGTTTAATTTATTTTCATTTGAATAGAGCTGTTTAATCCTGGAATAATTTATAGGCTTGAGTATTATGTGCGCGAATTTCACTGTTATTGATGTTTTAGTTTGAAGGGTAATTTTTTTTCTGCAGCGCAATTTAATTTTCGTGTTTTTTTTGTTTAATTTTTTAGATTTTATTCTTGTTTAAAAAAAAAATTATTTTGTAAAGCTCAAAGCCGCGCGCCGCGTATAAAAGAACACCCAGCTGATACGGTAGTCGGAAGAAGTGAGCCTGCAACGCTACGGTGCGTGTCCGAAGGAAAGCCCAAGCCTACAATCCAATGGTACAAAGATGGAGTGCCACTAGCACCAAATGATCATCCGCACAGAGTGCTGCTTGAAGATGGACTTTTATTCCTTAGGTAATTATTAACTACAATAAATGCGTATAATATGATAACTAATTTAATTATAGTATCTAAAGGTTCATTGTATTCAAGGTCGGACAAATCTAATAATTGGAATATATTTAGGACATAGATGATTACGTATGGACAATAATATGGATTAAAATTATTAAAATGGACACTAATCTGCCGTCGGATTTCAAAAATGATATATTAACAATATTGTATATACCAGCAAAATGTTTTTTTTTTTACTTATTGAATATTTATAATTTTATAGTTTTAGGTATTATATTTGCAATATTTGTATCAAAAAAAATCTGAATAACATTGTGCAAGTTTTTTTTTTTACCTACTGTCCTTTCTGGAATCGGGTCGTAGTTATGTGATAACATATTGCTATTTTTATAGTCCGCCGTTGGAAATATTGATGTGGAGTTAAATCTTCGACAGAAGACAACTTTTTATACTGGCAATACAAAGTGACAATACTGTACCTGAGCTAAGCACGATGTTGATCAAATATCGCGTCAAGTGGCGAGAGACTATCGTATTTAAAAACTTGATACCCTCATGGCGTCCTGCTGAGATTACGTCATAATTATTTAATTTAAATTAAATAGTTAATTTAAATTTAATGGTGAAGGAAAACATATTGATGAAACCTGCATACCCAAAAGTTCTTAGGAATTTCTTAGGTGTGTAGTCCACCAACCTGAATTAGGCCAGCGTGGTGGACTAAGGCCTAAACCCTCTCAGTTGTAGACGAGGCCCGTGCCCAGCAGTGGGACGTATATGGGCTGATGATGATGATTTAATCACATTAATTATGTTTTTTCTTTTAATAATAAGGATTCATGTGCTAATTATGCATTGTCCGTGTGTAAGGATCGAACTACCAAATGCATCAAGTAAATTAATTTTATAAGTGTTTAGTTTTGAATTAAAACTTTTGAAAACAGATTTTAATAGAATTTCATGTCATTACTTATGTTAAATTGTATTTGTTAACTATATTAGTAACATGGCGATAATAAACACGGACAATAGAAATATTTCCACATCGTCGGACAGAATTCCTGACCGCTTAACGACTTATATGATACGTGAATAAATAATATCCTTATATCATAAGCACGACTTGAAAACATATTCATATTTATGGTACCAACTATAAATATGTTTAACATTAAAATATGGTTTAGATGCCATAAAGAATGTTATAATATCCGGCTGCCACCCGCCACCGTCGTTTGAAATTCATTGGATGTTTCAGTAATACCCATTCCGAGTGCTAGATTTATTTCTAGTGCATTTCGAGATTAATTGTGGCAAATTGTAGGGTTATGCGTGGAAAGAAGGAGAACGACGAGGGTGTGTACTGGTGCGTCGCACGCAATTCAGTTGGGGAAGCGGTTAGCAAGAATGCCACACTCACCATCGCCGGTTGGTAATTTATTTTTACGTTTGATTAACTGCATGCGTCTGATGGTTCGGTTGTCATGGCGACTATTTGCGATCTGTACATTGAACTAGTAGATTCTCTTTTATTTCTGTGGGAACAACTATACGTTCCCAACAACGTTCCTATTGTAACAATAATAATTTCAGATGATTACAAAAAATTATCTAGGATGTACTTAATACGAATATATTCTAACCCTTTCTCATCCTTTATTTTCTACATATGACCATTTTCCATACTACAATAGACCTCCCGTATAAACATAATATGTTGAGCTCATAACACGGTAATCTTTATGGAATAAGTTTAAATGTTATCTAAAAGATAACAAAATTAGTAATAACAACAAAAATGTGTGCTTTAATTAAAACTATTACTTGAATATGCATGCATAATGCAGCGGATATTTAAATTTTAATTAACGTTTGTAGCAGCCCGAAGCATTTTAGTATCCAAAGTTTCTATTTCAGTCCTGCGAGATGAATTCAGAACGGAACCTCGTGACATCAAAGTTGCTAGCGGAGAGCCGGCAATATTGGAATGCTCATCACCTAAAGGCGTGCCCGATCCGTCAGTCCATTGGACTAAAGACGGACATACGTTAGATATAGAAGTAAATGGAAGGTATAATATTTCCTCGTAATGTTGATAATGATTATGTTTTATATTTCCTCGACGTTTTTACGGTGAATATTTGAGAGGGGACTCAAGAAGGTTTTAATGTCTCATTAATTTATTTAAAAGCATATTCGTATTACTTTGTTCTTTATATATTAAATAAAGAGTATATTTATTTTAATTTTAGGATAACAATAGTAGATGGAGGTCATTTGAAATTTCTGGAAAGTCTTCCATCAGACAGCGGAGTATATCGATGTACGGCGTCAAATGTGGCAGGGGAAAGGCAATCACGTCCTGCGACACTTCTCGTCTTACGCAGACCACATTTTCTAGTGAAACCTAATAATATAACGGCTTTAATAGGGCAGAACATCGAGTTTCACTGCCAAGTAAGATACTGATTCTTTCATATTATGTTGCATGTTTGTTTACAGTGGTAATAACTTTCATTTTTTTATAGGCGTCACCGGAATCAGATGTGTCTGTCACGTGGTCTCGTGATACTGGTCTTTTGTCACCGAAGGCGATTATTCGTCGAGGATCTCTTAGGATAGATAAGGTGGTGGCCAGTGATGCTGGAGTCTATACTTGTAGAGCTGAAAGTCAAGCAGGAACGAGCTCAGCCAGTGCAATGCTTACTATTCACTGTAAGTTACTTTAACAGAGTATTTAAGTTAATTTTTGCCATGATTGAAAATATTTATCACAATTTGATACGTATTTAATATTTTTTGTAACGCTTCTTTAGCGATGAAGGAAAACATCGTGATGAAACCTGCACACCTAAAACAGTTCCTTGGAATTTCTTGGGTGTGTAGTCCGCCAACCCGCATTAGGCCAACGTTGTGGACTAAGACCTAAACCCTCTCAGTTGTAGAGGAGGCCCGTACCCAGCAGCAGTGAGACGTATATGGGCTGATGATGATGATGATTTTTTGTGACTTTTGATAAGTAGACTTCTAATAGCATTTTTATGGTAAAACATTTAATCCCATACAAAAAAAAAAAAACTGTTCATAATGTCTGTAATATTTTTATTGCATTTGGTCTTACTATGATCGACAATATTGTCCTATTATTATTCTATGCAGACTTTTATAAGTGTGAATTTAAAGGCATTTACAAAGAATGGTATATTGATAAAAGTATTCATTTTTAGCGTTACCTCATTTCGTACGCGTGCCGTCGGATCAAACAGCATGGGAAGGTGAAGCCGTTTCCTTTCCATGCGAAGCTGACGGCATACCAAAACCAATTCTGTTTTGGACTATGGAGGGATCACAAGTAAGATTTTAATAATTAAATGATGTTATTTCATTTTGAACCACAAACATGAAATATTTTCTTATGAATGATATGCGTACAATCTACAATTATAAATATATGCCAAAATTATACTCTTTAACTACAAGCATATTACTGCAAAAAATTTAAATCTCATTGGAACACCTTTTTAACTTTTACAATAACACAAAACAATACGTGTAGCTATCACAGTACGCTCGTGCTACCAGACAACTTTTAATGCATTTGTTTTTAACACAGGAACTAGTGTTTCCAAAAGCAAGTCACGGTTCCAGTTCTCTATATCTGAATCGAGTTATGACTCAGCACGCGGGAAGGTTGACATGTGTCGCTGTGAGTGCGGCGGGTAGTGCTTTGCATACAGCTACTTTGCAGGTACAGTTTTATTAACTCTCATCACTATATTGTCTTTGTTTCGCATTTTTATGCCTACATCATTCCAGGTTTTAAGAAGAGAATCCAATGCTTTCACCGGCGATCTAGAAACGTCATCGCAATATCCAGAACTAAGCAAACCCCAAAATTATCCGCCGATGACGCAATACGAACTGGTACAAGCCCGTCGATATTTGCAACAGGATGTTTTATCATTGAAAAGAGTGGAAGGAATATCAGCGACCACTCTAAAAATTGTGTGGGACGTGAGTAAATAAAGTATACAGTATTTGTACAGATTATATAAAATTGATAATAACATTTAAACATGCTACTTCTTTTTAGGTCATGACAGATTACAACGAATATTTAGAAGGTGTTAAGATATGGTTTAACGGAACTTCAGTAAATAGGAAACATTTAGATTTACAAAACGTACAACATTCCAACGAAACAAACATGGATAGTTTAATAGAATTTAGAAAATATGAAAATTTTACAATGACCACTGTGCATAATAGTGGATCGTCTAGTCACGTCCTAACGGGTTTATTGCCTTATGCTCAATATGATATATTCTTGATGCCATTTTATAAATTACTGTTAGGTAAACCTTCCAATTTGAGAACGGGGTTCACACAGGAAGACGGTAAGTGAATTTTTAAAACCATTTCATTCTCGGAAATGGGACGTACTAATGATTACATTTGCATCTATATCGCACACAGTTCCGACCGAGCCTCCACAGAGCGTAACGGCTGGAGTGATAAATGCGACGTCGGCTTGGATTAGATGGGACCCGCCCCCTGTGTACGCTTGGAATGGTGAACTTTCGGGATATTTGGTTAGTATTTTTATTTCAAAAATTGTATCATCTTTATTTTATATCTTTAAATATTTTTTCCTCGTAGATTGAAGTTCGTGTAGGCGGATCGACAGGTGGTCGTGTTGTGGGTCAAATGTCATTGGGTCCCCGCACTCGTGCTGCTGAGGCTAGCTCGTTAAGGACCGGGGGCCGGTACAGTGCACGCGCCGCCGCTGTGACCCGTCGTGGTCACGGACCCTTCAGCCCTCCCACCCACATTCATATGCTACCCACACTGTCTCAGCGGCATTACGTACAGTAAGTTATTGCTGCATCATGTTATTTCGAAGCGCATTACTGCAAGATTTCAACTCGAAATCTAAATATTTTGTTTCAGAACGGAACCCGCCACCGACAAAGCAATAATGTCAATGTTCCAAGAAACCTGGCTTTTAGCACTGAGCTTAACATTGTTAGTGTTAATACTCGCCGGCGCCGGCGTTATTGTTTACATAAGTAGACGTCATTCCAAACAAAGAAAGAATCAAAATCCAACTGGTAACATTGCGCAGATTTCGTGTCTGATATTTTATGGTTGATTAAGTTTGATTTTCAAGTGCCAAATATTTTACAGGAACAGCAATAGCGAACGCTCAGCAATGTTTGTTGGGCAAAGAGCCAGTTTGGCTCAGAGAAAGACCTGTATTTGAAGGCACAACTGAACCTAGTATAGAAATTTTGAATTGCCACCAAAGCCTTTTACACGGTGAGTGTAAATAATTGTTGGCGATGTTTTATGTCATCTCGAATGGATTTAAAATATAGTTTTTATTTATAGGTGGGCACACTATAGGAACAATGGCTATAGAAGCTGAATACAGTCTTCCACAACATACGAATGTCCTTAACCCCATATCTGAAGAAGATCATAGGAGGTTACAGCCGGAACCTTACGCATCGAGCGCCATTTATACTGAATTGAATTTTCAGGTTAGCAAATTTAATGGGTTTTTCTCCTCAATATCATTACATTTCTTTAGTTATTAAGTGTATGTCACCTACGTATGTACATATATAACTACGACATTTGGGAGTAGTATTTCAAATTTGACTCATCTATGTATATCTTAGTATTTCTATTCATACGCGTCATAAACTTCCATCGATGAGGTTTCCCCTATTATTTTTTTCGTTCTTTTCAGAGAAGACAACTTATTAAATTTTGTATATCATCCAAGTTTACTCGACAAAAAATGCCTTTCGTCTTTTAACCAAATATTTTTCCAACATTACCTGTATTATTTTTTATTCAGGATCACACGGACGCAGAAGATTCTTGTATGAAATGCGCAGTAAGTCCAGGTTCATACGACAATAGTATGGTAAGGTCCTACGGGGAGAGTAATCAGTATTCCAATGAAGAATGCTCGACGTGTTGTCGAAGTAGCAGTTCAACATTAACAAAAGACTATAGCGAAATGACCAAATGTAACGAAGAACAAGACATGTCCATAGAAGACTGTCCTTCTTGTAAGATAGAAAATTCTAGATCTTCAAGTCATCATGAAGGCAATAAAGAATGGGCGATGGCTGAAGTTGAATATGACTATCCCCAGTGGCATTGGTTAGGGAGAGAGAACAGTTTTAGGCATACTAATGAAGAACATAGGTATAACAGCGCAGGAAGGAGCGATCAGAATTGTAGGATGAATCTGTGTGACATACTGCCTCCACCACCATATGAAAGGTAAGTTACGAACAAGTTGCACATAAAAATATTTTGTAAAACTTTAAAACGGTCGTATCATTTGAATACATATTATCATTCTACGAACTTCTTCTACTTCAAAAACAAAAAAAGTTTATTAATTCTATGTCCCTATAAAATCCAAGTATATCATTATGTACATATATTTTTTAAATTTAATGCAGATTATTTATTGATTTTGAAAGTATTTAGTATGATTAACGTTTCACAAGTTTACATCTCATCAAAAATATAACCCATTAATTAAATAGTCTATAAATGCTATCAAATTACTCTTGAAATAAATTAGTTACGATCTTAATTAACTTTGCTTGAAGAAAACAAAAATACTAAATTGCACCATTGTCCGCAGAGAATCACCATACAGAGAGATGCATGCGTTCACAAACCACTCGGGAACATCGGGTTGTTCAGGGCATACGTATCGAAGTTAATTTTGATTTTAAGCAGATATCACTAGTACGTAAAACAAGCAATAACATAGTGTAAATATTATATTAATGGTTTCCGCGTCTTCGAGAATGAATACTGTCACACCGTCACACTAAATTTCTTCCCAACTTTTTTCGTATTGACGATGAATTTATTCGAGTAAATATGTTTCATAAAAAACGTTTTCTAGTCAAAATTTCAAAACTAGTTTGAAACAACAAACATATTTAAAAAAAAAAGATCTAAAGAGGCATACTTTTAATGTTATGAGTGGGAAGTTTGAATAAATTATTATCTTGACTTGTGCAGCGGAATCATGCTCATTTTAGGAAAGGTTGAAAATATTTCATGTTTAATAAAAAACAATTCATTTTTGGTAAGTGTAATAAGGTAATATCAGTTTACTCATCATAATTTATCCTCGGTTCTTACCTTCTCTAAGCCAAATGAAAGTAATATGTTTATACTTTTTTAATTTTAAAAGTTTTATAAGTATATACAGAGTGGCGCAATAGACATCTCATACATTGATACATACACATTATAACATAATAGTCGATAAACAAAGGAACTTCATTTGAATATTTTTTATGAAAAAATGGTAATGTAACTACCAAGATAAATCAAAACACCATAGTAATTTCTCAGATTTTTACTTTAAAAATGTGTAGCATCGGAGTCATCTAAAATAGCATTCGCCTCCTAGGAAAAATTACATTTCTGCGCCATTGTGTATACCGGCGAGCATTGTGACGGTGTGATAGACGGCTATGATTGTAGTTTTTGTGAATGTGTTTACAAATAGACTGCCATGTAACTTAATGTAGGCATTAGTTTCTCATCTTTCTCTAGTGACTGTGATATAGTATAATTTTCGTATTCGAATTTACGTTTTGTAAATATTTTAAAATGTTTGATATCCTTATACAATTTTATCATTGTATTTATTATGTGTAGTGGATTGAGGAGAACCAACTTTTGTTTTGACATTTCAAGCAGTCACAACTGTTGCAGAAACTTTTTGTACTGATCGAGAATTCCTATATAGAATTAACAATAAATTGCATTTTGTAAACAAAGCATTAAACTGAAAGATTTTTATATGCTTGTTTTATTTACATTCTTTTTATTAAGGTTTCACCCAAAAGAATACGATATTATACTATCATGACTTGACAATCGCACTAAAAGTGAGATACATCGTGTTTTCATGCGATTGCCAAGTCTAACTATTTTATTTGAAACATAAAAGATTTTTAATATTGATATGGTCACTATAAGATGGTGTCTGGTAAGCCAAGTGCATAATAACTTAAGACAGAAGTTCCCTTAAACGGGGACTGAATAAATTCATCGACTTGGTATCATATGGATCTCACAACTTTTTACGGCAGAGGAACTGAGTTGCGAGACTTGGGTTTTTTTACAAGTTTTGTTTTTTATGGGATATATATAGCTGACCTAGTCAATATACTGTTCAGGCTATCTACACCGTATAACTGGGGCCTAGGAGAAATTGATATTGCGCTTAATTTCGAATGCAGTGTAGCCGATACATTACAAAATAACGATAAAATTTAATACTGGGATAACTTTAAAAATCCTGTATCCCCATTCTCGTATATTCATGGTATGAAAAGAAACATTGTAACAAAACAGGTGGATTATTTGCGGAGTTTACGAGGCATTTTATTGCGACCGAACGACTCGGCACAAAGGATTAATTACGCAGTACGAACAGCTATATCCGCACAATTAAAATACTTTATCGGCCAATAAATTCCTATTGTTTGTTAATGTCGATTAATTGTTAACAAGATTAAGGGGGTTATAACAAAACAGTGTTCGCAAAAACGAGTTTAAACATTCCGAGAGTCGTTTTTTTTTTTTTAATTATAAATCATTTTCTTATTTCAGTAGAGCGTGAAAGAGGTTCTATTTTAAATAAAGAAATCTGGTTGTTAATTACTTAAACAATTGGCTAATTGTTTCAATCATAACATTTTAATAATCTACAGTTCTGTCTTAAAAGTATGCGATATTTTAAGGTAATGTTACTAAGTTTTATTTGTAAAAGCATATAGCTTTCGATGCTTAATCATATATTTTTAATTATAATAGATTTGCATTAACCAGTATAAGGATTAAAATGAACTTCCTATGTAGGTCTAGACCTGATATATAAAATGGTACGTCAAGGGACCTACTTCCCTTGACTACCTTATAGAGATCGTAGGAAGTGGAGGCACGCCATTATGTCGTGTCTTTGTGGGAGGTCTTATTAAAACAATCAGTAATACTATGTATGGCGATGATTATGGTGGTATGTTACATAAGTAGGTAAAGCGACTGATGAGGAGTTGACTGACAATATACTGACCTCATTAAAGAGCACAACGCTTGAGAAAATATACGTTAGTTTCTAACTTATGAGGAAAAATAAGTTGTATTTACTTTTATAAGATAAAATAAAAAGGTTTTTTTTGACTGACCTGCATACTCATTAATGATAAATACGTCTCAGATGCAATAGCAAAAAAATATTATACTTTTGTTTTTATCTCTAATAAAGTCCATCGGAGGGTAGTTTGTCGTCGCTTGCCTTCTCAGTGATCATTCGCGGTGGAGGCTCGTCTACGCTGGTGAATCCGAGCGTTAATTCCGTGGCGTAGTATTATTTTGCAAATTTTGCTAAATTTCTATAGTGATACAGTCTAGTGCAAGTTGTAGGTTTATAGACAATTATTGTCGTCGATACAGAATGTGTTAATGTTGGCTTATTTTATCTTCTTTTTGGATGTGTTATCGTGGTTTGATTGTGTTTGTGTGGTTTATTTGTGTGAGAAATACGGAGTGAAGACTTCTGGTAAGCTTGTTTTTATTAATATTAAGACGTTCTATATTATGCGTGTCAAAGAAATAATCTTAAACATAATGTTGACGAACGTATTCATTCTATCATGACTGAAAAAAATAACTTGAGATTAATCTTCTGAAATGCAGTAGATTCATAAATTGTTTTTTTCCAATTTTTTTATCCATCAAAAACCCTTTATCCTTTACATGACGAGTATGGATTACATTGTCCGTTTGACTGACACGTTGGTTCACTAGCAGCGTTCCTTAAACCTTCGCTTTATTCTGCTAATCCCCTTGTCTTTCCATAAAACCAAAAGATTCTTGACCGAAGACCACCTAGATGCAAGATCGATCGTTTATTATATCTGTGACGTTAAACATCTAAGTACTCGTGTTTATTTATGTTGCAATGTCGTAAACACACTATTTATTGGTAGGATTTGCCGTATTTAGCAGTGTAATCTTTATTAATTTATTTTGGATAGGTGCATATTACGCTAATGCTTCTGTATTTTATTTATAGTGCTGTTTGTGTTTTATTGAACAACAACTTAGTTCGTAATGCAGATGCTGCAATGATTGTGGTTTGAGGTTAAACCTATAAACCTCTGACTTTTTGAAGTTAGCTGTGTTAAATACATTATGAATTCAATGAAACATTTAGAGAAAATTCATTACATCGGACTATTATCAAAATTTGAAATATTAACTAAAAAGGACGTATGTTAGTTGGTGTTTTCTTAATAACTAATTTTGTGTACTATTGTTCGCACGTATGTATGTATGGTACACATCACTTATTGAGCAGAGGTGAATTTTATCACCAAAGTTAAGCTTAATCGTATTTATTAAATAAAATAAAATAAAAATTCTCTCTCTCTCTCTATTTTATTTTGTGACTTATGTTTAACATATGCATATAGACATGCCAGCCCCATCATAATAAAACACTTAACATTACTAATAAAAAATATTTTTCTCTGAGTCAATTGTGTGGAACAACGAAAAGCAGTCAAATCATACAACACTTTAGCTTTATCAGATGAGGGGCCAAAATTTAATCAAGATTTTTATAAATTGTATAAAGAAAATCGTGGGACGACTGAAAACTAGAAAAGGCCGCATCATTTCTTGTTGGAAAGACCTGTAGGTATAAGATTAACACAAACTGGATTGAGTGGCGTAGGAAGTGGAAATATTAAGGAAACGTAGGTGTAGACTCTAGAATATGAATAATAATTTGATGATGCAGTTTTATTAGCAATGCATAGGGTCGTAGTTCAGATGAATCGTATTTTCGTCACACTAATTTTATTTGACATTTTAATGCATACTATAAACTATTTTCAATACATTCCATCTGAAGGAAGTGGTTGAAGTGCAATTTTGCACAAGCACGCATTTTCCACACGAAATAAATTGATAATCTCTGACAAATGGACAAAATATGACCAATTCACTACTGTTTTATAAGCATTTAAGTATTTTTTTGTATAAACTTCGCCTATTCAGAATTATTATACATCACCAGCCATTCATGGTGGCTTAAAGTCAACATTATCAGCCAAATAAAGTAAACAAATTACCGACCTAACAACGTAATGTACATAAAAGCACAATTTTATTCATATTAAGGTTATATTTATTTGAAATCGATTTACAATTCGATTATCGTGATCGCTTTATAATATCGACATTAATTTATTACAATAACAACTGTAAATGCAATGACAGTCGCAGAAGCAATAAGTTTAGCTCGTAAATAACTAAACACGTATTTTGAGTGGAAATGCGTGGGTTGCAGGCTGTGTACGAAACGTGGGGCGTTGCCATGGAAACAGGTTTCATACCTACCCCGAGTGCACCCTTGTTATTAATACCCGTAATAATTAAGCTTGATTGCATTTCGCGCCAGGTGTCGGATGGCTCTTGTCAAATTGCTCCAATAAAACAGTTATGTGAGTTAAATTATGAGTTATGATTTGATGTTAAATCGATATTGGCCATTTAAAAAGAAAAACAAAACCTTCCGAATTCAAACAAGGGGTTTGAAAAAAAATCTTTTTCCAAATTAAAATATAAAACAAAGAAGTACTTTATTTGTCAGCCAGCTGGCGGTTGTATTCCGTAGAAAAAAGTATTGCATATATTATACAATTTTTGTAGACGCTTTGTTTCTGCAATTATTTTGAAATTTCAAATTCTTAAAACTATATTATTCTCAACAATTACTACTTAATTTTCAAACAAAAACATATCAGAATACAAAGACTTATTTAAAACAATTCTTCTAGTAACATATGTATTAAAAACAAAATTATCAGTTAATTCTATCATAATAAAAACAAAAACATACTAAAGACATATTTGCACAGTGTTAAAGCAGGAATCAGAAATTCAATTCCATTTACGAAATCGTACGTGACTTCTTTCAATCATATCTCCCTCGCGCAGACGCTTTGGGATTTTTATTTTCTTTATTAATCAGCCACCCCGTGGAACAATTTTCGGAGTAAAGAGCTCTCTGTCGTATCCCGAAGTCAAGAGGCGCGGTGACAGAGAAAAATTGAGAGCGAAATGTATGCGGTTGTGTTGTGTTGGCGTCTTGGAGAGACACGAAAAAAACAAATGAAAGCAGACATCTTTTGTGGAAAATAGTGAGTGGTCGCGTCACGTGTGTTTGATGTAGACGTTCTTGTAATGACTCTTGTTATGATTTCGGGGATTTCTAACGAGTTAGACGTTTTAGTGCGGGATAGCTCACTTGGTTTAGAGGGTCGGCTGTAGTCTCTAGATTATAACATACAATGTGCATGGCGGTGATTATGGTGACACATTGTTTGATATAAAACTCAGGTTAACTAAATGATCAACACAGGTTTTGAAACTCCAATATTTTCTTTTATTCCGACACAGCCAGTAACCTGAGGTCAAGTTATATTTTTTTCTACTTTTTCCTTTCAATAACAATATAATCAACGAAAAAAAAGGGAATAACATGCAGATACTCTTAAAAACTATGCATTAAATGAACTACTTGATTATATATCACACTTATGACCATACTAAAAGTCGATCATATGTTTCTTACCTAAGCAATATTTTCTTTGCTATACTTAGATATCATCACAGTTCATTCAACAGAGAAAGACGAACATTACTTACTTAGGATAAATGTGATTGTCTTTTTTGAGTAAGGCATATGAAATAAAATGGATATGAAACGCAAGCGTTGAAATACATGAATTTACAGTTTCCGTTAACAAAACAAAATAGTTAAACAGCATTCTAAGAACTAAGTAGATATAATTTATGTCGCAGAGACACAGCTGTTTCGGTCGTTCACGCTGGCCTTGTTGCAGGACTGATAAATTAATATAATGAGACAATAATAATGGTACAACTATATTAATGATATAACCGTGTCGTTGACACATACTCATGCACATGTGTGTACGTAATAAAGTATGGTTTGAGAGGAAACATGTGACTATAATGTGCCTTGTTACTAATTGTGCAGAAGACTGGACGATTGCATTAAAAAGTTTTATATAATACCCCTCGTATTTTTGGAAAGGGTAGGGTGAGGCTTAATTCTCAATAGAATAATTTTAGAACTAAATCATCATCATCATTATCAGACCATATACATCCCACTGCTGGGCACAGGCTACCCTACAACTGAGAGGGTTAACTAAATGCTACTTTAGAATATTTTTCATTGGAAATACCCAATAACAGTTGAGCCCGCGATGGAAACCAGATCCAGGACCTCTCAATCGAACAATACAAATGAGGCAATAATTATAGAAATGACAAATTATTTTTTATGCATCTTAACCCTTAAATGCATATTGTTGCCAAATGTCTACAATCCATAAAAAAATATTTTATATTATATTTATACTACCTATAATATTTATTTAATAAAAAAAACATGCATTTAAGGGTTAAGTACGGTGCTACATAAGTTTAATCTAATGCGATTCAAGTAGGTGTGTGTTCTGTGCGTCTCAGTTGACGAAGAGCCGGCATTTTCATGCCAAGTGCGTCCTGGTGAGATACAGTCGTTATCGATTCTCTCGATTCAGATCGTACATTTACTTTCGGATGCCAGTCCAGTAATTGCCGCGACAGAATTTTAAAAAAAGAATGGCAAAAGTAACTGGCTGTTTATCTACGTCATTGGTTACGTACTAAATCTGCTTTTACTTAACTATTTCATGTTTAGATTTCACATCTACTCTAGCTTAACTTTTATTTACAAGGTACAATTAAGTACAGTAAAATGTTAATAGCGGTGTTTTCAACATACCCATCATTTTCCCTTACCTTGGCAGCCCAAGTTTATAGCCGCCTTATATTTTGGTGAAACAAAGTCACGAACTTCGGATAATAATTACAAAAAATGCCCGTAAAATTATGAAACAAGCGGCGACGGAGGGTGCATGAATTATCCATTACAAAGCGAGGACTAAAGGTACCACTGAAGCCATAATTCGTCCTCGTTCCGGGGTTCCGTATGATATTTATAGCTACAGATAAGGCCTACAGATGGCGCTGCTACGAACTTTTCCTTCCCCTAATACTTGTTGAGTTACGGGTTCCAATTTCCAGCTCTGCACTTCAGGTGCGCGGTTGTGAATCGTTGGCGAGTTATTGATCCCATAAAAACATTGGAAGTCAGGTGATAATATCATGTACAGTAAAGTTACGAATGTTTGTAGAAGTTGAAACTCTTACTTGTTTACGTGTGTTTGGTTGTAAACATCTGTTTATGGTTGTACTTTTAGAAGCTTTTTTGAGACTTGCAGTTTGATCGTAAACTGTAAAAAATTGAGTACAGAGCTATGATATTAAATAATTTTAACTCAGTGTAACTTAATTTTTATAAAATATATTGAACATGAACATAGGACTGTTAATTTTCCATTATTTAATGGATACATACAATTGTGTCATAATTGCTAGACTGTAAATTTAAATTTGCATTGCACCTTTACGCATTTTCTGCGAATGTGGATTTAGAAAGAAAAAGTTATTAAATCACACAGAAGAATAAGCACTAATTCTATGTTTACTAGCGATTATTAATTAGACGTTTTAAAATATATGATTTACTGAAGTTATAACACGACTATACATGTTAGAGAATCATCCCCATTAATTTTTTCAAGTAAATTAATCAAATTACAACCTCTCATTCCCCTAAAACCATAGAGATAATAAAGCTATTAGCACCATATGTGGCTTGACCAGAAAATTTAAATCGAAGTAAAGTTTAATACGTAACTAATAATTAAGACTGGCGTAGCATTAGTCACGGGCGGGGGGTTACAAAATTATGACGTCGATGGGGGTATATATAACCAGGGCCGTAGCTAGCTAGGAGGGCACTACGGAACAATCAAATCAATCAACTAATAATGAGCAAAGTAATGGAAGTGACCTGTTCAAAACAATTTATTAATACCCATAGTAGTATAAGCCAAAAACCATGAATCATTTGTATATACGGGCACGATAAAGTCACAGTACCGTATTTGATAGTAACCAAGATGTTGTCCAAACAAGAATGACGATAGACACAAGAGACACCGATCTTTTCCCTCTCGATGCCCTCATGCCGGACTGTCGTAATGCTTCTGTTATAACTAGTTAACTTCTGTTATTACTAGTTTTAAGATACTCCTGTAAAAAAACTCCCCACGAGACAGGTAGTGCTTAGTATGGAGAGTTTTTGCAAACTGTTATGTGTAAATGTTTTCAAGGTTAATAAATACATTTATTATTTATTATTATAACTAGGAATGTACTACCTTCAATTCAACTTTAGCTTCGGCCCTGTATACCACGGTGTGCCTGACACGCAATGGCGACGAACTGTAGTTGTTTTTGGTGATTTATTAAATGTACAATAATGTGACTAATTCCTGGATTACAAGCGGCTTAGTGTATATAAATTTTGAAACAATTAAAAAGTATGCTATGTGTGGTTTTAATTCTGTAACGGGATTTCGGGTTGTGGGATTATATGGATATAATATTAAGGAAGAAGACCGCAGAGCGTAAGGGCCAACTCTGCCCAGAGAAGAAGACGTAGAAGTGGCGACACTGATCGCAATTCGTGCAACTAACGGCAATTTAAAATCTGCCTAAGTAGTGAGTCTGCCTAGGCTTTGTGAGGCTGCCTAGTGCTTTATAAGAAACGCACTGGGGGTACTTCAGCGCGTGCGTTTTAAGTCCCCAAGGATCTCCGAAGTGTAGAAGAAGACTACCACGGGGTTTTTAGCTGGTAAAAGTCCAGCATACCCCATTTGCTTCTTGCAATCGGGGATCCAAACGGATTTTTCCCATGATAAAAAGATGCCTAAAATTTCTATTTTCTGTCTATAATTACGGGAAAATTTATGTTTTATTTAATTACATTTTTTTATCAAACATTGATGTGTATTCACATAATGATATATAATTGTGTTTATAAAAATATATGATGTGTATTCATATAATAATTATACACAATATGACATTTGTTTGCACGGGTCTTGATTTTGTAGCATTTTTTAACTCCCTACCATTCGCTATGCTACAATGATTTAAGTATGGAACCAATGGAGAATGACATTCAATTATGCGAATATAACATCAAAACAACTTCCTGGTGTAATATATAAATTCAAAAAAAGATTTATAACACTTTCATGCCTAAATCCTTGTAGTAATAGGGGAAAGTGGTTACCCTTCGTACACTTTTTAGATTTTATTTTTTTACTTTATGATTAATTGTCAAATTTATCTAGTTTATGTACCTAAGTGTAACAAATATACTGTAGTTTGTTACAAAAAAGTCTAAAACTATTATGTCAAAAGGTTAAAGGGTTATAGCCATTTTTCAACGATAAGATATTTGTACGAACGTACCCCACGTATGGGGTACGTTCGTACAGTAGGTGGGGTACTTTCGTACGCCATGAGGTTGTATTTAAAAAGCCAATTAAAGTCTTTAATTTTTTTAAATTATTATTAAAATATATATTTATCTAAGAACTAACTTAATAATATGTGACTTGACTCATAGTCGATAAATCTTTCTTTAGAAAAATAACAAAAAATAAAATCGTTCATCCCTAGTTTATTTATTGATAATTCTAAGCTTTACAATCAGCCTAAATGAGATGTTTACCATAATTTTGTATGACATCGTTGTACAATCTTTGACAATTTAAACTTAAAGTAGGTAATTATACATTTAGTTGAAGGGAACGCTGGTGGAAGGTTGTGGTTCTAGAGCGACAGTATTTGTTTCCGGATTAGGTGGCACATTTACCGAATTATTTGAAGCATACACGTCAATGGTACACGTCCTGGTGGTTAATGAAATCTAAAGGGGAACATTCGTACGCGTACGAATGTGCCCCCTGTCTGGCTGTCCGAATGCACCCCATGCCTTTGCATAAAATTAAAATACAACTTTATACAAATTCTAATTTGGTTTGAGAAATATTACAATTGAAACTCAAAATAAACAATGTTAACATTAGTCAATCATCACCATTTTGTCAAAAACATAACAATTCTACTAACAATTACGAACTAAAGTTAGGTGAAAAATTTAGTCACCGCGCGCGAAAACGCGTTATGTCTTGTCAGCTGATACACCGTAGTGCGATTGGCGCGACACTCCGCTAGCAATATGTCGGCCGGTATGTCTATACACACAAGCAAAGGCGTTTTTGTGTGCCTTGTAGATTTTCTGTTATACTAATTGTACGAATGTGCCCCGCGTACGAATGGTGACCACTTTCCCATACTAGGATACTTAGGCTCCTTACAACAGGGTTGACAAAATCAACGTTAACGCAAACGAAACCGTGTCAATAAACTTCCCAGTAAACACGATTACGTCAAAGTGACGTCAATATGATATTGCGCTATGTCAGGATTTACGTAAGATATACGTCAGATTTGAGTCACCTGTGAATCATTATTTCACACTTTTTGACGTAAGACTTTGACGTAATAAACATGACGTACGTATGATGTCCAGTTGACATCATTATTACCTAACTGACCTTAAGCTGATATAACAATGATGTCATAGAGGTGTCATATATCTCAGTAAACACGATTACGTCAAAGTGACGTCAATATGATATTGCGCTATGTCAGGATTTACGTAAGATATAGGTCAGATTTGAGTCACCTGTGAATCATTATTTCACACTTCTTGACGTAAGACTTTTACGTAATAAACATGACGTACGTATGATCCCATCCCATATACGTCCCACTGCTGGGCACGGGCCTCCTCTACAATTGAGGGGGTTTAGGCCTTAGTCCACCACGCTGGCCTAGTGGTGGTGGTGGTGATCGGGTCCAGACCAATCTTCTGCGTTACATACCTTATCTGGTCCAGATCGGGCATGCCCGGTCCGGTCCTTCTAAGGAACACGAAAAAATTTATAGTCGGGTTGTATTCCATTTTTTCATTATTCAAATCAATCATCTGCGTTATAAAACCTTGCCTGATCCAAATCGAGTATGCCCGGTCCGGTCCTTTAAAACAAACATGAATGTATAGTCTTGAAAAATATGTTTAATTAAAAAAAAACTATTTATGAATTGATATTATAAATATTTTACTTAACATATTATTATATTTATTTACATTTAATTTCTCCAATATTTTTTTGTTTTTAATTTAAATATCATTTTTATTTTTGTTTTGGTTACACAGTTTTTTTTTCTTTAAAGTAAATAAAATAAAAGCTATTATTTGCTTGTGATTTATCTTCATTAGATGGTTGTTTTTTGATCCTGGCTACCCATCCCATAGCCATCCCAATCTTTAGCATTATTCAATACTGAAGACAATGCTTGATGCAATTTATTGCAATAATTTCTTGGTTATTTTGGTATTTATGTCTTCTTGCATCTAAAATACAAAATTTGAATTAATTATGTATTTAATTAAATAAGTAATAATAAAAAAAATGGTGCAGAAATGCATCTCTGCCTACCCCTTCCGGGAATACAGGCGTGAGGTTATGTATGTATGTATCTATGCATGTATGCTATGTATGTATGTATGTATTAATGAACTGCTTTAATTTGAGAAATTCAGTCTTTAATATGTATCAATATTTCTTCTTTATAATTATTCTTGTGATGACTGCCTTCCGAACAGGGTGATACACAAAATTTTGAAATGACTGAATCTAAGTGATGTATTTAACATTTTATAGATTAAATAAATATTATTTCATTGCATATTATGTAGTATTTTTCCCATAAAGAGAAAAGTATAAATTTCAACATTGTCAGATAGAGCAACTACATATTATATTAGATCTTTCATATATGTATTTTAATTTTATTTTTTTTATCTTTCTTGCTTTATAGCATTAATGTATTTTAATTATCTTAATTAATGTATCTTATATCTTCATAATTGTTGTTAATGTACATCTTTATGTGCTATTTCTATACCCATATTTATGTCCCTCAAATTTGAGTTGATTTTTATTTTAAGTTATAGTTATTAGTAAAAAAATTATTATTAATTATTCAACAATATTTACATTTTAAACAATAAATATTACCTGCAATTTCAGCGGGTTTGTCAGTCAACTCTACCGCTGTTTGGCTAAATATATTATATATTTTTAATCAATCCTTTGATAATGCTTTTAATTTGGAAGTTTTTTCTACAGCAGCTGCTTTTGCTTTAGACTGCTCATTATCAGTAGAGAAAGCATAGGGTTCTTTGTCCAATCTTATTATTTTTTCCTCTGCCTCTTCCATTGTTTCTGATAACATTAATTGTAATTATGCATTACTTTCTTATTATTCTGACAATAAGATATCAATTCTCACAAATCTATAATTCAAATAACAATAAATTACCTGCTGTGCCACATATTTGAACATGAAACGTTGGCCATGTCGGATCAGGTTCATCACAATGTTTCACCATTGTTTGTAATAATTTACAATACTTAGCACTTTTTAACAATGATTCAGGCATATATTTACCACCACCATATTCTTTGTAATGATCTAACCAAGAACTTGGTAGTATATCAATTTCTTTATTGGATGAATCTTTTACAAATAAAACTAATGCATAAGTATAAGTCATCTGAAAAAAAAACGGATTATTGAAATATAAAATTATTTTAAAAATAGCAAAGAATTGTAATGTATTTTTTCAATGATTTTTTACTAACCTTGAATGTTTTACGTAATTAAACTTAAAAACGAAGCTTTACACACAACACATAAATTTGTATTTAGTTAGTTTAGTCCACAAGTTCGTATTTTTTACACATACACACTGAGTAAATGTCTAGATATAGGTTTATAGTACTTGATACACTTTTTTTTGTTTAACATACAATATATTAATTATTCTTAACTATGTACTGTTAAGGTGATTAGGTTTTTGTATTGAACTTATTTAATCTTCACCTACATTATATTTTACATTAATATACTAATCGATATACAATTTTAAATAATATAAAAAGTATAATTAGTGATACATTCAATAATGCTTTTTTATGACACAAAAGTCTTTAAATGATTTAAAACACTTCAACTACACTGTGAACAAGTTCCGACATGTTGCTTCATGACGTCACGCGCTATCACTAAATTTATATTATACACCCCATGCGTTGCTAATGTTGTGTTTGTTAGCCTAAATAGTAATATTTAGTAATTATAAATGTATTTCATTATAATACCTTACAATATTATATATTTACATTATTAAAAGCTTATGCGTACAGACCTTTTACTAAATTATTGTAGTAATAGTAAAATTGCATATTGATGATTTTATTACTTATAAGTATAATTAAAATTGTCAATAACTTTAATGAGAATATAATCTTGATTAATATAAATTAATTATTGGACTTTATAAAAATATTTATAAATAAGACCGTCAATTGATGTGTATAAATATAAAAATGGTGTCGCTGAGCAGTTCGAGCTCAGTCGTTGGAATTGTCAGTTGCAACTTGCAAGACGGATTGATATTTTAAAATATAAAAGTTGTTAGAAATATAAAAGTTGAAGACGTACTTGTTTCTCAACGAGTGTTACCCTTCATGTTTATATTAATATTTTTGTAATTTTTTATTTATTGAATACAATTCAATGTAATTTTATATTTAATGCACAACACACTTAGATATCAGGATATTTATTTATGTTTGATACACATATTTTTGTTATAGGTATTATACCTACACAAAATATTTTAATAACTCTTTAGTTTATTATTTTTTTTGATAAGCCTACATTTGTATATTAAATTACATTTCTGGACCAGACCTGGTCCTGATCCAGTATGCCTTACCATACTTGATTTTTTTTTACATCAGGCTATCCTTATCTGGACCAGACCTGGCCCTGATCCAGTATGCCTTACGATACTTGATTACATTTAACATCAGGCTATCCTTATCTGGACCAGACCTGGTCCTGATCCAGTATGCCTTACCATACTTGATTATATTTAACATCAGGCTATCCTTATCTGGACCAGATCTGGTCCTGATAGGGCTTGCCGGATCTGGCATGCCTCATTCTATCCTGATCGGGTCCAGATACATGATCTGGTTGCGCCTTATGTTTTTTCTAGTCGGGAATGTGATGGAATTTTTACGTAAATTTTATATCAAAATATTGATTCATATTTTATGTAAGACTATGATGAAATTCTTATGTAACTTTTACGTCAGAACATGACTTCGACATGACGTCACCCGAATGACGGTATATGACGTATCATGTACGTAGCATTGGATTCATGAAGATGACGTCATATTAAAGTCAAATTTAATGTCAGTACCATGTCATAATGATGTAATCCAATATGACTTCATATTGAGGTCATAAATAAAGTCACCATTACGTCATGTTTACGTCACTACGTCATAAAATTTGATGATTTCTGTATGATCTACGTATGACATCATTTTAAGGTCATGTGTTCACTGGGTTATTAAACATACAAATGTGAATGTATGTTTTTAAAATTTTGTAGAATTTATTAGCTTTGCTAAATGCAAAATTATAAATATTAATTAAATTGATACATACATATCTTCATTATGATGAGACCACTCCCTTAGCAATATTAAAAAATCTCGTACATATATCAAATGAGTTGTGTTATATTAAAACCTTTTCAAACACGGGAACCATTCTTAAAAATAATATCGCTAGCTTGATGTTCCACAGATACGAGTATATTGCATGTATTGTTTGTGTGATAAATGAATGAAAACAATGAACACATTTAACTTATCACAAAATACGCTTATAAAGGATAGAGGTGCTTTAAATTATTATTTATATACATAAGTAGTGGCATTAAAATAATCCGCCATTAAAATGAAACACTGGTTTAACGGATGCAACCCAAAAGTTTTGGGGATTTGCGCGAACTAATTTGAAGTTTGGACCCATTATAACCCGTGGGTTGGGAAAGGATATTTTAATACAACGCTATTAATTTATATTAAAAATGGCCATGTTGAAACTGTTCATATTTTTCTTAGACACGTAAATTACCAATTACCTTAAATTTGATAAAGATCTCACAAACTTTTAATTAATTTGATAAATATACAACGATAAACTCTTGTATTGTTTATAAAAGATTTTATGTTGATACGGCGCTGTTTCATACAATAGAGCCTCCATGTTCTGTTACCATGAAATAATTTAACCCGAAAAATGGTTATAAAGTATATGAAACAATTATTAATTTAAAAATACTCGATGTTATTTAACATTTTTTTGCATATTCATATTAAAAATGTAAAAGTAACAATTATTTTTACAAAGAATGATAATAATTTCTTAGGGTAAGGGTTACTTCTATCATAAAGAGGGGTTCGGTTTGGGGTCTTTTTATTAAGACGGTTGACTTCGCTTTTTTTTGTTGAATCATGACCAGTTTATACTGGCCAAAAAAACCTTTTGGTTTTTTTAAGATTTCATTTGTTTTTTTTTTTTTTGGTTAAATACGTGTAAAAACATGAAAGTAAAATACATTTAGGTGACTTTGTCTTTATTGTATAAGTTGTACAGCAATTGCTGCAGTCCGTTTTTCTTCAACTTAAACTGCCATGCTCGTTTTCATTATATTCCTTCCATGTACATACATATATAAACTGATGCCAGTATTCCTGAATGATCAGGCAGAGATGTATTACTACACCCACGTTAGTCTTTGTGTCGTGACTATTGCCGTTTTAGGTTTTACTAATAAGTATTGCCATTAAAAAAATATGTAAAACCCAAAAAAAACTTACCTTCATTGAAACCCCCTATCTGCCAATCACACGCCGCACCACCTTATAACAACAGCAGTTGAAAATTGCCACAAAACCCAAGCCTTAAAGCGAAAAAAAAAACTGTCTTGAAAAGATTTCCTAACAAAACACCACAAAGATAACTTTGCTTAACAAACTATCAGATGCCCTGCACAATTTCCCTTCAATTCTCAAATGCTTTAACAGATACGTAACAAAACGATAGAATTAGCCGCCGCAAGCCCGCCGCCTTATCTACGGCCATATTTTTAAGTAAATTACAAATAGGTATAGGGCTGCGGCGAAGGTGCCATCAGTTGTTGCCGTGCGTGCTATCGCGACAGGGGGATCGCGAATACAGTCGGCACCCTTACATACTAATGCTACTGGAAAAGCTTGCCACAGTTTAAAAGTTTTTGTAATGAAATAAGTTTTGTTCTTCGATTTTGTTCCCTTCTTGTTTACATGCGAGTACGGCATCATCATCATCATCATATACATCCCACTCCTCTAAAACTGAGAGGGTTTATACCACGCTCGCCTAGCGTGGGTTGGCGGACTGTACACCCAAAAAAATTCCTAAGAACTGTGCAGATTTCATCACGATTTTTTTCCCTTCACCGTTAAAGTATGTAATAATTCATTGCAAATAGACACATACCTAACTTCGAAAAGTCAGAAGTGTGTAGAGTACGGCATACGATCGACAATATTGTTCCTACTGTAGAATCACTAGGTTAGCAATAGGTTTGCCTCTATTACATGGGGCTTAAACATAATTAGTGAAACGTAGATGTAGATATATACCTGGCCTACGTCTTCGGATATAAAAGCTGGTATGTATATTGTTTGTGCAATAAAACTTAGATACTGCTCAATCTTATGTGTATAGGTAATTTCAGTTAGATTAGTAATTCCTACTTTTTTTAATATACATTTCGTTTGATTTAGTCCATTAATTATACACGTCTTATTACAAGGAAGAACCTTATAACCATAACTTAAGAATTATCTTTTGTAACCTCATTATTTTTAATTTTCTAGAAAATAATAGAACACGATAATCCAACATTCATTTAGTCTGTGGCGTCTACTACTCGTGGTATGTACGACTCCACTTCGGAAATGATTTTTTTTCGTCTAGTCTCCCCGACACATTTACAGGCTTTCCAACTTGACGGCCCTCGCTTTACTAACAATGATAATGTCGTTAGCGAACCCTTTGCAAATTAAAGATAAAATTTGGTAATACTTTCACTTGATTTATTTTTTGGAAGTGTGGATACACTGTGTTTTATATTATTATATAACACACGAAGCTTTATTGTTAAATATATGACATGGACTAATTAGTCAAAGCAATGTTTCACGGACTATAAAATCGTCCCAAACCCTGAAAACTTCAGCATTGTCCAAAAATCAGGTTCTACAAAGCGAACAAGATTAGCGTGCTGGACTAAGGTCCTAAGTCTAGTAAACCTGTGTGCAGAACTAGGTTAAATTTCAGCTAATTTAAATGTATAACTCAGAACAAAAAGAGATTATGTAAATTTCTATATTATCCATTTTGTACCAAGAAATCTAACGAATGAAGGACGAACTCCTTTATGCAATTATGAACTTAACTGATTGAGGACTGACTAGGACTGTATTAATTGTAAAAAATAAATATGTTCATTAAGATAAAAATAGCAAATTTAATTTATGGTCAGAGAATTTATGAGCAAAAAAGGCAGTAAAATACCGCTTAAGTACACAGTAAAAGTAAAACAACAATTCCACTTCGTTACGTAGAGCAGTTAACATTTCACAGGTGGAATATTTATGTGCGTACTCTGTTTACACTTACATACTCGAATACTAAGAGGACTTTTGTAGTTGTAATGGCCCTAAATATTCGTTGAGAATATAAAAGTATGTTCTAGCGGTGGTTCTAGGGTTTTGTGAAATAAAACAGTCAATGGATACTTAAGATTTTAACTCGAAATATTGCCACATGTATTTAATGTGGTAATTAATTTCTCTATATGAAATCAATCAAATAAGTAGTGTGAAACTCTTAGCGAAACTGTCAAATGTGATTCCTCTTTAGGCAAATTAACTTATTCTTTCGATTCATACTGTATCATTTAATTTAATTTTACTTAATTTTAGATTACTAAAACTCCAATTTGCTGTTAATAGGACATTCGTATCCGTTCGGATAACCTTCGCAATATAAAAGGTGTAAACACAGTGACCCAAGCAAATGTATCGCGTTTCGGGTTCAGCCTGTGTATCTCGGAAGACTGATATCATTATTAAGTCATTTCTGACGATTTTTTTGCTCTTAGGACTTCACTTCACTGTTAATCTTTAATTTACTTTGCTATCACGAAATACAGAATGCCTGGCGTTTAGTGGATAATCGTTTCGAATCGAAATCGAAGTTATATACTCACCCTTTGTTGTGATCTGCAGTGTTGTACATGCAAAGGCAAAACAAGATTTGTGCCTTAGAGTAATAATAGGACAATTCCCATAAAGATAGCCATTATTGATAAAAAAAAACCTTCATACAACGTCGAAAAGAAGAAACAAAGCACAAAATCTTGCAATATTTTCCAATACCTAAAAATAAATAAATAGAAAATCAAATGTGACCGCTTTCCCCGATCGAGTGTTTGTTTGGCTTGTAATGTTTGTACTGAGGCGAACCAACTGGCTGTTGGCATAAAACGGATCCGCCGAATGTGTGCACTCAACTCTCATACAAAGCCGGGTGGTCTTTATCATTTCAAACGCAAACAGAATGTACAAACACTATATAATAATACTAAATTCTAAAATAAACAACTGCATCCAGAATTTATTAGAGGAATTGTTTTACATCTCGCCAGTTAATTGCTTGATTGTTCTTTGTTCAAGATATTTTCGGCAATTTGATTCATAAAGTGTCGGTGCTCGGTGTTATGTTTGCAGTTAAAAGGAGCAACTTGTCAGTGTTTCGAGCTTAATGTGCGTTAGTTTATTTGATGTTTTCTTGATTTTACATATTCATACATTTTCGAGAAATAATTTATAACATCCAGCCAAATTATATTAGTTACCTTCCTTTACTTACAGATTATAAATTCAAAAGGGAGTTCGTCTCAGTTTTTAACACAACACTCCTTTTTATCCCTGAAAAATTATATTTCCCGAATTTATTTTACTTTATTGATTGACAAAATCCATTTATAACTTAAGAAACTTAAGAAAAAACATGTAATGTATTTAACATCCAAATAAAGCATCAAAAATTGCCTCATACTTACAAAAAAAACATCAATGTATTGATTACATTATTAAGTTCTTTATTTCACCAATCGATTAAAATAACTTCAAAGCTATCTTCACAAACCATCATCAAACGAGGTTCCCACCGCATAAGAAGCTCAAAAAGATTTACTCACAGACATATAAACATGTACTTAATACGTTTTAATGTTATTCCTATCAACCAATAATGACAGCACCTGATTTTAAGTGTTGGTCGTTGTTTGCGCAAGTCAACTTTGAAGTGGCACATGACTGCGTTATCAAACGATATCCCGCATCAGATCAAATAAATCATGATCTTTCGTGTTTCTTGTAAACATTCATGGGGAACGTGAATTATTTTACAAATACTCGACGTGTAATGGCCCATGGGAATCGTGTTTACAGTTTTATGGTACGCCAGAATGTTAAGAGCAATACGGGTATTTGTCTAGCGGTACTACATTATAAGAATCGCGGCATTCAATCGTAAAAATCACTCGACGGTAAATCCTCTCACGATGACATGCAAATTATAACCGTCAACCTAAATGTTCAGTTCATATTAAATTTATAAAGATCATTGGTTATTTCGATACGGTTATTATGTGCGTGTTTCGTGTCATGTACAATGAGAGGCAGATTCCTCCGTGGGTCTGCCGGAGCCTTAGAGAGTGGCGCCCCGCTGCGGCCGCGAGCGAAAACTCACCAGCCGATAACTCTTTAACCATCGGCATCGCATGATATATTGACGTATTAACTCATTAAAATTCAAGCCAGTTTAAAGGTTAAAGACTTCATAAAAAACGTACTTGCCGCGGACCCCCGCTGCGTTGAACAATTTAAATGAAGCGTGAACATTTTATTCAACAAAAGACTTATGCTAAGCGGTCTAAGATTCTGTACCAAAGTTTGTTTTATAAATGGAGCACACAGACAGAGCACTTGGGGAACAACAGACTGTAGATACGACTCTGGAGTTTTACGTTTGTCTAAAATACGTCTCGTTGTGTTTTGTGTACCGAATCTCAAGTTAACACTCCAGTTGAGTTTAGTATTGTTTTGTAAAATTAATAAAGCTTTGAATATAGAGTCAAACAGATAAGGCCGAGCAGCGATATTCGCTGTGGCTGTTTGGGAATGAATGAGGAAACGCTATGAGGGTGTATAGTACGCGTATTTATAGACGCCTTGTCGAGAAGTGTATGATAGTTTATCATACATACAAGTGATCATGGAATCAAATTTTTAACACATTATTGTCAGTTTATGACTTGGTATGCAGTTTAACAGTGAATCTTGACATAACACAAAAATAGATTTTCAGAGGTATGCGAAGACAGTAAGGCCTGCTTGGTGAATAAATATTAGGTACTGTGTCTAAATGAACTTCAAGGAAATATTATATCTAAACCAAAAACGCAAGAAACCCTTAACTTCAATTTCCATCCAAGCTGTATACCAGCCACGGTGTCACTGTTATATTCAGTAGATCTTCCTTACAAAGCAACAAACGAGCCAGAACAAGCTTTGACTGCGCCATCAAAATGACGAAACAAACGCCACAAAAAACAACATTTTTACTAATCTTCCTCATCACCATCAAGAGTTAAGTGTTAAAAACACCATGAGAATTTAGGTCAGCGATATTTTTGCCGAGATAAAAGTTGTCGCGCTTGTTCTACATGTCGTTTACGAGACCGTGTTACAACCGTTGTTGACGCCTTAACTATGCCGCATAAGGCGTTAAGTGCTGTTTATGTCCTCTTCGTCCCGTTGGCGAATTCCTACACTAATACATATGTTGTCATATAAATAAAATGAGAATGTATTGTGAAACATTTTTTCGTAGTTTTATTTTTCGAGTCTTAGAGCAAAGAAAAAAGAAAACCGTAGTCAAATGGAAAAAAAAGTTTAATGAAATACTTTTACAATAATTTTTAATACAATAGATTTATTAGTAGTATTGTTTGTGGTCTACACTATAATTTCTTTTCTACACCTTCTTTTCTAGACTGGTAGAGAATACCGCAGACATTAAATCCGCCTATATACCGTTCTGTATATGAAGCATAATTAATAAATAAATAAAACAATGGGCTATTGACGCGAAATACAGTATATACGTGAATTATGGTAAATACCAATGTTAGCAGACAAGCAAACTAATTCATAATAATTTTCGCATTTTAGTCGAGTAGAAAATGGCGGTAAGTTCGCCTTTATTCGCTTAAGAATATATAGTTATTGTTGCAAAGTAGCAAAGTTGTTATAATGTGCTTTGTTGAATAACAAATTATAAATAGAAAGCATGAACACTCCTAACCGGTATGTTTAAATGTTGATCTCCCGATTTTTTTCATAAAGTGACAATGAAATCTGTAACTCCTAGTTTCACAGCCGACTTTCTTACCTCTGACACATTAAGTAATATATGACTAAAGAATAATAACTAACCAGAGTTAAAATTTTTCTTTCTTTCAAATACCGCAGTCTTACAATGAAAATTCCGATATCGTTCAGCACACTGCGCATCTACTATAAATACCCATCGTGAATACAAAGACTTTTTAATAAAAAGAACTGAGACCTCATCCCAGCTATTTAAAGTCTATCAACAATTCATCGCGAAACTAAAAAAGCACTCCGATCGAAGTTAATTAAAACGTCCCGGAACGGACGGCCATTACCGGGGATGAAAAAGCGATTTCTCCAAGAGTCGAGTTTTAAAGGAATCGGAGAGGTCTCCACTCCATTTTAGCGAATAGGGACGTTAGTCGTCAGTAGCTTATAGACTTGGGAGGTTTGCTTTTATTGCACGCTTCAAAGAATTTTTATTGACGTCCTTTGTCAAGACGGTTTTGGAAATTCACTTTGATTTTCGAATGTACGACTTCCTTCTTTGAAAAAATGTTGCGATATTTAAATAGTAAACAAATCAGTAATGTTAAGGATAATTTTTGTAGTTATACATTTGTCGATACAAAATTTACTTCAACATAATTATTGGCAGATGTATGACTTTCATATTCATATTTTTAAACCAACACGTGGAGGGTTAACCTTGCAGGTACTCTAATCTTTTCTTATGCTGTCAAAGAATCTTGCAAACTCAAAATAAGAAGTGACAAAAGCTTACTAAGACAAAAGCTTATTTGATGTTCAGTAATCGTGTAATGTAGAATACCTTTAGTAGGTAATTTAAGCAATTTTCTACAGGACAATAAGTTATACTCTAGTACTAGTTTTCTCTACACACATATATATATATATACATCTGTATCCCTGAAAGGATAAACAGAGGTGCATTTCTGCACCCACATTTTGGTAGCTATATTTTAAATCTAACTTAATAAAGTACCTTTCTTCGTGCATATTTCAAAACTTAGTGCTGTTAACAGTTACCTATAATTGTCACGAATACAATAATAATTGTCCGGAAATTAATCCCTGGTCTTCATAATGTTCAGCTCAGGCCAGTTATATCACGGGACCAGTATGTGGTTGTCTGTACGTACAAGAAGTGTCCATTAGAAATCAGTTGTTAGCTTAACGACAGCTTGAGAAAGTAACAAGGTAAAATGACACAAGTTGGTCACAGATGACAAATTAGTTTCTTATAAGAACATTATCGCGTTGTGAATAATGAGATCTAATGGCATTTTACTTAGATCAATCAGTTTTTGTTTTTATCTATCAATCTATCTTATTTTCAATAAACATTTTCACTACCTGCCGGTAGACAGGCTGTTTTCAATGAGGCAGTAGTATTCTTCATACTTTGGGTTTATCTCACTTATACTTTCGCCCATGCTAGCCGTGTTGTGACTCCACTTCTCACATCATATTGACACATACATACATACATAAACTCACGCCTGTATTCCTGGAAGGGGAATGCACAGGTGCATTTCTGCACTCACATTTTTGCCAGGTATGTATCAGTCCCACGTAATAGGGGGCGAGCCTATTGCCGTTTTTCAACACACTTTGCCCGACTCGGGATCGAACCCAGGACCTCTAGATCGCATGGAACATACTTGTGCCGCGAGACCACGAGGCAGTCAGACTTCTTATTGATGAAAAACATATTCGCTTCAGTATAAAACGAAAATATTAATTTATACTACTATACGATAATATATTGCTTAAAGGCTCGGAAATCATACAATCAGTTACAAATTGTACAAGAAACGATATTTTCTGCACAAACTAGATCCAATCTGTTTGTACTGAAATCCCAATTCCAATATGAATGTCGTTCGAAAGTGTAAGTAACGTTATAACTGTAGTGACGCCGGTGATGCTAATCGGTGGTCCTCTGCCACAAGAAAGTTTAGGCAGAAGGTACATTTTGAAAAAGGTTAGAAATCACAGTCGAATATTAAATTGAGTTTAAAAACCGAAAATATTTATGTAACTGTTGTACATTGGGTACTTTGACTGTTCACTTAGGGCTTTATATAAAATATATTTTGGTACTGGAATACGAATTACATCGTAGCCAACTTAGGGCAAACGTATGACTGCATGTTTTAAAAATATATTAATAACAAGTTCTGATGTAATCTAGGTCGAACAGTAAAAATTCACTCAAATTGACTTGTATGATCTAGACGTGCAAGGACTTCAGTGCTTACTATTAACTTTGTTACTAGACCAACAGGACAAATTTATTACTGACACTTAAGTATCTAACCATAGACCAGCGTGGTGGACTAAGACCATGTATCATCTCAGATGTAGAGAGGCCTGTGCCCAGCAGTGGAACGTATATGGGATGATGATGATCCAACCACGAGTTGACAACAACCTAATAACCATCGGGTTCGGTGTTGTTACGTTGCTGTGCTTGTATAAAATTAAAGATATCTTTATAAGTAATAATATTGTAGCAAATATTTAATTTCCAACACTAATTGTTAAGTGCATTATTAAATCATTGTATCTAAATGATTGGTATTTATTGATTGATGTTGAAAACCTTTAGTTGCCATATCCAAAATCTAATTTTTTTGAGATTAAGAATTTTATTAGTTTTTAATGTTGGATATGACTTATTAAATTTTACATTTAAATCTCAGGACCTGACCTTCTGTAACTTATTCTTATCGCGTTACGCACAAACTGCCTACAAGTTCCATTACAGCAAGGACGTATCCGGGTCGTATCCCGAATCCCTTGGGCCGATCCGCTCGTTATTTTGCATTAATGTAACAAACTTCTGATGTTAATTCCCTCTTCATACCGAAAATTTTGTTTGTGTCCGTTAATTAAAAATAATTTGTTAGATAAGTGTACCTTCTGTTAATCTATTTTGCGTAGGTTTATCAGGAGTAATATCTTGACAGGTGGAATTGCCCATCGTCGCGTACAGCGTAATGGAGGTTAAATCATATTCGGAATGTAATTAAATATTATCTAGCAATTACTTTTGCTTAATGTTAATCGAAACGTTTGAGTAATAGACTGTAAACTAGCTTGGGTATGGTTATGAGACATGTATTTAATAGAGTCTTTTGTGAGCCATTATTATTATTTGTGTGACCATCACATAAATATTTTATAAAGAAATAAAAAATATTTTGCTATAATCTGCCACTTGACCAAATATTAATTAAATAAGTTTATAATGTAATTAGACATTAAGTATTGATATAACGATAATAGCAATTACATAATCACCTCATAAGTCTAATGTGGGTGTAAATATACACTGCTAAATTATTTGTATTGCTTTGCCTAAAAATATACATAAAGTCACGACAATATTTAAATAATTAAACGATATATTTCTACGTTAAGTAACAACCTACCGAATCGTGTTAAAGTTAGAAATATGCAGTAGTACTTAAGTGAAATCAATAACATGCAATTTACTTCAAAGTAATAAAATAATATTTGCTCAATCGAAATATATCTATCAACTTTAGTAAAGCTTTTGAGAAAATGCAAATTAGAATAAGAATTCCAAAGTCTCAAAGCCACAGTCTATTCATAAATAAAACCACTGATATAACAGCACAATATTACTGGACAGTTTAACTTATGCACGGAGAAATGAGGTGAATAGATAAACAACAAAGTTATTAATTTGAGGTCAAACAATGACTTGTTTGTGAGATTTGATTGTGTCCATCTTAGGGCAAATAGGCCGGGTTATTGTATTAATGTTGAATATTGATGATGGGAATTCTCTAGTCTAAGAGTGATATTTATTTTTGCACTCATATCGGGCTTGTGACACATAAACTATAGAGTAGATTAGAAGACGATTCGTTACATTAATAATACCTACACCCAACAGTCACTTACATAGTTCTGACCCCACACTCGGATACCAGTCCTGTTCTGTATCAAAAACTATGAAAGTCTTTTCGGTCTCACACACACCGAGACCCGAAACAAATATTTGTAGATCACACAAACAAATGTATGTCTCGGTGCGAGGATCCAACCCGCGGCCTCCCGTTTCGCAAGCTGGTGTCTAGCCAACTGTGCCACGGTGCATTATGGGGTAGGTTTTCAGTTAAGATTTTTTATCAACGAGGTATACTAAAAGGATTTTTAGTATATGGTGGTAGCTGGATAGCTACTATCATGTGCGACAAAGGTAACCTCAAAACACAAGCATTTTGTTTGAGTCAGGGTGTTTTTCATCTTGAAAACATCAGTTGTTTCTGGCAGTAAATAAGTTTGTACATTAGAATAGGATTCATCAATTATAATTTATACAAAACTGAATGAATCTATGACGTTAAGAATCACTATAAATTAGTAATTGATTATACAGCCCGAATTAACTAGTTGCTAGGTCTTTATCGATCCTAAATGCGTAATAGATTCCATTTGTACGCAGACTTCACAATTGATATGACGCAATCAATCAGTACTTGTCGGAAATGAAAGCAATTGTAATGCATATGATAAAGCGAGGGTCAAAATCCAGCCAAGACTTAGTACGTTCTTGAAGCGAATTGAGTATGGCATGAATATAGTACGCAAATTAATTCTAAGCATTAACGGATGTTTTCATCGACGTATCTATGTACATATATATTTATTTAAATACCAGTAAATTTAATATTTAATTTATAAAACAGAATTTAATTTATTTTATTGTATTTATTACTTCCTAAAAACTATTATTTGATCGCGAAACAGTCAATTTATTCAGCGGTATAAACTTGCCTGCTTGACTGGGGTGGTATACTAGGAATGTGCTGGCACTTACAACGTGTTTGGTTTATTCATTTATTATGCAAGATGAGTTTCCGAAACCACCAAATTATAAAGCCTCATCCATTGAGCTACTCGCTTAATCCTTGTTATAGCGTCATTGGCATGGACGACACACAACGTTCTAGAGGCAAAGTAAACTCCCGTGTTGGAGCAAATATTTGCTCCAACTACCAATCCAACATACACAACGTCTTCGATAGCATCAGCTCCAACCTAACAAGATCTTGAACATCTATTTTCTTTAAAAAAGAATGCACAATAAAATATATTCCCTATATTGAAATTATTACACAACATATTCCTAAACCCCCAACCAATAAATCGGCATTCGAAAGAAAAGCAATCTAATTCTGGGTTCAATTTATAATAGAAAAAAGCTTTACCGTTTCATCGGGTTTCGTAGCAGTGAAAAATCGACCCATTATGTGAGAAGGGAAGGCAGTTTCCCGCCGCTCGTATTTCAAAACAACACATTATTGTTTTCTTCTGTTTTGTTTCGTGGTTAAACCGGTTATAAATTTAGGTGTAACGGCTTCAGAGCAACGTTTTTGCTTTTGTAAGGCCATCTCAGCAGCGGGGGCTCGGAATCAATAATGAAAACAAGATAAAAAGCTTAGGGCTAAACTAATTGTTGTAATTTATTACGGCAATCTTGTATTTCATGGTAATTCACGAGTGGCTGTTAGTAATCTTGGTTTGAGCAGTGTTTTTGAAGATTAAATCGTTGGGATAACAGATTTAATTGGGTGTGCTCGATATGGCTTTATTATTAATTTGGATTTATCTTTAAAAGATTTCAATACTTTTGTATTGAAGTGTTTTTTCACAGTAATTGGATGACCTATTTATTATAAATATTGGTTTTACTACGATAGCTACCACACTCATTGATCTGACTGGACTAGAAAAGTCTGTTTAAAAATATGATTTCACTATATGTAATGAATTTTATAATAGGAAAGTTTGTAGATATTTGTTTCGACGTAAAAGAGTAGGTACCTATCTGATCCAATTAATATTATTTTCATGTGTCCACGACATAGTTAAAAAAGCTCTTAAGACAGATATAGGTAGGATATTTGTGCAAGATGGTTGCCATTATCGTAGGTAGGATGTAAAATAGTTGTTTTCTTATGTATTACGTCTCGCTTGTCTTCTGTATAATTATGGCTTAGGATATAGCGACTCAATAAGAATGATGTTATTATTTTAATCTTATTGCACCCACCTCAAGTGCAACTTCATTATCTAGTAAGTATATTGACAAGACGATATGTATTTTACCTATAAGAAATATACAGGTCAAAAGATCACAGGAGTCAATTTCCAGATAAAGTGTTATTATTATTTTTTCCATTAGGAAATAAGTAATAGCAATAATTGGAAAAAATTCTGAAAAATATTTAGAAAGAACATTTTAATTCTCTATGAGAATTTTCAGACCTATATCTCTGATATATACGTAATTGGATTGAAATCACGGACCTGAAGTTAAATGTTCCTTTCATCTGTCCTAACAAAGTTAATTTTATATTGTTTGTACTAAAGTCATGAAAGTCATGAAAGCTATTAGAAACCCTGAATGAAGAATCTCCCATATGAACATGTCGTGCACATTTTAAAAACCGATCCATTTTTATTCTCCAGTAATTTCTTTTCAAGCTTATCTCGCAGAAGTTTAACGAAGTTTGGTTTTGGACAGCATCAGGCGGATAATACGGAAAATGAAGCACCCGAGGGAAATTAGCCATTAGCGGTCACATTAAATTCGCTCTCATTCCTTATTTACGGGGAATTCGCGACGTGACGAAGATTAATTCAGTTTTAAATGTGTTGGATGTTCTAATGCTTGCTGAGTTTCTGATGGGTGTTGATTGTGATAAAATATTTTTTGTATTATAACTCGAAGAGGATTGGGGCTACGAAAAGAATTGACAAAACCGTTTTTTTTTTATTAACACTACATTTTTTATCAGTTTTCTTTGTTTTGTAATTAATCCTACTCATAGAATATTGATAATTAATATAAGGATTTATAAATTTTTGGAAACTAGCTTATCATGCTAGCTAGCATTTTAAATTGAAATTTATGCAAAAAAGGGGGATATTCATTACATCTGTCAATTAATCAGTATTTATTTCGACTTACTTGACTTGGGAGGTTTGCTTTTATTGCACGCTTCAAAGAATTTTTATTGACGTCCTTTGTCAAGACGGTTTTGGAAATTCACTTTGATTTTCGAATGTACGACTTCCTTCTTTGAAAAAATGTTGCGATATTTAAATAGTAAACAAATCAGTAATGTTAAGGATAATTTTTGTAGTTATACATTTGTCGATACAAAATTTACTTCAACATAATTATTGGCAGATGTATGACTTTCATATTCATATTTTTAAACCAACACGTGGAGGGTTAACCTTGCAGGTACTCTAATCTTTTCTTATGCTGTCAAAGAATCTTGCAAACTCAAAATAAGAAGTGACAAAAGCTTACTAAGACAAAAGCTTATTTGATGTTCAGTAATCGTGTAATGTAGAATACCTTTAGTAGGTAATTTAAGCAATTTTCTACAGGACAATAAGTTATACTCTAGTACTAGTTTTCTCTACACACATATATATATATACATCTGTATCCCTGAAAGGATAAACAGAGGTGCATTTCTGCACCCACATTTTGGTAGCTATATTTTAAATCTAACTTAATAAAGTACCTTTCTTCGTGCATATTTCAAAACTTAGTGCTGTTAACAGTTACCTATAATTGTCACGAATACAATAATAATTGTCCGGAAATTAATCCCTGGTCTTCATAATGTTCAGCTCAGGCCAGTTATATCACGGGACCAGTATGTGGTTGTCTGTACGTACAAGAAGTGTCCATTAGAAATCAGTTGTTAGCTTAACGACAGCTTGAGAAAGTAACAAGGTAAAATGACACAAGTTGGTCACAGATGACAAATTAGTTTCTTATAAGAACATTATCGCGTTGTGAATAATGAGATCTAATGGCATTTTACTTAGATCAATCAGTTTTTGTTTTTATCTATCAATCTATCTTATTTTCAATAAACATTTTCACTACCTGCCGGTAGACAGGCTGTTTTCAATGAGGCAGTAGTATTCTTCATACTTTGGTTTTATCTCACTTATACTTTCGCCCATGCTAGCCGTGTTGTGACTCCACTTCTCACATCATATTGACACATACATACATACATAAACTCACGCCTGTATTCCTGGAAGGGGAATGCACAGGTGCATTTCTGCACTCACATTTTTGCCAGGTATGTATCAGTCCCACGTAATAGGGGGCGAGCCTATTGCCGTTTTTCAACACACTTTGCCCGACTCGGGATCGAACCCAGGACCTCTAGATCGCATGGAACATACTTGTGCCGCGAGACCACGAGGCAGTCAGACTTCTTATTGATGAAAAACATATTCGCTTCAGTATAAAACGAAAATATTAATTTATACTACTATACGATAATATATTGCTTAAAGGCTCGGAAATCATACAATCAGTTACAAATTGTACAAGAAACGATATTTTCTGCACAAACTAGATCCAATCTGTTTGTACTGAAATCCCAATTCCAATATGAATGTCGTTCGAAAGTGTAAGTAACGTTATAACTGTAGTGACGCCGGTGATGCTAATCGGTGGTCCTCTGCCACAAGAAAGTTTAGGCAGAAGGTACATTTTGAAAAAGGTTAGAAATCACAGTCGAATATTAAATTGAGTTTAAAAACCGAAAATATTTATGTAACTGTTGTACATTGGGTACTTTGACTGTTCACTTAGGGCTTTATATAAATATATTTTGGTACTGGAATACAAATTACATCGTAGCCAACTTAGGGCAAACGTATGACTGCATGTTTTAAAAATATATTAATAATAAGTTCTGATGTAATCTAGGTCGAACAGAAAAATTCACTCAAATTGACTTGTATGATCTAGACGTGCAAGGACTTCACTGCTTACTATTAACTTTGTTACTAGATCAATAAGACAAATTTATTACTGACACTTAAGTATCTAACCATAGACCAGCGTGGTGGACTAAGGCCTAAACCCTATCAGATGTAGAGAGGCCTGTGCCCAGCAGTGGAACGTATATGGGATGATGATGATCCAACCACGAGTTGACAACAACCTAATTACCATCAGGTGCGGTGTTGTTACGTTGCTGTGCTTGTATAAAATTAAAGATATCTTTATAAGTAATAATATTGTAGCAAATATTTAATTTGCAACACTAATTGTTAAGTGCATTATTAAATCATTGTATCTAAATACAATTACACGATATATCAATATAGTATAATATCAATAATATTTATTAATTGACGTTAAAATATCAAACCTTTAGTTGCCATATCCAAAATCTCATTTTTTTTAGATTAAGAATTTTATTAGTTTTTAATGTTGGATATGACTTATTAAATTTTACATTTAAATCTCAGGACCTGACCTTCTGTAACTTATTCTTATCGCGTTACGCACAAACTGCCTACAAGTTCCATTACAGCAAGGACGTATCCGGGTCGTATCCCGAATCCCTTGGGCCGATCCGCTCGTTATTTTGCATTAATGTAACAAACTTCTGATGTTAATACCCTCTTCATACCGAAAATTTTGTTTGTGTCCGTTAATTAAAAATAATTTGTTAGATAAGTGTACCTTCTGTTAATATATTTTGCGTAGGTTTATCAGGAGTAATATCTTGACAGGTGGAATTGCCCATCGTCGCGTACAACGTAATGGAGGTTAAATCATATTCGGAATGTAATTAAATATTATCTAGCAATTACTTTTGCTTAATGTTAATCGAAACGTTTGAGTAATATACTGTAAACTAGCTTGGGTATGGTTATGAGACATGTATTTAATAGAGTCTTTTGTGAGCCATTATTATTATTTGTGTGACCATCACATAAATATTTTATAAAGAAATAAAAAATATTTTGCTATAATCTGCCACTTGACCAAATATTAATTAAATAAGTTTATAATGTAATTAGACATTAAGTATTGATATAACGATAATAGCAATTACATAATCACCTCATAAGTCTAATGTGGGTGTAAATATACACTGCTAAATTATTTGTATTGCTTTGCCTAAAAATATACATAAAGTCACGACAATATTTAAATAATTAAACGATATATTTCTACGTTAAGTAACAACCTACCGAATCGTGTTAAAGTTAGAAATATGCAGTAGTACTTAAGTGAAATCAATAACATGCAATTTACTTCAAAGTAATAAAATAATATTTGCTCAATCGAAATATATCTATCAACTTTAGTAAAGCTTTTGAGAAAATGCAAATCAGAATAAGAATTCCAAAGTCTAAAAGCCACAGTCTATTAATAAATAAAACCACTGATATAACAGCACAATATTACTGGACAGTTTAACTTATGCACGGAGAAATGAGGTGAATAGATAAACAACAAAGTTATTAATTTGAGGTCAAACAATGACTTCTTTGTGAGATTTGATTGTGTCCATCTTAGGGCAAATAGGCCGGGTTATTGTATTAATGCTGAATATTGATGATGGGAATTCTCTAGTCTAAGAGTGATATTTATTTTTGCACTCATATCGGGCTTGTGACACATAAACTATATAGTAGATTAGAAGACGATTCGTTACATTAATAATACCTACACCCAACAGTCACTTACATAGTTCTGACCCCACACTCGGATACCAGTCCTGTTCTGTATCAAAAACTATGAAAGTCTTTTCGGTCTCACACACACCGAGACCCGAAACAAATATTTGTAGATCACACAAAGAAATGTATGTCTCGGTGCGAGGATCCAACCCGCGGCCTCTCGTTTCGCAAGCTGGTGTCTAGCCAACTGTGCCACGGGGCATTATGGAGGGTAGGCTTTAAGCTAAGATTTGTTTTCAACGAGCTATACTAAAAATCCAGCTACCATCATGTGCCACAAAGTTAACCTCAAAACACAAGTATTTTGTTTGAGTCAGGGTGTTTTTCATCTTGAAAACATCAGTTGTTTCTGGCAGTAAATAAGTTTGTACATTAGAGTAGGATTCATCAATTATAATTTATACTAAACTGAATGAATCTATGACGTTAAGAATCACTATAAATTAGTAATTGATTATACAGCCCGAATTAACTAGTTGCTAGGTCTTTATCGATCCTAAATGCGTAATAGATTCCATTTGTACGCAGACTTCATAATTGATATGACGCAATCAATCAGTACTTGTCGGAAATGAAAGCAATTGTAATGCATATGATAAAGCGAGGGTCAAAATCCAGCCAGGACTTAGAACGTTCTTGAAGCGAATTGAGTATGGCATGAATATAGTACGCAAATTAATTCGAAGCATTAACGGATGTTTTCATCGACGTATCTATGTACATACATATTTATTTAAAAAGTAAATTTAATATTTAATTTATAAAACAGAATTTAATTTATTTTATTGTATTTATTACTTCCTAAAAACTATTATTTGATTGCGAAACAGTCAATTTATTCAGCGGTATAAACTGGCCTGCTTGACTGGGGTGGTATACTAGGAACGTGCTGGCACTAAAAAGGTGTTTGGTTTATTCATTTATTATACAAGATGAGTTTCCGAAACCACCAAATTATAAAGCCTCATCCATTGAGCTACTCGCTTAATCCTTGTTATAGCGTCATTGGCATGGACGACACACAACGTTCTAGAGCAAAGTAAACTCCCGTGTTGGAGCAAATATTTGCTCCAACGGCCAATACAACATACACAACGTCTTCGATAGCATCAGCTCCAAACTAACAAGACCTTGAACATCTATTTTCTTTAAAAAGAATGCACAAAAATACATATTCCCTATATTGAATATTACACAACATATTCCCAAACCCCTAACCAATAAATCGGCATTCGAAAGAAAAGCAATCTAATTCTGGGTTCAATTTATAATAGAAAAAAGCTTTACCGTTTCATCGGGTTTCGTAGCAGTGAAAAATCGACCCATTATGTGAGAAGGGAAGGCAGTTTCCCGCCGCTCGTATTTCAAAACAACACATTATTGTTTTCTTCTGTTTTGTTTCGTGGTTAAACCGGTTATAAATTTAGGTGTAACGGCTTCAGAGCAACGTTTTTGCTTTTGTAAGGCCATCTCAGCAGCGGGGGCTCGGAATCAATAATGAAAACAAGATAAAAAGCTTAGGGCTAAACTAATTGTTGTAATTTATTACGGCAATCTTGTATTTCATGGTAATTCACGAGTGGCTGTTAGTAATCTTGCTTTGAGCAGTGTTTTTGAAGATTAAATCGTTGGGATAACAGATTTAATTGTGTGTGCTCGATATGGCTTTATTATTAATTTGGATTTATCTTTAAAAGATTTCAATACTTTTGTATTGAAGTGCTTTTTCACAGTAATTGGATGACCTATTTATTATAAATATTGGTTTTACTACGATAGCTACCACACTCATTGATCTGACTGGACTAGAAAAGTCTGTTTAAAAATATGATTTCACTATATTGAACTTTATAATAGGAAAGTTTGTAGATATTTTTTTCGACGTAAAAGAGTTTTTTTTTTTTTTTTTTTTTTTTTTATACTGGCACGGCAAAGTGACCCCATTGCACCTGATGGTAAGCGCAATGGAGTCCATAAAAAGTGCCGACCAGCGAGAGATGATGATCTCCCGTTGGTCAACACAATCATGCCGGCCGAATACCTTTTCAACTTATTGTGAAGAAGTTTGGGGGGCTAATACCATGGTGATCAAAGGACCGACCGCGACAAACCGGCCAAAAAATGCCGGTACGGCCATCCTTTCACCATGATTGAAGCCCCCCCGAAAACCGGATATACACTGGCTGATCCCGGAACAAGCAGTGATGGCCTCGAGGTTTAGGTGTGCGGTCGAGAATTTCGGCGGTCGCAGGTTCAAACCCCAGGCACACACCTCTGACTTTTCGAAGTTATGTGTGTATTCACAATGAATTATCACTTGCTTTAACGGTGAAGGAAAACATCGTGATAAAACCTGCACACCTAAAAGTTCTTACGAATTTCTTAGGTGTGTAGTCCGCCAACCCGCACTAGGCCAGCGTGGTGGACTGAGGCCTAAACCCTCTCAGTTGTAGAGGAGGCCCGTGCCCAGCAGTGGGACGTATATGGGCTGATGATGATGATGATGATGATGATGATCCCGGAACGCGGCACACTTGCATGTGCCACTATGGCGGGTTTTACGCCCTGTGTACGGTGGTCGCTATCCGGGCGGATACGAATATCCTACCACCAGCAAATCTGATCTGATCCAATTAATATTATTTTCATGTGTCCACGACACAGTTAAAAAAAAGCTATATTTGTGCAAGATGGTTGCCCTCTCAGTTAGTTGTAGGGGAGGCCCGTGCCCAGCAGTGGGACGTATATGGGCTGATGATGATGATGATGATGGTTGCCATTATCGTAGGTAGGATGTAAAATAGTTGTTTTCTTATGTATTACGTCTTGCTTGTCTTCTGTATAATTATGGCTTAGGATATAGCGACTCAATAAGAATGATGTTATTATTTTAATCTTATTGCACCCATCTCAAGTGCAACTTCATTATCTAGTAAGTATATTGACAAGACGATATGTATTTTACCTATAAGAAATATACAGGTCAAAAGATCACAGGAGTCAATTTCCAGATATAGTGCTATTATTATTTTTTCCATTAGGAAATAAGTAATAGCAATAATTGGAAAAAAATCTGAAAAATATTTAGAAAGAACATTTTAATTCTCTATGAGATTTTTCAGACCTATATCTCTGATATATACGTAATTGGATTGAAATCACGGACCTGAAGTTAAATGCTCCTTCCATCTGTCCTAACAAAGTTAATTTTATATTGCTTGTACTAAAGTCATGAAAGTCATGAAAGCTATTAGAAACCCTGAATGAAGAATCTCCCATATGAAAATGTCGTGCACATTTTAAAAACCGATCCATTTTTATTCTCCAGTAACTTCTTTTCAAGCTTATCTCGCAGAAGTTTAACGAAGTTTAGTGTTGGACAGCGTCAGGCGGATAATACGGAAAATGAAGCACCCGAGGGAAATTAGCCATTAGCGGTCACATTAAATTCGCTCTCATTCCTTATTTACGGGGAATTCGCGACGTGACGAAGATTAATTCAGTTTTAAATGTGTTGGATGTTCTAATGCTTGCTGAGTTTCTAATGGGTGTTGATTGTGATAAAATATTTTTTGTATTATAACTCGAAGAGGATTGGGGCTACGAAAAGAATTGACAAAACCGTTTTTTTTTTATTAACACTACATTTTTTATCTGTTTTCTTTGTTTTGTAATTAATCCTACTCATAGAATATTGATAATAATATAAGGATTTATAAATTTTTGGAAACTAGCTTGTCATGCTAGCTAGCATTTTAAATTGAAATTTATGCAAAAAAGGGGGATATTCATTACATCTGTCAATTAATCAGTATTTATTTCGACTTACCTAATTAAACTTTATTCTATACCAATTAATGCGCGCCGGGACCTTAATTTCAATGTGATAGTATAAGATAATATGTATGACTTTACATATTCAAAAATAAAGAAAGTATTGTTACAAATTTGAGGAGAATAAAAACGATCTAATAACTTCTATTGCCTCCGCTTAGCAGTCCTCACTTTTATCCTCTAATCGCCTTTAATATAGCAATTGAAAAACAATATCCTGCAACCAATACTAATTTAATCCGAGAGCATCGCGGTAAAACACCTATATATATTCATTAATGGTTTTCTCGTTCGAAAAAAGGAATTAAAATTAGTTCCGTACGTAAATTAAAACCCACATCCATAGATAGAAACGTGGGCTGTCCAATCAGCTTACAAACCGTAAAAGAAATAAAATTAAAACTAAGCTCAGTACAAATGAGGCGAGTAAAATTATTTTTACGATTCCCTCTCTCAATTAGGCCGAGCGCAGACAGTAAAGTGTCAGTATTATTTAAATTTACTGCACCAATTAGAGTCGCCATCATCGCTGTGATGAAACTGCACCGTGTCGTGTGTAGCTTCCCTTATTAAGCGTTCTATAATTAAAATTTATAATTCGAACGTTGAATAGTTACAAATGATTCCATTAACGACCTAAGACATGTGAATATGGGCGCACGTAGAAAGTTTTTGAATAGTGCTCTCTAACTTGGCCCTTTACACAATGCCTCAGACTGAAACTTCGCACTAACAGCCACTAACGGTGTGCTTAATTAGAAAATAAATTTTATTAGAGCGTGAAGTTCGTCCGCGTGATCCTTTATGCGACTAATAGAATTTTAGTGTCGACGCTAACTTTTGACCTGGCGCAAACCAATTTCACGTAGTTTTCCACGAGTGTTAATCTATATGGATAATCTGTTTAGCCTTTGTGCCTGTGCCGTTGGTATTTTTAACTTTAATGTCGAAAACATGCCTTAAAATTCGATCTTATAATATATGTTAATGCCAATTCGATTTAAGAAGTTATGCTCTTGAACTAAATGATCAAAAATACGAAAAATCTCTTAGGAAACTATTCAAGTGAACGTCAACTGCCTAGGCATTAATTCGTCGATTTGAATAATCATAAGTGATGTTTTCCTCGCTGTTGTAGTGATTATTAATTAAGAATACTTTAGTAAATTTGTAAAATCGTAAGTTTTGGTCTCTTATTTCAACCCGATACCTCCAAGACTGTCTCTTAAAGAAACACGCACCGAAACCTCTAAAAGCAATCACATTTAGTATTAAAAAAATACATATAATTTCATTCATTCCGTCTTAATGCTAATGACATTCAACTTATATGTAAAACATATTTAAATTATGGAAAAAAATACAAATGTTGCACAAAGACTGGAAGTCAGACCCCGCATGACTAATATTGGAATACAATAGTGTAATTTGTGGTAGTCGTAAAAATTGCTGGCATTCTTCTATATCTAGCCATGTTAAATTAAATACTTATACGCTCATAATCCCTCATACCTATATTCCCTTGTTAACATGTCTAAACTAACCTTTTACCTTTTGTTTTTAATTGGTGTATGAGAGCAGACGAGTCTACCGCAAAAGGTCTTTAAAATCAAACTCCATCTTACCAAGAATAACACTTTGAGCATCCCGAGAATCCCAACATTTAACTTTCGATCGCGCAAAATGCAATTAATAATTCTAGTATTCACATACATATTACCTTTTGTTACTTTTTACTCACCACAATGTTTTACTTACAAGCCTTATTGTCTTACATTAACAGAAGCAACGTCTAACAGAAGCAACAATGTATAACAATACTAACCTGATGTAACATAATTAAAAGTACAACAATATAAACTAAACAAACAGACATAAGTTAGCATCAAAGGCCACGAAGACATAACAGCATTGTTGCCGCTCTCATCTCGTAAAGTTAGTTGGCAAGCAACCGTGTCGTCGGCATCGACAATGTGCCCACATTTTATCGTAATGGACGTAACAGTATGTTATCATTGTAGAAATATTTGCTTATTTATTTGTAGGCGATTAGCGAATGCATAATTGTGTAGAATTTGTAAATATTAATTTCCAAGTAGGCTTTGCAGTTGCTGCTTTAGGGATTAATTCATTCAACTAATGTTACAAAAATCCAAACAAATGTAACCTACACCCCTTTCTGGGATCTTGTTTATTTCGATACCAACTCAACAAAGAGGTTTAGTCATGAAAGTATATTAAAAAAACAAACACTTTCCCCTTGATAATATTACTATGGACTAGTACATTATCTGCCTACCCACTCTTTCCCAGCGCAATGGACTAAGGACTAAGATCTGACTCTTCTATTAATATCTAAATAACCAAATTAAAAATGACAATAAATCATATTTCTATAATTTATATTTTTAGCCACAAAAAATGTGCAGTATTAAACGTTTCTAAGTTTATTAAATAATTCAATTTCATCGTTTACGTGTAGTCGACAAAAATTTGTATGACACATAAATACGAGTACATGCACAATGACACTTAAAGATCTACAACGTTTATCTGTTAAACTGGTCTAGAAGTACGCAATACCAAAAACTTTTATACGAAAATAGTACAATTCTAATAAAAATATTATAAGTTAGCCTCCCGTTTACTCCGCTACCGTAATATTTGGCATCCAAGGCGAGAACAATCTGGATAATAGAATGAACTTGTTTCTTTGCTCTCACTAACACGACAGTTCGCGAGTCGGGCGTCACTTTGGCGGCGAGCGCTTTGAATAACCGCTCAACACACTTTTATAGCCGTTCCGAAAGATAAATCTATCTCGATCTTCTGCCTTAGTAGATCTCCGAGGTGTTGGAAACAAATAAGGAATGCTATTTTATACAAGCGCATTCTCGCTTTGATCAAAATGCTCTTTAACGTTGTTAGAACGAGTATCTTTTAAAATTGTTTTGTACGGATAAACAAGATTTCTTTGTTGGATGTATCGGGATATTGTGCGTCTTGTCTGATCATTTTCTACGGTAATGAGCGTTTGAAATCTAGATTACGCTGGTTTACGATCATCTTGGGTTGTATTTTGTTTGTGAGAAGTTGCATCTTGGGTTCGTTCGACTGTATGTTATGGGAATTTATTTGAATATGATCGAGTCTTTCATACCTGTAGACATTTGGTCTCCTTTATATATGTCTCTGTATCAAGATTCATCAAAATCGTATTAACGGATGAGGCGTAATAACGTTACATATTCGCATTTACAATATTAGTTATGTCTAGCAGTTGCGCCCCGTTCTATCCAAGAACAACTAAACAAAGTAGTTTAAATAGATGGGCTATTTCTATATCAGCCAAATAATTTTCAAATTTATTCTATATAAACAGAAATACAAACCTGTCTTTACAGTATCATTATAATTTACATTCAGAATTGCGTGAATCCCCATTGCATGATGTTGAAGTCACACTACCAGGAGATCAGAGATAAAAACCTGTAGCAATCCACAATCCTGTCAAAACAGTAACATTGTCACGAGCGTGGGAGATAGATTGCAAGTTCTAGTCTCTCTCCGTGGGCGGTCGCATGTCCTTAAACACTGTTTACGAGTTTAATAAAAGGATGTACGGATTTCGAAGCTGTTGCCAGTTTACTATTATGTCCTACAATATCGTCAGTCTCTGTGTCAGTTTCAATAATGTCTAGTATTTTTTGCTTCGAGTGTATGTAGTGCACAACTCCTTGAAGCTACTTATGTTCGGCATTCAAAGATTTTAGGATGGTGAAAAAAGTATAAAAATAATACAAAGATATTATTTATAAAAGTTGTATGCAAAACCCTACAAATAAAATTGCTTCATCGATCCCGCGAAAAAGTTTGTGTCTTGCGATTAAGAGGTCCCGGGTTGGAGTTTCAGGCCAGCAAAAGTAACATTAGGTTTTCCTGTTAGTAAATTCTCAGTAGTAGAGCATGATTATAGAAATGTGTCCAATTAACGGGCTATACTTAACTCATCATCATCAGCCCATTTACGTCCCACTTGCTGGGCACCATCATCATCATCATCATCAGCCCATATACGTTCCACTGCTGGGCACGGGCCTCCTCTATCATTGAGAGGGTTTAAACCTTAGTCTACCACGCTGGCATAGTGCGGGTTGGCGGATAACACACCTAAGAAATTCCTAAGAACTTTTAGGTGTGCAGGTTTCATCCCGATCTTTTCCTTCACCGTTAAAGTAAGTGATAATTCATTGTGAATATACACATAACTTTGAAAAGTCAGAGCTTTGTGCCTGGGATTTGAACCTGCAACCGGTAAAATTCTTGACCGCGTGCCTAAACCCTGCGGCCATCACTACTTAAGTAGTACCATAAGTAGTGATCGCCGTGCTTTTATTACGTGGGAATTAATAACTGGCGATACGAACGTATAGAAAAAGACCTCAGCCTACTCCTTCGGGGTTTTAGTCGTGAAGTTCAAGTTTTAAGCTGTTAGATACCTCCCGAAGTAAACTCCTGATATTATACGACGTAAATTTTAGATTTTTCACACAACAACAGACGTTGGTCGAGGCTTTTTAGTATCAATTTGTATTTTACTCTCCAGCGACATTTTATAAAAAATGTTGTTCGTATGTTGGCTCTGAGCCAAAAGATTACAGAACGGATGGATTACATTGACATGTTGCCAGTTTATTGCTTCAGTTTTAAACAAAGCAGTAACGACTGTATTGAAAATGGGCTGGTTCAACGGCGTTGATGCCACTGTCTCACGAAAGATTGACACGAAATTACAGTTTTGCTGCTTCCATAAGACTAGGGACCAAAGACTTTTACTCTAAGCTTATTCTTTTCTCTAAACCTGTGTCTCCGTTTTTTAAAGGTAGAATATTTTGATCACAGTTGTCACTCGCACTTTATTGTAACCGCGGCTCGGGCCTCGGTCCTACTGTGCTAATTTTCTTATCAAAAAACCCTATAATTGTTACCAGGACCCGAACCTAGGAACTTCCAAACAATTCAGTCAATCAATACTACCGTCAAAATTTAGCCTTTACATTAAATGCTTGTAATTTTTAAGTAGACGCAAAAGCTTTTATTCAAGAAAATTACTTGAGACTGTTTTAATAATTTAGAATCGACGACGGCTTAATCAGGTGTTCAAAATTCTGACGAAGGTAAAATTTTGCCAGCGAAGGTAAACGGACGTCTTCTTAAATTAAAGCCAACTTCAATTAATTTCTCTAACGATAAACGCGGCTAAGCGATTAGTTTCATCGTGTAAACATCAAAATATAAATAATTAAAAGTCAATATAAATAAAATATTAAAAGCATAGACAATAATAAAATATTATTATTTTGTTGGCAACACTGCCAACCGTTGTTGATTTGAATCAACAACGGTTGTGTTGCAGAGAGGAGCGAGGCATTCTGATTCGAGCGTTCGCAGTGAGCAAATGTAAGTGTTGTACGAATATTATTAAAGTGTATTTTTACCATTACTTTCTTTGAATTTCTGTGTGTACTACGGACCTTGATTCTACATCTCAGAAGTGGTATGAACAAGGCTCACCGAACATTTTGTTGAGTACGGCCATAGTAAACGCTTTCTGTCGATTTCTTTTCCATGGAAAATACTACATCAACCCGGAATGAGATCATGGACGGCATATCACGTTCGAGAAAAAGGCAAAAACGGAGCAGACGGAACAGGCATTCTCACGAACGTGCCAGCACTTCGCGTGAACATTGCATTAGCAGCCACCGCAGGCGTCAAAGGAGTCAAACGCCCGAAAGTCGGAGCGGTAGCCGCAATCGCCACGCACCACGGCGGCGGAGCAGACGACAGCACGTCAGTCGGAGTACGAGTTTAAGCGATGAGAACAACTCGAGAAGTAAACGGGTATGTCATTCCAATACTAATAACGATACTTCAGCATTTGTATCGGAATTGTTAAAATATTTGTCTAATAGTCGGTCTGAAGGAAATAAATTTCCGATGATCGGGAACGTTCTACCTGAATTTGATCCGATGATTAAAGGACAGAGTATACATACGTGGCTCGCTAAAGTTGAAGAATGTGCGAAGTTATACAAATGGGGTGACGATCAAATAATACATTATGCTCTGCCTAAGTTAACAGGCGTTGCGAGGGCCTGGTACCAGGCATTACCCACCATGTTGTTTACCTGGCCCGAATGGAAGGTGAAACTTGTAGAATCCTTTCCTAGTAGTATCGATTATGCTGAATCACTTACGGAAATGTTGTCAAAGCGTGTTAAGTATAATGATTCACTGGAGCTTTATTATTACGAAAAAATTAATTTACTCAATAGATGTGAAATAGCGGGAAAACGTGCAGTCGATTGTTTGTTATACGGTATTGAGGATAGATCACTAAGATTAGGTGCTAAGGCCGCGAAATGTCAAGAACCTGAGCAAGTATTAGAGTATTTTCAATCTATTAAACAGCAGCCTCGGGACTCGGAGAAGTCTAAACCTATTATAGATAGACGTACAATTACTAGCAGTAATACACATAAGATTTCGAATAATTATGAATCAAAAACAAGACCCCCAATAGTGTGTTATAATTGTAACGAACCAGGTCATTTTAGTTTTAAATGTACTAAGAAAATATTAAAATGCACAATCTGTAATAGATTGGGACACGCTTCTATAAATTGTTCAAAACTACCCACAACTATAAATAATAAGACGGACATTCCGAAAGAAAAAAACGTTTTGCGAATTGACACTGGGCATAAAAACGATTGCAAATATGAGGTTATGTTGAAGCTTAACGGATATTCGATGACGGGATACATCGACTTAGGTAGTCAATGCACCCTTATACGTTGTACTGACGCTAAAACTGTAGGAATCACTTGGACCAACGATAACAAGTTACCAGTCATGCGTGGAATTGGTAATAATTTGGTAGTACCTTTAGGCCGTTCTACTGCCACCCTCAGTATTCAGAATATTGTAGAAGATATTGAAATTTTTGTTGTTAATGATGATGTTATTAAATATCCAGTGTTAGTTGGTCATACGTTTACCGAAAAACCCGGTATAATAATTACAAAAACTTATGAAGGTCTTCATTTCAATAGATATAATGGTAGAAAATTCAGTTTGACTCTAAGTGAGGATACTTATTTATATCCAATGAAAATTTGTTTAGTGAAGATTATGTGTAATGACGTATCGTCAGGTTTTGTTTTCGTTAACGGTTCTTTGCGGGGTAAACCAGGTCAAGAATATTATTTGTTTCCCGGAGAATACCAAATTAAAAATGGACAAGGTTCAGTGTTAGTGCAAAATGTGACTTCGAAGTCAATATGTTTAAATAAAAATACACTACTGACGCGAACATTACCGACTGATCATTATGTGAATGTTAACAAATTAGACTTTGATAGTTCTGAAGGATTTGATATGCTTAATTATGACAAATCGTTGAATCAAAGGGAGATAGAACAATTAAAGCTCTTGCTAAAAAAGTATGATAACTGTTTTTCTAATAATTTAAAAGATTTAGGTTATACTAACGTCACAGAGATGGTTATTGAATTGGATGACAATCGACCTATAGTATACCGTCCATATAGGCTATCATTTCCCGAAAGGGAACTGGTACGATCAATGATACAGGAGATGATTGAAGCAAATATAGTTTGTGAATCGCGGTCATCATATGCTAGCCCAATTTTACTGGTTAAAAAAAAGACAGGTGAAAAAAGACTATGCGTTGATTACAGAGCCCTTAATAATAAGACGAAAAAGGAACATTATCCCCTGCCATTGATCGATGACCAGTTAGACACTTTAGCGGGTCATTCCTTATTCATCACACTCGACTGTGCATCAGGATATTATCAGATTCCATTGTCGGAAAGTTCTCAGGACAAAACTGCGTTTGTCACGCCTGATGGGCAATACCAGTTTAAACGTATGCCCTTCGGATTAGCAAATGCCCCATCTGTTTTTCAAAGGGCTATGAATAAAATATTACCTAAATCTAAGGTTGATTTCGCTCTTGTATTCATGGATGATATTTTAATTCCGGCAAGATCTTTTGATGAGGGATTATGTAGGTTAGAACACGTATTAAAACTTTTATCAGATGCAGGATTAACTTTAAATGTTAAAAAGTGTAACTTCTTTTACAAGAAAATAGATTTTTTGGGATTCGAAGTTGATTGTAATGGCATTAGGCCGGGATCTCGTAAGACCATTGCTATTTCCAATTTTCCATCACCTCGAAATGTTCATGATGTTAGACGTTTTATAGGTTTAGCCAGTTTTTTTAGAAGATTCGTGAAGGACTTTGCTCTTTTAGCGCGTCCTTTGACAGATTTATTAAGGTCCAATTTTGACTGGAAATGGGGAAATGATCAGCAAAGTGCTTTCGAATTACTCAAACAAAAGCTTGTAGAAAGACCGGTTTTGGCTTTATATGATGTAAAGTTAGAAACTGAACTTCATACGGATGCTTGTAAATCGGGTGTTGCAGGAATTTTATTGCAAAAACATGGAGAGGTTTTTAGGGCAGTTGCGTATTATAGTCGGAAGACTACGGGTGATGAGCAAAAGCTCCACTCATTTGAATTAGAAACCTTGGCTATAATTGCGTCGCTGAAAAGATTTAGAGTGTATTTATTAGGACTAAAATTTAAAATTGTCACTGATTGCAATGCGCTACGGACAACGTTAACAAAAAGGGACCTTGTACCGCGAATTTCTCGATGGTGGATACAGTTCCAAGAGTATGATTGCGAAATTGAGTGCAGATCGGGTAGTCGAATGGGACATGTAGATGCGCTTAGTCGTGCTCCAGTATCTGAGCCTATCCCGGGTGATGAAGACTGTGAGATACTTGACATTTTAAATGTAGAATTAAAAGATTGGATATCCACTGTGCAGGAAAGTGATGATGAAATTAAGAAAATTAAGGAAGTTCTGCAAGACCCTGAAACGAAATGGGTAGCAGATATTCATAAAAATTATCAGGTGAAGGGAAAATATCTTTATAAAATAATTGAGAATGGAATTAGGTGGGTAGTTCCTCGCGCAGTTCGATGGCAAGTATTAAAAATGAATCACGACGATGTAGGGCACTTTGGGTTTGAAAAAACGTTTTCTCGATTACAAAGTGTAATGTGGTTCCCTAAAATGCGCCGTTTTACTAAGAAGTATGTTGCTGCGTGTTTAGAGTGTGCCCATCACAAGGCTCCAGGCGGTCGTAAAGAAGGAATGTTGCACCCAATTCCTAAACTCGAAGTTCCTTTTCATACTTTGCATGCCGATCATTTGGGCCCTTTCGTTCGTTCTAGGAAGGGCAATACGTATATACTAGCAATAATAGACTCATTTACTAAATTTATAAATATTAGACCGGTACGAAATACAAAGACCTCTACAGCAATCAAGGTTTTTCGGGAACATTTTAGTTTCTTTGGTACACCGTCACGTTTAATTACGGACCGCGGTACATGTTTTACAAGTGGAAAATTCAAATCTTTTATCGACGGTTTAGGGATCAAACATATACTTAACGCTGTAGCTACACCAAGAGCCAACGGACAAGTTGAGCGCTTTAATAGATCAATTTTAGACGCGTTAGCCACGAAAAGTCATGGAAAAAAAGATAACATGTGGGACGAATACGTAGGTGATATACAGTTAGGCTTGAATAGTACTATTAATAGAACTACTGGCAAGAGTCCCTCTGAATTATTATTTGGGTGTAGATTAGTTAATTCTTCTGAAAATATTTTAAACGATGTCCTAACTGAAGTATCTGATCATGTAACTGGTGATGATTTAATTAAATTAAGAGGAGAAACTAAGAGTCGCATAGAAAGTCAACAGCAAAAGGCAAAGGAACAATTTGATAGACATAGGAAACCGGGAACCAAATATAATATTGGTGATTTGGTGAGGGTGCAAAGAACTGTCTATGATAAGGATCATCAGGGGAAGTCTAGAAAGCTAGTTTCAAAATTTCATGGGCCATATCGAATAGTAAAGATTTTAGATAATGACAGATTTGTAATTGAAGATACTCCTGTAACTAAGAAAGGTAATAAGAGATATGAAAATGTCGTTTCTTTAGATAAAATTCATCCATGGTTGGTTTATAATAAACTAACAGATGAATCTAGTGATGATAATGATAATGATCCCGGGGAAACTAGTCAAAGTGATAGTTAAAACTATAATTATAGAGAAAGGTTTAAAGGAAAATAATATTTAATTTAATTTTTTTATTATTTTGGCATGTTTTATGGACCTTTGTCTAAATTGTATATGTGTGTATAAATGTTTAAAATAAGTTATCTTGATAGTGGTGCATAGACTTTAAATGATTAGTACTAAAAAGCATAGAATGATCGTAGATTACGTGAAGATTAAATTATGTAAGCGATTAGTGCTGATGTATAGATTATAGCAGACTATGCAGAATATTTAATTCGAAAGTGGCGCATGGGCTATAAGTGATCAGTACTAAAGCATAGATGATCGTAGATTATGGGAGGATAGAATTTCGTAAGCGATCAGTGCCGATGTATAGATGGTTACAGATTATAGCAGACTATGCAAAATTTGTAAGTAGAACTTGGGCGATGAGCGATCAGTGACCGTAGATTGTGGCAGACCGTGTTCATGGTTAATCTGTAACATGGGCTATGAGCGGTTGTGGTGGACCCAAGTGGCCGTAGATCATAGCAGACTGTGTTTACGGAGATTGTGACATGGGCCATGAGCGATCAATGCCAATGAATAATAAACGTAGATCATGGCAGACTATGTTATGTGCGATCTGTGACATGGGTCATGAGCGGTTAATGATGAGGCATAACTGATCGTAGATCATCGCAGACTGAGTTAGATGTAAGCTGTGAGTGACTTATGTTAATTATTAAATGATTGTAATATATGTATAAGATAGCAGACTATGATAAATTTATAAATATTGATATTGATTAAGAATTATAATAATTGTTATCCACCAGCATGCATAGTCATTAAGATGATTGTATATTGTAGCAAATTATTATTATAAGTAATGTATTTTAATGTATTTTTTTAAATAACTACTGAAATATTTCAATGTATTGTATTTTTTTTTAACAAATATGTATAAGTATTGTCAAGTTGTTAATGAGTGATGTATAATTATAAGATTTTTTTTTTGATTGTATAATTATTAGTTTTTCTATGATCATGTATCTTCCTGTTTTCGTTTTCTGTTTGTAATAAAGTGAGAGGACTCACTCGAATGAGGATGGCCGAGCTGTAAACATCAAAATATAAATAATTAAAAGTCAATATAAATAAAATATTAAAAGCATAGACAATAATAAAATATTATTATTTTGTTGGCAACACTGCCAACCGTTGTTGATTTGAATCAACAACGGTTGTGTTGCAGAGAGGAGCGAGGCATTCTGATTCGAGCGTTCGCAGTGAGCAAATGTAAGTGTTGTACGAATATTATTAAAGTGTATTTTTACCATTACTTTCTTTGAATTTCTGTGTGTACTACGGACCTTGATTCTACATCCGCTAAACTTTACAGGGCTCCTTTTAGGAATAAATATTTGAGTGGCTTCTTGTTTGTTTATTATAAAAGTTTTCGAATATTTGAAATTTAAACATCAATTTCAACATGTTAACGCACAACCATAACAAAATTTCTGATGAGAAGTAAGTTAAATGAAGTATGAGGACGGAAGATATTATCAGGTTAGTATCTGTGATTTTTTTTTATCTGGTAATGTAACTGTTACATTTAAGTATGACATTGTCGGTAGGTCAGTTGAGTAATAAACGCTGTACTAGAAGCACGCCTTTTATTTATCAGTGGCGACGAGGATAGTTCGGAAAGTGTGTGCTGTTAATTAATAAAATATTATCGTCTGCTACTATGTCTATCGGCAAGATTCAAGAGTTTGAAGTGAAGTCTGGAAACTGGGTAGCATATGTGGAGCGCGTAGAAATGTATTTTAAGGCGAATAAAATAGATGACGACTTAAAACTACCGACACTTATATCGGTGATGGGCGAAGAAGCATACGAATTGCTGTCAAGTCTAGCGAGTCCAGCAAAACCATCGACATTAAAATTTGACCAAGCTGTAAGTCTCCTTCAAAGTCATTTACAACCCAAACCTTCGGAAGTGGCGGAGCGGTACCGATTCCGTCAAAGAAGGCAAATGGCCGGCGAATCTATCGCTGATTATGTGGCAGAATTAAAAAAGTTGTCGAGATTCTGCAATTTTGAAGATGTATTGGAAGAAAATTTACGCGACCAGTTCATATGTGGCCTCAAAAGCGAATTCATTAGGCAACGCTTATTCGCAGAAGAGAAAGTTACCTATTCCAAAGCTGTTACATTAGCAACTACCCTCGAGGCGGCAGAAAAGGACGCGGGTGCGGTAAAAATGAGTAATACCGAGATAACGAACAGTACAAATATTGAGAGTATGAATAAGTTAAACATACGTTTATGTACAGTCTGTGGCGATTCAAGACACAAGAAATATGATTGCAAATATAAAGAGTTTCAGTGCAGTTTTTGTCATGAAACGGGCCACCTGCGGAGAATGTGTCGGAAAAAATTAAGTGCTTCGGAGCGAATAAAATGCGCAGCAATTACAGCGGGCAATATAGGTGAGAGAAGTCGTTACTCGCAGCCACGTGCGGGACAGATGGTACACGAGAGGCGCGGCGGGCGCGGCGGGCGCGGCGAGCGAGGCGGGCGCGGCGGGCGCAGCTGGTGCTGGCGAGGAGCGGCCGCAGCAGCGGGTAAGCCAGTGGACACGTATTGGGTGCAGGATCAGGGCGCGCCAGCGGACGAGCAACACTTTACGGTTCACACCAGTTCGGAAGACGGAAACAGCCAAGGTGACATTGAGGAACCGATGTATCAAATGTCATTAACAAATTATAAGCCGGTACGTATTTCAGTTTTAGTAAATAATGTTTCATTAAATATGGAAATTGATACGGGGGCCCCATTATCGTGTATAAGTAAAAATGTTTACGATCAATATTTCACCGAGATTCCATTAAAGTTATGTCGGGTTAACCTAAGTTTTTATGACGGTTCTATTGTAAAACCTCTAGGTTATATTGAGACGGAAGTACAGTATAAAAATATTAGAAAAAAATTGGATTTGTATATTTTCAATAATGGTACGACAAACTTACTGGGCCGGCAGTGGTTAGCCGAGTTGGAGATAACTATACCTAAATTTCATGTACATTCCATGTCAAAAGACAAATATAATATAAGTAATCTTGTAAATAATGTGATTTCCAGGCATAAGTCGCTATTTGACGGCACGCTTGGACGGTACTCGGGGGGACCGGTACAGCTGTGTGTGCGGCCGGGCGCTCAGCCAGTGTTTAGCCGGGCTCGACCCGTACCGTACGCACTGCGTACACGCGTCGATGCGGAGCTGGATGCCATGCTCCGCGCGGGCGTTATTGAGCCGGTTGACCGGTCGGATTGGGCGTCACCACTCGTTATTGCACGGAAGTCAGATGGTGGCATTAGACTTTGTGCCGACTATAAGGTAACCCTAAATCCTGCATTAATGATCGACAGATACCCTGTTCCAAGGATAGATGACCTACTTAGCGACCTAAGCGGTAATATTTGGTTTACAAAGTTAGACTTATCCCAAGCATATAATCAGTTTGAGCTTGACGAACGCTCTAGGGATTACACAGTAATTAATACGCATCGCGGATTATTTAAATATAAACGATTAGTGTATGGCCTGTCTTCCAGTCCCGGCATATTTCAAAGAATCATGATTAATCTTTTCAAAAATCAGCCTAATGTACTTATATTTTATGACGATATTTTAATAAAAAATCAGGACTTAGAAAGTCATTTAAATACTATAGATAAAGTATTCGAGATCTTAAAAGTTAATGGACTTAAAATAAAACGAAGCAAATGCGATTTTTTGACTAATGAAATACAATATTTAGGCTTTATAATAGGAAAGGACGGGGTGAAGGTAAACAGCGAAAAAATTCAACCAATAATTTCAATGCCTCATCCCAATAATATCACTGAACTTAAATCATTTTTGGGTATGGTCAACTATTATGGCAAATTTGTCAAAAATATGAGTATGTACCTGAGTCCTCTTTATAATTTGCTTAAAAAGGGGCAACATTTCAAATGGGGGTTTAAACATAACTTGGCATTTAATCAAATAAAAAAAATGCTATGTAGTACAGAGGTACTCGCACACTATGATATGACGTTGGAAACTATAGTGACATGTGATGCTAGTGCTCATGGGTTGGGTGCAGTGTTGGCACAGCGCACTCGGGACAACCACGAACAGGTCGTGGCGTACGCGTCAAGGCTGCTTACACCGGCCGAAAAACATTATAGCCAAATCCATAAAGAGGCACTAGCCATTATTTTTGCTATTGATAAATTTCACCAATATTTATATGGCCGTAGATTTACGCTTCGCACAGATCATAAACCTTTAGTCAGCATTTTTAACCCCAATTCCAGTATTCCATGCACAGCAGCTAGCAGGTTACAAAGATGGGCAATTAAGTTGTCGGCATATGATTTCAATATTGAGTACGTGAAAACAGACCAAAATACTGCTGACATTCTCTCTCGCTTGATAAAAGCTCATAAAGAGGAATCGGTTAATGAGGATGATTTGCCAGAACAGACATATTTACATTTTGCAACAGACGCTCTGCTGTTAGACTATAAAATTTTAAAAAAAGAAACCTCTTCCGATCCGGTATTAAGTCGCATATTGAGCTTTATTCAAGACGGGTGGCCTACTGAAGTAGACGTTAAAGAATATAAACCGTATTTTAATCGCAAAAACGAGCTGTATGTCGAGCTAGGATGTATACTGTGGGGCCACAAGTTGGTAATACCCTTTACATGTAGAAATAGGGTCCTTAAAGAATTACATGATTCACATATGGGGTTAGTAAAGACGAAGGCTTTGGCTAGAAGTTACGTTTGGTGGCCGGGCATCGATGAAGCTATTGAAACGGAGTGTCGCTCATGTACAATATGTGCAGCAACAGCTGATGCTCCGCCACAGCAAATGCCGCATTCCTGGCCGTGGCCTAGCCGACCCTGGACAAGGTTACATATTGATTTCTTAGGACCTATAGCAGGTTTAACTTATTTGATCATAGTTGATTCTTGTTCTAAATGGGTTGAAGCTATTCATATGAAAAATACAACGTCACAAGCAGTGATAGCGGTATTACGGGATATTTGGTCTAGGTTCGGTATCCCCAGACAGTTAGTGAGCGATAACGGAACTTCTTTCAGTAGCGAGGAATTTAAAACGTTCTTAAAAAGAAACGGTATCGAACAAATATTTAGTGCACCTTATCACCCAGCTTCGAATGGAGCTGCAGAAAATGCTGTCAAAGTATGTAAACGAGTTATAAAAAAAGCATTGAAACAAAATATTAATGTAAACGTAGCGCTATGTAGATTTCTTCTAGCATATAGAAATACAGAACATTATACAACTGGGGAAAGTCCAGCCAAAATACTACAGGGCAGAAATTTACGAATGAGATTAGACGCGTTGAAACCGGACCGAACGGCACGGGTACAAAACCGACAGGCACGTAGTGAGGAAGCATCTGGAGGTGCACATCGTCAGCTGACACCTGGGGAGAAAATTTGGTTTAGGGATTATCGGGGATCTAATAAATGGGCCGCAGGACAGGTTGTTAGGCAGCTAGGGAGTACAGACTACTCAGTGAAATCTGATCTTGGAACAGAGGTACACCGTCATGTTGATCAGTTGAGGCGGAGATACGAGTTGCCGGATAAACCTGCAGTTTCGCATGATAACACGCATAAGCAATCTCGTAGTTCACTCATTTTCCCTCCTAAAAGTGACGACAGCGCCAATGAGACCGGTCAGCTGCAGGTCTCACCAAAGACCTCAGCCCAAATCGATTTATGTAATAATAGTGGAGAATCTTTAGAACAATCATGCATTTTAAGAGACGACGCAAGTGCAGCGCCAGTACCGGTGCCCCAGGCACCTGACATACAAATAAATAAGGAGGTACTCGTTTCAGAACGAAGATACCCTTTAAGAACCAGAAAACCGGTTCAGAGATATGGTATAGAGTTTTGAATTAGTTTATATTATTATGTGGTATGCGTTCTATATTTTAGTTAAGTATCTTTATTGTGTTCTTAAGTTTTACTTGCAATTTTCTAAAATGTACTTTAAGTTATAAGCCATTAAAATAGTTATGTTATAAGGAAAGGAAAATAATATATTATATATACAGAATTTGTAAATTTAGATTATGTTTAATTTAAGGGTGGAGGTGTTACATTTAAGTATGACATTGTCGGTAGGTCAGTTGAGTAATAAACGCTGTACTAGAAGCACGCCTTTTATTTATCAGTAACTTACAGTAAGCACTACGCTGTGCAAATAGTGCGTCAAGTGGCAACATTCCCATTTCTCGCCACTCTCGAACTGACTCAGTCAATCCAATAATCAAACGCGGACTTCAAGACCGCACGGCATATACTTGTGCCACGGGATCAAGGCGGATCGAGGCGGAAAGATCGAGGCGGAAAAGATTATCTAAGAGAAACTAGACCAACATTATATTTATTTTAAACACTGAAAATCGTATGAATCTTAACTCAACATTGTACAGTCCGTATGACTGCGCTTTATGACGTAACAGCACAGCGCGTTTTCCGCACCATTTCCATTAACACCAGCCACAAGTTATGTGCGCTCGCAACTTGATGTGCTTATGCGGCGAGAGTGTGACGGGTTTGTTGAAGAGCCTCATTGAGCGCCCCTACATGAACCGATATCGTAAATTTCACTCATTTGTTTATTGATACAATCGTGAACAGAGGTGAATACTAATTTTTTTTTTGGTTTTTGATTTAATGCTTATTTATTTATTTATTTATTGCTGCTATATAATGCTGCTTACATAGACATATATGTATGACTGCCTCGTGGTCTCGCGGCAAAAGTATGTGCGGTGCGATCTAGAGATCCCGGGTTCAATTACCGGGTTGGAAAAGTGTTATTAAAGTTTGAGTTTTTCCATTAGGAAATTCTCAGTATCAGCACGGAGTCTTAAAATATGCCCGAGAAATGGCAATAGGATCGCCACTATTACCTGAGACTGATATGTATCAGGTACATATATGCGTAGGTAAGTACCTACCTGGGGAAATGAGAGTGCAGAAAAGCACCTCTGCCTACTCCTTCGGGGAGTTCAGCCGTGAGGTTATGTATGTATTTTCTGCTTATAAATTCGGCTGTCGCATAGGTATCGCGGGATAACTGCGTGCAGTACGACCAAAGTGTTAACGGGTTTTTCCATTTGGGAATTTCCAGTATTTGGCATCATTTCATGTCGCTTCGAATATACGACCAGTAAAGGACACATTGTTCAACAATTCAATGTCAGACAAGTATTTTAACATTCATCAATTTACTTCTGTCTGAGCCTGTACTCGCCAGTACATCCCACTGAGCATAGGTTATGACCAAAGTTTTGGAGCTTGATGCTGTCACCGCTAGTTTTGGATTTACGCCAACGTGCAAGACGCATTGCGGGAATTTTTTTGGTATACGTATTCATTTATGAAGTGAGCCGTGACTTATTGGGTTTTCCACACATTAACCTATTTTATGTACTGTCATTATGTAATGTGATTTGCGGTCGCAATAGGATTAAAGGCTGAAGTGTTAATATTTATGCATTTTTGTAACGTTAGTTACGTCTACAAACATATTGATCAATGACAGGCTGCGTGGCGCGCTACTACTCCTCATACTTCACTACTCTACGCTACGAGACAAATGTTTGTGTGACTGAAAAGTCTCTCATGGTTTCTTACACCCATGAAACGTATTTTTTTTTTATTGAACAAAAAGGATTTTGATAGAGGAACTCACTTTTTTTAATGAATTACTTGTGTGTAAAAAATACATTTCTTATATTTCATTAATTAAATTAAACATACGTACTGAAAATTATCATTGATACGTCTTTTATTATATGGTTATGAAAAAAAAACATTTTAAAGACCTGTTTTAATATTTATCCAATGGAAATAAAGCAAAATAGTAACTAAAATCTCGCTTATTCTACTTAAAAGTCTAACAGCAGTGGTTTGTTATTTATTACAAAATCCGTTCAATATTTTTATTGTGGCCATTTGTAAGTGTGAAATAAATTTTCTCAAACAATAGCTTTTCTTCGTCCACAAACGTTCCTTAGCGCAATCGTCAGTTTTCTTACATTTCCGTCCGTAGACTGCTTTTTTCTCGCCATCTCTGAATATTTGTTTAGTCTTATTTTCTTAAGTCAGTTTCAACTTCTTGTGTTTTGTTTTACAGTTGAATGAATACTGAATTAAGTTCTTGGTCGAGTTTTAAATTATTCTGCTAGGATACTATGTACTTTAAGTTTTTACACTCCAGTTTCTTTGAATATTTTTCTTTGTCATTTACTTTTTCTGTGTTGCAGAAACAACATTTTATTTCGATAATGGAAACAGTATTTTTGTTCTAAAATGAAAAGCTTCGTGACCACTTATAAAATTATTTCGTAACTATTGTCTAGGGATGTTATTATGTCTTTAATGAATTTATAATTACTATTTATTTTAACTAATTTAATATAAAGTCAATTAAAATATAAAGTCGAACTGCCATGGGACTTGTTCATTGTTTTGATTACTATTATTAATGATCTCTACAAATTTCTAATAAATCTCTTAGTGAAAGCTAATATATGTATATATATACACTTACTGCTAGTGACAGCACTTTATATCTACATCCATTCATTCTTAGATGCATTTCGATATTTGCACAATTTTTATAAATATTAATTATCCTACGGTTGGAAATCGCATATAGCGATAAGACCACCATTTGTTGTACTCTATTTTTTATATTGTTTTTAGTTTAAATTATGTTTTTGTTAATTTTTGTGGTGTACAAATAAATAAATCAATTTAAGACATACAGAGCTAAAAATCGTTTTTAGTCGGACATTTGGGTTAGTACCTACTCTAAAAACTGCCATTGCGACGTGTTGGAAACGGTGCGTCTTAGTAAATTTTATAAATGTAATGCATATTATCATGGATGACGCTTAATATGGAGATTAATGTATTCTAATGACACATGGAATTTTGTCAAATGTGTTTCGTTACATATATAACAAAGCATATGCAAATCGTACAATGAATGAAATAAAGACAAGCAAAATATATAATCTTTTTAACGCGTGTAGTTTAATGTTTTAAAAGAAGTTGACAATGTTTGTTAACAATTAACTTTTGCTATCCAAACTACTCGTATGACTTACGTTAGCCGTGATGAAATAATCAAATCAACCTTCCAATTAAAAAACTTAGACAAAGTTAAATTTCCACCGCAATATCTATCCAAGGTAGCCCGCACATTCGCACTCTAAATTATGAAATTACTGCAAATCCTTGCACAAATATAATTTTCCATATTTCCTCTACCTTTGTCGATGCAGACACAATAAAAACAAGCGAGCTCGTTAATCGCATAGAGTAGACCAGGCGCGTAATTAACTTTGCAGCCAGAGAGAGCAAGAGATTTACGTGGACCGTGGGTACAATTAAATTTGCATAGGAAATTGCACTGAATGAGCTAAGAATAAGTTAGTCTATGAAACAAAATTTTATGTTTGCGGCCCGTTAAAGTATCACTACCTAGATGGGAGGCGGAGTGATTCCCATTGATTGCGCGTTAGTTGAAACTACTGGAATGATGGAGTAGTGTCTACAACATCACAGGTAATGAATTGGGTCGAAGATTGACGGCAGAAAACTGAGCAATTAACAATCTTACTTACAAACGTTAGTTAATTTAGTTACTAATCAAACAAGCTTTGGCTAATTCCTTTGATTGACCTTTGATGTTAGAGGAAGCGAGACGGAGCATCTTTAAGTAGTTATTAAATTAATTAACGTTTTTATTTAAGGCTCTATATGTTTTTTGTCAGAGTGGGGTTTTTTCCGTTCTTTTGCCACAAAATTTTAAAATATTTTCTTTAAATTTGGGATGGGTTGGATGGAAAAAGTTGTGAACATGCGAAAAATTTAAGCACGCTGGAATTATGTACCTCTGGTTCGGACTCTTGCCTCCGATTCCCTTTAAATAAGTCTATGTCTCAATCAGCTTAGCTACACATTATAGTGAAATATATAGGAAGTCGTGATGGCCTTGAGATTTGGGCATGCGGTCGAGAATCTTGACGATCGTGGGTTCAAACCCCAGGCACACACCTCTGACTTTTCGAAGTTATGTGTGTATTCACAATGAATTATCACGTACTTTAACGCTGAAGGAAAACATCGTGATGAAACCTGCACACCTAAGAGTTCTTAGGAATTTCTTAGGTGTGTAGTCCGCCAACCCGCACTAGGCCAGCGTGGTGGACTAAGGCCTAAACCCTCTCGGTTGTAGAGGAGGCCCGTGCTCAGCAGTGGGACGTATATGGGCTGATGATGACGATGATGATTGCAAGGTTCGCTTCGTATAACGTGGGACTGTATGTATGTAAATGTGAGTGCAGTAACGCACCTCAGCCGACTTCTTTAGGGAATTCAGGAGTGAGGTTTTGCATGCATGGTATTTGTATCTCTTTCAAAATTGCTCTTTTTATTCTAATAGGTAACCAAGAAATTAAGATATTCCGCGTCATATGCTCAGTGTCTCCCTCCTTCAAACATTCCTTCTCTACGATTAACATATCTCAGAAATTCTTCGTAAACTATTGTCTGGTTGCCATATTACTTTTCTTTTAGATAAAAATAACAAAACCAGCATATAAATAAATGAATATTACTCTTTGTTTGAAAACAAAACGACTGTCTTAAACTAATAGATTCCCAGATGCATAGTTTGAACGCAGTTAGCATTACTGCTAAGTTCACGGTAAATACTTGGAGAGCGCAAATATTATCCCCGCAACGAGACCTAAGCTAAACATTATCCTAGTCAGTGAAGTAAACACTACTTCCCTTTAGTTCGACAACGAAATGCCGCAGTGCCTAAGAAGCTGACTAAGGAGAAACTAGACTAGTAGCGTAAGGACACTATCAGGTTAGGTCGATCTTGGTTATTTTAGGCATTAATAAGAATAAAAAGAAAACAAAACAAAATATAAAACATTTAAGGCATATTTTAGTAATGAAATAAGTTTTGCAAGTAACTTGTTTCCTATTTATAATTGAATTGAGCAGTGTAAGATGATCTTTTTTAAACAGTCTATTCTTTATTAGGGCATCAAGCTTTTACCATTAGACGTGGTAGTCATTTTTCTGAGCCACCAATCCAGCTGATAATTAGAATTCTTTCTTAGTCAAATCCAACCTACAAACATAACATAAGTGTATTTGTAAAATAAAATTTGTTTACTCAGCATTCATTAATTTTGCTAATTCAATACTTAATGCTACGTAAATCACGATAAAAACGATACCTCATACATGCATGTCTCTTGTCAGCTAATTTCTTAGGAGGGTCACATTGCTTCAAAAAAATATATATAAGAATCAAAGAACACACTACATTGTATTCTGTTAACAAATAAATATTTGCGTTAAATAATTAATAATGTTATGTTTAAATAATAACCCCATTATTATGTAAACCCATTCGTACTTGCCAACTTTAAGGTTATTATTATGAGTAATTTAAAATAAAAAGAATCAAAAAAGTATAAATGAATAAGGATAATATGTAAATAAAGCAACATTTCTCCATACATTGTATAGACAAAATCCGATTATATTATGAGAAATGGTTCGGAAAATGTGGGCTATTTGTAGCGCTGCGGTGTAATTGGCTATCAGGGCCAGTTGAAAAATGAACACTTGTTTATTTTAATGCGGTCCATCCATCATAACTAACAACGTGGACGCGATGAGAGAATATTGTTCTTAAAAAACATCGGCCCATATAATTATTTTCGTATTACGCTGGTTCTAGTTAAAACTTGTTTATTGTTTGATAAATTGCGGCTTTACACAATACAGTTTTATTTATTGGATGCATTTACGACTCTATTACTCGGCATTTGTTAATAATTACGTATGTACTGATTGTTAATCAAGACCTTTTTGAAATATGAATGTGTTTCAATTTATTCTGTTCGAAATTCGTTTGAATAAATATGCCTTGGTTTGTTTCTTTGTATTAGTTTGAGTACCGACACTATTGAAGTTTACTATTTTATATTCTGTATACTAGGATTGATAGTGTTATGCATAAATACCGAGACCCAAATTTCGTTAAGACTATGCATTCTAATAAGCGTTTGACCTGCAACGCATTTAACCATAAATGCTGATCAAGATAAACGTGAGAACACTTCAAGTAATTGAAATCAGTTAGGATACATTCTACAGAAATGGATTAGCACTCTAAAATATTAATGTATAAAACGATTACCCATTCTCACTATCTTAAATACTAATGTAGGTACAGATGTGATCATCACAAGTTCTTAATAGAGAGATCAATTAAGTTTTAAACTATGTCAATACTCAATAATAACCAATCCATGTGCACACTATCTATTAGAGTCTATATTTTTCCGAAACATGTTAAGCGCAATTCTTTCTACACATCTTTACCACAATAACACCAACTCCACCCATACGCACGTCATAAACATGCCGTTTGAGTAAGCAGTTTGAAGTTTTCCCTCAAATTGTCCATTGCGGTGTTAGTTTTACTGCCGCATGCGCCGCGAGCGTTTCCTCAGCATTTTTCATATTTTACGACGTTTTGAATTTACGCTCAGCGTGAGCGAAGGCAGAGCTCGGCGCTTCCTGACAATGCTAGTCACACCGTCGGTTTTGACTGCAAGCTCGCGGTATGCCGTTTGGACGTGAAATTTTTACTGCGCATTTGAGTATTTCCACTGAAATGCATTTTAAACGTCATAAAGTTAGGTTGGGCGGAGAAATTCTGCGTACTGCGCATTTGGGTCGAATTATTATGTAATATTTTGTGAATTGCTATTTGTAGTATTTTTAAGGCAATGTAATTCGACTGCATTAGTTTTAAAAAATAGTTTAATATTGACGATTCAAAAGAACTTGTAAAAGTCTATTTGAATAAAGATGATTTTGACTTTGACTTTGACTTTGACTGGGCGACTGTTGTAAAATATGGAGGTCTATACTAGCACCGGGTCCACGTTTGAGCGATTCGTGTTTTTTTTTTTATTTTTTATTGTGGTACTGAAAACGCTCATGTACATATAATGAAAATAATGATGAATCATACGGTGGAATTCTTATATAAAAATTTAAAAGGATACAAATTTTCCAAGGAAGTCCTTCTTTAACGCCAAGGGGACTAAAAAAACATTTGCTTCGACGGCTCCTCGGTCCCGCAGCTTAGGTATTATAGTGTTTTTTCCATTAGGAAATTCTCAGTAGCAGCACGGAGTCTGGAATTGTGCCTGAAAAATGGCAATAGGCTCGCCCGGCGCCCCGAATTACGTGGGACTGATACATACCAAGCGAAATGTGGGTGCAGAATCGTAACGCTGCCTACTTCTTCGGGGAATACAGGCGTTAGGTTATGTAAGTATGTACTAAATAACTTAGTCTTAGTCAAGATGAGAATGACCTTGGCAAACAAAACCGTCGAGTCGTAAATTCCACGTCAAGATATACACGATCAACTCTAGTCATGAAACTAGCAAATAAAAATGTTTACAAACGATCTTCCTTCCCTCTGCGCCCCGGGAAGCTAGTTTATTTCAAGTATGCTCCATTAAATTGCACAAACTATAAAATCTGCTGCATAAGTAAGTTCTTAGAAGTTATGAAATTCATTGTACCTACTTGAACTATGTATGGAATTTTGATTACTTAAACGGGTTAGGAAAACATGTTGAAGATATTCGTTACCGATATACCTGAACAATCATTTAAGCGTTATCATAATCATCTAATATACGTCCCACTGCTGGGCTCGGGCCTTCTCTACAACTGAGAGGGTTTTGGCCGAATACTGAAACGCTACTTAATCTGAGGGCGACTTTTATTTAAGTAGCTGTTATAAATTAAGCGGTATACTGAAACATCATTTATCGGTTTTAAGACTGTGATTAACTAATCATCATCATCAGCCCATATACGTCCCACTGCTGGGCACGGGCCTCCTCTGCCACTGAGAGGGTTTAGGCCTTAGTCCACCACGCTGGCCTAGTGCGGGTTGGCGGACTACACACCTAAGAAATTCCTGAGAACTTTTAGGTGTGCAGGTTTTATCACGATGTTTTCCTTCACCGTTAAAGTACGTGATAATTCTTTGCGAATACACACATAACGTCGAAAAGTCAGAGGTGTGTGCCTGGGGTTTGAACCCGCGACCGTCGAGATTCTCGACCGCGTGCCTAAACCTCGAGGCCATCACGACTCCTTAGACTCCTCGAGGCCACGATTAACTAATGCCCACTTAAATTTCCATAAATAGCAACATTACCACAAAAAGTTCTTTTACATGACATTGTTTTAAGTATATACCGCTTAAATTATAACAGCCACTTAAATATTAGTTGCCCTCAGATTAAGAAGCGTTTCAGTATTCGGCCATAGGCTTTAGTCCACTACGCTGGCCTACTAGTGCGAGTTGACCTTATCGCAAGTATTATTATAACTATTTTGATTATTATGTAAAGTACATGCGCAATTGTTTCATTTTGGATATTTAATATTAGTTTTATCGGTGTAACAAGACCCAAAAATAAACGTGGATCATGTGTACATTTGTGGATTAAAAATACGCAAATATAATTTATTACTTCTTGAGTGAAATGTAAAACGTAAATGAAACTTATTATTTCGACCATACTTTGCAAATTTCATGACACCTGTGTATGATCCAAATTCTCGAGTTCATAAGTGTGGGTCAAGACTAACAGCGGTTGAAAAATAAATAAAAATAAATACACCCAACAGTCACATACATAGTTCTGATCCCACACTAAGATACAAGTCTTGTGTCGTGGGTATCAGAAACTACGAGAGACTTTTCGGTCTCACATACACCCAGACCCGAAACAAATATTTGTGGATCACACAAACATTTGTCTCGGTGCGGGGATCGAACCCGCGGCCTCTCGTTTCGCAAGCTGGTGTCTAGCCAACTGCGCCACGGGGCTGTCAAAATGTCTACAAACATCTTCCTTACGTCTGCTATTTTGCATTCTTTTGAATATGTTTATTGCATCACTCTGTTAAATTATTCAGCAATGTTATATCATAACATTTTTAGTTGCTGCAAATTTTTATCAATGGCAACGTCTTTAGTTATTTTCTTTTATTGTCAAGTAGTACGCTTTGTATGGGACAATATTTCACAAATGCTTAGAGTTTCTTGCATCTTAGCCAAGGTTGATTAACGATAGTATTGCTATTACACAGGAACTTACATTACATAACTAATTTAGTTTTGCACCTCCAAATAACAAGATATAAGACTTTTTTTATATGTTAATCAAGGTAATAATGATCTTATACAAAATTGAGAATTTCTATGTAACATACTAGGTACACGTGTTCGTGATAGCTCTTCTAAGGGATCTTTTTTAATCATCAAGCATGTGAGTAATGACATGCTTATATTTTACAATGACTTTATCTGCTTTTCATTTGTTTTAAACGTTCGAAAAACTGAAATAAAAAGATCCAAATTAATAGGTTATAAAAATTGCACAGCTCAATCCATCGAAAGCCGACCGCAACCACTCCTGCCGAATGCCTAAACATTGGATTTTCTGACGTACCCACGTGGAACTTAACCTGTAACATAAACCAGCGATTTCACGAGGTCATGAATATTAATAAAATATAAACACGTCTGTAAAGGAAATCCGAAAATATCGTACAATCCGCTTTTGATGGGTTGTAATTTGTTTATGATGTATCGAACGACTCTCCGGCTTGTAATCTCACATCGTGAAAGTGGCAGAATGTATCAGACTTGTAATGTTTATCTTATTTTATTCGTCTTTAAATAGCAAGGAATACATTCTATTTTATAGACCGTAAACGCAATTATTTTGGAATTATTAAAAGACCTAAGTTAGAAAAAAATATAAAAGTAAATTAGTTATAATAGTTTAGTTATTATATTAGACATAATTTAGTGAAAATAGTTAAGCACCTTCAATGTGGATATTATTGTTCCTTTTTGTATTAATTTGTACTAAATTTAAAAATGCATACAAATAAATTTTCGTTGATTGTTAAGCAGAACAGAAGGAATAATACCTACTAAACAAAAATACAGTTATAGTTGGTACAAAAATAAAGTAACTATTTAAAATTTCAAAAATGTACTATGGCCTCGAGGTTTAGGCTCGCGGTCGAGAATCTCAGCGGTCGCGGAAACCCCAAGCAGACACCTCTGACTTTTCAAGTTATGTTTGTATTCATAATGAATTATCACGTACTTTAACGGCGAATGAAAACATCATGAGGAAACCTGCACATCTAAAATTTCTTAGGAATGTGTGTAGACCGCCAACCCGCACTAGGCCAGCGTGGTGAACTAACCCTTTCAGCTGTAGAGGACGCCCGTGCCCAGCAGTGGGATATGCAAATGTATATGGGCTAATGATGATGATTTTAAAATCAAATTTATTCTTTCAATTTAAGTTTTTATTCTGTCCTATATCGGAGAGAACTTACGAAATTTTGATAAGCTGGGAACATTTTTAAAAAAAAAATATTAGGGAAGTAAATATCTGAGATTTGTAAACCAATATTTTTTTATGTACACTATGTGTATATAATTATGTCTCTTCTAACCCCAGGAGCCGTAAAATATTTAAATATACGTTTCTCGGTTCTTTATAGAAAAATTCAAGTGTTTTCGTACGATAAAAAGTTGTATTGACCTTTTTAGTTCCACGTCGTTTTTAAGTCAACTTCCTGTGTTTGACTGACACGGTTTGCCGAGCAAGTGTATGTGTAGTAAGTGAATGATTGAGTGCAAAATTAAATATAACTGGCCCCGATTTCTTACAAACGCTTTTTACAAGGTGATCTAAGTGATAATTTGTAGGCTCGCCGTATTTGACCCAACATTATGTATATTGATTTATGATCTGTTGTAACTGGAAATAAGGACAACGTTTTTAAAGTAGAAAGATTACTAGATAAAACTTGGAAAAAATATCAATAAATACAGTTTACTGGTAGTTATGATGATTGTTTTTAAATTTAGCATACCTACCTTTAAAGGAATTATAAAAAGAACTCTCAGTTCGTCAAGAGAATTTTTGAGAAATAGGTTGAAAAAGGAATAAATTTCTAAGTTAATCCAACGAAAATGTAGGGATGCTGTTACTGCTTATTCTAACCTATTTCGACACTCACAAGAGTATCAAAACAAATGAGGTATTAATTTGACCCACGCTATTAAAGAATACTACTTTAGGTATAATATATTGACTGCCTCGTGGTCTCGCGGTACAAGTATGTGCCGTGCGATCTAGAGGTCCTGGGTTCGATTCCCGGGTCGGGCAAAGTGTTATTGGGTTTTTCCATTAGGAAATTCTCGGTAACAGCACGGAGTCTGGAAATGTGCCCGAAAATCGGCAATAGGCTCGCCCCCTATTACGTGGGACTGATACATACTTGGCGAAATGTGGGTGCAGAAATGCACCTCTGCCTACCCCTTCGGGGAATACAGGCGTGAGTTTATGTATGTATGTATGTATGTATATTTACTTATACTTATATCTTTGATTTAAAAAAAAGCTAAATCAAACCATCTTACATATTATTAAACAATAAATTAATCAGAACTCACTTACACAAACACTATTACCAAACCTCTAAATAATTCGAAGAAGCGAGATAACATAGAAAACAACACGGTGCGCCTTTCAAGTCTCGTTTATTAAATCGATTACCGCAAACATTGGTTTTGTACTACAATTAACTTTTAATTTACTGCGAGAATCTAATCGCGGCTGACCGAGCCTCGACGTTCTTTTATTATTTCTACGAAGCAATCGGGGAAAGAAAAAGGCTCTCATCGGTTCCAACCGGCTGTAATACTCAAAGGGAAGTCATTTTGTTCGTTAGAAAGAGTTTTTGTAAAAGAATAGCTTATTTACAGCAGAGTTTTACTTTTGTTATGGTTGCTTTTACGAAATAATCAAATATAAACGAATACTAAGGTAAAATTGTATTCTTAGTGTTGCTCACCCCATCAAGTGTCACCCGGAAAAGTGACGTTATACTATAATGTTTATAATTCTGACCTAAAACTAGGATAAAATAACTCTTGTGTCTTACTTTTGTACAATACACAACGAGAGAATTGTCGGTTTTACAAACATCTACACCCGAAACAAATATTTTTAGATGTTATAAATATTTGTCTTGTATGAGGATCGAATCCGCTGCCTCTGATTTTGCAGCCCGACATTTTACAAACTGCGATACATGGGCTATCAAAATCCTTGAACGAAAATAGTTTAAAATCGTGCGCACAAACAATAAGAAAACACATAAAAAAAACTAATAAAATTTTAATAAGCCCGCAATCATGAATTTAAATTCTGAACGTAAAATGCCGGCCAAGAGAGTGTGTTATAGGAGTTAATAACTCAGTACTGCATTGAGATAAGTGAAAAGATAAGCTTCATGCTGCTACTGCTTTAAAATATGCATTTAGAAACATGGTCATAAGAATAATATACACGTAGCTAAACACATTTTGACTGCCTCGTTATCTCGAGTTACAAGTATGTGCCGTGCGATCTAGAGGTACTGGGTTCGATTCCCGGGTCGGGCAAAGTGTTATTGGGGTTTTCCATTAGGAAATCCTCAGTAACAGCACGAAGTCTGGAAATAGGCTCGCCCCCTATTACGTGGGACTAATACATACCTGGCGAAATGTGGGTGCAGAAATGCACCTCTGCTTATCCCTTCGGGGAATACAGGCGTGAGTTTATGTATGTATGTATGCTAAACACATTTATGTCTGTCTACATTCACAAAAATGAACTTCTTTACGAAACATCACGTGAGTTCCAATATAATCTAGCCGGCTTACTTACATTTTAATTAATCTTGCTTGTGTACGGCAGCTCTTTGTAATTGGATGTATCCGAAATTAATTTTAATTTAGCCCAGGTTCGTTAATAACGGGCAAAAGGTAAACCTTAGCAAACAAAATTCACTCCGTAGAACGGAACATAATCAGATTAGGATTGGCCAAACAGTTTTAGGTAAGCCACTTAGGTAAATTACATTGAGTTTGCATTTGACTGTATTTCCTAAAATTCGCTTACCTCCTCCTTCTGTGTGGCCTGATTCCATAATCAAATGACGTCGGTTAATGACATTCAACTCGAAGTAATTCTATTCATTTGATTATTAAGATAATCGAATTTAATTAAATTCGACTACTGGTAATATTTTTTTTCTAATTGTGGCTAATTAAATTGAACTGCACACAAAAAAAAACATTTTTTTTTATGAATCTATCTGGCAACGTATGACCGTAATAACCGTTTTGGGGTAATTAAATGTAATTAGTGTAATTAATTTATGTGTTGCAAAATTAGTTTGCGTTCAACTCGAGCGCTTAGCTAAATGTTTCATTAAAGCGCCACCTATATGCAAATTCACTTAATTGGATATTGATCTTACCTTTGTGCATGGAGACATCGTCTGCTTGAGAAGTTTCTATCCTTTGAGACTGAGCTAGATTCCAAACTTTTCATCGTGTATGTGTGGGTGCCGTAGTGGAGCGCTTTGTCTTAGGTTTGAATAACTTAAAGCTATGCTTCAACGTAACTGTTTCATATTATAATTTATACTATCTTGGATTTCATCATCATCATCATTGCCTTGCCTTGCTCCCAATTTCATTTGGAGTCGGCGCAGTATGTTTTATCCTTCCAAACATCCCTATCAGCCGTCATGATTTATTGAATAAAAATTATTTGAAATATAAATGTTATCAGTTTTTCCCGTAAAAAAGAAAAGGAAAAGATAATTATTTTTTACTACAAGCATTGACTGGAGTGAGTATTACTTTATCATTTCTTTAGAGTAACGCACGTTGTCGGAAGCCAGTGACTTATATATAATATTTATTTTGTGTCAAGGTTTTGTGAGAAATTATCAAAAAATATCGTGTAATATCAATATTCAGTACCTATTTGCGTGTAAGCTCTTACCATACATGTTTATTATTTTATAATAACACTAAACATATTCTGTAAAAAAGGACATTCGATGTGTGGAACATATGAAAAATGTAACCACAAACAATATAAACAGTGAAATATAACCTCCGACTGCCAACAATACGATGAACTACTCCACCAAAGCGCCACTAAGCAAAACGTAATGGTCTAATTTGGCTCCAGCGTAATAGTTTGAAAAAGCGAGATATGCCAATATCCCAGCGAAGAGCCGCAATTACAGCGTTAACGCGTACGATATGAAGATGTCATCTCACTCCCGCCGAATTGGGGGTCATTCAATTTGCATATAAAGCGTGCACAGGCGTCAATGGTACGAGGGTACTCCACTGGTTCGATGCTCGTTCAAATGCGGTCCTGAAGCACCGATGACCATTGAATTTGGTTTGTCTGCGGACGATATGCCTATTGGGGGTATAATGGCTGTAAATTCTTAATATATGCACTATTGGCTGTTGTGAATTGAAGAAAATTGGTCATGCAAATAGTTTTGTATCTGTTTATACTTTCAGTGTTAATAACGTGCCTGCTTGTGATGGCCTCGAGGCTTAGGCCCGCGGTCGAGAATTTCGGCGGGTGCGGGTTCAAACCCAAGGCACCTCTGACTGATCGAAGTTACTTGTGTATACATAATGAATTATCACTTACTTTAACGGAATAGGAAAACATCGTGAGGAAACCTGCACACCTAAAAAAAACCTTAGGAATTTCTTCGGTGTAGTCCGCCAACCCGCACTAGGCCAGCGTGGCCACTAAAGCCTAAGCCCAGCAGTCCATACACGTATACTATACGTCCCGTATATGGGCTGATAATGATGATGAACGTGCCTGCTAATACCTGATGCTCATGATAGACACGAAATATTAGATGGATATAATCGATCTATCAAGTTAACTAAATATATTTCACAAAATGATATGAATTTTAGTTTTAATGAGATATTTCATTTTACTAATCAAGGAAATTCTCCCAATATGTAATACTATAGACAAGTTTAAGTGTCGTCAGAAATCTCACTCAAAGGTGTCCACAGGCCGTGGTCGCTGAACCAACCAAACTAACGCAATTACTATCTGTCAGTACCTCTCCCGCCGCGGACTAACAAACTTAGCCTCGAGTTCTGGAAGGGATTAATTGGCTCGACTTCGATCAAAACTCATGACAAGATCCGATATTCAAGATGGTTGCTCAAACAGGCGCTCAAAAATCGGTCTGCAGTAAAATTCGAGCACGTGACTTCTCATCCGAGTTAAGAGATGTAAATATTTACTGCTACATTTTATGTCCATTTTTAGTTGTCGCAATAAAATCGACTTTATGATTTACTTTAAATTATTTTATTTGTTTCGTTGTGACGTAATGGTTTGTTATTATCTATAAATTTGACAAAACAAATAAAACTATAAAAATGCGGCGATATAATTTTATTAATAATATTTATCGATACATATAAATTTGGTTATAGCAATAGCTTGTAATGAAACATAAAATGATGAAATTATACTGACATACCTCATAATCATTAAGAGCCTGTGTTTGTTAAGATAAAGCAACTAGGGTATATTCAATATAGGGGAATCTATTAAATGTAGTTTATATCGCCCAATTTATGTCAAATTAGTGGACAAGAACCTCCTCAACAAATAAAAAGAGGTAGTTCGTTACCTTAGTTCACGCTGGCCTACTGCGGTCTTCACCTACCCATGACATTATTTCTGCTCTTCTCCTGACAATTTTTCCCTTTAACTTTAAAGTGTACTAAAATTAATTAACTTTTCTCGATCGCACATATACATTCGAAGCCGTCATGCCCTTTATTTAAATCTAATCAATATCTGCAATTACAACTTTTAATTATTCAAAATTTAATGTAGGTACTCGTAAACCTAATGTTCCAAAGTTACAAGTTAAAAGTAAAATACGAAAACGGAAAAGATTTCGATTGTACAAAGCATATAATTTGCATACAGCAAAAAGTCCGCTGCAGTCGCTGCTATATTATGCTATCGTAGAAACTTTGCATACGAACGTTTTTACAATAAAAACAACGCTAAAACATAATTGAATGGAACGTTATTTACTTAACTAAAGCCTCAGTATTTTATGTCGTAGAACAAGGGAACGATAAATTTTCCCGAAGCTTTGCAAAGCAACATTTTATTAACGAGTCTGAGTCCCGACCTTAAATAATTAGGCAATTACTTTTGTTTATTATAGAAAAACGTAATCGTACATAAACGGTCGTGGAACACGAATCATTTTAATTGTGTTATGATTATAAAACTATTTAACTGTTTTTGTTTCGACATTCATTTTCTTAGCAGTTCACAGAATAATGTTTATAAAATACTTTTTAGTATTTCTTGATCATGTTCAAAAAGAAGGATGAGTATTTCTTTAATTAAAATAAAATCTTACCTCTGAATAATAAGTATTACCAATAAAATATTCAGAAAAGGAAGAATCCATTATTTATAAGCCCGACATGAAATATAAAATTTTGAATAATGTTACTGCGAAACTCATAATATATACTCTAATCCATTAACCGCTCAGAAATATCGGGAAAACCAAAAGTAAATAAAACATCAAAATTTATAGAAGTATAAATAAGAAATACGGGAAATAGTTGCGTTTTCGTATCGTGGGGCGAAAATTTATTCGGTGGAGCGAAATCGTGCGGAAAATTTGCAATTTAGAAGTAAAAGGGGAATGCCAATAAGCCATCGATTATGTAAATGCAAGGCTTTTGTGCAGGATTGCAGAGTTATCATTGCATTCAGTCTGCCATTGCGAAACCATTTGTCAGGATATTTTCAAAAGAATTTTCGTTTGCCCGTAATATTCGCGGCATTGAACGTTTGTATTGGGCACTGTCTGCAAGATTCCCTTTAAACTGATTGGCTGCGCTTTCCTTTTACATTTCCGGTATTTTTGCTTTGTGAACAATTGTAGGAACTGCATCTGAATGTAATTCGTTTCCAGGATTTGAGTCACTACGTACACTTGCTTCAAAGAACATTTCAAATTTCGAATTGGTTATAAGTTCTCCTGCTATATCTATTTTTAAACTATCATCTTCAGTGTGTAATGTTTTCATATCACCAGCTGGCTGTACAAACACAAATGCGATCTATTCATGACCTTTTGGCAGCATGTGTGTTTCAGTAATATGACACTAGGGCGCTCCGGCGTCGCGACTGTTTGTACTGGAACCCAATATGGCGCATTAGATTGTTTTGCCTCCATTATCTTAGCTTTGATGCTGCCAACTAACGGGTACACACATGTGTATATGAGTGTTGAATATTTTTATTTCCAATTACTTGATTTCTTTTTGCTTTTATGGATTTTACTGATACAAACGTTTGTGTTACTAGTGGATGCGATTGTGTAATGGGTATTATTCAAGTAAACCGTTTTTTTATTTTCATTTTAATAGAAAGGAAATCGATTTTACAGTCATAGACTGAATTTACGTAGTATTGATTGATTAACTTTTTGCCAACATATGTGACAGAAATTATAATTCATTCTCATTTAAAAACCTATTATTAGGTATTTGAAACATTTTTACTTTTTCTGACGTTAAATTATGATATACATAAATTACTATTATATAACATATTTTACTTCCAAACACAGAAGCAGCGCTACGTGAAGGCAAAGAGTAATGCTATGATACTTTTGTAAAAGCTATTTCAAATTACATTGTTCTCCATAGTACAACGTATTTTACACACTCCCGGCGTTTTAACGTAAAGAAAATGGCGGTGGGCAAATCATTAATCACTGGTACAATGCGTGTCAACCAGACACGTGGAAGGGGGCCGAATATCCTGTGTGATGGAGAATTGAATGGAGTTTTTTCATGCTACCCCATATCGACTGGAATATCTTTAGCTTCATAGCCTACGGTAAAACATGGCGCCACAAAGTTAAAAGAATGTTAATATCAGAAAATATTATTTCCGTAAATAACTCAATAATCAGAAAAACAGATGTGTTTTTTTATATACGTTATTGGACTTGAAATCGGAGTAGATTTTTTTGATAATTATGATAACCTGAGGCTTTCTTGACAACTTTATTTACATACTAGCGCTAAAGAAATATTGATAGTATACATTAAATATCTGCTTTATAAATAAGACTATCACGACACTTGGTCTTAATATTTTATGCATGTATTTTATTATCGGATACATGTTTAATATCACTACTATATTTGAAGTGCTCGAATTTTTCAACACAAAAACATCCAATAAGTACTTTAAGTCTCTTTTGATCCAGTCTGTTAATGACGGCGTTAAATGCTCCAGCCACGAGTAAACCGAACAAAAAATATGACCAGCCTAATTTTACGAGCTAACGCTCAAACGACCATTCCGGGAAACATTTCCCGTCGAATCCCACAATAAAAGTAAATTAGCAATATTCGCCAAAATGCAACCCGAGCAGGGTAGCATCAATCGGGCCGTTTGCAACCATTACCGAATGCCTCCCAAATTTGCCGATATAAGCCGAGTAATTGATATTTACGCTACACTAAACCCTCGTATTGCTGTTATTCGAGAGTAGATTTATTTTTATCACTCAATTAATATATGACGTGCACGTATCATTAATTTTGATAAAACGTTCGAAAACAATGTCACTGTTTGTTGATATATCAATTGGTGAATTGTATTCCCAAACATAATTTCAGAATCTGTGTAATATATTACTGTTGATGCATAATAAATAATTGTGTTAATTGCAATTTGTGTTTGCTGTAGTTCGATGTTTTTGTCCATTAAAATATAATTGCAAAAATAATTTATCGAAATATATTAAATCATATCAACCTGATTATTATAGGCGGTTGCAAGCCAGATATGGCTATGTTTATCTCTCCTTAGTTGAAACTATATTTATAAACGAATATCCACAGGTTGTCGATGCGACACACTTGTGACTCACTATGGTGAGTTTTACTTCTTATGAATTGTAGTCACTAACCGATTCATCATCATCATCATCAGCCCATATACGTCCCACTGCTGGGCACGGGCCTCCTCTACATCTGAGAGGGTTTAAGCCTTAGTCTACCACGCTGGCCTAGCGCGGCTTGGCGGACTACACCTAAGAAATTCCTAAGAACTCTTAGGTGTGCAGGTTTCATCACGATGTTTTCCTTCACCGTTAAAGTACGTGATAATTCATTGTGAATACACACATAACTTCAAAAGGTCAGAGATGTGTGCCTGGGGTTTGAACCCGCGACCGTCGAGATTCTCGACCGCGTGCCTAAACCTCGAGGCCATCACGACTTACACGACTAACGACTAACCGATTATAAACGAATATACAACAAGAGAATTAGGATCACTAAATGACACGCTGCAATACTTCACCTCAATTTCGCTTTGATATTATTGGTACCACATTGGTCACACTGACACTTCGCTTACATAAGGCATAACGCAAAGCGACCAAAAAGTTTGCTCCACAAATAACAATACTGCGCAGTATCGCCAACATTAAAGGCCGAAAACTAGTTTTAATGTAAATTGTTGAGGGTCGTCGTTTGTCAGTCTCGCTTAACTATCCAGGGACGTGGCCACTGACAAATCTGCGGCGTTCACAGCGTTTTGTTCGCAATAGTTTAAGACAGTTAGGCAACGAGGGGCATTATTCAAGCATACGAAGCCCATTTAACAGTGTCAACCGCGCATTTGTACCTATCGGCTCCAACCTGGGAATATCCATTAGCGAGATAACGGATTGTTTAACAAATTGTAACATAAAATTTTGTAATTAAGCCACTTGAAGCAATGAGATGCTAACAAATGTATATTCGTTTATTTGATTGATCCGCAGACAGAGTTACGTCCACAACTGATTCTGAAGTAGTTGGAATAAATAACTTGGGAGATAATTCGACTATTACGTTCCCGCTGAACGATTTATTTAAGGATTACGATGTGGGGGAATCAAATGGAGAGGTTGTTGAAACGCTTATCACTCCATTTCATTTTATTGATAATGTAAAAGGTACGGACGTGCGTCACAAGTACTCGTATGAATTCAAGTTATTCTTGACGATACGCGCGCGTATTGAACATATCTTGTGCTTGAGAAATCATTTTTGCTAGTTTAGGTATATGTTTTTTTTTTTAACTTTAAGCAGGACTGCGGGACAGAATTTTGGTAAGATATAACCACATGTCAGTGATGCTTGATATTTCCATAATAAGTTAATGAAACATTATTAGTCATTTAAAACATTTACAGCGTTATGTGCAAAAAAAAAAAACAAATGTGCATCTACTCATATTTCACAATGACGCGGAGTGCCATAGAATTACTATTTTTATATACCTACACGTTACATTATATTCCCGGCCCCTGGGCAGGTAGAAAGAAGAGTGCTCTTAACATCAGGTGGCTCACTAGCTCGTTTGCCTCCTTTACCATAAAAAAAAAAAAATTACGGCGTTGCTTTATTACTTAGAATAGAATCAAAACAATTTATTTCGTATTTTTACGTTGTCAGGCCTTTTGTGTCTTCTCGGATACTCAAATAAATTATATACTTCTTATTACGAAATTTTAGTCAGCCATTTGTCCATCCAAAAACGAGAGACGGCTAAAGTAAAGCCAATGAATGCACTTTACGACGTTCTATAAAAATAGAAGAGAACCACCCATGTACTTACAAATCAAAATAAGAAAACTACGATGTACTATGAAGATAAATTTCACATTGTTTAGTGCAAGATTAATGATTTCTGTTTCATACTTTTATTCTCTAATTCAAACATTCAGTGATCAATCAAGGGGTGCAAGGTCGGGATACCTCCTAGTGTGCCCTGCTAGTCCGGATGCTGGCGGGGACGGTGCACCCTGGGCAACGTCGGCCCGTGCCGACGGCCAAATCCCGACACCAGGCGGACGGTCCTGTAGACCGCGCCGCGGTGGGGCCCGTCTTTTGGGCCATCCCGGATCTGTCCCGGGTCTTCGGCGGGCTCGGACAGCAATCTCTTGCTTCCGAGCAGGAAATGGGCGAACCCCATTTCCACCGTCGAACTCGTAATCCGGACGAAGCTGTGGTCATGTCTCGCAGTTCGGCCGGCGCGAGGGCCTTGGCTTAACCGCCCGGGCCGCGAGGGAGAAAACCTCTATAAAAAGTTACCCCGAATCCCAAGCGGCGGCGCACCGTGAGGGGATGCATGGCTGATGGGAGGTTCAGTCTCTAGTGCGACCCCCGCCAGAGTACCGGCCGACCCTCTTGGCGGGTTACGCTAGGCTTACCCAGGTACAGGGGGCACTGCCTGGGTGGACCGGTATTTCCCCCATACTCGTGGGAACAAAAATGAAGAACCTTAATAAAAACAAAACAAAAGAATGCTCAGTGGAAGTAAGTGGTATGACTTCCCTGGACACTTTAGCGCCGCCGAAGTGAAGAGGAAAGCCGAAGCGGAGGCGGAGCTGGCCAGGGCCAAGAAGGCCTGCCCTTTCCGTGAGCCAAAGGCTCCGGAAATGCCAGCTTCCACTCGAAGGGAGGCGCTCATTAGGATGGCGGATCGGCTCCGCAACGTGACGATGACGTCCAGAAATCTGAAGGGTGAACTTCAGAGGGACGTCAACGTCAGCGTTGCGGAGCTGACAGAGATGGCAAACGAGCCACCCTCGGCGGAGGTGGCCCGCGTGGAGGCAGAGAATGCAAGCCTTAGAGAAAAGGTGGTGGCTTTGGAGGTGGCACTGACCACCAAAACGAAACTCCTGGAGGAGCTGCCGGCCGCTGATCGGTCGCAGTCGCGGCCGACAGTTGTGCCGGAGGCTTCAACAGTGGAGGGTCGCCTCGAGCAGTTAGAGCGTCGATTCTCGATGCTGGACGCCAAGCTCGAGGCGATACTGCTGAGGCTGCCTCCGGAGCCGATTCTCCGGCCTCCACTGGCCGCAGACCAAGGGAAGGGAGGAGGAGGGGACCGCATAATCCCCGCCCTTCCAGCTAATACTCAGCCCGCCGCCAAGCGTCCTGGTGCCGTGCCCCCCGCAGCGGTTCCCGACCGCCAATCGCGCCAGCGGAAGCGGGGGAACCGAAAGCGCGTGGCACCGCGCCTGCCGACGCCAGCTCCGCGTCCTCTCCCCCCGCCACCCGTGTCCATGGAAACTCCATGGACCGAGGTGGTAAAGCGGGGGAAAAAGAAAAAGAAGAAGTCTGGGGGGCACAACACCGCCGCCCCCCCTAAACCCCAGCCGACACAGCCGCCGCGCAAGCCGGTGCCCCAGCTCCGCCTCCCGCAGAGAGCCGCCGTCACTCTGACGGTGCTGCCGGAGGCGTTGGAGCGGGGCACGACGTATGCCCAGGTACTGCGCGAGGTCAAAACTCACGTGGACCTCGCTAGCCTGGGCATCACCGGTATGAAGGCCAGACGAGGGGCCACCGGGGCCTACATCTTCGAGGTACCCGGGCCGGAGTCGGAGGCAAGGGCCGACTCCCTCATCAGCAAGATGAGGGAGGTACTTGCCGGGTCGGAGGGCGTTCGCGTCACCCGACCCGTCAAGACTGCGGAGCTGCGCATCTCGGGGCTGGACGAGTCCGTCACCCCCGAGGCAGTCGCAGCGGCCGTCGCTCGGCTCGGCGAGTGCTCGCCTGAAGATATTCGGGTGGGGGAAATCCGGGCCGAGCGCTCCGGTCTGGGCGCCGTTTGGCTCCGGTGCCCGGCGATAGCGGCCGGAAAGCTCACCAGGGCAGGACGCGTCCTGGTGGGCTGGGTGTCGGCTGGGGTTCGGCTCTTGGAGCCTAGGCCCTTGCGGTGTTTCAGGTGCCTCTATAGGGGGCACGTTAGGATTAAGTGCACCGCGGAGTGTGACCGCACCGGGATCTGCTACCGGTGCGGTCAAGAGGGCCACAAGGCCCGTGATTGCCAAGCGGACCCGCACTGCGTTATCTGTGCAGCTGCGGGTAAGCCCGCTGGGCACAGGGTGGGCGCTAAGGCTTGCGTCGCCTCCTCCGTCCCGCACCGCCCTTTACACGGTGCGAGATCCGAGGTTGTGGCGCGGCCGAAACCGCCCACCCCGGAGATGATGGAGATCGCCCATAGTTAGTATGGCACATAACTTCCTCCAGGCGAACATCAATCACTGCGCCAGGGCGCAGGATTTGTTTGTTCAGTGCCTGGCGCAGTGGTCGATTCAAGTGGCTGTGGTCTCCGAGCCATACTTTGTTCCTCCCCGGGATGACTGGGCTGGGGACCTGGATGGCTTGGTGGCCGTCATCACTCGGGGCGCCGCCGGATCCCCGCCCTTCGAAAAAGTAGCGAAGGGCTCGGGATGCGTGGCGGTCCTGTTGGGAGGGATTTGGGTCGTAGGAGTGTACTTCTCTCCCAACAGGTCCCTGGCGGAATTCGAGAGCTTTCTGGTCCGCCTGGGGGCCCTGGTGGTGCAAGGCAGCCAGTCCCACCCCGTGCTAGTCGCCGGCGACTTCAACGCCAAGTCCTTGGCTTGGGGCTCGTCGGTGACGGATGCGCGGGGTAGGGCCCTGGAGGAATGGGCGATTTCCATCGGGCTGGTCGTCCTGAATCGGGGGTCGGAGGACACGTGCGTGCGGCATAATGGCGGTTCGGTGGTGGACATAACGTTCGCCACCCCGGCCCTTGCCCGCCGTGTCCGGGGCTGGAAGGTCCTGGTTGATGAGGAGACGCTGTCCGATCATCGTTATATCCGGTACAGCGTCTCTGCTTCCCGGGCCCCTACCACGCCCGGTGGTGGTCCCGCTACCCGATTCACGGGCGGCCGGCGGTGGGCCGCTAAGCGCCTCGATGTGGCTCGGGAGCGGCTGCTCTACGGCCTCCACAGAGGGGCGAAGAGAGCGCTGCGGGTGGCCATTGCACGAGCAAAGGCCGCGGCTTACGAGGAGTCCTGGAGGTCTCTCGATAGAGATCCGTGGGGGCGTCCATACCGTGTGGCGTTGAGCAAGCTCCGCCCATGGGCGCCCCCGCTGACGGAGAGTCTCCGGGCAGACCTCGTCGAGGACGTCGTCGCGGCTTTGTTCCCGGCCACCGAGGAGTTCACTCCTCCACCGATGGCGCCACGTCCATCGGCGCCATCGTCGTTGGACTCGGCAGGGGATATCCTGGAGGTTTCGCCTGAAGAGCTGGAGGCGGCAGTGCTTCGGCTGCGGGGCAAGAACTCGGCCCCGGGGCTCGACGGGGTGCCCGGACGTGTTTGGGTGCTCGCCGTCGAGTCGCTGGGTACGAGGCTCCGCAGCCTGTTCTCCGCGTGCCTGCAGCAGGGCAGCTTCCCGTCGCGGTGGAAGACGGGCAAGCTTGTCCTGTTGAGGAAGGAGGGGCGACCCGCAGAGTCACCGTCGGCGTACCGGCCCATCGTGCTGCTCGACGAGGTGTGCAAGCTCTTTGAGCGTATCTTGCACGCGCGCCTCGTCGAGCATCTGGAGAGCGCGGGCCCGGACTTGGCAGATTGCCAGTTCGGGTTCCGGAGGGGCCGGTCGACGGTACACGCTATTCTGCGGGTCAGGGCACTGGCGGAGGATGCAGTGTCTCGGGGCAAGTGCGTCGTGGCGGTGTCACTCGACATCGCCAACGCATTTAACACCATGCCCTGGGCCTGCATCAATGAGGCACTGCGGTACCACGAGGTTCCGCCCTACCTTCGGCGTCTGGTGCAGGCGTACTTGTGTGACAGGTACGTCGTGTATCCGGGCGCCGACGGGTGGCACCGTCGGGCGGTGTCGTGCGGTGTTCCACAGGGCTCGGTTCTGGGGCCGCTCCTGTGGAACATCGGTTACGACTGGGTGCTTCGTGGTGCCAATCTTCGGGGCGTCGCTGTCGTCTGCTATGCGGACGACACGTTGGTGACAGCGACGGCCAGGACCCCACAGCGGGCCGCCCTGCTCGCCGGGTTCGGGACCGAACTCGTGGTGGGCAGGATTCGGCGACTTGGCCTCCAGGTGGCCCTGCACAAGACTGAGGCTCTGTGTTTTCACGGACCTCGGTCTAGGCCACCGCCGGAGGCGCACCTGATGGTGGAGGGCGTGCGGATTTCCATCGGCTCCCAGATGAAGTACTTAGGTCTGATTCTGGACAGTCGGTGGAAATTCCGTGCGCACTTTGAAATGTTGTCGCCGAAGTTGGTCCGGGCAGCGGGTGCTCTCAGTCGCCTGCTGCCCAACATTGCGGGTCCTGGCTTCCCTTGCCGAAGCCTTTATGCTGGAGTCGTGCGGTCCATGGCCCTGTACGGGTGTCCCGTGTGGGCTAATTCCCTCGGCGCTCGCTGCGTCCGCTTGCTGCATCGTCCGCAACGTATGGTGGCGCAGCGAATCGTTAGAGGGTACCGCACGATTTCGCACGAGGCGGCCTGCGTTTTGGCGGGTACTCTGCCCTGGGAGCTGGACGCTAAGTCCCTCTCGTCAGTGTTCTTCTGGCGGGAGGAGGCGTACCGGCGAACCGGACAGAGACCAGCCCCAAGAGAGGTCGAGGCCATGTTGGCCTCCCTCCGCAGCGCCGCCGTGGAGGAGTGGCGTTCCAGGCTGGAGAGTCCAAGTGCTGGCGTGGCGACCGTCGCGGCAGTGCGTCCTGTCCTCCAGCAGTGGATGGACAGGCGCCACGGTGCGCCGACCTTCCGGCTGACGCAGGTGCTCACCGGGCACGGCAGCTTCGGTGCGTACCTGTGTCGCATCGTCGGAGTGGAGGAGACCGCCGTGTGCCACCATTGTGGCAACTGCCGTGAGGACACGGCCCAGCACACACTTGAGGAGTGCCCAGCCTGGGACGAGGAGCGCAGCGCTCTCGTAGCGGTCGTGGGGAGAGACCTCTCGCTGCCGACTGTGGTCGCCGCCATGGTCGGCAGCCGGAGGTCGTGGAAAGCTATGCTCTCCTTCTGCGAACGTGTCATTTCGCAGAAGGAGAGCGCGGAGCGGGATCGGGAGCAGACCGATCCCGCTCGTCGCAACAGGCGACGTAGGAGGCGCCGGGACAACATCTAGCCCGGCGCCCAGAGGCCACACGGGGCCGCCGTCCCTACCTTGGCGGCCCCCGAGAAGCAACTATAATTTTGGTGTGCCTTTTGGCACCGCGCAGAGGCGGTCCCGGATCAATCCATAGCTCTGGCTTCAGGGTATTCCGGGGCCGTCTCGCTGAATGCGCTGATGGTGGCCGTCGCGGGGTTTTTAGTCGGTATTACGGCGCATTGATTTTTGGTAGGGACCCGACTCAGCGGCCGCTCGAAAACGGGCGGTAACATCCATGCTGGGTCGGAAGGCGCCGGTGAGCCCGACACACCCTCGCCCCTCCGGGGCGGGATGGTCCGTAAATGGATTTTCCCCGCGTGAAAAAAAAAAAAAAAAAAAAAAAAAAAAAAAAAAAAAAAAAAAAAAAAAAAAAAAGTGATCAATCAAGACACCATAGAATTCCCAAAGAATCATTCACTTTAAATAAAAGACATTTTGTATTTGGGCGGCGGAAGGAACCGTTGTAGCTTTGTCGATGCGGCTCCATTGTACGCGAAATGTGCAGTAAGGTAACATGGTTGGTCACGTAGACAGCTGGATATAAAATTTAAATTTCTCACATCAAATACAAGTCGTCCTGTATTTAATAGTGTACGAACAAGTTTAATTAAAATTTAACTTGAAAGCTACGTTTTAATTGATATTCAGCGACTCTATATAATTGGCTGAAGAACATCCATGAAGACGCTCGTAGTACGACATCAAGTGTTGTATTAATTAACATATAATCTGTTTGCAATTTATTTTAGTTCTCTGGCATAAGTTTATTTTAAGAATAAGTTTAGTATTTATTTTTTATTTTCGATGGAAATTTTTGGAATGGATTACAAATTTCACAAAGTCATAAATGGTTACTTTACTGTGGCTACTTACACTGGTGCACGTGCTAGCCATCCGGCACACCTGCCTGGGAAGTAGATTGTGATAAATGAATCCACTTATTTGGACGTTTACCTTTATCAGGTTAGAAATCAAGATTGTGTATCGTAGTTTGTCACTTTGTATCGCGTGTCCCCGCTCTAGCGTTTACAAAAGACTTGTTGACTTACCATCTAACAAAGGCAAGCTCTTGTTGACTTTATGTTTAGTCCAACCTTTTTTATTCCAACCAGAACTATTGTCATAATCAAAAACGTCGTCGTATTGCTTATGTCACCGCTTTTCTATAGCACATCTGTTCACACGTTTGAAGAAAAGATCAAAACTGTTGATGATATTTTTTTGGATTCCTTTGATAAAAGTAGACAATAAAAAAAGTTTAAATGTAAAAAAGTGACAATAGGAGACGATTGCAGTTCAATTGGTAGACCCACGTTAGAAAGAACATAAGATAAAAATAGAGCTACATCAACTGGAGAGATGTCACTATCCTAAAAAATTAAATATTGTTTCGGTTCTAACATTTTTTTGGAATTTCTTACTCGGCCAAGGTCTAAATCTGACCGTCCTCGATGGTTGCAACTTTAGCATATTATTATGTGATTGAAATATGAAAGCAGTCTCATAGGTCAAAAATATCAAGTCTGATATTTTCTTTCTCTTGCCAGTAAGGTAAGTCGATATGAATATCTACCATAGTTAAAGTTTATTCCTACAAACTGCTCCTACAAATTTCAAAGGCTTAAGAATGAAATACTTATCACAGAAGAAGTATTTTTGCTTAGGCTTGATAAAATAGCAGCAACAAATTCTCATTCTGTTGTCTTGCTTTGATCGATTACCTCCATAGATTTATTCTTTACCGACTCCGACTATCAACTGTTGCAATCATAAATGCCATTTGCATTCGCAAAACGATTTTTCAATTTCCAATTCGCACGGAGCGATAATATCAGCGTTTTAACAAACTACCGTCATATTTTTTTATGAACCCCAGTAAATTGAAATGTTTTTTTTTTTATGTTAGTTAATGTGGATTTATGTGGCGTCTGGACTGCACATATATGTATGTACATATAAAGGAAGGTTATTTTGAGATTATTCCAAATTTAATTTGTTTTTTTTTATTAGTCCTCCTGTGGAAGTTATAGGTGCGTCTTTAAACACTAAATCATGACCTAGGTCACTCCACGACCCTCTCAGTTGTAGAAGAGGCCCGTGCCCAACAGTGGGACGTATATGAGCTGATGATGATGATGATTATAGGCTTTTTTACCACGGTGATTTTTAGCGCTTCGATAGCCTCTATTTGGAGATCGTTATGTTTATTGCCAAAACAGTTTTATTAAGATATAGGTACTCGTAGTTTACTTACATCATTGCTCTTCCATTGTCTCAAGAGAAATAGTACTTGTATATCCTTATATTACTTCATTAGTTGAACCTACGACGGTCTTGCTGGTGAAATAGACACACTTCAAATATTACGTCCACCCTATTCCACTGATATGTGTTTAACCGCAGAAGTGCTTTTATTATTTTGAGTTTAACGTAGTTTTCGTTCAGGGAAAAGCAATATAGTTGGTACAAAAGATAATTACAGACATCCATTTGGTGTAATGGGCCCTTAAAGGGCGAAGAGCTCATACATGATGTATAATCACTATTCGTACGGAATGAACCGCTATTTGCTTTGTGTTCCAATCTTTTTGTTGGGGGTCTTTGTCGTTATATTAAACATTAGTGTACAAGACGGGAACTTTTACTTTTATCAGTGAAGGAGAATCTTGTGTATACATCTTAGTTCTAGTTTAATATATCCATAAAAAAATACTCCAATTTCTCTTTCCAATTATTCATAGCATTGCATTCTAAATAGCCAAGGCAAAGTAAAACCTAAGTTTTAGCATCAATACCAATTGTTATTAAGTTGCGTTAGAAAAAACAGTTCTTTTAAATGTATTTTTTATTGTTTGTCATATCAGTTAACGATAGTTCCACATATGTTACATCCCTGGGCTCAGATCGCTGACGACTAATATTATGCAATTATTCCCTTACGGTCGCCTTAAAAGTTCATTATGAATTCAAACGAAGAACTCAAAAATGATGACTCGGTATCTCGACGGAACGCCAACTGGAACAACATGTGAGCCATGAATGTTTTTTTAAGTATTAAATTAATTCCCGATAAGGCAATAAAGGCCAGAGTTTAATATCTTCAATGTTTAAAAACATATCGGGCCAACAGAAGCGTAAATAATTTAATTTAAGTCCGACATTTAAATAAGAAATTTAAAAAGGAAAGACCTGTCATAAAATAAGATTTCTTGTAATGTGAGCCCAAGAATTCATACTCCATAAGCATTAATTGCTTGCCTAAGGGAAACCAGAGCGCAAATTTCAATAAATTACATAATTAAGATGTGCAAATTAAACTTTATCTTTCACGATAATCTTATCTTGCTCTTTTTGACTTCGCTACGCGACGCCGCCTTTCATTTACTTCACTTCTAAGGATTCCGGCCTTCCATTAAGTAAAGAGGATCTTCGGCCAGCTTAATTAAGAATTCTCTCCGAAATCTCGTCTCGTACGCCACCCTCGGACAAAATAGCAGCGATTGATTTTAAATGAGCCTCTTACAAAGACCGGCTGGAGTGGCCCTTTGAACTCGCCTTTAAAAACATTGTGGTGGAAAAGTGCACAACAAAACATAAAGTTTTCAGTAACTAGCGGAACAAGCAGAAATGAAATGGGGTTTTAATTAAGGCCGGGGAGAGCCGCCGAATTTTGCAGCATAAAAGCTGAACCAACTTTTTATTTAAGTCATTCCGTGGTCGCGTCACTACCCAGACTCATTTGCGTGGTTGGGTTGAATTTCATGCTTCGGGTATTGCGAGGCCAGGACATCAAATGCTCTAGACGGGATTTAAAGTTATGATAGCTGTGATGAATTTAAGCGACGCGACGTATGTTTTCGTCATATATTCAAATTTATACTTCTATTTATATTATTATGATAAATTTTGGTACATAGATAGACGGTTAATAGCCACTATGTGTCGCGGAAAAAGTATGTCCTTCATAAAGGATTGTTTTTATATAACGTTACTCACCAAAGAATATATAAAAGCTAGCAAAGTCGCGGAAAAGAGATAGTTCAACTAAAATGTTCTATTTCACCTTTCATCCTCAACCTGTAAAGACCGGTAAGACATCGAAAATTTTAATGGATTTGTAGTGACGACGGCCAACATACCAGGAGAAATGCCCTGACACTTTTATCGAACAATAATTTCAAATTATGGAGGCCTATTAACTTTCTGCATAAATAAGGTGGATAAAATCTCACATAATTAACGCAAGGTTCAGGTTATAATTACCCTGTTTTAAAGTCTCACTGCTCATACACAAGTTGATATCCCGTTTCATAATTATTTCTGGCTGAACTCGATGATCTTGGTAAGTTTTTACGAGTACAGTAATTTGAATTTAATTAGCATTTATGAACTGAATTTTTTAAATATTAAATTCTTATCTTTAAGGAATTTTATAAATAAGTTATATTTATATCTTACCTGCGTCCTTTCTCTGATTTTTTACAGTAAATTAAAGCATTACGAATTTCAATAATAGAAATCTTCACTAAAGCATGTTTGACCAAAAAGTAATATCTAATACTTCAATAATAGGAAAAGCTTTCATACAGTGGTAGGTTAAGTGTGAATTGCTTATTATTACTATTTACAATACAGCTCTGATGGCATACAGATAATGGCTTCTAAAACAACATCACATTGGCAAGTCAGAAATTATTGGAGTTTGTCGTTCAGAAATTAATAGCACGAATTTCTTGTAAACGACATTAGCTTCGCTCTCTGTTAAGTCGGACTAAAAAGTTGTAACATCAGAGTAGAAATATGAGGACCTTTGTCTACTTGGATACTGGCGTAAGAGTATATATGTAAATCTATTAAAATAGAAGCTCTTAAATATTTTACATAAACACTTCCACGAACATTAGAAATCCTTTTCAAAGCTTCGCAAGCTACAAGATACATTCCGCCTGCACCCTCCCTGACATTTGCTGCAAACATTTCCTTCAACTTTGAGCATTACTTAAGCATACTCCGAGCCGGCTACACGTAAATAAGGCGACAGGAAATTTTGTCGTAAGTGAGAAAATATTACCAGTAGCTTAACGTTATGAGGGGCACCTCACGGAAGGTCTGCTCGTTATGCTGATTTACGATGCTCCCCGAAAAAGGTATTTCAAAGAAACTCACCTTATGAATTCCTTGAGCGCAATTTACGTTCGGGTTTTGCATTGTCCACTGGAGTTATTACGTGTAATCTCGTTTGCGTTAGGCTTTGGATGTTGAAATTAGATTCTACGAGGCTTTTAGAGGTAAAGATGAAAATATTTATCGAGTCACTAACCGCGTCTTTGTTCGTGTTCATGTAAATTTTACCAAGAAGTGGTTTTATACTGTGGTATAAAAGTATTACTGTGGTAATACTTTTTTTAGACTGCCTCATGGTCTCGCAGTATAAGGATGTGTCGTGCGATCTAGAGGTCCTGAGTTCGATTCCCGGGTCGGGCAAACGGATACGGAGTCTAGAAATGTGCCCGAAAAACGGCAATAGGGTCGCCCCCTACTACGTGGGACTGATACTATGCTACCTGGCGAAATGTGGGTGTAGAAATGCACATCTGTGTACCTCATCGGGGAGTACAGGCGTGAGGTTATGTATGTAATACTTTAAATAAAGTTACCTATATTTGTGAAAAAAACAAAAAGACTGCAACTGTAAAGATGTTAAATGTTATATTCCTGTATCCCAGTACCCACTGGTGCCATACAAAAATAATATACTTGTCAACAATAGTAAAACTTAATTCATTTAACTTGCAAATGAAAGTTTAATGCGATCAATGGTGAATTTATTACTTGCATTCACAAATAAACGAGCGTACTTTATTTCGGTTTTTAAATTGACACTTTCGGGTTAACGACTGGAACGATATAAACAAATTATTGTTCCGCTTGATTGCACTCAAATGAGAATTATCGGTCGCTTTATTTTTTTAAATACGCTCGTGTTAATAACAACTTAAGTATTAATGCCATTTAAATATTTTATTCTGTGGAAGTGACAGGGGCTGTTGTAATAAATGTCATGGGTATAAATAACGAGGGCTCTTTGAGCTGTTCCGATATTGGTGAAGCGAATTTTCATGACACGAGAGCGCTGGATTTACAGGTTTAAAAATAAAAGATCTTTAAGTATTATGGCGAAATCTGGAGACACTTTTTTCGATATGCTAACGAGATTGATGTGTTCTGACGTCTAAGTTGGTGTAATTTAGAACTCCCAGTTTATATTAGGCCAAATACATCTTATTGCTGGGCAGATTTTTGAAAAATTCATTCGTTCTTAGGTATGTAGTCCGCCAACCCGCACTAGGACAGCGTGGTAGACTAAGGCCTAAACCAGAGGGTTTAGGCCTTAGTCCACCACGCTGTGTCAAGACAAGACACATAGATAGGCAAAAACTCAAGATTTTTAGCCTTTAACTCTCAATACGGCAACCTACAAAAATAAAACAACACAGCTGTCGTACACCAAACTCAAATAATACAATTCATATTATACATAAGATGCTGACAAATAAATACTCTCTGTAAAGCTCGCCGCGATGCAAACGTCATGTCTATGTCACACTGCAGACGCCATTTAAAGCGTTTTACTAACGACCAGTTTCGCTCTATTTTGTCATAGAAGACCGGAATATAATAATTCAGATCGCTTTAAGATATAAGGCCTCCGATGGTAACACAAGTATACATAATATTTACCTGTATCATGGTTGTTATAAATAGTATATAATACAGTGATATTTTTCACGCCTACATCGCTAAAACAATTAAGATAATTTTTGTTTTAATGGGGCAGTAGGGTTTCGTGGTTCACTATAGAATATAAGCCACCAATAGTTTAACATTGTTTGCCTATTTCTCATTTACCTCTTAACTCTTACCGCGATTCTGAAAATGTAAAAAAAATAATTAAACAATTAATTAGACGATACAACTCGTTTAGATGTTTCATGAATCCATTAAACAGTATATACTGCTGCAACATTAACATAAACAAGTTTAATTCATTCCGATTCTTTTAAATTTCTTCGCGATTGCGAACTTTTCGAAATGGAAAAGTTAAATTCATTCTCAATTATAACTTTATCCGATATGGAACCGGTCTAGACTGCACTCCCGATGCAGCGAGCTCTTAATAGTATTTAAGAAACAGTTTTATTTAATTAAGCGGCACTCATTTTATTATGATGTTTACTAAATGCCCTTACTTGTGGTACAAATGGACTTTTTGCTTCTAGATGTTTTTATTGACTCTACGCATTATAAAATATTGACTTAGTGTGATTAGCGTATAGACTTACTTGAATGTTTTCTTGATGGTAGTTGTATTAAACATTATCATTAAATTTTACATAAGGTGAACTGGTATGAACCGATGCTGCCTTGATACCAAGTAAAGGGTTTAACTGTTTCTTATGGGAAACTAATTCTAATCAAGCGCAGGTCAACCGTTGAGGACAAGATGGTTATGCCCACAACCATAATAAACCAGTGACATTACACTTTCACGGTTTATTGCCCCACATCTTTCGTCATCAACAGCCTTTCTCACATCCCCTGCTGGACATAGGCCTCTCCTATGGCACGTCTTAGCTTTGCCCACGAGAAACTACAGTGTACTAAAGCTAGGTCAGAGCACTTAGCAAGTTCATATGCCAACTCGCACTAGCATAATTTTCGGATAACTGACCACCACCCCTAAGTGCTGGATCCGCGCCTGCAAGTATAACAATTGGCAGCTTCGAAAAATTACATTTCTACACTCGAGTTTTATTCAAACATTTCGCAAAAAAATACTATTTCGTCTACATCGTATTGGAGCTTAATTAACCTCACTATTTCCCTTCCCAACATTCATTAAGCAGGTTTTAAAATTCTCTACGTGTTTGTTAATTAATGTACTTCTTATTTAATTAATATTAAAACCAACACACCACTGGCAGACCTCCTGCAGGCCTTTTTAATTACTACTCAAATTATTATCTCGAGAGTAAATGAAGAATGTACCTGCATACAAAAATAGTAAAAAAAAGTCAACATTGAGGTAATATACGTACATACATTAGACATTTTATTTTAAATGGCTAATCTGCTAAACTTCTGGTAACCACTATTTGCCATGACATAAAACTTCGGCTATGTGAAATGTTTTACTACAAAAAACGTTAAGTTGATAGGACATTTCGGAAACATAATGCAACTTACAAAATTTTCTAGATTGTCTCTTAGATAATATATGTTTAGCTAGATAACTCAACAGATTGCGACAAAAGTTAAGCAGTAATATCTTTGTATCTTAATTACTTACATTGACTGCCTCGTGGTCTCGCGGTACAACTATGTGCCGTGCGATCTAGAGGTCCTGGGTTCGATTCCCGGGTCGGGCAAAGTGTTATTGGGTTTTTCCATTAGGAAATTCTCGGTAACAGCACGGAGTCTGGAAATGTGCCCGAAAAACGGCAATAGGCTCGCCACCTATTACGTGGGACTGATACATACTTGGCGAAATGTGGGTGCAGAAATGCACCTCTGCCTACCCCTTAAGGGAATACAGGCGTGAGTTTATGTATGTATGTATGTAATTACTTACATATATTTTTCTCTCTGCCTCACCCTTAGGTCGACGGTCAGAGAATCCCTAAGGCATTAATTTCGCCTTATACATAATTGTATAGTAAGCATAATAAATAAACATAAATCTAAGACATTGGTTACACAAAGTTTTTAAATAATCTGTTTTTTATGAACGAAAAGATCCAATTGCAGTCAAGTTTAATAGAAGAAATCCTCTCTACTAGATACATAACAACGGAGGCATGTTATTGATCGGTAAAACGTAGACAAAGCAATATCCACTCGCTAACAATCACGACCCTCCATAATAATTTGGCTTGATGTCATACTTTTTGCGAATGACTGACTCCAAATGGATTCAAATGGATATTCCGATGGATTTCCTGATAGAATTGTTTCATTCGAGAGATCTATTTTACGAACACGAGTAAAACAATTGCGGGATATTTCCCATTTAATATTTTTTATCCGCGTTCAACGATGCGTGGATTGATTTGACAACTTTGCAACAAACATGCGAGTGAGATGATTTTTTTTGTTTAGGTTCGATACACTGCCGAGTAGAGTTCAATCAAGTTGCAAACATCACTTTAATTTATTAATATTGACGATTCAAAAGAACTTACAAAAGTCTTTTTGAATAAAGATAATTTGACTATGACTTTGAACCTTTTTAAATTGCCAATTTTCCTGTAGGAACAATACATATTTATTATTTGTTTTATTATTTTTGTGAAGTCGGTCGAGGACGGCCCAGGTGCACCTATAAAGAGCAGATAGGTAATTTACTGAAAAAGGGCAATATAAAGAGTCCTCGAAACCGACGTGCATGCATGAAGAGGATAATGTCAGTGGAGGAAGCGAAAGTGGTGTGTTTGGACCGTGGCATTTGGCGCTCTATAGTTTCTGTCTCACGTGGCCGTGCACCAACGAGATGGTCCGATCAAGTGAAAGAGTCGTCGTCCTCCACATTCTATACTGCCGTAAGGGACGCGCTGGACAGAATCCGTTGGAAGCAGATCATCCGCTCCAGATGTCACCCTAATGTTGACCACGATCCTCAGATATGAGGGACCGACCAGAGAGAGAGTCTCTGCCTACCCTAACGGGAGACAGGCGTGAGTTTATGTATGTATGTATGTATGTTTTATTATTGAAAAATATGCGTAATATTTCGTCGATTATATATTCCAATATTTGTATCTAGCAAGGAAAGAGGAACTCCCGGATCGCAATTAAGATTAGATACATTAATAATAATTTAGCATCCACGCATTTTTTGTATTCTTGTCTTAAGCACGTTATAGCATACAAAATATGACTCATATCGTTCTAACAGTCCATCTCAGAGCTAAAGAAAAACCTATGAATTCCGACAAAAGACAAATTATAAGGACGCGGCGCCACGCCGCCTGCGAAGATATTAAAAATTGAATTAAATTTAATGAACACGAGAGGGTATCAGTATAGAATCTTTTGTTGTGACGGCTCACGCCAGGGTGAAAGGGGGTGAATTCTTAATTAAGTGTTGCCGAAGCCCTCTCGACTTAATGCAACGACTTCACGCCTCGTTTAACTTTCATAAAATTCTCTTAAACTCAGCAATTTTTTCCTTAACTAGCAGAATTAAATTTACATGTGAAATTGCACCTCACATGCACCGTACAAATGCGTCTTACGTAACTTTTTCATTATATTATGCAAACGTATTGAGTCATTATGCTTAAAAAATGTGAGTAGTTTGGAATATAGCTAATTATGTATATTTAGAATTGCTATTTTTCTGTGGTATTTTTATGTGCCTTCTTAATGGCATTGGCGAGAAACATGCAAGCGGTTTTTATGGTGAATGCTTATCGTTGCCTATATATGTATGTATACCCTCATCTAAATGCATATACAAATATACAATATTACTAACAAAGTAGACGGTAAAAGATAAGGATGAAGATAAAAGATGCAGATATTAGTGTCAACGACAATATCTAGGAATAGGTCATGATTTCACGTAATGATGTCACGTTACAGGTCTATGTTATCCCCTAATCAATTCGTTAGGGTATTTATTGTCCACATCAGTAATTTTTCCTATGTCAGTTCTACCGTATATACAATACCACCAAAATTAAAACACACCAGAATTTTCAATCGTCAATAATTACAAATAAGTTCCCCTCAATAAAATTTATATTCATAAAATTATATTACCGTGAAAATAATAATTCATTAATAATTATTATAATACGATAATTCTCCACGGGTTCATATTTTCATTATCGACGTTGCAGCCATAAAAGAAATTCGTTGCATGAAAAATCAGTAAAAACAAGCGTACAGGGCTATCAATCAACATTATATACCGATTAACGCGCGACTCCAAGTTTTATAATAGCCGGAAATTAATACGAGGGAACGTGATGATGTAAATAAATAACTATAATTAAAAAAGCCTCGAATAATTGCCTATATAATATGGAAATTATTCAACGTATTAACTATGATTGAGCAAGCCGTGTTTGAAATTATAACTTTTTCACGCTAAAGTAATATCTTTAGGTATTAACTGTAGATTACATTAATAGTGAAGTTCAAGTGAAATGAAATGAAATGAAATTATTTATTGAATCTGTAAAATGTCAAATACATCACTTAGATTCAGTCATTTCAAAATTTGGTTTACCACCCTGTTCGGAAGGCAGTCATCACTAGAGAAGAACGGGCAAGAAACTCTAGTGTTGCTCTTTTCCAATCAAGAGATAGTTTACAATATTGATACAAAAAATGAATTTCTCAAATTAGAGCAGCTTGCAGTGATTTTCGTAATTCGTGTTTTTAAGAATCAAATTTAAAGTTTACTCAAAAATTTGTATGAGTGACTATAAAAATATATAAAATGTAATCTGTAGCACAAAATTATATCAAGCTATGAAAGGAACACATAATTGATGGAATTCTAATGTCGATGCTGAAAGTATCACTAATCTAAAAATAGTCGTTTTACGCTATTTGAAATGATAAAACCTGCACACTTTTATTACTCCTGATTCGTCAGAGAAACCAAAAGTTATTGATAAATATTGTTTCTTAGGGGCTGTTACTGAAAAGAAGGGCTTCGAAGGCTTTCTAGCCTGATTTTATTAGGAGAAAAGGATAGGATGCGGATGAAGATTTTTTTTTCAGTTAATTCTCCGAATGATTGAGCATGTGATAGTTTAGAAGCAATTCAATTTAACTTAACAATGTATTCTAAATGTAATATCAAGCTTCAAAGTATTAACTAATCAGGCAACCCGCTACCCCGACCGCGTCATCAAATATTCACACTAATTTGAAACGTGGTCATAACAGTTACCCAAGTTAATTAACGTTCAATTAAACATTACGAGTATACATTATTGATTCAAAACAGATTGAAATCATATTAATAGTGTTTCATACAGAATATTAACGATATTATCATTGCGTTTTTGATCGCATCCAGCCAGGTCGCGACCACGACACAAACGCAAGCCATGGTGACCTATATGAGTATATCACGATTAGATTTTGTTTCACTGCCTAGTGGTCTCGCGGTACAAGTATGTGCCGTGCGATCTAGAGGTCCTGGGTTCGATTCCCGGGTCGGGCAAAGTGTTATTGGGTTTTTCCATTAGGAAATTCTCAGTAACAGCACGGAGTCTGGAAATGTGCCCGAAAAAACGGCAATAGGCTCGCCCCCTATTACGTGGGACTGATACATACCTGGCGAAATGTGGGTGCAGTAATGCACCTCTGCCTACCCCTTCGGGGAATACAGGCGTGAGTTTATGTATGTATGTAGATTTTGTTTTCCAGGAACAAAAAGATCGGCATAATTATTTCGACTAGCGACAAAAAGTCGTGGTCATTATTCGCCAGCCAACTCACACTCTCACCTCACACTCACTCACCTGAAGTGAAATAACATAAAATTAAATGCCCGTATCATCAATTCTTGCCATTCACTTTTTGATTGGGACAGCTCTATACTTATAATTAGACTCAACACAGTCGATTTTTTGAGCAAAATAAATCTTAGTTAATATTTCAGTCCCTACATTTTATACTGGCACGACGTGACATCGAATCCTCCCATCGAAAATCAGCGTTCCAGCAACGATCAACCGTCACTGCAGCATGCAGCTGAATGGGACGTACCATTTCTGGCAACTTAATATGTTTATCGATTTTCTTCTTCTCTTAATATTTATTTGTTATTGTTAATTGTGCTAGAAATAAATTATTCTTTCTTTCTTTCCTACATCTTACCTGGTGGTCACCACGGTGCTTTCAAAATACCCTCAGTGGCAAGGGACTCCGATCTCTCATCATTCGATATTCGTACATAAATATTTATCCAGCTTGCGAAACGAGAGGCTGCGGGTTCGATCCCCGCACCGAGTCAAATGTTTGTGTGATCCACAAATATATTTTGTTTCAGGTCTGGGTGTTTGTGAGACCGAAAAGTCTCTCGTAGTTTCTGATACCCACGAGACAGGACTTGTATCCTAGTGTGGGGTCAGAACTATGTATGTGACTGTTGGGTGTAATTATTTATTTATTTCTACACATTTTTTTAAAGCGGCCTTTAACAGGTCACTATGCAATATTAACAAACACTGCGTTCCCATAATAGAGATTGATTATTATGGGGTTCCTCTATAATTCCATAATCCCATAATTGATACATAAAAGCCCCGACATTCTATGGGCGGTCACCCTTCGCAAAATTATAATCCCCAATCGCGGGATTTCCATGATTGATATTGTATGCATGGTGGATATTTCACGGTGTTTTCTTTGATGTGCTTTTGGAGTTATCTTCAATAAAGATTTTATTAATACGTGTCTATTTACCCAACTGCTTATTAATCGCTTCTAGATCTCGTAAAATAAACGCTACAATATATTTTTCAAGGTTTAGTTTAGAAGTTCATTTATAATTAAATGAGAGTGACTAGAAATTAAGTTTCTGACAGTTAGGTATAAGAATTTCCCATATTCACATTTACGATTAAATTTCATTGCATTTCGACATACTCGTATTCTGTTTCATTTATGATAATCATTACTTCTTTTTTTCTTAGCCTTCCTATTTTGTTATCTATTCCTATGCTGTATATAAAATATCCCTTTGAGCGATAAGACCGTCATTTCTGCATTTTTAGCGTCTTTTTAGCATATTTTGTACCTTCAGAGTATAATAAAGAATTTATAAATAAATTAATGCTAAACTCAACTCTAGTTCACACTTTTACCTGAATCATAATTATTACATAAAGCGGAGAATACGCTTTACAGCGCTTTCCTTTAATGGCCCGACATGACAATGCAGCGCTTTACTTTCACAACCGCACTTAAATGTACCGTAAACTGATACAAGGCAAACACACGCCGCTTGTTTGCGACAAGATTTTGTTTCTTAAAGTGTCCTTCGAGAGAGATAAATTTATGGGGATCGTATGGTTTTGTCTCTTTCTTTCACAAAAGCATTAATGCGAGGGTAGAGCGGGCCTAATCGACCCACGTGATAAACAGCAACGCGTGTTTGCAGTGTTAGTTACGCACTGTTGTGAATCTGCGTTCGTTTAGGGTTAGCTAATAATTTTGGTCGTAGTTAATCGTTTTAGTGGGATCCAATGGGCATTATGATTCATTTATTCATACCCTCAGCTGCGAAGATTAAGGACCAAATTGGTACTAAAAGAATGAATACTCTCAAATATTTTAAGTTTTTGAGACTTTGACATTTTTTTAATTCATCCTCAATTAAATTGAATTAGGGCAGTATTTATTACCTTAGTGCTAAAACTCTGTAATTATTTTTCATGTAGTCATGACTCCTGCCTCACATCACTCGTTTCGCCATCTTAGCGACTACATACATGATCTTCATCTTCATTATTCGCTGTCATTTTTACAGCATTAATTTCTTTTTCATCCAGCTGCCATACCCAAGATTATGTACCTATAAGTTTTATTAGACTCTATGGCATGATGCTATGTAGAAGAGTGCAAAATATTTTTATTATGCATACTGGACTTGGTGACGTGGCTTAAACTACGAAATATTAACGACACAAATTCATGACCTGATTCCACTTTTCAATTTACTTTTAATACGTTGTAGCCTATTCTCATTTTATTCCGATCTCAAAGTATATGTAGTATGCTATTTATAAATAAATAATAAATAAATACACCCAACAGTAACATACATAATTCCGACCCCACATTAAGATACGAGTCTTGTGTATTAGAAACTACGAGAGACTTTTCGGTCTCACCAAAACCCACACCCGACACAAATATTTGTTTCGGTGCGTGGATCGAACCCGCGGAACATCTCTTGTTTCGCAAGCTGGTGTCTACCCTACTGCGCCACGGGGTTGTTATTCATGTGGTCTCCATTTGTAATATATACTCCGACTTGCAAGATTCAGTCCAAAAGTCTTACAAGAGACAACTAAAACAAATGAAGGTCATTTAGGCCAAAACATCAGGAAAAGTGATGGAAGAAAGTACCATGTGTGGGAGAGGTGGTAATTTCGCACGCCATATATTATTGCATGTCAAAGTAAATAAAGAGATAGAGGCCACGTGACCAGAACAAGCGTGCCGCGCGACCATAACCTTAAATCAGGGATGGGGCTCTAATTGCTCAGAAAACATTAACAGAGTTGCACATATTGCGGTTTAAGTTACGAGAGCTTAGCGTGCACATTAAACTGTGTTGTTATAAGTTGCTTTGCTTATAAATATTATTCTGTATACATCAGCCCATAAATTAATTAAACTATTGGGCACTGGTCACCTTTATTAATGCTGGGGGTTAGTTTACTGCTCTGAAAAAATATGGGGTCTTCAACTACTGATATCTAAGAAATTCGTTAGGTATTTATATGTGGATATATTTTCACTCACCGTTAAATTTCGTGATAAGAATAGACACATTACTTTGAAAAATTGTGTCAGGGATTCGGATTCTCGGAGATTTTGGAGTTGGTATCTCGGTAAAGGCTAGGCTATCAAAAAGTTTTTGCATGTAAATTTAACATTTTTATTTAGTGTAAATCAAAGAGAGTTTGAGATCGTGTTAAAACTGGCGCCTTATGCAATAATATTGGTATTCGCTCAATGAGTATGATTGCCGGAAACTTAATTTATTATAACTTGTAGTAAGTAAACCAATTTGCTCGGAGAGTATAGAATAAACTCCTGAATGAGGAGTTACGCGATATAGTAAAACGGAAGCAAGTGTAACGATCTAGAGTGGCGATCCAGAGACAGCCTGTGTTCATGCAGTTTAAAAGAACCCAGAATAAATACATCGACTGATTTTAGGTCATTAAATTGTATCCTGATTCGTCAACAATCTATTTAGTTAGGATTGCATTTATCATCTGGTCACTTAGTTTAAAAGCACCATTTTTTATAGCTAATTGATAATTGTCATATTCTTATCACTTGAACCACAGAGAAGACTTGCGGCGCACGGTTCTGCATTTAAAGCAAGGCGGAGATAATTTTATTCCCCTCGTTGTTCGGACCCAATACATAGGGTCGATGGGTCGTGGGGATGTTTAGTGTTCTGTTTGTTGCGTAAACGATCTCTGCCCTCGACAATTTGATAGGTAATAAATTACGTTACATTTCAATGTCATCGTAATTAAGTTTGCTCATTTAGATCCAGGCAGTTAAACTTTCTTCTGTGATTAAATGTCAACATTGCCAAACATCCGGCATAATGTTACGAACAAGAACAATAATATAGTATTGACTGATGAGGCATAAAAACAGGTTTTTCAGCGATTCACAATAAGACAAGGCCGCACTGCGCTTACTATAATGTAGAGTTGCGAGATCAATCTGCCATACTTGTATTACAATTTAAGTGATATTTTTTGTCTACAATGTCAGTCAATGTGCGTGGGAGCATTAGGTATATTATTTTTACTACCTGCTTTCACAGTAGAGCTAACTTTATGTTTTCCAACTCCTCCTTGATATTATTTCTGATTAATTTCGTTGCGGTAGTATGACAAACTTCGCTGAGCTTCAGTGCTCGGCATCAATACTTTGCGTGCCGTTGTTAATCCTGGAGCACAGGAGTTACAGTGGCAGGTGTGTGGTGGGATAGGGCCAATACTAGAGCTAAGGCAATTCTTAACCAGGCAATAAAAATATCGGAGCTGTTAGGGCTTTACTACTAGTAACTACTGGTCACGGCTGTATCAATTGGTAAACGATATTGTTGAAGTAAAATTCTTCCTTTCTCCGATAGTATTCTTCATCAAAGCTCCTCAAAAGTATTTGAAATCAGGTGTTGAAAAACTGTAGATGGTAATTTTATTAGTTCGGTTATTCCTTTGTCGCTGTCATACTGTTAATTTGATGTGACAGAAGACAAGCCTAAATACTTTGTGCTGTTACTTATGTTGGAAATAGATGTAGTTTAATAAATTCTTACAGTGACAAAATAAAATCTTTATAGATTTTAGAATGAATGATATTTGGGGTAATATTTTTGAAGGATGCCTGAGCGTTACAAGGTCAATCTTTCGAATTCTATTTTACATAAATACAAATATAACCTCATGCCTGTATTCCCCGAAGGAGTTGGCAAAAGTGCATTTCTGTACTCACATGATAGGGGGTGATATTGCCTTGTTCGGCCACATTTCTAGACTCCGTACTGCTACTGAGAATTTCCTAATGGAAAAACCCAACAACACTGCAAGACCCGGGAATCAAACCCACGACCTTTATATAGCACGGCATAAACTTGTAATACGTGTTTATTTTGTGCAGTATTTTTCTCTTTTGTTTTGGCACAGAACTAGTATTCTCATAATGTTATGCGTGAAGTTTTTCTCTTCTTGCATAAAGTTATCCTGACAGGTAAAGTACGGTAGGTTTTTATGGACATCGATAAAAATGCGGGAAAATGCCCGCAATGATTTATGTTTATGCAACAAATAAAAAAGGTCTGAGGAAAAGGGAAGTAATATATGTAAGTGTTACATGCGTTAACTTTACTAAAGCATTGAACTCCTATTTTAAATTTATTATTATTTATTTATTATTATTATTTATAAATTACAAAAAGTAGCAAACGATTTTATTATTTTATTTTAATGAATCTGTCGCTTGGATTATTGACTATTCTTTTAAAAAAAAAAACGACGTGAGGTAAAAATATAAATGCGTACGGCAAAGGAAAAATTCAGTAGTTATTGTGCGTTTCTGTGTGGCATCCTACAATTTCCTTCTTGACAATGTGGAGCCAGCGTTTCTTAGGCATTTGTGCTACGGCTGAACCAACTCTGAGCTTATTCTCAAAGCACTAAGCTGTGGAGATACTATTTTAATTTTTCCAGCAATTTACCTAGTTATTTGCTCACATTGATTCAATAATTCATTCCATTGGTAAATTAAAAGAAGATTTCAATAGTAAATTCAATACATGCCTGATGATGACTGCCTCATGGTCTCGCGGCACAGGCATGTGCCGTGCGATCTAGAGGTCCTGGGTTCGATTCCCGGGTCGGGCAAAGTGTTATTGGGTTTTTCCATTAGGAAATTCTTAGTAGCAGCACGGAGTCTGGAATTGTGCACGAAAAACTGCAATAAGTTCACCCCCTATTACGTGGGACTGATACATATCTGGCGAAATGTGGGTGCAGAAATGCACCTCTGCCTACCCCCTACAATACAGGCGTGAGGCTTTATATGTATGTGTATGTATTTAATATTCATATTACCTTATCACCAATAATAAACCCTATAATCAAAATCTAACTAATCCAATCCGCGAACACCACATCCTAAACCTGCCCACAAATTATAATAATCACGTCAAATAACAAGGTGTAGTTAACCCAATATTTATCTTAATAATTAGTTAAAGCCACTAAGTTTGTGCGATAAGTTGGGCGGCGTGCGTGTCACCGGCGCCGACGGACGGTCGCGTGATAAACCGAACGGCGTATATAAATTAAAACATAATTGTATTATCGTGACCTAACGTTTTAATGCATTCGGAGTCGTAATGAAAAGCGCACTGTAATAAAATGAATTTCAATTTTAAGTATTCAAGAGATAGGCTGGTATCTTAATTCCGCCGCGAGGTTTTGGAACGCGTATTTCGTTATCGGCGTGAATGTGAATCATTTGGGTTGATGACTTTATATTTGTCGTTTTATTGTAGTAGATTTAGCACTTATTATTTTACAGGTTTTGTTTTAGTGTCCATGTTTAAAATATCTTTGTTACTATAGAATTTTAACTGACCAACTGATATTTTGCTTTTGCTGTCTGGATATTCATTTATATGCAGATATAAATGAATATCTTACCAGGTAATGTATAGTATAGTAAAACAGGGTTTATGATTTTGCAATGGACGTATGGATGTCTATGCTTTAAGGGCATTTTCCAATTTGAGGCGCTTTGCTAACTATACTCAGCCTGTCGCCGTCCACTGCTGAACGTAGACCTCCCCAAGAAAGCGCCAACCATCCCAGTCTTGAGCAGCCCTCATCCATTCTTTACCCGCCATCTTTTTCAAGTCGTCAAGCTATCGTGCTGCAGGACATCCCACACTACGTCTGCCTAAGCACGGTCTCCACTCCAACACTTGTATTAGATGCACTACATTAATTCTTATTGCAATAATGATGGCTTCGTCCAAATGAGGGGTCCAATAATTAATGACAATAATTCCAAAACTACACAAGATAAATTGGTGCGCCAATTTCAGATTCGCTAAAAAACAAAAAAGTGTTATATCTTTTATGGTGTCAGCGCAAAGAATTAAAGAATTAATATGCGTTTATTTATTGTAATAACAAAACCAAACAAACACGGTGACTAATCAACAACAATATCTACGTCCAAATCAGCCCATACATCACTGGGTACAGGCTACCTTTACAAAAGACAGGTGTTATGCCTTTGTCCACCACGCTGGCCTAGTGCGGCTTGGCGGCCTATACATACCAAAGAAATTCCTTCCTTAATACACAATAGGCACCATAAAATACGTTAATAAAGGATTGTAAACCGTGCAACAATTACAAGGGGCACACCATTTGCAGATAACCGCACTCGAGTTACAGATAAAATAGTGCTTAAGTCCTAGTTTATGAGTCACAGTTTAGCTAACTTGCCTTATAAATTATTCAACTGGTATCCCAGTCTTTATGTAGTGCAATGTAAAGGGTATTTATAAAGTCACGCTCGTTCAAATCAGTTTGTAGAGAAAGGCCGACTTGAATATTTCAGCCGTATATTTTCCTTGATATTTTCTGCACAATATTCCTAAATGTAACCTGTTAATAAATTGTCACACCCAGCGCTACGTCATTGGCTCTCCATCCACACGAATATAGACGTATTGTATTACGTTACGTAAACACTGGTTTATTTCGTATAGTAGTTCCATTCTGGTAATCGTAATCTGGTAATCGTATCTAAATCTTACTAATATTATAAACGCGAAAGTTTGTATGTATGGATGTCTGGATGTATGGATGTCTGGATGTCTGGATGTTTGTTGCTCTTTCACGCAAAAACTACCGAATGGATTTCAATGAAAGTTTACAATAATATAGCTTATACATCAGAATAACACATAGGCTATATATTTTTAAGATAGATAGAATAGATTTTTAAGAAGATAGATAGTGTGTGAATTGTCCAAAATATAACGATAATTGTCAAGTAAGTCGGGAAAAACTGCATCTGCGAGCTATTCTTGCGTACGCTGCAAAAACTGTAGAGTTTACACGTATATAATGTATAAGAGAAATGTTTATCTTAATAAGTCCTACAAAAAAGACCGCGACAGCATATAACTTTCTTTAAAATTACGAGGAATATGGTAAAAACAACAATTTCATTTTCTCATATAAACTGTTCTACCTAATTTCCTGTCAAACATTTTATGTTTATCCCGTCAATACGGTTAATGGTCCCTTCAAATTAAAGAACGTATTTAAATAAAGGTTTTGAATCGACAACATATATCCACAATATTCGAACAATTGCGTATTTTTCATTTTAAAAATGCAGAATAATCAGTAATGAAAAATGAGTGACATATTTATTAAAGTTGTCAAAAATGTATGCGAGCGGTCAGAAATTTATTTTTAAACTCCTTGGTTGTATCTGGTTTAAAATTTACAAACGAATGCAGGCTCGGTAGTCATCACGCTTCGTAATCTAAATAATGATTTCACTGATCCCAACGGATATACCCTTTGATTTTAGCATATATTGTCAATGCGAAAGTAACACTACTGTGTTATACTTTCACGCCATAAATATTTGAGTTATTTGGATGATCTTTGTTATGGATAAAAACGGAAACATAAAAAGGGACGTAGGTTACTTTTTTTTAATTCATTAAGTGTAATTTGGGCACTTGGGAGACGTTTAATAGATTTACTTATTATCTTTCTGCACCCAACCCTGAAGTCTATGCGGACGGAGTCGCGGGCAAAAGCTAGTTACTTATATATCAGTATATATAAGTACTGATATTAATTGAGGATCAAACTGTCTAGCTTCTAAAAAATATTATACATATGTATTCAACATTTTTGAAGCAGAAATTCTTATTAATCAACGAGGTTACAACCAACTAAACATACATTATTTAACTGAATTACTTATCTTATGTAGTGACTATATACCTAAGGTGTACATACAGGATTCAATTTAAAAAAAACTACTAAAGCTTAAACTACCAATGTTATATAAAATATTATGTACTAGACTTCTTGACGACTTCGAATCAGTTCTTTTTAAAACAGATTTTAAATATATGAACGACATTTCATTTTACAAAGAGTTGACAAATGGTTTGTAAAATTATAGGTATTATCGTACTTTTTCATTATTTTGTTTAGGAAAAAATTCATTCGAGTAAAATGAAGCTTTGAATTAGTTAGATGTCTCTCATTCAGCATACTACTGCTAAGATGTAGTAAGGAAATTTTCATGCAAATCTTTGCACTGTTTTTAAACAGTTAAACGTCCTTGGCACGGACTAAGAGTCTCTTTAGTACAAGAAGCAAAAACTTCTGAATGTTAAACTTCACTCCTTTGTACAGCTGAGCTCAATATTTATTTCATTAACAAGTAGCTGGCTGCTGTAATCTTTCCGAGAAATCTCTAATTAAAGAAAGTGTACTGAGTGTAAACTACTTATCTTCATTAAACCTAGTATAAAGATTTGGTTAGTTAGCCGTAATAATATAAACTCTAAGATATTTTTATTCGCACCTCTCGACCGCGCGCCTAAACCTCGAGGCCATCACTACTACTTCCCATCACTATTGACATGTAAGATTATATTAAACTAGAAAAAATATTATATCTAAATCAAGAAGTCTTGTTTTACAACACTAAGCCAAAGTGCACACGTATTACACAGCACACTAGGCTAAAATAGCAAGTTGCACTAACTTTAGCCGTTTTAAGCTGGTTACCGGTAAATTTGTGGCTTTTGCGTACTATTGAAATTTACAGCTCAAAGTTGCTCGCCAGCGGCGCATTGTCGGCGTTTAGGCACGTCTAGTTACTAAGGTTAACACATTAATAATTCTATGTAAACTATTATTGAATGAGTAAGAGATAAATTGATTATACTAACAAATATTATGCCATTGTAACATAAAATCGTGATTGTTACCTTTTGATGTGAAGGCGATAGAAAAAGTTGAGGTTCTTTATTACATAGAGTACCTAATTGTTTTTTTTTCTAGAGTAATAGTCATTCAATGACAAAGTGAAAAAATGCATAGAGTAATTGATTTTTCTTCTAGAGTATTAGAGTTTTTTTTTTTTGTATTTGTATGTATTGTGTTAAAATCTACAAATGTCGACGAATCAACAGGTGTACAGAAAAACCTAATGTGGTTTATGTTACACTGAATACCAATGTACAAATTGTTATTGTCTTTTTATATAAATAAATAAAATAAATAGTCATTAAGTGTATGTAAATGACAAAGTGAAAAAATTAATTTTGAATTTCACCCCCAATAAGTCCATAACCTTATATAGTACATATTTAATTTAACAGTGATCGTATAACATTGCCAATATAATTCGCTAAACGGGAAATTAATTAACTAATGGTTTTCCTCTTATTTAATTGTTTAACTTAAATACTTTAGTAATGATTTATTCCTTTACTGATCTGATACCACCAATAACTTACAGCTATTAACACCACATACTAAACATCTGCCAAGAACTATACTTGTCAATATAAATTAATATTCACTGAATGGCAATATTTAAGCGACGACAGATGTTAAATCTTGTTGGAGTCGCGCGGAGTCCGAAGTTGGGACACCAGTCTGGCCGGTAGTTTAAAATTACTTAACAATCTAGAGCTCAAACTTACTCCGGGAGGAGGAACTAGGGATTCATAAATTAATTAAGACAAGTACGATTCACGGGTAATGCACCACGGAATTAGTAATGATGTGCAGAAAGCCTTTGTTTACTTAATGTAAAAAAATATTAATTGTTGCATGACGCCTATACTTATCTTGTATTGTTCCTATAGGGATTCCTCTAACTCTTGTATTTTGATGGGAGAAGCATTCATATCTGACAATAGAGCGCCTAGTGATCAAGGAAAGGAGCTCCTCTGCTTAGCAGTAAGCCTGCATTCTTTTATAATGAATAAATAATACACTCAACCGACAAATACATGGTCCTGACACCAAAATAAGTTCACGACAAGACACTGAAGTGTCTTGTGTCGTGGATATCTCACAAACACCCAGACCCGAAACAAATATTTGTGAATCACACATATGTTTGTCTGTGCGCGGGGCTCGGGCCTCTCGTTTCGCAAGCTTTCCGATTGATAAATGACCTAGTATTAAGAATATTCATTGTCATCATCATCAGCGAAAAGACGTCCACTGCTGGACAAAGACTTTCCCTAAAGATGGTCAAAACACCCTGATATGGGTGTTTTAACCCTGGCCTGCAACTAACGGTCTTTCTAAAATTGTTAGTTCACCTACCTACGCAATCCCCGGAATTTTTGACTATCAAAAAAACAATAAACACTTAAAAGCTGAATTAGAAGGAACTGTTTTATTAACTGCATATTTGTCACGTTTTATGCGACCACGAAAACATATTTCACTTCATTAACAAAAATAGGAGATGCTAAAAAAAGCAAAGGGTGCTTTTTTTGGCACCAAAACATTCGCCCCATATAATATTTTGTCTATTTTCGTGCAGCTAACATTCCGAAAATATTAAAAACTACTCATGATGCGGATGTTTCCATTAACGCCACCTCTCCCCTTGTTCACATAGATAGTAGTATTGGTATGTTCATGATTTACTTTTTTTCATGACTGAGTGTCTTTTGTATTAGGTAAGGGCTATTGAGTTGGGTGTAACAACTTCAAATAATGAAAACAGCAGGTTTTGTTACAATTTCACTACTATGAAGAGTACAGGCGACTTCCTGTCTATCTATACCCGCCCCTTTTTCTATCTACAAGTGACATATCTAGGCACGGGTACTCTACACATGAAACGTTTTTATACGTGTTTAGTTCTTAGTCTACCACGCCGGCCTGAGGCGGGTTAGGGGGCTACACTTTACAAATTCCTGTGTAGGATGGAAATAAATTAAGATATCAAGTCAATTTTTGTAATGTGGGTGTACCACATACTACACGAGACAGGCACATTTCCAGACTCCGTGCTGTTACTGAGAATTTCCTAATGGAAAAACCCAATAACACTTTGCCCAACCCGGGAATCGAACCCAGGACCTCTAGATCGCACGGCACATACTTGTACCGCACGACCACGAGGCAGTCAATAGAATATCAGTTGTCAAAAACGATTTCCAGCTATTATTCTTTACCATACTGAACAGTTACTTTCCTATAACTTCACATTCCCGATACACGACGCAATCATAGATCACTAGGGCGAGTTTAGCTAAAATTATTAAATTTGTTCAAAATAATTTACAAACTTCAACACAGTTTGTCACACAAGCGTGTTCCGCTTTATAAGTTGGCTAACACGTGAAGAAAACTTAGTGGGGGCATTAACAATGTACACTATGTAAGAACATTAAATCATCTCTATTTTCTACTCGCAAGTTCTGAACTTGTCACGTAACTTGCTCGTTGCAGGCGCGACAACAGGGACTGAAATAGATTGCCTTAAAATTTTACTACTTCAGAAGTTTATTTGAATAAAAAATAATCCGCAGATTTGAATTGCATTTTAAAATTGTAAAAAGGATTTTAAGTAGTAACCAAATTAGATGTCAGTTGACTAGGTTATTCCAATGAATCATAATTAGTAAAAGATAATTAATTATTAAATCTAAAGACTTAGCATCATAAATTACAACAAATCAGCAACAACCATCCTATACAAACACGCCTGCATCCCTGAACCTACCTAAAGCCAAGATTTAAAGTACTACGGATAAGACGGATAGACCCTTGCTGCTTTTCAGGCTCAAATTTCAAACATTTCTTAATAGAAATCCCCAATAACACTACCCGTCCTAGTAATTAAACGCGCCAGTTACGAGACAGTTCAGTCAGTCAATTATAATTCTAAAATGAAAAACTGAACATGGACGGAAAATATGAAATATAGATGAATTCGCTGCATTTCTGTCTACCCTCGCGGGATATGTATGCAGCGTGTGCAACACTGTTCTATAATTAGCAATTGCCGATGCGGACGCAGTTTTACATAATTTAAACGATTCCGTAAATGAATTTCCACGTGACGGCCAGGTGCGAATTACTCCGCAGCCATTTCAATTGTGACAACATTAAATGTAAGGTTTTTACGAAATTGTATTATTTAAAATAGAATTCTGTATTGCATTGTTCCGTTGCTGTAGTATATTTAGGTAGTGAATTGCTCCGATGTATCGCGACCTTAATAGCTGTCATCATTCCTACTTATAATTACACTGATAAAGAATAAAGTCAGCATGTTTTCGTACGGTTTAAATTTAACCTTAAGCTAAACTTATTTCGATGGATTTTGCTACAATATACTCATTTTTTGTCCTATTATGTAAATTATAGCAACTATAGGTAATTGTTTTTTGATATTTTCGTGGATTGGCCAGCTATATTTTTTTTCCTAAATCTTCCAAAACGACCTGATAAATATAACCATTATGTACCTATATCATTTTAGTTATGTTCTAGGATAAACTTTTACATATTTATCTGCAACGTACAAGTAAACAGGTCCAAAAGTTAGCAAACGTTTAACCGCAATCGTACTCCGTCCACACATATTCCAACTACCATCCAAGGAAGCAACCACACAAAACTTTGCAAACGATTTTCAAAAACAAAAGAATCCCAATCGAAAACTCGGAATAACGTTAAGTCCATAATATTGAAACTAACAAGACCATTTCGAAGCAGACATCGCATCCAAGAATACCCGAACGTTAGATTAACCCGCCGACAAAGTTCCACTTCCACAAAACGTTTAGTTTAGGAGTTCGCCTGACTTAGCACCCGATACCGGGGTAAGTTATCTAACTTAGCTGCTGCTAACTTGCGGTTCAACTTTAATGTTACATTATTACTTTGTCAACGAACTCGCTGACTGCCGATGTTATAGTCGCTGGCTTAACCAAATCTCTCACAGTGGTGCCTTGACAGAATTTCATTAAAATATTATACCTAATTCTTTTATTATTCATATTAGAGCTGTATTTAATCTGATTAAAGCACATAAGCAATTCGGTAATTATAATTATTAAGTAATTTCATTTGGCAATTCAATAATCCACATTCTTATTTTCCGGCAAAATATTAAAAAAAATCCTTGAACTTGTTAAATCACGCCATAATTTATTTATGAGTGTAGCAATTTCTATATTTGTGACACAAAACGACTAAATGAAGCCCGCACATATGTAGGTATAAAATAACCTACCTTGCCGCTTGAGACGCAATCCCAACTAATTCATTTTATGTTACATCAAGCTAATAACCCGAACATTTAAACCAGATATGAAGTAATAATAAAATGGTATCTCATAACTTTATCACAACATTTTTAATAAGTATATGATAAACTAACAAGTATAGCATCGATCGGTCACCGTAGACAGGTAAACTTATTAAACTAGTCGAGAAATATTAAAAAAACTCGATATACAATGTATCTACTCGTACTCATGAGAATGTTTATAAGGACAACAGGCATTTTTAACAGAAACATTATGTCACGACAAATCACCGAAATCCGACATAAAATAATAAACGCACCATAATAAATAATTTCCGCATCATTAACTAATCGAGCACAAAACATAGACAGATATCATAAACACGACACAGATTAACATAACATATTACTCGCACAACACCTGAAAGCCAAATGGCTTGGCCCCATTGTGGCGGTATTACGTAATTGTAATCCTTCGTAACGACCGTGGAAACCGGGGTCCTACTCCTTAAAGAACTGATAACGGCTTTAAGCCGCCTCTAAAACACGGAAAAATAATTTATTTTTATGTTTACGCTTCGGCTTATCAGAACAGGAAAGGGATTACGTTTTTACGTTCTTCAAATCTTTAATTGAAGTTTTTTTTCACCTGCAAAATTTTTTGGTTGTAAAAAAGTTTGGAAACGGGATTTTATTGCTAATACATTAATTAATGTTAGTAAAGGAATCTCTTAAACTGACATAAAATAATAAAATATGTCAATATTGAAGAAACTGTACAGACTAGTTCTATGAATTAAGTAAAATAAAAACAAACGGAACCCATGATAGATTTGCCTGATTCTCTCGTTAAGTCTTTTACAACTTACTTACTATGTACGTACTACGTATTATATAGCTAGAAGAGACATAGTCTTAGACGGGTCTTGCTAGTCGTCATATTGTTTGGGCCCCACTTCAGTCATCTCATGCCTCATGCCCATATATTAAAGAAAACCTGATGAAAGTCAGGACGGAGAGACTATTTAATACTATATAATATTAAACCTTTAGAGATATCTCAAGCAATAGCAAGTTTTCTCATTTCACCGTTCATCGCTTTGCACATAACACACCAAGGACTTAAAGTCACTATTAATTTAATTGCACTAATGTGCTAAAATAAGCAGACAAATACATTTAATTTTCACACTACGAAGTGGAATTCAGCGCCTCATAATTAACTATTTATATGCTTGGTTGTCTGGGTAATTGTCTTATCACAAAAAGCTCTCGCCAATTACAAACTCATTTTGTTAGGCATTACTTCCTTGATATAACCTTTAAGACCTAAAATAAATTTAACTTCATTAACAAGGATACCATAAATTTTTATATTTGCCGAGATCACCGTATTTGTCAATGAAATTTTTATTTAAATTTATATTAATCATGATAATTAAACTTTCATTTATTTCGCAATGATCAATACCTATCAAATAATTTTCGTATGGACGGGAGACAAAAATTATATTTGGCTGTGATAACTTGTAACGCTACTAGTGTTATTTATGTCTTTGACAAACTAAATTTACATAATTTTTTACACATTTCATACATACCCAAAGATTCTCTATAAACAATTGCTTATGTATGCGAAGCCTGGCATCGTACACAGACCAGCGAGGGGGACTAAAGTCTTAGCCTTGTGGGATGGCCGAATATTATAATTGAAATGTATGAAAAGCCTCGACATATATTTTCATAATTCAGAGTAGGTTTCCAGGACAATGAACGTCACCGTTAAAAGCGTTCGATAACTTATCTCCTCAATATTAAATGAACAGCTATTGATGTTGAATTAATTAAATTATGCCAATGAAACCTTTTAACTTCTATCGGCACTTGCTATCAATTATGAAATGGCGACCATTTTGTTTTACGCTTATTTCTTGAAGATATATTTTGTTCAAACTGGTTGAAAGTATTGCAATAAACATTAAAACTTTTCTGTGCGTTACGAAATTTTATATTTATTACTACAGATTTAACTGTTATGATATATTATGAAATACCCGCTGGTGAGGTGAAAAGAATTGATCAATAAAATTTTGTTTTGATTTTTACTTGTTCCGTTCCTTTTTATTGCTTTGGCTTGGCAATCGAGCAGTTTATGTATTGGAAATATAAGTTATAACGGCAAACAGAAAATACAAAACACTAACAGTAACCAACATAGTTCTGACCCCACATTAGGATACAAGTCCTGTGTATCCGTACCCACGAGGGTATCAATAACTACGAGAGACTTTTCAGTCTCACAAACACCTAGACCCGAAACAAATATTTTTGGATCACACAAACAAGTGTCTCAGTGCGGGGATCGAACCCGCGGCCTCTCGTTTCGCAGGCTGGTACCTAGCCAACTGCGCCACGGGGCTGTCAATATGTTCCTTTTATTCAAAACAATTTAATTCCATTGAAATTTTCTTCATCCCGAGTTCCTATTTCTGTCACTTAGACTTCGTATTACGACTACAACATATCAATACAGAAGCAAACATAAATACAGTCACACCTGTATCGAAACCACCCCAATAGAGTGAGGTATTGTTGTACGGTAAGTACTTAATATCGTCTCGTCTGGATGACTATCGCCCTTCTGTTGTATTTGTCGCCAAATGTCGATTCAACATTGACGTTGTGACACTGGTATTGAAGAGCCACTTAAACTGAGTACCTAAGCTCGCTTGCAACGCCTGTGTTTCAAGTGTCCTCACTCTAGTTCATTTACAACAATCCTTTCAAATTGTTTTGCGTTCAAGTCTTGATCGAAATCTTCGTCGATTTGTTTGGTATGAGTCGGCCTATAACGTGCAGACATTTGATCTATCGGCCTTTATATCTAAGCTTCTCTGGCCATGGTAAAATAACTCGACAAAGTGATGCTTATCTGTTTTTTTTTTAAATCAATGTTACCTATATTTTAATTATTGTAGAAGAATAAAATATTTTCATTCTCTGTTCTACTACTGGTCCAAATGAGTCTTACTTGGTTGACCTGATATTATCTAACAAAAAAAAACTTTTATATTAGTTTTATTTGAGTATGTTAATATATTGTTAAATAGATTTCTACGGTTTTACTAAACTATTTTTTGTATTAAAATCATTTCGCAAAACAAACGCGTACTGAAAATATATTAAAAAATAACAATAGGATAAACCGCATATATGTAACCAAAAGTTGCACACACCACACAAGCTGTTGTTTGAACTTGTTAAACTCTAATACCGCTCGTCTTGCAACGTAGAAATGAGAACATTCTACAAAACTTGTATGTACAAACTTGTACCGCCATTGTCACATGTATTCCACACACGGAGTAAATATAATTTAGCCTCGTTAACATAAACACCTCTCGTCTTCTGTCCCTTTCGCACTCGCTGCAGACATCCCCACGCTTAGTTTTAATTACGACCCCGCTTAGGAAATTACTGCACCCTGTATAAAGGCAGTGTTGTTGCGAAAATGATAATAGAGCTGTTCGAAGTTTATTTGTTTATATAAATTAGTAGCGTTGTTTACATAAGAGATTTATTTACATACTTATTTACCAACGCTGAATTAAGGATAATTTAATTATAGCCTATTAATTTTACAATTACATGGTATAGCTAATTTGAGGGCTAACTTGATGATACTCGTACTTGGATAAGTTAATCTAAAACTACGCTTTATCTTAAATATTTAAACTACAATCATTTGAAGCTAAATAATTATTTCAGTTAAAAGGTACAGACTTGTACAATCTACATTTCCACAGTAAGCTATCTGGGTTAGATTTCGTGGTCTTGAAAATCGTTATTGAGTTTTTCCATTAAGATATTCCCAGTATCATTTTACAGTCTGGAAATCTGTCCAGTAAATAGCAATACGTTAGTTTCCTATTACGCGGAACATACCAACTGTCGAAGCTTCATAATAGGGATTGACTTCTGCCTTCCACATCAGAAATAGAGATGTATCTCTAATTAATTGTAATGTAATGTAATATTGTACATATTAAAGTTTTTTTTTAAATATACCCAAAAGTCACATACATAGTTCTGATCCCACACTAAGATACAAGTCTAGCGCCGTGGGTATCAAAACTTATGAGAGACTACGGTGTCACAAACACCAATACCCGAAAGAAATAGTTGTGAATTACACAATCATTTGTCAGTCAATAATTTTCTTCTACATTATTTTGATTGTTTTTCGTCACAGAACAATCATCTGTTATTGCTTATTAATAGTGTTCGTGATGAACAAAAGAAAACTTGGAGTTGTATAAAATAGTTTATTTCTTACATATTTCATAAAAGGCTGTGCTTGGGCGTTACGATTGTTACAACTGAACTGCATGGAGTGAATGAGGGAAACGTACGAGAAGTGAATGAGTGAATGGCTGCAGAGTGAAGATTATTTGACGTACAGACGAATGATTGGTGGAGTGTATGGCTCAATATAATGCAAAATGAAATTCGCTTTAACTTTAAGTCGATACGGTCGACATTCGGGAATCCGGCGTCGACAAATAGTATAGCTTCTAGTATGAGCAAGCTTAACTTTCATTTAATATTACTTCAGGGGACGTTTTCAATAAATTATGTTTGCTTGTTTCTAGCTGTGCACCTAATACCATTATACATAGTACATTGTATTGTCTCGCGTGAACCAACACCATTTTGAACATGGTATTAATAAAAGGCATGTTCTATTGACAGACAATATTGATGTGACATGCATTAAACATAATTGATAAAAATTACGAAACAAGATAATAATAACTAAAAAAAATATGTAACTGATTTAACTAAATAACTAAATTTAACTTAACTAAATTTGACTCGTTTAAACGAAGCTATTCATACTATGAATACGGACTTTACCAAAATATCACAATGGGGAGAAAGTTTTGGTGTGAAAGTAAACCCAGCTAAAACTCAAGCAATCATTATGGGTAGCTCTCGCCAAATAGCTAAGATTGTCTGGACTGATCTTCCTCCGGTGACATTTAATGGTGTTACGATCCCATTTAGCCAGACCGTTAAAAATCTAGGTGTAATATTAGACAGTAGTTTGTCTTGGGGCCCGCAACTTGCAGCCACAAGTCGCAAACTTTTTGCATCAGCTGCGTCATTGAGAAGGCTCCGTAATTTTCTACCTCCAGCCACCAAAACTATGTTAGCACAATCCCTACTTCTTCCGGTCCTTGACTATGCGGATATTTGCTTCCTCGACTTAACGGAAGCGCAACTTGACAAACTTGAGCGGCTCCAAAATTTCTGTATAAGATTTATATTTGGTCTGCGCAAATATGATCATGTTTCCGATTTTCGCAATAAGCTCAAGTGGCTTCCTATTCGTCTTCGTCGGAATACTCACACTCTTTCCCTCCTTTATAATATTCTTTTTAATCCCACTACTCCTATATATCTCAAGAATCGTTTTCAATTTTTGCACTCTTCCCATTTCTTTTCTTTGCGGTCGTCAGAAAACATGAAACTGAAAACTCCTGTACATGGCACTGGTTTTTATGACAGCTCCTTCACTGTTCAGGCTATACGCCTGTGGAATGCACTGCCGTTGTCAATTCGTCAAGCGCCATCTCTCAATATTTTTAAAAATCGATTAAAGTCATATTACCTTTCTAAATATTAGTAGCTATATTGTTATCTTCTTGTATATTTTTATATTGTTTTTTATGCACTATGTGTATATGTATTATATTTAAGTATATATGTATTTGGTATGTATATATGTTTTATGTATGTATGTAGGTATACATCATTTGAACACCCCCACATTTCCATGATCACTCGTTGAATATTTCATCATGCCTGGTTGTCTGGAAGAGATCGCTTTGAGCGATAAGACCGCCGATTGTCCACTATATTATAAGTTGTCCATTGTATTATATCTTTGTTTAAATGGTGCACAATAAAGTGTTTATCTATCTATCTATCTGATTTTCTTTCTTTTTCTACGTACTAAAAAGGCAATATTTTTTCGTAGCATTCACGAATGGTGTGGGTTATTTTAGATTTAAAAAATACCACCATCTGTTTAAATAATATAATTTTTAAGTATCTTTTTATGCTATACGTGAATTGCATATGCACGTTTAAAAACCTACCTATAACAATAAGTGCAAGACGACAACCAGAAAATCAATATCAATAGGTACGTAAAAAGTATTTTAATTTTTTTTGTGTCAAAATACAATAGGAAACAGATAAAATAAAGTGACTACGATTATACACTATTAGCTGTTGCGTAGAGTTCACACTTAGTACGAGTAGTCACTAGACCAGTCTACACAAACATCTTCTGTTCACGAGTATGACGCATATGTCACTCATATAATTTATCGAGAAAGTGACTGACCTGAGACATGACGTCACTGCAACTACTATCAGATCGTTTACGTCCGTATTAATCATCACTTAATTATTTATGATTCACTAATTACCATCTTTTTCTACCACACCACCTTTTGCACCACGGATGGTTTCACATCTTATTTATACTGGAATCTTGGAAATATTGTAATGTATTATGTATAAAGGTGTATATGTAATTGTATAGTGTATTATAATAATGAATAAAAATATTATCGGAATCAATGCTAATGAATACGGTCAAAGCGTAGTTCGATTAAGTGACGAAATCCATCAACATTGAATTCGTGAAGCCTGATTTCGTTGTAATCACCACAGAACCCAGACGCAATAAATATTTCATTGATATCTTGATGAATGTATTCATATCGTAGATTAGATATACAATAAGAAATATAGAAAATCATGATTTCAACAACGTAGACTTGCCTACGCTAACAAGCTTTAGTGGCGTATTCTGTACCATCTGATTTTGTAGCCGAAAAATTTAAATTATATTTTTTAAGAACGTGCTATTGGTAGGATATTCATATGCGCCCCGCTGCATTTAGCCATCTTGATAGTGCTAGTAGTTGATAGTACTGGTGACTCATGGTCGTTTTCGTTTCTTAGCAATCGCCACTGTATTTGGACCGCACTGCACTGACAGGTGCTGTAGCTTGCCGTGTTATAACAAAAACGAAAATTAATTTGTATAATTATTATTTTGTATATTGATTAGTCACTAAGTAAAGTAAAAAATATTATGTAAAAATACTTCGGGATCAGGGTGTCCAAATTAAGTTCCAAACTGCGCGGCATAATCATGTTGCCTAATGCAGTAATCATTTGTTTTTCACAAATCTCTGCTATATTTGCTATCAACAGCTCCGTGGCCCAGTTGGCTAGAAACCAGCTTGCGAAACGAGAGGTCGGGGGTTCAAACCCCGCACTGAGAAAAATGTATGTGTAATCCACAATTTTTGTTTTGGGTCTGGGTTTTTGTGAGACTGCTAAGTCTTGAAAGAAAAAAGGCTAGAGAAATAAGACTAGGAGCTAAAATTTTAAATCAACGTCTTGTTAAACAAGACCATTACTTTATATATTAGTAGCAGTTCCTGTCAAGTTAGTTAAAAATAATGTTGCAGAATAAACCAGTGCAGTATAGAGACAACTCGTTGTTACACCTACTACCACTGAGACGTTGCAAATCACGTGCGTAGGTTTGATTCCCGACTTAGACACTTGTCTACTGAGTATACCTATCTTGTGTAGACGACTTGCAAATATTAATGGTATTATGCAAAATATGACAAATCATTTCACGAAGCCATTATGTGTTGAGTAAGTATGTATTTGATGGAATGTAGGTTGAAATCGACATATTTTATGAGTAATATTTTGTTAATAAATGCAGTGAGATCAAAGGTGATTATAGAACATTTTAGTGAACATGGAAAATTTTAGTACAACTTATTTCATAGCCATTTATTTTTTTTGATTAAATAATTGGTTCAAGTCGGCGAAAAACACTTTTGCCTTAAAACTATTCCACAAATGACAAAATTCATATAACGTTAAAACAACTACTTTTTTATGTCATTTAATAATAAAAATAATTAGTGTTTATTATCACAAGAAATTACCTATGAGAGCGAACTAATAGCGTAGCGTAGGTAGCTGAGAAAGCTAAAGACTAGTATAATCTTTTCATTCTATCTCAAACCTTGTGTGCTAGAGCAAGATTCTGCTTAATCTTAAACGCAAAGGAGCACTTTACTTAATTCTATGTGTATTACAGAGAGCTGTTTTAGCGAATCCAACTCAGTAAGCTTTAATCCTAGAATTTTGGTTGGAGTATACAATTTGAATATTTTACTACTATTTTGAATAATGGAATTACTCTATTTACTTATTTTTGAATTTTGTTTATATAGCCAGTGGAGTTAGGATCCAATTTATTAACAGCAGAAATGGGATATTTTTTGTTGCGCTTTTATGCCTTTATCACTGATCTGATATGGATGAATTTTGGAATCGACTTAGATTAGTTTCGGGGAAAGATTTAGCTTAAGCGTGTTTCACGCTAAAGTAAGAGCGGCCAGAGTAAAATTTAAAGTTTGAAATTGAGTAGCTAGCACTGAAATTTTCTTTCTAGTATAAGCCTTTTCACGAGTTTTTTTGCCATTTATTACATATTTAATGAGAGCATCAGATATAAGATCAAGAAGTTGATTTTTGTGTTAATTACCATGGGTTGGATTAAAAATACCCGCTTCTACTCAGACTGAGTTTTTTTAATAATAATTACCATCAATATTTGAAATTATATATTCTACATAAATAAATTACATATGATGGTTGGCGCTTTCTTGGGGAGGCCTACATTCAGCAATGGACGACGATAGGCTGAGTATATATATTCTACTACTGACTGTTCCTTGCCCTGTAAAATTCGTATTGTTAGGCTAAATTGATCTTACACATAAAATTATAGTTATAAAGAACCTCGTTGGTCACGAGTCTTAAGTGTGCATTCGTGTTCCGGGGTCGATACTACGTGGGACTTAAATCTCAGTTCGCGAAACGTGGGTTCAGAAATACACCTATATCCATCCCTTCGGGAATGCAAGCGTAAGTGTATTTATACAAAGGTCAACACGATCGCCATAGCCATGCAGTAGTGACTAACAAATAAACCCACCTTCGTATTATATAAATTAATAACTACTGATTAAAAGGAAATTAGTATTTAAAACATCCTCCTTAATATGTAGATCAACGCATCGACTACGTTTACATCTACTTACCTCCATCACTTTTGTTAATTAAATAATTAATTTGAAAGATCATGTCTAATTAACGGTCGCATTATTCAGCCCTCACTCCAAACTAGTTCGTCTTCCTTTTTGTAAGTAATGAATACAAAGAGGTGATTTAATTTAACCGGGTTTCCAAACTTGGTTCATTAGACATGTATACAACCGACCGATATTGTCTAAAGTTAAATACTTGGTCAATGAACTGGGCTGAGGGAACTTAGTTACCTAAACAAACAGCGAGCGACCCTCCCGTCAACAATGTCGACTTTTGCTCTGCTTATATTACTCAACCCTTATTTGTGACCCATTTAAAATGTTTCAGTGATTCCTGTATCTGTATATAGAAGGCAATCGTTACTATCTCGACAGTTTATATATTATTATTATTAATACCACTGAATAGAGTGTGTTCAAATTCGGCATATTGATAGTTTTAAGAGCGTAAGTGTACGCTATGAAAGATTTTCCAAAATTCACCTCCCAAGGGGATGTAATTGGAATGCAAATTTTGTGAAAAGAAAGGTTGACAAGATCTTTATAAACCTGTAAAAAGCTGCATTCAGAATTTCAATTAAGGTATATGATGTACCTAACCAACTCTTAACAAAGTAAATATATTAATAAACCAATATATTTATACGCGAATAAATATAGCAACAATTGTGCTAAAAGTGATTAGATTAGAAACATAACTATTTTTACTGTTTCCCTGTCAGGCAGCGTATTACTTACACAGGAAAAAACACTATGGTTTTAAACTATAAAATTTATCGACATCTTATCACGTCAAATTATAATGTTATAATAGCGTCGGACGCGGAGACATTAACGAGAATAAAAGCTACTCCCCAGAGCCAGCGCGGCTGGCAAACCGGAGCGCCATCAAATTTTATCATCCCCATTGACAAGGTTTTGGTGAGCGACGTCATTTCACGTCGAAGTGAGCCGATTAACGTCAAAGTTTCAGCTTGTATTCGAGCTAAAATTATGGCTTTAATAGGGCTTTGATAATGAGATATCGAAGCGTGAATGTCTATACATTTAAGCTTATAATGCAAAGTTAGCACACAAGCCACGTCTGCACGTTAAAAAGGCAATAACGCAACACACATAAGGGCCACAAACTTGGCCTAATACGAACTTCTGAGCTAGACATATTTTTCTATAATATTTTTGAACGGTAAGAAAGCGCTTTCAGGTCCTTCTTACTGAATTGTGAAAAAACCCTAAAATAGTGACTAGGCTATATCTATTATTTTCTAACCAGGATTTATTTAAGAGCTTGGGTTCAATGGTATCTTGGCAGACCACGCGCTCGTCCAACTAGGTCATCGCACGCTTAAACGTAAATAAACTTTGAAAAAGTTTATCAATGATATATTCATGACGACAAATTTTGTGCAGGTTTCAAACACCTGCATAAATAAAAGTTATGTTTGTATTTTGTAGATTCCTTTTCAAATTATATTTAAGTTTAAACAAAAAAAGAGGAGACTAAACAATGTTTTCAACTGGAGTTTGCACAGCAGGTGAAAGAATTTATGTGAGGACATTATCTTCTTCCAAAGTTGTTCATAATTAATTTATTATTTTATCGTGCACGATAAAATAATTGTACTAAACTTACTCGTACAATGATTAAATATTGGTATAACGTCAAGAAATAATCACAATGTTTAATTATTTCAAATTCATCTAGCAGATAAAAAACTGTATAATTGACTAGTACAATAGTATTTTTAACAAGACAGTTAATATTTACACATAAATAAATTACTATAACCTTCCATTTACAAGTTTTGCATAGTATCAAAAATTAAGATCTAATTGTAAGTTTTACAAACAACCAGATAGTTATTTTTACCTCTACCTGAAATCCAACTCACTGGTCAATATACAGGTCAGTCTTAAACCAATTTTTCGTTAAGGCGGTCACAATTTGTATTCAAAACTTAGCAAAATTTCATTATATTATTAGTCACCAACAGTTTCAGACTTCAATACTTCCATTGATGACATTTATGAAGCTAGAGATCCATAAATTCCCCTTACTTAAGTTCATCTATTCATAAGTACCGCATCATCACATGCAATACCAATAACGTCGCATCACTTCCTGCAGCACTCACAAATTCATACGTACACAGACTTTATATTAATTGTCTTCTGCCAATGTATTTGCAGTTTTATACTCATTAATTTAAGGTTTAATTTGGAGTATATTGTCGTATTCCCCTAATGCAAGCTTCGTATCGCAGGTGGCAATATAAGCAGTGAAGCCTTCGCGAAATTCCTTGGTATGAGCACCGTTTTGAATCTATGGCCGCGTTTATTATACACACAAGAAGTTGTGGATTTCTATGTAAATAAAAACAAAGTTGGATATGAAACGCATGGCTGTTATTTGGTGGTCCTTTGCGTTCATCTCGCGTAGTGTAATATCAAAACTTTGGTCGTGTTAGCCGAGTGAAAAGTCCTTTTTGTGGTTTTGACAACGTATATTTTATCACATCTATACAAATAAATAAAAGTGGAGTGTCTGTTTGTAATATTGAAATAACCGGTTTTTAATAAATGCATATGGATGTATACACAGTATATATACCAAAATAACGTTTTTTACAATTTTTGTCTGTCTGTCTGTCTGTTGCTTCCGGCTAATCTCTGAAACGGGTGGACCAATTTTAACGCGACTTTCACTGGCAGATAGCTGATGTAATAAGGAGTAACTTGGGCTACTTTTAGTTTATAAATTTTCTTATTAAAAATATTTTTTTAGTAATATTAGTAATATAATAATCTTACTGGTCACTAGATTCGTGGGATTCAGAAATCGTGGGGTGTATTAATAAAAAAAAATTGCGGGGCGGTGAAGATGCTAACGTTAAACTTAAGTTGGCAAAAAATTGTGTGGGTGCAAAGGAATTAGTTATAACAAAATTTTGAAATAAGCTTTTACAACCCCTTAAACAATAAAAATATTGGTATTAGTATTGATAAAATTGACACATGTGAAGGAGATCTGATGAGTTCGATTATCGGCTTAAGTCTTATTTTTTCCTTTAAAAAATTGTTGCTACTAACTAATCGGCAATAGATTTGCTCACAATGACTTGATTGTAAAAAATATGTCAGACGAGACGCTTACGTAAGTGAAAAAGTATACCTCGGACTGTTCTTTTGAAAAAGAGACATGCTTACATACATACATACATTAAAAACGCACTTAAATCACCCACAGTCCACAATAACATCATCCTGCATAGATTAACACATCAGCTTCACAATAAACTTGCTACAAAACACAATTCCTGCGATACAGGTCGGAAATATCAGATAGCATTAGCGGTCTCAGCGAGCTAATAAACTAAGTTTACACCAAGAGCATACAGTAATCCCACGTGAGAAACGACGGGTGGCTCTGCCTGGGCCTCATTAATTTGCCTCGCACCGCCGAGGGATTTGTGCATTACTATTGTTTATGCGGCACAAAGATGTTTCGCTCTAACATTGGAAATTATGATCGGGAGGATAAAAGGAATAAATGTTGTAAGAATTTCAACATAATTCTATTTTGCTTGTAGCTACTAGCTGTGAAGGTCGCGGGACGTCGCTGGATGCAAGCTGCTTCCAACAGGTCCCTGTGGAAGTCATTGGTAGAGGCCTATGTCCAGCAGTGGACTTCGATTGGCTGATGGATTGGATTGGATTGGATACCTTAAATAAATAAATATACCCAACAGTCACATACATAGTTCTGACTTCTGACCCCATATTAGGATACGAGTCTTGTGTCGTGGGTATCAGAAACTACGAGAGACTTTTCGGTCTCGCAAACACCCAGACCCGAAAACCGAAACCCGAAATATTTGTAGGTCACACAAACATTCGTCTCGGTGCGGGGATCGAACCCGCGGCCTCTCGTTTTGCAAGCTGGTATCTAGCCAACTGAGCCACGGGGCTGTCAATAAAATAAAATAGAACAGTAATAAAAGAAAAAAAATATATATAAATAAATTGTTATTTACTCGCATTCACGCCTCTATCGCTGAATGGGTAGACAGAGGCGCATTTGTACACCCACGGTTCGCTAATTGTGTTTTCGTTTCACGTAATTGGAAGCGAGCCTATTGCCAACATGTACATTCCCAGACTCCGTGCTGCTTGTGATAATTTATTTAATCGTACCCGGGACCTCTAGATCGCACGGCACACACTTATGCCTCGGGACCACGATACAGTGAAATCTGAATTATTATATTCCATTCTGCCATGACCAAGTACAGCGAGTTCAAACAAACTGGTGGTGGCATTTTATTCTAATACGGATGGATAAACTTTACACTATGTTAAAATTCTAAAATTAAGATCAGACTTATCATTTTCCCATGAAGTATTCACATACATACATAAACTCACTCCTGTATTCCCCGAAGGGGTAGGCAGAGGTGCATTTCTGCACCCACATTTCGCCAAGTATGTATCAGTCCCACGTAATAGGGGGGCTATTGCCGTTTTTCGGGCACATTTACAGACTCCATGCTGTTACTGAGAATTTCCTAATGGAAAAACCCAATAACACTTTGCCCGACCCGGGAATCGCACCCAGGACCTCTAGATCGCACGGCACATACTTGTACCGCGAAACCACGAGGCAGTCTAAGAAGTATTCCTTCATGTAGATTATTCAATTTCATGCACATCGCTCATCCGAAATTCTGGCAACGTGGACGACTCTTTTCCCGAACATCCACAGCAATTTTACATATTGGACACATTCAGTATTCGGTCATCATTTTACTATTTTTCCACATTAATATTATAAGAAGAGATTTCACGGTTTGTGATTGATAAACCTATTGAACTGCTTTCAAAATCATATTACTTCGTGATGCATCACTAATGACGTGACCATATAACCTGACTGTTGATGACCGACGTTGACTAGAGAGAATATTAGAATTTATACAGATTTAGGGCGGCATAAGGGTATAAGACGGATGCAAGATGGGAGACGTAAGTCACCTAATTCTCTGTTTGTATAGCACCGTAGTTACTACTAGGAGCTGAGTTGTTACTTTGCAGCGCCATAAAAACACAATTAAAAAGTGCTAAGACTAAACAAATGGAATCTTTCTAAACTATTTGTCGTTCTAAACTTTTCATACAAATATTACAGTTAACATTATTATATTAGATTAACATAGTCATTAAGCCATGAAGAAATTTGTGAACCATTATACTGTAATTTACCTAGGTAAATAACGTTTTTGCAAGACGTGGCGACTTCGCGTATATCACGATATACAACAAAAAAAATTACAAAATTAATACCGTAAATTATATTGTAGGCTCGATATAAAGACTTCTTGGAAACTTTGATTTATTGTTTTATATTCCAGTGCCTGCTTCATTATGATTAGTGTTTTCCTCGTCGTTTTTAAATATAGGCTTTAGTGTAACTTCAAACTCTTCAATCCCAAAGCTATCAGAGCTGAAGAAAATACTATATGATATAAAAGCCATTTATATACGAAGATCGAATGCAATGATTTCATAGAATCGTAACATAGTCGTGCTAATTTCATTGTTGACCGATTTTTTTGTTTACTGCCGAATTAGTGCCCAATCAAATGTGACGAAAAGTTCACATCGCACTATCAATACTATAACCTCCCATAAGTACTAGTAATGATTGTCAATAAAAAGCGATAATCCCATGATACATTCCAGAGCAACTGTGTGATATTTCGTATCGTAAACCTTTACAATACTCGTACGTACATTTAAATTAAATTTTGTACTATTGTGTTCGAATTCAAAAGGCTTTTATATAACTTCAACATATTCCGATCAATTTAAATTGCTATTGTAGAAAATATCGTAAATCGTGGCATTTTAATAATTGGTTACTGACAATTTGCATCGAGACGTATCGTATTATTAACCGTGAGACACACTGCCGTTATGAAACTTAATATAAGTTACTCTCATCCAATATACATCAGGCCCCTAAAATGGACTACCTTGCACTAGTTTATTAAATAATGCCACCTTGCACAGGCGGATACATTTAGATGAAAACGATCATCCAATCCAATCCAATCCATCAGCCAATCGAAGTCCACTGCTGGACATAGGCCTCTCCCAATGACTTCCACAGGGACCTGTTGGAAGCAGCCTGCATCCAGCGACGTCCCGCGACCTTCACCAGGTCGTCTGACCATCTTGTCGGAGGACGTCCCACGCTGCGCTTTCCGGTACGTGGCCTCCACTCGAGAACTTTTTGGCCCCATCGGCCATCAGTTCTCCGCGCTATGTGCCCGGCCCATTGCCACTTCAACTTGATAATCCGCTGGGCTATGTCGGTTACTTTAGTTCTCCTACGGATCTCCTCATTTCTGATTCGATCTCGTAGGGAAACCCCGAGCATAGCCCTCTCCATAGCTCGTTGAGTGACTCTGAGCCGTCTAATGAGGCCCATAGTGAGAGGCCACGTCTCAGTGCCGTATGTCATCACTGGTAACACACAACTATCGAAGACTTTTGTCTTCAGGCACTGAGGTATTTTGGATCATCCAACACCATCAGCAAAATAAATAGGACCTATGGCAAATTCATCCACAGTTCCAGTAAGTCAGTGGCCGCGTCGATTCCTTCCTGTCGCAGTTCAATCTGAATACGGTGTGTGTTTATCACTTCGAGCAATTGTTTACATTAAATTCTAGCATCCTTGGGGATCTTGCTCATCTTTTCCCAAAAATGTATCTACTTATCATAAACTTAATTTCAATAAAGCAAATACTGTTATTACAATGATTAAAACAGCCTCAGCTTTCAGCTATCACACGACACATCCGTGTGTTACCGATATTAGGGCTGTGACACTTCAGGCTAGTCCACGTCGATACTTCCCATCTCATGGGAAATTACCCTCTTCCTTACCGCGACGGAGGGCGGTGTGCGCGGTAACTAGGTTTGTGATAGCGGTCTACAAGCACAACGGTTGTTCTGCTACACATGCGTTGTTAAAAGCAAATTGTGGCGGGACTTGCGGGCGAACTTTATGGGATCCTGTAAAAGGTGCCCGTTTTTTGCGTTCGTGAGCGGAAGAGCGAAAATCTATCGTGTGCCCGCCAATTTGCATTTTTATGTTTAAAAGGATTTTTTGAAACTTTGTAGCTCGGTTTGTTATTGAACAAGATATGCGTTTACATTTTCCTTTAATAGTTTAATTGAAATTTATCCGTGTTCCGTTTTAAAATTGATAGAATTCGTTTTAAGTTGGTAAAGTTAATAAATACCTCTAGAATCTAGGGCAGCATATGTTAGAACGGAAAATGATGTTAAAGTGTATATTATTTTAAAATTAGCTGTGACCGCAACTTTGTGAAAATTTATTTTTAATTATTTTTAATGAGACAATTTATAAACTAAAAGTAGCCTCTAAAGTTACTCCTTATTACATCAGCTATCTGCCAGTGAAAGTCCCGTTAAAATTGGTCCACCCGTTTCAGAGATTAGCCGGAATAAACAGACAGACAGACAAAAAATGTAAAAAACGTTATTTTGGTATATGTACCGTGTATATATCCCTATGCATTTATTAAAAAGCGGTTATTTCAATATTACAAACAGACACTCCAATTTTATTTATTTGTATGTATGTATGTATAGAGTATAGAAGATGTATAGATAAATGAATACAAGGCTTCACAAGCATATCCCGAACATATGGTGTTACCTGAGGTTGATTTTTCTTACAATAGCTTTAGCTGTAAACTTTAACAAATGAAAATGTAAGTAGCACATTGGTGCGATATGTAAAGTAAAGACCATCTTTACTTAATGCTATTATATTTAAACCGACCGAAAGTATTGATGGCCTCGAGATTCCAACCCCAGGCACACACCTCATACTTTTCGAAGCTATGTGTGAATGAATGAATTATCACCTACTTTACCGGCGAAGGAAAACATCGTGAGGAAACTTGCACACCTAAAAAAATCTTACGAATTTCTTAGGTGTGTAGTCCGCCAACCCGCACTAGTACAGCGTGGTAAACTAAGGCCTATAACCTTCTCAGTTGTAGAGGAGTCCCGTGCCCAGCAGTGGGATGTACTATATGGGCTGATGATGACGATGAACCTGACCTTTGATATCCTGAAATAACTTATTTGCCCTTACATCTTACTTGTTAAATTTCTTCAGGTATTTTGACCTTATCCTGTAATCACTAACATTCACAATTCAACTTCTTTTTTAACAGAGCATAAAAACGGCGATAAAAATTCTTTATAAAGCCATTCAACATACAAATCAAATCAATTTTATCACTGTTGTTCTATTATTCTAAACGAGTCTAGATTGATCAACAAATAATAGACGTTCCAAAAACGTTTTCGGTATATCGATAAATTTATTTTCAGCCCATGCAGCCGAGGGATGGGCCGCAGTAAAAAATGCAGTCGATAGCAGTCCCCGTTTATCCGAACGCAAATAAATCTGTCAATTTCACTCAGCCCCAGTTGCCTATTCACGATGTGCGAATATTATTAAACCATTCGACAACGCTGCACGCAGAATTTTAATGTTTTTGTAGCAAACAAATTATGATAAACCGTGTCACGCACCGCAACTCCAAAATTTAAATTCGACCGTGTTGGCATATTTAATACACGTTTATTTTATTTTACAAAGCCCACGTCAATTCTTTATGTGGCTTTTGTGTTGGTAAAACAAAATTTTCTGTTCGCATTTGTTTAAAATTTATAGAATGTATCGCTTTGCATACTTGTTTGCATGTAAATAAACCTCACTAATGGAATTTCATTTTTGAACGAATTATTAAACTTAATATAAAAACCATGGGGCACAAAAATAATCGTAGCACACAAGACTTGAGATGAAAAGTTCAAATATTATTATTTTGAGGCTATTAATATGCATTAAATCTTTAATACTTGTATTTCAGAATTATCCTGTGTATTTGATTTACATACAACCGGAAAAAAATTGTCAGCTGTTTAGGTATGATCGTAACCGTTCTTTGCAAGACGTAACCCTTTTTAATACGATTCAAAGAGTGTTACATATACCACAGGTTCGTTGTAGTCACTTTTCCGTGCCAACATTAAAAATACATTACAATACTTTCATTTCTATGTTTGTATCTCACTCGACTTTCAGCATAATCGCCCATAATACCCACTTGTGCAATTCCCGTACTCACGATTGAGTTCATTCATTCGTATCGCCAGTCGAGTTCAGTCTGCTTCGATATAAACCGATCAAATGTACAGGCGTTTTGTTTACTCGCTTCACTGACACAATACATTACGTCTTCAACAAATCGTATTAGAATTATGAATGGACGGTATGACGGATTAATTGAATTTTCGAATTATGGTGCTCAATTCTGTTGATCGGTGGGATTTATTGGTCGTTTTCGGATAATTAATCACTACATTTATAGTCTGGTATTTTATGCCTTTGTGAAAATGTTAACTGGCTAAATGATTAATAAACCTACTGTATTTTTTTCATTAGCAATTCGAAGGACTGTCGATGTTAATTTATTTTCGTTATTTTGAAAGGTATGAAGTTATTAAGTTTTTAGCATTCACATTCACTTGACGAAGGCTCCAAGATTTTCCACGTCTTTTCTATGACACTATAACCACAGTCACCAGACTGATTCTTATTCATAGTCCAAAGTAAAATGACTCTCTCTTTACACTCACATTTATGTTGAGTTTATATCTATTAAACCTATCTGAAGCGATACGAAAGTATATGAAATAAATAAGGAACAGTTCTATTTACATTTACAAGCACAATACTAAAGTCAGCAATATAACATACATCTTCTTTACATCGATAACATGCAATACACAGAAACAAAACATGCATACGATTTTATTGCATCTATAAAAATGTTCCATATACCACATTATGATAATGGCACTGAATATGGATGTCAATAGAGATTGCTCTGGATTCTTGCTGGTTTTCCCGCTACGATTGTCCGGGATCGGTTCGTACCGATCGCTTCCTTATTTCCTGTATCGATATTTTATTGCATGTCATATTTCGAGATGAGAACAGTCGTCCGTCCGATTAGATATACGTTCTATACAGATATCCAGTCGCGACGTGTATTGCTTTTTGATTGGTTTCCGGCTTGGTATATCTTCTGTTCCATATTCGAAATTTGTATTGGACACAGGGAGTAAAATTGAAGAAATAGCGTTGGTTATACTTGAGAAGTAAAAAAAAAAGGTCTTTTTCAGTAATTGATGATAAATCATGTCTCCTTCAGTTATGAAATAAAAGAAAATATGTAGATGCTTTTAAATTAAAGATGTTCATCATCATCAGCCCATATATGACCCACTGCTGGGCACGGGCCTACTCTACAACTGAGAGAGTTTAGGCATTAGTCCACCACGCCGCGCTGGCCTAGTGCGGGTTGGCGGACTACACACGTAAGAAATTCCTGAAAACTTTTAGCTGTGCAGGTTTCCTCACTATATTTTCGTTCACCGTTGAAAAGTCAGAGGTGTGTGCCTGGGGTTTGAACTTGCGACCGCCGAGATTCTCGACCGCGCGCCCGAACCTCGAGGCTATCACTACTTCAAAAGATGTTCTAAGGTCATAAATTGCAATCAACAGTAGAATAATAGCGGTAAATTATCTACAAGTACACCATAATATCCTTTAACCAGTTTAATTTAATTACAAATCCATGTTCATTAATTCTGGAGGAAACTGGACTTCCAGTACTATATTTGACACAAATTATACGAAGTTCCACGTTAGGGCATGCTCAGTTGTTTTACTCTGCGCTCAGAGCGTGCGTTGTATGTAAATACGTGGTTAAGTGTCAAAAGGCCATTAGTATGCGACTGGATTAGAATTCACACCTATTGCTATTGGAGGACAATGACTTGTCCACTTAAAACATCACTATAGCTTAGCAACACTAGCGTAAACAAAACTACACTTGATGCTCTATTTGGACGCATCATGCCTTGTTAGGCGGATGTTTCCTGGTGTGGTCACTTTAATGTGCCAGTATAGAAAACTGCTTGCATTTATTGCAATTGGTAGAAATTTTATCTGTATTTAAGTGTAGGATCAGAAGTGTATTCATTCAATAAATATGTACATATGTCCATCTACAATGTGGACTAATGATCTCATAGACATCGCGAGATCCACAAAATTCAGTTCGTTGGACAGAAAAATAATTGTATCTAATTCAAAAGTCAAAAGTCGTAGGCAAAAAACTAACAAATACATACATATTATATCCCCATAAGGTATTTATCACGCATTTTAGATCAAACTCTATCCTAGAATGCATCGATCGGGCAAACAACGCACAGAAATAGTGAGCGCCACCTATTAAGACTAAATAGACTTAGCAGATAGCTATCTTAGCCTTATAAAATTGATTTATCAAAGTTACTTGCCATATTGGCTCAAGCACTTTTTTTTTTTTTGATATACCGGATTTAAATGGACCGTGATCGAAAACTAAGACAGGTAATAGTTACACTGATTACAAACACAGTTACGCTCAAAGGATCTCAAAAAAGAAATATTTTTTTTGACGTTTTCCTAATCTCCATAACCTCCGTTATATAGGATTAAAGCCCAAGCATTAAACTTATGTCAATGTTTTGTAATATTATACAGGTGTAAACAGGCCGTGATCGAAAACTACGACAAATAATTCTTATGATGGTACACACCTCTAACTTTTCGAAGTTATGTGTGTATTCATCATGAATTATCACTCACTTTAACGGTGAAGGAAAATATTGCGATGAAACCTGCACACCTAAAAGTTATTAGGAATTTCTTAGGTGTGTAGTCCACCAACCCGCATTAGGCCAGCGTGGTGGACCTTAGTCTAGTAGGCCTTAGCCTAACCCCTCTCAATTGTAGAGGAGGCCCATGCCCGGCAGAGGGACGTATATGGGCTAATGATGATGGTTAAGAAACGTCTATTTTTTTAGCGTCAATGAGTATCATCACCGTACCTATTACCTGTCTTCTGTACGGTCTGTTTACACCTACGACGATTACATGTTCATAATCGTTTCTTGCTAGTGAGCAGACTTTATATCGCACTGCATCTACTATCTTAAACTGAAACTTTGCCGTGGCAGTATGGGTTGTTAAAGTTCTTCGACGACAGAACTTTTACTTTACGACAGTTTTGTGCGATACAGTTGGTATAATCGCAATCGTACGTACACACTTACCTACTACAGTCTAAACAGGCCACAGCGATGTTCTACTATTTACAAAGTTACTAATCTAGTAAACTGACTAGTAAAGGAACACAATTAGTTAACAAAACATTATTAATATTGTTGTTATTTTGGGCAATCGTTTAAAGTTAAAGTAATGTAATGATTAAAGTAATAATTGTTTTGGTATTGTTGGTGTTCCCGGGCGGTGTTGAATTCTTACGATCAGGTGGCTCACTTGCTCGTTTGCCTCCTTTCACACATTTTTTTTAACTTAAAGTTGATTGCCCGAAATAAGTGTCGAAAAGAGTTCAGAATTTAGTTTAGTTCCAATACATTGGTCCAATAAGATACGAGACTTTATATATAAACATAAAGCTCAATGTCACGCAATCCATACATACATAACCTCACGCCTGTATTCCTCGAAGGGGTAGGCAGAACTGCATTACTGCACCTACATTTCGCCAGGTATGTATTATGTACCTACGTATGTATTACGTGTCACGCAATCCGTATTTATAAAATCAATTCCCCTCCATACAAAGTATAGTTACTACAGATTTTGTCGTTTTGTGAAAGAGTTAGGGGAATAATGGAAACTTTTGGTATAGCCAAAAAACTTTATGGTTTCGTGCAAAATTTATCGGCAATAAAATCGTGACGTTCGGGCCACGAACCTACAATAAAGACTGAGGGCGACTCTCACGCCAACTTTAGAGACTAACTATCGAACTGTAGTCTCATGTCACGTAATATTACGCGAATATCAATAAAAAAAGTTTCCTCGAACGTAAATACACCGAATTATATGATCGCCCCTATTTTGTCGTTAGGCTTTTGAGGACGGAATATTTTGAAGTTTTTACTAACATATGATATGGATATGCTCACGCTTGTATTCCCGAAGGCATAGGCAAATAAATAACTCTACACCAACGTTTCGCCATCTCTTATAAAACTTATGCTATCGGGACTCAACTCCAATTCGCAAAAAAATCTTGCCAACAAAAAAATATTTTATTGCCAAATTTCTCAGATCATACGACTTGATTCATACGAATTTGTAATCTAAAGTTATAGTAATAGTATAAAATAAAGTTATACGCAGTGCAATTTTAATAACTATTTACGGTAAGCCGCTTTACTATCTCGGGTCTATCTGCATAATATTCAATTCAGCCTCTACCTTCCCCGCAAGTAATTACTTCACAAAACAAAAGCCTTTCCAGAAAGGACGGGAAAACCCACCTTGATTATACTTTGATGAAACTTTTAAGCAAAATCTCGCTCGGATAAAAATAGCCGTTTTGGCGACTACCTTTTAACATGCAAAGAGTTGAACGGTAAATAGAAATCCGTAGCTTTTAATTCTCAGCGCATTAAGGGTTAAATCTACCACCAGTTGCGAACCACTACTTGGCGGCACTCCAAATTATTTTAAAAGAAACTCCGTAACGTTTTAACTTCGCTGGATCACGGCATATTATTTGTACACTTTTTTGGTTGATGCTATTTATTCTTTGATTTCAATGTGGAGAGGCACTGCAATGAAAGCCGCATTTCTGAGAACTGGAAATAATGGGAACCTTTTTTCATTAGAAGTGCTAAAAAGTTAAAAGTAACATGAACTTTATACGAGATAAGAAATCTCAATGTATAGCTAATCGTTTTAACTATAGTATGTTATTTTGTATGCCAACAGCCGAAATGCCAGCTGACCTTCTGACTAAGAGTTTATGTTCAGCAAAGCATTATAAATTGATGTTGCTCCTAGGCATAGAGTCTATATAAATATTTTACCTATGAAGTTGTTTAGTGAATATTGCGATAAGTGGGGGTGTTATGTTGTATCTGTGTACATTGTATCGACAATATCACTCATAGGAAATTGGTGGCGCCATCTGCCATAAAGTATGTAATTCTGTATATTTGAAATAAAGTCAGTTGTCGTCTGCGACTCAAGCGTTTAATTCATAACATAGTATAAAGTAAAGAATGTAGCCTCGGTTGTTTTATCTCACATTTCCCTATATATTTTTTACCGTTAACTATTTGTTATAAATATGCGGTGGTAGAACTACGCTGTAGTCTGTTCGCGGTAGGACAGGCTAGACCAAAGTAGCCAGTGGGTCACAGCCTTACAAGAAATCGACGTAAAGCTGCGTTTCGTTCCCTGCGTAAGATTACCTTAGGAGCAAGTTACTGCGATATATATAGAACTGCGTGGTGTTAGAACTACGCTGTAGTCAGATTGCGGTAGGACAGGCTAGACCGAAGTAGCCAGTGGGTCACAGCCTTACAAGAAACCGACGTAAAGCTGCGTTTCGTTCCCTGCGTAAGATTACCTTAGGAGCAAGTTACTGCGATAGATATTATAGTTCTCTTTCACGTCGAAAATAAAATATCTAATACATTTCCACAGTTCGTTCAACAGTCAGGAAAGGCAAAAACCTCAGTGCCCATTATCTCAATCATTATAGTAAACACGGTCCGAGCGATATAATTACGCAGTAATTTATTATTGTTTGTATCACAAAACACGCCGTCCCTTACAATTAAGATATTTTTTATTTCCACTTTCCACGCGAACAATGCGAGTGAAATATTCGTGAAATCTTTCATTGGCTTTGTTTACTTTTATTTGGTGATAAGCCGTACATAAAAATTATATAACGGCTCTATTTACAATGGTTGTGTGGATTCAATTAATTAGTTAGAATTGGACAGAATATAATTATGATTAATAATTAAGGTTTACGATTATTATTAACAGATTTTTAGTTTATCAAATACAATAATTGACTGTGGAAGAATTAATAAATAAATAAAGTACACCCAACAGTCACATACGTACGAGTAGTTATGACCTCACACTAGAATACAAGTCCTGTGTCGTGGGTATCAGAAACTACGAGAGACTTTTTCGGTCTCACAAACACCCAGACCCGAAACAAATATTAGTGGATCTCACAAATATTTGTATTGGTGCGGGGATCGAACCCGCGGCCTCTCGTTTCGTAAGCTGGTGTCTAGCCAACTGCGCTACGGGGCTGAAAATATGATATGGTAATATGGTATGTATATGTATAATATATATATGTATATGTATGGGGCTAATATGATATGGTATACAAGCAAGCATTATTGTATCTACAGTGAAGTGTACTGAATAATCAACTTCATTCGACCCGGGAATTAAACCCTCCATATCTAGTTTTACAACCCAAATAAGGCATCACTAAACTGCAATGACGATGACCACTCCTGACTGTTTATTTAATAGGTAACTTTAGTTTGGAAAGTATAAACTATTAATACGTTAGCGACAGCCATAGCGGATCTCCCTACGGTAAAATACATGATATTAATGTGAGTTCGTAAACTTAATTATTTTATAGGCGGTTCCATTAACTTAATTTTAATAAAAGCGTAATTGGATTATACGTTTGTTATTATAGACGATTTATTTGCTTTATACCGTTATTGTATATTTACTGCATGTCCCCTAGTTTTGAAAGATTAGAAAAATACCAGTCATAAAAATGCACATTTCTACCGTCATAAGAATATGTCAATAATAAGTCGAAAATATTAGCATTCAAATTTCTTTATTCATCATCATCAGCCCAAATACGTCCCACTGCTGGGCACGGGCCTCCTCTACAACTGAGAGGATTTAGGCCTTAGTCCACCACGCTGGCCTAGTTCGGGTTGGCGGACTACACACCTAAGAAATTCCTAAGAACTTTTTAGGTGTGCAGGTTTTATCACGATGTTTTCCTTAACCATTAAAGCAAGTGATAATTCATTGTGATACACACATAACTTCGAAAAGTCAGAGGTGTGTGCCTGGAGTTTAAACCTGCGACCGCCGAAATTCTCATCCGTGCGCCTAAACCTCGAGGCCATCACTGCTTCTTTCACAATTTCTTTTTTTATAATGTGTTAATTTTCTCAAGCACATGGAGTTTTCTAACGAGCATTTGCCTAGCGTGGTGTTTTTACGCTAACATACATACATAAACTGACATCTGCCTTCCATTGTGGTAGACTTTAAAGTGCAATATCCTACGGTCCAAACAGACTTCTTTCACTTGCTAAACTGACATTATCTTCTGTATGCATGCGCGTCGGTCTTGAGGACCCTTTATAAACCCTTTATATTACCTTTTTATAAATAAATCACTAAATTTGGTGTTTATAGGGCCGCCTAGAACGTCGTCGATAACCATCCTTCTAACCATGTACAAATTTATACTTTCAATCGTCTCTTTGCTACAGTAAATTATTTGCCTCCTTGTCATACCGTAATCAAAGCTTCAAAAAACAATGAAACAGAGCAACAAACGCGTTTAGATATTAAATGATAATGTTTTGTAAACCATGTTGTTGCGGCGTTGTTTTTGTAGCGGAAAGCAATCTGTGTTTTGAATGTTATGTTTGGCCACTAAACAAGTGTTGAAACTTGTTTAAACAAAAAAACTCATTTAATTTTTTTAAATGTAGATACATACATAACCTCACGCCTGTATATCCCGAAGGGGTAGGCAGAGGTGCAATTCTGCACCCACATTTCGCCACGTATGTATCAGCCCCACGTAATAGAGGGCGAGCCTATTGCCGTTTTTCTCGCACAATTACGCACTCCGTGCTGCTACTGAGAATTTCCTAATGGAAAACCCCTATAACACGTTGCCCGACTCGGGAATCGAACCCAGGATCTCTAGATCGCACGGCACATACTTTTGCCACTAGACCACGAGGCAGTCAAAAATGTAGATAAATTATTACTTCACAGGTTGAAACATCTCCTTTAGACCATTGATGGAATTCTTTACGTTTTGAAGGATACTATTATAATTGTACGATTGTATCGCTTAAATTCTTCAATAGAGTAATTGAACTCATCATGGATACTCCCATATCAAGATTGTGATAGCTTTTTGAAACTATACTTCTATTAGCGACAACTTTTCCGCTGATCTCCATTAGCATCAATCAGTCTAATAACAGAGTTGTCTTACTTTACATTATAATTTATCACGCCGTACAACTTCTTTAATCGATTTTTAACAACGTTGTTTTCTAATTTAAATTGCTTTCCTTTCCCCGATTCAAAATACGCCTTTAATAAGATGATATATGTAGTTACCAGGATCACATAAAATGGAAGCTAATCCACGAGTCTCATAGCCGCAAGCAGTATGTAAACGAAGTGAGGCGGGTAAACCGCTGCGTTTGCGGATGTCGCGGCTTGATTGACGCAGGTTATGAATACGGAGATTAATGGGCCCTCTGTACGTGTAATACACGTCACTCATGTTCAAATTGCAGCTTTTTGTGCTTTAAAACTCAACAACGTCGTGTATCATGGCAATTATCCGAGCTATCATGCCTGGCATTACCATACTAGGTTTTATTCGGGATAAATGACATTTAAGCTTTGGTTGTAACTTTCAAGCCTATTATGTAGTGTAAAATTTTGTAAATGGTGTAGAATATGCCCAATGTTATTACTTTTAATTCAAATAATAAGGAGCTAACAAATGAATTTGAAGAAAATAATGTTTCTATTGAATCGCCTGTACTTCTCCAAGTACTTACTTCATGTGCTCATTTATGCAAAACGCCACTCACATATTTCCTTACGATGTTTTCCATCACATTCCATCATCATTCATTAAAAGCTGTGATTATTTATTTAGAGTAACATAACTTAGAAAAGTGAGAAATATACTTGCAGTCTGAGGTCCCTATATAATAAATAAATACAAGTTGATTAACTTTTCATGGTGCATAGGAAATAAGATTTTTACTTTTAGAGAACATACTGCATCACAATTCTAGTAAGACGATTCCTATAAAATTTAGTACATCTATATTTTACGTGCAGTTGTACACTTTCATTTCAAATTCATATTCGATACTTTTATAAAAATACCATAAATTTCCCCGTACCATTAAAGGCCGGGGAAGATTTTGATATGCACTGCATACCGTAGCATCCGTCCAGAGAAATTTACGATCGTTCATAAAGAAAACCCGCTGGCCCCTGCAAATATCCTCCCTGAAATTGGAACAGGTAAAGGCACTGGAGAGGTCGATTATTATTCATATTTTACTGGCACTCGCCCTCACGAAGTCGACTCACGACATGAACTTTTTCAATAAAACACTCTGAGAGATAAAACCGTATTAGGCAGTTCGGTCACGCAGGAAGAAAAGCGATTTTATAACTTTATCACTGAGGATACCTCGCTAATACGGAATCAAAGCGCACGTTTCCTTTAAACTTTGAATGTCTGTTTCATGTGTAAGTAACACCTTCAAGAAATGCGGAGAATATAAGCAACAGACAACTAAACTACTACAGCCAACTACAATAAATATATTTCAGAAAGGTACAAAACTAATGAGGACTTTAAATAATAATTCTAATTATTTTATTTTATTAACATAATAAAAATTTATTCATGTAATCTTAATTAAATAGCACATTAATAGCATATTAATAGCACATTATTAGTAATTATATTGTCAATAAGAGCAATTAAAATGTTTATTTTATTTTTACAACCAAAACTAAGCAATCGTTCTAAATATTTAACACCCATTGTAATGCCTTTGGCGCAGAACTGCATTCCGAAGTCCAAGCGTAACTTCATCAACTTCTATTATACAAGAAAGTCTTCTTAAATATATCTTTGCAACAATAGGTTCTTGCGCCTTCGATGCTATTAAAAAAACTTAATAGAATCATTAAAGCTAAACCGATCATTAGAATACAAATTACAAAAGCCATTCATCTAGTTCCCAGCGGAGCTCTGTCAACATGACAGGAATATCGTCAAGCACCTCCCACCAGATCAGTCGGGATTAGCCGTAAATATTTATAAGTGCAATAACGCCTTAATACCTATTCATAAGTGAAAATTATTATGCAAATAGTGGCAACAGGGCGGGCAGTACATCGAGCCTGGCGCGCTAGAACCGTCACTGTGAGGTACGACTCGGAGTCACCGATGCCGCAGTTAACGCTGATTTGTGTTGAATGGCATTTACATACTCGTTGTTGTCGGATTTTGAATGTATTAGTGACTAGCGGTTGGGTTCCGCTTGGCCTGGGCGTGATTTTGTAAAAAAACGCAGCCATATCTTTTTCAGGACCCCAATGTCCAGACTAGAATCATTTGGTGTTGTAGTAACAAATATGCAAATCTTTTTTTATGATATTAAGACCGACGTGTAAAAGATAAAAAAAATGAATAGTATAGATAAGGTGTTTAAATGTTACATCTATGTTTTCAATATTTCTCAGTCTATCCACTCCACTGTTGAAGGAGGGCCCAAGTAGGCGCCAAACAGCCTAGTGTTGAGCAACCCTCATCCAAACTCTTTTTAGAAAGTATAATTTAAAATTCAAGCGATAAGGGCTTTGTTTAATTTTACTCATACTAGATTCTATTACATACATACATACATATATGACCTTTCAAGATGTCCTCATGGTACTTTGATCACTTTCGTAATTTTAATTGGTCCATATATGTACGTTACTTTATGATATCTTCACTATAAAAAAGATAATTAAACTTTTATAAAAGATAATTTAAACCGGTACTTCCTCCCGTTATTTATGGACACCGTGCTCACAGGAATTCAAATTAAACCAGACATTTCAAATACCCATCATATTAACGCTTTCATATTGCCATAACGTGACAAGGAAATTAAATATTCATTTTAATAAACAAAACGGAATAAAAGGTAAATGCCGCGTGAAATGTTGCTGTCGACGGACGTTGCAATGATTTGTGACGCTCATTGGATACCTTTATTAACTTATTTTCATATTTCATACTTAATGGAACACGGACATAAAGCTACGTGTGTTGTTTCCGACTTTACGACCCCGATGTTTCACTGACACCACTCGTACCATCCAATGTATTATGGCAGTCATAACTCGGCATTAATTCTACAAATACACCCACAAAATACTTGTTATAGCCTAACCTGTGCAAGCGTTTAGTTAATTAATTCTGTAATCCATAACGAGTGATTAACATGAAATCCCGATTGCACTAGATTTGCATATTAAGTACTGTTGTACTAACAGAAATATGTCCAGTTCTATTTATTGCCAGCACAAACTGATACAAAGTTACAAACTAAATTTAGACACTTAATTACAATACTGGACTAGAAAATATTGGGATTGCAGAAAACACTGATACAGTTGGAGCAATTATTGAAATTTGCAACATCCAAGCAACTAATCACAGTTCGAGGCTGATAGCTGGAAACGCTAATGTTAAGTTTGCGGTATCGAAGGCGACCGTGGCGCCACCGCCCACGTGAAGTCTCGACTCGGCCCACTATTGCAAGCCCTATTACCGTACCTATCACTTGTAACCTCGTATCTATAGGGTTAGCAGCGCCTGGGAACAGACTGCAGACCCTCAACCTGTCGGCTTGCGTGGGACGAAGCTTAATAGCCTTTTAATTTTACTACAAGCGGCTATCAACACGTACGAGATACTAATACCATGTAATATGATCCTTGATGCCGAGCGTAATCGCTTCTGAAATTATATTTATGCCGCTCGCCGGTTCACTCTGCCACTAAAAGTTTCCCATAATATTTGCACGGCGCTGTGTAGGCTGTGGGCTATTCGCCCAAGCGGTTTTAACAAGTAGACGGCTGCGAGTATTAAGTTTACACTAACACGATACCTTACACGTATGTTTACGAGCGACGCTTACAGCCCCGTAATTCGTAATTGCATACCTTCGCAATACAATATCTAATTATTCTTTCAACCCACATTTTATAGTCTGTTGTAATGAATTATTACAGTGAGGATTGAACATTTAACAGCTCAGTGCATCGTTTAAATATAAACAGTGGATCGTATTCTATCTGAATAGCGCACATTAAATATCGGTTGCTCCGCTAAATCACGTTGACTTGAGTAATTAATCTTTGAAGGAGAATGCATGTCGTTAGCTGAGCAATAAAGAGATAACAAAATAAATCAAAGGGCTATAAATATGGACGGGATGAGCGATCAGCGCTAGAACTGTCCGAACCGATAGAAATTTACGGAACTTTTATGAGACTCGCATGGAACTAAACTTTGTATAAATAAATATAAAAACAGCGCTCGGCTGTAAATTATCTTTATTGTTTTTGTGGAAACCGGTTAGAGGTTTGTGGCTAAGTAGATCTTTCACGGATATTTACCGTTAAAAGATTCCATTTCGATTTCAACATTAAAGCAAGACTTACTGATGCTGTCGAATGTAAACTGTTAGAAGATGAATTTGCAAATTTTATGAATAATATTAGATGCACGCCAAGTGAGACTTTCGTTTCAATATGGAAGCTGTCTTCGGTTATTATGAGCCATTATTCAATAGTAGGAATGTGGTACAAAAGTGCAATATCAGAGTGGGACTATAACTGTCAGCGGTGGAATGAATCAGTGGCATATAAATTGTTGGTGGGACAGCGCAGTGCACAGACTCTTGCAATCGCAGCCTGATTTTATTTTATTGCTAACACTGTGGGAGAAACTGTCGATTTGTTTAGTTAAATTATTTTATAATAAACGTCATCTTTTATTGTCCCGTTGATTTAAGACGCGGTCGATATAAATAATTCAATTCTAAAATTGAAGGAGATACGTTTATAGCTATACTGCGAAGGAGTGCAATGGCGTTATAAGTAGTCGTAAATTTAAAGGCAGGATATTTAGTCTGCTTTAAAGTAAAAGTTACGATACATAATATATCGATGAATTGATGCAAACAGATATGGGAACACAAAAGAAATCGAAAGTACAACAATGTTTACTCTAAAAATAAGGGCATGAATGCCTATTCATGGTGACTTGCGTACATTTGCGTACCTATCCAAACATTTTTGTACTAAACAAACATTTCGGAACCTCAGAAAATAAATAACCATTTGAGGACAGCTGAGGTCATGGCATGACACACTGACGAAATGACTGATGTAATAACACAAATTCTTCCCATGTAAGTCAATTGGATGACCCAAGAATCATTTCTCTAAGATTTTTTAAATGTGAATCATATTAATTATTCCTTAACATTATCAACTGCCTCGATTTCTTCAAAAGTTATAAAAAATTGAGTAAGAATATTTACATTTTTATACAGTACACATTTATAGTATACATTTATCTACAGTAAAATATTTTTGAACTTACAAATGAAAAATACGAGTTCTATATACATTACTAAAATGCAGATTCCAACTTATTTTAACACATTTTTAACCTTTATTTTTCACACCCATGTCAACGTTATTTATTCAGCCTGTTTCCTACGCTCAATAAAATAATTCCCAGCGATCAATGAATCCCGACATGGACATATCCGCCGTGGAAAGTAAAAGTGACGAGGCACTCATTGCGCCCCGCACTTGTCTATTCCGGGTACGAGACCACCCACAGCAGAGGGCTCGTGTTATTTTAGGTGCGCGCATAATTGAGTTGTTGCGTGGTCGACGACAAAATGTGATGCATGCGACCATGGGGTTTTATGGGATTGAAGAGATTCACTCACGTGAAATTGTAGAGAATTAATGAATAATCAGATGAAGGTAAAGGTAGGTAAATATTTTACACGTATTGTAAAATTTGAATTTGACTTTGCAACTAGCTGTACCACTTGAGATTTAATAGAGCTCTCGAACAGTTATCACGATTACTATTTGAAGCGGATAAAAGCGTATGAGCTTACTGGAATTAGTTCTTAATTAATAAGTAAAAGGATTATATCGAGAGAAACAGATATTTTTTTTTAAAACTAGTTTATTAAAATATAAAAAAAGAATTCAATAATAATTGTAGTAACTATCTGTAGCCATTACTAATTTACGTTAACATTTTTACTACTGATCCTTCCCAATGATGCTCTATTATAAAAATAAAATACTATCTTAACTATTCAGAATTAAAATTAGTTTTTAGGATCCCTTCAATAATACCAGATAGAATCCATAACTTTGTTTAGCTCTTTACTTTATTTAAAAGTGCATTTACAGCAAATCGTGTGAGGCTTACTCCTAAAACCACACTAAAAAAATTAATCTCTTTTTTAACATACGTGACACTATGCCGCCACGGAAATTTGTGAGGTCATGTGCGGTCTTTAACAAGTTAAATACAAATTATTATAAATCTGAGAGCATACGTTAACCATCGATCTTCATGCTTGTCAAACGGTAAGTCGTTAAGCTGCGTCAGAAGCTGTATTAGCTGCGGGGCATTTAAAAACTTCATACATACTGACAGATAATTTTTCTAATGTATATCAACTTCTTCATTCATCTACGAAAGTTATCTTCTTATATTTGCACGGCAAAGTGACAACACTGTGCTTAACGCTTCAATAAGTACTCGTATTATTATAAGAATAGAAAATAGAACAGGAAGGAAGAGACGCTAATCTCTTACCTTCCTATCTATCAGTCTTTATAGGTCCCACAAATGGGGACCGGCCTTCCTTACAACAGAGAGGGGTAGCCTCTTCTAAAACCAGACACCATAATGACCCTATGTAAATTATAAATTTTTCGGCAAAGCTCACTTCATGTGGTATGGTGATATAATATTAAGATCGCAGCAATTTAATGTTAGTATTAGTCTAGATTTAATAAAATTAGTATTGCACACCGGTACTGTCTCCGGTGTAATGTTTGGAAATATTTGTTATTTTTGGCAACCTACATATATATACATATGTACATACATAATATGTATTACATTATACAAGAAATGGATATTATATTATTAGAAAATAACATTTTTCAATTATTATTCTTTTTTAATTCATCCAGTCATTTAGGCGTGAAACTGAAACAAACCAAACAAAACTCACTTTCGCATTTCTAATATTAGGACATTAGTTAAGACCAGAATAATCCCATTCAAGCGACAATCTAAAAGAGTGTGAACAAAATAACAGCAATACCGAGCTACGTTCAGCTTTAAATATGCCTTTGATCACTGTCTATTTGAATCCCAACATAAATATCTTTGAGTCACCACATCCGTTGCCTAAAGACCATTTAAAAAATGTCGTAAAGTCGGATATTCGCGTGCATAATGGCATAAGCCTTCCTTCCACGTCACGTCATGACGTGCATTGTATAAATGATTAATAGTTGGAAATGATACGTGGTTTTTATGATGTCGCGGTGACATTTTCGCAAAATTGGGTCAAATGGGAAAAAGGCTGGAGTGACTTCGAAGGCAATGTAGAGAAATACGCGTTATGAAAGTGACGTACGGAATGATTTTGAATACAAATAAGCATTTCTTTATTTTATTAGGTTACGTGTAAAATCTTTTGCTTTGAAATTATGTAATATATGTGCTTACGTGACTGCCTCGTTGGTTATGCTGTATGGTTATGGCAGTGGCGGTACTTCCATAGAAGCCCAAAAGCCCACCTTGCCTTACAAAATTCGGAATAATAGTCTTTAAGCTTTAATTTTTTATTGAACAAAAGCAATTTGACATATAAATGAGAAAATCTCGACGCCCACTAAAATAATTATAAACTAGACATAAGGAATTAACAAGTAACGATTTTGGGCTTCTATGGAAGTACCGCCACTGGGTTATGGAGAGATGTGCCGAATGTGAAGAAGTTTCGGGTTCAATTCCTAGGTCCGACAAAGTGCTGGCTTTTGTGAAATTACGGAGTGCCGCTCCAAAAATGGTTTCGGTAACTGACATTGATCTCATCCCTTATTAAATTTAAAAAATACATTGCGAAAATGGTTATTGATTGACACTTCTCCTTACTCCTTTACCATTACAGATATGTGACGGTAGTACTTAGGTTTATTTCTTGAAATGTTATAAAATTTGTCATAGTTTTGAGGCTAGCAATTGTTTTCGTTGAAGATTTAAAGAAAAAATCTACTTTATTGATCACATACACAATTACTCCTACACCTCACCTAACGAACAAGCGCAAAGTACATCGTATGTGTAAAGGATATATAATATGTAACAACTAATTGCAGAGCATAATTACAATGACCCGAGATACAATGTTATTAATAATAAAACGTATTTATGGATACGCGGCATGTGATAAAACGGCTTCACTAGCCGATGTTTGTTTATGTTCACATTTCTGCGAAGAGACACAATTAATTGTGGACCGAGATGCACGAAACGCCCTTTGTTTTTCAACCACCATTTGTAGAACAATGCAATGAGTGCGACTTTTATCTGCCCACAAACAAACAAAGATTCGTGTCAACTTTTTTGCCACCCGCCTCAGTCCCTTTGTCGAGATTTCGCCAAAGTTCACACGGCTTAAACACAAATATTTGGATACGAATAAAGAAAAATGTAAACGCTACATTTCTGGTTTCCTGTATTAACTCCCCGACATTGTTTCATATGCCACGATTGACTCATTACTTTGTATACTTTTTGTTAGAACTTTATTTATAGTGATGCTCTAATGGAAAGATCAAACGCACTCAGCAGTTAATTTTAATGTCTCAGTGTACGGCACTGAGTCCGTTAGATATAATTAGAGGCATCGGTGAAGGCTTGCTTTGCATTTCGCTCGCCGCCAACAGTATTTTGATCTCGTTGACATTTATTATGTCACTGACGGTACTATGGGTTCTCGATCCAGCAATAGAATTTGTTTTTGTCATTCCTCGCTCAGAACAAGACTTTAACAATAAAATATCATCTTCATACAATATGACTCACAATGCAGTCGTCTTTTGTTCGAAATGTCAGAACGTTTTGAAGGGAAATTTGAGAAGTTGCTTTCATGAATCGTTTACCAAAAGGAGTTGTTTTATGTGGTTCGGCGTAAGGCGCCGTGTCAGCGAGCGCTTGCGGGGCCGCAACGCACTGAGCCGAAGCGGCAAGGCGTGAGCTCTCATCAACTTTAACGAGCCATTACCGCGCCGCGCCGCAGCGCTTCGAGGGGATTCATGTAATTTTCGGAACTCGGATAACGTGTAATTATTTCAGAAGGGGCGTCAATAACAACCGCAACACTTTTATTCAAGTCTACCTTCACTTCGTCATTAATGCGTGATAAATTGTGCATCGCCTCAAAAATTTCCCTTTATGTGCACACTTCCACATGAACAAAAATAAAAACACACGTGTGACGTTTATGAAAGCGAATGCGGTCTAATGAAACAATTTATGCGCACAACTGCGCGATCAGGCGAATTTATTATCGGCACAAAAGCGCAGACAGGGCAAAACGCTTACTGAAATGAAACGTAACAAGTCCCTCTGAAATAATTCACAGCGGATTGGACACGGACATTGTCGGTGGGGCCGTGGGCGAGTACACGGTTGTCTTCAACTGGCACTACTACCGCGGTTATTTCTAACGCACGTCACGTCGCACCCGCCGACCGGATCGCCTCGACGCTTTGATGTCGAATTCTCTTTTTGCAAACCACATTTCAGTCAGGATAGCGCGCCGAATGCTTTTGTGAAAGATGTCTAACGACTAGCGATTCGTTGCTCATTTTATTTATACGAATATTTTTGGCATTGTCAAAATGGATTCCAAACGCAATTATGGACGTAATTTAGATTGTTGGCCGGCAAATGCGGGCTTCGAATGTCGGAAAAAAGTCCAAAATGTGTCTAAGACCGCCGTTTCCGAGGCGGTTTATTTTCAGCAAAGCCAATGCGGTAACTGATAATAGAAATGCCGTAAAACTCGGTCCCATGTGGGCGTCGCGTACTAGATAACAGACGGTCGGGACGATATCTTTTAAAGCGGTAATTTGTTAGCGTTCTTGCGCTGACTAACATTTGATAAGGGGAATAAAAACTCGAGTGTGATTGTGGTGGAAAGTTCAAGGCGGCTGTGGCTTTAAATACTCTATATCTTGCGGTGCCATGGAGACTGATATTATTGTCACGACTCCGCACGACCTTATCTGACAAATAAAATCAAGCCGCTCACTTGTGTTTTATTGCGGCCAGTTATAATTTCCAACTCGTAAACGTGCAAACTACACCTACAGTTTGATAGAACGCCAAAGAAAAACGAACAGGACTTCAAAAACGAAGACGAACGCGTAACAACGCCTCGTCATCTGAGGCGAGCCATCAGTGACAGCTATGCGGCCAGCGTCACCGCCTATGTTTTATGTCGGAAGGGTATAAATGGAAATAAAGGGAAAGGAAATTCTGTCACGGCTTTAAAATGTACGGCCATGAATGTCTTTGGCCAAATTAAAAGGCCGATGATTTATTGTATTCTACACTTCACGTTTTATGGGACGTATCAAAATTTTCGAGAGTGGAGTGGGCACTAAAACTACTAATTTATTTCTTGCCTGTCACATAGCTGTTAGCAACAAAGTTGTATCAAATATACTTGGCAATAAAAAGGCAATCTAGCTTAAGAGCATAATACCGTACACCAAAATATCCAATAAATATGATTTCAATAATACTGTGACAAAAATACTCCATGGGACAACAGATTTACGTAAGTTATTGTGACAGGATTTATAAGGGGAGGTGGAATAGAATTTTTAGTCGTAAAAACCTGATGAGGACATAATAGCTTACAAGAATTAACAGAGCAGAAATAACTTACTAAGACCGTGTTTTTTTAATACACTATTGCAATGAGACTATGTGTGGGACTGGCTTTTTATTATTTACAATTATTTTTTTAGTACGTTGTAATACAAACCAAATCAATAGTAAAAACAACTTTTGTGATGACACATAGTTGATAAATTCATACTTATTAACTGCTAACTGACTAAATAATAATTTTGTATTTAAATTATCTTGCATCTTAAAAAGCAGTGATGGCCTCAAGGTTTAGGCGCGCAGTCGACAATTTCGGCGGTCGCAGGTTCAGACCCCAGGCCCACACCTCTGACTTTTCGAAGATATATGTGTATTCACAATGAATTATCACTTGCTTTAACGGTGAAGGAAAACATTGTGATAAAACCTGCACACCTAAAAAAGTTCTTAGGAATTTCTTATCCGCCAACCCGCACTAGGCCAGCGTGGTGGACTAAGGCCTAAACCCTCTCATTTGTAGAGGAGGCCCGTGCTCAGCAGGGGGATGTATTTAGGGTGATAATGATGATGGTGATGATGGGATTCCAAGCTTATACCAATATAAATGACAATGACTAATAGAATTTTCCATCTGGGAGCAACCTAAGTATAACACTAGTAACTTCATGGTTATTCAACTACATCCAAATTATTAGGATAACCTCTAATCAGTCGACAAAATCATGCCAGCTAGCTTAAAATCGGATGTTCTCAAGTTAACACATGAAAGAGTTGCATTTGTTACTAAATAAAAATTACAATTTCTTTGAATACAGAAGTGATACTACAGGTTATACACCCGCTATAAAATGATAGAACGCAATAAAAATATATTCCATCTTCATAAACTCCACATGGTGTTTTATTTACCGATGTTATAACTTCCCTTGTAATTTTAATTCAATCAAAACATCAACATCCTACAACAGAGTAAACATAGGTGTATCCCAAACACACTTATTTATGAAGCACATTCGGAAATCGCCCACGTATGAGAGCCGACCGGCGCGTCTACATCAAATATTTATGTACTTAAGTTTCGAAAACTTAGTAAATAAATATTGAATGACGTTTTTATAGCATAGAAAAATATCACGAGAGAATAACTTAAGAAAAATGTTAGCAATAGTGCAGTACTTTTAGAGAGATAAGATTACTTAAATGCAGGAAATGAATTCAACAAAGTAATGTTTAGATTAGTAATAGATAGTAAAGTTGTAAGCGACGTATGTTATGTAGATATGATTAGACGGGCTATGAAACTTTATAGGGAGTATCTATGGGTCTAACTTACAATAATAATTTATTGCTTTCCAACATATTGTCAGAGATAGCTTGTAAATAAGGTGGGGAATATAGATAACGAGGCGACGCAAAGTAAAAGCAGAAGCAGAAACGTGTCATGGGTTAGCCAAAGATCAAGACTACTGGATCTAGGAAGTTTATATAAACAATTTGATATTTCGACTTTAATATGTGCACTATAATACAATAACTACGAACAACAACTATTTTTGTATTTCGTCAACCTTTATCATGAGACCTTAATAACACCAAATGGTCAGGTAGGTATGTTTGTAGCCAGATATGATTTCATATGTATATGAATTTTGAAGTAAACCACAGCTCCGAGTCATATTGATCATCGAAAACTAAATGACAGTCATTTAGTTCCTGATATACCGCCACATTTCACAGATCAAAGAGACGTTTGACATGATAAATTTCGATCAACGTAAATCAAACAAAATACTTGTCGTGTTCGCAATAAGTTCTTAAGTAACGAAGTCTTAATTAATACGTTTTATTTTATAGAATGTAATCTATCAAATTACTCTATCTATCGACATCGGAGTAATTGCGGTACTCAATAAATAAATTGCTGTAATTAAATTCTCCATAGCATTTAATACATTTCCATTTTGTATTTGCGATTTGCGTACCAGAATATCAGCTTTCTTAATATTTTAATGTTGGATATCATGTACTGCAATTTTTAATGCCACCTCTTCTATATAGATGTTTAGAACCGATAACGAGTTGGTATTTGAAGATATATGATGTATGTTACTTTGTGAATTTTGAGTGAAAACAGAATAATTGTTATCAAAAGGAAAAGTATTCGTTTCATATTCAAAGCGGATATATCATAAGTATTGTTTTAGACACATTTTAGAAAAAAAATTTTTTGAAGAAATTGGTGGTGGGGTGGTTTGCGATTCTAGTAGATTTTATTTCATTTTTTTATTTTATTTCTATCCTTAACTTCAAAATTATTGAAACGATTTTTTTGAATTATCATAGAGAATAGAGATGCACCATAAAACACGGCTTTAATTTTTGTTACATCACCAATTGAAACATTTTATATTATCGCGAGCGAAGCACACACACAAGCAAGTACTCCATAAATGCATAGAGTGTACTTAGAAAAGTAATAATCAATAAAATAAATAGAAAATTATAACCACCTATATTTATAAACATAATGACAGGCATTTACTTTCTAGAAACTACCGTAATAGCACTTAAAGAGTACCACTTAGGGTATATACATAAGAGAACATACGTTGGTGGAGTATAAAATTTCAGTACAACATTCTTGCACAACCCTTTTTATTGATCTTAACCTGTGTTAAGTACACACTAGCGAGTCCACGTAACAATTTAGTTTAATGATAGTAACACTATCCCGTTACAGGCAACCCTAGCTGGGTTTCAACTGCCGACACTTTACATAAGCGGAAGCGTTTTTTTAAATCTTTTTGTCAGGTCTAGATTTGATCTTTTGATTGACCTTGAATCACTACGTCTAGGCTTTGATCTATATGTAGATTGTCCGAGAATATCTCAGAATATCTCACAGTTTGCTTAATACTGTAGTATTATGCAACGAAATTTCAAAAATGGCATACGCAAAAAATAGGTCTCGCATGTACTTTGCGTGTCGTAGGAGATTAGTGTGATTAAGTAACATTTTTTTTTTGCAAATCTAAAAATATTCTGCTATGCTTTGTATGTGTAGAGAGAAAAAGTGAAAAATGAATTGCAAATTAAAGTTTACGAACAAATTATAAATAAAAAAAACTCTGGCTATTGATAATTTCATCGATCAAAATAACCTTTAATTTAATAAGTACCTATGTACGTCACCATCGTAGCTCATTGCAATTGATAGGTTCTGTCTACCCCTAAGGAAAACATGCGCGATCCAAATGTACACTACATAAGTTATGGTACATACAAAACGATATAGTTTCGGGAAATATATTCAATAGCCGGCTGCACGCGTATGATCTGGTTTACGAGCCATTCTTCGCGGCGGGCGCGCTTTGAAACGCTGCAAACTTGTTCAACGATCTGTATTCGAGAAATTTTATTGAAATTTGTTAAATAGATTGAGCAAAAACATATCAATACTCATATTTGCACCGTTGAAATTCATTTCGTAAATTTTCAAAATTTATTTTGAATCGTCTTTTTTTTTTAAAAGGATCTTAGTTGTTTATTTTTGTTTTATAAAATATTGCACATGCTACCGCCCAGGCTGAATACTTATAAGAAATAAATCTAGAAAATAAATATTAAATTTCCAGAGAGATTGTTGGCATCGGCTTACGTTTAATAATTTCTTCCGACCTCCGTCAGATCATCTATTCCCTTAAACAGATATACGATATTAGACGTCCACTCAAGTTAAATGTAATTTAAATATAAATATCATTAACATTTACAATTTAAGTAACAATTTAATTTCCAAATCATTTACCTCAGTAATTTCAGATGTAAAAACAATTCAAATTTAGGTTCCAAAAGTCTCCCAATTTTCCGCTATTCTTGAACAATGTAAACAGTGCCCGGGCGAAGAATCCCCTGAAAGACTAGGGGACACGAAGCCCGTTACCGTGAATTTTGTAATTAAACGCCTCGTCTAATTGTGACCTTCGACCGAGACTCGGTTCACACTCCGTTACACTCCAAGCCGCTTTAGCCGTCTACACTGTTTAGAATACAGTGTTTTGAGGGAAAGCCCGCCGTACATAGTTACTTCGAAGAAGGGACTGTTTAATTACTCCAAAAAGACTCGCTTCGTCCGCAAATTAAAATTTATAGGACAGATACGAGAGAATTGTACATAATGTAACTTAATTGTGTGGATACTTAATTTTATTAAGGATAAAATGTTTATATTATTTCCTTTGAAATATAAATTCAATTAGTTGAGATTGTGATTCTAAAATTTAGCAAAATTTAATTATGCCTTACGCCATTTTATTTCCCCCCCAAGCATATAAAGGATGTATCATTCGTTTATTTTTAATATATCTTATTTTGCAATACAGTTATAGACTACTAAAATGCCGTAACATATTACATTAAATTAATTTAAATAATAGTATTTTCTCTTCTATTCTGGTAATATATTACATCCCATAATAATTTATCTAAATGAATACAAAGAACATGAAAATCTCGGTTTAGCATAATACTCCGGGGTATTATTTACATTGGCCGATATTTTAATGAGATCATTCATTTACTTATTGAATAAAGAACACGATATTGCAAGAGAATCTGAAATGAATATCATAAAGATACATCGGAGCGAATAATTTGTAGCATCTAATTAAATGTCAAACGATGTATACGAGATGTAGTAAAGATAACCTAGTATAAATAGGCGTAGATGAACGAACAGAAGCATCCGTAGCGGCGTTTATGTAAATTGCTTCCGCCAGGATTTCACCGAGATTTATGTCTTAACGTCAAGAACAATTAAATTTAGTCCGCGATTCCGTTTCTGTATAAATTAACTCGGTTAAGTCACAAAGCTGCATACAAACTTCGGGAAATAATGTTTTAAAGTAGTGGCTGTTCTTTTTTTCTTTGTAAAGTTTATAAATACGCATCGTCTTGAACAACAGCAGAAAGTAATCTACTGTTATGATTGTCTACTACTGCTTCTTACCATCTATAGAGTCTGTCTACTAAATCAATTTGCTAATGAATGTAGGTACCTACGTGAGATTGTTTAAAACAAAATTTTCCGGGGACTAAATGTTCATGAATCATTATTCCCTATTTAGTTGATAAAAGTTGGCCTACACCTCTTTAAATGCGGAACATCGACTGTCTTCATAATATCTTATATATCGTATTGTCTAAATCTAGCCAAATAGTCTATTTATTTGCTAAAATATGTAAACATCTTCATACTTATATCCTAGTAATTATGTATATTAAGTAAAAACATGTGGTTTTTTATCATAGTTTGCGGATAATTCTTCATATATATTATGTATAAAGCTTTTTATTTGCGTTCAGACACATTCTTTACCTTAGAGTGTAATGCTAGTCGTGAGTGCTAAATGTATAGAGAAGCACCCTAGGGCAGGGGAGAGTGCTACAGGGCACCTGTCCGACTGTTTTTATTTGCTTTTATATTAACTTTTCATGTAACGGTAATGGATTAGTTCAGTCAGAGGGGAAATGAACTAATAAATGTAACAGAAATTTATTTCTTAGCTATGTCATTTGTGTATTTATAGTGATATGCCCGGCTATTAATTCTCGTGTATTCTTGTACATAGATTTAATCATATTCTTTTGGGACAATTTCCTGTTACAGATTAAATAACGCAATCAATATTTTTGGTTTTGGTAAATTTTCAATGAATTATAATTTATTAATCAAGTTCAATTTGTTCTAGTTAATTATAATACAAACATACATTTATGCTTCTTAAGAGAGTTTAGAGCCTCTTATAAAATATCCTTTTCCAGGCATTACTGCTGCGTTATACTTATGATGTAAATACAAATTCTAATTTATTTGTAAAAGCCGAGCTGTATTACCTTTAGACAAAGTTTTGAATAGACCATCTAGATCGGTATGATCAATATGGGATAGTAGCTTGAAATAAAAAGTCTGCTTTGTTGTTCAGTGAACGAGATTAGATATTTTCTCTTAATCCATCAAATTAGCCGCGTATTCCTTTGCCTGACCTACGCTATAAAAATTGTAGCGAAAAGACTTGTATTTTTCCAAGCGAAACAAATGAAACTCGTTTTAAAACTTCGTGAATATTTCACGAGTGCTCTACTTAGTATTTAATCTTTACTCAGAATCGTTTCAACAAAGCAAATGCACTGAATATTTTTCCTTATAAAATTATTCAAGTTGAATATAAATAAGATGCAGGTAAGAGATGCGGAGAGCAGAGCAAACAATTTGCAAACTAAGTTTATTTTCGATCGCCATCTCATGATAAATGGTCGCCTCTCGGAAATGAACCAGCAGCCACAATATTACCATAAATTACATTCAGAGATTAATTTTCTTTCTTAACTAGGAATATTTATGTCGCATCGAATAAATTCTGCTGGATTTCAATTGGTAACCTACGTGAGAAAAATGCAAATCAATGTTATTTGAACATCATCATCATCCATCAGCCAATGGAAGTCCTCTGCTGGACCTATCCTTCTCCTAATGATATCCACTATATGTATCACTAATGGTGTTTGAACAAAAAATTCCAAAATTCGTTTTTTAAGAAAATAGGAAAACACTTTAAAATTAATAACGAGTATGGTATAAAATTAACGATATTTAAAATTTGCTTTTATTTGATTTACTTCTATTGTTGACAATTCGATATCCTTCATCAAACCCTTTGTACACCAAGATTTACATAGTTGAAAGTACTTACACAAACAAAAATTGACTATCAAGTACACTTGCTTCTGATTCTAAACTCTAAGGAATTTTACATGCATTATCTTTAAATTAAATGTCTTATTTTTTACTAAGGCCGCCTGTTCTGTTTATCATATTGATAGTATTCATAAAGGATTCTTGAGCCAACTAATCCCTCTAAGATAAAATTTATCAATTCCAAAGGGTGGCGATTACCAATTTATATATTAACTAGCTGACCCGGCGAACTTCGTTCCGCCGAATAGCCGATTCTTTAATTATTTTTTTTGTTTAGCCTAAGTTACTCCTTATTACATCAGCTATCTGCCAGTGAAAGTCCCGTTAAAATCGGTCCACCCGTTTCAGAGATTAGCCGGAACAAACAGACAGACAGACAAATAAAAATTGTAAAAAATGTTATTTTGGTAGGTATATTATGTACCGTGTATACATCCATATGCATTTATTAAAAAGCGTTTATTTCAATATTACAAACAGACAATCCAATTTTATTGTTATTTTGGTGTATGTACCGAATATAGTATATACTATACATATATATTCATATATACATGTAGTAAAAAATGGTTATTTCAATATCACAAACAGACACTCCAATTTTATTTATTTGTATAGATTGAGATCTGCGTTGTCACGTAAAAGGCCATCAAAAACCGTCATTTTTGTAGATGCTGCGTTAACTCCAATTGATGTGCATGTTCAAAGACTGCTATAGCTCGTTTGGTCAGTTGCACCTATGCAATAGAGAAACAATTTACAAATGTTAGTAAGAACCATCTTAGTGGATAAACATTGAAGTGGCATGTCTGTCGGCACTTTGAACGCCCGTCGCTTTTACTATTCGCATTCATTCAAACATTTGCTAACCATTAGGCACTTAGTCTGCCACCTGCATTGTGTCCCATGTTTTAACACTGTCTAGGTATACTAGATATACCATGCGAACTAAACATCATCTTGTTCATCTCGTTATGGCCAGGTTGAATTTAATTTTGAATATGGAAGGGGTGACGTAGTTGAAGTTATAAATTGGTTTACAGAGGATAAATTGGATGCACCAAATGTTTCGTTGTGATTGTTGGAGATCTTACAATATTATTTCTTTAATTAATTTCTTTTTCATCATTTTATATTTTTCCAAACATGTATCTGATACAAAATTAAAGCCCACACAATCTGTATTATTTTTCATCAGTTGGTCTATTTTCCATACCGTCATTTAAATCCTTTACTTTTCAATTATCAAGAAAAAAGCTATTGACATTGTGTCCATTTACACAAATTAAAGACTTGATTTTATGATTGCACCATTCACTCTTTTTATAATAAAGGGTAACTGGACAGAGGGCCAGTTTTAAACTCTTACTATTCCACTTTGTACGCATTATTTTTTGAATAAATAAAGAGTTATCCAGTGGCTTAATTAGTAGTTTTTAAAAATGATGTGTATTTGTCTATTCAAAAAATAATGCGTACAAAGTTGATTATTTAGTTAATTTAATTTATGTACGTAGGTACATACATATATATTTATTTTTCGTTGTTTTCTCAACGAACATCTACCGATTTTAGGACACAAAAAAAAGACTTCTGCGGCATCAGTTTTTCCCTTATATTTTAAGTCTTACGTACGTTATCGGGAAGTGAAAGACTTAGAACACTCAGACGGATTACAGGTCCAATCTCTTTACACGGAAATATTTCTACGCGTAGTCCAAAGATGCAGCGCTTAAGCTAGGAGTTTCCAGGTTAAGCACGAAGAGGTGACACCTCTGAACATCGCGTTCGCGTTTTTTTCTCGTTTTAGTGTTTTTATATTGAGTATAATTTTTTTTTTGAAAATTAGTCTGACACTATCCTGACCGAACAATAAACAATTATAAACTAGACATTACACAATTAACGTGTAACGCTTTTGGGCTTCTATAGAAGTACCGCCACTGGTACATATATTATGTATACGAGTATTTTTGCAACAGAAATGTCACTTTAAATTGAAGTATAAATTGATCATCTAGGTCAAAGTATCTACCCCTATAACAAAACGACATAAAGTATTATTTCGAACTTTAACAAAGTTTATAGGATGTATAATAATTAAACTTACATTTTTTAATTTTTTCATCTCCTAACTCTTTCTTAAATGCCTGTAATGGACCTACAACGTGTCTATATTAGTTCTATATCGGATATTGAAGAGATAAAACGGCTTCCCAATTTTCATCAACCGAGCGATACATATCCCCCTCTCGAATTTCCTTCATTAAATTAATACGAACAAGATTTATGATTAGTAAACATGGAAATAAATACTGTCTTGTTAGATAGGGCTTAATCTTTCAACGCTCCGTCACGTGTCTCTTAATTTGAAAAGTAGTACATCATTCATTAGCTTCCATTGCTTTATGAAGACAAATGGTTTTGTAATTGAAAGATGAAAAGATTTGCATCAAGTCCAAGTGTTGTTGACTTGTATGAACTCGGATTACTGCACATTAAACTTAATGGTTTTTAAATTCGATGTCTTACTATGTTCTACTTACTGTTGCAAGATAAAAAAAAATTAAGTGCCGGAGAAGTTTATTTATTTTCATCATCATCATCATCAGCCCATATACGTCCCACTGCTGGGCACGGGCCTCCTCTACAACTGAGAGGGTTTAGGCCTTAGTCCACCACGCTGGCCTAGTGCGGGTTGGCGGACTACACACCTAAGAAATTCCTAAGAACTTGTTAGGTGTGCAGGTTTTATCACGATGTTTTCCTTCACCGTTAAAGCAAGTGATAATTCATTGTGAATACACACATAACTTCGAAAAGTCAAAGGTGTGTGCCTGGGGTTTGAACCTGCGACCGCCGAAATTCTCGACCGCGCGCCTAAACCTCGAGGCCATCACTGCAAATAAAAAAAATCACATGTATACTATTATATGTACACAATAAATACAAACCACCAAACTGAGTATCAATGTAGTTGTTTTTTTACGTTGGTCTTCTGAAGAAGGCAGGTCCATTTCAATTTCTATAATAGCTACCTATTTTATGCAAAATATATTGAACATTGTTTTTTATATAACTTTTGTTTCTAATTTTAATATGAAATTTATTTATAGGTACTTATAAACCATTTTTTATTAACACAGAACAGGAAAATCACTTTCATGAATGCGGCAGTTGTGTGTATGTCGCGGCGACCGAAACTCGTAGCGTTGGTTGTTGAATATGTTATGTTATTTATCTCCAACTTCAACCATAAAAACACCCACCAATAGCCATAACGTTATGCACAATACATGGTACACAATATTATTCATACGGCATTTTTGACTCCGCTCGTACATTTCAATGAAACATAAAAATTATGACCGCTTTATTGTGTTCAGACTGACGTATAGACCGTAAAACACCACCAAAATCGTGTCGCTCTCATAAAAACAACCGAATTTGATCCTTATCTCGAATTCTTTCCATCGTAAATAAGTCGATGTGTATCTATCGGCAATTAATATGGAATATTCACCTCACTTACACCCATTACTTATTATCTATATTACATCGGCGTCAGCATATCTCACTTTACTGCTGATCGTAGTTGACAAGCTGAAGCCAGTAAAATCATTCCTTTTTGTATTACTTCGGTAATGTTATTTCTTTCGAAAATTTAAACCCAGTATATACCAATTAAGTGAAGTGAATAGACATTCAAGAAATTGCTTTATAATTTTGATGAAATAATTTGATGGTTCATATATTAGATATTTAATTGACTAGCCGTCTGGCTATTTTCTTTGAAAGTAAAAAATTATAAGGCGTACTTGTCAATAGAAATAAACAAAAGCTTTAAGGCTTTTTTTAAAATTAAGGCTCAGTCATATTTTGTAGAAAAAAAAATATTTTTATGAACTTTATTGATGTTTGTGACATAGTATACTGTATACGAAACCCTGAAAATAACAGTTATTACAAACATAACTGAGTCGAGAATTTTAAGGCGATAGAAAGATCCTTGGTTCGATCCCCGAGTTGGATTATTTATTATTGTAGGGAATATAGGTGTAAGTATATTTATATACTGTATGTATAGTCGTTGCACGAATTATTTAAAGTGACATTAAAAAAATACAGTTTTTGAAAATAATAATATAATATTTACATATTGTTTTTATATATGCGGTTGACAACGGTGAGGTACCTCTAACTTATAAATGATTGATTTGAGGTGGCAGTCTTGATTTTTGATTTAGTTAGACATGCAGCTTGCAAAGAAGCTTGCACGGGAGCACAATAATTTGAGCCTAAATACAATTTCACTATAATTGCATAAGTATGATTTTCTTTTATTTCTTCGTTTTAGCTGTTGATGGGTAGCATAGATCACTTCAAAGAGGGCGAGAAACCAACTAGTCCCAAGCTATAAAAAACTCTGTTTTAGTGGCGCCAGCTGACTGCCATAATTATTTTAATAATGTCAAACAGAATTAAAACATGGCAGTATTGCAACAACAATAAAACACGTTAGACCCAACATAATAGAGCAGTTTGTTCCAAATAGGCGTGTTATTAATTCTATTTTTATGCGGTTTATTTAGGTCCTTGTATTTTACGACCATTAAAGTTTTATTTACCATATAAAAACAGTATGGCCATAATAGTGAAGTAAGTGCTATATTTTATTCTGTTAATGTGAACCGTGATGAATCCCACGAGGATACGATACTAAAATGGACATAGTATTTGAATCAGTCACGCGTGGTTTATGAAAGCGACGTGTTTGGATAAATGAGGTTGGTTATGTGTCGCAATTAATAAGTGCAATTTGATACTTCGTGGCCTATTTAAGTGTAATATTTTTGACAATAATTGGATCCATTACGTATTTTATTTTAAAGATAACTTCTATTTCTATACATGGGGTTCATTATGATTGAATCTTTAGGAGACAATTTGGAGTTTACGAGGGTTGGTAAATTTAGTAATTCTTGTAGTCTGGCAGATTTTCTCACAACGTTTCAGCCTTAAGCTTAGAGTTTCACAGAGAGATAGATTTAGGATGATTAAGAGTACCATTTTTAGTAACAGTGCTGTAAATAAATATACTTTAATGTACAATCTACACATTTACCAGTATTTGCGGAACAAACCCAGTGTAAAGAGCACTGCTAAGTGAAAATAAAACAAAAACAAAACAATAATGTTATAGTCTCCATTTATACAACAATTGCAGAAAATTATAAACGGCATATTTGGCGCCGCACACTCTAAATAGCATTTCAATTGTATAATTTGAATCGAATACTCCTTTGTGCGGTGCCTAAAAGACGCTGATAAAGGAAAGCTCATTTCGACCCGAAAAGGTGGCTATAAATGCGGCCGATACGCAACCCAACCGGGAATAAATTGGGCTCAAAGATTTATTGCCAAATGCTCTTAACCCGTCGTCTTCCACGATCAAAATAATCCGCGGGATTTAAAAAATTACGTTCCCTTGTTTCGTCGACAATAATTTAACGAGAAACTTCCATTTCTCTTATCGAACAATGTTATTGTTTATCGCATTGTTATTAATGGCGCAATATTAGAGAAGCGTAGAATTTAAGTAATAAGCATAAAATAAATCGCTGTGTAGGCAAGTCCCATTGGTTAACAACAACTTGCAGAGTTTACGACTTTGCAAAGACTTGTAAGCCACAGGTAACGACGTACTTCATTACTAAGTAGTGTATTATTTATGTTGCCTTTTAACTCGCTTTATATCGCTAATACCACAATAAAGTTAGCGTTACATGAAAACTGAACCAAGTGCGACAAGAAAACAAGCTCTTAGATCGTCTTGAGAATTCCTAATGAACAATAAAACGCCAGTAAACAAAGCATATCATTGTAATCTAAACGAATAAAAGGGGAAACAATAAAACGATTTTTTGATAAAGTTGCTTTATTTCAGATTTTTATTTCGGATATAAACACAACGGCTTCTGAAAATACTTCGATGGTAGATAAAATTGTTGCTCAGGCAACTCTTGAATACGTACATATAAATTACATGGCTGGCTAAATTAGCATATTGCGGGAAAGGATTCAGTTCGCATAATTAATTAGTCTAGGGTTACATTTACTTCTAATACATGACTTTTAATATAAATATCACAGTCAAAGGTTATACAACTAACATTCTAATAATTCTAAAAGAATATGGCAGTGAAACGCAGGGCCATTACATCTAGATTTTACAGTCGTGTTACAAACAACCTTGAAATTTGCAAAACTTTACATACAAAAGAGTAAGAAGTTACGATTACAGTTTAATCTCTAATGTTAATACCGATGGTAAAACTAGTCCTATAAGCTGTGACTAGAATATAGATTAGGAATAAATTACGAATAACAAGTATCAAATTTCTTTATCTACACGTTCCTAAAACCGTTTAACTACAACTAACGTTATTGTTTGACAACAATTTCCTATTTAGTTACTTTTCGTATTCCTCGTGTGGACTTTCCATCGGACACTACAAACCTACCTGCATCTATATAACTTACAGTTAACATTTAAAAAGATAGGTATGGATTATTGCTTTGCGTTGAAAACTTATATGAATACATTTCACCTCCTAATTCCTCCTAAGGTTTATCCGAGCCGTAAGCCTGTTTGTTCTCCGGACTCTGTAAAAAACGATAGCAATTAGTCACCGATGTCGCAGCATTTCACGGTGAGCAAAAAATCTGATTGTCTGAGGGTAGAACAGTAAACAAGTTCAATTTACCTCATACGGCGGTGGTGGCAGTATATCACACAGATTTATTTGACAGCCCTGCTCCGACCTCGCTACATTCGAATGTCTACTCGTCTGAATGGGAATTTTGAAACTGTTCTCCCTCCCGAGCCAATGCCACTGTGGGTAGTCGTACTCTAAATCACTGGCGGGGCACACTTTGCTTTTGTCCTGTCGGCTCCTCGATCCGGATCGGTTAGTGTGACAAGACGCGCAGTCGTCCTCCAACACGTTAATCTCATTATGTGCGGTCTCGTGCCTCGGCTCTCGGTAGTCCTTAGTAGATCTACTCGACGTGCTATGACAACATGTAGAGCATTCTCCGTTCGAGTATTGAATACTTCCATTGCACGACCTAACAATGCTGTTGTTATGAGATCGTCTTTCTGGACAATTCCTCAGGTCTCCGATGTCGTTATTGTCCTGTATTGAAAGTGTCAAATGAATATTTGATACGTGGAATGCAAATTCGAGTAATCTTATCTAATATCAACAAAAAAGTTCTCATAAGCTTATCGGACCGTACCTTGAAATTGAGTTCTGTGTAAATTGCACTGGAAGCGTACGGCTCAGGTGGGCCGCGTCGAATTCTGTCGACACTCGACGCGTCTAGGGCTTGTATCGAGTTTTGCGGTAGACTGTATTCTGGCTCTACGCTCATAACGCTCGTTGACTGTCCACCTAATAAAAATTAAAATGTTCTCTTTGTTGAGATTGTCGAATGAACCAAATAGTTAAGCATGTGTTTTTTATTATCTTACATGTGTTATAATAATGACATTTACGAAACACGGTCATAAAACATTCAGACAGTAATCACTTCATAACCATTAACCCTACAATCTATCTATTCTCGAAATTTTAGTATCAAAAATATATAATGATTTCTGAAATGATCAGATTATACAGCAAAATATTTAAAATTATGCAGATATTATATTTCAAATCAATTTTATTGAACCACGTGAAGACGCGTTAAGTACTACTAATCTTTATCTTGTTTATCAAAAAAATAACTACGTCATTAATGTATAATTTATGTAGTACTATAATGTCCATTAAACAGATTGTTTTGACAACTCGGTACAACTATCACATTGCACACTACCGTGGGAATCATGTCGCTGTGACGACACTGAACAGATTATTCCAGATAAGCGTATTGGTGTGTACAGAATTACAGAGCCCCGTATAGCTAAATATCTGGTTTCCTCCCCCCTCATACGTCGTACCGCACAAACTATCGCGGGCTCAGTTAAGGATGAATAAAAGAACGTATACCTACATAAAATATGAACTTAAGGAGAGTTAAAAACTTTCTGAAGAAAAATATTATGTTGAATAATTTCTCTACATTAGTCTCCAATGCCTGTATGCCCACGTTTAGGCAAAGGTGTCTTGTCCACCTGTTGCCAATTATAATGTCGATCTTAATAGGCGACGAGCCTATTGCATATGATCATCGTTGAAACTAGTCAAATAAAATTATAGCTTAGTGACTGTCTAAGAGAAGGATCTCTTTAAGCTAGAAAGCTTGTTTTAGACAAGCCAAATCACGCAATAGTGGAGTAAATTGGCGTTTGCTATCAAAAGGCTTTAGGATTCATTTCTAGTTTCAGATACATGTTATTTGGTGTTTCGTTAGGACATTTTCAGCTGCAGCCCAGTCTAGAAATTTAGTAAACAATCTGTAGAAATACTCAGGGTTACAGACAAAAAATCCAAACCAAAAAACCAACCTAGAGGTATTCCTGCTTTAGATTTATGTGTTGAAATCTAGTCATGGTTGTATTTCTTATGGGATGCTACTAAGTCATCTAAGTTGTTCTTGTCATCAACAGTCATATTGGTCAAACTCATGATAGGTATACATAAGTATAGGAATATGTTTGAATAAATATGCATGAGCATTTCACTTACCATGTAAAAGACTCTGGTGGCAACTATTGACTTCCAAGCCGGCGTCATTCGGTGGGCCGAACACGGGCCGGTCGCGCAACCAAATCGTGTCTTTATTTAACAGGCATTGTTGCGCCGTGACAATCGATTGACCTACAATATTGGGATCAATGTTTCAATTATACATTTGTTACGCTTTCATTCACAAAAATGTGTGTACAGTCGTAAACGTAAATGTGATTGAGTTTATTTGCGGATCCAATCAAACGTATATTGGACGGCCAAATCAGATCGAATCGGTCCAGAGGCCGTAAAGATTTCTGTGTTGGAAAAGTTAAAATTGCGCGGATCAGAATTTGTAAGGAGGTTAAATATAAGTGCGAGTCTCAGATTACGCATTATGGGTTTAAATTTAAATTGCGTAGGACAGAAAAAGTATAACCGAGTGCATTTTATGCTGAATGATATTTATGATTTGCGCATAAAGCATCGCCGTTAAGAGAAATCAGCCGAAAATGAACGCATCATCATACTAAGAAAGGATCACATTATACAAATACTTAAATAAATCTCCAAACACAAAATTTATATTACGTTTACGTATAAAGTAACATAAAGTTGTCGCTCCCTTAATGCGCAGGAGACTAGCGTATAACTATAACATTAACGTGGATTCCATTAAACTGTACAATTTTCATTTTTTATCAACTTTATATAGCTTAAATATTTTATTGAATAAAAGTATGTAAATAAACCCACGTATTCATTTATGTTTACGAAAGTACACTGAAATAAAGACATACCCGTGGACTTCTTTCTCTGAATGCTGTTTCGACGTTTGATGTAATAGATGCTGAACACTCCGACCACGATTACTAAGAACAACGTAAGTCCGAGTGCTAGCAGCCAAGTCTCTTGCAGTATGTGCGGTATACTGGAGTCTTTTGGCGGTTCAGTCCTAAAATAGAAATTGTAATAAGAATACATTGTTGGCTTGGTGAAACCGCAGGCGTAGTAATATTTCCGTGTTGAATGGAAATTGTACTACTTTCGGATTGTAATAGATGCAATTGAGGTGATGTAAATTCCTAGAATTTTGATGAATGAATTTAAATTCACCGATTGCATATTTTCTATAAGTCTTATACTTTTGTAACAGTTCATAGAATTTCTGATTATCAAATGTAATGCAAGATATGCATTTAGATATCACGTCCTGATTATTATTTTCTGAAAAATTACTATAATGAGTACTTATTTAATAATAATACTTTGGGATTATATACACTGTATTAGCTCATCATAATCATCACGCAAAAGTAAAAGAAATTAAAAAAAGGAAGATTAGGGAACCGTTGTGATGACCTCGAGGTTTAGGCACGCGGTCGAGAATCTCTACGATCGCGGGTTCAAACCCCAGGCACACACCTCTGACTTTCGAAGTTATGTGTGTATTCACAAATAATTATCACGCACTTTAACGGTGAAGGAAAACATCATGATGAAACCTGCACACCTAAAAGTTCTTAGTAATTTCTTAGGTGTGTAGGCCAGCCACTAGGCCACCGTGGTGGAGTAAGGCCTAAACCCTCTTAGTTGTAGAGGAGGCCCGTGCCTAGCATTGGTGTATTTATATGGGCTGATGATGATGAGGAAACCTGCAAATCCAATGTTAGCTGACAGATAAGCTATGTACTCACTGAACATAATGCCTCTGCGACTGTGTCGGCAGCATGTGTATCTGGGCTGGGGCGCTGAAGGGACCGTGGCCTCGATGTGTGACGGCGGCAGCGCGGGCGGTATACCGACCCCCAGTACGGAGAGAACTGGCTGTAGCCGCACGGGTCCGAGGACCCAAAGACATCTGACCCACAACACGACCTCCCGTACTACCGCTTACCCGTATTTCGATCTGAAATAGAGCTGAGCTATTGATTGATCCAGTGAGTAATTGTATGTACTATAGCAATGAACTTAACGAAAAGGATTCTAATCATGACACTACATTTGTACATCAATATGTCAACTTTTAACACATAAAACAATGTTAGATACATAAATTCACCTGTTTGGTGTGATGTCAATTTGTTTCATTAAGTATGTTTTCATACTTACCAAATTTTATACATATAGGTAATTTTATCAAAGCGCAACTTACTTGTTTTGAGCAGCATTAAATAATTTAAATGTAGGGTTTTCATCTACATTATTTCTACAGACTAAAATTCAAAGCATTACTCATATCGACATACCAAGTATCCCGTAAGTTCTCCATTCCAGGTATTCACCGGAGGCGGTTCCCATCGTATCCACGCGGATGTTGCGTTTATCACACCCGCTGTGACGCTTTGGGGAGGCGCCAGCGGTACTAGAATTATTGATAACGTTAATATTCGTTTGCATGACGAAACTGACGTATTGTGCAGTTAATGTTACTTGATTGTAGGATTTAAAAGAAATTTTCAGAAAAGTATGATATTGTTGGATTTTGAAATTAGTATGTCGCAAAATATAGTATGTATATAGAAACAACTAACATAATGAGATCTATATTTAATTTCGAATTTGAATTCGATTCGAATAATTTGAAATATAAATTCATCTCGATTATAAGTCTATTGAAAATATATGTATATTGAATTGTTTTATTACAAAAACGATAAATAATAAAAGTAAGACGAAGGATATAATAAACCATAAAGAATACTTACTGTCTTCTTCAGTAAAGCCTGACATCATATTCGAAGGTTTTCCCAACAACATTTTATAAAATGGCATTAAAAATATATCATACTGTGTGTAAGCCATAAGACCTGTGAGAATGTAACTCGACGATCCACTATTGTCAACATTCATAAGAGATCCGTTCGAGCACAGAATGGAATTTGAATGCGATGAATTTATTATCGTTGTATCTTCATCTGTTGCATTGCGCCAATTCAATGTGGTTCCATTGTACCAAATTTTGACGCCTTCCAAATACTCATTGTAGTCAGTTAACACCTAAAATGATCCAATATAATGTTAAATAGAAAAAAAAACCTCATAAGTCATAATAAACAGATGAATGATACTAACGTCCCAAACAACTTTCAATGACGACGACGACATCGCTTCAATGCGTTTCAAAACTAAAACGTTTTGTTGTAAATACTTTCTAGCTTGCACAAGTTCGTACTCAGTCATATGAACGTCTCGTTCGTAATCAATATTCAATTCGTGACTCGCTGTACGCTCTCTCAATTCATTATTCCCTTTCTTCAATACTGTAAGGTAAGCCTCCTGCATGATACTTCCAGCTGCGTTGACAGCCGTACAAATTACCCTTCCACTGTGCTCCGCCCGCGCGCTGTCCAAGTAAAGTAAACTCGTATTGCTTTTCGTGCATTCCGGGAAAAGCAAGGAATCCTGGTTGCCCTCTAAAATCCAGAAAGTTGTCGGCGTAGGCAATCCTTTAGCGTCGCACGGAATGGAAACAACATCACCTTCCCATGCGGTTAAATTGGACGGTATCTGCGTGAAGTGTGGTAAAGCTGAAACAGATGGCCACGTTAAAATAGAACGAACAGTTGTTAGAATTATTGGTGCAATAAAATCGTTCCGAATTGAGACACGGCTTACAGTAAACGGTGAGCGTTGCGCTGGTGATACTAGTGCCCGCATGGCTATCTGCACGGCAGGAATAGACGCCGGCATCGGTCGCGGACACGTGTTCCAACCTTAATAGCCCGCGAATTATAGTGGCATGGGAAGGCAATGTACCGTCTTCTTTGATCCATGTTATTTTTACACTCGTATCGTAGCTCTAAAAAGTTAATGGACGTTAATCTAAATAAACAAAATGTTAAAAACACCCAATCAGAAAGTGATTTAAATTACCTGGCAGTTGAATTCTATCGTTTGGCCCAATAAAGCTGTTACATTGTTAGGTTTTACTACGAAATGCGGTCTTCTTAAAACTATTAATGCTGCCGCTCTTGATTGCCTTTCACCGGCAATGTTCCACGCTACGCATCTAAACAAACCGCTGTCAGATGGTAATGTTTCTAAGATCTTTAAGTTACCTGTTTCGGTTATCGTTACCCTAAAAAAGAGGAAGATTTTAGTAATCTACATCAGCATTAAAACTAAAAAGGAAGTTTTATGGTCAAATTAGTACCTTCCATTAACTTCTACGTCATATTTCTGTCCGTCTTTAAGCCAATGGACGGATGGATCAGGAATCCCTCTAGGAGGAGTACATTCTAATAGAGCTGGTTCGCCGGCAGAAACTTGCACATCTCTAGGCTCAGCTCTGAACTCGTCCCTAAGAACTGGAAATTGTCTTCTATCAATCGGCAATCACGCATGTATTATATTTTCGCTCAAATAGTGTTTCCTTCATAGTTGATTAATGTCCGATCGATTTTAATGACCAAACACTATTAAAATAGCCATAAAATAAGTGTAATCAGACACTTGGAGATAAATTAGATAAACATATCTATTAACAAGCTGTTTACCAGATGGTACTTATGTAGCAAATAAATCATATTATGTTTATCAATTTATGGACTAAAATACGTCGTTACTTTTTTAAACCGATTAGTGTAATTTAATACCTCAAATTATTGTAAGTAGAATACAATATGTTATGAGTGCCTTGTTAGTCCCGTGGTTTTAGTTTGAGGCTTGCGATCGAGAAGTACAAACCGAACACGACGGTTGCCGAGTCGGAAACTATTATAATATTTTTCCATAATTTTATGTGAACGAAAAATTCCTTTGCCCTATTTAGATTTATACTAAACATAATTTTTTTACTAAATAGAGCTATCGTACCTCAATAAAAATACAACAAAATAACTTAATACATATATCTCTGAAACATGCACACAGCACACAAACAAAAGACAGCGTCCTCGATCTCCAGTGACCCACTAACTTAAAGTTTCCCCATAAAGTGTATGAAAAGAATGTTGGTAGTGAACTTACCAGCCACGTTAAGGGAAGCATTCTGGCTGACGGCCTCGCCTGCTATGTTGCGTGCCACGCACCAATAAATCCCCTCGTCGCTGTCTTTCTTCCCCCTATTCACTCTGCAAAACAAATCTTGGCTTTCTTAACTGCGAATGATGGATCTGTTTTTAGATTAATTGCTGTATAAATTAGAAATACAAATATTGTGAAAACAATACGGTTGATTTATATTGCTATTGCATTCAGAAATTGTGCTGGGAGTGGTGCCCCGTTGACTGATTGTTTAAATGTTCAGTCGTTGTTGTGGGCTTTTTGCATTTACAGTAATATTTTCGTAATGCCAAACAGCGGCATTTATACCGATTTCGATGAAAAAGTTTTGGGTCTTCTTTATGTTGGTAATAATTCTATCATGTTAACTTCGAAACGACATTTAATGTAATTGACATTCAATTTACTATTGAATAGACGGTGTCCCATAATTACGTTTATTTCATATTTATTTATTGCTGAGCAATAATGCACTACATTGACTTTTACCAAAATCAATTAATATCTAGCTTCTAACTAAATATAAAAAATCCATACCTCAAAAACAGTAATCCGTCTTCAAGTAAAACCCGGTGGCCATCTTCTGCATGTGGCAATGGTGTTCCGTCTTTAAACCATTGTACCATGGGCTTAGGGCGGCCTTCGACCACGCATCTCAAGGTCGCCGGCTCACTGCGCCCTGACACTGTGTTGGACGGATGTTCCTTGATGCGTGGCGCTCGGTTTTGGGCTGGACAAAGTTGAGCAATTTAGAATCATTGTTACATCCGCTGTTTTCAAGTACTCTTGTCATAGTTCCATATACTGTCCTTTTTAATTCGCAAATATTGAAATTCTTTAGTATTCCAAAAAAAATTATGTGGATAATGTTTTTTTATTATAATTAAAGAATGTAAGTAGCGTATTACATTCATTCGATTCGTCAATAAAAAAAAATACGATAAACTGAACAAAAATATTTTCCTGACGCGTGTATTAGTAACTACAGCAGTTTTGATTCCAAAACCTTAACCCACAGTGACACTTCTTCCCAACTGACACTAACACTATCACAAAGCCACATCAATGAGAGCTTTGTACACAACACAGTAAAATAATTACTCCTGAATAAGATACACCTAAAAAGGCTTATTATAAAAATTAATATCAATGCGGTCAAGAATGCATGACAACGATGACGTCACGGTTAGATATCATCAAAGTGGGAAAACCAATTATATTACCATAGCTTATGGTTCAAATTTGAATCAGATAAATAACAAGCGTATTTGTATCAATTACATGGGTACACGTCCGGGTTAGAGATTCACAACAACGCTCACTTTGTGACCAATCGTCGTGTAATGAAATTAAAACGTTCAACACGTTTTGCCTTTCAGTTTCGTAACTAAGTGATGAATGTTACTCTTTGGGAATATTTTAAATTCATATTTCGAACTCATGAATTTATGTAACAGCCAGTATTTAAGTACAAACTTTTCTAGGGTTTTACGTTTTATATGTCAGGACATGTATAACTTATGACTCGGCACATGCTTCCTTTAGTATTGACATACGTATGTCAAAAGAAGTCACACTATATTTTTTTTCAATTCATTGGTTACACAAACAAGTTTCACTTATGTCATGGAAAAATTCTGTCTTTATGAGGAATAACAATACAAGAAGATTATAAATGCGTAACAAGCCCATCAAAATGACAGAAACAAGCAAAAGAGGTAGAAGGAAAGTTTTAATACATTTTTTATACAGACACGACAAAGTTGAAACTTCGCTCGTGGTGGTAAGTATGGTGTTTTCCAAACAGAGCAACAAGGAAATAAATAAATAAATACACCCAACAGTCACATACATAGTTTTGACCCCACACTAGGATACTAGTCCTGTGTCGTGGGTATCAGAAACTACGAGAGACTTTTCGGTCTCACAAACACACAGACCCGAAACAAATATTTGTGGATCACACAAAGATTTGTCTCGGTGCGGGAATCGAACCCGCGGCCTCTCGTTTCGCAAGCTGATGTTTAGCCAACTGCGCCACGGGGCTGTCCATGTGATGAGAAATTTACATATGTAGTCAGTCAACACGCTCTTACCGACTCTTAACGAGATTTCTTTATCCGATTTAAACCTATTTTTTTTATTTCTCTGTGAGCTGAGATGGTAGGTAATATTATCACGAAATCTAAAAAAAATCCTTTATGGTTAAGGCAACAGATGACATGTTGTCGTAATTTTGACATAAAATAGATGTGTTTCAAGCTAAACCCTCGTTTCGCCAAAAACTTATTTCTGTGTAAAAATGTTACCTCGAACTGAAAATTAAACGATAAACCTTGAAAATGTGCATGTTGCAATGATCCATGATAAATTACATGGCACAAAATTGTCCACGGCGAATTTTTCACATCGCTCATAAATCTTTATTGACGAGATATGAAAAAAAATCGCGTGGTTCTATATGTTCTTTGTTTCGATTGTAGCACGAAATTTTGTAAAAGAAATATGCATATCGAATAAATATGAAGATGACGTGATGTGAAGGATGGAGATTTTGATGCGACAGATTCCGAAAGACACTACATTTCAGAGACATACCTTAGTCAAAGTCAAAGTCAAAATCACCTTTATTCAAATAGACTTTTACAAGTGCTTTTGAATCGTCAATTAAGTTTTTTAAACTATTGCCGCTTCGAAACGTGTTATCGCTGTGGAGAAGAAACGGCAAGAAACTCCCTCAGCAACACGAAATGTAATATTTTTTATATGATAATTTTTAATTATAATTACTTTTTTATTTATTATATTTAATTTAACCTCATACATGTCATAACGATACAAATTGCAGCAAACTCCGATCAGTTTACTTACCCCCAGGGCTTATTATCCTCAATATAATCTGACATTTTATAATAAGCATTTTTATATAGTTTTTCTTTAATCGATTCTTTAAACTTTTTCAAAGGAAGCTCCCTAATACCCTTCGGAAGTTTGTTATAGAAGCGTATACATTTCCCCATAAAAGAGTTATTAATTTTCCGGCGACGAGTTACGTGTTGTAAAATTATATGTACAGTATTATGTACAGTAGTCGCTATCCAGGTCGATACAAATATCCTATTAAATTGGACTGAAAAGTAACGCCCATACACGCATCCTTGCATCTTTTACCTATGGGATAGGAAGATATTCATTTTTGTTTTAGTCCCATGTCTTCAACAAAATCGTAAAACTTTATATTTGAAGGTATTAAAGTTTATATTTCTTTGTATCAACAAAATCGTAAATGTTGTAATCCAATTGCATTGCAACGTGGGTGATCCCAACAAATGCTGATAAAAACATGCGCAAACGAGATAACCTCTTTCCTCTTGTGGGAAAAATGACGTTAAGATAAAAGAATAAACAAGGCATACTTCGCGAAATACTATTTCCTTTTATATGCATTACACACAGCGCCTAAAAAATATTGAACAAAATTCTTGTTTAAATTGCATACATACAGTCACCTTGTATGCCCATACAGATAGGCAGAAGAATATCCTTACATTTCGCTATTGATCATGTTCCATGTAATAGGGGGCGAGGTTATTGGCGTTTCTCAAGCATTTATTATCAGATTCCACTTATTATGCAATAGTGTTGTCATTAGAAACTGGACATTTATCAGAATTAACAAAATAAAGATTAATTAATAAGTGATTTAAAAATTAATGTATACTTTAGGTGTTTTTTTAGTAAATTTAAAGGAATTATGACAACTTATCAGACAATGTTAAAAATAAAAGATAATCAAGTTATTTCATTTTCGACGTATTTTGAGTAACAACATTATTATTTTTTTTAATATGGAGACGTAAGTGTGGTCAAGTGAACACTAAGTTACCACCAGCTTAGTAGCTGTGCCATTAAGTTCTTTTATTCTCATGGTACAGTAAAGACCCTTGTACCAAGTAGAAGTTGAACAGGATGTCTAAATAAATAAATAAATAATAAATAAATAAATAAATACACCCAACAGTCACATACATAGTTCTGATCCCACACTAAGGTACAAGTCTTGTGTCGTGGGTATCAGAAACTACGAGAGACTTTTCGGTCTCACATACACCCAGACCCGAAACAAATATTAAATAGAATACGGGTTGTTGTAAACAGATAACAATTATCTCTGACCTATCGATATAATAAATTGATAGCCCTCGCAGCTCAGTGAGATAAAACTCATTGAAACGAGGTTTTGCGGTATTGATTGTTGCATAGAAATAAATGTTTATGTAATGTAATTTTTATTTCCAAGTGTTAAAGCCCTTATAGTTTCTAATTCCAATGACCTAAGACTTTTTTAGTTGAGTATATTACAGCTAAATCTTTCAGTACTTCAAGACATTTTAAAGAACTTTTACATATAGGGTAGATCGAGGCGAATCGGATCAAGGGGCGAATCGGATCAAAATTAGAAATCCGTTAATATTTTTAATAACGCGTTACCAAGGAACACAAATGACTGGCGTCTTATGAACCCCTCCCCTCACGCATCTCTAGCCATCGGTAGTGTTTGGTTTCGACTAGTATAATGATCTCAGCGCTGCTCGCCAGTGAGTCAGGTGTTAGTGCGCGTTACAATTTCGGCGCCTATCTAAGGTACGTACTTACCATTTCTTTGTGTCATTCTAAGGTTTTGTGTTACTACTTTGAATTAGATGGCCTACATTCATTAGAAAGGTGTCTCTTTTAGAAAACATCTTAGTTTTTAAGCACAATATTACAGGTTAATTTGTAAAATATTTATTTCATAAGTGTTTAATATGGGGCTATTCGGATCACGTCGTTGGGGAGAATGAAAACACTTTTATAAAAGTATTTTTTTTAAATTTGAGGTTAATTTTGCATTATTATTTCATTGTAGATGGTTCGCATGTACAAAATAAAGAAAAATGAGGGAGAATGGTCCCAAGAAAATATGAGAGAAGTCGCAAATAAAGTCCTGACCAAAGAATTAGCTTTCCGCCGAGCTACCGAGATTTATGAATTGCCATATACCAGCTTACAAAGAGTCACGCTCTCCAGAGGTGCTACCAAGACACGTGGTGGACAGGCAGCCTTAGATGAGAATACTGAAAGATTCTGAAGAAAGATACTTTAGCATTTACCGATTACTGCACTAAGCGAATCGTGGCTTCGGAATTACACCCACGGCGGTCCGTAAATATGCATATGAATTCGCAGAACGACAAAAAATTTAAGAAGAATAAAAGAACGCCTGGAATAAAAATCATGGGTTCCAAACAGAGAGATTAGCATAGCATTTACTGCTCAGAAATATTCATTCGTCCACCATCAGAGGATTCGATTCGATGCATGCAAAGAATGGTGTCACAGAAAATGTGTTGATGGATGGGAAGGAAATAAGGCCGTAATATATGTGATTTATGTGTTAACGATTAACATCCTATCCTATTTCTTATTATTTTAATTTTTTTAATGATTCCAAAGCATATAGTATTAAGAAAATTTTAATTTACTTATATAATATGTATGATCCCATTCGCCCCAAGATTTGGGGCGAATCGGATATTTTTGTCTTTCAAGTTTTTAGATTACATTTTGTAGAATTTTTGAATAATTTAAGTTTTTTAATGTTTATTGTATAGTTAGAATGTTACTGATTGCCAATTCGTCAATAAAAGTCACATATAATACACTTTACTATGTTTTTCACATCCTCAAAAAAAAATTGATCCGATTCGCCTCGGTCTACCCTAATTTATACATTTAAATGATTCATACAAATTTCATTAGCATTGGACACGATCGTCAAAGGCCATCGACTCGCCATAAGATCTAATTATAAAATTATAGTACAACACATAAATGTTTCTGTCCCCTTTTCCTTAAAAGCTATTAAAAACTCTTTGATGTTCATCCAGCAGCATCGATATTTCGTTATAAAGCGTTAAATTAATAAAGAACACGGAAATAATTGCCAAGGCATAAATGTTTCAACACTTATAAGTTTTTCACGGGTGTTTAATGAAAACGCGAAGTGCCCATAAAATATTTATATTAAAAATATCAAAGAGGATTGTTATAAAAACGCCACAATTTGGGTTAAAATTTTTGAATGTAATATTTTACGTGTTTTGTAGGTAAAGTTTTGTTTATATAGCTTTTCTTTGTTTATCTGACATTCCGGCCGATGCCTTCCGAATCAATTTCCTATTCTTTGGCATTTTATCATTGAAATTCAATAAAGCGGCTCAATAGTAGATAGAGGCAAAAAAGTAACTCAATGTTCGAAGATAAGAAAACCGATGGTCTTATAGAAACGAAGAATTGAAAAACGCTATTTTGATACGCGGTAAAAATTAATACCCTCTAAAATCTAAAATTCTTTAATAATTTGATTGGAATACTATGAACACACCTCTAGTTATCCATGTATTCGCAATGAATTATAACGTACTTTAACGCTGAAGGAAAACATCGTGACGAAACCTGCACACCTAAAATTCTTAGGAATTTCTTAGCGTGGTGGACTAAAGCCTAAACCCTCTCAGTTGTAGAGGAGGTCCGGTGCACAGCTGTGGGACGTATATGGACCGATGATGATGATGCTATGATGATATATAACCTCTATTATTGTACCTACATTGAATGAGCGTACAGATTTTTCGTCGTGTGTTATATAATGTGCAATACGAGTACATAGAAAAATAAAAACGAGATTTGAAAACACGGCGCATTACACCGCAAAGCTACTCTAACTTAAATGAGAACACATCACACAAAAAATAAACCTCACTGTATAACTTTCGTAAGAAAGTTTTCAAAGTAATCAGTATAACTGCATGATAATACGAGGTAGTTTTAGTCTAACACAAATAACCAGTTTTCACCTTAGAGTGCTAACTTACACTATAATTAAAGGAGGTTTTAATTCTAACCCTACGTACGCTAGATTGCAGTTCTGACCATCACAGCACGGTGATTCTCGTGGTTTAATTGACTTTATTCAGCTGACTAATGTTTATACTTTGGGCTTAGTCCCTATGACTAGGTATTTCCATTGCCACTTGCACTTAATTTGTTAGGTATTATTATTTGTAAATGTGGCGGCTATATAGATTTATGCAAGTAAATTATAATTACAGTATAGGAAAATGGTAAAATAAAGTGTTTTTGGTTGAAAAAATGTCTTTTATTAAGTAGCAATTTTATTCATAATTTGATAAAGCAGAGATTGATTTTTATGTCTTTTTTATACATAATTTTTCATCCAAATTAAGCTAACATAACTAAATAACTAAATTGTCTATAAAAATATCCCTCCCAATTAATCGTATGTATGTAAACCCAATCTTCTATGATATATTGTCATATCTTTTTTCACTCAAGCAAGCGTGTCGTATTACTCTGTGTATGTAGGTATATCTTTATTAAAACTGTCTGACATTATTTGTTCATGAAAGTAATGATAATCATATTTCGCCAGTCGACATTTTTCATCGCATTGCATTTGTCTCTAGCTGCCAGTGTTGTCACTTTTTCGTGCCAGCTTAAAAAAGTGGGACAACATACCCATTTTTTTTTTTTATTATTATTAATAGCAACATATATTTTAATGTTCTCAACATGCAATTACTTCTATGAAATAAAGCTGTCGCGGTCAAATGCATATTCACACGCGACGCTCATACATTATCTCTCGTTGTGTAGCAAAAATAATTGGTTCTCTAACATATGGTTGTAGTATATATTTCATTTGGGTTATTATTGTAATTTATGTGACGTATAATTTTTATGTTTCGTTCGTTTTTCACGACTTTATAAGATTTTATAAAGAATGTCGTCGTCACATGAGCAAAACATTTATTTTTGATTGATGATGTCCGATATTCATTTCCATTCCATACTTAACATAGCAGTGTTGCAACCTTCAAAAGAAACACGTAAAATAATATTTACGTAGTTTTTTTGAGAAATAAATTAAAATAAAGCTTATTTCAAATTATAAAAAATAATGATTACCCAGGACAAAATTAAATAATGGAGTTGTTCTCAAACTAGTTCACTAAATTGTACCGTATTGCAATTTCACAATTACTCTTAAGTAAGATCAGGGACCGATGATTGGTGTTTCAATTACTTGATGTATATAAACAGTCTCCTTCAAGACAAAGGTCTCTTGTAATTGCACAACTTGCTGATTTGGTTACCTTAATACGGCAACTACCTCAAGCCTCAAGCAAATAACTACCGTATCTTCGGGTATAAAGTTCGTCAAACTAGACTGTGAATGTGTTGGACGATTTACTTACTTCGATCTGATTATTAATATAACGATAAGTGCTTTTAAAGAGGTAAAACACAACTGTATATACCGTTGCATATTATCGCCATAATTATTACCAGCCATTTAATAAGAAGTGGCGATAAATATATTTAATATGATCATGGAAATAAAAAAAGTAAAAAGGCAACTTTGTAAGTCCGACTGACTATTGGAGCACTGAATCTACCCACATTTGTAGTCAAGACAACAATCATATCGTCCCTTATATGTTTAAATATTTCACAAAAAAACTCTCCGTCAATAATTAAAACCATATCTGTTACGAAACCAGGAGCGATTGCCGCAATCAAGTCATTCTACTTACAGATAAAGATAAGTTAAGCTTTTTTCCGATCTGTCTTAAACCATTAAACCCGTACAAACTCGTACTTCATACCTCACAAAGAAAAGGAAACAAGTTGTTCCATTACAGTATATTGATTAATATTTATAAGTTTGATACACCAAACGCTCCTTTGATACTCCTACTCACAAAGTCGTATTCATGGTTCAATAAAAAAATCTAATAAAAAGGCGTATGGATCTCTCAATAGCCGCTGTCCGTCTGTCCGTTTGTCCGTGCCGCATAGATAGACAGACCGATAACCCGACACGCGCTGTATTGTTATAATTGTGATTTATTTTTTAGTTTTGTTTGCAGACTGAGCGGTCAAGCTCGGTAGTTGTCCTTTATACTTGTCACAGCCGCTGATAAAGCGCACTATCTTGACGTGCTTGTCTTTTTGTGTGCTTGCTGTGGGCGTAAACAAATCGATAATAATATTTCCTACGTTCGACTAAAGGGATAAGATATTGAAAAAGGTTTCGGTTCGTTTTAGTGATCTTTATGGGATAAGATTTATTTTGAAATTTTGTATGGTTTATTTTTCATGCCATGTCACGCGATGTTTAAAATATGTTACAATACAAACAATATGTCTCTAAAATTTTATATTTTAAAATTCCCTTGGGATATGCAGACGACCGCTAAATACTACAGTCCAAATATCTCTTTTGCTTCCTAACATGACATGTATCTCTTCATGAATTCTCAGTCGTCGTCGGTGTAGTAAAAAAAACTTTAGTTAAATGGAGTTTAAAACACAATTGATCAGGCCGGCAAAATGGTATCTAACGGCGAGAGATAGTCGTTTGTAGTCGATCGATACCTTATCCGGACATCACTGTGATCAGGTGCAGTATAGTCGCTCAGACTTCTTAAAAAAATACTCTAATTGACTAAAATTTTTGCTTACTCTGCTGAAACACAGTTATCGTATCGTATAGCACTGTGATCAGTTGCAGTACGGTCGCTTAGACTTCTTAAAAAAAATACTCAAAGTGACTAAAATTTTTGGTTTACTCTGCTGAAAAAAAAATCGTAATATATAGGTACTTTATTTTTCCTTTTTTTAGATTTTTTTCAGTCCAGGGTTTTTATAAGTCACGTATTCGTAAGCCTAAACGCGACACAAGAAATCCTATCTTCGCGAAAAGAAAAAAATTCAAGTGATAAAATCTTATAAAAATAAAATTAATAGTAATAGTTTAGTTTAAAATAGCTTAAAATTGACGATTCAAAAGAACTTGTAAAAGTCTATTTGAATAAAGATAATTTGACTTTGACTTTTGAAAACATTCATCCTTTACAATGACATTTTATATTTGTGTTTTTTTTTACAGACTTCGCAATGTGACTTTAAGCAATGGATCCCAGATTAATTGGTGAGTCACATTCCAAATTGTATATCATGTTTAAAAAAACTGGCATATAATTGTATCGATTAATAAATCGTATCAGTTTTTCTCCAGGATTCAACTTTTTCGGAAGCACTGTGGTAACTTCTGGGTTTTTAGTGCTTACATAATATTTGAACTTAACGTAAACATTCAACAATTTTTATTATATTAGATTTATCGCAAACATCCTCAAGGTTTTAATACTGTTAGGTACCTAGATAATTAATTAGCCAGTACGTGTCATACATATATTATTAAGCTATCTATGTGTTTTCCATTGTTGTATCATTAAAATAGCACCAACTTAGTTACTGGCAGTTTATAATGTTTCAATTCTATTATTCCAGACTTTGACATTTTGTCTCGATATAATTCTATTAGATCACCGATTATCTTGATTTAGAATCTAATATCTAGAATCTAGATTAAATTACAGTAGCATTATACAAGTTGGAAATACTAGTAAACCTTGTTCTCTTGTGGCGGTAAATCACGATTAAAAAGTAAGTCAACAATTGCTAATAATAATTTATAACTGGATTGTACCTGTGACTACGTCCATGTATATTTTTTATGTTCTTGGAACTCTGTTGTCTTTGAGTATAAATGTCATTCATTTTAGCTATATTACGACACAACACATTTTCTCTTAAATTAGCGCGTACGAGAAGTTCTAGGTTCGATTTTTGGAAACAAAATATTATAAGGTATCTCCATCGAAGTAATAGCTGCGTCGTCGTCGTCAAATAAAACATTTAAAGGGTAAAAGTGATTGTAGAAAATAATACACACCACTCCCTATCCTTTGGCAATACGTGCGTACATGTGAAAATGGAATAGAAAAATCTTTAGGATATATTGTACTCTGTTTCATCATCAGCCCATATACGTCCCACTGCTGGGGACGCGCCTCCTCTACAACTGAGAGGGGTTAGGCCTTATTCCACCACGCTGCTGGCCTAGTGCGGGTTAGTGGACTGCACACCAAAGAAATACTCTGTTTACTATTTACAAAATAAATATAATTACTTTGCTGCGTCACCATAACACTATTTGAATCAGGCCATTAATAACCTAATTTAGATAGTAAGGCTCTGCCAAAGCTAAATATTGAGCCATCACTTATAACTAAAGTTTAAAGTACCTTATCTTCGCAATTAATTTAATTAGTGGTGAGTAATAACTCTATACTAATTGGTCACGTTGAAATCCAAATAGATATTTTTATATTGATAGATATAGTCGGACTCTATTGGATAGTGGCTTCTGTAGATAACCAATAGACCTATAGACAGAAAGACTGGGGGGCAATAATCATTATTGATTCCATATTTGTATTGAATAATATACACCTTAAAAGAATAAATCTAACAAAAAACACCTTTATTACCTCCGTCTTTAGATCCAATACCAATAAATTAACTCGTTCTAAATTAACGTAATTGTATTTATTCCTTATTTTCTATTCTTTATTTAAAATATTCAGCTCAGTTACGAACGACCCAGCTTTAGCCACTTATTTCAAAGAATAGACCTACAAAAGTAAAATTGAAAATCCAATCAGTACTACTCTAACTCTTCTTGTCTACTTTTTTTTTCTAAACCCGATTATTACCTACCTATGTTTACTAGGTAGCCTTCATAATAAAGTATGGAAATATATAGGAAGTTTCATTTCATGACACTAGTCTAACTGTCTATCACGTATAGATATTTTTTTTAAGCCAAAATTATTTCTAAATTTGGTACTGATGTCTCTTATTATTTTTCCTTTTTGTGGTGTGACTAATTCAAAAATTACGAGCCAGATCTTACACATACGTAATTGTAGGTATAGTATGCCCGACAACCATTCGCATCAAATGCACTAAACTCACAGTAGTGGTTTCCGAACATAACTTTTTCTAAAAACAGAACCACCGCGCCGTAAAAAGTGCACTCTAAAAGCAATTTTTCTCGTTTTTCCTGTCACTCTGTGCACATCCCAAAATGTACACGAATTTTGATGGAGTTTTTATTGTTTAGTTTTTATGGACGTGCTGAAAATTTTTGAGCTGACAGGTTTTGTAAAAGCTTTATAATGCTGTGAACAACAAAATGACGAGGACACTATTAATATACATGTCTATTAATTTTTTATGAGCGATTTACAATCAAACAATTTTGAAACAAACAATTTTGAAATTTGAAAACAAACTTTTTATCTCCAAAAATATAATATTATTAATTGTATTTAACAATAAAGAACCAAAACGACGCAACTATTAAGTGAAATGAAATTTTAATACACAGTAGGTAAACCATCACTGCAATGGAAAATAAAATTAACTCGAAAAATATATATTTTTGCAGAAGTTACAGAAAATTAAATCTTCCACAAAAAGATTAATAGGACCATTAAGTAGATCCATTCTGCAAAACAGTGCTATATATTCGAAGAGCAACCGGGTTGGGGAGCACAAAGATTTATTAGAGTAGAAACAAGTACAGACTGATACGGGTCAGGATTCTTAATCCACTCGCAAAGTCTGAAACTGATACGATATGGGAAATAATTGGATATAGTGGGCCGTTTCCTCTAAGAAGTGAATGAATTAGAAAAGAAAGTATCAGATTCTATTTAAATATCATAAAATCCATGACTTAAACAATCTGACTATTAGGATAATTATTATGTATTTCGAATAATGAAGTGAACTTTGTTTATATTTTTTCAACTCAACAACAAAGGTGCATTGAATTTATTTTATATCATAAATTGATTTAAAAAGCGTTAGCTAAAATCAGATAATATTCATTTTTTGTAATAATTGTTTTATTTTTTGATGATAGTAGGTACTTTTTTGTGTCCTAGAACGGCAACGAACTGACACTTAATGGTGAGTGCAGTAATGTACATTTACCTGGAGAGAAATCTTCTCAATAATGCCTTCCTGTTCTAAAAAAGACTACATGGGCGAGAGCGTAACCTAGAAAGCAACTTGCCTGAATCTCTATTACTTATTTTACATTATTTGTGGCCAATACGAATATTCTACCACGTTTGAAATGGAATTCCGTATTTGAAAATACCTAAACCATTTGAATTCCGAAGTGTCGTAAAACTTCATATTATACATACAGCCCATTTTAGGTCCAATTAGTCTAGGTGTTAATAATGGAAAAGTCAGAGATGCTCTTCCAAGATAGGCGTTTCATCCAAAGACAATAAGGACTATTTTGGCGTGCGATATATTTGATACATAGTAGCAAACATCTGTTATTACATACTTCGTAATTATACACGAGACGGGAAATTAAGCCGCTAATTGAACAGTTATATAGCTATAACTAAGCTTAACGACTACAGGTAATGCCGATTAGTACATTAGTCGGGTAATCGGACCCTTGAGGTGACCCGGACTTTCGCACATTTGATTTGTTGTTATGATTCCAAAGATGCTGAACGTATCTTCTATATTTCTATATAAAAGAGGTTGTTGGAATATATTATATAAGCATACTTCTTCATACACGTCTGTATACCTAAAGAGATTTTTGACATGCATTTCTTCGTTCAAATTTCTCACACTATGGGATGAACAAAAAAGTGCACATTTTAAATTGACGGTGATTACAAACCCATTGGCGATAAAAAAACCCGACAAAATAAATAAAAAAGTTTTCCTAACAATCATAGATATTAAATGGATATGGTTGTAAGAAAAACGTATTTATTTTTTATTTTTTGTCGGGATTTTTTAAATGTCACGGTGTTTGTTATCACCGCAGCTGTTACGATCAAGCACTATTTCGATAAAACGCAGTACGAATAAATAATGAGTTCACAATGATTTAGCGTCCAAAATAGTAGAGTGGAAGGCATCTCAAGCCCTCCCAATTCTGAGGAGTCCATAATTGGACGGTGCGCCGGTCAGCAGCGGGGACCAATTCAGGGCGCTTCTCGCCATGAGATGCCGTAGCCCAAAGTGCGCATGACTGCCACCGAGAGGTTTTAGTCTGTACAGTATTTATTTATTTATTATTTAGGTTCGCCAACAATTGTTTACATCCATATTATACATTTTATAAGACAGAGAAAATGAAAAAAAAAAAGAACTTAATGTAACAATTACTGACAGGCAAACACCGCTTGCACCATTAAATCAGTTACAGTATATACCTACTAACTAAAAATATAAAAAAACATATATGAAAAAAAACTAATCAAATCAAAAGAAAAAAATACAAAAAAAAAATTATATATCCTTAATATAAAACTAATTTTATACACATAATTTAATTACTTAATTGCTAAATGATAAAAGTAAAAAATAAAATAAAAAATAAGTTACAATTTTAGATTCACAATAATCACATAATCGCCCGAGGGTTGTTATTAAGGCTCCATGTTACAAGTACATTCAGCGACGGATTTGCTGAATTTGGTTAATGAGTCAAAGTGAATGTCAATTTGATCACTACAGCCATTAATCACTTTACATATTCTAGCGTAAGGTGAATTTGCTCCTAACACTGTTCTTCTTTTAGGTGGACAGAGGGGTGTGATTGGTTTCCGCGGGATTTTATATGCAACACGAAAATTAAATAGTTTTAGTAGTAAGGGACAGTCTATCGCGCCATGGAGTATTTTGTAGGCAAATTTGGCATCGATGATTTGCCTTCGTTTAGATAATGAAAACATGTTAAAGTACAGCAGCCTGGTTTTGTAGGAAGGCAATTCCTTTGCTTTATCTATTGAAAAAGCAAGATGCCGAAGAAATCGTTTTTGTATTATTTCAAGGCGCAGTGAATGCGTAGCGAAGTGAGGTCGCCATACCGTGCTGCAATATTCCAAAGTATTTCTCACCAGAGTCGTATATAATAGTATTTTAGTTTTGTAGTTGTGGAACAATTTGCAATTTCTTATTACAAATCCCAGTGCCTGCGAAGATTTTTTTGTTATGTTGTCAAAATGAGGAGTAAAAGTCAGTTTAGAGTCGAAAAGAACGCCGAGATCCTTAATTTTATTAACATTATTTATTTTGTCCGTGTAAATATGGTAATTAAAATTTATTAATTTGTGGTTTCGAGAAAAATTTACATGGTAGCATTTCTTAGCATTTAATAACATATTGTTGTCCGAACACCACCTTACTAGTCTGTCAATGTCATCTTGTAATTTATTTGCATCATTTTCTGATTTTATTACTCTTACGAATTTAAGATCATCAGCATACATAAAAACATCAGAAAAATGAAAGCAATACGAAAATACAGTACGAATATTTTAAATTGACACTGCTATATAAAGATTAAGACGGATAGAATTGGAGATACATTAAACAGCATATCATAGTAAATATGATATACAGGAAAAAAACCCTTTGCATATAAAAATCTTGTAAAGACACTTTACATCTAAGCTTTCTTCGCTCCACAAACGCTAAAAATTCACCGCCCTCCCACGCATTTAAGTCAAGTTTAGCTGGCGTCAGTCGGTACATCTGCACTAATAACTAAGTCATTGGCTTTTAGTGCGACATCGACTACGAGCCGATAAATGTGCACCACGCCCTGAGATAAAAAAAACGTATGTCTGTACTTGAGGTCATTGGATTCACATATGTCTTGTCCGTTGATATGCAGAGGGATTTTTACTATATAAATATATTAAACACACAACTATACCTTGTAGAAAAAGGCTGAGACTATTAACTTATCATTCCTTACTATCATTCTTAGCTCTAATTATTATACCTTATACCGCTATTATCAGCGAGTCGCTACTTAAAGTAATTTGAGAGGCCGTGAATTCAAAACTCGATAGTAGGTACTTCTTATATGATATATCAATTTTTCCTTCGGAATTGGATATTGTAAATCATCCTTATCGTACTCTTATATCAACGATAGATTTACTTATGATTACGTCATATTGTTTTTCTTTATTATAATTATGTCGCCAATATTAAACATTGACCCGTCATTCGTTTACTCTACATGGCGACTGCAGTTTCGTGTATAGTAGTCACTATCGATTAAAATCGCATGATAAAAGAGAATGCTTTAAATTTACTGTACCCAAAAAGTTCACAATTCTTGAGAATAATCACAGTAAAACTAAGTACCTACCACACTACCTATCTTTATCATATTAAAGTACCAGTAAAATCAATACCTCTATTTTTGAAAATAAGATATAAATAAAGTAGCTGAAAGCTATCAAGCTATTTAATGTAGCCAAGTATTTAACACAGATATTCGGGGCAGACGGGCCTAAGCACTTGAACGCCGTGTGTAAGTCAATGATAAGTCGAAATTTGTACTCAAATGTGTGTTGCCAAGCAGATATGAGAATTGCCGGATATTAACAGACCCAAGGTTTTGGTGTCTTGCGCTTGCGTTACTTGAACTAGAAAATTATTTGTATCCAATAAGATTTGATTAGTTCAAGGAACGCAGTAAGGATATAAATATTTACTTTTCATAATTTTCATATTGACGAATTGAAAATTGCAAAATCTTGACCATTAAATACTTTAAATTGAAAATAAAATAAAGTAGTAAGTACCCATTAGATGTTAAACAAAGCAACGGCATTATACTAACAAAAAAAGGAAACACTATTAAGTAACTAAAGAGATTAAAATCAAAACCTATTCAAATTAAATTAATTACAATAAAATCAAACAGAAAAATCATTTATACTAATTTAACGCCTGATTGAACCCCATCCGGTGACGCTATGAGAACCAGTTGGCATTAACAACCAAAAAACAAAAGAATTAAAAAAAACTTTCAAAAGCAATGATAGACTTGGCTTTAAGTAATTTAACGCTTCCAGTTAACGTTAATTAACCTTTTTTGTAAAAAAAAGTTCCATTGTTTTGTGAACACGGTTGTCAGTAGAACTACATTTTGTTAATTGGTTCGGCGCTACTTTAATTACCCGATACGGTAACGATCTGATAAAATATTACTTATCCGTACTCACGATATTACAAATGATAACTAATGGAGCTACGTATCCTATAAAGACTATTAAACGCTTCCTTATCCCGCTATACTATCTAAATATTGATTAATAAATTAATTAAGTTGAAGCTCGAAAAAAAAGATTAACATAAATAAACACGCAACTTAAAGATACAGCGTCGTTAGCAATGAATAATTGAAACAGATTATAAAAAGTAATATATTTACCATTAGTCCCATTTAGTCCAATAAGAAGTAAATGCACAAATACAAGTAACACGAATTGGTTCCTTCCATTCACGGTGTTATCGCACTCATTAACACCAACATCCACCATACTGCCACAGAATTACGTACAATTTTCACACCATCGATAATTTACATGTTTACCATTTCACTTTATAAATCCACTATCCACTACCAATTTTTAATCTGCATTCGAATTGCCATTCTAGGATTCGGTTTTTAAAATGTCTTTTATTCCAAATTCAAATTTTTTAACTACAGTTCGAAAGTCATTCTATAGTTCGGATTTTAAAAGTTCGCTAAACATCGCGCTCGGTCCGCTCCGGCAAAGCTCGTAGTGACACGACCAGTCGGGCTGGAGTCGTGCGTCGTACTATCGCTCCCTCCCTCATCTCTGTTTACTGTTTCCCAAATGGGGGGATAGAAGCGCCTTTACAAACTCGGCTTATGTATCTATTATGGTATAATAAGTCATTATGACCCAATTCAGTTATGTCGTTGCTTATCAAAAAGTGTTTTATGTTTACGCAAACTTTACGTTTAGCGCGGTGTCTGTTTTAATGATAAACAATTTACCGTGAGGTCATTGACCTTTTTTTATATGGACTTGCAAATAAATTGAAAGAATCGTAGGATTTAAATATAAATTGGTAAGCGTAAAATATATTTTTTACTTTAAAAATTTACAAATACAGAAAGATTATAATATAAAAGGAAGTAAAAAAAGTATCGTAAAAACAAGTTACAGGCAACTTAAACTTTCGATTGAGGGTTTAAATGTTATCGCCAGTTGGTATTCTATTTCTTTTTAATGCCACATTAAAAAGATGTACATATGTTATGATTTCTATAGTGTATAACTATGAGAATATTTCACAAAACATTATAAAGGCATTTCAACTACCTAGTAAAAAAACAAAACAAATGAAACTAAGCAAACATGTGAAGCAAATTAGATATTTGTATTCGCGACTACTTTTTCATTCCAAATATCCTTTATGTCTCTGACAAGGAAACGTAATGAATAGGTTCCGTACACAAAAACTTCTTAAACTTTGTTAATAAATTTTGTACGCAAACACAACTCTAGAAATCCCGTCTCAAGTTTTTGTCCAAACATCCCCTTCTAACCTAAAAAAATCAAAAGTTGGTACAAAAAGGAGAGGAAATAAAATACGGCTTATTTCATTTGACGCATTTGTCGAGTTAGCGCATGCGCACCGGGCGGGCGCCGACAAAGGAGTCGACATAGACTATGCAATGTGTTAGATAGTTTACACGTGTTCTTGACATTATAAAATTCGTTTAATAGTTAATAACCGTTGAGTGAAACGTATGTTAGTAGAAAATGTAATTGTGTGTTAGGGTTAATTATTCTTGTCACTGAGATTGTAGAAGGCAAACAATATGTAGAAAAATTTATAACATTAATCTGATACCTTAAATTTTACCACTTTTTGGTTTTGATTACATTCACCTAATTGAATTCAGTAAGTTTAATTACGTAGGTAAGGTTTAGTTTTAATAAACTAATAATGATGAATTTAAAATTAGTATGTTTTCGACTTTAAAAAGTTTAAACTATAGCACGTTTCATGTCAGATTTCACTTAAATTTAATTCCATCTTAATTTTAATTCTCATTAATTATTGCATTATATTCAATAAAAATGCGGACATAGAACTTAAATTGTTGACGTAGGCATTAACATATTCCATAGAGCAGTGACAAAGGTGTGTCGATTCTACAGCGCGACTATTATGCATAGGTACGATCTCGAAATCTCAAATAAAAAACGTTCTAATTTCAAACCGGTCGCCCCTCCGCACGCGCTCCTGCGCATCCCTCCCTCCATTATTATGCTGAAGAGGTCATTCACAGTTCGCACAATACCACCCATACGATTGAGCTGCTAATAGCTGAGCCCGCTTTAGGCCACCTTTTGTGCTTTTTTAATATCGAAACATGCTTGGGCGCACATACTCAATGCACTTCGAGTTTCATAGAGATGGGGCTTTATTAAAACTATGATTACTGCTAAAGGCTTGTTTCTTTTGACAACATTTGAACAATGAATTCATACATTTTTTACGCGAAAAAAGGAAATAAAATAAGAATATACTAGGGCGTCTTTGTGTTCAAGTGTTACAATTTACTAAATTTAAAAAATCTTTCTTACACGTATGTATATCCCCATCATAAAAATTACGTGATATAAACAACCATAAAGTAATAAATATGTATTTAGTTTAATGTAAAAAAAAATCTTTTATAGATAATATAAAAAATTATACCTATCTATAATAATAACTTTTCCGTTTAGTTGCAAATACGCTTGGCAGTTCATTATGAAGAAAATCTTATTAAAATTTAAAATTAACTAATACTCATACATTAACATCAGTGCATATAAAACAATAAAATCACAATAATTCAGTAAACTGTACAAACATTACAGATTCAATTAATTTTAAATTCAATTCATCGACAACGAAAATTCTGTTTACCGAAAACCGCCATTTTGCCAACAATCAACTTAACTTTACAGATTACGAATTAATACAGATAACAGTTGCCAGTATTTTCTCTGATATAAATGAAGTCAATACAAAAAAAAGAACGAAAAAATGCTGGCCAGTAAAACGTGCTAGTTTTATAGAGAATGAAAAAAATTAACACCACGAAGGGCATTCATAGTCACATAAGGCTGCATTAATGTTTTCTGTTTTAATTAAAATAACATCAGTTAATTGAACTAGCCGGCGTAATCTGCATATTGTCGACAATGTGAATATTATGGAAATTGTATGTTACCGATAAGGAATTGTGGGATTCGCCGTAGTCGGTACGAAGGAAACATGCATTAACGCCTCGGGTTTCCAACGCAGTGCAAAGATTTATTGTAAAAGGGAATATTCAGTACAAGATATTTATAACTGTTATTACTTATAACATTTTATTTGGAAAACTAAATACTTGCCACTAACTTAACTTGTTACATAAAATAACTTTCTATTAAAAAAAAACAGAAGGAAAATGGGCCAAAAAGGATTTCTGAAACTCAAGCAAACAATAAAGATGATTTAGATGTAGTGATGGCCTCGAGGTTTAGGCACGCAATCGAGAATCTCGGCGGTCACGAGTTCAAACTCCAGGCACACATCTCTGACTTTCCGAATTTATGTGTGTATTCACAATGAATCACTTATTTTAACGGTGAAGGAGACATCGTGAGGAAACCTGCACACCTAAAAGTTCTTAAGAATTTCTTAGGTGTGTAGTCCGCCAACCCGCACTGGGCCAGCGTGGTGGACTAAGGCCTACACCCTCTCAATTGAAAAGGAGACCCGTGCTCAGCAGTGAGATGTCTATGGGCTGATGATTAAAGAAAAATTTGAGACGTTTATGGGCTGAAAATGTCTTTCAAATTTGGTCATAAAATGCCAACTCAATTTACCTAGCGAAAGCACATCGTTGCGAATACCATAAGCACATTTCTACACCAGAATAATGTAATCAGAGGCAACAATCTTATAAGAATTTACATATTTCTACATTGAAACGAGACCTAAATTGAGTGAATTCGTAATATGTGAAGAAAAACAGAAGCTGCTCGGATGTCACCTACGTGATACGTGCCAGTACTGGCAATGTGTGGAAAATATTCACTAAAGCCTGAACTCTCCAAATAACAAAAGCTCCCCTTTTATCTCTTGTGGATTATGAAAACGCGCTGGATACCAGAGTTCATTTTACACTGGTCGTAATATTTTTATTGTCCGCCATAGAGACTCTATAAAACGAACTTACTCGGAATAAATAAGTATCTTTTACAAAAGAACTAGTTTCCTAATCTTTAACGTTTCGTAAAACTCGAGTATTGTCGTTTTGTCACGCTGTCATCGACCTATATTCTTTTTTGGTTTGTAAAAAAATGTTTAAGCTGACGGTGTTACTAATTGAACCATCCGATTAGTTTTTTGTTCTCATTTTTATGAATAAATAAAAAAAGGAAAATATTGGACTCTTAAAAAAATCTCTAATTGGATAAGAAATTATAAACACTATCAGTTGACAAGATATTTTTTTCATGCATGAATCTACTCTATATTAATTCCCAACCTTATCAAACAAACAGAATACTTATGTACATACAAAATATTTCTCGTTTACTACTACGTCGGCCTTCTAATTGCTCATTTACACTTTGCTTAAAGGAATCAAGGTTATGGCTGAGCGACCACAAAGCCATCTGTCTCAGTCTTTAAGTACATTCATTTGTTCGCTCACATGTAACATATTTTAATTAATTCATGCCTAAAAACTAACTAACTAACGTAATTACCACTGTGGCACTTTGAAACTGATTGTTATTGATGTTCGGTGTCCATGGGCTATACAACTGGTGGTCGTCGTTGCATTGCCGGCCTTTCAAAATAGATAGGTAAAGTGAAAGAGAAAGTAGGGACTCCTCCCTTATTTAAGATTACTTAAGGCGTCCGGATATTACTCTCAAAGTAGCAGACAGCTAGATATAATTACATTTCTAATTGAAAACGCTATACAAAGTTGCCTGGTCTGTGAATTGGAATAAATAATACCTGAACTCAAAAAGGTAAAAATATTAAATTAGAAATACACTCACTCACGCCCGAATCTCGAAGGGTACAGGTGCATTTCTACACCCACGGTTCGCCAATTCTTTTACATCGTCCAGTATAAATGGCGAGGCTGTTTCTTTTTTTTAGGCTCAAAATTTGCATCCATGGTGCTACTGAGAAGCTCGTAATGAAAAACCCAATAACACTGCGCGTACCCGGAATTAGAAAACGGGTCTTTAGATCCCACAGCACAAATTTTATGCCGCGAGACCACGATTCCAAGCAAATTAAAAATACAATAATATATCTACAATATAAAAATTAGCATTACCACCCAACGTGTCATATGAGTCAACATTTTAGCATCCCTTGTTCCAGCATTATATTTTGGAAGGCAAAATCTTCCGAGTACTCATTTACGCTTCCAAGAAAGCCCGGAGCAAGTCCGCCTTCACTTCACTCATTAATCGAATGCAGTGTGGACAGTAATTATACCGTTTCAACACCCATCACCGCGAATCTCCGATCAGATGCTGAAAAAGATAAATGGACGTTTCGCTGAATACGACGGTAAGAACAAAAACAAAATCGTGCTTAGTACGTTCCGAATGACTTTGTTGTGAGCAAAAGTCGTTAATGTCAATAAGAATTGGATTATACGATAAATAACAAATGCTTATAGCGCTACTGGTATTAAAACAAGTACACGAATGTCTCGGATGGCGTCTTGCGCTTGCACAATGTTGCGTTCTAAACGCCGTCGGGTACGTGTTATAAATAGGATGCATATTGTATCTGTCTGTTTTCTTCATATTTAATTTTCTTTAAAAAAATAATCCAATGCACAATCTGTCGAAAGTTTTTAATGTAAATTGATTTAAGAAGACTTACATACGAAGACTTACATAAGAATTCTGCTCCCAAAAATCTTATAAATGCACTAGACTAGTGTGGTGAAATGACTAATGTTGAGAATGGAGTATTTCAAAAGTAGAAATCGACTTGCCCAATGCCCAACAGTGACTCAATTATGTGCTATACATTAAGCTAGAATATAACCATCACGGCATATTAATTTCGTATTCCTAGTAAATACGTCATATTATGACCATATCATCTAGGTAATCATAGCAATAAGTACACAGAGAGCGTTTCAACGCCGCGTCATAAACGCTACTCCACGCCAACATTTTCCCAAACGACACACGTTGATTGATGAGCGGACAACTGCCGTGTTTTGCATTCGGCTATTTACGGGTATTTCCTCCGCTTAACCCGTCTGCCATCTTGATTAATGGCTGCCACTGGGTGTCTATTACCCGCGGAGGTGACTCGATGGATGTGCGCTTCACTTGAGCTAAGAAACAGTGGCTTTAAAGCGAACTCAACAAGGGAGGAAGTATATTTGCATTCGAATGAATCAGCAGGTAAATTAGCCGTGCAGCTCTTTAGTAGTGTAAATAACGCTAAAAGGTTTAAGCTTTACGATATTTATACTTTATGCGTTCTATTTACTGGAAGTTGTTGCGTGCAAAATGTCGTATTTGTTGTTTATGAATTATAGGTAATAACATGGCAATGCAAATAATATCAACTACCAGAAACCATTATCATTCTATACAATTATATCAGTCTATGTTTAAAAGGATTCAACTACGTTTTAGTCGAATGATACGGCTCAAATATGTATGTGGCTATTATTTACACGATGGTATTTTCTTTATCATAAAAAATATACGACGGGCAGCCCTAATGCGTTTCGTTCGGTGAATAAGGATAACTGGAGGCCTAATTTTCTAGTAGTATTATATTCGGATCCACACGAATGACTAAACTGTAAATAAGATACTCTGAAGTGACTTTTGACAGCCCCGTGGCGCAGTTGGCTAGATAACAGCTTGCGAAACGAGAGGCCGCGGGTTCGATTCACGCACCGAGACATGTTGTGTTGACAATGTTTGTGTGATCTACAAATATTTGTTTCGGGACTGTGTAAACACCCAGACCTTGGTCTCACAAACGTGAGACCGAAAAGTCTCTCGTAGTTTCTGATACCCTAGACACAAGACTTGCATCTTAATGTGGGGACAGAAATATGTATGTGACTGTTGGGTGTATTTATATATTTATAGAGACTCACAAAAATTTACCAAGTCTATTGTTGTAAGTCTTGATACGAGTTTTTTTTTATAAGTGCATTAAAGTTTTTTTTCAGGTGTTCAAATGAGATTGTTGTTATATTAAAATAAAGACTTTGTACTTGTGTGCGAAAAGAATATAAAGTGCATGAAGCCAATAACACAGCTTCTAATCATACGTCCATGTATTTAAACACCCTGTTACTTAGATAAAATATTTGGTTTTCAAATGCAAAGTACAATCAAACTGCTGATCTCTCCACGCTTGCATATTTGCATAATATGAATAAATTAAGATGGAATAAATTAGAATTCCTTAGCAGCTATCCGCGACACTATTAAAAACCTCATCAGTCAGTAATAGGCAGTCTATTAGAATAATATATATCCGCCGGATTGATATCGTTAGGCGCCTGCGCCTACGCATCCTACTTTGCGCAGACGCCGATGTGGCCCGAACATAATTTGCAACCTGCTAATAGCTATCTCGAAACCACAGCTTTATGATCGATGACGCAAGTTACAATCTTGAGCGATTTTCTGTTAAAATTAATATCTACTTTACTATATTTCATTGTCTGAAAAATTAATTACACAGCAAACTTTAATGTGAGTGATTCGTCTTTCCGTGACGAAGGTCACAATACGAATATTCATACTCTTTATATCGTATCGCTTGGTGATTTCGATTAGGCTAGTTTAATGTTGGGTTGATTAAAAATCGTAAGCATTTCTGGCAATTCAAATGACAAACCGCAATGCAGTTCCAGTGGGGTCAGATTACTATGAATCATGTATAGAGCTAACTGATAAAAAAAAATATAGACAGCTCCGTGGCACAGTTGGCTAAACGAACAAATGTTTGTGTGATCAACAAATATGTTTGTAGTGTTTGTGAGACTGAAAAGTCTTTCGTAGTTTCTGATACCCATGACACAAGACTCGTATGTGGCTGTTGGATGTATTTCGTTAATTTAGAACAAATTTAATGCGCTTCTATCTTGAGCCAAATACAAAAGATCGTAGGTTGCTCTAAAGCTTAATGCCGGCTTTTGCTATCTTAAATTCATGACATTGTACTTTTACTTTTGAAATTTATGGGGCACATGCAATGTTTTCTTGGTCTATAAATCATTCAATTTTACCACGAGAAGACGCGGACATAACCAAGTTTATGCCACAGTTATACTGAATAATTGACCACAAATCAATTTCATATAAATATTCTATAGTAAAATTTGTTTTATTATTTTGTTAAACCTCTACATTCTGGAATGAGTGTGGAATATCAAGTGACAATGTATTAATTTCTTTTGCTACTTGATACCAATCTGTCATCTCATCAGTTACCATAGTCTGATGTTTTAATGAAACAAAATGTATAACAGTACTAAAGGTGTGTATACCTGCACGAACCACGCTAAAGCTTAGAAAAGAACTTAATTATCATAAAACATTTCGCTTCAGCTTTTAAAAAAAACTAATTAGCAATGCAGACCTTTCTCACTACATTCAGATTTGCAAGTCTGGTAGCCAGACACAGATATATTCTTAAATGGACCAGCGCTAATGAAAAGAAAATAAGATGCCTCACTCCCCGTTTTCGCCTTCACTTTTTTCGTGTACCAAAGAATAAACCCGTCTGGAAACACAAGGAGTCGTCGGTACTTTTTTAAGGCTCAAGTGCTAGAGACGCACTCAAACTTGTTCGCAAGTTTAAAGCTTTATTTTAATTTTCCTCGCACACGCCGCCGGCGGGTTTCCTCGAAAAAAATAACTTCACACGTGCACGAAATAAAGTGTGATGCTTTACGAGTTCATTCTTTAATGTGTGACTTAACTTATTGTTGTCATGCAAACATGATGCTGAGGCGTGAAAACTGTTTGTAAGTACTGTTTTTTGTCTTCATTGGTTCTTTTTTTACAAAAAGAAGTTCCAGTCCTCGATAAAAGTAGTCTCTAGTCTAGATGAATTTTGATGAATTGAGCTTTCTCCAACTGAGCCACGTAGGATGATGGAAATGAGACTTCGACCCCACAAAGAAAACCGCTCTTGTTTTGAGCAAAAGTGGTTTTGGAAGAACGAAAACTCTCATAGTTTCGGATACCCACACGGCGAGACGAGTGTTTTAAAGTGAGGTTTATTATGAGTGTTACCAATATTATTTATTAATTTACTTTGATCTTATTTGTGTGCTAAGTATACCTTAAAATTATTGTCACAATAAAAAAATAACAACTAAAAATACACAATAAGATAAATAATTTATTATGCAGATACTTCACTAATATTTACAAAAGTGAGTTACGAAACAAGTTACCTACCTGATGAATAAACCATTGTCGTGACAATGGAAGGGCGGCGACACGAATTATGAGTTGTTCAAAGTTTTTATAAATGCACGCTTCAAAAATACATAGATTATGTTTTTACACAACTATTCAACGAGCTCTATGGAGCTGTTTTAAAGCTGGATGTGAAAGGAAAGACTGCGAAACAAATTTTTGTTTTTATTATGGGTGCTGTTAAACACAGAGCAGTTTGCTTTTTACAAATGTAATTGACGATAAATTTACTTATAAAACCAGGAGTACGAAAATGCAAAGTATGGTCAAGATTTCATGCCATGTTACCAATTCAAAAGAAAAATTCTACCTTTAATTGGGTATGTTGCTAGGTAGGTGTAGCATTAGTTGATTTATAGGGTTACGGAGCAACTTCTTTAGTAAATTAGCATAAAAATTACCGTAATTAGTTAGAAGACCGTTCATTTGTCTTTGCCCAACCTAGTGTAATATAGATGTTGATTGAATTGTTATCGAGGCCAGGAAGGTAAGTTTACGCGCCGGTAAGATTACGGGTTTCATCACCACCATAATATTTGTATAGGCTTCGTGGTCCCGCGGCAGTACCATGTGCTGTGCGATCAAGAGTCACCTTAATTTTTGAACACACCTCGTATTCAAAAGTAATTGTCCGAGTTTAGAGGTTTGCATTGGTGAAGTTGGCATTTGGAAAGGTACCAAAGATGGAAGCAAAACACGAGCAAACTATAGTGCAACATTTATTTTCATACAAATACAACATTAGTATTTTGATAGCTCCGTGGCGCAGTTGGCTAGACACCAGCTTGCGAAACGAAAGGCCGCGGGTTCGATCCCCTTACTGAGACAAATGTTTGTGTGACCGAAAAGTCTCACGTAGTTTCTGTTACGACATAAGACTGGTATCTTAATGTGGGGTCAGAACTATATATGTGACTGTTGGGTGTATTTATTTATTTATATTATTTATGAATAATAGATATTAGTAAAATTAACATTCATTCATGCGGAAGAAGATACGCAACAAGCAACAGTGACTAGTGCATGCATCGCTATCTCCCTGGAATAGTTATACCTACGTGTGCATCTCATTGTATACCGTTTCAAGGGAACAATGGAGTTCCTCACACGACGTTGTGCGACCTAAGTAGCCATTTATTAGCTCTAAATAAGGAGTACGGATACCAAACTAGTCTGACATTTCGCACTAACAAAAGCACTTTGAATGAAATTAATTTAGATTTTTTCACACATTCACTACACGCTCATACTACGGTGAAAATTTAGGGTTTAATATAGATGTACATGTAAGTCATCATCATCATCAGCCCATATACATCCCACTGCTGGGCACGGGCCTTCTTTACCATTGAGAGGGTTTGGGCCTTAGTCCTAGCCTAGTGCGGGTTGGCGGACTACACAACTAAGAAATTCCAAAGAACTTTTTAGGTGTGCAGATTTCCTCACGATGATTTCCATCGCCGCTAAAGAAAGTGATAATTCGTTGTGAAGAAACACAATAACTTCCAAAAGTCAGAGGTGTGTGCCTGGGGTTTGAACCCGCGACCGCCGAGATTCTCGACCGCGCGCCGGAACCTCGAGGCCATCACTGCAAATTTCTATTTTGAATCAATAATTAATCTTAAAATCGAATTGTAAACTTCAGCAAAAAGTAATCAACTTCATAATAAATCACGAAGTAACGTAAGACAGTCCAAGACTTACACAGGTCGCTAAAATTAATATCGGCTTTACAACTCGCCACTGTAAACCTTTACTATGGGTTCTATGATAGTAATCTAAACTCTTTTTGTTTTAATTATTGTGTGAAAGCTTGCACAGACTACTAGATAGATGAATGAATGAATGACAGTAAAAATCTCCTTTTTATGTGCGAGCACATCAAAGTGCCACTTCTTATTAAATACGTTGTAGATTTTTACTGGTGACACATTGTCCTGTCTTATGGATAAGTGCATCCTTCAAGATATTTTTTTAAGGCAAAGAGTAGACTTTAACTGACTCTATGAACACAGGTGTATATTTCTATACCAAAATTCATCACAATGGGGTTAATGCTTAAGACGTGAAAGCGTGAGAATTAGATATTACCATGACATCACAATATTAATTAGAATTTTACCCAAAAACAAAACAATTTGTTTTATATTCCTTATAAACTCGAATAACAGCAGAATTTCGAGATGACTTCTATGCCGATGGTAGCGCCTTTTGCCCCAGAGCAGCATGAAAAACGATTTTTGTAAGGTAAAGTTTCCTCATCCGCAATATCCCAAGCTAAGCCGGATTTGCAACTCACTCCCTCTTTCTCCCCACTTTTCTTTTTAATTAAAAGTCTTTTGGATACTGGAGAGCTTATACAAGTGAATTTAATTTGATGTGATACGTGACTTCCGCTTACGAAATTAATTAAATACAATGTAGGAGTGGACGAAGAAAATTACATCGCTGGACTCTGCATGATCTATCACTTATTTGTATTCAAATAATTAAAAGACGGATTATCATTTTCAGGAACAGAAATGTTATTTGTGTAGTAACAGTTGTGATTTTAAAATTTTTAATATTTTTAAAGCATCTACAAACGTAACAAAAAAAATATAAGCATATTTCCCCCACTTCTTTAGGCAATGGGTAAAGATCTGATTAGTATACTTATATTACTTAGTATTTCGGCAAGAAGAGGATTAAAAATGTCTAGTCCGTCATATTTCTTTGTCTCGATTCCGTGGTGATAAGGCAGACAGCCGTATTCTCGGCAATTACGCCACAAAGTATACCATGCTTCTGTTATTCTTATAACAATGTTCTCAAATATAAGAAACTATCCGTTTACAGCTCGCTTTAATTTAGATTTTGTCTGCTGATACAAATTAAATCCCTGTTACCCGATTCATGGTCCCGTCTATTTTTATGCCAAAATTCAACTATTAAGGCGTGACGCGTTACATAAAAATATATCTTTTAATTTATTATCATAATTAAGGGAATAATTTAATATTATTTTAGAAGGTATTGGTTTACGAGTACCTAGTACATAAAATACATGAGCATAAATAAACCAATACTCTCATTTGTTCTTGACAATATATTTCAACGTTTTAAAATATAAAATAGATTCAGGATATAATTATAGGCTAACGATAGCCTACTTACTATAGCTAATTGAAAAAAAAATCATTTTAATGACAAAAAAATATTTGATTGTTACTCAGAGGAGGAAAATGTCAGGGCTGCTCCAGTTTTACGCTACGAGATTGTAATAAAAGATAAAACGTGTTTGCTGAGATGAAAGGGTTCGCAAACAGTTTTTGTGAAAGTTTGCGAAGATTTTATTGAGGTAATAAAAATTACACTTCCCATTTCCGACGACGGAGGAGTAAGTAGGTCTAACATAAACATGACTTTCGAAGTCCTAAAATAGACTGTATATTACTAACTCACAGTACATGCCAAGGATAATCAATGAATCATAAACGATCCTACGTTCACAATCACAACACCCACAATCAATAAACACGAAATATTTAACCATCCGAACAAAAAAGCCGAGTATATTTTTTATTCCAAAACCAATTTATTCCGAACAATGCTTTATCAAAATGACGTATTCCATAAGCTTTTGTTGTTTCGAATGAATTGATTCCCGACGATTGTTAAGGATTCCTATCACATAACATCGGTAATAACTGACGATGGGACAATGGGATGGAGCTCGTACTGGCCGAGATGGCCCTTCAATGGCCTTGGGAAGTGGTCGAACGATAATGCGAGACGATTATCACAGACTGAAAATGTGGCGAGAATGTGGAAAACAGCAGTAACACAGAATGCAGTCAGACTCTCTAGTATTTTTATGGCAAGCGAAAGAACCTATGAATTACTTAGTTCTAGGACCACGTAGTTGACTTTGTACGTAAGAGTCTCGCCTCTTCAATTTACTGAAAGTTTTTACGGTTAGTAAAAGGACTTTATTGAAATCAATTTCACTTAAGCAAATATAAACTTCTGGAAAACATAAACAAAACGACAGTTAATAATTATGTTTACATACATACATACATACATAAACTCACGCCTGTATTCCCCGAAGGGGTAGACAGAGGTGCATTTCTGCACCCACATTTCGCCAGGTATGTATCAGTCCCACGTAATAGGGGGCGAGCCTATTGCCGTTTTTCGGGCACATTTCCAGACTCCGTGCTGTTACTGAGAATGTCCTAATGGAAAAACCCAATAACACTTTGCTCGACCCGGGAATCAAACCCAGGACCTCTAGATCGCACGGCACATACTTGTACTGCGAGACCACGAGGCAGTTAATTATGTTTGTATGTACTATATATAATCGTAAGTACTGATACCACTTGTTAGATTTTGATATTTATCCTATCCTTAAATAATATTATAATAAATCCGAAGGTAACTATAATGTTTCTTGTTCTCATACGCCTAAATATAACTGATTTTAATGACTTTTGATACCCAAATAGATGAACTCTGGTCAAATAAGAAAGACGCGGATAAAACCTAGTAAAAAATATAATTTAAAAACATATTGAACTAATAACAATTTCATCTTTTACTTAAGAAACCACTCTCAAAATCAAGGATATCTTCTAAAATCTCACTTGCCCAATTTTATTAAGTAAGAAAATAAGAATTTCTCGCACGTACTACGAAAGTTAGGACAAGTAACAAATGAGACGGGGAAAAATCGTCGGAATATGTGAGCTGAGTTGATTTTCCTCAAAAGCTTTTGCTCCTATACTTTGACAGACGAGATGTACGCCTTGTAAGATTAACGATCTAAAATGAATTTTGTACTATGTTTGAAAACCTTCGATCATGTACCAACTTTAAGAAGATATATTTTGTACCCTCATGTTATTTATGCTATGGTCAGTTAAGGTCAGGGTCGATCATAGTTGTACCGCAGTGACGTCATTCAATAACTTGACTACCGTGTTTTGTTCGATTGACAGGTTCAAGTCACATTGCCGGTTATCATCATCCAGTCACTAATTCCTCCTCATTCGGATCTTTATGTAAGATCTAAAGCAAATTGAAAAAAAAAACAAACGTAACTATGTATATAAACAATAGGCGAAGAACTAACCTAACCAAAAAGTAGCATAAATTAATGTGCTCCTCATTATCAAATAACTTAACACTGCAATTCAAACAGATTACTTCAATGTCATTTAAAATTCAGAACCAATCTAAATCATTTCTCGCTAGACACAATTTAATTCACAATGCATCCATGCACTGTATTTATAAGAATATTATCTACTTAAATTGAAAACTACCAAAATAATATTCTTTGAGATAAAAGAAGCCATTACTTCGCTTTTATACCTAAAGCCGTATTCTTTGTTTCCATCTTCAGTCTTGGACGAAAGTATCTAAGTGATCCATCAAGCTTAACGTAATCTTACTCTACGAGATTAGGATTTTTTGGGGTAGATAGTAACCGTCTAGTCTTTAATCAAGTTGCCCGTTACTATTAGCCTTACACGGCATTCTTTCTACATTTCTTCCATGAAATAGAACATGAAATATATTAAAAGATCGCAAAGTTATAAACAAACATAATTTATGTGCTGCCAAATGTTTGTACTCTTTTCCATAATTTTATGATATTGGTGTATAGTAAACAATTTCCATCTTTTTTACATACATATATATTTTATTTCTCACGTAATAGGCTCACTATTGCCGTTTTCGGACATATGTATTTTCAGACTTCATACTGTTGCTGAGAATTTTCTCATAGAAACCAGTCTTCAGACTCTAATTCGGGACTTTTAAATAGCATGGTATACACTTGCGCCGCGAGGCAATAATTCTTTTTTTTTTTCATTGTATTTATTATCCCTTATGAATCAGCTGGTCACAAATGGCTGGAAATAAAATTCGCTCCACAGAAAACGACACCAATAATTTTGGCAAAATTAACACATTATGTTAAGAATTACCCTACAAGCTCTGCTAATTTGTGCAAGTTTCAGAATGAAATCGCTGTCTCGGACATACTTTTTTTTTGTTTTCGAAGGGAAAGCTAATTATGCCTATACTTCCCACCACCCCTGGGGGAGGGGGGCAAGAAGCGTATGTCGGGGTCACCGGCTTTCCAGCCCGGCGCGTGGTGACGTCACGTCGGCACAGATGTTAGTGCCGGGCTGGGTCCCTAACAACATCCGTAAACCGGCATACCGACCAAAACCCCCCGGTGGCCATCTCTGCGCCAAGTGGGACGACCAAGGTACGTGGGCGAGAAGCGCCCACCGTGATTGCGCAGCCTGTGGTGCGCCTCCGAGACGAAATCGTCTCGGCCACCTCGGAGTTTTAGGGGGCGCAGTTGCACCCCCACTAGCTTGGTTCGGGCGTCCGGGACGGGCACAGGCCACAGTGCCACCGCTCCTCTCGGGGTCACTTTCAGTGAGGACGCGCTGCCCCCGCAGCGCGCCCAGCGACCCCAAGGGCCCCTTTCAGTCGCTTTCTACGACAGGCAGGGGATACCGTGGTGGAATTCTAACACCCCCTTACCACAGGGCAGGTCTCGGACATACTGAACGATAACTATCGTTTTTTCAATTATATAGGTATTAGGAAATAAAACCATTCCATTAACAGCAGTGAACACTTTCTTACAAACTGAAATCCGTTGCCCACAAAAACAATAGGTAACAACAAAATATAAAATTGCTGTCATTTTATACCGCAGTAGCTTAGAAGTATAAAACTAAGATCTTATTCCATTCTATCATACATTTCATTACAGAATATTTTTACGACCCTCTTAAACCTCACTATGTTGGTTAGATATAGTTATTTTGTTGTTCAAATAAAAATAAACTGCTTTTTGGATCGATAGGATAACCACAGACAGCTATTACTGCGATCGTGCAGGTAAGTGGGCTATTTAGTTCTTCAGGCCAACAATTACTTTTATATACTGGAAGAAAAAGAAAGATTAGATTGAGTGCGCTAGCCGTCTGTGTCTATTAGAAAAACAGATGTTCATTATCCTCGGCCGGATGGAACTTTTATACCAAAATACTAAACTAATAGTTTGCTAGAATAATTTATTAAGCTACACGCTTCATGTCAAGAAAATTATAGAACATGGTGTTAAGCTATTCCTCAAATAGAGGGCCGATTTTTAGCTTAACTGCTAAAATGCTAAAATTTGTGCTTCATCATCATCATCAGCCCATATTATACTACATTTCACTGCTGGGCACGGGCCTCCTCTACGACTGGGAGGGTTTTAGGTATTAGTCCACCACGCTGGCCTAGTGCGGGTTGGCGGACTACAAACCTTATAAATGCCTAAGAATATTTTTAGGTGTGCAGGTTTCCTCACGATGTTTTCCTTCACCGATAAAGTACTCCATAATTCATTACGAGTACACCCATAACTTGGAAAAGTCAGAGGTGTGTGCCTGGGGTTTGAACCCGCGACCGCCAAGATTCTCGACCGCACGCCTAAACCTCGGGGCCATAACAAATATGTACTTGCGGTAGTGGAATCTAAGATTTTATTCCTGGGTCTAGTGATACACATCTAACATTACGAACTAATGTGTGTATTCGTAAAGAATAATCACGCACCTCCTTAAATTTATGATGAACCCAGCATATTTGAAAATCTCCACAATATTTTTTTTTAATTTACTATCCCGCATAGGTAAATAAAGAAATGAGGCCTAACTCTTCTTGGCAGTAGCGCAGGCCCGTCTTCAGTACATAGGTTGAAATTAATGTTTTTTATGACTTCATCATTGAGCAAATCAAAGCAGCAAAAGGGTTGGTTAACGAGGCTTTTCTATGAGACAGGTGAGGTGGTAAACTCGTAGTCATTCCCAATCGTGATTCCTCCACTTACCAAAACATGATCACGAAAATATAACGTGGCAGTCTAATCAAAATTCAACAAGCAACATAAAAATTATGCTCAATAAAATGGAGACATTAACAAGTCCGTAACAGAGGTGTCACCAACGTATCGCTGTCTGTGATTAAAATTTCAACCGCGTTACCATAAAACATAACTGTGTATCCGGTAAACATGAATTCTCAAAAATGTAATTTAGGAAACTGTTATTAGGACAGCTCATATTTCCTCTTGACTAGACTCCGACAAGATGGTCGGACGACCTGGTGAAGGTCGCGGGACGTCGCTGGATACAGGCTGCTTCCAACAGGTCCCTGTGGAAGTCATTGGGAGAGGCCTATGTCCAGCAGTGGACTTTCATTGGCTGATGTATTGGATTGGATACTGTGTTACGATCATCTTATTTATTCACTAGCAATTTGTGCCGACTCCACCTGAGCACACAGTAAAAAGCCCAAAACGTATAATATTCGATATATTTCGAATCGAAAACTAAGAGAAGTAATAGTCACGGTGATTACAAAACAATGATGAACATAGATGCTAAAAAATTGACGAATGAATGAACATAGATGCTAAAAAAATTGACGTTTTCCTAATCACCGTAACTACGAGTATTACCTTTCTTTGTTTTCGATCACGCTCTGTTTACACCCTGTAGTATAAGCTGTACTGTATGTAATATACAAAATAATTTTAAAACATTCACATATTATAGGTCTATAAGTACCTAGGTTGTCACCAATTGTGTTTTAAGTCTTAAGTTATCCAGGCTAATTTAAGTACCTACTAGTTCTTGATATCTGAAGCTTGGAATTTTGGACTTTTATATGGATTAAGAAATACGTCATTTTCAGGAACAAAAACCATCTTGGTGCCTAATAACTCTCTTGAAAATTTTTTTACACGCCAAGACATTTCCATCCCTTCTTCATAAATTAGTGTATAACACGGTTAGTTGTTAGTAACCAAATGTGGGACTTCAGCAATCAATACTAACGTATTCCCAACAGATGTAACTCGCTATTTTAGCTCTTATCTCATTGCAATAAAGTCGATTAGATCTCAGGGGGATCTACATGTAGCGATGTTTAATTGATAGGTCGCTCCTATCCCCAGGGTTATATCAATTTACTGGTAGCAATAGCAGTAGCGGAACCACGATCATCCCCAGGGCATTTCCAATCGTATTTATGGCGCTCGGAGGATTCTAATATCCGTGTTCTGTTTTCTAAACGATGTTTGTTTGTTGTGTGTCATTGTCCATTACTGCTTAGGTGTTTTTTGTTACAACCATTTCATTTTTGCAGTGATGGCCTCGAGGTTTAAGCGCGCAGTCGAGAATTTCGTCGGTCGTAGGTTCAAACCCCAGGCACACACCTCTGACTTTTCGAAGTTATGTGTGTATTCACAATGAATTATCACTTGCTATAACGGTGAATTAAAACATCGTGATAAAACCTGCACATCTAAAAGTTCTTAGGAATTTCTTAGGTGTATAGTCCGCCAACCCGCACTAGGCCAGCGTGATGGACTAAGGCCTAAACCCTCTCAGTCGTAGAGGAGGCCCGTGCCTTTTTTAATATAGTGTGCATTAGATTAGCTGTCTGATTTTTGATGAAGGTGAACATGAAATGAATTATCGTCAGCCCATATACGTCCCACTGCTGGGCACGGGCCTCCTCTACAACTGGTGGATATATGAAATGAATTATAACAATTTTTAATGAATTTTAAAGAAGGAAAAACTTTGCTTCAAGCATTGCTATCGGTTATTAAGAATTTTCTAGGTATGTTGTATTATTATTATTTTCAAATCGATTTAAACTCTGATTTTATTCAAGGATGTCCTGAATATTGAATTATCATCCGATACTCATTTTAAATATTGTTTTATTTGACTCTTTTAGTTTTCTGTATGCCTCAGTGGTATCCATAAATTCACAGTTATATAGAGATCTATTAAAACTAGTAAACATCAGGACAGTGCAGTGCATCAAAGGATCTTATTCATTACTTAAAAACAATTCCGTAGTTCTCATAGACCAACTCTTAATATTATTGTAAGTTAATTTTTGCTATTAAGGCTGTTCTCATAAATTCTGTTAATCTATCAGCTATGTGTTATTTTAATTATGGAAACTTAAAGATCAGCTTAAATGATTAAATGTGATCACACCGCATCGAACCAGTACATAAGACTTGAACATATTTTACCAGCCCCTGCAATAAAACCCACAAAACGATGTAAAAAATGTTAAAATATGCACCAATGAAGAAATAAAATTGTATCTTGATCACTCAATTGGATTATATTACAAGATCGTGAGCTTCAAGTCGCTATAAATTTTTATGCTAATCCACATTAACCGATCCGGCTGTTAAAGACCTGTTTACATGACAAATTCGATCAAATTAATCTAAGCCGACCGCTCAATTTCACTAAAAAACTCAATTTACGAGCGCATTCCATTGACCGTCACATAAAATGCCGAATGCTCATATTTTACGACGAAGAATTAACATACAAGAAAGCGTATGCGGGGGAAACTTTTAATACATTTTTATGAAAGGCGTTTTCGCGCGAAACGTGAATGATTAATGGCGATCCTTCAGCCGAGATCCGCTTCCGTGCTAATTCCGGAAAGTTTCCGTCGATTTTTTATTAATCAAACCGTCTGTTATATAAATCGTGCGATATCGAAGTAATATTTTAAAAATAATTCAATTAAACCACTTACACCGTCCGCGCTCGTACCGGTTTCAGAAAGTTAAGACTAAAATTGTACCGTATGGCGGTTTAAGTAGAGAAAATTGTTAACACAAACCAACTGCTAATATTTTATACAGAATATTTGCTGGCTGGTATTTGACTAAAGAAAAAAAAACAGTTGTGTATAAAGGTTGGAATAAAACTGTAGGCTTTAAATGAAATAAGAATCATAGAAACAAAAACAAGTGAACAAGTAGGTACTTGAGAGTGATATAGACATAAGAAGTAGAAATCATACCGAGGTATACTTCTTTGGCTTAAAATTGTGTATTTAAATTTGTCCACTGCACAAACAAAACGCACACGCTAACAGTTGACCTGGAATTAATTTATTCCCTAATCACTTCTCTTAAGCGGGTAAATTTTGAAAGACAAAACAGTAAAAAAAAGAAGTAGGAGTAAATTTTTATCGCATAAAAATTGCAATGTTTTTTTTTTATTATAAGTCATACATAAACTCACGCCTGTATTCCCCGAAAGGGTAGGCAGAGGTGCATTTCTGCATCCACATTTCGCCAGGTTTTGTATCAGTCCCACGTAATAGGGGGCGAGCCTATTGCCGTTTTCGGGCACAATTCCAAACTCCGTGCTGCTACTGAGAATTTCCTAATTGAAAAACCCAATAACACTTTGCCCGACCCGGGAATCGAACCCAGGACCTCTAGATCGCACGGCACATACTTGTGCCGCGAGACCACGAGGCAGTAATTATAAGTCCTCGTAGAAAAAATCGATACCAAGGAAAAACAAAACTCTAGTATCGTGATAGCTTTATTCTATAACGGTAGTAAACTTCGGTGTAGTTAATCTAAAACCTGACTGAAGATTGACATTACAACTGAAATAAATATCAATACACGTCATTTCATTGAAATAGAATTTCACAGGCACTTTTGAATCACCAAAATATAAATTATACTACTACTACTATATACTATTACTACTACTACTACTATATACTATAACTTGACAGCCCCGTGGCGCAGTTGGACACAGACAGACACCAGCTTTCGAAACGAGGGCCGCGGGTTCGATCCCCGCACCAAAACAAATGTTTGTGTGATCCAAAATGTTTCGGGTCTGGGTGTTTACGAAACCGGAAAGTCTCTCGTAGTTTCTAATTTCTGGGGTCAGAATTATGTATGTGACTGTTGGGTGTATTAATTACAACCACTATTTAAATTATCTACCCAAGCACATATAAAACCGATGTAAACAAACAATAATCGTTCATGGACTGCACCATCCACGCGTATAAATTTGGAAACCAAATTCAATACAAAACCATACATAAATCGTAGACAAACGGAACGCAACGTAACAAATGGGATATCCGATTTATTCCCACCGAAATCGAATTCAACACAAATTGGATTTTGAATTACTGCGTTGTGTAAAGCTGATGCAATAACTTGGCCACCTACGGTAGAATAAACAATAATCTCATCATATCTACAGCAAATATATACATCGTGTATGTTGTTCTTTTCACGAAAGGATTTGAATGAGTCTGTTCACCTACGATTTTGGTCACCGCTGCCCATAAAACATCAGAGCAGAATGAAATCAATGATGCCTCATTTTTTGTAGAGTTCGCAGTTTTCAAAGTCAAAATTATCTTTATTCAATTAGACTTTTATACGTACTTTTGAATCGACAGTTTAAATAAATCTATCGCCGCTTCGGAACGTGTAATCGGTGTGGAGAAGAAACGGTAAGAAATTCCCTCAGCAACTAGAATACTGTCAAACCATCACCGAAATACTATAGCGAGAAGCTGATTAAAATTATATTTTCTAGTTTTTATTGTTAAAGGAGTTGTTTTGCACCAGTGTTTTTATTTTTTCATAACATATTTTGAAACAATTATACCACCCATGATCCATAAGTTCTTGTTGAAGGCTACGCGTGTAAATATATTTCGATTTAATCTAATCTGAAATTCCTAGTTATAACTGTTAAAAGTATAACACGCCGTACCACTTTAGAAGCATGATAGTAGTTGGGCAAAATATAATAATATTAATTTCAAGTTGATCAGCCACCGGCGAATTGATAAATAAGTTGTTTATCAAAAATCTCTTTGTGGTAATCGTATTGAAGATCAGGGATATAATGAGCCGCCGTCTGCCAGCTGCCGTTTTATGGCAAAATCTTCTAAATTGGGCCCCGAGGCACTGTATAAGAGAAATAAATACAGAAGGTTTATCTCGACAGGTACATATTTCAAATCTGCTGTTTTGTTACTTAAAATAAGAATATTGAACTTGGCTTGTACAAAACTATGAAATGAAATAGTCCATCATAATAAAGATACCACAGAAAAAATATTGTAGCACTCCTGCTATTTTTGATCATAGTGTAAATTTAATGCATTTCTTCAAGTTAATTTATATTTTGTATAGTTTAGTTGCACATATGTACGTTCTTACGAAGTACATGAAATAAGCCCATTGGCATTGATGATAATGTCAAAAACAACCTTTCTGTAAATCCTGTTCTGTGCCTTTCAAAATATCTCATCTCGATGTATGAGATATTTTTTAATAAGGATAAAACATGTTTAATAGCCGTTCTCGCACCGAAGCTGATTGAATAATGCTCTTGTTTTCATATCCTGCATACTTAAATCTGGCATGGCCTGCAGTTATACGTTACGTATCAAATTTGATTTGAAAAGGCTTTACTCGGAACCTGAAGCATATGGTTAAAAAATTAAAGCAATAATATTGTCAGTGCCTTGTTATCGTTCTCTGATATAAGGATCGTGATTACATGTTTTCATTTTAAATTATACGACGAAGTGTTAATTCATGATGCACCTTTTGCTGGGTTCATTCCGAAACCGCAATTTTGTAAACAAAGGATTGTACGCGGGTGAGTACCTGTAGTCGAGTTTTCGTGATAGGTTCTTAAAGATCTAATCCTAAGCCATTCTAACATTTTGGATCACACAAACATTCATCTTGTTGCTCATAGAGTAGGTAACTTTTTATTGAGTCACTGTTGAGAAAATTAATAAGTCATACAATGATGAACAAAATTTAATTTTCAATTATTTTTATTCACTACTTTAACCCTGTTAAAACGAAATTTTATTATTAAGGATGTCGTTAACTGAGAAATTGTTGTAAAAGATAAGAAAAACCTCTTACTTATTAAAATGTAAACCTTATTCTAAAACGAATATATAAACAAGATCCTTTCTTAACCAATAAATCACAATACACTTTACAAATAGTTTGTTAAATTTGCAACAAGAAAGTGCTAAACATATTTTCTATGTTATTTTTAAAGTGGGCATAAATAATAACAGCTAGTTATGATAATGTTCGCTCGGAAGCGGGGCATAGAGGAGGAAATGGACGCCATTCTTCAGGCGGCAGTCGGCTCTGATTGGCGCCTTTAGTTTCCGCCAACTACTAACAAAACCATTTATCCTTGGTGTATATGTTATTTAACAGAACTCGATATAACTTATCTTAGAAACTTGTGGAATTGCGTCAACAGAAATAGAAGCGACCGCATTAAAATGTTGACTTAAAATAATTAAAGCTGATGGTTTTATCTGTGAGTCATTTCTTTTCATAATATTAACGGTGTTAAAAATAATATTGTTTTTTTTTTAATTGAAATAAAAATAAAAATTTGACAAGTGTGACATTCGAATAAAAATCCTCAAACAACGCTTAAACCACCATAAAACTGAAGCACGTAACTCGTTTAAACTGAAACTGAAGAAGTCATAAAATCCAACAAGCCAGGTGCACTAAACGTTTTGTCATTGCACAATTCAGAATGTTAAATTTTTTATTACAAGTCTAGACGACAAATATTTCGCGATCGCCCACGGTCGATAGCGGAGACGATTTGCCATTGAAAAAAAGGCACTAGAGAGGACGAAGTAAAAAACTCGGGGGAATTCGATAAGACCGCTGTGAGCCCTCCTTATCTAGGGTCATAAATTACGCTGACACCCTCCGCTGCAGGTAGGTGCCTTCCGGGCCGGTACTTCGAAACGCTATGAGGATTCCGGGAAATGAACTGGCTACGTGATCCAATTGCGATTTAAGGTGCATTCGTTTTATGTGAATTTCCACTCGAACTAAGGGACTAGTTGAGCGTAAATGTAAGTGAAACAAACTTTTATGTAAAGAGATATTAACAACGTATAAAGATATTTAAATGTTAGGAATTTATCATAATATATCATAAAATATAAAGAAGTAATTATAGAAATGATAAAGAGCTGCAATTTTTGTCGCTTAAGACGATCATCATAATAAAATTAACAATAATTTGAAACATTACTCGGGGTTTTGCAGAAATAAGTGCCGACGAAAACTTATATTACTCAAAATAATATAATGTAATCGCAGAAAAACCAAGATATTCATTTTAAAAACGACTTATTCGTGACGGCTTTTGCAAAATTTTCCCAATATACATCACTCTCGACAAAGCATGTTTGAAATTGAAACCACTTGATTCAAACACAAAAGCCACCACAGCGTAGATAAACTGCTAGATCGTGATAAAAGAGTACATTCGATCATCTTGGTCCCAAGCAATGTTTTCAACTGTTTTATTTTATTTCCGTGCTGCTTTTGCAATTTCCCCAAGCATTCTTGGCATCACATATTTTCATTCCACATATTGCAAGTTTCTACTGGCAAGCTTGTTTACCTTTAAACAGAGAGATAAAAATGTCTCAAATTTATTTCGCTGCATACGCTCCGAGAAATATATGGCTGTATTACACTGAAAACTTTGCACACAAATAAGATTAACACAATACATTTTGTTCAACTTTTCAGCCAACTTTCGCATCCTTTACGCTAAGACAATATACGATTAAAGTTAGTCCATAAATCTAACGCTTCGACGTCCGTGGATCGACCACGTTGTGACAGACCATACATATTGATACAATATTGGTGAAGCTTCAGATTGATGCGTCTAAAAATATCAATGCCAATATTTTCTAATCCTTATTCATTAGAAATAAAGATCATATTCGCATGGCAATTGTTTAGAAAACGTCATACCTACCGTTGTGTTTGGTGAGTTTTGACAAATATGTACAGGTGACGCGTGGTTTCCCAACGGATGCGTTTGACATATTGCTTTGATAGCGGTTTGGGGTTACATGCGGGCCTCATAAATTATATCTGAGCTGAATTGGACATTGTGTCTTTGAATTATTTCCCATTTTGGAGTAGAAACTCTCTTGATACTTTGTTGATATTACAAACTACAAATTTGAATAATAATTCGAAGGTCCTTGTGTGTTGGATAATTATTAATTTGTTTGCATTTTTCTAAGTAATACAAAGCCAAGACAAATTGATCTGCTTTTTATTATAAAGACAGCTGCAAATAAAATAAATGCGCAAACAATTATTTCCACCACCTAACACAATTACGCTGGCCTTTCCATAATCCTGTGTACACAATTGAATCCTAGAACGTGATGCAATTGCTTAGGTCATATTGCGGATTTTACACCTTGCGCAAACCTCGCTAACCGGGCGAATACAAACATTCTACCTAAAAAATATTATCTTTTGTATTAACGGCAATGTAATATAAAATTAAGTCTAATTTACTCAAAACACTCTGTTTTGTAGCGCAAATTCATTGCCAAACAAGATGGAGGTATACAATTCCATTTAATTTCAGGAAAACACTCGAACCAACCATTTCATTTTGAATACAGCTGCCATTACATGAAATCACGTAGCCGAATTTCCCAGAAGTAACATTCGCTCGCAACGCGAACATTAATAAGCCAATTAGGAAAATGAGGAAGGAGCCGAAATTCCCTTCTTTCCCTTCGCGACTGTCGCCAACCTTCGAATCCACCATTACTTTTATACGCTTAATGAAAACTGACAATCGGTTCAAAGTACACGTCTGGTATTGATCCAGTGCAATTAAGCTACGGAGGATTTTCCTCTTGCGAGGGCCCTGAAACATGCCCTCATCTGTGAAAACAAGTCTTGCGCCGATGCCAAGAATGTTTTCTACGTAGGCGCCAATTTTGTTCATACAGTCTAGTGAATAACATAAGAATTCTCTATTTGTATGTATCTTCACATCAGACGTAGTAATAAAAAAAAAGTCTAGGTTACTTTTATTAAGCGCTCTGCAAATTTATACAATAATGTACCGTAATATTTTTCTCTACGATTTAAAATAAAAGTGCAAAGAATAAATAAATAAATACAACCAACAGTCACATATTCTGACCCCATACTAGTGCTGTGTCGTGGCTATCGGAGACTACGAGAGACTTTTTCGGTCTCACAAACACCCAGACCTTCGGGTCCATTCGACATATATTTGTGCACCACACAAACATTTTTCTCGGTACGGGGATCGAACCCGCAGCCTCTTGTTTCGCATGCTGGTGCAAATTATGATATATTTCGATTTCAATCATCAATTGCACCGAGTACCAGTATAAGTAGAATGTAGGAGTAATATTTTTAAAGTAAAATAGAAGATGTGTTACTTCTGTGTATTATAAAGTTCGCAATACTAATGAAACTTTATATGACTTAAAAGTTACCACTAAGACACCTTAAGAAAACAAAAGTATCCAACACGTTGCATTAAACGTGTAATGCGCTCTAAGTATCATATATTCAGACCATGATCGGAAACTAAGGCAGGTAATAACTAAGGTGATTACAAAACCCCTGGTGTTAAAGAAAACCCCAACAAAACATAAAAATGTTGACGTTTTCCTAACAAATACACCCAACAGTCAGATACATAGTTCTGACCCCACATTAAGATAAGAGTCTTGTGTCGTGGGTATCCGAAACTACGAGAGACTTTTCGGTCTCACAAACACCCAGACCCGAAACAAATATTTGTGGATCACACAAACATTTGTCCCGGTGCGGGGATCGAACCCGCGGCCTCTCGTTTCGCAAGCTGGTGTCTAGCCAACTGCGCCAGGGGGCTGTCAATAACTACTACTATTAACAACTACATACATTTTATATCTATGGTATGCTAGCTATTACCTACCTTTGTTTCCGATCACGGTCTGAATACACCCTGTATAATGTATAATTTAATTATTACCTAACATAAATCAATGGCGCGTCTAGAACTATGGCATTAAATGCCATCAATAACAGAACTATGTTTCACTTACCTGTCATTTGTCTTTATATTATATGGATAGAACGAGAATGATATCTACGAGATAAATCACTTACGCTAGTCATAACAATAAGTTAAATTAAGATATATAAATCCCCAATGCCATAAAGACAAACATATCTATTTCTTTACAAAAAAAATATGTACGTATATTCACCAAGTAAAACTGACTAAAACAAAAGACAGTCCACTCACGTAAAATATATCGTCAATATCATTGTAGGGAAGTGATTACTCACGTCCCAGAAAGGTTGTACATATGCCCCAAGAGGTTGCAAGCCGTATGACCCGAAGCGGAAATAATTGGATTATCTACTGATCAAATTAGGAATTTCTTGGATATTTTCCGCTCTCCGCACACGTTGCTCAGAAAATCCAATCTTGGATGACATCGACTAATAATGGAATAAGGAAAGCATGCAATAATGGCCATGGCGGACAATATTATGAGAGGAAATCTAATGGATTTTGCCGTTCAACTTATGTAAGGGATTTTGCGTTTTTGCAAAACTTTTCTGAGCTTAATGCGTTGGCTGACAAGGGGCTTATGAATACTTTCCTCCTCGTATTTTCATATAATGGTTAATATAGGATTTACTTAGGTTGTATTATATTTAATACATATTTCTTACCCGTTATCCTTGAAAACACATAAGCTTGGGAATTCATACCTAGAGGCTTATAGAATACCTACATGGTGTAATTTTGGCTTAGATATCTAATATACGAGAATACCTTAAAAAATATACTTATATTAATACTCGTAGCAGTATTTTAGTTTCACCGTACTCATATAAGTGACCACAAACCCGATTATCAAGCAATAACTTCGTATAAAATAAAAAAAGGAATTTCGTAGTTTCTGACATTTAATCACAGGCAAAAGGTTTGTCCATCAACCCGCAATAGGCCAGCGTGGTGGACTAAAGCCTAAACCCTTTCTGTATGTCAGTAGAGGAGGCCCATGCCCAGCAGTGGGTCGTATGAAAAGGTATGTATCTTAAAGGTGTGGCCAGAGCTATATCCGCGTCAGTTTGTGTATTAACTAATTTATTTATTGACATACCGCAATAGAAATATTATAGATAACAATTTGAAAAAAACTAAATCTCCTTAGCACAGCTAATGAGAATGTAGAATGGCCTTCTAATTAACAGAATGGGGACACCGGCCACTTGTTAAAATTATGCAATAACTTATAATGGACGTATCAGAGTGTTTTAATCACTCTAGCGGCAACCTGACATGTTTAACCTAAGTTAAAAAACTAAATTGGACAAAACGCTTACTGATCGCTTTGATTGTTACAAAATTGAATAGATTAAAAGATACGAAACACAACTATGTAAAAAGCAATGCTGAGCACGATCCATCTCCTCAGTCCTAGTTCCACGCAGTTGGGGTTGATAGGCTCCCCGTGTCGAAGAAATTATTTTTGACACATAAAAAAGCATCAAATGAAATTGACGTTAATGGGTTATATTTTTGCATTCTTAATACACAGCCTAGTCGATCCAGGGTGAAAATTAACGCCCCCAGTTAAGGAATCCTTGGTTCGAGTCCTGGAAATCTTAATAACAACAGGAGTCTAGAAATAGTCCCTTTTACTTGTGGCACTTAAAACATATTTAGCTGGCGAAAATTAGATGCAAAAATAAAGTACTGCCAATTATACAGACATACATGCATTTGGTGCATTTTGGCACCCATATTTCGCCAGGTATGTTTCAGTCCCATGTAATAGGGGCGAGCTTATTGCTGTTTTTCGGGCACATTTCCACACTCCGTGCTGCGTGCAGTGTTGTTGAACTGTATTCAACCTGGAGATCGAATCCGGGATTTCTAGATCGCACAGAACACACTCTACCAAATACCAACCCTCTCGGGACTTCAGGACTCTCCGTACCTACCCTGTATGTTTTATCAAAACACCTTTTCAAGTTTTTGTCTACTTCAGAATTCTATCATACATATTAAAGCTGTTTAGGATGACTATACCAGTAACAAAATCAATCATATCTTCTAATATCAGTCATAAAACGATTATCGAACCATTCTAACCTCTGAGCAATCAAAGGGCGTAATGAATTGAAGGTAGTCCCGCGTTTTATAGGCGCCCTACTTACTTACGTCTCGGTGCCTCCAATTATGGTGCCCATAATATATGGGTCGTAAAGCACACTTATCACACGGTACACAGAGGAACTTGCACCATAAACTCTATGCTTTTACTATTACGCACTCGCGAGGTGTGTGGTTCGTCCGTGTGGAATTTGACTTTGTGATTTTACAGCTCTTTTCTATCCCGTAAATTAGGGAAATATTAATTTCATTTTCAACATCATCATCAGCCTATGTACGTCCCACTGCTGCGCACAGGCCTTCTCGCCAATTGAGTGGGTTAAGGCCTTAGTCCACCACGCTGGCCTAGTGCGGGTTGGCGGACTACACACCTAAGAAATTCCTAACAACTTTTAAGTGTACAGGTTTCCCATGATGTTTTCCTTCACCGTTAAATAATGTAATAATGCATTGTGAATACTCTCATAACTTCAAAAGTCAGAGGTGTATGCCTGGGATTTGAACTTGCGATCGCCGAGATTCTCGATAGCGTGTCTAAACCTCGAGGCCATCACAACTTCAAAAATATTAATATATTATCTCGATGAATGATAAATGATGACTGGCACTCACAAAGACTAACTTGGTGAAGATTTTACTTTGCTGGCTTTTCAAAATACATGGAAAAATAGATTAAGAAATAATTTTATTCCCAAGGCAGTATGAGCATGCACTGCAGTTAAAGTACTAATAATTCAGCTATGAAAATCTTCATGAATCATGATCTATTTATTGCGTATGAAAGTATAATCACAAAAAATCCAAAGCGTTGTGTCTAGAGATCTAGAGATTTTTATAGATTTATAGAATATCAGCTATACAACGTCCACTGCAAAGACTTTTAGATGCATAAAAAAATAATTGACAAATTTAATTCATAAATTTGTCTACGAACATTATTCATAATAAGAATATTACGTTTTTACGACTTCTAACGCCATTTTTAGTAAAAATAATGAACAACACCCGCATCTCGACAAAAAATTTGAACACCTCAGATTTAAACAAAAAATCTTAGCCATAAAATCGAGGCGAGGTTACCTCTAATATATTTCAAGTAACGCCGCATGTAAAGCGCAGCGCACTCATAAACTTCCATTATAAAGACCTCCGCAAACTAATTTATGGTGCGGTCCACAATACCCCACCCTCACTAATCCATACTTATTAAGGATAATGGGGAACCGATGAACAAGTTTTCGTCCTTTATCTATGCTCGTAAATATCGCCTATCACCCCCCACCGGTAGCATGAGGTGTCGAAAGTGCCATTTAATGGCTATTTTATTACATTTCAAGTAATAATTTAAATACGAATAAACGTTACTATATTTTACGATTTGAATTTTATCGTTTTGTAATTTATTATTATAATTTTATAACAATTTCGTGATTTAGATAAATCATTGTTGCTTTATCGTTGTTTAAAATATTATATTTATTCGTGAATTTACGACTGGCGCACCGACTTATTGAATATTTGGCATGAAAACGAGCTAAAGTTCAAACGTATGTGAATCGCACTAATTTCACTGATTTGGGTATAAAGCACACAACTCCCGTTTTTCGAAGCCACATGTGTATTTGTTATTAACAAAATTATTACACGCCAAATTCGCATCACACGCACACAATTGTTAGGAAAGTTTGTGAGCTCTTCAATTTTTTTTTATGTAAATTTGGTACCCCCAATTGTCCACTACGACAAGGTTGTGCACTAGAACGTAACATAGGACAGAATAATGCAAAACTTTAGGTCCCATTTCTGTTAACATAAATGGATTTAAGGATTATATTACCCGCTTAAATTAAATCTTCTAAGTTGCGTCTTATAACAAACTAATAATAGGATTTCACAGATACAAATCTTCTTCAATATCTATAGGGTTATGCAAGAATAATACAATATCATTAATTCAAGGCCAAAATCATGATTCCTGAACAAATTTACAAAAAAAAACTGTCTTAGCTATACCTAACATATCATATCTTTTTTATGTGAGGGTAAAACCTCATAGCTCAATGTTTTGTCACCCGCTTTGCTATGGAGGGAAGTGAACAACTCTTTGTTTTTCAACTCCTCCTTATATTGTCTTTCTGATTAACTTCGTTGCGGGATTATGACAAATTTAGGTCCCCTTAGATCCGCTGAGCTTCATTGCTCGGTGTCATTACTGTGCGTGCCGCTGTTGATCCTGGAGCACAGGAGTTGCAGTGGCGGGTGTGTGGTGGGATAGGGACAAAAAATACCTAACATATAAATGCACCCTAATAATAGAATGTAGCATTTCCAAACACGCTTCCACTCCAATATGTACACATGACGTACCCGTGTTGTCAGCCTCCCACGCCCTTGGGAACGCAGTCTGGTACAGCTAATAGCGAAATAGTGTTGCCCCGGAGCTTGTCACTTATCGTTTGCCATGATAATGGAATATGTATACCTAGCCTAACTGCTTTATGATTATTTAAACAGATCATGCGTGCGGTGGCATGTGTCGATACCCTTGATGTCTAAACGTTCCGAAGCGTTGAATATTCAAAACAGTTTTGATGTGATGATTTATTTCAGTCTGCGTTTTCTGTCCAACTTTGTTAACTCTTAAGTCAAACTCGCGACTACCTATATCTAGATTTGAAAAAAATTATTCAATGTGTAGGTATAGTTATACCTCCTATGTGAATAAGTCTACACTTTAGGCGTGAGTGGGTTAAACAATGAACAAACTTAAAAGATTTATCTATTCATTTCGTTAACAAGCTTTAAATAAATATTTTATTACTGTTTGACGGGTAACAAATAAAAAACCATTCTGATTGAATTGGACCAGCAAAGAGAAATAAAGGAAAATTGGGACACAGACGTGTGCAATATTTTTTTTCGAAATGCTCCGACTTTCAGTTAACTTTTCAATTCCAATGCACAATATTGATGTATTGTTCTTCTACACGAAAGCCTATACACAGTTTTATACAAACGTACATTCAAGTGTTTTAAAAACATTTTTCCAAGCAAACGAGTTTTTCGATTTTCGCAACTGGCGTTCCGCACCGCTATTAATTGAGACAGTAGGCAAAGTTACAAGCGTTATTACTATTATAAATAATAAATATAATATATGAAATTGACAAAATTAGTCACGTGCTTTCCATACAAAATGTTTAGATTCTATTACGATATCTCCAGTAAAATGTTACTTTGTCATCATGGACAAAAGTCCATGGTTGCAATAATCATGAATTGTGTCTAATTATTATCTACAGACCATTGTCCTACAAATCTGAATTTTAGTACAAGACGTATAAAATCTATTGCATGGTTTAGAAGTAGCAAGCGAGAAAGCAAAATGACTGATAATAAATAAAATTCACTAAAAGAGGCAAACATGAAGAACCATATAAATAAAATTGGCTCGTAATTTCATATCATCTAGCTGATTAATAATGACCGCTATAAAAGTAATTCAAAATCCTAGAAGTATTAAATTTCTATAATCCCACATAAAACACGTATACTGGTAATTACCTTTATGAACATGAGAGATCGTCTAACTAAAGTAATTAAGCAAAGTAATTTACACCAGAGCAATATTCATTAATATCTGTTATTAATTTCAAGCAACAGATGCTGTTGCTAAGTGGGTTTGGCATCTGCCTCTCATAGTAAAGAACTTCAGCGTTCTGAATTATTAGGTGGTACAGACAACTATAACCATTTTCTCTAGTCGACCCTTTTTTGGATGGAACTGCGCTTACCAGTACAGGAAAAGTGTTGGTACATTGTTGCAGTTATACAAAACATATACACACTTCAGATACTCTAGGATGCATAGAGGCACACACATCTGGTCTTTGTGAGATCCCAGCTTGCCATTAATCCGTAAAGAATTAAAGTAGTAAAAAGGAAAGAATTTGGATTTCCCTTCTTGTGAAATCGTGTTTCCAAAAAAAATTCGATTCCAATCAAATCGGGACGACTTTTTCAATTAAATTTTATCGAAAATACACCCCGTTACTAAATTAGCCAAGCTTACAATGGCGGACAATTCTCGATGGTGTGTTGAACATAACCTTTTATTTGACTTAAGGGTTAGTATTTATTATTGTTTGCGTTACGCCGGCCAGCAGCCACAATTCTGTTGAGTTATGGCGCTGGACGTCCCTTTGTGACCGGCGAGCAGGTGGGACAACCGCAGAACGTCTCAATTTATTGCTAATTTTATTTGTACGCCGGCTGTTATAAATTTTATCGTTATATTTCCTATGAATTTGGAGTGTTAGGAGGTTTTCCTCGTGCTATAAAAGAATATACCAGTTTATTTGGGCCATCAATTAGCTGTACTGACGGTAAAATGTTTTTACGAGTTTCCATTACTCGCGAATAGGAAAAAAAACATCATCGGTCAAAATTTGGCCCGAAATCTTTCTAAATGACGAATGAGAAGATTAAGGTACTGCAGATGGCACTTAAAGTTAAGGCATACTGACATTTGACAATAACAGACTCTTATAATAAGACTCGGACTAAAAAAATAAAATTAACTGACAAAAATATCAATTTATTCCCAAACGCCAACCCTGAGAGAAGTACTAATTGTTTAATTTTTAAGGTAACATTTTTTTTCGTTCTGAGGTCTTAATGTTTCATTCAAAACATTTTTATATGTGTTTGAAACTCTATCTTAATTAATAATGTAAAGATAATAATGCCCCATTGGATTGTTATCTATTACTTAACAAAGTAGGTGCTATAAATTTTTCCAAAAAATAAATAATAATAAATGCATTTTGTTGTATGAATTGCATGAAATTATTTGGTAAAACAACAAAAAATATTCAACAAAACATCACAATAAAATATTAACCACACAGTGACATTTCTGACAGTATTACCACTACAAATCAAACCTAACTTCCGTATTTTTCACGCAATAGGGCGAGGCAAAAGTCGTAGAGACAAAAAATTGCGAGGACGCAATCTCAACCGCGCTCTTAGGATGTGACACATGAAGTACGGCATCCCCTTTCCAAATATTTTGCATGTAAACATCTATAGGAAACATTTGCATGGAGACTGTTATTGGTGTTTTGTTTTGGAAAGTTCGGCAGCAGTCCACACGGTACCTCAGAAAATACTACGCCTACACAAGGATATTGGTTTAGTTTATTGTATCACTCCATATAATATGCTATTACATTTGTTTGTATATGTGAAAGTTGGCTCAAATGTGCACGCAGCCAAATGGTGCGAAAATCAGATCTGAATATGTATATACATATATCGTGCCTCGTGGTCTCGCGGTACAAGTATGTGCCGAGCGATTTAGATTTAGAGCAGCAGCAGTAGCAGTGATTTAGAGGTCCCGGGTTCGATTTCCGTGTTAGGTAGTGTTGTGTTATTGTTTTATTATTCAGTAGGAAATTCCTGTAGCAGCACGGAGTCTTGAATTGGCCCGGAAAAAACGGCAACAGGCTCGCCCCCTATTACGTGGGACTGATACATGCCTGGCAAAATGAGGGTGCAGAAATACAACTCGGCAAATACAGGCGTGTGGTTATGTATGTTGTGTCGTGAATTTTATCATAATACTTGTGGCGGTACTTCCATAGAAGCCTAAAAGCTCAGTTTGCCTTACAAAATTCCGAATAATAATCTTTAAGCCTTAAATCATTAACTTAACAAACGCAATTTGACATATAAATGAGAATATCCTGACCCCACAATAAACAATTATAAACTAGACATTACACAATTAATATGTAACGCTTTTGGGCTTCTATGGAAGAACTGCCATTGATACCTATACCCTTTTTTATTTATATTAAAATGAAAAAGTGACCACACTTAAAGTAATGGAAAGTTTAGTGCGGTCTATAGTGTGCCAACTAAAACTACACCAAATCAAAAAAGATTACGCCAGCTTATGATACAATAGCAGACAAAAATTCAGTCATAGAATGTTTATATCTTACTCATAAACGATTGTTACTAATGATTATTTCACCACACTACCCAAACAAATAACTGAAACTAAACTATAATACCGAACTCCGAACGCACATCTCCCCTCAACGGTTAATGCGTCTAATGATAATAAAACATAATCCTGTCTTCAGAAACGGCCGCACATTATCCCAACTCATTTACAAAACAACCACTTTCACCCCCCATTTTGCCGGAGTGGTCCCAGCCCATTCTGCATCCGAAATTCAAAGGAAATTCGCTTAATTTCTATGTTAGTAACATCGGAATTTTCTGAACTGACTTTTGCTTGTTACATTGTCCTTTTTCAGTTTATTAAATTGATTTAATTATTTTAAATGATCGTGAGAAGATCTTTATCTATTCATAAAATCAGAATGTTTAAATCACAGTCAGGATGTTTATGCTTAAAAGATTTAGTTTTGACTCTGGAAACGATGATTAGCTATTTGTAATTCCGATTTTTTCCTAAAAATTCTTGGCTAAATCTATGTCTACTCGAGCTAATGCAGAGGAAAGAATTATTCATTTTATTCTCAGCCTATCGCCGTCCACTGCTGAACGAAGCCCTCCCCAAGTAGGCGCCAACCATCCCGGTCTTGAGCAGCCCTTATCCATCCGCTACCCGCCACCTTTCTCAAGTCGTCGGAACATCGTGCTGCAGGACGTCCTACACTACGTCTACCTAAGCGCGGTCTCCACTCCAACACTTGTCTGCTCCAACGGCCGTCCGTCCGTCGGCAGACATGACCGGCCCACTTCCACTTTAGCGTGCTAATCCTGCGGGCAATGTCAATGACTCCGGTTCTCTAGAATTAAGAAGAAATATTTTTTAGTTAAACTACTTCATATACATATTTTATGATTAACGTTATGAATTTAAGGTAAATGTAAATAGGTAAATGTAAAAGGTAAATGTCTCGTGGTCTCGCGGTACAAGTATGTGCCGAGCGATCTAGAGGTCCTGGGTTCGATTCCCGGGTCGGGCAAAGTGTTATTGGGTTTTTCCATTAGGAAATTCTCAGTAGCAGCACGGAGTCTGGAATTGTGCCCGAAAAACGGCAATAGGCTCGCCCCCTATTACGTGGGACTGATACATACCTGGCGAAATGTGGGTGCAGAAATGCACCTCTGCCTTCCCCTTCGGGGAATACAGGCGTGAGTTTATGTATGTATGTATGTGTAAATTTTCCAAAGCAATATATTCGCAAAATTAATTTGCAACGGTAAACGACGCTTTAATTGTTTTCTGAGTACAGCCAGCGAGCCACTTTTGGCAACAGTTATGTAATAATGCACAGTAATAGCAGCGTGAATATTCAGTTGAAATTTAAGTCTAGTTTACAAACAAAATTGCTTTTTAAATATTTCCTACATAAAAGATAGTTTATCATCATACATAATTAGATTTTTACGTAATACTGTTTATACGTACATATATAATTATATATATGCAATCCTAAAACTGTAAGCTCATAAGTATATATGCAGATTTACATACAACTTCTTAGACCCCCACGGAATAAGCCAACATACTTAAAACCTTTGAATTCATTTTTATTCATTAATAATGAGATCTGTAAAAATTTTAGGGTATTTTTTACACAACTTACTTCTTGATACGTGTATGAAATTTATTAAATACCTTGATTGGTATTTACTATGGCATCATTTTAACAAAATTACCTAGAATGGACACAAAAATTCTTAATGTCCCTTTGGAGATATGAACAAAACATCTCGGATTAATTAATATCAGCACCACAGTGAAACATTATCCATTTTCCTCGACCTTATTGTCCCCTTCCTCAGCAATATGAAGTAATATAACCTTTCTGGGAAGGAAAGCGTATATGTACACTATTTGTCAAGCTGACTTAGCGAAAAAACCTTACGTTAGACGCCCGCACGAAAGTTTTCTGACAAAGGGGAACATTTCTTTCAAAAAATTTGGGTCAATCAATCCTTTCAGGAAAGTTGTAGGTAAGTTTCTGCTCATATATATAGTACTATAACTAAATATATACTTTTAACAATTGGTTTATTAAGACAAATATTCGTGTGATCTGTAGACATTTTGTTTTGTAAATTCTTCTTTTTTAAATGTTTTTCGCTACTATCATTCTATTTTACTTTTTGCCAAAACTCTAGAAACAATGGCATACACATCTGTGCGAATATGAAATTATTTTTGTTTTGTATTACTATTCAATAACGTGTTCGAAAAACTCGATTCAAAAAGCCACGGCCACCAAATTAGCGTGTTACCCATGTTTTTCAAATCTCAACTCAGACACAGACTATTAACTAGCTAAATTAAAACAATCCATTAAGTCAATCAACTGGCAGACTTAAAAATTCCATCACATTAACCGTACAGAAATAAATGAGTTGTGTAGCATGGAGGCGGATTCAAAACGGTTCCAGACGCTCACAGCGACTGAACAATTACCCGTTTATTACTTGTTATCCTCACTCCTTTAATTAGGCGCCGAGGCACAAGCAAAAGTTATGTTTTTAATAACACCAACACTTAGTTCCTTAAACAAATCATATGAACAAACTGCGTTGTTTATAGAAACCGTTATTAGCTGAGCTGAACATAGAGATACGTTTGCAGGGATTATTACAAGTCTTGCAATAAAGGCGAGGCTCTACGACAGGCCAGAGGCGGATTTAGAGGGTGGTCGTAGGGGTCACGATCCGTGCAGTAGTAAATATCAAGCTCTGTTAAACAAGGTATGTCTAGACTTACACTATGGCTAAATATTTTTGCTAGTATCGGCAAACAAAAACTTAGCTAATTACCTTAAAAGCGAATGAAAGGAATTTCGATTCCGTTGTAATGACATAAAGGACCATACAAAGTTCTATTTTTTTTCTGGGAGAACAAAATAACACCAATATACCTGATGGTAACCACCACGATGCTGTCCAAAATAGTGCATCAAGTGACGAGAGACTCCCATCATATTTCGATTCAAGTGACAAAAATCTCGTTCCACGTTTGTCAGCCTCCTTAGTATAATACTAGACTTCATATAAGCGTAGAACAACTTCAGCAGGCCAATATAGAAGTTGGGAGTAACGTGTTATAAATATCACATGATAGTATCGAAAGTGCCTGGGATGCGGTGACGTCACATGCCGTGCCCGTAAAAAAGCCTTGAATACACTTCTGGATTATGTCTTGCGACACCTGCTAAATATTAAAGGGGATTGCACAAAGGAGAATAAAGTTAATGTTATGTTTGTCACCAAACGTGACCGTGTCGTTATGAATTTCTTTATTCCCCGCATACACGTCTTACGAGGCCTCTAAAAAATGTAATAAAACATCGAAATTTGCAGCTTTACTGACCTGATTCACGTTACGTGAAATGATATTTTTAATAATTCCGACTTAGGGTGGATTAAAGGCGGGTATTTAAATTCCCTTTATTATGTCGCGGTTGGGATGAATTCGGATGGGTTATGGTGTAATAAACCTTCTTAAATTAGAAGGGCTTGCCATGTATATATGAACTGAGTAAATATTAGATTACTTTCGAAAGAGCCTCGTCATGGACGATAAATATATTGTATGGCCCCCATCGGACTAGAATTCCATTGAAAAACAACATAAACATTGCAGTCACATCTCCTTTCATCTACGTTTTCTATTTTGAAGGAATTTCCGTTTTAGAGAGAAGTCGTCACATCACATAACAATTTGTAACACTAAATATTTTGAAAGTCATGATGACCTCGAGGTTTAGGCGCGCGGTCGAGAATCTCAGCGGCCGTGGGTTCAAATCCCAGGTACACACGTCTGACATTTCGAAATTATGTGTATTCACAATGAGGAAACCCAAAAAGTTCTTAGAAACTTAGGTATCTAGTCCGCCAACCCGCACTAGGCCAGCGTGGTAGACTAAGGCCTAAACCTTCTCAGTGCCGCATATGTTCCACAACTATGATTGTGCGGCGAGGCCACGAGTCAGTCTCAATAGAGTATGTGTCACTTATTTACTCAATGATAGAAACTAGCCGGTGTGCGTTATGTTTTAAAATTTGCAGAGGAGTACGGCTTCCTTTTATCGTTTAACACCGCTTTCGTTTCCTGTCCGTTTCTCAATTAGTGTGCGCTTGCTAATGAGTTCTAAATACTTCCACACCTTCCATTCATAAAGACTTCTCAAACAGTTGCGCAAGTGTGACTCACTTTTGATATTTACTGGAACTAATCAATGTATTGACGCCCTACAATTTGCTACGGTCACAATACCTACCAAAACCTCTAGTAGAAAGCCGAACTCAACGAACGGTAGCTCTGTACATTTATAATGAAATTTACCTATCTATCTAAAAGTTAGAACATCTTAAGATTACGTAGGTCTTCGTGGTATAAAAAAACTTATGTCTGAAATGGCCGAAATTATTGTATAATATTGATCAAAAATTAAACAACCACAACAAAGAAACCAGGAATAAGGAAACGTAGAATGTATTCGTAAAGTAGGACTGATTAATTTTGGATTTAGAGTAAAAGAAAAAATCTTGCCATCAGTCAAATAGTAGTAAATAAATGCTGGCTAGACATTCACATAAAAGAATGGTTGCATATAATGCAACTTTAATATGAAAATACCGAAATATTCACTGTCTACATAAACACAACATTTGTAGACTAGACAATCTGTTTAAGTCCGGGTACGCCATCCGCATTCACTTTGAGTAGAGTCCATAAAATTCAACCATCCCTCGTTTCAGAATAATATTCATATAGCCGTTTTCAATTTCCATCGAAAATCCACTTTTAAGTCGCACATTTGAGGTTATATTTACGGAATCTCATTGAAGCACCAACTGAAAAGCAAACGGGACTATTACTCCGTACCTCTCAGTCCGCCGGCGGGATTAGATTGAAACTGAATGGCTTTTAAAAGAAAAGAGGACGCCTGCTTTCCGGCTGCACAGATAATTGTGTGGTTAGCTACATTTTGAAAGTAGTCGGGATCAAGTTTTAAGGGCATGTTTTGTAATTTATAAAAGCTAGTACGGATACGGTTTAAGGGTAAGTTTTAACTTAAGCTGATGTTAAGAAATATTATAATATATCGGCCCACGTTAGTTAATACATCCTTGGAATAGGTTTGGGTTTATGAAAACTTTTTTGTCCCATCAACCTTAGCCGCACCGTTCATATTATAGATGAATGGCACGTCGTTTTCATTTGGATGATACATTAGTAATGGTCACATTTTTGTGATCATAAAGAAAAATATGTACTGACGAGATATACTATAGAATTTGGGCCGCAAAGTTGTAGAGAGGCATATTGATGCCCACTTTTTATCAAGCACTAAAGTTTTTCAATTCAATATAAAAATATGTGCGGTTGTTAATTTGTGCAGTCTTAAATATTTTTTTCATGAAAGCGCACATAAAAAGACGGCTTACGTCTAGAGTGGTTAATATCAAGTTTTACACAGGTACACACCGTATTAAAATATTATAACACCACAAGACGCTTTATCGCAAAACACCAGACGAATAAAGAAAAATTTAATCAGTTTCCTTACAGTGTCCATAAAAAGGTCGGGACCGGACGGTCTGGTTTAAGCTGTTCGTATTTTAAAATTAAGGGCGTCAAATTCGTTTTTTTAATGTCACGGCAACGTGACTGCACTTTCTGAATTGAATCTGATTAGTCGACAAAAATACTGGCAATAAAATGCCTGGTACTAAAAGCAAGATATTTACTTGAGTCCATATAATAGGCTTTACATCTTACGTGCCATTTAAAAAAAATATAAATAATATATTAAGAAATAAGTAATGGTCTAAAAATAAAGAAATCATTTAAATAGCCCCAGGCACATAATAATCTAAATGAAAAGTAAAAAATATTTTTAATCCCACAACCAAATAACTTCAGAGCAGAAACCAAATCCGTGGTCTTGTGCGTTTCCTTACCCAAAGCAACACGGAGAACATAATTTCACATCAATTAGAAGTCTCATCGTTCTCTTTACTCAAAACAAAACACGAATGCAATCTCGCGCGACATTTCGTATCTAATTTGGCGTAATTCACAAAACAATCCCGAATAATGGGCACTGTATTTGCTTAATACAAACGCTCTCTCTACGGCACGTCATAAAGAGAAAATTGCCTTCCTAGTTGAATACATCCGACGCTCGAGACGGGCGGCACCTTGCCTAATAACACGCCAGTTTCCTGCAAAATTTTAGTGAAGCGGGACAGGGTATAAGGACTTTTTGTGTCTGCGTCAAAGAACGCCGAGCATTCGGCAGATTTTCTTTTTGAGCGGAACTAAGACTACGAATGAAAATGAAAACGTAGTGAACCTGACTGAAACTGACTTTATCTTTGCAGCAATGTATTTTTTTCTCATTACATTACAGTGAAATCAATGAATATGGTCAATTACACGTATTAAGAACCATGCCGTTAGTATAAAAAACCACGAGAAACTTATATACCAATTCCCTTAAAAAATATTGATGATTCACAGTTTTTCGCTTTAGAACTTGGTCTTCAATCAAATCCCGATATAAAAGTAATTTAATATCATAATAATTCATTAATAGGTCATTATAGCTCAAATGAATACACTACTGAAATATATGAATATGAATGAACTACTATGCTTAGTATTGTCACCCAATGAAAAGTTGTGTAAATTTTTTAATTATCAATTAAAACAATTTTATTCCACAATTTATTATATTTATTTAATACTTTATATTATGACATTAACTGCTCCTTTCAATTTTCTTTCTAACTGTACCTTCTTATTGCAACAATCTGATGATAACACAATTGTCAAATCAGTTTACTAGATTAAACCAAATACAAATTCAGGCAAACTGCACACAAGATGTTCACTACACTGGCGTTCTGCTGGTTAGTCATTTTCTTACTCAAAGCTCCATTGTACAAACACGACAGCACAAATTGCTGCATCGCTTAATTGCTTTTGGAACAGCTTGAAATCGCTGAAACGCTGAATTCAGCAAATTAAACAGAAATTTATGCGAATTAAGCGATTCACGAATGAGCGAGCCGTCACCGCAAGCTCCACAAAGAATGCCTGTTTACAGTTGAAGAGTTTCAGTAGCAAATTAACTTTAATGAACATCTGTTCGCAAGAACGTTGGAAAAATCGTACGCTAACAAGCATATCGTATGACTGTACGTATAATATGCTAATTAAATCTATAATTAATGTTTTTAATTGACACACATGCTGGAGTTAGCATAAGAATATTTTAATTAAGAATGAGATCATTGTGTACTACCATTGTGACCTGTCTTGTTTTGAATATGATATATAATTATATTATTTTATGTATGTATAATGTATATAAACACATATTATACAAATATGTACGTAAACACTGTTTTTTCGTTTTGTCGATACTCCGCTGGTAACGCGCCTGCTCATCGACTGAGATCTCGCTCTACTGAGCTACCTTCATCATGTCAGACAAGACATTTCAAAGAAACTTCCTATGAAAAACTCTTAATTGAATATTTACCCACGACACAGGACTTGTATCCTAGTGTGGGGTCAGAACTATGTATGTGACTGTTGGGTGTATTTATTTATTTATTTATTTTTAACCGATTAAGTGTGTGATAGTTTATTATGACTACATAAGAGAATTAATTCATCATATTAATATCGACCCGCATTGCAAAACATCTCCCTAAATGACAGAACCGTGCAATCATTCTCGACCGAGAAAATACCACAGTCTTATATAAAATCAACTTTGCAATTTATTCAGATAGTAAGTAGTGGCAGTCTTAATTTGCGGGTAGGATCCTCGTTTGACATCAACAATCAACGTTGAGTTTCATCCAGAGATTAAGATGGTCGCAGCTTTAATTTGCTGGTAGGATCCTCGTATCTCAGGATAGCAACTAGCAAAAGTGACGAACACATGAGCCGTATTCGGAGACTAACCCGGGTATTTCCGATTAGCCTCAGGTCGGATAGCTGTGTCAACTGATAAAGGATTACTATCGGAATCGTTTAGATCATCGTAAGTCTATTCAGACCACCTGCCTTATACATCAGGTGCCAGTGTTAACACTTGCCTAGTCTTAAAAAAAAACAATTTCAATTTATACCATACATATTCGTTCACAAAACCCTATTTAATTTACTTGAATGTAATAACAGTTACAGCAATAACATAAACACGAGCATTCGGACACGCGTCCTATTTCATCGTGGAACGTATAATTCAGTTAGCCAATACACCACATGCAGCGCACACTAGCGTACCGGATTGAATCGAACCGGGAAATGTTCGAATAAACTCCCGCGGAGATACAAACATCGAAAAAATATCGATACACAATTGTATTGGATGTTTTATTAAACACACACTCATAATTCAAATTTAACTATTTTATTTTGGGATGTGCGTGTGGAGTGGTCATTGTAATTTTAAAATAGTTTAATAAGTTTGCTGGAGGTAAAGTAAACTCTTTTCTTCTTCATAATCAAAGATCAACATGACATCTTCTATGAGAACATTACGAATGATTTCCTTATTTAATAGGTTAAACAGAGTTGTGGGATGAAGAATAATCATGTATCGAATTTCTTAATGAATGTCGAGAACTCATGGTATCAGAGATGTGATTGATTAATTTATCGATTTATTTTTTTATAAAAAGTATAAAAATTCTATACGACATTCTATTAAAATTGAAAACTAAGTTTTTTAAGTATAATTAAATTAAATATAATTATGTAACAAACACTGATTTATTTATTTTTACAATACAAAGAAATACTCTTTACAAATGCACAAAAATCAACATGAGTATTATCATAAGAAGTTCTTTAGTAAGTTGCTTATTATGTAATCTTTCCAGTTTAAGTTACATAACATTCTAAATTAAACAATAAAGAACATACTAATTATCATAAAAACACAAAGAACTTTCTAAACTAGAAAAAAATTAGTAGTAAAACTAAATTAACATGAGATCGAAGTTTAAATTAAATTTTAGAGTTTACCTACTAATCATAGCAACATGGATGAGTCTTCATCAACAATTCAAATGTTATGTATGTATGCATGTTAAGCAATTCCGTAATATCAGACAATAAGAGTAAAACAACTTAACCCATTCCTCCACACTGTCCCATTATTAGTACACTATATTCAATATTTTTTTTAGTTGTTAGGGCTCTTATTTTTGTTGTTTCTGATGAAATTCGTAATTTTACACTATTTTTGTAATAAATAATTTTTTTTCGCTGTAAAAAATATTAAGGTGATTTTAATGTAATTTTTTCAAATTGATAATTTTTGTCGACTAAGGAAAAACATTATGATCCGACTTCATACATCGCGATTTTTTTTTTCTCATATTAATTTTTGTTAATGTAGGTACTAAGAACTTAATATATACATTTCATCAAAAAATTCCAATGTTTTGGATGCTTGGGAAGTAATAGATTAATACAGGATTTTCCTTAAGATATAAATAGAACACGGTCAAAGTTTTATCGCAATCGCATACTATCTTTAGGGCTCAGACATCAATGCAGGATAAAGATGCGTGATCATACATTTAAATTTATTGTTTACTAAAATATAGGTACTTACCTATAGTTATTTTTATAATACTAACGCTCCGTCCCAACTCCGCTAAAAAAAATATGTCTTTTGTGTGCAATCCAACATTTCCTACATCCTCCATTGAAAATTTTTTTAAAGATAAAATCGTATTTTGTATGGATTTTTTCTGGTATAATTCATAAATTACCACTAGGTCATAATATTGTAGTAACAATTCCCCCTCGGTCGTAGCGTGATGTTAGGTATCCTGTATACTATCCGAATACATGACATATTATGTATTTTATTCATAAACGGTTTATTTTCCCTGTAATATTTGCAATCTAATAAATCTCTTTAGAGTTTTAAAATATAAATATAATAAATAATCAACAACTGCCTACTATTTCCAGCAGTGAACGTCTTTTGGTAATTAAATTTGACATACACATAAATAGATAAACTCACGCCTGTCTCCCGTTGGCAGAGACTATAGAGCGCTAAATGCCACGGTCCAGACACTTCTTTCGCTTCCTCAACTGACATTATCCTCGTCATGCATGCACGTCAGTTTCGAGGACTCTTTATTTTACACTTTATTTTCAACTAAACGAAAGAGATTTACTGTGCGAAAGTGAGTGGTGAAGTCAGTCGACGACGGCCCAGGCGAACCTACTAAGATCACATAGGTAATTTATTTAATGAAATTTGATTGTTCTAAATTGACTACATTTTTTTTTAAATTTGCATCTCTATTAAAAAGAAGGTATTAACCTTAAAGGTTTAATTCACAAGTCTCAGAAACATACCATAAATTAGCACGATAAACACTATCGAAGGATCTAATTAAGATTATCTTAACTCTTCACGATTCAACCTTTAAAACGGGAATTCAAAGCATGCAGGCTTCAATTTTATCAGAAACATCTACAAATCGCGCATGACTCCGGGGTACATTCTAGATTATTTTGACTGGCGTATCGATTACGGTACCTATCTTTGCAGTACGCGTTAACGCTGATTTATTATATGCTTATGATTTTAGGTTCGTACTACTAAAAATAATAGTTCTAGATTCTTAGTAATTAATGCCCTATTTTAGCTGATTGGTACTTTGCATAAAGTGATTGTGTAGCTCGTGAGCTGTTTCTTTTTAAGAAAATAAACTTGTCATAAGCCAATACTTTAGTATAGTTTCTGTGTTTTATTTATAATTATGACCCGCTGGCTAAATGAATTAAGTATTTATCTGTGAATTAAGTCTTTATGTGCTGATATGAGTATTAGCGTTATGGTTTACATACCCAATGTATTTTATAGTATAAGAAATTAATTTATAACTCATCTGCATCCTCAAACCATGCAACATCAAAAATTCACAATTTAAATTCAGAAGCGTAATATCAGTAAAACACGATAATAAATAGAGCGTTTGAGACCCTCAGCAATGTGGACAACACGTATAAAGGCGTTTTGTTGTCCATTTTACGACATGGAAGTCGGCGCGTCGGCTCACTCGACGAGGAACATAAGTAAAATCAACATCACGGCTCTGTGCAAAACAACGAGCAATTGTTGTTTCATGTTTTCACGAACGTGAACACGGCTTTACGGCGGGAATCGGCGAATTTCCCCCGAGTACAGTAAAAACCTCTCCGTCAGGCGACATCGGCAGTTCGATCCGGGGTTGATGTCTCGGCGCTTCCGAATGGCTCACAGCAAACATTTCCGAACACAACAGCCAAATAACTTTCCTTCTTTATTCTGTTAACTCGCAGCGTACCTGCACCGCTAGAGACTAATACCAAGATTATTCGTTTTTTCATAATCCCGAAAAGAAATGTCCAGGAAAACGATCTCATTTCGAAATATTCTCATTACCCGGGTGGATCTTTTTACTTTACGACAAAACGCTCCCCCTTTCTCGTTCATTGAAGCACGAAGTTTGCCTCCATCGGCTGTGAAATAAAACGTCTAATAAGGAACACAAATGATGGCAATCTCCTGACGCCCACCCGTTCCAATTTGTACAAAAAGAATTAGATGCAAGTTAATAGACGGCCGATTATTTTTATGTGTAAAAAGATACGCTTCTCGCTGACAGGATTACAGGCATATCTCTCGATAAAGCCATGTCAACACCGAACAAAAAAGGAATCCCATAATTATTGTAGACCTTGTACAAAATGTAAAAGAACTCGCCACAATTAAGTTTTTTCTCCCTTTTTAAAGCAATAAATATGTCCGCCGCCCTCGCACGTTCTAGAAAAATTCTCCTCCAACTACCAGCCAATAAATTCAAGAGATTAATGATAGGTACGGGATTTATTTACTTAAGTACATTTGCCGTGAAACGTAATATGTCGCAGCACCTATTAATCTCACAAACACATTAAATTTTATCTCAGGAAAGTTAATGGTTTACTCGTGCGAACAAGAAAAATTAGACGATACTGAGAGATAAAAATTTACTTAATCGGCGCATAAAACACCTCAGCTGATAATGTGTTTTCTCGCAATGCCTGCTAGCTGGCCAGCCTGGCTTTGTTCGGGGTAAACTTGTCTTATGTTACTACAGAATGACCTCGACTACTTCGTGGTCTCGCGGCACAAGTTAGTGCTGTTCGATCTAGTGGTCCCAGGTTCGATTCCCGGATCGGGCAAAGTATTATAGGATTTTTCCATTAGGAAATTCCCAATAGGAGCATGGAGTCTAAAAATGTGCCTGAAATATGGAAATAGACTCCCCCTATTACGTGTGACTGATGGCGACTGGCGACATGTGGGTGCAGAAATACACCTTCGCCTACCTCTTCGGGGGATACGGGATTGAGGGTATATATGTATCTATGTAGAATAATTTTATCGACTAGAAACAAAAAAATCCTGTCTAATATTAATATAGAAATATATATTTGACAAGGGCACCACATGAAAGTGAAACTAACTACCCCCTAAGCAAAGAAACAGTATTAAAGGCCACGTGGGACCCACAGTCGCCCCAGGGGGTCGGGTAATGCGTGGTTCCTCTGCTGCACATTTTTACTTTTACCACTAATTGGTGCATTTCGGGGGTCCGACACCCCAGCAAGTCTCGAGGGATTCGTAACACAAACACGGCTTTTTCAATGTCATTTTATTTGCTCATAATTAATTCGTTTGTCGAGAGGATTCGAGGAGTTTTTCTATGGGTTTGTGAAAGAGCTTATTAAAATTAATTTAATGGATAAAATATGTAAGACAAATGAGCATTTATTTTTCTTTTTTAGTTCTGATACTTAAAAGAAAAGGAAAATATTTGAATAAAATTTTGATAGATTTGATAACAGTTTAGTATAGACCAGTATTTTTATCGCTGTTGCAACCATAACAGAATGTAAAAACTTACTGTCATCTATTCTTGTAATAACTTAACATAATGTAATAAACGTGGTCATTTTTTTATCGCCGAATACATAATTATTGCAAGAAATATGTTTCATTAATTTTTTAAAGGTAATATTTACATAATTCTCGCTATCCTCTTTCAAAAGCCGCCATCTTGGTACGTTTCATATTTCAATACGTCATAAAAAAACAAACTCAATAAATCCATCCCGGTTTTATTATCCCATGATCCCTTGTCCATAGTATCTGCAAATTTCACGCACCCTTGGCAAAACACGGGAGTGAAGTCCTTATCTACCCTTGGACCAACACTTGAAGGCGCCGATAAGGGTCTCGGTATATCATATTGGCACTTTTGACAGAGGATCCCGATATTCCCTACTTCTTATGGGATAAAAAGTTGCGATTCCGCTGTGAGAGCTTAAGATAGGACGGTTGTATTTTTTTGTTCAAGTTAGATGGGGTGAAAATACTTTTGAAATTCTAGTGGCACGTTAAATGTAATATCATTTAATTGATTTTTTAGCCTAAGTCTTAGGCCTGCGATCTTGAAAGATTTAATTTAGAATATAATCGATCTAGATTTTTTTAGTAATAAAAAGTAGTAAATATTTATCAAACATCAATTCTTATTTCATCTTAATTGTCATTAAACCTTTAATATCTTCTGTCTTCTGAATATCTTCTATCTAATACAAAAATCTTATGGGATGATAACGTTTTGGTGTTGGTTAATAATACTATTTATATTGACCGCCATTTGTTGCACTCTTTTTTTAATTTATTATTTTTAACCATGTTTTGTAATTTTTTGTGGTGTACAATAAAGTGTTATAAATAAATAAATAAAATAAATATATTCCAAATAAACAAGCAAAATACAAGATTCCAAATAATATTTTAGGTTCTTCACATATATAAATATACGTATACAATATACATATGGGTAATATGCATACATAAACCCTAATTAACCGGCCAGTATACCTAAAGACAATGAGGTCAGTTTCAAATCTAGCCGGCTAATCTTCGGATTAATTTTGATTCTCGCTTGACGTTGGCTTCTCCCGCCTAGATTAACCTAACTGTGGCCCCTTTCTGCACAAACTCTGGCGTGATTAATTCGCATTTACCACTAATTCGAAAGCTATATCGTGATTTTGCTAGGTCACTTTGATAATCAATTTAAAATTAAAATAAAATCCTATGTATATCCTGTGTAGATTTTAACATAGTGTCAAGGTAAATGTATTGTTACACAGATTTTTATATTTCTTTTGGATCTTGTTCACATAAAATGAACGGTGAACTAAAAAAAATATGACAATAACATATGTATGTAGAGCGCGACACCATCAAAAACTTTACTCATATATATCTGCAAACCTCATTCCTGTACATGTGCAAATCTAATAACATTTTTAGACTATGTCATCTTTTCGCAAATTACCGCACGAATTGCCCTAGCGGACTGACCACGCAACGTTTCAGCTCATTATAAATCTGTACTAGGCGGCTCGTCAAATTGCTGACGTGTAAATGTAAACAAAACAGTGACTGGCTAATTCGCAAGTCGCGCCCACAGTGAGGTCACTGAGGTGTGGTCGCAACTCAATGATGGGGGCTCCTCAATGAAAGTGACGTTTCGCATTCGACCGGGCAATATTAAAAAGCATAGATACCTACCCCTTGAGAACATATCGTATACCCGTATTAACAAAATTTTTGGTATTGTAAATCTTGAGAAAAAAATTAAATCTTAATTTGGGAAAATTATTCCTAATTATCAATATATTCCTAAAAGGTATCACCTCCAATATCCTAGTGGATAGACTTATACAGGTTCATAAGGTTATTCAGAAAAAATGGCTTGACTAAAAAAATATTAATTATCATTTAAAATGCATATTGAATAATATATATATATATATAATTTAAATTACAATTTCAAACGATCTAGATACGACATAGCGCATAAAATTTGCACGTTCTTAGTTGAAGTAAGCTATAACTAGATTGCTTTAAGTACCGAGTAGCACTGTCATAAAACTCAATCACTCGTCACGAAAATCAATTACTAGGCCATAAATAAAAACAATTTTGAGTTTAATGAATTATTTCAGTGACATGGCAATTTCTAGAACAATAAAACAGGGACATCGTGTAGTGTAACCATTAAATATTTTATTGCCACTACGCATATACTTTTCAGCAAGTAAAAATATAATTCTCGTAGATCGCGTGTCGGGACCGCTGATAACCACGCGATGCTAGGGCCACGTCGTAATACAAGCTATTGTTTATTGAAAGCTTTTATTAAACTGCTAAAAGACAAACAGACAGGCTTAATTCCCGCACTAATTGTGACCACCCATTTTATGTTTCACTCCAGTCCATCTAACGGTTGCCTGGAAGAAATCGCCGATAGCGATAAGGCCGCCATTTGTTACACAACTTTATTATTACTATCGTAATAGCTGCAAGTAATGCTTAATGGACATTAATTGCAGCTATTGAGAATTCTTCTATGGAATTATCTATAATCAATTAAATCAATATGAACTGTAGGACGTTTTGGTCGCACCACCGTTTCTATTACTCGCACTTTTTTTTATCTCTGAAACAAATTCGGAACAATCTGCATTTTATTTCAAATTCTACAAAAAAGTCACGACTAGAAGGTAGCAAACAGTTTGAATAGACACAGACAAATAAACGACACGAAGTTTACGGACACGAACCCTAGCTATTTTAAACCTAGCAACCCTTTCTATTACGAATAAATAAGAGACAAAATATTTATCTCTTACAATAGGACACCAACTTCTCGGTTGTGTTTAAAGTATTATACCTATACTTCGCGTGTTGCTTTATTGTAATATGATTTTAACAAAGCTGATGGCGACGCTTATATAATAATCGCCTTTCTGATGGAAATCTCCAGTGGAACGGACTGAGAATAAGATTTGTATCTGTTTTGTAATCCGTTTTTACATAAACGCCTTTGAAATTCACACCGTATTGTAATTCTATGATTGTACACGGGCTCCATACAATTGTGCGCGTCATATTTACAATTTATCTCTTCCTTTTATAGACTGCAAATATACTTTTGATTATAATACAATAGTGGCACTATCGACGCGCTTTTATAATGTTTATTTCGTAAATGCGAAAGTTAGTTTATTTATCTTTCAAATCTGAATCGCTAAGACTATTTTTTACGAATTCCTGTACAAATAGATGGGTGCATGGGGGGCTATAAGCTATGCTATAATATATTATAAAAATATATATTCCGTTTAGCCCGAAAAACGGCAATAGGCTCGCCCCCTATTACGTGGGACTGATACATACCTGGCGAAATGTGGGTGCAGAAATGCACCTCTGCTTACCCCTTCGAGGAATACAGGCGTGAGTTTATATGTGTATGTATATATTCCGTTTATGATTATGATGATGATGATTATGATGATAGTGGTATATAATCTCGCACCCTTCTTCCATATTAGTAGGCAGAGATTATAGAGCGCCAAATAGTACGGTACAAACACACTTCTTTCGCTTCCTCAACTTATTTAGAAGATCCTCTTCATGCCTTCACGTCAATTTCAAGGCCTTTTTTATTGCCTTTTGTAATGAATCACACAATTATACATTTACAATTATATATTTTTACTATAATATGCACGATACTTAATTAACATCAAAATGTAGTTTATTTCCGCTTTCCTATACCCGTATGAAATAAAAAACCTTCTCATAATGTTGAATAAAAATACTTCAATATACACGTTATTAAGTTTTTAGCTCTCGATTATTTTTGTTGACGCGCGTCCAACACGTTTCAAAGCTAATTTTCTTGTCAAACTTATCTGTAGTTTTTACATCAATCGACGCACCGCCGAGTGTTGTCGCACAAGTTTTTAATGTAATATGTCAATGCATGATGTATTTATATAAAACATAATAAATATAGACAAATGCCTCGTTCATTCCTATTCTTTATCCGTTTTCACCTTTTATTAAAGATTTAAAATTTAGGCAATGATCAACGTTGTTTCAATAAAAAAAAAACAATAATTCTTCAGAAAAATATTATATATATGTAAGCGTAGTCGGCGACTCTCATATTTTTTTAAAGTGCCCTATAAGTTATAGGGATATATATAAGAAGAATATTTAAGGACCAAATACCTTTGTTACACTTACATTAAATCACTAATATTAGCGAAAGCGCAGCTTCGAAAGACCATACTTTATAGGAAAAATAAATTACCTTTCAAACTGTGCCAATGAAGGGTAGACCAAAGTCCCCTAAGGTTTCCGTCCATTAATTAAGGAGCATTCAATACTTTCGATTAATCAACTGCTCTAGCGCGAAACACAACTAACCAAAGACCTATAGCTACAGTAAGGTTTAGTCTATTCTCTTTTTAATTAATGTTTAAGTTTGTATGAGCCAATGTCATAAAAAAATCTAGTAATAATAAATATTGGTAATATTGGTAATAATAATGGTAATATGTAAGGTAAGTATGGTATAGTATGTAGTAACCTTTCATTCATTAAGTAATCACCCCTACCCCCCGATTTGTAAACCGCCATCATCATCATCATCAGCCCAAATACGTCCCACTGCTGGGCACGGGCCTCCTCTAAAACTGAGAGGGTTTAGGCCTTAGCCAACCATGCTGGCCTAGTGCGGGTTGGTGGAATACCTATTATCCCAAACAACCGCTTATCTCAAACCTATGACATTAATTGAGACGCATTCTCGGCTTTTTAGATAAGCTTTCTTTTTCGACATTCTTCATATTTTTGTAAAGAATATCACGTCCATAAAATGAAGAATTTTTCAATCCTCAATTGCTGGTACTGCCGTACCCAGTACCTTTTGCACTATTCACTTACATATCTTCCGAAACAATCGCCACATATGCATATTCATGGGGCATTATTGATTTCCACTGTCGGCCATATTTATTGGTGTTGTTCAAGTGAAACACTAGCGCTCCGATATAATTAACGTATAATTTACAACACTCGCGTATCGCGTACACGTTGCTTTACTAAAATGAAATTATTTTTCCGACATTAATGTCCGCCACGCAACGTAATAAATACGAATCTTTATTGTCGCATTATTAAAATCACTTAATTACGGTCCACAATTGCTATAAATGGTGAACATTTTGCTGCGGTGACTCGATGAGTTTATAGAAAAGTCGAATTTTATTGCGGATGTATTTTAGCTTACCTTATTTGTCGTGAACACTTAAACTCTGTTATTTCCAAATGTACAGCTAATCAATTGTCTTTAGAAAATATTATATTGGAAAATAGATTTAGGTTACAAATTTGTATCTTAATAAAAGTCACAATGCGTAACGTCTTCACAAATATTTTTAATAAGTGTGACTTCGTTTGCGTAGTTACTTTTCTTGTCTATAAGTGTGGCGCCATCTGTTACCTGTTCATGAAAAATTGCCGAGTTACGACTCGGAAATATTAAAATTCGAATAAGTCATTACACTGGAAACCATAAAAAAATATTGTAAACATAAAGAATCTGAATAACAGAAACTCGAATTTATTGGACTGAAAGGTCCAGGGTTCAACTCTCATTACGAACAAACTGTTGTTGGGTTAACCATTCTCAGTAGCAACACAAAGACGACCCGTGGTTGTAGATACGTATATGTACAACTCTGACTATATTTGTATCTGTATGTACATATTATGTAAACCTTTTTTATCATCAGGCATTTGACCTATACTGACGCGTTCGAAGTGACTTATGTCCATGATCGTCCTGTAATATTTGCGCAGTTATCAGACTATACATATAGATACTATAATAGATGACCAAACTCCGAGCTTACCGGTAGGTTGTACCATTTCAAGAAAAAAACAAATAATTGGAAACTTATAAGACTAATATCTTAATCACAACCAACAACAAATGTAGCAATTACGCAAAGTGTTTATTGTTCGTGCAAACCGCTGCCATGTATAAAAAACAAAAATTGAATTTCAAAAAGCGCCATATAATTTAGAAAAATTATACTGTATGCATTCCAACGTCACGAACGTCTATTCACCATTCGGAATTGCAAAATTACTTCCGCATGCGACTAAGTTTTCACGAAGGCGAAATAAAATGAATTTTCGGTTCCGTAATTTAGAAACGGAACCCTCCTTAAACCGACCTGTCCGTATTGATTGATGTTGTTCCCATAGACTTCCTAATTACCTGTCAATGTTTTGAATTCACAATATATTGGTTGCGATAGCCGATTGCGGTTTATAGGAAGACTGAGCTTGCGCTAATAATTGTAATTTTAATACATGCATAAGAGCTAAATTAGAAAATCGCGTTGAAAGCAACTCATGAATAGCAGATTTAACTTCAGTAGATTAGATTCTTGATTGAAGTATAATCACAAATGAATAAAGGTAGTTAATATAGTATCTATATATTATTTTAAATGTTATTGACAAGACCTGTGCTAGTCTAAGTGTCAGCTTTTGAAAATGGTTCTAATGTTGTTGATAATTTCCACTTCAAATTTATTAGTATTTTGTTATCTATAAGACCATTTTTTTATCTTTTACGACCCCTGTCTTTTGTTATAAACCGTGTATATTTCTGTTATAAAAGAAGGAATATATAATAAGCCGGAAAGGTCCCATCGATCTACCAGTTCCAGTTAATAGAATCAGCTCAAGTGAATTATTGCTTTGAAACAATAATAGATGTTCCCTAACCCTTACACATTGCACACACGTGTGTACTATTTAGACAGGCCATTAACAAAGTAACAAAAAGCCGAGTTAATAACACATTACTATTCAACGTGCGCCACTCAAACAATGAGTGACGTCCGGAAACGCAATTAACTATGTATTCGTTGGAAAGAGGAAATATCAATTCGCCTCAGCAAAGGGGGATAGACTGATGCATTCGGTTTAACGGACAGTTCACTCAATTACTATCGTATTATATGAACAGTGATATTGGGGCGGTCAATTGGTTCGAGGTATTATGCAACATAAAACAGTTGAATTAATCTACAATATTGTTCGTGCTATACGACATTGTTACGCGGGAGGACGGCTGTTATTTTGTATCTGTCTGGTGCCCTAATAAAAACGAGTTTGTACGTGCTATCCTGACATAACTCGAAATGAAAACTATCATGGTTAGTATAGACTTAAATTGCGAAAGTCATTTTGAGACTTATGTTATGGCTAAGAAAATAACTTCTGCAAAAAATATAATTGACATTATTATTTTCGTTTAGTTCAACCTTAATTTTTACCTTTTTTTACATTTCATCTCTCACAACTGTATGTCATAATTTTTTTATGAGAAGTCCGGTCCGACATTCAGAAAAACAAAAAGTACAACTTGTTTATTTGTGTTTTTTATATCTAAAAAATATAAAATTTCGCAAGTGCCTCTAATCTTGATACCCTATTCCTCAGTTTATGACGAAGCCTCATAAAATATTTAAAAAGAGAACTATCATTTTCTGATACTCATAAAAATCATAAATTTTTAAAGCGTACTTTCCAACCGATATCATTTTGAAAACTCATGCGCTACGGTTGAACTCATCAACTTTCATTCCAGATGAGCGTACTTACTCGAACGATATAGTCGGATATCCGAAAATATATCCGCCAATTTATCCGAACTACCTCGTCTGGCTGTGACGAGCGTCGGTCTATTGTGTACCGGTTCAATCACGGTAAATGGACGGGCCGGCGCATGCATTTTACTCGATTTTACTTCCACTGGCGCGGCGGCTGATTGAAGTATGGATATCGAAAATAGCAACGGTCTGGGATTGCAGCGCCGTTTGTCTAGTCGTTTAATTAAAATAAAAGTATCTGTACCAAACTCGGGTTTTACTGATGAGCTAATGGAGATCGGGAGCGCAGATTTAGCGCTGAATTCATTTTAAGTGAGCTACGGACAGAAAGCGCTTCGTTTATTTGATCGGCTTAATATGGTTACATTAATCGCTGCTAATGTTCGTATTTTTACCACGATCTTGATGCTTGCTCCTTTATGCCATTTTTCTCGCAAAGTTTTTCGTCGCCATGATCAATAGTCAATTAATCAATATTATTAGTTATTATATAAGATATATAATAAGATATAAACATAAAAAAAATACTTTTACGAAAACTTTTCAACATTTCTAATTGAAATAATCTAGAAAGTACATAAAGATATTTATCTATATATTTTAATAATAAAATCGTCTATAATTATGTTATATTAAATGTTCATATTCGTTCGGTAACTCGAAGTAAGCTGACCAAAAATACATTTTTTACTATAAAATATAGTAGGACTATCTAGTACAAGCACTTAAATTTATCACTTGTATATAAAAGCTAACAAAGACAAAGAAGCAAGTCCTTCAGTTACTCAACTTTTCGGGTCCAGGAAATGACACACTTTCACATCGTTAAACCTTTCTGTTGCTGCTATATTGAAGTTATTTTCTTTGTGCGTTATGCAAATCAATTGCGTGCTCTCTTTCCTTAAAATATTTAATTAAAACGAAAAAAGCGAAGAGCCACCACCCACATTAGCATATTTGAAAGCATTTTCCAAGTAATCACTCCGAACCGCAAACAGAGAAATGCAAATCTCGAAGATCAACAAACGGCGAGTCCGTCTGGTGATCTCACTAATGAAGAGTTTGCATTTAAAACATCTCGTATACACTTGATAAAATCAAAAAAGAATTCCCGCGTTCCTGTTTGAGTTATTTGTCGTCACATTAAACAAGCGCTCGGCAAAAAGTCCAGGAAAGATCAAAGCGATGACGTGGCTGCTTGAGTCTGAAATAACACCCAGCGCTCACCGCACACAGTCGTGAGCACGATTGTGAGATTCGCACTTCATCAGCAATTTGATGTACAACGCTCCAAATCCTTGCGAAGAGCGTATAATTATCCTTTGTGAGATTTCAATGCACTTTGCATATCAATGCGTTGACAAAACATGCGTTAAAGTATACGGCTGATGATATCGTATTTCAAAAGATATTTTTAAAGGCAGTGATTAAATATGTATATCAGATCAGATTATCAGGATTTTTGCTGTGGGAAATAAGTTGAAGATGCTCAAGTATAAAATTATTCAGGTTGTTATTTTATCACTTGATATTTTTTTAAATTATTATTATGGTTATTTTTAATCAAATATTCGAAATGCAATACCTACTGTAAATAACGACATTTGTTCATATTTGATAAAGCGAAGATAACCTTGAGTAAAATACTAAAAGTTCATAGATGGTTTCGTTTTTATTTCTTTCAATTCATATCGCTTAATATTTTTAATTTTATATAGATTATTTATTATTACTCATATATTTGGAAAAAAAATACATACTTAAAAAAGGTTATTAGCTTAACGGTTACGAAATTAGCTTTCTAAGCTTAAAAGGCGACGGAGTCGATATCTGCACGGACCAATTTGGTATGGTCTGCGGATGTAAATGTCTGTATCGTTATGTTTATCTATACGATGTTAAAACTTGAAAGTATTATCTAAGGTATGGGGGCTTCGACATCCAGGTCGGACAAAGTGTTATTGAGTTTTTCCATTAGAAAATTCTCAGTAGGCAGGTGTGCCGGAATGACGACAAAAAAAATACACCTAACAGTCACATACATAGATCTGACCCCACACTAGGATACAAGTCCTGTGATGTGGGTATCAGAAACTATGAGGGACTTTTCGGTCTCACAAACACCCAGACCCGAAACACATATTTGTGGATCACACAAACATTTGTCTCGGTGCGGGGATCGAACCCGCGGCCTCTCATTTGCATGCTGGTATCTAGCCAACTGCGCCACGGGGCGGTCCTACACAGTCTCCTCTATCAAGTGGGAATTAAAAAATAGCTAACCATATGTGAGTGCTGTTATTAACTTCTGAATACTCTCATAAAACAAACCAAAAACATGTAATTTACTACTTTTTGTAAATAAACAGATTATAATTGTACAAACAACAAATTAATAAACTACTATTGCCTCGCAGTATATCCCTGATCAAAACAATACTGCATAAGTCAATGTCATAGAGAATAAATGTTTACGGTATTAAAGGAGTCGGCCGGGTGCTATTTACAACTGGGAACACAGGTAGCCGCAGTCTCAGTAACGCGGCGTGCCCATCAGTCGCCAGAGGCCCCGAATTATTAATGTTGGGGAGCAAACTCCTGCCGAGCTAGTGCTGACCCTCGACTAGTTCGAATCGGTCTTTTTGTAAGCGATTTAACGTATGATCCGCTCCCTCTGTGGTGAGGCGAATATTTTTTCATAACGTTTTCGGTTGAGATATGTCATGGTTTGTGTAGTGATTTGCATGCATAAAATTTTTGATTATTGCAACAATTATATTTGTGTGTTGACTGTTGACAAGTAATATTGTTTCTGATTTGGGTTTTATGACTCGTGCCGAAAAAGCTTTATCGTTAGCCTGAAACTTACCACAAAATAAACATATAACTATAGTTATAATATATTAGTTTTTCATGCCGATGAGCTAAGAACTGGGCAATAGTCTTTAAATATTTATTTAATCCTCTTTTTTTTCTAACCATAGATGTTATTCCTATACCCATTTAATCTATAGAAGTTTGTTGGTTATTTTGTCTTTGGCGGCAATTAAAAAAATACATCAATAAACAGACATATATCAATAAGCATCATAACTAAAGTTTATTAAGAGTGATGTGGCGATTGACCGTAAGGTCGAATAAACTACGACAATCATGGCAAACGAAACGATGACTTGATTCACTCATCGACGAACATTCTAGAACTGAATAATAGTTCGGACCTAAAGGCCGTGACTTCCGTACAGTGTGTTTACGTCCTGAGCTTCGCCAATAAACACGAGCCTTCCTAAAGGTGCGCATCTAGTAATTATCTTAAATGCACCGTAAGGAAATCAACACGTAGGCAGTTAATCTTTCTGTCTGTCCGTGAATGCAATTTCATCATTTATATGGAAGCTACGGGTTTCGGTCGGCGGTGAAAGTCTATTCGCAGTTGTAATAAACGATCTATTAATGCACAATGAATTTTATTCATAATCAGGTTACCACAATGACATGTAAGTAATGGTATATACGTATGTTTTATTTATAAGCTTTCTAGTGTAAATGTAGTGATGACCAAAATATTATTGAGGCTAATAATAATTCTCTTAACAGGTTGATTTGAATATATATTGGAGAGATATTGTGTTAGGCTGCTGACAATATGTGCCTGTTATATCGGTCATCACCAATCTAATGTAGTAGTTTTAGTGAAATTAGTCTTAATTTTACAAAAAAAAATAGCTTTTAAGACATCGCATTGCAAATGATCTAATAAGACATTCGACTAAATCTATAAAATAATTTTATGACGTTAATCAGTTTCAAAAGAAGTTGCCCAACAAATTTTATAATTTTATATAGAAATGATCTAAACTCGTTTCTAAAACAAAAGATGTTTTTTTTTTTTATACTGGCACGGCAACGTGACCCCATTGCACCTGATGGTAAGTGTAATGGAGTCCAGAAAAAGTGCCGACCAGCGAGAGATGATGATCTCCCGTTGGTCGACGCAATCATGCCGGCCGAAAACCTCTTCACCTATCTTGTGAAGAAGTTTGGGGGACTAATACCATGGTGAACAAAGGACCGACCGCGAGAAACCGGCCAAAAAATGCCGGCACGGTCATCCTTTCACCATGATTGAAGCCCCCCCGAAAACCGGATATACACTGGCTGATCCCGGAACGCGGCACACTTGCATGTGCCACTATGGCGGGTTTTACGCCCTGTGTACGGTGGTCGCTATCCGGGCGGATACGAATATCCTACCACCAGCCTATCTTGAGTTTTTACTCTAACCTTTTTTTTCTTTCTAAGTCAAATATATGAACGAAAAAATACTCGAATTAGAATAATAAAATAACACTATTTTAAATATTGAACATTGAATTTTGAAACAGCTGGAACAGAGACCAATTTATAAAATTTTTAAATTAAGCGTCAATTTTGCCTTTCAAATGAACCAAATATTTCAAGTTTTTAATTAATTAGGATAATTTATCAGCAATGAAGTGTTAAGGCTTCAGTTAAATACTTTTTAATAAATTTTGGATGTAAAGAGCTTCGTTAGCCCAAGGCACGTGCAAATGGTAGAAAGGTACCTAAGCGTGAAAAAGTAAGAAAAATTTATAAATGTGTTTTGTCACATTTATTTAATGCTAATATAAGGTTCTTCTCTTTCTAGTATGATGTACACTTTGCCATTGTCTCTAATACAATGCCTTTATATTAATATATACATTGTGCATATAATCATTCAAACAAACAAGAGTGACTAATCTTTACACAGTCATAGATTACGCACTCGAACGTCAAGCCACTTGAACAAGGTCAGGCGGTGTCAAGCGATACACAGTTTCCTCAAGACGCTCATCTGTACAGTACTATAACCTAAAATGTTCTCATAATGAAGCTCGAAATACTTGTTCTATTGTTTGTGACTTGTGTGTACGTTAGTGCCAAGGACTTGGTTGTTGGTACTAGGACCAACAACCTGTTGGTGTCAACGGAAAAGGTTGTTGTTAAAGGCTATCCTTTATTCAAGAGAGATAAGGATTATGTTTACAACGATCCCAAACAAAGAGTTATCAAGGTAATATATTTTATCTTCTTTATCAGTTTTGTTTGTGTGGCCAGTTTACGATATAAATGAAGTCTTTTAATATTTTGTTATTATTATTATCTTTGGGTATGTAAATTGTAAAAGAATATCAACATAAGTTGTCGTAAGAGTTGCCAGTACAGTAGTAATTTGCCAGTGGGCATAACAAGTTTTCAATGACGTGTTTTTTTTTTAATTTTTTTTTTTTATTATACTGAAATCATATGTGGTGTTGTTTAGATGCTAAAGTGTTAAGACGTGCCCGCAAGAGGAAGGTAAATTCGCTATTTGATACGGTTTCACCTTCCTTCGCGAGCTTTTAATGTATAAGGTGTGGTGTGAGTATTTGTGCTCGTGAGTGAGTGCTGGTGTTACATTTTTATTAAATTTAATATTTAATATTTATACAAAATAAGTAATCAATGACGTGTTAGAATACTCTTAATAAATAAATTCTCTAACACACCTGCTTTTGTAAAAAAATAAGGAGAGATGTATCTGTATATACCTACACCTATGCTATGCTAACTAGTTCTTTTGTTTGCTTGATTTAATTGCTAAATAGTAACATGGTTTGTGTTAGATTTTGGCCACAAATATTTTTAGTACAAAAATTCTTTTTCGCGTTTGTCAATGCAGCAGCCATAAAGGGCAAACCCTAGGGTACCTTATTAACCTTCGTTTTATAAAAAAAGAGCAGAGCATATCTTCTGGCTTATTGTGAGTTCGTGAAGTTAATATACGTAAAAAATAAACATAAGTGGACAAATGTAAAATGAGCTTTCAACAGAATATTTTCCAGAACTGATACTGCGCAATTCATTATGAATGTACACGTTATTTCAAAAAGCTACTACAAGCTTCATGCTATCCAATTATTTTAGTTTGCACAACTGCATTATAACTTTAATTTGTTTTGCAAGTTTTAATTATTTAATTTTGATTCCGTGCAAAAACAGCAGTAAATTCGTTTAATTATTAGTTAATTTAATCGAGTTTTGTATTTGCATAATGGTGAGAAGCGAACAACAGCGATTACTGTATGGGCCAAGTTTACTCTAAATAAGTACGCTGGAAGCTTGGCCTACGTCCAGAAGTAGTTAATCATGAGCCTATGGTCCAGGCGCAATGAAATTGGGTTATATCGCCAAGTTACCAACTAATTGATCTACTGACTATAGGCTTTGAATAATGTTAGGGATCCCGTTAGTTACATAAGATTTTATTTTGATTTTTAAAAAGTTTTCACTTTTGGAATTTGCTTCACAGTTAGTATTTATATAGACCATAATATTTATTATAATATCATCCAATCCTATGAACCTTTACAATATACCAACTAATGAATCCACGTGAAGCTATGCTCAATTCATCATCATCATCAGCCCATATACGTCCCACTGTTGGGCACGGGCCTCCTCTACAACTGAGAGGGTTTAGGCCTTAGTCCTGGTGGAATAAGGTCTAGTGCGGGTTGGTGGACTACACACCTAAGAAATTTTAGGTGTGCAGGTTTTATCACGATGTTTTCCTTCACCGTTAAAGCAAGTGATGATTCATTGTGAATACACACATAACTTCGAAAAGTCAGAGGTGTGTGCCTAGGGTTTGAACCTGCGACCGCCGAAATTCTCGACCGCGCGCCTAAACCTCGAGGCCATCACTGCATGCTCAATTAAACACTATCAATCAATCTAGTCTTCTTTGCAGGGGATAATTGCACGCGACTTATCACGCACAGATGGCGTAGTGACGGTGAGGAGCGGAGGCGTGGGCGCCACCAACGTCACTCTGCACTTGGAGAGCGAGAGGGGAGAGGGCCTCAATTACCTCATACTCATATTTAGTAATAATAGTTGATGTAAATGCTGAGAGTGAATAAAATGGATTCTTGCAGTGGGAGTTTGTAATTATTCTTAAGATTTATTTTTTTATATTATAGCGAGATTTTACTAAAGTGATGTGAATGAAATAAACGTTTTTATGATATCGAAACGCATTTCTGCATCCACATATCGCCGCCCTTAATTTATTAAACCCTATTTAAAAGGAGACGAACATAATTACCGTTTTTGGGCATACATGCCTAGTTCTGGCCTGTGTATCGTTCCCATTCTAGTGATACTAATGTGTGTAGTCGACTAAACATACAATGCCACGATTGTGCGCCAGATGTATAAGTTTTGCCCTTCATTTCAGAAACAGGCAAATATTTTGTTAAACCGGCAAGTATCTTAAACTAACTGATATGTATTGGTACTACATTATTTTTGAAAAAATAAAGAATTTATTAATGAGACTGAAAAAGCTATAAAAAAACAATATTTTTTCCTTTTTTTAATTAATTTATAATACGTCGCACCTTTTTACACCATATCATAGTAGGTAATAGCTGACTCAAATAATTTACAAGCGAATGTTGTTTAGTGACATCGCCCCCCAACATCAAACGAACACAAATCAATTTTAGCGAATTGTCAGTACACAGGGTGTTTAAACTAAGGCTGGCCGGCTAATGGAGACACACGCATTAAACCGAGCCGCGTGCTGCGCCAACATTGACACAGACCGGGGGGACTAATTAGTTTAAGCTTGTGGCCGGGGCGCCCTGGAGATGGACAGCTCGGACTTAGATTTACTAGATATGCTTACTGGAAAAATAGGGATGGCGGAGATCGTTGCATTGGACTCCACAAAGACTGACGATCGCATAGAAAACGCGAAAATTTGTAGGATGCAGGCTGCTTCTGACAAGCGTTTTGGAAATCTTAGTATCTTGCATGAGCAATGCTAACTATATGAAGATGTTATAGATGTGTTAAGTTGGAGGGTCACCGATAGTACGATCAACTATTGCTTTGATACTTCCAACCTCCTCTATGCCAAATAGAAATTCATTTCAGACAATTGATGCCTGGTAAAGTAGTATTTTTATTTTAGTATGCATCCTTTTGTCACTATCACAAATATCAACACAATACCGAAAATATGTAGAGAATAAACCCTCTTACGCGTGATGGTAGTGTAAATGAAAATATACAAATCAATGTTGCCGGTTGTCTGTCAAGATTCTGGAAAATTTACGATAACATAATATAAAGCAACAATAACTTCACCACTAGAACATAAATTATTAAATATTTTATGCAAACAGCACCTAAGTGAAATCAGTTTAAATACGACCAAAAGCTTAAGGAATGCGCTAAAACAGTCCGCCATTTAAATAAAGTGGTAAACAAAATATGGCCGCCGGCTACCCATACATTGTATATGATTCATTTAGCTGAGACTTCGTATTGCTTTCATAATCCAGTGTCCACTAAATCAGACGCACATTTGTAATTCAAACGAATGAAGTCACTGGCTAAAAGCAACCTTCAATATACATAACACTTTAGCACGCTGTTTCACCTCTTTTATTGATTTATTAGTTTCTGTTAGAATCGAGATTTTAGTAAATTCAAAATACTAATAACATTCTGAATATTTTATTAAGCTTGTTTACTTGCTACAATTTCACGTCTGAAACTGTGAATTAATTTGATGTTTTTGATACAAAGTTAGATGAGACACCCGAAAACGGTCCGTGTTTCATTCTATGTTACATGGTGAATGAATTTCAAAGAACATTTACTTGACATGAATTCCCCGAGGACACACGAGAAACAATCGGAAATTATAAAGAATGAGAACTTTTAACGGATAAAGAACTTCCGCTGGACTTAGCACCATATTCAAAATGTCACAAACTGCTGTGAAACAATTCTTCATCTTTAAAAGTCTATAGTAAGTCTCAAAATCAATTGACCTCTATATATAATATCTAAAAGAATTCTTGTCCGAATAAATATGTCAATAATAACCACATTTTAACCCATCTAGACGGTATATTCTTTATATCCACCGTGAATACAGCGGGGCGCCACTGCCCGTGTGTTTTATCCGGAGATCAAAAAGCACGCACTTATTACTACTTTATGGTAATACGTTAGTAATTCAATTCGGTGTCCACTAGTTGAGTCCTTTGCATTAATGCAATATTAATTAATTCGCCGCATTACATTTATCTGGTTAAATAAATTAAATGAAGTAAACACTTAACGATAAGCAAACAGGATTTTCCAATCGTGTTTCCAATAGCGCCAGGGAATCGGCATATTAATGAGCGATCTATAGTGCTTACTGTGTTTTTAATTCATATCATAAATTAAATACTTGATTGGCTTTTAATAACTGTATAAATTGCAGAGAATTTGACGACTCGTAGTCAATTATTTGAGGATATAACTATTACATACATGCTAATATATTTTATACTTACACACTCATCCCTGTTCCAATAGAGTAAGCAAATTTGCATTTCGGCATGTTTCAACTGTTTGTTTTCAATCCCACGTAATAGGGGGCGGGGGCTATTTTCGTTTTCCGGACAGATTTCCAGGCTCCTGTTAATTTCATAAGGAAATTAGAAACCACTTTCCAGGACACGGGAATTGAAACCCGGCCCTCGTATTCGCACGCCGCAGGACCACCGAGGCAATTCTGTAATTTCCCAGTCATTTTTATTGGTAAGGATAGACAATTGCCATTTTCATCAATAGTATGAAGTAAATCAGCATGGTGTCTAGTTTTCTTTTTCTTTGTGTCTTCTTAACTGGCGTTATATCTAGCAGATGTAATGAAAGCAACAGAGCTCGCAGATAGAAAAGCATTGCTAGCAGCGTACCCCCAAAATGAGGGAAGTATATACGCAAATGTTATTCCATCGAACTGAGATTTATTGCGGTGTACAATCTCCTGCTTCCCTCTTTCTGTACGCCACCGAATATATTGCTAACATGACAAAAATATACATATTATGTCGTCCTTTTCCATTGCACAAACATAAATTTAATGTAGATCGAATTTTTGATTAACTTCATGTTTGTCGAGACACATGACAGGTGATTATTTTGTTCTGGAATAATTATGTTCTGCTCACCTGTTGGTATATTACTGCTGATGAAGTAAATGAATCCACTGGCTTAGTGAAATAAATTATACAGCTCAAAGTATAGGTACTATGAAAGATGTCAAAAGATTTAGAAAAACATTTTGACTGCCTCGTGGTCTCGCGGTACAAGTATGTGCCGTGCGATCTAGAGGTCCTGGGTTCGATTCCCGGGTCGGGCAATGTGTTATTGGGTTTTTCCACTAAGATATTCTCAATAACAGCACGGAGTCTGGAAATGTGCCCGAAAAACGGCAATAGGCTCGCCCCCTATTCCGTGGGACTGATACATACTTGGCGAAATGTGGGTGCAGAAATGCGCCTCTGCCTACCCCTTCGGGGAATACAGGCGTGAGTTTATGTATGTATGTATGTATGTATATTGTAACTTAAATTTATAATATTCTAAATTAGCTGTCGTGTCAAAAAAATCCTTACGTTTTTACCCTTCATTTTTATTACGTGATCTTTTATAGATAAAAAAATAATTGAATAATATTTATTTAAATATTAACTCTCTCGTTGTGCTGTATGAAAGTTAATACACTTCCCAGCCCAGCATTCATAACATTAGATATTTCCCGACGAAATTCAGCACGTAGCAGTGCAGGTAACCATTGCCGGCACAATAAAGCAAATAAATAAAACATAGACAGGCCACGGTAATGCACTCCGCTGGAAGCTTACCGCCCGCTCGACTATTGCAGCGGGAACTCACAAATAGGAATATCATGGTACGAGAAATATAAAATATTTCTATACTCCCCCGTGCCGGTAATGTAAATAAAATGAAATGTAAAATGCACTTTGATTTCGCTGTAGTTGTAATGCTTCTATCTGAATTGTATTCTAAAAGCAGTTGGATAAAAATTGTATTTATTTAAAACTTTACTGTACGCATGAGATAAAATCTATGGAGTGAAGTAGACTTAATTAGTACAAATGGCACTAGACGATCTCTTACAGACAACTAAGGATGGAGATGTAGAAAGAGAAATGAAAGGTAATCGTAAGTGCACAATGTAAAATAAAAAAAAAACAATGACAAAAATTAAACAGAGATCCTAAAATTTCAAATTTCAGGTATGGATAATATAAGCGACGAAATATTTAAGATATAGATTTTATATAGCTTTCTGATTGATCCGTACAAAAGAGTAGGTGTTTAAGAAACAGAGCTAACATGTAATCTAAACTCTCCAGTCACATATTAGATGTAAGAACAAAATAATATTTTGCTTTTCTTTCGTAAAGGTATGTTATAAAACATATTATGTTGTTATTATTTTGTTTACCGGATATTGCAATTGTAGTACCAACTTAAAAGTAGAGGATATTGTAATTTTATACAACTCTCGCCGGATGTTACTTCCAAAAAGTAAATATCTAATCACATACGGACGTCTTTATCTAAATATGAATTGTGACTCATTGGGAGTGCATGGTTATAGCAGCATTATAATATAGATATAGTAGTAAGAGCGCAAAATGCGTTTGATAAAATATGCTAAAAACTATATGAAATGGCTTCAGATCGTAAAATCTTGATATAAACATTAAATACACAATACAAATCGACTCTAAGAGAGCATGATTTTAAATTGACTTTTATCTTCAATAGTATTGACCATCTACATATAAGTATTAAAATTAAAAACATGCTTAAATGCTTTCTATAGGAACCCAAACAGTCAACTTAAAACAGCACTCGAAAAAACTCTTGACGTATAATAACACAATATAAAACACAGCTAAGTGTCCATTATTCATAACGATATAATTATTCAACAAAATTATGCTTTAAAAGCTTTGTTCAAGTGACCCTTATACCCGAGTCATACTCCGTGGTTGTTCGTCATAATTTCTGAAGCATTTATTTGCGAAGTGACTTTTGTTATCTAACTGCCGCTTTCACCACATAATTCACAGACAGCCCCGTGGCGCAGATGGCTAGACACCAGCTTGCGAAACGAGAGGCCGCGGGTTCGATCCCCGCACCGAGACAAATGTTTGTGTGATCCATAAATATTTGTTTCGGGTCTGGGTGTTTGTGAGACCGAAAAGTCTCTCGTAGTGTCTGATACCCACGACACAGGACTTGTATCCTAGTGTGGGGTCAGAACTATGTAAGTGACTGTTGGGTGTATTTATTTATTTATTTATTCACCCAGGAATAAAGTTTTACATTCGTGAGGAAACAAAGAATACTTACGTACTTCCAAATTCGATTTTGATATCGCATCAAAAAGTAATTTTCCTGAAACAAAAGCCACAGGGAAAATTTCTAATTCGATCCAATCTAAAACCAATTACACCCGCCCCAGTGCACCTCACGCAAGGAACGCAGGATCTTTTAGTATTACACTTCGGTCACGTGTTGTGTACAGTATTACTGAACAAGATTCAATCTAGTTCGGAACACGGATTTAAATGTTAGGTACTTCATTCCACTCTATTTCTTACTACAAATTTTGCTTCATGAAATTGACGCTGGAACACAGTTTTCTTATTAATATTACATAACTTTAAACACAGAATTTTACAAAATCTTGTAGCACTTTTGAGCTTAATTTAATATTTCATACAGCCATAATAAATACTTGATGCAGTGTGGTTTCTAAATCTGTATGCCATGTAAAAAACAACTAAAATAATCGCTTACAACAGTCGGTAAAATTTCGCCAGCCTGCCTACACCTACAACGTAAATTGTCTCGTTATCTACAGTGCACATCAATTACCTTTCTTCAAGACTAAGAATATTAAAAGCTAAGTAATTATAGTCGTGATGGCCTCGAAGCTTAGACACGCGGTCGAGAATCTCGACGGTCGCGGGTTCAAACCCTAGGCACACACCTCTGACTTTTGGAAGTTATGTGTGTATTTACAAAGAATTACCACGTACTTTAACGGTGAAGGAAATCATCGTGATGAAACCTGCACACCTAAAAGTTCTTAGGAATTTCTTAGGTGTTTAGTCCTCCAACCCGCACTAAGCCAGCGTGGTGGACGAAGGCCTAAACCCTCTCAATTGTAAAGGAGGCCTGCCCAGCAATGGGACGTATATGGGCTGATGATGACGATGAAGTAATTATGCGATCCCTTTCCACTGCTAAGTTAATAAGGGTACTGAATCAACCTTTATTGCTCCATTTCCAGATACGCAATCATATACGGCCTGTAGGTTGATAAGCTCATAGATATTGTTGTCACGCAACCGCGGGCCGCCTTATCTGTATGCCATGTTAATATTATTTTATTACTCTCCTATCACCAAATTAGTAAACTTACGGGGTTTCTGCTTAAATAAGCTAGACGCACCATTAATTCAAACTAATTAGTAGGTGTGTTAATTTTGTATTGATAAGTATTAATCCAGTCCAATTAGTATTATACGTTAGTAACTGTGTTTGTCTTTTGATTTTTCATGTCTAAAATATTGGAGCAACGTAAAAAGGTTTTTTTTGTAGCGATTGATGGTACCTAGGATAGATATACTCGTATTAAATGCATGTTGCGAAATTAAAATTTGTACTGTAAATTGTACATAAAAGTTTGTATAGGGATCCAATTATCTTTCAAGTAAGATCTATGAAGATTCATATTTGCTTTCAGCCAATGAGCACAATGTTTTTACGACATTGTACTCAGATAAAGCTAGCTTTGCTTTAAACCAGTTCTTGGTTTAATACTTTCCGCTCTGCAAACAAAAACTTAACCGAAGTTATCAATTTAGCACATAATGAATCCCAGACCTGCGAAGCTCTTCGAAGTCTTAGTAGGAAATGCGTTGCATATATTATTTTAATTACATTGATTGCTATTGGATATTTCATCATAGAATTTACCCACAAGTCAACTGAAACAACATTTTGTGTCCGCTGAGAATTCTTTGAACGTACACTAAGCCTTAATTACAGCTCGATTGCGACCAAATTGCGTGTTCGGCTTGTACTTGTCGGATAATTGCATTTATTTCGTCTTATTTATATACATTTCAGTGTATTTGCAATGATAATTAGATAATGTCGTTCTCGGCAAAGGAACTACGAGTTTCGTCATAGTTTCAAAGCTATTTAATATGTAATTAAAGTTAAACGAACAATTAAAAGATCTAGACTTGTAATCCGAGATAAAGTCATTTGGAGCTTACATTAAGAGCTTAGGAAACTCGACAGCCGACTGCGCAGTAGATTAGAGACTAGATTGTAAAATGAGGGGCTACGGGTTCGATCCTCGCACTGTGACGAATGTTACAAGCACTCAACAAATAACAGATACATAATTGTAAATTATTTCGTTGTTTCAAATCCTCACGACACAAGACTTGTAGGTACCTATGTTGGTTTTATCTTAAAATTTACCGGGTAATATATTTTCCATTACTTATTTGAATTTTGCTTGGCAATCATAATATAAATTCTAATTAATAATTTATGTTATTGAGTTTTCATGTCGCATATAAAATATTTGATAAGATAAATACTAAAATATGAATCCGGATCGCGGACCGGTGGCGCCAGCGATTTCTGTGGCCATAGCTCTTTATATTAATTAGTCAGACAAAATTCTTCGAATTATGATTGAATTTGGATGAGCAAGATAATTGGTTGCGACTATATTAATAAAAAACGTAGACTTTGAAAGTGACGGCCGAAGACCTAAGTATTAATTTGTATTAGATTAGATGTTACTGACTATTTAGTCCCGCGATTTAAAAGCGCGGCGTACGATTGAGAGGTCACGAGTTAGATTCTCAGATTGGATGAAATATTGTTAGGAAATTCTGAATGGTAATTTTAAAAGATGTTTTCGAAAAACAGCAGTAAACTCGCCCCGATTACATGGTATTTTATTTGACTGTTCTGTCTCTATGCTTTTACTATCCCTTCAGATAAGCAAGCGTGGATATATAAATATATGACACGAATGCCGAGACGATGTTCTGTTGAAAAGAAGAACACCTTCAGCAGTACATGAATTGCCGACTAAACACAATTGTAGACGGAATGCCGATCGAAGAATCATTATTATTAACACCGCACGATAAAAATGCTTCATTCAGCTCATTAAATCCACGCGTGTCCAATAAGCGAGGGTTTATTGGAAAAAATAACTGAGCCGAACAATAAATCACTACTGCTTCCTCTATTACTTCCCTTATCGTCGTTAAAAAAACAAAGCACCGCTTGCCGATAACACTAATAAATCAACCGCGTAACTATTTTTTCTTTTAGAAATCCATTAAAGCCAAGATAGTGAATGAATTAGTGACTAAAATGTTCCTTTATCTCTAATAATGAAGAGCTTTATTTTGATACATTGCGACACGATATATTAAAAAATAAATTAAAAAGAAATAAATTAGATTAAGGGACCGGCTCGGAGATATGTTTGTTTTTTGAAATGTTTTGTAAACATTGATACTGCTCGGGATTGTATTGGTCGACGACGCCGCTGCATGGTATCATTGGAATTCTTTCTTTGTCATATAAATAAACTTTAAATTTTACTACGGTGAGTGTCCTAACTTTATTTATAACTTAAAGCTTATGGTTTTGTTCCTTTCTATTTACTAAAAGAATACCTATACTATAAAATATAATAAAATGCATGTCTCTATAAGAATAAACGAGCTACGTATAAAAAGCTACTCTAAATTGTACATCGCATTGCAAACTAAAAGGTTTCTTATTATTTCCTGAACAAATATAATGTTGTAAAACATCTGTGTTCTATGTATTTCAAGTTCACTACTGTACAATACTTACATTTTTTAGAACACCAACTGTAATACGGCACTTAGTCATGTTTAAGCACATATAATAAGCATGTACAGCGATGTGTCTGGTGTAATTAAAATGCAGCCGAAACGCAGCTTGGCACGTCAGTGTCGCCATAAAACTTGCACAGGCACGCCCCCGATGACACACCGACAGCTTTATGGAGACGAGAACATTTGGAGGGCATTTATTATTAACACTGCAAGAGAATACGCGACAAATGTCGTGATTAGCATTTCTTCAGCCTCCTCGACAGTAAGAGTATTTTTGGGTTAATAAACGATATGTGAATCTCTCACTGCAGAATTTGAACAATGCGGTTCTTTTTACTGTTTATCTCGGGTTGTATACCTATATTGTACTTGTGTAGATAAAATATTTTAAGTGCCTTTTTCATTCTTCTCGAACGCATTGTTCACATCCAATTTCCTCAGTAGCAGTCCTCAGAAATTTGCTCCTGAGGACAAAGACAAAGTTTTAGTTAATTGTAGTCCTTTTGTTGCCTTTATAATAAGAGTTATTGCTTTACTTTGTATATCATTACGTCACCAAAATGGCGTCGGTAATTAAAGAAGCTCCAAAACACAGCATGAAATGGAACAGTCAAATTACCAAAACCATTCGCCTGATCGACTTCTATCGCGTTCTTACATCATCAAAGAAATAATGCAATACAAGATTGATGTAAGCGTTGTCATGTTTCGCAACATGATATTTACATAGGCTACCATTTTCGCTAGTGTACCATTACTTAACTATTCGCTTTGAGGCCAAAGTACACATAGCGTCCATTTCACGTCATTTAAAATTTAGATATTTGAATTGCATGTTCTGTTACAGTTGCAACAGCAAACACGTCATGTATCGAACGATATGGAAGCAGGCAATTTGCGAACTATTTCCCTAGGCAAACATGCAAATGTGGAGTGGTTTTGAAAATAAGCGCACGCGGTTGACGATGCTTGGCCGATGGGGACTGGGGCAGATGCTATTATTAGTTTATTGTCTAACAACTGATTAAGGATACAGATAAAAGAATGCATGTTTCTTTTCTATTTCGGAATATTTCCCTACAAGATTTTAAATATCTATAATAATTCATGTTTTTATACTAGCTTTTAAAATCTATTCAGACTAGCTTGTGGTGACCTGTATAAGTGGCATTTTTATTTAGATGAAGAAAAGACTGCCACGTAGTCTCGCGGCACAAGTATATGCCGTGCGATCTAGAGGTCCTGGGTTCAATTCCCGGGTCGGGCAAAGTGTTATTGGGGTTTTCAATTAGGAAATTCTCATTAACAGTACGGAGTCTGGAAATGTGCCCGAAAAACGGCAATAGGTTTGCCCTCTATTACGTGAGATTGATAGATACTTGGCGAAATTTGAGTGCAAAAATGCACTTCTGCCTACCCCTTCGAGGAATACAGGCTTGAGGTATGGATGTATGAAAAAAAGAGTTATAAATACCTGTGTCATAATAAACAGTAGATGACTTTTTAGTATTAATAACGGACTAAGACATACTGCTGGTGGTTACCAGCACTGGAATTCACTGCGGTTGAAAAGGTTTGATCCTCTATGTTGGTCTAATGTGGTGTGGTGTAAGTTGTAACATATCTATTATACATGAAACCAGCTTTATCTGCTGCTTTCCAAAAGCTTCCCTATAATTTTTCCATAGTCTCGACCACGTGTTTCGAAAATTGCGTGATTTAATAAAGGAGTAAATATTTCACAACAAACATATTTATATTCACTAGAATACAGAATAATACAGAAGCAAATAAAAATACATTCAAACAACAAATTCTGCTTGATGTACTCTAAGCCTCGTTTCTAGACGGGCTGAAAATTTAACACAACCTGCTATAATATGCAAGACAATCTTCAGGTTAGCTAGTATTTTACTTTTTACTTCACGCTAGCGAGTAATACACCTCACTCGAAGCCCAGAAAAGAAATGTACTATTCAATATTCAACACACAATATTCTTTCTTGCGCCATTTCTCAGTTCGATCCAGATTTTAATTTTGTTTAGGACTCTACAGGAGAAAATTCAATTGAATAACCAACCACAAAGGGTACAGAAGGCAACCATACTAAAATGGTATAATGCAACAAGATGTGAAAGATTTTACCATCCACAATTCATATGTCGCCTGCTATTTAAAACCTAGAAAAGCAATCCAGTCATAAATCTATTCTGTACGTAATTGCATTTACCGATGATGTAAAACTACACATACATAAATACATAACCTCACGCCAGTATTCCCCGAAGGGGTAGGCAGAGGTGCATTTCTGCACCCACATTTCGCCAGGTATGTATCAGTCCCACGTAATAGGGGGCGAGCCTATTGCCGTTTTTCGGGCACATTTCCAGACTGCTACTGAGAATTTTCTAATGGAAAAACCAAATAACACTTTGCCCGACCCGGGAATCGAACCCAAGACCCCTAGAATGTCAGTTAAAAACATTGGAGTTCATAAAACCAAAGTGCTTCATGTTACTAAACGAAAATTGCACTAATATATATTTTCCATATTTGACACCAAAGTGACAGCACTGGTATCAGATGAAAAGGACAATGCGATAAATTGTCCTTAACAAATAAAATACTCACTGATGAGAATAGCCAACATAATTCTGCTGGTCACTTCGATATTGCTAAAAGATTTATTGAATCTAAGTCCAAAGTGTAGTCACAACTTTACATCCCAGTGTATTACCACCTTTGTGGCAAAGAAAGCCGATCCCGTGGGCGGTCTCTGCGTGAGTCACTAACCGTTTCACCATATAAAGACAAAAGGTACAGAAAACGCAATGTTTTACGTTTGCGTAATCGTTAAGTACGTGTGAAAGTTGAGACTTAATAGGTACTTAGTGCCGATAACCCGTGTTGCTTAAAAGGTGGTGCTGATAGCTAGTTTTCCGTGTCTCGTGATAATATACTTACAAATGTGGCAGTCTAGTGGATTAACTGCAGCTTTCTCTTGTTTATGTTAGACTTGAAGCAACATGTACTCGTGTATGTAATTTTAGTACGAATGAATGAAAATGAATGGTCTTGCATTTCTTGTGAAATTCCTACAATATTATTAATACATACAAATTTCAATTTGGAATAAATGAAACATATGTATTTAATATATATTTTTAAATGTAGTATACATTATATGTATTTTTAACTAGATAGCAGCTATCGTACAATGCATGGAATCCAGTAAAGTGGGTAGTTTCTTAAAATTATGATACATCAACAAGAATGCAATTACAATAAATCCAGACTTGTTGTATTATAATTAATGCTAATAGTCACGTTATAGCCACTTCCGGACGTATTTTTTTATTTTTTTATTAATTCACTTTGTTTTCTGGGTTGTCTGGAAGAGATCGCTAATAGCGATAAGACCGCCCTTTGTAGTTTGTAGCACAATAGTTTATAGCTTAGCATTGTTTTATATTTTGTTTCTGTTTATGTGGTGTTCAATAAAGCATTTTAAATAAAATAAATAAAAATATTTATTTGACTTTTTAGCACGTGTTTAATAAATCGAGAATTCTATTTAAGTAAATTATCTGGGTTTTCATTTTAGTAATATTAATTTGATAACTGTGGTCTCAGGTTACATTGTACATTGCGATCTAAAAGTCCCCAGTCCGTTTCCCAGATCAGGCAAAAGTGTGATTAGATTTTCCATTAGCAATTCTCAGCAACAACCGAGTTTCTGGAAACAAATAATATATATAGACAGCATACTCGTAAATATCATTTGTAAAACAAAAGTACATATTTCTATAGCTGTATACAATTGCGAAGTACCTTACACACGCGAAGCCGAGGCATGATTTAATGCGAGCAATATTTTCATCCCTTAACCAGGCAAACTCCATTACGACGCACTATCGCACCCTCACTTATCGTGGGAAAAAACATAAAAATTTGTCACGGTGTACTACGTACACAGCTTTTCATTTTAGACCCCAGTGCTAGACGAACAGACAAAACCCATTAGGTTTGTGATAATGCAAGTTCATGGCGGCCTAGGGCGCAAAAGGAGACTGCAGAAGGTAAAACCTATCTCGGAGACATTTTCATATTATTATGAAATTTTCTTTAATGTAGTTTTTTTCTGTTTTTTTTTCTGTCTCTTAATGTTATATTAAGAGACAGAAAAAAACTACATTAAAGAAAATCTCTGAAGGTTTTTTTTTATCTGTAAAGATAATAAAACAAACAGTGAGACTGTCAATTATAAAATTTCAGTCTTCGATAATTTTCTAGCAAAAATAATTAATCTGTTATTAGTAGCGTATAATTTGTAATTTGAGTACAAAAAGGGTCTTGTTTATCATAAGAGTGCTTAATAGAATAAATATAAAGATTAATCGCAAAAAGTAATTTTCATGCGTGCACAACAAACGCAACGAATTGCAATCTTTTAAAAATCATTGGCAAAAAAGCAAAAGAAGTATCTTAAATAGAGATACAACTAAAATACGTCATCACACAAGAATTAGAAGTTCAAGCAATCCACTCAATAATAGCGAACCGTACAATGGTCGAACTATGCAAGGACGTCGAACATTCTGTACTCTCCGGTATTTTGGGTCCAGGTATTGTTTAATGTTGCCAACGTTCGAACAAAGCGTTGGGGTTGCCGTCTCATCTACGGACCTATTACGATCCATTGTTGAGGAAGCATAGTACAAAATTAAAATGCGGCATTGTCTGGGCTCGTACGCCACGCTTATTGGGGTTTTGTTTTAGTAAACATAAGATAATGTAACTGAGTTAGGAGAAATCCGTGGCATGCGTTATATGAAGACGGGATTGAGCATTGTTCATTCGATACTGTATAGTAATCCGAGATACAATTGTCATCGCTAAGCTATGATACAGAGGCAACCCTATTGTGCCTATCTTCATAAAGGACGATAAAAATAATGTATTTGTTATTGAATGCTGCAGTAAGTGGAATGAATATAAATTGGATAGCTGCCTATGTTTTACAGTCACTAAGAGTTCTATAGACTAGTTTTAGTTATAGTCATGAAGGCCTCGAGGATTAGGCACGCGGTCGAGAATCTCGACGGTCGCGGCTTCAAACCCCAGGCACACACCTCTGACTTTCGAAGTTATGTGTGTATTCACAAAGAATTATCACGTACTTTAACGGTGGAGGAAAACATCGTGATAAAACCTGCACACCTAAAAGTTTTTAGGAATTTCTTAGGTGTGTAGTCCGCCAACCCGCACTAGGTCAGCGTGGTGGACTAAGGCCTAAACCCTCTCAGCTGTAGAGGAAGTACGTGCCTGTTCTGACTTTACACTACGATATGATTATAATCGGTCTCACAAACACCCAAAACAGATTTGTGGATCAGACGAACATTTTTCCCAGCGATGATCGAACCACAGCCCTCGCGTTTCACAAACAAGTGTCTTACCAATTCGAGCATTATGTTGCGTATTAAAAAGGTAGATTATAAAAAAACTTATAAAATTCCCATCCACTTAAAAAAGATTTTTTTTAAGAAGCTAACTTCAAAGGTTGATTATCCCATTCCTATTAACTCCCGAAATTGCTATTCAAATTCTTAAAGAAGCTCCGAAGTTAGTATCATGCAATTCTCCCTCAGACCAACTTATAAAATGTAGACATCCCCCGGTGCGCGTAAAAGTTTAAATTGCCGTTTTTTTTTTCACTATCTTTCCTTGCACACTTTTTTCTATTTAAACTTTTTCGTTTTATTTTAGAGCAGGCCTTGGCTTGTATTCGTGAGGTTGTTTTCTTGTAGCGATAAAAACACTATTAGTTCTTCTTGTTCTATTGATTCCCTTTTATTGGCGATTTTGTTGTGCTTTGTTGCAATTCATTAGCTTTAAGTGCTGACTTTGGTTCTTTGCTGATTCTCTCTGGGTATTTTACGATTATTTCTGAACGTGAATTTAAATGAATTCTGATGAAATAATGTATGATAAGTGATAAGGCTTTATAGATATAGCTGCTGCGATAAAACCAGGCGAATGCCTTCTTAGAATTAAGAGCAAATAATTTCATTAGGTATGTGTTTAATAAACGTTAAATGACCAAACAACTAGGTACTTTTTCTATCATAGCTTTTGTGGACATGCGCTATTAGATTCTTTTCCCCATATTAAAATGACTGAGAATTTTTTTAAACTATATTTTTTCATACTTAGCTTGACAATAAAAAATCTCTAATTTTTGTGACTTATTTATTAAGTAATTAATATAAGAACATAGCAAGCATTAACACATTGACAGTCTTATAAAACTAAATTGATGGCATGAATACGAAAACGCACTCCAGATCGGATTGAGATATGAAAATATCAAACGGACATTTCAAATTCAAAATCTCAGCTAGTCGCGCACGGTCTATTACAAACGAGAGAAGCTCTCGACACGATTGCACTTGAGAACTGTCGAACGAATTGGAAATCGGACACATTATGCCAACGTGCATTTCTAAAGATGGCTCCCCACGCAAACACAGGCTGTGGAGCAAGTTCCATCGAGCATGCACCACGTTTTACATGAATAGTAATGTTAGTTCTGTTGGACATTTGAGGGTGATTAAAAACATGTTGTGACACTGTCCTATCAATCGATACTTGGACGTTGATTTTCATTAAATCGAATTCTATTGCAAGCGTGATAATTTGTTATTTCTATGGACCATGCCAAATATTTTTGTATTTGTTATTGCCACAAGTTTCTCTTCTCTGTCTCTGTGATTATAATGTACTTTGATTTACTTACTACATTCTACAGACTTTTTTTTGTTCTTCGCTATATAATTTTTCCTTGTTTACCTTATAACGACATTGGTTTCAATCATTCACTATTTTCTTCGTTAAATAGTATTGAAAAATAAATTGAAATTTGAACTATATTCCATGTTTTTAAATGTTTATATTCATAACAGCACAGCAGAGGTACCGTCAAAACATTTTGAGGCACAATTTTTTTTATTTTACTTGATATTAAATTGTAAAACAACACAAATTTAAAGCCATGTGTACATGTATACAGCTTAAGGTTTTCACATCCCAACATGCTGCTACAAACTTAAAATCGTCGAGCAAGCATGCACGGATACACTCGCCTTAAGAGCTCTTGCGAATATGTCCCGTTAATCTTGTACAGACGCTATTCTACGTATTCTCACTTGACAAATAGTAAATGTAATTCTCGAAGACTTTAATGTAAACAAATCACGTGTAAAGTTATGGTCAAATATTAATTTTCAATGAGTCACTGAACATTTGAGTGTTAAGCGCTGCCAATGGCATTATAAGTGTTTACAATTTACGAAGCGAAAATTGTCAGACTTATAGCGTTGAATGAAGTAGTTGGCTTATAATTAAATTCTTTTTAATGAGGTATACATAAATTGAAGTAAATATAACCCCACATAAATACCCACAAAACGTATAGATTTCAAGGAAGAATTTAAGAAAGAGTAGCTTTAGATCAATTGGAATACGTGGACAAGGCAGGTTGGTGGTACCAACCATCGTCCTATAAGTCCAATCACCAGTCACCATTTTTGAATTAATAGGCGATGTCGAATTCTGTGGCCTAGTGGACTACATCAAAAGTCCAACAATCTGCACAAATTAATCTGAATTTAAAACTACAGTTAACACACTTTTAAATACACAACTCTTACTCACAAATGGATTGATTCTGTGAGTGCTTATGAGCACAACCCTTTTCAGACGCAATCGAACATCTGCTCTGTTGACAGACGTGGCGTTAAGTACTGCATTGGAAAAGTGATGTTTTTATTTTGGTTCTTGACTTAATCAAACATATATAATAAATTGTATACTATCCGCTATAGCAGGATAAATTAGCAGTGGGCCCAATTAGCCCGGCCACAATTTTGTAAATATAGCTAGCCCACAGAACAGTTGAATAAGACTAGAAATGTCAGCGTCCAAACCTACGATTATACGAGTACTATCATACGTTGGACACGGCCGCTTCTTAGTAATTCGGGTGGCGTGTACTACAAGACTTTCATAAATGTGTGACCATCAATAGCAGCCTTCATTTTTGTTAGAAATTTTTACCATTGGTCGTGTGATCGTAGTAGAATGAACAAGTGGCAGACAAGCAGCGACACTCGTCTCCATACTGTCTATTACCCTACTAATCTTATTCATCTGAATTGTGAGATAGCCTATGTCCTTTCACTTGTTCCCATCTATCTCTAGACGAAATTATCCAAATCATCCATCAGCGGATTACGTGTAATAGCGTAGCGACCCAACAAATTAACTTTCGTATTAATAATAGGTATTAGACAGTATAAACTAGATAATAAATACCTACAAGCAAGAATGTCGTTTCTGGATCAACCACTATACATTCGATTTGATATAATTTTACTTTTTACCTACCTTTAAGTAGGGTATTGGCACATTGCCGTTTTTGTGTAAAAACCCACAGGTGCAAAAGGTAGAACCACGCCTTGTAAATTCGAATAAATCAATACACCCAACAGTCACATACATAGATCTTACCCCACACTGGGATACAAGTCCTTGTCGTGGGTATCAGAAACTACGACAGATTTTTCGGTCTCACAAACACCCAGACCCAAAACAAATATTTGTGGATCACACAAACATTTGTCTCGTGCGGGGGTCGTGCCCGATGTCTCTCGTTTGGCAATCTGGTATCTAGTCCACTGCGCTATGGTGCTGTCATTTGGACTTCGATACAACTTTTTAGGGTATCTCCCAAGGTCTTACGAGAGACTTTAAGGCTCTATCCTCTAAAAAGTGCACTTTACCGTGTCCGTTTAAATGAGTACCTATGCAATATGATTTAACATGCTAATTAGTATAATCTTCTACGCTGACAGATCCACAACGACCCGCAATAAAGCCATATAACTCATTGCAACAGCGTATCTAACTTAATAAAGGCATATCAATTTTCTGCACACACGATATTTCATATCCCGATCGACGTGGGCGGAGATAAATAAGAGTTATTAATCTGTTCTTATCAGACGCGGTATGGCAATACCCCCTACTAGACGGACAGATGGCATAATAAAGATCCAACCAGAAAAGATACCATTTAAGTGAACTTACATATTATTGAATTCTAAAAAAATGTTTGAATGACTGCCTCGTGGTCTCGCGGCACAAGTATGTACCTAGGTACCTAACGATACACATTTACAAACAATAAAATTACCTCCAAACCCATTACACTTAATCATACCGAAACGGATTAAATTAGATACCGGAGCTAATCTTTGTACGTAAATAGCCGCCGGTAAAATATATTTTGAGGGAGAGAATATTTAAAACAGACACTCATCATTTTAACCCTCCTGACCCGTGCGTGCATACATTACGTGTCATAAAGTATAACCCTACAATGCGGGCACGGAATAGGCGATACAAGAACCTATTTCGTTAGACACAGCGCACACTGACCAACACCGGAGCCCGCCGCAGCAATTTGTAGCGCACCTTAACGTCAAAATTTGCCGGTTGCCATGGAAACCCCCTCTGCGGTCCACATCCGGGATTGTTTTGAAAATTTCACCCGGAACAACTGGTTGTTTAATCCGTATTAAAGCGATAAAAAATACGTAACATGACACTGGCTGTAAACCTGTATGCCTTTGTCATATTCAACGACATATGAGTAAATTGATTCCGACGTGAGCGTCTCTTTGATGCCTCTTTGTTTGTGCAAATACGAGGAGTGAATAAAGTTATATTATTCATGTAAAAATTAAATTCTTAACACGAAGCATTAATATATGATCTAGAGATTCAGGATTCTATTCTTATAATATAATGGGTCCAATCCTAGTTTAAGAGTCAGAGTTAAGTTTGTAACAGATGTAGATTAGATACTCAACCCGTCAGTTTGCTATGTATTATTAATTATTAGTTATAAGTGTTTAAATATTTTTTTGTAAATGTTTTCATCTGTATTTTTATCTCAACAATAAAATTTATTATTATTTATTCCTGGGTCAGGCCAAGTTTTATTAGGTTCCTATTTCGCAATTCTCACTACACCCACGGAGCAAGAAAATAGAAATAATCACGTTCCTATCACGTGACATTTAAAATACTACAAAGAATCTTTGATTTAGATATACTATATGCTTCATACTACTTTGTTTTCTAGTGTTTATTCCACATTCAAACACACAGATAAAGCACATGCCGTCTAAACCCCACCGTGAAACTATGGCATCGTATATCCAAAGTACCTTAGCTCGTTAAACTCCATGATCCGAGGCAAGGGATGAAATGTACACTTCCAAATAAATTACGTCACTACGCAGCGCAATTGTTATTGATATGATCATTTGTTACGCCTCATAACTCATGGGAACTGTACTATTACAGGTGAATTAATGGAGCAAATTGGTACTGGATGTAAATATTGTTTTGTCGTTGTTTTTAGATGGTTATAACACCTTTACAAGAATTTGTAAAGAGTGGCAAAAATGTCATTTACATTATAAATAAATACACCCAACAGTGTGGCTGATACGAGTCTTGTATCGTAGGTATCAGAAACTACGAGAGACTTTTCGGTCTCATAAACACCCAGATTCGAAACAAATATTTGTGGATCACACAAACATTTGTCTCGGTGCGGGGATCGAATCCGCAGCCTCTCGTTCCGCAAGCTGGTGTCTAGCCAGCTGCCCCACGGGGCTGTCTTGCCTTTTATTCTTTTTATAAATAATAATAATAAAAGGCAAGACTTACATATTATGTTATTCGTAGAAAATTCGTGCTATAGTAAGATGGTTTCGTTTTTTTATTCAATTGCAATTTTCAAATATATCAAAAAGACCTGTATGGGAATATGACATTATGAAGGAACAAAGAAAAGAGTTTATAGCATGTAAATATAAATAAAAATTTCATTTACTATATTATTGTAATATTGAAACATAAACTCACTAACGTCATTTATCAGTTTTTAAAATCAGTTTTCTTTTTACATTTAATGAATAACTACTTCAAATCCCCAAACAGTACTATGCAATCATAAAAAAATACAAACCAACCAATAACAATAAAACCTCACCTGTGGTTAGGCAATTATTAGTACTTCAACACTTCCATTCAAACTAACTAAATTATTTAAAAAAAGAACGACAAAGAATTACAAAAAAAGAAAGAAAATAAGCAAGAACCAAAGAAATAATCAAAGCGCACTTAGTTAACAACCTTTGTTAAATTCAATTTACATTTAAAATCACATCGCGATAAAAACATTTCTCTCTTTAAATTTAATCGTCGCCCTTGAGGTTGGCAAGACTGCTTCAATGGCGCGGCCACTTGACTCAAGGAGTCTCGAGAACCGCCGAGCAGCTGTTGCGTGGAGCCAGCTGGAACTCGTCACACCAACTAGAAGAAATATACAAGAGTATTGTGCAAACAAGCCTATACTGTTAACATAGCTCAAATAATATGGACAGATTGTTTTGTATGCTGAATAAATATTATCGTGTACCGAACTGAACATCAAAGTTAAAAATCACATTTAAAAAAGAAACGAAAGACCCAGCTGTAGAGATAATTCCTTTGTCGTTTTTTTTAAAGAAAGTAAAAAGTACAAATTGTTAAAAGTGTTCGTAGTGATAAAGTTAAAGCAAATGGCACAGTTGTGTTTAAAACTTTGCATTTTCCACGATAACGCGTTTTGTGCCAAGATAAAAAGGCAGTTTAAATAGACAAAACAAACGACAAACGTTTAAACAATTACGACATGAGGTGTAAATGTCGCGACACTGTTGTCGTGAAGCGTAATGTCAACCGACACTGTGCTTTGACATTACCAAGAAAACATTATAGTCACGAAGCCGTAGAACTCTTACAAACTACTTTTCTAGTATTTCTTGTGGCTGGCTGGCTATTTAGTAAACAAAATGTAATCTTTTACTAAGTAGAATATTTTATAAGGACGTCAGTCGTAAATAAACAGCTAATTAAAACAATGACTCTGGTGACAGATTTAATAAACAAAATTTGTATTTGAAAAAAGAATGCTGTTGATATACTTTAAAAATATTGTTCCATTTTTAATACTAATGCCTAAAATCGCTGCATCAAAAATTAAGCAAAAAGCTTAAGATACTATTAATGTATTGAAATAATTTACGATCCAACTCGACTTGCAGCTGAATCTATACTTGATAATGTATTCATTAATCACATAGCAACCAAAACATAATTTAAAGAGCCATATGTGGCATTGAACAAATAAAAAGATCCGATATTTGCTCATAAGCATTATGTTACTCTCAAGGTTGCCAGCTTTAAGCCATGTTTGTTCAAATTGCTTGTTTGAAAGTCTCGCCACAATGTTTACGATACCAACAGGTGACAGTCAACAATGGTTCGTAAAACCGATTCGCTGTTAAAGCACCTGCTTAGCTATAATAAAGAATCTGTTACAATTTACAACTTCGCATCAAACTGCAACATTGAAACGTAAATTGAGCAAATGTTGGTTGGTATTCCAAAGCTTATTGAAATGATCAAATATGTTTTGTTTTTGTTCTTATATTGGATCCAATATTATACTTAAAATCTATTTTTGCGGAAGTTAAAATCTCAAAAATCTGCGACAAAATTCGATTTTTAGTAACATAAACTCATGTCACGTCCATTAATACATAGTTACAAGACTATTCATAAGCTTAGACAAAATATTTGCGGAACTTGCAAAAAAATTATCATTTGTAAGTGGACTTTTGCTTGATAACGACGTTTACCTATCTACCCGCGCTACAGAGTTAGTCCAAACTATAGGAAATAATGTATGTGTTTTAATAGCCCATGAGCGACATATCTGGCTGTTTTTTATGATCTCGGGGGTTTTACACCCCTTAGAATTTGTAGTTGCGTTATCAGCCTTTGACGATAGAAAATGAAAGGACGGTAATATGAAAGGGGTAGATTTTGGATCCCCGATTACTTTATTGCCTGGACAAAAAGCGACTGCAACGCCGGTTCATGTCGGTTTTCTATAAGGTACAGAAACAAACAAAGCTGTAGTTAAAATAACAGGGTATACTTTCCCACTTCATTTACAGTACTTAATGCTGTGATGATAAAACCATTAACCAAGCGACAAAAAAAAACTTTATTTTTATCACGGCTATCTACTCAACTAATGACTGACTAATTGATCGCCCCAACAGCGTGTGAACAACAATATCAATTCATCTCAAAAGTCGTAGGATTTAGAATATTTTTAAATGCATACATTTTTATGGATCATGTGCATCTCGTAAAATCGTTCACGAATTACACGGGTTTAGACCGAAAGTTATTATATTGTTATGCGGTAGGTCGTACAAACTTCCACGTCGAGTTCACATTGAGGTTTGAAAGACAAGTTTGACTTTGAAAAACAGTCTTTAAACTGTCGCGGACAGAGTACAAAATGCTGTACGTATTGCGTGCCTAATTCAAACGGCTGTATAACAAATCGAAACAACGTTCCGTGAAGTGCTAATCCGAAACATATGTGACGAAAAAAAAATTACTGAAGATAAGGGCCAATTTCAAGAACACGCCTTGCAACACATTCGAGATATAAAAAGAGCTCAGATCAACGCACGGATTGACAATGACAAGAGTTTAAGCTCAGTTTATTTATTTATACATGTATTCCCTTTTAGCGACGGTGAAACAAAACAAGTAATTCTTAGATAAGTATTGTCAAGCAAGCGACTGAGAAGATATTATGGTAATAACTTCGTCTCCAAAGTAGGGACAGACTGTTACGATGGAACAGGATGTTCTAAATTAGAAATTATATGCTGTGTAACATACGAATAGTCTTTTTGATTCTTTATTTGAATGGGCTCCGATAGCACCAAATAAGCAGTTCGAGACATTAAATTATCTCAAAGTATTATAAAGATTATAGAACTACGGATGGTGACAGAAATTACAACAATTTTATATTCATTTTAGATTAGTACTTCCCCTACATTCATCAATTTATTTATATTTAGATATGGTTATCAAACAAATTTAATTAAAGAAGAAAGATGAAATAGATTAAAAGGAAATAACTTTCCTTTATTATTTTATGGGAAATCTACCTAGCAACACGAATGTGTGATCAAACTTGCGAAAAATTATTTTGTATTTTGTTAATATTTCCTAAATATTGTAGATATACATAAATACAACTAATAATTTGCTAAAATATTTTTATTAACATAAAAATCTACTGGCTTACAGCTCAAATCGCTAGCATATCTTGTTAGGTTACGTTTAACGACGATACAAAAATATCAACACTCAAAAATAAATCTCAAAAAATCACATCACGAACATCTCTGACATTCAAAGTCCTTACCAAAACAGAATATCGTTCACATGAATGATAGTTAAAGTTTTTATTGCGTTAGTTTTTATGCATGAGCCCTTGGAGCGTTTAATTACTAACAAATAGTTCAACGGCCTCGTAAAGCATAGTTTTCGTATCGACACGGGTTGTATGGCTCACAAAAACTATCGAATGTGTAATTGAGTCGTCGTGAGTCACCAGACGGACCCGTCGGCTGCACATCTGCTGCGTTACGCCTAACAGGACGCCTTGGGGTAGGATGCTGGTTCATTTTATTATTTAATATAAATAAGCCAAGCGTGAAGCTTAAATAAAAAAAAAAGTGTGTGTGTGTACTTATATACGCACGTAAGAAGTTATACTTCTTTGGCGTAACAAGATAAAAATCTGTCTAAAAAAATATCTTTCGCGTTATCCTACGTTTGTAGAAAACATGACATTAATAATAGAACAAAACTTAAATGTTGACTACCTAACTTCAGGGTGTCGGTTTTTTGTGACGGTGTGCGCGCGCGTCGTAAAATTTACTCTCATCGTTTTTAACAAACGCGCCAAATGAAGTATAACTTCAAAAACAAGGAAGTATTTTTCAAATTATTTATCAATTAAACATAAAACATTTGTATAAAACTTAATATATTTGTCTTTCAACAGCCTTATTTATGTGTAATGTCATTAAAACAGACATGTTTATAGCATTAAAACAATACAAATACGACACGCTTGTTTGTTTTTCGATCTCAAGAGGGTTAGAAACACGAGTTATGATACCATGAAATATAATTAACATAATACATGAAACTTTATTAACAAGGCACTATAACACTAGGTACTATCTATTACAAATGGTAGCTTTTATCAATGGTTCTTCTTCCTCCTCGTTTCCTCACTACTGAGGGTCGCCACTCGCAGGATGAGTTTCCACTGGGTGCGGTCATAGGCAGAGTAAACCGCACGGTGCATGCTGCCTCCCACCGCCTCCCTCACTGCGTCAGACCATCTTCTAGGCGCCCTTCCACGAGCACGCCTGCCGTCCATTGGTTGAGCTAAAACCAATTATTTGGTCTGGCTCCAAAATCTTATATACAGTAAAATATATCGTTTATATTTATAGATATTATGCTTTGGATTATAAAAAACATGATATTCAATGAGAATTTCCTGAATTTCCGACCTGAATCCATCGCGGTGGTAAAATCCTAGGTATCAGATTGCATATGAATTGGACATGTCAATATATCTACCCGAGAGAGATGATCGTAGTCGTTTTTCGAGTCAACACGTTCTGTGGACCGCACTAAGCTTACCATCATACGCGGCGTTGTCACTTTAGCGTACTCATATAAAACAACCTCACGCAATACGCTGACATGAATACCCCAAACAATGTTCGTGTAATTAAAAAGTGGCATGTTTCATATTAATAATTACAAACAAAGCTAACGTGACTAAAAATCAAGCAATTTCAATATATTACTATCAAGTGCAATAAATTTAACCCAATTGCTTACCACACAGCAACCACACCTATTCCCTAAGGTACGCTACTGCGGTTTAGTTCCGGTACTCGCGAGTCTTTTGTTTTGCCCCCACTAACTGTACTGGTGTATTATTTAGCCAAAAACTGGGGGCCGTTTTAATAGACTCGGCGGTGGGGTCGGGAGAGATTAGATTTCTTATCAAGTAAAAAAATCTTTCAATTAGAGAAATCGGTAAAAAATACGCACAAAGATTTTTTTTTCAATACAGGATCATATTAGAGAATTGTAATAATACTTTGAATTGGTATTTTTGTCAATTTAAGAATATAATAATATTAAGTAATAATGAGTTGGATTAAGTATCTAATTTTGTAGAGGAGCCCGGCAGTGGGAAGTATATGGGCCGATGATGATGAAATAACATTATTCAAAATCATCATCATCAGGCCCTGTTCCCAATTCTATTTTAGTCAGCGCAGTATGTGTGCTCCACTCATGTCTTCATTCACCCCTTTTCTTTCATATCTTCCCTCACGCAATCCATTCGTCTCTTCTTTGGCTTTTTTCTACTTGTTCATCCTTCAACTTCTATAAAATTATTAATAATATTAAAACTTATTTTATTGTTCATTTCTACGCTTGTTTAAAACAGAAATGCATCACAAAAGACATAAACAGATGTTAGTAAGAAGACGACACGTTTTTATTTCAAAAGATACATTTGTTTAATTTTATAACATTTTCTAACTAGTGACGAATAAAATCAATAAAATTACCAATCCATAATCCTATACGGATCAATAATTTCAACTTGTCACTATATAAGCTAATCGATTAAGCTGTAACCATAAAATGCCCAAAATGTAATAATCCATGAACCTTATTACCAATTAAAGAAATTGAATTTATGTAGATTCCCGTCGCCCACATAGATAAATAAAATATAAAGAGATATGTCACTCAATGCATCTCAGGATTAACATTATGCGGGCGCAGTAATTAACGTACCGCCCACTCCACTATTGTTTCACGTTCAAGTATTATAATGTGACGCGAGATGACTTAATTGCATATATCGATGTGAAAGATGAGGAATAAATTGGTTTCCCTTTTAAAGACTAATGCTATACTTGTGGGGTTTTAAGTAGTAATGGTGCGTTAAGTCTTAGTCATAGTTGTGTATGCGGGAAAAATGATTGTACTGTTTTTAATTTAGTGTCCTTTTAGTGGAATTTACGGCGCATTTCATAGTTTAAATCTCTGTAATATGGGTTTCAAATATAACAACATTAATATTACTTGTAAGAAATTAATAAGTGAATTAATTTAAAAAATCACCATCTTTTGATCCGATAGTTGCTAAATAATTTTGCATAACAACCAATGTGCCATTATTCAGTGAATTATAATAATTCTAATAATGGTTACAGAAAAATGAGAAAACAAGCTTTCATATTCAGCAATTCTATGAACTACCAACAAAACTCTTAATAGCTTTTTAATTTAAATACAAAAAAACGCATAAAAAACTTACGTCTCATGAAATTGTAATAAAATCAATTGACACAACCCACCCCTCAAAACCATAGACCTCTATAATAGGGACACGACATATTGTTCTATACATACAATTGCTTATACAAATAGCATCCATTTTGAAGGCACACACTAAAACATATATCTATCTCGTTCTAACTCAGCACTGTAACTCGCAGGAAAACAATATAACAGTATTTCAGTGCGTACACAAAGTGAACCATGAATATACGTAAATACCTAATGAGGCCGAAAATCCGCCATGTTTAGCGCACCAAATGTCATTGTCAGTCAGTTCAGCAGGTACTTGTGTTGTCAAAAAGTCGTGGTTTCAATCAAAATAACTAATTATCTTTCTATATTTTGCTTGTGATTTAAAATAATTGAAGCCAAATGTAAATAATTACGTCGTAAATATTACAGTGTGTAGTACAATAGGGTGCGGCATAAGAGAAACACCAAATCAGCCAATGTTTACCATACACAGGTACGCTATAAATAACATTAAAAATATTGGTTATTGTTAATATTGCCGGGAAAATAAAGGAAGATTTACATTATAATTAGCAAGGTTCTTATGTGCAGTTATAGGAAATAAATGGATTTGACTTATTTAACTATATTTTCACGCTTAAATAATGTTAATTTATGAGCTGGGGTTGTACATTATTTATCGACTTTGATATCGATTGCTTATATAAAATTTATTATTTTATCATGCTAACCCGCTTAAAACATACAAAAATAATAATTAAAACATATTTTATAGGATCCCAAGAAATGAGCGTAAAAAGAAAAAGTGTCTGGAAGCCATTGGAATGGAAAATATAAAGCCAAATGTAATAAATGTTTCAACAAAACTCTGGATGTTACTCGACTACGAGATTATGCCGTGCCCTTCAAATTTGTAAGAGTAAGTTAATACTGTATATACTTTTATAGTTAATATTGATATACTTTTTTTATTATATACATATTTTAATACATACATATTATTTTACAACAAAATGTGCTATAAAAGGATCAAAATTAATATACAAGTTTTTTTATGGTGGGACCTTGCTCAGCAGATTAGTCATTGGACTGTCGGCTTATTATATAATTCCTGCTCCATGTTCGCAGTCAAAGGCCCTAATATGTCTTTTCGTGCCTCTCACCCTCATGGAGTCTGCTTGCATAATTGAAATTTGAACTTTTTTTTCAGTTGTTACTTACACCGCAGGATTTGTATCCAGAAAATTATCCCGCAATATAAAATGTCAGACGTGTGCTTCGTTATTGTTTGGGAGATCCGAACATTTAAAACAAGAGATGGACTGAAATACCCATCGAAAGATGTTGAAGACATAACGAAAAAGACAGAAAAGATCATTAAACCTAACTTGGATAACTCGATGCCCCAATACTATTATCTATATATATTTAAATTAATTATGAAGCACTACTCCGAAAAATCGGACACCATTTTTCGATCGGAATCAATTGATCATGACACTAATCATAAATACCTCTTAATAAAATGTGTCATCAAAACATATTTAGACATTCGGTTTAGATATTTCAGGAAAATGGTTACCGACAAAATCTCTCTTCAGAAATATTTAAATAAAACAGTTTTATTCCGTAACGAGTAAAAACACTATTGTAAATTCGTTAAATTTGTAATAATTAAGTGATTTTAGAGCGGAAGTCATAAGGAATGACGTTTGTAATTAAATAAATGTTCTGAAGGTGTTTTTTTTATTTTTTTATCACGCGGTCCCTTGATAAGTTTAAAATTTGAATCACTCAGTTATGGTGCGAAGCACCTATCTTGAGGTGCGTTGCAGTAGTGTGTTACGGACTTTAGAGTCAGCAACACAATTAAAATAGATTGTAGTAGAGAGATAAGTAGTCTAAGAAAAACACGTACTCTTATTTTATACAATATACTTACTCCCTATTAAAGTATAAATTCTACAAATAATTAATACTCAATAATATTTAAAATAAAATGAGCCAAGAACATTTATCGATAAAACCTAATAACATTATAATCTTCTGGGCAGCACTAAAACCGCCATGTTTAGCGCACAGATGACGTCACAGTGGCACGCATTTTTTGTTGACATTTCATTTCCATAGGTTTCCTACTTCATTGCTCAAAACTCACATTCCTGTCATAGTTTCACACAATGAAATTAAAAAAGAAACACGATCGTACAGCGGTGTGCTTAACAAATCCCAATGGAATAAATTATTGTTTGTGATAAACATCTTTCGCCGTGACACCGTACCCGCAGAACGTCCCCTAACTAGAAATGTGACAATAGAGGTGGGTTCTTGGAAGCAAAATCAATTGGCGTACTATGACGTAATAATAATACGCTCAATATTTACGCAAAAATACAGATATTCATAATTGGTAAAAAAATGATCCTAGTAATCATACAACCTAGTTATTATCATCATAAAAGATGGTCATTTAGTCCGCGATATCGATTGGTATAGGTACGTGAGATCGAGAAGTTCCAGAGATTAACAGTAGGTTGGTAGTTTGGTACCCTAACTGGTTGTTTTTAATTTAAAGTCTATACTAATTGCAATATAAAATAACAATAAGAATGTTTATCTCTTACATTAAAAATAAAATACCTCAACGAAACACCATCTGTCAAAAGTCGAATAAAAAACATTGTTGCCAGAAGAATGGGCTCACTTTTCACTCTAAAAAACTAAAATGGTTGCACAAACACAATCGCATTTCTAAAAGGTATTGTTGACGCAAACAGAGTCTGGAGTGCAGCAGTCACTTAATAAAATTTAAGCATTGAACGGTTTGGTTGTATGGACCGTAAAGAAGTCGATGGGCCGAATAGCGCAACAATGACGGCGATCCTCCCAGGACATTTGGATCGAGTTTATTTTACTGTTGCCACTAAAATGTGCAGTAAAAACCCGCCCACGCCATGTAACACTCATGATATTCTCGGACGACCTCTGCCCTTGCGTAAAGAATCTCCGAGTGCTGTATCCGAGAAACTTTATTGTTCGCCGTTTCCGATAATTTAGAACACGACCCTCGGCGAAACTGTTGATATAATTTCCGCAATTTATGGGAATTAAACTTATACTTCTATACAAGAGTATAAACTTGTCCCATAAATTTTACAATGTTAACTGAATGTGCAAAAAGCATTAGCTATGAAACTTGAAACTATGTCATGTTCGTGAAATTTAGATTATAAAAAAAACAATATACGAATAATTTAATTCCATATTCAAAAAGTTTGTATTCATTTCAACAACGTAAATGTGTTGCCACAAATAAGAAAACCGACGTCAAATCTAAATAAATGCTCATAACAATTGACCGCATTGCAGCAGTTATCCTGGCCTTCCTCCAGTAACCAGATTGTGTGGAAAATTATGCCGCATCTCATGAAAGCTAACCACTTGGTAGCGGTTGTTGTCATAAGACATGCATAATTGCCGGCTTCCTTTAAACCTATTTTCTTGAATTATACCAGTGATGGTCACTTGAAACTTGAAATAAGAATTGCAAAAAGAATTGAACTAAATAGCTATTTACATATCGAAGAAAAAAATAGACTTGTATATTAAATACCTAACATTCTTTATTCAAAACACTTTTACGGTAGCAGCAAACTCCATAAAATCGTAGCAAACAGTATCATTCATTGCATTTCGAATCGAAGTACAATAAAAGTTATATTTGTTCTTACATTCTGCTCGCTGCATGTTAAAAGCACACACGCTGCGCCGACCTTTATATTCCGGACAATCAAGATACTAGTACAACTTTACATTTCTTCGTTCAATGTGATATTAACAATAATTTATTGCTCATTCGTCGCTTATGTCAATTTATTCTGGCATATCATTACTCATCCCACGTTATGAGCGGTTTGTTCTTAACATACAACAATAAGAAAGTCAGATATCATTATTGGCGCAGCTATCTCCATAGGGCGGTTTATTCGCTTTGGGTCGTTTAACTTGTTTAGTTTTATTGGTCTTAAGCCGTTTATCGTATTAAGATGGCCAGCCACATTATCTTACGTTACGTGGGGTGTTTTGATATACCGTTCAATTTACAAATGGACGATGCCGGCTACTTATCCATGTCAAGTGTTTCCTTTTAGACATAAATGATTGTGATTGAAAAGTTTCGTGACCGCTTCTGTTTTGTTATATGAGTACGTACGACAGCGGAACATGAAAATGGAGATTTAAAATAAGCTCCAAATATATAAAAGAACACTTAATATCGACACAGTATCCACTTAAGATAATTTGCTTTTGATAATAAAGGCAAAAAATAATAATAGGTTCAACAAAAATCAATGTACCAAAATCGTGATCTGTGTAAGTGTCTCGGTTATCTCGATACAAAATTATACGACAAAAAAAATATGCAACACACTTTTTATAGACTTATTGTTTCCAGCTTATGAATAGCGCTGTACACCTCAATTAAAAATAAACAAAAATAGATTATCTCTTATATCTCAGAACGCCCAAAATAATTACATTGATCGATTAACTGGATTATGAAATGTCTCTGATCTTTAAATAATAAGGCATTAATTAAAGCTGGGGCGTGTTCAGCCCAATGAATCATAAATCCAAATTCATGCAAAATAAAACAAAAGACGACAGTCTTGTGCGTCAATGATCTTAAAGGACTCCATCATTCAAGTACCCAATCAGCATCATCAAGCAGGACATGATACCAAAAAAAGTAAAGCGAAAATGAATTTGACCTCTGTCCCCGAAGCGATCACGGCTAATTGATAACGGACGAACATACTAACAGGCAGCTCGCCAAATGCACGTGACGCAAAATCAATATTACCGATGATGGATGGTTGGGGATTTTAATTAAATTCACATCAACCTGTTAGCTGACAAAATGAGCTTATAATGGCCGGGAGTGCTGCGCGTATGTTGACGCCGGCTGAGATCTCCCATTAATCCTTGTTGGTTAATATTTCGAACTTGTATCTTGAATATATATTATGATAGTGTTTATTAATTAATTTTATGAATTGCTGGTCCATGTTCATATAGCTGGAACGCAGTTAAATCAATATTAAGGTGGAATTGCGATAATATAATTTGATTCAATTTAGGTTCGATTCCCGGGTCGGGCAAAGTGTTATTGGGTTTTTCCATTAGGAAATTCTCAGTAACAGCACGGAGTCTGGAAATGTGCCCGAAAAACGGCAATAGGCTCGCCCCCTATTACGTGGGACTGATACATACCTGGCGAAATGTGGGTGCAGAAATGCACCTCTGCCTACCCCTTCGGGGAATACAGGCGTGAGTTTATGTATGTATGTATGTTCAATTTAAATTAAGAATTACAACTGGCTGCTACGTAACTGTTAAATGATTAATAATAATTTGAATTAAGAACTGCACATTTTTACTATCTTATTAAAAAAGAATTATTTAACGTGAAAAAGTTTCATACACTAAATAAAAATAATTTCAAACAAAAAATATAGGTACTCACAAAACCAATCTTCAAACACAAAGAAAACTATTAAAGTGTTTTTGTGTTCTTAAAATTCACAACTTTTATTTGAATTGGAATAATCCATAAATTCTATTACAAACACTTTCTACCGTTTTAACTTTATTATATTATCATCAGTCACAATTAGGAACATTTTTCTTATTCACACAATAAGCATGAATAACGAGCATAATTAACAAAGCAGCTTCCTCCTATAAAAGAATAAGAAGAACAAAAATTGAAAGTGAAAACAAAGCTAAGCTTGCAGTGCAAAACATGGAAGGCACCCGACTGCCCCCCGTAGGGAGAGAATGAATAACCGTGAAATTACTCGTAAAACTTACATTAGTGAGGCAGTTAATATAGCCCCGGGGACCATGTGGGCCACTCGTAAATCCACACGAAAAATATTAAGACACCCATCTTATTTCCGAAGTTATAAAACGCTGAATTGGTATAATTAATGCACCAGCTCAATGATGTCATTAATTTATATATGTTAATTTCTGCGTGAATGTATGGTTTACGACTTATTCATATAGCGTTATTTATTGATGCGTTGATTTTAATACTTAATTATCATGTTTTGTTCGCTGTATTTAACTTTGACATAGTATGTAGTTACAATACGGAAGCAACTTATAACATTAGACGTAGAGTTCATTCATTAACTCATGTACATTCGTGGACTATCATAAAACTCTGGTGAAATAACCAAATTCTTAAGTGTTTTTTTTTTCTATGCTATATATACATTGTATAAAGGCGGACTTAATGCCTAAGGCATTATCTACCAGTCAACCTTGGGGTGATGCAGAGAAAACATATTAATGAAAATATATATGTATATATTATAATTATAATAGAAATTAAAATAAACAAATATATTTAAATAGAATAAGTTGTCCTTACTCACAATGTGTTTTGATCTCCAAATGTTGTGATTACGATGTATTCATCAACGCTGATTAAATTCTATCTCCTCTTTCCATCAATCACGTCTCGTAGTTTGTCTGAAGTTTCTAAGACTAAACTGCTTAAACACTTAAGATTTTTAATACTAATAGTTCTTGTAGGTCCCATTGTTGATCTCATAGCTATGGTGAGTCATGTTAGATCTTTATCCGCCATGTCTGAGACAAGTCATCAAAAATACCTACAGCCAAATTTCTCTACAAACAAATTTCCTATCGATATAACTAACAAATTGACCGCTTCCTAACTCCTAAATCCTATTAAATTCTTAGCGTGCATCTGTCAAACTATCACAGATGCACAAAGGATGCTGGACGTCGTAGCGTGATGGGATGTCACCTATGATAAACGACACGGTTCGGCCGTCAAATAAGAAATTCAATTTCTCGCTCCCGTTGGCTCGTGGCGTGTGAACATGAGATTCTGTTACTTAAGTATCGGTGGGTGGAGCTATCACGATCTTTGTTTTGTTTTAACTCAGAAAACTATCTATGACAGATACTTTCACACCTTATCTTTACAATAAGGAAAACGTACCATGGATGGTCCCATTTCACTATTGGATTGTTTCAGGTAAAGGGAGACTAGTACAAGTTTGAGGTTTAAATCTCCGATGCTGCAACGCTGCACGGTTATATATTTGGATTAGTATGAAAGATACAGTTAATTTAATTACAATAGGTAAGTGGTACAGCCACATGGTCGCCTGCTTAATACCTACACATTGTGAATCCTTAGACTTGTCCGATTTTTGCCACAGCTTAACCAAAAACCGACGTGAGGCAATAAAGTTGCTGCTGGGTTAGGCAATGCAACGCTAAATTGTAGGTAATGAGTGAAATTAGTAATCCTACCAACTTCTTGTCGTTTTTTATTTTCATTCAGTTTAAAAGATTAGGGACGTGGTTACAGTCAGCTCAGGGGTGTGTATTTATGTATCGGCTCAAGTAAAACAGGGTGGAGATATCATAACATATGAACAATTAGGAAAAAACCTGTAAATGCTTGTTGATTTAAACATTATTTGAATTGCTTGTTTTTTTTTCACTTATGCCTTGGATCAGATGGTCTACGATATTCTCTGCTTGCTCTCAAGTAAACAATTCTTAAAACTACAAACAATACATTGATCTGTCACCGTCTACCCAAATACGAACTCTTTTTGTAAAAAGCTATAAAAATCTGCAATTTAATTGTCTATTACACGGAAGTTGTAAAATTTACCATACATAATTGATATTAACAAAACACGTGCCTACGATAAGTGCATAATAGACCATAAACACAACTTCTATTGTTCTGGGGGTTATTAAAGAAATTATATTAAAAGTAAAATACGGTAAGTTAGCACCACACGATTCAAAAGTGCAGGAGCTGGTTGAATGCCGATTGTTTACGATTGAAAAGGCAATAAAATCAGTTATACGTGATATTTCTTACTATTCTATCGTTTTATAAATCTTTATAAGACCATTGTATTGCTTAGAAATTAATGAGCTATAAAAAATACATACGTGACGTTGTATCGCAATAAAAATGTATTGTTTATTATATTTTACCAAGCACACTGAAATCCCAGGAAGGGTAGGCCATTTGCCATCTATGTTTTAAGTCCACCGCAATAAGCTATAAGCTAATAGACGCCCTTACGCTAAATTCCCAGGTTCCGTGCTCCAACTACGAATTTCCTACAAAATAATCCAATAACCCTTTGCATGATCAGAGATCGAACACAGGACCTTTAGATCGTATGACGCAAACTTATACTGCAAGAGAAACAAACCAGTTATATAACAATAATTTGTAGAAAAATAATGAAATATAAAAGGGCAAACATCAGGAAATAAATCAGAATATTTTTCCATCTTAGCCTTCGCCTACCTCAACAGCACGGAGATAACTACCACTATTTAGTACTTTGTAAATTATACTCCAATACGTACGTATGACTAGTGAAACGAAAATAAATCGAATAACGTAACTATTTCAGGATTATATTTTTTATTTATGTATAAAATTATCCCCACAAGAAGCTGGGTAGGAACATCTCGCATCAAAAATTCTGGAAGCCGATAAACGTATCCACAATAGAATTTTATTTTATGACAAACACTTCATGTTTATCCAGTAGCATTAAAAGCATCTCCCCGACTCTTTGTTTTTGAATTAATAGTCCAGCGGCAACACATCTTTTCCATCTACGGATGTCGGAAAGTGGAGACAAAGCCATAAACTGTGTCAAATTAAAAACCCCTTTGAACTCGCCGTAAACATAATCGTAATACTAAAATAAAAAAGTTCGTTACGAATGCGGGACATGTGTCCACATGTTACTAAGAGACAAACCGTGTATAATGTGATAAAGTGTGGTCTCTTACACCGCCCGTTTGACGGCCGCTTTAATTATTGCCCTCGGAGCAAAGTTGCGTTTTATTTTTACATCTCATAGTGCTGACGTTTGAGATGGGGTGTGTTTTGGATTCGATGCACTCGTGATTGTTGTTCTTAATAGTCTGTTATTATTTTTACCACCGACATCAAAAAAGGTGTTATTCAATTCATTCATTTCGTGACTTTGAGTGAGGGAATATTTATTCATGTCAGACTCAAAGGACGAGTTGTAATTTCGTTATTTTTTCCCAAATAAATTGATTACTTGTCTTTAGTATATTTAGGCCACATTTTTTTGCTGAACAGGCATTTTATGTATCATATGGCAATGTGCCACGAAAAAATATGCAGAAAAAACATCTTGGACATATGAATAAGAAATAATATAAAAGGATATGTCCAGCAATTTATAGCGACTATATCGATACATGGCTATAAAAAGCTTTTTCTGTCCTCTCATTGAAACGGACTTGCAAAATGTATGATAATAATAGTTCAAGGATCGGAAACGTCTAGTCATATCAGTGAGGTGTTTACTATGGTGCGCCTCGTCGACGCCATGTCAAAGATAAAGTACTCAGGAACGGCTTTAGGAGTACTGGAGGTCAAATGAGTCGTGTAGGCAATGAGCTCGACTGTTGATAATCACTAAGGCGACGGAGACGAGTGAATAAATGAATGACAAAAGCATAAAAGTTTGTTTTATGGTAAAGTTTTAGTATTTTTACCTAGTATTTTATGTATTGCAACTAAAAATAGGTGCAGTGCGATGAAGGAATTTAGTAATTTATTATTTTAATTTCTAACTTATTGATAACTTTATGAATGTGTAAAAAATAGACGTAAAATTATCCTGTTAATGAATAATCATCGTTGTTGTTTGATGTTTTTTATGTAATTTTTAAGAATATTATTTGTTGTTTCTCTCGGCTCTCTATTTAGACTAACATACACTCCACTTCAAAAGTTAGGCCGGTTATTTTCCATGCCTATCTTTTAAATTTTCATATTTAATAACCGTATGTATAAACAGGCCTCAAGAACCCCCGTATATATATCCGATTCCGATCCCAAACGCCAAAGTTAAACTTGTACACTTGAGAGAAGTGGGCTCCCACGACCTCGGAAAGCGATTCTTGAACATCATTGTCAATATGATATGTGTCTGTCGTAACTTCGCAGATATTTCTACTTTGTTACCTAACTACAATATAATAAATTATACTGAAAAAAAAACCATCATCATCATCAGCCCGTATATTTACGTCCCACTGCTAGACACAGGCCTCCTCTGCAACTGAGAGGGTTTAGGCCTTAGTCCACCATTCTGGCCTAGTGCGAGTTGGCGTACTACACACCTAAGAAATTCCTAAGAAGTTTTAGGTGTGCAGGTTTCCTTATGATATTTTCCTTTACCGAAGTAGGTAAGAGATAATTCATAATGAATACCCACATAACTTCGAAAAGTCAGAGGTGTGTGCCTGGGATTTGAACCCGCGACCGTCGAGATTCTCGAGCGCGTTCTCAAATCTCGAGGCCATCACGACTTTCAATAAATAGGTAGGAAAGTACGCATAATATATTTAAAGCTTAAATCAACAAATAAGTATTTGTGTTAATTTTGGTTTATGTCATACTAAAAAGTCCTCCAAAATGAACGTTCTGTTCACGTACATATTTTGTCACGCTTATATTGGCGAATAGGTTAGCAGTGATAACTGACGTTTGGCCAGCTACAAAGGAGCGAGCTTCGTCATTAGGTCATTTCTTGATTCTGTGCTGCTACTGAAGACTTCCTAATGGAAATATATCGCACGTGCCAATCCGTGAGAGCAATGGCGTAGTGTGTACATACATGGGCGTACCCAGGGGGGGGCAGGGGAGGGCAGCTGGCCCCCCCTGGAAATCTCGCAGAAAATGTATGGACTCGCCTAATTATTAGTCAAAATGTAAACGGGGCCTTATGTGCTAACTTTTAAATAATCCGCGCAGTAGACACTGGCAAAATGGACGGTGCAATTGTCATAAAAAAAAACCGCGCAGTTTAATTAACGTACCTAATCGATTAATATGACTAAAAAAATCGATTATAAGAAAACAATAATAGATTTAAATAAAAATCGATTATTTTTTAACATCCCTAGTGAGCAAACGCTACAGTCGCTAGTAGCCGCCGCACAGTGAATCGCCTAGAACAAGCTACTCTGTATATATTAATTGAGCTACAATATAGAAAAAATATCAGAGCGGGTACAAAAAGTTACACTCTTTGAAATAGAAAGAAAAATATAAAATGTTACTTAAATTTTACACATTATTCGAAAACGATTTTTTTAAATCTGAGGTAAACGTTTGGTTGAAATATTTTTTTTTTATCAAAATACACACCTTTAAGAGAAATATCCATCACAAAAAATGTCACTGTAGCCATTTTTAACTTTAGGAGATGTTTTCATAAGTGCAGCAAAAATACAACTGATAAAGAACTGCAAATGAAAATAAATTATCACTTAACATTTAACGTCAGATGACTCATCGATTTGTAATGTGTGACCTAAACATTTCCTGGAATTCAAGCCTATGAGGGGTTGTTTACCACTAATTAATGTTATTTCTAAGAATTTTGAGTGAGTTTTGTCCAGCTAGCAGCTAGCTTGTTCTAGGCAATTCACTGTCCGCCGTCGCAACAATGGCGGACGAAGATTATCGAATCTAGCTGAGCGATCGTATTCATTCATTTTATTTGACATGTTATTGTTTTGAAAGTCAAACGTAGGTGATTAAAATTTATTAATCCAACAAGCAGACTCTTTTTATCCTAAAGTAAAAACGTCTCTAGAAATTTTACTGGCAATGCTTTATTCTACGGCTACAATTGAAAGGTCTTTCAGTATACTCAGACGCGTGAAAACGTGGCTGAGATCAACAATGATCGAAGACAGGTTAAGTGGACTTTGTATGCTCAGTGTACATAAAAATCTAGTTAACAGTATGGGCAATTCTTTCACGGAAGATGTCATTAACCGTTTTGCTGAAGGTCCTCGAAAATTACTTTTAAAGTAGAAGTCTAACTAAATAATTTAAATAAAATAAAAATGCGTAGTAGTCAAATTTACCTACTTTTATTTATTTAACTACCTATAAAGCAGGATTATTTCCGGCTGTTTGCCCTACATAATGCAATATATGCATACTACATATGCATACATACCTACCTTATGTTTTATGTAGATGTGTTTGTGTAGTGTGTATGACAAAACAGCCGCGGACGATCTGACTTGCCCCCCCCCCTAGGCCAGAAGCTGGGTACGCCCATGTGAAAGAAAGAAAAGAAAGAAAAAAAGTTTTATTGTTGGCCATACAAAAACAAATAAAAAACAAACAATTAGCAGATGCAATCCACATAGCCAACAATGATCCATTTATTCAGCTGTATGCTGCAATTCCGCTTGCACAGTATTGCAGCGCTGGTTTTCTATAAAGGGACCAAGTGACAAACGGACGCTAGGTAGGCGTACAGGTGGTTTTGAACAATAATAAAGGTTAATAATATTACATGTGTACATACTATCCTAATTAATAATTAATTACCCTACTAAATACTCCTTCGGTTTACTTTACAAAATCGCCACAATTCTGGAGTTTATCTGTCATGAAGTTGCCCTGGAAACATCCTTTACTTGTACGGTAATCCTTGGCCCTATTATAAATTATTTTGTTTTAATATCGACAAGGGTGTCTGAAGGGTAGACATTTATTTTGACCACGAACGTATAACGTAAACCCCGTTCGGGTTTGATGTGAACCAAATGTCGTAAACAAACCGAAGTGCGGTGTTTGCTCCCACACCGGCCGTCTGGTGATCTGTAAACGGTTATGATTATGAATTTACGATAGGGCCATACGCGATCGTCATTCACACACAGCATTTATTATTAGACCAAAGTGATGTAGCACGGGGTGCATTGTTTATTTTTTTATCGATACCCAGTCAAAGATCGGAGTTTGTGGGGCTATGGAAAAATAAAGTATAGAAACTTGTATTTGTACATTTTTTATACCATGAATCGATGTCTCTTTTGTTTCTATACTTGTTTTTCAATTTATCACCCATCAAATACGTACTGGTGTCAAATATAATCCATTCTTTTCGTTACAAAAAACTGATATCAGCTGAATTGTCCGTACATTTTGGCTTTTGTTTGGTAAATTACCATTTACTCATTAAATAAATAGTTTTTTTAAAATTATAGATTGAAATCAATACTCATATTATGTAGGTACCTACTTATATTCCAGAAGGCGCAGGCAGAGGTGCAATGGTGAACCTTTGGGGGCAAGCCTCTTGCAGTTTAAGAACTTTGTAATCGAAAACTCCAGTAACAAATTGAACATCCTGGGAATAGAACCCGGTATCTAGATGTCACATCTGTACTTGGGAACACAATGCAGTCAGTTATTTTATTTTATTTTTGATATCTAAGTATATTTTTTAATTTTATATCTTTATGTGTCTAAGAAAAATAATTCAAGAAACAAATTGCGTGAAAAGGATTTTATACATTTGACATTGACTTTGAAAGGTTAACCAATATTGTATCAAGCAACTAAATGCGCTATCTCTTTTACACCTATATGACTAAGAAAGGTTGGGAATTGGGATTGGGATTATTATTTTTCAGTCAGTTCAGTTGTCAGATTACATAAATGGAACGCAATCTTGAATTTTATCGACGGATGTTTATTAAATAACACAATAATAAAATGAATTTATACACTCGATTATCTGTACCTGTTTTAGCTCTTCGAACTCTCCAAAGAGAAATTATTTCGAGGACTGTTTGTAATATAGTAAATAAAAATGTAAACATAACCTCTACCCTAGTGAATTTCAAACCAGCAAGTGTTTCATACAATGCAATTCGTTTTAAATCTAAGAAGGTTTGTGTCGTTTTACAAAAGATTTATTATTTTTTATACATTATACTGTTTCAAAGTTTAGTATATCATTAAATCAAGTAAGAAAATTTGGATTTACAGAGCTTTAATCTTGCTAAGTCTAAAGCATTTACAAGGTTTTCCAAATTTATTTCCCTGGCGCTGTTTGGCACATAAACAAAAATCATATGAGTACAACGACATCAATATTTATTTTTTAAGTTTTGTCAAGATTTAAAATAAAATTTGACTTGTACAAGCAGCTTACTGATGCTCGATAGTCACTGGCACTTAAATAACTGAAGTATTTGCATGCTGTGATGAAAAATGCAAGAGAAAGAAAATATAATAATGATTATTAATGCACTGCTAATCTCTATAATCTATATTATAATTGTTAAGAACATGTATTTTTAAATTCAACTTTTTATTAAAAATGAAATGCAAATGGGGAGATACACAATGTATGTTGTTGCCAAACTAATTAATGTTTATCTTTTTTTTACAGGCAAAGTATGATTCGGATGATGAAGATGACAATTTAGATTTGGGTGATGACAAATCTTTGTCAAAAGATTCTAAAGTAATGAAATTTAGCACAACATCAATGAGGGCAGATGTTATCCTAAAGTCAGCTTTGGGTATTGCAAGAAAGTATGTACTAGAATTTTTTCAATCAATTTTTTTTCACAATATATTTTATTAAGTTAACAAAATGGTTTATATTTTTCTTAGCAGAATAATAATATGTTAATCTATATTTTTTTTCAGCAAAATAGAAGTGCTGTTTTATGAAAGCAAAATAAGGATAAATGGAAAGAAACTTGTGAAGAAGAGTGCTGCAGTAAGTACATATATCATCAATAGTAAATATGTATCTATGAGATACATACATATATGGTTACAGGTTATACACTTAAATGTCTTAATTTCACAGGTGAAGCTAGGTGATGAAGTAGATATTATAAAAATGGTGAGCCCTAAAAATCCAGACCATATTTATGTTGCCAGAGTTGAAGTTTTAAATATAGTACCAAAAGAAGAAAGTATTTCAATAACAGCTAGAAGGTTCAAGAACTTGCTTATTGAAAACTATGAAAATGATCCATATAAAAGTGGTGCAGTTGAAGAAGAAGAATAATAGAAAAAGCAAATTGGTACTTTATACAACCATGTTTGATGTCACCAGTTTTACTTAAGTCACACTCACACTAGTAAGATCTACACAATTAATATTTTTTTATTGTTGACCACTTCCCCGTTTCATGCAATGGGATATATGCCATATGGCAGTATCTATATACTGCCTTCTTTAAGGATATTAATTTTCTGTCAATGCAATAACCTAAAGCTCACTTATTAAAGCTGTCCTTTGTAAATAGTAGGTCAAATAAAAAAAAATACAATTTATAAAACATGATTTATTTTCACTTATAACAACTTTTCATCAAATATCAAGATCTATATTACAATCAGAACTTTCAAAAATGGATATTTGTGAACTTTGAGTAGATTTCTGATTTGTTGTAGAACTTGAGCCACTGTCAAACCTTTTTTCTATTTTTACAACATCAGTTAGAGTGTTTTTCCCAGGTGAGATTTTTTTCTCTTCATATTTACTCAAATCATGCTTCTCTACAAATTGGAATTGTTTCAATTTATTCATGATTTTTGAAGAGTTTGCTGATTCAATGTTGACTAACCCTTTTCTTTTTGATTCTATTTCCTCATTAAATTTATTAATGGAATTTTCATTATTTTTAACTTCTTCAACAGTGTCTGTTTTTTCTGTTATATTTACAGCAATATCATTATTCTTAACTTCATCAGTATTTGTTGAATTATCATCTAAACTTTCCCTCATGTTAAAGTCAATACCTAAATCAGTAAATATGTCATTCACACTCGGCACTGCCTTCAGTAAAGTTCTATTATCAAAATCGTCATCACTATCTGAAATAACATCTGAAGTATTTTTATTTTTGGCCTGCTTTAATCTTTTATTGACTTTTGATTTAATATTTGATGTATTAATTGTAACTTCTTTTCGCTTTCGTGTTTTCTTATTACTTTGACCTGGTGATGGATTTCTCTCTATTTTATTAAGAGAAGCATGTTTCTTCAATGTTGTTGCTAATTTGTCATTCACACATTTTTTATTTTCATCTTCTTGAAAAGCTTGTTTGTTCTCTTTACCTTGATTTAAATTCTCATTGGCGCCTTGATTATCCTTTTTATGAAAATAAGAGCTAGTCACTAATGATGCAGATAAAACTATATTATCATCAGAGACATCCTCATATTTCGCGAATTGCCGATTTGTACCCTTATCAATGTCATACTCTAAGGTCTTATGATCCACTTCTAACAGCTGTCCATAATACAATAATTCCTCTTGCCATATCTTGTGTAAATTTAATTGTGTGAGTAGTTTCTTTGCCATACATAAGTACTCATAGTCAGGGTATTTGTGAAATGTTGAATGTAAGGCATCTACGGTGTCCGACAGAGTGCAGTCTTGCATAGATAAATCAACAAGGGAGACTGCTACAATTGCATCCATAGGTAATATTGTATTGCGATACATAAGCCGACAATGCGCCTGGGACAATCTGAAATGTTATTTTTTTTTATCAGATACTGCTTATACTTATAATTTTAAGTTTTTTCTATGTTGTTATAAAATTAACAAAGTTTGAAATACTCTTACCTGACAAGGCTGTCCAACATTCGCACGGTAGTTCGTGAAGGATCTCTGTGTTGTGATTTCCTCTGAATCATGTAATATGACTGTAGAATAGTGTTTGCTGACTTAGTCATTGTTGTGCTCTTAGGTCCTACGAAGCTTATGTACATCTGCAAAAATATAAGTCAATACACATTACACATACTTGACATACACAGATTTAGTAAGAAAAAGATTTTTTGTATTGCTGGTTGTTTTGTATTACGCTTTCGACTGTGGGAGCAGGCAAAACTAAGCCCTATTAGTGGGGACATAAATCTGTATTATAATAACATGTATCAAACACCTACTTGTAGTTTTTCATGATTCCACGTTTTCTGCGATTCTTTCGGGTTAGAATCTCCGAACAGTATGTACGACGACACTAGTTTGTCCCAAGCTTTATTCTTTGAATCCAGAAGTATGAAAATTAAATCGAATCTGAAAAATGTGATATGCATTTGATTGTTGAGCGATTGATAAATTAAGCGGATACGACTTAGGAACATTCATGAATAGAAACTATAATTTCCTCAAAGGCCGGCAACGCACCGATGATTCCTCTGGTATTGTGGGTGTTTATAGGCGGTGTTGACCACTTAAGGCCCATTTTGCCTCTTATCCCTCAAAAATAAAACGTAGAAAGTGGACGAAACCCATAACTTTATTCTACTTAGGCTAAGTAGGTAAGTACCTAACATTTTATAAAGTAGGGAAATTCACATAATATGAAGTTTTAAGTATATGGCGATTGAGAGATTCTGGGTTAAAGGTCAAGAAGTGTTTTTAGTTTTTTCACGAAGTCAGGTAATATTCCTAAAAAACGGCAATAAATTCGCCCTCAATTAGGTGGCACTTGTAAAACTGTCGATACGTGGGAGGAGAACACACCTCTGCCTATTCTACAGACTAGACAAGACAATATAATGTGTATTTGAAACCTCACCTACTCAACAATGGAGTCCCAAGTGACACGTTGATGCTAAGCGGTTGATCCGTATCGTAATGCCCTTTGGGGTTGCACGCCGCGATTATGGCGCAACGTGTGTTCAGTTTGCATACAATGCCGGCCTGTTTGCAAAATAATTCATACTTTAGGTCTTAGAGTGATTCACGTAGGTACCATTAACACTTATAGAGTTAGGCAAAGTAACAAATAGAAAAAAGAGTTTAGACTGATTTCTGTAATAAACGAAGTAAATAGAAATAATGAACGAACGAAAAGTAAATAAACGAAAATGACAAGTGCTCGATGGCCTTCCTGTGAAGTGGTAGGTATGTCTAGACATAATCTCGACGAGTCGACATTAGCGCGTTCGAATACTAGATTGTTTAAGTTTTCAATATTAAGTTAGTCAGCTTATAACATGTCATACAATTTGAGTAATAAGTGCCTTACTGTGTATAATTTTTGAATGCCAAGAATTTTTTTATTTTTTTATCCAAAAAAAAACATTATTAACCTTGAAAAGTATTATAAACATTTGTTTGTAAAAACTCTCCACACTTGTCGCTGCCTGTCTCGTGGAGAGTTCTTTGGCTTTATTTTAAGTCTACTTTCGCACATTAAGACATCTATTAATAGATAATAGGACAAAAAAATAAAAACAAGTAGTATGTAGGGGACGTGTATAAAGGATTTAAGTAATCACCTTGGCAATGGAAATAGTCTGCTGTTCCATGGCCTCGTGAATAGCCGTGCGGTCGTGTTCTCGCAGTTGAGATATCTCGTCTATACAACACACGCCGCCGTCGGACAAAACTAGCGCGCCTGCTTCTAATTGCCATTCACCTTCTTCCTAATAAACACAAATAATTATTTTTAAACATAGGCGTTGCTAATGGAATGAGAATGACTTAGAATATGATGACATGTGGTGATGACAATGTGGTACAAAGATTTATGGGTGGCGAGAAACGCAACGTTCTTTCACTTATCGACACATTTCTGCCTAGTTATTCGTAGCACATACAAAAATATACCTTTTATTTTGATTCAAAACGGGACGTCATTTTTAATCCACAGTAAAAAGGTTAACAATGAAAATAAACACAACATTTTTCTTTATTTAGAAAAATTTAACTTAATGCAATTATTATTATCATATTAATTATAATTACTTTAACAAGTTGTGCAAAATAAAAATTAATCACCAAGTTTACCAGCAATTAAAAGCGAAATTCCTCAGACGTGATGGTCTGATTCCTCGCCCGCGCGTGTCTCACGAGCTTCGTTATTTAAAATTTTCGCGTGGTTTTGGAAAACGGGACAATTTTGCTTCCCGGCTCTTTTTTGGAGAGAACGGGATAGGTGACGGAAACAAGGAACAGTATGGCCGTCGAACGTATGGTCAGTTTACACATACATCCAAGCCATTTCGTCATCCACGTCTGTTTTTGATGATACCGTTTCACTCATATCGAGTCTATTTTATAAGCTCGACCAGTCACCTCTGTACCACAATTCCACACTTCCGTTTGGTTCTTCATCTTACACAGCTGTATATATCCAAAGGCAAATTAAACTATCGTTATTTCAACTTGTCATTCAGGGAATATTAAACATAACCTTTAAGAAATTGTCCCATACCCTCAAAGCCGCACAAGTGAGTCCTGCTCTAGTGCTGCCAGCTCCCGAGGTGAATACTGAACGAGCAGTTAAATCCACTCCCGCACGGAGTAATTGGGATTTGCCAGTGCCTAAAATGTAATAATCATCACCATCATAATCATCAATCAAGAATTTAGGTTAGGTCTTAGTCCACCACGCAGGCATAGTGTGAGTTGGCGGATTACACACCTAAGAAATTCCTTTCATCACTATCTTTGCGGTGAAGAAAAACATCGTAAGGAAACCTGCACACCTAAAAGTTCTTAGGAACTTCTTAGGTGTGTAGTCCACCAACCTGCACTAGGCCAGCGTGGTGGACTAAGACCTAAACCCTCTCAGTTGTAGAGGAGGCCCGTGCCCAGCAATGGGACGTATGGGGGCTGATAATGATAACGGTAATAGCACTAAAACTTAAAAAAATTGACAGTACTGTAATATTTTTCCATTAATTGCAATACAGCAATTACTTAAAAATGAATAGAGCCAATAGAGGGCTCAGACAAGCTTTCTTTATCTAAAACAAAATCGATTATTGTTACTAATAAATTCCAATTCAAAGTTATACTTATTTGACAACCTTTCCATAAATTTAGGCCCATGCAACCCATGTGTGGGCAAAAGTCATAACATTGTCATTTTGGATTACCTGGGTCACCAACTAACAACAGATGGCATTGTCCTCTAACTCTTGTTGAATGTTGATCCTCTTGTACTGATTTTTTATCAGCATCTTCTTCAACATGATTTGATCCAGTGATAACTGTGAGTAAAACCGCCAACTTTACTAAATGTAATCCATACACCTGGAAAAACATCAAACAGGTGACTCCTTTGAACAGTTGGAAAAAACGAAACTGCAAAATTGAGTAACTGGAAATGGATGTTTACTGCAAAGTACAAGTAGATTAACAAAAACTACTATCAATTTATTTTCTTAGGCCTACCTGATTGGTACCATGGCATAAGAAAATGGTGTGCATACAAAATGTACCAGACTCAATACAGCAGTAAACTACATTATGATCTCCTCCATTATGTTGAGACTTAGTGGCAAGCAAAACAATGGTACACTATGTATCTAAATCTATGGGGGTATGTACCATGCCTGTTTTCAGATATAGCCATAAAAGAATATGGTCTGGATATGAACAAAAACAATATGAAATATACCTGAGGGCAAACTGATTTTAATATTTGATCTCTGCCTTTGAGTGGGCAAGCTTTATATTTAGACCAAAAGTCATTGAAGCACTCCTTCACATCTGGAGCAGCGGAGACAACTTCCGACCTCTGGGCATTGCACACTTCTAAGTAGTTTGCTTGTAATACTAATTCCACTTCAGACCTCTTATTCAGTGCTGATGGCCTCCAACGGCGGCGCACTGTGCCACTGTAATCATTATTATAAAATATTAAACGATACATCAGTTCAGATATTGGTGGAAACAATCTATTTATTTGTTATTTGTATCCTAAAACGGTGATTGTAAAATTTGGAAACCTGAAAATGCACTAAAACTTACTCATAAAACAGGTCTTATTTTTATAATTTGTGTAATAACAATAAATTTAAATCAAAATATACTTAAGACTTCTTTTACATGAACATTATTATAAATGTGAAAAGAAAAGACTGTTATCATAATTTTCCCTTACTATATCTAATGTTGAAGGCATTACATTAAAAAAGAAAATAATTCATTTAGTGTATTGATTCATAACCTTTTGGTAACAAGTACAATAGTTTTAAAGTTACCTGATAAAACTTAATAGTACTTTGCATTGTATCATAACAGACTTAGCAAGTTGTATAAAAACATTCAGAGATGTCTTTTAATTACTTATACTTACCAAATTATAACATCATCTCCAGGTTTGCAACCATCTACCAAATCATCTTCCAATACCACCCACAAGGAGCCCGGGATTGTTCCAATACTTAATTTGTTTACTTGTTCCTGATATGAAAGTCATATATTATTAAAATGGATGTAATGAACAATAAAAATATCATAGAAGTAACAAGTTGAAATCCTTTTTTACAGATACAATATTTTTCTTCTATGATGCATGCAATTAAAAGATTTCCATCACTAAATTATCACTACATACTACATCACTACTACTACATAGTATAAAACAAAGTCACTTCTTGGTGTCTGTCTGTCCTTATGTATACTTCAATCTTTAAAAGTATGAAATGGATTTTGATGCAGTTTTTTAATAGATAGTGTTTCATATGAAAGTTCATATGTATGATACATGCATAATATAGAAAAGAAACACCAGTAATTTTAGAGGTTTCTAATGTGATGTCGTAAATAAATACATTTTTTTACGCTTACATTGCAAACGCTGGCTGAACCCTACAAGATAGATCAAAATTATGTACTACAGAATAGTACATCTTACAAAGGTCTACTAAAATTTCCCCCAATAACCATTTTTTATGCTTTACTTTTTACGATAAATAATGGCTTATTATAAGTGATTTTAAGCATTTAGTATCACCAGTGTACCTGTACATAGACAGGACAAGTTGTTAGTTAAAAATAATAGGTTAAAATTAAAATTTGAAATACCTGTATTTTTATTTCCTGATAATCTTTACAATATTCCCTTGCCACTAAGTGTACTTGGGTAAATGTTGAACATCTACACCTAGGGTCACTGTTACCACATCTTGTAGGAGCTTTCAATATGTATCTATTTTCAAACTCCGCTTCAACACAATTCTCATATTTGCATTTCATGCAGACATATTTCCTTTGATACTCCAACATCTTTGATTGAGTTACTCTTACTACTGTGCCTGAAATAGGTTTCACACATCATTTTGCAAGGTTCAATCATGATTTTTTCAAAAGCTGATAGTTGTGATGCCCATTTTTTCACAAAAGTTGTGATAAAAGATGGAAGATGCTCAAATAAACATTATAATCCATTTTAAGCTGAACATTTTTTGAGCCTCACAGATTTTGTAAGATAAATATTTGAATGATCAATGCAAAACAAAATAAGTCTTAATAACCAAGACATTTTTTTAATAGCAAGGGAATGTGTACAATTCATAGGTATTTTAATGAATTAATGAATATGGTCACATGTAATAAACATGGAACACTAACATTTGTCTTGTTTGGATCAAATCCGCTGCCTCTCGTTTCACAAGCTGGTATCTAGCCAACTGCTCCATGCGGCTGTCTATGCACACACACTTCTTTTAAAAAGAAAAAACATTGTTCTATAACACCTACCTGTGACTTTCAAAAAACATCCCAAATCCACATTCTTGGGAAAAACTGTTCTATGCAGTTCAGGGCATACTGGCAAACCAAAGAACCTGGCGTGCACATTCCGTTTTAAATGACAATATGCTAATCTTGACACAGTTTCTTTATATTCAGTGTTTTCTAATATGTTTTGTTGTACTTTAATTATATCATTATCACATTTAGGTAAACTCTCAATAGGGCTACACAAAACCTTATCCCCCACGTCTGGATACGTCTCAAACAGTTTTAAAAAGCTGAAAATACAATAATTTATACACAATTAATAACATTAATACAACACAGTATAGATTTTTAATAGTTGTACTAACTCAATTTTAATACTGAAATAACCAAGATTGTCAGTCTCCGATAAAATATTTAAATAGTCCTGAAAATGGAACTTTACTAAATATTCTAATATCATTTTCAACTAGTATATAATGCTATATTATTTAAAAAATTCATAATTCATTATGTATAATATATTCTATGTTTACAAACAAAACAATTGGAGGTTATATTTCTGACGTTAGTCTTTTCGATAGATTTTTTTTCTCTTTAAAGAGATGGCAAAAGGTTTTGGCCCATACAACCTTGTCAATTATTGTAAGTCGAAAATAATAGTAATGGCTTTAGGCTTACGTGAAATCGTCGTAATCTCCATTATACAGTGTGTCCCATAGGGAACTTAAGGGAAATCACAAAAATACAGCATAATTTATTTTAGGCCGAGCCCACATATTCATTTCAAAATTTTAGTTTTTCTATAGATTTTAAGTCTACGACTACGATTAGTAGCCTATTTTTCTATACCTAACGTACCTATTTTATTTGGTCTTTTTCAAATAATCTGAATAATGTATTATAATAATTTAGTTATTACTTCACATCGAAATCATCTGCAATGCTTGTAGGTTCGATGATCGATCCTAGCAAGTAACACTAGGTAGTCTATTTGTAGGGACTGGAAGACACATAAATTGTTTGAGTAATAATAAAGGTATCAGTTTTTTTATTCATTGGGTACCATATTTGATATTAAATTAAATAACAACATATCTCTTGAAATCTCAGTCCAATATGATCAGTAGCAATTGTTAGCTTCATGTGGCATTTTAAACTATAAGATAAATAGGAAGACATAGCAATATAGGAAGTTAAACAAAATATATCCAAAAACCTCATCTTTATTATCTAATTGTACTATATTCTACACATCTTGAAGGATCTGTTGGGAAGTATTCTTGACATTTAGTCATCAATCTCTTTAGTGCTTGTATGTATTTTCTTTGAGTTTCATCATTCATTACATGAGCCACATTTTTGGAGAAAATCTTCTCTCTTCCAGTACGAGCATGGATACCAACCATAGTAACACCAATAGGCCACGGTGCATTACCAATAGCCATCTGAAGATATGCATCACTTGCCTAAAATAAAATAAAACAATATTGTGTATGGAGGCTATCTTTCAAATTATTACTAAATTACTAATACTAACTCCCACAATTAAATAGTTCCTGATGAAATGGGGATGTAATTGCAAGATCTTGGGTTTGATTTCCAGAGTGGGAAGTGTTATTGGGTTAACCATTTAGAATTGTTGAAGCCCAATGTAACATAAAAAAAATATTAATATAAGTCAATGGTAAATACATATTTCTGATCCCACACTATGATACAAGTCATGCATACCCAAATATTTAGACCCCAAACAATTTTTTATTCATTTAAAAAAAAATAGACCTACCATTATGTAATTTCTGTCTAGTAAATGTCTGGTAATATCTGTGAGACTGTCACAGATGTCTTCAGGTAAATTTTTCTTTTTTAGTTTCCTCATCAATGGTTTTAAATATACTTGTGTTTGAGTGAATGTTGCTCTTGTCATCTTGTGTTTAATAGCCGTCTTTTCAGCACCAGTAGCAGAGTTCAGCTGCTGTCCCCAGAGCTTCAACAGAAACTAAAAAAATATATAATAACTTTTAGTGAGACCAATATATGTATGTCTGGACAAGATTATGCTTATTAAGGGCAGCGTTGCCACTATGTCAGGGCAGTATTAAAAGGGCAGTATTAAATTATTTTATTAAAAAATAATTCAGAAATTCAAATGTTTGGTTATATACCAGTTACTTAATCCTTAATTGTTGTGTGAATCAATTAATTTAAAAATATTTGATGTACTTCACCTGTAATAAGGTCATAATGACATTCATATCATGATTCCTGTCTCCTTGTCCAATTGTCTTGGCCATTTCTTGTATAAATTCATAAGTAACAGAATCATCCAATGCATCTTCTTTTAGGTTATTTTCACTTTCACTCTGAAAAAACATTTTTATGGATAAAATTTGCAGAATAAAACCTTTTGTAAATTATAATAAGAGTAATTTTTGGGTATGCAACTTGTAGTGATTTATTATAAAATAAGGAGTCTTATTACATTTTCATTCAATGAATATAAAATATGAAACTTTCTGGTGTATTACCATGTAACTTAGCTTTAGTTTATCTCTTTTTAGTCAGTAAACTTTAGTCATAAAAAATAATTACATATTAATTAGTTTAATACATTCATACCTGTGTTCCCAAAGCCAATATTTCATTGAGATAAGCTTCATCCACTTTTTCCATAGCTTCTTGGAAGTCATTTCGTAGACCCTGCAATGCAAATAATGCTATGAATAGACATTGTTTATGTATGTAAACAAAATATGACTAGTTGTTGCATAGCTAACTGCACTGGGCAGGGATAATAATCTTACAGGTGAATATATATGTAGATACTGCAAGAAATTTGAAGACTAGGTTGAGTATTGTGTCCCAGCATATTCAATTGAAGAATTTTGCATGTTCTTGATAAAATGTGTGACTTTAGCCAAACAGGTAAAAATATCTGACCTTTGCCTAATCTTGTTACCGATTTTTGTTCCAGAAATGTCACAATATAAATGCACATTTTTAGTTTTGTAAAATAAAAAAATACCCTATTTGCTTCTGGCTCTTGAATTTCAATTCTTCTCAACCTTTTGAATGACTGCAACTCATTTTCACCAAACAGCAGTATTGGGTGTCCCCTTTCTCTTAACCTCTTAATGACCTCTGTTCTGGGTAATGAAACTGTTTCTGTGTGTTCTGTTTCCTTGTTCTCTTGCTTTGTTTCCACTATAATACAAAATGACCCATCACTACATATTGAAGTTTTAAAGAATATGAAAATTATGATCTATTTAAGTATATGTTTGTCGAGTTTAATAATTATGAAAACAAGAAAGTTTTGCAAGGAAAGATGTTCCAAAAATGTAACAAGCAATTGTTATAATGATGTGTTAATACAAGCTTTACATTGCTCTTTGAATGTTGAAACTTCAAAACAACTTCATTTTTAACCTTTTTGAGCTTTGCTCTCTTGTTTTGTGTTTTCTTCTTCTTGGTCACGTGGACCATATTTCTTGAAGTATTCCTCTTCCTCCTTAGCCAAGAGATCCCCTCTTTTAAAGTATTTCTTATTGTTTGATGGGTCCTACAAAACAAAATAGTACTCGGGTAATACCTCTATTTAAATGTAATAATAACAACAGTCTACAAGACAATACTCACGATTATATTCTTTTCTTCTAGAAGTTTCCGTTTCCTGGCAATTTCTGCTTTTAATATATCCATTTCTTTCTCATGAAATCAGTATCAAAACTAGTAACTACAAACACAACATACGCAAGTGCCAACTGCCAAGTCGCAAAATGACACTCAGACAGAGCTGACATAATGTGTCAATTTGACAACTGCTAAAATTTTATTGGCTAAGGTCTTGTTAATCATACTGCTCAGCCAGGCAATAATTATTGGTGGACACTTATAAAGAGAATAAAATATAGTTTTTTAGGTTTTACCTAATTATTATCCTAGGTAGTTGTTATAATTGAACATCATCATCATCATCAGCCCATATACGTCCCACTGCTGGGCACGGGCCTCCTCTACAACTGAGAGGCCTTATTAAAACCATATACTGAGAGCTACGTAATCGCTCTTGCATAAACAAGAATGACTCACGGGCGGTCGCTCCTCTGCGGTGTCGATTGCCCCCACTATTCGTCTATAAAAGGCCGCCCGCTGCAGCGGAGCAAGCATTCATCGGTCTACGCTCGGACAGCAAACATCCGATGTATTGGGAAATAAAAGGAACTTTGATTGAAGTTGGTTGTTAAAATTAATTCTCAAAATGGATCCTCCAGTAATGACGATGTCACTGCTATTCATAACGATACAGGGCTATCTGTCTCGTCAGTAATTGTGAAAGTTTACTAAAGAAAACTCAAAGTATGAGTTATCACCATAAACCAACAGTTGTGACGTCGGCAATGTGACGTCACACATCTTAAAGACACTTCAAAGCCTCTCCTGCTCCGACATCAGAAGTGGGATAACCTGCCACTGCCGCTCAACAACCTGATGATGTAAAAGAATTGCAACCTGCAGTCAGTTAACCGTAACGGCGAGAGAAGACGACAACCCAGAGACCGACGGTCACCCTCCCCGACCCCCAAGCCGCCGCCGCCACCGTCACCGCCGCCGCCGCAGAAGATGAAGTTCCCGCCTCTCATCGTCGAGAGAATGACGAACTGGGCTCACCACGCACGTGAGCTCAAGAAGAAGCTCGGTTTCGCGCCGAACGCACAGACCCACCAGGGCGTCGGTCTGAAGTTCCTGCCGAAATCGGAGGCAGAGTACCGCGTCGTCCAGCGGTACCTATCCGACTTAGAGAAGACGGAGAACATCTCATGGTTCTCCTACTCGCTGCCGGCGGATAGAAGCATCAAGGTCGCCATCAGAGGCCTTCCCACGGACACAGACCCCGAGGAACTCAAGAAGGAGTTCGAGGACCTGGGCTTTTGCCCAGAGTACATACGCCCAATCAAGGCCCGCTAGGGTAGGCCGGGGTGTATATTCTTCGTTATCCTGAAGAAGACGACCACAAGGAGCAGAATTTTCGATGTCACGGAGCTCCTGGCGCTCCCGACGGTGAAGATAGAAGCTTGGCGGGCAATGAAAGGGCCCGCTCAATGCCACCGCTGCCAAAGCTTCCGCCACAGCAGCCACAACTGCCACCGCGACCTCGCGTGCGTACGTTGTGGAGAGTGCCACACGGCGAGAGATTGCCCGCGTCCCAGGGAGGAGCCTGCAACGTGCGCAAACTGCGGTGGCCCACACCCAGCCAACCACACTGCGTGCCCCGTGTTCCGGAGGGAGGCCCGGAACAAGAAGGCAGGCGCAGTGGCGCTAACCACAGCGCCAAACAACAAGAAGAAGAAGCCTACAGCGCCAGCGCGCCGGAAAGCGGAAGCGGGAGTGACTCCAACCACTCTCGCACCACCCGCAAACAACCCCGGTGCCAAGAACACGCCCAAACGGAAGAAGGGCAAAAAGAAGAACAAGAAGAAGAAGACATCGCCGGCGACGACGACGACTCCGACTTCTTCGTCGAGTTCGACCTCAGCCCCGACGCCAGCTCCCGCCGCAATGTTGAAGCAACCCAGCACTGCGGCCCGCAACAGCAAGACCTCTTCTGAGCCCAAGAAGAGGACCAACACCGGAGGCATGGATCTAAAAACCTTCTCCACGATCAGGTGCAACATCATTGAAGCATATGAGAATGGGGAAAACATCGTGCCCATCATACTAACGAGTATTGCGAACGCCTATGCCCAGACAACTTTGGGTCCTCAGTTGGAATGCCAACGGCATTCGAAAGAAGACCAATTTGTTACAACCACTACTGCGATCACAAGACATCGACGTGGTCCTGATAAACGAAACTCACCTGAGGCCTACCGACCACTTCAAGATCTCAGGATACTTCGTTTATCGCCAAGATGAAATCTCACCGAACAACAGAGCCTACCGCGGCTTTATAGTCGCCGTGAAGAGAAGACTACTACACCAAGCATTGCCGCAACCGCAGCTGCGCACCATGTATGGACTAGGTGTCGAACTGTGCGTCGCGGGCACTCCTCTCAGAGTGTTCGCGGCGTACAAGCCACCGCTCGTGAGCATGGAGGCAGAGGACGTCCACACGCTGCTGGACTCACCGCTGCCGACACTGATTGCGGGCGACTTCAACGCCAAGCACCCTACGTGGAGCAACTCAGCTGCCTCAGACACCGCGGGAAGAATTCTCTTCAACGACGCGCAGTCACAAGGATACGTGATCGAAGGACCGGACGCCCCCACGCACTACTCCAATCGTGGGACATCAAGCACCATTATCATCCATCGTGACCTCCGATGCCAGCCAACGCAGGAAGTTCTCAACGACCATCTTCAGTCAGATCACCAGCCTGTACTGATAGCATGCCGTTGAATCCGGAGAGATTGAATCCACCGAGACCACGCTTCGATGTCAATTGGGAGACATTCACAGAAGCACTGAAGACTAACACTCCGACCCGGCCAATCACCTGCCCCGCAGACGTCGATCAGCTAGCGGAAGAACTCACAACCAGCATACAGGAAGCCTTCGAAGTGGCGAAAAGCATCCGACCGGCTGTGACAAAGATACCAGACCTTCCTCGCCGCGTACGAGACCTCATCGCGGAGAAAAGGAAGCTACGCATCCAGTGGCAACGCAGCCGTTGCCCGCGACTGAAGACGAAGCTCAACAGACTCGCGGACAAGGTGAAAGCCGAGGTGGAGGCCTTCAACAGTGAGCGCTGGGAAAGTTACATTGACTCGACGCAAGGCGATTGGCCCGCCCTGCACCGACTTTGTCGCCAAGTGACAAATGCCCCGACGCCAACACGCCCGCTTCTACACAACGACGGGACGCCGAGATATAGAGCCGAAGATCAGGCAGAGATCTTTGCCGACCATCTCGAGCGACAGTTCCAGCCGAACCCGACCACCGACACTGCACAAGTAGCAGCCGTCGAGAGACATTTGGAGGAGTACTTTGAAGAGCCGATTACTCCTGAGGAAGACGCCATATTCTTCTCACCGACACAGGTGCGGTATATGATTCTCCCGACGAAGCCTCGGAAGGCGCCCGGCGCGGATGGAATCACGAACAGCGCCCTGCGTCAACTGCCACGAAGGACCGTGGTGGCCATGACGCGCCTGTTCAATGGTATCATGCGCACAGGGCATTTTCCGACACAGTGGAAGACCGGAAGAGTCATCATGCTGCCCAAGCCGAACAAGGATATACTTACTGAAGCCTGAGAGTTATCGACCCATCACCTTGCTGCCGACAACCTCCAAAGTATTCGAGAAGCTGCTGCTCCAACACATCGTGCCGCACCTGACCCCGCGTCGAGAGCAGTTCGGGTTCCGAGCAGAACACAGCACGACACTCCAGCTGACCAGAGTGCTGCACTTTTTCACGAAGGCCAAGAACAGACGTGAATACACTGCCGCAGTATTTCTGGACATGGAGAAAGCAATCGATCGAGTCTGGCACCGCGGCCTAGTGCACAAGGTCGCCCAGTCGCACTCGCCCCGTCGCGTCACCTGAGTGATCGAATCATTCCTGGAAGACAGAAGATTCCACGTCATGGTCGAAGGTACCATCTCATCGAGCGAGCGCCCCATCTCTGCCGGAGTGCCGCAAGGAAGCTGCCTTTCGCCGATCCTGTACGCCTGCTACACCGATGACATTCCCGTGAGGGAGGACGTCCACCTAGCGCTGTACGCTGACGATATCGCGCTCTTCTCAGCGTCGATGTCAGCCAACCACGCCGTCACCAAGATCCAACGCAACCTGGACGACCTTCAAGTTTGGCTTTCGAAATGGAGGCTGAGCGCGAATGTCGCACAGTTACTAGTTCGCCGGAAGACAACCACCAGGAGGCATCTGCCTCTGAAGCAACTGCAGATGTACGGCCAGACAATCCCGTGGCGTTTAAGTGCAAAATACCTCGGGATCGTAATAGACAAGAATCTTCGCATGGCTCGCCAAGGAAGAGCAGCCGCCAACCAGGCATGGGCCGCAGCGTGCAAACTACGGCCCGTGTTCACATCGAAGCTCCCGCTGAAAGTGAAGCTGAGCGTGTACAAACTGTACGTACGCACTCGCCTCACCTACGCGACTCCAGCGTGGTACGCTCTCGCAAGCAGAACCACCAAAACGAAGATGAGGAGAGTCCAGACCAAGACTCTACGAAAGATCATCGACGCCCCCTACTACGTGAGGAACACCACTATTCAGCGGGACCTACGCATCGAGAAACTGGACGAGCACATCCGGCGACTCTCGACTGCGATGTTCGAGCGTGCCGACGCCTCGGCCTGGGTTCACCTCCAGAACTTGGTGCCACAGCACGCCCGCCCCCCAGACGCGCTCCCTCTTCCGCGAGACATCGTCACCGCGGAAGACCCTCAAGACTCCTGAAGAAGAAGGAGAACACACTTCGTCGCTACTAATACTAATTCTTATTGTTGCCGTCGCAATAATACAATCACAATATCTTCCAAATAATAGTTTATTTTTTATATCTGGTATCACAGATGTTTGTTTACGATTTTGTACAGTTTGCTATGCCGGTTAAGTTTATTATTTTCTTGTGAATTTAGTAAAATTATCCTCTAATAGCAAATGTGTCAATAACGTGAAACATTGATTGAGATTTTATGTGATGCGCGAGTCAAAGACGCTACTGCGTTATTAGATTTGTGATATTTTCAAGATAGAGACTCCATTGCGATATAGACGCTTTTAGATATAAAATTGTGTTATTTGTGTTGTGTCTTGTGCTATTTTGGTCAGTTGATGCTACAGTAAGACTTTCCATAGTTCTTTAGCTATCATGGTCGGCAAAAGAAATTTAACCTGCGCAAAGTGCGGTGTAACTTCGACGGAAGATTCTTCTCTGACCTTCCATCGATTTCCTCTACCGTCTGTGCATGAATCTTTGAAGTAAGTATTTGTCTAAGCAGATATATACGCGTACATGTAGACCTAGTTAAATTTTTCTTATTATGTTATTTGTTTTCAGAGCAAGAGTTTGGGCAAAGTATTGTTATCCCAATAATGATTGGACTTCTGACCAATCATTGTTTATGTTGTATAACCAATACAAGACCCTGTGTGGCAAACATTTTGATGCTTCTTCAAGAAAGAAAAAGATTGAACAAGTTTGCCATTCCATTTGAGGCTCAAAATATATTGGCCCAAGTACGGGAGGAGTTACAAAATCATCCATTAGATGCACAGGAGACTCAAGTAGAAGTGAGTATTATAACTTAATGTTATACATAATGCAATGTATCATTATATTCAATGTTAAAAAAAATTATGGAAATTCCTACATATTTGAATAAAATTAACAGCCTAGTAGTTGGTGCCAATTGTTAAGAATTAGGTACTTGAAAGTATTCTTAGATGTACTAGAATTTAATAGAAGACTAAGGTTGAAGTAAATGTAAGCTAATAAAAAACGAATGGTCATAATCCTATTAATTGTTTCAGAGAAATTAGTTACTTACAATTTTGTATATTTATTTATACTATATCATATATATGAACTAGCTGCATCCTGTGGTTTAATACTTGTGAACAGTGATGAAAATAGATGATGATAAATGGACGCTTTATCCTTTCCCAGGGTTCAAGGCATCTTCTTACCAAATTTCATTAAAATCTGTTCAGCCTTAGTTGTGAAAATAGAGACAGAGAGAACTACTTTCGCATTTGTAAAATTATTGTGAAATATTGTAGTTCCAATTTTTGTTACATATACATATAATATGTGTCAAATAATATTGATATTTATGAGTACTCCTTCTTTTGAAGTTGGCTAAAAAGTGTTATCTAGCTATTTCAGATGGTCCCAGAAGTTCGAGCCAGTACATCCCAGTGTACTATTTCAACTACAGAGCAGTTGAACAAGGAGAGTAACCCACAGACCCCTAAGATGAAATTTTTAAAAACATTAAAAAATATAGAGAGTTTGTGGAGGAAGTAGAGGCTTCATTAATATTTAACAATCATTAATTAGAAAAATTAATATCATTAAAAATGTTTAAATTTTTGTTTTATTTAAAGCAATTATTAAAGTTAGGCAATTAAGTTAGGCAAAAATTTTAATCCTACTATGTACTGCCTACTACTTTTCTTCCCGCGTGTAGCGGTTGATTCTAGAGGTGGGCGATTATGAATGATTTTGATAATCGAATGATACTACTAATACTAATTTTGATAATCGAATGATACTACTAATACTAATTTTGATAATCGGTTATGAAATTAGTAACTAATTTGTTTTCATAATCGAATAACGTTACTAATTTGAACTACTAATCTCGTCGGGACTGAAGTGGGTCTTGTTTTTTTTTTTTTTTTTTCCACAAATATTTGTTTCGGGTCTGTGTGTTTGTGGGACCGAAAAGTCAATGTATGTGACTGTTGGGTGTATTTATTTAGGTATTTTAAGTCATATGTAATAGGGACCGAGCCTATCGCTGTTTTACGGGCATATTTCTTGAAATGTTTGGCCGATTTTATGCGCAAGCAGCACGCAGCACGCAGTTTTATTAGGATTTTCCATTAGGAAATTCTCAGTAGTATTGCCGTAATGTCGTAAATTTTACTGACTGCTGCTACTGAGAAAAACTCTGCCCAAGTTATAACTTTTTGATAGCACGTGCCAATTTATGCTGTGGTTGACCCATGAATGCGATACATGAATGTTGTAAACTGTTCTCGTCATATTGAAGTACTCACTTTGTCTTTTTTTTTAATTAATTAGTCGGCTTTAAATCAGTGCAATAAACTTCCTTTTAAGAACACGTAACCCTCAAATTCTGAAAACCTTGATGGCACAAACTTCATTCAAGAAACGATTGTTTCCTGGAACACACGAGTGACTTCTAGATACGCAGTTGCAATGCCTGTCCTTAGTCATCAATTAATATTATTGGTGGATATTGCACTCTTGTGGCTCAATAAAAGAAATTCTCCAATACATTAAACGTATTGTCTTGATATCAATATCTGATCGTAAAATAACAGGCTGATAATAGCACTGATTCAATCAAATTGATTACCAATACAAATTAATGAGTGAAATAGTTTGATTTCTGAGATATAAAACCAGTCGTCATAAAGTACATTTTGTTTTCGGCTAATAATGTAGTGCGTTCAATATTTGGAAAGAACTGCGATGGAAAAGTTCTTACATTACGTTTCATTTGTTTTTGCGTGTGTGTGTTTGTTTCTAGAGCAAAGTCATGTAGGTAAGTGTCTTTTTTTTTTTTTATTCTGGCACGGCAAAGTGACTCCACTGTACCTGATGGTAAGCACAGTGGAGTCCATAAATATTTCTATTTAGTATAAAAAACAACCATCAGCGCTGGACTTATCTTTGATTAACAGTTTCAGGCAGTGCACCGCGGATAGTAGGAGGGCATCAAGCTCCACCAAGTTTCGGTCGCTTCCATGCTTCTCTTCAAAACGTTACTGGACACCATGTTTGTGGCGGAGCTGTTGTGTCTAAGTGGCATATCGTGACCGCTGCGCACTGCGTTATTGGGTATGTTAATCTATTTGTACCACAGCTTCTATAGGAAATATTGTTTGACCAAGGTATAACGTAATCGGTAAAATTGGGTACAGATAGAAACCTCTGATAGACAAAATCCATGATGTACTACAATGATTTTCGATGCTACCACAATATAATAGTCGTTGCTATTTGTCTTTTGACGACCGCATGCTTCAGAAATTCATATGTGGTAATGGATGTAACCCCTGGACCATCATTTGTGTACCAATTTTTTATTTATTCTAATATTTCTATATAGTTTTGAAGTACTAACACCTCATTATTTATTTTCAGAGCAAATCCAGAATATGTAAAAGTTGTTGTTGGAACTACTCATTTAGACATCGGAGGGAAGCAATACGATGTTAAAGAAATACATATAAATGACAAATACAATTTAACTACGCGACAGAATGATATTGCAGTTGTAACCATCGAAGGCGTATTTGATATGAGTAAAGTAAGAGTTATTAAAATGACTGAAAATGATGCAGTGGAGGGAGACTACGTAACCATAACGGGTTTTGGAGCTAATAAGGTATACAGGTTACTAATTATTTATTATAAACAAGGAACTAAAATTAAATTTGTGTAAGGTGTGTACTGCGTACCATAGATTTGCATAATAAATGTCAAAAATTCTGTACGTAATAAAATATTGGAGCTATATACAAACAAAGATCTTTAAAACAATGCATAATGCTGCTATCAGCACTATATCTATATAGGTATATTATTTCACATGATGGTGAAAGACTTTTTTACGTGAGCAACTCTTTCAAGGGCTTATTTAACATTTTTCATGGTATTACAGCCAAATAGCGCCTCAAATCGTGAACTGCTGGCAATAAATGTGACCGTGTTTTGCCAAGATACCTGCGAGTATGCAATGCGATACTCTCGGGAAGTTACAAAAAATATGTTTTGCACGTTTACCGAATTTGGACAAGGAACTTGTCATGTAAGTAAATTAATGCTTACTTCATTTTGCTACTTATATTTTATGAATAAAAAATTATTTTGATGAATTTTTAAGAGATATGTGAAATCAAATAACAATTTCGTCAACTTTTTTGTAAGTTAGTTAAATATTACCGTGGCACTGGATCTAAATTTGTGGTGTACGCCGACGTTTCTTATGTAGTGTTTTATTTCGGCAATGTAAAAAAATAATTTCCCAAAATATCAGTAATTGTTACTAGGTACTATACCTAAATGTTAATGCAAAAAAAAATATTTTTTTCGTTCTAGGGCGATTCTGGAAGTCCAGTGACGAAAGGCGATGAATTGGTCGGTGTAGTGTCATGGGGTATTCCTTGTGCTGTTGGGTTCCCTGATGTGCACACTAGGGTATTTCCCTTCATTGGGTGGATTAAGAAAGTAATAAAAATACGTTACTGCGAATCAAAATTGAATTATAAAAAAAACATTACTCAAAGGTAAAGGCATCAAATAATTAAATTATTTTAGTAATATTGTAAAGTATTTTTCGTTATCAGGTTTTTAGAATTTTCTTATGATGACATAAATAACATTGATATTTGTAAGAACAGTTTATTATTTCGTTATGTTTAATAGGAAGTAAAATACTAACAACCTAAATACTTCTTTATTTTTTAAAACACTTCAGCTTCGTAAGATTTGCCTGTAATGTAATTGTTTTTTAAGCGCATATTTCAAAATTAAACTAAACCAAAAATAATGGTAAAAATCAAGATAGCAGATACATAACTCTTCACTAGCGATTAGCAACTAGGATTTATATGGGAAAAGAGAACACAAAAAAGACTGAGTTGGACAACTAAAAAAAACAAAGTATTTTGAGGCAACGAAAACGGATTTCGATACCTTGAATTCTCTTTTACTATCTTCCAAATCCATAACAACAGCCATAACAGGTCGACTGTGGGCGCATTGAAAGGGCTTCTTGCACTTCGATAAACCCTGGATTAACTCCTCACAATAATCTTTTGATAACTTATCACCGAACATTATTGCGTATCTGCAAGCCTATTACAAAATACTATAGGTATGTCCTTTACTTTCATAATAGTCAATGTATTACAAAGAAAAAAATATGATTTTTGAAACACATATATCATTAAAAATATTTACCTCACTGAAAACCAAATCCATGATCGATTTTGGATAAAATGAAATACACCCTTTTTGGGTTTTGATGCTGCTTATCTGTTCTGTAAGGAGATTTCTTACTGCAGCTATTATTTTGTCCGGCTGCAAATTAAACGTCTTATGACAGGTCATAATACTCTTCAGACGTTGACAATGATTTTGACCTCTTATTTTTTCTTATGAATTCTATCGTTGTAGTTAACATATACTTAGGATCAAAGGATATTTCCAAAAATACAATTAAATGTTTGAAAGGCTGGGAACGCACATTTACACGTTCAAGAGCTCGTTATTATACTTATGTAAATGATTTTAACTGGACTCACATAATCGAATATTAATGAAAAATAAAAACCAAAACTCGTAATACTATAAGTTGTAGAAATTAACCTGTCTGGGATTTTTCCCAAGAACTGCTTCAGGTATAGCAGTAACAGAAATTACATTGCCGCTTACCACTGTCCACTGCAAACCTAACTGCACAAACTTATCCTTATAATTGTGTAAATAAAGTAAATCCTCTTTAGGCAGTGGCATTGTCATACTGTCTACAGCAACACTTTTCCATTGACCTTCGGTAAAATATTCTGTGGGATGGTGAATTATAGTTATTAAAAGAAAAAGTTTTCGATATGTGACGAACAGGTTTGATAGAATTTTAATAGCAGAAGATGTAGTTATTGGTAACTAAACGAAGATAAAACTTCAGTTTCATCGAAAAAATAATAACAAGCTGACGTAACAACACAATCTCAAACTCCACATCCATAAAATGAGGGCATTATTTAGATAATACCTAAGTAAATAACAGACGATTAATTTTTATGTTACCCTAGTAAAAGACAGACTGTTATTTGTTTTCTGGTTTGTACCGATAACATGTTTCTTTTTATGACAGAAAAGATAGTATATTCCGTTCTATAAAGGGAACACCGTCTTCTTTACATATCGTAACCCTGAAAAATATCGTGAATTATGATGTTTACCAGACATATTGTTTTCAAGTCGGATCCTTTCATGAACTGCGTGTTGATCAAAAAGGACCAAAAAGTTTGAAGATTCGACATTTTGCAAATGGTTATTTTTTATAATAGCCGCTATAAATTTACTATCCACTTGATTGAGGATCTGTAAAAAATGTGTTTTATTGTACCATTAGAAATAACTGAGGTAAGTAAATGTAAACGTAACGAAAGAAAATACTGAAGTTATAGAAAAAATAGGCATTACGATTGAAAGGCTACCACTACATTTATTAGAAAATCAAAATTAAAAGATCGAACTGTAACTTGTTTTCTAAATTTCTTGATAATATTTTTAGGAGCTGTGAACTCTTTATTATTTGCATTGCATGCATAGTTACTAGTAATTTTCTCAGTAATTCTGCTTTGATTACTTTGGCAATTAATCAATACTGAATTATTGATTAATAATTCAGTAATAAACAACTAGCAGTGATGCTATCTTTTAGTAACGTCACAAATTATTAGTTTATATATTATTGCCCGCGACTCCGTTCGCGTAGACTACAGGGTTGGGTTCAGAAAGAAAATAAGTTGTAGTCTATTTTATTCCACAGAGTCCCATTTATGTCCTTACCAAAAATCGTTCACATCGGTCAAATGATTAAGGCGTGAATGCGTAACAGACGTCTAGTTATTTTCTCATTTATAACATATTAAGGGAAAAACATTAACAAACTTTTAATATAATTCTTATATGATATATATATATAAATATGTATATCATATATATGATGTAATGATGTAATAAAAGCCATATAAAAAAGTTACATCATTCTAGCTTCAAAAATGACGAATTTCCATACAAACTTTCATCCTCTATTTTTATTTTACTCCCTTAAAGGTAATTTTTTTACATACTTTGAATGTCATATTTATTTATATCTAATCAACAGCCTAAAAAATAAGTTTCAAGTTTCTAGCATTGAAAATGACAATACTTCCATACAACCTTTCATCCCCCCTTTCAACCCCTTAAAACCCCTTTTCCGCAATAAAAAGTAGCCTATGTTCTTTCTCAGGCTCCAAACTATCTTTGTACCAAATTTCACTTAAATCGGTTCAGTAGTTTTAGCAGGAAAGCGAGACAGACAGACAGACAGACAGAGTTACAATCGCATTTATAATATTAGTAAGGATTTAATAACGTTTTTATACGCTTTATATTAGCTTCATACGTATGTTAGTATGTTATTTTTTGTTTCTGTTAGTCGATTCCTTTTTCTTACGTTAGCTTAACATATTATTGAATAAAGTACGCAAGGATAACTAGCAGTTAATTAATATTATTTTATAATTTTTACAATTAAGTAGCATTAACTTGTTAATTCACTCACTATAGCACCTTCTAAAGATTTCGCATCAAAATCCAACGCAATATTATTATCCTCTATTTTATTTTTATGTATGTCTTTCGTCAATTCTTTAAAATTATTTATTTGCGCTTCATATATATCTGCATTTATTTGTACGTCATTCGCAAAATTATGGTAGAGCCTCTGTAAATTATTTCATTTTATTTAATTATTTCTACATACTTTATATTAAAAAAAAAGTTATAAAAAAACAATAATTTCATTTCATTTAGCCTTTTATCTTGAACTCTTTGCATGTTAATTATATTAGTTATTGTATTGTTTTAGAGTATGTCTCTGAGCTCAGCGTGCCTGTCCCTAGCAACCCTTAAAAACATAGTGAATAAAATTAAATAAATAAATACACCCAACAGTCACATACATAGTTCTGACCCCACACTAGGATACAAGTCCTGTGTCGTGGGTATCAAGGACTACGAGAGACTTTTTGGTCTCACAAACACCCAGACCCGAAACAAATATTTGAGGATCACACAAACATTTGTCTCGGTGCGGGGATCGAACCCGCGGCCTCTCGTTTCGCAAGCTGGTGTCTAGTCAACTGCGCCACGGGGCTGTCAATGATTTTTTCTCGTGTGCTTGCGGCACTAGTGCGGTCTAGGCTTCTCGGGTTTGGTTTTCAGGCAGGACAAAGTCTTATTGGGTTTTTCTATTAAGAAATTCTGATACTAGTTCAGAGTTAGGCAGTTTGCCTGAATAACGTCAAAAGGCTTGATCTCTATTACCTGGGGCTTAAAATACTTACAACTACCCCTTCGAAGATACAGGCGTCAGTGTGTATGTGTGTGTAAATATATTTTTTATTTATTTATTACTACTTACGTCTTCATAATAATCAAGATTGCGATTGTAATCAGTATGTACTTGCTTAGTATTACAGTTCTCAAAAATTGGAGACATGCCTGAAGACATAAAGAAAATGTTATTTTACTATAGGTAGTGTAACATTACAAACACTGCGGAAATAAAATATACGCAATTTAAAATTGGAAAAGTAAATTAACAGATATAATAAGAAATTCTATACCTTTCGGTACAAAATTGAGTCGGTCTCTTAAATCGAAAGTATTAATATGAGTTGAATTGCATTTCATAATTTGATTTCTATCTTGAAATTGATTGTTATCACCATTATCTGGAGTTGAACTACTAAGCCGCTTATTAGTTACTGAGTTTGTTGTTTTGTTCCCATCTTTATCATTATCAGGCCTCAAAAAATCTGATCTGCTACGGTTGTTGCCAAAATGACGTGAACATGTCATTTCATTGTTCTCTGTATCATAATCGACGCGGGTTACATCATTCTTAAGCGTGTCATAAAATATTTCCATAGATTTAGTATTTACAGCCATTACATCACTTTGTTTATTGTTTTTGTTAAAACTAAATTCAAATTCATTTTCAAATACATCGTCGCTGAGATAAACTGCTTCACATATATCCATAGGTTCACAATGTTTATCTGGTATTTCTTCATGTTCTGAATTTTGCAAAATTGATTGATAAATAAAGTTAGAATTATGATGTTCATGAGTCACTCCTTTGTCATTCTCTGAGATTGAGCCGTTTACCAATTGATTAAGATTTTTTTCAACATCTAAGTTTTCATCACGTGATTGACAAAAAGATGTTACAACATCAGGTATGATATCATGTGGACATGTAGGTGATTTAATAAATGTCTTATAATTTCTCGGCAAAGTGTATGTTTCACCAAGTATATACTCATTAGCACTTTGAACGTAAAGCGATAGGTTTTCGGTCTGACAATTTCTAAAACTGAAATTTGTTTTAAGTTCATTCATTTCCCTTACAGTATTATTTTGATTATTGATTTTAGAACTCTTAGGAAACTCTAATATGTTTTGTGAATACTCTTGTACATCCCGTATCGAAGTAAAAACCAGGGATTCATCTATTTCAAAGTGAGAAATGTTATTGTACAAAATTTGTTGCATAGCATTGAACTCTTTAGCGTAGTTATGTTTCATTATACTGTACCGCATTGGTTTTCTTTCATTATCCTGCATTGAGAAATTATGAAGAGATTGTTTAGAAATAAATTTAAAGTTGTTCGGTCTCCATTCTTTTGAATCACTGCATGTTATCATCTCATAGTTGTGACTTTCATATGTTAGTTTCGTGAGCTTTGGTCCATTTTGTAAAACCTTATGAGGATAGTTATATTTGTTTTCATATTTCCTTTCATTTTTGTTATGAGTTACAGACCGTCCTTCTGAAATAGCTGTATCTGTATTATCTTCAGCATTTATAATGGTTTTCAGCAGATCACCAGTAGACTTGATGTGTATATTATTATGTGTATCAATTTTATATTGACATAGCTGTTTGTTTACACAAGTCTTGTATTCCATTTTTTTGTGGATATTACTGCTTCTGTTATGTTTAGTAGAATAATTACACTGAATACTTTTGTCCAGACGATACGACTCACATCCTCTTTCGTCGAGTTTGTTTAGTATATTCTGAGCTTTTTGAGCTAAAATTGCACACCTTTTTTTAACACTTTCTGTTGGATTAATGAATTTTCTAACAATAGTATTGTTAAAGAAGTAGTCACTTTTGTGTTTATCTTTTCTTTTCATAGGTGTCACATGTTTTTTGAACTGCGCTTGTATGTACCTGTCATTAGAATTTGTATATTTAGATTTATTTATGGTTTGTTTATTTATTTTTGATTTGTTGAACTGATATTTACTAGATTTTCTATCCAAATTTTGCGCTTGATCACCACAGACTGTGCTTATTTTATTCATACTGTGCGTCTTTCGGGTATTTTTAATATTAAAATTGATGTCTTTAATATCATAGAATTCAATAGATTGAATATCATGGTTAGAAATGAATTTGCCGGACGGCTTCTTTTTCAATAAATTAAAATTAGTTTTTATGCGTTTTCTTTTAGATATTTTACCTGTAACGATGCAGTTAATCAGATACACGTTAAACTAATACAAAGATATGATTCACAGATAAAACAAATATTACCTTTAATCCCATTTCGCATCTGTGAAATCCCTAGAGCCTTTGGATCATCTGCTAAAATTTTATTAATAATTTTCTTTACTTCTAGTCGTGTATTTGCACTTTGTTTTTTTTTTTCCAATAAATCATGATTACTGGGGAGAACTTCTTTGATTTTAATATCATTAAAATAAAATTTTACCAACTTTTCTAGTAGTTTAGTTATTTGATTACAATCTTTAAATTCTACAAGATTTTCAATTACATCATAATCTTCAAGCGGACAATGAACAAACAATAAATAAAACGGTAGTTGATTTTTAAGTAGACCAATTTCTTCATCAATAAACTTGATCTGTGATAAAATAAATACGACCTGATAAACAAATTTTCAAATAATAAATCAATAAGCCCAGTAGTCAGATAGATTATTATCTTACCTTTGATTTTTTCCTATGATAATGATCTTTTAAACACTTATTTAGATTATAATTTACAATGCCATGTAACCTGCTGGTGTTGTCAACAAGTTTTTCGTTCAGGTATATCCAATCTTTATCAATATTAATATATTTTTTGCCGATAAAAGCGGTTACTGAATACTCATTTTTTTCTACTTTCAACTCTTGAATATCCGATTTAGAGAGAGAATAAAGGGCAGATAGAGTTTGGAACACATCTCTGTTTTTGTGTAGTTGAAATATTATTTCGTTCCTTGAATCATCTCTTAAACTTAAAGATATATTACGATGAATCAATGAAATTTGCTCCAGAAATATTTTCATTATTTGTAATTCACTTAATGGAATAATTAATTTTGTTTGTATATTTCTGTTGTAGAGAAATCCTTTTATTTCGATCTGAAAATGTTTTGCGTAAAAATTGTAAATAATACAGGCATGATACCTCCATATCACACAATTAAGGAATGAATTAACTTACGGTGGTACCTTTCGATGGTCTTTTACCGACTTCTTTTATATATGAAGTTTTACCTTTACGAAAACATTTTTCCCACGATTCGTCCGAGTTCTTACATCTTGATGTAATTCTAACAGTTTCTGAAACTTCTACAATATTAGCTAGAGACTGTCCTCGAAACCCATATTTATTTGGTATTGATTTTACGTTATCTTTTGTGTAATTGCTTGTCATGTGCCTTTTGCCAATCACATGCATATCTATTTTGATAATACCACATCCATTGTCAACGACTTGTATAGAATTCTGATCGATATTTATTCTTATAGCAATAGAAGTCGCTTCAGCATCGAGAGAGTTGTAAACCTGGTAAATAAAAATCATGTCATGTATTTTCATTAATACAGGGATGACTAGAAGGGGTATGTTGGTACAAAGAAATAAAGACTGCTACTTTCATGCTGGTATCTGGTAACTAAATCCTACTCCGAATAGCTGAGCTTAACCTTGCTGTTCAAACGCAATTGGGATGAAGCTTAATATATCATTACTTCAAACTTTTAAATAGTTTAGTGTTGTCGTCCAGCGTGGACTTTAGGAACTTGAAACCTCAATACCGCACGCCACTCTCTTATGCTGCAAAACTAGCGAGGTCTTTGCCTATGAATATTAAATATACATAATAACTCTGAAGAGTCATCCATATTCCAGTGGTTTGAAACTGCCGCAACTGTAAAAAAATTCGATGTTTTCGATTTCAGTAACAATCAAGGATGTTCTATACTTTGAATTTTTGACCAACCGCTCACGCTGCGGCAGTATTTTTGGTCTAGCTCCTAATCCACTTCCACGTATATTATTATACAATTTAGTAAGGATGTTCTACACAAACTATCTAAATCTAAAAGTTCTATCAAAATGGCCCAACTTTGTGAAAATTAGGTTTAAAAAGTTAAATTGCATTGTTTTTATGAAAAAAAGAATCGTATCCAAAATTAAAATTAAAACACTTATTAAATTAAATATTAAATCCAGTGGTTTAATTATTTTATTCTATAATATTATGACTTTGTAATCGGCTTTGAAGTATGTAGGTACTGCGTGCCCACCGGTTGGCCAAAAATTCAAAGTCCTTTAACTTTAACCAGTCATTATATGTATGTTTGTATAACAAAAATATTTGATACACGTATCAGTACAACATACTCGAATATTACTGAAATCGGAAACATAAAGTCGATACCTCCCACGTAAGATGTTGTATCCCACAAAAATGCCATTTAGCGTTTTTACTAAAAAAGAGCTTTATTTGTTCTAATTTACGTATTCAAAGTGAAAAAATTACGAAAACGCAATTTTTTCAAGCATTTAAGAGACGTAAAACATTGTAACTTTTAAACGGCAACGGACTACAGCGTTGTATAGTCCTTGGCAATGGTTTACGCGGGGTGCGGGGCGGGGAGCATCGCGCTCTCGCGAGTTGTATTGGTTAGATACAACAGATCACGCTGGACATTGAGACGGACGCAAGCAAGTTGGGCGCGCAAATTTTTGGTCAAATAAATTAATATAATTGAATTATTTCAAACAATATAACAATGAAACGAACGAGTATTATAACAATAGGGCGAAAATTGTATGATTTGGTCAATAATATGAGTACACAGTACAGGCAATCTCTGACACCTGTCGAAAATAACAAAGTTACAGTAAATAAATTTGAACAAAACATTTTTCCCGATTTAAGCCTTCGAAATATCACTGGTTAGTTTTTTTTGTATTATATCATAAACATAAATGAGTATAATATCTTATTTTTTTGATGATAACAACCTAAAATGTTGTAAAGATCACTTACAACTGTATACGTTGTTAAGTTTACATTCAAAAATGTTGTATGTAATACATAAAACATTTTACGTAGTTCAGCGTGTATTAGGAAAAGTTGTATGTCGTACTTACAACATTTTACGTTGTTGAGCGTGCCTTGCAAAATGTTGTATATAATATATAGAATATTTTACGTTGGAATAAAAATAAATATAAATGTGGTATGTAGTAAAAAATAACTTTTAACTTCGGAAGTCGATATTTAAAACTCATTTGTCGAGTACGATACTACTTGCTATATTTTTGTACCTATTCCTTTTTTTTTGCTTTAGCTCAATTTTCAACAAAAAGCTTTATTTGAATGTTGTCTTATACTATGTATTTCCTCGCTGTCTGACTGATATAGAGCCTTTAGCCACTACTTTGCTCGCTTACTTACTAAAAATGCTTGCTTGTTTACTAACAATAAAATTTCTTCTTTCATTTTTGTTTAAGAGTCTCCACTTCCAATAAATTTTAATGAATCGGAAATGAATGAGTTTGTAAATATGATAGATAGTGACATCTTTGATAACATTTCAGAAGAAAAATACAGAGTCTAATACAACAATTAAGACTCCGCACCCTTCCCCTTCTTGTAGTATCAATCACTTGGATTACGACTGTGATAATGATTTTTGCCCATATTATATATAAAAGCAAAATATATCGGCGTTTGACATTTCACCTCCACCCTCACCAGTACTTTCTAGCTGCTCAACGTATACAACAGTGAACAATAGTCCACTATCAAATATTTCAAATAGTCTAAGCACGTCGACCGCCAACCGCCGTCGCCAATCAAGAAGAGATAATGGTAATGTAAGAAAAAGACATTATAATGAATGGATCGATAACAAGAGAAAGTTCTTACGTAATTTGGGAAAAGAAAATGTGTCAAGGAAAGTTTCAATACAACCAAGTAGAAAGATGGGCCCGCCATGTTGCTGCCGGAAGAAATGTTTTGATAAATTAAGCGAAGAATATAGGAAGAAGATTTTTGACAGTTTTTGGAATTTAGGTAATCGAGAAAAGCAGTGGATGTACGTGGCTAATTTAGTAAAGAAGCAAAATAAACGTAGAGTGTACACTGAATAATCAATGTCACATTTTTAAAAACATCCATAGTCCAACTGAAGAACAGATTGCAGATCATGAAAACCATGTGTCAAATAAGAAGTTATCCCGACAACTAATGAAGTCTGACAAAAATGAGAGCATAACTTCCCAAGGGAGAATTTTCAGCGCTACATTTGATTTTCAAAAGATTCTTAATGCACCTCAAGGCCAATTAAGTATGTTGTATTACAAGCGAAAGTTATCAGTTTTTAATTTTACGTTATTTGATTTGGCAAATAAATAAGGCTATTGTTATATGTGGCACGAGGGTGAAGCCAAGCGGGGTTCTAACGAGGTATCAAGCATGATCGAGGTACCAGGGACTTTAGGTTCTGGTCGGACAAATGTGCGGGCAGAACCGCAATCGTATAGTGTTTGCATTTTATGTGTATATTGCTCACAAGCTTAACATTACTATAAAACACACATTTCTCGAAAAAGGGCATACCCAAGCAGACGGGGACAGTGTTCATGCTTTAATAGAACGTTCGTCTAAAAATAAACTTATTTACACTCCATTGGAATGGTTTAGCTTGGTAAGGTGGGCTAAACAGGATGGAAAGCCATATAATGAAATAGAAATGAAGCATGCCGATTTTTATAACTATAAAGAACTTTTGGATGGGCGTAATTGGTCAAAAAATATAAGTGGAGAAGTAGTTAAATGGAACAAAATAAAAGAAATGCGGGTATGTGCAGATGATCCTTTCAAAACTGAATGTCGGTACGATTTGGCAAATAGTCGACGATTGCCATTAATACCAATACCCGAAGACGCCAAAAAGGTATTACTGCCAGCTAAGCCCTCTCTATCCTAACAGTCTTCCTTTATCAAAGGCAAAATATGATGACTTAATGAGCCTCTGTCGAAGTGAAATTATTCCAGTCACTTATCACGATTTTTTTAGAGGTCTATCTTACATTGCTGGCTCTGATAATAATTTTGAAATGTCGGATTCGGAATAGTAAGTTTAAATTAGTTTTTTTTAATTGTTTGAAGTAGTTACTTGTCTTCAACCGACGTTTCGTTTTTATTATTATTGATACTCAGATTTTCTATTTAATGTTAATAGGTTTAATGAACACTAAGTGTTCCTGTTTAATTTTAAAAATTATTTAGTAAACTCAAAGATTATTGTAACGGAAACTATTTAATTTTTAGTTACCTGATTTATGATTGTCCTATGATGATTTTGTAGAAATCATAAGTATTATTATGCAAGTCAAATTATTTTTGTTATGTTGATTTTGTAGAAATTATGAGAATTTCAAGTCAATTTTTTTTTATTGCGTCCCTCACTGTTACTGTTTTACGATTTCATTATAATTTCTATAGAAGAATTTGTTATGTTACTAAAATAGCGAGTTATTATCATTACATTTCTTAAAAATAATATTAAATACCTACCTTGTATCACCTAGTAGTGAAATACATTACGTTCTTGTTTTAGAAGTAAACGTGTAAAAACATTTTTTCGTACAATAGTACAAAGAAAAATCTTTATCTAGTAATATGTTGTTTCCGTTACAAAATAAAGATATTTGGCTTTGATAATATTACTTTATCATTTTCTGAGTAACAATTCATTCAAGTTCAATAATACTTACTCAAAATTGTATTCAATGTATATTGTTATTGTCACATACAATTGGACTAAAATAAAAATTTCCAGTGTATATTGTTGAAACTACCATATACAACAACGAACGTAATCTAAACTCCGCAGTATAATATTGTAAGTATGAGATACAACAACTGATGAAATCTAGACTGCGCAGTATAATGTTGTAAGTATGAGATACAACGACTGGCACAGTCTGTATTCCGCAGTAAAGGATTGTAAGCGCCAAATCTCAATAAATTCATAATATATTCTTAATTATCTTTCAACATAGTCAAGAATACCATACATTACGTTCATATACCAAATTTTACAAAGCTACTATCATAAATGCAGTTTTTAGGCCAATTTGAATCTTTAATACGCTCTCCTGTAAAATTGCAGTTTTAGAGATACAACAACTTACGTGGGAGGTATCGAAGTTTTTTTTACTTATCCGCTTCGCGTGGAATGTCCCATAATATATTTAATTTTTGTACTATATATTATACATATAAAAACAAAAAACTTACCAACTCCTCCACGGCTTTCTTGTACGTGTTAATACACGATGTGGCGACTAACATAGATTGCTGGTCATGAGCCAACTTTTTAATAAACATCGTTAAGTCATATTCTATAAATGCTTCTATTATCCAGAAAATACCGACAATGATATTGATATTAAGGCTTTGTTGTCATGTCATCATTATTTTTATTGTATTTGCTGCCATTGATAATTTTTAAATTTAAATTACGAAGGAGGTTATATGGCGCGGGGTATATAAAAATGTGTTGAACGTAATATTATTTTATTACCAATATTTTAATTTTTTACATTTATCTTATGATTTAAGAAATATTTATTAAAAATATTCCATACTTAACAATAATTGCAGACACATTTTAAAAAGGAAAACAATTTAAACGCCTGCACAAAATTAATAGCAATGTGCTTAACGACAAACTCATTATTCATTTTCGACACTGTCCATCGGAATGCTTGTTTGATTGTAATTGTAAGGCATGGAAATCGATTTCTATTTAGCCCTGAACTTTCATGCTTCAAGTGAATATTACTGGAAGTAGTGGCCGGTCAGCAGTTGCTTATGAACCTCGTATGTAGGCCGTGTAAAATAAAACTCACGTGTGCAACTTTATTATAAGTTTCAAGGCTGATAATAGGCATTAGTTATTTACGCTACACCCAGAGTTTATTTACGAAAGTTTTTCAAACGCAACATTAATTTGAATTAGAGTATTACAGTAGTAAAAGTACATTCTTATTCAATGCAATTCTGTTGTTTTGGTTCCTTAGACTATGTTTATTAATGATGCTATTTTAGACAAAATGAGTGACTGTTTGCAGCAGGAGATTATTATGTTCTGGGAGTACGTGAAGCGGTGAGTATAACAATGAAATTCTTGAACACACCGTATACGTTGCAATGTTGGCATCGGGTTTTCGTTACTTTTGAATGGGTTTAGACCCGAATCTATCTTCACAATCGCTGGATTTTTTCAGTCAACGCTCAAACACGTAGATTTATTTAGGACGTTAATGGTTAAAGCGTAAAGTAGTTAATTTACACATACTTTAAAAGTCACATACCTTCACGCCTCTATCCTCAATGGGGAAGGCAGAGGTACATTTCTGTATGTTTCGCTTTTCAAGCACATTTCCAGACAACGTGCTGCTAAGAATTTCCTTGTAGAAAGACCTAGTTTAGTCGACCCAGGTATCGAATCTCGGATCTCTCGCAATTCACCCACTAGTACCTCGGGATTTACGACGCAGTCAACTTTAGTTTTGTTTTCGGGACTAAAACCTGCGGCTACAGTTGTAGCAATTAGGTCCATTTTCAACTAGTCATGGGCACTTTAAAATTAATGGTTACGGCGGATGTAATTTTCTACACGTACACATTACATGGTTATATGATCTCATTCGAAGTAGTTTAAAGGTTGTTTGTAGTAAATAATATTAGCTTATTAATTAAAATTAGTCATCCTTGAAGTATATCTCTTATCTATCGCGAGAACTTTCAAAACTTTTGTCTCAGTTTATTTTCCTTTTTTTAGATTAGAAAGATATAAGAAAGATTGGATACAAAATATTATAAAAAAACATTGCATAAAAGATGTCTGTACCGGAGCTTAAAAAGCAGGCTGGAGGCATTTAATGGGTCTCAAATAAATGAATATTAAATTTAGGATAGTTTATTTCCATTTACCTATGTCTATGTACCTACTTAAATATAATCGTATTGAATTAAGATCTAAGTGCTATAAAATTAAACTGTGGGAGTATATCTATTGGAAAAAAATGTCTTGTATATAAATGTGTAGGTATAATATTTTTTTTACTATTTTGGTATATACGAGTACTATTATGGGTACGCCCTCATAATGGTTGTTTATATGACCACGCTATTAAAATGAAGGATATCATACAACCTAATGATATAGGGGCTATATACTATTACTGTGTATTGCTGTGAAGTGAGAATGATCCAGCAATTTAAAATAATGTGTTGATATGTCACAATGTTCGCTTATTTCGATGGGTAATGACGAGGAAATGACAAATTATAGCCGTTTGCGTCAATATGTGATAGTTATTTACACTTCCTCTGTAATAATGGTCAGGCTATGAAATAAAAGGCCTCAATTTTAATTCCCTTACAGATGCGAAAATTTGTATGATCCACAATTTTTTTTATTTGAGTGTTGGAGAGACCGTAAACTTCCTTGTTGTGCATGTATTCACAATGAATATCGCGTACTTTAACGGTGAAGGAAAATATAGTTAGGAAATCTACAATGCTAAAAGTACCATAGCCAGCAGTGGCATGTATATGAGCTGATGATGATTTTGATGATGTGTATAATACCCGCGATTCAAAACTTGCGTCTTAGTGTGCGGTCAGAACAATGCATGTGTTTATTGGGAGTATTAATTATTATTTATATATCTGACTTCCCCTTCCCGAGTCGAGGTCGGGGGTTCGATTCTCGGGTCTTGCAATATATTGTGTATTTTCGTTACGAGATTCTCAGACGCAGCATGAAGAAATGTTTGGAAAGAATGCGGAAACGAAACGACAATAGGTTTTTATTCGATTTTCTATAAAACTGTGGTACCGTCCCAGTCAAACCAGCCCCTTCGTTCCACAATAGTTTAAATAAAGTGCACCATAGCCCTACTATCTTTTACATATCTGCTAGTTGAAAGTCTTACATATTCCTAAATTAATTTCGATATTTCAAGTATTATCCGTATCTTAAGCTTATATTGAGTGTTATAGAGATAACCCATTCATAACCAATCCTTCGAATAAAACCTCTCAAAGTATTTCAGATAACATTGAGTTTTGGGTTCCCACCAAAGAAAACGGTCATTTAACAAACAAATATGTGCATATCAATTCAAGAATTTTTAAAAAGGGTAATATAATCAGCGGTAAATGTATCAAATATTAAAAAAAATAACTTTTACATGTGACATTATTTAGCTAATCTTACTTAGATTTGAAATAGTCGTAGAGATTTCGAGTCTAGGTATAGGTCTGATTATGTGAGCACTTTGAGAACTGGCACTCGATAACATACTTCTTTAATTCTTTATATTTTGTTTTTTTTTTTATTTATTTTTTTATGCTGTGATGAAATGTATTTTACCTGTAATTTATTCTTATCGCTCAATGTATTTGTATTATAAACTAAGCTACTATTGCATGAGGAGCTCCATTAACCTAACGAGTCGGTAAATAAACTTAAGTGTGTTTGTTAAAAGAAAAGAAATACTTTACTGCATTGGCCTTCGCTTTTATAAATTATTTGTAACGTATTCCCCTGTCCTTACGAGGGCTTTAATATTTGATTGGTATTGATTGAAGGCAAATCGGCGTCTTGTCCTCGCAATGCTTATATTGGACACTCTAACCCTGACCCGACTTCGAAAGCAATTGAATACACTTATTTAAAAAAAAAACGGAAAGCGCAGCGTAGGCCGTCCACTCACAAGGTGTTCAGACAACCTAGTAAAGGTCGCGGGACGTCGCTGGATGCAGGCTGCCTTCGACAGGTCCCTGTGTCATTGGGATAGGGCTATGTTCAGCAGTGGACTTCTTATGGCTGATGATGATAATGATTAAAAAAACTTTCTTACAAATTAAATTTTTTGAAATGCTTATTATTAGTTTGTTATCGCTTATAACACAAATAGCTCAGATTCCATTTACATTATTCAATTCTGAAGAGACTATCTAAAATATTTATGAAACAATACAAAAGCAAGTAAAAATTGCAACAATTCCTTTTCGGTAGTTGTCTTTGCGCCCTTAAAACATTCCAAAGCATTTACGAATCCTTATCTTGTTTCTATGAAGTTCCCATCATTATTGCAAAACAATACCGGAAGATAAACAGGATGACTTATCATTGGGAAAGGTAAGTATAAATGAACCAAGGACAACATTTTTGGCATCAGTTACTCCTGTGACGCAGTCAAGGGAAGAACAGTCGAAGCAACAAGGCAAGTACCGTAATCATATGTAGGTATTGACAATAGAACTATCAGAAGTTCAATATTGGCTTTATTCTCCTCTCTTATTGATTTGTTTATATTTTCAAATAAATTTGGTATTATTTATTACTATCTTTTGTTTTATAGATGATGAAGTCTATTGCGATCTTCTTGGCTGTGGCCATCACAGCTTTTGCGGCAGAATTACCATCTTCGTATTCTGTTCTTGAGAAACGTCCCTTCAAACCTGATATTAATCCTGAAGCAATAGAAACTCATCCTGTTTATAAGATTGAATCGAAACCTGAAGTGGAACATCCAGTATACAAACCAGACGAACATAAGCATGAAGGACGGGCGAGAATTGAGCCTGTAAGGCCTTCAGACTCTATGTTGAAGTATGAACGCATGTTAGCAGATCAACCGGCGGGTTCTACTGAAATAAACAGAATCGTGAGTATATTTTTATTTTTGTTTATGTTGGGTATATAACCACTGAACAGTTGTTCAAAAATATCACGGTTAGGTGGAGTTGATACCTAAGAAATTTAGCGTGGAATATCTTACTACATTTACATTTACAATATGTTTTCTTGCATATTTTTTATTTATAGGTGCTATAAAATACATTTTATGATTTTAGGACAATCCAACAAACTATGGAGCCGATCAGCCAGCAGAGGTAGCCTATCCTGACATACCTTATGCCCCAGGCTACGGCTATGAATCAGCGTATGCGACATCCAACAAGTAATTATGCATTTGTTTTAATTACATATTTTTGACAGCATCCGTGGTGCAGTTGGCTAACCACCAGCTTACGTAACGAGAGGCCTCAGGTTCGACCCTATACCGAGACAACATTTTGTGTAATATACAAATATTTTTTTCGGGTCTAGGTGTTTGTGAGACAAAAGGTCTCTCGTAGATTCTGATGTGGGATCAAAGCTATGAATGTGACAGTTGGGTCTGTTTATTTATTTGTATTACTTTACGTTTTATATTCATTTTTCATTGATTTCAATTAGTCTTCCATGTAAATGATAAACTTTTTTTTTCACACTTTCAGTTACGATTTGTACAGAAACGATTATCTGTTGGAACCTGATACTTCTGCATATGGCCTTCTTTGGAGTCAAGTTCCTGATTCAAGGGTATGTATTTAACAACTACAGTCCGTACCATTTATTATATTGTATTGCTTTTCCTATTCCTTTAGGCGTGTTGGCACAAAAAAATGCTAATTCACTATAACGCAGATATTTATAGATTTTATTTAGCAACCATTGTTTATCACCGAATAATAACTTCTCATATTTTTCATTAAATAGTCAGACAATTTCTATTATGTTTTTGTTCTACTGTCTTAACAACTAATCAATTTATTTATTTTATTTATTTATAAAACTATTTGTTATAAAAGTTTCATTTCCGCTTCTTAGACTATTGTAAGCTACGTGGGTCGCACCATCTCCTGGATATTTGGCAGCATGTTCATGATCTTCTTTGGCTCCATGCTCACCATCGGTGTCTGCACATACACCAACCTCTGCACATTTGCCTTCCATGGCGTCGGGCCGATCCATGAAGAAATGAGATCTCTAATCACCCCAGACCGCCTGGAGAAAATAAGCACAGCAGCAGATTTTGTAAAGAATGCCATCGATAAGTACCAGAAGATTCAGAAAGTAACCGACGTTCCTCCCCGGAAGCGAAGACATGTTTTCTATTAAATATGATTATTTCGCGTCATAGAAAATTATATATTATATTCATCTTTATTTTTCTTTAATAAATTATGTATAATTTGATATTCAAAGATTTATTTGGTAATAAAGTTTTGAAAAAAGTAGTTCGGTTTTTAGTTTCAAATTGATTTCCTGATACTTTTATTTTTTACCCGTTAGCTTCGTAAAATAGTTAAGACTAAATATGCAAGTTGAATGTTTAAATAATAATGTTTCAATTCCATTAACTACAAAATATTCTTTTATTTCGTTCTAATAAAATTTCGAAATTTCGAAACTTATCCAACTTTATACAGCTGTTTTGTGGTTGGGGTGAAGTGGCGTCGGGACGCCGTGGCGTCATAATGTAAGACGTCTCGGCGTCAATGCGTAGGAGCAAAGTTGTAGGTATTTGGTGATGAGATCAAGAGGCGTGGCGACGCCATGGCGTCTTAATGTAAGGCGTTGTAATGCAAGGCATCTCGATGTCGATGCGTCACACATACATCCTACTACATACGTAATATGGGCCAGACTTTTGCCATTTTTAGGCGCAATTCCAAGCTGCGTGCTTCTACTGGAAATTCTCTAATAGAACATCCGGACAAGATTCGCGATAGTACCCGTACAGTTATACGACAGCACCAATGAAGCAGTGAAGAAAAACCATAAAAAAAACTTCCTTAATGGGAGTCGCGGGAACAACTTTAAAATATTGAGTTAAAATATTTAGATTCCGAATATTGCCGCATTGACCAAAATCTAAAGTTTCGCGAACGGAGTCGCGGGCATTAGCTAGTAGGTACTTAGTAGTAATAAAAGTTGACGTCGTAAGTGGTACTTTAAAGAAAATACCACAAAATGTCTTGTGTCATGCCGTTAAGAATTACTCGTTGAGAAGTCATTTGATATCTTATTGACGATAACTTGAAAACCGGGAATTACCTTAATAAAATTAATAAGAAGCATTTGATAATTTATATACGTCTGTAGCTTAGAATTGTGATTTAGAATTCTAAAAAAAGGAATATTTAACACAGTAATTTATTAACCTCGATATTTCAACAGTATATAACATAAAAAAAGTTTGTATTTAGGATAAAACTAGAAACGGCTGCAAATTCAAACGTAGCGGTTTTTACTCTTTTTGGATCTATTTTAAGTCTGTTTAAATAATTGTCCAAAATGAGTACTTATAATTATATTAGTATTGGACGTATAACTTCAATTATTCATTATTTTTGTATTAGTTTCCCAATGTTTTTTTTTTAACAAACCAATACATGCTTTCATTACATATTAATATATTTAATAAATAATATATTATTTGACTTGGCGTCCTTGGCTTCGAGGTCTAGGCGGTCGCGAGTTCAAACCCCAGGCACACACCTCTGACTTTTCGAAATTATGTATGTGTGTTTTTACAAAGAATTATGTACTTTAACGGTGAAGGGAAACATCGTGATAAAACCTGCACAGCTAAAAGTTCTTAGGAATTTCTTAGGTGTGTAGTCCGCCAACCCGCACTAAGCCAGCGTGGTGGACTAAGGCCTAAACTCTCTAAGTTGTGAAGACGCCCTATGCCCAACAGTGGAACGTATATGGGCTGATGATGGTGAAAATAATAATATGGTGTATCTATACTATATTTATTATTTTTTTATTTCTGGTTACAGAAGCTCAGTTATAAACTGGTAAACATAACGATTATTTCTCGCCTAAACCATTTGACTGATTTGGATGTTTTTCGGTATGGACAAAAATGAGACCTTAAAAAAGGACATGGGCTATTTTTTTTAATCCTTATCCTTACTAATATTATAAATGTGAAAGTAACTCTGTCTGTCTGTCTGTCTGTCTCGCTTTCCTGCTAAAGCTACTGAACCGATTTAAATGAAATTTGGTACACAGATAGTTTAGACCCTCAGAAAGGACATAGGCTACTTTTTATCCCGAAAAAGGGGTTTTAAGGGGTTGAAAGGGGGATGAAAGGTTGCATGGTAGTATTGTCATTTTTAAAGCTAGAAGCTTGAAACTTATTTTTGTTGATTAGATATAAATAAATATGACATTCAAAGTTTGTAAAAAAAATGTACCTTTAAGGGGTTAAATAAAAAAGAGGTGAAAGTTTGTGTAGAAATTCGTGTAGACGACTGTAACTATAAGTCTGTTACGCTTTCACGTTTAAATCATTTGACCGATGTAAACGATTTTTGATATGGACATAAATGGGACTCTGTGGAGTAAAATAGACTACAACTTATTTTCATTCTGAACCCAACCCTGTAGTCTACGCGGACGGAGTCGCGGGCAAAAGCTAGAATGCAAATAAACACCAACTACCTACGTAAATTTAAGCGTAAAGTTGCCATTTAATACTCTTATTAAAGCTAATTTTTCCACAAGTAATAACCAAGCAAATAGGAGAATAAAGAAAATGCGATATTCCATTCGTGAAGGCGTGTAATCTAATTATTATTTAATGTTTCTGATAAACTTTCCTTTCATTTTATAATTAATCTCAGTTACAGTATGATTTTCTGCTATATTTATTGTTAGGACGGCGTTGTTAACTCAAAGGTAAGAAATCTTTAAAATCTGTTATTTAATGGCACTAAATTTTTAATTTAGTTTTGCCTACGGCGTCACGGTACTTCTGTGTCACGTGTCTGCTTTGATTTAGAAGACTCTCATATTTTTTTATTTCTTTTATAGCATTTGATATTGAAACTTTATATATTTTTTATTTTATTTTTGCAGATGCTGAAAATTACGATCCTTTTATTCATGTATACAGCATTTGTATATGCATTGGACGAGGATGAACCGCAACAAGTAATAATTATTCACATTTATTAAAATATTCATCATATTACATATTATTCACAAACCCTTAAAATATCTATCCTTTTTTAAAACCAAATATACCAACTAAAACATTTGGAGGAAGATAGTCTCCACTAGCTATTCTATGGTCTTACTGTACTGGCTGTATCATTACAATGAGGTTCAATGGTATTGTATTCCAGGTTGATCATGCTATATGTTCTTATCATGTGATTTACAATGCTTTGTGTTATGGTAAGTTCTACAATTGTACAGTATAAGTACATGCATAATATTTTTTTTTATTTACGTTGCATTTCTTTGTTATGCATGTACGTTTGCTATTAGAAGTTGTTTTGTTTGAACATTCCTTTATCACTCTCAACAAAAGGATAACACGCAAAGTAAATTGCGATAGAAAGTTTGATATATCGAAACATCAAGATTGTAACTGATTATTACAATATTCATCATAAGTCGTGATGGCCTCGAGGTTTGGGCACGCGGTCGAGAATCTCTACGGTCGCGGGCTCAAACCCCAGGCACACACCTCTGACTTTTCCAAGTTATGTGTGTATTCACAATGAATTATCACGTACTTTAACGGTGAAGGAAAACATCGTGATGAAACCTGCACACCTAAGAAAGTCTTAGGAATTTCTTAGGTGTGTAGTCCGCCAACCCGCACTAGGCCAGCGTGGTGGACTAAGGCCTAAACCCTCTCAATGGTAGAGGAGGCCCGTGCCCAGCAGTGGGACGTATATGGGCTGATGATGATGATTACAATATTATTAATATATAATTTAATGGCTAAACAAAATAATGTATTATGTAAGACTTATCTTGCATAAGATGAACGGTTCCGCAGTTTCAGGCTGGGCTCATTCTGCAGATGATGAGAAGGCTTATTATATCTACAATATCTGTTGGAGATGGCATCCTTCAGATGGACATTGCGACCTATCGGGTTAAATAGTCCTGAAGACCTGTCGACTTTTTAAATCGTAGTTTAAAAATGGGGAACCAAAATTTATTCATTATATGTTTTTCTATTTCACGATACATTTTACATTCTAGATGGATCCCATGCCATACCCCCTGAAAAGAAATAGTGTAGCGTATGCTCCAGAAACATCACCTGTAATAAATGAAATCATGTCCACAGTAGTTACGGTAAGTGATATTTGTTTATTTTAAAATAATTAGGTACACATATCTACCTACCTTTAGAATCTCGAAATTAACTTAGCGAAATCTAAGTATCAATTTATAATAAGGAGACTGTGGGCTAAATAGGATCTATAAATTGACATTGTATTTGTAATATAATATGACATTTTGCATTCATGTTTAATATTGAGAAGATCAAACTCAATAGTCCGTTGTCAAATAGCACAAAGGAAATGAAGCATGAAAGACGAATGAAGAACAATTTTAAATTACCAAGTGAAATATTGACTGAAGGAGTTTCGGTATTTCAATTTTGTTTGATTTCACACAGATTTGTTTTTACCCAGCTTTGAAGGCGTGTGTTGTAAAAGCTAAAATAGTTTTTATAAAATTTTACTAATGTATTTTTTTATACAATTCAGATTTCTAGAGAGTAGGTAGGTATAATAGTAGTTAGAAATAACAACGTATATTAAGACGTCTTACATTTTAGGATTGTTTAAGAACTTTACGGTAATCTGTTGAATTTTCGCTATCTTTAGGAATGTCAACTTTCTTTGTTATCTTATCCACCTTTATTGTATTGAATGTCAAATGTTGACTCTGTAAAAAATCTTCTTATCTGTTTACAACTGTGTGCCAATGTGAGGATATTATGGGTACTAACTAGTACTAACATTTTGTTTTCTTTTGTAAATATTCATTTATATATGTGTGATTCACGTTGATTCTTGACTACTTGGTTATTACAAGGTTAAAAAGTATGTTCTTGGGTTTTATTAAAAATGATCCTTTATCTCATTATATGTAGAGATCAAACATTACGATTGATTTTGAGATCAATTCGATAGATGAATAAATGGCTATTACTGTAAAACATTAACATTAAAAATACTAATTACAAAGGTTATTCAACATTATAAAGGTATAATAAGGTTCATTAGTTAAATTCATATACATTATAAAGGTTCATTAATTTCCAGATGGCCTCAAACATGGGAACGGATATCGTGGTCTTTGCAATCAAAAATGCTGTCGCAGTTTTATTGTCGGCAATGTTGACACTGGCTGTATGTCATTTCACCAGTATTTGCAGAGATATAAACCAAATAACCCCCTTCAGACAACTTGATCTAGCGATGAAGTACTTTGCGACACCAGAGATGCTATCGATAATTTCAGACTTCGTTCACGACGCCATTGAGAAATATTCGAATATGCAGGAGTAACCGCAAGGATATATAAATGCTAACATTTATAAATATTTTAAATAAAGATTTCTTGTTATGGTGTTTGCATTCTTATTAATCTTTTTAGACTGCCTCGTGGTCTCGCGGTACAAGTATGTGCCGTGCGATCTAGAGGTCCTGGTTTCGATTCCCGGGTCGGGAAAAGTGTTATTGGGTTTTTCCATTAGGAAATTCTCAGTAACAGCACGGAGTCTGGAAATCTGCCCGAAAAACGGCAATAGGCTCGCCCCCTATTACGTGGGACTGATACATACCTGGCGAAATGTGGGTGCAGAAATGCACCTCTGCCTACCCCTTCGGGAAATACAGGCGTGAGTTTATGTATGTATGTTAATCTTTTTGTATTTGCGTTATTAGTTCATGTGGCTACTCTGGCTAACCGGCGTTTATTTATTTGGCGTTCTAATAAGGTCTATAACGTGATAGTCTTTTTAGTCTCCAGCAAACCATACATAAGCATTTCTGCATTTAATATTTATTCACCTTACATAATATATACACCATTTCATACTGTGTTACATGTCATTGATCATTCATCATCAGCCCAAATACGTCCCACTGCTGAGCACGGGCCTCCTATACAACTGAGAGGGTTTAGGCCTTAGTCCACCACGCTGGCCTAGTGCGGGTTGGCGGACTTCACACCTAAGAAATTCCTAAAAACTTTAGGTGTGCAGGTTTCCTCACGATGTTTTCCTTCACCGTTAAAGTACGTAATGAACAAATACACACATAACTTGGAGGAGTCAGAGGTATGTGCTTAGGATTCGAACCCGCAACCGCCGAGATTCTCGACCGCGTGTCTAAACCTCGAGCCCATCACGACTTATAAACACAATTTTAAAAAGTGCCACTATACAATGAACGACCTGGTGAAGGTCGCGGGTCGTCGCTGGATGCAGGCTGCCTCCAACAGGTCACTATGGAAGTCATTGGAGGAGGCCTATGTTATAAACACAATTTTAAAAAGTGCCTCTATACAATGAACGACCTGGTGAAAGTCGCGGGTCGTCGCTGGATGCAGGCTGCCTCCAACAGGTCACTATGGAAGTCATTGGGGGAGGCCTATGTTTTTAAATGCAGTGGACTTCCTTGGGCTGATAATGATGATGATGATACAATGAAGTGATAGGTTTGGAGATGAAATCTCGGTAAACCTCACTTATAACTTATTTGATCATTAATTAAAGCAAAAAATATAGGTTTCCTAATTCATTGTAATTTTGTAGCAAAAACCTTGTAAGATTGATATCACCGTAATTGGGTTATAACTTCTAAGAATTAAAGAGGTATGCAGTCAAGCATGCTACTTTCCGAGATAAGAATATATTCTCCGAAATATTAAAGATATATTTTAATGATAATAAATGTCATTTTTAGTAGGAACGGCAATCTACAAAAATCAGATATAAAATATTATGTAGATTGAATTTGGTTACACTTTCAACATTTATGTATTTAATCGATTTCTTTTGCATTAGTATTAGTTGAAGTTTATGTTGTTACTCACTAAATTAGTTACTAGGTTTGGTAACAAAATTAAGGATGACACAAGACGAGGATCGAAGTAAGTTGTAAAACGGCTAGTGATAATAGCGATAATAATAAAAACTTTATAAATTTTTCGCTGCTGCACATGTTCCGAATCTTGACAAGATTCTTGTAACTAGTATTCCAATCTAGTATTACATTTTGGAATAACGTAATTTTCACATATAATATAGATTATACTTTTAGGTATCAAACAGCAACTCATTTGAGAATGTTCAAGATCCAGTTTTTGTATTCAACGGAATTAATAGGCTTAAAGGCAAGATCCTACGATTCAAACTGCTCATAAACAACTGGAATAGGTTCGGAAATGAACCAAAGTCAACCGCATGCCATTTCTGCACGCATTTAACGCGAGTAGGTACATTTTAAATGTCGATAAGGAAAAGAATTTACAATACGATTGCCTTGAATACCAATACTATTGTATTCCAAAATAAGAATGTTGTGTTTTGTTGAATTGGTGTCGTCAACGATAATACTCGTAACATGTTGAAATTTGTTTTAACCTTTCTTGTCAAAGATGTTCAATATATTAAGTGAATTCTCTAAAATTTATTGATATATTTTCTAATGGATTCGCCTGCGACTTTGTCTGTTGTACAGTATTCTTGGGTATGTCGTTTAACTAACAATATTTTCCTTCAAGGCTCAAGTGTGTCTAGTCATCGGGATCACTTGAACATTTTTCTACAGTTTTTATTTAAGTCGAATATGTATTTACTGTACATACGTAATCATCATAATCAGTCCATATACGTCCCACTGCTGAGCACGGGCCTCCTCTACAACTGAGAGGGTTTAGCCCTTAGTCCATCACGTAATAGGCATAAGATTTTTACTATTAATATTTGCCTACTGTCCATATTCCAGACTAAGTAATTAAAACATCCAATACCGAAGTGTATGTATGTATCATGGTTCTGTTTTTGTTCTGTTTTCCGTTTCTCCTTAACAAGCCATATGAAGCGAGTAATGCACAAGAATAGCGATGAAATAATAAACTGAACCGTGACTCATTTACTGAGCGTTCAATGACGTATATAAAAACAAGCACCATTTAAATTTACACATTGTTTAAACTGTGTTAGTCAAAGTGTACTAGAAAATAATTAACGCTAGTTGGTGATAACAAAGGATCTCGCTAAACCACACGTACATGCGCATGTGGATGACATCCAGACATCCGGTCAATGTATTTGTGCGTGCGATGTGTCATTGACGCGTTATCTTACAATTATAAGCGGCTATATTTATGTTTTGACTGCAGGAGCATCTTTTGTGCCGGCAATGCCAAGTGCAGTTTCGCTTTCACTTTGTTTGGGAGTGGTCTTATCACAGGCATTATCGTGAGTTTCGTTCCGAACGTATCAACGAATATTAAATTTAACAGTCATACATGCAGTGTTCGTGAATCAATATGGGCAACATAAAGAGCAAAAAAGTGAAAATTAGCCAAAGTGAAACACAGAATGGTGAGGAAAAGAATAATGAAAGGATAAATTCTTTAAAATCGGATATATCTGATGCCAATATACTTAAGAATGTGAAGGAAGAAGAGGCTGGAAACGACATGGAGAGCAGAGACAAAGATCATGACAATGCGAGCAGTGCGTCGACTGTTGAAGTGTTGGATGATAAGTGAACCAGTGCTAATTAACCTTAACGTACCTCTAATTCTTTTGTAAACTCTTAAAAAATGTGTACAAACAATAAACCTCTTTTGTAAGTTAAAATTTGTTTTTATATTTTGAGAAATGGGTGGTTAAATAGGAAATTCACTATGTAGTTATAAAATGGCATTAATTTAAAGCTGGTTTATAAAACTGGTTATTAATATATTCTGACAACAACCAACTTTAGCTTCCTTGATGCATATACATATATGCAATTTGCAATGTATGGGCACTTTGTCTAACGTAAAAAAAATAATATTCAATTTGATTTCGTAAAAATAGTATTTAAAGCTGATTAATAAAACTGGTTATTAATATACTCTGACAACAATCAACTTTAGTTTCCTTGATGCATATATTTGCAATGAGCAATGTATGGGCTTATATGTACACTTTGTCTAACGTTGAAAAATTCAACTCAATTCGATGTCGTAAAAAAGAATAACGATTATTATCCACGTCCTTTTAAAGCATGTTATTTTTAGTGACCGCGTGTGGAATGACACACGATAAGGAATACAAAATAACATATATCAAGTGCACAGTATACATATTTAACAATTATTAACTTGAAAACAGTATGACGACTGATAATGCTAAAAATAATTGCACATTTCACAATAAACACCAGTTACTAGTGATTCAATGCATACTTCATGCTAACTCAATAATAATTAACAAAATAACATGTTATTCCTTGGTAGTGTTTTGTTGGCGTGTGCAGCCATAACAAGCAAATTATATATTACTAGACTTTAATAACTGAGTCAATTGCGAGCTTCAACAATTTTTAATTCGATTTGTCATTATGAAAAGTCATGTTCATATTATAGTTAAAAAAGTATATATAGGTAAGTGTAGTTTTTATTACAGTATGCGGAGGAAGAAGTAACTTGACGCTTAATTTGACACTGTGCAGTACCTACTTCTTGTTAGAGTAAAAAAAATATCCTTGATAATGTCCATTATAGTGGAAGTAGATTTTTCAAGGTACTGAAATAGCAACTAAATAACAAAATTTGTAATGATCGTACAAATAAATTAAAAAAACTTCTGTCGAATTAAAGGTTAAAAACAATTAAGTATTAGTTGGTTACAAACAATCAAGCCTGTATTCCCTGAAGGGATAGGTAGAGATGCATTTCTGCACCCACATTTCGCCAGGTATGTATCAGTCCCACGTAATAGGGGGCGAGCCTATTGCTGTTTTTCGGGCACATTCCCAGACTCCGTGCTGTTACTGAGAATTTCCTAATGGAAAAACCCAATATCACTTTGCCCGACCCGGGAATCGAACCCAGGACCTCAAGATCGCACGGCACATACTTGTACCGCGAGACCACGAGGCAGTCGTAAAAATAAATTAAAGAAACTTCTGACGAATTAAAGGTTAAAAACAATTAAGTATTAGTTGGTTACAAACAATCAAGCCTGTATTCCCTGAAGGGGTAGGTAGAGATGCATTTCTGCACCAAAATATCGCTAATTGTAATTTTGTTTTTGTCTCGTAATAGGGGGCGAGTCTATTGCCGATTTTTGAGCATATTTCCATACTCCGTACTGCTGTTGAGAATTTCATAATGGAAAAAACAATGCTCGACCCGGGCATCGAACCCAGGACCTCTATTATTTCTTTGGTTATTTATATACTCGCTTTATTAACGTACGATTTGTATAAGTCAGACCTATTTTTTCTGTTTAGAACGGTTGGGCATAGCTTTGCCCAACAACAATAAAAAGTAGCCTACTCAAGTTCCCATCTGTGTTTACCAACAGGCCTAACACCATTTGAATATATTCATTGCGATCAATTTTGTTTTCTCTGTATAAAATTAGTATCGACTAAGACATTATAGTATGTTGTGTATTTATTTTTCAACTTTTGTAGGACTGTTTTTGTATCCACCAGGGAATATAATGATGATGTCATACATAAAATACCTATGTTGAGTACCTATGTATATTTCGAGAACAATACACCATTACAGTACAAATTAAGGATATCCGCTAATAATATGTTATTGTAAGGCGCAAATTTCCTCAATGGGTCAAATTTTAATAAACAATCTAATGTTATATATATATTATTGATCCAGCTAACATAGGAGTAAAGCTATTAATAAATTTGTGTTACAATTTTTCAATCCATTGATCAATTTCAAATCAGTTTTATGATTGACGTAATCATGTTAAAAACTAAAAAAGATTAATTAAACTTAATTACACTCGAATTAATTTTTGTTATCAGTGTAGGTATTATTAGTAATTACAAGTTACCAAAGAACCTTTAAGTTAATTGTGATAAATGAAACTTTTGGTCGTTTTACAATTATAAGTTTCTATGATTTTTAATCATAGATTTTTGTATTGCGACGATACACTAATATTTTTTAATATAATACACATATGTATGTATAACGCACGATCCCTATTGTCTAACAATATACATATGTATGTATATAGGATACAGGAAATAAAATTAACTACTATAGTTATATGCAAAATGTTTCACAATAATCACATGCAATATTAAAAATATGGAGATATAGGTATCTAAGCACGTAATTCTTGAAGGTGACGCCAGGTGTGTTTTCTATATCCATTTTTCGGCACCCAAAGGTCAACGTCACAGGCGGCGAGTACATTTCCAGAGTCCGTGCTGCTATTGAGAATTTCATTGGCCGGTGTTTGCTAGGGTAGTCCATAAACTTTTTACCAATTCCTAATCATTAGAAAAACCTTTCGTAATATCAACAATTAAACTATCGCAGGCCTATATTTTATCTTTATGTGCTATGGAGCTCAATCACATTTTTTGTTTATTAATGTTATCAATAAGCTATTTATATTTGATCAGGAGTCACCTGCTATCCACAGAGCAATCAAATTTGTCTTCAAGTTATCAAGTTAGCTTACGGCTCTAGAAGAATTCTCTATCTTTTCATTAAACATGTTTTAAGTAACTATTACTTAATTAAGGTGTTTTTTCCTGGTCTGTTTGTTTGTGAAACCTAAATGTCTCGTAGTCATCAGTGATCCTAGTGTCAGACAGCTGCTGATCAGGTTTGTAAGTCAACACCTCGTTTTTCTGAGCTATGGATTTTCTTCCCATGCATTTTCAATACAGGTTCATCGACATCAGTATCCTGATCATCACCATAATTCATGTTAAGTAACTTTGGAATACCGCCTAAGATAATATTTATTTCAAGGAAAATGTACTATAAATCACGACAGTTAACAAAAACAATTGACAAAATGAGAAGTATCCTACTCACCATATCTATTGAACCAATTAAGGAGGGTATAATAAATTTTGTAGATATCATATCACCGTAATCAGCGTCCACTCATGTCAACTGTTTACGTAAAACGTGAACGTTCTAGTATCTGTAGATAGCATCCACGACCTTACTCCCACATAAAATCATTTGTCATGGAATACATGCGATTTGATTGTCACAGTGAGTTAGCATATTAGCCATGGTACCGCCCCCGGTTGCCATAGCGCTGACTGCCATAACAAATTATATTTAAAATCATAGCTCAGTTGTTTGGTTTCATCAGTAGTTGCCTTTGCTGCAACCTGGTAATGCTAAATCCGCGGAATTTTCGAAAATATTAAAGTAAAATTTGATTCCACCTGCGAATTTTAAGAATTAATATTCTATTTAACCCCAATAAGATTTAACTTTTGATTGTTTAGATTTTGCTTATTTAGTGAAGGTGTAAAGCCCAAGTAAATATCAAGCTGGGTCAATGTATGGACAAAACTGTTGGAGAATATATTTTGAAAGAAAAGTGAGTTCTAGGGTCACAGAAGACGTCAATTTTTACTAATTGTTTAAGGAAAATTTATTTAGTTTGTTTAATTGGTCTTTAAACCATTTTTTTTTTACTTTTAGAGTTACGTTTAGACGATATATTATTGTATTTACAAATATTCTGAAACAACCTTCAACTTTAAATCTCATCTAATTTGTATTCAAAATGGAATTTACCGCATATTCAATTGCTATATTACTGGTTATAAATGTAATTGGGTAAGTCAATGTATTCATAAAAGGTGGCGGATTTTTAGCGAGCACTCGAACCGAGGTTTGTTTTTATGACTGTATCGCACATCATATCTAAATTGATAAACCTTAATGATAAACTTTCCTTCTTAAATTTTTTTTTTGTTTTGTTCCTAACTCTTTAGGGATTTTTTTTGATAAAATTTTCTACCAGAAATTAAAAAAAATGTTTTAACAGTAAAAAGTTTTTAAGTAAGAATAGTAAGTAGCGATATATATATAACATTTAATATGGTATTGTTGCAAAATAATTTAAATATCTGTTTCGTGAAGTAAAATAATTCATTACTCTTTAATTTACTTATCGTGATATTAGTCTAATATATATTCAGATACTTGGTTATTATTAGTTAATGCACACTGCACGGCCTCTATCGCTATTAGGTACTAACACTTATTTGTTTTGGATTACGAGCTCTAATATTTTGACTAGTTTAACAGTACGAGGAATGTAATGTTTACTTTATCCTGAGTTGAGTCATATATACTGTTTTATCTTTCGTGGGGTTGGTATTGAAAAATTACTTATTCCGCAACTTCGTCGGCTTGTTCAATTACAGCAGGTATCATTTCAGTTTACCATATTTTATTGACTCTGTTCCTCTTTAGGCAAGTTTTGAATGTTTAAATTCTCTAGAACAAAAAAAACCGTTTAACTTTATTAGTTTATTCTAAAAATATGTTGTCCTTGGGTAAAATATTTTGGGCAAATGTAAGGGTAAATGTTGATGTATGTATGGCAATGTAAGGTTTTACATATGTACATTCTCACTACATTTTTATTTTTAAAAGAATCTTGACGCTGATTGTGTTATAAAGCGTAGTTAGTTGTCATGACAGGTAATGTATGATCCCAGTGATTCTGCGGTTTGTGATCAGTAATTATATATTTTTAACCATATACAGTATTACTTCCCATCTCGAATAACAATTAAGTATATATCCTTCTTTTTAACAATTGAGAGGACTAGGACTTAACCAACAAAGCTGACCTAGATAGGGTTTGTAGAAGTGCTTAAGATTTGTTTTGTAGAGCTCTTTCCAGTACGCGGGGCTCTCCATCGTGTGTTCAATTTATTTGAATGCGTAATGGCTTCGAGGATAGGACGCGCGGTCGTTATAATAAAATTTCGGCGATCGTGGATTCAAATCCTAGGCACACGCCTGACGTTTTGAAGTATTTACATTAAATAATCACGCACTTTAACGGTGAAGGAAAGCATCGTAAAGAAACCTGTCTTTCTCCAAAAATGATTACTTGTGTAGTTCGTCATCTTGAACTAGGCCAATGTGGCGGACTGAAAACTCATTTCAGTTGTATAGAAAATCCGCACTCATCAATGGGTCATAGGTCCCATGGGCTGATTAGTTAATAAATAACTAGAATAAAATAACTAAAATATATTAAAAAAAATACATACATAACCTCACGCCTGTATTCTCCGAAGGGGTAGGCAGAGGTGCATTTCTGCACCCACATTTCGCCAGGTATGTATCAGTCCCATGTAACAGGGGGCGAGCCTATTGCCGTTTTTCGGGCACAATTCCAGACTCCAGACTTCCAGAATTTCCTAATGGAAAAACCCAATAACACTTTGCCCGACCCGGGAATCGAACCCAGGACCTCTAGATCGCACGGCACACGCTTGTGCCGCGAGACCACGAGGCGGTCATATAAAAAAATAAACTTATTAATCACTTATAATTACATAATGGTATAACCTAATTAAAATGTTATCATTCTCATAATTGAATACAAGACATTCACTGCTAGACGTAGTCCTGATTGATCTATTTATAGTGACCTCCATGCAGTGATGTTCTATCTCTAGTATTACCAATTTCCTATCATCATCAGCCTCCTCTACAACTGAGAGGGTTTCCTATAAATAAATAGAAATATAAATTGACTATTTTTCCTTAGGTGATGGGGTTAAGTATTTAGCTGATGCTAGAATTTTAATTTTTGCCTAAAATTTTACAGAGCTGCTGCAGCACGATCTAAAAGTAAAAAGATGCCGAGTGAGCTTATCAAGATTTACTATTTGCCTCCATCACCGCCATGCCGTTCAGTCATGATGACTGCTAGAGTTTTGGGTTTGGAGTTAGATCTGATTCCCACCAACATCTTGAGTGGTGACCATAAGACTCCTGAGTATCTCAAAGTAAGTAATAAAAAAGCAAATTGACACATTATAGGTAGACTTCATTCATCTTCTCATGTATTTTCGTCGGTTAAGCGTGCGCTTGACCTTTTGCATATAAATTATATGATTTGAGTATTTTCAGGATGAGTAAATTTTTCTTCTCGAACGAGTTACCCCCAATCCCTCGTTAAATTCTTTCCCACGTTTCATTCTCACGTATCCAATCATATCAGTCTGATTAATGTTACTCTAACCTTCAATTCTAAATAATCAAAATTAAAAGAGTTGATACAACGAAACTCCAAAAGATCTTATATCCTTCGTCAGTACCTGTTTTGACAGTAACATTGTATGAATATGTCTAGTAATAGCAGGGCATGTGGAGCAGGATGAATAAACAGGAAGCTACTGATTCATGTGATTGAAGTGAGAGAAACAAAATTTTGTGTTAGTCATGGGATATAAAAGTTATCGTGTGCTGTTTGAAGTTCATACAATGCTACAAAAGGATCTCTATGGTTTAATTTTTTTGATTACAGATGAATCCTCAACACACCATTCCGACAATCGACGACAATGGATTTATTTTATGGGAGAGGTAATATACACATTAGCCAATGTTTTTTGGTTCTTATGCCAAAATTAGTAATCGCAGAAACGATCCTTTTACTGTAGATAAAAAAAGCATTGGGCAAAAAAAAATAGCTAAAAAGTTAATGTTTGATTATAGTGCTTATAGAAGACTCGTTGCTATTGTTTTATTTTTGTATACATTTTCAGTAACAGTTAAGGATTTATTTTATCAATTAAACCATTAGAAGCATTTTACAATTTTGCAAAATACTGATAAAAGAAGACAATCTTTGTTCAGTTTTACAACAGATAATATAGCTACTATGGGAATGTTATCTATAATCCCGGAGATATTTAACAAATGAACATCGTCTTTTGTTTCAGCCGGGCAATTTTGACTTATCTTGTGAACGCGTACGGTAAAGATGACTCACTGTACCCGAAGAATCCCCGTCTACGTGCTGTTGTTGATCAAAGGCTCAATTTCGATCTCGGCACGCTGTACTTGAGATTTCAAAACCTTTACGTATGTATTTAAAGAGTTTGTGTCTTAATTTGTGGAATCACCTTTCCTCGGCGGTATTTCCAAATGGATACGACTTAGGGACCTTCAAGAAAAGAGCCTATATTTTCCTCAAAGGCCGGCAACTTGACCACTTAACATCAGGTGACTCTCTAGCTCGTTTACCTCCTTTCCCATAAAAAAAAGAAAAGATAACGCACACTTAAAGTAATCCAGTTAAAAGTGACATAAGTTACTAGTATCACACACATTCTTTTAAAATGGTTTTATGCATTAAATATGACAAGCTTGCGAAAAGAGAGGTCGCGGGTTCGATCCCCGCACCGAGACAAATGTTTGTGTGATCCACAAGTATTTGTTTCGGGTCTTAATGTTTGTGAGACCGAAAAGTCTCTCGTAGTTTCTGATACCCACGACATAAGACTCGTATCTTAATGTGGGGTCAGAACTATGTATGTGACTGTTGGGTGTATTTATTATTTATTTTATTATTATTATTAAATATAATATTGCTATTAAGTTAATTTAATTGTACTGGAAATGGCTATTCTGACTGTTCTAAATACTTCATACTGTTAATTAAGAAACTCCTCAAGCGTTTTAAATGCTTTATACTAATAATAATTAATAATATTAAGGTTTGTAATTTTTTATATTTGTAACGAATAAACGCAACAACTACTTGACAGATTTGAATGATTTTTAGTATGGATATAGATGCTAAGTAACGTAGGATACTTAAAAAAAAATCACGCCTAGGTACAGCGGGGCTTAAAAAGATATGAAATACGTTAACGAAATATATTGCTCAGAAAGTTAGGACAGGCGTTTTGTATTTTTGTATAAAGTGCTCCCGTGAGATGAGCGCAGGATACAATAGAGCGCCCCGGCGGAGGTGGGCCCCACTACTAGGTATATGTTAATTCAATCGTGTTGCGCTTTATGATCACAACTGTAGACGTATTTAGATTTTAGAACTATTAAATTTTCTCGTTTAGAATTTTAAGATTTAAAAGTATTAAAAGATAAATTTGGCCTTTCTAGAACTAATAATAAGTTTTACAATACCAAAATTATATAATGTTAATCGAAGCATTTAGGATTTAAAGACCCAACAACAGTTTTGCTATTACATTATTTAGGCGCTGAAACAACAGTCACTACCATCAAAGATTTGATATAACAGATTTCGGCAACAGTAACACATAATTTAAATGGTTATGGGATTTTACTTGCAAAAATTATTTGATTCCTTAATAAATGAGTCTCAAAATTTCTATACCAGCCTAAAATTAGGTACTATGAATAATAAACAAAGAGATTAAGTCTTTTGAAGGTTTTAACAAACTATGGTTAATGTCTACGTGCTTATGTTATAGAGGGTCATTGAATTATTTGTTTTCATTCATACTGCTTCTAAAAGTATTAGCCTAATCAATACTTTTTATACATGCGATAGATAGATGGTTTATTTGTAACGCTTCGTCGCTTAAGATAATTATCAACCGACTGTCATACAATATTGAAAGATTTTAGGTGTGTAAAATTATACATTTGTGTTTTTCAAATCTTCAAGGAGGTCGCGTCGTTTTTATACTTCGAAAAAAAAAACCACCCGCTTTATCCCGTGCCTAATTAGCTAATAGGGTGGTGTGAAAATATTTTTTCTTAGCCTGAGGGTCGAATTTGTAGCTTATAAAAATAAAATATTTTGGAGAAAAACAACTTACTCAACATATTTATTGAGGCAGCCCACTTAGTTTTAAAATTAATAACGAGTCATAATGTTTAGTATTGCCCTAATGGTATTAATGTTTTAACCGAAATAAAAGACGTGTGGGTAATGTCTGATAATTCATACATTTTTACTCAGGTACCAATGCTGTTCCACGGTGAAGAATTCAACCAAGAAAATGCTGATAAGCTGCACGAAGCCCTCGGATGGCTGAACATCTTTCTGGAGCGAAGTGCGTTCGTTGCTGGGGATAACCTCACCATCGCCGACATATCCATTATAGTCGTTATGACTAACCTGAACGTGAGTGATCCTTTACTAAATCGATAGACTAACCCATCACGCATCCCCAATGCGACGACACATCAGAATCGGCAATGGCATGTACAGAAACGACCTAAGTAGCGAAGTCTAGAGAGTTTCGTCGATGGAAATTCGCTGCTCGGGACACCAATATCTCACTAATAGCAAATTGGGATTAATGTAATTTCAATCACCGAACAGAATGCATTAGGGTTGCTCCACATGGGCCTTTTTTCTTGCCTACTCTGTGACTACTAGTTTATCATGATAACACGCAGAATTTTAATGCATAACCGGAAAGGAATAAGTGGATCAGCTAATAGCTCCTTAGTTCAAGACCTATGTATATCATACACCCTTTATTTTGATATTGGATAGGGAGGACGATTGTCATGTTACACTTCAGCCGAATAATTGCTCTTTTCTAGGAAATTGTAATAAGGTATATGTCATCATCAGCCCATATACGTCCCACTGCTGGGCACGGGCCTCCTCTACAACTGAGAGGGTTTAGGCCTTAGTCCGCCACGCTGGCCTAGGGCGGGTTAGCGGACTACACACCTAAGAAATTCCTGACAACTTTTAGGTATGCAGGGTTCATCACGATGTTTTTCTTCACCGTTAAAGTACGTGATAATTCTTTGCGAATACACACATAACTTCGAAAAGTCAGAGGTGTGTGCCTGGGGTTTGAGCCCGCGACCGTCGAGATTCTCGACCGCGTGCCTAAACCTCGAGGCCATCACGACTTTTTCATATGAGTGTATGAGTGTATGAGTCATATGAGTGTATGAGTCATATGAGTGTAGGCTGAAAAAATTTAGTTTTCTCTTCCAGATTAAATTAGTCGTATTGAGTCCCCGGGCAACAACAGTCTCCGCCCCCAACTTCCGAAAGGCGTCCTTGACCTTGCTTGCTCGTAACTCACGCGTATAAACTGTAATATAAAGAGAGGATGCCCAATAATAGCTCGTAATATCTACAATTCAAGGAAATCATTAAATCGTTGTATATATTACTTATAATTTTAAACAATTTTCAAGTCATGGTTGGGCGTAAAGAGTAATTAAACTATTAAGTTTTATGACTAAGATGTTTTAAATATATCATTATGTTGATTTTGATACATAGAGTTAATTTAAAGAATAATTTATATCTTGGGCACATAATTTTTTCACACTTTCTCACTAAGTAACTAGATCTCTCGTCACTTTACACAGTTATAGCGGCTTCCCGAGTTAGACCTAGGATAGCCACATTGGACAGTCACGTGCCGCAGTTGGCTAGATACCAGCTTACGGTCGAGGACTCGATCCCCGCACCGAGACAAATGATTGTGTGATACACAAGTATTTGTTTCAGGTCTGGATTTTTGTGAGACCAAAAAGTCTCTCGTAGTTTCTGATACCCACGACAACACAAGACTTGTATCTTAATGTGGGGTCAGAAATGTATATGTGACTGTTGGGTGTATTTATTATTATAGGAGTATGAAGCCAATTGGGCTGGTAAACTTGTTAGTTCTGCAAAAAACTTACATCCCTCTCGGCTCAAGTAAATGTGGTAATGACGACAATATAAAAAAGAATAGTCAGCGGAAATACTGAATTCATCATTGTAATATATTTTTTTACATTAAATATAATTATTTGTTGTTTAAATGTATGATGAGCGCAAGGTCACTAAATATTACAGAAAATGTACGTGAATAATATAGGAATAAGTAGTCATGGGTGGGTGAATGAATGGAAAATTTTAAATTATCGGACCATGTAATATTAGGATTTAAACTGTGTTCATAAAGGATTCAATATTCATTATTTTTTACTTGCTGTTCGTTCCACGATACAAGTGTGTGCCGTGCGATCTAGAGGTTCCGGATACGTTCTCGGGTTGGGAAATATAATGGGGAATAAGGAAGTTCTTGGTAGCAGCATGGAGTCTTGAGATTTTCGACTTAAGGAGATTTTTATTTTATTTAAATAGATTTGTACTTTTGCAGGCCTTCGGCTTCGACTTCAGTAGGCATGAGAATGTTTCGAAATGGTTCGAGAGGACAAAGAAGGAGCTAGAACCTTATGGCTATGACGAGATTGATGATACAGGAGCTCAAATGCTAGCGGACTTCTTGAACAGAGAGCACTAAACATACTTTACAGCACTATAACATTGTTCACAGCACCGATCAACAATAGATACTTGCAATAAATTGTTATTAAGATCAAAGTCTATTATTCATTTCAATATAATGTAATCTTCATTGTAATGCTCTATTCCATTTCTTGTATAACACCTTTATTTCATTGTATTCACAGTAATGACAACACATAACAATAATAATGGAAATGACCATAATAATGTGTCATCACTTTTGTGCGTGGAGAAATTGTTCTATAAGAACACGTACGTGTGACTAAGTTGTTTACTGATAATGTAAACTGAATGAAACCTTATTTTATTTTACGTGCGATAATTGAAATTATTAGCCGATAACAAATGCGATAAAGAGATGCTAGGTAGGTCCGCAACGCGTCCGGTCGCACGAGAACGCACCGTCAAGTTATTGAATTGAGGTGGGCATTTCTATGTGGCATAACAATGAGCATACGCAGGCGGGCGGGTCGCGCGGCGCGCAACCGTACAGCGTTTTCAAAACAAAACACCGGGCCGATTGTTCCAATTTGAAAAATCCACCACAAAACGATCAAACACATAGCAGTATTCACAAACAACGAGCGAAGAATGAAACAGCGCGGATAGTTGTCGCCTTGTCGCGTCTTACACTCGCCACGGGAAACACGATTGATATTTCACAGCGAATTGTTTTATTGAAAAATGTGTTGGATGCAGTGCAGTTAATGTGTGTTTGTATATTGATACAGTTGTGAATCGTTGTGCCTCACCATGATCTTCGCTGTTGGTATTTTTTTAATTTTACCATAATTTTCTTAAATTTTCTACATCTCATCGATCGAACCACCTATGTAATCAAATTTCGTTGTGTCAATTTATGTTTCCGCTATAAACTTTCCGGTTTTAATTGCTTTGATAACTAGTGCAAGAACCTTACTGTTACTTTTATAAAACGTAGGCATTCTCGTTTCTATTGTTATAAAATATGACGTTCTTTGCATGTAACATAGGTAGTGACATTATAACCGAGAGATCGTATTGCATAGCATCATAAAAATATTAGTCACACCGCGTTAATTCTTTTTAAATTAATACAAAATTATATTAAAGTACCTACACTATCTACTAATTATAAACAATAAGTCGTTATGGTGAGTTAGAATTTATCTACAGATCTACGTCTATTATATTTTTAAAAATATTGAACAACATATTTTCATGATAATAAGCGTCACTCACCAATAAAATAATGTATAGTCGATACTATTAAAAAAAACTAAATATAAACTTTCATATAGTTCACAAAAAAGAAATGTAAAAGATACTGCACCAGTGACCGATAGGTAACTAGACAGAGGATGTATTCATTACTGAACTAGTAACTATAGTGGCAGGACTATTGTTAAATCGTTCTCAGGAGTCGCTTGGTGTATAAAACTGCTGCATTATCCTTTAAGTTTCTAAATAGGGACGACAATATAATAATGTCATTGTTTCTAAACATCTTGTCGTTAACGCATACGTCTGACGAATAAGAGATCTTGTTATTCAGACATGATATCATCTACAGCTAGATTACAGTAAAGATATCTTTGTATTTTGCAGCAATTAACATGTGTTGTAGTTTTAATTTCAATTGCAACGGCTGTGCAATTCCAAACGAACCCGACGTCAGAAATGTCTGCAGATGACAGAAACTCAAAAGGTAACAAAACTATAGACGTATCAGATGAAAGTGGACATGAAATCGAAACTGACGTAGATGAGATAAAAGACAAAAAGTTATTGGATGACGCAATGAGAACCGTATTAGATCCTAATGCAAGTATAACTAAAAACAATGATGCAGTTGAAAATTTTAAACATCAGTTAGAAGAACTGAATAAAGTCAATACAAGCTTAGATATGTTTATGGATGAAATGGATAAATTAAGTTTAGAAGTATGCAAAACGTCGCAAGAAGCTCTATGGGCATACGTTACGGACATAAGTAATGATGCTAAAAAGAACAAAATGGTAAGATCAACATAGCTATGAAACATGATTTATGGGTTTCGACATCGCAACCTCGATTTTGAAACAACTAATTAGTGCAGTACTGTAATTTATGGTTTCTTTCGCCGAACAATGTTAATAACGTTTTCAGGTGAGAATTGCCGCTGAGGAAGACGAAATAAAGAAGCAATATTGGAACCTATTCAAGAAAAAGTATTTGAATAGTATTACTCGTATCGATGATCCAAAAATTAAGAGGAAGATTCGTATAATAAAGGAACGAGGAACAAATGTCCAAATGCCACAAAGCAAGGTAGGCAAGGTACATTCATCACTCCCCTCGTTACAGAAACGTCACATCAGGGTCACCAAGTTAGACATATATGTTGTCTGTGTACCTAATTATAAGAAGAGCTGCAGAGGCGTAGAACATCCTATGTTGAAGATGATAAATTTGCGTTTTTTTATCATTGTTCATACAGTAGTGTGACTTATACTGTGTCACTTCATAATATATAATATATAAGTAATCAACTAATCGAATTATGTGGTTTGTTAACAAATAATATTTTAACGTATTACCTAATAAACGAAGTAATGTGTATTCGTAAATACATATTTATTTGTTCTTTATTGTACACCATATAATAAAAACAACATAGGTATAAGTAACTCTAAATAAGGTAGTGTCACAAATGACATAATAATTAAACCTGTGATCGGAGATGTCAAATAACGAAAGTACTTAATTTTGTCATGCCGCAGAAGACCAGCGTCGTAACTGACACATTTTTAACGAGAGGAAGGGCCTTGAGCATGAGCTCAAGGTACTTCAGGGTGGCGAAAAATTGAGAACTAACCCAATTCATTTATCGAGTTTTCTCGGTTTCAGCAAAAGAGAATAATATTATACTGGCTTATATTAATGTTTTCAGCAAAGAGAAGAAATTGACACAATGCAGCGTATTTGGAGCCGAGTTACTGTGTGTGCATATAATTCAACCACTTGTACCAATGAAGATTCTGTTCGCACTATGAATGGTATTGTATGACTTAAAATAATTATAATTATCAGCTATTTTTTGTTTACACAATTCGAATATTATGTGTTATTTTGTGTAGTACAACCAACATTATTATTTTGATAAAACTCATTATTCACTGACTCGTTGGTACCGCTGAATTTATTAGCGCATGAAATGGTTAAGGCCTGGGTATGATTACTAGGTCGGGCAAAATGAATACAGACTTTTTTTGTTGTGAAAATGAGCAGTCTGGAAAATGTCTGGTGAATGGCAATAGGCTCGCCCCTTTTTTCCTGACAAATGTGGGTTTAGAAAAACGTCTTATACTTATCTTTTTGGGGATACATATAGGCGTCTATGTATAACGAGTCAATGTCGTCATATTAGTACTAATGCTGATTAACTTCATTATATTAATGGAATAAAACATCTATTTAATTAATTACTTTTTAATTAGAAATCTGTATTTTACGGCTTCTGTTCTAGATATCATATCAATATTCAAAAAGAGTAACGACACCAAAGAACTAGCCTACTATTGGAAAGTATACCGAGACACGACCGGCAAGAAAATACGCCCTATTTTCAAGGATTACGTTGAAAGGATGAACAGAGTGGCTGAATCAGAAAATTTCACTGACGCGGGTGATATGTGGAGATATGCCTTTGAAGATGACAATTTTGTTAACACAGTTGATAGAATATGGCGAGAAATAAAGCCTGTCTATGATTTACTACGTGATTATGTAAGGGGGAAATTGAGAATGTATTTTAAAGATGAATTGAAAGGCAACGATAATGCGATACCCGCTCATCTTCTAGGTAAGATTGTTGGGATTGTCATATACATATAGATACTTTAAGCTTACCAGTCAGTAATGGATGGTAATTTTCAATTTTCATACAAATTTATGAACAATGTGAATTAATATCTTTTGTCTGCAATCATGACGCTGCTTAATTATAATTTATTAATATTTTATTAAATAAACAGTATTATATTTCGAGTTTAAATCAAGGTGAGATATTCTTATGATGCCTTTTGTTTTTAATAACAAATATTATAATTTGAATAACTACGGATACCCAATTTCAAGGCATTATTTTAATTCAATGTATCGTCGATTACATTTAGTATTGTCTGATAAAATGTTTGCTATAAAATAAACTAATAGATTAAAGAAAACATTGTTACACCAAAATATATCTAATATGTAGCTTAAATACATCATCATCATCATCATAAGCCCATATATTTCCCACTGCTGGGCACAGGCCTCCTCTACAACTGATAGGGTTTAGGCCTTAGTCCACCACGCTGTCACACCTAAGAAATTCATAAGAACTTTTAGGTGTATAGATTTCCTCACGATGTTTTCATTCACCGTTTAATACATTCGACAGTATTTTATAGTTTTCTATAGAAAATATCAGCGCCTAAAATTCCCTCAATAGCAAAGTGTCATAAAAGATAGTATACAAACACCTACGTGTAGGTACGAGTAGTAAATATGATATCTATACATTACTATCAGGCGCAGGTTTAAGCGACTTATACTTATTTATTTATTTATTTAATATACTTTTTTGTACACAATATACTTAACATAACATAAATAACAAACAACTTTGAGAAGAATTAATAAAAAAAGAATTGTTATTCATTACTTCTAAAATATATTTTTATTTATTTCAGGAAATTTATGGGCACAAGAATGGCAAGCTGTATACTCGAAAGTGGCAGCATATCCCCGATATATGAGACCAAAGTTAAGCGATACCCAAATATTACGTTCCAAAGATCTTTTTGATGCCGTTGATCAGTTCCATCAATCTCTGGGCTTTGAATCAGCAAAGGACTCGTATGAGGACATACAAGAGACCATGGCGACAGCGAACTGTCTGCCTTCAAGTCATGATATGTGTGATGGAGTTAATTACAAGTAAGTATGATAGTAATTAGTAAGGCTTTATTTATAAATATTATTATACATTTATCATCATCAGCCCATATACGTCCAACTGTTGGGCACGGACCTCCTCTACAACTTTTAGGTGTGCAGGTTACATCACGATGTTTTCCTTCACCGTTAAAGTAGGTACTTGATAATTCTTTGTGAATACACTCATAAGTTCGAAAAGTCAGAGGTTTGAACCTGCGACCGTCGAGATTCTCGACCGCGTGCCTAAACCTCGAGGCCCTCACATTTATATGATATTTAAAAAAAAAAAACAGTTCTATTACAATCATCATCACCAGCCTAAAGATGTCCACTGTTGGACATAGACCTCTCCCAAAGACCTCCAGGGTGTTCTGTCAGAAGCGGCCTGCATCCAGCTGCTTGTATTACAATATTAATACTAAATTATTTCATAATAACTGAGCACTCATCTTGATTTAAAAAGCATGTCTACAAATTTAACAACAGATAACTAGAGCATATTGACTTATTTTTCTATCAGTTTCAAACCTATTTGCAGCCTTTGAATCAATTACTTCTATTTCTCTATTTTACATTGATTTATTGTTTAACCTCCCAATAAAAAGAGATATACTTTATGAACCACTTAGCATTGTAAATATTGATCTCTATTCACAAAATCACAGGATAAAATGGTGCGGAGAAACTGTAACAGATGCAGTGGTGGGGTTGTCGAGAGCAGCAAGATTGTTAGGCCATGTTCAGTACTTCAAACACTACAGGGACCTTCCGCCGCTTTATAGAGACGGCCCTAATCCAGGTATGTTATATCATCTCTTTCTTTTGTTTTTCTTTCTAAGGCAATAATTCAAATATTCGAAGGCATTCAAAGATTCTCAATATTCAAAATAAAATACATTAATGACGAAATAATCATAGGTTTATTTCACGCATCGGTTGTGTTTTCAAGTAAGAAATCGGTTGCAAGCTCCATATTTCCAAATTTTATTTATTTATTTACACTTTATACAATTAAAGACATAATTGTAAAGGTGGACTTAATGCCTAAGGCATTCTCTGCCAGTTGAACCATAGTTGACTTTTATCATGCTATTGTGGATTTTGAAAAGGAATAACCCAATTACAGTTTGGGAAATGGAACAGAAACAGATGGGAAATCACGATTGCATGCCGCACCTTTATGAATTGGTACCAATGAGTTCGTAAAAATAAAATGTAAATTTGCAATTGATTAAAACTCACTAAGATAGTAAATTAAAATCTGATGAGCAAAACCAGCGGTCGGCAACACGCGGCCCAACGTCTTGCTCGCGGCCCGCGAATGTTAGCATTAGTTAGCATTTTTATTTTTTCTATGGGATATGGCCAATTATACGTAGGTCTGAGGTAGAATCTAGGGTAAATATTACAAGTGCGGCCCGCCTTTAGTTTATTTTGCCACATTGTTGCTCTTGCCTGCCAAAAGGTTGCCGACCACTGAGCAAAATCATTTATCTAACATTTTCAGAAAAACTTTGGAGGTATCATAATTATATAAAATGCGTGAGTTCCCAGACATGAGCTGATTTAGAAACACTTAAGACTTTAGTCTACCAACGTGACTCATTCCGGATTTATCCATTTCACACATTTTAGAAATTCCACGTTAAGAACTGGGATTCCTCTTTATCTTTTTTCTTTATTGCCGATTGTAATGCATAAAATAAACAAATAATAATTATTATTTAATTATCATTTAAAAATAAGGACCTTATTATGCAAATAAATGATATTAAGTCCTTCGTATGCCGTTTTATGCACGTCTGCAAGATACAATCAAAGGTATTTTTATAAGTATGCAAAAGGCATATCAAATGATTTCAAGAAGCAAAAAATCGCAAAATTAAAAACCAGTGACTAGCAAACACTAATTGTATAAAAACGTGATATGAAGTTTATACTTCTTTATCAATGTTCATTTGTTAAATAGTTATAAAAAAGAAGGCTATAAAAACATTTACCAGATATATTAATAATTTTTCGATAATTATTTGATTTTTGCTTGCGCCCCTGATTTGATGTTTACTTTCGCGTTCATAATTCTAATTTGAGGCTCCGCGACGTAAAAATATCCACGCTTTCTACCGCCGCTCGCCTATCTGAGATTGCTTTCAGTAATTTCCACAGTAGAACCCCAGTGTTCCCTTAAAGCCTTTCATTATGAACACGCATAGGTTAAAATGGTAGAATTCCACGTTATGCAGATAGCATATAAATTGTAACATTATATATCGATGACATTGTTGACAAAAAAGTTATCGCTATGTTCGCCTGATAAATTCAATGTAGTGTTTGAAGAACGAAAGCCAAAAAAATTATAGATGTCCCTGCCCCACGACAATAAAATCAAGTCTAATGATTCTACCTAGTCCTAATAACAACATAACAACTTGAATTATGAAACATAAAGTAATAGATGATATTCATCGTAAGATTTTCTATTCAATTATCTTATTATATGATATTTAAATACTGATCAATTTAAAATGTGCTCTTTATAACGGTTGTAGATGATAATACAAATAAAATAAATCAACAGCTAAAAAAATATTCTCAACTCTCCGTGTCCAAGAGCACTAAATATCACGTTGCAATCTTGATAAATTCATAATACCTAGCAATAATTAACCGTCACGCATTGTATTCAGATACCTTTTCATTTGCATACAACAGCGTTTCACGATGCGATCTCTGACATCGTGGCGGTACAGCTGACCTCGCCGGAGCATCTGAAGACCTTGAACCTGGTGAAGGTGGAGACTGGGCCTGAGGTCACCATGAACCACCTGCTTTGGGTCGCGCTTGAGAAGTTCCCACTAATGGCATACGCATATGTCCTTGATAAGTGGAGATGGGATGTCTTTGCTAACAGCAGTACTGACAACTGGAACGAGAGGTGGTGGGACTTAAGGTAAATTTATACATTATAAAAAACCAGCTTTTAATGCTATAAAACTGATACCGTAGAAGCAAACGAAATCGATGAACGTAGTCATTTTAGTAGATGTAGGGTAAAAACCCCAAGGTGGTAGAGGGATAATCATAATATAGTTAGAATGAGATACGTAAGACAGCCTAAGGATCATGGCCTCTGTAATGTTAGTTATAGGCCTTGTTTCTGTCGATTGCTATTGATTGTCGATGATGATTTACATTCGTATGTACCACATTTTAATATAAGTGTGTAAAGATATCTTCCATCATACGAACGAATTTTTCTGAAGAGTTTCCATTAAGTAGAGACACTAATGATAATAAATAGTATCATTTGAAGAAGGCTTCATTTGCAAGAGTATATGGCGCTAAAGAATACCTTTGCCATATACAATTTGAGGAGGTGAAAGTAATAACATATTTATTTATTTATTTCATATGCTATATTGTACACCACATATACAGAAATAAAATATAAAATAATGCTAATTTATAAACTATTGTGCCTCAACGGGCGGTCTTATCGCTATTAGCGTTCTTTTCCAGACAAGCCAGAAAATAAAAGTGAATATAAAAGGGTTAGTCATGGTGGTTATATAAAAATAAATGGAAAACAAAAAAGAAACAAACAAAAATAAGGTAAAACTATGAAAAAGCGAAAAACACAAATATACAATTACAATAGATAGTACTTGAAATTACAATAAAATTGAGTCTGCTATTATAAATTACTAATATAATTTAAAGGAAAGTTCAAAACTCGTTTAAAAAGCTTTTCAAATCTCCTACAAAAGTTAAGATTACCATCTTTAATAAATACTTCTAAATAACCCCATAAATAACCTTTCCTCGTGAATGTGTGAAATCTAGCATCTAGTATTCGTGTAAATGTTTAATATACCTTGAAACATATACTCTAACAAAATATATATACGATGCCAAACCTACCACAAATCTAATTTTCACTTGCCATTGATAACTGGTTTTGTAGATACTTGAGCTTTATGAAAGGGCGCTTGTCTGGATAGAAAGCTCATAGTGACTCACTGTCGCTATCTCAAACGACTAATTTTCTAAACTAGTTTGTTGTAGTAAGCAATATGCTTTTCTTTGTAATAATATCGATATTTATGCTCTGATATAAATAAATTAAAACGAAATAAAAACACATTTACTTTCATAACTATACACAATTACATTGCAAAATAATACGATAAATAAATTACACGGTGATTATTTAAACAGTTGACGGAGTTTAATTATTTATTACTCTTTTTTACACTAGGATACTTTTAAAATCATAAATATAAATAGCAGTTGTAAGGGCACATTATACAGTCACGTCTGATTTTTGTTGTCTCAACATCTTTATATTCATATAATTACACAATATAACACATAACTATTACACGTCACACAATATAATAACACTATGATACATAATCTAGTCTGTTCAACCGAAGACTTGATACAGCAATCGACTCCTACTAGCACTGAACGTGCTTATATAGAGACCGCCCCACTATAACGTGACAATAACATCTCAAACTACCGACAAACATGTTATCAATTATTATTTATCTACCCTTAACTAGCTAAGGCGACAACATCCGGCCGTCCTGCGCACGCATCCGTCCCCGGATAGCGTTTTAGTCTGGTGCGGTTGCTGAGAACAGAATAATAAGTGTTTTTAATCCAAAATACATAGCGACCAATATTTGAGTATTTCCAACTCTACTGTTCCATCAACGGTCAGCAGATCGGAAACTACTCAATCATGTCAAGTAATTTAACTGTTCCATCAACGGTCAGTTATGTTCAACGATTGGACTTATGATTTTCCCTAGGCGATGCCACTGGCCAGCCCTAGTTGCATATCACCGCAATTGAACATATCTATTTTACACGGATAGATACTGTACAAATGTTCAACTTGCGATTTCCCCTAGGCGCTGCCACTGGTCAACCCTAGTTGCATATCACCATAAATCCAACTTTAACAGATCTATTTTACAAGGATAGATACTGTCATAGCATAATTTGGGTATGAAAACACAATCGAAGCAAAAGCACTAGACAACATCGAGTATTTGTCATGGATTTCACAAGATTTACAAATACCTGACAACATCCTGGACCATTTGTACGCCATCATAAAACTCACGTTACTAAATTTATATTATCACGTTTTAGGTATATGGTTCATAAGTCATACGGTTCAATCAAAATCATTCGTCGTCATCAAAGTCATATGGTCAGTATTTCCTTCTCTCATGTCCCATTAGTTCGTATCAGTCGTGGCTCGATACTTCAATTAAAGACAATTATTTTAATATACTTAGTCAAAATTTTCTTAATTTTTTGGGATCCGTAATAGTGATCTCTTTCTATCGTGTATATGAAAAGTAAATTAACCATGATTTGCTGTAATTACTTCTCAAAAACATATTTTTTTTTGGACTACACCATACTCAGTTTTGCTTTACACTGATTTCCTAAAGATCGATTAAAACAAAATAAACAATTACGCTCGGCCTTTCCTGCCAATATACCTGATATAACCAGTCTTTTACACATTTTACAAACAATACATTTATGTAAAAGCAAGGTACTTAATTATTGCAAATAAAAATTCTACATAATGTATCTATGTTGCCATGTGTGTCTCCTGTTAATACATTATCTCAAAAGTGAATTCTTGTTTTAACATTCTTCCTGGTATATTTAACATCATTCGCTTGTGATTTATCCACTATAAAAATAAATTGGTTTTTCACCTTTATTTGTAGCATGGTTTAAAATGCAACCAACATCGTCACGATTGGCGTCTGTTTACATACTTATGTTGCAACTCTATTTTAATTTAGTTAGCAGTAGACTGTTCTGTACCCCATTACCATAAAACATTTCTAAAACTTAGGTTCTTTATAAATTTTCAAAAATACGAGACCTAGAAATTACAGCATTTTCTTTTTGGCAGGTCGAATGCCCTTTACAGAAATTTTACTCTAAAAAAAGTAACCATCAAAAAAATCAATGTAGCAAATAATTCTATCAAATCTCACGATTTCCCAAGCACAGTGTTCATAAGTCTTTGTAAATCAGCAAGCCCATTGCTAAGACCGAATTGTGTCTTTTTAAACTCATAGTGGCCATCAAGGGTAGTAAACGCCGTTTTGCCTTTACAGTTTCCTCAGCTTTAATTTAATATAACCAAACTCGAGTAATATACAACAATAACAGGCCGTCAATTATATCTATCAAACCTTCCGATATAGGATACTGTTAATTAATTTAACACATTTAATCATTTACCAACAAGAAAAAGATCTTGTGCATGGCGAACTACTTTATTAACATTCTTTTTTTTTTTTTTAATAGGCGGGTTTACTTATGTACGCTCGTGAGGCTCTTTATTATCTATAGGACTAATTTTTTACTAATTAAGGACTTTTTAAAAATGAAAGTACTTTTAAGGACTTTTAAAAGTTTATTTCCCAATCCTTCTTAATAATTTTACATCAAACGTCACAAATCGAAAGATCATTACTTTTTAAATTACCAGACAGTACAAATCAAAATAAGTATAGATTACAAAATCTACATGAATTATTAGGTATTGCTTCAACGAATAAATTCTATAAAAATGTAGCTTAAAGGAAAGTATTTTCTTTATACATCATTAAATAAATATTAAATACTAGCTTTTGCCCGCGACTCCGTCCGCGTAGACTACAGGGTTGGGTTCAGAAAGAAAACAAGTTGTAGTCTATTTTACTCCACAGAGTCCCATTTCTGTCCATATGAAAAATCGTTTACATCGGTCAAATGATTTAGGCGTGAAAACATAACAGACATATAGTTACAATTATACATAGTTACAGTCGTCTACACGTTGTTTCATCATTCTAGCTTCAAAAATGACGAATTTCCACACAAACTTTCACCCCTTATTTTTATTTTACCCCCTTAAGGTACATTTTTCACAAACTTTTAATGTCATGTTTATTTATATCTAATCAACAGCCTAAAATATAAGTTTCAAGCTTCTAGCTTTAAAAATGACAATACTTCTATACAGCTTTCATCCCTTCTTTCAACCCCTTTTCCGGGATAAAAAGTAGCCTATGTCCTTTCTCAAGATCTAATCTATCTATGTACCAAATTTCATTTAAATCGGTTCAGTAGTTTTCGCAGAAAAGCGAGACAGTCAGACAGATAAACAAAGTTACTTTCGTAGGTATTTATAATATTAGTTTTTTTTTTTTTTTTTTTTTACTATCACGCGCCCAAAGAAGTCTCTTTTCATAAATAATTTCACGAATAACCAGCTTTTCGATTCGGACAAGCGGTATGGTCTATAACAAATGAGTACCTATACAATTTCGTGCTACACACGAGGTTTCAGATAACTTTTCCGTCACTACTTCAGCGGTATCTTGATTTACTAAGTATGCAATACACATTAAATATGGATTGATCTAGTAACACCGCCCTATACGTTTGTACATTATTCCTTTATCTTCACTACAATTTCTTTAATTTAACATTAAACTACCAAATAATTCAACAAAAATATGAAGTTACATAATATGTAGTGTCTATTTCAAGATCCGTTCAATAAAACAGGTTGATTTAAATTAAATTGACTATGACTTACTGTCCACATTAATTAAATAAAATGAAACATGAAATTGAATAATATTTATTGAGTCTAAAATGTCAAATACTCGTACATCACTTAGATTTAGTCATTTCAACATTTAGTATACCATCCTGTTCGGAAGGTAGTCATCACAAGAGAAGAACGGACAAAAAATACAAAAAAAATTGCTCTTTTCCACTCGAAAAGATTGGATATTGATACAAAGATTAAATTTTCCGTATTTGAGCAGCTCATTAATACAATCTCACTGTTGTATTGAATATGAGAATAAAATGCGACCGACCCGGCACACGATGCCGTCGTAACCACAGACATTTCAGCAAGCACGGATTGAATTATATACAGCTATATCCATTGAAGGAGACCCAGTCAGACTTGAGATTACAATAATTACTAATTATATCCAGGTTTCGTTATCCTCCATATATTCCGATATTTTAAAGTATGCTTTGTTACATAACTGTCTATACTATTTCCTTAATCATTTTATTGTAAAAGTGTATACAGTAACTTAAAAGATTTGCTGATCTTTTGGAGTCTGGTCTTATAAGTAACTAACTTATTTTTATTACGTGTATTTCTCTCATGTATGTCAAAAACCGTTTTTTTTTTTTCTACAATGAATCTGATTTTATATCTTTAATGTAAATTAAGACCTACATGCAAGTTCTATACGACCAAATCTGTTCAAATATCACAAGTTTATCTTTAATGGGTAGGTACATTTTTTTTTTAAGTATGTCATACCACGTTTTCGTATTATTGTTTTAGTTTAGAAAAATTAGTTCACATTTTAATATTTTGTACCAATCAAATCTCAAATCAAATTAAATTGTAGTGGCATTGATGCTTAAAATAACATTTCTACTTACTGCAGGAGACGCAGCTCTCGTAACCTGATACTCCTGTTTTCTTTTGTAGTTTCGCGGTACGGGCGTGGTTTTCGGAACACTTCTGATGTTGTCTCAACATCTTTATATTCATATAATTACACAATATAACACATAACTATTACACGTCACACAATATAATAACACTATGATACATAATCTAGTCTGTTCAACCGAAGACTTGATACAGCAATCGACTCCTACTAGCACTGAACGTGCTTATATAGAGACCGCCCCACTATAACGTGACAATAACATCTCAAACTACCGACAAACATGTTATCAATTATTATTTATCTACCCTTAACTAGCTAAGGCGACAACATTTTCGTGAATAATTTAAATTAAGAAGAATAGAATGATGGCCAAACATGTAAAATATATATTTTTAGACAGTAGTGCCACCACGTTTAAGTCTTACATATATTGTTTTCAAAAAGGAGTCATATTTTCTTTCTACTACTTCATACATAGTCTATGATCTATTGTATTTATATCTATTGTTATTTACAAGTCGTCGACCTCCGTAATAATTATCGTAAATTGAATAGAAAAGTAACTGTTAAAATCTAAAACGGTATTTAGAGTACACGCAAATTTTCAAATATTGCCACAGCTTAAAATTTGCGTGTAATTGTATAACTGTATTTTGTTGTAAATAAAGATTTTTGTTATTATTATAATAGGCACATATCCTAACGAATGGACCGATGACGTTCTTCCGTTTGGTGGTTTTTCAATATTCATTTTTAATATTGCGATATATTTTCAAATTATAGTAATTTATCTCTTTTATTTATGCTTATTTTTGTAGTTTCAATATTATTTTATTCAAAGAAAGTTAAATCATATTATTATTTTAGTAATTTTATTTTGGTAAATATATATTTCTAAATCAACCTTTCTTCATGTTAATGGAATATGTTCGGCAAACTAAGCGACGTCTTTTCGTCGAAAATACCTCAGTGCCTGAAGACGAAAGTCTTCGATAGTTGTGTGTTACCAGTTATGACATACGGCACTGAGACGTGGCCTCTCACTATGGGCCTCATTAGATGGCTCAGAGTCACTCAACCAGCTATGGAGTGGGCTATGCTCGGGGTTTCCCTACGAGATCGAATCAGAAATGAGGAGATCCGTAGGAGAACTAAAGCAACCGACATAGCCCAGCGGATAAGCAAGTTGAAGTGGCAATGGGCCGGGCACATAGCGCGGGGAACTGTTGGCCGATGGGGCCAAAAAGTTCTTGAGTGGAGGCCACGTACCGGAAAGCGCAGCGTAGGACGTCCTCCGACAAGGTGGTCAGACGAACTATTAAAGGTCGCGGGACGTCGCTGGTTGCAGGCTGATTCCAACAGGTCCCTGTGGAAGTCATTGGGAGAGGCCTATGTCCAGCAGTGGACTTCCATTGGCTGATGGATTGGATTGGAATGGAATATGGTCCTAGTCTACCACACTACTCATACGTTGGCTAGAAGACTTCATATAGTCTAATCTTCCTTTCGCTGTCGAAATAAGCAGTAATAAACTAATCACACACTCTTAATTCCGCTGTTAGTAAATGGGTAAAATCGACCATTCGCAATATTACGTACTACGTCAGTTCCAATTTAATCGTGAATTCTTTAGCGATTTTTTATCTAACCAACGATAGTATATGCCAAAGAACGCCAGCGACTATATTTACTACATGAAACCATATATAAAAACTTTGCAATCACTGCTCAATCATATTATTTTACAAGAAATACTGCAAAACCTCATTGACTTATTAATTGAAGCTGTGACAATCAGCAATGACCTGCAGGTCACGTTTTACGCATGAAAGAAGTAGAATCAAGGAACTGGACATTTCCGCGCCGATCTCAATGTACATTGTACATTGTACAATGCTAATAAATTCAGCTCATGATTATTTGTGACTGAACTCATTAATGAATCCATGTTATGTGGTAGATCTTCCTATGTGTCAACTCATTGGTAATTCACTACCTCACAATATTTTAAGGACAATGTACACTGTCCTGAGGCGACGCTGCTTCGATAATCTACTCTTAAATTTTGTTGCGGTCTTGAGTGTAAAACTGAAAAATGTTATATCTGATTAATATGACACAAGATTTCTATGACGCCAGGTCAGGATTATATGTGTGATTGTTGGGTGTATCAAACCAAATAGTACACCTTTATTAAAGGAGAAATTATAGGACACTCCAGTATAAATGGGCTAGCCAGCCCGGGCTGGTACTATTATTCTAAAGAATAAACATGAATCGATGTCATTGTTCTCTCATTCGGTATATGAAAATGCCACAGGAAAAATCTTAATCAGTACCGTCCATTCTGATGATAATAATATGTAAAGATTTTTTAAGGCACAATTAAAAACTTGTATTTCAATTTTAATCATGAATATTTAATTTCAGGATAAAAGAAACAGGAATATCCCCTCCAGTACCTAGGAATGAAAGTGATCTGGACCCAGCAGCGAAGTATCATGTCGTATCCCACGTACAGTACATCACGTAAGTAATTATATAGGGATATTATCAAGGCGCAGCGAGCCAAAATGAGTCCTGGTCTCTGACACCAAGCGACACCATTAAGGCTTACCCAGTGCTGTTTCTTCACGTTTAGACGTATTAGCAACTCAGAATTTTTTACGTCCACCAGACTAGGAGATCAGAAAGTTCATAGGATACCGCAGTCATACATCTACTTTACAGATTTATGTACAGAATAAATTAAATACATGTTTAGCCGTATTGGTAATGGTTTAAAAACAATATTTGCACAGTCCTATCGTTTTCTATAGTACCCGTTATATTAAATATAAATTACTTATTGAATAGGTCGTAAGGTGACACTTCAAAGTCAATGAAGGGTACACATAGTTTAACCTTCGTTTACTCGCTAAGGTAATAGTTTGTTTGTATAATTTATTCTTCAGGTATCTCGTCTCTCACGTTTTGGAATTTCAAATACTGTTGTCTCTGTGCAAGAGAGCTAATCAGACAGGTCCATTACACGAATGTTCCATATACGACGTGAAGGAAGCAGGAAAATTGCTCAGGTAAGTCATAAGGACAAAAATACGCATTGTCAATGAAACAGGAAGTCTTAAAACGATGCTGCGAGATTCACACAATTATGTATTTATAATAACGTACTTAAAATATGCTGATTTTTTATTCTCCGCGATACAAAAACTTATAAAATCTTGTTCTATTTTCGCAAAAACCATTGGGATGTTTTTGTTAAAATTAAACTGATATTTCAACAAGTGCTTTTTACGGGTTAAGCCCCAGGCACACACCTCTAACTTTTCGAAGTTATGTGTGTATTCACAATGAATTATCACGTACTTTAACGGTTAAGGAAAACATCCTGAGGAAACCTGCATATTTTCTTAGGCGTGTAGTCCGCCAACCTACATTAGGTCAGCTTGGTGGATCAATGCATAAACCCGCTCAGTTGTAAAGGAGGCCCGTGCCCAGTAGTGGGACGTTTATGAACTGATTATATGTTTTTTATAAGTATCATGTTGTTGGATGGAAGCCTTTTGCCACTTATTTAGCCTGTTTTATGATTTAAGAGATTTCAATGGTTAAACCCTAAATTTGCCTGATCCGGGAATCGTATCCGAGATCCACGTAAACCTCTGCTATACACATAACCGGAACAATGAGGCAGACAATAAATATGATACACGTTTATTGTTTATACGTGTGTTTATACTCAACTAGTGTATATAAATACAATGCTAACAATGATTATGATGAACTATTTTCTAATAACATTTAAGATAAAGCTAATAGCAACGCTTCATAGGATTTAGGAGCGAAGGATATTTGGTAAGGTAGTAATCAATTTTGTAAACAACTCCTTATTGCCAAATTCCAGCGACGGCATGGCGCTGGGTGCTAGTGAAGATTGGCGAACGGTCCTTGAAGCAATTACTGGAGAAAGGGATCTATCTACTGACGGCATATTACAATATTTCTCACCACTTACAGAGTTTCTTAAAAAGGAAAACGCTAAACTTGCTCTTGTTACTGAAGACGATATGGATAAAAGTGCACCAATCGTGGTGGGAGCTATAGTTGTAGTACTAACGTTACTGATAATAATACTTTATTGTGCCAAAAAATATGACCTTGGAACTAAACTATGCTCTGCTTGTGGACTGACTAAGAATGGATCTTTAGATATAGTGACGAACGAAGTGCCACAAATGAAATCAATCGAAATAGAAGGTATTAGTGAGGATAAAGTTTAAGATACGAAATCGATTACTTTACAGTTGTGATTGACACTTATATTTCATAAGCAATTAATCAATTTTACATGACCCATGTTAGGTAGACCTTTCGATTGGCGGTTTAAGATAAGATATAGATAAAATGACAATTATTGAATGAAATGTTTGATTAATTTTACGTAAGTGTGAATGTTGTTGTTATTTTTCAATTAAACATGTACTGATTGAATTCGATTGATAGTATTTTATTCATTGTGTTTTGTCCTTTCACTAGCAGTAGTGACTATTGAATTTTTACGTTGTACATTTATACCTTTGCCTTCGTGTATATCATTGATGACCTTTGACCATTTAAGTACTGATTTTATTAACATAGTTGGCTATTTTAACTAACCCACGTAATCGTCTTTTTCGCGTGACTCTACTTGACTCTTATAATGTAATATTGTGATTTATGGTGTCACGTTTATAGGAAATCCTTTTATGGCGCTTATTTTATTTATATCATGTGTAGAGTTATGCAATACTGTGTATTTACGGTCCATTGAAATGTAAAAGAAAGATGATAGGCTTTTCTCATTGTAACGAACGTCTTTGTAAAAGTCAGTCATTAATTAACTAGTATTAAGAGTGTTGAAAATCTTCTCATATTTCCATCAACCCTGCAGAGATCATTCAATATATTTCTTTTATAACTAAAATGACCTATTGCACAGCGTTGGAGTATGACAAGGCAGTATGACGATGGCTGCAACTGGACATACTGAAAAGAACATGGAGGCTCATGATAATAATTATAGCAAAGGAAAATTTGAAAAGTACCAACCGACTTAATTTATCGACACAGAATTCCCAATTAGCCTGTTACTAAAATATTTATAATTTAAAAATCGACAACAGGCTCGTCTCCTTCTAATCTTGAAACACAGCTGGGCAGGACTTGAAACTTAAAAATGCGCCTCTAAGAACGCTCTTCAGAGATGCAGACGTATACCTACGTGTGTATCCAACATGCATTCATTATCGAGACGACTTTGTATCACAAATACAACTTCGTTGTACTGGTTTATTTGAAATAGATTTAGAATATCATTCGCAAGTTGTTACTGAACCGCTATGTTGTCTATTAACGCAAAGTTGGGGTCGAGGGAATCGTGTGACCGCATTGCCTGTATCGTCCGTAATAATGGTTGTCGAACATACCGACAAAGTGATTGTAACTAGTTGGCTTGCGATAGTCAAAGAATATTTACGATTTACATAAACGAGCGCGTGATGGTGTTTCATAGATGGTACGATTTTCAAGTATACGCCTCTGAATTTTTGAATGAGCCGGATAAAATATTTTATTTATTTATTTATGCTTTTTACACATTACGTATAATGGCGGACTTAATGCCTAAAGCTTTCTCTAACAGTCAAACTTTGGGTAAAGCATAGATAAAAGGTAGTTATATCATTATGTATCATTTAAAATATAAAATTCGAATGATAGTAAGATATAAATAAAAATAGTCATGGTATAATATGTGCGTTGTAAGTGTGTTGTACATATCTTGGTGTATAAAAATCGTGGGGAAAATAATCTGAGATTAAAGTTTACTACACCGCATCTCATGGCTAATACGTTGTGCGTTGCAGATCAAATAAGGCATCGAGAGGTTCTCGTCTTTAGTCATTAGACTCTCTTTTGGTTTGGCTGCTGAAGTTTTATAGAAGAAATTTCTTTGCTAGTAATATAAGTACAAACAAAAATTATTGTAAAGCTACATAAACAAATTAATAATACAGGGCTTATAATATTTTTAACATAAAACTGAAGTTATTCATGCATTGTCATCATGGTAATGCAATCAGACAAGTACATCTTTACTCAACTTCCTAGTGAATGCAAAAAGTTTGCGGCTATTTAATGAAGCAAGCGTAAAGGTTACGAAATTAATAGTAAAAGAGAGGTCAGCTGAGGCTATGATGGTCTTCATAACTTGAATAACAAATTAGGAAATACACAGTTATATAACGCACTTTACTTAAAACCAGTAATAATAGATCTATCGGTTTAATTGGTCCCAGTTGTAGAGAAGGCCCGTGAATTAGGCCGAATATGGGCTGATATGCTATATATCCGATAGTTAGATCAATGGTCTTGATTTGACATTGACATTATGTATTATAATATTATTTTTTTAAATTTCACTAAGTCCCGAAAAAAAATTGCGGTTTACGCACTTATTTGACTCTGTATAGGAATCGAACTCGATGCCACTTGTTCTACAAGCCTGCACACTAGAAGCTTCGTACACTTTGACTTTATAAACTACACTGCCCTTCATCAGTCGTCCAAAAAAACTTCAAAGCTATAAATCCAATTATAGGATACAAGACGTTCTAATTGATGCAGGTCACTCACGTTTTACCTTGAAGCATTGCAGATTCAAAGATGATTAATGTTCACTTCGGGTAGAATCCATATAAGTGATGGTAATCCCGTGGAAAAAATAAGACCCAATCTAGATTATCAAGTTTTCCTTCAAAATCAGACAGCCGGACTGTCTGAAAATATAACCCAAGAACAACAATAAGCGCGCACCTTTATACGTGGATGAAGAGTGCAGAAATGCAGCTTAAATTCACTCTTCTTTTATAAATAAGGATCGCTCTGTGTAAAATATTAATCGACATGCAATAATATTTATTTGTTCACGTATTGCTAAGTACATTTTTATTTAGTTTTTATTATCCTATGAAAAACTTCTTATGTTGTTATTGTTATAGTAACGTATAATTTGTTTCTATACTGAAATAGCAGAATGACATCACTGCATCTGATGGTAAGTGCAATGCTGTCCAAATATAGTATTGTCTGGCAAAGAACGCTAAAGAAAATATTTAACAAGCAATATACATATTTATCTATTACTAATTTAGTAAGTCCTAAAACTTATTATGTGTGTGGCTTAATTTAATTACAAATATAAATAATCAAATACACAACAACCATTTCATTATGTTTATTTACCTTCGACAGCTCTGGTACCTTCGATATATTTGAGTTTATTTGTATCAATTGTAGCTTTGACCTTTGACTGAGACGGCCTTTACAATGTCATTCAATTATGAAAGAAGAGATGTAAGGTCTTGAGATTATGTAAACGTAGGCTTGTAATCAATCAATATATGATCAGAATAGGAGCAAAGTTTCCTAGTCTCAGGATTCCAAACCATAGGCACTGTATATCTAAATATAGACGACTTTTACCGAATGCCGCAAGTGTAGCGAGCTTCTGCATGATTCAATAAAGAACTCAAGGTTATAGGAAGAAAGGACCACTTAGATCGTTAATATGTTCTTGTGCTTGATGTGGCGTAATCGGATTTAGATTGTTAAGACAACATGCATGAGTAAAAAACAAAATGCCAGGGAGCAAAACATATGTACGCGACCATTTAGATATTGTATTTCAACTATCGTTATGTAATTTGCCATCAACATCTACACTTACACAACTCAACTACGTTTTTTATAAAAACATAGCTGAACAATTACTTACCTGTGCCCAGAAAAAATAGTGTACCTATATTTAATTTGATCTAATTTTAAAGTACATACAATTACATACTGTTAATGTCACGGTCCACCAGTTACAAGCATTCATATCCTATTACTGCTTTGGTAAAATATTGCAGTTGTACTTTCAAGTCCTTCATATGTGTTTAAGTTTAAGGCTGTTGGTATTGGTAGTTCTATTAATTCTGTCTATTTGTATCAACTATCATGTATCTCCATTGCTATTTTGTAAACACCTTCAGGTGTTTTATATAGAGCTAACAAACGTAAAAAAGTTTGAATATCTCTACGTTCTACTACCTCGTGGTCTCGCGGTACAAGTATGTTCCGTGCGACCTAGAAGTCCTAGGTTCGATTCCCGGGTCGGGCAAAGTATTATTGGGTTTTTCCATTAGGAAATTCTCAGTAACAGCACGGAGTCTGGAAATGTGCCCGAAAAACGCTAATAGGCTCGCCCCCTATTACGCGGGACTGAACATACCTGGCGAAATGTGGGTGCAAAAATGCACTTCTGCCTTCCCCTTCGGGGAATACAGGCGTAAGTTTATGTATTATGTATCTCTACATCATCATCAGCCCATATGTGTCCCACTGCTGGGCACGGGCCTCCTCTACAACTGAGAGGGTTTAGACCTTAGTCCACCACGATGGCCTAGTGCGGGTTGGCGGACTACACACCTAAGAAATTCCTAAGAACTTTTTAGGTGTGCAGGTTTCATCACGATGTTTTCCTTCACCGATAAAGTACGTGATAATTCATTGTGAATACACACATAACTTCGAAAAGTCAGAGGTGTGTGCCTGGGGTTTGAACCCGCGACCGTCGAGATTCTCGACCGCGTGCCTAAACCTCGAGGCCATCACGACTTTATCTCTACATTTCACAAGATTTTATGATTTGCCATAGACCGCTTCGTATGGTGATGTCGTTGTGCATAAGAAGCGACGCAGGAAAATCCCTTATCAACACATACAATAACATCATAATAATATTTTTTTTTTATCGAAACTACAGGTTTCACTACTATTTTCTTGGTTGTCCAATGGATACAAACAATTACTATGATAAATTCTGATTTTAACTCAATAGATCCTATTTCATACAAAAAAAGTGGTATTTTTGAAAATTATTATGGGGCTACCATTGTATAAAGTATAAGCAGTTTAAATTTACGGGAACAGCGCACTAGCTCATTACTCGTTCAGTTCCTGCCGGCTCACGTAGAACATTATACAAAGTGACATCTGCGTGTCCTCGTTTATTTAATAATGTCTCATAAGTTAATGGTGCATTCTCAGACATCACTGATCTTATCATCAGTCCAATATATAGGGGGATGACTCAGATTTAAATAAATTTTGTTTGGTAAGTGCGAAGATTACGACAATAATACTCGACCTTATTTACATAAGTCCTATTTGATACCATTCTTAGAATACTATATTGAGGTTATATTTTATTTGCAAATGAGTAACTGTGTCACTGTGAGTATAAAGGAGTATTTAAAGTAATACATTCGAGTTGTCTTAATAGAGAAGGAAAATAAGATGAGTTTTGGATTATTTGATTTTTGGCAATATTCGTTAATGAACGAAGCGGGACATTAAATATTTTTCTTCATATTAGTTCAAGTAGAGCCATTAATATTGTAATCGAATTTGACTCGACGTGGGTCCTTCAAAATACATATGCTATACATGATCACTCACGTCAAATCGTCGAAGGCGTAGGTAGGTAAAGCTGTATGCATGGACATCTTGCCTACCAATTTTACAAGTAAGTTTTTTTGAATCTATAAATTGTCAAATACATCACTTAGATTCAGTCATTTAAAAATTTAGTGTACCACCCTGTTCAGAAGGCAGTCATCACTAGAGAAGAACGGGCAAGAAACTCTAATGTTGCTCTTTTCCAAATGTTGTTATCATGTTTAGACTTGTACCGCTTCTAAGAATTTCTAAAAGAAGAAAAACACTTACCGTATCGTATCGCACGGCACAATTTTAAGTGTCAATAAAAACGACTGCTTAAAAAGAAAAAAGAAATTATTTTACAGGGGATGTTGAGACATGAGACTGCCTCATGTTCTTAGGCACAAGTACTGGCACGTGTGATATAGAGATCCGTGGTTCGATTCTTGGGTCAGGCGAAGTGTTATTCCATTAGTAACTTCTTAGTAGCCGTACGGAGTGTACTTAGATATGATGTCTACCTGCAAAAGACGAGAAACTGGTTATGAGATTTTTTGCAATAATATTTTAATTTTTTTTACATACATAGGCACTAAGCACATAAAGTTATTGCTATTATCCTTTTTTTCAATATAAGTAGCAACGTCAGAAGGAATTTTCATAAGATAAATGTTATGAAGTAAAATTTATCTTAATCAAAATTTTAGATTAAAAGTGTGAAAATTATGCAATAAAAACACCACTTATATGATTATTATTTTTTAAATAAAGGAATAAATTTTGTTCATATTGTTTTTAGTTTATGTACTAGTTAAGAATTTACTACCTTTTAAATTTTGAAATCATCGTCATTTTACATCATTATTTTACGTCATTTAACATCTTCCAATAGATCTTGCCACATATTTTTCCTATGGCTGTGCCCCGCAGTAGTAAATCTTATTATCATCATTATCAGCCCATATACGTACCACTGCTGGGCACGGGCCTCTTCTACCATTGAATGGGTTAACGCCTTAGTCCACCACGCTGGCTGGCCAGGTGCGGATTGGCGGACTAAGAGGATCCTAAAAACTTTTAGGTGTGCAGGTTTCATTACGATGTTTTCCTTTACCGTTAAAGCAAGTGATGACTTTAGTTAGCTTTACAGTCATGTTTAACTTAATGAGGCTGCTATTCACATTTACTTATTTTATTGTTAACAATTATTTTTTTTTATCTCTGCATCACCCAGAGGTTGACTGTTAGAGAATGCCTTTGGCATTAAGTCCGCCTCTATACTTAATGTATAAAAAGCATAAATAAATAAATAAATAATGCATCGCCTGGTGATTGAGGCAACCCTTGTAGTTACTTTTACTTTTACTTTTTTTGTCCATTGACCATTCTATAAAATACAACTAACATATTGACAACTGGCATGTGGTATGCAATAAATGTGCACATTTTATTTCCAAGGTAAAACCTGATTTCTTATGTTACACATACACGACATTTCTAAAAACTCAGCAATCCTCCATAAAAACAATAGATTTTATACGGAGGCGAACCACTGAAGGAATTACGATCGCCTTAATGTTTTATACATATTTTGGAGTCGGTGTGAAGCTATAAACGAACTAGCTTTTGCTCGCGACTTCGTCCGCGTAGACTACAGGGTTGGGTACATGCAAAGTCTCAGCCCGATCGGTTTAAAACTGACAAAGTTTCATACAAATTTTCATCCCCTATTGTATCCCCCTGGGGGTAGAATTAATCAAAATCCTTTCTTAGCGGATGCCTACGTCATAACATCTACCTACATGCCAAATTTCAGCCCGATCCGTCTAGTGGTTTGGGCTGTGCGTTGATAGATCACTATTTCAGTCCGTCAGTCAGTCACCTTTGAGTTATATATATACAGACTTGTGTTAGCTTACTCGAAATTAAATCAATCTCTTATCAATTTAAATATAAAAAATTAAAACACCACAAAATCCAAGGAAAATTTAAAGATAAAAACATTTATACAAATGTCTTGTTTGAACATGAGTAAATTCTTTAGTTTACAATAAATTAATTAACTTACCTAAATACACATACACGCCTCAATCTCCCCGGGGAGTTGGGGAAGGTTTATGTATGTGAATGTGAAGTGCATTCTAAACCATCGACTCGTCAATTGTGTGTTAAGTTCTGAATAACCCAATAACACTTCGTCCTACCCGGGAATCGAACTTTGGTCCTTTAGATCACATGGCACACACTTTTATCACAAAACTATGAGTTACTATTAAACGCGGCATAATTATGCTGATTAAAAGCGGTAGTTTTATATTTAGATTTCTACAAATAAAGTTGCTTATATTTATGTTAAGCAAATCGGTCATAAGAAATTGAATTTTCTGACGAATGAAGTTAAACCTAAAGAGTACTGAGTGCTTACATGCCTCCATTGGGTTACAATATGTTGATGGCAATGATGAGTAACGCAAGGATAACACGAACTCAATAAAAGTTACAGTTGAAGATTTTGGATATCTAACAGGCTGTCCAATTTAATGCATTCTGTTACATAAATATTTACACACTTAAAACTGCGTGATACTTTCAACATAGGTCTAAAAATAGTGACGACCTTAAACTAGAGTTCCCTGTACCACAAGTTTCGCTCTCGCTGCAATCAAACTCGACTTTACGATTAATCCAATCTTGCGGCGATAAAAACACCAATTTCTCGAATGTATGCTACTTACATATATTTTAAGTATTTGAACCAATTGTTAAATTGTAACACGAATGGAACCGCTAATATCATCAATCACCTACTTGATGCGAAAAGGCGATTACACCGAGCACTTACTTCATGAGAGCATCGATTAATACGTTCTTAAAGCAAGACAATATGGAGGTCAAGTTTGTTTTGATGTTATCAAAATACATATTATATCCTTTTGTATAGTCGTTGTTACGCACATACTGGAAGCCGGAGAATTGAGACAAAACTCGGACAATTGCGAAATAAACAATCGATAGTTAGAGTTCATAGCCAACGAATAGCTACCGTGACATGGTCAGCGATGTTCACGGCACTCTGTGACATCCGCTTGTCGAAATGGTTAAGAATGTAAGCCAGTGCGAACAAACTGCAATCACCTAACTGTTACCGCTTGTGACGAACGCTCGCGCCTAGGACCGCGTCGGCGCAGGAGACCGCGCTGGATTTGCATATTTAATCACATAAACAAAATTTGAATTTTGAATCCAATACCATAGGCTGTCAATAATACTTACACCTATTTAAATTAATTACATAAAAAAATCAAAGGCAACAAAAACAAATGAAGCCGAAGTGAAGTGATGACACTTGGTTGTGATTAAATTAATATATATTTAAAAAAGATACAAGGTAAGTTTTTGACATTATAATGTATTACAATGATCTACAAAATGAATAAATGTTCTGCCTAATAAATTTATTTTAAAACCAGTTGGAAAATAAATTATGAGCGATTGAACTCTTCAATCGATAGATAACTGTTATTATTTGGAGCGGTAATAAAAGTAAAAGGATACCGTTAGTTGATAATAACTATAAAAAAGTTCTATTATAAGGACGATATTGACTCTTATACATAATTTAGTACCTACCTATCTATAAATCCATTATCTGTTTTATAAATTAAGCAGGTCCTGAGTATTCTTCTTGATTTAAAGTTACTATCATAATGTACCATTCGTTATATACCGATTGAAATGATTATGTCAAGTTTAAATATTATATATGTTATGTATATATCGTGATTTCAGAATGCTAAAAATTGCCTCCATAAAAAAAATCGTTTTGCATGTAAAGAATGCGAATAGCATTGGAAATCAATTAAATTTAAGATATAAGCAAGGTTGAAACGTAAATAAAATACAAGATGATTGGAATTTTTTTATTTATTATGTTTTTTTTTATCGCTTTCATTCGTTTAAAACAGGTTTGCTTACACAATACGTATATTTATCGTAGATTTGATTTATTGTTCATGCATTATTTATTGGTAAATAAAACTTACGTAATGCAATAAAAAATAACTAAAGAATCATTGTAATAAAATGATTTATATCAAATATATCGCAAAAAATATGCTGTCCAAATTTGAAATCTGCGTAAAAAAGAGTGTAACGTTGATTTGACAGGTTTTAAATGTAGGTTTCTACGTTAATAACAACTTATATTTATAAAACACGTTCGTATATTTCTTGAGTATTAATAATATATTTTAGGAGGAAATATTAGATTATGCATTTTTATTTGACAAAGTTGACAGAAAATTCTATATAGAATTTATAAATACAATGTCAAAAACTTTGGTATTCGTATTTGGTAGTAGATTATTAAAAAAAAAAACACATCTCGTCTTTATGACTTTGCAGTAGTTAAAAATTCATATTCCGGGCTATTAATATGATGTGTTAATTTCGAATGCAACTTGCCTAATTTTTGGTACGTTTTAGAATGCATTATCTCGGCCAAAGAAAACATCGTGAGAAAACCTAGGTATTAAAAAGTTCTGCGCAAAGAATTATGGAATATTTTTTATCAATTAGTGTAGCATAATGGACAACTTACGCTGTCTTAGAACTGTCCAGTGCTCGGCAGTGGGAATAATAAAATTAAGGTCCAATCCATCCTTATATTATAAATGCGAAAGTAACTGCATTTTCACGACTAAACGGCCGCGCTGGACTGATTTAAATATTTTCTGATAAGGAGATAGAAGACACCTTGGAGAAGAACACTAAAGTACTTTTAATACTCGGAAAAAACAATATTCCCGTAGACTGAGCACGGAATTCAAAATTGCACCGGTACACGCAACTAATATTTTATAATTTTCTCAAAAAAAATTACTAATTTAGATTTTTCTTACTTTTGAGGACTGTGTTTTGATTTGCGGAAAGTTTCAAAAATTTATTTATTTAATCTTTTTTCCTTTTCTTGTTTCTGCACTGGGTTTACTATTCAAAAAAATACTATACTCTACCAAGCAGGAAATGCAGTTTCACCTATATATGACGTCATCTAATTTAAGTATTTATATCCTTACTTCCTTACTAATATTATAAATGCGAAAGTAACTGTATCTGTCTGTCTGTCTTGCTTTCCTGCTAAAACTACAGAACCGATTTAAATGAAATTTGGTACACAGATAGTTTGGAGCTTGAGAAAGAACATAGACTACTTTTTATTGCGGAAAAAGGGTTTTAAGGGTTTGAAAGGTTGTATGGAAGTATTGTCATTTTTAAAGCTAGAAACTTGAAACTTATTTTTAGGCTGTTGATTAGATATAAATAAATATAACATTCAAAGTTTATAAAAAAAATGAGAAAATAACTATATGTCTGTTACGCTTTCACGCCTTAATCATTTGACCGATGTGAACGATTTTTAGTATGGACATAAATGGGACTCTGTGGAATAAAATAGACTACAACTTATTTTCTTTCTGAACCCAACCCTGTAGTCTACGCGGACGCAGACGCGGGCAAAAGCTAGTTATTAATAAATCTTAGCGACACGCAGATAACAGTTTTGTGTGAAGTGCAATGGTTTTTTCTCAACAATTAGAACTTTATTTGAAACTCATAGTAAGTAGGTGCAGTTGTTTCCAACTCCTTCCAGTTGTTTTTTTCTGATTAACATCATCTTCGGTTCAGGTACGGCAGGTTTCTAAGTACCGTTTAAATTCCGTGCATCCTACTATCGATACTTGTGTACAGGAGCTGCAGTTGCGTATGTATTAGGATACTACTTGAGTTAACTTGTATAAAATCCATACATAACCTCCCGCCTGTATTTCCTGAAGGGGTAAGCAGTGGTGGTACTTCCATAGAAGCCCAAAAGCCCACCTTGTCTTAAAAAAATCGAATAATAAAATCTTTAATAATATAGTCGTGATGGCCTCGAGGTTTAGGCACGCGGTCGAGAATCTCGACGGTCGCGGGTTCAAACCTCAGGCACACACCTCTGACTTTTCGAAGTTATGTGTGTATTCACAATGAATTACCATGTACTTTAATGGTAACGGCCAACCCGCACTAGGCTAGCGTGGTGGGCTAAGGCCTAAACCCTCTCAATGGTAGAGGAGGCCCGTGCCCAGCAGTGGGATGTATATGGGCTGATGATGATGATGATGATGAATCTTTAAGCTTTATATCTATATTTAACAAAAGCAATTTGACATATAAATGTGAATTTACTGACTCCACAATAACCAGTTATAAATTAGACATTATACAATTGACGCGTAACGCTTTTGGGCTTCTATGGCAGTACCGCCACTGGTAGGCAGAAGTGCATTTCTGCACCCACATTTGGACATTTGTGTTTTCGTAATAACGAGCGAGCTTTTTGATATTTTCGGGCACAAATCCAGACTCCGTGCTGCTACTGAGAATTTCTTCATGGAAAAATCCAATAACACTTTGCCCCGAATCGCGATACCACGAGGAAATCAACATGGATAAAAATGCTTTTATAAATATGTACTCCTTATAACACAACTGATGCAAAAACGAGTTTATACTCGTATGTTGTATTAATATAGGAAACTGGTACATATTGAGAGAGAAAGGATACCATACATTATAGGAGTAATAAACTGGTCGTGTCCCCACGGAACGCGTATATGAGCCGTGTGAGTGTCGTACTAACTACCTTCTAGGCTTAATAACTGACTATGAAATCTGATGAGTAATTGGCCAGAACTTGGCTCAGCGTAAAAAAATGAGCTCTTTACGGAACTTCTCCGTAATCGATATCAAATAACAACACCATTGTGTTTAGGTGCAGAGCCGTCCCATTGTAAAACAAAATATTTTTACCTTTGGTTTTTATCTTTATATCACATAGACCACAAAAAAACATTTTTTTTCACATGACGGATTTTTATTAGACAATGGTGTGACCTCGATCAAGGCAACCCCATTTACTTATACCTACTAATAATCGCTGTTTTACCCATTAGCACTGCTTGACTCAAGAATCGACTTGAGCGCTCTAGATCGCACGGCGCATAGGTACTTGTGCAGTTAGAAAAACTAATCATCATCATCATCAGCCCAGATATGTCCCACTGCTGGACACGGGCCTCCTCTACAACTCAGAGGGTTTAGGCCTTAGTCCACCACGATTGCCTAGTGCGGGTTGGCGGACTACACATCTAAGAAATTCCTAAGAACTTTTAGGTGTGCAGGTTTCATCACGATGTGTTCCTTCGCCGTTAAAGTATGTGATAATTCTTTGTGAATAGACACATAACTTCGAAAAGTCAGAAGTGTGTGCCTGAGGTTTGAACCCGCGACTGCCGAGATTCTCGACCGCATGCCTAAACCACGAGGCAATCACAACTTTTAAAACTGCTTAGAAAAACTGAGCAGTAAGCGAAAAGCTAGAAAGTTACTGTGAAGAATTTTTCATTTCGTGAAATGAGTGGTTTTGTTCCGGCGTATTGTCTGTTTGTAATGTAAATAGGCATTTGTAACCATGTTAATTGAATATTTACAAAAGAATATGTAAATGTCCAAAAATTGCAAAACACAATGACAGCTTCGAGAGTTGAGAAACACGAGCCTAAAATACCTTCAGCTAAAGAAATGTTTGCGGGATCAATACACATTTGTTATGCCTTGTTTCCTAACGCATAATCAACTTTACCTAAGCTATGACTCAGTAGTAGTGATGGCCCCAAGGTTTATGTGCGCGGTCAAGAATCTTGGCGGCCACGGGTTCAAACAGACACACCTCTCTGACTTTTAGAAGTTATGTGTGTATTCACAATGAATTATCATGCAATTTAACGGTGAAGGAAAACATCGTGATGAAACCTGCACACCTAAAAGTTCTTAGGAATTTCGTTGGTGTGTAGTCCGCCAATCCACTCTAGGCCAGCGTGGTGGACTAATGCCTAAACCCTTTCAATAGTATCAATAGTAGAGGAGGCCTGTGCCCTGTAGTGGGACGTATCCCATATACGTACTGATGATGATGATGATGACTCACATGACACATCCAAATATTCTTTATTCATCATTCATCGATAATATTTACTTAAAATAAATATTTAATTTAATATGTATACCAGTTCTACATATAAGTAGGTTTTATTTATTGGAATAAACTTGTATTTGGATATTAAAAGCATATTGAGCTGGTAGTCGCTACCCAAAAGGCTTTTCATTACATTTACTATATGTCTAGTTGCTCGATATGATAGCCCCGTGGTGCAGTTGGCTATAAAAGTTAGTAGATTTAGAGAGGTTCACAAGTTTGGGGAGCTCTCAGCAACTCTCACACGGCACGTACAGTCAAGGTGGGAAACCATAAAGCAAAAATTAAAAACATGTTTTAAACTGTGTGTTAATTACACACAAAACTTGTGTAAATGATTTTGTTTTTGAGTGTAAAGTTTACAAATTGACTTGACGTTGTTCCCGTAGTATAAATAGGCTTGCTATCTTGCTTGCTTTTAGACACCCCCGTGGCACATTTGGCTAGATACCAGCTTGCGAAACGAGAGGTCGCAGGTTTGATCCCCGCACCGAGACAAATGTTTGTGTGATCCACAAAATATATTTGTTTTGGGTCTGGCTGTTTATGAGACCGAAAAGTCTGATACCCACGACACAGGACTGTATCCTATCCTAGTGTGGGGTCAGAACTATGTATGTGACTGTTGGGTGTATTTATTTATTTATATACATATTACAAAATTAAATATTTGTATGAGTTCCCGGATGAAGCCGTAGTAAAGTAAAAAATCCAAGGAGTGGCATTTTCATACATTATAGTAGTAATTCAATAGGTAATTATTAAAACTTTATATTATTATTTTATTAGAAATACGTTTCTATTTTTTTAAATAGACATTAAGAATATATAAATAACTCATAACGTCTATCTTAACACTTCAAATAACAAGCTTGTACATACTATTATGAATATTGAAATAACAATACACATTACATTAAACAAACGTGGTACAGTCTTGGTATAGTCAAATTCAATTTATTATTTTAAACTTAGGCGATTGATTGGGGTCAAGGTGGTCCGACGACTTGGTGAAGGTCGCGGGTCGTCGCTGGATGCAGGCTGCCTCCAACAGGTCACTATGGAAGTCATTGGGGGAGGCCTATATTCAGCAGTGGACTTTCTTGGGCTGATAATGATGATGATGATTGATTGGGGTGCTACCGCCATGAAGAACATATATAATACAATACACCAGGGACGGTACTTCCATAGAAGCCCAAAAGCGTTACACGTTAATTGTGTAATGTCTAGTTTATAATTGTTTATTGTGGGATCTCGATATTCTTATTTATATGTTAAATTGCTAAGAATTAAAGCTTAAAGATTATTATTCTGAATTTTGTAGGACATGCTGGGATTTTGGAAGTACCGCCACTGCAAATCCACCAATAGTCACATACATAGTTCAGACCCCACACTAAGATACGAGTCATGTGTCGTGAGTATGATAAATTACGAGAGACCTTTCGGTCTCACAAACACCCAGACCCAAAACAAATATTTGTTGTTTACACAAACATTTGTCTCGATGCGGGGATCGCACCCGCGGTCTCTCGTTTTGCAAGCTGGTGTTTAGCCAACTGCACCACGGACGCTGTTTCTTTTCAGAAACAAATTTATCTTTAAAATCCAATACTACCTCTTCCTAATTATCCTAACACTCATTCATTTGTCTACATTTGCATCAATCAATTGTTAATAGTAAGTTCATATAGCAACTTACTTCTGAACTTGTTCTTTCTCGTGTTTGCTAGATACTTTTCCTCTAAGCCATTACACGTTAACAAAGGATTTTTACTGTTTTAACTCAAGGTATAAAATAAAAATGACTTAATAAAAATGACGAATATTTGGCTATTGGTCACAACAACTGAATGCATACAAAAATTCGTTGACATACATAATCTCTCTTAATACAAATATTTATTCGGCTATTACGTAAGTATACAAGAGCTAATATTTAGCTGTGTTAACATTAGGTAATCACCGACTCGTAAATACTCAGTATTCCATAGTAAGTCATTTTGAATTTTTTTAACATTGCATACTTAACGAATTCGTAATATATCAGTATCTAGAAAACATCGCAACAGATCTCTATTGTATATAGACACTGTATCCCCACATATGGTATAGACTCATAATAAATCAATAATAATAAGTACACCCAACAGTCACATATGTACAAAGTATGTAGTTCTGACCCCACATTAAGATACAAGTTTTGTGTCGTGGGTATCAGAAACTACGAGAGACTTATCAGTCTCACAAACACCTAGACCCGAATCAAATACTTGTGGATCACACAAACATTTGTCTCGGTGCGGGTATTAAACCCGCGGCCTCTCGTTTCGCAAGCTCGTATCTAGCCAATTGCGCCACGGGGCTGTTAAACTACTCATGACAATAAACAACATGACAACAATCTACGTTGCAACCATCAACGTATGCCTCTTTAACGTACTAAATACTAAGCAGAAACTTTATCGAAATCATGTTAGTAATAATTTTAATTACTCGTATACACCGCTAATGTGGTGTATAAAAACAAGGAAGTCATGAAACAGAATTTTTGCACTAACAATTTTTAATATTTTTTGTTGTTAAATAACTATAGCTAAGCGTGGTAAAGTAAGGCTTAATTATTCTAAAAAGAAACCCCGGTTAGCATTATTTAGGCTGATATGGTTGAACAGTCTCCTCAATACCCCTCAATAAAAAAGGATTACTTTTATATGTGTATCTTCTAAGTGCCGCACTTGTAGATATACCAGCTGGAACGAGTCATAGCTGCCAATAAACCAATAAATGTAGGACTCCACGAGTTCCTTATTACTGATGATTTCGCTGTACTCAAGAATAGGAAGTTGTTTGCTCCGAAGAATTTTAAATAATTCCTTAGTTTTTCATTCTTAGGGCTCTCAATTGATTAAGAACTATTTTCGCAGAAGACGTTTTTTTTACATACAAAAACTGTTTTCTGATATGTGCTAGTAAAAGTTACATATTCCTAATTTCTTTCCCTTCTCTGCTGCTGATGTTTATATACAGATATAGAGCTAAGAACATATCGAGTATTTATAGCATGCTGAGATTTACATTGAAATCTATTTCTTTTAAAGCTGAGCAACTCATACACTGTTACACGATGAGAAGAGTTGACAGTATATTTATATGCTAAAATCTTTCTATTTATTTTCTAGAACCCCTTTTTTACCTAGGTTACGCCAATTTTATTTTAAGTTCCAGGTAATAGAGGGCGAGTATCTAGCACTTTTTCGAGACATTTCCTGATTCATTGCTCCTTCCTACTTCCTAATTCTCAGTAGTCTGAGAATTTATTTGTGAAACAATACATTTCCCGACCTGGGAATTAAAATCAGAGCCTCTCGACCGCATAGCGCATGCGTAGTACCGCCAATAAGTTGCAAATTCAATCCAACGATTTTCTGTTGACCTTATAAATAAATCACTAAAATTAATCTTTCAGCAACCTCGCACATTGTTAACAATTCTACAAAATAGTCCAGTCATTTAAGTGAGCTGAATTTTTGTATACACCTTTATTACGGCGTTGTCATGAAGATGTGAAAAATCAACAATGATTTCGTGCCGGCTAAAAAAATTATAAAGGTCTAAAGGTCACAGCAGCGTTATGCAAAAAAATCCAAGTAGTTTTGCATATGTGCTCAAATATAAATGTCGAATAAACAGGCTTGAATTTTAAAAACGACAATTGCGCACAACGGCATTAGGCTCGCCACCCATTGCGTGGGACAAAAACACAATTGGCGAAATATGGGTGTATAAATGCACCTCTCCCTAACCCTTCGGGGAATATATACGTCCCACTGCTGGGCACGGCCCTAAGATTACTAATAATAAGAATAAATAATAATAAAACTTATCTTTTATTACAAAAATGCGGAAATGTAACATTGTTAAAGACAAATGAATAATTATAAATCATTGCAAAATGATAATATAATTGACGAATCAAACTATTGAATTAAATAAAAAATTATTTAAGTTAGTTACATACATATATTTACCCAAGCCAGTACTGACTAAAGGTGTTGGCGGCACACACATTTCGCCAATTGTTTTTTCGTCCCACGTTATGGAGCGAGCCTATTACCGTTCTTCGGGTATCTACTATTACTCCGTGCTGCTAATAAGTAATAACACCTCGCTCGACCCGGAAATCGAACCCGTGACCTCTAGATCGCCCGGCACATACACTGCGAGACTACAATGCAGTCTTTAAAGTAAATTTTATCTTCGTTAATTTCATAATTTTGTAGGTAAATTAACGAAGATAAATTTGATGGAAATCATGTGGGTGTTAAAAAAATATCCCATTTTGGTATTCGCTTCAAAACAATACAAACACACGTCATGGGAAATACGTTTTTTTTTTTTGTTATTTGTTACGCTCTGATGTGTAAGTATTATGAAAATGTGCAAATTAAAATTGCTTACTCATTTGGTATGTAAAAATAATAAATAAAAAACGTGTCGTAGTATTAGAAAATGTTAATAAAAATAAATATATGTCAAAGTCAAAGTCGAATAATATCTTTATTCAATTACACTTACTAACTGTTTTTTAAATACCTAAAAATAAGCTAATACCGCTTCGCAACGTTTTGTAATATTGCTATGATTAGTATGTGTTAATTTTGGGTAGTTGCAATTCACGGCATCCCCATGGAGCTCGATATCTAACTAACTGTGGCAAGGTTCTTATGTTCTTGATTAATATCAACACAAACAAAATATTTTTCCTTACGTCCATTTAACCTCATTTTAAGGATATCGACGACTCACCTACAATAATCCAAGAATCGTAGAACCAATGCTGGGTTTTATCTAATAATAAATATTAATTTTGATCCAAGCTGACAATTAGTATACGCACTTATATGACAACAAACTAGCAACACTAGATTCTTATTTCCATTTATACAGGCTTGTATAAATGTGGTCAGTAGAGGCCGGATTAAATTTAGAACATACATACATAAACTCACGCCTATATTCCCTGATGGGGTAGGCAGAGGTGCATTTCTACACCTACATTTCGACAGGTATGTATCAGTCCCACGTACTAGGGGGCGAGATAAATTTAGAAGTATGTACAAAAATGGATTAGATTAGAAATATATTATCATGTACTATAATAGAATCTGACAAAAATGTGATAATCCTTACACATTACAAGACCAAGGGGCTCGTCGGGTCTTTCTGTCTGTTTGCGGTAAACTCAAAAGTTATACAATTTATTTTCAAACGGTTTAAATCAGTTATCGAAGTGATTCATAAGGAAAGTTTAGATATATCTGTAAGGGTTTTATATTATTTGGTAGAAATATGATCATAATTGTTATAGTTAAAATTGTAAAACGGATTTTGATGTCCATTGTAGGGTTAAATAGGGCACTGATTGCAAAATGCTATTTAGAGAGGACCTAAAGTAGATGAAAACAGTGGAGTGGAGTGAAAAGTACATTGCACCACGCGAAAAATAGAAAGTGACTATATGGTCATAGCAACTAATTTGTGCTATAAAATTATTTTTATATTTTTTTTCAGCTTCGAAATATATGACATAGGTAAGCATAAACCGATGATAAAAAAAACTGCGATGCCGTTTTGTAAACAAGGTACCCTTGACCAGTGCCAAGTTCTTACTGACCTTAGAGTATACTGGTTGAGAAATGCATATCTGTTTAATGCAACATGTGAACATCTAAACTTTAGATTATAAAAATTGATTTACATTTTTATAGCTAAAACATTAAATAAATTTTGATGATTATTAGTATAAATTTATGTAGGACCTTGAGGTTCCGTCTCCTCTTAAAAAGTTTGCTGCAATATTTAATTTGACAAAGTTATTTTTAGTTAAGGTTATTGATGTAGTGTTTGTTGTTGATATCCAAAGGTACCTTCCGATTTATCTATAGTACAGTAGCGGAACAGAAGTTAACATTTTCCTAAAGCCTTTGTAAATATACCAGAATGTGTGGTTATATTATGTTTACAGTCGGTTTTTACTCGCCTCAATTTGTACTTGAAAACAAGCAGAATTTTCGAGTTCTCAAGTAAATTTGGCAAACCAAACAAATTTTTTTGTTTGACCTAAACACGATGTCAATCGCCTTGACATTCACAATTGCAACGATATTTTTATATTATTTTAATACTTCAATAATAACTTCTGGTTTTAGATATTATTCTGTTATAATTTTCCACTCAATTTTTTTATTAAGAAAACACAAATGTCATACGACATATTTTATAAAGGCTATGTGCACATTGCTAATGTAGGTAGATTTGTTGCATCAAATCTAAAGTTCTATGACTACTGTTTTTTCGGTAAAGCAATCTAATTCGTGCTTGTTTAGTTGTAATAAACGTAAAAATTAACGCTTTGAAAAAACAGGGGAAAAACATACTTAGTGTATTCCATATAAACAGCGTAATTTCCTAGGTTTTTAACACTGATATTTGAAAATCTCATAATGCTTCATACTTCTGACTAAACAAAGTTATTTATACTTTGATAATGAATTATTGGGGAAAATATAATTATAAAAGCAATGTACTTGGCTGTTCTTAAGAAATTCTAAGACATGCGAAGTCTCCCAACTCCAGCCAGACAAAGATTGTTCGACGAAAGCCTTATATTCGACTATACAGGAGGCTCGGTGGCAGTCAAAAGATATTAGGACTAACGCCAAAAACTCTCCTGACATATGCTAGAAGAGAACATATTACTACATAAAGCCGCATATAATTTTAATTAATTATGCCATTAGATCAATTGTGCGACGATCGTACCGTGTAATTCTTTTTTTTATTTACGTACATACGACAACAAAAGTGTAATTACCTGATGGTATGTTAAGTTAGGCAACAATAGAATGACACGCCATCCAAGGTTGCCAGTTTGCTATAGAAGATATCATCAGAGTGCCGTCATTGCACGATTCATTCGAGAGGAGGAGTTTAATAATCTACCCAGTTAAGAGGATAATTAAGGACCTTAGCCTTAAAGTATATCCAAAATTACACACGTGACTCCGAAGGAGTTGGAAAAAAAACATTTCTGCGCTACGTAACAGGGGGTGAGCCCATTTTTAAACGCCGTACTGTTATGCGTCATCAGCCCTTTTACGTCCCACTGCTGGGCACGGGCCTCCTCTACAACGGAGAGGCTTTAGTCCACCACGCTAGCCTAGTGCAGGTTGGCGGACAATATTGCGGACGTACTGCTATTGAGAAGTCCGTATAAGAAAATCCCAGAGACACATTCTTGGCTCGGAAATCGAGCCCGGGACTATTCAATCCGTCTTCCCAGGCCAAGCCAAACTTATTGGTGGTTGTACCAATGACCCTATAATCTCAACTTTTGACTGGAAAAATTGAAGAATACTTCTAGCATTCTGAACACTACAGACTAAGTGTTTCCTAAATCAGTGACTTATTAAATTAAATAATATTTAAAAATGATTATTTTTGAGAGCTATTCTAGATACTGATTTCAATTCTTGGAATTTCATATACAAAGTGGCATAGCTTGCAAGTTGCAAAAAGACGATGTGGGTTTATTCGGACATAATAAACCGCTAAACATATATTTAGTTTTTATTAACTTCTATTGAAGTGTCTAACTGGTTTTTTGTTGCTATTTACAGCTCAAATAATAAAAGCGCTGCGTCATAGTGACTTAATAAGTAGGTAATGTATAAGATTAGGGACTATTGAGAGCTATAATTGCAATGTATGATCGTGATATTTAAAGGTAACAGACTGCATAGCAACTCAAGCTGTTCAAAATGTTTTGCTGACAATATAATAGTGACTGATTATTTAAAATACAAGGAAATATAAATAGAAAAAGGTGAAGGCCTAATCTTTTGCTTTTAAAAATTATCCATACAATCGGAGATGTTGTATCCATAACAATACTGGGCGAGAAATTTCATGTGTAATATTCACCACCTGTACAAGAATAGCGAGGTAAATTGAGGTCTTAGCCTTCTCAATTGTAAAGGAGGTCCGTTCGAACAAAATGTAAAGGCAGATTATAAAGTTAATAATTAAAAACTGTCGAAATCCGCTGTTATCCTAGGGTCGACATGAATGTACATCAAAATATTTCAGGGCGATTTGTTGCGCCCAGAATGTTTCAGAAATTATTTGACATGACATAGAATCCCACCACGGTATCCCCTATCTGTCGTAAAAAGCGACTCATTTATGCCCTTGGGGTCGCTGGTGAAGGTGACCCCGAGAAGGGCGGCGGCACGGTGGCCTCTGACCGTCGCGGGCGCCCAAAAATAGTGGCGCCTGAATCAAGTTAATGGGGGTTCAAGTAATAAAAAATTTAGATTATTTCACCGTCTCATATCTAGTTGATACTAACTGGCCTTTGCAGGTAATTTTATCGGAAGGTTGGATAGATACGTGTTTCCCAGACAATTGAACCGAACAATGGCAGTAATCGTTGCGCGTCAGTAAATCATATGAGTGGCATGAATATTCTGGGACATAAATTGATATTTTATCTTACCCTCTTCCTACCCTTACATGGAGATAAAGACTATTCAATGGGCTATTTGACTAAAGACAGGGCAAAATCAAATCAGATGATATTGTTATAAAATAGGTTACTAATACTGGGTGACTATAGCTAATGCCAGTGTGTTACATTCCGGGATAAGGTTGTTTTAAATATCCGCTTGTTGATAGATCCGTATAATTTTGTGAACTGTTATTATTATAGTAGTGAGTGTATGAGCTGCGAGGATCACGAGCTCGAGGTCAATCGCACTTGACATTTTATACAGTCTTATGTACCTTATTACAATTTTAAAACAATCTTGAAATAAACATTTTTAATGCAAATTTTGTTATTATGCTAAGTTTTTTGCATTATAATTATGTAAACTTAATAAACCTGCAAAGGCAACAATAAATTGTTCCGCGTTTTTTCTATGTAAGTATTATGCAACCATTATGGCGTTCTTACTCTATTCGAAAAGTTATTATGGTACGTGAAGGTTTTATAAATAATCTATACATCTATATAAATAAATAAAATTGGAGTGTCTGTTTGTAATATTGAAATAATCGCTTTTTAATAAATGCATATGGATGTATACACGGTACATATACCAAAAAAAAAAGTTTTTTACAATTTTTGTCTGTCTGTTTGTTCCGGCTAATCTCTAAAACGTGTGGACCAATTTTAACGGGACTTTCACTGGCAGATTGCTGATGTAATAAGGAGTAACTAAGGCTACGTTTTATTTTAGAAAAATCTTTTATTTTTGGAAAAAAATGAAATTAAGTAGGTATCATAATAAAAAAAAACTAAAAAATTAAAGAATCTACTGTTAGGCAGAACGAAGTTCGCCGGGTCAGCTAGTTTAAAATATAAACGGACGTTTTCTCATGAAAAAAGCTCATGCTTACAAGCAATAAACACAATTTACGAAATATTATATCTGAGAAGTTAATGTAAACAGATTTAATCGCTCTTCGTAGAAAGTTGTTTAAATTTAATGTCGCTCTTTCGAAATAGGTTGTATTAAGTATGTAGAAGCTGTTCGTCCCAGTTTCGCCAAGATGCATTGCTATTTTGCAACTCCATTCGACTGTACTCGTAAATTCTCATCTATTCGATTCAACTCGCATATTCTAAAATAATTTACCAACTCCGACTAAATCATCTTGTTGCAGCTATATATAACAATATCTAGTCAACTCCGTCCTCGACTCTTAACTTTTCTACACATAGTCGGTCTAGTGACTAATCTCGATGCATTATTTTTTCGCATATTAAGATAGTCTGATAATTATTATGTACAGGATGTATTCAGACCGTGATCGAAAACTAAGGCAGGTAATAGCTACGGTGATTACAAAACCAGTGGCTTTAAAAAAGTCCCGAAAAATAAAATATTTTTTTTAACGTTTTCCTAACAACCATAGGTATTAAATGTACGTATTTGTTAGGAATACGTTAATTTTTTAATTTTTTGTCGGAATTGTTTTTAACGCCAATGGGTTTGTAATCACCTTAGCTATAATTATCTGCCTTAGTTTTCGATCACGGTCTGAATACACCCTGTATATTTTGCTTTAACTTGCATAATAACTTTGACAGCCCCGTGGCGCAGATGGCTAGACACCAGCTTGCGAAACGAGAGGCCGCGGGTTCGATCCCCGCACCGAGATAAATGTTTGTGTGATCCGCAAATATTTGTTTCGGGTCTGGGTGTTTGTGAGACCGAAAAGTCTCTCGTAGTTTCTGATACCCACGACACAGGACTTGTATCCTAGTGTGGGGTCAGAACTATGTATGTGACTGTTGGGTGTATTTATTTATTTATTTATAATGCAACATTTTTAATGGCGCATATTCTTAATACACACATAGCACAGTACTATTCAAGTATATTACCGAATATTCGAAATATTATTGCCAGTTAATATGTTATTTTATTTTATTAATCGGTCATCATTTCATTGGTGTATTTGGTTAAACATTACTACATAGTAATGTAGGAAAACTTTAAGAATCCATTGAAATCGTGCGTGTTTCACACATTCTTGATACCATCGTCGCAACATGTTAAACGCTACTAAGTTCTGAGTAACAACAATTTATTGTTCTGGTTGAGGATGTTACTGTTAGCAGTAGTCAATAGAGCGTGTTTTAATAACATTCTCCATCACAAAGGTGTTATAAAACATTCGTTAATTGCTTTGATGAAAGGCACGCACAATACACCAGTCAAATTAGTGGAGAAGCAATAATAATCTTGAGATATTATTTATTCATGGCGTTTAACACTTAACCTGTTTATCTCATATTTAATGTAAGGTCTGTCACTTCATCTAGTGTATTACTTAAAATGCCATCATAAAGAACCAGTAGACCACCATTGCAAAGTGACGCATGCTTTTACAAATTCAGAACCTTATGACGTAGGTAATAAAACAGTTTTTGACAAGCTATATTTATGAGTATGGTTTATGGTTGATTGTCACCCATACAAAGATCTAGGACAATAGCTTCATCTACTTTTATGCATATACTAGCTGTTGCTCGTGAGTTCACACTAGTTATTTTGTGGGCAATTCCATAGGCATGTAATATTTTTCTGGAAATAAATAAGTACCCTTACTAAATCGTTACATACATAATTCTGACTCCATAGCGAGAAAGAAACTCAGAGGAACCCGTGTCGTATAGTAAAGTGTTAAGTTTATCCTTTAGGAAATTCTCAGTAGTGGTATGGGGTCTGGATATGTGCCAAAAATGGCAATATGCTCGCCCTTTACTCCGTGGGACTAAAATCACAGCTTTAGAAAACATCAATTAGGTACGCTGGTTCACCGCGAAGCGTAGGTGCAGAAATACACATTTCTCTAACCTTTCAGGGTCACAGACATAAGTGTATGTATATTTTACATTATGAACTATCAGAATATACTTGGAAAATTGATTTCAAACAGAGGTTCTAATGAGAAATCAAATATATTAGTTGTAACCACAGTATGTATGACAGTAAATTTCCCTATATACTCATGTTGACTAACATTAGGTACATTGCTGAAGCGATACTAAAGTCGAGATTGGGTAATTTGCCAGTATTGGCTATGCTTACATTATATTTAGCACTTACCGTATAAAATTTGCGACAAACTAATAATGATCCGGGGTTTTTAATATTGTTCATCTTTGTATGTTTCTTGTTAAAGTTTCTATGTTAGTTTTTTACAGATACAGATAACTATATGTCTTAAATAATTACCCTGACTCAATACTGGTTGATAGATTTACATAAGAATTATAGCAGTGCTTAATGTAATAATGAAATTATATTAGAATTAGTGGCTTTAGTCGGTATGCATAGGATTTTTATTTATGGACCAAACGAAAAATAGTGCTGCGCGCTGAGTTGGAAGACTTGAGATCCCGATATTTTTGGTCGAGGTTTTTTTGTTAAAAAAACATTTTTTCATAGAGGAATATCTGCTATATATAGATATATTAGAGACCCAAGAACACGAGCTGCAGATTGTGTACAATAACTTGTATTACATAACCAGCTAAAGAAAGTATTTTGCGATCGCCTTCAACGATTACGTTATCAGTTAATGAAATCGTAATTTAAATATTATTAAAACATTTTTATTATTGAAAGTTATGTAATGAAATGGCACAATTAATGTTTACTTCAGGATATTGATCTAAAGTATTATTAACTCACTAGTCGTGATGGCTTCGAGGTTTAGGCACGCGGTCGAGAATCTCGACGGTCGCGGGTTCAAACCCCAGGCTCACACCTCTGACTTTTCGAAGTTATGTGTGTATTCACAAAGAATTGTCACGTACATTAACGGTGAAGTAAAACATCGTGATAAAACCTAAAAGTTCTTAGGAATTTCTCAGGTGTGTAGTCCGCCAACCCGCAGTAGGCCAGCGTGGTGGACTAAGGCCTAAAACCTCTCAGCTGTAGAGGAGGCCCGTGCCCAGCAGTGGGACGTATATGGGCTGATGATGATTATTATTAACTAAAATTAAAGACTATTTTACATCTTGCAAAGCCATATTATCACAACGTTGATTGTATAAAACATTCGCAGTAATTATGAGTTTTACGATTTTTTATTTTATTACAAGACCTAACAATAAAAGTTAAATTATTTTACAACGTTCACAACAAGGTCGCCGTGCGTTTTGATTGGTCTCGGTGGAGGAGTGAATGGGTTAAATGCATTCACTTCTGCAGCTATATTCGGCTGAATTAGTTTTATTTAGTAGCAGAATTTTCATGATAACAAACCCAATGCCGCATGTACGGTCACGAGGTAGATTGAAGGCAAGTTAAATTTATAGCTGTACAAAGAAAGCGTAAATTAACATTTGTATATAAAACCGAATTAAATCAAAACTAAAACTTTCCTATTTTAATTATAGTAGTAGGTTTCCATTCATCTTATAGCTAGGCATTTTAAAGCATTATTTAGCAATTTTCATATGTCACAAACAACATACTCATATAGAATTCTCTACGAGACTACCTAGCGTATCGTGTTCTTTTTTCAAACCTATTTGCAAAAGAACAGAACAGAACAGAATCAGATTGCAGTTCGCTTGTTCTGAATTCGATAGCGCTATAGGGCTTTCTGGGTAAAAATTGGATGTATTAATTAAATATTAATTTATATAGACCAACCTAAACTCGTGCGGTGAACTAACAGTTCTTGATCATCGTAAGGCCCACGAGGCAACACATTAATGTATTGCACAGGATGTTACTGTAAAACTATTTATGTTTTATTATGAAAAAAAAGTATGTCAATTAAGTCTCGTTTATTATTTCCGATAGCCACAGACGTGTTGTTGCAAAATATTCTTTCTTTTCTGTAACGTGACCTAAATGAGTAGTTTAGTTGTACAATTGGCTATAATTGTTTTAAGTGTGCTATAAATTTTAACATAGGCAGAGTTTTACATACTTCTGTAACTTGTAAGTGTGAAATGGCGATTGTTAGTATTTATAGATAACATTTGCCCATATACCTTTACGCTTTAATGCTTATTATGACGGTTTAAAATAGATAAGTAGCAGAACGATAATGTTTGCTCAGAATGACGTCGCGGGCTCCAACCTTAGGTATTCTTCTCGGTCTCTTCGAAGTTAAAGTCTCTATAGCAGCTCTCAGACTGAAAATATGCTAAGAATCAGCAATAATTTCGCAACATAGTAGATATGAGTGAAAAATTTAATTGCCCACATGCGGATGTAGGTAAACATACGACTCTGCAGTTTTTTTGGAGACTTACGACTGAATAATGTATACAATTTAACATCATAAATGCCTCATGGTCTCGTGGCGGGTCGGGCAAATTTTTATTGGGTTTTTCCATTAGGAAGTTCCCGGACAGATAGCAGCTTGGAGTCTGGAAATGTGCCCGAAGAACGGCAATAGGGTCATTGATATAATTACCTGGCGAAATGTTGGTGCAGAAATGCACCTCTGCCTACTTCTTCGGAGAATACAGGCGTGAGGTTATGTATGTATATTAACTTGACAGCCCCGTGGCCAGATACCAGCTTGCGAAACGAGAGGCTGCGAGTTCGATCCCCGCACCGAGACAAATGTTTGTGTGATCCACAAGTATTTATTTCGGGTCTGGGTGTTTGTGACACCGAAAAGTCTCTCTTAGCTTCTGATACCCACGACACAAGACTTGTATCTTAATGTGGGGTCAGAACTATTTATGTCACTGTTGGGTGTATTTATTTATTTATTCATAAACAGTACAAAAAATGACGGTGACATCAATTTAATTCTACAGATAAATAATTTTTTACTGATCAATAGAATTAACAAATTGAAAACACTGCCTCGTGGTCTCGCGGCACAGGTATGTGCTGTGCGATCTAGAGGTCCTGGGCTCGATTCCCGGGTCGGGCAAAGTGTTATTGGGTTTTTCCATTAGGTAATTCTCAGTAGCAGCACGGAGTCTGGAATTGTGCCCGAAAAACGGCAATAGGCTCGCCCCCTATTACGTGGGACTGATACATACCTGGCGAAATGTGGGTGCAGAAATGCATCTCTGCCTACCCCTTCGGGGAATATAGGCGTGAGGTTATGTATGTATGTAAATTGAAAACATTCGAAATTTACTAACGCTTAGTGTTTCTTCAACGTTTAAAGTCCTGTCAACGTAAAAATGAAAGTAGCTACGTAGTCAAGTGAAACATGGTTTAGTGCTTTAGGTCAAAAGTCGGTGTTCATTTACGCAGTTGCGTAATCACGACTGCATCACGGTTTTACTAGGTACTTTTCTTTAGATTTCACCTGTACCTACTTATAAGAGTATATAAAAGACTTACACATGTCTTTCAATTGACGTTTTTAAAAAAACAGGTTACAACGTCGGCATGAAAAATTATTTCAAAATTTTATTATGTTTATATTAGATACGTTTCCTAACGTCAAACACCTATTTTCCAAAAGGATTCGTGGAGGGTTTTTTTATCGTTAGCGCGCTAGATGAAATAAACAAAAACTCTTTATATGGAAAATTCATTCTTTTTTTCCTTAACCACAAGATTTTTCCTGTAACACCTTTTTATAGAAAATGACTTTCGATTTTTCCGCTTGCCGGAGTTCCCAACTTTTTTTAGCAACTCGGTAAACAGTTTTTTGATGATGAGCTTCTTTATCAAGTATCATTGTTAGAAACTAGCGAATGCAACGATTTGACGTCATAAAAACAAATGGATTGCCTTTAAGCAATCTTTAAATAAATAAACAAAGTTTTAGACATTAGAAGAGAAGATCAAGATATACCAAAGAAGTTATAGAAGAAAAGTTCAAAAATTCATCATCATCAGCCCATATACGTCCCACTGCTGGGCACGGGCCTCCTCTACAACTGAAAGGGTTTAGGCCTTAGTCCACCACGCTGGCCTAGTGCGGATTGACGAACTACACACCTAAGAAATTCTTAAGAACTTTTAGCTGTGCAGGTTTCCTCACGATGTTTTCCGTCACCGTTAAAGCAAGTGATAATTCATTTTGATATATGACATAACTTCGAAAAGTCAGAGGTGTGTGCCGGGGGTTTGAACCAGCGACCGCCGAGATTCTTGACCACGCGCTTATATGTCGAGGTCATCACTGCTAGGCAAAATTATTAAAAACTGTAAATAGAGGGACGAGACCATGCGGAAAACATGCAGCAAGTATATTTTTAATTGTGCATAGTAAGTACGTTGTCAGTCTTTCAAATAGATAGGAAGGCAGAATGAAAACCAAAGAAACAAGTATTGGGGCTACGAATATCTCAAACACGGAATGATTACAAAAACACGTGTAAAATTTCTTGCTTAAAGCACAATGATCCTTACTCAATCGCATCCTTTCTCTTTTTGTTTCATCCTGACAAATGGCCAGTAACATACCTGCAAATTAAGTAAAGTGTTTGTTGGCCTAAAACTGGTTCGAACTGTGAAGTAAATTATAAAATAACGTTTTAAACAATAAACATCTAAAGATAGACAAACCCGTTTGAACTTTGAAGACTCTGATCTAATTTAAGCTCATTTAGAATAAATATATAGCTTTTGCAACGTACGAATCCCTGAATATAGGTATTTTTTTAAATAAATGTTGACCTGAGACCTGTGGTGGACTAAGCCCGTCAGGGGCCCGGGGCGGCAGAGCTACATGAGGCCCGGGGCGGCAAAGCTAAATGAGGCCCCCCAGCTATAAAAAATTTAGTTTTACAAGCTTTTTATTCAGTTCACATTTGTATGTACTCGTATAAATAAGTGTTTATGTTTATTTCGTTAAAATCTGGCAAGTGAAATTTAAATTCGACTTAAATTATTTTGGCTAAATAAACATATGAAAACTATTACACTTTTTAATGAAATTACTTTTTTTGTTAACTAAATTATAAAACTTTCATAAGTTAAATTATAACAAAAAAACGTTGTATATACTAATATCTATAATTTTCATACTATTGGGGTTGATACCAGTGACTGGCAGGAGTTAGCAACTGTGACTGGCAGTCTGCTACTTGTGAACCCGGGCCTAAAGTCTCGTTTAAGATTTGATCAGGCGAACGCAGATGTTTTTGGGGCCTCCCCAAGACCGTAGGCCCGGGGCGGGCCGCCCCTTCCGCCCCCCTGTTAGTCCGCCACTGCCTGAGACTTTACCTTAGAATTTTTCCAATATGAATTATTCAATTTGCATTGGGCTGAACGAAGAGACAAGATGTGCATAGTAGGTCTAAGAGTCTCTACAATTTCAAGGTTCAGGTATAATTTATTCAATCAGTTGATTAATAGGCAATATTGTTTAGAATCAAATGTCATCGTTTAAATAAACGCAATTTATGGGTAATTAAAATATACCATCAGCACGACGTTCGTGACGTCTTTGTTTACGTTTTCTACGGGACAAATAGTAAGTATTGTGAGATCCAATGGTCATGCTTTAGTCACCTTCATTATATATAAAAACTAGCTGTTGTCCACACATGCGAAACTTTGGACTTCAAAAGTGTTAATTTTTCCCTGTTTTTGCCACATGTTTCCTAACTTAACTCCGTCGTCGTAAAGATCATAGCCGGATGACTTATAGCCTATAGACTTACTCTATAAATTGGCTATCTAACGCGGAAAGTATTTTTAAAATCGGACAAATAGTTTCTAAAGCAAATAAACAAACTCTGAAGAGATTATAAAGCTTTATAATATAGCTTTATAATCTAGTACCCATAGATATTATATTAGACTTTGGCCACATTTGGAATTCTATGAGGAGATTATTCTCATCAATCAGTAGGTTTTAATGGTAAGTAAACACTTGTCTTTACATACAAAAATACACTCCAGTCTTTGTTGAAGTGGTTAAGAACGTCAGACCATAATTTTCTGGGAATACCCGTCATCAAATTTGAACTTAATGAAACAAGAACAATAAAGGTAAATTTATTAAGATAAAGGTGTATAAAAACATGTCTGGTAACTACAAATAATTTTTAAAGCATCTCTCCCTATATCTTCTTTTCTTTCTCTCTGACACCTTCTCTCTATATCTCTGCAAGTATTTAAAGGTACCTAACACATCAGCCCTCTGTTGACGTATTACAGTGGCAACTACCTCATTCATCAATTGTAGATCATCGCAACGGCTGAGTTGAGTAACATTGCACGTAATACTGCAAGAATACACCATAAGGTGACCTTGATCGTAGGATTCGTAGCAAGGTCAAAACCGCGACAATGTTGCTTTTTGTCTTTGGTGTTACGTGTGAAAATTGTCGGCGCGTGGATCTATAGACTATCTCTTACTATGGGAACCTATTTCATATGTAAAAGCTTCGTACATTTTTTAAGCATGTTAATTTTAGTGTGGTATTAGACGTAATCAAATTAATATGCCAATGGAGTGGAGGAGATTTTATTCCTTTGACACGTATTACGATTTAAATGAAGTAAACGTATTTATTTGGGGTAAACGTCAAACTGTGGTCAAATATTTTTGTGTTATCAATTGCTTGTGGTCAAGTTTGTCGTCAAAGCACTTTAACACCGTCTTTACAACTAACTGTGAATGTTGTAAGTGTTAGCCTAAATAGTAATATTTAGTAATTATAAATGTATTTCATTATAATACCTTACAATATTATATTTTTAAATTATTAAAAGCTTATGCGTACATACTTTTTACTAATAATTATTGTAGAATTAGTAAAATTGCACAATGATTATTTTATTACTTATAAGTATAATTAAAATGTCAACAACTTTAATGAGAATATAATCTTGATTAATATAAATTGATTATTGGACTTGGTAAAAATATTTAAAAATAAGACCGTCAATTGATCTGCATAAAAATGGTGTCGCTGAGCAGTTCGAGCTCAGTCGTTGGAATTGTTAGTTGCAAGACGGATTAATATTTAAAAATATAAAAGTTGTTAAAAATATAAAAGTTGAAGACGTACTTGTTTCTCAACGAGTGTTACCCTTTATAAGGTTTCCATTTTTGTTATTCAATAGTTTCTCTAGTGTATTTCCGAGGAAAAACAACTTAATTTTATATTTGATATACATATATGAAAAGTATGATATGTACTCAAACCAAGTAATTAACTATTGGTACCGTCGCGTATACCACACATATTCTGTGAGGTACTCGGTGGCCTGATCTGTAAAATATTTCATTCAGTTTTTGAGGCAGAGTTTTCTTGAAGAGATATAGTATTTTACTTTATTTCTTTATTCATATAATTTAACAAAATCTACGGTATACAGGTAATAACATTGAGACCGATGCAAGTAAAATAAAAAATAAAAATCTCGTTACAACAACGCAAAGATTTTCACATTTATTTACTTACTTTACTTTGTGAATTTCCAAAACGAATTTAATGATAATTTGAATATCAAAATACTAGGTTTTGTGCATTGTTATATTAGTATTTGTGTTTTCAAAAATAAATAAAACTGTATATATATATATAAGGTGAGCGATCTTGTATTAAGACGTAAGGTGTACTAAAACATGCCGATCGAATTGACACAGGATCTCTGGATGTGACATAAACATTAACCATACACCAACCACAACCAGAAGTAAGGAAGCAAATAAACATCTGAATAAAACCAAAACAAACATTCATCGTCAGCCCATATGTATATACGTCCCACTGCTGGGCACGGGCCTCCTCTACAATTGAATTGGGACCTTAGTTGGCCTAGTTCTGGTTGGGGGACTACATACCAAAGAAATTCCTTGGAACTTCAAGGAGTGCAAGTTCCTCACGATGTTTTGATTAACCGTTAAATACGTGATAATTCATTGTGAAAGTACACATAATAACTTCGAAAAGTCAGACGTGTGTGCCTGAAGTTTGAAACCGCATCCGCCGAGATTCTCGACCGCGCGCCTAAACCTTGAGGCTATTACTTTATCAAACAGTAATTACACAGAAAAAAAAATGTTAGCAAGTACGCGTCAATACTGTCTTATACCCCAAAGGCCTCAAATTTATAACACCTTTAAAACAATACTTATACGTCTTGTCTTGTTTATATTGCTCTGTATTATCCTTTATTGAACAAAGGCGACTAATGGTTGGTGAACTTTAAGCTGAACCATTGGGTTTTTTTTATTATACGTCATCCCCGCCTAGAGATATGACTTCAAATTCCGACCAGGAGACAAAATGTGGTGTTCCTGAACTAAATAGAAAAGAATTAATTATTAATTTACTGAAATAATTTTGCTAAAAACAAACCATTAATATATATAGTGTAAATGAAGGCAGGTAAAATTAAATAAAAATTATATTACAATAATTTCTCATGCATTTTTCATGTCGAACTTAATATTATAAAAATTTAAATACTCAAAATAAACGGCAATTGCATAAAATTTAGTGTGGAGTTTTCGTATTTTTTTATTTATTTTTATTTATTTATATAAAAAGTCAATAACATTTTATACATTGGTATTTAGTGTAACATAAACCACATAAAGATTTTCTGTACACCTGTTGATTCGTCGACATTTGTATATTTTAACACAATGGATACAAATACAAAACAAAAAAAGCAACTAAATATCTATTACAACAAAGAGAAGAAAAAAAGCAATAAAATAAAAATAAAAATGACTTTATAACCAAATTTTATTTTGCGCTATATAATTGCGCTAATTATAATTTACACTCCAATTATACGGTAATATAATAAAAAATAACGATGAATAATTTAAATACGAATACTAAAACAAATTTGTTCAGTTATGCCAGTGCTGATGGTTCCACCGTTACGCATAAGTAAACACTGATAATAAACATATTTGACTGGGTCACATACATGCAGGTGCTTTGTTGAAGTGTATGTTCTAAAATGGGGAAGGCGGAAAACTTGTTTCCGCGACCTATTGGTACTGAACCGTTAAATTAAAACTCATTGTCAGCTATCAATCGACGGACGTCATTAGAAGTCCGTGTCGGAGTCGATGGTAAATGTCACGTGTGCACTGATAACCTGAACACAATAAAGCCAGGATATTCGTAATAAAAGATCTACAGTTTCCGTGAATAAGTCAGAAACGACGATCCTCTTTTCTGATAAACCATTGTGTCTGGGTAAAGTTTATTCCGTCTAACAGAGACGATTACGTTAAATACACCGACAATCATGTCATGATTACAACGTCCGGTGTTAGTTCATTTACCAATCAGAGGTACAAAAGCCCAACGCATAAATACAAAATTATACTAGAACTCAACATTTTGGTCTGAACACATAAATTTATAAAATTATACGATGTTAGTACTTATTTCGCAAGTATAATAGAATGTAACGGCAAGAAAATAATTAAAGTTTTCTTTTCAGATACCCGTGACAGTCATGGCTGTCGACACTAAAAATGCGGAGAATAACAAAGTTGTCGATAAAACTCTTAACTTTAATGGCGGTGACTTAAATGGAACTAATGTAATTAGAAACAGCTTTAAAAATATTAAGAGTAAAGAAGATAACAGGACTGAGAAAGATGCAGGCGATTCATGGGAAGGATTAAACTTTTTCCAGAAAGCCAGACGAATGATTTCTATGATCACAGTAGAACCGATTTTGGCGTGTTATGTAATGCCATCGGTATTGTCTGCGTTGGCGACACAGAATCTTTATTTAGAGAAAGCTTGTCGGGTGAACCTTCAGTTTGATCATCACATATGTGACGCATTGACTAGGAGAGAAACAGCAAATTACACAATCGAAGAAGAAGCAGTGCAAACACTAGTAGCCTCCGTTGCGGGGTGGAAAACAGTTCTACAGTCATTCTTGCCTTGTGGAATCTTAATATTTCTCGGTGCATACAGCGACAGAGTGGGACAGAGAAAGTTCTGCATGCTCCTGCCAATCATCGGCGAATTTCTAACGAGTATAGGTCTTATTATTAATACTTACTTCTTTTACGAACTGCCCGTTGAGGTTGCAGCAGTGACAGAAGCAATATTCCCAGCGCTGACTGGAGGCTGGTTCACTATGTTCATGGGAGTGTTCAGTTATATAGCGGACGTGACTACAGAGGAACAGAGAACGTTAAGAATAGGAGTTGTGAATTTGTTCCATTCAGTGGGAGTGCCAGTGGGTGCGGCTCTCAGTGGGATATTAGTGAGAAAAATAGGTTTATACGGTGTATTTTCTGTGAGTGCTACGTTGTACATCCTCAGTTTTCTGTACGGTTACTTCAGGATTAAGGAAGTGAAGAAAGTCAACCCTGCACTGGTAAGTTGATTATCCTTTTTTTTTTTAATTATTACAAAATGCACTATATGACGAGGTTCAGAAATAACAAAAGTAACCGTTTCACTAGTTAAACGAATTCTAGTCAAATTACATCAGATAGACGAAGCGTAAAGAACACTATTCCTTAAATAAATTATTATTCAAGTACAGTAATTGAAATGATAAAGAAACACGCATAGACGTGATGCTAATGACATTATACAGATGGTGATCTTAATGTGACACCTTGATGAAGGCTCAAGTCTTCAATATTAAACGGTTCACTGAACGAAACAACGGTCTCCGTGTATTTATCATAACTATTGAATCGATAAGACAGTGTTTACGGTCCAATTAACATCACCGTCTAATTGTAGAATATAAGCAATGGCTCAATTTGAATAATTATTGAAATATCCACAGTTGAATGAACGAGACATTATGTAAAACACTGCATTATTTATGATTCAATGCATCTTTGTTAGCAGTATTTGTCTAATTAATTTCGATAGGATAGCATAATCAATTCGTATCACCTCATATAGTACCTATACGAAACTTGAAGTCGCGAATAGTGTTTTTTTACAGTTCATTCATAATGTGTCATTACGCTAATAAAGCAGTTTAATTGTTTAATATTCAGCGATTATTAAAAATAAATTCAGCTTAAATTGTAAACATGCGAAGATTGCTTACAATTTTCGTTTCATACGAATGGATTGTGATTGTTATTGTTGTCTGCACTTTTATCATTTCCAGTGCTCTTTGGCTTTGCAGCACAGCTAACATTAGGCCTTTCTAAATGTATTGTCAGATCGTACACGTAATACGTTTTGTGTCATTGAAGCGTTGCATAATAGGTTACAAGTGACTGGCTGTCGATGATTGTACCTCGCCACATGAGCATTATATTGATGAGATCTCACCAAGGTCGATTGTATTGGGTACAGTCGAGTGCTTAAGCAAAAAAATGGGATAAAATACTTCTCCAAGATATTTTTCGTAGGAAATGCAGGCCTTTACCTCAAGATAAGGCACGGAAGTATATTTTCACGCCTATTATTTTTTTAACAAACAAAAAATTTATCTAAAACAAGAGATGGTCAGCGCGACCGTGAATTATGATTATATAACAGGTTACAAGTTCAATGACTAAAATAGATTATTCATGCGTAACAATACAAAAAGTATGTCTCCTTGACCTAAATTGTCGCACTCGGTTGCAAGAAAGGGCCTTTATTCTGAAATTCTTGCTGACTGATAAGATTCATAATATTTGTTTACATTAGTTTATCAGCTGTGAAATTTTGTTAATGCAGCTATTATTATTATGCTATCAGCTATTATTATGTTGGTCTTAACGGTTGCATAAAAGCAACGGCTGTTCTCTTTGCTAATTGAGAATTACCGAAACATTTCTAGGTTAGAAGTTCGAGTTGATTTTTTCGCATTTTCTAGGACTAATTCTTTATGAAATACGTATGCCAAATAGAAAAGTTAGTATCCCAATGGTTATTGACATATACTCGTATAGTTATTTACATTCGCAACTCATAAAACCTATATTGATAAGCGGTTGTACGAGTATAAGCATTGTAAGTCATAGAAATTATACTTATAAAGGCAAGGAGAAAGATTTCAAAATTATTTGGGACCGTCATGGACTTTTTAAGTTATAATTTTTAGAGAGATTTTTTTTGCATATTTTATTTTTTACGCATCCAATGAAAAATGATTGCTAATCTGAAGTGTTTCTACGAAAACTGTACTAATAAGTTACAAAATAGTACATCTATTTGATCGTCGTATAAATAGGTCTTTATTGGTCAGCTTGTTCAAAATTGGCTCTCATGACATAAAAAAAAACAATAAGCATTAGTGACTACTAGATACAGCATGTTTTTATGACGCCAGTGAATCCATTCTCTCTTATCCACACGTTTTAAAAATAATGCGTAGTTGCTACACCTGTATTTTTAGTTCAAGACGTCAGCGTTGATAGCAAAAAAATAATGAGTTTTCAGCAAAAAATCTATAGTGATATGCAACTTGTGTTTACAGAAGCCGACAAAAAATTGTTGTGAATGGTTGCGGGACTTCTTCGATACGCGGTATGTGAAGGAGACTCTGATGGTGGCTTTCAAACCAGGGCCTAACAACAGGCGGTTGAGGGTCATCATGCTCGTGGTGGTGCTATGTGTTATTATTGGGCCTATTTACGGTAAGTGTTTTTTTTTTCTATATCGCTTAACTGCCTTATGGTCAGTGTGTGCCGTGGGATCTGTAGGCGCCAGGATCGATGCCCTATCGACAGCAACAAGGAGTCTGTAATGTTCCCGAAAAACGGCTAGAGGTTTATCCCCTGTTACGTAGGACTTTAGAATTTATTGGCGTAACGTGGGTGCAGAAATGCACCTCTGCCTATCACTTTAGAGGTGCCGGCATGAGTGTGTACGTTGTACGAAATACAAAAATCAGTAATAAAAAACAAAGGGATAAGTAATTAAGTTTTAATTCTATTCTGAAAACCCAATATATTCAAAGTTATACAAATACATTACTTGAAGTTAGTATATGCACGGACTTAAAAACAATAAGGATGTTTAAACTTAAAACGGTTTTACAAGGCTTACAACATGTTCTATCAACGACGTGAATTAACGCTGTTAACAGATTGTATCTAAGGTTATAAAGAGGATATTATCTTTACACTAAAACTAACACCATTGTCCTCGTGAAACTAATAAAAGTGCCTGTACCCTTATTTTGTTTTCAAAGCACGTCAAGCTTAAACACGACGACGGTTAACGAATATTTTTACCTAAAGGCTTAAATTTTACGAAATCATTGGCTTCAAAGATTATTTTTCTCGGATTCCTTTATTTCGCTCTATTTAAGTACCGAAAAAAGAACAATACTATAAGTATAACAATACAATAAGTAACAATAAAAAAGAAAATTATCATCGATTATGTACTTACGTATTTCTTATGTTTTCCGTATATTTGCAAATATTATGTACATTGCTTAGACTCAGTTATAATGCAATTAAATTTGTCAACCGCAGGTTTTATCCATATATTTTTTTATTATAATAAGATATCACCACCGGATTTTCAACAGAATAAATAGCAAAGAGAGACGCTTCGTATCATAAAGGGCAGTTGTTCCGTAGAATTATTGGATAAAAAAACCAATGATTTTAGATTTTGGGCCTTTTTGTCATTTATAGCAATTCAAGTGAACTGAATAAAGATTTAAAAATAATTTCAAGATATGAAATGATCTATGTTTCGTAATGAATTTTATTTCATCACAAAAGAGTGCAATTAGCCGCCGGGGGATTTCGATATAATATTATTAAGATTGATTACTGCAATGTAGTCTGGTTCAATTTGTAATTTGATTTGAAGTTATTTATAAACCTAGACAGAAGAAAAAATACAATCTCGAGGCAAATTAGATACCTATACATAATTGACAATACAGAAACTTCATGATAAGAGAAAATTTTCGAAAATATGGTAGTTAATATAATATCGATATATTATCAGGAGAACCTGTATATTTTTATAGCACAGGAATGTAATAACATCACATCTTATGATATAGTGCGATCCAAATAGAACATCAGCTGCTTAAGCAAGAACGACCATATTCGACCAATCGCTGAAATAATATCTTACTTTACTAAAGTTGTACTATACTGTACACGTTTCGAACACTTTTTGTCCGAACAGGAATTCGTTCCATTCAATTAATTTTGCTGTTAAACGCTCGGATAAGGTTTACTAGCGAAAGTTTATACCAGCTGCCCTTGGCATTGAGATGACTTTTCCACTCGATTACTGTTACGCATTAGTTACGGCACCACTTTCCCCAGTTTCGCTTTCTATTTAACCAGCATAACTAGTTTGTTTGAACTTTGTACTTGTGTTTTTAGTTCCTATTTGAAAGTAGGAACTTATTACGTGTCTAGGTCTTTCTCTGTTGCTTTGGGACTTAGCAACAATTTTGTCTGCTTGACGCAACATTTTTTCGTTAGGGTTTTTATTGCGACAGAAGTTTAGGTTTTTGTTTTTAAGTTTTATAATGATGATGAGTTGATTAGGTATTAAGATAAAAGTATCAATCGCTTGAATTTTAACCATTGTCGATGGGTATTGAAGATTAGGTAATTGACATACAATAAATAAGGGTTTCGTTTTGTTTGTTATTGCAATCACCAATTACAATATTACTCTTTTGAAGTATTAACGGTAGTGGAAGTATTTGTGTATGCAGTATGCACCCATTCCTTATTGGCAAGAACTACAATCGGCTTAATTAGGTCGCGTACAGGATGAACCATCTATTATCGTAAGCAAGAAAGAATTAGATATTGTTGCTACTAGACATGAAGACTTCATTATTATGATTATGAAAGAAAAAAAATTGAAATAAAAATAGTCCACAAATAAAATTAAAGCTATATCGTAATAAAGGGAAGATGATAATATAAAAGCCAATGATTTTACTGTGAAAGAAGCCGAAAAACGAGCTAAGTTAAGAAAGTTATCACGGAAAGCGAAACCCATCACACCAAACAACGCTAAGTGAAAATAATTAAAGGTTTCATAATTATTCTAATTAGAAACATTAGCTCAACAACTAGAATACAAAATAAACCTGTCCAAATCTCTTGCTATACAAATACAATAGTATTTTCATTTTACCGCACAGCAACATTTGCAGAAGCTATTCGAGAATATCAAGAACTCAATTGTGTAATTGAATGCGATGCGAATTAACGTGCTTGTTCGATTAATTGATTGTCTTGTTTGCGTCAAACGTTTTCTTGAAAACGAACGGCAGAATGACTCTTTCTTTATGGTATAAGGGAAGGATTGATACGAAGATTATAATCATTGACTACTAAATATTTATGCCTCGTTTGATTTATGATCTGGACTTATAACTCAAGCACTAGTGTCCGGAATTTATACATTTTATCTTTAATTTTTTTTATTGTAACTTAAAAAAAACAACTGAGTTCTATAATTTAGAATCATTTCTTTGTGTTGATTAGCTATAATAAAAATTATGTAGTGTCCTTCAAATGCGCATAAGAAACGTGATGGCATATTTAACATAAAAATCTTGATGATGTATCCTTTTCATATAAGATTTAATTATGGAAATGCACAGTGAAGCAAGAACAATAATAAAGATAAATAGTTTTGCAGCATAATTAAAATAAATTATTCATATTATTCTACTAGCAATGTTAGTATTATTATTATATTTAAATGTATTATGTCGTCAGTCATAAAAAAAATTAAAACTTTGTTTTTATTAATTTAAAAATCTGTACAAGATCTTGATCTCTGCAAAAAGGAAACGAATATTTTAATAACATTTTATTTTTAAAGTAACAATAACTCAATATCCACTGTATTCTTAACAGTCGTAATTCCTACATTTTCCCCATAATCACCCTGGAAATAGACAATCTCTTACAATTAGTGATAAAAGTTCTCAACAGCAGGAGTAACTACCATATTCGGTACTAGGCAATCCATACTAGGCACGGGCCGTGTTTACTATTAAGAAGAATAAGGAAATTTACTAAAGGAAAAAAACCGATAACACTATTCCCGACCCGAGAATCGAACCTGGGTCCTCTTACGCACAGCATTACTTGTACCACAAGACAATAAAAGATAAAACATTTTGCAATAAAAACTACTTCGTTTGTATCAAGCGAATAACCACGATAAGATGACTTGTAGAAAAAACAATTGGTTGAAAATAATAGAGGCATAAAATCTCCCAGTGTCTATTAAATTAAACTTTACCTACATGCATCAAAAATTGTTACATAAATGCCTACAGCTGCTGTTATTATTTCGATTGAATGATTTGATTCCATTTCACGATTTTATCTATCATCTGATTGATAGGTTGAAGACGGAAAATAACAATAACTATTTAATAAAATGAAGAAGAATTTCTACAGAACCTAACACGTACGCATCACAGTTCTTTATGAATTTTCCCGTCTACACTTTTGATATTTTCTCATGCCTTTTTCTTTATTCGAAACTACTAATACGACACGAATACGATATAACGATAACTTGAAGGTGATTCAACAAAAAAAGGAAATACCTCCCATATATTATGACAGAAAAACAAAACTCAATATTTGAAATTATGTTTAGAAAACATTATCCAGTGTAATGAACATGCTTTATTTTTGTATTAACGTTATTTGTTTCTCTATTAAGTGCAAAGCTTATTATTTATACCGCTTCATGTAAAAATGAAAACTAATAACCGTTATTGACATTTATGCAACAACTAAAAGGAAAATGTAGCATTTATTTTCAATTATCACAGGTGATTTTAATCTGCATAAGCTTATTATTAGTATTTATGTAAATGAATATGTTACTGTTGGATATATTTATTTATAGTAATTAATTTATTTCAGGTGAAATGTCTGTGTTGTACTTGTTCACGAGGTTCCGTTTCAACTGGAACGAAGTCGACTTCAGCATGTTCTCCACTTACGCCATGTGTACTTCATTAGTAGGTAAAGTATCATCATATATTTAAAAAAAATAATCTAATAAAATGTAATTCCTGATACAAAAAAAATATTAATAAAGTTTTTTTCAATGGTACGTCAAAGTACTCTTGTATGGTAATCTTCAACGCCGCGCCGCAGCAAGCACACAACTTCCAAAAACACAGTGATCGCACAGTACCTTTATATTCAGTAGTACAACAAATATTTTTACATCTTGACACATCACTCTGTAATAACACACACAAATGTATTATATAAAACGGTAGTATAATTATAAAACATAAAGCATTGTTGTTAATAGATGTCCCCTTAATTTCAAAATGATTGGTAATTTACCTAAATGTGTGGTGATTATGGCGCCAAGGCGAAACCAATTTTATATTCCAGCCAATGGTACTCTGTATGCCAAGAGATTTTTATATAAAACGTTATGCCTACAAGAATTTGTCAAGAAAAATATGAAAATACATATTTTCATCGCTTATGATGCCCATGGATATAGTATTAGACATATAACCTTTTTAGAGATAAAAAACATTTGAAAAATCATGCTATCTCCTATTGTCATTAACCAGAGGAAAACAATTAGAGAAAACAAAGGAAAGCTAGCAAAAACTCAACCAATTTAAGTCAAATTAATGATCTTTGCCGCCCATAAACACTTCGCATCTAAAAGAACCGTGGATGCTTTCCCTACTTAGGAATAAGTGGTATTTTGGATATTGTCTTTCTTAAGAATTGATAAACTAGATTATGAACTAACCACTTCATGATGTTCTTTCTCATTTCAGGAACGCTATTCTCCGTCGGAGTGTTCAGTCACTTATTGAAGTTTGATGACGCTATCATAGGAGTTATATCCTGTACAAGCAAAATATTATCTGGGTTTATGTATGCTTTCTCTACCAAAACCTGGCAGATTTATATAGGTATGTTCATTCATTCGATTCATTCATCATCAGCCCATATACTTGCTACTGCTGGGCACGGGCCTCCTCAAAACTGAGAGCGTTTTTAGTACACCACGCAGGCCTAGTGCGGGTTGGCGGACTACACACCTAAGAAATTGTTAATAACTTTAGGGTGCACAACTCATCATGTTTTTCTTTACCGTTGAAGTACGTGATAATTCTCTGTGAATACACATATAACTTCGAAAAGTCAGAGGTATCTGTCTGGGGTTAGAACCCACGACCGCCGAGATTCTCGCGCGACCTATGTCACGTTAAAAAATATATTTATATGACATTTTAGGTATTTCTTAGAATTGTGTGCGTACCTAAAAAAACAATTCACCATCTACTTGATTCTAGATTCCTACCATGTACCTATGTACTCGTATATAGAAATTTGTTGGACACAAAATCTTTCGTACACGACTTTCTACACACCTAAATTGACCTTTTTACAGATTAATATACTGTCGTTGATTATTGTGGTCATTGCCTCAAAAGTTTTTACTAGATAGAACTTTTGACATTGTAAGAGCAATCAAGTGTCTATACCTCAATCTTATTCTACACTAATAATAAAAAGAAAACGACTAATACATAATCTTTATATTAACTTCTATTAATTGGGATTTAATCACCATGTACATTACTTCAAACAAATAAATCCAAAATAGGTTCATAGAATTTAATTAGGAGGTACTTTATTAATTACACAATAATTCATATTTTCTTCACAGCACCATTGATAGAAATATTCAACGGGACATCGTTCATTGCGATGAGATCCATGGTGTCCAAATTAGTGGAAAAAGACGAGTTAGGTAAGTCACCCAATCTGTTGATGCTAGCGCCATCTACCGGTTAATTGTAAAAAATATTTATAATTTGTTTTGAAAAAATACCTTATCAACTATTCTTGGTAATTCGTATCCAAGCAGATTTTAACGTACAGAAATTATAAAATATTAAGTTTTCAAATGTCTACCACTTTCACTTGGATCGGGTCAGATGCATATATCCAGTGGCCAGATTTGTCAATTGACTGATATATTTTTTGCCCGCGCGAGACTGGAATGGATTCCCATGACATACATTTAAGAATCATTAGACTAATTTTTGCGTTGGAAAATTGCAATTTGATTGTAAGTTTGATTTTCAGTAAAATTCTTACTATCAATCTCTTGTATTTCAGGTAAAGTGAACTCTTTCTTCGGCCTGGCTGAGGCAATGATGCCTCTTATTTACGCACCCATGTACACCACCGTGTATACGGCCACTATCAAGACATTCCCTGGCGCTTTCTTTCTTCTTGGCGGGGGACTTACAATGCCCGCTGTTGCTATATTTTTGTGAGTATATTTTTCGAATTTAATGCAAAAGTTCGCACCCGAAGTTTCGCTTCTTTTCAGTAACTTTTCGCCTAAATTTTGTATTTCTCAGTGAGTATAAGACAATTCTTTGTTACCAAATCTATTTTTATTGTTCCATCTGATATAATAAATTATTTCAAGTGAATTATTTAAAGTAATCAACGTTACAATATTTATGAGTAATTCTGTACTAGTTGTACATTTAATTTCAGCTACACAAATATTACGTGTTTAAATAAATTCATGCTTAGTCACTTGCTATATGCAAGGCTTAGCGTGCTGAACAAAGAAAATATAAATTATGAGCTGTGAAGGTCCATATAAATAAATAAATAGTCGTTAAAGTCGATGTAGTTCTCACACGTAAATCATTATTTCAGATGGCTATATCTAGCCAATAAGAAGTATGTGGAATCTGAGAACAACAAGAAGAATGAAAAGGAACTAGAAAGCAAAGCGGCTGAAATGGTCGAGAAAGCGGGAGAAGACAACCGAGCCTACGTTCCTGAAGACGACGGCAAGACAAAACCACAAAGCAACCATCATTCGGATTCTGTACAGGAATGCGTGAGCCAGTCCCAAATAGAAATGGGAATCACGGAAAGCATGCTTTGTAACAGCAAAGTGCAGCATTAGATGTAGACGGAATGTTTTTAAAGGATTCGTTTTGTATACTGGAGCATTCAGCCCTCTACCAGTGACTTGTTATTCGAAGTATTACAAAGAATTACACAAGAAGAAATGGCTGAATTTACAAATTTACTATCAATGTGATATAATATATTTATTTACCTATAAGTTGTTGTTGTTGTGTATATAATTGGGTTTTGATATGAAAGTATTACTTAGTTCCTTCGAATAAAAAATTTTATTAATAATTTCCTCAATGACATGAAAGATTAATACATTTTTATTGTATTGGTAGAGCTGTTATCAATTATTACTACAAAGTGTTTGGATTTGTAAAGGAATTTTGCGTCTTTGCGTTTCGTATCGTAATTTATTCATCTATTTTTAATTCAAATCAGTTTTTTTTTTGCGGAAACAAGGTCAAACATTTGCATATGGGAATGCAGCGGCTACGGCGTAACTTTATATTGTATTGTAATGTAAATTAAATTCGCAAAATCAAAACATTATATCTTTTAAAATTAATTGAATTGTCAGTTTTTTTATGATCAGGGTAAAACAATATATTATAATATTATATAGGAAAACAGGGATTTCATAATAGACTGCATAAATGCTTTGTAAATAATGACGCATGAATGAGGGAACCTATTTTTTTTATACAAAATCCTTTTTCACCGCAGATAGTATCTCGATCGAATATATTTAGTATAATTGAATATATTTATACTTAAGTTTTCATGAATTCTGTTTTCATTGTTTTATTATGTTGGCGACAAATAAACCTTATGATAGAAATTTACACAGTAGTTTTAGAACACATGAAACCTTGCTAAGACATAATAAGTACCTACTTGTTAAAACTTGTATTTACTAAATAACTATCCGAAAATAATACTGAATAATGATTTAAAAGTTGTTTCTTAAATTCTTGTTGTAGAAAAAAAGGTATTAAAATTAATAAAGACTGTTCGATGTAGAGGAGGCCCGTGCCCAGCAGTGGGACGTATATGGGCTGAAGATGATGATGATGAAAAACTTCATATTCCTAGAGCAGTATCTTTATGTTGTTCTTTGGAATGAATGATAAAAACCCGCTGCAAATATAAATAATGGAAATATAAACAATAGCATTCTATATTTTTGCCGCCAACATTACTCGATTGTACTTATTTATTTGGCAATAAAGAATATAATGTTCTTCGGAGCTATATTATTAAATCAGTGACTAAACAATACAAGTGAACGATTGATTGATGTAATTATATTATGGTAATTATTTTACACCAAAAAGGTTTTTACTGTTTTGGGAACATTCCATTTCATCCAAAATATTTGTTTTTATATTTCAATATACTTGTTCAAATCCCGTTATTTTACTTCATATTGATTATTAGATATTCGAATGCATATTTATAAGATTACCTAACCTAACGATCTAATTAATATTTACTTTTCGATTCTATTACGCAGTTTATTAACAATTGTAATAAGCCCAAGCAAAGATAAAACCAAGTTATACAGGGTTGATACGACCGAAGGGCATTTTTTAAACTGCATATACTGGGTACCATTTTCAAGCTCTGTACTAAAAATCAATTAAATAGGAGCATTATTTTAATCATAAATCATTTTTTAAGTTTTCGCTCCATTTGAACACGATGTAGCTTTTCTAACAGCTGATTACGTCTAACGGTAAATCCTACTCAAATCTACGCTCTGTTGCCGCTCTGTACAACGACACCACGATAACACACGCCGGGCGCGACGTTGCCAATTTGTACAGGTTTGTAAAAATTATTTATTATAAAGGTGGTTGCCCATTACTCTTATTTGTAAGCTATTTAGTTTGTTTGAAACAAAAAAATCTCATTTTTGGTATTATTAATTTTTGTGCCGTGTCGAAATAATACTAAGGACGTATACCTAGTATACGTAGTGTAATTTAATGCCCATCTGTCGTATCAACCCTGTATAAAACACTATCATTATCATTTCACCAAACATTTGCATAGATATAAAAAAAACCTGCGGATTTTCACACTGTCTTCGGATTTGGTATTTTTAATTCATGTTTTAATAACCTTTACTTTAACCTTGACATCACATTTTACGAAATTTAAGTTTGATAATAAATATTTCAATTGGTAAAGAAAGCTACCGGTCATATCATACAAGGGTTCTATGTTACTTATGCTTCGATATTACTAAAACCTGTGATTATGTGAGGAGATTGTACAAATACTTAAATAAAGAAAAAAATATTACGAAATCAGTTTTATTTTTAATAATACATTTTCCAATAAAAACTCTATAAAAGATTTTCAAGATCTAGCTTAAACAACTTCTACACCTTAGCCATACGGGATAAAAACATCAGATACAAAAAACAAGTTACATCACTTATCATCAACCTTAATACCTAATTTGAGAATACATAATAATATTGAATCAATACACAACATTCTTCATAATCTTAAACGGTACACAGCACTTCATATACTTTGTGAGGCACTTCTTCTCCGGCAAAAGACATGTACATCACTTTGTGGCTCTGATGGATCTGAAAAAAATAATTTGTATTTAGGTCATAGTGAATAACGTGGTTTAAGGCCCAGAGGATTAAATAAAAAAATAAAAAAAAATGTCGGCATCCACGGGTTTAAATCCCAGTCATATTTTGATGTGGCGAGTTCACAGTGAAGTCTCAGGCACTTTAACGGTGAAGGAATACAGCGTGAAGAAATCTGCGCCTTAGGAGTGTTCCAAAAGATTTTTTCTAAATCTATGCCATGCCATATACGGGCAACCAATCGTAATGCACATTAGGGAACGTAAATAAGTTGGACTGACAATGTCATAAATACCGACCAACCGAAACGGCCAAGCCACTTATTTTTTCTTCTTGCCAAATTTTTAATGAAAATGGTTTATGGTGGCGTAATTCATTCTAACAGTTACCCCTTTCAACAAACACAAGTTTAATAAATATTACTATGTATAGGCAATGCAATTAAAAACCAGGTGTGACTATCACTGGTTTTTCCACGAAGTATCAAATGAGTGCTCTGAAGTAATGGGCAATTATGATAAGGCGACTAAATATAACAGCAATTAATGATAAATGTCATTAATGTACTTTAAAACAGATGGTTTATATGTGTGAAGAGTTCGACTTATAATAAAATCATCCTAAACAAGTACATTTTTTTGATAACCACGGGCCTCCTCTATTCCTTGGAGGGGTTCGGCCTTAGTCCGTAACACTGAGATACTGCGAGTTAATGAACTACATACATACGAGTAGGTATATACTTTTTTGTGAATACTTCAGTTAGATTTTTTCAGAATGTTTGAAGAAGTGACTCAAAAGATTTCATTGTTTAAACAGATTTAATGTATGAAAATAGGCTAGCCGCTAGAATTATAAAACATAATGGCAATCTCTTTAAAGTTGAAGAGTTCAATGTAGTTGGCCTGATCAGTAATAAAGACTTTAAAATTGATATTTTATATTAGCTTCCTTCTCCCTCTTTCACTTTCATGTGCACGAGAGGGCCAATGCATTTTATTTTATACATTGATGATTGAAAAACATTATTAGTTTTATTTGTAGTGATGGCCTCGAGGTTTAAGTATGCAGTCGAGAATCTCGCCGATCGCGAGTCCCAAGAGAAGAAGAACCTCAGATACACGCCTCTAATTTTTCGAAGTTATGTGTGTATTCACAATGAATTATCGAGTATTTTAACGATGAAGGAAAATCGTGAGGAAACCTGCACACCTTAAAGATCTTAGGAATTTCTTAGGCGTGTAGCGTGGTGGGCTAAGGCCTATACTCTCTCAGTTGTAGAGGAGGCAAGTGTTCAACAGTGAGACGTATGTATATCGTATGAGCTGATGATGATGATAATACAATAAACACATTACTTACTGACCACTTAGTTAACTAAATCGGTCAAGAAAATTCAAAGCTAATAACTTTGACAGACAGCAGACTGACACACGAGTGAAAGGCACTATTTGTTTCTTTTGGGTACAGAAGCCTAATAATAGTCTTACTTTGCCAGGCGTCAGTGATCCCTGTTGTCTAGCACGGCCGATGTAGAGTGGCTCTCCTGACGCAGTCCTGCCTCCGCAAACAGCTTGAGGAGGCACATTACCATCTCTGCTTTCTACCCACTTAATCTTCTCCGGACGAGCACAGCATACCTGAAGATTTGCCGTTAAAAGATATAAATATATAATATAATAACACTGATCGTTTGGTGTAGAGTCGATAAATTGTGGCTGTAACTTGCAAAAAGTAAATGCAATCTGGTCACAATCAGTGGCGGTACTTCCATAGAAGCCCAAAAGCCTAGTTTGCCTTTAAAAATTCAGAATAATAATCTTTAAGCTTTAAATCTTTATTTAACAAAAGCAATTTGACATATAAATAAGAATATCCTGACCCCACAGTAAACAATTATAAACTATATATTACACAATCAACATGTAACGCTTTTGGACGTCTATGGAAGTACCACCACTGGTTACAATAGGGCTAGATTTTTTATCTGCTTATGAAAAGTGACCAATTGCTTTGAAAATATATCAGGTCCTATATAAACTTTACGGTATTAGGGTTTTTGAAAACCAAGCGAATTTCATTAATTATAATCTAAGGATGTACAGATATTAATTGAACAACAAAAAAGTAATCAAACACAATGCTAGGTCTATTTCAGTCTTATTAGTTTTATTAACTTAATAATTAACTAAATTGGACCCCTAGGATGGATGCTCATGTTTGAAATGAAAATAACGGTCAGATGTGTGTGACTGTTGGGAGTATTCATTAATTAGTCATACATGGGAAATAGGAACAGGTGGCGCAGCATAGTAAGAAGGACGACTACTGTTGGTGCATGGGATCACAACCCTCAGCAATGAGGAAAACGACGCGAGGAGGAAGAGGAGGGAAATCCAGTGATATAAACATAATATGTTAAATGGTTTTTGAGGTTAAATGTTAAGTATAATTTGTGGGATACATCATTAATCATGCATTTTCACCGAGCGACCTAACTATAATAAATATATTATTATTTTATTACAAACCGATTGGCGTTAAAAAAAATCCGACAAAAATAAAAATTTTGACTTTTCCTAACAATCATATGTAGATATCAAATGGATGTGGTTATAAGGAAAACGTATTTTTTTTTAAATTTTTGTCGGGATTTTTTTAATGTCACGGTGGTTTATTCACCGCAGCTAATACATCCTGTATCTTAAAAAAATCAATCTGATTGGTATATTGTTGGGATTGGTCTAGTGAAATTTAAATTACCTCAATAGTTTGCACGCTGTTCTCCTTGCCACCCCAGGCAACGTACGCAGCCTTATGTTTCACAGCAAGCTTGCCCGGAATCAGATCACCTTCATACATAGATCTGATCACCCACAATGGGCTACCATCATGGCCTTCGTAACCACCTACAACCGCGCGATTGGTCAGCGCTGCAGCATCCCTGCTCGTGGTGTGAACCCACTCGATGACCGCTGAAAAATGACAAAAATGATTAGGTAATAAAATACCTCGTGGTCTCGCGGTACAAGTATGTGCCGTGCGATCTAGAGGTCCTGGGTTCGATTCCCGGGTCGGGCAAAGTGTTACTGGGTTTTTCCATTAGGAAATTCTCAGTATCAGCACGAAGTCTGGAATTGTGCTCGAAAAACGGAAATAGGCTCGCCCCCTATTACGTGGGACTGATACATAATGATGGCGTAATGTGGGTGCAGAAATGCACCTCTGCCTACCCCTTCAGGGAGTACAGGCGTGAGTTTATGTATGTATGTATGTAATAAAATAAAAAAAGTTGTGTTTGCCTTTATCAATTTTTGGTGATGACCGTATTTCACACTCATAGTATGTGCAGTGCGGTCTAGAAATTATGCAGACTAAAGACGACAAATATTATTCTTCTGAAGTCGACACAACTTTGGCATCAAAATATGTTTTAAAAGGAGCAGAGAGTTCTCTTTTGCCTTCTCTTCTCGGTCTATGTTTAGTACAGTATATTAGGATCTTGTTTTGTAAATATGTAAAGCATCAGTAAGCACGACTTCTGTTTCGGACTTGTCTGTCTAAAAACTATGAATTTGGGTTACTTACGTTCATAGACAGGAGTGGGTGTGACTGTGGGGTAGCCGGGGTAAAATCCCGGCTGAGGTGCCTGGGTGGGTGCTGGGGCACTCGGATACCCCATGGCTGCGGGTGGCTGCCCGTACATTGGCGGGTAGTATTGTTGCGGAACTGGCTGCCCTTGAGGATAGCTCAGTTGTGATGGGGGTGGCGCGTTGGCTGGGTTGTACAGCTGGGGGTACATTTGGCCCTGCTGCCCAGGCATTTGGTTGTTGCCGTAGTTGACTGAAACAAAAGATTACATTTTTCTGAGATATTCTAATTGTTCGTGGTTCGAGTGGGATAGAAGAGAACTTCGTAGCTATAAAGTTGGATTAGTATAGCTGTGAGTATTTCAGTTTTATTCAATGAATATAAGACTTATCAAATACTTTTTTCCATTCATGATATTACAAGCCCAAGAGATTTCAGCAGATCGTTTTAATTAGTAATAACTTATAAGGGTATATATATACATAACGCTGTTTCAACTAGTGTTTAACGCTAGAGGAAATTCAACTATTTTTAAGCTAATCATATTTAAAATGGCAAAAGGAATTGGTACAAGATTGGGAAATCTTTTTTTATTACTTGTATCATCGTCCTATGTTTACTTATTTACTATTGAAAAAATCATCTCATCTGCATTTAAAGTCAAAAGAGCATCAAATACAATAGTATTTATATTTAAACCCTTACTTAGAAAATAAAATATACAAAGTATTACAGGAATAGATATTATAATATGTATAGTTGTTTTTTTCCGTATGTATAATTGTGCCGGTATGTTGGTAACGGGATATACACAGGCTCATGCGAGTACGAGACACAATTACGTGTACAGGTACCTTCACTACGGCGAGTTTAAAACCTCAAATTCTGTGGTCGCTATTTATGAGGATCCGAAGAACCTAACACTCAATGAGTTTAAAAAACAAATTTATAAAATGTTTCCACACTTGGTAGCGTAGCGTGGAGTTTAGGTACTGGTGTTGGACGTCCACCGATAATGTTTATATTAGAAAAACTAACCATATCTAGAAAGAATAATAGTAAAAAAATATCTCTTGTCAGTAATTATTACACAGCAAGTATACGAACCAAAGAGGGAAAAAGTATATTCCAGTGTCCAGTGTAAGCCAGCCGTTTGAATTTGCATGCTTTGATCTGTGCCATATTTGGCGGTATGAATTATTATTGATGGGATGTGGTTTATTGAAAAGCTCTAGGTAATGAATGGCTCCGAGATTTAAAAACTACGCTTCATGCGGATTTGGGTAATTTGAGTAAACCTAGTTGCCAGTTTGATAAGCAGAGATGACATTAAGAATCTCAGCTGTAGTGACAACTATGAGCTGAGTTCTAAGAAATTATCATTCCAGGATGCTTACAATATTGATATCTTACTGGTCTCATAGTGGGGTGGTTTTGAGAGGTGGATCTCCACAACGGCGATATTGAGAATCTTAGCATATTTAGGGAAAGTACATTCAGGAGGAGCGGATGATTGAACCTGGTAAATACCATGGGACTCTGGAAATGATCAGCAATAACAAAAAAGGCATGGTTAGCTTATTAATTTTACTAAAAATGTTGCAATTAGTACGCACATATTTGCTATTACGGTTTATGACTTTCTTAAAAACTTTGGATACAATTGCCATAATTACGAGTATGATGTGATGTTTTGTTTTGAATTTTCTTGCATTTTAGAAAATAAGAAGCCTTATGATTGTTATACTATAGACAACAAGAGAATTCCCAGTATGGAGTCCAGAAATATGTGCGAAAACTCTTAAATCACAGCTGGAGAAACGTGAATGATAAATACATCTAAGCCTATCTTTTTGAGAAGACTGGTGACAGAGTGAACTGACAGAGACAGAGAGAGATGTTGTACAACGTTTATGCAAACGGTGCTAAAACGTACTCGATAATCGGATAACTCATAATAGCACAAGAGGCATGTAAAAATAAAACAAAAATATAACTAAAAATCTACATGACAACTTGCAGTCATTGTTATATTAGTTAGTCCATATTAGAAAAATACTCGAACTCATTAATACCTACATAGCATTTGCTCCACACAAATTACCTATAATGAATTGGATATAAGAACAAAAGTGTACCAAATGAATAACATTTGGTGAACAATAAATATTCGGCGTCGAGCCAAAAGTGGATACTGTGGATTGCGCAAGAAATGTATCGATTATAATCAGTTTACTATGTAAAAATACAATGTATTTTTATGGATGTTGCTTAGTCGTTATAATGATAATGACCTGATTTGGAATCACGACGCTAATAAGCAGTTGCATTAAAATTATTTAATTTCATATTGCGCGCATTGTGAGTACGAAGAATCACGTGTTGGACACGTGAGCCGTGAATTGGGGAACGAAAACCGGTTTTCGGATCGGTCTAACAATACATGTCCTTCAAAATGAGTAATACATATATTATGGTAAAATCAATCGTTACTTTTAAATAACTTAGACATGATTACGTTAGTGTTATATAAACAGTCTTTTGTTTTGTTTTCTTCGAATGGCTTGTGATGTTTGAGGAAGCGTAACATACATGATTTAGCTTACTCGAACATTATAAAATGTTTTATATAATTGGATTTAATGGCCTTTATAAGTTACTACCTATGTCTTTCTCAACAGAGGGAGCTTGAGTCTTGCTCTGTTCAGTGACAAACAGGGTTAGAAGAAGCAAGTAAAAATATTTCTCCAATGAGAAAGATCTTAGCAACTGTACAAAAAGGCCCTTTAGATTGTAGATGGGTGCCATAGATTTGCTCAAAATTAATCTAATTCAACTTTTTTTTTGTTTTACTTACCATGTAACAATAGTGTAGCAAATATACATAAACATACAGTGTTTATAAATGTGTTAATTGTTATTATGAGCGAAAATTTGTATTTAATTTCGAAAATACCTTTTTAAGACCACTACGAAATATCAGAAGTGTAGACTTGTGTCGAAGCGGTATCTCCCTATTTTGGCATCGAGCCAATGTTTTAATGGATACGAAAAACACGATCAACGATTTCAATATAGAAAAAAAGGTAGGTACTTACGCCGCCATTTGGTTTACGCTGTAATATAAATGTTTGTGTATCTGGATACGAAAATATCGGATAGCAAACAGCTGTCTAGACATTCCTGTATCTATTATATATAAGGCTGCAGATAAACATAAAGCGAGTCTTAAAATAATTTTGCTGAGGAACAACAGTGTAGATTGTAGTTATTTCTTTGGTGAAAGCCTATTGTCCATTCCATTCGGGCGTCGTATGCTTAATGCTGTTAAAGGAAAGTACCGGTTACATAATAATATTTCTACAAAACCACTAAATTGCATAGAAAGTTGCGTTACGTCTACTATGAGAGACAAGCACAACAATATTTACACAATACAAGGCCACGACGCAATGTTTTTGAACCGGTACTCGGTATCTTCCGTTAAAATGTCGGTGAATTGTAAAAAACATAGAATTTATTAAATTGAATAAAATACCTTCTCCGAATATCACTAAATAAGCTGATTTATGAATATTTACTTACATGATGCCATTGTTTTGATATTAACTTGATAAAACACAGTAAATAACACGTATGTCAGAACAGACGCCTCGCAAGTGACTGAAGTTCGTTCGAGAGAACCGCTTTAGTTTTAATGCTATAGGTAGCTATAGATAAAATGTTACTAGCGTGCGAAATATAAGGAAATCACTAAAGATTATGTTTTTAGTTGAATATCGTACTATTGAAGTAACATTTGTTGCCTTACGCAAGAGTTGGGCATGTTTTATATTTAATGATATTAAGTATTTAAGATCATGTGGGTCTGCCAGACTTCCAGAATATTCTAGCAGCCTGCATCCACTAGGTGCTTAATGAGGTAGTCAGAACTTTTATTTTGTGAAGGCTTATTAAGTACATTTCATTTTTATTATATATTATTTATAGCGTTAAATCTATAATACTCATTTATAATAAAGTACCGAAGTTAATAAAAAATCAATCGTAGTGATTACAAGGTTGTCATTCTATCAAGACTTCTTCTATTTGAGACTCTATACTTCAAAACTATCTCTCGTTGCTTGCACTTTATATTTATGTGCCTAAACAATTATATTGTATAAATACTAAGACTGCAATATCATCTAAATACCGTGGTTTGGTAAACTAGAGTACCAAGTGTTTAAGGTTTAATAAAGTTTTACCATTTACTACAATATTCAATATTTAATACAATGTAGTCCGCCAACCCGCACTAGGCCATCGTGGTGGACTAAGGCCTAAACCCTCTCAATAGTAGAGAAGGCCCGTGCCCAGCAGTGGGACGTATATGGGCTGATGATGATGATGATGATGATATGATTTAATACAATTGCAATTACCTTTATTGCTTCTCCAAAAATGTGAGAAAAGATTAGCTAAATTTTAGATATGAACTACTATTTAAAAGTCGGACAGCATCCAAACGGCTGATTTTATTTGAATGACAGCGACAACTTTAGTACACGTCAGTGGCAATAATGCGTCGCTTCGTTTGGCATGGACCGTGACTCACTGCTTTCGTCACAATTTGTAATCTAACATCATTTGATTTAACATAAAACAGAACAGGTTCAATGTTATAAATACTCCACCGCTTTTAATACAGTTCGAGTTTTTTACTTAAGAATTTAATTTACGTAAATTTACGTATATATTAGAGCCAGATCTACCATATTTTCAACCAGCTGATTTTTAAGTCCCAAGTATTAAGTAATTTGAGAATTTCCACAGGAAATTAGCCGACCTTGGGACTTAACCCATCACAATCGCATGCCGCAATTCTAATTCCGCCTGAAACAATCTTTTGCAGAACAAAGATAATGGATAAAGTAAATTGTTACAACTAACAATTATAGATGATTGATTACTTTTCATCTGAGGGTAGTACGACCTGACATCCTCCAGTTTCCACAAGGAGCCGCGCACAGATACAGACAGATGAATACCTAACAGTTACATGCACATGAAATAAATGTGGTAAGTCGCTTACACATTTGCTTGATTATTTTACATACTTAATAAGATATTAAGTATTTCCCGTTCTCTGAAATTTCTGTTTTTATTAGGGACGCAGTAGATAAGGCGGTATTTTGAAAGGATTTATCGCAGTTAGGAAACTACAGTTTTCAACTGACGGATAATTTATTGACAAATTAAATAGGAATGTGTATCTATATAATACGATATTCATAAATATCTGTTCGGACACAGTGTGACAAGCTGGCATAATTAATTGCAGTCTCAGTTGTTCATCCCTAGTCTCCATATAGTTTGGACTGTACTGCTTACTATTCTGTCCTGGTCGCTTGCCGCTTCAGCACATTAAAATAGTTTTAGTATTTAATTACTTTGGGTTTCAATGAACCATGCATACAGTAGTGATGAGTGATGGCCTCGAAGTTTATGCACGCGGTCGAGAATCTCGGCGATCGCGGGTTAAAACCCCAGGCACACACCTCTGACTTTGCGAAGATATGTGTGTATTCATAATGAATTATCACTAAATTTAACGGTGAAGGAAAACATCGTGAGGAAACCTGCAGACATAAAAGTTCTTAGGAATTCCTTAGGCGTGTAGTCCGCCAACCCGCACTACGCCAGGGTGGTGGATTAAGACCTAAAACTTCTCAGTTGCAGAGGAGGCCCGTGCCCAGTTGTGGGATGTATATGGGCTGATATGCGAAGGTTTCATCGCGATGTTTTCCTTCTCCGCTCAAGTACGTGCTAATTATTTGTGAATTTATGCATTAATTAATAACATATTTGATTTTTATGGCAATTACCATTATTCATTGCCTATTTCGAACAACCTCATTGAAGTGTGTGTAGTATAATTTATAGATCGCGGAAGGGAATACTGGGATAGTCTATGTAAGTAAGTATTACTGTTTTTTTTATATTTATTATTAGAGAATTAGCAGTAGCAGCGAGTCTGGAAATGTGCACCGTAATCGATTTTTAATTCGCCGCTTTATCGTAGGATATAATTTTGGGCGAAACGGAAGTACACTTCTCTGTTCTTAAAGCGGGTTGAGCGGTGAGCCTAAGTAACTCCTTATGCTATGTCTTATGCATCCATGCAGGTTAAAGATGTTTTCTTTCACCGCTTTGGAATACCTAATTAAAAAAAAACGGACATCTTTGTCACTTCTTTGTCTTGCCTTATCTCTTCCTAAAGAGATAAAGGGTAAAAAAACCTTTATAAAGGGTAGCTGCATCTGGTTGAGCAATGTGGGATGTAAATGGTGTGAGGTATCCAACATCGCTTCGAATGCATGACACATTTTGAGAAGATAACGTTGGTATGCCGCAATCTCGGTCTTAACATCTACGTGCTTAACTGATCACTGACTGTCGGAGATATTTTTGTTTATAATGGTGTAAGTGGTATAGACACGTCTATGACACCAATACGAGTACTTAGGTATCTCGCGGCGGGGATAGAACCAGCGAATTCTTGTTTCGTTCGATACAATAGCGAAATTATTTATTAATTATTTAAACATTTTTAAATTGTATTTTGCATGTGTATTTTCCGTGTGAAATTTGTGCACAATTTGAAGAGTACCTATGATGAAATGTTTATTCGAAGTGGGGTCACACAATAATATTATGTAAATTGGTCATTACTAATTAATTACTGGAAATGAATGACTCATTCTAATTAGTTTACACAATGTTATACGGCGCCGAACATATGTATTTACTTCGGATCTTCTAACATCGTTTGGGGCCCACCGTTTTATTTTCATATGGCACTCACTGTAAAGAGGTCACTTTGCGGTATCTAGGTACATAATATGTGACAAACTAGTCATATTAAATATAAGAATCAATCAAATTATTTTATTTTATAAGCAAAATGTGCTAATAACACTTTATTTGCTTTTTTACTCCGAATTAACGATCGACTTCATGTTATACCAGCCATTGCAACTGATTAATTGCGTTGCTTATTATTTGTATTATCTAATTTTTCACGCTTGTAATAATCGAAGAATAAGATTAGTAAATAGTTTTATTTATAACCTTAGTACTTAGTGTTTAGGATTAAAATTATTGCTACTATTAATTAACACAAGTTTTATTCTAGTAAACTAATCATGAATTATTCTGTGTCACGCCATCTAGTACAAACGTAAAGAACTAAAACACCAAGTACGGTTACAATATTATTGTGTTTATTATTGCATGTGCTGAACACTAGTTTACATCAGTTTAATCATATGTATGCTAGATGGCGCTAACATAAATATTTGTGCGAACATCAGTAATTGCGAATGCATAAAGTTTTACCTAAAATCAGTTCTTAGGTCCTTTCTTAAAATGAAAACTTTATTTTATTATGATGCTGGGGGTACTCATACTGGGAACCAACGTACGTAAATAAGAAGCAGTCGGCTGTATGTAGTCTAATATAGCATCGTATATTGTAAGGGTATGTGTTTGAATAATAATTTATAAACGACCTTCCAAAAATATTAATTTATGATATTCAATTTATACTATTTCGGATATTATATCAGTGCTAATCAAGTGCGTAGATACCGATAAAGAAAGCTACTTTTGAACTAAACTAATAAACCGCAATCATGAATTACAATTAAAGGCATTAAATAAAGGTCCTTATCAAAACCATATATTTTTATTTCCTTTTTATTTTATGTGTAAAACAAATGTTGTGACTTTTGTTAATACATATGTATGTATGTAGGTATCTACACGTATATGTAAGAGCCACCAGTGGCGTAGTTTCACAAGAACGGACATCATAATTCTACAGCTAAAAAATATACTGTTATTAATAGAGATTACACTATCTCACTGAAAATCGGCGAGTAGCAATACCTACTGTTGGGTTTCATTTAGTAAGTAGGTATATAAGTTTTGAGGAGGTTCGATTTGTTGGACGCAGGATTTTTTTCATTCACACGGCAAAATGAGGTGTAGTACTCGGCATAGATCACTATCGTTTCGGAAATTCTTATGGTCCATTTATACCTCTTAAAATTTAATGTTAAACAAAACTTTTATTCCAAAAAAAAAAAACTAATTTTAATAAAAATAAAACGTATTGATCAGTGTAAACTTAATACGTATTTTACGCCAGTTACATTTTAATTATCTTCGTTTATTTATTGTTAATAACATAATATGTATATTCTCGTGTCATGAGTGCTATGTCATAACATAGCAACAACACAAATAAACGATAATTTCATTTCAAAAAGCGCAAATCTATTTTCCTATAATACGAACTGCGGAAGAACCTCTCTTATCAACATATTCTATTATCATAATAATGTTTGATATCATAGCTTTGTAGATTAGCAAATTGCAGTGGCAGGCGTGCTACATCAAGTGTAGGACCGATGGCCGATGCGAAGGAAAGATTCTCGAGTGGAGGTCAAGTAGGTAACGGCAAGAGCAGAATTAGACGTTCACCCAAGGAGGTTAGATGACCATAGGTAGGTCGTATTTAAACGATTACTCGGCAACTGTGAAGGGCTTTGGTCTGACTTTAGAAGTATGAAAGTGTCATACTTGGAAGTAACTAAATTGATAATTAAAGTGTTTTAGAGCAACCTAATCCTAAGACGTCCATCATTGAAGTAATCAGATACATTATATTTTTGACCTAATTTACAGACTCCATGCAGAATATAAAGATGACTTTTAGAGCAGTTTAGTCAATCAAGTGCACTAGAAAATACATGTTTTTTTATTATCATAATTAAGAATACATAAATGAAATATTACTAACGAATTTGACCCGATTAACAAGATTTAATCCACTTACGTATTTGAATCAACGAAAACTTTTCACCGTGTGCAACTAAAATTAACATAAAATTTCTCCATGATTTAGGGAACGTATGTAAGTAATATTATGAAATCTGTTCCGTATTTTATGGTAATCGATGATATAAAATCAATATAATACAACTTAAGCATATAGAACGTGTTTCTCCGTATTTGTGCTCAAGAAAAAAAAATCATTATTCAATATTTCACCAACCGCGATCTCGTTGAATGCAAATAATATTTTCTTTGGCTGCGATTGTTGTCATTGTAAAATTTAACATCGTAAAATGCTATTATATTTTTAATAACATTTTCATATAAAAGAGCGCGGATGTATGTATGAATACTGAGTTTTCCTTGGCGACTGGAAGTGATAACAATGGGAGGGCATTTCAATGAAATTAGCATGAGAATGCGTGGAGAGTAGTGCAGCCGAGCCTTTGTGATGAGACTCTACGTGCTCGAGACGAAGGCGAATTTATTTAAAAAGGTTAAAATTTTCACTTGATGATACTGGCAGAGGTAATTTAAATATTCGTGCGAATGCTTGCTGAAATTCATGTAAGTAAGTAAGCTCGACAAGATGGTCGGACGACCTAGTAAAGGTCGTGGGACGTCGCTGGTTGCAGGCTGCTTCCAACAGATCCCTGTGGAAGTCATTAGGAGAGGCCTATGCCCAGCAGTGGACCTACATTGGCTGATGGATGATGATGATGATGATGAAATGATGATTGAAGAGATCGATCGCTTGGTGATCGAAGGTGTTTAACTGAACTATTAGTCATTAGAACAGAGTATAGACAAAAAAAGGTAAGCAAAATGGGTAATAATTCTTGGGCTTTCAAACCAATCCCAGTTGAAATGAAATGAAATTTATTTCATAAGACATATTACATTTTTGAGTATCGACAGGTCCCAATATAGGCAAGCCCGTGTCTTGGGTCCCTGTTTATTTACATTACCAAAATTACGACAAAATTTTTGCTTCAAGTCGATTGTTTGGTGTCTGACGTCAGCGTATGTTTTTGACGGACCCGGCCCGTGGCGTAGTTAGACATCAGCTTGCGAAACGAGAGGTCGGTTTGATACCCGCATTGATTTAAATGTCTGTGTGATCCACAATTTCCGGGTCTGAGTGTGAGACCGAGAAGCCACTCGTAGTTTCTAATACCCACGACACTAGATTTGTATCTTAGTGTGGGTTCCTACAAGGCAAGGAATGTGAAGAATTTATGGTCTCTTTTTGATTAATTATCATTATTATTTATGATGTGGAGTGAGATTGCCGAAGGCTTAAATTTCAGGTGGTGATATTCGCGCGCCAAGGCGAGTCACAGAAATATGTCAAGTTCTGAAAAAAATGTTTGAATATAGGTATATTATTTTCAACAGTTGTTGTTATAGGATTCTTTGAAATAACCATCAGATGCTATGGTACAAAGTTAAAAGATGTACAATAATATAGAACAATATTATTTGTAGAGAAATATAAAGAAAAGGAGCTTTTTGGCTAATAGGACCTCTTTTGGGTTTCGAAAACAATGGCGCATTCACTTTTATGAATTTTAAAAAACATTTTGTAATTGTAAAAATAATTTGAAGAATTTTAAGTGATAATTTTTAAGAAAACAATGCCTTTTTCACAATTGTTGTTGTGATACTTTTTCATGTCCCGTTAGTATCTTTGGCTTTTCCTTACCAAAAAGCTACAGCAAATACTATTTCTATGATTATGGTCCATGTAATCTCTAGATTAGGGTTAGATTTCCGGATCGGACAAAGTGTTATTAGGTAATACCATTACGAATTTTACAGCAGCAGCTCGGAGTCTGAAAATGTGCCCGAAAAACGGCAAGACGCGCCCCCTATCACGTAGGACGAAAACACAATTTTCGAAATGTGGGTGCATAAATGCATCTGTGCCTACTCCTTTGGAGAATACATAGTGGTGTGTATGTATGTAACTGTATATGTACGTTGGAGTCTCGTGAAAATATTGAAATGTTTACCTTGTTATTATAGACGTACTTGCGAACAAATATGGAGATAGTCGTCCGTAATGAGAAACAAATGTTAGCTCAAACCGGTTCAAAGGTAAATATTCTACTTGTTCGTAACGTACTCTGTAAAACACAAGTTTAGCTTGGGCTATGTTAATGATATAAGACTTATTGTTAATGTGTTTTTTTTTTTATTGTTTTAATTATTTTTAAGGAAAAAAAACAGTGGTAATAACATTACACAAATTAACAGTTAATAGTATATCCGTCGATTTACCATATTCCTTATATGGTAAGAAAGGTTGAAGAACAAGAAGCCACCAACATGGTAAGGAAATGCGCGAAGAATACCTATGCGCGAACAATATTAAGTAAATAATTTTTCATTGAGCAGCATTGCAACTTTAATTTTTTTTCGACAGCCCCGTGGCGCAGACACTAGACATCAGCTTGCGAAACGAGAGGCCGTGGGTTCGATCCCCGCACCGAGACAAATGTTTGTGTGATCCGCAAATATTTGTATCGGGTCTGGGTGTTGTGAGACCGAGAAGTCTCTCGTAGTTTCTGATACCCACGACACAAAACTCGTATCTTAATGTGGGGTCAGAACTATGTATGTGACTGTTGGGTGTATATATTATATTATTATTATAAATATAATATATGGGAAAGGCAAACGAGCTAGTGAGCCACATGATGTTAAGTGGTCAACCGCCCATGAACACCCACAATACCAGAGGAATCATCGGTGCGTTGCCGGCCTTTGAGGAAAATATAGGGTCTTTTCTTGAAGGTCCCTAAGTCGTTTCGAAATACCGCCGAGGAAAGCTGATTATATACAAAGATATTGTGCGGGGAAGGAAACACCGTTTGAATGTTAACATGTCAGTTAAAGAGGTTAGTATTCGTTAAATGACATTAAAATTTAAGGAAACATCCATTTATTTATTAAGGAGTAACGTTGTTTATTTCTTGTATGTATTGATTTTGTTATTTTACCATTTAAAACATCATTTAATTTAATTTATTAATATTATAAAATTCTTTTTTTTTAAATTGTCTTGTATCCCTCTGAAATCAATCCAGGAGCGCTGATTTCACAATCATGTTGGATGGGGATGAAAATATCGTATAGTTATTTGATAGCTTCGTCTATTTCATTGGCAAATATATTATACAAATATTTTACTAGAAGTAAAAGTTTTATTTGTGACAAATGTTTGGTTTTATTTCTGCGGTTTATTTCCTTAGTAACGTTGTTACATATGGTTGCCCTTGACTTGCTTGTGGCTCATAGCGCAATATTTCCCACTCCTTTGTATAAAGTCATCAGTAATGAAATACGTTTGCCGGTTCAAAACATGTTTTAAATTTATCAGATTTTTATATAGGTTGAGTGATTGCAAAAAATGCAGGAAAAATGTTGAAATTTGCTCGCTCGTGCTGAAGCCACGCGATTTATCCAAATCCCGGTATATTCCAAAAGTATTCCGCAGTATGTATGCCTACTTGAATGTAAAGGGCTCTTAACTATACCCATCATCGTGAAGCTAGGCGAATGCAACATCCACAGAAGTCGGCATCAAGGAAATTCATCCTTAAAGCTGAACTGTAGCAAACGAAATAACACTCTATTTTTAGGTGGCCAGGGGTGATTTGTGGATGAAGTGACCACAAACGTAAATGTTGGTTTTTAATAAAGTCTGAGAGTCAAGTTGCATGTGAAGAGTGGAGTCGCGCTTCGTTATCCAAGTGCGGCGGCGGACGACGCTAATTGTGCACTCGTGTCATTATAAAAACTTTCCACCTAGTCTGTCCCTAATTTGAAGCTTAAATATAGTTAATAAACAATGCGGAGTTACTAAACACGTCTAAATTTTTAATTATTAATTAGAAAGATTTCAGTAACTACTATACAAAGTAAGTTTGCAATTGCTAGAGTCATGAAGACAGCGTGCATCAGAGTATGAATTGCACTGAGTGATATAACTGCTCACCTAAATATCAACGTGACATAACAGTTTAGCCACCACATTTTACTTAGTAGTAAAGATCCCCTTTGAATAAGAGTAGCGCGAAAATCTGATCTGGGTGAAAGAGACAGAAGTGAATAAGAAAGAGGCATTGCCCATTGGGATATATTGACCCTAGCTCAATATTTATATTCTCATTTTTTGGACCTCCGCTTTTGCCTTTTTTTAACTTTATTTTTATTGTGTCAATGTATGACTTTTGGGCTGTAAACAGATAACCAATAACCATCCAATGAGCCACTAACACTCATGATAGATATAAGAGAAAAACTTATGTTGATAAAACCTTATAATTAGGGTGTATCCATTCCCTAAATGTAAATACATGATGTTATTGGCAATATGTGCTGATACTAAATTATTGCTAATATTTATGAGCGCTCATCATACCTACATCTAAGTTGTCGAAGGACATACATGACGTTGACATAATTATAATTATACATTTAGCAAGTACGAAGAGCAAGATGCGGAACGAATTATGCATCTTTGGATACATCTCCTCTACAAAATGCTGATTACGGTTCTTAGATATAGAATCTTCGTATTCTATAACACCTTTTAACATGGCTGAGAGTAAATTACTAGAATATAAAAAATCAAATGAAACTTTTAATGGCTTAAAAGTAAATTAAAAGAATGCAATATCCCCACGGCAAATAGTTGAACGTTAGACAATGCCGTCGCAAACGTACACATTTTAGAAATGAGTGCGCTCGGAGGCAAGGCGGACTCATTCGGCTCAGTCTTTCGTCTGCACCGGCCGACTGAAGTCAATATTGACTCCCCAGGAGCATCTCGCGACTAATCTTATAGAAACTGTTTGCCTTCACGATTGAAGGTTCAACGTTCTTGTGGAAACTTTCGCATTTCAAATAGAATTTGCATATAGGCTACGGGGCAATATTTCCGGAGCGGACCCCATTTGAATATTGCTGAGGAAACGAAAAAAGTCGAATATCCATCAGAATTGAATCTTCGGACGGACGTGGAGGGATTTTTGTCGTATGAAATATGAATTTATTGTATGTAGGTACGTCACTTATTGAATTTGCCAGTTCAATTTGTGTAAGTTATTTTTCAATTGACTGTGGCATTTGTTTCTAAGCTATAAACTATGATACAGTTTGTAACTTCATATTTTCGATGCCTATATCACTTTATAAAACACAGGCCGTATAAAATAGTGTCTATACTAGGGTTGAGAGGTATGACATATGTATCAGTGGCGGTACTTCCATAGAAGCCCAACACATTCGTTTAACAACAAATTCGGTACCTACTTTAGCTATCTGACATATCTTTAAGATAAATAGTCAATTATCATGTCCAGAATACCAACCAACTCTGCGTCAATTTCTTTAAATTCTGCGTACTGCATCATAGCGAATAAAAAGAAAGCTAGTATTGGGATAAGCAATCAAGACATTCGCAAGATTAACTCAAGACGTACACATCTATTTTCCCGTATTTATGAACTTGGCACGAAATCACGCCACTCGACAAATATTCAAGCGGAACGAGCGAGGAAACCGCTGACATTTCGAAGAATAGTAATGGATATATTATTCACACTAACATACGCAGAGCAACTTCGAACCTTGATGAATATTCCAGAACAATGTTAGCAGCATCTTTCCACATCAGCGATCCCACACTATTAAATGCTGTATTTTACAAAAGCACCACATTTTACATACACAATAGCTGTCGTTTACCATTATCTGCATTAACATTTAATGGTGTGTGTAAATTTCATGCTGTGTCTCGTATTATTTCGCTTTATTTTCAATTTTCCTTTTTTCGATTGCTTATTTACTGTAATCATCATCATCATCATCTGCCCATATACGTCCCACTGTTGGGCACGGGCCTCCTTTACAACTGAGAGGGCTTAGTACACCACGCTGGCCTAGTGCGGCTTGTCGGACTAACCACCTAAGAAAATTTAGGTGTGCAGGTTTCATCTCGATGTTTTCCTGCCTCAGGTGTGTGCCTGGAGTTTGAACCCGCGATCGTCGAGATTCTCGACCTCCTCAACCTCGAGGCCATCGCGACTTCGTATTTCTATTTTTAAAAATGGTTATATATTCTTCAAGAACTACCTATTGTTGAAGAATAAGGCCTTACATGGGAATGGCTTACCTCTACATTCATTGACACCAACCAAGACAAATTTGAGTAAGTAAACTTAAAATACACTTAATACTATTACGCTCCGACGTTCCATTTCTCCCATTTCCTAGGGCGGGAAAGGTTTCCTTTTAAAAAAAAGAACACGGTGACTGCCACATAAGCTACTTTTAAATTTCAGAATTTATTAACCGTTGTTATTTAAGGTCATGACCGCTATGATCCTTTTGAAATAAAAAATTAAGTGTTAAAAAATCTCAAAGTACGATTTTATTAATATTTACCTATTAACATTTAAAAGCATTTAATTCTAAAGTACCTAATTATAATGATTAATGAGAATTTCATTTCATTACGGTATGAAAAAGCTATTCCCTCATCACGAATAAATTATTAAAGAACGTACGAATGAATGAATGATTTAATTGGTTTCAAAGTAGGTGAAGAGGCTTTAAACACCTTTTAAAATGAACACACATATATTTTTTTAAATTATTATTTACATCCATAAATAATTGCAATAAAATAGAAATTGAAAGTCGATCTGGTATATTTTATGTCGACCCTTAGTCGTATATATTCAGTGCAAAGATTCCTGCGGTCTATTTGTAAGGACGATGTGCTAAAGTAGTATTATAGATATTTCAATAGTTTACTAAACTTTCACGCTGGCAGGCAATTCCCTGCGTGCATTAAATAGCTGGAAATCCATTGTGCGGGTAACCACGCTCTGCGGTTTTATAAATGACCACAAATATTTTATTTTGAATTTAATATTTCGCTTTTGTTGTCGAGGGTGATATGATGTGGAGTGGCAATTAATTTAACTTACGAGCGATCTGGTTACTGCAGGTCGCCAAATATGAACATGATATAAAAAAATATAATTGGAACAAAGGATGTTAAATGCAATTTTATTTCTTTTTTTCTTTTCTTTTATTTATTTTTTATAGTACAGTCAATTTTCCCATTTATGATTTAGTGATGCAGTAGCCTACAATTAGTTTTTTTATAAGGTATTTTGCGTGTCCTCTTCTGACAAATATCAGCCTGTAGACTTCTCTCATATATTTGAAAGGTCTGGTAAGACTTTGGCGAAACTGAGAGTGAAAAATGTTATTTTTTTTTTTCATTAGAATATTCTCAATACTTACGTGGAGCCTGGAAATGTAGTTTAAACGATCATCCCCCTGTACAAGAACCTCAAACACCTCTAGCAGACGTGAGTGGAGTTACACTTACATTTACTCGCTATATACGAGTATGTACATACATGTATTAATATACATATGTCATCATCATCAGCCCATATACGTCCCACTGCTGGGCACGGGCCTCCTCTACAACTGAGAGGGTTTAGGCCTTAGTCCACCACGCTGGCCTAGTGCGGGTTGGTGGACTACACACCTAAGAACTTTTAGGTGTGCAGGTTTCCTCACGATGTTTTCCTTCACCGTTAAAGCAAGTGATAATTCATATACATATGTATTATGTACATATTCTTCTTCTAATCTATGTAAGGTATAGATATTACTTAGAAATAATTACTCCTCTCCCAAATACATTTTTCATACGAGCTAAGGACTTAATTCGTCGGGTCCCTACGTTCTCGTCTATTCGCGATTATTCATGCGTTTTTCATGAGAACGAGCTGGCTTTAAGACACCGCCTGAGGCTTAGTAATTAATGAACGTATGCCCAACAAAGAGATCAGTTGGAACGTTCATTACTTATTTCTCTTAGTGAAACACTTAATCCAGAGGATGAAAGCGCCTCACTCACTTTCTAATTGGTTTACCCAGTGTAATTAAATGGGTTTTATTTTCGTCCAAAATTTTCGTTCATCTTTGTAGCCGTTTTTGAAGAGTACTTAGAGAATTTTAGTAGCTTAGTTTTTCGTACTGCATAAAATGCTTCTGCATTAATGCTATTATGTTTTGTGAACTTCGCTGTTACTAAACTTAGAACTACGATTGTTTTTAAGGCATTGCCATTTCTAGCCAGTGAAGAGTGCCAGAAGAGTTGCTATTTTGATAGCTGAAGTGTTCCTTGCCGAAGCGTGAAAAAGCATTAAAATGGCTAGAATAATTTTGTCGATGAATTGAAGGAACTTCTTTAAAGTCTTTTGATTGCAATTGTCTATAGCCACTAATATTAAACTGTTTTTTTTTTTAAATTCAATTTATAATTATTATCCGTTATAATACTAAGAACTGTTATTCAGTTTATAATTATAAGAATATCTTAAACACCAAATTAAAATAACAAACATAAATGCTTACGTTTAGATCTTTAAAGAGAAATATAAGATTTACATGTTTTGCATGGGATGTAAGGGAGTACGACTGACAACTTAACAACTGACAAGCCAACCCCTCCTGCACGTGGTACATCCTGCCGATCAGCGAACGAGGCTCTGGCGACCGACGAACGGCGGTATACTTGTTCCGAATTGGTATATAATAATAATGCCTGTTTGCTACAGCGTAGAACAATGCCTCTGTAAAAATGTTCATATAGTTATATTATAATTACAACATCATCTGCGGTCACGTATGCTGAAGAGATAATGCTTAATCTCACCAAGGTAAGACCTGACGGACATGTAAAGTCTTTAAGACAAATATACGAACACAGCCAATACATAAACATTGAAGGGGCTCTGCCAGGTTTTCAAATTGAGAATTGTATTGATTAAAGGAAAATGTTTTTTGAATAAAATACTTAGTGTAGGTACCAGTGTGTGTAAATTTTCTTAACATTTAAAATGATTTTTGAAGTGAAAACTTCTTTAGCAACGTTGTAATTTGAAAGTCGATGAAACGAAATAGCGTCAGTAAAAAAAGATAGAAAAATACATAATTTTTGAAGGTTTCACTTCTACCTCGTGTGAATTGCCCATTATTGTTTTTTTATTTAAATTATTTGTAAATAGAAGGACAATTAAGATAATCCATTAAAGATCATTTATGATAATGGATGGGACGCTGGAGAAAGCTTAGATCAGGGGTAGTCAAATGGCGGACCGCGGCCCGCATCTGGTCCGCCGACCCATTTTGTGCGGACCGCGAGAACACAGCAACTTGCACTATAGACTACTTCCGATATAAATAACTTCAGTTTTTTTTAATAATAAACATTTGATTAATAAATATTTTTTCTTATAAATAAAATGTGCGGACCACAATGGTCATTTCATTTCTTAAAACGGACCCCGAACGAAACTAATTGGTGACCCCTGGCTTAGATTATTTAAGTAATTCCTTTATAATAATAGTGGATGGCAAAGTTTATATCAACGCGAGTAAAGACTCGAAAAAATATTATGTTAAGATAAAACTCAATTCTACAAGAACGGAGCCATGGGCAAATAAATTAATTAAACTATGATTCTAAAAAGTGTTAATGATTGTTGGTTGATAAGATAATAGCAGTGCAAAGTGCTCACGTATCTTTTTAATATTAAATTTCGATATTGGCAACAAAAGATATTATAAATAATTCCAATTAAGATTTAGTGAAATATTAATATTAAATATTAGACTTAATTAAGACTGCCTCGTGGTCTCGCGGCACAAGTATGTGCCGTGCGATCTAGAGGTCCTGGGTTCGATTCCCGGGTCGGGCAAAGTGTTATTGGGTTTTTCAATTAGGAAATTCTCAGTAGCAGCACGGAGTTTGGAATTGTGCCCGAAAAACGGCAATAGGCTCGCCCCCTATTACGTGGGACTGAAACAAAACCTGGCGAAATGTGGGTGCACCTACGTTTCGACAATAGAGTGCGACCCTCTAGATCAGTAATTCCAAAAGTGGTCCAGGTGGACCCCCAGGGGTCCATGGGAAAGTCAACGGGGGTCTACGTTGGGCGTGACAAAAAATGGGGGTCCACACTCGTAAGCGGGGTCCATGAAAATTAATTTGGTTTCGAACAAAAATGTTGGCTTGACTTCTCCTGTCAGTGACTGTTAGTTGTAAATACTTGCATATTCCATAATCAGTACAACGCGTCTTTTTTTTTTTTGAGATTTGGAAATTGGTAGTAATAAAGCTGCAGGAGGCCCAACGGATCCATCAAAATTTTGAAAGTGGTCTATGAAACAAAAGAGTTTGGGAGCCCTCTGCTCTAGATGTTTTTCGGGCACATTTCCAGGCTCCGTGTTGCTTTTGAAAAAATCTGTTAACACTTTTGCCATACTTGGCAATGAAATCCGATCGATCAGCACATACTAGTTTCGCGGAACCAAAAATCAGTCATAATAACCATTTAAATTTAGAGTGCATTAAACGAAACATTCGCTTAAGTCTTCATATCAAAGTTATTGAAATTGTCGACAGGTAGTAAGCGCCGCCCCGTGAGTCACACGCTCTTACTTTGATGTTTAAGTTTCAGAGTTAATACGAAACTTTCCAAAGAGCCGTGTAACTTAGATCGCTACTGTACGCACGCGCTTAACATTGACAAACTCTTAGATGTAAAGTGTGCGTAACTTCCCTTTGTAAATTTGCATTTACCTTTCCAAATTCGAGTTATCTGGCACGCTTCTGTGTAGTGCTTGTTCAAAACTTGTTACCAACATTGGAACCAATCGATACATTTGTTTACATTGTAATATTGTACAAACTGTTTCGAGTTCATTTTAAAACTGTGGCTTTGTAATTTCAACAGGTGTTAAAGTTTATTCATTAATTATAGACACAAAGCAGGTTTCATTATTTACATACACAAGACTGTTATTAAATAATTATATAAATTACAATACAGTCTTTAAAATTAAAATAAACTGTCGTTTATTATATTATCAATGTTGTATCGGTATTTTTTCACCATTTCTTTTATTTCTTACTTTCTTACGACTAACATCTACGTCGACTTCATCTATCCTTACTTTATGACCACCTGATGATTGTCTTTAAATGATCGACTTGAGCTATAAGACCGCCAATTGTACTGATATTCCCTCTGTCTTTTTGTTTTGTTCATTGTCTTCTAGTGTTAATAAATATGACGGCGCGAGCATGGTCATCGTCACTAGCGGAGCTTCGCGTCTATGGCAGCGGAGCGGCCATCTTGGGCCGAACATTCGAACGAGAGGGTACTTGGGACCGTACTTGCGACGAATCGCTTTTAATCAGAAGTTATTAAAGTTGATTGTCTGCCTAATTCGAATTACATGTAAAAGTAAAGATAGTTCTCTGTTAATTTAAACTGATTTGTAACAAACATAAGATCAATCATTTGGCTCTGATTCCCGAAGACGCCCACGCTAGCGAAGACGATTTGTAATGAACGCCATATTGCGCTTACAACATACATAACCTCATCCCTGTATTCCTCGATATGTATCAGTCCTCAGTAGACTGCCTCGTGGTCCCGCGGCACAAGTATGTGCCGTGCGATCTAGAGGTCTTGGGTTCGATTCCCGGGTCGGGCAAAGTGTTATTAGGTTTTTCCATTAGGAAATTATCAGTAACAGCCCGGAGTCTGGAAATGTGCACAGAAAGCGGCAATAGGCTCGCCCCCTACTACTTGGGACTGATACATACTGGCGAAATGTGGGTCCAGAAATGCATCTCTGCCTACCCCTTCGGGAAATACAGGCGTGAGTTTATGTATGTATGTATGTATCAGTCCCACGTAATAGGGGGCGAGCCTATTGCCGTTTTTCGGGCACAATTCCAGACTCCGTGCTGCTACTGAGAATTTCCTAATGGAAAAACCCAATAACACTTCGCCCGACCCGGGAATTGGCACATACTTGTACCGCGAGACCGCGAATCACGAGATTTGCGCTTACAAAAAAATTAAAATTATAAAAACTTAAATAGAACGGATATTTGTTTATTAAACAAATACTTTATATATAAATATAAACACATTTGACATTTCTTCCAGCATCCCGACCACGGTCTGACAGCGGATGTGAAAAGGTCACTTCACACCGCTTCAACGATCAATAACTTCATCTTTGTATGTAATTTGCAAGACAGTGCAAAACAATTTCATAGTTTATTGATAGGCATTATTTAAAAAATAGATAGATAAAACACATTATTTTCCAACTTTTAAACCGAAAAATAACACTACAGAAAATTACCTATAATACAGTGGACTAATCTTGTGGTCTTATAGGTGGAAGTGATATCTTTCAGACAACCAGGCATTATGGAATATTCAACGAGTGATCAAAGAGATGTGGGGGTGTTTATATGTATGTAGTACTACATATGCAGTTATACCGGTAGTATACCGGCGTGTAGGTATACCGCCACACCGCTATGTCCCTACATTTTAAATCTGTAATATCTTCGGAAATATTCATTTAAATTGCATGCTGTAAGGGGCCATATTGATCTATATTAAATGGATAATGTATTTAAGGTACTTAATTGGATAAGGATTAATGCTGTATTGCTTAAAATAACTTCGTAAATAAGCCATTTTTTCCCGTAAAATGTAAAGGATAAAAAATGGTCATTGTGGGTTATCCTTAAAAGATAGATATATACCATCGCGGACTTTTTGGTTGACCTTTTTAAGGTGTACAATTCTGTAGTACATTATTTTGATTTATCACGTGTGATTTAGCCAACGTTTGCAATGTACGAGTAAGCGCAAAAAAATGTGTTTATTTACAACATCACGTTAGAAACTTCTAAATTTATCAGTGTTTTTCTACAATATTATACATGTATTATAAATATAAATGGTCTTCTTGAATCACTCTATCTATTAAAAAAAACCGCTTTCAAATCCGTTGCCTAGTTTTAAAGATTTAAGCATACACAGGGACGGACAGACAGCGACAGCAACAGCGACTTTGTATAGCATGGTAAATCACTCAATATTGTGTGTACCAACTACCAACTAACATTTGCAGGTGGAATGTGTAGGAGAACATACTTTTCAACTGCAATGTTAAGTTTTGTTGAATCAGTTTGTAGATGAATATTTAATGAAGTACCATTCATCCTTTTTTTAGTTACCACAAACAATTTTTTATTATTATAATACTAGGTATTCAAAAACCTTTTACAAATGAAAGGCTGCTACTCTTTGCGAGCATAATATTTCACCGTGAAACGAGACGTGTACCAGCATTTAATTTGGTTGTTAAGCCGGTTTTAAATCGGCCTTCGTCCGACAGTAGCCGTGCTTTGTTTGACTAGTCACTTCACTGTCCAAGTTGCCTAAGACAAACAAGAAACTGCTAAACTTGAGTCCACTAGTAATGGTGGATTCGTCGCCACCAAAGACGTTATCTTAATTAAGACCCTGGTTTCAAAGTTTTGTGACGAATTTATTAAAACTTGCTCGGAAAACTTGGTTTATAGCTGACCGGGACGACACGGTCAAATTTCAATGGGCATTACTTATGGTTGGAATCATAAAACTATATTCTTGGAGTTGAAGAGGCGTTGTTAGTCTTATTTACTGCATAACGATTACATATATTTCCATTCTAATATTGTGTTGTTAGTTTTGGAGACTATGAAAGGTTTAAAGTACTCGTATATAACGGCGTAAAGCCATATACTGAGAGCTATGTCATCGCTCTTGCATAAACAAGAATGACTCACGGGCGGTCGCCCCACTCCAGTGTCTATCAAAAGACGCCGCTACAGCGGAGCGAAGCATTCATCGGTCTACGCGCGGACAGCAAACATCCGATTTATTGGGAAATAAAAAGAACTTTGATTGAAGTTGGTTGTTAAAATTACTTCTCAAAATGTATCCTCCAGTAATAACGATGTCACTGCTATTAATAACGATACAGGGCTATCTGCCTCGTCAGTAATTGTGAAAGTTTACTAAAGAAAACTCAAAGTATGAGTTATCACCATAAACCAACAGTTGTGACGTCGGCAATGTGACGTCACACATCTTAAAGACACTTCGAAGCCTCCCCTGCTCCGACATATATAATTTTCTTTTATCAGTCTGTTAACTTTTATCAAGTTAAAGTCACTGTCATTAGGTGAGTGCAATTTGTAAAGACGTATTCTTTGTTAGAGACCAATTAAAAATAGGCAAAAAAAATATCAACACATTTTTGTTTAATAATAAAACAAGATCAAGGAGTAAAAAAAAAACAGTTTAAAAATTAATGGATCGGATTATATTATATTAAGAGATAAATCACCGCTGACAACGTACTAACACACGATCTAATATTAGAATCTTGATAAAAACACGCAAATTAATTTCTAAATACTGCTTACGTGCAAATAATCTGATTTCAATAGAAAAATACATAAAATTAAACTAGATAACATTGATAATATAGGCTGGTAAATGCGAGAGTAAATTTAAAATTGAAATATCGCCATAGTCCCCTATAAATCTAGCATAAAGGGCTTGCTTTTAGCGGCGGGACGCATGTGGACGGCGGGCGACATAAATTCTTCTTTGCGCGACTCATATACGACTAGTGCGATATTTACGCGAGGAACACATCAATCGTTTACTTCCAGTTTATTCGCAAAAATGTACTGCATTATATTTTTGGGAAGAAAAATACACGGAATTTTTTTGCGACGTTATACATAACTACACTGGAAAGTTTGTGAAATAGTATCGACTAGTGCTACATCGCTATAATACCACCGATTTAGTTTTTTTTTCTTTTGTATGGTATTTGTACTTACGTCGAAGCTGATGTCAGCGTGGCTCTGCCAATGTAGAGCTCAGATGTCGCTGGATGCGGGAAGCTTCGAACAGGCCTCGCTGGAAGACTAGAATAAAAGTCTTTCGGGATGAAGCAATATTTACAGTGTTAGACTAACTTGTATGAAACAGCCAATATGGTGGATACTAATATTCTCCAGCAGCATTCATCAGCAAATCAAACAATTGATTAATTACAGTTTCCTTAGATATAGTAGAATCAGACCAATGGAGGTGTCTGTAACGCATTTCTTTGGGATTCTACCATTTTCTAACAATAAGAGTTAAAAAGTAATGACTAGTTACTGAGTAGAAAAATGATTTTTGTTGTTTATATAGGAAATTTAGTTAAAAGTCGATACACCGCGCGCTCGAGCTACCGTCGCGCGAAGTTATTATCAACTCTCTATCAAGAAAGCGTTGCTATCTTGTTTAGTCAGAGTATTCGCTTCTAGCTTACAGGCATATATAAAGCTCTATTCTCTTTATAAATATACCAGCTATTGTCGTTTGCCATTTCGTTTGCATGATACTCTTAATTGGTTTTAATGACAAATGCAGAAAAGTTTTAAGTTACAAATACATGGGTACACCTTTAAAATCTTTATCCTATAAGGGTACCTAGAATATGAAGTGATAGATTTTTTAGACTGAGACTAGAACGGCTTGACGTACCCTTTCTAAAGATTTAGACATAGTTGGTATCTTGGAGAGTGATAACTTTTGTAAATTATTTTCTTCAATTAGTTTTATCCGTGATCAGTGATGGCCTCGAGGTTAAGGTGCGCGTGGAGAATTTCGGCGGTCGCAGGTTCAAACCCCAGGCACACACCTCTGACTTTTAGAAGTTATGTGTGTATTCACAATGAATTATCACTTGCTTTAACGGTGAAGGAAAACATCGTGATAAAACCTGCACACCTAAAAGTTCTTAGGAATTTCTTAGGTGTGTAGTCCGCCAACCCGCACTAGGCCAGCGTGGTGGACTAAGGCCTAAACCCTCTCAGTTGTAGAGGAGGCCCGTGCCCAGCAGTGGGACGTATATGGGCTGATGATGATGATGATGATGAGTTTTATCCATCCTTTCAACATACTCCATTTCAAAATGATTATAATCTTCATCACCAAGTGTTCTTTATACCGACAATATATTTTCTTAAGGCATGTATGTATAATAACCACATTAAACAGGTTTATATATACAGTTAGATTAATTCTCATGCCACTCATCCGTAAGTCCTCTCGCCAAACGCATCAGAGTGACCTCGCTGATAATTGCGAACAGTTCACGAGAGACGACGCTATCAGATGCAGCTTAAACAGACGTTTCCGTCGCCGGCGCCCAAGGACTGTTTCCGCCGGAAGCCGGACGGGGTGCGCCAGGGGGGGGAGGGGAGAGAAAGGCGAATGCGGACTGAACTAAGCGGATTCCCACAGACAACCTAACCTATAGACTCCGCTTCTATTAATTTTAATATGAAAACAAAATCGCTAAATCGTGGCGGGGTACGGGGGCAGTCGGCTAGTTTTCATTGGACGCTTCAAGACACTGATAACATTCTAGTGCGCACTAGAGATGGGATAAACTAATAATTATCGATAATCTACGAAGTTTATAGTTTAAAGGAAAAATAAAAAAACATATTAATTTTCATATAAATTTTTAATACTTATAAGTTAAACAATCATCAAAGTCAAAGTCAAAGTCAAATTATCTTTATTCAAATAGACTTTTACAAGTTCTTTAGAATCGTAAATTTTACACTTTTTTTAAACTATTGCCGCTTCGCAACGTGTTATCGCTGTGGAGAAGAAACGGCAAGAAACTCTCTCAGCAACACGACATGTCATTTTTTCTTTAAAAAATAGCAATATATGTTTTTTTCATTACATTATTTCAATTTTACATTATAAATGTCATAATGATACAAACTGTAGCAACAAAACAAAACTCCGATCAATTTACTTACTCCCAAGGCTTATTATCTTCAATAAACTCTGAAATTTTATAGTATGCTTTTTTATAAAGCTTATCTTTAATTGATTTCTTAAATTTTGTCAAGGGAAGCTCCCTAAGAGCCTTCGGAAGTTTGTAATAGAAGCGTATACATTTCCCCATAAAAGAGTTATTAACTTTCCGGAGACGAGAAAATAAATATTCGTTACGAAAGTAAATATTCATCAATTAAAAGTAAATATTATTTATCAACTATTGACTTCTAAAATGTATTAATTTTGTATAAACTCTCCTTATTGATTTTGATTCAGTTTTTTTTGTTAAATAAGCCAAACGTATGTCGATATATTTATTAATTACGCATTTTATTAAATCAATCAAATGATTGACGTTTTCAAAGTCAAACTGATGGTGCAGTAAGTCGGGGAATAATTCTAGGTTTGCTAAAGAATTCAATGTTTTACAAGAAAGATACATTGGATAGCTCTTTGGTTTATTAAATTTCAAATTATTATTATTTATTCAGTTTCAAATAGAAAACGTCGAGATCTACCAACAATCCGGAAACAATCCCCAGTAAAATGTCGCGAACAATTAACGTGATTTTTTCCAGGAAACCAATTATCATCTCGTTTGGTAGCGTCAATCCATTTTTTTTTCACTTCAGGACACTTGGGAAACCTTTTGAACAACAGACAAACAACGATATACAGTCTATAAAAATATCGATCTCAATATTATTTGTCGATAAAACAATAATTATATTGTGTCTCATTACTAGTCTGCGTGTCAAAGAGAGAGCGAGATAATGTTATATGAATTCAAATAAGAAAGAAAGAGATGCAAATACGACTTAAACGCCAGAATTTTTAATATTTTATTTTTAGTATATAGTTATTTTAGTGATTAATGAAAGAATAATAACTTACCTGTGAAATGTAATACCATGTTTTGCAAGACTAGATGTTGTGCTGCTCTTTCCACAAAATTTCACTGAACAATACGGCATTATGACAGTTAATATTTTTAAAACAGGGACAATATGTCACTGCGACACTCGGCGGCGGAATGAGTCACGTTAAGGGGCGGGGCCGGCGGTTATGTCGTGTCAGCGCATAACGTCGGCGAAAGCTTGTCCCCAGTAATGCGTCGTCTATAGGTTAGGTTGTCTGTGCGGATTCCAAACAGATCGCGCGATGAAACATTATAGTGTTTCGTGTGTATTAATTATTAAACTTGATGATGACTATGTTGCAGTCCTGAAGCTGGAGGTAGACTTCTGATGATGTAAGAATGGGTTGTAAAACTTTAGGTTATTAAAAATTACATACCAACTTTTTTGTCTGATGTCCATTTTAGGTAATGTTGAACGGGAAGGGTAAAGTGATTCTACGGATACTCAATCATTGGTCCAATGGTGGAGACAGCACGAGGTACGTGCCATAAGAATATTTTTTTTAGAAGATTATGTTTGTTTTCTTATAAGCTTTTCCAGTTTCAGAAACAAATATCTTGTATGTACAACTATTCTAAAGTCGCACAAGAATATCTTCAATTTATTATTGAAAATGATACCTTCACTTGATAAAATCTATTATCGGAAACTTCAACATATAATCATTCATGTTTTTAAATTTAATCTTTCCAAGAATATAATGACTAAAGCGATTATATAAACGTGGGTATAATAGATATTACTGATTACATATCTATGGTTTTCACGCATACGATGACGTTATTGTTGCGGCCTGCTGTTTAATAATTATAGTCAGAAATATAATCTTTAGCAACATACATAACTGAGTGTGTTTTGGTAGCAGAATGCATAAAAAATCCAATCACATGTACGGGTACGCTTCCAATTACGTGGGCCGTGAAATAAAAGACTGCTGTGTGTCAGAGAGTCACAAATACCCTGCGTGCGCTTTATCGTCTTAAGAATTTCCTTCCGACTAAATCCAAAACTATGCTTGTGCAAACTTTAATCTTTGTATGATCGACTATGGTGATGAATTCTACTTCGACCTGAATGCAGATCTGCTCAACAAACTTGACCGCTTTCTGAATAACTGCATTTCGAAACATTTTAATCTCCGCAAATTCGATCATGTGTCTTCCCATCGATCCAAACTAAAATGGCTACCATTTGCCAGTGCCGTAGTTTGCATGCTTTTGGTACATTTTTTTTCTATTTTGGATCAGTATTTTGTCGGATTACAAGGTACTCTTTTGTAAAAAAAAACTGAATTATAGGGGGTCTTAGGCAGTACTGTATAATCCGACAAATTCGATCGTCCGACACTGCCCTGCAAAATGTTTGTCGGATTACCGGGGCTCCACTGTAATTAAAATAAAATTGAAGGCTCTATTTATGTGTTATAAAATACTTTGTGAATTCCGCATGTAAACATACATAAACAAACTTCAATATACGAGTATGACAAATACTTATCCGTAAATTTGAAATTAACTAATAATTTATACGGAGCGTATTTATTTAGACATGCACCGCTTCCCGTGTCTCCGTAGTTTGGAACTCGGTATTGCACCCAAGTTTTGCAGACTAGCAAAGTACCTTCAGCAAATATCGGTTGGAAGTTTAAGCAGTATATTCGCGCTACCATTCAAAGACAAATACTTACCTACTGCGAACAGATGGTATGAAGTTTGAGTTTAGAGGTATTAGCATTAGAGACGTGGTGTTAAACAGCTTGGGGGTTATTACGGTTAGAGTTCCACTTAGTTCGGTGACAATTCAGGACATGCGATAAACGCTCCAGACGTCTGGGAATACATAAGCTGACTTAATCTATGTGCAACTGGTCTAAGTTTAGGAACCGTATTTACCAGGAATCAGCGGCGCGTTCAAATATTGGAACACGTCAATTGCAACTCAATTATTAACTTGCACTTAGCATGAACATTAAGCGTCTATTGTACTGACCTAATTGTATATAATTATACATTACTACTGTTACGGTATTTGCCATAATTTTCATGTAGGTATATGAAACTGCCTCTTGGTCTCTCCTTGGTCCTGGGTTCGTTTCCCGGGTCGGGCAAAGTGTTATTGGGTTTTTCCATTAGGAAATTCTCAATAACAGTACGAAGTCTGGAATTGTGCCTGAAAAACGGCAATAGGCTCGCCCCCTATTACTTGGGCATACCTGGCGAAATGTGGGTGCAGAAATGCACCATTGCCTACCCCATCGGGGAATAGAGGCGTGAGTTTATGTATGTATGTATGTTTCATGTATATGAGTGTTTGTCTTACGATATAAACATATTATATTGGTTCAGGTACCAATGTCCGTGCATGACGTGTTAATACCACAATAGTGACACACGTACGGCCATCGTAATTGTATAGAATAGACTGATGAACGGCAATCGTATGCATTCCTTGCTAAATGACTTGACTGCAACTAGTAATGAGGAAAAAGACGAGAACAAAAGCAGCAACCTTCAAACTAAATAATACTAAGCCTGCTAACACAACTAATTAAATAACATGTACGCGGCTTTCCTCTAAATGTTGTAATCAACGTGTAGTTAGCGAGCAATGATAGGTAGGAAAAAAATCTTCCCTTATAGTGAAATATCTGTTTTCCGACTTTAGACGCAATAGGAGTTAGTCTTCGACAGATTCTTTTTTTATTTTCGCCCAAGTCGCTTCGTTTTAAGGCTAGAAATATGAAATTGGCTACAGCTTCTTGTGTCGACTGGTGATGGATGGTCGTTGTTCCTTGCCAATGTAGTCGACATTTTACTTACAATCAATTTAGGTATGCCCAAAATATGAAAAAAGAGCTTTATTATCGTATTTTATCTGGTAAGTTAGTATCTATCGCATAATTATTTTCGCCTTTTAATTAATAGATGATTATGACAAACAACTTTTTACCGTCTTTTGTAAATTTATTTGTAAAGACCCGCAAAGTATTTACGACTATTGTAATAAAAAAACCGTTCTACCAAATTTCTGAGATTAAAACTTATATAATAAACGAGTAAATAAACTTGTTTCTGTAAAGTTGTCATGGCTAAATGGCTGAACCAACGTTGACAAATTTTGTTTAAGACATTGGTATTAATTTATTTAAATAAAATTTGTATTATTTTTTAATGAAGAACGCGAGCAATGAAGAAAGTATCATATAACGGAAATTTTAAAATATGTAGAAATTTATATTTATATAAATTTATTTATAGAGAAAATAAAAAGATTGCAATAGTGAATTATTACTGATCAAACACCAGCGTAAAATAGGTGATAATTGAGACTAACGGTCAACTTTCACAAATCGAAATATATTTCATTTAAAAACTCATCTAGGATTTTTGAACTTTCCCTTCATAAAGTCTGCGTTGGGAAATTTTCAAGAGAGAGTGCAATCAAGAACTGTTCGATCGTTGCAAGTTCCAACTTCAATGCGAATCCAACTTGTGACCCGTGGAGAGGTTTTCCCCATTTCAAGACTTTGATGAAATTTTGAAACTTTTCACCAATTGATTTTTATATTTACGACCGTTCTGCAAAACGGTAAAAAACGATTTTTGACACTTTATTTTGTATATTTGTCTTTTAAGTCAGTCTGTTTCTACAGTACAGATTCGATAAACGACATGCGAAGTTGCTGCTTGGCGATAGGATATTACGCAGTGTTGGTGGCAGGAGATTTGTATCCGTTCTTATATCTATTAACATTAGTAGTGACGCACGCAAGTGTATCGAGTTCCGGAGTAAGCTTGTAAAAAAAAATACGTTTTAATAATAAGTGTCGTGGATATCATAAACTACGAGAGACTTATCGCTCTCACAAACACCAAAATCCGAATCAAATATTAGTTAATATTCCACACAAAAAAGTGGATCAAACACGTGGCCTTTCCTTCAACAAGTACGTGTCTAGCCAAATGTGTCATGGTACTAACATAATATCATCATCATCATTATCAGCCCATATACGTCCCACTGCTGGGCACGGGCCTCCTCTACAACTGACAGGGCTTAGGCCTTAGTGCACCACGCTGACCTAGGGCAGGTTGGCGGACTACACACCTAAGAAATTACTAAGATTTTTTAGGTGTGCAGGTTTCCTCACGATGTTTTCCTTCACCGCTAAAGTAAGTGGTAATTCATTGTGAATACACACATAACTTCCAAAAGTCACGAGATGTGTGTCTGGGGTTTGAACTTGCGACCGCCGAGATACTTGAAGACTAAGTTCAAGCCTTTCAATGCTACTTGCTCCGTAGAGTCGTTCTTAAAAGTCAGTTTGTCAAAAGCGTTGACTTCTCACTATAAAAATTTCGGTCAACACAGCAGCTCCATCAATCCAATGTCCGATATGTACTGGGTTGTACTATTTTTTACCCAATAAAGTCGAGTTTTCATTGGTGTTGCCGATCGGACAATTGGCCTGAATAATATTTGCACGAACTATCGCCGTTCCAAAGGAAATGCTGTATAGTGTTCCCACGTAGTCTGCCAACAGAGTAAATTGCTTCCGATAGGAAAAAAAGACTTGTGACAGGCGGCTTAGTGTTCGTCGACAAAGTCTTTTCAACGACAAAATGCAAATAAGCGCACAAAAAAAAATCAAAGTGAAGATAGCTAGTAGTCAGTTCGTCACAAGTCGATGTTTAAAAATAGATGTTGCTTTTCAGTTGTGGTTCCGCACGCTTAAACATAAACTTGCATTGCTAACATTTGCTGTTTGGCTTTTAACGGGTTTGTATTCTGTGACTTTTTGATTTCTGTACATTAGTTTTTATATTAACTTATTTATGACACATTGGTAGGTATGGCCCCCGGTATAGAGACGCATCCTCAGACCACCATATTGGCACCGAGTGTGCACTTTTTTATTATTAGATACTTATTTTATTCATTTATACCTACTGAAAATATAATTCCCTTTTTTAAAGGTGTATGCCCCGGTCTTAAACCCGTTGTCGTACTTGACTGCCTGTACAACTGAGCTATCGCTATAATAAATTACTATTAATGAATCTTCTATTGATTTTACCACTAATAAAGTAAGTCTATAGCATTTGTAGTAAGATGTGAACGTCCATAAGACTTGGAAATGCATTTAGCAAAACAAAAACTGCCGTCGCTGGCAAGGGAAGCGCCGCCGGAAACTGGAACTCAGGTGCAAGTGACTTAACACAATTGAGTTCGTTATTCCGACGGCATTGTTCGGCCAATAGAGACTTCGGCGTCTCACTGATTTATAGACTTGAGAAAGAGACTGACATACCAGATAACTGTTATAATCCCTTGGGATCTTTTAGAAGCTTCAATTTCCAGTTTATCTTGGGATTTTTATAGACTATCCAACCTGCAAGGTTAATCAATTTCGAACATAACACTACCTCATAAATTGCGAGAAAAATGTGTTTCAAAAGCACATAGTCAATGAAAAAGTAATAAACATTTTTTATGTTTTAAATGTCATAAAATTTGTAGGGATCTGAAAAATGTTCATTGTCGTAATTAAAAATTCACGAGTATTAAAATATTTAACGGTTGGACGCACACATGCTTTGTTCTTATTTTCAATTTCATGTAAAGCGATTCTATAAATTTTAAAATCGCCGCCCAGACAGGAAGTCAGATCGAAATCGCGGCGGTCGGGAGGAAATTGCTCATTCTCACGCGAACCGCCGCCTCACTCCGGGGAAATCCGCTCTAATGGAAAAAGTTAAAAAAATATACAAAACTTTTTTATTACAAAGCTTCATCCAACTTACAGCAGATACGCGTCGGATAGCGCTTAGTACAGAGGAATTGCGCTTCTGTTTAATGCGCGTTGTTGTAAATATACCATTACAGAGACCCTAGTTTCATACAATGGAACCTTTTATCAAGTATGATACGTTTTTAGTAATATTACAATCCTCTTTAATGGAAGTATGAATGAAGAAGAATGGAAGTATCGAAGCTAAAAAAAAGCCCTGAAAATTCTAAATAATTTGACATATAAATAAGAATATACTGACATCTCAAAAAATCGTCACGGTATTCACAAACCTTTCTACTGCGATCATCATTATTATTTTCATCAGCCATAAATCGGCTAAAAAATGCCTCCCTAATAGACTCCCATAATGACATGTTCAGCGGCCTGCATCAAACTACGCCTACCAACTTATAAAAAATGAATTGGAGAATAACATCGAAAAAACAACAGATAGACAAATTCCACATCACTCTAACTGCCGAAATAGCTCAGTTGGAAGAGCATTAGATCCAGAGGTCTAGCGGTCCCCGGTTCAAATCCGGGTTTCGGCAAAAACTGGAATTTTGTTGGTACACTTTTTGTTTTTTAATAATTTATGTGCCAAATGTAACTGTATTGATAGATTTAAATTAATGAAGGTTACTTTGATCAATAACGGTATTAGATTTTTTAAAGAAGATTTGTTTTTTCCTTTTATATTTCTACTTATTCATTTATACTATTCGTACTTCCATAGCAGTACAAAAGCCCAATTTGCCTTACAAATTTCCGATTACTAATCTTTAAATCTCTATTAAAAAAAAGCAATTTGACATATTATCATCAGCCCAAATACGTCCCACTGCTGGGCACGGGCCTCCTCTACAACTGAGAGGGTTTAGGCCTTAGTCCACCACGCTGGCCTAGTGCGGGTTGGCGGACTACACACCTAAGAAATTCCTAAGAACTTTTAGGTGTGCAGGTTTTATCACGATGTTTTCCTTCACCGTTAAAGCAAGTGATAATTCATTGTAAATACACACATAACTTCGAAAAGTCAGAGGTGTGTGCCTGGGGTTTGAACCTGCGACCGCCGAAATTCTCGACCGCGCGCCTAAACCTCGAGGCCATCACTGCTTGACATAAAAATGAGAAAATCCAGACCCCACAATAAACAATTATAAACTAGACGTTACAAAATTAACGTGTAACGCTTTTGGGCTTCTATGAAAGTACCGCCACTGCCTCTTGTGCCATACGAGTATGAATGGCTGAAACTGCAATATCTCAAATATCTTCCGTTCAGAAGCTTGCTACACTAACAGCAGCGCTTGTATCTTACCAGTTACTTCTTTACTTATCATCATATTAATCTTATCTATATCAGTGAACTAAGTGAAGTCTCTTACCACTGAACGCTCTGTTTGGAAAACAACGTGCTTACCATCAGGTACAGTGTTTTCACTTTGTCATGGTGTTTAAAAAAAAATTGTTTTCATCATCACCATCAGCCCATATACCTCCCACTGCTGAGCACGGGCCTCCTCTACCATTGAGAGGGTCTAGTTAGTCCACTACACTGGCCTAGTGCGGGTTGGCGGACTACAGACATAAGAAATTCCTAAGAACTTTTAGGTGTGCAGGTTTCATCACGATGTTTTCCTATACCGTTAAAGTTATTTGGTCTTCACTTATATTGATACTATGAAGATGCTATGGAACTGTACAGTACCTACTAAAGATACTGACAGTTAAACTAGCCATTTAGTCCGATATTAAAGCTGATCCTAGATCACGACCCGTGACGACACTCTTGCTTGGGTTACTATTACGAGTTAATCACCGTATGTAAGGCCTTGCGACCAACAATGTAGTCGTCCAGCAAACTTATTTAGCGAATGAAAAGCAACAATGTTGTTGCACGTCGGTTTTCTGAGAGAAAGTGGTTTTAACTCGGTCGGACCGGGCCTTTCATATTGCAGACCTATTCGATTTATATATGAATTATTATATTTTACTTATTTTTTCTTTATTTAATTCAAAATTTAAAATAGCATACAGAGAACAGATCAAGGTTGTTTATAAAAGAGTACAGAGATGTAAGTTATAGGTATGTTATGGATAATGTATGCAAGTACCTCGAATATAGTAATGTTCCAGTAGCTTGATTATATACATAATTTTAATATATTTTGGTTGGATTAATCAACTTTGTTTTGATTATGAAAATAATTAATTAGGCTAATCTATAATAAATTTGTATTTTTTGTTATTTTCTTATGATAAATAAACAATATAAATGTACCTTTTTCCTGAAAGTAATTATAATTCAGAGGCTGGGATGCTTTCGCAGAAACTCGACGAAATTCAAAGTAATAAAATTATCAAAATTAAAACTGAACGAGCAAGTAGAGTTGAAAGATGAAAAAGATAAAGCCTTAATTAAATTTATTCATAGTTTCGTATAATTTTGCTTCCTTCACGGCTTGTTATAATCATTCGCTCTTTTGTAAAAACCCCTAGAAATTATTTGATGATACTCCGCCGGTATCGCTTGCTTACAACGCTTTTTTTATTTTCATTCTCGTTTTAATCCTAACATTTCGGAGTTTTAATCTCGGAAGCCAAATATTAAGAAGGCGCGCGAGCTAGATTCGCAGCCTTAATATTTTTGTATCTATTGTGTGAATTTTGCTTAGTTATAAGGTAGTTTTTAGTAGCTGAGATACAGGCTTGAAAATACTTTTTGTAAAGATCATGTACATTAATTTATTTAGTTGAAACGATTAATATAACGGCAATTTGTTAGAAACTTTGTATAAAAATACATACATCCGCACCCACACTTGTCTCTCGGAAGTGGTAGGAGAGGTGCATTTCTGCACCCACATTTCACCGAATATTTTTTTACACCCACGTGATGGGGGGTGAGCCTTTTGCCGTTTTTCGAGTATAATTCTGGTATTTGTTGTTCCCAGCAAGGAATACATACTCTCTGCCGCTACTGGGTATTTCCTAATGGAGAAATCTAATAACAGTTTGCCCGATCCGGAAATCGAACCCGTGGCCACTAGATCGCGCGGCATATACTTGTGTCGCTAGACCACGAGTCAGTATTTTTTTATATTTCAATAATTATTATAATTAACGCATTCTCGTTGAAGCGAATGTAACGTTTAAGATAGAAACATAATAAATTATATTAGTTATCAGCTTTACTATACACAAGAAGTAATAAAGATCGACATCCATTACTTACGGAACCCTAAAATATCAGTTTTATTGAAAGGGCTGCTAAATGAGGTCGCTGAATAAGAGAAAACGTCTGGGCTATAACTTTTCTAGGTCAGCCCTATTATTCATCTTTACACGTTGGGAACGTAATTATTTAAACACGCGACGCGGACGCAAACAAGAATACTTTCAAATGCTAATATAACCTTAATTCACGACTCCCCGCTCCTCGCAACAGTTCAGTATGATTTTGCCGGTTCGTAAACATTATCGCGTATTTACTTTCAAATCGATTTAACAGTGATATTTGTGAATTCTTTAGTGATTGTGTGACTAAATAATTATTATAAATTTAGAAGCGTAGTAAATTTTGATTAAGTTTTTTAATAAGTATATGTAATTATTGTTAAGGTTTTCCCAGCACTACGAGTTAGCGCTATTGTATTCAATGCTCAAGGAAAAAATTGTCGTTCGTATTTCAAAACTTGGTCAAGTCGGTGTTGTCAGTGCCTTTAGGTGAACTTGAACAATTATTTTATTAACAACCAAAACAACAGCGTGACTGTACCATTCGGATCGATCGGATACACATACAAATTTATCGATTGGTGATAAGATAATAGATATAGTGATAGATTTATACACGCACATTTGCCGCTGACAACCAGTTGTGTTCAACTTGTTGAGACTTTGTATAATTTGGAATAGATAATTGTAGCAAAATGTGGTAAGTTCTTTTTATTATTTTTGATAAAACACCAGTGATATTATTAATTGTGATGCCTAATTGGCCCGGAAGTTAGGTTGAGGTAGAAAAAAATATTGCGCGTTCGATCCTCGAGCGGACTTACATTTAAATGGCTTACAAATATTTGTTTACATTTGGGTGTTTGTGCATTTAAAAACTGTATTTGGAAAGGTATCTATGATAAGGGATAAAACAAATAAATGAAATATAGAGTAAGCACAAATTATTTTATTTTAAGTTTTGTTCTCCTTGTTCGAAGATTGCCACTCATTATGGTGAATCTTAATAATTTTACTATACATAGGTCAAAATTAGAAAGATCTAATTTAATACACCAATTTTCATCTCGGCGAAAAGATTCTTATGTTCATGACGTCAGTATAGGGTGCAATGAAAGTTTGTCCCAGTTGTTAGGGATTGTAGAACTCTTTATATTTATTAAAACAGTAGTTTATTACGTAAAAATAATTATGATTATACTCGTAATATAAATTATGATGATATAAAAATTATGATGATAATATGTTTTTTGATTGGTCGACTTATAATTACAATTAAGATATAAATCCTATGATACAATAATTAACGTGTAACGCTTTTGGACTTCTATGGAAGTACCGCTACTGTATACGTTTCAAGTCAATATCGTGTAAAAACTTTAAAAAGCTATTATCCTTCATACCGATATTGCTATTTCCTTAGGCTGATGATGATGATGATGACACAGTTTATTAATTAAATTATTATCCAATATAGGTACCTATACCAATAAATCTGTACACCTGATATCGATAAGTAAAATCTGATTAAACGCCTAACACGTGAAGTATCGAATAACGTAAACAACGTGCTCACGTTAGTTATGTGGCTAGCCACGAATTAATCGATTACCAATAAAATTTACATTAATTTCATTAGCCTAAAAGATAAGAATGGAAATTTTATTCGAACTCATTTGTTTTATATATTGTAGTCTGGTATGTCAAATATTTATCATCAGTCCATATACCTACGTCTCACGTCTCGGCACGGGTCTCATCTACAACTGAGAGGTGTTAGGCCTTAGTCCATCGCGCTGACCTAATGCAACCCGCATTATTACGCGGACATTTATAAATGACCGTAATTAATTTTCGTAAAAAGACGGACCAAAATATCTTTGGTGGGGAAATGGGAAGTATGCTGGTTTCATTGCAATTTTTTTTATAATTATTGGCTATACACCAGCTTGCAAAACGAGAGGCCGTGCCTCGATCCCCGCACCTAGACAAATGCTTGTATTATCCACAAATATTTGTTTCGGGTCTGGGTGTTTGTGAGATCGAAAAAAGTCGAGAAAAGTCTCTCGTAGTCTCTGATACCCACGACACGGTGCTTGTATCCTAGTGTGGGGTAACTACAGTCCCTGGCCAAATTATTAGACGCACTGTATTTTTTTTAATAATTCAAAGTTTTTATGAGTTTATGTGCAGTTATATATATTTAAACTTACATGTTATGGATTTTTATTTAGGAGAATTTATATATTTTACCTATTTGTATTTATTTTTAACGTATGACAATACAATGCTAACCAATTGATACGCAAACGTAAACAAGTCTAAAACGGTTTCAGTCGCGTTCGCCGTTGTTTCAATTGCGAACGTGTTTCGGTGACTTTATGCGCTGTGTTTCTTGGTTTTCCAGTTTTATGCTACGCAGCTACTTGTTTTTAGTGTATCCAGTGTTAAAATAATATATTGGAACATTTTCATAATGTACAAAAAGGTGATATTTCACCACGTAAAATAGCTGAAGTAAAGGCCCTGGTGAATGTCAAAATATTATTAAAACCGCGAAATATCACGACGATTGAAGGTTTTTGAAGCTAGTGTATGACGCATAAAGAAGGAAATTGAGTTAGGGGATGAATTGAGTTAGAAACGAAAGAAAAAATGCGGCAGATTGCCGATTATCACACTAAGCTCAGAAAAGTATTAAACAAAAATTGCCTGTAAAACAGATTTGCTACGACAAAACTAATAAAATCGCGACTCCAAGGTGATAACGTGAACGCTTCTGAGCGCACTGTGCGAAGAAAATTAAAAGAATTAGGTTTTAAAACCTGCAGCCTCGCCAGGAAGCCCAAGTTAAAAGCTGCAATGAAAATAAAGCGTCTGAACTGGGCCAAACAGTGGCCAATAAGATGTGGACTTCTGGAGATCGGTAAGTTTATTTTATAATTTATATTTTATCAAAAATTATACTAAATAGCCAGATAAGCGCAGATTTTTCTAGTTTACAATTCTACTTTTGGCAGGTCTGCTTCATTGATGAAAGCACATTCGAAATTTTGCAGAATAATGCTGAGTTTGTGCGTCGTCGTCATGGAGTTAAAGTTTCATCCTGACTGTGTCGTTCCGACTACCCTAGCACCCTATAAAAGTGATGATTTGGTCAGTCATCAGTGGAAAGGGTAGGTACTGGACGTCTGTACGTGGTAAAAGGAATGATGAGACAAGATCAGTACAAGAACTCTTACGAAATCAGTTGATTCCCCAGATCAGAGAATGGTTTCCAAATGGGGAACCATTCATTTTTATGCAAGATGGAGCCTCCTGCCACACAGCACGATCTGTTAAAGCTTTTTTGGAAGAGCAAAATATCCCTCTGTTGGATTGGCCGGGAAATAGCCCTGATATGAACCCAACGAAAATGTGTGGGAGCTGATGAAAAGAGAAGTGGCTAAAGATGTAATCACAAACAAAATACAGCTAATAGAAAAGATCTTCTAAGTGTGGAATCATCATCCACAAATGCAGGACACTGTACAGTCTTGCATTGATAGCATGCCGCGTAGAATTAAAGCTCTCATAGAGGCTAAAGGTGGCTCTACCAAATATTAATATTAAATTACAATATTGTCATTTCCATTTCAAGAGTTACTAAATATATATTTTTTCATAATAACGATATTTTTGTTATGTGAAATAGTAGATAATTAAGTAAACAATAAAAAAAATACACAGTATCTAGTAAAAAACAATATAGCAGTACAGTATCACATTGATAATTAACATTTTACAGAAAATCTTATAGTGCGTCTAATAATTTGGCCAGGGACTGTATGTATGTGATTGTTGGGTGTATTTATTTATTTTAGAGCTATTAATACGAGATACATACAGACATATCGTTTTGTTTGTTTTGTTTTGTTTTTGTTTTCGAAATTAAATATACCAGGCCATAATTACTCAGTACCACTTTAAAAAGTTGAGTGTTATGCATGTTAACACGACTTTTATCTATATGTTTTGGAACTAAAATGCAACAATCTTATCTATTAACAAGTCAGAATACTACGAATTTTGTGTGACGAAATATATGTTTTGCGATGACTGTACAATATTTTGTGCTGGTGTGGTGAATTGCAGATGACAAATATTCCGTACATTTAAAAAAAATCGGATATGTTTTACAACCGCTAGATACGAATAATTGTTGAAGGGTTGTATTGACATTTAATGTGAAAACAATTATTTAAAGTTTGTTTAGTTATACTATAGTAGTCGGATTTTAAACTGAGTCGGCTATAAATGTCACTGAGAGCAGTAATGTGTACGCAATGCTACCTTTTATCGATACTTAGCTACCTGCGCACGCGGTGTCGATACGCGATGCGTCATTGTGACCTTCATTAGCACTCTGCCTCCTAATTGGTCGTTACGAGTAAGGGTTGTTGTTTTTAATATACAAATATAATAATTTTTTGTTATGATACTCATTACATTACTTACGCTTTGTAACGCAATACGTACAATGGAGATTTTATTTCCTAACGTGGTTTTGAAGAAATTAAATGGTGGCATAAATCTAGGGAGAATAGATAAAAACGGCGCTTTTCAGGGCCACATTAGGATCTATACAGTTTCTCTATGATTACGTCGAAACAAACATTTTTTCTTACAAATTTAAAACTTTGAAAATAAAAGTCGATAGCGATAAATTATTCCTTTTAATACCTAACATAATTTAGCATATCGATCGTACCTATGAAAAGCAGTGATGGCCTCGAGGTTTAGGCGCACGGTCGAGAATTTCGACGGTCGCAGGTTCAAACCCCAGGCACACACCTCTGACTTTTCGAAGTTATGTGTGTATTCACAATGAATTATCACTTGCTATAACGGTGAAGGAAAACATCGTGATAAAACCTGCACACCTAAAAAGTTCTTAGGAATTTCTAAGGTGTGTAGTCCGCCAACCCGCACTAGGCCAGCGTGGTGGACTAAGGCCTAAACCCTCTCAGTTGTAGAGGAGGCCCGTGCCCATCAGTGGGACGTATTTGGGCTGATGATGATGATGATGATCGTACCTATCCCGTTATCGATATGCACCTCTACAATTCTTACGCACATCACTACACCTCTCCATAATACCTGTAAGTGCGAGCGAGACTGACAGATGCATATGATTTATGACCCGAAGCCTCAGTTTAACTACTGCGACTAGGTACTATAATTGATATTGCTTGTGGTGTATGACCTTTTGTTGCTAAGTTATTCATATACCTAGATAAATATATTTCCCGATTTGTCAATGACAATATTTTTTTTGTAATTAAAATATATCCGCTACCGTGATTAACTGTAGATATTTTTACTACAATTATGGTCTTGTAAGGTTCAGCAGTAGAATTGTCTTAAAACAACCTTGCAGTAATTAAATTGATCATTGTATTTTTATTTATATTAGTATTAATTTATATTGTTACATATAGATCGTTAATCTGTCCTATAAATGGCGGCGCAATTTTGAACATTAACTATTTTATTAGTAGATTTTGGTATTACTAAAACTTTTGTAAAATTATATTTAGTGTCTTTTGTTGAGACACAAGATACGAGAAAAAGATAAAGTACTTTTAATATGTGATAGAAACAACGAAAAAGTACAAATAGGTATCTGTTGCATACCCCGTGGTGTCTATGTCATTTAAGCATTAACTGAGAAGAAAATATCTGAGACTCGTGTAAGTCTCTTTGTTTTTTACCATGGTTGCTTTGAAGGCAGTTATGAATATCTTATAAATACAAAGATCTATTCTACCATACTTAGATCATCTTGCCCTGCTATCAATTACTTTTTATTAATGAATCTTCATAGTCGACCATAATTAATAATATTTTTAAGACCAAAGTTAAAAATGAAGTATAAGAAAAATTATGTAACAATATAATTCAAAATAATACTTACTAATTTAATTTATTTTATAATTCAAGTATGCTAGACTTCCGTAGTAAGGGAATGGCCCTCTGCCCAGTATAAATAAAATAAAATTTCCATTTATCCACAAAGCTTGTGATAAAAGACGAAGTAAATGCGTCATGGGATTGCGCCTGTATTTGCGGCAAATACACCACACACCTGTATTAGCCACGCGTGAGCAATGTACTCGTACATGTTTACATTTCACTTTCCGTCAACAGTTTCTATGCAAGACATAATATGTACATACGTATTAAGACATTATACGACACGTGTATAAGGCATTCATGGATCCTATACACATTTAGCTATGAAGTAGCTAAGTATAGCAATGTATGTGTGGCTATAGTGGCTAATGTAGGCGGCGTCGGTGTGCCTGGTTGCGGGCACGTAGCGACAACGCCTGATGTTGCGTGTGGATGAGATGTGCCGGATGATGGTACAAGCGCAAGCGCAATGATAAGCGTTAAGCAGTTCTAATAGTTTATTGCACAGCACAGTATATGGCAATAATAGTCACGGCACAATAATAAATAGTTCACACAACACAATATAGTCACGAAAAGTACATACGAGAACAGAAGGAGACGAGACAGATAAAAGAACGATGATATTAACACAAAAGCAGCTGTTAAGCGCGGACGAGATAAGGCGACGAGGTAGCGGGTGACACGGGCTTCGCGAGCGAGGGAGGTGTACCGACTGGCCGCGTCGGCGGCGCGGCCGACGCGGCCGGCGCGTGAGTTGGAGCGATGACGCGCATCGCTCGCTCGCTGCCACTACGCGAAACCGGTTTATGCCGGCGCGGTATCGTGCGCCTCCAATGCACTCCACATTATAAATAATATTATAATAAATGTGTTGGGTTCTGTAAGTGTGATGTATTGGAATGTATATGTGTTGTGTAATGTGTGTGAGTGTAACTGTAAATAATATAAATATACACGAAATTAAATGTTTATAATAAATAAATATATTTTATAAATAAATAAAATATATGGTACGCCACACACATATTGTTTTACTTCTACAGCTTATGAGTGATACCTACTAGTAAAAATAAGTATGCTAATAAAAACCCAGTCACACAGTAACACCTCCCAGTTAGGAATTGGTTTTCTCTAGTGGCTCATAAAAATCCAAATCTGAGACATATCTTTGTAGGCCACCAACATTTGTCGAATTCATAAGCCTGGGTAATCTGAATTAACAAAATGCATTTGCGTGTGTTAGTTTAGACTTCATCATCATAATCATCATCATCAGCCCATATACGACCCACTGATGAGCACGGGCCTCCTCTGCAACTGAGAGGGTTTAGCTTTAGGCCTTAGTCCACCACGCTAGTAGGCCTAGTGCGGATTGACAGACTACACACCTGAGACTTTCCTAAGAACGTTTAGTTGTGTAGCTTTCCTCACGATGTTTTCCTGCACCGTTAAAGTAAGTGATAATTCATTATGAATACACACATAACTTCAGAGAGGTGTTGCCTGGGGTTCGAACCCGTGACCGCCGAAATTCTCGACCGTGCGCCTAAACCTCGAGGCCATCACTACTTAGTTTAGAATTAGTCGTATTTAATATTATTTTTTTATTTCAGCTGCGTGTGTAATCTTCTATGCAAACTCATAAGTGCGGCGTTGTCCATACTTTTCATAGTCGCTGTCATATTGCTTATATTATGGGGAGTCGGAGTCATCTTTACATGTGAGTATATCTTATCTTTTATTCGATTATGCGGCAAGAATTCCCATCTACCACTATCATTATTTTTATGTCCGCAATAATAGGGCTATAACAGTCTTATAAATCACAATGCATGGGTTTCAAGGATAGGATTCAATATAGCTTTGCTTGATAAAACAAGGACCTCTAGATACCACACAGAAGAACAGAGAGGCTGCTATTTCACCTTCAAATAATTAATATATTGCGTCTGTCATTGCGAAAACCTTGTTGCTCAATTCTACAACATTGTCAAGATACAAGATTGTGTGACCTGATTTTGTACTGATACGAGAAATACAAGAGTAAACGTTATCTCCGTAACGCTCGACTAATGATAATGATAAAACAAAACTAAACATGATTCATTTCCTTTATTTGATTTAGATATGATAATTGCGATTAGATGTGATTATGTAGTATTACCATTATTTATTTCCCGAAACATTTGACGATTGTCACAAAACTACTTCTACTACGTTCTAAAACGCATAGAAAATTGTGCAATGGCGAAAAAGTAATGATATTAGTACATACATACATGTACTTAGCCTCACGCCTGTACGGGTTACGGGTACGCCTTCGGGGAACGAAGGGTTAGGCAGAGGTGCATCTCTGCATCCATATTTCGCCAGGTGTGTACCAGACCCACGTAATCGGGGGCATAGCCGCACGATAAAAGTACACTGTAAAAGAACATGTTAGTATAAACCATTTCATGTTTTAAAAGTAAACAGTTACAAGAAATATGATGTTAAACGACACCACATTGCATCTCTTTATGAAGCGATAGGTGACTCATGCCAAGCGAGTAAAATTTATAATCATGTAATGTTTTTTTATCTTTCAGAGCGATAAGAGCATGCTGAATCTATGATGAATCACGGAAAATTACTTAGTTTTAAGTATAGGTATTTATACGATTATATTTAAATCAACTTGTTATTTATATGAATGTATTATTCAGAGGATTTATATTTGAAATTAAAAGGATCTATGACAATAAGAATACTTAAATTTTCACATTATATCCATTGTACCAAAGTCGTACAATGACAGCCACAAACCGGAACGCTCATGATATATTTCACAAAAATATGTTTATGAGATATGATTATCTGAGCGAGCAACCCACGCAGGTTTTCTGATGATCGATGCAGAATACTGATGATGAGTTCTAACGCTTAGTTCTCTTCTTATTTCTTCTTCCTACTGCTAGATCTCGGATTCTATAAAATTCTGTGACTTTTTCTTATTGCTTCTTCTGCTATTTTACCGGTACGTGGTCCGTAATATCTTGCGTACACGATGTCTATTAACTTCTGTTTATAAATCTTTGCCTATACCAAATTGTACATTAATAACTGTAAGACATGTGAATAAATTTAATTTTGCTCTCAAATTATTTGTATTAAGATTTATTACAATAAGAATATTAAAAAGTTGCATTGTCTATTATTTTATTTTATTTTTTGTTTGTCAATGTGACGTGTTGACAGAAAAATAATTAATAAGTGAATGGTATGATTCGAAGATATTGATTTTATGTTTTCATTTCGTAGTACCACATTTTAAGGGTGGGTGTTCAGATAAAATAGGTGGCCAAAGTCTGCCCAAACTGTAATCAATTAATGGCTAAATGAGCATTCCGTTCAAACTGTTGATAGTATTGGAAAATCCCAATTATTTTCAGCAACTGGTAGTGTTGTACTCCAAATAAAATGTGGTAAGTGATTTTTATATTGTTTTTAATCGGAGGCTTATATCGACTACTTAAATGTATAAAAATTTCTAAAATTGGGCTAAGGGATCTGAATCAAGTGTCAGACTCTGTGTTCAACGCTTTTCTTATTCTGAGTCTAAGGTGTTACGAATTTAATGAATCATACCTCGAAGGTACCATTTTCCATAAGCATAGGCTTATTTCTTGTCCCAGAAAGTCTACTCTCGAATCAGAAGTAAAAACATTAAATAAAGTTTTATTTTTGCTATACATATTTTGTGTTCTGATTCTAGTATAGATATTTAGTATTAGACTGTTTCATGGTAATCGATTATTATCTGCATACTTTTCCATCCTGCTAATGGAAATGTCCAATAACACACCCTGGACTTTTCGATTGCACGCCGCCCCACTATGCCACCATTAGTCATCAATGTGACATTACTATATTACATAATTTTCATTAACTTCCTACAGTGTAAATAGCATAAAGGATTATCAAAAATTCACAAAACACTTGATATAAGCTCTTATTTACAAAAAGATAGTATATCTGCGATATGGTAATGTATTAGTCAGAACTGAACACAAATAAATATACCGTATAGATTTTTTTTATGACCTGATAAACATATAAGAGATAATTGTATGTAGCAGAATATTAAAAAAAAAAAAACACTACTGATCAATAAATGAGATTTTGAATGTACTCATATTTCGATAGCCTCATGGCGCAGTTGGCTAGACACCTGTTCGTGAAAAAGAGGCCGTTGGTTCGATCTCCGCATCGAGACAAACCTTTATGTGGTTCACAAATATTTGTTTCGGGTCTGGGTGTTTGTAAGGTTGCAAAGTCTCTCGTAGTTTCTGATACACACGACACACGACTTGTATATTAGTGTGGGTTTAGAACTATGTATGTGACTGTTGGGTGTATTTATTTATTACTCAATAAATAGGCTCGCCTCTTATTATGTGGGACAAATACATAATTTGCGGAAGGTGGGTGCAAAGTGCATGTATATGTTTTTAGCTTTTGCTCGCGACTCCGTCCGCGAAGACTACAGGGTTGGGTTCAGAAAGAAAATAAGTTGGAGCCTCTGATTGAAGAAATTCGTATATTTAAAACTGAAAAGTTGCTAATCTTGTATAGCCTGCATCTCAAAATCCGTTCTTAGGGGATGCCTACGTCATAGTAGCTTTATGCATGCAAAGTCTCAGCCCGATCGGTTTAAAATTGACAAAGTTTCATCCTATATTTTATCCTCTTGGGGATAGAATTAATCAAAATCCTTTGTTAGCGGATGATTCCATCTACCTGCATGCCAAATTTCAGTCCGATTCGTCCAGTGGTTTGGGCTGTGCGTTGATAGATCACTATGTCAGTCAGTCAGTCAGTCAGTTACCTTTGAGTTATATATATTTAGATAGCCAATCAGTACAAAGGTATTAATAATTTTTACAATAAAACACTTCAAAAATATCAGTTATAAGTGCCTAAAAACATATAAGAAAAAGATACTGATGGAACTATAATAATCAGGTAGAAAGATAATTGTCCAGTATCGGTAAATGCTGCTGAATAGTTAATAGAGTTGGACATTATCGACACAAAGTCTAGTTTTTGGACAGTTGCCATAGCAAAACTTGTGCGGGTTGCAGATTTTCAATTGCTTGGTTATATCGATGTATTAGGTGGTTAATAAGATGTTCATTGTTACTTGTCATATTTTTATTTAAAAATTGTCAATTCGCATTTACTGTTGTCCTGCTTTAGTATATCATCCTCAGCCCATATACGTCCCACTGCTGGGCACGGGCCTCCCCTACAACTGAGAGGGTTTAGGCCTTAGTCCACCACGCTGGCCTAGTGCGGCTGGGCGGACTACACACCTAGAAAATTCCTAAGAACTTTTAGGTGTACAGCTTCATCACGGCCTACTTTGCATTTTTGACCCTGTATAATGGCTAGGATTATTGTAAAGTATCTCTTAATACTAAGAATATAAAGTGTAAGACAATATAATTTAATGTTTCAAATTCATTGTGTTGTGTTTAATCTCTTACATTACAGTTGCATCATTGGACTTATCTGGCAAGCAATAACACTAGTTTTAAGCTTATTTTTGTTCGCGCTGTTGGTTCTCGGTGTAGTGTACTTTTTTAAACACGTTTAATGTAAGTATCAAAATCTATACGTATTGATAAATCGATGGAAAAATAAGCTTTTTAATTTTTCGGTCATACTCGTTTGTATGTACCTACTAACTAAATTCTTTAACCCTTTTTTATTTTTGTTTATTTTTATTACAGATCTTACAGAACGATGCATCAAAAGGTTTATTAAGGCTATAAGTTATTATAAAGATTAATAAATGAGCTACATTTTTAAGTAATAGATAAATTATGTAAATATGTCGTTGTCTCTAATGCTGTCGCAAAGAAGAGGATGCTTTCGAGTGAGTTTAATAATTCATAAATGTATTAAATTGGTTTTATTTGTATTATAGATCTAAGTGTAAGTGGTCGAGATTTTAATAATAGTAATAAACGATCCAAATAGTTTTCAAATTCCAGTGATTTAGCATACTGATGTTACAATGGTTTAAGCGAATAATGCTTAAGCCTGATAGCAGGGTAGAAATTGGTGAGCACGTAAAGCACCCATTCAGAAGTTGAACAGATGTTAAAAGTCGCAGAAGGTGTCTCAATGCTGACCGATATTATTAAAAGTTTCAATTTGGTAGTCTTTGGTGATACCAACGCCCAACGACAAATGTTTCTCGGCGAACGTTAGTGACGATAATTAAACATTATTAAAGTAATCAGAAGAAAGCTAATATTTTTCTAACTTTTAAACAAGACTACAGAGATAATTTCCAATACTGCTTCCTATATCGCACAAGTAGTCAGTTATTAGCTATTACATAAAACTGCTATCCACGACAGCTAAAACAAAACGCGATTGTTGGATATTGTTTGACAACTAGGGAATGCTGCCATTGAAGCTCTTGGCATCGTCGCGCTGATTAAAATTAATGGTTGAACAGCCAAGTGACAGTGACAAAGGCTCTCGACCTTGAATAAGGATCGGTAATTGGTACCTATATTCTTATTATTTGTAGCTGCGAGACGCCCCCAGGAAGTTTGTTTAGCGCTAACTAAATATCATTTTAAGTATTGCGAGTAATTGGGTTGAGTTGTGTCCACAGTGACAGTCGTTTTTAGCTGGTTTTCGGGTAGAAATAAGAACGAGATTTAAATAATTTATTCCTAATTAGTTACCTGAAGACTGCCGATTCTTCAATGAAGGCTAATCGATAGTAGAAGCTTAATCAAAGTGTCTGAAGTATTCTTTGATAATATCACTCATCTTTGTTATGATACCAAATACTCTAACTGTCTTAATTTAAGTTAAAACCTTGGTCAAAACGTGCTTATCAATCGCTACGTTTTCAATCACTACGCCAGTAACCGACCTCAAGAACTAATTAATATAAGACATAGTTATGATCTCTTACCAAGTAAATTGTAGTAAGGATGAAGGAAAGTGATCAGACAGTGTCTCCAGATTCAGAGTACACAGACAGCTTTAAATACAAGACTATCAACAAGAAACCTTACACATAAAGATTGGCAGAAAATGTTGATATAAAATTTGTTTACCATGAAATTTGAAACTTTTTGTTTTATATTTAGGATAAGGGCTGCTCAAAACCGGGATGATTGGCGCCTACTTGGGGAGGCCTTCGTTCAGCAGTGGACGGTCATAGGCTGAGAATGAATGTTTTATATTTTACATAAAATATTTAACGTGAAATAATGATTCAACATTTTCAAAGCCCTAATTACTACCGCAAACCAATGGCACGGCTGTAATGAAAAATCATTTTAATCGAGCAATATCAATTCACTGCTATCTGACATATGGAGCCACAATTGATATGGAAAATTCATGTTCCGATTGTATCTCTGTTTTATACATTAATTTTCAATACAATAACAATAATGACAGTTTCACATAGCGCTTGGACGAAGTTACAATGTTCTATAGCGACTTTAAACATGTCGGTACAAACAGTAAAATAAATTTCATCAAACATCAAAACGAATATTTGTTCTCAGTCATTTTGACGAAAAATCGCACCTTAATGAATTCTAAGTATTCATTAGCGAATGCGAGCAAGCCTTTGGTATTTTGCGCGTCTTTGTTCGGTGTTAAAAGCGTGAGATACATAAAAAATGGAATAGGGAAGGTGAAATGTCTCGAGAAGGCGTATTGCCTGGTATTTATATCGAGTTTCGCAGCGCTCACAGCGTTTGTGAGGCCGGCAAGTTGGCAAGACACTCGGCCAGATGTGCCGCTCAACATTCTTACAAAAACCTTCGGGCTTCATCACACCTTCGAAGTTTTTTATTCTATATTCATCGTGTGTTTTGGCAACACCGGCTCTTACGTGGAACTCTTTAAGAAACTGGACAGTATCGATGCACATTTTGACATATCCAAGGCTGTGTTTAAAAGACGGTTTATATTGTCTGTATTATTAGCAGTAATCCCGTTTATTCAAACGTCGTTTACCTTCTGGTTGCGTGAATTCCATGTGCAGAATGTCGGGGCTCATCTAACGTTCTTTATAACTCTATTGCAAGGGTCCATTATTTGCTTCTTTATCATTCAAATTTACATCAAATGCTTAGTACTAAACACACTTTTGAAGAAGAAATTAAAAACCATAGACACCGGCAAAGAGATCACATTGAAAGACTCGTGTTTTGATAATATTTGTAAGGTTAGTATCTTGTACCTGAAAATGTTTTTAGTTGTTTACATTAGTTAAGTTTATTATAAAAATATTATATTACCTATTCAGGGTTAGGTATCATCTAAAATTTATTATAGTTATGTATATAAAAGTATTAAAGAAAAAAGTTGTGCCAAGTTTCTAACTTTTTAGCGTCATGAAAAATATACAGAGTGTATTCAGAGAAATAGAGTTTACGAGGCGATAATCTATAAAGAAAATTTCTGACTATTTGGCTCAATAATAGGGATGTTTAAATTCACATATATACAGGCTGACCCTAGAACGCCACATTATGTACAGTGGTTGCTCTTAGCGTGACTTTTTTCTGAAATCATTCCAAAAAAAGCCGTGACAATATTGTAGTCGTAAAATTAATGATATTAATTTTCAGAAGTTAAGTAAAGAGCCGACAATCATCGCCAGTATTAACGACCAACACTGCTGGTACGAATTAATGCAAATATATGACAAAATATGCGATTGTGTCGATCTGTTCAACAATATTTACACGGGGCAGGTAATGTGTTTAATTAATTAACAGCCAACGAGACATTTCACACTGTGCTGCGGTTTCATTTTGTTTGTATTTCAGGTGTTCATAATGTTCAATTCGTGGTTGCTGTGCACATTGTTGATTATATGCCGGTCGCTATCTCCCACAGTGAAGGTAATTTTAAAAGTATACTTTGAAACGGGAGGAGGGAGGATTTTTGAGGAAACTTGCCCTAAAAAAAATCGCTGGAATTTCCTAGGTGTGTAGTCTGCCAACCCGCACTAGGCCAGCGTGGTGGAGTAAGGTCTCAACCCTCTCAGTTGTAGAGAAGGCCCGTGCCCAATAGTAGGACATATATGGGCTGATAATGATTAATTTATATGGGGTTGCTACGAAGCAATCCATGGTCATGAGGGACAAGTGAGAGCTGTGTGATTTGGAGCGTTCTATTCCTAAAGGGCAATTATATAGGAATTTTTCATTAGAACATAGTCTGTGGTATGGATAATGGAGTCCAGAAATGCGCACGAAAAACGGCGTTAGACTCGTCTCTTATTATGTGAATATCTTTAAGAGCAACAACACGACGAGGAAACATAAACAAAATTTTGTCTAGGTTACATAATTTCAGTATTTTCATGTTCAGAGGATTATTACTATACATGCATCTACCACATGATATAGTATTGCATTAATACTTGATATGAATTTAATCATTTTCTTTGTAAAAACCCAAGATTACATTATTAATTAAATAAACTTCAGTACCGACCGCTTATCACTGAACGGAGAATTGAAATTTCTCGGGGCAATGTATGGAAGTGCATTTGATTGTCTCGGAGGCGCATCAGGCGTCTGCGGCATCATTGTGGGTGGCGCGAAGATGACCACCGGGGTTTTGGTCGGTATGCCGGCATAGGGGTATTTTTAGGGACCCAGCTGGGCATTTACATCTGCGCGGACGTGACGTCGCCGCGCGCCGGGCTGGAAGGCCGGTGACCCCGACATACGCTTACCGCCCCCTTCCCCAAGGGCTGGCGGGAAGTAGAGCCATAACCAGCTTTCCCCACGAGAAAACAAATTGAATGAAGAAAGTTTCATCTCTACGCATTTCCTGTATATTTATTTTAGCTTATTTCCAACCAATAAGATAATAAAATTCGTTTGAGAGTTTTTTTTTAAATTCTTAATATTAATTTGTATTTTTTTTTATTTTAAAAGAAACGCCATTTTTTTCTATTTCCCGCGGATTTACATGTATACGTACACAATACATATACACTCAAGTCTACCACAAAAGTTAGGAAGACATGCATTTCGGTATTCACGTTTAACGCATATACTTATATCTTTAGTGATTCAATGATAACATTTACTAGCCCCTCATCCTGTCGATACATTAGAGCACACACATACAATCCAATCCAATCCAATCCAATCCATCAGCCAATCGAAGTCCACTGCTGGACATAGGCCTCTCCCAATGACTTCCACAGGGACCTGTTGGAAGCAGCCTGCATCCAGCGACGTCCCGCGACCTTTACCAGGTCGTCTGACCATCTTGTCGGAGGACGTCCCACGCTGCGCTTTCCGGTACGTGGCCTCCACTCGAGAACTTTTTGGCCCCATCGGCCATCAGTTCTCCGCGCTATGTGCCCGGCCCATTGCCACTTCAACTTGCTAATCCGCTGGGCTATGTCGGTTACTTTAGTTCTCCTACGGATCTCCTCATTTCTGATTCGATCTCGTAGGGAAACCCCGAGCATAGCCCTCTCCATAGCTCGTTGAGTGACTCTGAGCCGTCTAATGAGGCCCATAGTGAGAGGCCACGTCTCAGTGCCGTATGTCATCACTGGTAACACACAACTATCGAAGACTTTTGTCTTCAGGCACTGAGGTATTTTGGACACATACAATACATTCTGTATATCTGTAATAATTTCAATAAGAGCAATTAAACTGTCAATGGACTGTACTAACATGGTGAACTATATTACCACTGATTGTTATTAATAATTGATAAGGTAGTAGTAGTATAGTAAGTATAGGTACCTACTGCCCTGCTTTAACACATTAATCTTTCTATATCAACGTATTGTACGTCCTATTGCTGGAAACAGACTTTCTTTAATATCGAGAGAAACTGGGCTTTAGATCACCAGTGGCGGTTGGTGCACTTCGCGTACATTATATTTTTTGTAATTATTGGAGGTGTGCAGGTTTCCTCAAAATATTTTCCTTTACAGTTCGAGTGCATGGCTTTTTGAATGAAAATTATGAATATTAAAATATTTTTGAAAAGACGAAGATAAGATATGACTGAGATTTGACCTAAAAGTTCTTAGGAATTTCTTAGGTGTGTAGTCCACCAACCCGCACTATGCCAGCGGGGTGGACTAAGGCCTAAACCCTCTCAGTTGTAGAGGAGGCCCGTGGCCAGCAGTGAGACGTATATGGGCTGATGTTGACGACTAACATTTGAGTAAACCATTTGGATTGTATCCCATTTGTCCGTGTGCTTAATATTCGAGGCCATCGCACAGTAATGAAGAACATAAACGCTTATAACTTAAATAAAGCCGTAGCAAAAATAGAATCTATATCACGGCAAAGCTAACAAAACTGGGTTCCGAGAAATGATTTAGTTACGACGCAATAATATTTTATGGAGAGAAAAAGTGGACTCTAGTTGCTCTAATTACTAGAATGAGAATCAGGAATGATTTATTTATCGGTAAAAATAGCCTCACTTGGAAGGCAAATATTTTCCCAAAATCTGCGAAAGACTTGTCTTTTTTCGCATGATAACAAGGATAAGGAAATATACGACACACACACACACACTCACATACATAACCTCACGCCTGTATTCCTCGAAGGAAATATACGACTGTATTAGAAAATACTTTCTAGTCTCAATGCTGGAAATTTTGTAATAGAAAACCTTTATGGCACTTTGGCCGACTTGGGAATTGTAAACGGGCCCTTTCAATGACACGTAATAAACATATGCAGCTGGTACGAGTAAATGAATTCTCTCGTAATGTTACAATACTTGCATCTTAGTTTTTTTGTGTGTATTAGTACCTATTTAATATTATTAGTAGTATTTATTACCTATTTAATATTAGGTCGATTGATATCAGATCGGATAGGGTGATATACAACTTGTATGAGCGTTTAGTTTAAATATTTTAATAGCTGTCTTTCTTTTTCAGTTTTCCGGAGTAATATTTAGCGATATATTCTTATATACAAATATAAATATTCGCCCGCTAATACTGGCTAAAATGAGTGAACTTTTCATTGAACAAAGGAACAAAACCCTGAAAATACTATTAAATATCTTGGCATATGACAACTTAGGTAAATAAATAATTATATTATCTTTTTTTTAAACTACTAAAGGAGAAATAGGACGTTTTAGGAGTAATATTACTATTAACACATAAACAATTGTAAACCTAGAATGTAGCGAAGAAATTTATAAGATGGCCCTTGTAAGTTCCAATGGGACCGCAGTCTTTGATACGGGCCTCCTCTACTACGAATTAGGAATAGTATACAAATATGTAAATTTCAACTTAAGATTGCCTCGTGGTCTTGCGGTACAAGTATGTGCCGTGCGAACTAGAGGTCCTGGGTTCGATTCCCGGGTCGGGCAAAGTGTTATTGGGTTTTTCCATTAGGAAATTCTCAGTAACAGCACGGAGTCTGGAAATGTGCCCGAAAAAACGGCAATAGGCTCGCCCCCTATTACGTGGGTCTGATATAGTACATACGTGGCGAAATGTCGGGTCAGTAATGCACCTCTGCCTACCCCTTCGGGAAATACAGGTGTGAGTTTATGTATGTATGTAAATTTCTATTGATGTTTTCAGAATATGATGAATACTACGAACAAATTCAAACAATGATAGATCTGGTAGAGACTAGGAGGTTGGAGATATCGGCAAATGTATTCATTATTAATATACCGACAGTACTGAACTTCTCCGGACGCATTATATCTTACACAGTCCTCATGATACAGTATTTCTATATGCATGATTTTAGGAAGTGAATAAATGGTAATTTAATTTTTTTGAGTTTGTTTAAGTATATCAGCGATTATAAGAAGAGATGAATATTTGATGAGCATTATTGGATCTGCCATCATAACTGTTGATGATTAAGAAAGAATTAATAGCACGTATTTAACCTTTGCTATGATCTAGTGACTTCGCACAACAATTGTGCTTGTTTGACTACCACTAGTATTTTTAAGTAGCTTATATCTAGTTTTTATGTAAGTTTATTATGTTTAATTTCTGGAAGAATGAAAAACGTTCGTTATTTATAGGTATTTTCGTGTATTAACGCGGCGGTATGCCAACACAACCCTTGATGGTTCGTGCAGTGTTGTGTAAACTGAAAACTAACTACAGAAAGAGTATACCAGTTACCGAACTCAATCATATTGGAGTGCTTAGTTGCTTCTCCAAGATTAGATCTTGAATATTTTACGCAAATAGTAGAATAGCAAGTCAGGGCTAACCCGACCAACGAGCGCTACGGCAAAATATTAATTGTGCCTATACATCTAAACATATATGTAGATAACATTTAAATCATGTTTACAAAGTAACTCATTACCAGCTGTGGAAACAAGAAACATTACATTTCTGTTGTTCGTGCATAAAACAACAGAAATACGACAATTTCACACGCATTTAAATTTATACACGAGTGAGAGTGTTTGAGCAAAACATATTTCCTCTGGGAGACATGAAACCCGGACAAAAATATGAAGTTCTCCCTCTAGTTGGACTCAGACAACATTGTCCTCGCCGAGATTACACGTGTTATTGTATGTATTGCAACTTTAAACGTATTTCGTATTGTGACGGGCGAATATGTGAGATTAATTGTAATATTTTATCCGTTAAAGACCACACTGTTTGAACATGAGCCAAATTGTCCGCCATGTTCTTTTAGACTCGTAAGTTGATTTATGAAATCCTCGTTCAGCCAACTTTTAAATTAAGCACTTGGATAGCAGTTGGGTCAAGATTAAATGGTTTTCTGGTTGTTTATGGTGCGTTCAACGGAAAATAAAATTATTTTGTGGTAAATAATAATATTGTGCATACAAAAGCCATAAAGCGTCAAGTGGGTTCAGGAAAAAAAAAACATTAAAATGAAATGATATAAAAAAAAACATGGTAATAAATCAGCTTGATAGGATGGTGTGAAATCGTTCCTTAATTGTCGCCATCCTATTTGTACTGCATTACACTACAACTACTACTTAACATAAGGTGCGGCTTTGTCAATTTGCCACCACAAACAAATAAATTAAATTAAAACAAATGTATGTTATTCCTTACTATTTTATGTTTAATTCAATTTTCTTGTATAGACCAGGGTACGATAGAATAGGAAAAATGAAGTCGATTAATAACTTTTTTCCTTCATATAGTGCCGTACAACACATAATAACACCTGTAAATGGTATCTACACGCGTAAAACTCTTTTTAGAAGTGCTATTTTCAAACCAAAGGCCTTTGTCAGGGTTTTTAGAGGGCACGTGTGGTCGAAATCTCTGTAGTTCCAGACGTATTCCCCTTACGTCGGCTGTTTTCTACGGACGTGACAAATTCCCTAACAGCTTATTTAGGACGTCACGTACCCCAAACACTAGTGCGGAGTTTTAAAATGCGTAGCTACCTGTACCTATATTCTTTACATTGTATGGTATATTCTGGTGTTCTGATTTTCATGTTGTCTATAATACAAGACCAGGACATCATGCCATGGAATTAAACTTGCATAACTAAGAGATGGTGTATGCATTCACTTATTAACCGACTTCAAAAAAAGGAGGAGGTTATTAATTCGTCTGTATTTTTTTTAAATGTTTGTTACCTCAGAACTTTCGACTGGGTTAACCGATTTTTTTGTCACAAAAGCAAGAACAAAAAATATTCTTGGAAATAATACTTAGCGTAATAAAAAAAGAATTAGTTTTAACCTGTTATAATATGTCTATCTGCAGTATTTCGACGCATTAACGTCGCATTATCCACACAGTTACACAGTTTATAATTTAGTTTATTATTTAGTTACAGCGGCGGAAAGAAATTCAAGATCACGATTTTTGACAAAATAAATTAAAATATTTCCCTGCCTCTTTTAGCTTTGACTTAAACGCTGACTTTGATCGAAAAAATTGTCTTGATGGATATTTCCCAAATTTAAGTTCACTTAAATTCAATATGATATGAAATCTCGAATATTGGAGAGTAACTATCACTCACATTATATTTTTATTCAAAAAATAATTTTCTGATGGATGGCATTTCTCCCCAACAATAATGGGTTCTGTAAGCGACGCGCAGAGATGTAATTAAGCAGGGTAGAATAATTACGGTAATGTAAAATACACTCACGACATACATTGGTCGGCATTTCCGCAAAGCTGCCCTGTTCTCACGGTCATGTCATGACAATATGTTTGAGAATAATAATTATATTCAGTCCTTTTCCCAAATTATTCCCAGTTATAAGCTTGCGCGTTGTGGGTATACCAAGTGTATAAGCGGATATGCCATTAATAGTAATAATATACATATATGTATGTAATAGTAATGAATGCCATGTGATCTCGCAGCACAAGTATGTGCCGTGCGAGGTCCTGGGATCGCTTCCCGGGTCGGACAGTGTTATTGGGTTTTTCTATTACCAAATTCTCAGTAGCAGTACGGAGTCTGTATTTGTGCCCGAGAAACGGCAATACGCTCGCTTATTACGTGGGACTGATACATACCTGGCGAACGGTGGGTGCAGAAATGCGCCTCTGCCTACCCCTTTGGGGAATACAGGCGTCAGAGTTGGGCAAAAGTTAATTGCAATTAATTTAATTGTTAATTGCTGCCACTGCAATTAACAATTGATCAATTGCTATTGTGAAAATGACAAGGAACAATTAATTAATTGTTAATTGTTAGTTCAATTAACTTTTGCCCAACACTGACAGGCGTGAGGTTATGTATGGTTATGTATGTAGTAGTGTGATGAAAATTTGAATAAATATTACTTACGGCTGTATTTATGAAAGAGTGCGTAATGATATGTTCATACGTCACGTTGTCTCACATAATTCATAATTCATCGTCTGTTTTTCCTTTCCACAGCCTGAATACACCCTGTATAAAATAAAAATGAATTTATTTTGAGTATTTAAATGAAGAAGGTATCATTTAGCTGAGAAATAGATTACAGAGGACACTGACGTTGTTTTACGTTCTTTCGAGGCTCAGAAACAATTGATGTATATTTTTCATCTAAGCCATTAATTCCACGTGGTTAAAACATTAACTGGCTCGCGTTGTTCACGAAACCTTCAACGGCGCACGGTTTAATTGTTCTTCGAAATTAAATTCATGGATGTAAAGTTTAAATTGAGCGCGTTTAAGCTCAGCGTAAAGTTGGACCGAGTAATGTACATGTGTACAACGGGTTGTGTATAACTCGCGTGTACTGTGGCAAAACAAATAAACTTGGAGCCAACAAGTTCGTTTCAAGAAACACTCGTAATTCTCTCTATCTCCAGTTTGATCTTGTTTCGTTTGGTAAATTTAATTTCGCTTATTTTAAAAATAAACTGCTCGCCGAGTTTGTTTCCACTGAAATAATATTACGTGTTGTGCGATTCGTTTCATTTTGTTGTGTGTCATTCATTCTATGTTTCTCCGTGAGTTTTATTATCAAATGCTCAGAGGATTTTATCGGAGAAAAACATTTAGATTCAATGTTCATAACTTGAAATTGGAGACAATTTTCATAATAGTTTTTAGTTATAAATGAATAAATATTGCTGTTAAAAATTCTAAGTAAAATGGTAGAAGTATAATAGTTCTAGTACCTACACTAATATATTATTGTGCATTGAAAATTCCCTATTATTGTCCGAATAAATGTAATATTAACTATTGTTAAAATAAATAATATTGATGTTTAATGCATCTTTTGTATGTTTTTTTCTCACTACAAAAAGATTGGTACAATAAAAACAATAAATCACGTAACCTACGTAAAAAAAGAAAACCCATCCGAACGTAAAATATAAAAAGAGAAAAGAAATTCATATTGGAAAAGGCTGATTCACGTCGGGAATTATTTCAATAACACTGACGAATGAGTTTGTACTTGAATTGATTACAGTACAGATAAAGAGATATAATCGCGCCGGGGGGAATAGAGACAAATGTCGTATTGGTTGCAGATTTACAGCGCGGCGCGCGCCATCTGGCGTACGAATTTATGAGTTTAATCAGGCAGTCGGTGCCGGTTTGGTTCGCAGCGAACTTGCTTGCACCGCAACTGTATGAGCCATAAGTACATACAACTGCACGGCAAATTGCGAGCAAATTGATTTCTATCTTGTATGTGCGTTCTAGTTAATAGCCGTGTGAAAGGTAACACCGAGGAGTTTAACGCGATGTTTACCAGATGCAAGTATGCTTTACCTACGTGTTTCACAGTGTTTATGCAGATACTTAACCTGCATGGTAATTTTTAAACATATCTTAAACTGGATTCACATACCTATAAATATCAGCACGCTTAACAGTTACACAGTTGTAACATTTTGTAAGCGGTAGTGCTATCATCATCATCATCAGCCCATATAAGTCCCACTGCTGGGCACGGGCCTCCTCTAACACTGAAAGGGTTTAGGCCTTAGTCGACGCTGTACACTCCTAAAAAATTCCTAAGGACTTTTTAGGTGTGCCAGTTTCCTCACGATGTTTTCCTTCACCGAGAAGTAAGCGATAATTTATTGTGAATACACACGTAACTTCGAAAAGACAGAGGTGTGTGCCTGGGGTTTGAACCCGCGACCGTCGAGATTCTCGACCGCGTGCCTAAACCTAAGCCTTCGATAGATATTTTAAATCATAATAATTTTCAGCCTTACGACGTCCACTGCAGGACATAGGCCTCGTCCAATGACTTCCAGAGAGGCCTGTTAGAAGCGGTCCCCATCCAGCGAACTCCAGTATTATTTGTGATATCGTCCATCCACAAAAAGAAATAATATGTAGGTTTATAAGATCCCCATATTTCTTCTTTCATTCCAGTGCTGATTTAGAAATGAGACATTCAATTTTCACACCGGGAGGTAGGTATATTTTATATCATCCGTAAATATCTTCCCTAAGTCTGGCTTATATGTGAGAGAAAAATCCGTTTAGTTTATGATACCTGCGATTCAGTAAACCTTAAAAAGGCTAGTGTTGCTGCTTAGTGTGGTTTTTTTATATTAAACAAAAAGCGCCTGATAAAATAGTGATAGCAAAACTATGCACTTGTAACATTATTAATAATTTGTAGCAGGCGTTTGAGTAATTATACAAATTTACATATATACTAATATTATAAAGCTGAAGAGTTTGTTTGTTTTGTTGAACACGCTAATATCAGGAACAACTGGTTCGAATTTAAAAAAATATTTTTATGTTGAATAGTCCATTTATGGAGGCAAGCTGTGGGCTATACCTTTAACATCATGCTACGCTCTTTAGGCACGGAGTATCAATAATAAATGTGGCAAAATCGGGGGATAATATTCCTATTGAAGTCTACAGTTTCGCATACGGAGTTGCGAGCAACAGCTAGTGTTATATATAAATTGGTACTCGAGACACGGCTCCCTTCTTTTCAGACTGAGTAGGTGTACGTGACGTAGCAATTTTTTTTCTATCTTTTGCTTACATGGTTGTTGAAGATAGATCTTGAATACTCTACATTTATAAAGAAGAGAAGTGCTTTAAGCAGGAATTTTTATGTAACTTTTATCATAGAATTGGTATATTCATTTTATGAGGTACCTATACAGCTTCTAAATCTAAGGTCTTCATGACCATAGCACTAGATGTTCATTTGAGAAATATTCTAATTTTATTACAAACGTTGCAGAATAGGGGACAAAGGCCTAAACTTTCTTAGTTGCATAGGAGAACCGTGCCCAGCAGTCAGACTTATGACGTAGGTAGGTATATGGTCTGGTAGGTACAGATATAGACTGCCTGGTAGTCTTGAGACTCAAGTATGTACCGTGCGATCAACAGGCCTCAGGTTTGATTGCCGGGCCGAGCAAAGTTTTATTGGATTATTCCATAAGTAAATTTTCAGAAGATCTTGGAGTCAATAAATGTGCCCGAAAAACGGCAATAGGCTCACTTCCTATTACGTGGGACCGATTCATAAGTGGCAATGTGGGTGCAGAAATGCACCTATGCCTACCCCTTTGGGGAACACATGCGTGAGGTTATGTATGTATAAATTTATGTACAGATATGACAGGTTCCGGAACACAGTTGTTTTAAATTTAACGTGCGTTTGCAATCCAAGTGTATATCCTATAGACTATAATCAACAGATAGGTAAAAAAACCGAGACTGCTTTACCCGATTAATGTATTAACTACATACATACATAAACTCACGCCTGTATTCCCCAAAGGGGTAGGCAGAGGTGCATTTCTGCACCCACATTTCGACAAGTATGTAGCAGTCCCACGTAATAGGGGGCGAGCCTATTGCCGTTTTCCGGGCACATTTCCAGACTCCGTGCAACAGCACGACAAGCAAAAATTCTCGGTAACAACCGAGAATTTCCTAATGGAAAAACCCAATAACACTTTGCCCGACCCGGGAATCGAACCCAGGACCTCTAGATCGCACGGCACATACTTGTACCGCGAGACCACGAGGCAGTCAGAATGTATTAACTGACGTAATGTATTAGTATTTGTTTAAGATGCATTCCTAATCTAATCCATTGCTTGATTAAGAGCAATAGTTAAGAGCGTATCGTCGATTCGACCGCAAGTGCACTTAGATGGCATGCGATACCGCATCAATTAATTTGATTGCGTAGCTCGGATTGCATGTAAATTGATAAATTGATGTTGGATATTAAATTCCAATGGATGCTATGTTAGGACAAGTGAAATTTCAATTAGCTTTGGCTAAATTACTTTGAAAGTCGTAATGGCATCGAGGTTTAGTCACGCGGTCGAGAATCTCAACGGTCGCGGGTTCAAACCCCAGGCACACACCTCTGACTTTTCGAAGTTATGACCTGAAGATGAAACCTGCACACCTAAAAGTTCTTAAGAATTTCTTAGCTGTGTAGTCAGTCAACCCGCACTAGGCCAGCGTAGTAGACGTTATGTCGATACGAAGTTAATTTATTGTGATTGGAATAAAATTCAGCAACGATTATAGCAGAGACCGATTTAGTTCACTTGTATGGATATAGTTCTAGTCTAGGCTGGATTAAAAGTGTGTGTTAAAAGTTATAGCTCAGCTAAACTTACCTCTTTGGTAACTCTTCTTTCTGGACCTATTCATTGGGTTTTCACAGATATAACATCAGTATCAGCATTCATGATTATTTGCGTATACTTTCAACGTTGATTCAGATTCATACTATTGCATCTTTGTCCGAACGACACTCAATAACAAAACATTAAGTCCATTTCTTTCTGAAACGACTCAATCAATCCAAAGCAATAACACTACGTTATATCTATGGAATACGCTCTTTATTCGCCTTAGATATTATATCGTATAACAAAAAACTGGTACATAAATGTCACGTAGAAAGTTTATACAACTCATATTTATTGAACGCACGATAAACACAAAGGATGTTAGGCACAAATATTGCTTAAGTTATCGCCTAAAAGATCTATGGAGGTAGCTAAGGAGGGGTATTGCTCTCGTGACAGTTATTGCCTTTTTATGCGTGAATACCGGCAGAAATTCTATTTACTGGCAACATTGTTGACACTTGCGTAAAATATTACTGTATGGAAATGGGAAACAACAAGATATTTATTTTTATTACAGGTAACGGTGGCCTTTTACGTAAATAAATACTCCCAGTAGTTACATTTTCATTTTTCATGCGTGACCATTAGCTCGCACTTTTATTTTGGGTAAATAAATTCGGATTGGTGAATAATAAGTAGAGCCACCTCGAGGGAAATAACCGTACAATCATCATCAGCCCATATACGTCCCACTGCTGGGCACGAGCATCTTCTACAACTGAGAGGGTTTAGGCCTTAGTCCACTACGTTGCCTTAGTGCGGGTTGGCCGACTACACACTTAAGAAATTCCTAAGAACTTTTAGGTGTACAGGTTTCATCGCGATGTTTTCCTTTACCGTTAAAGTTATCACGTGATAATTCATTGTGAATATACACATAACTTCGAAAAGTCAGAGGTGTATTGCTGGGGTTTGAACCCGTGAGGCCCGTGACCGTCGAGATTCTCGACCGCGTGCCTAAACCTCGAGGCCATCACGACTTGATACGACAACCGCACAAAATGGGTAAGAAATAGTTAGATATACAAGAGTATCATTTCCCGAAAATTTATGTACCTGTGGTCTACAATTAAGATCGGTATAGCTGTGACAATCACAAGTTAATTGATTTTCTATAAAAAATCGTTTAATTATGGTAATCGAAGGACAAGGTATTACACAAATAAAAAGCTTTAATTTAAGGAATAACGTGAACCCAACGTTTGCTCAAACAAGAGCCTTGTAGCGCAATACATTAAGTTATTCTTAAGAGCAAAATAATTATATTTGGTTGTATATTGGCTGAAATAAATAAAAATAACGAGGTAATGAAATAAAAATTGTTTCAGAAACATGTACATAATACATAATATGGTTATAAAGTTGATAAAATATCTTTTTTTTATGTAATATTATCTACTTTAAATATAGAAAACATTTTTCATTTCGATCTATTGGTAAGACAATATTCTCTTGTGCATGCAATAAATTCTTGAACAATACCACAAAATTCAATAAATTTAATTCAAACGTACTCTCAGTACAAGTTTGTTACATATGCAAGGTTACATCGTAATGATCTAAATAATTCAGATACATACCAGCCCATGGCTGCGTCACTGAAATTTAATATAACACAATGTCCCCAAGTATTCCAGACCGTAGTAAACTTGCCTCGTAAACGTCAACATAAAGTTTACAACCCTTAGTCGATCGTTGTTCATTGTGATCACATGTCCAAATTAGTGACGTCATCCGATTAGGCTACCGCGCCTCAATATCCTTCGATTACTGCGTCCCGGTCTGGTAAATCTGTTATGTGCTGCGTTTAATTGGCACTGACACGTGGGCTTTAAAATGTGCGTATTGTAGAATAGTGTCGTGTGGTGTAGAAGTAGTGAGGTTTAAAAGTTCTTAGGAATTTCTTTGATGTGTAGTCCGACAGCCCGTACCCGGCCAGCGTGTTGAACTAAGGCCTAAATCCCCTGAGTTGTAGAAGAGGCCCGTAATCAGCAGTGAGACGTAAATGGGCTGATGATGATGATGATGGTGATGGTGATGATGATGATGATATGGTATAGTCAAAGACTAAGAGTACTTACTACACTAGGGTTAAAGTAAGATAGTATAAAGAAGGGGAGTGCATGTGGGTGGGGAGGAATAGAATAGAATTGAGCGGAGTGAAGTGGAGTGGGAAAAAAACGTTGCGACATGTGACACTGGCTAGTATGCGTAGGCCACATTATTCAACATTCATCAAAATACGTGTAACTGAATGTTATTATTTATTTATGTATGTTTATTATTTATTTTAATGTTAATTGTTACTCTACTATTTACTCAAATTTTAGCAAACATAGGAGTGTGAATGTAAGACCTAACTACACTAAAAACTAAAGATGAATAAGTGAAATGAATTTGATGATAGCTAATCGATAGAAAATATAAATTCTGGTTTTCCATTAGCTTAATAATAAAAATTAAGACAGAGGGTGGCCGTTCTTGTTACGCTACAGTGAACAACAGCGTTCCATAATTTCGCCGTCTGTCTGTTTCAAACCAAATACGCTAACAAAGCCAAAGGCTAACTACTAATTTAGCGGAATAGTGGGGACTATTATTAGTGATGCTACAAAACAAACTTTGCACTTTAATTTTACGTTTGAAGTGACAATTATTTAATTAGACATTGGAGACGGACGGCGTTAAGGGAGTTAGCCAATTTGTATTTCAAGAATATGCTTTGTAGTTGAATATAAGGAAGTTAATGTACTTTTAGTTAATAATAAACATTTATTCATTAAAAATATTTACGTTACAATGGCTTAAAACTAGTGCATAACATATTTGGTCTTAACCTACAATTACATTGTTATAAGTAATTTGTTTGTCATCAATTATTACTTACTCTGGTACGGTTATCATTGTGATGGATAAGGCCTTTATAACGTTTATTGGTAGTAGAATATTTAAAGAAATAATGATGAAGAAATGATCGTGGTAGAATTTTTTAATTCTGCCGCATAGGGATCACGGTACATCAGGTGTTAGTCATAATTGTGTCAACGCAAAGTATAATCATTGTCGTAATGGTATTAACCATTGAATGTTTGTCACTGTCGTACAAATAAATAGAAAGAAAAACGTGTAGATAACAGTGTGACCGTCTCGTAAATATTATTATAATAATAATATATTATTTAAGTCAGTTCATTAAGCACTGGTCGTATAATACAAAACGAATACAAACGAAATTTAAAAAAAAACAAACCCACCATTTGGAGACGAATTTTAATTATGATAAAGTGTTGGAAACAGACGTCGCACGTCGCGGTTCATCGCCAAATTCAATTTTCTTTTCATCTTTTATTTTCACTGTTTTATTCAAATGTACCTGTCGCCGAGCATTTTGGACTGAATAGGAAAATTTGCATTTAGACAAGAGGCGAAATTATAAGTTTTGTGTAGAACATCAGATAATCATTTTGTAACTTTTGCTGTTCTGAAAATGTGTTTTCTGATTCCGAACAAAGCGGAATACCGATTATTCGATTATAATACTTGGTAACTCTATTATGTTTTAATGGCTATCTTGTTTTTAAACCGACTATTTGAATACCGTTTTGAACGGAATGGTATTATTTAAATTGGACTCCATTTTGTATTCAGCATAAATATTTTGATTGTATGTATAAAATCTGGAAATGTTTACCTGGGTCCTAAATACGATTATACACAGCTTAGACCAGGATATTAATTGTTATTAACTAATCATGTGCTATTTCCAAATAGAATCTCTAAGCTCTTCGTTGTTATTCAGGGAGCGAGATAGCTGGAGGCCCATTATTACTTTATTTTGAAGAGCCAACACGGCACCTATGATTGAAATGAAATGAAATGAAATTGCTTTATTTGGTCACGTAGGCCATCAAATAGCACTTATGACAAGTCAATACAGAAAAGAAAAATCTTTTATTATTACATTATAATTCAACTATGGTTCATTTTATATAATTTGTTCAAAAATATTTACGGTTTTTTTATAATTTATTTTTAGTTTTCATCAGGAAATACATAATATTCAAAGCATTGTATGAATTCAAGGGAGGCGGTCAATAATTTTCGGTAGGACTATACCGTTTGCATTTTTCGAGACCTGGCCTATAAAGAATTATAATTAATCTGCCCTTCTAAATCAGAGGCAGAACATAATTCTGAAACTTTATACCAAGAGGACAAAGTCATGAACTTTAGCTAGTATAACATAGAGTTGGTAATAAAACTAGACCAGTCTGTCAACATTCCTCATTCACAATCGAGGACCAACCCTTACATTATTCAAAGCTTCTTAGAATCTACGTACTTTATCGACAGTTTAACTTGCCTTATATGAACTTCATCAAACGTAGACAGTAAAAGTGGAATCTAAGGCAATATCTACAACCACAAGACGACGCATAAACTGAATTAAGGTCTGTAGTGACGGACGAACGAACGACTGCAATAAAGAGGAATCAGTATGGATGGAGCAATGCTGGTAAAACCACACGCAGCTTGACTTTATACGAACTAAACGAGTATGGTAGGAATTAAAGTATTAAACTTAGTAAGTAGACCGGCTATTTATGTGGCTGTAAGGTAAATAGAGAGATCATGGTAAATAGGGACACCAGTTGTCAAATATTTATTTATTAATGGTTTTTAAGTATGAAAAAATATTTTTATTTGTTCATTATTTCGGAAAAAATGATTTAAAAAACTTGTTTAAATACACAACTTTTGTCTTAACTTACCCTTTTAATAGTAGGTAATCAATCATCAGCCCATATACGTCCCACTGCTGGGCACGGGCCTCCTCTACAACTGAGAGAGGTTAGGCCTTAGTCCTTTGTTAAATTAACAGTAGTGTTGTAGTTTTATATGTTGCAGGGTAAATTACGAGGAGTGGTTTATACCTTCTAGAAATTTATAATTTTATGTTTCAATATCTTTGGTTTGAGTGTTACCTACTTCATATTTTTAGATTTAAATTCCGTGGCTGTAATAACGAGTAAAATGAACGTCGTCGCTAAAAATATATAGAAAGATACTCGTACAATCGTTACTGGGATCAAAAACACGACGCTTCTTACAGCTAATTTAAGAATCTTTGTAAGTAAATAAGCTTTAGGTGGCAATTCCACTAGCGTCAATATATTTTATGAAATATTGACTTATTTTATCTCTCGCCTGCAGTTGGTCTCGGTCTCTATAACTGACAACGTGTATAAAAAGTTTTATGAAAATCGGTTGAGTAGTTAAAGTGATCAAAACTTTTATCCAAACCTTCATGAAACTGCCTGCCTGTAAGAAAATAATACTTACATTATTTATAATAACATTACTGAAGAAGTTCGTTTCTGTTTACAGTCAATAATAAATAAAATCTTTCTTTCTTTACAGAAAGTTTTGCTTAAGTGGTTTCTAACAAATTGCAATGCGGCGGTTTTGGTTTAGCAATCCTCGTGGTACATTCATTCACAAGTGTGCTACGATGTCAGTTTGGGCTACTATATGAATAGGCTAGTTCAACATTATTTTCGTGGGGAAGAATGACTATGTCTCAACTTCCTTCTACCCCTCGGAGTCCGGCATCATGACGTACGTCGCGGAGCTATATCTAAGTGGTGCAGTTGCAAGCCTTTCAGCTTTCTTCAGGCACTCCGGTTGCTTGTGGGTAGTTACTATTCCGACCTGAATAGTATTACTATCCATCTGCCTAGTAATGGATACCTACACAAGGGGCTTGTCACTGTTAGTTCGATGAATGAGGTAAAATTATCCCTTCTATATTTCCCTCCCCCATTCCATCCAATTTGAAATTCGCTGAATGCAGATCAATATAAACGTCATAATCTAAAGATAAGTACTCGTTTGTTAGATCTATAGAATAAAAAATATGAAAAGACCATTGGGAATAGCTAAGTTGATGTTACATTATGTTCTGATAATGACATTATGATCACAATAATATGTATTTGTATTTCATTTATGCTCCTTTTATTTATTTCGCTGTTATTTTATTGATCCATTTATAGGAACTGTTGAAATAGAGCTGTATTTCCCAGTAATGCCTTTGAGCTATTTGCGTGTCAAATCTTTTTTTTTTCTGGCTGGAACGTTGAAATCAATTGCAATTTCAGTGAAAATTTATACTCGCGAATTATATATATGAAAACTTTTTAAACATATCAAACAGATCAAACAGATCAAAATTATTTTGCTTTTTTCCAAATGGAATGAGCACTGGAGAGAAAACCGGTTTAAATTATAACTTACATTATTTTAGCATTTTCGCTACTCACAGACAAGTAAAGAAACAGTTTAAATACTGTGAGTAAGTTGTAATCCATTACTCGTTCCAAGAAACCTTAAAGGTTTCTTTGATATTTTTCGTCTGGCTATAGATAAAATATTCGTAAAAAACTTAATCATAAATGAAGAGCTAAAAAATTCCAGCAGTCTTTGCTCACGTAATGAGTTGACTGAAATATAAAGAAATGTTCTATAGAGTCTGTCTGCTTCACTTATAGAAGGCTTAAAACAAAAGAAAGCATCTGTGAAAATACTTCTTTCATTCCTCCCTGCTAGGAATGATAAATTTATGCCATTGCAGTGTAAAATATGCTATAAATTAATAATAGCTGTGCAACACAAATTTACCCGCGTTATATCTGATGTGTCAAAGCGTACGTTTTAGAATAAAAAATATCTCATGTGCTAATCTAGAGTAACCTAGCAATAAAATCTTAGAATGCCGAGGCAATAATCAGAGACAAGTCTTTATTTATGAAAATACATTTCTACGCTGCATTGGCTATTCTATATATCTTTTTATCCCTTTCAGCCCTTAATATTATTGAGAAGGACTTGGCCTTAAATAATTTAAGACGCTTAAGAAATTTCTAAGATATGCAGGCTTCTCACGACATTTTCCTTTATCGTTCAGTGCAGTAATACTCACATTACTGTGAAATGTAATAGGCTGGCATTGGAACCCGTGGCCGCCAAGATGATGTTTGTTTTGACCGCTCGCCTTTCCTTGGTCTTTAATGAATAGCTTTTTACCATTACAAATTGAAGAAAAGCAAAGCCAAAGTCGAACTGTTTACTAAATATTAAATCAGATTCAAAACAAAGAACATCATCGCCGCGAGGCGCAGCCATTATTTTTACACAAACCTTTTGCCTTTTTCAGTTTGAATTAGTGAGATAAAGGTAGCGTCGAATAAGGGGCAAATTGAAATGGAAATATCTCTTGGTAGCCATTTTTATTCGTTGCGTGGAGCTTCAGGTTGGATAGTAGAATTTCACCCCGAGCATTTCTTGCGGATGAAAAAGTTTGCGGTATCAATTTCAACTTGCCATTCCGCATGCAGCCTTTAATTTTTCCTCTGAGTTTCCATTATTAAGGCAAGATGCTCGTTACGTCCATTTAACCAGTAAAAAGTGAAAAAGCAAAGGACGAAGAAAGCAGTTGTTTCAGCAGAAATGAAATTCATAAATCACTTGGTAGTTAGATTGCAGACGGCGCCATTCGGTCTTTTTCATGCCCAATGCATAGTGATCCCAGGCTAAAGTGCAGCTTGATTTATGTGCGGTGTATTGTTGTGATAGGAATATCATTAAAATTTATGTTCGGTTATGTAATTGAGTCCCTTTTTGTGGGGAAATAATCATTACTGTTATTTTGTTGTTATAACATAGTGTTGTGGACATAATGTATAAGTAAGCAGTCGAGTAATTCGGCGGTCGCGGATTCTAGTCCCAGGCCCATACCTCAGACTTTTCGAATTTATGTATGAATTCATAATTAATTATCACGTATTTTAATGGAGTAGGAAAAAATCGTAAGGAAACCTGCACACATAAAAAAGTTCTTAGGAATTTCTTAGGTGTGTAGGCCGCCAATCCTAACTAGGCCAGCGTGGCGGATTAAGGCCTAATCCCTCTCAGCTGTAGAGGAGGCCCTTGTCCAGCAGTGAGACGTATATGGGCTGATGAAATAAGCATGAGCTGTAATCATTTGATGAATATTTTTTACGTAATTTTTTGTCATTTATGTGTATGTGTGTATGACCTACATACACATACATGTACAAATTCGCAAATTAGGTATCAACCTAAATCACTTTATCCCACAGTAGGTACAGCCACTGTTTTAGATTATTCATCTCTGTTATCAACAAAATCCATCTACTTGATAACAACAAAATGATTTGCGAAAGTAGGGCGCTGTCACGCAGTAAAACGATTTTCCTCGTTACGTGCGCAGATTAAGATTGACGTATGTTACATATAACAAGTTTTGCAGATGTTTTGGCTTATTGGGCGCTCAAATATGACGTGGAACAGACAGAAGCCTGTCCCATGTCGTATTGGATCTATTAATTCGAAAGAAAGTCTTTTTATTTCATTTCATTACTGATCGAATTGACAAAACCTTTACGCAAACATATAAAATACAAAATCATGTTCAAATAACTATAAGTACTGAGTAAGAATATACTTACATAATTAATGGACCTAATAAGTCGCCTAACGGCCTCGAGGATCCTTTGCAGTCCAAAAATGTACAAAAATCAGGAACCTAACCCTCAATTTTTAAACTAATTTCACATTGATTTTTTATGCACTTTAACGGTGTAGGAAAACATCATGACACCTGCACACCCAAGAGTTCTCGGCTAAGATTTTCTAAGGTGTGAGTAGTCCGCTAACCTAAACTAAGCCGGGGTGGTGTACCAAGGCGTAACCTGACCCAGAGGAAAGTTGTTAGGGGACCACACTCCAAAAGCTAATACATGTGAGTACAATTGCCTGTAGTGCATAATTAATAAATAAAATCACTTAACTTACATACTTAAACTACACTAAAAAAAATGTAGGTAAAATAAATGCAAATATACAAATAAATAATACCCAAATAAAGAAAAAAAAAAAAAAAAACACGAGCATTACTTACGTAAATAGAGCGTAAATACACCAATGATCAATTTGCGGAGTGACAGACGCGGAAATCACGTAAGGTCGTACTGCGTTGTAGGATCTGCTGACAGAGCAATCTCATTAAGCTAACAATAGAACAGACAAGCCATAAATCATGGCATTGTGGGTAACCATCGGCGGCTTGCACGGCATTCCCTTATTATGGGCTGCGTTATTATGACATATCAAACGGCTCCCAAAGCCCTTTGTGTTTGCATCCTGAGTTTCACATCATTGTGGGGATTTGAATAGTGTCTCTCCATTTGGCTTATGTGTTAAGTCATGTAGGACGTCTTTTAGTTGGCTTATAAGGCTTTTGGCGTGGAATGAGGGCTTAATTGTGAAACTTAATTACGACTTCTTTTACTTATCTCGTGTATCTAAAAATTCATGGCAAAAATATAATAGCAATCAGCAAGGTATATTAGTAGATATTGGTGTACGCAAATTTACATTAAAATATACATGAATTATGAGATTTTAATGAACCGCAATACAATAATCCAAGTCAAGTCAGTCAGTCCAATATTCGTTATCAAGACATTTGACAGGACATTAGTTATACGGGGCAGTATTCATATACTCGGAGTAAATGTTATTTGACTCGCTTCCTTTTACTTTACAGATCATAAAACAGAGAGAGATATTAAATATTAGTTGGGACAGTAATAAGTGTTAATAACACGTAATTCGCATTTATATAAGCACATGCAAATATTATAGCTCCGCATGGATCTACTACACTTGAGTGAAATTAGTACAAGCTGTTAGACTATAGCTACCAGAAAAATAGATGTATATATAAAAATTCTTAAGCAAGTTACCTTCAGATATTTTACTGTTTTACTTAAGATAATTTATAACTAATACACAAGTGACTAAAAAACTCAAAGGCGTGATCTTTCCTTTTCGACCTGCGACAGACATTTTGTTTTAGGTGTCGGTAATTCTACTTACATCCAAAAACAAAGTGAGTTAATCTCGCATCATATAAGTCAAAGGAAACCTATTCTGTTGAAAATTAAAGAACTTACATTGTCGTAAAGCTGAAATACAGCTTCTTCTAAGTTTGTGCTGCAGATGTTACCAAAAGCTATTTAGTACTTAGCTAGTTCCAGGACTTAACACTATGTTCTATATTACTTAGAAAGGTATCGAGTTATTGTTATAATTATCTATAGTTCTATAACAATATATGTAATGAAGATCTGTGTGTGTGCTGATTGTAATATTCATGTTAATTCTTACAGTCATACTTACAGTGAACTTTTGAAATCGGCAAAAGTGGACAAATTAACTTGTTATGCTAAAACAAAATTATATTACACAAACTTTTCTTGTTTATAATACCAATTTAAGTAATATTCTTTGAATAAAATATTTATAAAGAAGACAAACTTAAACTCACTAACAAAGATAAGAACATTTTTAAAACCACTGAACAGAAATGTTTCAAACAAAACCAGCCACATCAATAGCTTTAGATATTAAAGCGAAGTCTCCTTGAAGGCACATTGTTAAGGCTTTATCAAAGCACTCTCTAAGATATATGAGTGGAGGTCCCGCCCTCTGACTGTGCAATGAACTTTAAATCCCCTTTACACCTGAGTCCGCCCACCAAATACAGCTGTTGTGGAATAAACGCGATAAAATCGTACTTTATACGACATGCAAGCTTGAACTAAGTTTGCTTCGTTGTAAATTATTATTTCGCCGTGAAAATAAGCAACTCTGTTTATTACACGAGTCGGCTCTTTGTTTGCGAACTTCCGATGAGCTGTCAGAGCTAGGTTTTAAAGATTTTCTTGCTTTTAAAGTTCTTCCATAACAGACAGTAAAAGTTCTGCGATTGTATTACCGGTTGGGAAACATTTGCAAAGAATTTACCAGAAGGATTTAATTTGCTTCGTATTTTTAAATGAACTGAGTTTTATAAAGCGTGGATTGTAGTTTTTATTTTACTTCAAGTTACTTGCTACTACTCGTAATTAGTAGTTCAATTAGGTTTACATTAGTTGTACTCCTACTGTTTATTTACAATTCATTGTCTTGTTACTTACAAGTGTTTACGATACTTATAAAAATGAATATTACTAATGGTCACATACATATTTCTGATCCCATATTCACAAGATCAAATCTCGTATCGTGGGCAACAGAAACTATGACAGATTATTCAGCCTCACGAACTCCTACACCCGAAACAAATATTTGTGGACCATACGAAGATTCGCAGCGTGGATATCGAACTCGCGGCGTCATAACGTTTACAAGCTGGTATCTATCCTTGAGGTTGCCATGACGTCATAATGATAAAGTATACTGTAATGAAGTTACTTTTCAACGGCGTAGTAAACTGACTGAACTGATCTGTAGTTTTTAGATTTGCAGAGACATTATATATTTATCGTCGAGAGCCAATAACGATTATGACGAGTTCTTACTAAACTGCCAGCTTTTAAAAGTCTGATATACATAGCAAGTCCTAGTGACACTAAAATATATTTGCTAGAAGCAAATAACTATTTACTTTAAGCATTTATCTTACAGACGGCCAAGGCCTTGTTGAAGACAAAGTATTAAGCGTCTGTGGACACTTAGATTAACAAACAGCGCGAAGGAAATATATTAGCATTCTCGTCAGATAGTGTCGAGCGCAAGAGTTGCAGTCGAACATGGCTGAAGCGAGAGCGGAACGTTTCCTTTACATTCAAATGCCGGAACAACGGTTTCCGCTGTACAAATCACTCTGTCACTCCTGTTTTATTTTAAAAGCTATTTGCTAAAACAATTAATGTTTCACAGCTCACAACTGTATGCTTAGTTAGGAATGACGTTGCTGTTTCTGTTTTCAAGGCAATTGTTTTGGCATAGTTTTCCCCAAAAGCGTCTAGTAGGTAGGTAGCATCAACTTTTTTAGCTTCGTTAGTTAAATTAGTGATATTATCAAATGTCGAATACAAAGGATTCTGAACAAAATCAACTCGGTACCATCTTAGATTGGAATTCAAATTTGGCAAGTTACTAGGACAACATAAGCAGGGCGATCGCTCGGTCGACGGGTACTAGATTTATTGGCATCGTCGGCAAGTGTGGTGTCGTGGATGTATGTTCACAACGTTTCGATTAGGACACCGACATCGCAGATTTAATCAAGCTCTGTTGGCGTATCTTCCAGAACGTGTTTTTGACGATAACTAGAACTTAGTGGAGAAATCAGCTCTCTTTTAAAACATTACGCCTGGCTCGACTGAAATTTTACAAATAAGTATTAACTTCAACGTTTTTACGTGATTACAAAAAATAATAATAAGGGAATGATATAACATTTTGTACATAATATCATTAGAGATATAGAACAATGATGAAACATTGCGAACAAATATTTTATATTAAAGCGAGCAAAGCCATAAAGTTCCTTTGAACTTTATGTAATAATAATCCTCCTAAAAATATAAAATGTTATAATGGATATGTTAGGAAAAGATAGATATTATAGCTTATGCTACGTAGGTGTTTTTTTAAAATATATGTCGCCGTGAAGATTATTAAACTAATATTTAAGTTAACTTTAGAAATATTTAATTACCATTCATTGGTTAATTTAAATATCACCAAAAATCTGTTTATTCAATATAGTAATTTAGAGATGTCTCATTAACGTAATTAATATTTGATTTTATTAGTCTTTATGTTGACACTTGTTTGTTGAAATACCTAAATCTGAAATAATTCTAATCAATATTTCATAACTTTAGGACACTGAAATATAAAAAAATAAGGTTTAAAAATATTAAAATTAATTATCATGATTTGTGACATTATCAATTTGTTGTTAAAATACTTTGCTGATGACGTTCGCCAATGGAGAGGCGACCGAACCTTTATAAAGGCGAGTGTTGCGCGTGGAGCGCTCTCTCGCCACTGGTATTGTGAAGGAAACATTGTGAGCAGAACTACTGTTGGTTTTATTAAAAATTATTTGTTGTCTGTGGTTGTGTTTGCTTATTTCGCTTTGATTATATTTCCCATAGTTTGCAATAAATCTAATTACAAATAGCAATCATAGTTACAAGCTAAATATTGCCGCATAATAAGTATTAGGCGTAATGTAGTAAAGCAGAGCCGATGACCAAACAAAGGTCAACGGTTCTGCGTTTTTTTAAAATAACCGCTCTGGCTGATATTTGACATATACATGTTGTATAAAGACCGTTAACGAAAATTTTAAAAATAGACAATACTTTTTCCTTACAACCACTAGTATTAAATGTAAGTATGTAGGAAAAGGGTTAGGAAAAGGTTCTTTTTGTCGTGTTTTTTTTTGTCACGATGTTTGTAATCACCGTGGCTATTGCCTGTCTTAGCTTTCGATCACGGTGTTTATACACCCTGTATATGCGTCTAAATAGCTCACAAAATATCTAGAATCTAGCCGGAAAAAAAACAACTACTGTTTTAGATATTTTAAGAAAAAAGAACTAATGCACACTATCAATAATAAAATGCACACCATTATCCACTTAAAACGACCATGAGAGGCATGCTGTGGCTAAAAATAAAGGCCATCAAACTTCCTAAGACATATGGACGTGCCAACGCCTCCTGTCCCTCAACAAACCTTGCAGCAAATAAAACGAATCTTTGTTAAAAATAAGTCGTCGAGACAAGTTTGATTAGTTTGTTTTTATTTTTTGTCCCTGGAGGGTTATAAGTCCGTCAAACTGCAGTTTCATTTAAAAGCGTATTGTATCAAGTGAGTGTAGGCCGTTTAAAATGAAGACTGTGGTTATTTTATTGTCTTTGATATTATTAAGTGGTGCTATAGGAATAAATACTAACAGTTTAACGCCGGCCTTCAATGGAATTGCTTTTAACCCTAACTATGGATTAGTGTATTTCGGATCGTGCGGTGGCGTCACCGATGTCACTCTAGAATATCGTCGCGCCATTTACGAATTTACAACGGTTTTGTATAGACGTATTGCCGTTCTAACACAAGGTCACTTTGTGTTCTCTCCCTTATCAATATGGATGTCCCTTGCGGCGCTGGCGGAAGGCACTGATGGGATTGCTCGAGACGAACTATTCCAGTTGCTTGGATTACCGCAAGATAAATGCATCCGGCAGCAATATTATGCGCTGGCTTCACGGCGAGAACTTGCCGGCAATGATGTCACGTTCTCGAGGACTAGATTGTTTGTATTCGATGAGAAGGTAGTACTTAATAAGGATTGGGAGAATTTCGTATGCAGCCACTGGCTCATTGGAATAATTAGAGGATCTTTAAGACGTGATCCGATGAGAGCTTTACAGAATTTGCGGAATATATTCTCAGCGCATATTCCCTATTTGGATATGAGTGGTAATTCTGTTATTATGGATGCTCTTGATTATGAAGCGCTATGGACCAATGCTTTCAAGAACGCAAGACTTGAAAGAGTACCGTTTTATAATGAGGCGGGTAATGTCGTTGGCACAGTTGAGTTAATGAGAATGAAAAAACGAGTAAAGTTGGCATACCTTCCTAATTTAAAGCTGAAGGTACTAGAATTACCTGTGGGCCACAATGGACGATACCGTCTGATGTTTGGGCTACCAACTGGAAACATAAGCTTAGCAGGAACCATCAAAATTTTGAAAAGCAACATTGTGTTTGAAACTCTAGGAAATCTTCGGCTCAGTAAAATACCGTTGGACGTGGCCATACCTCGTTTGTCTATGTCTTCTGAATTTGATATGAAGAGTATTTTGGAAGATGCTAATGTAAGAGCCGTGTGGAAAGATCCTTTGGGAACCAGGTAACTGATTTTTCACGTTAAAGTAATAAACTAAGAGATTTGATAGTACATATGTGATGTGCCATATAAATTGACTAGCAAGTGAAAATAATATATACTTGCGATCTTAGCCCATATTCATTTTAAGTAAATTCATGTGGGATATTAAAAGAATATTTAATTTCGAGTCGAGTCTGTTGAACATTTCCGGTTACTGTACTGAAAAGTATCTATTTTTCTACCCAAACCCGGTATCTATCAACCGCAAGCCGCATAATGCCGGGAAACCAACAACGCTTATATACCAATTGCTTTTTGTAAAGATGTTAATTATAACGCGTAAAAAAAATTGCTTCTTGAGTGTCTGAGCGAAAATTTTAAGTTTTTTTTTTAAATAAATTACTTGTATGTAGTTGAATTTTTCAGATAAATTGATTTTTCAAAACTCGTTTCCTATTGCAAACAACGTGAGAATTAAACGTCTGTAAATAATTATTGGTTTATGGTCAGAACTTTCGTCAATTGCACTAAGGCTGCCATAGTTCTATAAAACGAATGGCTGACAGTCTTTTAAAAGGTAGTTCATATACGTAAGTATATGAACATTTTTATGTTTATTTTATTACAAAAAGACCTAACATTTACAATTCTTACTTATGAGTCAAGATGCGACATAAAGCTTGGCCGTGACATATTTGTCGTCGTGGTATGATGTCATTATCATTCTTTCTCATTAGATTGACTTATATGATAGGAAAATAACTTTAAATTATAATTCTGTTGTTTTGGCTCAGGTGGCTCGTTGGTGATGCGGCATGAATGTATAGCCGAGAGGTTCCGCGTTCTATAACCGAGTCAGGCAAAATTGTGTTTGTCTTTATGATATTCTTAGTAACAGCACGGAGTATGACAATAGGATCGACTTTATTATGAACATAATAACTAAAATCTGTCTCAAACAGGGCTACGGGCTCAATTGTGTGTGCGTTTTTATTACGATTTAGCGGCTGGGTCCAACTTTGTCCGGTCGCATTTTTTTTAATGGTTCCACCTGTTTTCATTCCAAAAACCATCTAATTTTAAGCGTAATTAATTTGGCTTTTTTTAAAACATGAGAATAGGTTTATAATATTAATATGGCGACGTAGGTGTATTACTCTCTTTTAGAAAAGTTTACTCACCCACACCCACCCACATTTCGCCAGGTATGTACCAGTCCCACGTAATAGGGGGCGAGCCTATTTCCGTTTTTCGGGCACATTTCCAGACTCCGTGCTGTTACTGAGAATTTCCTAATGGAAAAACCCAATAACACTTTGCCCGACCCGGGAATCGAACCCAGGACCTCTAGATCGAACGGCACATACTTGTAATATTATCTGAGGTGGAAAATGTTACAAAATGGTTAATGCATTCATTTTTTTTGGCTACCGAGGTGATTCCAGTAATTTTTTCGTGTAATCGAGTTTTATAATGTCGTAATGCATTATATTACTTACAAAACGTTTTAAACGAGCTCAGACTTAATAGTGTAGTATTTTATAGTATTCCAGTTGCCGCCTTAAGGTCCATCATCATACAAGCCGCATAGTATCATCGTATTTTATACTCCACTGATTAAATAATATGCATGCAAAATTTTTATGAATTTTCTGTGTGTAGTCTGCGAAGGCCAGTGTGTTGGACTAAGGCCTAATCTTTCTCAGTTATAGAGGAGGCCCGTGCCCAGCAGTGGGACGTATATGGGTTGATGATGATGATGATGTAAAATTGGTCCAAATTCATTTATGTCGCTTCATACATAAAAATAAGAGTAGTAAGTGAATAAGAGTTAAATCGTTCAATGTAAAAAAATTACGTCCAATTGTAACAATATTTTTAGGGAACGATTACAATAAGGTTGCAGTCGTAATTATCTGGAAGTCTTACTATATGTCTTACTAACATCATTCTAATCTATCGTTACGCAGGGTATAATAATTAAATTATCAGCTCTTTGTTTTTGTCATTTTTTCCTTTTACAAAAACTATTAACCAAGGAACTATTGAAAATATATTTCCCATATCCGGTCACTATGAGACGGATATGAATGTCCGAGCACCAGCAAAGCATATTTACTTATACCTATTTTGCAGGAACATATCAGACCCAGCAGCTTTGCCCAGTGGATTTGTTCATCGCGTCACTATAACCCTGGATAAATCTGGACTTCACCCGTACGAAGAGGAGATTAGCAGCCGAAACCAATATGACACGGGACTTCACGCTGAAATAGGAAAGGACTTTATTGCTGACAGGATGTTTTTCTTCGCTGCTTTCGATGCGGAAACATTTAGTAGTTTGTTTTGTGGCATATTTACAAGACCCGATCAGGCAGTTTGAGTTTGTCTACCATGTACTGAAGTTTGTATTATTTTTATACTCTTAAACATAAATAAAGCTGCATTTGTGTATTTGCATACCCATACTATATTTTTTAACAAAACTCTATAAAACCTGTTTACGAGGGTAAAGCTAATAAGATATGCAGTATTATCTTGATGTTGTATTAATAATAGCGTTACTAAATTATTGCAAGGTAGGTGATATTGATATAAAAAATATAATTATTTTTAATAGATATAAATATTATAAAAAAATACGCAGATTATAGGCAATTAAAATTACTCATCTTTCTTAGCTAACCGCATGAAGTCGTGAATAAAAAACAAAAAACTATATGTACTTATAGGTCATAAGCGTCTAACGTCCTTGATCATGACATGAACTATAAACTTATTTTGAAAAAAATTGCGGCGAAAACGAGTTTTGCCGATTCTATTTGCATAACGTTCTGTCATTGCAGTATTAATATAAACCCGACGTTCTCATAGTTCTGTTCAAACGTTTGTTACATCAACTGGCGGTTGGCCGATCAAAATGAGGACACTAGTGGTTGTTTTAATTGTAACATTATGTGGAAGTGTTATAGGTTCGGAGGTTAATTTACCAACTCCTGATAATGGTATAGCTTTTAATTCAAATTATGGACTGGTGTATTTCGGTCCGTGTGGTGATGATGTTGATGTGACTGATGAGTTTCGCCGCGGTTTCTTTGATTTCACCGTGGATTTGAATCAACGTATAGCTTTGAAGACAACGGGCCATTATGTCTACTCCCCACTATCGACATGGCTGGCTCTTGCAGCCCTTGCAGAGGGCTCTAATGGACTGGCTCGGAAGGAACTATTCAAGTTACTGAGATTACCTGAAGAAAGATGTATAAGACAACAGTATTATGCACTGGTTTCCAGGCGAGAAGTCGTAGGCGATGATGTCATACTATCAAGAACCCGTTTGTTTATATTTGATGATAAACTTGTGATCAATAAAAGTTGGGATAATTACATCTGCAGTCATTGGTTGATTGGTATAATTAAGGGGACTATACGAAACAACCCTAAGAAGGCTCTGCAGTCAATGCGGGAAATATTCTCTGCTAAACTTCCCAAATTGGATTTGACCGGTAATTCTGTTATCATGGATGCCCTTGACTATGAAGGGTTATGGACAACGGCATTTTTGGAATCCAAGCCTGAGAAAGCCCCGTTTTACAATGAAGTTGGTGAAAAAATCGGAACAGTTGAGATGATGAGATTGAAGAAAAGAGTGAGAATGGCATATTATCCGGAATTGAAAGTGAAATTCATCGATTTGCCTGTCGGTCAAAACGGACGTTATCGTTTCATGTTTGGAATCAGTGTTAAAAACGATAGTTTAGATCACGTTATTAAACAAGGAAACAGTAAATTCATTCATTACATTATACAGAATCGACGATTAAGCAAAATACCTATAGAAGTAGCTATACCAAAATTCACGCTATCATCGGAAATTGACATCAGGAGCGTATTGGAAGAACTTAAAGTGAAGACTGTGTGGAGTGATCCTTTGGGAACCAAGTAAGTGATTCATATTACTAATTGAGCTTTCAAACATCAAGGTATATTAAATTTAGTTTGGGAAACGTTGATAATAATGATGAACGTTGATGAATTAAAATGTATCTACAGATTTTGGCAAACAATGTATTAGACCTAATGTTAAATTTAATATTTGCAAAATATTAAAAAAAAAATAGAACATGGATAGATAGTATGCACCTTGCACTAGTCGATACGGTTTTATCGGTCTGCTATAAGCCTTATATATAATAACTTAAGGGCTCATTGTAATTTTTTTGTATAATCCACAAAAAAATAACGGCCGAACGTTTTCGTTTTGGTACACAATATAAATTTATGATAAACGCTGACCATTTTATCTAAGATTTTTTTTAATTATGCGTCCTCCTAAGCCATAAGTTATTTCAAATAATATTGTTAAAACTTTGAACTAATAATGTATGTGAATCGCTCTCAACCAATGAGCTAACAACTTCCATGCCTTCTTGAGCTATATTATGGGCTGTAGGTTTTTAGGGTACAGTTTTAACTTTTTAAGGCTAAATAAAATAAGAAATGGCGATATTTATAGAAAGTACTTTCCTTTGATAATTTAGACCACTTAAAGTATTATATCGGTGACATGATAAAGGTTATAAGCAAGTCCGATTGAACTTCAATAAGAAAATGTTGCAATGTGAATTGAAAGTCATTGGTCTTTTGCAGAAATATATCGGAGCCAGCAGCGTTGCCGAGCGGTTTTGTCCAGCGGGTGACAATGACTGTGGATAAACCTGGTCTGAAACCCTGTAAGGAAGAAGTCACTAAACCAACTAAAGAGACGACAAACAAAGAAACAGGACTCGATGTTGAAATCGGAAAAGATTTTATAGCGAACAAACCATTTGTATTTGCCTTTTACGATACAGAAACTTTTACATGTTTGTTTACGGGCATGTACTCAAAGCCTGATGACGCGAAATTGAAAAAAGAATAAATTTGAAATTCCAATTCCAAAAAAAATACACGGTATTGATATATTTTTTGTATATCGTTTTTTCATCATTTAATCGTCGTCAAGTCTTAATTAAATGTAAAGATGTTACCAAGAAACATTCCTTCTTATTAAATCACAGATTCATTAACATACACGTCTTCTGGTGAACTGTAAACAATGTGACATTCCACGAACAAATCCCATTTATTCTGTCTGGGACGCGACTGACATTATTTACAGTGACCTTCAGGTGGGTATGACTGTGTTCAAGTACGCATCTTTGACGCTTGGAATATTTGAAGAAATTAAATATATAAAACTTACTATTGTATTCGATGTTGCAGTGAAATTACCTCACCATGAAATCTACATACTTATAATATAATATTCTCTATATCTTAAATTTGCATATTTTAGCTTCTTATAGTATTATTTACTTATTAAATTAATTTGCTATTTTCATTTAAAATTTGAGACTAGATATTAATTGACTTCGTGGAAGTAATATTAAGTTGCAGAGGAGTGAAACTTTATATATTGATGTAATAGTTGAAAGTGGCAAAGCATTACAAAAACAAATGCACAATGCTGGTGGTAGGATATTCGTATCCGCCCGGATGGCGACCACCGTACACAGGGCGTAAAACCCGCCATAGTGGCACATGCAAGTGTGCCGCGTTCCGGGATCAGCCAGTGTATATCCGGTTTTCGGGGGGGCTTCAATCATGGTGAAAGGATGACCGTGCCGGCAATTTTTTTGGCCGGTTTGTCGCGGTCGGTCCTTTGATCGCCATGATTGATAGTCCCCCAAACTTCTTCACAATAAGGTGAAGAGGTATTCGGCCGGCATGATTGTGTCGACCAACGGGAGACCATCATCTCTCGCTGGTCGGCACTTTTTCTGGACTCCATTGCGCTTACCATCAGGTGCAATGGGGTCACTTTGCCGTGCCAGAATAAATAAAAAAAAAAAAAAAAAAAAAACAAACAATATTTAACTTGAATTCGTTAGCAAATAAATTTTCAATAAAAATTATAGTACAAATGAAATGCAAATAAACGCTTAAAGACTCGACAATCTTCCATATATATGCTAATCTTATTCTTAAGGTATAAAATTTGTATTCAATTAATGACAGAGTCTACGGTAACATTTTGAGTATTATTACAAGTGCTATATAGCATGCGAATGAGCGAGGCGCTAAAAATAACCAAGGGTCATCGTGGTTTCGTGATAAATCCTCTTTCCAAACCTGTTTGGTGCATCAGTGTATACACACATGTAAATATTAGTCATGAATAAGAGACGGGTTGAATACTTCCTATTCTTTAAGGTCAATAGTCTAAATTTAACCGATGATGTATCATCAAGTATTGAGCAAATATTATTTGAGGTAAGTCTGAGTACTATTGATTCGGTTAATCCGGATGTTTAGGTATTAAGAATACTAACAACTTAATAATAATAATAAAAAATTCCGTGCCTCGCGATGTGGATGTCTCGGGTACGGCCCATAAACTCTTTCTCTACAACGTAAGACTTAAAACGCATCTGGTGAAATAAGGGGGGAGAAATGCACCTCTGCCCACCCTTAACTAAAGATAACTACGTTGCAACGTAACTGCACCCCGCGATAGCAGCAGTTCGATCAAAATAAATTGTCAAATGAGGAGACACAATCACGTGTTTCTTTCCCCAGTCAACAAAGCTTGCGTAAGCGATCAGCCACATGACGTCAGCGCTTGGACATAGGCCTACAGAATAACCTTTTGAAAGCGGTTGCACCCAGCGAAGACCTTCAACCGTTATCAGGTAAATAATAAATATCCTAAGAGCCACATACACATACATACATATACGTCGTTAATTTGTTTGTCGACTTGTATAGCTGTGTTTATCGAGGCCTCATTTTAGAATTTATTAGGTACCCAAAAGACAGTTGGATGAAATGAATAACAAATGAAAAATAATTATTTAAAACTTAGTCCAACGGTTTAAGTGTGCAGCAATCGGAAGGAACCAGCTTCACTGGAAACCGGTTTTTCGGATATTATACCTGTTACCTGCATAACAACACACGTGGTGAAATGTGTGTAAATACACCTTTGCTTTTGGGGACCGACCTTATATGTCAAAAGTCGTTTGAATGTCTATATATATTTGATTATATAACATATTTGATTCTTAACCTTTATTGAGATAAACCATAACCATGGTAGTATTTGAACCATAAATACCACATGAAAAACAGCTTTATGTTTTCAACCCACTATAATACAATACTCAATATATTTCGCTAAAATATTTCCCTGTTATTAATATCCATTCTTCATTTTTTTCCAGTGATTCTTAAATTAAAAACCCGTACAAAGGCTAAAACTAAAAAAATCATGTTAAGCACGAAAGCTTGAACGGCTGCCGAGTAAAACGGAAGGTTCGAGAAAGTGCATTAACATTTCTTGAACAAGTCTCTCGAAAGACTGGCGTTAAAGCCGCAAGTCAAATAAACGGCGGAGTGAAACAAAAGCGATGGACCGCGATACTGAAATGTTAGCTGATTATGCTCGATTTATTATGACTGGAGGTTTTCTGAATACGGGGAAGTTTAATAACTAAAGTGCAATGGAAATCTTAGCATGGATATGTTTTTTTCTTAATATTGTACATACGAGTACAGGAAGAGGTGGAATCGTATTTTAACACTCACGTCTTCTCTTCCACGTAAGAAGGGACGAGTCTATTTCCGATTACTGGATACTTTGTTTTGTCACCCGCTTTGCTATGAAGGGAAGTGAACAACTCTTTGTTTTTCAACTCCTCCTTATATTGTCTTTCTGATTAACTTCGTTGCGGGATTATGACAAATTTAGGTCCCCTTAGATCCGCTGAGCTTCATTGCTCGGTGTCATTACTGTGCGTGCCGCTGTTGATCCTGGAGCACAGGAGTTACAGTGGCGGGTGTGTGGTGGGATAGGGACATTACTGGATACTTTTGCTTATTTCTTGCTATTAATGAGCATTCCCTAAAAAAAACACCCAACAGTCACATACATATAGAGGTTAAATGGGGCCTTATAACGAGTCCATTCACAATAATTAAGAACTGTAGTAACGCTGTATAACATACTCCAAAAAAATTCAAATAAAAATTTATTTTCACTGATGTGCAAACCCTATTTCAGTAAAATTAAAGAGTTAACTACGCAGAATGTCCCTACATTTCTAACTTATTTGGGGAACGACATTTTTGTTAAAATATTAGAAGATTTGAAATTGCAACATATTCCAATTTTTAATTTTTTGAATTATTGAATTAATGAATTACTTAAGTCTTTGTTTTGAGGTAGCAAACATTTATGAATGAAAAATGGAAAAACTATTGGAGTAGGTACTTAAAATAGGTACGTAGTAATTTCTGTTAAATAATCTGGTTCCCTGACATGACAGCTTACTAGGGTTGACAATATTTTTGGCTTAGACAATTAATATTTATTTTGCGGGGTATTTTGTAACACGTTGTGTAGTTCTGACACACACTAAGATACATGTCTTATGTCGTGGGTATCAGAAACAAATATTTTTTGATCACTGAAACATTTGTCTCGGTGCAGTGTGGGGATTGAAACCGCGGCCTCTCGTTTCGCAAGCTGGTGTCTAGCCAACCGCCCCACGGGGTTGTCTAAAAATAATGTCGCCGTTCCCAATTTGCAAATAGGTACTTCATGCCTTAATGTTTTTATAAGTTCACTAGCAATCCAGTCCCGGTTCTCACAAGAGAAGTGTTTAAAAAAAGTAATACCATTCTCAAAAGACCAAATCTTAACTGTCGTGAAATCCATCAAATTATGTAGGTACATCAGAGAGACCTGCAAAAACTTAATTGAATAGGCAATTCGAAATACATTTTATATACTATGTCACCGACTAAACTCACAAATAAACTCCCAATTTGGAGGTTAGTGTGTGCCGTGTGATCTAGAGGTCCTGGGTTCGATTCCCGGGTCTGGCAAAGTGTTTTTGTGTTTTTCCATTAGGGAATTCACAGAAATAGCACGGAGTCTGGAAATGTGCCCGAAAAGCGGCAATAGGCTCGCCCCCTATTACGTGGGACTGATACATACCTGGCGAAATGTGGGTGCAGAAATGCACCTTTGCCTACCCCTTCGGGAATACAGGCGTGAGTTTATGTATGTAATAAAATACAAGAATTCCTTATTAAATAAAAAATATATGTTAATATCCCTTGTCAAAGTCATAGGACATTGTACAGATAAATGAATCATGCTGTAGGCAGGTAGCATTATGTCTTGCTTACGTGAATATCCTTTAAGAATTCTTTTTCTATTGAAATGTTAAGACGATTGAAATAGGAATCGAACCCAGGACCTTTAGATCGCACGGCACATACTTGTACCGCGAGATCACGAGGCTTCAAATTAAATACCTAGTTTGATGGGAAGAGTATCCACGGGAGCGATGGTGAAAACATATTTTAGTTTTACTTCTTATCATATCATTCTTAGCCCACATTTACCCACTGCTGGGCATAAGCCTCACCCGGGGCTTATCATATATGAACGTATATTTAAATCATAATATTATGTATCAGTAGGTACCTCAAGTATGCTTGTGAATATAATGGTAAATTTCAATAGGATTTCGCAAGTTTTGTTCACTTAAAATTTTGCTTCGCAACAGCGTGACTATGAACGATGACGTAATATCCTGTACGGGTATTGAAGCTGGGACCTGGCACGTCACACGCAGTTGGCTCCTAAATCGCTCCGCGTCGTTGGTTGACAACATTGAATTATTGAGTGGGAAAATTGATGTTCCGGTTTATGGAAGTTGGGCAGCCGTTCGGACGCTCATGAAGGAATGCTAAAGCCATGCATTACTGAATTGAAGAGATACCAATCGAAATGATAATATCAGCTTTTCGTGGTTTGATGTTGATTTATTATATTTTTTAATATATAGATAGTAAGAATTAATATATAGTAGTGGTGTATAAGAATATATATGTGGCGTGGAAAGTGAATACTGACGAGAATTATGTTGAACTATTTTTAAATATATACATATAACAGTTAGAAAACATTTATTAACTATTTAACGAAATAACAACTACTACTTATGGAATAAATTGCTGAGTTACCACATTAGCATGAACAAAATTCATAAAATCAGTGGTCGTTGCAATCTCGCTTAGAAGATTAGTACGTGCGATTTTGTGGCCCCACAATGAGGCACAACAGAACTTTGCAGTCTTCCCTATCAGAGATAAACGAGAGAAAATCAAGAATTTACCACAGCAATCGCAACCATTATGCCCGCAGGTTTAAATATAAACGTCAAAATTAATATTATTACTCAAAAGAAAAGTAGGTAGAGTGAATATTCTGTTAAGACGTTATGTACAGTAGCAGTTTCATTATCCTTACACGTCGAAGTATATTCATTTCCCTAACTAATTATTTAATAGATTCATACATACAATTACGTGCCGAGCTACTATAACCATATCTTCACCCGAAACAACTCATAAATAATCCAGGCAGAACATCCTACGCAACATGTTATCGCTGATTAACCTTATGTACTTGTTAGGCTTGTAAGCCTATGCGTGAATATGTATAGAGGAACAAGATAATTCGTACCTTTCAGTTAATTAGAGCTGCCTTGGGGTTATCTGTGATGGAGATTGACTTGTCTGTCTTATTGAGATTTTAGAATAAAACCATAGGCAATGGATATGAAAAAAAGCGTCGCATTATAGAAGATAGCACCTAGGTCGCTTTTAGGGCACATTTCCCGCATTCACATTAAAAAAAGTGGGGTATAGAAGATGCGTTCCCAGCATTAAGCAAATCACGTGTAAGCAATATGTGGTAAGATGATAGGCGGGTTCGTATTTTATTTTATACCAGGTTGATGCTATAGAAAAAGAATCGATTAAAAATAGAAATTTAATTTTTTTAATTGTGCCTGAAAATGGCAATAGGCTCGCCCCCTATTACGTGGGACTGATACATACTTGGTGAAATGTGGGTGCGGAAATGCACCTCTGCCTACAAATATGGATATGGAATTTAAAGAATATCTCAATTTTCATAGTTTGCCGTTTAGGTCTTCTCTCTGAATCAAAAACCATTTGATTTCGAATTGAAACTGATACTGCATACACCGACAAATGTTTTGGCTCAACAATTTTTATTTCCAACAATTGGCAGCGCCTTCTATTTTGAAACAATACAGCGTATTTTTTCGAATTTTTAAAGGGAAAACCACCATTTCTACATCCACTCTAAACCAGAGGCGATATTAAAATCTTCACGAGAGCGTGAATCTCATATGCGGAGATCGGTGGCATATCTTCCGTTTTGTTTTGAATATTTGATGTCGATGGGAACAGCTGTTGTAGTTTAAAAGGAAATCGATCGTCGTCATCATCAGCCCATATACGTCCCACTGCTGGGCACGGGCCTCCTCTACAACTGAAAGGGTTTAAGCCTAAGTCCACCACGCTGGCCTAGTGCGGGTTGGCGGACTACACACCTAAGAAATTCCTAAGAACTTTTAGGTGTGCAGGTTTTATCATCCTTCACCGTTAAAGCAAGTGATAATTCATTGTGAATACACACATAACTTCGAAAAGTCAGAGGTGTGTGCCTGGGGTTTGAACCTGCGACCGCCGAAATTCTCGACCGCACGCCTAAACCTCGAGGCCATCACTGCTTTTTGATCATCGTAGAAGGTTATATTTCGCTTTTAATTTAAATATCGCAGTCTTATAGTATCGATTGATCGATATTTATACATAACCTCATGCCTATATTCCCTGAAGAGGTAGACAGAGGTGCATTTCTGAACCCACTTTTTGCCAGCCAAATGTATCAGTCCCACGTAATAGGGGGCAAGCCTTATGCCGTTTTTTGGACATATTTCCAGACTTCATCCTCCTAATGAGAATTTTTTAACTGAAAACCTAATAACATTTGCTTGACGCAGGGATCACACCTGAGACCGCACGGCACATATTTGAGCCGCGAGACCAAGAAGCAGAAGATCGATATCTGGGATATATAGTTCCAATATATTTTTTAATACCAAAACTGTTTGTGTGTTTTTTTACGTATGGATGTGAAATCTGAGTGAGTGTTCATGGAATAATATTTATTAGTTTTCCATACCCACGTCGCATTTGGATTGCATCCAAAATCAGGAATGAAATATTTTCTTTATAGTTCTGATATATCGTATAGTTTTATCGTACCTATACATAGTTTCGTGATTATACCTTTTATTCTATTTTATTAGGAATAATGTAATTATTGTGGAAGATCACGAGTATGGTAAATCAATTAGCAACAAGTAACTCTCTTCGTCGATTTTTAGGCCTATGCAGGAAGAATAGATTTTTTTATAAGTTACTACAGATGTATGTATGTAAGTGTATTTCTACATTCACCTTTTACTAATATAGTTATAAAGGTACAAATTGCCGTTTCAAATTTCTAGACTTCGTATTACTATTGAGTATTTTTCGACGGAGAAACCCAAGTTACATTTTGCCTGACCTGGACTCGGATCCGAGAACTTATGATCGTATGATGATAGTTATACTGCGAAAATAACTAAGCTGCTATATATTTAATCATAATACTTGTAGATCAATATTTCTCTAGAAAAATATTCTCATATTCCGAATTTTCTTCATCAAAGATGTTTGACGGTACGAAATTCCCCGCATCTTGTTTATTAGTGAGAGAACAATAACAATGAAATTACTGAAGCTTTGAACAATCACTTTATAGTGAGTGATTATTTTACTGTAATTACATGAAAGTACATGGCGATAAGTTTACCACTTTACGCAAGACGCTTCTGTGAATACGTGTGAAATGGTTGAACAATACACGCAAGAAGGTGCTTTATTGTGGCAATTATAATTAGAGTACATTTTGTTACAATGTGATTTGAACATGAGGTGTGAAGATAAATTAGTGGCTCTCCGCGATAGCGTGAAAGAGCTGTCTCGAAACTGTTTCAAAGATAATCAGCATAAAGCGCTACTTTACAATCACGCTTTGGAATACATTTTAGTTTGACTAATTAGTATTTTTCACACTACTAACTAGTGCAAACTATTTAGTTCTCATTGACGTTTCGTTTTGTACTCATTCAGCAATCGCATGTACTCACCGTCGTGTCGACTAAAAAAATAATAAAATAATACATTAATTTAAACCACGTGTTTCTGACCGAATTTCTTTACAATATTCAAAATATGAGGAAAAAATTGCGATTAAAGATCTTAAGAATTCTGATATCCACATCTCGGGGTTCTCAGCCCCACTTTGTAGGTAAATAATAAACTATGTGGCCATGCGGATTATGCAACATTGCCGCGCTGAAATATATTGGATATAGCATGTAAAAATAAATTCTTGATTTGCTTCTATAATAAAAAAACATATTATATATGCATATGTTGTCTTTTGCTTAGTGACGTACGTGGTTTAATGGCATGGTGTCGGGACCGGTCTAAAGCCTTATTACCGAATGGTTTGTTATTGGATAAAGATAACGGCACGCGAGTCGCTTGCGTGTGTCACATGACGGGTTTTACTCCTCATTTTAGGTTTGCTAGTATTTACGAGTTTCATAACTAGTCATCTATTTTAGTCAAAACATTCTTAATTCCTAGAAATCATCAAGTTCTAGGTTTGTGCGTACTGGACGTTGGTAATAATTACTATCAGCGAGTATTTTACGCACATAGATTTATAATACATATTGGATATATAGGTAATAATGCCTCGTGGTCACGCGGCACAGGTATGTGCCGTACGATTCAGAAGTCTCGGGTTCGATTCCCAGGTCAGGTAAAGTGTTATTGGGTTTTTCCATTAGAAAATTTCTCAGTAGCAGCACGGAGTCTGGAAATGTGCCCGAAAAACGGCAATAGTCTCGCCCCCTAATTCGTGAATTGAAATATGAGTATACCAGTGGCGGTACTTTCATATAAGCCCAAAAGCGTTATACATCGTTTTGTAATGTCCAGTTTATAATTGTTTATTGTGGGATCAAGATATTCTCATTTATATGTCAAATTGCTTTTGTTAATTAATAAAGACTGAAAGATTACTATTAGGAATTTTCTAAGGCAAGCTGGGCTTTTGAGCTTCTATGGATGTACCGCCACTGGAGTATACCTGCCGAAATGTGGTTGCAGAAATATACATAGACGTGAGGTTATGTACATATGTATGTGTGTTCATTTGTATGTACTAATATAATAATCGTGAAATTTTTTTTCACGATTTGTTTTACCATTGTTGATGTCTTTTAATTTAACCAGTACATTTCGACTACCTTTCATTTCTCTTCCTGCATCTCCATCCCAGGTTGCCTGTAAGAGATCGCCTTGTGCGATAAGGCCGCCCATTGTACTTTTCTAGTCCTCTGTACTCCTTAGTTTTAGTGTTGTGTGTACAATAAAGTTTTAAATAAATAAATAATAAATAATCTATAAAATTAACACTGCTGCAGCAAATATGAGATATTTCTATTTTCAAAATAACACCTTTGTAGTTTTGATCCGATGCTCAAAGTCTTTGTTACCATTAATCCCTCTCTATTGTTACGTTCATTTCATTCTATGTAATGTAAATTTGCAGAATAATACAGTCAACGCTTTCATAGTGGCGATGAATAAATAATAATGTGAACAAAAGGTGTAGGTACGTAAACAAACGATCTGCACAATACCAAATAATCCCTTCACAGAATCAACACAAAGCAAACCTCTTACAGATAAATCAAACCGTCTTAATTCATCCTTCACATCGTGACATGTGCTGGTTTCAATCATGATACCGCATTCTGAGCCCAAAAGGACCGGGCTCATAAAGCCTGAAGTCGATTCGATTAAGCCACTAAATCAGCCAGTGCGCGTATACATACATAAGGATAACCTTTGATTTCACGTATCCCTGCTTTCTATCTCGACCAATGGGAAATTGTCGAGGAAAGATGGCGGGCAGACCAGGCTTGCTCCGTTCTTATTTATTTTTATTTCCACCGGTGCCCTGGCATTCGGACGCGGTGGATGGCAAATAAATTGTAGTGGCGGGCTCCTTTATATCTGCGTTAAGGTATGATGGCCTTGTAAATCAATTTGCTCCGGCTATTATTGTGAAGTAATTGAATACAAGACGCTGGGATACGAACATAAAAGAAATGTTAATTTTATTTACCATTTGTATTCTTGACTTCAGCTATCGATCTCGAGCGAAGGTAATGATTATTAAAATTCCACGAACGTCGTTGAATCAGAGTGTAGACCTAAAAATATCGCAAATTTAAATATTAAAATCAGCACTGCTGGAACTCGATGGAGACGATAAATGTTATCAGTAAATTTACGCTGTACGGGTGAACTTTTAATTATCCAGGATAAAAACTATGATATTTATGCTCCGTCACGCAAACTGTATGCAAACTAATTTGATAATCTCCGTATGCTCGGTTACTAAGATGAGAAACAAAAGAACAACGCATCTGAGGATTTAGTTTTGTTAGAAAATATTGTTTACTATGTTCTAGCTCAGTCTTGCGTTATGATCAGTTATGCACTCGCCTTGTATTCTTATGCCATTCTCGTTATCATAGATATTGATCATCATAATGTTATAGTAGTTTTAAGTCAACCTACTCGGTTTAAATTATGATATAATTGAACCGATGTAACCGCAGGGACTATTGTTCCATAGTCAAGTAAAGTGAAGTATATATATATAAGTACATAACCTCACGCCTGTATTCCCTGAAGGGGTAGGCAGAGGTGCATTTCTACACCCACACTTCGCCAGGTATGTATCAGTTCCACGTAATAGGGGGTGAGCCTATATCTATATTAGCCCATATATGTAATTATGTACGTCTCACTGCTGGGTACGGGTCTCATGTACACCTGAGCAGGATTATGCCTCAGTCCACTCCAGTCTCATATCGTGGAATATAAATGTGCATAGCAGTCGAAACATGAATCAAAGAACCCATATATCCCTATTACTTCACAGATACAGGCATTACGTGTGAAATAATACTAGGTATTTTGAAGCTTCAAAATACCTTTGAAATTCGACAACATTAACGCGATAATCGTTAATTGCAAAATGCTTGACCAGCTCCAATTGGGGCGTAATGTAACGCATTTAACTTTAACTTCATAGTTAATTCAATTTCCCGCTGCAGCCGTCAGTAGACGCGAACTCCGTTGTCACGTCAATCGGCGATCGGTTCTCGTTTGCAAGCCACGCGAAATTAAGCCGTACCGACACGTGAAATGTTGCATTAATTATGTGTCGTATCATTTTAAATTCCCTGCGTATCTGATGTGCATTTTTAATCGGGTATTTTATTTGGTTTACAACGAAGTTGGTAAATTGCAGTTCGTATTTAGGTATTTAAATATGCTGAAATTTCATGGTTATGGCAATATTTCTTGAGTTTCGTCAAATTATATGTATATAGAGTCCTGTATTGAGCGTAGCTTTGATCATGAATATTCGGATACATTCTTCTTTCATCCTACTGGAACGGGTGCTAGTCTGAGTCACTGGCCTCTAAACCAATGCATCTCAACGCTAAATTTCTAGAATTACAAAGCCAAACGCGAATATCTAATTTATATTAATAGTATAGTATCATAAACAAATAATTCAAGGAGCAAAGCGCACGGCAGTGATTAAATATGCATGAAAACTCACAGTAACATTGTTATTTCAATCCTCGACGTAAGAATCTACAAAAACTTAACGATGGAAAGGGTCGCAGAAACGAAGCTGAGTACTTTTTTATTATGCTTTCTCGAGAGCCGTAGACGTCGAGATCGCGGTCTGCTGCTACGTACCCTTCAAACGGAATAATGTAGGTCGCACAGTCACCGGGAACAGGGAAACACTGTCTCCGTACGGTATTCTAATTTTATATTTTATACAAATCGTTTGGAGCGGAGCGTTCCATTCATATTTTATGGTAGGGCTCGGGAAGGCGTTCGCATTCGGAAATCTGACTAAGCCCCAAAATTCATGTGTGAATGTTTTAATAGGTCTTTTTTGTGGCGCTTTATACAGCGTTAGAATATGTGTGATAAGTTTTTTGTTTTTTCTACTTTAAAATATTTTGTATTGTTGGTAATATTAAATATACGAAATATGTGCCTCACCTAAATTCATTACGGATAACTTATGATTGAAGTTTATAATATCAAGCGCAGTTTGAATTGATCGGAATCGATTAAAATAGAAAAAGAAAAAAGAAGTCTTCGACTTAAAATCCAAAGCAATCTATTTTTAACGTTGTAGCCCGAACGCTCCTTGGCATACCTAGTCAATTTATCTGTCACGAGTAAATTTTTGGATTTTAATTTGTGTACTTCTTCAGAATCATATATTGTAGCCTAAGGTCTGACTTGGCTCGTTCTCATATAGGTACGCATTATTATGTTCGATGGCTAGTTACTACCAGCAAGCCAAATTTTCGAAATAATAAAATAAGAACCGACAAGTAACAGGTTTAGAACTTGCGTAGGCTATAATATAATTCGTATTATGAAAACTATCCAAGTCAGACCTTATATCTAAAACAAATAAATATATAAATTATTCTGATAGTCAACTTAACTATATTTGCCTCGCAACCACAAATGCCGCAAGTCATTCAACAAAACAAGAACAAAAAAATCGTTTCCTATACCTAAGGAGTCCGAAAGACGCAATCGAAAATAAAGACTAGACATTCCATTAAATTTTGTTAGCTTCATAAACTGACGCATTAAATATATATGCTATCTTGATAATGTCTTACTTAAAAGTAAAGTTGCCTTAAAATTATTTAACAATATGTCCATTAACTACCACCTCATTATAAGTTATGACGAGTCCAACGTGATATAAACCATAGATTACAGTAAATCATCGCTCGAGTAACACAATTGTGCAGTCTGCTAAATTCTCTGTAATATGGTAGTATAATACAGTACGGGTAGCCCTTGGGAGATGCTTGCGTTCGTAAGCATGCCATAAACCAATCACTCTGTCTTTGTGCATCTGAACGCGGTTTGGGATCTTACGTCACCACTGCTTTGTAAACCGATTCATGGCTCCAATACGCATTCAGTTGTTGACAGTAGATTCAGAAACTGTTTGATATTTTATAAGACCGTAAATGGAACAGTTCAAGTTGTTTTTTTTTCAATAGTATAAATTGAAGATAACATTCCGACGGACACTAACTCGTTTTGACATTTAGAAATGTAAAGGTAGCGAATGTTATTTAATCAAAAAAATATAATAGCCCACTAATAATACGGTCTAATATGACTAAGACATGTCTTTTCCACTTTTATCATCGTAGTGAAAAGATAAGTCACCAAATACTCACATAACTTCAAAAAACCAATATTCTATGCCTTCGACTACATACTCATTCGAAAACATACCCGAATGATAATTTTTATTTAGTAAAAACATAGGTTATGCCTCAAAATCAATTACCAGAACGGTGGCAAGACACAATGTGAGCTACTTTATGAAAGGACTCCGCTCTTATTTAAGTGGCTGTCATACATGGTTCACCGCAAGCGCCTCGAAACTGATATTGAGAGCGAGTGTTTCAGTTGGCAATCAAACTGCGTATTGATAGGGCTGCCATCGATTGTGACGTCATTATAATCCGATCGTACTATGTAGGTGACCGATTGTTAGATTGTTGGTCTGGCAGGTTCACTAATTAAAACATATGTAGTACCTGTGAGGGACTGCCTCGTGGTCTCGCGGTACAAATATGTGCCGTGCGATCTAGAGGTCCTGGGTTCGATTCCCGGGTCGGGCAAAGTGTTATTGGGTTTTTCCATTAGGAAATTCTCGGTAACAGCACGGAGTCTGGAAATGTGCCCGAAAAACGGCAATAGGCTCGCCCCCTATTACGTGGGACTGATACATAATTGGCGAAATGTGGGGGCAGAAATGCACCTCTGCCTACCCCCTTCGGGGAATACAGGCGTGAGTTTATGTATGTATGTATGTATATGTAGTACACATTTCACTGCTTTCTAGGTCTGGGTATGCCGTGCGATTTAGAGGGTCTGGGTTCGTTTTTTGGGTCAGGCATAGTGTTACTGGGATAGTTCTGTGCAGTACCCAAAAAATGGAAATAAGCTTGGCATTTACATCATCATCATCAGCCCATATACATACGTCCCATTGCTGGGCACGGGCCTCCTCTACTATAGAGAGTGTTTTGACCTTAGTCCACCATGCTGGCCTAGTGCGGGTTGGCGGACTACACACCTGAGAAATTCCTAAGAACATTTAGGTGTGCAGGTTTCATCACGACTTTTTCCCTCACCGTGGGATTTACAACTCAAATAAAAATTCACGCTTGCCTACCCTTTCGTCAGGGAAATATCTTTGTGTAACTGAAAAATACTAATAAATTTTATATCTAATATTATTGTTTCAACTTTCTGAGTATTTTGAAAGGTTCGCGAATTTTTATTAAAATAACAGCAGTAACAGAATTTGCTGAGAAACTTTGTATCAAAGTTTGGAATAACCAGCTAAGCGAAAAAGTTTCTTTCAGTAATGTATTTGCGTATTGTTGTCATTGCATCCCGAATTGATTGTGTTATCGTGGTAAGTTTCACGCTTCGCTATTTCACTAACAAAGCTACGTCGAGTACTTCCGTCGGTATCTAGATGATCGCGGCGGAATAATGGAAACGCTCGCGTCAGGAATTATTCTTGACGTACTTCCATTTTTATTCTGTAATGGAATTTATGCAGATTGCATAGAATAAATAAAATAGGTATTCTGTCGGGCTTGTTTATAATATATTCTTCTCTTTCCACAGAAACTGTGTTATGATTTATTGTCTGGTATATTTGTTCGCCTCTAGTAAATTATATTCTTGATGAAGTAGCTTGTCTTTATGTAGTTTGATTCAAGTTTGAATAATACTAGAAATTAATAGCCGAGTGTCATCAATGCCAGTTTTAGCAGCTTCCTATACATCATGTGCGATCGAATTGATTGATAGCCCCTGTGTCACAGTTAGCGAGACAACATAGACTGTTGGTTCGAACTCCTTATCGAGACAAATGTTTGTGTGATCCATAAATATATAAAACTTTTTGCCTCTAAAGTTTCCTTAAGTTGTGATCTTTAATTCTTCCAGATATGCTATTTGTTTCACATTTATCTGTACTTAAGTCAGCCCAATTTGAAATCGGGGTAAATTAAATAATAAAAAGAGCCCTGCCAATTTAGACACCATTACTGGGCAGAAATTACCTCTACCTGTCTACCCTGAAATGTTTAGTCGCGAGCTGGTGAATTGTTAAATTGGAGCGGGGTTCGACGGCACTAAAACCTGTAGGTACTTTCCGTTTTATAGCGAACGTTTTGTTTTACAAGTCTTTTTTCGTGGGGCGTTCAAGTATCAAACTGTATGAATGAAACAGACTAGACACAGCGACCGTAAAACTTAAAATAAGACCGAAATCTTAACTCAATGTTTTGTGGCTTCCTATAAAGTTGCAGTGTCTGGCGAAGAAATTTTACGACGGTGATCAACTGGTGCAGTAAATTTTTAGGATCTTACTCCGTTTTGTTAGATTTTAAAGTATTTTTTATACCTATAGGGTCAATATACCACTTACCACGGTCAACGTGATCAATTCAATGCAAAGTTGTCCAAACAAAATATTTACCGGCAAAATACAATACTCCCAGTGATTCGAAATTTAATATAGATTTCGCCAACCATTGTTATAAAATTTCTCAAAATGTCTAATGTGTAAAACGTGAAATTTCTCCCATAGGGGTTTTCAGAGTTTTTTTCATGTATAAGCTTAGGAATAAAAAGTAACAAACAATACGTCACTTTCGCATTTACAACATTAGTCTGGCTGGCTGGTAATAAAATTACCTACCTAATAACGATAATGAAGATATGGGTTGAAGCATCTTTGATTTAAAATGACAAATTATATTCTCAGCGGCTCCAGCATTTGAACCGGCGCGGCGGCGTGATCTTGCTGCAATGAGTATCTGCCCTCGGGTGTTTCCCGGCACGCGGTTTGCATCCACGGCGTAGGCGGACTGCGTCTGGAATATCAAATCGACTGTTGTCTACAACGTGAACGTGCAAAGGTTTGCTTTTAGGGTTCTGTACCTTAAAAAAATATTCATCACAGGTCTATCGGTTAGTTAATTTATTGACTTAACTGATTTTGTATTTGCTACATGTCTATTTTAATGATATGGATATAAATTAATTTTGAACGTGGAGATAATTTAAGAACAAAAACTTGCTTCATCATGTTTCTACAATTGAGACTGTCCTGCGAATATGATATGAATTTCCTTGTTTAATTATTCACTAATAATTATCGTCTGATTTATTATTAATTAATAATATAAATAGTACTGGTCAGTCAGTAACAGCGGACCAAAAATGATTATGTCTTGTTACTCAATTAATTTTACCGGCTTGATAACTCCTAACTTTGCAATTTTCGCTCAATAACAAAAATCACGTAATATTCAAAAGAAGACTTTCAAATCTCAATATCAGGCGATATTAAATCCCACTTATTTGACTCAATTTCGTAATTTTGTAAGTAATATATTTTCGGGGACGTTTTTTACGAGGCAAATTTTCCGCTACAATGAATTCCTTAAAATATTCCAAAAATTGAGTGACATAAATTAATTAAGTACTGCCTCCCATCCCGAGATAATGTAATTTTCATAATAAGGAAGTCGCATTATGCATTACAAACTCGACAATTTTCTCTCAGAACTTGAATTTCTTTTTCTGGACAATTTATTTACGGAACGTTCTCATTTGATACAATAATAAAATTAGGGCAGTTTCTTATTTAACTTGCTCCGAAACTCTCTTTGAGTATTATGGAACTTGGATTCTTGAAACCGTTTGTTATTTTTAAGAATAGGCACATACATTTTTTATTCATATACATTGTCCATTTATGATTGTCTCGTAGATGAAATTAATGTGAGTGTTTTTTTTACACCCACTTTCCGCCAATGCTTAGAAGTCTACAAGCCATCTACAGTGAAGTTTACTATGAACCCAAGAGCACTTGATTGCACGCCATACACTTATGAACCAAAGGGGACCTAGAAGGCTTAAAATAATCGCCAGTCTGAAAATTACTTAAAAACACAGTAGGTAATCACGATACGAGGAGGTATACACCTCTAGAAGATAGACCCTTGGAAAGGGGTCCTTCTTAGATATAGACGTATTAATGTTATAAGCGCAATATTTTTTTTATATGAAAGGAGGCAAACGAGCTGGCCAGCCAACTGATATTAAGTGGTCAACACCGGCCATGAACACCCACAATACCACCCCTATTATTAATAATTATATCGGTGCGTTGCCGGCCCTTTTATTACCATGTCATTGATAAAAAATCGCAGTATTTAATATTTAACCGATGAGTCAATAATCTATAAATAATAAATACCCGAGCATAAAGTAATTTGAATACAACACAATATGCGCTAACACGGTGCGACGGGCCATCGCGTCGGAGTAAACCAACTTTATCGTGATGCGATTTATATTGGATTTTATGACGCTGTGTATTCACGACACATTTTTCCAATTTATTCCGAGGATATGGAGATACATGTAAAGCTCGCTAATATGAAGTTATTGCATATTGCAGATAATAAACGCGAAAAATTTGGCAATATCTATCTATATGAAATAGTTGCATTACTCGTATGTGCATTCGTGTACATTGATCTCATTTAGCAATGAATTATACTGATTCTCTATAAAAACATTTCGAAACTACTAATCATCATCATCATTATCAGCCCATATAGATTCCACTGCTGGGCACGGGCATCCTCTACACCTGACAGGGGTTAGGCCTTAGTCCATCAAGCTGGCTTATGCGGGTTGGCGGAAAAACTACTAATGTGTATCACAATTTTTCTAAGTAAATACTATTCATCAGCTCATACACGTCGGACTTTTAATCGTGTGCCGCTTCTATAATGCGCTAGGCCGTAATAATCTATTTACAATGTCTAGTGCATGTTAATAGTATGTCAGCAGATTATTTTTATCAGTCAATAGCTATCCAAATAAGGAGCAGGGCCTTCTCTTCACATTGAAAGGAATTGACCATAGTCCACCACACTGGCTTGGTTTGGATTGGCGGACTTCACATAGGTACCTAGGAAATTCTTTATGCGAAATTCTTAGGTGTGCAATTTTCCTCACGACATTTTTATTCACCGATATAGTGCGTGATAATACATACATTACTTCAAGAAGTCTTTGGTGTGTAGGTACCTGGGATTGGAATCCTTGACTATAGAGACGGTGACTCTGTAGACCTTATAGTACGTTAGCTTATTAGTGGATTTTTATGAAGTCAGCCAGTCAGTCAGAAATTTAAGTGTCTGCGGCAATAACTCATACACTCGTATAGAGACGAAGCATGGGTTCACTTCATAAATACCTGAGGTCAGCGCACCGCTTTCTATTTGTCATGGCTGCAGGACAATGGATGAATTTCACATGCGGGCCTGTAAATGGTGTTGCATGCTGTTCTACGAATCCGTTTGTACTCTGCCTGCATTGTGTGTACCAATCATGTATTTATGAAAACACCTCGTAGGCCTAAAGTGGAAGTTACTTGGCTTCAGGTATCTTTGTACATTTCGTGGTTTCTATGAAAGAAATAAATTAAAGACTTTGCTAAACATTTTGAAGTAATTAAAACTATCACAATATAGGGTTTTTGCTTTTGTGGAGTCCCAAACGATCAAGTTGTTGTTTATTTAATAAATAATAATAATAAATACACCCAACAGTCACATACATAGTTCTGACCCCACACTAAGATACTAGTCTTGTGTCGTGGGTATCAGAAACTACGAGAGACTTTTCGGTCTCACAAACACCCAGACCCGAAACAAATACTTGTGGATCACACAAACCAGGGATGTTATGGAGCTCCGTAACCGTAACCGAAACTACCGGATATCCGAAATAAAAATATATCCGTAACCGTAACCGTATCCGTTTCAGAAGTTTCGAATAGTTTCGGATAGTTTTGTATAAGGGTGGAGTCTAAAAAAAACGGCATGTTTCGACTTTCGACAGGTTTTTGTTTCACCGTTCACACGCCACGTGAATCTTGCAGTTTGTTTGTTATTTCTAGTCATAACATAACCTCTTTCATAAGTAATTAGTTTCTTATTTAAGAGTCGATACTTAATTTAGGAAAGTCTTTTGTTAAGTAGCACTACTTCACTGAAACTTCATCTTAAATGAAAACACTGTGATAAGTACAAAAACAGTTATTGTTGAAACAAAATATACAACAAAACCAAAAACATCCAAACAGCTGACACCTTTATAAAACAGTTATATTTTACTTTAATCTAATATCCGTAACCGAAACTATCCGAAAATTACGGATAATCCGAAATAATTACATATCCGTAACCGTATCCGAAACCGATATAATTTTATTCCTATGTCCATATCCGTATCCAGATCCGAAATATCATATCCATAACATCCCTAACACAAACATTTGCCTCGGTGCGGGGATCGAACCCGCGGCCTCTCGTTTCGCAAGCTGGTACCTAGCCAACTGCGCCACGGAGCTGTCAGTAGCATTTAGTGAAAGATAATTAATTGTAGTTGGAATTGTCTGTTAAAATAGTGCTGAGTTTATTATGAATAAGTTTATGACTCCTATTTCAAGCCATGGCTACAACAGTGTAATAATGTTATTTAAACATTTCTTTGAAATTTATTATGGCTGATTAAGTGAAAGAAAATTTCAATGGAATTTATATTTATTTATATGATATTCACAAGGGAAAATTATGACACTTCTAGGTACAGGTTGTACAAGTAATAACATCAAATAGGTAAGCGATATTTTTCGTATCAGAAAAAAAAGCGTAAAATGTTGTCAAATGCGTTGGTACATATGAATATTCAGTTATTAAAGCACTCGTTTGAATGCTGCTTCAAACACAGCTAACAATAGTTCAGGTTACCTGTCTAACTTTCGACAACGTATATCACACGAAACCAACCGTTGTTTTTGTTTTAGATTTATTGTAATTATTTATATGGGTTTGTAATCTATTTCTATTTCTATCATGTGCAATTTTTGTTTCTTCTTTATGCCGCTGGATTTTTATTTATTTTTACAGAAGTCAATATTTTTCAATCGTTTGTGAATGATATTTTTGCTTCCATTTGTATTGCGGTTTGATTTGTAAAATTAAAAAAATGAAAAACCTCCGCGCAATGTAATTTAGAGAACGTATCATAGTGTTTTGCGAAATAACTAATAATACGAAATAATGAATACAACGAGAGTTAATCCTGTCTATGTTTTTTCTGATAATTGGCTCGATAAAATATAAATACATTCGAGGATAAGCACGGCGCCGTGTCAATCTTTTTCATTTTATTATTTCATTTGACTGCTCAACGTTAGACTTTAAGTTTTATTTTAGTTTATCTCAACAATAAAATCTTTGCATAATTCAGGAATAATGCTGATGTCTAAATAAATAAGCTATGTCATTGGTGTTCTAAAAGCATCCAAAATAAAAAATGTAATTACTGAACTCAAAAGAGATCCAAGCATTAGCGACAGTGCTATCAAAACTCTATTCTCTTCACTTGACATCGAAAACCGTCATTGACACAACATTAAAGCTTCCGATTAACAACGCTTTGACACCCATCCGTGCATTTTTTCTGTACGATCTGTCTTTGTTTTTCTTCAGTTGACTTGATGCGATGAGTATGCAAATATTCGCATCAATATTCATGGGCGATGGCGTCATCGATAATTGAGTCTTACCTGACGGCGAAGCCTTCGATTTTCATATACGACGCCTGACTCTGGGCGGTTGAAGATTTTTTAATACAGGTTTATGTGGCGAATTTTATTTTTATCTTGTGTTTTAAATTCGCTTTAAAATTGACAGCTTTGATGATGAAGTTGGTTAGGAGACAAAAAATGTTATGGTGTTTGTTTAATCTCACCGTATTGCGTCATCTTATATATAAAAATGAATCGCAAAATGTGTTGGTAAGCGCATAACTCAACAACGCCTGGACCGATTTCGCTAATTCTTTTTTTGTTGTGTTCGCTATCGTTAGGAGAAGGATCTTATGAAAGAAAAAGTTAAGAAAATTGCGAGGAATATGGTAAAAACAACAATTTAATTTTCTCATATAAACTGTTCTACCTAATATTCTGTCAAACATTTTATGTTTATCCCGTCAATATGGTTAAGGGTCCCCTCAAATTAAAGAACGTATTTAAATAAAGGTTTTGAGTCGACAACATATATCCAGAATATTCGAATAATTGCGTATTTTAGATTTTAAAAATGTAGAATAATGTCAGTAATAAAAAGGGATTGACATATTTATTGGTTGTCAAATATTTATGCGTGCGTTCAGAAATGTATTTTTAAACTCCTTGGTTGTACCTGATTTACAAACGAAGGCAGGTTTGGTAGTCATCACGCTAAAACACTCACAACTATGCAATGGAATGCGCTTGGTGTTAAGAAAATTGTTGAGTAATGTTATTCACGTGACGATACTGAAAAGACAACTTAGAGATGAATTGGTGCTTGAGAATTCATCAATTAGATTGATCTAAGATTTCATTGATCCTAACGGGTATGACCATTGAGTTCAAACGAATTCAGTTCCCGATTCGTCATGCCTTCGCAATGACGATTAACAAAAGATGTTTGTGATCTTTTAGACAATTAAAAAATATATTAAAAATGTATATCACAAGGTGCATCATCATCATCAGCCCATATATGTACGTCCCACTGCTTGGCATAGGCCTTCTCTGCAACTGAGAGGGTTTAGGCTTCAGTCCACCACACTGATGCTTCAATGAAGAGAATTGAAACCGACTGCATCCCATCCCATATGTACATGTTTAATTAAATCATGACTTGCGGAGACACGATTGATGCATTTAATTTTCGTACTTATTTATTTCTGTATTTTTATCTCAATAAAGTGCTGAACTTAATATTTATTTCCATACAATCAAGAATAAAATTCAGGTAATATGTAAATATGTAACAATCAATGACTGTTAGGGGATACGAAGTTTTCCGGGTCAGCTATTATAAATGTTAATGTTTTGTTTGTTACGCTTTCACGCCAAAACTACTTAACCGATTATCATGAAAATTTGTACACATCGTCTTCGAGATATAAAAAAGGACATAGGATTCTTCTTATTAAAAAAAAATACGGAGGATAAAAGAATTGAAAAATGATTGAAAGAAGATTTGAATGACTTTTGGTATGCAGATAGGTGGGACCCACCGAAGTAACATAGGTGGGAATGGTTATCCTTACTATTATATAAATGTGAATGTAGGGATGTTTGTTACGCTTTCACGCAAAAACAAAAATTTTGGTATGACCCTAAATGAGACCCTGTGAAGTAACATAGGCTATGTTTTATCCCGGGAAAATGTAATGTTCCCATTGGGATAAAAGTATTATTAAAAATACGAAAATAACTGTTAGAGTTTTACTTTTACGCCTCAACCATTTGAGTTGATTTGACCTTTTTTTAAATTCAGTAAGTGCCATTTTGGGCACTTGAGGGAAGATTTATAGATTCACTTATTATCTTTCTGCGCCCAACCCTGAAGTCTACGCGGACGGAGTCGCGGGCAAAAGCTATAAAAATATAAAAAATGCGATCACAAAACAGGTGTTGTTCGTAGAAGGGTGAAAATTTGGAGTTATATGTATTTTTCAATGCTGAATCTGAATTTCATCAAAATCGGTCGAGCCGTTTCGGAGGCTGTTTCGAACTGTGACACAAGAATTTTATATATATATATATATAAGTAGATGTACCTATATGTATATCTCACTCTATACAATTTTGACCATATTTTTTTGTTTAATTTGTATATCGATCAAAGCAATGACTGTTATAGGTATCATTAAAATTTTTCAGTGCTATTATCATTTATTTACATTTTAATAAAAAAAAATTAAAATGGTCAGTATAAGATAGAGGTTGATCGTAGAAGGGTGAAAATTTATGATTATAATAATTTATCAATGCTGAATCATAAAAAATTAAGTAAATAAAGTCAATAGAAAAAAAACATTCCCATACATACATACATAAACTCACGTCTGTATTCCCCGAAGGGGTAGGCAGAGGTGCATTTCTGCACCCACATTTCGCCAAGTATGTATCAGTCCCACGTAATAGGGGGCGAGCCTATTGCCGTTTTTCAGGCACATTTCCAGACTCCGTGCTGTTACTGAGGATTTCCTAATGGAAAAAACCCAATAACACTTTGCCCGACCCGGGAATCGAACCCAGGACCTCTAGATCGCACGGCACATACTTGTACCGCGAGACCACGAGGCAGTCAAAAAACATACCCCTAAATGTTAAACCCTTAAATGTTGACCGATTCTCAGACCTACCTACAATATACACACAATACCTATTTCATAAAAATCAGTCAAGCTGTTTCGGAGGAGTTAGCCAAAAAACACCGCGACACGAAAATTTTATATATATGGCAAAACAACGTTTGCCGGGTCAGCTAGTATTTAATAAATAATTTTTGTTGAATGTGGGTTGTGTCAAATCGAAAAAGTTTTTGAAATTTCAATACTACCTAATGCACTTTAATGAGTATAAGATTTAGGAAACATTCACAGTGGACAATAAAATACTACAAAAGCCAATATGACTACAAGAAATCCTACTTACTACATACTTCCTTCTGATATAAAAATTTTAATGTAAGTTCAATTTCAGAGAACGTGTTTCTAGTTATACGTTATCATCATGAGAGGATCTTGTAAATTTTTCACTAAAACTTTACTTATGTGTCAAGTTCAATAAGTGATGTAAGAAAGCGAGATTAATTAAAGATAAACCATTATTAACTCCGTTTAAAAATCCTTTTAAATAATCGAAGAACATTACTCTACTCTCAACATTATTTTATATATTAATCAAACTGGCACGCATCTTTGCCTGAGTGGTCAAGATGTTTTATTTTACACCAATAATAATTGCTACACAAGAATTTGAAAACACAAACTGATTTTTTTAAGCTATAATCCTGTGTATAATAAGTTATATATAACGCAATTTTCATTTCCGGTATTATTTTGAGATACATATATACATAGACTCTAGGGTAGACAGAGGTGCATTTCTGCAACCACATTTCGCCAAGTATGTATCAGTCCCACGTAATAGGGGGCGAGCCTGTTGCCGTTTTTCGGGCGCATTTCCAGACTCCGTGCTGTTACCGAGAATTTCCTAATGGAAAAACTCAATAACACTTCGGAACACCCGGGAATCGAACCCAGGACCTCTAGATCGCGCGGCACATTCTTGTACCGCGAGACCACGAGGCAGTCATTTTGAAATCAAATTCCTTATCCCGTGACGTAAGAACATGGTGCTCATGTATACGTGTATGTAGATATGAAGGCACACAAAATGTCGCCACCCGCAACATTTTTAATGGCTTTCAAGAGGTGAGAGGCAAAGGGTTGGGGTTAAAACAAAAGGATCGGAGCCGTTTCCTGATGGAGGGCTAAGTTGAGTAGTGAATACTACAGGATGTTGTAAAACTGCAAAATATTTTTTTAATAGCTCAGTGCTGAGTTTCCTTTAACTAATGGAAAGGAAAAGCTAAGATAATGAAAATAGCTATGGAGAAGCAAAAAGTAGATTGGTAAGAAATTGGTCGCCATTCATTCGACTTCAACAATTCATATTGACCAAATTGGTAGGGTAATAGTAGGTACGATGATCGAGCCATTTATTCTAGTCCCATTTGACTATATCCACGGTATTTCATTTACACTATTAGTCACAGAGATATCACAACTGTAGCTGATGATCATAATAAAAAAACATAATTATAATGTTACATACGAGTATACTGAGAATAAAAAAGTGCACGATAAAAATGAGAAAATTGTTTCCAATATTAGTTCTAGGAAGCTTCATATGGTAGCTTAATGTGCTTTCGTTGATTTATATTCATTAAAAAGTAACTTCGGAAGCGTAAGGAATATGCGGGAGACCAGATTATGTAACTATGCACTTTGCAACTTCAGAAAAGCTTTTATGCCAAGATAGGCGATGAGTTATTAACCCTTGGCACATTAACGAGAGTAACAAAGGCTCTGGGAATCGCTTTAACATTTGAATTAATTACCAATTCGTGTGTAATATCTTAATGAATAGGGAAAGAGATTTCCTGCTTTTGATACCGTTAAAAGAAATCGGGTCGGTTTTAATGATTTAAAGCATTTAAACTACAGGCAGTCAGCACACAGACTCTTAAAATTACAAGTAAATCGATGAAATGAATAACGCAATTTAACTTATTTACTAGAGGATTGTCAATTGTATACAGCAATAAAAGATTGATATAAAATTTCATAGCGCGATGTATGATTAATTTTTTATGCTGATAAAATCTCACATCTATTATTCCACTATATAATTTCAACTTCCAAGAATAAAAATTCAAATCACATTCTGCCGTTGGCAGGAGAAATGCACTCTGTAGCACCCAAATTACTTTTTTGACGTTGAAGTAATGTGTTGCCCATAAACCGTATAAAGTTTCGCATCTTTCCTCCAACCACGTTCGCCGAGGCATGTCTATGGGACCGCAATTTTCATAAGTCTTAACCAGGTCGACCTTTTGTCTTTGCCTCAATATCCTCGGGTTTAAGAAAATTCACGTCCATCGCAAATTGGTCGAAACCTCAGGTAAAATAACCTTTGAGGGGCTATCCTTATACGCAGGCAAGGGAACTACGTAACTTATGTAAATAGTTTTATGATTTCTTGTTATACGTAACTCGGTATCGACCCCACCTTTGCAAAGGGATTTAGTTTCCTGAATATATTTTGTTCTATTACGTTCTCAAATGGAATACTTTCGACAACCCTAATTTAGAGTTTGAAATTACTTTTTGCCTCCGGGAGCTACTTACTCCGCATAATATTTTTGATAATAAATATAGTGAGGCATGTACTCTTAACAACCGAGTCTCATTCATTATGCAGCTTACCGCCCAAATCGGCCATAAAGGAGTTCTTTGAATATCGTCGTTACCTAAAATTGTTATCTCCCACCACGCCCTTGGCGCACGGTTTTTTAATTAAAACAGGCAATTTGGCTCTGACTTAACCCAAGTTTTACAATTATGTTTTTGTCGTTGCGGATAAGAATTTTATACACGAAAGAAAATTAATTTTTACCGCCCTTTATTAAAGTTGAAGAAACGTTTCAAGGGGCTATTAAACCGATACTATTGTTATTTACAAAAAAATATACCCAATGATCAAATATTAAACTTTGACACTTAGTTTTACTGTTACGAGTAATTACAAATAATTATATCAATAATTTAGTTACATAAATTATTCTTCCTTTTATCGACTGCATACATATCTAAAAACTTAATCCGCGTTCATTAGCGTGACAAATAGTATTTTTACTTCCGTTGCCACGAACAAAATACTTTTTTCTACATTTCTTTCCTTTTTCGCATTAGTCAAGTTTTCTAAAGAATGGACAACAGCAGCCCCGCGCTGGAAAGCTGACCGGACGATTTATTGACTGTTGCCTGCTGCAGGCATGTTCCACTGCCCTCGCATTCGACACAGCCGGCAAATGGAAAAGTTGTCTCAAAGTAACCCGAGGCTATCGAAGCCCCACTGTGTTACAACAAATTTTATACCGGTCGAGCGTCGCAAACTTTCTGCGTTGTGTTCAGCAATAAATAATACCACGGAATATTGAAACCGATCGATATGTAATATTTTAAAGTTCTTGTTTACTGCGTCCAATATACACGACAAAAATATCAAATTCAATGGAGTGGCAACCCGTGACAGTGTTGTACAGATTAAATATTTTACAGGGAAAATGAGCTGCCAAATAAAGGCGCTTTTGAATATTCATGATTGAAACTCGGTTGAAAGTTTTTGATAAGAAATTATGGTAATCATTTTAAATTGACCTAATCCATATTGCGGTGCCCGGAATTCAGTCGGCAACAAAACTTGTTACCGCTCTGGTCTGATGCCTCGAGTCCCAAGTTGAACGCAATTTTCTAATTAATTTATACCCTCTTGCAAAAGTTTTGCGGAATTGTAAATTTTATTATCTTGTAAGATTTGGTGAAATTCATACACATAAAGACGCAAACTTGTTGACAGGGGATTCATCGCAATTATAAAGTTGCGACAATCAGTTGAGCAGAGACTAAGAAGTAAGATTTATGTGATAAAACGTTGCCGATATGATATGCCGCATATGGACAGACTATTAAAGTTCTCTTGAGCTGTATATGATGATGTATGTGAATTTAAGACATAAATATTTTAAAAAAGTTACTTTTATGTACCTATGTTATTCTCATCAGCGAATTTTTCCTGTGATGTTTTGTCAATATCGATTCACTGAACCAAATATAACTGCAAAGCTGTTGCTGCAGTTGCAAATTTTCCATCGTCAGTTTTGCCAAAAAAAAATATAAAAAAAAATCAACAAATCGTCAACCTCTGATATTTGCAATAGAATTATTTTGCAATGCAAATCTACAAGGTATTAATATAGTTAAAACGTGATAGTTTTTCGGATGCGTCAACGATTTCGCGTAAAAAGTATGTTATAGTATGCAAATCCTCGAACGAGACCAAACACAATCTACAGCGGCGACATGAAAACACGATATTCATCCATTTTGACGTTTAATCCGTGAAATTGATATTGCAGTGCACCCGCTTGGCACGCGCTGGCTCGCGATGAAGGAAGCCCCGTCACAAGCTATGACACACCAATGTTTCAACTCTACGAGACTCCATTGTTTTATGAACATCAAAATTTCGTTCCGCAAGCCGTTAGTTCTGATATTCGATTCGGGCCACGTTCTATCTACGAGATTTATTAGATTACGTTTTTCGTTTTGCGTTAGTGGAATCGTTCCAGAGTGAGGTTTAACGCAATTCCCCACACGAGACTCAACAATGACTAGTGTTATTTCGCAGCACGCAGGCTGTTCGTGTCTATCAATATTTGATCAAAGTTTCCGAAGCAGCTTCTTAGATAAATTGGTAAAGTTCTAAGACTTTGTTATTGATTTAAATTTTCATCGGAATTTTCTGACTTCGTGTTTATCTTGATTGAGGGTGTAGAAAACTTTTCTCCTGATTGGGTTACTGGTAGCCTATATAAGCTCATTAAAATTTTATTGTCGGAAATAGCGTGAGATTATTGGTATGATCTACTTTCTTTGACAGATTTTCTTTTTACTTCTGATATTAGTTTCTTCATTTTGATAAAGAAAGAACAACAGCCAGCATGATTAGTTTTAGGACATAACATTTTGCTAGTTAAGGAGTTTTTTAGTAGCAGCAAGCAGTGTGGAAATGTTTTCGAAAAGCGATAATAGACTTGCTACTATTATCCTATTAAAAGGCTGCTGGTACAACGAAGATATGGATACCTTTGCTTATCACTTAGAGAATACACAGAGCATACACATGTATAGAAGTATATATACGTACCTCCTTTGTATTTTGCTACACATTTTACATTGTTTTATTAATTTCATTTGCCAACTGTTAGCAGACCCAATAACATCATCTCCACGTTATCAAATGGACATATAGGAGCGTACCTAGAACCATTCTAATGGACGGCTGTGCAAATAGCATACATATTATATGCATATGCGTATGTAGATTGCCCATTTCCGTTTGCCCCGACCTGACATAGGGCTCATATTAGCAATTCATAGATTAAGTAGGAACGCGTGTCCGTGCCAATTATCGAATATTAATCATACACGACGCAAACAGTCTATATATTAGCTTTCTGTAAATGACGTGTGTTTACTTGAATTATTATCGTTATGAGAGAAGTATACTGTGTCACTTCTGTTTAAATCGCACATATGCTTAAGTAAAGAGTTAGTGTACTGACCAAGGAAATATCGCATAAAGATTGGAAGTTATTATTTGCATGATATAATCGAAATAATCGAATACTGCTTAACTTTAAAAAAAGATTCCGCATTTTTTAAGCTCAAAAGTTTATTTCTTAAATACATGACTGCAGTTCGCTCAAAATTTTATTCTAGGTAAATTAAACGAATAACAATGTGTGTTTCCATACATTTGTCATAATTTGTTAACATTCAGCTAATTGTCCAAACTCGAGTTCGTCATAGAGTTAATGAACCACATTCAAACCCGGGAAGTCTCTTTGCGAGAAATTAATTAAATAAGCATATTTATTTTAATAAAAATGTCCTAACGACCCTCGCAGGAGGAGCTCTTCGGGCACAAACAAAACCATCTTTTCAGCGGTTAATTTGCGGAATGAATCACTTTCATTCACAGGTTGTTTTCGCCGTCCCTGTTTTTGTACAAATGTGGCCGAGCTTACTTGGGGCCGGGTAAGAAATGAATTATCGTTAGTATTTACCGGAAGATGACATTTCTCGAATCGGCCCATTAATTCCTAATGGAGCGACGACGGGCCACATTTCATCTGTTTGGCTGCACACCAGGCCTCCGCCGCAGAGCTATTTTCGGTAGCGTATCCGAAAATTTATAACTACGAGTTAGTTCTAAATCGTTGGATAGCGGCAAAGTAAGTGGGATTTATGGTATGCCTCTTTGCGGTCTATTTATTTGTGCTGGTAATGTAGGCTAGTTTAGGACGATTTTTTGGAGAGATTTTGCCCAAATAACGCTTCGTTGCGCGATTCTGAGTTATCCAGCTTTTGCGGAAATATTTTATACTTGTGTATAAATACAAGTTGTTTGGTAAAGTGACGCCAAGCAGCCCTCAGTGGATAGACCAGTCAGGTCAACGAAATTTTCATAGATATAGAAGATTCGGAGTGGGTCGATTTGGCTATGTAGGTATAGGGGAGTTGAGAGTACAGCGAAGCTTTTTTGCGGCTTACTACTCAATGCGAGCGCTCATTCAATCGCCTAGCAAAAAGTTTGGCAACATCGATAGTCAGGAAAAAATCGTGCAAATCGTACTCTCAAATTTGCCAAAGAGCTACAAGACTTATTTGTGATGTAATGTTGATGTATATTTATAATATAATTAAAAAAGCTATAAGCAAGTCCATATTCATTTTATATTACTAGAGTGTAACCACGATGTAAAACATAGCAATTTCTGACATGTAACTAGAACTTTTATGGATGTTTTAACTGCAACGCATATACGGAACCACGAGCAGTCGAGGTTTGTCAGCATCGGGATAAGACAGGCTTAAAGTCTGGCTGAGACGTGCCTTAACGACTATGTCTGACCATGCACTTCGATAGCAGGATGATAAGATTTATGATAGGGTTCTATTGTAGATACTTTTCAGTGGTATAGTATATACTCGTAATAATATCTTACTCAATATTTTAGCGCATTGGCAGTAACAAAAAAGAAAAGAGTAGGTTCAGTCATTTTAGACATTTCTTTTAAATGCATAGATTATATAGGTTTCGAATAGATAAAAGTATACCCCTCGTCGTAAATAATGTTTGATGATCTTTAAAGTTGGCCTAAAAAGAGAAGTGGGATAAGGTTTTTTGTATTATCATCTATGATTTTGTTCATAAATATGAACAAACCTTATACCGCTTCGGTATTCTAGTTATGTCTTTGTCTAATGAAAAAAAGGCTTTGCTGTTTGGCATAAGCTTGCCGACTAAGGACATATAGAAGTACCTAACTCTCCACTTCACATTCTCTTTAGTCAATTACATAATTACTATCAAGTTGTCACTTTAAGATCCCATTGCATGAAAACAGAATATTTTACAAACCATGCCTATAAAGTTTATGCGAATCATGTTGATCAGCGGCTCAGATTCTCGTTACTTACCTTCTACGAGATTTCCTTTTCACGCAAGTAATATAAAACAGCAATGAAACTCGACATAAAATTACAAAATGAAGTTAAATATTCATAAATAAAATGGAAAATATTCTCATAAAAGGAACCTTGCTATAAAAATTATTGCTCAGGGGACACCGACGCAGTAAGTGACATTACAATCAAAACTTTGACACTACGTCTACTGTTGAATACTTGAGTCCAGTGGGGAAAAAGGACAGGAATTTGCATTTTAAAATATGAAAGTGTTGTCTTGATATTTTTATTTATTGAAGTAAATTTGTTTTTATTTAATTTTATTACAAAATGTATTTAATATAAATACATAAGTTGGAACACTTTTGAAGCTAAGAAGGTTAGAACATATTTTTACATTGATGTAAAACTTATTTTCAACTGAGTTGCTTTTTGTTTTTATGGAATATTTGTCTAAAGCTGTACGTATAAAAAAACGAATGGTTTATATGATACTTACTATTCATCTAGAATTATAAATGTTTACTGATGATTCAATTTAAATTACCTCAGCTTCAATCCATCTAGTTTACAGGACAATAAAATGATAAGAAGGTATAACGTATCCAAAAAATAATTAAAAGTTTCCAAAAATTTAGCTTTAAAATTACCACGATAATTTTAACTACGAACACGAGTCACTTAGCTTATATTTTATTTTGTTTCCTTAGTGCAACAAAGACGCGAGTCGAGGTTAAAACGACCTTGAACTAGATGTATTCAAACTCATTAGACCAGAAATGCTGTAAAGAAAACAGAAATATAACTCAAAGGGGATTTTGCTGGAGTTATTTTTACACTCAAAGGATTTAACTTAAAGCGAAATGATTATATGTACATCGAGAAATATTTTATATAGTGCATGCTAACTGTAAACTTGTTATAAATCTAAACTTGTACACATACTTGCAAACCATTGAGACAGACTAGCTACGATCACGACAGAACTTTTTCGATAGTTTTTAAATGTCTACTTAATGAGTTCCTCTCGAGTCGTCTTTTCTGAAATATTTTTCAAGCGTAAGAATTTTACGTACATAATTTGGTAATGAGGTGTAATTGTTGAATCGATTATTTCAATATTTAAAACATGCACAATATTTTTTCTGATTCTTACCTAATTTAAATCCACATTATCCAACGCGATGACGTAACACCATCTAGTTCTATAATGAATAAAGTACTTGATACCTACACTTTACCAGTGGTAAACACACTTAATACAGGCTAAGAGTATTAATAACCCTCGAGCATTACGTTATTACGACCTCACATGAAACTGATGCTGCGGAACAGTTTTGATCGTTGAATATAATATTAGGAGGTTTATCAAATTATACTCCCTTTTAAGTTGAGTAATAAAGAATGACGAATAATGAAGAATGTGGTCAGACTACCTAGTAAAGGTCGCGGGACGTCGCTGCTTCCAACAGGTCCCTCTGGAAGTCATTGGGAGAAGCCTTTGTCCAGCAGTGGACTTCCATTGGCTGATGGATTGGTTTGGAATAAAGAATACATTCTTTTTTTCTTTGTATGTGATGATTTTTAATCCTTTTAACAATCAAGTTATCGTTAACAATCAATAAATTTTACCGACTTTAATTATTATTCCAGAAACAATTGGAAACAAAATAATCCTAATAAAAACTGCCAAATAAAACTCATAAACCAATGATTGATATAACAAAAGCAGAGGATATATCGTAAGATTATTTGCACTAGGATTAAATGGGCAATCATGTAGTAATAAATAGTTGGTGAGTGCAGGGGCGGCGAGGCACCGACAACAAATATCTCAACATCAAGCCGAGAACCCTCATGTCCACGCAATCTGTTTACTCGGCGAAACGTGAAATGCTGCTGATGGAAGTAATATGTTTCTAGACTTGATTCAACTCCGCAATGTCCTTAATACGTCTTGGGATTGGTGGTTTGATTTTACAGAATATGATTGTAGATGTTGTTTTTTTTTGTTATTTCAGTTGAACTGCTGGCTATAATTTATTTGTAGGAGAAGAAAAAATTATTTGTTCTACATTGCTTATATGTAGGTTTATCATTTTTATTCTACAGATTATGTTGAAAATAATTTAAACTAGTTTAATTGGCACTTAAGAGACTAAAAAACGAATACGGGTACTGCTAATGATTGCTCAGTATACATAAGTATACTAGTATACACTATACATAATATGTGTCATACCTATGTACAATATGATGTTTTGTTGTAATACAAACCATGTGTAGTCAAGAATTCTATTGATGAAGCAGACTCATATAATACTTTTAAGAGGTGGTAAGCTGGTGGTAGAATTAACTTTAAATATTAATATTTTCATCATATCAATTTTATGCGAAAGGATTAAATGTATTAACTTAAATAAAAGTAAACGATTATGTAATATATACCTTTCGTTTGGTATATGAATGTCTGTATCATTATTGCGATTCGGAGCCTGACTTTACCCAGCGTTGCGGTTTGCATGACTGCGTGATTCGTACAACAGTATTGCATATGCAATATGCAGCGAACGTGCTGTCTGAATCACCGAAAATTCCTTTTCATTCTTTTAGTGACACGGTCTAATATTAGGGTAGATGAAGGGGTAGATAAAGGGTATTTGCCTGTCATATGTTACTGATATATGAGAGAGTATGTAACACTATATGTGTATATTCTATGTACCTATATTCATATAAAATCTTGTACATACTTGCCAGTATGTACATGTGCCTGTTTGGACTATACTGATTTTTCTGTCAGTGGCATTTGTGACCTCCCTCCTTGTTTACATTCTCCCATCCGAAAAAACATTGTACTTTGACGTCAGTTTTACAATTCTCAAAAATTCTGTTAAACTAAGTGAGAAATTTGGCCTTTGTATCATTATTCAAGTTGGCTTTTTTTATCTTTTAATTTAACTTTTTGATTCACTCTAACTAACATCTTCGTTAAAAATATTTCGAAATTTAAACGAATTTACATCACTACGTCTCAGAGGATTTTGCTTAATGAAAATTTTCACTCGAAAGGTTTGTTTGGAATAAAAATTGTCAAAATGAAGCTTTTCACGATAATTTCATTAAGTTGTCTAAAAGAGCGACACCGCGATCCGAGATACCAAAGTTTTAATCTTAATAACGTAGAAAATAATTTTATGCTCAACAAGAATGTTTTACTGAAGCTAATTAAATTTTATACCTTAACCTGACAAACTCTTATATAAGCTTGACTAATTAATCATTGTTTAGTAAATATTAAAAAAAAAACATCAAGGGATAGAAAACGCCTCAGGGAGACTTTGTAATTAACGAAAAAAGTATTGCTTCAGTTTATTAACACAACTCTGTACTGATTTAAAAAATAAATAAAGGAAAACTGAGATTTTTTTACAAAGAATATAAAAGATAGAAATATGGTACGCGCTACAAGTTATTTCGCCGCAAAAATATATAGATATAGTAAATAACATATTCATTAACACACTACAATATTCACGCATGATGTAAATCAATCACAACTGACAGTAATCACAAGACATTGCATAATTTAAACCAATAACGCCTGTGCATAATTGACAACATTATTTAAATACAACGATGTTAGAATATCACCCGCAATGTTTGTTTTTTATTTGTAGTAGAGTAATCTGTGTAAAAGTAGATTTTATGAATGTGAGTAGAATTCTTGCATACACGGCAATTGCATTTAAATTACATTATTCGCAGTAGCAACATCGACAGTTGTTTTGGTTTCGGTGGCATAGTCGGCCTTTTATTTTCTTAGAAATGACACCAAGCAGCGAAGGTCATTTATTTTATATGAAATCTTAACGAATAAAATTAGCAGAAAGAAAAACATTTGGAATTGCAAACATTTAGCTGTCTACTTCCTCCATAGCTATGCGGAAGACAAAATAGTAGACTAAGAGTTTTTATCTTCAGATAAAATACGTATAAGAAGGTCAGTAATTAAATTTACTCGTAAATTCAGGCAAAAATCCTAAGTGCTGTCTCTACGCCTTATTTTTACATTTCAGCGAATTAAAACAAGTTTCAATCTTAAAAGCCATTCAGATTCTTAAACGCGCTAAAAACAAAGTGTTAAGCCTCAGCATTCAAGTTGGTCGACAAATTATCTGGATTAATGTCATTCTAAAAGTTTGCGCAAACATCTCTCAAGTCCCGACGGAGAAGTTTTGAAATTTTTCTGCAAGGTGCAATGTATCTAAGAGGAGCGCGTTATTAGAAAGTTGGTCCCAAGAATTATTTGCGTTGTCTGAAAATTTTTGCTGTGAATATTATGGTTTTACAAGTGAAAACTTTTGCACTGCTTGTTTATTTTGCATTTTTCTAGATTTTTTCGTGCTTTGAATGTTGGGACCGCTGCCATGTTCCGGGTCTCGTCGGATTCTAGAAATAAGTTGGCAAGTATTAAATTTTTAGAAGAATGCTTTAAGTAGATACATTTATTTAAGTACGGGGATGGTAGTAAACTGGAAGCTTATAACACATAGTTCTTTCAAATGAAAAAAGAAATAGAATCTGAGTTTAACAACGATGCATTTTTGTTTAACAATAAGACTGAAATTACCAAAAGATGTGTTTTTTCTAACATCAATATGTTCGTAAATACTCTCCACATCGAAAATACTATGACTTTGTTACCTAATACAAATGAAATGGGAGAAACGGTTACTAAAACCATTACTCTCTATCAAACGAAGCTCACTGGAAGTGAAAGAGATTTTAAATATTGCACGAATAAAAAAGGCTATAAAGTCAAAATATTTGAAGAAAAGAACGTCGCATAAAACTTCTTTGTGAGAATGCATGCAACAAAGTAGATACAATGTCGCTCCCCACATAATAGTGAAAAATGGCTACCTAGTGAATAATGTTGAATTTAAAATAGAAGCAGTGGCAAGTAAATAGTTTCATGGCGTGCTGAATTTTGATAAAGTGACATCTGGGGAAAATGAAAGCGATATACAATAAAAGTATTAAAATGGTAATAAATGTACAGTTTGTACCTTATTACGTGGCATGAAAATATAATTGGTGAAATTTGGGTGCAGAAATTCACCTCTGCCTATGTTTATATGTAGTTAATGTCGTGGAATATTGTAAGTGATTGGAGCTATCATTTGTATGTTATATTGTTAGTTGTTTGAATGTTTATGGAATAATGGTACGTTTCAGTGTACGTTAAAGTTTTTTATAGTTTTTTTTTTGTAATTGTATTATGGTTTCGAGAGCATTAAGTGAGATAATTTTGGTGGATTTAAACTGAAATTGAAATGGGATTGCAATGGCTACTTAATTGATTGATTGTAGTTATAAAGGTAATTTATGGGCTACCCTTATGTGAAACTGGTGTGAAGGTATGTATGTATGCCTACGCATTAAACTATTACAATTAGGTAGAATTAGGTTTTTTTGAAAAAACCTACACCCTGGCCCGACGACAAAATTTACTCATGGTTGTATTTCCATTCATGAGATTATTTCCACCATATGTGTTTGTCAATCACATTTTATTTTTAGTTTTCCCAACATTTTTGCTATTTTTGCTGATCAGCCAGGGAATGTGACAATATAAACGTTTTGTATCTGTTATCCTCATGTTAGTCTTTATATGCTAGACACTATGTCCTAATATGATGTGGACCTTTACATAGCATCTAAAAAGATCTTACAAATAATATATTTAAGCATAATTTATTGTCTGTATTAAAATATGAAGTTAAACCAGCGGCGTCCGGAGGCCATTATATAAAAAAGTAGCCCATGCTCTTCCGCAAGATTACACTTATCTTCATACGAAAAAAATATCACATCATTCAGCAGAAAAGGCGTCATAACTGTTACGTTATAACAAAGCTACTTTCGCATTAATAATATCATCATCATCATCAGCCCAAATACGTCCCACTGCTGGGCACGGGCCTCCTCAACAACTGAGAGGGTTTAGGCCTTAGTCCACCACGCTGGCCTAGTGCGGGTTGGCGGACTAAACACCTAAGAAATTCCTAAGAACTTTTTATATGTGCAGGTTTTATCACGATGTTTTCCTTCACCGTTAAAGCAAGTGATAATTCATTGTGAATACACACATAACTTCGAAAAGTCACACGCTTGTACCGCGCGTCTTATCTTTCAGGTGTGGTGCCTCAATCTTGGAGAGAGGCTAATGTGCAACCGATTCCTAAGAAGGGTGATCGGTCAGACCCTGTCAATTATCGCCCAATCGCCATAACCTCAGTGATCTGCAAGGTGATGGAGCGGATCATTAACATCCAATTGGTCCGCTACCTGGAGGATCACTCGTTGATCAGTGATAGGCAATACGGCTTCCGCCGTAACCGGTCAACGGGTGATCTTCTAGCGTTTGCCTTGCATCACTGGGGGGAGGCGATTGATCGGCATGGCGAGGCTCTTGCCGTGAGTCTCGACATAGCCAAGGCATTTGATAGGGTCTGGCACCGTGGCCTTCTCTCCAAGCTTCCGGCATACGGTCTTCCCGGCAACTTGTGTTTGTGGATTTCGAGCTTTCTGCATGGGCGTAGAATGCGTGTCCTCGTCGACGGGCACGCTTCACAGCTCATGTCAGTTAGTGCCGGGGTTCCACAAGGCTCTGTGCTATCGCCCACCCTGTTTCTTCTGCATATCAATGATATGTTGCCGCTTGGCAACATTCATTGCTATGCAGATGACAGCACGGTCCATGGGCGGTACTGCAGTAAGCCACCAGGTTGCCGGGCGGATACTGAGAGTAGACGCGAGGAGCTTGTCATTGAGCTCAATCGGACCCTGGAGCTCATTTCCACATGGGGTACCCGGAATCTGGTTGAGTTCAATGCCAAGAAAACCCAGGTCTGTGCGTTTTCGTGCAAAAAATCCCCGTTTTCTCCTCTCCCCAATTTTCAGGGCATTTCACTCGCAATGCGGAACGGCCTTAATATCCTAGGTGTGGATATCCGCTGCGATCTTAATCCAAGGACTCACATCGAGGGCATTATATCCGCCACTTCACGCAGGGTCGGAATCCTGAACAGGGTGCGCCGGTTTTTCACGCCCGGTCAGCTTTTCCGCTTATACAAAGCGCAGGTTCGGCCGGGCATGGAATACTGCTCGCACCTCTGGGACGGTTCCGCCAAATACCTTCTCGATGCCTTGGATGGATTGCAGCGGCGTGCCATCCGCATTGTGGATGATGCAGACGTCACAGCCAACTTGGAGCCGCTACAGTTGCGCAGGGACATTGCCGCACTTAGCGTGTTCTACCGTCTGTATCATGGTGAATGCTCTGAAGAATTGTTTAAGCTTGTCCCATCCTCTCCTTTCCTCACCAGAACCACGCGTGCTGGCATGCGAAGCCACAGCTTTGTGGTCACAACATCCGCGGCTCGAACCAAAAAGTTCGCCAACTCTTACCTTTGCCGCACCATCAAGCTGTGGAATAGTTTGCCGGCTCACGTGTTCCCTCCTTCCTATGATCCTGGATCCTTTAAGCGAAGCGTGAAGAAGCATTTGTGCAGGCCGGCATGATTGTGTCGACCAGCGGGTGACCTTCGTTTCTCGCTGGTCGGTATTAATTTTTTTGGACTCCACTGTGCTTACCATCAGGTACAGTGGAGTCACTTTGCCGTGCCAGTTTAAAAAAAAAAAAAAAAAAAAAAAAAAAAAAAAAAGTCAGAGGTGTGTGCCTGGGGTTTGAACCTGCGACCGCCAAAATTCTCGACCGCGCCCCTAAACCTCGAGGCTATCACTATAATAATATCATAGATTAGGATATTATAAATATTGTCGTAATCGGTTCAAAGTTCCATACTCTGCAGCAAGCGTACGGTACAGCGTGAATCACAACGCTGATATGAAAAGTTAAACGACTGTTGTTTCAGTATTGCCAAAAAGTAAATTTTGTTGAACGCTCTTGTTTTGCCCCTTGTTTCTTATGTTAGAACATTTGCTGCCTCCCGGGGCGAATTATCACGCGGAAACTTTACGAAATGACAATAATTTACTCTCATTTATTTTTTCATGGGAACGACAAATACGACATTTTAAAGGCTACAACATTTTTAGGAGGGTATTAGTGTTACGAGGTTGGTAAATTACTTTTCCTACATTCTATGTTTACCCGTCCGTTCGCCCGCGTTATTATCGATTTAGACTTTAATCAACCAATTTTAAGTGCAATATCCCTTATAATCCTAGAACCATCCTAGAACCAACCTAAAACCATCTCTAGAGTTACATTCACCTCTGTAACAAAATTCATCAAAATCAGTTCGGTGATATAGACGTAAGCAAAAAAATGACATCAGTTACGCGTGTATTATATTGACAAAAATCTTAAAGAATTATTATCTAATTGCAAAGGAGTTGCATAATTGAAGTCGGCAATTGAAATAACGATATAAAGATCATCACAGGAATTCCTAGTTGAATTTTATTTGAAACAGTTTTGTCTTCGTTGGCACGAAAGTGACTATCTAGCCCATGATGGTAAGTGTAGTATGGTAAATATACTTTCTGTGTCAAAAGTCGATTGCCAAAAATAAAATATATTTTTTTTTGCGACACATGTACGGCCTATTTGCCAGTATATACAGCTCCTAAAGTACCTAATAGAAAGCAATTGATCTAATGCTTACAACTATTACGAACGTGCAACAACAGTATTATCTTGTGAGGGAAACAAAAGTTCACGTCTCGCGGGATTTGTTGCTGTAATTAAAGAGCGAAGTTGTGATAACCTTTAGTTTCGCGTTGTTTGTTTTTTGATCTTTCAATATATATACGGGTTTCTCTGCTTTTATTTTATTTTTATTTTTTGTAAGATTTCTTCTTGCAGTTATTTTTGCGGCTATGACTTGTAGGGTTTTAAGGGGTCTTGGTGGTTTTGATTTTCTCATTATTTACAATGTGCCCTGAGTGATGAAAGAAGTTAATAATCTTCATTTTAGGTTTTAGCCGGTTTCGATTCCCGGGTCCGGCATTGTTAAGTTTTTTCACTTGGAAATTCTGAATCTTAATCTAAATCTAGAAATGTGCCCGAAAAGCGACAATAGGCTGGCCCCCTATTACATGGGGCTTAAATATTATATCTGGCGAAATGTGAGTGTAGAATGGCACCTCTGCCTACCCCTTAGCGTGAGCTTATGTTCTCTCCTATTCTTCTATACCTAGTGACACGACATGTGTTGCAATTCAAGGTATTTCCGCTCCTTAAAACACAAAGTTCTTGTTACGATGTTTTGGTTGGCAATATTCATTTAATTTAGACTAAAAACCATAATTATGGTATTGATTAAGAATAACGATATAATTTTAAATTTTGACGTATTTTTGACATATATTTCATTAATTACAGCCACAGCCCCGTGGCGCAGATGGTTAGACACCAGCTTGCGAAACGAGAGGCCGCGGGTTCGATCCCCGCACCGAGACAAATGTTTGTGTGATCCACAAATATTTGTTTCGGGTCTGGGTGTTTGTGAGACCGAAAAGTCTCTCGTAGTCTCTGATACCCACGACAGAGGACTTGTATCCTAGTGTGGGGTCAGAACTATGTATGTTACTGTTGGGTGTATTTATTTATTTATTTAATTTTTTTAAATACCTCGGCATGTGTACTCATTCGGTACAACTTTCCAACTACTATATTCTCCAGCTTATTTTATTATGATAAAACATCGTAATATCATCATCATCGTAATAATCTATTTAAAACAGCGGAGAATCAAGCGTACATATTCCGGAACGGCGACGTTAATTGATTTAAAGCAGGTTGCGATCTAATTTTCTGCTTAAATCGATACCCTGGCTCGACAACGTAAAATTGTATTATTTTACGCTGCAAATTGGATTCTGCGATCAGATGCGACGTGACCGGAATGTGCGACGCGTCGCCATCGCAGAAGCCCACCAGAAATATCAAACATTCCGCTATGGTGCTCCAATGTGTGCAACGTGCGAAAATATGGACGGAATATGGCTAACATTTTGAATGATTTTTTATCTATGCTTTGATGTATTTAGTGTTGATTTGTTTTTAAGTATTAGATAATAATTGCCTTTTTTTAATCATATTTACAAGTTGTTTTGCCTGGGTGAAATTATTTTTTGTGCTTTAACTTTTTTATATTTTTACATATATATTCTACGATGTGTTTAGTCTTGACTTATTTTTTGTGTGTTTTTTTGCGCAGAATACTCACTGTTATTCTAAAAGAAGTAAAGTTTAAGTTACGCTAAAGAATTTAGCGGATTCAGTGATTAGCCAGAACTCGATTCGAAATTTCTTTTTCTAAAAGCTGCTATTTTTAAATTGAGACCAGACACATCAATTAATGATTGGAATATATCGCTTGATAATTATCATAATACTTTCTGAATTCACTTTTACTGTCTGACTTATAAACGTTAGTTAATTTAACTATTACTTAAAGGTGCTTTGTTTCGTTTCCTCTAACGTCACATGTCAATAAATAGGGCATGCCAAAGCATTATTAAGTTCCTACTTAATAGTTAAATTAAGTACCGTATATAAGTAAAGCCGTTGAAGCAGACAAGTCAACACTCCAACGAGTAGAGACCGCGCTTAGGTAGACGTAGTGTAGGACGTCCTGCAGCACGATGGTCCGACGACTTGAGAAAGGTGGCGGGTAGCGGATGGATAAGGACTGCTCAAGACCGGGATGGGTGGCGCCTACTTGGGGAAGCCTTCGTTCTGCAGTGGACGGCGATAGGCTGAGAATAAAAGTAAGGCCCTTAACTGATATGCCACCACACCTCTCAAATACATTATATTTTAAGACTGTTCAACCAGCAGCTTAAAACATATTTATAAAACATTCAGGAATCAAAGACATTTAATTATGATAAAATACCATAATCGTCTAAGAGATAAGATTATCTAATAGGAAAGTTTGTTTGTTTTTCTAACAAATTTCGGTCATTAATCTGCCACCATGAAGCCGGATCTTGGGATTTATTGCAAAGATAACTCAGTAACTTTGCTAATTCCCAACTGTTAATAAATTTTCAGTTTTCATTAAAGCTTATAATTACGATGGCTAATTTCATGTTATTTACGAGAGGACGCCGCTGAACTGGATTTTAATGTTTATCAGATCTTATTTATTACCGGATAAGTTTTTCTGTGTAGACGATTGCTGAGTTCCGTTTCCTTTCTATATAATCGTCTTTTGTTTTTATACTGAGGTATAACAGTGACCACACTGAAAACTGACGGCGTGTACGTTGCTATCGAAATTGAGTGGATGACGAAAAACAATTGATCATCACTCACCTGTCAAAATGAGCTGACCTGTTCGAACCTGATCCCGGAACGTGTCAAGCTAGCGATAACTACTGCGGAATTTAGATGTTGCGTTTGGTGGTTATTCGGGCAAAGATTATTGTCCTACAACCAGCTTATTGAATACTCTGGCAGATTTATTTACCAAACAAAAGGCAAATTTATTCCTGCAAATCGATTTTCTGTGAAGCAACATTACAAGGCCACTCAGGCCGAACCATTAACCAAAAACTGGCTACGGCGTGACTCTGCCACTGATTAAAAGAGCACTCCGTATTGCTAACTCTAATGGCCTAGTGCCATGCCAATAATTGTTAGTTTTATTTGGAGAGATAACTGATGTTTCATACTTAGCTCTTACTTCATACTTCTATCATATCAAGACTAAAGCCATGAAAGTGTGCCAGAATTCTTCAATTACTAGATGTTAAAAAGAATTTTATTGGTAATTAACTAAATTAAACAATAGCGCACTCTAAGTGAATATCGTTCCAAATGAAACAAAATCTTTTTACATTATTAATACATGAACCCAAGACGTGCACTCCACTTCCCATAAAGGTCTAATACGAGCCAATAAAATCAGTTTTTGAACATATACCCGAACTTGGCAAGCCGGTCACGTAAGGGCCTCGAATGTTACTGGCGCATAGGCCGGTTTCTTAAAAGAAACATAAGCTATATTTCATCTCGGTGAGTCATGAAAGTAGATAATATATCACAGGGGCTATATATTTCTGCAAAAGTACTCGGCGAAGTTTGATGAGATTAGTTTTGTTGGATGACGTTAATTTTGACGTATGAGCCTTTCACAGAAGACTTTAGTTTAATTGTTCGCGTCTATTGGTTTAAGCGAAACATTTGCTTTCAAGCTAAATATAATTGCAACTATCGTAATCGTGTCGACTGGTTAGGTTCGCTCTTTACCGTATAGACGTTTCCTATCAATCGACACTTAATTGTGCGCGATGTTGTCACTTTGCCGTGTTTGCAAATAACAAAATTATCAATTAAAAGCCTGGTTGTGAAGTAGGTAGCTGAGAGGTTTGGAATGGAAAAAAATCAATAAAAAAAACTATATGATGTCACTGGTTCAGATGTAAGTGTAAACAGCGTCTCATAATTGTTAATTATTATTATAACGTAGAATCTCCCGAGAACCAGCTATGTATCCTCAGTCTTGACCAGGCGGTTAGATATTTTACTCAAATTAGTGTTAAATAAATAAATACACCCAACAGGCACAGTTTTGACCCCACATTAGGATGCAAGTTCTGTGTCGTGGGTGTCAGAAACTACGAGAGCCTTTTTGATCTCGTAAATATTTGTCTTGGCGCGGGGATTAAACTCGCGGCCTCTCGTTTCGCAAGCTGGTATCTAGCCAACTACGCCATGGGGCTGTCACAGTATAATTTTTCTTATAAGGCTGACAAAAAAATAATGTTAATATATCTTTATTAATCTATAACAACAACGGATTATTAATCAAAAAAATGAGTACCTAATATTGCCAATATGTATCAAAAGAAAAAAAAACGTTCACACTTCTTAATACAGCAGCTAATTAAGGAATGTTATTCTGTAGATATTATCTGGCTCCGTGAAATGGGTGGAGTAACTAGAAATAACACAACCTCCACTGGTCAGCATAGCAACAGCCCGTCATAGTGAGAGATATTGTATCGGTGTGTAAAAGCGAAAACATTTTCCTATCAAATTAGCAACATTTGTCTGTGTACTTATTGTGAATTTACCATTATAATGCGGCATATTTATGCGTTTTTATGTATCTTCTAATGCGTGCTTAGCGTTTACCTAAGATATTATCTTAACATTATCACAATACACAGTCAAATTGAAGTTTATTTGCATGATTTCAATGCCAATGATGTAATCCCTTTTAATCCATACTAATACTAATATTATTACTGAATTAATTTTGCGATGGAGAGAGATAGGACCTTAGGAAAGGCAAAGAATACTTTTTTAATTTCGCTTGGGTGGATAATTCATGAAATATATTGCTCAGAAATTTATAACAGGCGTTTTAAGCTAATATGTATAATGCGGAATGGTTTGTATGTATTACAGTTACCGTGGGATGATCACGGAATTTAAAATTGCACTTGGGTGTAACTGGGCCTGACAGTGTTGTGAATAAACACACCATACTTACATGGGTATATAAATCACCCAAGAATCCTAGCACACTCACATTTTCTGTGAAGGCGGGTAGATTTGTACTGTCCAAGCTGGCGGTTGCAGCCGTGGACCGTTAAGATTAATAAAAAGTTTGGTGAACCAAGTTTGGCTGCCTCGTTGTTCTCACGTTATAAGTCTAAGTCGTGGGATCTACGGGGCCCGGGTTCAATTCCCAGGTTATAAAAAAAGTTGTTGATTTTTTCGATTTGTGAATTCTTAGTAAATAATCGGGAAATACTAACTTATGTCGCATGGGTTTTTGCTTTTTCTTTTTAAATACATTCAATTATATCATCAACGCTCTCACAAATAAAAAAGTTTAAGTACAGCTGAGATAGATAAAATCATAAGTGGTGTTGTCATAATATAATAAATCTTTATCATTAAATGAACACGGTGCTTATGTGCCTACATCCTTGATTCACCCAACATAGTACGACCAGTCCTGAATTACTAAAGAAAACAACTGTCTGTATTACTAAAGAAAACAAAGTAAAATTAAGAAGACAATTAATCCAAAAACAATAAATTATAGAATAAATCAAATCAAATTATCTTTATTCAAATAGACTTTTACAAGCTCTTTTGAATCGTCAGTTTTACACTTCTTATTTTTTTTAAACTATTGCCGCTTCGAAACGTGTTATAGCTGTGGAGAAGAAACGGCAAGAAACTCCCTCAGCAACACGACTTGTCATTTTTTTTTTCTTAAAAACAGCAATATTATTATTATTTTTTAATTCACATTGTTTCATTTTTACATAATAAATGTCATAACTATACATGTCATAGCGATACATGTCATAGCGATACATGTCATAGCGATACAATAAGATAGCCACGGTACGATTCGATACGGAGGCAATTCGATGGAGCGATACCAAAGGTGCCGTGCACAAACTCCCACACAAATTGAACTTTAAGAGCATCACACTATGATCGCAGTGATTAAAATAAGTTACTAACAAAGCAATTAAGAAAACGACCGTAGGAAACTCAAGTTGAGCAGGGATCTAATTACAAAGACTCTCGCCAGGACGTTCACAGTTCTACTAAAATTATTACAGCAATTTTTCATTCAAAACTTTCGAGAGTATAACTTCGAGAGGAACGTGAAACTGGGCGAACTTCATTGAAGAAGATTTATCTACAAATAAATATTAATATAAACACAACCATTACCTCGTGGTCTCGCGGCACATGTATATGCCGTGCGTGGTCCTGGGTTCGATTCTCGGGCAGTGTTATTGGGTTTTTCAATTAGGAAATTCTCAGTAACAGCACGAATCTGTAAATTTACCCCGAAAACGAAAATAGGCTCGCCACCTATTACGTGGGACTGATATATACCTGGGGAAATTTGGGTGCAGAAATGCATTTCTTCATTCCTTCGAGGAAAACAAGCCTGAGGTTGTGTATGTATGTTTATATGTACCTATGTATGTATGTAAACACCACAACAGGGCAGATGCTTTTTAATACATCAAACGGTACTGTTCTTACGGAACGCATTAAATTCTTTACGGTAACTTTTATGTTAGACTTGTAAAATTGCTGGAGGTGTAATTCTTACTTAATTACAGCTTGTGAGAATGCAGTTCCTTCTCCAATAAAGAAAGTCATATAAAGCTACATCAAACCTGCTTTAAAACCTTACTTAAATAAAGATTCGTTCGTCTTAACTAACTTATGTTTCCTCTAATTTCCTTTAAATACAAAGGAAAGGAAATATATTAACAGCCCCGTGGCGCAGTTGGCTAGACACCAGCTCGCAAAACGAGAGGCCGCGGGTTCGATCCCCGCACCGAGACAAATGTTTGTGTGATCCACAAATATTTGTTTCGGGTCTGGGTGTTTGTGAGACCGAAAAGTCTCTCGTAGTTTCTGATACCCACGACACAAGACTTGTATCTTAGTGTGGGATCAGAACTATGTATGTGAATGTTGGATGTATTTATTTAATTTAATTTATTTAAAATTGTGCTATACGACGAATCTGGTATAGAATAAAAATGTGACAGATTAAAATTAAGGAAATTCGTTGAAATAATTACGCAAAACCACTATTCTACATTACATTACCTTGTGATAATGTCCAACTTCATTCAAAAGCTATTACTGCAGTAACACAGAATCCATTTGCAATATCATCGATATGGAATCTAGATTGCCTCCAGGACTGGGTGCAATATTGTAGCGATCAATCCAGAATGGCGACATGATCAGAAATACCAGAGCATTTGATAGTAATAATATTATAATCTGTATCTGTTTTATATTAATGTCAAAGTCAAAGTGAAATTAATTATAATCTTTATTCAAATAGACTTCTACAAGTTATTTTGAATCGTTTTGTTTTTGTTCACCGTTATAGTACGTAATAATTCTTTGTGAATACACACATAACTTCGAAAAGTAAATCTATTGCTGCTTAAATAAAACTTAACGTGAAAGGTTTAATAACAATTATTTAAATTGTGGTTATTTTATTGAACTTTCAGGCGCTGCAAATATCGTACTTGTTTGTAATATTAAATATTTACTAGAGATATTACCTCTTGCTATTCGTTCGCAATTATTATTGCTTCATGTCTTGTTGGTCTCGTAGTATAACTGTGTGCTTTTTGAATAGTTCTAGAGTTGGATTTTTGGGGCGAGCAGTGTCCATTAATTGTGTACCTACGGAAAGTCTAGACAATAATAAACAAGAGGCGTGCTGCATATAAGACTATTGGAATATTAAGAGAATATTTGTTATTCGCGCTACAATAGTTGAGTCCCAGGAAGAGCACAGTAATAATGAAGGGATAATAGCATAATTTATGTGCTGTCTTTGAATGATCGTAGAACTTTACCTTCATTTCGATGTGGGATTCAATCGTAATTAATTTTTCGTAAAATGAAATCTGTCAGATTTCTTATCGTTATGTGGGATTTCTTTTTTTTTTAATAAAGAATTAAAATAGCCGCCGTGAATTGGAAAAAATAATGTTATTTTTACTACTGTTTTTTGGGCTATCGATTTTTTTCGCAAGATATTGTAGTATGTTCTGTTACTCGCAGAACAATTAAATCAAAATAACACACTAAAATATTTAATTAAACTTGATGTTTAATGATAAAATACAAGCTTAACAGACTAGATCAAATTAAGTGCGGAATTTCATCAACCGCCAAACGTCTTAGTAATTTTAATTATCTTCTACTCGTACATACCTGCTTAATTTCATCGCGAATCCTATTTTCATGTTTCGTTAATAATTCGCGGATTAATTACCGCTTTATTATTAATTAGCCAAACTCTACACGGCATAGTGCCTAATTTAATTTAACAACATTGAACCTTTGATGTGCGCAGCTCGAGTGCTGTGTATATTTGACTAATATTTTCATCGGTTGATGAAATATGTCATAAACGTGCAGCTCTGAATCATGATGTTGATGGTAAATAATAAATGTTTACACGAGATGGTTAAATGACGGTAAAATTTTCGCTTTGAATGTTCACGGTTAAATATTGATTATTGTGTGTTACGGTTCTTGGATGAGATTCAACTGTAGGGGATGCTGAATTTTGGATCTCTGAATATACCGGAAAGTGACCACCCAGGCATCTGACGTATGTATAATATGTATATCTAATCTCACAAGTAGATATAATAATGACTGAATCCAAAAAGATACGCGTAGTCGTTGGTGCGTTTATACTCAAGTGTATAAACATTATATTATGTTACTTATAGGTGTATTTATCTATTTATACTTATGTATGTATGAGAGTCGTGATGGCCTCGAGGTTTAGGCATGCGGTCGAGAATCTCGACGATCGCGGGTTCAAACAGCAGGCACACACCTCGGACTTTTCGAAGTTATGTGTGTATTCACAATGAATTATCACGTACTTTAACGGTGAAGGAAAACATCGTGATGAAACCTGCACAGTGTGCAGTGCACACCTAAAAAAAGTTCTTAGGAATTTATATTTATATTAACTGTCTTGCTGATTCTGCATAATTTCTACATCTGTCTTGGGCAAGGTCTCTAACGTTGTGTCATGTGTGAGGAAATAAACCTCTGTTAAGCGCTTAAAGGTATATGCGTGATAATATGAACTTATACTGGATTTAAAAAAACCGTGATCGAAAACTAAAATAGGTAAAAGTTATTACAGACATTAAATTTTTTTTTATTTTTTATCGGGATTTTTAACGTCACTGAGTTTCTAATCACCGTAACTATTACCTGTAAGTTTTCGATCACAATCTTTTTACAGCCTGTATAAAGGCTGTCAATATTTATCCCTACAATAGCGATACTACAATTAATTACACCAACAAAGGAAACAAAACCCGATTTATATTGAAACATCTGAAAACAAACAACGCGAAAGGTTATCACAACTTCGCACTTTAATTACAGCAACAAATCCCGCGGGACACGGACTTTTATTTTACTTCAGCTAACGGGAAAACTTTGTAACAATTTTACAATATATGGTTTATCAAAATTCCATCGGAGCACGGTCAATATTTTGATGCCTCGAGCGTAATTAATCAACTGAGATTTTAATTAATCATACACAGCGTACGATCCCGTGAGCGCACTCTATTTTAATAGACTCGTGGACCATTATGCACTGTTACAGCAGAAAATACGTTAAAGTTATTCTATGAAACAACCTCGCAGTTGCCTTTACAGTTGCATTAATATCAAGATACGATTGCTATTTGCACAGCAATTATGTTTTATTGCCAAAGTAAAAAAAAACAAGCATAATGCACAAGCATTAGAAAAAAAAAACGTTTATTAGCCTTTCTATTATGTATTACGTAGCGGTTTTTTATGAAGTTCAAAGAGGTTGGGCCTTTCAAAAAGTTGGTATAGTGCGAGCTAATGACTTTCAAAGATATTTAGGTAAGTTATCCTTAAACAGGGAATTTTTAAGTTTTTTTTTGGTCAAAGTGTTTTCACATTTACCTCTACGTCAAGGAAGATACATACACTCATGCTTATATCTCTTATACTCTCTTGTATATCCAGGCAGAGGTGAATTTTTGAACTCACATTTTCTCACGTATCGATTCAGTGATACTACTGAAAATTTATTAATTCACCAAATAGCCCAATAACACTTTGTCCAACTCGGAAATCGAACCTGAAGCCTCTCGAACGCACGGCACGCACTTATATTGCGAGACTAATACGCCCGTCGAGGAAGGCAATTAGTATCAAATATCACTCCTGTAACAATAGTTGTGGCTACATGATGACGTACATTACGTACTCGTATGTAGGTATGTATGTCAATCTTGACGTTGATTGAAATTTATATTATGCATCTCATTATGTATGGGAATCACTACTGATAACGAACAGTAATAGTTTATATTGGCGACTATGAACAAATTTGTTTAACAAAATCTCTGATAAAAGATGTACACATTGTACGACCAGTTTATTTATTTTGAATATTAAAATTAAATCCTTACTATCCTTACTAATATTATAAATGCGATTGTAACTCTGTCTGTCTGTCTGTCTGTCTGTCTGTCTGTCTGTCTCGCTTTCCTGCTAAAACTACTGAACCGATTTAAATGAAATTTGGTACACAGATAGGTTGGAGCCTAGGAAAAAACATAGGATACTTTTTATCCCGGAAAATGTAGTATTCCCGTGGGAATAGGAATAAGTAGCTCTGTCAATATTCTGCTTTTACGCCTAAACCATTTGACCGATATGAATGAATTCTTTTACAGACATAAATGTGATCCTATAAAGTAACATAAAATACATTTTATCCCGGGAATATGTAGGGTTCCCGAGGGATGAGCATATAATGTAATGCGAAAGTAACTGCCTGTGTTATGCTTTCTCGCCTAAATCATTTGACCGATTTCGATGATTTTTAGTATGGGAGTAGATGGAACTCACCAAAGCAACATAGGATACTTTTTATCCCGGAAAATGTAGTATTCCCGTGGGAATGGGTATAAGTAGCTCTGTCAATATTCTGCTTTTACGCCTAAACCGTTTGACCGACGTGAATGAATTTTGGTATGGATATAAATGGAACCCTATGAAGTAACATAGACTATATTTTATCCCGGGAGTATGTAGGGTTCCCGTGGGATGCGCATATATTGTAATGCGAATGTAACGCTGCCTGTGTTATACTTTCTGGCCTAAACCATTGGACTGATTTAGATGATTTTTAATATGGGGCTAGATAGGACCCACCGACGCAACATAGGATATTTTTTATCCCGGAAAATGTAGTATTCCCGTGGGAATGGGCTTTCACGCCTATACTATTCACCCGATTTATATGATTTTTGGTTTGAATACAAATGGGACACTATAAAGTAACATAAGCTACATTTTATCCCGGGAATATGTAGGGTTCCCGTGGGATGAGCATATATTGTAATGCGAAAGTAACACTGCCTGTGTTATGCTTTCACGCCTAAACCATTTGTCCGATTTGAATGAATTTTGGTATGGACATAAATGAGACCTTTAAGGGACATAAGCTATTTTTTTAAATAATTCAATAAGTGCCATTTCGGGCACTTAGAAGACGATAGGTGGCATTAGACCATTTAAGATTCTAAGGATTCATTAAGTTACGTTGAATATAGTTAAGTGCGGTTAAGTGTCATAAGGTGGTCTTAAGTTTACTTAGGTGACGTTAAACGCACTTAGGTTACTTACTTGCCATTATTAGATTGGTATTGCTACTGGGTGGTTTTAAGTTCTCTTATGTGATATGTGATTTTGAAGAGTTTACCCATAAGTAACTTTAAGGAAGGTTATGTGCGGTTATGTACAATTAAGTGACGATAAGTTTTATTGGTGTATGTTAAGTGACGTTAGGTGCTATTAGTGGATGGTGAGTGACGTCAGGTGCCATTACCGGATGAATCAGATTCCATTAGTCGAATCCATAAGGCTACAAGTGCCGTTATTGGAAATCACGCGACGACAGGTGCCATAATTGGCACTTATGGCAATTTTAGAAGAATTTTAGTGGAACTTAAGGAATAGAAGAGCTATTTTTCCGTTTTATGAATTTAGGTGCCATTTTTGGAACTGAAATTGCGAAAGGCACCATTATTTGAAGTCAGTATCCTGGATGACTTGAATTCACGTTAAATGCCATTTAGCACTGTGGAGTAGTGGTGACTGGTACCGGTACAGTAAAATGTTATCATGGGCATTTTTATGGGGCTCGGTGTCATTATGCGATGTTAAGTGCCATTATACGCACCTAGATGACATTAGATACATTTTCGCGATAAATTTATGAGACGATCTGAGGTTATGAAAAATGTCATAATGTCACTTGAGACGATTCTCAAAAATGGAAATGACCTCCGGTGGTGAACTACTGCAACAATTAGCGTAATTTTTGATTTATAGATTCACTTAGTTAGTTTCTGCACCCAACCCTGAAGTCTACGCAGACGGAGTCGCGGGCAAAAGCTAGTAATTTAATAATTATATATAAATTATAGCATTTTAAACAATATTAAAAAATAGTCACAAAATTCACGCGATTAGGAGAAGAAAATATAACAATGAAACATAAAGTCTTCAACTTTAAGCAATCTGCATTTTAGGTACGCTCTTCTGAAAATGCACAATTTCTCCCTAAAAAGTTATGTCTTTATAAAAAATTGGCCTCGTAAATACAAGAGATTGTAGTTCATTAAAGCTAAAACAAAGAACAAAGGAACGGAGTAATTGAAGACGCACCGAGACTAACGAGAACGTCCAAAAAGTGCATTGGAATCCGCAAGTAGGGTGCAAACGAAGACTTTCACATTGTTATGCTGAAATGAGTCTTATTACTTAGGTTTAAAGCGTAATTTAGCACCAAATTATATGATAAACTTGTTTACTGGTACAAAGACGAAAAAGTTTCACAACGCTTCGTTAAGCTAGACGCCTGGGATTACATACCTGGAACACTCATTCACAATGTGTGGGGAACAATATGCCCCGCGATGGCTTGAAAGGAGTTCCTTTGGAGAGCTCTACATCGGTTCCTTTGTGAATATGATACTCAAAGCAAACTTGTTACACATCTTTTAGCTTTCATCATGTAGCTCCTTTGCGAGTTTCTTTAAAAGTATGAAAATATATCAAAGCTGTAATGAAACTGTCTCATTACCAAGAGGGAGCTCGAATAAATAATAATAAGATCTGATTTACATAATTGAAAATGTTTAAATGGAACTTATAAATTCCACCGGCTAAGATTACTAAAAAATATTAAGCAAATATGATATGAGATCAATATTATGCTTATTTTAATATCAATAACGATAAATAAAACCAAAGGCCAATGATACCATTTTTTTATATTGTGATCCAATCCGTATCCGTATACTAGTATAACTATACATCCGTCCGATGTATAGTTATTCCAGTTAAAAATGCAGTATTAATTTACAACTATTGTTACATGCCTTTGAAAACTTTGATGCTCACCAACCAGCCCACTCATGTCAATCCGATTCGGTTCACTAATTAAAGCTTACTTATATGTTGTTAAAAAAAACAATACCCATAGCTATTGTTACAGTACTTTGTTATTTTCAACCTTTTGACATCCACGCATTCAAATTTCAAAGCCACACAAGGGTATTGTTTTTCAATAGCAGATGTAGTTTTATACAACTGTGTGTGAAACAATCTCTTATTAAAGACCGTTCGACTTGGAGCATGCAGTTTTATATTTTAAAATAACATTATTTCAAATGGATCTTTGATTGCCTGCATTGCACTGGAATCAACTCGAATGTTTCATAAGGTTTTATTTTAGAAAAAAAAAGTGTTGAAGACTGACTGTTAAGTCTACAATTGATAAAATCATCAGCCCATATACGTCCAACTGCTGGGCACGGGTCTCCTCTGCAACTAAGAGGGTTAAGGACGGCCTGGACTACGGAGTCCACACGCTGGCTTATTGAGGGTTGGCGGACTACACACCTGAGAAATTCCTGAGAACTTTTAGGTATGTAGGTTTCCTCACGATGTATTCCTTCACCGTTAAAGCAAGTGATAATTCATTGCGAGTACACACATAACTTCGAAAAGTCAGAGGTGTGTGCCGGGGTTTGAATCTGCGACCGCCGAGATTCTCGACTGCATGCCTAAACCTCGAGGCCATCACTGCTTGCTAAAATACTGTAAACCAGCGTAAAATAGTATTATTTTTGCAATTTCTAAAAGTGCTAAATTAAAATAATTACGCTAATGACTATTCTTTTGTGTTTGCTGTTGAATAGGCCTATTCTAAGTTGCAGACTGCATTCACAGTAGTATAAAGTCTCAGTATACAAATGTTGCGCTCAAAATAATCACGCATAGACGTGAATGTTAGAATTGAAACTTCCAGTACTTTCCATCGTGAAAGTAGTCAACAATGCCAGCCTGTGTCTGTCTTCTAGACAAAAGGCCTGATTTGCCACTAGCCTCTTTTCTTTTTGTAGCTGATTGCAAGAAATATGAGTAGTGTTTTCATCCTTCCTTATTACCTGCAAATTAGCACGAGTATTGTTATTAGTAGTAACTCTTAAGTTGGAATTTTCTTACAAAGAATTTGTTGCAAAGATTGATGTTTGAGTGATTTTTCACTTTGTTTATTCATATTTTTCTTACTTAGTAACAAAAAGTTTTGGCTTAAAGACAAGATTTACTCAAAAATATCAAATATACATGGATAACTCAATATCGTTATTATAGTGCATAGTGAGTTTTTGGATTATCTTGGTGCTAATCATAAATGGAAGTATTAATGAATTTGAAATGAAATGAATTATTAATGAATTTTTGTACAAACATAGGTGGGTCTAATATAGTATTTTTGTATAACATTGATTAAGAAAATCTATATTGTCACCAGCGAGTTCCCAGCAAAAGTTAGTAACAACATATAATGACCTCAACAAAGCAAATTTCTATTTCTTCCACATTTCATGTCGCTGAGTTCATTGAGTTATTCATGAAACGCAACAATTCCATTCTTGAAAGTTCAATAACCTCAATCTATGTTAGCTGTTTCAACTACATAATGCTAAATGGCATCAAAAGAACGCAAAAATGAATGAGCTATTGTCATTATTTCATTCATTTATTTTCATTTCGTCATTTTTCGTTACGAATTATTTCTATTGTGTAATGATTTTGTTGTTTGTTGAACACAGTAAATATTATTCGTTCACGAAACATTATTATATTAGATAAAGGAATTGTTTGACAAGATACAATTTTTCTTTCATAAAATTGTAGTACAAATAAGGACTTATATAAGATTTTTTGCCAAAAATAGACTATTTCTGAGTTCTGGCAACCTGTATATATTAAGAAATAAATATAAATTTATGTCGGCAACATGATAAAAAACGTTCTGTCTTATTTGCGATAATATATTAGGAAATATTAATGAATATATTAGCCTCAAATAAATTAATTCTCTAAGTTCTTCGTATATTTATTACAGAAGTGTGACAATAGAATAATACTATATGTACATATGTTGAAGTATAATATCCTTTGAAGAAGACAGTGGTTAATACATTAATGGATGTATATATATTGTATAATTTGAATGTAGAAATGAAAGCACCGAAGAAAATACACTTAGGAAAACGAGCTTGCAAAACGAGAGGCCGCGGGCTCGATCCCCGCACCGAGACAAATGTTTGTATGATCCACAAAGATTTGTTTCGGGTCTGGGTGTTTGTGAGACCGAAAGTCTCTCGTTGTTTCTGATACCCACGACACCGGTTTTGATCTTAGTGTAGGGTCAGGACTACGTATTTTACTGTTAGGTGTAATTTTTTTTAAGTAGTCTCATAAATTTCCCACAAACATTGATGTTGATTTGTCGATATTTGACTTTTAAGATAACATAGACCACTTAATACTTATAATAGAAAATTATTGCATAATTAGCTCCAGCGTGTATCCACGACGTATAAAAGTTTCAATTGCTCTATACAACATTAATGTTGAAAACAGTGGATCCTTAAGAGAACTGTTGCTGTAATCACGACTATAAATAAACTCAACGCCACGGACCAAGTGCAATATCCATAACTCACAATTGGCTAGCATGGCAACAGCTATAAAGTCTAAAATATTTCATTCAAACAGTAACCTGCATTGTAGCAAAATTTAAGTAAATTTATAATACGAGCACTCCATTGAATTTGCATTTAATTAAAAACGTAGGTGTATTTATTTGATAACGCAGGGTTTTAAAGGTACTATGGTGTGATTGCCGATTAAAAAGTGGTGATGGCCTCGAAGTTTAGGCTCGCGGTCGAGAATCTCGACGGTCGCGGGTTAACACCAAGCACACACCTCCGACTTTTCGAAGTTATGTGTGTATTCACAAAGAATTATCACGTACTTTAACGGTGAAGAAAAACATCGTAATGAAACCTGCACACTTAAAAGTTCTTTGGAATTTCTTAGGTGTGTAGTCCGCCAACCCGCACTAGGCCAGCGTAAGGCCTAAACCCTCTCAGTTGTAGAGGAGGCCCGTGCCCAGCAGTGGGACGTATATGAGCTGATTATAATATTACTATACGACATTGGCTATTCTGATATTAAATTAAGTTTATTGAATATATAAAGACGTAAAATGTATAGCAGAATATTTTGAGTGCAGTCCGGGTAGGCAATAACACTTTGATCAATCCGGGAATTGAACCTGGTACAATGGTCAATAAAAGGCTGCCCATGATCATGCTGTAACGTAGGGTTTATCTATTTAATATGTTACGAGATGACCAAAATCTGCATGTTCTTCCAAATTCATTCAACCTCTTTTGCGAGAGTAAATAAAACAAGATTTTACCCAATACTTAACTTATTATTCAACCGAACACGTCAGGCAGCAATGTATAAATATACGGGAAACATGAAAATGAATAAAACTAAACAAAGTCATAGCAAAAAAGATTCAAATGTATACAGATTTACATACATCAAGTATTTGTCTGTGAAACTCTCCCGCGAAGAAGTATTCGAACCATTAAACATCAAGAACACTTAACAGCTCAAAAACAAAAGAGGTAAGTGGTGTAAAAAGCAGGTACTTTGTACCTGTACTTTGTCTACTTTACCAATAACTGTATGAAACAATTTTTACGTATACATTGCTTGGAAAATTTGGTTCGTTCTAACTATATTTCAAGATAATTATGCAGTGTATTATAAATTAGTTAGGAAAATGGGTAGAGAATGAGTATGTTGGGAGAATGCATGAATTTTTTCTTACGGCCAAATAAATTGCAGGAATGAGTTTTACCACACGATTTTAGGTACACTATGCTTTGCGGTTTTACCCCCGACAGCGTCCACGGTATGATAGATGGAAGTGTTTCTACCCCCACATGTCTCAATTGATTTATTTTAAGCCATGCTTTTTATCTTATTCGCTCATAGAAACAATTACACATGCTATTTTATAGTGCGAAATTTAAGAGGCACTATCACAACAAAGTATAAATATAAAATTTGAAATTCATTTTACAAGTTCATTCAAAGGGCGGAATATTCAGCGGAGAGCAAGGCAAACCAATAAAGCGCAAAGAGTCTATATATCAATTACTCAATTGACGTCAGACGGTGTAATAGATCAAGTTGGAAGGTTCGATGACAAGCCGCAGCTTTCACTGAATATTGGGGCGGAGTTACCAATAACACTAACTTTATCAACGTTAGACAGTATTCAACTTTTGTTCAAAGAAAGTTCGCATTGTGTCCTCACTGGATTAATGCATGAACTTCACAAAGGGTTATCTAAGTTTCGGGGACCGCGTTTCTATTAATTACCTAAGTTTCCACTCGATCGATATTAATTAATTAGAAACTTTGCTTGAGGCGTACGGTGTCTGTTAACCTGTGTTTTTTGTGTATTTGTTAGCTTGATTGAATTCTGTTACTTTATATAACATACATATTATCAAGTTTAAATTACTTAGCATACGACAGTGTTCTTTGATTGTAAATATAAGATATTTGGTTTTACATCTCCTGTTATATCAGAACAAAGCAAAAAACATTTGTTTCATTTGGCCTAAAATTTATATGAGCTATGTATAAAACATAAAAATGCTATAATTCTTCGCAGATTTCCGTTCATAATTTTTTGTAGCGATTATTAATAAAAGTGGAAGCAGAATTTCGTTCCGGCAAACTATATATTTTCGGAAGTGGTAATTAATAATCAAGTTGCGCCATAAAAACACCGGACGTCCCCAATTAAGCCGTCAAGTAGATATAAGATAAAGCGAAAAAAATGTGTTTCACACCTAAACAATTCATTGCATGTTCCTCCACGCTTAATTACATTCCACAATCGATCATTCAACATGATTCAAAGCACAAAGCGACTGAAGTGTCCTTAATATGTATTATTAGCAGCTAAATACATACGTTGAAATTATTCGTGTTGGAAAAAGGGTTGTTATGCCGGGCGTGAGAGCGTAAGCCATGCACGCGACTCGCACCACTTTCAAACACGAAAATTGACTGACTCAACGAAACTTTCCAATTAAGCCATTACGCGAGCTGCGGGTGACGTAGTTCTGAGTAAATACCGTCGATTTGCTTTGAAGTAATGATCGACGTCGACGTTTGAAGCGTGAAGTTTCGTGCCACTTTGTATGGCCGCGCTCGTTTTTGTTATTAATATTTTGTTGGGAATGTTTTCGTATTTTTATCGCGGATATTTTTATACGACTGCGTTCCCAATGGAAACACACGTTGACGAGCTATTAAGTCCCACACATGATTGTTGCCCCTGAGAATTTCATAATGGAAAAACCAAACACTGACACTTCGGAAAGTCTGCTCGACCCAGGAATCTTGCGGCTTTTCAGTCACACTTGACCTTATGTACATTGTTTACGGTGGTATCTGGGTGAATGCGAACCTGGAAATTTTGGTCTCTAGGAATTTCAATCAATATACACATCAGTTTTGATCGATATCCATTTTCTATCAGACGAAGGGAATACCAAGGTCGAGCCCATCAGTACTAAATCATGAATACAGAATACAGAATCATGGCCATCAATAACGCGTCTTTTCCATTTATATAGTTTTAATTACACCATGCATAATGAAAAATATGCATGGGCTTTGTATTTTATATTTAAATTCGTATTAGCATATGCATGCTAACGATAAAGTAGGCTGCACCTGCATAGCGGCAACATAATAATTTTAATAAAGTGCTTGCGTCTATAATGAAATGGCTTTTACCTATCAGCTCTGGAAAAATAGGACGATATAATCAACGTACACACGATGGATTCACTTCATTACATTGTCTATGTCGATATAAATTGTATTATACAAAGAATGTAATGGCCTCGAGGATACGATTTTGCCGGAATACCAACCGGGAAGCGAGAGTTCATATCCTAGGGACGTATATTTGGCATGTCTTAATTTAGTCATCCACGCCGCTCAAACATCTCCTCAACGACATGACAGCCCCGTGGCGCAGTTGGCTAAGCACCAGCTTGCGAAACGAGGGGCCGCGGGTTCGATCCCCGCACCGAGATATATGTTTGTGTGATCCACAAATATTTGTTTCGGATCTGCGTGTTTGTGAGACCGAAAAGTCTGTCGTAGTTTCTGATACCCACGACACAAGACTCGTATCATAATGTGGGGTCAGAACTACATACATACATATTATGTAGTATGTATGTTGGGTGTATTTATTATTATTTATTAATTTTATATGCATGTTGAGTCCACCAATTTGCAGTAGACCATTGTGGTGGATTATGTACTAACCTTCTTATGATCTGATATAGTACATAGTCATCTTAGAACAACTGTTCATGAAAATCGGAAAATTTAATTATTCAAGCTAGTAAAGTTAAATATGTTTCGTAATTCTTAAACACTGCTTTTTACAGTTGGGATTAAGATTATATGTTAGAGCTGTTGCTGGATATTTTTTCAGCTCAAAAACATGTCATATGAAAACATTGATGAAATATTAAGATAAATCGAAAGAATCCTTTATCCGATATTTATAAAAATTGTTTGTATTTTTTTTTTATTGAAGTTATACTTTTGAAGTTATACTTTTGAAGTTATACTTCTTTAGGCGCATTATGAGAAAATGATGAGACATTTTAACACACATACTTTTTTTTTAAATGTACTTAGAATAGCTTGAGAGGATGATGCGATTTAAAATTTTATGCACTAATAAAACTAATTTCTATTTTCATTTAGACATTCCAATAATAACACAATGTGGGATTATTTGAAATTGTATTCGCAGGCTATTTATAGCGGTTGCATCCGCTTTTCAGTTTTCACATTCCATTAATCTTACGTGGGTAACTCAAATTACAAGAGGTTGAAGATCGATGCCCACACTTGGCAAAGGTTGGGATGAAAAAAATCCATTTGATTCAAATCACAGCACAGCCTACCGTCCACCATGGGTGGACTTAGATATGTTTATAGATTCTGTAACACTGAGTATTAGTGCTCTTGCGCCTTATGATAATGCTATTCTCTTAGGCGATTTTAATGTGAATCTTTTAGCAACAGGAAGTAGGAAGGTTAAACGTCTAATGGAGTTCGTTAATTATAGCGGGTTCACACAAATAGTAACTACACCAACGCATTTCGTTAATGACAGCTGTTCTCTTATAGATATTATTTGTACTGATGCACGGTATAGGGATGTTTTTGTCCACCATATTAATGAGTTGGGTAATCACTCTTTCGTCACGTGCCGTTTGTTGTTCAAAAAGGATAAGCCTGCTAGGAGGTTGGTGGTGTATCGTCCGTTTCAAAATATAATAATTGATCAATTCGAACGGGATCTCGAGTCAGTACCATGGGATTATATATGCGGCTTACAAGATGTCAATACCATGGTAACGTTATTTAATTCACATGTAATCCAATTATTTGATGTTCACGCCCCAATTAATCGCAAGATTCTTAAAACATTACCAACGCCCTGGATAACACAAAGTATAAAATTAATGTGTAGATTACGCGATAAAGCCCATGAACGCTATCGTTTTACTAAAAAAGAAACCCACAAAAACTATTATCTACAATTAAAACGCTTAGTTGTCAAATCACTGCACAATGAGAAGCGGGCTTACTTTACAAAGCATATTAACCAAAACCTAAATAATGCTAAGTCTCTTTGGAAAAATTTAAAATCTCAAGTATACCCGTCTAACAAAGTGAGCGAACTTCCTGATGAACTGAACGACCCAGATATGATAAATAGTGCTTTTTTAAATGTTCCCGGAAACTCGGAAGTGCCAATGTCCCAATTGACCTTCTTCGAGTTTAATAGATATGGTACGGCGACATTTTCTCTCATGGAAGTTGATGAGGACAGTGTTCTCTCCATCATTAAAAACATCTCAACGAATGCTCAGGGAATTGACGGCATAACCAAGGACATGATTACACTTACTCTCCCGCAGACTTTAACAACTATAACAGCTATAATTAACAGTTCCATAAAATCAAATACATTCCCTAGTCTGTGGCGATACGCTCTTATCCGGCCAATACCAAAAAATAGCCACCCTCAAACAGTTAAGGAACTGCGTCCTATAAGCATCCTTCCTTGTTTATCAAAAGTTTTAGAACGTGTTGTCTATTTACAGCTTATAAAATATCTTGAAACGAACAATATTCTACCCGATCTTCAGTCAGGTTTCAGACAAGGCCGTGGCACTACTACAGCACTGTTGGATGTAGTAGATAATATTCTTGAGGCGCGAGATAGGGGGGACGTAACCATCTTAACGTTACTTGATTTCTCACGTGCTTTTGATACGATAAATATAAGCCTTCTTTTGTGTAAGTTACGTTACTACGGATTTGAGTTAAACACAATTAAGTAAATGGTTTCACAGTTATCTGACCGGTCGAATACAATCTGTCCAAGTACAGGGAAGGACCATTCCTTCCCTGTACTTGGACAGATTGTATTGTGTGGATCCATATCCTGCATGATTTCCTCTCCCCGTATTGTGGATCGGGGAGTTCCGCAGGGATCCATTCTTGGCCCACTTTTATATATATTATACAGCGCAGACATCACCCATTGCCTGACGGACTGTAAATTCCACATGTATGCGGATGACATTCAGGTTTACATTTCGTTTAAGCCTGAGAATCTGGAATCTTCTCTCCATAAAATCAATAGTGTAATTAGTAGTGTTGTATCTTGGTGCAATCGTAACACCCTGGCGTTGAACCCCGAAAAAACAAAGTTCATGATATTAGGGAGCAGAACCCAGATTAGCAAAATACCATTTAATCCGCAATTACAAATAATGGGAAGAAATATAGAAAGGGTGGAAACGGCACGTAACCTGGGACTCATCATCGATTCAGAACTCCGATTTGAAACACACATTAACGACGTTGTAAAGAACTGTTTTTATCGACTCAAGCTGCTGTACCGCTTCAGACAATTTCTAAATATAGAATTAAGAAAAAGGCTTGTAGACACTTTAATCCTATCACGTCTTAATTATTGTGACACTGTATATGGACCTTGTTTATTGTCTAGAACGGAGAAGCTAATACAGCGGGTGCAGAACGCTTGCGCTAGGTTCTGTTTCGATATTCCCAGTCGGAGCCACGTCACTCCTTTTCTAGATGATGCCAATATTCTAAAAATGGTAGCTCGGCGAAAATTACATTTGGCAACTTTACTTTTTGGTATAATAAAAACGCAAACACCAAAGTACCTTTACAACAAACTATCTTGGAGGTGCGACCATGTGACGCATGGCGCTCGTACCATCACGAATCCTTTATCGGTTCCACGACACTGTACCGCCGCTTTCAGGGGATCATTTAGGTATGCCGCCACTCATTGTTGGAACAACATTCCACCGCCATGTCGTTGTAAAAAAAGTGTATTTAGCTTTAAAAAATCATTCAAAAATTATTTGTTAAATATTCAAAAACAATAAAATAGAATATTTTACTTTTATGCTATCACTAAATGACTGTCTAGGTAACTAAGGATGACTAAAACTTTCGCAACATAATGTCATGTAGAGTAAACGTATAAAGTGCAATTGTGTTTATGATATCGATTACTATTGTTATTTTGTTTTAGTTTTCTTTTAATTATTGCTTTTATTTTTTATTGTTTTATATCATTAGTTTTTAAGTTTATTGTTTCAATTATTGTTACTCCGACTAAACGTCCGTACGTAGCTTGGGCCTCCCATTGAAAATCAGCGTTGCAGTATCGTTCACGCGTTACTGCAGCACGTAGCTGAATGGGAGGTACCATTGCTGGTGCAATTATTATTAAATTTTTTGTCTTTGCTTTCTGTTATATTTTACATGTAAATTGTGCTAGTAATAAATACTTCTTTCTTTCTTTCTTTCTTTCAAATCTGGATGTTTGTGTGACCGTAAGCATTCATACTTTCTGATACCCATAATTCAAGTCTTCAGTGGAGTTCAAATTATGAATGTACTCGTACTCGTACTGTTATAATCTTAAAGACAGTACTTCATGACAAAAATGACTATTCGAAATTCAAATGTAATATGAAATACATTTTTAAATACGTCACGTATACATCATTTCAACGTCAAGTTAACATCCGTCGCAAGTTTAATAAAGAGCGCGTCACGCCTCGGCCTGTCGGTCGGCAGCGGACTACGGGCAATAACATCAACTCGATTATACGAAACAAGCAACTTGATTCATTCAAATTTAGTCCTTATTTCGACAGCATTGAGTCCATATAAACAGCAGATATAAGTTGGTGTCAACGTACCTGTGTTATGAGTTGGACAGTTTGACGGGCAAACGCAACTTTAAGTGGGTAACTAGAATGAATTGATATGGGTATCCGATATTTGTTTGTATAACGTTATGTTTACGTTTCCTGATGTTGTATATTGATTTTGGACTCTGTTTGTGTTGTGGTTTCGTGTTTGTGTTGTACCAAATTATGCCTGGGTGTTGTTTTGGCGTTTCATAGAAACCATAAACAAGGGTATTTATGACTTAGGCTGCAGGTAATATGAATAATGAGTTTTGTACGTTTGGTAAATGCTAAGGTTTTTCAAAGGTACTAAGTATATGCCATGCGATTTAGAGGTACTGGGTTCGATTCCCGGTTCGGGAAAAGTGTTATTGGGTTTTTCCATTAGGAAATTCTCAATAACAGCTCGGAGTCTGGAAATGTGCCCGTAAAACGGCAATAGGCTCGCCCCCTATTACGTGGGACTGATACATAACTGGCAAATGTGGGTGCAGAAATACACCTCTGCCTACCCCTTCGGGGAATACAGTCGTGAGTTTATGTATGTATGTACCTATGTACTAAGATAAGGCTGAGAGAAATTAAAAATACATAATTATTAATATATTGGACATTTTTTTCCGAATAAATTCGCTACAAAACAAGTAAACCACGAACATAAAAGAAATTGATACATTATGACAAAAGCCAACGCATTCCACCTATTTGCGTGAAGATGGAAACGTCACAAAACAAAAAAAAAACAATTTGGAATCGCAATTCGAGTCGATAACAAAGACGTTTCAAAAGTGAAATATGAGAAAAAATTACTTCCCCACAAAACCATTCGCGTTGAGGCTTTAAAAATCATCCTTTTGTTTACGACGCAATGAATTTCGAATTTTAGACACCTGCCTGAAAAGGTGGGTGCCGCTTTTGTTCCCGTGAATAATTCCCGAGCGGAGTCCCCGCTTTTATCGGCGTAATTCGCTCAAAATGAAACAGGTTAGGTGAAATTGATAAATGTTGTAGAGCTCTCACGCCGAATGTACCGATACGTACACTTTTTATATGTTTAATCTACTGGATGGCTGTTTAGGGACAACATGAACGTATTCCGCAATAAAAGGTCTTTCGAATTATGTTATATATTTTTTTAAGATGATATTATATTTCATATTATTAATTTTAGTAAGAATTACTTAGTTGATTAGTCAAAGAGACAGAAAGATAATTGAAATAATAAATAATTTTGTGTGCCCACTATTCACACATCTATTGTACAAAAGCAGCTTGACTACTTCTTGTCAGTATGATGATTAGGTGCAGAAGTATCTTGCCTAGACAGAATAAAAAATGATAATATATGCAGGATTATTATTTATTATAGATCGGTATTTACAAAGCCAATGCCAATACTGCACCTGATGGTACATACGATACTTACCAAAGTAGGTATCAAGTAATAGAAGACCTTCCCTTGCCATTCAAAATAACCATGACCAAGTAGGTACAATGTTATATATACAATTAAGTACACGCGTTAGAAGTTACACCTCATACATAAATATATATCTTCTCAAATAATATTATAATATATTATAAAATAATATTTTAAAAAATACGAGTGTGCTTTAGACCACAAGAGTGAAGAAAAACATATAAATACGCCCAACAGTCACATAGGTTACACAGTCACATAGGTCTTAGTTTACACTTACATATTACATTTCTGAACGCACTCATAAATATTTAACAAGTAATAAATATTTCAATCCCTTTTTATTACTATCACTATTCTACATTTTTAAAGCCTAAAACATAAAAACTTGTTTTTGAAAAATATTCGATCCGAAACATATTAAAACCTTTCTGATCCATTTGACACATACATTTAACATAGGCAGCTGCAATCTGTCAATTATATTGTAGCACATAGGCAGCTTCAACGTCTTACTCTTGTGTTACAGTGATGCGCGCGCATCTTATAATTTCACTCTCATAATTTTTCATAACACGCCTAAAGAAGTATAACTTCAAAAATAGCCTTTGCTGGAAATGTTAGCAATATAAATATTAGTTGAACGGATTAATTTCAAATATCGACAGCCCCGTGGCGCAGTTGGCTAGACACCAGCTTGCGAAACGAGAGGCTGCGGGTTCGATCCCCGCACCGAGACAAATGTTTGTGTGATCCACAAATATTTGTTTCGGGTCTGGGTGTTTGTGAGACCGAAAAGTCTCTCGTAGTTTCTGATACCCACGACACAGGACTTGTATCCTAGTGTGGGGTCAGAACTATGTATGTGACTGTTGGGTGTATTTATTTATTTATTTATTTATACAACCAGCGCTTTGCCACGTACCATCGAGCGCGGTCGTAAATTAAAACCAATGGCACCGACCTGCTGTGAGTTTTATTGTGATTTATGTGTTCGATTATCGAGTGAACGACTAAAACTGGAAACAATATTGCCACTGTAACAGCACTATCAATTAGAAAAAAGGATAAAACGTGCGTGAAAATGCCGTAAGAAAATAACTCATGGCTTTGGTTTATATTAAAAGAAAGTGTTAATTAGTGTATACGTGTGTATGTGAATAGAATGACTGCAGAAACATTGATTTTCTTGATTATATTTTTTACTATTCACCTAAAAGACTTTAAATCATTATTAGGAATAAACATGAAATCTTTTCAGTCAGTTTTATATGAATAAAAACTTTGAATAAAAAATAAATGAACCCAAAATCATAGAGACATCGATGGGAATTATTTATAAGACTTAGATGTAGTTTTTTTTTTTTAAGTATTTACGCACAGAAATAATTTAAAATAAGTTTGTAATATCTTGCATGCAAACTCGGTTTATTTCATGATGGTTCTATGTTCAGACAGACGTAGACAAATGAGTTTCGTTCAGATGAAGCAACAATGTGAGAAAAGAGCCTAGGTACGCTATATTTTTGTGATTATTATGACACCTTGGTATTGAAACGAAATATATGACAAAAAAAATCATATTCTTTACACATCCCCTTGGCGCAGTTGGCTAGACTCCAGCTTGAGAAATGAGAGGCCGCGAGTTCGATCTCTGCACCGAGACAAATGTCTGTGAGACCAAAAAGTCTCGTAGTTTCTGAAACCCATGACACATGACTCGTATCTTATTGCGGGGTCAGAACTATATATGAGACTGTTGGGTGTATTTGAATTTATTTTAATAAATATAATCCGAAGATTCATTGCTCACCGTATGTAAGGCGTAAAACGTTCCCTCAAAGATCCATAAAAATTTTACGCATTCGGGGATCACTTTGAAAATCGCATTATTAACAAGCGGTTAAATTTTGATAAATTGTCGGAGACCCCATAATTTTCTTAGACATTTTAAGTATCACATGCGTCTATATTATTTATAACTTGCCATTAGATTTGTGCTAGAAAATACATACATCTTTTTTTTATTGAACGCCTTTACCGTCATAGCAATCGATATTACTTTAAAAATAGCACTTCGGTAGGCTCTAAAGACGTTCTACCTTAATATACAATTATGTGGGCGAAAGACTCGCTTGAAAACGTTTAAGTACATGTACTTATTTATCTCTGTTAACGGTTGGCGGAACGGAGCCCGCAAGGATATAATTCTTTTCAATTTTTCACTTAAGCTTCTCTTTGTAAACACAGTCACGGTTTGTTTGTTTCCAGCTTTATTTTATTAAGAATTTCGGCCTTCGAAAATTCAGCACGATATTTAAAACATTTAAATTAAAAAATTGATTTTATACTAATTGGCCAGTTCGTTGAGTGGTGAACAAAAGATACCCCCTTTTCTTTAAGACCAACTGGCATGCTTTGACCTAAATGAAAATAGAGATGTGTTAGTAAGACTTAGACAGTATTTTTTCGTACAAATTATTTTGGATAATTCTCGGTAATAACATTAATAGGGACGTGATTATACTTTTTATGTACAAAATCTACACACAACCTGGAGATAGTTAAGAAAATTAATTCTTTTTCAATTAGTAAAGCCACATTGCAGGCACTTATTAAAAATAGAAGCCAGGTAAAAGAATTTCTGTAGAATTTATAGAGGTGGCGAAAATTTCGAAAGCCCAGCAACCCTACCTTTGATTCCTACGATCTTACAAAAGCTGTATCGTATAACGAGGCTTTTATCTCAATGTGGAAATTAAGACATGTCACCCGCATAGTGCTCGAAAAGCCAAAAACTTACTTTTACCAACTTTCCTCCGTAAAAAATATTATGTGTAGTGTGTTTTTTTTTGTTCGTTATTTACGTCAGATTATTTAAACACACTCCCGCGACACACTGTGCAACTAAGCTGCATTGAAACAGTATTTTCGTAAATACTTGCACAAACTGGAATTGCTTTTACATGAATGTTTATTCCACACGTTTACGCCTCGGGAAATTAACAGAATTACACGTGACACATGAGCGTGTTCGCGCATCTTTAGTTCAGGGATTCATTATAAATTTAAAGTTTAAATTGCTGCCCCGGGCTACAACTCATCAACATTAAAAACTTTCTGAGAAAACACTTCTGTTTACGGCGGGTGCACACGCCCGATTTTAACTTCGGCCTGTGGTGTAGGCGTACAATTGTTTGTAACTTTGAAGCAGTAAGACATTGTATGGGTTGTCTTAGAAATTTTACCCATAGGTAGTTTCTGACAACATCTATGTATATTCGTCTGGTTTCAGCATAATACTCATTATGTATATTCATCATCATCAGTCCATATACGTCCCACTGCTGGGCACGGGCCTCCTATACAACTGAGAGGGTTTAGGCCTTAGTCCACCACGCTGGCCTAGTGCGGGTTGACAGACTACACACCTAAGAAATTTCTAAGAACTTTTAGGTGTGCAGGTTTCCTCGAGATGTTTTCCTTCACCGTTAAAGTAAGTGATAATTCATTGTGAATACACACATAACTTCGAAAAGTTAGAGGTGTGTGCCTGGGGGTTCAACTTGCGACCGCCGAGACTCTCGACCACGCGCATAATTCATAAACCTCAAGGCCATCACTATTACAAAGGATCAATATATGTATATAAATGGAATTAATAACAAACCGTTTTATTTGTGCCCAATTATAATTAAAAGTGATCATAATAATTCATTTAATTGTAAGAAAATCGTCTTACATGTTTTCTTATTTTATCATTGCGCTAACCTTAATTCTCCCAAATGCGTGATAAATTACAAAAAATGGAAAATAAATTTCGAGGAAGGCTTTAAGACTTCCAGCGAATAAAATTACCTGACTGTTATCGTTTTTGTCAAAGGCAAACGAGCCAAGCGTTATTACTTTAATTTGTTAAGATTAAAATCTTTTTGTAAATACTTTTTTACGATCATAATGTTATGGGAGCAGACGGGTGACCAAGTCCAACATGTAAATATTAAAGACGACAAGGGTGGACGTTTCCCGAATCGAGGGGAAATATTGGTTATATGAAATGCAGAAACAGAAGAGTTAGTGCACACAAGCCTACTTTACATACCGAATAGTAGGAAGTTATAGGTTGCCGTCAATTATAGAGTAATTTATAATAATTTCCCGACATCATTTTCTGTTAAATTTTAACGATCCGTTCTTAATAAGGACCATGTCATGATAAACTTCGGAAATAATAAATAAATAAATACAGGCAACAGTCACATACATAACGCTTACCCCACACTAGGATACAAGTGCTGTGTCGGGGGTATCAGAAACTACGAGAGACTTCCGGTCTCACAAACACTCAGTCCCGAATCAAATATTTGTGGATCACACAAACATATTATGTCTCGGTGCGGAGATCGAACCCGCGGCATTTCGTTTAGCAAGCTAGTATCTAACCAACTGCGTCATGGGGCTGTGAAATAAGATAAGTGCCACTAATGTTTTTTGAAAACATCTTAAGCTACAGTAAACATAATAGTGATGTTAAATTAATATTTATTTTATAGTTCCTTTTCTAATTGTAACAATTCAATCATAGCAGAATACAGATTACACTAGTTTCTAAGTTCTTACATCTATTCAACTGGCATATTGTGTCAGTAATAAAATCGCAGCGATTCTACGAGTAAGTGTTCATGCCTCGTGTATTCTTTTGAATCTGTTGAAAGCAGTTTACGGGTAAGGGGTAGTCCGAACAACTAGTATGTATAGTGTAGGCGGCGTAATGATTCCGATAAGGTAACTTTATTTCGAGAAGAGAGCTTATTTTCTCCCCTTCCGCTAGACCTGGGTGTGGAGCAGAAAGGATATGTAGGGGTTTCGAATCTTTCAATACAGTGTAGATGTTCATGCCAATCTGATATCTTACAAAAATCTCTCTAATATTTGCGACAACGATTGTAACCATGATCTGCAAACTACGAGTATAAGCGTTAATATAATATAAATTTCAGCCACCTCTCTCTCATAAAAGGAGGACGAAAAATCCTCTTATAAAGAAGCATAGATGGGTAAAAAATAAGAGTCCAGCAACAAAAATAAAAGCATAAAAATTTCTCTATATTCTTATAAATTTTATCAATAAAAAATAAATTGAAGAAGCATTTTTCATTTTATCTGTAATATAGCAATATAGCTGCATCCGTCTGACATTTCTTAGGAAAGGAATAAAGTACCTGGTTGGGGCTGGAAGCCTAAGTGATGCAGAATGCCGTTCTCAGAATTTATATTCAATGGAACGTTGGAAGTCACTCGTATAATTATTAAAAGAGATTTTTATGAAGGTAAATATATTTTATATTGGTTTCTTTTTTATCTGAGTTCGGATTTCAAACGGTATGCGACGTAAAACACGAATAACATAATTAATTGTAAGTTATTTTAATATTATGCAATATTGTGGATTTCGAATTTGTAGTACTAATAAAAATTAACAATTAATCATAATATAACTGTATTTTTAAATCATTAGTAACGGTATTTATTAGTTGGAAGGGCCCTCAATCATACAGGTTCATTAACACCAAAGTGAGCTATAATAATTATACACGTAACTTAATTTCATAGAATTATTAAACTGGTAGTGGTATTAGAAACCCTGCAAGCCGTTACTTGGATTGTTTGAAACTTAAAATTTAAATTGCTTGAAATTATACTTCTATTATTAATTTACTAACTGTACAGGTTTCATGGAAGGTGCCTTTGTGTTAGTCAGTAATTTGAAATTTCAATCAGTCTCACATTACGGAGTTTTAGAAGGTAATTTAATTGTCTAGTGAGAATATTATTCAGTCTATATAACTACTAACTCCTTAATTGACTTTAGGTAATTTTATAAAAACATCTAAGAGTGTTATTTATTATTATTATTAATTAGCGATTAAATAACGTATTTTTCGATTTTCCTCGTAAAAGTAAGAATGGTCTCGAATATCGGTGGCAGGTTCATACAGCGGAAACCAACCTCCAACTTTTCACAAGTGTGTATAGAGTGGTTTTACTAACTACAAATATTATATAGTTCTGTGTTTCATTAGCTAAAGGGGTTGCCGAAGATTGTAGAATTCTTATCATCTCTAACTACGTTGTTATATTACCGTCTCCACTTTTTCGTTCATTTCAAGATTCATAAAATTCTTCACATAATGTGTTGCAACTGTAAAACGAAAGATTTTATTAATTAATAATAAATATTAAGTTTTTTTTAGACTTCTGTGAGATCCCGAAGTAAAAATCTTCTAGAGTCTTCCTTTTTGAGCTCTTAGCTAATGTCGAGACACAAAAATAAAGAATTAATATTCGTAAATAGACATATTATTGTGCCCGCTAGAAATAATATACGCTTTACAGCACTTCAATTTATTTCTATTCTTACTGTATTGCCATATACCATTAAAATTTCACCGCAATATTGCTTCTAGTTCGGCCATTACTAAGGCATCTCGGTTATTGGCGCCCCAGTAGTTCATACCGTCTGCGTTTAACTTAATAGCTCTATTACTTTAATGAGGGAACGAATGCATGCGAATCAAATAACTTCATAAACTCTATTCCAGGTTTATAATAGGTTTTGTGATTGAATTATTTAGGCATTGACTATAGACCAGCTCTGTTTAAAGTTTTGTTTAGAATTTCCTTTATCAGTTTAATCATACGTGATGTCAAAGTAATGATTCCAGCTCTAAAGCTTCGACTTATTAAAGCTATGCTCATATAATACGAAGGCAATAGACATAAAGTACTAAATAAACTAACAGAATTCTTAATTCAAACCCTACATTAATACCTAACGCCTCTCAATAATAAAAATACGTTTCCAGCAAAATGTATATTTAGGACTGATATACATATTATTTTAAGACTCTGATTTCGTTTCTTAATAGATTTACGTAGAAATATATTCGGGGTAAAGCTTACTGATCCTATATAAACAGAATAATAGCTCTTATTGTTCAAACTTGAAATCCATACATGGTGGTAGTTAAATTAGTTTCAATAAAGACTATAATTGCTTGGAAGGGCAATAAAATTACTCTGAATATTTAAAACGTTCTCGCCGAGATACAGACTGCTGATGAGTTGAACAGCTCTCAGTGCTAGACGTCTCGCTTTGTGTCCTTCCTACAACACTTCGCTAAAAGCAAGTTGACTGCAATGTTTAATAAATTAAGGAAGGTCTGCACTCGGAAATTTAATCATAGGACCAGAATTAATTGTAGTAGGACAGTTCCAGTTATTACTGAATTATATATAGGTTGTCTTGTGCTGGTTTAATTTAGTTTGAGAGATTTTTGTTTCTAGTCTTCTAAGCTAGACCAATGCCGGTGCATAGACTTGGTGCACCTGCGAAATTATTAGAAAGAAATACATAGACACAAAACCTCAACCTGTGTTTCCCGAAGGGGTAGGCAGAGGTGCATTTCTTCACCCACAGTTCGCCAGGTATACGCAGTCCTACGTAATAGGAGGCGAGCCTATTGTTGTTTCCGTGCACATTACCAGGCTCCGTGCTGCTACTGAGAATTTCCTATGCATGCAGAAACTTGTAACTTAAATATGTAATTCAATTCGAAGTATCAATGTAAAATCAATTGGCACCATAAAAAGTGCGTATATCGACCATCGACGTACCCACGTGAATTCGCTCTAAAGGAGGAAAGAGTCAGGTGTTCCGCGGGGACATTTTCGTCGCCTAAGAGCCGACATAGATCAAAGTGCAAAAGTATCCAGTAAGCATTACTCTCGGCTGTCGGTGACACCGCCGGGGATTCCACAATGCAGGAGAGGGTTCCCGCGACCCACTCAATTTCTATATACATCGCCCCATTCAGAAAGGACGCGTTGAATTCAATATAACCGCATGTGGCTATCGATTTGAATGTCACGATTTATATTTTAAATATACATACATAAACTCACGCCTGTATTCCCCTAAGGGGTAGGCAGAGGTGCATTTCTGCACCCACATTTCGCCAAGTATGTATCAGTCCCACGTTATAGGTGGCGAGCCTATTGCCGCTTTTCGGGCACATTTCCAGATTCCGTGTTGTTACTGAGAATTTCCTAATGAAGATTAACTTTCTAGCTTTTCCTTCTTGCTTCGAAACAAGAAGCCAGATCAATCTTAATGCAGAAAAATATGATTGATAACTTCAAAGTTGTTATTGATTCAACCACCATCAATATACGTCCCACTGCTGGACACAGGCCTCTTCTACAATTGAGAGGGTTCGATTCAATAAACGCTTTTGATACCTTTCATAGTATCCGAGACACAAGACCACTCAGGTCACCACGGCACAAAGGTGTAAATGCGACTTTTAGCTGGATTTCAAATTGAAAATATAATTTAACTAATATTTATGCGGACATAATTAAGTCTGCAGCGTACGTGGCTTCGAGACCAATTATACGTAAACCGTGTAAATCTAGGGCAGCGCGGTAAAAAATTCAAATTACAACAATTCTACAGGATTCTGACAGGATTCATAAAAACTTGGCGCGCCGTGAACTTTCCCTTTGCATATTCATAGCACAAACTCAGACGGAAGTTTTTGGTGAGAAATTATGATAATAATTTTATACTAACTCCATCCGTCTTGAGTCTTTTATAAATTAGGACTTGTATATAAGTCGGGGTTCATGCGGTCTGACGCGCCGTTCCCTCTACTTAATAAATTAATTTAAATATCCCCGAATAAAATGTCTACATCTTAATTTGGATTATTTTGTTTTGTGTGTTATTATTTGGCCAAAGTTTTATTTTTCTGCGCATGGAGTGAAATTGCTAAGGTTTTCTTTGTTCTTACACCGTTGGGAGCAATATTTCGCAAATCTTCCTTTTTGCTTCGCCACTCAGGTTTAAACTACGCAAATATTCCACTCGCTCCCTTGTAAGAATTTAAGATTTATAAGAAGAAAGTGTTCGTACATCATATTCTTGGCATATACCATCATTCGTAAAAAGTTTACTCTTGTTAATAGTCACATTAAGTTATGTTATCGTACTTACACTTGCAACATTTTCTCGCGAAAGACTTGAGTCCTGTTTTAGCTGGACTCTGTGTCTTAGCTTTCAACTCAATGAAAAACATATTCAAGTTATAAACTTGATACAAAAAATATTAAAAATATTGGTGAAATTATTTCGTAAAAATGCTTAGTTCTTCGATTTTTTTTATGATCTTTGGTTAAAAAGGTTATGTCAATTCATTTACTAAACAAAAAATTAACACGTCTTCTAAAATTTAAATTATATTAATGTCTTATAATTAGTCCTATATTCCTCCTATATTTTATCATTTCCTAGTTCACTTATTCTGCTGATACACATTATCTTATTTATCCAGGCAGTGGCCGTTGTGTTGAATACTGCAAAAGAGACCGAAAATGGCACATCCCAAGGGAAAACTAACTTGTCCCTAATTCGCAAAGAAATTAATCAGAAAGAAGATAAATAGGTGGAGTTTGGAACTAATAATTGTTTATTTTCCTCAACAGCGAAATGGGAGAAAAATAAACGACGAAGAGATATTATTCAGAAATAAAATAGATAAATATTCATTTACATAACATAACATAACCTTACGCCTGTATTCCCCGAAGGGGTAGGCAGAGGTGCATTTCTGCACTCACATTTCGCCAGGTATGTATCAGCCCCACGTAATAGGGGGCGAGCCTATTGCCGTTTTTAGGGTACAATTCCAGACTCCGTCCTGCTACTGAGAATTTACTAATGGAAAAACCAAATAACACTTTGCCCGGCTCGGGAATCGAACCCAGGACCTCTAGATCGCTCGGCACATACACGAGACAGTCTTATATTCATTTAACTCTAAGAATTTCCAACATATCTCGAGGGTTAAGGTACAACAGATAGTCGGCAACGAACATATTACGTACCCCATTTCCTGGTCCGCTTAACAATAAACTAAAGAGGGATTAATTTACATGGTATAGCCTCATACATTATTTAACTACGTGACGTCCCATACCGTCCAATTTCGGTGGAGTAAAGGCTGGGATTCGAATTTGCCTAAGCCCCGTAGGAGCAGTGCCGCAGTAGTCACACTATTCGAGCCGCGACATTAATAAATTACAGGTGAAAGTTTCATACGTGTCAGTTTAAAAAGCGTCGTATCCTTAATTAAACATTGGATTGTGTTTAAACTAGTTGGTATTCGTTTTATTTAGGCGCGTTTAATCACTATGCGTTAATGCTGCACGTATGTGAAATTCATATTTTAAGCCGTTGTCATCAATAATATTTTCAGACTTTGCTATACTCGTACTACTATAGTTGTAGTAAAATCTATGGATGTATTTATATTTACCACATAATATTGCAAAAAAATCTTTTGGAGGAGTATGATATGAGTCAGACATTAATTATTATAGGTACATACATATTTTTCTTTCTTATTGTTAGCTCACACATAAACATTGACCGCATATACCTTATACATGAATAAGGATGAAGTTTAGAAGTACATACCTACAAATTTGCTGTATATTTTTTTTCAAATTGTTCATATATAGGATGTAGGTATAAAGACCGTGATTGAAAACTAAGGCAAAATAAAAAAAAAGTTTTCCTAACAACTACACACATTTAATACTCGTGGTTATAAGGAAAACGTATTTTATTTTTATTTTTTGTCGGGATTTTTTTTAACGCCAATGGGTTTGTAATCACCGTCGCTATTACCTGCCTTAGGTTCCGATCACGGTCTGAATACACACTGTATATTATTATGTTTTGTATCTAAAATAAACGGAAACTAAATCATAAAACATTATGAATATATCTGGTAAGTTGTTTGGTCGCCAAATAGCCTCGCACATAAATCCGTCCCTGCCCGGGTCTGTAAGGGCATTCACTCGGCGCCGACGCGCGCTAAACAAAAGACGGCATATACGGAGATTTATGAACAATTCACGACGCAATGATATGGGGTATCTATTCAAATCCACTGAATTCGAGGGGCAGGTACTCTGCGGAAGATGATGTACGTCCTCTACAAAGCACAATGGCCACCTATTTTAGTTTGCTTGCAGAGGACGTTAGTGTGGGACGTGGGTAGTGTGAAATATTGATGGTAGGTATAAACGTACTGCTGGGAATTTGATATACTATTAATATTATAAATAAATAAAATAGTTTGACTTGGCAATCGCACTAAAAGTGAGATACATCGTGTTTTCATCTCACTTTTATTTAACTCATAAAATATTTTTAATATTGATATGGTCACTATAAGATGGTGTCTGGTAAGCTAAGTGCATAATAACTTAAGACAGAAGGTCCCTTAAACGGAATACATTTCCAATTACTGTAATTGTTTTCATGTTCAAAATTCGCGTAAATTCTATTTGGAATGGTCCAATAATTGGATACAGGCCTCGTCTATTGTTGCTTGGTTAAGCTTTAGTGGCCTAGTGTCGGTTGGCAGACTTAAAATGCCTACAACATTTCTTATGGTTGAGTTGAGTTGGTACTGGCGGCATGCAGGCGGTTTCCGACAGAACGCTTTGGAAGTCTTTGGGGGAGGCCTATGTCCAGCAGTGGACGTCTTTTGGCTGATGATGATGATGGCAATTTCACTAAGAAATTAGAACGCAGTATTTTTGCTTCAATTTCTCAGACAATATGATTGTAAAGCTTATTATTGTTGAAATAAGTGTATGTACATTACAATTGTAATATAAATCGGAATATAAAAATATTTTTTCTGAATTTATTTAGCAAATTAGGTTCTCCGAAACTTTGAACAATTTTCATACGCCGCCTTATCGAAACTTCAAAGGCTTTGAATAATGTACAGTCAATTTGTATTGCCGAATACATCCATTAATAATACCCAGTAATGTTTATTGCTGTACGCACGCAATATTGTGATTCCACTAAAGTGACTTTAGATGGTCTGCCAATATGATAGTTATTACTAAATAGAAAACTAAACATAATACCACTGTAAAATGTTCATTTGTAATGTAAAAAATCGTCGAAGAAGTCGTGATGGCCTAGAGGTTTGAGCACGCGGTCGAAAATCTCAAAGGTTGCGGGTTCAAACCCCAGGCACACACCTGAAGAACGGTAACGGTTTAACGGTGAAGGAAAACATCGTGATGAAACCTGCACACCTAAAATTTCATAGGAATTTCTTAGGTGTCCGCCAACCCGCACTACTCGTAGGCCAGTGTGGTGGATTAAGGCCTTAACCCTCTCAGTTGTAGAGGAGGCCCGTGCCCAGCAGTGGGACGTATATGGGCTAAAGATGAATGTAAAAATAAGAACAAAAATTAATTGTGCCTCCTCTAACAGGTACGAAAAAATCAACTTTGTAAAAGACAAGTGTTATGGTTGCTGTGAATTTTAGAATCTCAAGTTCATTTCCCAGATCGTGTTCGTTCGTACAGTTTTTTATTCTAAAATATATGGTTTTCGTTTTGTTGAAACATGTTTCTTGTGAACCGAGAATAAATAAGTTACCACTTAAGCTAGTCTATTTAAAACAAAAACCGCCTTCAAAAAAATCTATTCCAAACCAAACTAAAATGCAATAAAAAGTAAAAAAAATAATTGCTTATTCCTCTATATACCTAATAATCAACTTACTATTTCTCTTCATCAATATGTACTGTACGATCTATGTGTTTACGACGCAAGAAGCTAGGTAGGTACCTATCCACTTCAAATCTAACTCAATACATACCTATGAATAACAAACAATGATTAAAATATTTTTTTAATTTCTCCTAAGTAAAATGAAATGAAAAATATTAGACTACTTAAAAGTCAATCAAATTATAACGACAATATAATGTAGTTTTAATTATTGTTATTGTTGGAGGCGGTGTCAACCAAGGTAGGACTCTCATATTATTATTCATCATCATCAGCTCCCATATATATACGTCCCACCGCTGAGCACGGGCCTCCTCTACAACTGTGATGCTAGGTATGTATATTGTAGTGTTTTCCTATAAGCATAGTCAAAGAAAAATAGACTTAAAGTCTCTCCTACATTTTCAGACCGACATAATCGTTCAAATACAGTCTCTTTAAGTGCATAAAATGTGTTTCTAAAATCCGTTTTAAAACGAAATTCAATGCGATCGGTCAATCAACAGATCAATAGGAACATATATTTTCAATTTAGGAACATTTTCAAATAGTACTTTAATTCAGCTCCGGTAAAATGCAACTGGATATTTCAATGTACACTTTGTATAGACGCTTCATCCGAACGATCCAATGGATAGATATGATGAAAAGAAATATTTTTAGACCAGCTTTACCGAAATCATGAATAAACCTTTTATAATTCAATAAATTTTGCTGATTGCCAGTACCCTCTTCTTTACGAAAGGAATGTAAATAAGGATAAAGACTGTAATGACATCACTCCCTGTCTCAGGTGGCCCTTTTTTATAAAACAGAAAATGTAGGTAATGAAAGCCTTACCGTAACTTACACCTATTTTCTGTGAAGCTGTATTTTTGCGAGAGGGTATGTGAGCGAGTGTGTCACCTTATCTTTAATATTAACAAGTAGGGAAGGGAGATTGAGCTCCATTTTAGGCTTTCTGCTTCGCCGAAACAGAATAATACCGTTACCATCGGCCCATATGCGTTCCAGTGCTGAACACGGGCCTCCTTTATAGCTAAAAGGGTTTAGGCCGTATTCCACCACGCTGGCCAATTCGGGTTGGCGGACTACACACCTAAGAAATTCCCAAGAACTTTTGGGTGTGCAGGTTTTCTCACGATGTTTTTCTTCACCGTTAAAGTACGTAATAGTTCATTGTAAATACACACATAACTTTGGAAGTCAGAGGTGTGTACCTGGGGTTTGGGCCGAGATTAGACAAAAATATATCTCACAGGAAATTGGTTTTTCAATTGTAAGGCATCATAATTTTTATGTCATCGTTCTAACTTTACTTACATAGCATAATATAACGCCGAATTTCAGATTCGTTTCGTTCTAAATCTATATCCCCTCACTATCAACGAGCTACAAAGAGCTATAACTAAAACTGGGTAACGTCAAGGTAGACTATGGCACTAAAAGTGGCAAGATATCTTTGGAAATATCAGCACAGTGTCTACATTCTCTTATGGACTATTAGGTATATATTTAGCATGAAATGTATTGTTAATTATTCATTGACAGTGGAAAAAGACTGCTTCTATGTAATGGCGAACTTAAACAGAACTCCGTAAGGATATGGAGTACTGAGAATTGAATATAAAACATTCTACTCGTATTCAATTCATTTTTTTTTTATGGGAATGGAGGCAAATATAGGGATTAACTTACTTTGTGATGGCATGGGATTAAATTACGTATAATATTATTTTAAAATAAAAAGTTATAGTATATTTCTTTACATATTACGGAAATAATAACAGCAAGCGATAAAATATTTCTGTATCAATCATAATTTAATATTTTTTTTCACGACTTCAAAAGAACGAGCATTAAGTATTTTAATAGAATTTTTTAATGATCTCATCAGATTTCTTGGTATAAGGAGAGTTTATTGAAATAAAAAAAAATGTTTTGTACCATTTTATTTCCCAGAACTTTCGTCATAAATAAAATAAAAAATGCTCGTACCGCTTTATGCTTACAAGAGGCATTAAAAACTTTCGCAAATAAAGAACTATAAACTCCAATAGAGATTGAATGGTTCATTAATTTTGAAATAGTTTGAGCTTTATGATCATAGGAATAGGATTTAAAAATAGAACTACTTAATGGACGAACTCGCAGAGAAATTTGTTTGAACTCTCTTAAATAATCTATGCATATTTCTAGTGACAAAAGGCAGGCCGCGTAACCCGTATGTAGTATCGTATCAGTTGATGAAACAAAAATAATCCTGAGTGGACCAAATCCTCGGAAATTACGTCTTAATGAACAACTACATACGTATGTAGAACGAGGCGAAGTCATCAGTTTAATGCTTGCATCATTTCAACAACCATAGAAATGTCTTTGGATCTTCATAAATACGCTCGAGAGAAAAGTATTAGTATAAAATATTTAATAATTATTTATCATCATCATCATCATCAGCCCAAATACGTCCCACTGCTGGGCACGGGCCTCCTCTAAAACTGAGAGGGTTAGGCCTTAGTCCACCACGCTGGCCTAGTGCGTGTTGGCGGACTACCCACCTAAGAAATTGCTAAGAACTTTTTAGGTGTGCAGGTTTTATCACGATGTTTTCCTTCACCGTTAAAACAAGTGATAATTCATTGTGAATACACACATAACTTTGGAAGTCAGAGGTGTGTACCTGGGGTTTGGGCCGAGATTAGACAAAAATATATCTCACAGGAAATTGGTTTTTCAATTGTAAGGCATCATAATTTTTATGTCATCGTTCTAACTTTACTTACATAGCATAATATAACGCCGAATTTCAGATTCGTTTCGTTCTAAATCTATATCCCCTCACTATCAACGAGCTACAAAGAGCTATAACTAAAACTGGGTAACGTCAAGGTAGACTATGGCACTAAAAGTGGCAAGATATCTTTGGAAATATCAGCACAGTGTCTACATTCTCTTATGGACTATTAGGTATATATTTAGCATGAAATGTATTGTTAATTATTCATTGACAGTGGAAAAAAGACTGCTTCTATGTAATGGCGAACTTAAACAGAACTCCGTAAGGATATGGAGTACTGAGAATTGAATATAAAACATTCTACTCGTATTCAATTCATTTTTTTTTTATGGGAATGGAGGCAAATATAGGGATTAACTTACTTTGTGATGGCATGGGATTAAATTACGTATAATATTATTTTAAAATAAAAAGTTATAGTATATTTCTTTACATATTACGGAAATAATAACAGCAAGCGATAAAATATTTCTGTATCAATCATAATTTAATATTTTTTTTCACGACTTCAAAAGAACGAGCATTAAGTATTTTAATAGAATTTTTTAATGATCTCATCAGATTTCTTGGTATAAGGAGAGTTTATTGAAATAAAAAAAATGTTTTGTACCATTTTATTTCCCAGAACTTTCGTCATAAATAAAATAAAAAATGCTCGTACCGCTTTATGCTTACAAGAGGCATTAAAAACTTTCGCAAATAAAGAACTATAAACTCCAATAGAGATTGAATGGTTCATTAATTTTGAAATAGTTTGAGCTTTATGATCATAGGAATAGGATTTAAAAATAGAACTACTTAATGGACGAACTCGCAGAGAAATTTGTTTGAACTCTCTTAAATAATCTATGCATATTTCTAGTGACAAAAGGCAGGCCGCGTAACCCGTATGTAGTATCGTATCAGTTGATGAAACAAAAATAATCCTGAGTGGACCAAATCCTCGGAAATTACGTCTTAATGAACAACTACATACGTATGTAGAACGAGGCGAAGTCATCAGTTTAATGCTTGCATCATTTCAACAACCATAGAAATGTCTTTGGATCTTCATAAATACGCTCGAGAGAAAAGTATTAGTATAAAATATTTAATAATTATTTATCATCATCATCATCATCAGCCCAAATACGTCCCACTGCTGGGCACGGGCCTCCTCTAAAACTGAGAGGGTTAGGCCTTAGTCCACCACGCTGGCCTAGTGCGGGTTGGCGGACTACCCACCTAAGAAATTGCTAAGAACTTTTTAGGTGTGCAGGTTTTATCACGATGTTTTCCTTCACCGTTAAAACAAGTGATAATTCATTGTGAATACACACATAACTCCGAAAAGTCAGAGGTGTGTGCCTGGGCTTTGAACCTGCGACCGCCGAAATTCTCGATCACGCGCCTAAACCTCGAGGCCATCACTGCTTAATAATTATTATATTTACAAAAAACTGTCTGCCTCGTAGTCTCGCGGCACAAGTATGTGCCGTGCGATCTAGAGGCCCTGAGTTCCATTCCTGGGTCGGGCATAGGTTATTAGGTTTTTCCATTAAGAAATTTTAGGTAGCAGCACGGAGTCTGGAGATGTGCCTGAAAAACGGCAATAGGCTCGCCCCCAATTACATGGGACCGATACACATAATGTGGCGAAAATGGATTTGAAGATATTTAGAGAAAATGAGAATGATTTCAAATACGATAAAATGCTTAGAATAGAGAACAATTTTAAGTCGTTCAAAATTTACGAACGCCTTTTCTGTTCGACATTAAGGATCCCTTTTAACTGGTTAGTCGTCTATTCACGTTTTCGCTAAACATAAATAACTCGCCATAATTTATTTATAACCCAAACTGTTGAGTCTGGATGCCTTATTAGTTGAAATTAAATTGAGTTTCTGACCTTTAGTGCTTTGGTAATTTAATTTTATCTCAGAATATTCTTGCTCTTGCAAGAAAATATTTGTATAAGAAGTAAATTGACTTCGTTGTGTGTCCTCTAATTTTAATTTATTTAATTAAATTCGAGATACTTTATAAGTTTTTTAATGTGTACATTTTGTACATGTAGCTCTTAATTATTTCTGTCAAGAATTAAGTCAAAAGAATGAGGTATTCAAGGTGAAAAGTGCAGATGATTTGAACGCATAGACAACAAGAACAGTAGATCAATAATGAACATGCGTGTGGCGAGTGTTGTGTTAGGATTTAGATTGACGTCTTAAACATGGTAGCGGGTAGTTGTGGTGGAGTAAGCTGCATCAGATGGAAAGCTTCTATAGCATAGTTATATTACAGACATGCATCCACACGCACATGCAGACGAATGCACACGCATACACACACACACACACACACATACCAATAGTACATTTTTATTTAAATTTTTAACATAATTATTTAATTTTATTTGCAACACGTTCTAAAGAACTACGCTGTTGTTACTTTTCGAAATGGAAGAGCGAGACCTTCTAGCTCTAGCACAAGTATTTAATACTTATTAAAAGGTCTCAACCCCGATCTCATGTATTGTAGTCACTTATTTATTTATTTAGTTTTTAGTTATTATTAGTCTTCCATAATCTTCGATAACCACGATACAAGACTTGTATCTCCACGAGATGCTGTAGTTTGCGTGTCAATATTAGATTTCTCTTGTTTAGCTTCTTAATCATTCACTTATTTAACAACATCAATAACATAATTCGTAAATGAAATGAATGAATTCGTTAATTCGCATGAATAAATCATGCGACACTAATATACAGATTGTTAGGTAAAAGACCGTACATACTGAAGGACACGTTAGTCAATGGCTTCAAGTAACCATTAAAAATATAATGCAAGAGTAATATAAATATACGGCACAGTAAACGATACGAAATTATTGTAGCACAAATGCAGAAAACCCTACATACATCGAGACTTGAATAAAAAATAATAACTAGGTACCTACCTCTTAGTGTATGCAGCGTCCACAATGGTAGAATATGTAGTATTTATTTACACCGATTCACTTACATTTACTAAGTATTTACATTTACACTATTTACATAAAATTAAACGTATTTTAATAATTGTTCAAAATGATCGCCTCCTCGCGCAACGCAGAGTTCGGCGCGTTTTCGCATATTGTTTTTCACCCGGCACAACACAAACGTATCACTTCGAACCTTATCAAAGGCGGCTAATATTCTAGCCTTTAGTTCATCCCGGTTGCAGTATTCTGTAGCGTACACAAGCCGTTTCACTTCACCCACAAGTAAAATCTAACGGTGTAAGGTCAGGCGAGCGCGCCGGCCACGGCACGGGCCCACCGCGACCTATCCAGTTATTGCCGAAGTGACAATTTAAAAACTCGTACACTCGTACACTGTCATTAGCTCGGGCATATGCACGAACCATTTCCCAGTATTCTTCGTTTGAATACGACATTGCACTTGACACAAAACACACTAACAGTTAAAAGAGGTTTCCGCAAATAATCAAATATTGCATCACGGGCGACTCGCGACCTTTGACTGGCGCCCGCGCGTGCCGCGTGCTCTCGGCCGGCATGGCGACGCACGGGCATGAAAGGGCGAGTGCGGGGAGGGGTGCGGGAACAGAGCGCTGTTTGTAAACAGCTGATCGCCGATGACCGCACTTACGCAATACTTAGATTTTTTTTGGATAAATTATGTAAAAAATAAGGTACCAATTTTTTTACAAATTCGGGGTCAGAATTGAGTGCCTTATATTTGACTTCAGTATGTACGGTCTTTTACCTAACACATTGTGTATATACTAATACCTCAAAAAATAAATGTCTTACTTTTTACTAACACAAAAAGTAAATTGATGAAGCTGACAGGTTACTTAATGAAAAAATATTGCACGAAGGTTGCTTAATAAATTTATAGCCGTTAAGAATTGACAGCTTGTACTCATGACCTTCGGAATGACAAAATGTCTTCGGATCAATCACGACAAGGGTAGATAAAGCAATGTTTTATTAACGATACGGAGTTTTATTTCACGTATTTCTTTGTAAACATAAGATTCTATAAATCATTTAGTACAAAAAATATTTGAATACCTTTTCGCTAAACTAATTCTCTACTAGTTTAATGTTTTTTTTTCAAATTTTAAAAATACGTTCTTAACACATAGACCAAACATGCGAACCGAACTTAAGGCTACTTTGTATCTAGATGCAATTTTTTACAGCCTCATGATTTAGTTACTGTATAAATCAGAGTAAATTACTTGTAGCTTAAGTTTGTATTGTTATATAATGTTTGCATTTAAGTGCAATTTAATTTACTTAATCGTCACAAATATATACTTTTTTAAATATTAAAGACAATAAGACACAAAACTTGCTCCATGGGTAAATAATAAGAGATTTTAGAATAAAAAAAATAACCAAACTTGAAATAAATTTCCTTGCACCACACGAATATTTGTAAAGGTCTAATGAAGTGATGATGATGATGTCACTATACGTAGATTTGTAAGTAAAGGATTGTAACGAAACTTACAATTCTACATACACACACAAATAACTATTTTCATAACTATTATTTATCTACGGCATAGATTATCGGTTTTGTATTAGAAACGATACCAATATTTTACAGTTATAAATCACAATATTCCAAACCGGTTCACAATGGAATCCTCAATCGAAACAAGATAAACCGAGCCGTCGTGAATATCCACATAAAACCGCAAAACATTCGAAAATGATTTATAGTAGCCCCCGATCTGTTAGGGAGGATTCGCGGGAGCAAAAACAGATTATCGAAATCCCAGCCATTCCCAACAATCGGTATGAGACGTGGATGTACGAAATGCATAATGTGGAATTTTGTTCTGTAAGCGTTTGCTTATCTTTTAACGTCACCGCAGCGCTGCAGCGCAGGAGCCGTCACTCTGTGAATGGAGATTTGTATTCGTCAACAGACATTTAAAACAGCTGCGTTTTATTTTATTTTCGTGTATAGTTTTAAAAACACATTTATATTTTTGAAATATCAACCAAACCAGAAATTTAACGCGGTTTGACATCGTGATGTTTTTTTTAATAAATAATACACACAATATTAAATAGTAAATTTAATAAATCATTAAAAATCACGAATATGCTTTTTTTTATGTAATTAAATTGTTTGTGCAGGACGTTTGTTCCAGTTCTGGTTGCTTTCGATTTTTATGTTATACCAAAATATAAATATTGTATATTATATATACTATAGAAATTTGCTATAAAATATGTCTCCATGGTTATTGCCAGTATCCAGTGACCGAAACGAAAATCTAGTCCAACATTTGCCCTCACAGTTTCCTAAACTACACAATTTGTTACATCGCCTTTATTGTCTTCAATAAAACTCTTTCATTCCAAAGAACAACACAAATTTCGTAGCTCAATAACACGAACAACATCTGAACACCCGTGTCATAAAAGAATCGACTCGCATAAAAAACGGTCCGGCCAAATCTGGCGGGACACAAAAAATATAACGACGTATTTAGGATTTTTTTTTATCGTTTCGCGATTGTCGAGAAGCCGATGTGCGAATTTGATAGCGTTTAATGAGAATTCTTGGGCGAAGCTCGATCTCAGAATAGTAGCATTTCAGCTAGCTATTCAGCTATAATATCCTTTACAGTTTGACGCGTGGTATTAGGATTTAACTCTTTATGCATACATGTACATGTATATAAATTGTACTCTCCCTACGCCTATATCGTCGAAAGGGTAGACAGATTTGCATTTCTGCACCCACGTTTTGCCAATTGTGTCTGTCTGTATAGGTGGCAAGGTTTATCGCTTTTCAAGAACATTTCCAAGCTCCGTACTACAGAGAATTTCCTAATAAAAACATTTGATCGAGTCTGAATTTAAACCCCATACCTCTGGATCGTATGGCACACTCTTGAGACACGGACCACAAAACCGCCAAGCATTTGAATCTCCTGTGTGTAAATGGGACTTTAAGAAACTACAGGAGGTATATTCGATTATGGTAATCTTAACGTATCTTTTAGAGCACGTTTATGCCATCGGTCGAGCTTGTTAGCAAATGGCAGCAGTCTTTAACGTAAGTCAGCTTATAGCTTGCTTGAAAATTTGACACTAGACTAGGGGATAACTTTAAAACTTGCAGCACTTTATTCTGCAGAGGATCTAAAGGACACAAAGTATTATAAATTTTAAAACTATTCGAATTTTAAATATCGTAGTGAAAATTTATACAGTTACTGTAAAAATTTCGAACCTTTTTTTTATTGTTTATGATTATTTTATTTCCTTATATTGTAAAGAGTATTTAAAGAGTGGAAACTGCACAAAAATCTCCATCAAAAATACAGTACATAATATACATATCAGCCCTTATGAGTCCCTAAGCTAGTCACGTTCCTCTTATAAAACTATGGCTTAGGACATTAAGATTTTAAAAATAAATTTGACAAAGCACGTGAATAAGAAGATCGAGTCAACGGCCTAACTGACTTTGAGCTACCCACATCAATATTAATATCAATACCCAATATATCCAACAAGAACTTAGACCTAAATTTACCATATTGGACTTGTGCAGGTTAGCGGAGTGCAGTCCAAAAAACTATTTAAGGACTGCTTTTAGGCGTGCTGGTTTTGCCCTGATTATTCATTGTAATCATTATTCTCTTACCCTGTTCCCAATTTTAGTTGGGGTCGGCGCAGTATGTTTTAGCCTTTCAAACATCCCTATCAGCCGTCATGTCTTCAGTCGCCTCTTTTTCTTACATATCTTCTCTCACGCACTCCATCCATCCTTTCTTTGGCCTTCCTCTGTTTGTCCATTATTTGACTTTCATACTCATTACTTTTTTACCAACATATGTTTGATTATTCATTGTAAATACACACACAACTTCGATAAGCCAGAGGTTTGTACCTGGGCTTCGAGCCCGAGACCACCGAGATTATGTCTCGACCGCGCTTAATCTTCGAGGTCTTTACTTATATACTATGTACACATATTGCGGTAATTAGGTTGGAAAACTCATTCATGTTCCTTGAGTAACCTTTTTGATCATCTTTAATTATATCTTCGTGATATCAGAGGGAGAATGTTGAATAGGAATTAATAAGGTTAGTGACGCACATTTTGTAGAGGTAACTCTGATTTTTCTTTTTATAAGAATTACCCCACAAATTATCTTTACCGTTCATGGATGCGTTCACAAATATACCTTACAGACTCTTGGAACCCTATTAATATTTTTAAACCCTTAGTTTGAGACAAATGCGAAAGATTTAATAAACATCTAATGATTCTTTGGCGTTGAAAATAATTCTAAGCCTTGGTACTTATTAGGCGATCAAACAGATTATGCTCTAAGTTATATAGTCCACTGCCTTCCCTTTTACGTAACGGTCAGCGTCAATATTAATTTGTCAGACACTAATGGATAAACAGGAACATAAGTAAGGAACTATACAGTGCATTAATCAATCAGATTACAGGTGGGAAGTGAATGAATGACGTTAACAAATTACGGTAACATTATTGTGTTTATTTTAAATTAAATATTTATTTACCAAAAGTGGAACCCAGCTCGCCCGGACGCTATTTAGAATTATTTGATCAATATTTGGGAAATCCACATTTTTTGTACAGAAATTCGTTCAAATAATAATACTAACCTTTTCTTTGTATAATATTAGTACAGATTTATAATTATTAAATTATTTTTTGTTACCTTTTCGTAACTAAACCGCGGATAGAATTAAAAAAAATGGTACAGACATATTTATGATCCTCGAGTAGGTTAGTCCACTTTTTGATTACGAAAAAGATTAGATTCTGACGGATTTTCTATTGCTGTGATAATCTAGGTATACATACATAATACATTTTATGTATATATACGCAATTGAAGCCACGGACATTTATAAATAAATTTAAAAAAACCCAGACGTCCTTATAAAGATACCAGTAAGCAAATATTGTCAACTGTCTCTCATAAGAGGGCGGCACTCAAAACATTTGAGGGTGAAGGCGAGGGGAATTTATGTCTATCCATGTATAGACATAAGACAACGTATGAATAAAATACTAAAACGAAATGTATTCACTAAAAGTAGTAACATAAAGATGTAAGTTACCCACCGTAGCACATCTTTAAAACTACATCTTGAATGTAATTTATAATGAAACTCATTTCTTATAATAGTTCTCATCATCATCATCATCAGCCCATATACGTCCCACTGCTGGGCAAGGGCCTCCTCTACAACTGGGAGGGTTTAGGACTTAGTCCACCACGCTGGCCTAGTGCGGGTTAGCGGAATACACAGTTCACCGTTAAAATGCGTGATAATTTGTTGTGAATACACACATATATCTTCGAAAAGTCAGAGGTGTGTGCCTGGGGTTTGAACCCGCGATCGCCGAGATTCTTGATCGCGTGCCTAAACCTCGAGACCAGTTATATTTCTGTTGTATGAAAAATAAAGTAAGATCTAGAGTGATATTTAGTATTATGCTAGAAATATTGGCTCTATAAAATAAAAGTATAACTAATACCGAATTGTATTACAAATAAGTATCTTTCATAAATGGCTTATTATGTACATGTGACTCATTCGACCAAATAAATCGAGAGTATTAGAGTATTTTGTTTATGTGCTAAATTTTTGATGGAATATAAGCAGCTTACATGATGTTATAGCCAATGAAAAAAATTCAATGAATGATTTATACAAACATCAAAGTTGTCACCAAAGTAGTAAATATTTTTTTCGTTGTGCATGGGTATGGATGCATTTGGACACTCAGATAGTTTTAAAACTAGATTAATATTTATAGTAATTATTTCGCTGTCAACAATAAGAATGCCATGAATTTATGTTAAAACATGCTTGATTATCGGGGAATATATAAATACACCCAACAGTCACATACATAGTTCTGACCTCAAGATACAAGACTTGTGCCGTGGGTATCAAAAGTTTTTGATATCTCGTAGTTACGAGAGATTTTTTGTCTCACAAACACCTAGACCCGAAACAAATATTTGTGGATCACACAAACATTTGTCTTTGCGCGGGAATCGATCGAATTAAATATGTTTTCATTTCTCTTGGACCCAATGGTGAAGTAAGAGGCTCATTCGTACCACAGATCAAGCGTATTGTGCGAAGCTTTACCATAACATACGGCTTAGAATACTAAACCGACTTATAATACTAATTTTCATGCAAAAATTATGAAACAGTTGAACATTGCCTTTTAAATATTACTCGACAACAATACAAACATAAGTGTATCTTTTCGCATCAACAGAAACATATTTAGTTAGTGTAAGCACACATTATTCGCTATGGGAAAGTACTGAAAGCGTGTAGACATAGGGTGTAAAGGGTGATATGGGTACGATGTCGGAGTGGCCACGGCATTTTATTACGTACAGTCACGTCTCGTCAAAACGCAGGGGCGTCAAGCTATTTTAGTCCGCCGTCTGGGATTTGTCACCCTTGTTTTGTTGTATCTATAGTTTAAACAGACTCACTATATATTGATATAATGACTACCTATATATGTTATTTATTAAATTATATTGCTACAAGTCAGAAAACAATATTTGAATACTCAGTTCGTAGACTTAGTTTGAGACAAATGCGAAAGATTTAATAAAAATTTAATGATTCTATAAAAAAAAATACACGAGAATTAATGAGAGTATTAACGTAGTAGATCGATGTAGTCTCAAAAATTAGTAAAAAATTAATAATTAACCAGTTCATACTAAACTAAATAAAATATGTATTTCACACAAAAAAATTACACAAATTTGCTATATCTTATCTAATTCTTTAATAAAAAAATCGACGAAAAATCACTCACGTAGTTCTAACTTCGTAATAAAATACTGGTAATGTGATGTAGTTTTCAGAATCTTCATCTTCGATTCACCTGAACCATCCGAAACAACTTTATAGATTCCATAAAAACCTCTCTGGATACGGGGAGCGAATTTGTGACGTCGTTTCGCAGCGTCTAGAAGTTCTATCATTTCTCGTAGGACGATGCGCAATCTGGAATGCAATAAACCCACATGGAGAAATATGGTCACAATAAAAACATAAGATAATTATGAATAGAAAAATAAAATAAAGCCAGTCATAGTTTAAAGTATAGAACACATCTGTTTCGCGGTGTCCTCGTGGTCGCCGTGGTATCTACATGTCTCCGATACCATATTGGTTCGGAAAAAATGCTATTGTGTTTGGTTTTCCATTATGACACGTGGAATTTAAAACACAATTAGCGAAACGTGGGTGTTTATATTGCGGCTCTGTTCACTCCATCTTAAGACAGAAATAGAAAATTATTTTCTAAACTAAAGTAGATGTTGAGCTAAGTAGCTAGTTTAGCGTTGTATGTGGCTAGTATCGGCGTATATGGCGTCGGGGTGCTCGGATGCGGGCACGTGGCGACAGCGCCTGATGTTGCGTGTAGATGATGTGTCGGATGATGATGTAAGCAGGCGTGAGCGCAATAACAAGCACAAGCAGTTTAAAGCGTTTATTCACAGCACAGCAATAGTCACAGTCAGTGTATATACACGACACAAGAAGAAAATGTTCACACACACAATATAGTCAAGGAAGTACAAACAAGAACAGAAGGTGATGAGACAGATAACAGTACGAATATATTAAACACGAAAGGCAGCTGTTAAGCGCGGACGAGATAAGGCGGCGCGGTAGCAGGTGACACGGGCTTCGCGAGCGAGAGAGGTGTACCGACTGGCCGCGTCCGTCGGCGCGGCCGGCGCGTGAGTTGAAGAGATGCGCGCCGTCGCTTATTTCTGTCGCCACGCAAAACAGGTTTACGCCCGACCCGTGGTATGCAGTGTCTCCAATGTACTCCACATTTAATATATTGGGTTCTGTAAATGTAATGTATTGTAATGTATATGTGTTGTGTAATGCGTGTGAGTGTAACTGTGGATAAATATACATAATATTAAATATGTTAATAAATAAAAATATTTAATAAATAAATTGAATATTAGGTACGCCACAGATGTATAAACACAATATTTCAAAAGGTACATCGAAAAGACACTGCCTCGTGGTCTCGCGGTACAAGTATGTGCCGTGGGATCTAGAGGTCCTGGGTTCGATTCCCGGGTCGGGCAAAGTGTTATTGGGTTTTTCCATTAGGAAATTCTCAGTAACAGCACGGAGTCTGGAAATGTGCCCGAAAAACGGCAATAGGCTCGCCCCCTATTACGTGGGACTGATACATACCTGGCGAAATGTGGGTGCAGAAATGCACCTCTGCCTACCCCTTCGGGGAATACAGGCGTGAGTTTATGTATGTACATCGAAAAGATTACCAACTCGGACATCATCATCATTATCAGCCCATATACGTCCCACTGCTGGGCACGGGCCTCATCTACAACTGAGGAACTTTAGGCCTTAGTCCACTACGCTGGGATAGTGCGGGTTGGCGGACTACACATCTAAAAAAATGACTAAGAATTTTAGGTATGCAGGTTTCCTCACAATGTTTTTCTTCACCGTTAAAGTAAGTGATAATTCATTACGAATACACACATAACTTCGAAAAGTAAGGTGTGCGCCTGGGGTCGAACCCGCGACGGCCGAGATTTTCGACTATACGCCTAAACCTGAAGGCCATCACTCCTTGCCACAAACTCGGTAACAAAGATTTATTCAACTCACGTAATGCTTCAAAAGGTTTTGGTCGCTGCCCTAAAAGTAAGTAGAGAGAGTGACGCAGAATATCATTAAACTTCGAAATAATAAGACTTAAAATTGAAATATTAATTAAAAGCCGTTGTTCAACTATCTCTTTAATGACGTCTACATCTATAGTTACTAAGAATTTATTAACCCATATAATCTCCCGATTAAAACTACAGCCATAAAAAGTAAACCCGTTTATGTCCAGCCTTAAATGACTTTGTATGGCAGCGTTCGGCTGTTTCCGCCTCGTGTCGGAGAAATTCGCCTGTCTTTATTTGCAGTCGCTCCTCGCAACCGTGGCCATCGGCGGCGTAGCACAGCAGTTGCGTCGTAGCTCTCGTAGCGCTAAGGTCTACGCGCCGCGACTCGTCGTAGCCGCTAATTATTAGTCACATTGTCATAAAATATTAATTATTGTAGTCTTATTTAGTCATAAAATTTTAACATTTGTAGTTTATTGGTGTTTAATTAGTTAAGGTAGTTTTAATTGGTGTTTGGATCATCTGCATCGCAACAGGTAAGTGCAACGAAGTAAGACAGTTATTTTGAAAAAAAATATTGGTATGTGACATATTTTTACACATTTTATTTCCGTTAAATAATTTCATATATTATATATTGTATGTTTAAATATCAGTTTTAATTTGTAAAGCTATTTATATCTAAGAGAATTATGCAACAAAATACAAAAGTCACGAGAGTGCCGAAAGCCCAGTAAGTTAGGTTTTCCCGTTCGTGTAGCACCATCAATTATTGATTCAATACAAGAGGAAAAAACTCCGAGCACCGCCACTCGGAAAGATTAATCACGTTTTGTTGTTTCATTCTTATATCGGATCTATAAGGTCCAGTTTAGAGCTATATTATCGGACGTCGGTTTTCCGGGAAGTTTTCTGCGCATTGAAGCAAAAAATATATATTACAACGTAATTTTTTCTGGGTTTTCTACATAAGGACTTAATGTATTTTTTATTGCGACGATACCTGAAATAGCGCTCATTAGCTGGGCTAAATGAGCTTTTTTGTTATTGTACCTCAGCTCATAAAGTCGAGGCAAGAAAGCATTTCGCGTATTATTTCGCCATTATACGCTTTGTATATTCCATTTCGTTCTAAATTTTTCAACAATTGAAGAATAAAACTCTTTCTACCTTATGTTTTGTTAACGCACGTTACTTCGCCTCTTGAGAGAATTATATATGTATTTTACTAGCTGACCTGGCGAACTTCGTGCCGCCTAACAGTCGAATCGTTTTTTTTTGTAGCCTAAGTTTCTCCTTATTACATCAGCTGTCTGCCAGTGAAAGTCCCGTTAAAATTGGTCCACCCGTTTCAGAGATTAGCCGGAACAAACAGACAGACAGACAAATATTGTAAAAAAACGTTATTTTGGTATATTTACCGTGTACAGCCATATGCATTTATTAAAAAACGGTTATTTCAATATTACTAACAGATACTCCAATTTTATTTATATGTAGGTATAGATTACCCATTTCTATTGTTAAGTGTTTTAATTTTGGTACATTGTTATCTTTACGGTAAAATTGTGAATATTATATATTATACATCGTTTTGATACATTTATATCAAAACAATCGAGATTAGTTTGACTAAAAAATCAGCCTGCAAAACCAAAACGATTGGAAAATATTTTTGCGCTGTGAGGTTTTTTGAGCAAAAAATATTTTTTCATTCCATTAAAGCTTTTGGATGCGTCAACAGAACAGATGTCGGTAAATAAACTGCAAATGTATATGCCACAATATGATTTATGTCGAGATAGAATTCCCTTGGCTCCGACCCACATTACTCGGGTAATATAGGACCCGGCTGCAGAAGTGTCTATTTATCGCTTCTCGCCCACACCCTGGGAGGCATCCATGGCATATGAGCACTTCAGTTAATTAATAAGCCCCCTTTGAGGCTGACATCGGCAGCTGCTCCGTTCCGCGATTCTCATTAAACAATAGAACATTTTTTGCATTACGTTGTTTTCTGGTTTGAATATGCTCGTAATGAAGTTTCCCATGACGCACTTGTGTTGCAAAATGTAGGTATGTCTGTAGCGAGTTAATGAATACTTCTCTTGTTCGTGGTTGTTATATTTGTTTAGACTATTGTGGAATGTTCGAGAATTTTTATTTGAAAACATCATAAGTAGGATGTCTGTTTCGAATGTTGTCATTTCAATCGTTATGAGGGTTTTTGTGATATGTGTAACAACTGAGAGTTCTCTTTTTGGCATTCTGAGTGACAGAAACTATAACTATGGCCTACACATACAACGGCGGAGTTAAGGGCTTGTCAGATTGTTATTTTGTTTGTTCCGTGAAGGTTCTACGTTTAATTTCATTGTGTTAATTTTTTTGTTAGATATTTAATGTAAAACAGTTTCCAAAAATATCGTGATAGATGCTATAGAAAATGAATGGCGCTTGTTAGTTCTTCTCTCTGTTTTCGTCACTGATTCATTTATAACTGAATGCCAAGTTTTAGTCTTTGCGATTTTGGAATCTTTATCGCAAATGAAGATTGATGAATGATAGAGATAGAATTTGTATAGGTAAATCTCCGTCACCGTTGACAGCTTCAGATATCCCAAGGCGATTTTACGATGATTATGACGAATATCATTAGATTATTGATTTTCATTGATTTTTTTATGCTGAGTTTTCTACTAATACGTCGAGTCGAATCAAATTTCGTCTAATTCATATTATGAAGGCAAATTCGTATTTGTAGTTAAAACAATGAGCTAAAAATTCAAGTTAGTGTTTTACACTTTACTTTAGGGTATTTAAAAAAAATCGGAGATATTATATTTATTTTATTTAAAATATTTTAGAAAGGAAAAAATAACTTTAATGTTGTTGCTGAGAGAATTTTAAGGGCTGACTATTCTTGATATCGATAATAGCAACAGGACTAATATACATACACAACCATGGTATATACTCACGGTTATGTTCCCCGAAGGGGTAGGCAGATATGCATTTTATTTTGTAAAAAGTAGTATGGTAAAAAGATTAGGTTTAAGTGTTTCTTGTTCCCATTTTCTTTTCAGTCATTACGGTATAATGTAGAATATATTTGTGATATGTAATAAAATTGACGCATAATTTTACTATCTAGCTTTTCTGTCTGACGTTTTCCTTTCATCGACTTCATCAAATTACGGGCAAGTTCGCGGTATAAACAGTATATTGGCAGCGAAACGAGAAGCCTGGGGTTAGATTCCAGTATATTAATAATAACTTGTGTATGTTAACACAAATATTTCTCTGTCTGTGTCAGCCTGTATTTTAGTTTCTCGTAGTTTTAGATATCTACAACAAAATATTTTTTTCCAGTTGAGGGCAGTACCATGATTTAATGCAATGAATGTATTATGCCCTTACCTCGAGCGTCATAGATTTGGGTCTAACATCAAATTCGCTTCTTTTGTTACAATTAGAGTTATTGATTTTTTTATAACGAAGTTGTCATTACCAGCAAAGAGTCGGACATATGTTTAGTAAATAGTAACAAATTGAGGTGGGTGCCCATAACGTGGGACATAAGTGTACATATATGCAATAAAACTTGACAATATTGCGTGTCATTATTGTCGTTGTATTATAATCCTTCACCTATTCGCGTGTCATAGGAACATTAAATGATTCAAACCACTTGAGTCGTTATGTCGCCTACTAATGTCCATAATGTATCAATTTAATGAAAAATAATACAGGTCTAACTGGTGAAATATATATACTAACATATAAAAAAAATGTCAAGATTAATGATACTGACGTGTAAATGTGCGAATAATGTTGGTTATTATATTTTATATAAACCTCATTTTTATAGATTTTTACATGTGCCTCATTAATCACTCTTTTTTAATATGCTTTATATTAGTTTTATACGCATGTTAGTATGTAACGGAATCTTTGAACATGATTTTCTAATCCTAGAATCAGAATTAGCGATTTTTTGTCTAGGTACCTGATACCCGGAGTATCTGCGTCAAGACCAATTTCTTATTCCTACGCCGATAAAGAAGTTTCACTTAAAAAAATATTCAAAAAAACTAAAAAACACGCTTTTACAGAAAATCCAACTAAAAATAGAAAATTGTATTTTTTTGTTTACTATTTATCATCAATTTTTATGGGTTAAACCAGAGCTATTCTGATTTTCCTGATGTGTTTTTAAGTCCCAAAAAAGGAGATGAAAAACTCAATAGCACTTTATTCGATCTCGGAAACATAAATTTTAACGCACGCTTCAACTGAAACCAACGAGACAGTCTTTCAATATTTAATATTTAAACAAATTAGTGCATCCAAATTCTTGCACTGATTAATAAAAGCAAAATCACTTTTTATATCATCATCATCATCATCGCCAGCCTCTCTCACGTCCACTGCTGGACATAGGCCTCTCCTATTTATATCATCATCACGTTTAGGTAATTGTGAAAAAAAAACCTTTTAATATTTAAACAGTAACCAGTCCTAACCCTCTCAGTTGTAGAGGAGGCCCGTGCCCAGCAGTGGGACGTATATGGGCTGATTATGTTTTTAAACATTATTTCGATATCTAATCATTTATGTGAGTTCCTTCCATCTTCACTTAACTAAAAGCTAAGTTGAATATCTCATTTAATTTGAATACAAAAATGTCGTTAAAAGATTCCGTCCACTGAAGAGTAATACAAAAAGCTCCTCTATAACCTTCATCCAATTATCTTTAGAGCCTGAAAAATTACATCAGATTACCGAGGACGAATCGCATTACTGTTCCATCCTTATCTCATTAGGGGACATAACGCGAAATATGGCAGCGTTAAAACGATATAAATGTGCGTAATACAAAAATATTAAGCATTATTGTAGTTTATTGTACAAGTGGTAATGGATTTTTTATGTCGACTGTACTCTGATGTTTATGTCTTATGTCAGTCATCATAAGTGGATTACTTATACCTACTTCTATGAATAATATGTTAGTTTAAGCTATAAATATTTACTTATAATTTTTATTTTATTATAAAGGTTTTATTCTTCATTTTATAACAAAGAATGCTTATTTTTTTAGCGATTGGCCTAACGTACCCTGGCCCTTTTAAATTGATTTTTTATCGGTGTAGGGTATTAAGAGGCTAAGTAAGGTTGTCTAATCACAGTGGCAGTTTTAATTAATTAAAGATCGCAGTAATTTTGTCAGCACAGCCCATTGCTCATATCATTATATTTATGCCGGGTCGGGCAAAGTGTTATTGGGTTTTTCTATTAGGAAATTCTCAGTAGCAGCAAGGAATCTGAAAATGTGCCTGAAAAAACGACAATAGGCTCGCCCCCTATTACTATTATGTATTAGTATACATACTTGGCGAAATGTGGGTGCAGAAATGCACCTCTGCCTACCCACTCGGGGAATACAGGCGTGAGGATATGTATGTGTATGTATGTATTATGTTTATGATTGAATATTTTTTAACGCACGCATAATTAGCCAACTTGTTAGTAAACATAGGCTTAAATACTACTGCCCTGTGGATTTAGTCAAGGGATTCCGTTGCGGTAAGAGCCTGTCCCAAGAGGTGACTTATGTCAACGGGCTGAAGACATTAGGGACATATGTTCACGAGAGGTCAGCCGTGTCGAACGATATGGTGTAATAAATGGTAGGGAGAGCTTATTAGCTACGCGTCTATATTATTGTTAGGTAGAGGGCATTTCCAATTAAAATTAGGTCTAAAACACCGGTCTGGTTAATCAATCACTCTATATATCTCAACAAGAGTTAATTTATTTTTAAAACCGATCAGTATTTAAATTTGTGCTACTTTAACCCCATATTAGTTTCCCTGATCCTAGTTATGATAGAATTTATTACTATTAGTAGAATATCGCTTGTTTCTGTCGAAGGTATCCTTATTTTTTCTCATCTTGGGCCAACATCACCTGTTCCTTAAAGTAATATCTATAAAAACCCTCGCAAGAATAAATACGGCTACAAAAAGAGAAATATTCCTTTTCAAACGCCTTTATTTCACCCCACAAAAATTTACGTGACAATACCCGTCGTATTTCTGTAAACATTAATAAAATTCGTGTCATCGGCACGTGTCTGCGACAAGGTACGGGGCCGCCTAGCAAATAACTTGGAATTGTCGACTGCGGATAATAATATGTCGCATGTCGTATACTATTCAATGTATGTATTTGAATGTTCACTTTATATGGTGTGAATGTATTTATTTGTACCTACTTAGTGTAATGTGATCAATGTTTTTTTTAAAGTTTTATTAATTAAGTTTCTTTGTGTATTCAAGAATATCATTGATGAAATTTGTAATAGAGAGTTATGTTCATAAATATTATTTTTTATCTCAAAAAAAAATTGCATTACCAAATGATTTTCTTTGGGTGTTAGAATTGCTTGTGCCGACAAAGCCTACTTTTTATTTAAATTGTTAATAAGGGATATTGCTGCACGAAGTAATCACGGAAATAAATAATAAAACATTCTTAATAATGTATTAGAAGTTTTCATTGAAAATATTTATTTATCAATGATTAAATTTATTAAAAATTGGTTGGAATTAAATTTATGAAATTCAACGTTACAGCTATCGCCCCAAACATTTAAAGACCATTGTGCCAGTATTCTTAAAAAAGGAAAAAAAAGATAGAACAACAATTAAAAAGCGTAGCGTGACATAAAAATACCTTAATAGTTGTGTAATAACAGTAATTTAAGAAACTTTTACACGTATTAGAATAATAGATACTTTCTCGCCCATTAGAATACAGAGAGCTCCTAATACGGCGGTTGAACGCAGTACTGTTCTTTCAACGTGGAATTATTTATCAAGGACCGTCTGCGGTGAAAAGTGACTATTTACGCCCACAGTGTCTACCGCAGTGTAGGTAAAAACCATCTTAAGAAGATATCAGTGGGCGGATACGAGCATCCTACACAACGCAACCTTCATACATAAAACCATTTATAATGCTATGTTTTATCAAAGAACCACTTTTATTTAATAACTATCCCCCCTACTTGAAGGTTTACCTTGCGGGTCATAGTACATTGTCAAAAGATAGCATAATATTACCTAACTAAGGACTATGCTTCTATAAAATGTTTACATGAGGTCTGATTTCGAGTTTAGAGAACGTAAACTTTCGCGTATGCAATTTTATTGGTGATATTTTCTTTCCCCATTAAATGGTTCGAGCTTCTAAACACTATTTCATTAACCCCACTTTTAAAACTAAATCATCAAGTACTGTCATATGATTAGATGTATTTTTTCGAAGTTTTATATGTGTATTTTTAATGCAGGATCACTTATTTAAACGATGAAGGAAAACATCGTAAGGAAACATGCTCACCTAAAATGTCTTAGGTGTGTAGTCCGCCAACCAGCATTAAGGTCAGCAGGTGGACTAAGTCATAAACCCTCTCAGATTTAGAAGAGGCCCGTACCCAGCAGTGGGACGCTTATGGGCTGATAATAATAATAAATAAATACACCCAACAGTCACATACATAGTTCCGACACCACATTAAGATACAAGTCTTGTGTCGTGGGTATCAGAAACTACGAGAGACTTTTCGGTCTTACAAACACCCAGACCCGAAACAAATACTTGTGGATTACACTATCATGATAATGATGATGCAACTTATAAAATAAATACCAACATAACATTTACTGTTGGTAAGTTTGTTAAATTCAAGTACTCTGTGCAACGATTCAGACAAATAAGAATGGGGCATCAGATTGTAGGTACATATTGGTACGATTTAGTTAGAAACTCAGAAATAGACATTAACATATACTCAATATTCGATACAAGCACGTTTCCTTAATTACTTGGTCACGGTTCGGTTAAAAGCCTCTACGGTACAAAGCCGAGAAAGGAGAGAATTGGCAGAACTGCAACCGTTCCCAAGCTTGGTGGTGTACAATTGCATGCTATTGCTTCATCGTAGCTATCTTGTCTTACTTAGTAATATAGTTAAGTAGTAACACGCTTCACGTGTAAACACTGGAGTTCCCTTCGGTTTCCATGGTTGAGTGACTTCATAGAACAAAATCCCAAACCCGACGACATGGAAACATTAATCCGAGTGCTCACGTGTTAGTTTGGAACTACGTCGATTTTATGATCAAATAAATTATCCTAGAACATAAATCCGACTTTGTATTATCCCACATTAACACGGAACCGTGAAATGCGGCTCAAACTTCCTTTTGTAAGGATACGAAAGGCCGGCAATTAATTTTTTACAGTCTAATAACATTTTCATTTCTCAACATTCTCCCTTAAACATAAAAAGCTCAACAAACGGCGTGGAAAGTATATTTTAAGACTTTTATATTCCACTTTCACTTTTCATCCATAATTTTTTACAAGAAAAAAAGGTGGAAATAATTGTAACACCTCATTATCACATAGAAACTGACCCGGCCTTCATAAATAACACCAATTTCACCGAGAGCCGGTCTAATTGTGTTGGTTGCTCTAAGCAGTAATGTAACACCTGGAATGGGAAGCCTTAAATCCGACTAGCTTACGATTTCACCGCACCTGATACCAGAGTTTATTCGCAAGGGGCCCGTGTGCGAGATATCATTTACGTTTACGCGGATTTGAAGCTTATTGCATCGGGTTTCAGTCGTATTTTGTTTAACACTGTTTTTATGATGGGGGTGTATATCGTACAGTTTAACTCATAGAGTTTAGTTTCATATCTCGTTAATATAAATTTTGTACATACAAAAGTAGATGCTCGTACACCTAAACTATACATTATATTTATGGACATTATCATTTTTATTCCTAGAAATTTGTAGGTAATTTTTGCAGGTTAATGTTTAGTTGAATTTATGTCTTCTACTTCGCTGATCTAACGCAAAATTATAAGGAAAAAGCCACGCTAGTTTTCTCATGACTTTTAGCGAACTTTGACTGAACGATATTTCTCATAACTTCGGAAAGAGGTTGTCGAAGCCACAAGTACCTTTTTGGTTTCCGAAGAAATAATCGTAACTATCGCTACTTTATTTAAATTTTTATAAAAGCTAATTTAAAAGACTAAGACAATTTTAAAGGAAGGATATTTTTAGAATATTCCGAATACATTTGGTATAGGAAATTATTTATGTATGATTTACTAAAGATCGGATTATGCAGGCTCAACTATCATTATCATGAAACACCATTCACAGATTTGCGCGTGGAACGCCCAAAATAGGATTGTTTATGATTATCTATTCAAAATGTTGTTAATATATTTGATATTTTACTACGCTATTGGAATACACGCGAATTAATTACCATTTGAGCATTATACTAATTGCCTCATTGTAACACGCGCAATCCATTAATTATTCTGCAGCTATATATTATAGATACTTATGTTAAAATGAATGAGAAGCAACGTAAATAAGCAAATGTATGATAATTACATGCAAACTCTTCATAGAAACATTTTTTTTTTAAATTGAGTCTTATGAATCAGTCATCATCCCCTTAGTTAGGGGACACGCTATTGTGCTATAAATAGTTGCTATGGCCTCACCAGGTAGTAACTACTGTCTTGCAGAATACCGACATTATAAGTAGCCAGTGTTCCATTAGGTGACTTATACTGAAGGAATTTTTGCTTTCCCAACGATCCACTTACTTTAAATTTGGTAGTCATAATGAGTTTCATTAAGTAAGCTGATTTCACCTTACCCAAACATATGAAATAAAAATGACTGTAAGAGTTTATGTTCAAAGCAACCTTAACATATTATATTTGTTGATAACATTTAGTCGGTTTTTGCATTCCGACTCGGCCATTTCATCGAGAAGTCAAATTTAAAAACTGTTTTTACTCCACGCTAAAACAAACTAAAAACGCGACCCACCGACGCACGTTGCAAAAAGCGTTGACAACTTTAGCACTACGTCATTTTGGTAAGTTAGTTTAATAAAAAAAGTTTGGTGTAATGCAGTTGCCCATTTATCTTGAATGCCATCCGCATGTGCCGCGCGGCCCCAATCTCCGCGGGCCATATTGAAAATGTATATATTTTATCTGTCGCAAGCTATAATGACGCGGCCATTCCGGAGCTATTGGATATGAGATATATTTGGCTTAAAATCACGGCGTATTTATAAATATTTGGCAATAAAAACACACACACACTTTTAAGCTTTTTATGCCCGAGAGTGACTGAAAATACCCTGCTGGCTTTAAATACTTTATAAAGCCAGTTTAGAATTCAGAGAATTCAATGAAAATTTTTGAGTAATAAAGAAATCTTTGATATTCCTGCAATTTGATTTTAGACACATCAATTGTTGATACAGATTTAAAAGGCGAGAATAAACTGTGAGGTTTTTAACATAAATACATTTTAGGCCTGCGTTGCAGTTCATTTGTTTGAGTCGATAGAAGAGTTTTTGAGAGATTTCAATAGACGTCAGTGATGACGTTTCTATATTTATTTTTTATTTTGCATCACCGTTTGATTGCGAGATAATACACTAAATAATATTATTTAATAAAAATTTAGTGTCCACGATCGAGACTCTAGACTTTGTCAGCACGGACGCCAGTCAATTACCATTTTCCGAAATATATTTAAATATTAAAGATATTGTATTAATAGTACAGAATATGTTGACGAAATTATAGTTACACACACGATGTACCGCTCACAAAGTTTATGATTCGTTTATTTATAGCCAAATACACTTTATCTACGTCGACATAAATAAACGAGTCCGAATGTGTCTAACAAGTTTATGGAAAAATTGAGTTTTCACCTGTACTTTCACCTTATGTCCGCATCCCGGGGATAGTCAAAGGAACTCACAAATTAAATGTCCAATGGGTAAATTCGATTTTACCTTTTTATCAGATGTTTACTCCGATACGAGGAAAGTTTTATGGGGAAAAACAATTTTGCTTTCATCCAGGACACTTTTATCTTTTTATCTTGTTACCTTTGGCAGGGAATTGATTAAATTATTCTTTCTGTTTTCTAATGACCGTATTGTGTCTTAGCAAAGCAACCATTTGTAACCTTGCCTGTCTTGGTCGTAATGAATTGGCGAGTGCGATATAATGGTACCGGTTTTGATACGCAGACCAAGCAGTGTTTTTGTTTTTGTCTTTATAAAATCTCAGTAGCAGCATTAAGTCTGGAAATTTTGAATAAACTCGTTCTATATTACAAAGGATTCAAAATAACTGACAAAAATAGGAGTAGATATAAAAATCGGCCAACTTCTTTAGTAATATCAACATGATAATTTTGATACTTTATTCATACATAGCGAAATGTGGGCGCAGAAATGCTTTCTGCCAACCCCTTTGGGGAATACAGGCGTGAAGGCCACGACACAGGCTGTGCCTAGTGTTGTTATCTTAGTTAATAAATTATTGCTGTAAATTGTGAACTGATTTATGAATACATATTAAAATATTATATATATATTAAAGTTATGTATGTATGATGGTTTTAATTTCGTAATAGAAAAACCCAAATACACTGGCCCTAAAATCAACCCCTTGATCGTACGTACGAGATTTCAAAATATACTTTTAAATGAATTCGTTTAGAATTACTGTTTCTAAACTTTAGATGAACACTCCATTTCATTTCTTTTATAAATAGGAGATTTAAGTTTAACATATAAACATTTTTACACATAAAAGCGACAACATAACCGAAACGGTTACAATAGTACCAAGGGCTTGTACAGGAAATTAACGTTTTGCCTTTACCGTCCATGTTTATACTGCCTAAATCGTTTACATTTCGTCAGACACTTTTAGCACATTATTTATATCTATTCATATGAGGGGACTGTCAGGGAAGCTGTCACGATTTCGGCGAAATATGGCTCTCGTAACTGCAAACGCTAAATTATTATGTGAAGCGCTTTTATAGAGGTCCAAAGAGTTGGTTTCGTGAGAGATTTTTAAGGATTATATTGGTATCTTAACTACTTAAAGCGTAGTATTACATTTAATATATGATAACCGTATTGTATGCGGTAGTTATTGAGTATTTTTGATAGAAAATATTATATGATTTTGTTAATGTGGTCGAAATAAATAAATCGCCGCGTTCCGGGATCAGCCAGTGTATATCCGGTTTTCGGGGGGGCTTCAATCATGGTGAAAGGATGACCGTGTCGGCATTTTTTGGCCGGTTTCTCGCGGTCGGTCCTTTGTTCACCATGGTATTAGTCCCCCAAACTTCTTCACAAGATAGGTGAAGAGGTTTTCGGCCGGCATGATTGCGTCGACCAACGGGAGATCATCATCTCTCGCTGGTCGGCACTTTTTCTGGACTCCATTACACTTACCATCAGGTGCAATGGGGTCACTTTGCCGTGCCAGTATAACAAAAAAAAAAGGCAATAGCTACAAGTGGTTCTCCAGTAGGTCATAACCAAAGGGTGGGGTGAAACCTCATAGTTCAATGTTTTGTCAACCGCTTTGCTGTGGAGGAAAGTGGACAACTCTTTGTTTTCCAACTCCTCCTTTCTGATTAACTTTGTTGCGGGATTATGACAAATTTCGGTCCCCTTAGATTCACTGAGCTTCATTGCTCAGCGTCAATATTGTGCGTACCGCTGTTGATCCTGGAGCACAGGAGTTACATTGGCGGGTGTGTGGTGGGATACATCATAACCAATCTCCATTACTGGGTGTATTGAACTTTTCATGTTCTCTTAATCGGATATTTTAAACTGGGTCACTTTTTGCTTATTCTACACGTCAACGAATTTAAGAGATCCCATCATAGAATCCGCATTTCAGATATATAAAAATGGTGAATTTTTAATAAATTTGGATATAAAAACGCGAACGCAATAAATGCCAAATTTTGCTGACTGGTACGGAAAGTATTTTCCAAATAAATTCCGTTGTTTCAACGCGCATTCATTGACTCAGCAGCGTATTTCAGGCGAGCCGAGAGCGCGTTGAAAAAGGCAATAAAAACGACAAAATAAACAAAGGCATCCATTATCCTTTAAAAAAACACCCTTTGAAAACCGTGACAGGGTTGTAGGATTAACCTAATCCTATTGTGGAGATTGTAACAACAGGACTTTGGGATGGCGGTCAGTGTAGTGGCAGTGGCAACGCCGCCCTTTTGTTTCAAATTAAATGTTTATAAAGTGAATGAGTTGTGTTAATAGTAATTTTATTTGCCTATAAATCAAGGTTTCATTTGTTTTAAGGCCACGTTTTACTCGTTTTTTTAAGGATTCAAACTTGCAGTCTAGAGCATATGCGGTTACTGATCTGTAGTTGTGTTTAGGGGTAGGACGCATACACATAAACAATACACATGATGGTCTTGTTAGTCTTATGGGATAAGTATGCGGCGTGCGATCAAGAGTTCACGTTTGATGATGGAAAGAATAATAATTTTCATAATTAGAGTTAGAATCTTAGACACCAAAAGAATATTTAATTATTGAATAGAGTTTTCTCGAAACGATCTCAACGTAATGAACATAAATATAAAACGTAATTTTGCTTTGATGAATCAGTGAAATAAATTGAACACGCTTATTTAATACTGAAAGATTGCCTCGTTGGTTCCGTGACAGTAGTTGGTACTTGTGATCAAAATTTCTACGGTTCGATTCCCAAGTTGGGCTAAGCGTTATTGGATTGATCCTGTACGGAATTCACAATATCAGTACCGATACGCACGGATAGCACAGAAGTGCGAAACAGAAATTCGACAGCCCCGTGGCGTTGGCTAAGCACCAGCTTGCAAAACGATAGGCCGCGGGTTCGATCGCGCACCGAGATAAATGTTTGTGTGATCCACAAATATTTGTTTCGGGTCTGGGTGTTTGTGAGACCAAAAAAGTCTCTCGTAGTCTCTGATACCCCGTGGGTATCATGACATGAATTTAACCCTAGTGTGGAGTGAGAAGTATGTTGAAAAAATACAGAAATACAACTCAGCCTATTCCCTTCAGATATACAGGCGTAAGTCTAGTCTATACATATGTAATTCTACAATTACCCTAACTCAATAATCAGTTACATACCTACATCTAGTACGTCAAATGTAAAATAATATTAAAGTGAAATCGTATAATTAGGATTTCAACTTCAAGTAATATCTAATTATTTTCTAAGCTTAAAATAATAAATTTAATATTTTCTTCAGACATATCTGATTCCACCGCTCCGTGGGACTTTAAGCAGATGCGAACATTGTATAAGACATGTTTACGTGTTTTAAGACTTGGAAACTTGAACGGTACCCCAGAGATTGAATATATCTTGTACGGTCTTGAATAAATTTCTGCTTTGCTAAAGTAAACTATATCATATTCCAAGAAATAAAAATATAGTTAAACCACTGGAATTATATTACGCGACTCTTAAAGTAGGAACTTTTATGTCATAAAAATATACGTAATAAAAAAGATTGACCAGAAAACTACCACCTTGGTCAAATCCAGTTAGGATTTAAATGACAATAATGCCTTTAGTGCTATAGAGAAGCGGATGCCTACTATCTTCTTCTACTCGTATATGCAAACTTATCGCTTCCAAAAGCGATATCTAATCAAATAAATAAAATTGGAGTGTCTGTTAACAGCTTTTTAATAAATGTATATGGATGTATACACGGTATATATACCAAAATAACGTTTTTTACAATTTTTGTCTGTCTGTCTGTCTGTTTGTTCCGGCTAATCTTTATAAATTTTCTTATTAAAAATAATTAAATAAAAATTTCCGCGCGGATGAAGTCGCGGGCACAGCTAGTCAACAATATGACTCATAATTACAAAAAAAGTACCAATAGTACTGCAAGTCCAGTCGTTTAAAATTAATCACAGGTTACTTAAACGCAATACAGACATTTAAAGTGTTCAAAGTTAACTCTCAGTAAAGGTATTTTTGGGGCTTATTTAAATTCACTTAATAACCGAGGCGACGGTGTACGTATCAGCTTTAATCCGATTAAAAATTATTTTACCGCCAAATATCGTACTGCAGCGCTTGTTGTAAATCAAAAAGGTATCGCTACAATAATATTGGCATTGTAAAATTATTATAATCGAAAATACCCGAATGCGGAGACCGAGATAACTGGCTATCGAACAGACAGTTCCATTATATTTGCCGACGCACCAATTTATCTGCCAGCGCTTATTGTGCCGCTGCTTGTAAACTATGAATAGCCGAATCAATTCCAATACAGGCATTGCAGATGAATGAATTTCACTGAACACATGTATTTCAATTAGACTGTAATTGTTTAAAATATTTTAAACCATAAACTTAAACGTATCTTTCACAGGTAAAATGATGAAAATGGTAAAAGGATTCCTGAAAATTCATCTGGATATAAAATAGAAGTCTTTGATCAAATTTTCGCCGTCAGTGAAGAAACGAAAGGTGACAGCGATGGGTCGGAAGCTATTGCGCCTAGTGAGCGTGGCGCTTGCACTACAAATAATTGTCGCCGCGCAGCTGATGTGTCCGAGTGACCCTAACTGCGTTTGCGGCGGCACGCTAGCCGTCGAACTCAATTGCAGCATCGACGGTGAGTGCACTTTAACGTTCACGCGATCCAAATGCCTTTTTTATTTTATTATAAGTCAACTGCTGTTAGGATCTCACGCTTAGAACTTTTTATGGTTTCCATCAGTTTCCAAAAACAAATTTATAGTTTAACGATACTTTTTGGAGTGTTTATCAACAGAAATAAAATTTTGCTTTGAATTTTCAGATAATGTCGTAAAGATAAATTTGCTACCAGGAATATACATCAATATAAAATGCGAGAACACGACGACTCTCGACTACAATAAACTACCAAAATGTGCCAAGAGCGAAAGTTCGTTTAAATCAGTCAGTTTCAAAGACTGTCCGCTACCGAAAACATCTTTTAAAGATGTTTTAACGAATATGGGAGTCTCAAAAACTATGGCATTAATATTTCAAAATGCCAGAAACTTATCAGGATATTTTGACAGGAAACATTTTGCGGGACTACAAGATTTAACTAAATTACTGCTATCCATCAACGGCGTAACTCATTTACCGAATAATCTATTTATGGACATCAGTAAACTGACTTGGCTGAACATTAGATCAAATAGTATTAATCTATCCGAGGAGCTGTTTAAGCCCTTAGAGAGGTTGGAAACTTTGGAGATTAGTCACAATCACATGACCAATATATCTTCAAACTTATTTTCTCATTTATCTTTCTTGAGGAAACTTTCCCTGTGGCAAAGCAATGTCACCTGGTTTTCAAAAGACCTTTTCAGTGGCGTAGACGTCCTTGAAGAACTAGACCTGAGTTCTAACGGACTTAATGAACTTCCAGCGGCGATATTTAAGCCGCTCAACAAATTAAAGAAACTGACATTATTTTCTAACAAGTTTTCGTCCCTCCCGGAGAATTTGTTTAAGAATAATTACGAATTAGAGACGGTCGTGTTTCTAAATAATGACGTGAAACTCAGAGATTTACCGAAGAACTTGTTTGGAAATCTACCCAAATTAAAGCAGATATACATACAAAGAAGTGGCATTGAAAACGTTCCGCACGATGTATTTGCGAATTCATCTCAAATCACAAACATATCATTAGCTTACAATGATATAAAAAGTCTACCGGAACCAATTTTCAACGATCAAATCAATTTATTGGAATTGGATTTGAGTTATAATCGGCTGAAGAAGTTGGATACAAAGCTGTTTTCATCTTTAGTCCGATTGGAACGGCTTGATTTAAGTCATAATTCATTAGAATTTATACGTGGGTCAGTACGAAATCTTTTGTGTAAATATTGAGTAAAGCTATTTGAGTAGAGTAATAACTTTAACTTCTTTTTTCAGCTCAACATTTTCATCATTATTGAGTTTAATATATCTGAATATGGAGCACAATAAAATAGAAACTATAACCTCGTACTTATTCGTCAATAACAAGCAAAGAATGTCAATATCACTGGCTTACAATAGACTCACATTCGAGGAAAGATTATTGGTGAACAGCTCAGCTTGCAATATAAATAAATTCTCGCCATTTGTCCACACATACAATCTGCATTTACTGAATTTAAGCCATAATAACTTTAGATACACTTCTTACGATTGGTGGGCGAACGGACATGAAAAATTGGATATCAGTGGCAACTGTATTACTAATCTTTGGGTATGCATTAATTTTATAATATTATTTGTGAAATCATTAGTTTTATCTACATTCTCAGTTTTGCCCTACCTTGAATTTGACATTAGTATTATTAAATTTCCCTTAATTATTATAATCTTTATAGAAATAAAATAATATTATATTTTAGGGTGACGAAAAACTCGAAGACGGTTATGATAAAGTTATAAGGAAACCACTACATGAAGTATGGGTAGCTCACAATCCAATGAAGTGCGAATGCCGAAATCACGTATTTTTGGACTTTCTTCTTAAAAACCCAGTTACTAAGGTAAATTTAAGAAAATATTCATGCAAAAAATCCTAATGTGAATTAAACTAACTGACACTTTTGTTTTAGATTCCCGACTTAAACGAGATTCAATGTCCAAGATGGAGTCGCCACTTCTGCTACATCAAGTTTATTATTCTCGTTTCTCTGCTAACAATAACGGGGGTACTATATGTTCTTATTATTGTTCTCTTCCTGATCCATAGAACAAGCATTAACCACGCATTGAAAAAGAAATTCTTTGAACTAACACACGTTCCAGGATGTGGACATAATCCTATCAACATCATTATAAAATATTCTGATTTAGACGAATATATTGTTCTAGAAGAAATAATATCGGAACTAAAGACGTATAAACAATTAAATGTTTATCCACGTCCAATCAGGAGTACCAAAGACACGGACACTTTGACGAATAATTATGAAAGTTTCATCCAAGATATTTCCAAGAGTACACCTACCTTGGTTATTTTTTCTCCATTCTACTTGATTTATTCGTACAGTCATATAGAAATTAAAAAAATCCACGCTGCTATGATGGAAGCGCAGAACACAATATATATTTTTCTCGATTCTGGTCCTGAGAACTCAGTGTATGCTTTTTTGAAAGACCAGCGAGACCCTCGAACATCGGTGTTGTGGAGCGATCCTAACTTCTGGCCCAAGTTTAATGATATGTTAAAGAAATTTGAGTGCGATACTGAATTCGAAAAGAAAGACCCAAACCTTGAGAATGGCAAGAAAGACACGGACATTTCCTTCTCGAAAATACCAGATCCGAACATTTATAATTTGAACTCACAAGCCAATGGACAAGTTTAAGTTTCTCATTATTTATATTAGTGAGGTAAAGACTGAAATCTCCGCTGTTATCCATGTAACGTCTATTTATTCCAGTATTGTTTGGTGTAATAACTGTATCTTTCCATGTATTTCATTTAAGTAGTGTCATGCTGATAATTATTTGTAAGTATTTTAAAACTTTTACAAAATATATTTTATCATGTAAAATAATAGCATAATTTATCATTTGTAACGTGTAAATAGTAATGTAATACCAACATCTTGTAATGGTAAAACCTGAAACGTTTCAGCATACTTCAAAGAAGTCAACCTTTATTGTATCAAGACAAGTGTAACAGAACATGTTAGCATCGATCTGTTTGATAAGTGTAAATATTTATCCGTATTAAACCAACAAAGTTTCATGGAAACTCCATGCTGTTAAGAGTTGTAAACTAATGCTTATAATAAAAGGTGTACTTGATGGCGTTGCTTTTTATTATTTTAAAAACATTTTGTTATAAAAAAATAATCGAAATCTACATTTCGACGTTTCTTGATATGTTCGAGTTATTTTATTTGTCATTACACACAGCTTCAGAATCCATTTTTAATAAATGCACATATATAAACCGTGGTGTACAAAAGTGTCGATATTAAAAGCACCACTGTAAACTAGGGGTCTCCCCTAATACTGAGGAAATCGAATTAATCTCCATAAATTGCAATAGGGTGTTGCTTGCTATGAAATGTTGCCGTAAATTTGCGATAAAATAACGATGAAGCTATTATTTTAACGTTACAAGCTACTGGTAAATAAGAGGTTGGAAATTAAGAAGAACTTTTAACCCTTTATAGCCCCGTGTGACATTTCTGTAACAAACTCCAATAATCTCGATCAAATTAAAACTAAACATTTAATTTCTGTCAAATCAATGTTAGTGTATTGTTACATACCACACCGAACATTTTAGTATCAAATAGAAATAATATATGGCGTAACTTGTTTCCTTTACGAATTTGAATTTCGTGAGTTGATGAAAGTGACAAGTTTCAATTTGCGAAAAGTTTGTATTTTATAAAAAAATACTAAAAGTGTATAAAATTTTATTGTTTTCGTCGAAACCTGTAGGTAAGTGAATGATTTAGTTTATATAATGTTACCAATTCATAGTTTTGATTTTTTGTATGTAAAACGTAACTTTTTATGTTTGTAACATTTATGTAACATTGAGAGACAATGGTAATATGAATTACAACTAATGTATGTGGATATTGATGAAACATTTTCTCTTATTTTTCAGAATGGGGTCGCACTCACTGCGAGATGATAAAAAATGGCAGGTTCGCATGTTTCATCACTTATTAGACCTTACTATGGCAAATTTTTGGCTGTTATATCGGAGAGTAAGGCAGGCTAAAACATGCAGTGACATATAAATGTCTTCTGGAAACTTGAGATCGGGAAGACTTTATGTAAGCTTGGCTTGAAATCTAATATCAAACAACGAAGATCAATTGAAAATGAATTACAAGCCAAAAACGCAAGGGTTCCCGGCGCAACATGTCCCCTCATTGGCAGTAAGTGTAGATCAAACTGGCCACTGGCCGATTCAGGTAGAGAAAAGGGTTCGGTGCAAGTTTCCCAAGTGTACTTTTTTTTTTTTATCGAGGGGAAAGCTGCTTATGGCTCTACCTCCCACCAGCCCTCGGGGGAAGGGAGGCGGAAAGCGTATGTAGGGGTCACCGGCCTTCCAGCCCGGCGCGCGGCGACGTTACGTCCACGCAGATGTTAGTGCCGGGCTGGGTCCCTAACCTACCCTAACCTACACCGGCATACCGACCAAAACCCCCCGGTGGCCATCTCCGCGCCGAGTAGGGCGACCACGGTGCGTGGGCGAGAAGCGACCACAATTATTCCGCAGCCGCCCAGTGCGCTTCCGAGACGAGAGCGTCTCGGCCCTCTCAGATTTAAAGAGGTGTAGTTGCACCCCCACTAACTCGATTTGGGCACCCCTATTTTGGGCGCCCGCGACGGTCACAGGCCACCGTACCGCCGCTCTCTCGGGGTCACCTGTGTGGACGCACTGCCCCCGCAGCGCGTCCAGCGACCCCAAGGACCCCTTTGAGTCGCCTTCTACGAAAGGCAGGGGACACCGTGGTGGGATTCTAACGCCCCCTTGCCACAGGGCATTTCCCAAGTGTACTAGTGAATCACAAACAATTTGTGAAAATTGCGGAGTACTGTTATGTTACAATAAACAAAATAATTGTTTTAGATCCTTCCATACTACATAAGTACATTTTCCTTCCGTTTAACCCAATGTTACAGTAATGTTACACTCCCTAAAAGTTCCAATATATGTGTAAAAATAAATATTTTTTAATTTCTAAGAAATACGTGTTTTTTTATTTGTTGAAACCTATCATATACCAAAGTATTTTGAAAATTTATGATCTTGGGCTATAAAGGGTTAAGTTCAGTTTAAAGAACTTATAACATTACTCATTTTCATTCAAATTTCTTCATGACGTCAAACTTTTGGTGTAGGGCAAGGGTAACAATAATTATTGATTCGTCATCTTCTTCAAGGCATTACTTATAGATTTTGCACTCGACCTGTTGAACGATGCATCTAGCAACCTTCTACAATTTTAAAGAAGTCTAAACAGAATATTTAAAATTTTAATGGTGAATTCGCTAATATACATTGGACAGAAAGATTTGTAGTCGGCTCTCTTTGAATCATTTTCACCACCTAAATCCAGTCGCACTGTACTGTAGCCCAAAATACTAGTAGTCACTTAGAAGAGACTTGCTATAACTTGTATGCACCTTAGGAGAAAACAATCATATAATACACATCAGGGACTCAGTGGTGATACAATACTCGTAAAGTGTTCCAATTCTCTGAGAACGTTAAAGCAATAAAAACATTACTTTCTATTTAATAACCATAGATTATGTTTACTGTTTATAAAATGCTAATTTTTTAAATACACCCAACATTCACATAATTAGTTCTGACTTCTGACCCCACACTAGGATACATGTCCTGTGTCGTGGGTATCAGAAACTACGAGAGACTTTTCGGTCTCACAAACACCCAGACCCGAAATAAATATTTCTGGATCACACAAACATTTGTCTCGGTGCGGGGATCGAACTCGCGGCCTCTCGTTTTGCAAGCTGGTATCTAGCCAACTGCGCCACGGGGCTGTCAAATTTCTGCTACTTTTCATATAATCGAACATTTAATAACCAAATTGTTATCTGACGAATGAGACAATATTATGTTCTATAAGATAAAACAAAGCTAAGATTATTTTTTGTCACACAAAAACAACAATAGTAGATAATTTTCCCAATTACTAATAATCAATTATGAATTACATTTCTATTAACATAGTTGTCTAAAATATTCCGTTTCGACATAGTTAAAATTTTATAAGATACGTCATATGAGTACCATATGTACATTGTACTTTAATATTACATTTGATGTCAACTCGAACATTCATTTTCTGTATCAGACTAGCAAAAGTGAATCAGTAATGAAAAAATCAATAGTACTCCAATATTCTTTTGTGTAACACTCTGGCACCAAATATACGATACATGGGAAATAAAAGTTGTTACTGACAGCAAAGGGGCGAATCAAAGCATGGCAACGGACGGTCGGCAAAGGGGAGCGCATACCACCGAGGCGAGGATTTAATAAGCGCCTATGGAATAAAATTTTATGTCAGCCTGGATGTGAATGAATCCATGCGTATTTTTATTAAAAGTCAATAGGCCATTTAAAAATGGAAAACGTTGGCATCTGAAAGGCTCTTTTTTAAAATATCACATAAAAGATAACTATTGAAGGCTGGGATCTATTGAAAGGGATTATTATATTTGTCATTCTAAACCATTCCATAGTAGATATGTTGAAATACGCATATATGTATTCATTTGATGTAAAATGAAAAATCACTGATATAAATAAACGATGTTGTTTAGTGAAGAAAAAATATTCTTTTTAAAAAGTCTGACTAAGTAAGGGTAAAATTTTCGTTGAATTCCAATATAATGTCATTATTCATAATGATTAGCATTTTCATCACGTGCCCCTCTGTTAGGTTTACGCAATTTATTTTGTTTACAAATTTAATAAAAGCCAGCTTTTTTCCGAGGCTGATTGATTGCTGCTCAATTGAAACTGATTACAACTATTTGTTTTATATTAAAAGATTTTAAAGCAAGACTGTGGCGGTATATTTTATTTTTCGAAGTTGGATGAATGAGTGAAGTAGAGTTGTATTCCTTTATAAAACAACTTACTTACGATTAGTATTCAATAATAATAGTCATCAGAACCCAGCCAGAAAAATATAAGATTGCAGATAACGTCCAAAAATTGTTTTTTGTAATATACAAATATTAAAGGTATATTGAACGATAAAATTTACAATAACTCTTTAATTTATATACTATCGTATGTGTATGAAAACAAATCTATTCAATAAAAAAAAATTACCTAAGTAGTAACTTAGATTACAGTCAGTTTAAAGTCGTGGTGGCCTTGAGGTTTAGGCACGCGGTCGAGAATTTCGACGGTCGCAGGTTCAAACCCCAGGTGCACACCTCTGACTTTTCGAAGTTATGTGTGTATTCACAATGAATTATCACTTGCTTTAACGGTGAAGGAAAACATCGTGATGAAACCTGCACACCTAAAAAGTTCTTAGGAATTTCTTAGATGTGTAGTCCGCCAACCCGCACTAGGCCAGCGTGGTGGACTAAGGCCTAAACCCTCTCAGTCGTAGAGGAGGCCCGTGCCCAGCAGTGGGACGTATTTGGGCTGATGATGATGATGATGATGAACTTAGATTACAGTCAGTTTAAAGTCGTGGTGGCCTTGAGGTTTAGGCACGCGGTCGAGAATTTCGAAGGTCGCGGGTTCAAACCCCAGGCACACACCTCTGACTTTTCGAAGTTATGTGTGTGTTCACAATGAATTATCATGTACTTTAACGGCGAAGGAAAACATCGTGATGAAACCTGCACACCTAAAAAGTTCTTAGGAATTTCTTAGGTGTGTAGTCGGCCAACCCGCACTAGGCCAGCGTGGTGGACTAAGGCCTAAACCCTCTCAATGGTAGAGGAGGCCCGTGCCCAGCAGTGGGACGTATATGGGCTGATGATGATGATTAATTTTTTGCGTGGATGTAAAAATGTATATAAAACCGGTTCGCATCAGCCTTACAGTATTCAGACAACGCACACAAGTAATGCCTTCAAGAGCGATGTAAACACTATTCCCATAAGTTTTTAATATCAGGCGCTCTCCCCTATGTAGGACAACGAGGGGCGCAGTATTTATATCCCCGATATAAATAAAACCGACAGTACACTCGTGGTTTCATTTAACGTTATTAAAATTTCCAATGTACTAATGCTGTTTCGCTGCGGCACACAATGGAACTGCGCGCGGATTAATATTTCCATTAAAATGTATTTAAGGTGATTATTGTAATAAGCGTATAAACACGTAATCCCTCTGATTCAACAGCGTTGTGGATAATTCAATCTTGTGAATCCGTTTTAATTGTGTCCTCGTCCGTTTTAAATGAGTGGATTTATTTTAATAGACGAGTTTAAAATTTTTAATATGGTTAAATCTACGTTGTCCAAATAAATTCACTGATGAGGTCATGCCTCTTAAATAAAATAAAGGTAAGGCCTTTTTACGTAGAGTGACTATTGCGGATTGATCAACTTCACAAGTCAACAGAATCCTTGGTTAGAATTTAATTATGAAATTAAATACATACGAGTAGCTTCACCAACTGGGATATTTGAAAACTATCAATTTGAAGGTATGAATCAAATTGTATCGTGTGTTAGTTTATTAAGCTACAGAACCGTCTTTATTAGTTAGCTTATTCCTGTCGTTGAAAGATTGTCTGAAAGAGTTCGCTCTTAAGACCGCCAATTTACATCACCTACTATTATTTTTTTCTTCTATTTACTCATCAATGTGATGTTAAACAAAGAGTTTATTATTTTTATATAAAATCTTTCATACTTCCCACATACGCCCACAAGCCCGTAAACACTAATACATATAAGAATGCACGCGCCCACGCACGCACGAGTACGTGTACGCCCACACCAACGCCTATGTCAACACGCGCACTTACACTGTTTTATTGCTGGAGCCCTCCAGCCGCTTATAAAGTGCAGACTCCTTACAAATAAATCAAAATGTTTTATTTACCATGAAATTTTCAAGCTTACAATTTGATACATGAGCTAGTTATAAGATTTATGAACACGCTAAAGGAAAAATGAAAGGCTAGGTAAAATTCTACTAGCGCTTTTATTTTTGGATTAAAAAAACTACCATTACTAAATTAGTTAATGCTATACATAATATATTGTATTGAAAAATAAAATATCTCTATAATTATTTAGGAAAGTATTTAACTGCAAAAATCAGTACAGAAGATAAAAGTATAAATGAGGAAAATATTTCATGTTAAAAAAAAACAGACATGTAGGCAGATGTGGTGGCGCAGCGGGTGTCATCGCCGGAGCGAGGGTGGTGCAAGGGAGATAGGTATACGTATGTAAATAATTGTGAAATAAAAAGCCAGACAGTCTAGTTAATAAAATACCCCCAATACCCGCTTTGATTTTGACGTAGGAATTTATCACGATCGGGTTTTGTTTTTAGTGTATTAAGCAAAGCTTATTTGTGTTTCGGGAGACAATCTCATTGTTGATGTAAGAGTTCTGATATAAAATTCATTTGATCTAGTAAATATATGATTTAAAAACTAATATGCTCGCATGAGATCAAATAGATGTGTACATTAATAACCTCAATGTTTATGCCTTAAATTAGGCGTTAACTAATTATAAATATAGTTTAAAATAAACATAAACTACTTACCGAAATTGACCATTTTAAATAAACCTTTGAATGCAAAGTTCTGCTAATTGATTTTCAATAACCGTTTCCTTTCATAAGTCATGAGGAAACTACAATCGCTGTTCCAGTTGAGTTTTTTCGATCGCATCGCAGCGAATTTTAAGAACTTCATTACTCAAACTGGGTCTGCTATCAAATATTCCGAAGCATTTAGCAGAGCATTTTCACGATCATATCGTTGCATTATTGCATTTTTTTCCGAGAGCGAAGTAGATAATATTCGAGGCACGTTGCCGGCTCGCCGTTGTTCATCCCGGGAGGGTTAGCGGAATGAAATTCGATCGTGAAACCCGCGGCTGTAGAAACAGCCTCTCAGGCGATTCGTGTTATATTAACAACATTGATTAGTTTTGAAGTACCTCCAATTATGCCGCCTTTGTTGTACAGGCACATTATTGAGAAGGTATTCTTAGAATTTGATTGAGTCGATTGAATCGATCAATTCCCGTAATAAGGAGAAGGAATTTTAAAAATTATCTAACCTGAATCCTTGAAAATCTGTCGTCTTTATTTTATAAATTGAGGAATGTTTAGTAATTAACGTTTCTTTGAAGGCATTAATTTAGTTGTATTTAAGTTAATCGTTTTTGCCGTAGTGGTTGCCGACTATCTAGTAGGCAACAAATATACAAATAAATTTGTTCGTTAGTTATCAAGCTCGGTTATAATTAGGTAGACATAATTGCTTCGATTGTCATGAGTGTCTCCCATAAAACAAGGCCTTGTTTAAGCTAAACTGATTGTGATATGATTACTGGTGTAAATTTACTATTTTATTTAAGTGTATTCCTCTCGTTTCACGAGTTGGCCTCCCGTCAACGGAGGATACTGTCAAAAAGTCCTTAATTTGTGAAATGAAATGAGATGCAAGATACACGTAAATCAGTAAGATGTAATGTATAAGTCCTGTTCCTACTACGCTGTAGGGCTGTAGTTGCTATTGACTATTTTAACAAAAAAAAATGTTTTCAGCGAAAACAATTAACGAAAATTAATGAACGTGCTCAAAAATCTTTTTATCATTAATGCTAACCTTCTTACTTATTACATTCTGCAAATTCAAATATTAATATTCGATTATGGAGGGTAAAGGTAAGGAGTGTCATCTCATATGACAGAAAATCGAAAAAAGTTTCCAGCTGTCAGCTGCAAATAACAGTTCAAAAACCTTCCAGAATGGCGCTGGTGTAGACAAAGGACATGGTATGAATTTAATATTATTGTCGATTAAAGTAGTTACTTATTGAAAATGTCAACTACTTGCGTAGACAAAATAATGTAGTAAATATAACCTTAAAGAGTTATTATGAAAAACGCGTATAGCTAGAGTGATTTTATATCCTGTACTGCGAATAGTACGTTTATTGATTTCCGCTTCCTTTAAAATTGAAGCTGATGCTAATGTGGTGCCACCCTAATTTAATACATTTTGACGGCTATTTTTCATGTACTAGATGACACTCCTTACCTTTACCCTCCATATATTCGATGCTTCACTAACAAAACAAAATACAACAAACATTGGAAAAACAACGGCAATATAAAGCGACGTCTGACAAGAGCAAGATTGAGCGGTCCACAAATTAAGTACAAAGGCCGTCCTGCTATGACGGTGATCAGGGCGGTCGACTCATGAAATATTCATGACCACGGATGCGAGGTACCTACATTCCACCCGATATATTTACCGCTGACCACGGTCGGTGACACGACTGTACCTATATGCTGACGTTAAATATGCTGTTTGCTCGGGTTGGTAATGCCGCTTCTATTGGTCACATGATTTAGGTACCATAGCCGTGTTACATACTTATGTCTGGGTTATACTTTACTACAGGCGTGTCTGGATGTAGAATATTGTGATCAATATTCTTAAAGTATGAATCATGGTTCTTTTAAAGAATAATCTGCTAAAGCTCTTATAACAAAAGATTTAAATGTGATATTTTTGAATGTAAAATAATTAAAATTATTGAGTATTTGTATAATTCTTAAAATAAAATAAGCTGCAGTTTGCTTGGGGTATTGTAAGTATTCATCAGTCTGGTTTATCATCTTGTCTGGCTTGATCCTACTGACTCAAGAAACCAAAATCTGACCTTCTCTTTCTTCTCTTTTTTACTCAATTGATATAAAAACAAGCGATGCATGCATAATATCTGACAATATTTCAATACTGTAACCTGCACCGTGTAAATTATTCCACCTTTCAATACCTACACTCATACATAATAACATGTTACATGTGCAACCACTCAGAGGGATACTGAACAGTCTGCTGATTTTAACACACAATAAAAATAACTAGATGCATGGAGGGTGCACTTTTTTTATAAATATTCCATAAATTCAAGACTTAATCTGAGCAAAAACAAATAAGGACGAAAACAAATTGCAAAAAACGTCCGAATATTATAATAAGATACTCGGTATAAGGCACGGACCTCCTCTGCAATTGAAAAGACACTTTTTTCTTCAGCCCCGTGATTTTTAGTAGGGGTTTCTTGTATCATTGATTGACTATATCAATATTTATTTATTTATTAATTACCACTTTATTGTACACTAAACACAAAATAAAACATAAAAAAAAACATACATTGAAAGGTACAAATGGCGGCCTTATCGCACATGGCGATCTTTTCAAGGCAACCATAGGATGGACAACCTGAAGGGATTTAATTTGGAGGGCAGTGTGTACAAAAAGAAAAAGAAAAAAAAAAGAATTATATATATATATATATATATATATATATATCTATATAGAATATAAGTTACGATTAAAATCATACATACACGAAAAACATAATATACACACATAAATACATATACATACATAAATAAATATATAAATAAGATATTGTTACTAGTTATTACGGAGATAGTGATCTTTGACAAGTTTTTTAAATTGCGAGAGTGTTTTAGCCCGGCGTACCGTAACAGGAAGAGCATTCCACAAACGGACAGCCTTGATAGTGAAAGAGCTATCCAGGAACGTAGTGGTATGCACGGGCATTTTCAGCTTTAGATTCTCTGACGACCTCAAGGTTCTTGAATGTGATTCATGAAGAAATTCAAAGCGGGTTTTGAGATAAGTAGGAGTAAGAGGGTTAAATAAGATATTAAATAGAAGAAAGAGGACATGAGAATTCCGGCGAAGTCGCATTGGTAACCACTTGAGCATAGCGCGGTATTCAGAAATATGGTCATATTTGCGAATTCCAAATATGAACCTGATACAAAAATTTTGAAGGCGCTCAAGTTTATTAAGTTGGTCTTCGGTGAGATCTAGATAGCTGACATCTGCATAATCAAGGATGGGAAGGAGCAGCGTTTGCACTAATGAAATTTTCGTGGAGATGGGAAGTAAATTACGCAGTCTAAGCAAGGACCTTGCCGAGGCATACAGCTTGCGACTCAGCTCACGAAGCTGTGGAACCCATGTAAATGATCTGTCAATAAACAGTCCTAGATTTTTAACAGTGTCACTGTAAGGTATATTGACTCCGTCGCATGACACACATGGCAATTCGGACCAATTTACCCTAGAGATTATCCTAGGGCTGCCGACAACAATAATTTGGGTCTTAGTGGGATTAATTTTAAGTCCGTTGGTTTTGCTCCAGTTACATATGTGGTCAATATCGCAATTTATCGTAGAGATAGCATTATTTATATTCCCTAAACTTGCTTGCGTGTAGATTTGGAGATCATCTGCATATAGGTGGTAGGAAGAGCGAAGATGATTAGTGATAGAATTAATAAATATTGCAAAAAGTAATGGAGATAGCACGCCGCCCTGCGGCACGCCAGCGGTCAGATTGCACCAGGAGGATTTGCTATCCTCAGTACAAATACGTTGCCGGCGTCCAAACAGGTAACTCTGAAACCAATCAATCGCCGTTGGAGATATGTTAAGAGAACGGAGAATACCAAGGAGGACATCAAAATCGACAGTGTTAAAAGCATTACTAAAATCTAGTAAGGCCAGCACTGTCAATTTGCCTTCCTCCATGCCAGCTCTTATGTCATCCGTGATGTGAATAAGCGTGGTAGAGGTGCTATGTCCAGGACGAAAACCAGACTGGAAAGGATTAAGGAGATTATTTTTGGAGAGGAAGTCACTTAGCTGGATGTGGATAAGACGCTCAAGGACCTTGGAGAGAAACGGTAGAATGGAAATAGGACGAAATTCGGAAAGCGTAGCGGCATTGCATTTCTTAGGAATAGGTGTGATTTGGGCTTCTTTCCAACTAGTTGGAAAAGATCCCGAGGTAATGGAGTAGTTAAGGATGTGGCAGATGTAGGGAAGGATTTCGTCAAGAATAGGGAGAATCATACCACGGCTGACGCAATCACTACCCATGGCATTTGATGCGATGAGCTTAATAGTTCTCTTGACATCACAAGCGGCAAATTGTTTAAAAACTAGAGGGGAGCAATTGGGAGCCTTCAAGGTAGAAAGAAGTTTCAAAGTATTTTCTTTTGTTGTTTTATCAAAAGATGATGATGAAGAAAAATGCGCATTTAAGGAATTTAAGTCCAATGCTTTAGGAAGAGAATTAGTTCGAGATTTACCTACTCCCAAAGATTTGAGAAATTTCCAGACTTTTGCTGGATCACCGTTTTCGACAGAAGTATGGATATGTCGGCGCTGAGCATTCCTACACACCTTGTTGCAGTGATTCCGGATGGCCACATACTTTTTCCAATTTTCATCGGTGGGACGAAGTTTATATTTTGACTTTGCCGATGCCTTTTTAGAGAGCAGCGCTTTGATTTCTTCGGTAAGCCAAGGTGAAGGTTGATGTTTTACCTTAATTGATCGAATCGGAGCATGCTTGTCATACAACGCAATCAAGTTGTTAGTAAAGATATTGACTTTAGCATCGATACAATTGGCGTTGATAAGTGGATCCCAATCGATGTTCTCGGCATCCTTGCGAAGACTTGCATAATCCATGTCACGAAAATTTCGCTGCAAAAGGATTTTAGGTGAGGGTTTTGGAGGACGTACGCGATAGGATAGAAAAATGAGGTCGTGAAAGGAGAAGGCGTCAGCGCAGCATTGTCCGTGCTTGATAACATGATTAAGAGAAGAAACAAAAATCAAGTCAAGAAGAGAAGGAGCACAATTAGGTAAGTGATGGGTGGCAGAAAGAGGAAGAATGGAGAGGTTGCAAGATTTAACAATGTTTTGAAGGCAGATAGAACGCCTGTCATTTTTAAGGAGACATGTATTAAAGTCACCCATGATTATGCATTGACTGTACGAAGGAACTAGATTTTCGAGAAGAATTTCAAAAGAAGAGAAAAAGTCAATATGAAGTGAAGGACAATAATAAACACCAAGTAAGAGTTTACAAGAAGAGAATTCCACCTCTAAAAATAAATGCTCACCAGCGTTTGCTGGGGGAGGCTGTTGTGACAAACTAACAACAGTAAACGGAATATGTGTCCGGAGATAGATTGCCACACCGCCACCAGCACGCGGTGTACGATCATTTCTAATGAGGTGGAACCCGGGGAGTGAATAGGCAGAAGTAGAAAGAGACGGTTTGAACCAAGATTCTGAGACAAGAATAGCGTGTAAGTGAGTACAGTCAAAACTTGCCAGCATATCTGGGAAATGAGCCGGAATACTTTGAGCATTTAGGTGAACCACACTAAAACACTTTGGTACGTCAGAAAATTGAGCTGTAAGGGTATCAGCAAGTGACGGAACACTAACAAAACTGTCGTCACTACATGCTGATAAAAACTCGTCATTATCACTACATTCAATATCATAATCAAGCAACATAGATAAATGAAAAATAAATATAAATAAAATAAAAAATTAAATAATAATAATACGTCAAGACAATGAATAAAATCCATCTGCCGGTTGTATTAACAAAACGCAGCGAGAGTAAAATATTTAAAACAATAGAAACATGATACTGTGCAAGTCCAGGTAAACAAAAAAAAAAAAAAAAAAAAAAAAAAACCATTGATAATAATCATAAAAAGTGAAAGAAAAACTTAATAATAACAATAAAAATTAAATAATAAAACAAAAAAAAAAAAACAAAACAAAAACAAAAATCATCTTAATAAAACTAAAACTCATGCTAAAGACCTTAAAAATACGTGATACGCAACGTATGACAGCTGACAGTGACATTTGTTGTCTTTAAGGTTATGTTATGATTTCAACAAATCAATATTGTGGGTAAACATACTAGTAAACAATTTAAAAACAAATAACGAAACAAAATCATCTGGGCGTATGTTACAGCAACAGTAAAACAAAAAACAAAGTACTATACACAATCAAAAAAAAAATACCTGGACATTGCAGTAGTTATTGTAAAACTAATAGTCGAAGAATGGTCACTTTTTGGAAGCTGCAGCGCGTCTAGTCTTAGGTGCAGCGATTTTCGTGGTAGCAGAAGTCGGTTTAGTAGCATCCATAGGAATCTCAGCAAGAGAGGCGAGCGAGCGCACACGGTGCCGTGCACCAGCACTTAGCACGAATATGTTTCCTTCTCGGGTCCATGCATTATTAATGCCGAACTTCTCTCGGGCAGCCATAAAGGTGTCGTGCCTGGATTTGGTCAGGAACTCGGAGACTGTGATACCTGAGCCTTTTAGCCTGGTCTTGCTGAACCACAACTTATCTCTAGCCGTCACTTCCCGGAACTTCACTAGTATGGGACGAGGCTTGTTTGAATAAGACGGTCGACCCAATCTGTGGCAACGTTGTAAATCATCAGTGCTGAGATCAGCTGTCCCTATATATTTCTTCACTACATTCCCTATCAGCTGCACTGGATCTTCATCTGGGACTTCAGAGACTCCATGAAATAGTAGCATTTTCCGGCGTCTTTGCGTCTCCATGCTATCAACATTTTTACTCAGGGCATCAATTTGCTGTTGCAACAGATTAAGTGTTTGAGTAATAAATGTTCGGAACAAAGCAAAGTCAGCGGCTAATCCAGTGGATGGTGCTGAAGTTGATGGAGACTTGAGGTCTGCTTCAAAAGCTGTCATCCTCTTATGGAATTCTTGCTTCAAGTCCTCTACAGTAGCTTTCAATGTGGCTTCCATTTCTTAAGAAGATGTTAACAGGATGAAGTGTTGATGAAAGTGACAATAGTGAAAGTGAGATATTGAAATATTGGAAAAAGGAAAAAAAGACACTATTCCCGGCAACTGGACAGTTTAACAAGTACTATTAAACATAACTGAGGTAATATAAAACTATTTTAACAATTAAAATAAAAAGTTTAAATTCAGAGCTGTAATTTGCGACTTGTCTTTACAACTACCCTCAGGCCCTGTAATACTGTGTGTGTATGTACCCTCTCAGTTGTAGAGGAGGCCCGTGCCCAGCAGTGGGACGTATATGGGCTGATTATGTATGTATGTGTGTATGTTGGAGAGAAGGAAAGGCTTAGGTCCATCAGGCTGGAAGATAAAAATATCGTGAGGAAGCTTAAATGCTGCTTTGACGAGATGTCTCACGTCAAAAAAAATCTAAGGTATCTAAAGTCTAACTCAAGCATAGACGTTACTGGTACTCAGCAAAGGGACGTATTTCAACATCAGCCCATATACGTCCCACTGCTGGGCACGGGCCTCCTCTACCATTGAGAGGGTTTAGGCCTTATATAATACTGTTAAAATATAGATTTAAAAAAGTCTATAACAAATAAAACGTAACTTAATCACGGTAAAATGAATTTTATGTCTAAATACATAACCAATCTTATACCAATCTATCTACTCTATAGTAAACAAAGCCACGTCAGTTCTATAACAATATTCGAAGTTGTCTGCTCAAACGTAAATCAGTAGGCCACCAGAGAACTAGCTAATATTGCAGACAGTTCACGGGTTTAAGCCTTGATATTCATGGGACAGCCAGCGGCGGTAAGTTAGGAGAGTAATTTTCGGAGATAACGCTGTGAAAATGTTTCTGCAGCTAGATTTTAGACGTGTAGTCTCGTAAAATTCTCACTTGGAACTGTATTTGTTAGAATTAGGAATCTTAAACTTAGTTGGATTAGTTCATTCATACATTTTCGTGCCAAAATCGATGAGCTCATTTTGATGAATATAGATATGAAATAGACTCCTGTCTATTAATGAAACTGAAGAGTAATTGGGTATTTTTCATGTATGCGATTGTGAGGTGGGGGGTTCGGCGCCGGTCGAGCAAAATACTACAAAATTAAAAATCTCTGAAGATTTGTGCACAACAGCCAATATAACTTGGTCCCCTATTATTTAGGATTTATAAAAACAGCTGCTGAAATGTGGGGAAAATAATACACCTTTGCCTACTTCTTTGAGGATACTGACTTTAATGTATTATATCTATATACAAATTTTATAAAATACATTCAAAATAAGATTTATTCTATAATTAAACTATTAAGAGTGTCCTCGCCACACAACATGTACTCGTATATGTAATTAAGATTAAGTCTGATTTACGCACGTACCTGAAAGCATTAACTTATACTAGTAAGAATAACATAGTGTGCTTATTTTGTTTTTGGTTCTGTCGGTATGATAAAATCATGAAATACATTGGGTTCGTATTATTTAGCCTTGCTACCTTCAACATAATAATTATGAGGATATCGATAATCTCACATTCTACTGCAATGAAAAAAAATATACCAATAACAGTGATGAGAATCTACAGGTTTAAAGTTAATGTAAACAATTTGTATGCCTTACAGATTTTTTCTCAAGAACGCTGAGACAAATACGCAATGTGGGGAATTTTGTAAAAGCTAATACCGAAACAACGATGAAAGAAAATTTATAGATAAACACGGGCAAGAATTGTATACATATTTATTTCCTAGATTAATAAACAAGACTTTTGGCATCGATCAGATACTAAGATCTTTGCAATCTCACATATGCAGATCAAATAATGTATGTCAGAGCTGGGCTACCGAAGCGGTGTTATAAAACTATAAATATCACACAACACACTCAATAAAAACGTTATTACTTGAAGTATCATAGACTTTAGGCACTAAGGAGAGCGGAGAGACTTGGATCGATATGTCGCCCGGAGTCAAGGTTACCAGCGCTAAGTGGAGCGAGGTTGCCCATGTAGCTCAAACCTGATTGACCTAGATAAGATCTGAACGGCCTCTGCCCTTTACAGACGGGAAATTGCCCGCTAAGTGCTTGTTTATATCCAATGCTCTTTGTACGTAAGTTCACAGCAAAATGTCATTAAAGCGTATTTCGTAATTTCGCACGAACCATACGCGATCGTGTTTGCTTTGTATGTTGGTTGTGGTTGTATATTAAGTTGGAGTTACATTTAGACCAGTGGCGGTACTTCTATAGAAGCCCAAAAGCCCATTTTGCCTTTCCAAATTCTGAATAATCATTTATAAGCTTTAAATCTTTATTTAACAACAGCAATTTGTTAAATAAACACCCCACAATAAGCAAATATAAACTAGATATTACACAATTAACGTTTAACGCTTTTGGGCTTCTTTGGAAGTCCCGCCACTGACTTAGACATGTTGAAATACTTCATGAAGTATTAGAACAGGCGACAAAGGTTAATTAGGACTTCAGATATAAATATTTGTAGGATATTTCATTCTTCAAAGAAGGGAAACACTGCCTTTGTCCTTATTTAATGAACTAACAAAACTTTAGGGACGTTTTAGCCGTAGGTTACTTAAATGATTCTTGAAAGTATGGTGGTGATCTGTATCCAGAAGAAAATATTGTATGGCTGAAGCTTTCCATGGTACTGTCATAACACTCTATTAGATACATTCTGCAATAACTATGGTAGATTGTCGATCTGGATTGACAAAATTTCTTACCTATCATTATTTGATTTACTGCTAACTTAAACATAGTGAAAATATTGGAATAGATTAATGGATATGTTTTAGTCAAACCTCGAAGCTCCGCCACAAGTCTTATTGTAAGCCCAAATGAAGTTTCTCAGCCTTTGGCTAAAGAATTTCGTCAAACCAAGGAGAGACTAATTTGGTCAGACAAACGTCGAAACATAATTCCATGAAACCGGGGTTTGATCAGTTAAACTTTATGTTCATTCAGGACATTGTGTCAGTAGGTTTTAGGTGAGACTGAGGTGGCCTGTGAAATGAATAAATTTTTCACTTTACGCCTACGTGTTGCATAATCGAAATAGCTTACTCTCCGTAAAAGGTAAGTCATGTATATTTAAATATTATATTATTGGAAAGCACCATTAAAACTCTTCTGTTTAGTAGTAATATGGATAAAATACATGTACGTAAAATAATCTGATAATATTAACGTACCCAAAATTTCGGACTAGATTTTAACAATAGCTCATTTCTATAAGAAATTTTGTGCGAACATAAAGCCTAATATAGGTACTAATATTGTTTCTAATGAAATTTTACTTTTTGTATTTTAGAAACAGTAGTTGGAAACCACACAAATATTTGCCACAGATTAAATTGAATTATCGATCTTGTGTTTTATTTTTCGTAATGATATATTTCCATTATTTCTACTGTCAGCGAATTGGGTCTCAGGCGACTTCATTCACCCGCAAGAAACAACAGTACCTATTATTTTTCGGCGATCCTATTTGGGACAGTGTACTCACCGTTGTCAAGCCGGCATGGGCCATCGGTTGGTCGGCTTGGTTTGTATCTTAGTCCTGAGTTTACCTCGGCGTGAATCTACCGCTTGAAAAGTAAAGCCAGAGAATCAATAATAAAATTTATTTTTTAAGACAAAAATAATCTACTATTAAAATAAACATTTCAAACAGTTCGCTTATTCCCAATTTACTTTTAACATATTCCAGTTTTGATAAAATTTCAAGATGAAGTCTATATATTTACTCAAAGGTAGCCTCTGATAGCCGTGGGATCTTTCGTACACATTTTAGAACTTCCTAAAACCTCATTCTGTAACCAAAACACTAAAACTTATGTTTTTAGCCTCTGCTTCCTCTCCAGGAAAAATCGATGTATACCGTTAAGTTAAGGGTATCTCGGTTGCTCGGAATATCAATCAGGTCAACGAATTTATCATTTATAGCTAATTCCTAACCGAAACCATATTTGTATTCTCTCTATATAACTATTATGTGCTGTTAGTATTGTTCATTGAAAATGAGGTAGCGATACTGCTTTTGACACCTTAGGTCAAATACGTTACAACAGAATTGTAGAGCTTGAATTTCGAATGCACCAAAGAGATTTTCACACTTCAACCGCTCTGACATGTTCATTTGAATGCAAAATAACAATGAAGGCTGTAATTGAAGTTTTAACAGCTGTGCGCGAAAGAAAATTGTTGCTTCTCGCATAACAACTTTCAGCACAATGCGATTTACATCGAGCATTAAATTCGAACAAGGATTGTCTGAAAGGTAGGGTAGTTTTATTTTTAAAGCCGGGAAATACAATAGTTTTATAGCCCGCGTAATAGGTAAAATGGCTGTGTAAACGAAATTAACAATTCGTGACTGTTTTCACATTGTTGGAAGGGACGAGCTTTTGTAGTGGGTTTGTTTATAATGACGCCTATTGTTAAGATTTTAAAAAACATGAAATAATATTAATTTTGTTATGTCGAAATATGTTAAACAAAAAGCAATCTACTGTATTGTAATGGTAATCTATATGGTTTTCTAGACACAACCTGAAACTAAATATATGAAATGGAAAATGCCATTTCGATATTGAATATAACTTTATCTTCATTTTTTATGTAAAAAGTCATTTATACTTTTAATCATTATTCATGAGATGAAAATACTAGATAAATAAAATAATAAATCATATTAGGCTCTTCACCGAAAACCTTTTCTAACAAAAACTAAACAATGGCAGCTAAGAGCCACCTTCTTTCTGTACATAACGGAACAAAAACTCGATCTGTGATCTAAAATGATATTCTTGTTTGTCAATTAATAGCATTTAAAGCCGTCTCTCAGACATAAAGCTAATTGAAGCGAATTGCGTCAGATAGCACGGTGGAGACTCAGACACAGGCAAAGAGCTTAGATTGCTTGTCAAAAAGCTGGTTTTTGGCTGACCCGAGGCTAATCTTTGGTTTACAAAGCTGACTAACTCTGTCTGGTCTACATTGTTATTTTTATATGGGTATTGTAAATTGTTCAAAGAACTAGAAGGTGGTACTGGACAATCCAGTTTTTCGATGCTTCTTAAAACGGTCAAAAGGAAGAGAAATATCCGTAATGATGCTCAAGGTTTCATTATTGTTAATGATCTTTATATTATTTTTCTGTTAGAGTGACGCTATTGACAGAAATAATAATTTATCACTTCGTTCGTCCTCTTATTAAATATGTCATTTAATCTATTTATTACGATATTACTACTGACATGTCATCATTGAAAAAAAAATTTAGCTTCATGCGACTTAGAGAAGCGATTCTTGAATAGAACTATGAGGTTTTTGATTTTGCCCATCAATAATTTGACTAGAAAAATGGCCATAGTCTCAGCTCTCGATCCTAAAGAACAGCTGGAGAAACGTGGGTTTACAAATACACTTCTACCTATACTATCACCTTCTTTATTTGATTTGTTAATAAGCTAGCTTAAGTCCATTGATGAAAGGACTTGTGGAAATTTCAATTGCATGATTTATTTTATTATCAAAACATTTTTTACAACAAAAATAATATCCAAAAATATAATAAAATAGCTATTGTTATGTTTTTAGACACAGCCTTGATAATTTTTATAAAAATTGTGCATATTTTATTACTGAAGAAATACGTAACAAGAAAATTCTTCAGCAAACATCGGTCGATAATGCTCTTCACAATGTATAGTTACATATATGTGTATCTTTTTACTCAAACAACATGAGACCTCGCTGTAAGATCAACGCCTCCCAAGAGGACAATAAGAGGTTGACAAGTATATGCAAACTTTTAAACACGCCAACACACAAAATGTTCACTCCACACATTACTGCTTCTAATTAAGTTCCTCACAGGTCCCAAGTACGGTTCCCTCCTTGGGGACAGTATATCCTGAGTTATACGAGTAATAGTTGAGTACGAGTCAAGGGCGACCCGTGAAGCAGCGAACAAATATTTGTGTAATTCATATTTATTCCTTAGGGTTTAGAAGCCGGGAAAGTTAACACATCATACGAGAATATTAGTTTACGACGCAATGGGAATCGCTTAATTGATACGTATGTTGGATTATTTGTTTACCGTACATCTTCTTATATATTAAGCAAGTGCCTGTTTTTATTAATAATCATAAATGTGCTTATATTAGTAAATTGAGTCACTTATAGTTTTGTTTTTCATAAGTGTAAAAATTGTCTGGATTCAATACGTTGCATTCTAAAATTAAAAACGAATAAAGGTTTAAAATCAACAGTCATTTTATTAGCTAAATAACGCTAGACACCACAAAATAAACAGTCATTCTTCCAGCTAAACAGCGCTTAACGCTCACAATTCCGAAAGGATAAACTCCTTTACCCCAGTCATAACCCCAACAAAAATTTGTAACGCGCCCCTAATGGTCAGCCGATGGCTGCCAGCTTGGCCTTATTGTCCCCTTTGTTCCACCGAAAGTAATAAAGGCGCCACGCTAACGCTTCGGAAATATGAGATATCTTTTGCATTATGGAATAGAGCTGTGCCCTCGTAATAATAGAAGAATATAGCAAAACTCATTACCAATAATTTGAACTTTCCTTTTTAGCTTTGCTTTTTAGAGTTTTACTTTTCTATGATTAAATCAAGCACCTTAAGATACATATAATATTTTATAGTTGAGTCCAAATCTTCAAAAATAAACTAATGTGCATCATAGTAGTACAAAATGAGAAACTCAAAATCAGGTGACAAATTTAAAAATTGTTCATTGATGATGATGATGATGATATATCAATTATTCAGTCGATGAATTTGCTTTGTAAAAATTATAAAGAATACATAATATAGCCTGTAGTTGATTGCCCGCTATTACTTATAATGTCAAGCAATCAAAAATATGTATAAATTGCTCACTCCAATTGCGCAATGATATTACGCTCACAAATTACAAACGTAGAAAATTCATCAAAATTAAACGCAATAATAGGGTAATAAATCCGGCCGCAGACGGCTTTTACGTTTCGTATCACGAAAATATTCAAATAAAATTGGATTACTGTTAACGCACGGTATTAGGGGCATGCAAGCCCCAGCGTTCAGGTATCAAAACAAAAAAACAAGTTTTTCAACGTCACCTCATAAATAACATGACATTCATCTTCATGACACTTGAATAACACGCTGCGCTCCGGGACGCCATTAGCCTTTAAACGAAACAATGGGTAAGTGAAGAGCGGACAGTCTACGGCTATCAGTAAATGTAAAAGCTACGGGTAAGCACGCGCTGACCCAGTTACGTATGTTCGTGGAATTTTTGGTGAGCATCAAATTTTCACCGCAAAATAAACATGAGCATAGTTTGCAAACTTCGTATCGCAGAAGACTCTATTCCTCTTAACTTTGTATTATAATATGAAGATCTCTAAGCATTTCTATGAAAAAAATATATGAGTTTGAATGATTTATACTAAAATAGGTACAGATTCCTAGTCAGGTGCATATCTTATGTTATCAAATTGATTTCGTCTGTGTGGACTTAAAAATCGGGTCCACAAAGTTTTGAAAAATAATTTATAATTCTTGTGATAAGTTTTTACTTGTTCCGGGATATGAAATTTCAGAAAAACATTCAGAAAATAGCTGCATGCCAACGTTTGACTCAATCTGTGCAGCGTTCTTGCGTAATTTTGTAACAAATAAGTATAGTAACTTTCAAATTTTATGAATCGTTCCTGGAGTTCTTTCCGGAACGAAAGAACATGGAAATTACTCGCTTGTTTTATGTACAAATGATTTCTTAAAATAATTTGTGTATCCTTCCAGTGCTAGAGGGTGCCAGATTGGCGTTTGTCTATGTCTCCAGCTTTCCAGACCGACTCGCAGAAGAAATTACGTCTACCTATAAAGAAATGGAAAGTGCGGCAGACTTTAAACAAAGTGAAGAATGGTAAGAAACGATTATGAACATGTTTTAAAGTAATAACGATTTTTTTTTGTATTCTATAATAATTTTATAATAAATGAACTTGCCCAAGGAGAGTGAGATATCCCCAGAGAAACTATTGAGTAGCTTTACTTTTGCTCTTTGTTCCGTAAATAGACTGTCGTAGGGTCAATAACCTTCTTCTTTCATCGTCAATGTGTTCTTTAAGTTTCTATGAATTTGGAATCTCAGGAAATTTTATAGATTCGAAAGGATTTACCCAACAACATTGAAAACGTATATAACTTGTTTTTCAATATATGCTAGAGCTAAACCATGTATGAAACGAACGAAGCCTGATAAAATGTGTGACAAAAGCAATCCTCTACAATTTATTTTAAAAATAGAACTTCTCAGAATTTCAAACCATTATTTACATATATCATGAAACGCAAGTATTAGTTACGTTATTAAAACGTGGCCTGAATACGGTATTGGCAAAGAAATAAAATACATATTGGAAACGCTTTGACAATTGTGAATTAATATTTTCACAAAATCCTCATATTTTATTAATATGGCCCATCGAAGCGTAAATATAAGGAGCTTATCAACTAAACACGTGTTTCAAAAAGCGATTAATTCAAAGAAAATTCAATTTTATTTATACACACAGACGTTTGAGTTTCCGGCGAAGACCTTTATTTCTTTCAATTTATCAAAACAAATCTTTCAAAGAGATTTTCTGTTGACTGCTTGGACGTACTAAGTATGTTATGAGGGGGACGGTCAAAATGTGTTTTTTTTTTCACAATCTACTTCAATTCGAATTTCGAGGAAACTGATACGCAACTCTCTTCTAATTAGTCTCTTTGGCGTAGTTAGTTGGAAATCCTGCACGTATCCAGAGATATTGCCGTATTCCTGACACATTTACAAACCCTGTGCTTCGAATGAAAAATACAACATGAGTATTATTCAATAAGACTTTACCTCAACAGTTAATCAAACCTATTGATCGCACTTAGCTAGTAACTGAGATTAGTTTCATAAAATCCAAAACTTAAAAACCAGTTCCTTTTGAAGGAATACGTACCTAGAGATTATGGATATTCATAGATGACATCTCTAACCAACATAAAATCCTCTTATTCTTTCGTCGAACCTTAATAAAAGAAAATAAACTGAGGGGGATAACCGTTTGACATCCTTAATCCGTCCGCGTTTTCCATTTCAATACTTCGAATTGTCATTTACAAAGTGCCCTTAAGAATTACTCGGTGGAATTTTTTACTTTGAAAATACATCAAGGCTTTAGCGATCTTTCCGTAGCTGGGATGATGGTAATGATTTCTACGTTCGACAATTCGGTACTCGGGAGCTTATCACATGCGGTTCTGTAGTCTTCTGGTTTAATGGCGTGGAAACTGTGATAAATTGCGCCTTAATGCCCCTTTTTTCTTGTATGTAGGCCGTGTCGTTAAGAAGTGTTTTATTGTAAGGAGCATTTGCCGATGGTAACAATGTGAAATGTTATTTTAATTTGAAATTGAACTAAAGGGGAGTTCTATTATGATCCTTGTTTAAAAATTTATATGAACGAGAGATCCAAAGACTAGAGTATATTCTTAATCAGTTGGTTAGCAGCCACCACATATAATGTTTGAAACCTACATTCCCATGCAATTATTAATTATATGAAAAAAAAAATATATTAGGAAAATAGGCCCATGCAATGCACCACTAAAACTGCATTCAACTAGGCAATTTATAGCATATGTCAGTTATTCATGCTTTAAAAAACGCAACATTGACTATAACTTACAATTTTCACAAATAAATAAACCAAATAGTCATAAAATCAATAATTATAATTTTACACCTATACAGTAAAATGTATATTATACCTTCTAAAGGCAAGTTTTAAGCACCATTGAATTCATGGAATGGAATTCATTTGCAATTTGCCTCCAAAAGCAATCGATACGACACGTGTTGTGCTTAAAATGTCATTCGCCGTGCCTAAAATCACACCGAAAATTTGCTGACCTCAATCAACGCCTTTCTGCGGTAATCTGTTCAGGACAAATCCCAAACAAGGGATAAAAGGGAGAACCTTTTGAATGTTTTGACTAAAATTATATCGTATAGTTTACAACACTGTGATTTACAGATTTACCATACGTCTATTTGTACAGGAATTGGTTTTGTTCTTCACAAGCTTTTTTGAAGGAATTCGTGCTTATCTGGTGGTATAAGACTGGACATCACCACTTTAAGATACCATACTTAAGGAGTAAAAACGTTCTTTAATTGATAGTCTAACCCATTGGCGGTACCACCATCGAAGCCCAAAAGCATTACACGTTAATTGTGTAATGTCTAGTTTATAATTGTTTAAATTGCTTTTGTTTATAAGGCAAACTTGGCTTTTGGGCTTCTATGGAAGCACAGCCACTGCTCTAACCCACCTACCTAAAAAACTTTAGAAGACAGCTGATCTAAAAAATCATCCATTTGTAAATGTAACAATAAAATGGAGAAATTGTGTTCATAATAAACAGGAAATTTTGACACAAGTATAGAAACGTTCAATTGCTATTTTTTAATTTATGATTCTTATTTTTTACTCACAATAAAAAAGTAATAAATAAATTGAGCTGTTACTTTCACACGCATGCAAAAATAATGGAGTTTGTGGATATTCCATGACAATGGGCGCAAAAGTACATACAGGTCCATTAAAACGGATTTACGGGAGCTCTATGACACAAACGCTCGCAAACCGTTTTGCACCTACGTCACGATATACAACAATATTCAAACACATGGACCTTAAAACTCATACGGGCAGGTTTTACGACGGGTATTTTTCATCGGGGGGAATATTAAATCGAAAATCCGGGGCGGTTCGCGGCGCCAATTGAGCCATATATTCACAGGCCGACCTTTGAATATTCTATTGAGCTTGAAAAGGTACCTGACCGGAACTGTTTGAGCAACAGCAAAGCAAACTTACAGTGCGTGCACGCTTCCACGCACTTTTACAGGCGCCGTTTTATAATCAAAAACTTTTCACTAGGTGTTCCGATACAGTTTTGTTTTATATCGGGCTGAAAATGCTTGAATCAAAAATTAAATGCAGAATATTATAAAAAAATATTTTTTGTATGTTTTCCTCGTTGGTCCCGATAAAAGTATGCGGCCTACGATCAAATTTAACTTTTCACTAGGAAATTTCAAGTACCAGCATGGGTCTAGAAAAGTGCTCGAAAAAAACAATAACCTCGCCCCCTTTAATGTAGACGAAACTCCAGATCAAAAAACTTTTTTATCCCTCGGCCTGTCTTTTCGCATATATATTTTTTGATCATAGTAACTGCTTTTTTAAAATAGATATCCAACTCACTTGAATTTGGTTGCTCTACAAGACATGGTATCGAATAAACTTCTTTCAAACTAATTTAAATATTGCTGTAAACTTAGATTTATACACACAAGTTGGTTATTAATGACTAATTTAAAATGACAAATAATATACACAACTTTCGCAATATATTTCTGAGTGTGTTTTCTACGTTAGGAAGTTAAACGTTAGTCCACGGGTATGATAACATAAGTTTTCACTTAGTATGTAAGTGTACTGGCAAAGAACTAGACTATACTTAGACTTAGTTATAAAATATTAAAAAAAAACACTAAGAATACAAATATTGCTACGAAGTACTTTATTTATATTTACTCATTTATCATTTAATGCAAACTTACTTGTTTGAAATTATTAAAATTATTGATTCAAAATCTTTATATTAATTTAACAATTACTTCAAAGTAATACAAAAAATAATAATTCACTACCGTAAATACTAAGGTATTGTAAAATTCTGGCGCCAGTTGCTATTAAAATAATGACCATTGGCTATATTACTGTGTCCATGTTCTGGAAAGCTAAGACTCACATCGCCAAAAAATTGTATTATTAAATTTATATGTTAGATTTGATCTAGATTTTTTTTTGTAATTACTAATGTGCAAACAAGTGTTTTATTACAAGACTCCAGAACGTTTTTAAAATCTCGAGTCAAGGTCAGGCTACACAACAAAATAAACCTGGCATAAAATCTATCATATTTCTTTGGACACGGTATGATTACTAAGTAATTGGGACAGTTTCCAGACGATTCTGCCAAGAGATTAAATTGTTGCCATCGACTTGGTAATTTATTTCAATTAATTCAACGACGTGAAGTCCTGACAGATTCACTGAATCATTTTTCTCCTCGGCATAGCGAAGACGTTGACAAATGGGCAAATTATTCGGTCACTTCACTACATGTCACTTCGTAAAAAGCATCGTCAAGCCTCCACCGTCGATCCGAAGTTATATTTTTGCCATTTACTTTCCTGGCACATATTCGTCTCATGGTTTCAACGTAGGGATTTTGGTCATATTCAACCACACGAGAATGTAACGGTTTGATAAATATATTTGAAAATAAAGGGCTACACATTTTTCATTTTTAATAGCCACACGCAGCCTCACAAAGGATTTTTTACACCCATTTTATACGTATGTAATTGCATGAATTGGTCCCATGAGGGTTTCAGGTTTGAGTTGATTATACGGACATTGTGCAATCAGTTGTAGGTGACACGGGATAGCTGTGAAAAAGAGTACAAAATTAATTCTGAAATCGCGATTTTTTTTATTGTTGGAACAATTCAGATATGAATCCTCGAACACATTGGGTAGAACTAAATTTTTACTAACATCAAAGTATTATGCAATCAAAGTATCATTAGAAAGTGTGCTATGGCATTAGGCTGCGTTTACTATTATCAACATACAGGTTGGCATTATTATTTCGACTGGAGAAAAGTAATCACGATTCTTTATCATGTTCCAAACTTCGCTCAAAGAAATCCATGTAAGTGAATAATACGCATTGTTAGAGGGTCTACCCTCAAAGTGAATAATAGCGTTTATTAACAAGTCCACAGAGGCTCGCTTTCAAGATGCGAATGCGAACCGCTAATATTTCAGTGTGAAAAATCGCTGCCGATTTATGGCAGTGGAACGCTATAGATAAAAATTGACCGTGCCTGCGATTTCGCGTGCGCCCAGGCGGAGGCTGTAATGTTTTATGACGCCGCTGACGATGCTTCATGTTGCAAAGCTTTAGTTCGGTTTTTGATAAAACTGATTGCTAAAGAGCCATTTAAGATGTTTGCATATCTAATTAGCTCTTTAGAATATGCCAGTGTTTTGAAACGATTTGATATCTCAATGAGAATATATTATTTATTATTACTTATGTTAATATATATAGTTGTTCCATTTGTTATTACTGTTGTATAATATTTCACCCTTTTCACTGTTTATGCACCTACCTTTTATTTCTACATCACCCAAAGGTTAACTGTTAGAAAATGCCTTAGGGATTAAATCCGCTTTTATACGCAATGTACAAAAAGCATTAATAAATAAATAAATATTATGTTATATAATATACACCATGTGTATTTGTATAATTCTTGTTGATTCCTTTAGTTCATCGCGACAGAAATTGTTCTCACCTATCGCTTCATCCAAAAAAAATCTAGAACAGATTATTTTATCAATAACAATGCCGTTTCTCACTCGATTCAATTTTGTGTAAAGTTGTAATGATACAATAAATTGATTTGCACAAAATTTGTATTTCTTCTGGTAACTGTTGGGGGCCCCATAGTTAAAATCTTAGTTCTTTTTTCCTTTAATCGCCAATATAAGGCCACCTTTTCGTCTAAGGATCTCCAAAATTTTACTCATTATAGAAGTCAATCATTATCATCAGCCCATATAAGTCCTACTGCTGGGCACGGACCTCCTCTACAACTGAGAGACCACGTTGGCCTAGTACGGGTTGGCGGACTACACACCTAATAAATTCCTAAGTACTTTTAGGTGTGCAGGTAGAAAAGTCAATATTGTGAAAATATTTCTAAAATAACCATAGTATCATAGACAGCTGTATTTATGTGCTAAATGTAAATAATGATGTTTACGTAAAACAGCTATATTGAAAGTAATAATGAGCCTCGTGGACGACGTCGAGTAATGAAAACAGATGACGTGCTGCCCGGGGAGGCTCCTTCAAATGAAATTATGCTTGGCTTTATTAGTTCATATACTTTTAACGGTTATGAGGAGAATTAATAGTTCCTAATACTTATTACTGTACTTTAGGTTGTTTAAAATACTTTATGTTTTGTGCATATCACGTTTCGGCAGTTATATCTCATGTAAAGGGCAAAGCTATAATAAAATAATAACTCCTAAAAATAATTACTTAAATACTAATTAAAATCTCACACTAAATTCACTTTACTACAGTCTCTATTCATAATTTTTACTATGCAGCCATTTCAAATGGATCGTATGAAATTTGGCACATCCAACAAATAATGGCATTATGAACCTGACGTCCCAATATAATTCCCACTGAAGTGGTAGTAAAATATAGGCCTGCCGCTGACGGACAGGTCGTTACGTCGGTATAATGGCGTACACAATAGACACTGGAAGTATTCACGCTTATTGTTTTAAAATCAATAATTTTTGATTATTCATGACGTTCTTGTTTTTTAATTATCGGAGAACTTACTGTCAAATGTACTTTCATTAATGAAGACGAGAGTTTTCATTTATTTTAATATATTACATACATACACTTATATTGCACACCTGGTTTTTATTACGGTTTTTATAGTGTATTTTTTCGGTCCAGAAAGTCAGAGAACTAATAAATAATATACCTACCGCAAATTATTTACATTCAAGATTTTGACATATTGATGTACATGTAGGTATATTATAATACTGGCCTAACAAAGAAATAATTATTTGTCGTTAGTGATAGTTAGTAGCAAAAACCATAAAATGTCGGCGAAAATTATTATTAGAACAATAATATGTCCAAATTGTGCACAAACGTCGTGTCTCTCTAAATTTGAATGCGAGATGTTATAACATAGACACGGAATATATCATATTGAATTTTATTAGACAAATAACTCGACTCGAATTGGTTTCAAACCACATAATTAAAAAGTAAACAGTCAAATTCTAAAAATTACCTATACTCGTAAGTTAATTTTCATGTCGTGACCTTGAATGCAAGTTTTTTGCTGAACAAAATGATAAATAATATGTATTAATCTTAGAAATAATACGAATGATGATCAACGCGAGAGTTTTGAAATTTCGTGACATAGGTATCTAATTAACGAGAAATGAATACTTCAATGCGTTGTTTACAATATTTATAAAAAGAAATCAAAGTATGTGGTGTTGTAAATTTTAATGCATTCTACAAGAACCAGATAAATTATTTAAATCATTACAAGAATTCCACACATTTTAAACATTATATAAAATATTCAACACAAACATAATACCTATAACCTTTTCGTATGGGAACATTCAACTATTCAATTAGTTATGTACTTACTAATCGGATCTATTAATCGTTTTCATAATTTTTAACAATTAGAGAAATACTCGAGTCTAGCATATGTAGGTTTTGGACAAGTTATGACCCGTTTTTTCACAGTATAATTTAATTAATTTACCTTATCTTCGAAGAGCAAAACATGCACACACTTTAAGTCGCCACGAGGATTAACAAAAAACATCACCCATTTTTTATAATCACTGTAGTAATATTCAAAATACCACAACAAATTCTATTTAATTTGGTTCTTTCACTCAGTAAACGTAAACTTATTAACAACGTGTGACCTTGACAAAGTGTGCTTCACTGCACTCCAGGGTTGCCATTAAATAAAATATATTGCCGTGTTTTGGATGTCGAATTGCCGTGTTTTGTAGAAACATTGAGAAATTGCCGTGTTTCATTTTTTTTTCAAATTACATTAAATTCTTATCATATAATTGCCGTGTTTTATGACACGGCAATGAAATTCTGCCGTGTACCGTGTTTTTTTTTCCAACTGACCCCAATTATCTTATAACACGGCAATTGCCGTGTCAACGTCAATGGCAACCCTGCTGCACTCCCGATTGCACGCACTTCAGAGCGAAAGCGGGATTCTTATGTCCATACTAATTGCTATATAAACGGTATGTTGGTTATATCTATGTTTTAAAATCCAATGGGAATTTCGACGTAGTGCGAAAGAGATAGAACTAGTAAAGTGAAGCCAGGTTTAAAGCCCACGAGATAGAGGGAGATAGATATTATTATTATGTTCAACATTGATGTTTACTCTAAACTATTAACGTTCGTGCGCATGCGTTTCGTTTTTTTGAAATTATATGGGCGGTGCGGCAAAAATACGTAAATTTCTGTTTTTGGATAAATATTTTGTTGTTTGTATTGAATTATGGAATAGGTATCTAGTTTATGTTTCTTATTCGGAATTACGTAAGGCAAGCTGGACTTTTGGGCTTGTATGGAAGTACCGCCACTGATACATATATGCACTAACATATACGTACGTCTTTTTAAGAAAGTGCTAGTATAAAGATCTTCATGTAATATATCCAAGAGAAACACGCACGGATGTGATTTTTCACATTTGTTTACGTCGGTGTACAAGAAACAAACACGTTTTTGGACCATCGCCAACTCGTATGCATAAGAATCAATTTTCAATGTTACTTCCATCAAATCGGAGCCAAATAGAGATCAGTCAAGATAGTATGACAATGTTCTTTATTCGCATTCAAAACTTTTTACATTAGCTTTCAAGGCGTTTACTGTTTCCATTTTGAGATCATTTCAACTGACGTTTGATCGCCAATTTACTTTGTGTTGGTTTGACTTATTTTCTGTTATCTATTATTTATTTTTTCATTACCACAAAATTAACAAATCCATGACCATATTGAAAGAATTTGACTACGCATTAAGTAAAGGACAGGTGACGCGCTGTCATAAGAATTCGCATTTATAATAGAAGAGACACCAGTTTGAAAACATATCATCATCATCAGCCCATACGTCCTAGTGCTCGACACGGGCCTTCTCTAAATTCATTACATTTTGGATTTCGATATCAGTCAAAAGGCTTACAGAGAGTATTTCACTATCAGATGGAGCCCGTCCACTCCATTGAAAGATGAAAAAGATCCTCAACAATCTTTCAAGCGTCGAAGAGCTTTGTTTCAAGTTATATAACAATTTTAACGAGACTTCAAATTGATTGGCTTGTTTTCTGTCGCGTTCGATGGATCACTTTGATCAGTTTCCAGCGAGATGGCGGAATTCATTGGCTTTTTATGTCTCAGTTACTGTCGGTGCTATGATCGTAAAAACTTAAGATAATTAGTTTGCTCTTCAATTAAATTATATGGCAACTACTTGTGAATCAGGTTCATTGATTCGGATGGAGATTGGATATATAAATTGGATAGTATTTTTTTTTTAAAGTTTCCTTCTGTGATTATGGCCAGTCTTATATTAAAAAATATGTAAATAAATACACTTAAATACAAAATAAACTAAGGTACAGACTGTGTGAAACAACAAAAATACGGGCACAAATGTTAATGACATAAATAATAAAAGAAAAATAAACCTTGTTTTTGCCTGATGTTAAAAATAAGTGGATAATAAATAATAAATAAATACACCCAACAGTCACATAAATAGTTCTGACCCCACACTAGGATACAAGTCCTGTGTCGTGGGTATCAGAAACTACGAGAGACTTTTCGGTCTCACAAACACCCAGACCCGAAACAAATGTTTGTGGATCACACAAACATTTGTCTCGGTGCGGGGATCGAACCCGCAGCCTCTCGTTTCGCAAGCTGGTGTCTAGCCAACTGCGCCACGGGGCTGTGATAGTAATAGTATACATGATAAAAGTCATTATGACGGTGTAGAAATAGACGTGGAAGGAATCGTCGGTGACTAACGTAGATCGTAATTTGTATTCAGCACGACGATAGCGTCCAAAACCGATACAAATCATTGCTAGATGTGAGCCATTTCCGTAGCTATAACAATGTCTTTAGAATGATTTACAAGAGGAAAATAATTACACGTTTCTTTAATGCTAACATCGTATTCGAGGTTTGAAAGTTGAATGACTTTAAACTAAGAAACACCGCAATTAGTGAATGGATTTCCATTTATAAGTTTCACAAATGGATTATCCAGAACGTAAATTCAAAACGTTTTGTTCTGGTAGTCGGTAGGTAATTGAAATTTCTCATCCAACATTTCTTTTAAGTTGTCTGTCTTCCTTACGGAGTCAACGCAGTTCTTGACTACCTACATATATGTTTTCACGATGGGTATATACTATCCAACGTTGTTACCAATGTCATCGTAGAAATTATAAATTCAAATCTAATAATCAAAATAGCTTTCTCAGACTTACATATTGATGTAATAATAATTATTAATATTCTGTAGGAATGTAGAAAAAACGGTATTTACTTACGCGGGTGTTATTTGAAGTAAGTACAAAAAAATACTCTTATTAAAAAAAGAAAGATATAAAAAAGAGACGAATTACACCAGAGGCTACACACGAAATAAAAAACCCAAATAAGTCTTCATATCCCAGAAAGCTAATGGCCCAAGTTAACATAAGTACTCGTACATCGTTATCATTAATGATCAACACGAACATTAATCTTACAAAGGAAGGCTTGTTATGCATATTCAAACTGCCAATAAGGCCATCCTAGATAAATAGATGGCGGCATGCGTTGCTTATCCTTCCAGCCGTTATGATGAAGTGATGGCAATAGTGCGGGCCTCTCATGAAATATGCATGGGTCGAGAATGCGGCAATTTGCCCGATGTATTCTATGTTCCATAAACAGCGGCTACAGAATGCTGATAACGCGCCGTGTCGTGTTTGCAAAAATAGCTCGAAAAAAATTACTTTTTTGCGAGGTTCAAATAAAGGTCATGTACCGGAGTTTTTAATTTGGGATTTGACAAAGCGGATAATATTAAGGTTAATTGGTTACGATGTGAGTAATCATTACATATTTAATCATTACGTGTTTTTATCCTTATCATTGCGATACTCTTATAAAGCACATTAAAATAATAAAACAATGCTGCATTAATATTGACATAAAAAAACATGAATGAACCGGATTAACCAACGTTTAGGAAAGAATCGAACGGAAGTAATAGTATCTTGGCAGCTAGTTTTTTCTCGCTATCTTTAATATCTGCCATATTTTTTCTTATTTTATTATTATAACGACATGTTGAAGTAAAAATTAAGTTCAGTCTCTCGCAGGTACAATAGAAGTTCATTGCCGTAAAACATTGACAATAGTTTTTTTAGGTATTCAAATGCTACTGATGAAACGAATCGCCTACTTTGCAGTTAGAAAGCTTGCAAATATGTACTGCCTTTGAAGATAAGCGGACCTTTGTCCGATACCTTTAAGCCTCCAAAAATACCCAAAACGAACAAAACAGTATAACATCATGACTGGCAAATGATAGTGGGTAGGTATACTGTGGTACAAAGTATCGACTCATGTCCCTATCCCACCACACACCCGCCACTGTAACTCCTGTGCTCCAGGATCAACAGCGGCACGCACAGTAATGACACCGAGCAATGAAGCTCAGCGGATCTAAGGGGACCTAAATTTGTCATAATCCCGCAACGAAGTTAATCAGAAAGACAATATAAGGAGGAGTTGAGAAACAAAGAGTTGTTCACTTCCCTCCACAGCAAAGCGGGTGACAAAACATTGAGCTATGAGGTTTTACCCTCACATAAAAAAGACAATTACATTTAGTGATATTAGACGCAAGTAACGCACCACGGGTAAAAACTGTATGAGTTTTATTTTCCTTCGGTGAGCGATCGTTTGGCAAAAACTTGGCTTGAGATCGATCATTACGTGTCGCAATTTCTGACGGGTCACGGTAATTTTCGTAGCAAATTATTCTCATTTAAGTTGGTTGATTCTCCTATGTGCCAATGCTCAACACATAATTGCGAATATGAACAGTCCGCGCATCATATCCTTTGGGAGTGCAATCTTTGGTCGGATGAGCGTAACTGTATGCTCAATAGTATGCATGTAACGTCTGGTGTTGTCTATTATATAGACCTTGTTGAATCCAGGAAGAATTTCCGTGCTTTCCAGCGTTTTTGCCATGCCTATTATTGGAAGTCTACATAACAGCTCGCACTTTAGGTCCAATTTAGTCAATAAAACTCATACAAAGTATCGACTATTGAAATATAGTTACAACTATATTTTACCAGTAGACTGGGATAAGCTGGCATTAAGCTGGATGAAGCCAATCTAATACACAGGCTGATCCAGGAATGCGACACACTTACGTGGGTCATGAAGGCCGGCTTAAAGCCTTATGTATCCGGCTGAATAGGAATAATCTGTACAAGTATATTGGGTTTTCAACAACGTAGCTCATGGACTAATAGTCAACAACACTGCTTCAGTTTTCAAAGAATGCATCATCATCATCATCATCATCATTAACACACATTCATGTCCCACTGCTGGACCCGGGCCTCCTCTACAACTGAGAGGGCTCAGGCCTTAGTCCACCACGCTGGCCTAATGCGGGTTGGTGGACTACAGACCTAAGAAATTTTAGGCGTGCAGGTTTCATCACGATGATTTTCCTTCACCGTTAAAGTAAGTACACACATAACTTGTAAAAGTCAGAGGTGTTGTGTGTCTGGGGTTTGAACCCGCGACCGCCGAGATTCTCGACCGCGCGCCTAAAACTCGAGGCCATCACTACTTTCAAATTATAATTAGTCGAACACATTCGTACCTGAGTCTCAATCAGAAATAATTCTTACAGCGTGAAGAACCATAACGAACAATATTCCAATCAGTTTGGTGCAACAATTGACGTTATTAGAGGAGAAGCGCTATAACCGGTCTATGTACAAAAACATCCTAGTCAGTACAACGAAAATATTATAATACACCAACACTAAAATATCGCCAACAATAAACTCGTGCACGTCACATACATTCCAACATTTTTAATTTACAACTACGTAGTTGATCTACGTAGATATATGTAGTTAGGCAGTACGAGTTTAATGTTAACGTACAAATATTGCTTCAAATTGTTCGTTGGCGCGATGTCTGGCGTGAAATTGTGGACGAATTCGATAACAATGTCGTTTGTGTTGCTTGTGCCACATTTTACAAAGCTCCTCCCAGCGCATTCGGCTAACATTGTGTTTCACATCGTATTACACATACATGAGTAAAGGTGGTAATATGTTTGCGAATGGTACACAGCGTTAGTCTGTGTGTATTCACCTTAGCTAATGTCACTGTTTGACTAAGGTGAACTGACGACCTCATGGTCTATAGTTTGAGTGGGGAACTTTGTAGACCTAAAATTGAATTAAATGTTTGTTTATTTGCTACGTAAGCAATGAATTAAAAATAAGTTCCATTTTTAGTGATTAAATAAAAATAAATTATGTATTATACTATTAATACACTGGTCGATATAATATTAAATTTATTTTATGTAATATAAGATACGTTAATTAAAGCTATTCAGAATAACTTTTTAAACATTTGCCGGATCCAAATGTGGCCCTGCGTGAGAAAAATCAGCAAAACAAACTCAGCGGGCTTTCTTTACTACTGATACTACAATGCCTTTGCCAATTCTTTAATAGAACTTCAGCAGCTAGAAGTGTCGAATCTCTTAGTCTACTACAAGTATAATCACCCTATTCAAGTTTGCTAGCGTACGGATTACATTTATTGCTGCAGAGGCAAGAAAACGACTTGATCTCTTATTTCGAGTACGTTCAGAGAGGTAATTGACGGATTTCGAGCGACACTGCTCGGCTTAATGGCACTTGTACCTGCCTGAATAACCACCTCCTATACTCTGAAAAACCTCTTACGGTGTCTGCCGCATCCGTAGAAATCTACATTATTCGTTATTCAGCCACTTCATTGTTTAAAATAATATTATAGTTTTATTGGATGAATTTAATATTACATTGAAAACAATAAAGAAAAATGTAGGGCGAAATATGATACCTATACTGACCAATATAGAGAACAAGATGATTATAAGTTTCGCTTACAATGCCTACTAGGATAAATAAATGAGATAAATTATACGGAAATGGATGGTGCTAATCGATTGATAGATCGAAATCGGCTCGTATATGTTGACTAATGTAAGGTAATAATTAAATCAACGCTATATTTGTCGCACTGCGTTTACGTCATTTTTAAGTATGGAGACCATCATAAGTTAATGATTTTTACATCTATACTCGAAGGCTTGTAATCGTAAATTTAATATACTTATATTAACTCTTATTATATTCTATTATTAAGTCGTGTTGGCCTCGAGGTTTAGGCACCCGGTCGAGAATCTCCACGGTCGCGGGTTCAAACCCCAGGCACACACCTCTGACTTTTCGAAGTTATGTGTGTATTCACATTGAATTATCACGTACTTTAATGGTGAAGGAAAACATCGTGATAAAACCTGCACACCTAAAATTTCTTAGGAATTTCTTGGGTGTGTAGTCCGCCAAGCCGCACTAGGCCAGCGTGGTGGACTAAGGCCTAAACCCTCTCAGTTGTAGAGGAGGCCCGTGCCCAGCAGTGGGACGTATATGGGCTGATGATAATAATTGAAATGAAATGAAATGAAATTGCTTTATTTGGTCACGTAGGCAATCAAATAGCACTTATGACAAGTCAATACAGAAAAGAAAAATCTTTTATTATTACATTATAATTTAACTATGGTTCATTTTATATAATTTGTACAAAAATATTTACGTTTTTTTTTATAATTTATTTTTAGTTTTCATCAGGAAATACATAATATCTTATTATTATTATTTTAAAGTAAATAACGAGATGGACCCTGTGTATTTCCGAAACGTCACGTATTATTTTAATGGTACCACCGGATCCAAACGCGACCCTGACTGAGAAGACCCGGCGAAACAAACTCAGCGGGCTCACTTTACTACTGGAATTTACGCGGCGCGACCCACACCTGAGTAGATCCAGCGAGTCCAACTCAGTGGGCATGTATTTGGTCCAGTAAGGATAACATAATTATATTATATGACCTGCCAAATAAAAATTGCCTTCTTATTATTTATTTGCTCGAATTATTTACTCGATCGGTCGTCATTTCATTTTTATTTTATTTATTTTGTGCACATTTTATATTAGATATCAATTTGTATTTGATGTTTTTTATAATGGTTTAAGTTACACTTGGAGCTTTGGGTTAATTAATATTTATTCAAATGATTTGGTTTAAGAAAGAAGAATGTGAAAGGTACTGGGTTCCAAGATGTGGTGATGGCGATGTGCGGGAGAGATCTAATGCCAAATTTCCTTATCCTCTAAATACTGATTTATATTGTAGTATCCCTTTGTCATCAGAACACGTTTAATGTGCACCTTAAATGAATTATCTGATAGGTCAGTTACAGATTTGGGGAGCTTATTGTAAAATTTAACGCAGTTGCCTACAAAGGACTTACTGGTTTTTTCTAATCTTAATGAAGGTATCACAAGTTTTTGTCTACCCCTGGTATTTACATTATGTATATCACCAATTTTACTAAAGCTAAATACATTCTTACGTACATACATAATATTTTGATAAATGTATTCAGACGGCACGGTCAGTATATTACAGTCCTTGAATATGGATCGTAAGGAATCACCGCTACGTAGATCATAGATAGCGCGGACTGCTCTTTTTTGTAGTATGAAAATGCTGTTAATATCAGCCGCCGATCCCCACAATAGAATGCCATAAGACATTATACTGTGAAAGTAAGCAAAGTACACTAACCTCGATGGGTCCTACGTATATGGGCCAAACTAACAATTTGGCAATTTTGACTTTTTTATGGTAAACGCATTCTATCAATATGATTAATCATGTGAGCTACTAAAACAAAAAAAAATCTGCATGGAAACACGACTTTTTACTAAAGTATAACGGCATATGTAGCATGAATTTAAACGTACAAGGTCCAAAGAGTAATTTGAGACTTATACGCGGGGAGTTCCTGCGCGTTTGTTTATAGTTTGGGCCAATCAGGTAGTTTGACAGTTATACGTAGAACGGAGCAACGACCGCACTGTGATGAATACAAAATCTTATTACTGTGTTTTACTGTCACAATTTAGATTAATAACTAAAAGATGGCATTTAATTATCGTTCTAAGTTTAGTAGAAGTCAGAATTTAGTGAGTTTAGCATTAGGAAATGAAAATAGTAGTGCACAGAGAAACGACTTAGGTTATAAAAACTTCGATTTTATAGAAAATTGCGATGGTGACCTTTGTAAGTATTAATAATTTATTTCTACAGACTAGTAAATGTTTGAATCTTGAATAGTTATTGTTTTATTTAAAAAAATAACTTAAATATCACGACTTTTTAGAATTAACGGCCAATGTGACACATTAGCCCTTATACGTGTTTTATTCTAAAAAAATACACTAAAGCCCTACAATATCTTTTCTTATTTTTGGCCTGTTATTTACAAAGCAAGGGTTTAAAAAATACCAGATATAATATTTGTCCAGAATATGCCAAACTATAATAATTATTTGCATTAACTTACTATATTTAAAATACTTTACATACAATATTCCGGTCTAATCTTAAATTGCATTGTTTTTTCAGCATCTCCTTTGCCATTTGGAGCCAGTGAGATATTCGAAAATTGCAGTTTAAGTTTACTTAAAGATATGATGTTTTCCAAATGATCCATCTCAACAAGAAAAACAAAATGATGCAGAATTAGAAAATTCTACTTTGGTCGAATCTACAAATATGTTTATTTCTAATAGTAAACTAACTCAATCCCATGAAAAATGTACCCATAGAATGATAAGAACAGCAATGAATAAATTTTCTTATACAAATAGGCTTACTCTGGTTGATAATAGAGGTCGTCATGAGCACCATAAAACATCTGTTGATGCAGAAATGATCAAAAGTGTGCTGGACCACGTTAAGTCATTTGAACCGGTCGATTCACAAAATTGTCGTAAAGACATCAGCCAGTCAGCCCAAATACGTCCCACTGCTGGGCACATCTACAACTGAGAGGGTTTAGGCCTTAGTCCACCACGCTGGCCTAGTGCGGGTTGGCGGACTACACACCTAAGAAATTCCTAAGAACTTTTAGGTGTGCAGGTTTTATCACGATGTTTTCCTTCACCGTTAAAGCAAGTGATAATTCATTGTGAATACACACATAACATCGAAATGTCAGAGGTGTGTGCCTGGGGTTTGAACCTGCGACTGCCGAAATTCTCGACCGTACACCTAAACCTCGAGGCCATCACTGCTTTTTAAGGGATATAGTAAGCAAAAATATTTGCCATTCTTTCAAAAACGGTTCTGTTACTTCAGAAAATAAAATACATTTGATAATCATATAATTAACAAAAATCTGGCTAGATCTTTAAAAGAAAAGGATAAACGTGATTCACAAAATGACAAGAAAATTTTCTGCGCTACTTTTGATTTGCAAAAAGTGTTGTTGTCCCCAAGTGGTGATATTAGTCTATTTATTACAGCAAGAGGTTTAAAGTATATATCAGTTTTACTTATCAGTTTTTGATATCGGGAATTTTAATTGGTACCTGTTACTTATGGAATGAACAAATTGCAATGAAGGGATCGAACGAAATAGCGAGCTGTGTTTATGATATAATTAAATTAAAAAGTCAAGAAGGTTGTGACGATTTCAAATATTGGTCACACAATTGCACTGGCCAAAACCGAAACAGGATTATGTTTTTCATGTATCTTTACGCAGCTAAACAGTTTAATTCGAATATAAAACACTTTTTTCTTGAAGTAGGCCACACTCAGAATGAAGGCCATACACGCCACCATTGAACGAGCTTCAAAATGTAAAAATATTTTCACACCCTCTGAACGGAGCTCATTGATTCGATGGGAAAAATCAAAAGGAAGTCCTTACAACGCCATAGATGTACCTCAAAATATGATTTATAACTTCAAAAAGATGCAGACAAATACACAGTTTAATTGGACTAAAAACTCAGAAGGACAAAATATCCTGTGGTCTAAAATAAAATAAATTCGTGTAAGCCGAGACGAATCATACGTTTTGTACTATAAATATGATTTGGGTGAAGCTATTGAAAATTATATTAAAATCTTAGATCAGCCAGTGCGCACAAGAAGACGAATTGCCGATAGACCAACGGATATTCCTCTACAACTATGTTACAAACAACTGATACCGATACAACCTTCTAAGAAGAAAGACTTGCTGGATTTATGTCGAAAAAATATTATCCCAACTGTATACCACAATTATTATGAAAAATTTGTAGCATCTAATGACATTGTTTCTATGAATGATAGTGACAATTAGTAATTTTTCACTTATTATGAGTAATGTTGATTTTGGAAATTTTATTACTTGACTGTACTGAGATTAAGACTGATTAATTATTATGAGAGATTTTTATTTTTGTTTACCTACCCCAGATAGGATTTTAGTTTTGTTAAGATTTTTTGTGATTTTATTGAGAAAATAATAATGTGAATTACATTATTTATTATAACCTTATTACGTGATTTTGTTAATCAAACTAAGATCTCAAGTTCTTTTTTGTTAATTATTCTTATGATAATACCAAAAAACATTGAATACGGGTCCATAATTGTAGTATTTAAGCCACTTCAATTTTTGTTTTAATAAATAATTAAAACTATTATGAGTTTCGTCTATTTTTTATATTACCTAACTGAAAACACAGTTAATAGGTTAGCAGATTGTAAAACGTATAAGTGTCAATGTGATTTAATTACCTAAATATGCAAAAAGATTTTATTATAATTAATTAATTATCAATTGCTTCAGTTGTTAACTGATTTTATGAGCAAATAAATTTAAAAATATTTATTTTATGCAACTTAGCATAATACACGTATATTGGCCAATATGACACATTGGCCCTTTTATGGTGTTTTTAAATATAAATAATTTTAACATAAACTAACGTAAAAGGGCCAATGTGCAGTAATAGAAAAACCAATAAATATAAATATAAAATAGTGTAGTATAAATAAGGAGAATAATTGTCTTAGCAAACAAGCAAAGTTTCGTAAATTTCGGTTTTATCAATCTAAAATTATAGCAACTTTAAACTTTGGAAGCCTCTCCTGTAAAGTTGTCATTTTGCATTTTGGCCCTTATACGTAGGACCCATCGACCTAGCCGTTGAAACATCCGTGAGTTTTCTTATTTTACGAACCGCAAAAGCTGCGGCACTCAGTTTACTAGATAATCGCTCTATTTGCGGACCCCACTGCAGTTTACTATCTAGAGTTATTCCTAGGAAAACAGTTGAAGTCACCAAGTCAAGTATTTCTGCGTTTAATGTAACAGGTGACATTACATTCCTAACATTTGGTAATGTAAATCGAATGCATTTTGTCTTTCCTGCATTGAGTAGAAGATTATTACATGAGAACCAATTCAAAATTAAATTAAGTACATGATTTGGAATAGCTAGATCTTTATCCTTACGATTTATTTTAAATATTAGTGACGTGTCGTCAGCGAACAAAACTATGTCTGTAAATTTCTGTACCATGTAAGGGAGATCATTTATATAAACTAGAAACAAAAAGGGGCCCAGAATAGAGCCCTGAGGAACCCCTATTTTGACTGTTGATCCTACTGAGGTGACGCCGTCCACACATACTTTTTGTTCACGACCCGATAAATAGGACATTATAAGTTGAAGAGAGGAACCACTTATGCCGTAGTAACTCAGCTTCGTAATAAGGGTCTGGTGATCAACGCAGTCAAAAGCCTTCGAGAGGTCACAGAAAACCCCAAGAGCATCTTGTGACGTCTCCCAGGCTTCCAGTACAGATTTCATCAAAGATGTTCCTGCATCTTGCGTAGACCGACCCTTTGAAAAACCAAATTGGCTACTATGTAATATCCCATTTCTATCAAAATGTTCCTGCATTTGAGTGAGCATGATCTTTTCGAAGACCTTACTAAGAGCTGGTAGTATTGAGATGGGTCTAAAGTTTGATGGATTGTTTGGACACCCCGACCTAAATATGGGCACAATTTTACTGATTTTCATTAAGTCGGGAAAAATACCGTCACTTATACAAGAATTGAATATTACCGTCAATATTGGAGCAATAATTAAATATAATAGCTTCAATAGCCTTAACCGACAGTCCCCATATATCTTCAGTAGCCTTAATTTTAAGATTTTTAAAAACTTTTATTATTTCGGAACAAGACACTCTTTCAAAACTGAAAATGGGCATATTTCCTACAACATTTTCTTTTAAAAGTGATTCAGCCAAGACTGCTGATGATTGCAAGCATTTAGTTATATCTAAAGGTATATTTGTGAAAAACTTTTCTAGGTAATTAGCAATACTAACTTTGTCTGAAACCAGGTTGTTGTTTATAGCCAAGGTTATCTTGTTATCAGTAACCTTATTTCTCCCAGTTTCTGTATTTATAATTTGCCAAGTTGTTTTTATTTTATTGCTAGATAATCTCAGCTTTTCACTAATATAAGCTGCTTTAGCTTGCATGCATACTTTTTAAATATTTTAGAATATTGCCTGAGATAGTTTATAAAATTGACATCAGGTGTATAGGACCTTTTGTCATACAAGTTATATAAAATTTCTCTACTACGTCGGATGCCTTTGGTCGCCCAAGTACCAAATTTAATGTTAGAATTAATTTTCACAGTTTTAATTTTGCACACTTTGTTGAATTCTTTGCAAATTGTATCAAGTAATGAAGAATATATATCGTTGGGACTGTCAGAATTAGGTTCTAAAATATTAATTTTTGATTTCAAGTTGATATTAAATTTACCTAGGTTATGTCTTGTCAATGGCCTGTACTTAATCATTTTTTGGATGTTTTCTATTCTATGTTTCAATTTGACTAACAAACATTTATGGTCCGATCTAACTCCTATTTGTGTATACTTTTCAACTACTTCGAAATTGGTTATGATATTATCAATGCAGGTTGCTGTTTCAGTAGTTATTCTAGTGGGTTCAGAAAACAAACAAGTATAATTAAATGAGCTAAATAATGACACAAATTTACATTTATCAACTGAATTAACCATTAAGTTAATATTAAAATCCCCACATACTAAAACCATCTTATTATTTTTAATTTTTTTAAGAATATCCTCCATTGTGGATAGGAAAATATTAATGTTCGACGAAGGAGGCCTATACACACACAAAATTATATATAAATCAGTTTCCGCACATGCAACCTCACACACTCGTTCAACAGAGAGGCAGGAGATGTCCTTCCTTTCTTTGAAGTTAATGTGATTTCGGATAAGAATTATCGAACCACCACCTTCCGCCGAGGTTCTATTAAACGAACTAGCGACCCTGAAACCATTCACATTAAAACTCATAAGGTGTGCCTTCAACCAAGTCTCAGTAAAACACAGTATACTTATATTAAATGTGTCACTAAAAAGTTCTATTTCTAATATTTTGCCAGAGAAACGGTTTATATTTTGATGAGATAAAACTAAATATTCAGAACCGTCTCCTTTTGTCATATCTAAAAGTTTAAATTATTCACCACATTAATTTTAGTAACATTACTAATTGAGGGGGTACAAAGGGACTTTGTCATACTACTTATGACTGTGTTAATATAGTTAGCTACAGGTGTAGCAATAAGTCTTAAAAATCTATTTGGTAGATACAATGTATCTCTTGTCAATTTACAATATTTTCCAATAAATATATTGGTGTCAAAAAATGAAAATTTGTCACTATAGTGACTAGTTAAAAATTGCATATGTCTATTTAAAACATGAATAATAATAACTCCTATTGTAACAAACCGTCCTTAACAGAAGCCAGGTATAACCAATTTAATATTTCAAGGTAATTAAAATGCTACCCGAATCCATTTTCATTACACAGAAAGCATCAAGCGGAACGTCGTTCACGGCAAACACAAACAATTCTAACACGGAAAAAATATCCGTCGAAGTTGGTCCTAGGAAAAATTCCTTCAACTTAGCTAATAAAGATTTATCGTGGCGATAAAAAAATTCATAGCCGTGAGCTGGCCGTAAATAATTCGTGGCATACCTGCGAATGCTGATTTGACACGGGTCACGGTCTCGATGTGGGGCCGAGTAATATTTCATTTCTGGATCAAGATCACGGGTAGTAACCGCGGTGCAAATTGAAATCCTTCCCACCTAGGTGTTATTGGGTTTCCCACATCTGTATTAAACCTTTGTCTCGCATCTGTTTTGTTACAGATCATATCAAATTAAAGTATAAATCAGAACATTCTTTACTCCAATAGGTAGTCCGTAATAAGATCTTATGAATCGTGAATTGCTATAAGCACTATAGAACATTTTATAGCATATTTAGACTTTCATAGATCTACTAAAACTGTAACATTATATTTTAAAAATAAATATTAATAATCCAAGGCAATCGCCATCGAATCGTCTGTTAACTCTAAAAACACAAGAGATGCGTAATCAGACTTCGGAAGTCGATTAGGACGAGAATGGAGAAGAGGAGTGGACAAAAGACTATCAAAAGTGGGTATTATTTATTTACGCTTTTATAATAAAATCTTTAAATATTCGAAAACAATTTATTGATCAAAATATATTAGCTACACTTTAAAGTACTTGATATGTAAATAAAACTAGCCTCAGGTATAAAGATTTGACACCTGATATTCCGCCGCATAAATTTATTTCAACGAAAGGACTCCGTATAACTACGACGACCCTTACCATCAGTATCTACGTAATTTAATTCAAATGCACAGATTCGCAATCAGCAATTTAGAACTCGGCACAAAAGGAAAGAGTTATGTAAATGGAAACCAAACAGATAAGCGTATTTTATGGATACTTAAAACTTAATAAATATTCGCCAACTTTTTTTCGGAGTTGTTATCGGTAGACCAAGGGCTCGAGGTCTGACGACGAAGACTGAACTCTATTGCGATGGTAATAAAGCCGAAACGGGTACAGATGCTTGATAATGTGAAAACAAACAAAAAGCAAACACATCGGCCGTTTTGTCGCACACTCATTAATTTAGTGGAGCGGTTAACCCCAGAATATTCTAAGCTATTAACAACCGGAACGGGGTATACAATAAATTGGGACTTTTCATATATAAATCAGGGTCAGGCGTGTCCCTGAAGGTCCACAGATAAACCCCATGGTATAAAGAGTGTGGAGAGACTTTACGTCGGGCAGCTGGGCCGTCGCGAACTCTGTCACATTACAACCAGTTTTATGTGGAGCTCGGGCGAATCTTGCTTTAATACCGTACGTTTCCTTGGCGAAACTTACACAAATTGAAACTCGGATCCGGGACTTTAAATTATTTCCGCGTTTTATGCGGATTTCAAATGTAGGTAATTCTAGGACGTGGTGGAAATTTCGAAAAGTTTACCTGTAGTATGTGACATATTCATTGTTCCTTGATAATATAGATGTTTAAGCGGACGTGTGCTGTGAATTTTTCGATCATATCTTTACATGTATTATAAATCTTCAGTGCGTGTGCATGTGACTAAATTCCTCCTAAGCGGCTGAACCGATTTGAATGATTTATTTTATAGCTATAGACAATATCAGTGGATTCGAGACGGGTTTATATTCACAATTTAGTCAAATTTATTTAATTTTTTATTTATAAATTTATAATATAAAACACATTCAAGAAAAATTGCTCAGAAAGTTATAACAGGCGTTTTGAATTTATACTAAAATTATAAAGAAGAGAGGTTTGTATTTCTGTATTGTCCTTGGGATGAGCACGGGACTTAAAGTTTCGCCCGGGCGGAGCCAGATTTCACAGCTAGTTAATTTTATAATCGTTATGAATACTACCTCTTGTTTTTTTACTTATCTACGACACAATTAGCGTGAAGCTTTTTGAATGATAAATATCGAATTATATTTACCAATCAAAATACGAGTCTTGAATCGTATAATCAAAAGCTACTAGAGATGATTTCACAGATATTTCTCTCGATGTGTTGATAAAACTCATAGCCTCTCCTTTACTGCCTGACGTCATACCTACTGCACCAAAGGTTCAAATAAATAGATTATTTCATTCAAAATAGGCATTTAGTAAGCCATTTACGATCGCATGACTATAAACGACTAAGTTTTATGACTAAAATTTCATAAAGTTTGACAACATATATGCCTCGTTTTAAGCCATCGGACGCAGTCATTAAACCGTGTATGAAAGCTTTGACGAACTTCATAACAGGGCTATTTGTGGAATAAATTTGTTTGCGATCCACAAATGTTTATTCTAGGTCTGTTTCGGGAATGTCAGACGTTATTAATATTTGTGGTAACCGATGATATCGTGGTGGCCCAATATAGTCGATACGTATGTATATACATTGTATGTAAATATGTACATTGCACCGCTTTGCACAATATTAGTATCTGGGCAGACCTATTCAGATATAGATGTAGTATAAATGTACATAAAGATGGTTCATTATGAATCATCATCATTATCAGCCTAAGGAAGTCCACTGCTGAACATAGGCCTCCCCCAATGACTTCCATGGTGACCTGTTGGAGGCAGCCTGCATCCAGTGACGACCCGCGACCTTCACCAGGTCGTCAGACCACCTTTTGGGTGGACGTCCTACGCTGCGCTTTCCGGTATGTACGTGGCCTCCACTCGGGAATTTTTTGGCCCCATCGGCCATCGGTTCTCCGCGCCACTTCAACTTGCTAATCCGCTGGGCTATGTCGGTAACTTTAGTTCTCCTACGGATCTCCTCTTTTCTGATTTAATCTCGGAAACCCCTATCATGAATCATAATTTATGGTATATGTATTTCATTTGACAGCCCTGTGGCACAGTTGGCTAGATACCAGCTTGCGAAAAGAGAGTATTAGAGACATTTATTACAATAAAATGAAAAAACAAAAGCAGACAAAAATTACAAATTTCAACTGTAAGTAATTTGAAGTCCTCTGTTGCGGTTGTAATCCGATCGAATTTATAAATATTAAGTAGCTGTGCCCCGCTGCTTCACTTATCAAATCTGATTATCCAGTATAAATTTTTGAGGGTGTCACCTACGTCCATAACTAAATTTCATTAAGTAGTTATTGCGTGTAATAGAAACTGACATCCACACATCTATACAAAATTTCGCTTTTATAATATTAGTGCAATGACTATAGGGTATAAAAATAAAGTAAAATAAATAGTATAAAAATTGCAAGAAGCCGCTGGATGCAGGCCGCTCCCAACAGAGCGCTTTAGAAGTCTTTGGGGGAGACCTATGTCCTGCAGTAGACGTCTTTCGGCTGATGATGATGATAACTATAGAGTCTTCATCCGTTTCGTCACGAATGCTGTTAATAACTTAATGCAGCAAGCAACACCGCGAGCAACAGCTAGTGTACAAAAAAATACATTAATGAAAATCTACTTAAGTGCTCAAAGCTCTTCACATCCCCAGCCATGTTTCCTTGCTCTTAAACCGGGATATCCGGACTTCATCTGGGACTCGCTTTTTATTTGTCTTAAGGATGAATTTTAGCATAATGAAATGAATGAACAAGAAAGTCAGACGAAATATATTCGGACGGATAAGAATAAACTTTCTCATTTTCATCTACATGTTTTAAATTACGAAGGGTTTTGATGATAATCTTGTTTCTGAAAGAGTTTATAAGTTGGGATTTAAATTTCATTAATTATTTTTTGGACATAATTATCGTAAACTTTGCTTTATTAAACAACAGTTTTAGTATATTATCTTGTTTTAATAAGCGTCAGGTTACTAATTAACATTTTTGAATAATGAAGAACACAATTATTGCTAACTATGGGTAAATAATCCTAGTATTTGATTATAGATAAATACATTTCTCGCTACTTGAACTCTTTTGTTGTATTAAAAAAAATACAGGAGGGAAGCACTGGCTATGAAGTTATTATAGTAGTAGTTCCGGATACGGATATCCGGAGCATTTATCACGGTGATGAGTTTTACACCTCGTGTACGTGTATATGGCTATCGTATAAGGCTATATCGGGGCTATAGAGTATGGCTACTACAACCAAGAAGTGGGGTGTATTAACTAACCCATCTCAGGTGAATGAAGTTTCTTGCCGTTGGAAGTTAATACAATATAGAAAATGTGATTATAATATACCATCTTTTTCCAATTTAGGAACAAAATTGATTTATGTTATGAACAATGCCATAACATAATTCAATTTTCAAAAGTGTTCCATTTCCGAACAACCATATTTATTCCCCATAACGCTAGAAAAGAATATATGATAGCAATAAATAATATAAAAAAAAAAATAGAAAATGTATCTTAAAAAGTAAAAGCTAAAACTCAACGCGAAATGGAAATCTTATAAATTATAAATCTGCTACGAGTGGAATTGAAATCTACATAATGGTTTCCTCGGAAAAAAATGTGACTACTGAATAGAACGACAATAATACCAAAACATTTGCCAAACAAAGCGTGGCTTCCAGTGAAATTACGACTAGAGTACCTACATATTTCAAACGGAAAAATATTCACAGATGCGTGCACAGTGGACGGCATACCCGGTTCAGTAGTCGATTTTTTTTTTGTTGGTGGATAATGTTGATGGAGCAAGTAGATCACAAGAACTCTGTGGGCATAAGGTCATATTTATATCCATATCAGGGTATCAAACAATATACGACGCACTGGCCCTCATTTATGAGAATCGTAGCTCACTACTCTGTCTAGGGCGGGATGTCGATACATTGTCTTCGACTTACTAATTTTCTTAAAACGTATATAAGAGTTTCCTCGCTTGCATTGCATACTCGCATATTATGCTGATTTTTAAATTACCCAAATAGGATGGAGCAAAGCCTTGCCATCAAAATCTCACATGTATATATGGGAATGATATAATAGATATTATTTGAAATAAAATACTAAAAACCGCATTATAATTTATGTATATTGTATAAATGGGATTTATATAATATAATAGATTTTTTTATAAAAGATTGCCATGTATAAAAAAAATGATAATTAATAAAAACTTAATTATAATTTAATTTCAAGAGCTGTGTAAAAGTTTGTTAATTATAATTGGGCTAGTAATTTAGCTTCACATTTGAAGTTTTAATTGAGCGATTCAATGTCGCTTCGGAACAGCTTTTCAAACTTCGAATGCCGCAATATGATAGACGACTTTTAAAAGTCCTTCCACGAAATAAATTTGGAATATATATTTTTATTTTATTTATTTACTTTTAAATACAATCCTGTTCTTTTATAATTTATTTATTCAAGTGCGGTTTGCTTTATAGTAACACACTTATAATTGAGCATCCAAGGTATTGTTGATCACAAACCAACCCTGAATTTCGAGACTACAAGTTTGATTAGCATCAAGATGAAGATTTAGTTGAACCTTAATAAATAGTGTCTGGGTGATCTTGAGACTATAAATAAACTTAATTCAAAAGATATCTTCAAAGTGGACCTTTCTGCTATAATCTACTTTTATCTTGGGGTTAGTCCGTTTTCATTGTATTTCTCCACTTCATCGCATTTTTTAGATTTTCCACACTTAGCCTTGGCTATAATAACTTCCATGACGAAATTAGGCCCCCATAAAATTCACTTTATTGTTCTACACTTTTTGGCAAAGGTGCTGTACCCCGACAGGCTTTCCGCATCCGCAACGCAGAATCCTAAAAACAACAATTTCGCGTGTGTGTAAAGTGTTATTAAATTTCGCATGTATTTTTTGTAAGTGTCGCTCCGAACAATATTTCATTTTCGTCCTACACGTTATGCAATTTTATTACGCGGATCAATTTTACGACACTCGATACTTTTACGGCTACTGAGCCCTACGTGAAAGGGTTCTGTAAGGGTGGCTATTACTTGCCCTCCGTTGTTCACGTATGGAATATAGAGAAGCAGTTTCAGGTTTTAAATAGATTTCTCATGTTTTACTGTCTGACAATACGGAATGCGAGATTTATGTGTGTTGTTAAAAAAGGGACTGCGCCATTTTTTGTTCATTCCGTCTGGTATTCGGTGGGTCACGTGCTGCTTTGAGCTTTTGCATCGGTGTTCTTCGTGTTGGAAGTAATAAAATCTTTTTTGTTCTGAAGAAATAATTATTATTCATCTTATAAAATAGTCGCACAAGTTCCCACCTTAAGGGTAAATGGCCATGATGTCCAGTAAACATCTTGGAAATCTAAGCCATCATAGTGGCTTTACCAAATTTTAAAAAGTCATGGTTAGTAGATCCAGATCAGACACCAAACATTAAATTCCTCATAGGGGAAAAGACGGACACCGCATCTAATATACGTCCTGTAAATGGAAGACAGGTTATCCAATATTTGACTGGTTATGTCAAGTCGAAAAAATGTGTATTGATTGATTTTCTTAAAGTTAAACCGTAATAATATGTACCCCTTAAATTGTATCAAGATCCTCTTTTGTAATTGCGAGGGCAAAGCCTCTGTTTATCACTATGATTTTATATAATGGTAGATTGCACATGTCAAAATTGTATTTGGCAAGTTTATTTATTTAGCTCGACGAGATCACATATATTAGTACATTTTCAACTTAGTAATATGTTCTAAGGTACTACGTCTGATATAGGTATGTACGTGTGACTGTTAAGGTGTGCATAACATTCTCCGAAATTGTATAAGTTAGATAGCATAGTAAATATTAAAGCATCACAATAATTGAATATAAAATCGCGTGATAATTGAATATAAATACGGACGGGTAGTTTGAAAAGTTCGAGCAAGTTGAGACCACAAACTTGGCAGTTCGCTTCACCCTCACGTTCCACCTTTAACTATTCTATCACGCACATGTAGCATTTTTTATTTGTTTTTTTTTTTTTTTTTTTTTATGTTTGTAAGTAAATAAATAAAAACAACAAAAGGTTTCTTTTTTTAAAGTAACATGATATTTCATCAATGTACGTTTATAGCGTTTAGGATAATTTTATAAATGTTTTTTTTTTATGTACTAATAAGTTGCAGCCAATATCCTAACATATTTTTTGCACAATTATTAATCATGTCGTTTTGGGAATTAAAATCTACTCGTATATTACAAATATTTAATCGATACAATATTTGTATTAGCAAAACATAAAAAAGATTGATAAAGATTGAAAAAAATATTCAGGTTTATTGGAATTTTCCAGGATCATTCATTTGTACATAAATCGCAAAACTTTAAGGACGGGGTTAACTTGGACCGTACAAAAAGTATTTGAATTATACCCCTATTCGACCTTTTTTTGAATAACAAGAAAAACATCTGGGACTTGGGGTTTGTTTACTTCATGGAGATTAACAAGGTAAATAAAAACTGAAATTATAGCATTAGTATCTACTTTTTATACTAAACACCTTTTACTTCTATAAAATGGCTTAATTGATACACTGAAATTTATTTATTAGGGGAATAAATGTGAAGATAACTGCTAAGTTAATGGCTACAAAAAATCACATTAATTTAAAATATCCAATAATGTTTTTTCACTATCTTAGATTTGAAATCTGCAAGTAAATCTTCGCAGTCAAAGAAAATTTTAAAGCTTCTCATTAAGAACTTCACCAATTCCACCCGTTCATCGCAGCCAGAGCTTCGATGCATTTAAGTTTAAAATCAACAAAGTCGTCTTTAATATAACTTAGTTGTCGGATTTCGATACACGTCACGTAGAACAGAAGCCGTGCGAGACGAGAGCCGAATTATCTCCACCCATCGGCACATGTAACTTTGCCTCCATGATACCTTGGTACAAAGCGTCGCTGTTTCAGTAGTTTTTACTAAAAAATATGCGGTTTTTTGCGGTTGTGAAAATGGTTTGATTACAAGGATATTTTAAATAGAACATATCCAAAAGAAAATGTTAAATATAAAATTATCTCGGCGATTCTGCTTCCCTAGTAATAATTGCTCAGTTATTTGATTACAATTAAACTAAGAATAAATAACTAGCAACAACTACATTTCCTGCTAGTCTGATATACTGGAACAGGCATAAAATAGGGGTGATAAGAATTAAAAAAAAATCGTTTTCTATAAACATTTTCAAATTAAAAATCTCAGCCGCAATAAGGAGTTTTATAGACCTTCTATTTCATTTTTTCATAATAACTGTATATAATCTAAGCGACAAGTTCTTATACATTCTTCTGAACCATAACTTTTTAATTTATTTGTTATACCTATTGCAAGAATTGGAACAACTGATATTAATTTTGGTGAATCCAAGTCAAATTAAGCAATATTCGTTCACTTTCAAGATTACAAATAGTAGGGAACGTGAAAAATTGAATCCAATTTTAAATTACAATTTGACCAATGTTGAACTAAGCCGCGCCACGAGCCAAATTAAAAAAGCTGAAGATGCGCAAAATATTTGGCAAATTTCCCTGGTCGTACCAGGAGTGCAGGCCGAGTGTGGAGGCTCATTCCCCGAAATTCCCGAGGGAAGAGAATGCGAATCACGTCCTCTGCTAGGAGAATTCAAGCGCTTCGGACGATCTCTCGAATTATACCGTTGGACAGAGTGCATTGTACGTAATTCTAGCCACTTGAGGTGAGTATTGTACTTTCGTAAGATTATACTGGATTGATCATAAATACAATAATTTGAAGATAATGGATTAAGACATTTTTCACATTGGTGGAAATTTGTTTGAAATATTTCGCTAAGTACTTGTACTTTAACTATTAATTTTCTTTTAAGTTTACACAACAGTATGTTTGTGTTACAAAGGTTCATAAACAATATGCAAGCTCTTTATTATGAGATTGAAAAAAAAAAGTATTTGAAATCGATATGAAGCATTCGCTTCATTTATATGTACATTTGTACTACTGCCGAGTTTCGATCCGTAAGTGAAGTGTCATAGTCACTTTAATTGGCTCTTAGTTATGAAGGCAAAAATATTTTATAAGTGATTTTTGATGCTTTATAAGATGTCAAAGGTACAAAAAGGGACATAATAAAATGTGCAAAAAACCGATTTTAAGGGATACAAACATAAGTACATACTTTTTAAATTCGATAATCGCTTGACATATCTATTGACTGATATAAAAGTTACGATACTATCATCATCTCTGGGCTGATGCCCATATACGTCCCACTGCTGGGCACGGACCTCCTTTACAACTGAGAAGGTTTAGGCCTTAGTCTACCACGCTGGCCTAGTGCGGGTGGGCGGACGATATTTAGATATACAATATATAATCAGTATAAGTGTTTTCCACAGTAATTATGCCAATAGAATGCAATCCAAGACGGTCGGTGATAGATTCAGCCGCGCAAGAAAAGGACGTTAATTTATACCCTGGGGGGATGTCACGTTCTATGTTGTGTCTGCGACAGTATACCAGGAATTCTAATTGAGTTGGCTCACTAGCACTCTACGTGCTTTAAATACTATAGGTGTGTTGCGTTACATCGATTCAGCTGCATTTCAGCTGTACCTATCGGTTCGATGTTATTTGCGCATCGACTCGTGACGTGACGCTTGAAGTTTAATTTATTATGAAGTATTTTATATGAGCAAATAGAAGACGATTCAGAGAAATAGCCAATGCAATGAATGAAGCCGTATACATATTTTAATTACAAGAATCAATTTTTAAAAATCTTGCTACATGTCCCATTACGACACTTTTAATGTAATTTACATATGTATGGCTAATCTCTTTAGTTAATCAATACGCCAGGTATACTAGCGGATGAGCTTGGTATCGCCAAGGCACAATTTTTATAAAATGTGGCTTTCGTTCTTCCCAAGGTCTATTAATATCCACTTCAAGAAACATCCAAATTAATTCAGTAGTAAGGACGTGAAAGTATAACATGTAGACAGATTTGTTTAGGCATTTACGAGTATAATATTAATATTGATTAAGGTTGCCCGGGTGGATGAGAATATCCTACATCCAGCGAAAACAGCAACTCAGCTTCTGATCATTCTTTGAATTGAAGCCTAAGCCTGAGTTTGCCAATGTTTGAGAACTAATGTATCTCACTTTTTTATAAAAATAAAACAAACTTATCTATAATTATATACTTTTTCGGTTGAGGTAACAAAATTCTCTAAACTAAGCGAACAAATCTCATATATCTGAATATACAAATATCTATATGCTCCCATCCGACAAAGAAGGCCTACCACAATTTACTGCCAATTAAGAAAATTTCATCTCCCTAGTCATAAATCCAACCAATTTTAACAACTTGAATTCGGTAAAGCCACGTTTCCACACATGCGCGTATCATCAATGGAGATACGCATGAAAGAAAATACTTCAGATTTTAAGGCCATAACACACGGTGGGACTATAAAACTCAGAATTGGTTGTACGTTTGAAACGCACACCGATATATCACGCCCTTGTGGTTTTGAAACGTGGAACGAAATTAAATGGAAATTATTACTCGCAAGGCGCCGACTGCACACAAAATAAGCAGTAACTATGTTAAGTGCTGTGGATTTATTACTTTGCATATTAAAATTATTATAAAAGCTCTTTGAGTTATAATTGCGAAATAACTCACGTGGACGGTTTTAAATTTCGTGTTTGAAACTTATGTTTAGTAATTACGGAACGTATTTTTGTGGAATATTGTTTTATGGTCAAATTATGTTAATGTATAGTCATTTTAATTTTTCTTTGTTAAGTTTGAAGTTATATATATTCTCCTATTTAGTTATCACGCATTTTAACTACGAAGACAAACATCGTGAGAAAACCTGAACCTAAAACATCTAGGAATATTGATAGGAATTTTTTTGCTACTTGAAGACGGCCAAACCGCACTAGGCCAGCGTGGTGGACTAAGGTCTAACTCCAATCCATATGTGGTTTGATATTGAGAATCTCGCTTACTAGTCGAAAACAGTAAGTAATGTAATAAATGAATGGTAAACCTTTGAATTCCGCGTTCGAGCAATCCAATTAACGTTAGTTTTCATTAAAAAAAATATCTTCAAAGATGATTTTACGGTTGCTATTATATTTAACTCGACGTCCATAAGGATATTATAAATGATAAAGTAACTTTGTCCGTCTTTACGCTCTCACACATAAAACACTGGACCAATTTGTATGATTTTTGTTGTGGAAATAGTTGTGAAAGGACGCAAGCCCACCCACTATACTTTATAAACGCATAACTACCCATTCTAATACTTTTACTAAGTACACAAAACATTCTTATCCATCAATCGAAGTTTTTAAAAGCACTTGGCGTTTTCGTAATCAACGAAAAAGGCTACATTTCCTAAAAAGTAAAGCAGCATAAACAAGGCTTACTTAATGCAAATAAAGAACCTCTAATAACCTTTAATCAAATGCTAATAAAGTGTTCTCGGGGCAAATATTGCGCCCGATACAGGTCTAATGTTCATAAAAGCTATAATTTTCTTCTGTTAGATGGCGCAGATTATATTTTTATTAAACCACCCTGTCGGCTGTGGGCAAATTAAATCAAAGGTCATTTAGTTTTATCGACATCGATAACTACTGCGCGAAGCGACTATAGCGCCCATATACGCAATATATTCGAGTAAATTAAAACGTATCTCACCCCTAGCAACGCATGGTTACATTGATGGTATATCGACACGGTATTAATAGTGGCAGTATTCCTGTTTTTTTTTAAACGAGTGACCGCGGGTTCGATCCCCGCACGAGACAAATATTTGTGTGATCCACAAATATTTGTTTCGGGTCTGGGTGTTTGTGAGACCGAAAATCTCTCTTAGTTTCTGATACCCACGACACAGGACTTGTATCCAAGTGTGGGGTCAGAACTATGTATGTGACTGTTGGGTGTATTTATTATTATAATTATCATGTAATTATGTTGTAAGCTGCCATGAAAAAATATTATACAATTTCTATAAAAAATACTGATTCTCATTCATGTATAATATTTCATTTAAATATATCAGTGGTACCTAATATAAAAAAAACATAGCTCTAGAACGAGACTCGTTAAGTAAAGCAATTAAATCAAGTTATTATTTACATGGCCATTGCATTCAAGCTTTGATATGACTAATAATTACTTCACATTATACGTCATCCAACTAATTGAAATACGCCAGCGATACGAAGTTTTCCTAATGACGTCATAGCACGTCATGATGAAGGGGTTAATACAACAGAAACGAGCTTTTACACTGAGGATTAACAAATAGTAAAATAGCGTGTGATAAATTATGGTATTTTTACGAGTACATTTATTAAAATCATTTCTTTACGTACCTACATACACTGTGGAAGACTTACTGCTGAGTCACAAAATAAAGACCGTTTTATAATGTGTGTAATTTTGAGGTATCAATACGTTTTAGTATTGGGCATAGACACTGATTTTACTAGTAATTGTAATAGAATCTTCTGTAGATATTGATATGCCTGTACAAAATGTTTTATTTTTCTTTTTTTACATACGTTACTCCTCGAGCGGTTGCGAATATCCAAAGACTAAATCTTAGGGCATATAGAGATATAACCAATCGCTGGTTTCCAAAAAGGAACATATATTATTTCTTTAATATTTGAACCTTTACAAACAGCTTAAATACTATCAATTTTATAAAGTAAAAAAATCAGCTCAAAAATTACTTTTGTATTAAAAAAAAATCTACGTATAAATATTAAAAAGGTACATTTGTTATTTTGCCTTTACAAATCTAGTTTTTTTCAATGCCAGCAATTAAATTGTTCAAAGGGGCGATAAAAAAGGAGTATTATATTTTAACTAAAAGCTTTGCGTTAAAAACCTTTACGATTTTAACTGAACGCAGCCGCCCTCGTGTTTTAAATATTCAGCTTCCAGCGCTGAGACGAGATATCATCATGATAACCGCGGAATATACCGCGGTAAAAACGTAACTAAATTAAATTTCCAAGTAAAATAACGTAATCAACCAGAAAATAGCTGTAGACAATTTGTAGTCTTAATTAAAACGGATGACGATTAAAAAAACAAAATTTAATTAAAGTTTTGCTGCATAGTTTACCTACCTGATTTTTTATACAGCTCGCAACAGATTTTATTTTCTAAATCTACACGATAAATAGGAAGGTACCTGCATAAAATAAAGCTACTTTAGAGTAAGATCAAAAAATTTTTTGTAACAAGAATGTTAGTAGAACATATACATATTCATAGTGTAGAAAGACCGTGGTCCAAAACTAAGACGGGCAATACTTACGATCATTACAAATACATTGACGTTTAAAAAAATCAATTCCCACACCGACACAATTGTTTGTACGATACAAAAATATTTGTTTCGGGTCTAGGTGTTTAGAGACCGAAAAGTCTTGTAGTTACTGATACCCACAACACAAGACTTGTATCTTAATGTGGGGTCAAAGTAATGTATGTGACTAATGTATGTGTTTTTTGGTGTATACGAAATTTACAATTATATCTCATCAATTAATAACAAGTCCTAATAGTATTAGTAAATCCCAAAAAAATATCTTAGTGTGAGGATCAAACGTGTGGCCTTTTTGTTTCATAGGTCATATCTACCCAACAGCGTCACGTCACTCTCATTACCCTTAAACCAATACTACAAGAATAAACCTACTTCATAAGTATAAAAAGTTTTTAATAGTTCAATTAGAAGTTGCTTATGAGAAGACGACAAGAAGCTCGATATAACACATTGTTAATTTTGGAGCAGATGTTGCGGGTGCAGCACACAACTTTAAACAAGTTGGCAGTGACTAACATTCGCACTATTTATGCAGTTGAGAGGGGCAATACTGCAGCTGTCGACCCTACGGCACTTTAGTCTGGCGCATCTTAAATCCAAACTTTAGTGCGAGTTCGTAGTCGGAATGTTTTGTTAGGGTTGCTTTAGAAAAAATGCTCTTTGGATAGTTTGTAACGAACCGAGACATTACTTATTCCGATAAGGTATGAGTGAAATCTTTAGGAGACATAATTATATCTGGCTTCTACTATTGTACCAGAAGAAAATAGTTCTAAATCCAATGTTTCGACGTTTTGTTTCCGATGCTATAATAGAAGCTTAATGTCCAATGTTCTTAAATTCGTTGTGCTTATTTTAGTTTTAATAACTATAACTCAAACTCAAAGCACGGAATTCGCTATAAGCCATTAAGACACGTAATGTCGGGCAATCACATGTTATTGCTCGGTCTTAAGCTAGATCTTTTATGCTTTGAATTTATTGCCGGAGGTAAAACTGTTAAGCTCGTGGCAATTAAATATGTCGCAATAAATGTCGTATTAATATGAATGAAGATGAATTTTAACAAACACGAGATATTTAATGTAAATAAAAAAGAAGTGGCATAAATGCATAAGAAAGTAATGGGGCTGCTCATAGACTCACAGCACAAGCATTGATTGCCGAGCTCGATTGCTGGGTCGGGCAAAGTGTTTTTGTGTCTTTTCATTGAGACATTCTCAGTAAAAGTACGGAGTCCTGAAATGCACCCGAAAAACGGTAATAAGTTCGCCCCCTATTACGTGGGACTGATACATACCTACCTGGTAATAAATGGGTGCAGAAATGCACCTCTGCCTACCCCTTCGGAGACACAGGCATTATTTTTACAAAATGATAAGAAGTAAGGTGTAAAGCTTCATCCTGTTGCAGTATTCGTGCATAAAAACTTGATTGCTTGCTTGCAAATCTAAGAAATTAATGTTCAAAAACTTCTCATTTTTAATCTTCTTCTCTTAAATATCTAGACCGTAAACTCACCAAAACATTTTAAATTTTTACGAGCCAATGCCCTAACTTCCTCTTATGTGTCTTATCTGGTAAACCTAAAAGCAAGCATTAAGTTAGATTCAACTACTCGGTAAACCGGATCTTCACTTCGTTTGCCGCATGCGAAGAAAAGATTGCACATTGAAATGGATTCTTACCTCGGCTTACATTTTCATTCAATATCAAGTAGTTTTGGTAAAGAGCTTTATCCAACCAAATGCGGTAGTACATTAAAACCGAGGATACAGCCGAAGTACATTTTAAGTGATGGTATAATACAAAGTTCTAACCCCACTCTAAGATACGAGTCTTGTGTCGTGGGTATCAGAAACTACGAGAGACTTTTCGGTCTCGCAAACACCCACACCCGAAAAAAATATTTGTGGATCACACAAACATTTTTCGCAAGCTGGTGTTTAGACACCTGCGCCACGGATGTAGTTCTTTTAATACGAATCCTTAAAGAAACATGCGAACTCAAAACCAAACCAATATATCAAACGAACATCGATTACAATACTTAATTAATTACTGAAAATGTATTTTATTTTTGAAAATATTCCTTTTAGAAATTATTTTTACGTTCACAACATGTTTTCCACGCTTCAATTTCAGCCGTCCGGATATTTTTTACAAATATTTTCCACTGTAGTGAAGAGCCCTTGTTTCACCGCTGCCCGGCAATAAAAAACTCACTAGACATTAATTCCATGTAATCCTAAAACTGCTGGAGGTTTAATAAATTAATTCCAATATGGCAATGCTGATAGTATCTATTTGATAGAATAAGATTTTAAAGCAAAAGGCCGGTTATTCTTTATAGCGTAGAAAGGCTTCTGGAGTTTCAAAAAAAACTGTAAATCTTTAGCATTTATATTTTTCTAGATTCAGGAGTAGTAGTAGTAAGTAAGTAGTGATGGCCTCGAAGTTTAGGCGCGCGGTCGAGAAACTCGACGGTCGCGGGTTCAAACCCCAGGCACACCCCTCTGACTTTTCGAAGTTATGTGTATATTCATAATAAATTATCACTTACTTTAACGGTGAAGGAAAACATCGTGATGAAATCTGCACACCTAAAAGTTCTTAAGAATTTCTTAGGTGTGTAGTTCACCAACTCTCAGTTGTAGGGAAGGCTCGTGTCCAGCAGTAGGACGAATGATGATGATGATGAATATTCAGGATAACAGGTAATTGTCGACAACGAAGACTAACATTAATTAGATAATCGTCATTATCATTCAAGAAAATACTTGAAAGCAAAATTCTTTGCTCACGTCCATTTCCTGCGAAACAGTAGAACTGTAACAATCAAGACATCTTTCAATTCGTAGAAAAGAAAATCACAAGGCACTACAATTTCGATATAATTTTAAAAGAAATTACTATATAAAAGGCTACAAATAATACCGTACTACAATTAGTTTTCTCATTAATAGTCACACGTAATGGGCGTCAGTTGAAATATATTCCTGTTCTTACATATAAATATTACAAATCTACAAATGTGAAATAAAAACGCGAACAATAACAGTAAATTATAAATAAAGAATAAATGGCTTTTTCACGTAATACGCGGCCGTTTAGAAGCTTTTAATCCTCGTTTTATGGCTTCAAATATTTGCAACATGAACGTCAATTTTCATAAGTTTACTCCATCATTCATTTATGATTATTATTGTGAAAAATAAATCATTTTTATTTATTTTATTGTGAAAAATACGGTTAAATGACTGATATAATTAGAAACAGGCGGAAACAATCAACTAATATAAAAGATCGTATACCACAAGATATCTAAATACCTATGTCTCATTTGGCTATGTAAGTGATCTTCAAATGAAATGTAGGGAAAAGGAAGATGCCAAAAATCATTAATGATTTAACCTTATTATTTGAACAACTTTCAAACACAGACGTTACTCTTGCTATTACATCTCGAAGCAAATAGATTCAATAAAGGAGATGAAAAAGCTAAAAGAGGACTTCCCACCAGACGGCGATAAAGCAAATAAAAGTGTGAGACGGAAACACAAACGTGCACATTTACTTTTATTTTATCGGCTACCGCACACAATCATGGCTTAATTGTAGCCTCACCTTTTCCACAGAGTAGACTGGACTCGGTTATACAGTAACACTGCGATGTGCGATGTTTTGATGTAAACTTTCAACCGTATTCGCCTTAAATACTTTTAAAATTAATTGAATGCATTTGTTTTTGAATTTACTGATAAGTTAAAGTAGACTATAAGGTATAAGACATAAGGTCATATCTAAATTATAAGAATAAAGATTTAATCTTTGTGTCAGAAAATTAAATGTAATATGGAAGTCAATTTTTGTTTCAAAAACAAGTTAACATAACAATATGGGGGCATTCTATGTTTATCAAGGTTGAAATATTTAATCTTAAAGCTTCTCTGTCGCGTCTATATCCCTAAAGGAAGCAGAGATATATTTCAATACCTTTGTTTCTCTAGCAAGTAAGTCCCACGTAACATACAGATACATAAATCATGCACAATACATGTATAAGTGGTCACATACAACATCATAATATCAGGCTCGTGACTCAGAAACAAGGAATTTGGTTTCACAACACACAAACTCTGCAAAAACATTTGTAGAACACACAGCAAACTCCATTCCTACAACACAAAGAAACCATATTATACATTCTTACTGCCTTGTGATCTCGCGGCACAAATATTTGCCGTGCGATTTAGACTTCCGGGGTTCGATTCCCGGGTCGGGCAAAGCGTTATTGTGTCTTTCCATTGGGATATTCTCAGTAATAGCACGCAGTCTGGAAAGATACTCGAAATGCGACAATTGTCTCGCCCCCTATTACGTGGGATCGATACATACCTGGGGAAGTATGAGTGTAAAAATGTCTACCCCTAAAGGAATACAGGCTTGAGGTTATGTATACAATATAATTTCTTAATAAAATATGCTTCATGTAAGTAATATACTCGCGATTGTGATTATGTGGCAAAATTTTATACACAAGGATTTCAAAAAAACAATAGAAGTAGGTTCACGTGTTTGTATGTATTAAATATATATATATATCACCATAATTAAGGATTCTCGGGCAGACTTGGCTTGTTTGCCGATGTATAAAGTTGGTATAATTATTCCAATATAAGCGTAGAATACGGCGCAGTGTTGGCTTATCCCAGGCGGATATTGGATGTTATCGCGCTATGCAAATTCAATTGCTCAGAACTCTCCAGGCGACAAGTTTGCATGTATGCAATTGATCGCAACTACCAAATATGCGATAAGAACTGTTTTGGCTTATCTTGAAGGTTTGCTCAAATTTATGTGACCTATTCACTAAAGCAGATAAACTATCCATAAGACGTCCATCAAACGGGACGTATTTTCCTAGTGGTTGCCATAATAAAAAACAACATTTGTCAACCAGAACTTCAATTCCTAATGCATACGAATTCTTTTCATGATGCCACTAAAAATAAATATAATGAATTTAAAAAAAGCTGCTTTTTATATACATATGACACATACATACATAACCTCACGCCTGTATTCTCCGAATGGGTAGGCAGAGGAGCATTTCTGCACCCACATTTCGCCAGTATTGTATCAGTCCCACGTAATAGGGGGCGAGCCCATTGCCGTTTTTGGGCACAATTCCAGACTCCGTGCTGCTAATGAGAATTTCCTTACGGAAAAACCCAATAACACTTTGCCCGACCCAGGAATCGAACCCAGGACCTCTAGAGCGCACAACACATACCTTTGTCGCGAGACCACGAGGCATTATCCTGTTTAATATGAATAACAAATATTTTTCTAAGGCTACACAGAAATTAATTACTTTAATATTAAAAACTCAAATTTGTATCTCCACCTACCTCACGTAGAGGTTTAAGTCCCAGGTAAAAGCTGAGAGAAAGAGTCTTTTAATTTTTTCATAAAAAATCATACTTTGTACGGCTACTGATTAATTCCTTACGAAAAACCAAAACACACACACTACCTTGACTGAGTTGTCTAGCAAGTTGCAAGACCACAAGGCAGTCGAATCAGTTAAAAAAAACACATTTTAACAATTCAATATGGACCTTTCTGCGGGTAAAAGTCTTCTCAATTTTAGTCCACGAACAAATAACCTTTGCTTTTGTAATCCAGTTTTCACTGACTTTTCTTATTTCATGAACCCATTTTTCTCTCGGTCTACCTCTTTTCTTTTTGCTTGTTAGACCTAGCCGTGTAGTTACTCTTTGCGTAGAATTTTTCTCTGTCCGTACATGCTATATGACCAGCCAGTTTCCATTTTAGGTTTTGTGGGTACTGCAATTGCATGTATCATTTTTATTATTTCTATGTTTCTAATCAATAACAAATAAATGTAACCATTTATGCATGAATTAATTCTAACTCGGTACTTTCTAAGTGATAGTTAAACCATAGGGACTTTGAAGTGTCCGCTGTTCAAACAAAACTATCGCAATCTAATTCAAATTCAAATAATAATCTGCCATTGTTCATTGGTCCGTCTATTCAGTAATACTAAGTAGACCTCGTACAACTTTCGCGAAACTGTAGGTATCGAGTCTGTCATAATCCGGATTTATATTATGAATAATACATGGGGTCCGAACTTCGATACATTTTAGATTAATCCGCAACAATTGTTATTTCACGAACTTACAGATACCCCAATAGCCGCTGTTTTACATGCGACGCGAAATTCTTTTTAATATTCCGATGAGTGTTCAAAAACATATTTTACAATATTCCTGGCAGTAACTGACTCGTATGTTTGAATTACTGTGGCAAAAGCAGAGTGCACTCCATGCGAGGCAATATTCGAACTAGCTATGTTTTCATTTAAAAAAAACAACAACGGTTTGACTGAAATATGTTGTAGCCACTAGCAAGTAAACATTTTTTTACCAACAACGTCACGAAGTAATAAAATAATTTAGAATGCTTTGAGTGGGATGTGTTTGGATGGCCGCCAAACGCTGCGGGATGCAACGTTATCCCCGCCTCTCGACTGCGAAACTTTTAAGAAGCATACTCTCATACCCTTGTCTAAATTGAGCGTTATTATAAAATGTAAGGGGCGACACAAATAGAGGGAAACTGGGACTCCAAAGGATTTTTAGATGTTTCGAACGGCGATTACGGTTGAACTGGTGTCTGCGCTCGGTGAATACCAGTAAATTTTTACGACTACGACTTGTCGTACACATTCATACAGAATTGCTATCGATAATCACGTAGAAGCATTCGCGTCCAACGCCCATCACATACTATAGTTGGCAGATGTTACACTGTATTAAATTAGACATATCTGGTGGCAGATAGCTTTATATTAACACAGTTGGCATCCGTACAGCTGGAGCACGTGTGCGACAGTACTCGCGTCTCATGCATCATTCAGACGGAACCTGCAACCAATCGCTCCTACATTTAGGTTATAGCTCAACGTTCACGTAATAAATCGCCGCTTTCGAGGAAACTTGTAGTATCATCACGGCTTCGCGGGATGTGTTACATAGCCGGCTTTTATCAGATTTCTCCAGTTGGTCTACGAGAGCTCATGTAAAATGCATGTGGCACGGCGCCTGTAATTGTTGCAACAATTTTTGCATTATCCGGATGGCAATCTGATGATTTATTCTCAGGGCTTCTTTACATATTGTCGGGGGGATTTTGTTCCATTTTTCATTTCGTCTTTGTCATGTTTATTGTAACTTCGCATATTAAATGTTTCGTAATAGTAACATTGCTGTCGCATTTTTGATTTTTTTCTATCTACGAGTATGTTGTTAAATTTTGTAGCATTATTATTACACTTTTTATTATTCTTATCTCTTTTTACTATTATAAAACCAAACCCTGAGTCCATAAGAGTTTATTTCCCTGGCCAGACGTTGCGACGTCTTGCGAAAGACGATAAAATTTAAAAAAAAAACAAGACGGGTTAAATCGAGTCGTAGTTTGAAAAATATTTCTTTCTGGCAAAGCAAATCCTTTGAATAACGGTATATAATATTATGTGATTTAAGTAATACTAAGGTCCCGTTCGCACGGGAGCTTTTTCAACGCGCGTTAAAAAAGCGTTCAAATGCAACAAATGCATTCCCAGGTATCTGTTCACACGACGGCGCTTTTATAATGCGACGCTTTTTTATGGCGCAGTGTTGCATTTTCGATTTTGGGCGTTGGAAATAGAACAATGCAACTTCATACTATTGTTCACACGAGCGGTAAAAAAGCGCCGGCGCTGCAGTCAGTGCGCAGCGCGCTGTCCTCGTGAGCGGACGTGTCTTGTTTATCTGCGTTTGTCAATGATGTCGTTATGATTAATTTCGTTTTAATAAATATAATTGTATTCTTTTAAATATTGTTTTACTTATCTCAGTGTAACAACCAGCGGTTGTACAGATGGTACCTTGAAATTTATCTGAGGGCCAACCATTTTCAACAATATGTCAAATGTTGCTGTTGGGAGAAACGCCGACATGCGCAGCGCCTAGTATAATTGAATAGCAATATACATGTACGCATAATTGCGCGTTAACTAATAAAGGTTCTCGGTGTTACGGTCGATAATCTCATAGTGCTCTGTCATTGTTAATTAAGTTAAAATAAATACTAATAGTTCTTTACAGTTTAGAGTCTTAATCTTTTATTATTTCATCAGTTGCTATAGACCAGGGTTTCTCAAAGTGGGGTTCGCCATTCGACGGCAGGGGGTTCGTGACAAGATAAGATAATGTAATGGTGACTTGACGCTTAGCAGGAACGAGCGGCAAACATATTGGCTACAACATACATATGTGAGACTGGATTTTCTCACCTGGTCATGATAAAAACTAAATCGACTTGATACCAAGTTGGAATTAAAGTTAAAATTGTCCAAAAATACTCCTAAAATTGACACCATTTGCGACAAGAAACAGGCAAGAAAAGATATTTCTTTTGGCACTTTATCTTTTATTGAAATAAGTAAATCTTTATTTTCTTCAGCAGACAGTTTTATGACTTTCTTTTGGGGGGTGGGGGATTAGTTACTTAAGGCTTAAGGGGTTCGCTGTCACCTTGAAACAGTAACAAGGATTCGTGAACTACAAGTTTGAGAAACCCTGATATAGACATTCGACAATAATTAAAAAAAAAGTGGCAAAAAACTGCCCTTTTACGTATTTTGGCTCATTAAGAGGATGTACCCAGAATGCCTTCTGTTTCCTTTTTCGCCTTCTAGCGACAGAAACCGCTACTGCTAGTTAATTAGCGCTAACCATTCTCACGTCTTACTAAAGCGCGAGGCGAGACAAGAGTGATTAAAAAGCGCTCGTATGAACACACAAATTTAAGGCGTTAAAAAACCGCCGACGCCGGGTTTTAACGCAACGCTTTTTTAACTCACGTGCGAACGGGACGCCCTAAAACCAAATGAATTAGATACTCCTACCTAGCTCGACACCTCAGTCCAATATTGTGTCTCGTGAAATTAAGCTGATTGGGACTCCATTCAAGCGCGAAATTGGTGGCTTTATTGGCTGGGCAGATAGCGTGGAACGTCTCATACAATGTATATCAACATATCCAATATATATTTCTAATGTAATAGTTCGAGTAATATTGATCACCGTCGCGACGTAATATTATATTTACTGTAATTACTAAACTGTTCCTAAATAAGTAGGACAATAATTATTAATTTATTCTGCCATGCTATTCGTATTAGGTACGATAAATATTTGAATGAAATCTTATGTCATAGTACAAAGTGATTTAAATTCTTAAACAATATGAATACAGTGGATAATAAGAATCTAAACATTGATCCATATACCATTCTATACACTGCTTTTTATAAAACTTGTCACAATATATTTTTTTTCTTTTTGTAATCAATCAATACTTTTTTCATCTGTCTTCCTTTTTGCGGATTAGAAGAAAAATTATTTTCTCTTTGATCTGAGATATTCCACGACGAAGAATAGATCGTATTTTTTAACGTTCGTTTTTTTTATTATTTTGTTGTTACTTTAGCCGGCCATTTATTTGAAGGGGTCCTTTTTCTTGTACCTGACAAAATGATTGATTCATCTTTGGTTCAGTTTGAAAAAAAATAGGAAATCTTTGAAATCGGGATTCATTTCAAACTAAATACGAAGTCCTTATTAAAAATTCTATTGTACGTGACTTTACGTGAATATGCTTTATTATCTTGTTAATATCCTCGAAAGAATGCAATGCGTTCTTGAGGACTACGAAATAGTACACCGTAGTTTATTATGACTGCCTCGTGATCTCGCGGTACAAGTATGTGCCGTGCGATCCAGAGGTCCTGGGTTCGATGCCCGGGTCGGGCAAAGTGTTATTGGGTTTTTCCATTAGGAAATTCTCAGTAGCAGCACGGAGTCTGGAAACGTGCCCGAAAAACGGCAATAGGGCTCGCCCCCTATTACGAGGGACTGATACATACCTGGCGAAATGTGGGTGATCAAATGCACTTCTGCCTACCTCTTCGGGGAATACAGGCGTGAGGTTATGTATGTATGTAGTTTATTATAATTATTTTTTCCATTGCGAAATTCACAATATCAGCGCGTAATCTGGAATTGTGCCTGGCAGCAACAGGCGCGCCGCCTGTTATGTGGGATTCGAAATGTGGGTACTGAAATGCACCTCTGTCTATCCTTACGGGGAATACAGCCGTGAGGTTATGTACACATACATACATAAACTCACGCCTGTATTCCCCGAAGGGGTAGGCAGAGGTGCATTTCTGCACCCACATTTCGCCAAGTATGTATGTATCAGTCCCACGTAATAGGGGGCGAGCCTATTGCCGTTTTTCGGACACATTTCCAGACTCCGTGCTGTTACCAAGAATTTCCTAATGGAAAACCCAATAACACTTTGCCCGACCCGGGAATCGAACCCAGGACCTCTAGATCGCACGGCACATACTTGTACCGCGAGACCACGAGGCAGTTATGTACATATGTAGTATATATGTATATTCAAACTTTTATCAATAAATAACGTCATGACATGTCATCGACATAGTCGTTAACGTTGAGCTCCACGTGGATACTGCAAAAAAAAAAAATTATAATATTTCTATGCTTTATGTGTGTCGTGAAAGTATATTTGTCGTGAAACTCACTGATAAATTCTGTGAAACGTCTCACGTACTGTGTGGTTCGTAAAGGATCAGTTTACTGGTACGTTCGTCGCGACAAAGTATTTTCTCCTCCTTTTCATTGTTGTCGTAAGTGATATTAATGAAGTACGACAATCATACGAGCTACGACAAATCATAAAATGTTTATTTGTTTCTTTGTTGTAATATCGTGTCGAGATGAACGTTTGCCGTTTTTGTGGTAACAAGGAATGGGTCGAGCGTGTTAATAGAATGGAATGAACGTGTAATGTTTATGATTTATGTGTTGTTGTGAATTAGTATCTCGGATGGGGATTATATTAAATTTTTAAGAATTATCACGTACTTTAACGGTGAAAGAAAACTACTTACTTGATGAAACCTGCACACCTAAAAGATCTTAGGAATTGCTTAGGTCTGTAATCCGCCATCCCAGCACTAGGCCAGCGTGGTGGACTAAGGCCAAAACCTTCTCAGTTGTAGAGGAGGCCTCTGCCCAGCAGTTGGACGTATATGGGCTGGGATATTATTTTTAGAATACCTACAACGACGCCTATAGTCAGAAGTGGACTTTTACACCCTGTTTTTCTTTAAGTCCCAAATAATACTGGGCATGTCTGCTCCCGTTTTTCAGACATAAACACTAAGAGCTGCTGCCGAAAAACTCTATATTACCCTTTACGCGGGATTAACGATGTGGCATTTTCGTGTGCAAAAAAAACTAATCTTGCGAAATTTTATGATTACGTTTATTAGGGTGGTCCTTATTTTTCAAAGTGAAAAATATCAACGGGGCACCCTCTAATTATGTTCTATTTGCTTTAATATGAATTCAGAATTTTTATTTGATTTTTTAAATTACGTTTAGGGGTCGCGTCCGACATTTTAAAATTAAAAAAATCTCTAAATAAGACAAACGATTAAAAAAAAATTCGTGAAGGAATTTACAATAGTGTACGAGTTTTGTTTGTTTATATGACACGTTAAAGAGTACTAAATGTTCTCAATTTTTCTCCCCTCACCCCCCTCTTGCCTGACATTCCCAAGGGCACACCCCACAACTCGCAAAAATTAGTTCCGTTTCGGCTGGAAGGGAGACCGCACGTCGTCGGTTTTTTTTTTGTCGCTTATTGTGTTATGTCGTCAAATAGTGGAGAGAGTGGATCAGTTTCCACGAGAAAGAAAACAGACATTTGGTTAGTTGGTCAAATGACGCCTAATTTGAGTGCAACGAAGTTGCCATCAATCAAAGAAGTGTTGAAGCTGTTTTTTTACTACAAAAGCGAAAACAATAAATGTACTCGTGATTCTGCTACTTTGACTGCTTGCGACGTCTTGGCAATATGGGAAAAGGCTGGAGTACCGATCAGGTTGAAGAAACATGTGATTGCTACAGTGGAACAATACTTCAAAGAGATTTCCTTCGCTCAGAATCAACTTAACCAGTATCAGCCTCGAGAAGATTAGAAATAGCTACTCAACCTCACCATTATTTATCTAGGAGGAGTTCCTGAAAAACGAACATTATTTAGAATGCCAGCAGGACTGCATAGGGCTCGCTGGATGGCAAAAGCTATGTATTGCTTGAAAATATTCTTATTTAGAAAAAATAATTAAAGGTGTTTGCGTTTTTTCAGTCATGATTTACGTTAAATACTAGTATCAAGCTTCTGTTGCTTCGTCAGCGCCCAGAAATGACTTGCAGCTATTAAAAGACCTGATCACATTCGATATTAAAAATTTAGCACTATCCAAAAATGCTTTAAAAAAAATATGGGACATTTGTAGTACTTGTCAGAGGAGCTCGTATCATTTGCATTTTTTGATGACGATATTGCTTTATATACCAAACAAAAAATGGTACAGGCATTAGATAACGAAGGTCTCGACTTCTCTCTGAAGCGAATAAGTCTGGGTACCAAAGATATTGCAAGAAAAAATATCGAAGACTTTGTGTCTAGTAATTCATTCCGTTTCTTTGAGATACTCGGAATATCATCCAATTTTTTTTTTAAAGTTGTTGCTGACTGGCCAGCCGATGAGGAGTATAAAGCTGGAAGAGACATAGTGTGGTCAATGAGAGTAGTAGGTATAAAGCAGAACGTGGTGTTGCATTAATGGAAGAATGTAATATGTTGATCACAATTAATGAAGAGCAAAAGCAATATCTGCTTTTGATTGTCAAAGAATTTAGAAAAAAATATCCCAACTCTAAAAAATCAACCCTTATTTAGTATTTTTTTAATTGGCGTCTGTTTAAATTTGACTATTTAAATAATTTGACATTTAATTTCTTTTTGTTTCTACTGATATGAATAAATGTGGTAATTAATAAAAAAAAGTTCTTATTTTTTATTTTCCCGTTTTAAAAGTCCCGTCGCGACCCCTAAATATTAATTATAAATTTAAAAAAAAATATCATGTTTCTTTCTAACCCTATATATCACTTTGAGAGGGTGCCCCAACAACATTTAAAAAAAATTTTTTTGGGTACAAATAAGGACCACCCTAACGTTTATACAAATTTATGAAATATACATACAAGTTTCTAGATACTTCTACTCGGGTCAAATTTCGGAATCTGGACTAGAACACTATCTTAGACGGCATATGCTAAAGTATAAATAATTAATAAACGAAAATTTCACGCAAATTATTCAATCATCTGGACATTACGCTTAATTATGATTATAGATAGAACAAACTATTCCATTAAATAACAGAATAGCAACATTTGTACGAGTGAAGATGGACGCAGCCCTTGCAGAAAATAACTTTTCCTGTCTTGAATAATCAAGTACTTAGTTAACTTCATGTCTTTTATAGGGAAAGTAGAAAACTGCTGTTCATCTGTTTCGCTTCCTGCAATCTCATTAACTTATCCGTATTTTTCTGCTGAATGCCAACTTTCACGAGTATTTGTTTCTGCCTCGCTATTACCAAATAAATGAGCGTAAGTTCGAATGCTCAGGCTTATTTTGTTTACATTATTAATAAGTTTTTCTCCATCTTATATTTCTCATATACAGGGTGTAAATAGACCGTGATCGAAAACTACGACAGGTTAAAGTTGTGATGATTAGAAAACCGTAATTGAAATTTTGACAGGTAATGTATTTCTGTTGCCGCTATAACAACAAATATTCAAAAACATAATAAAAAATATTTAAGGGAGACAACATCAGCCAACAGACGTTTTTTTTTTGCGTTTTTAAAAATAATGGTTTTAATTTGTGTTTTTTAGCGTCAATGTCTGTTTACACCTGGTCGCCATTACTGGGCACCAACCTCTCCTACAGTAAGGTAGACGAGGTAAAGCAAAGGATAGGGAACGGCACGCACCTTAAAAAAAATCTACATTTAAAGTTGGTGGTAATACTTAGGTATCTGCTTGAAATTCTAATCCCAGATAAAATAGATGGTGTTTTCATAGATTATAATATATCTAATCGTCTGGGGCAACAAAGACTTGTGTAAATATAAAAAATATTGTATATAAGACGAAAGCACACAAAAGTCCTAACAAACCGTTGTTCTCTAAGTGTGACATTTTTAGTTCTAAGAAAAGTTCGGTCAATCAGAATCGTCCTTGTACGGCTTGCCGAAGCCGTTTGACAACAAATAGGATCAACGGCTTAGCTCCCGAGGAATCGGGACTTCGAAACTTTTGAGACTAAATGCGGTCCAGACACAAACCGCATGTATCGTGATCGCTGCACTATAAGTACTGAACTAACCCTTGCTATTACACCGCATGCAAATTCATTTACACGTAAACACAAAGGCAAGGTTAACAAATCAATTACGTTATACCGCAGGCTAATAACTCTTTCAACTAAGCCAGCCAGCAAGTCGACAGCGCCCTTAATGACTTGACTTCAAGAACGCAGTGTCGGCCCGCTCCTGGCACTGAGTTCATTTTTTAAATTTCCATAGAGCTGTCATAAATAAAAACGAGCTCAGTGGGCACGTGGAGAACTAATGTATTATAACGAGAATCGTTTTATCATCATTTTTCATTACTTTTTACTTTACTATCATTAGTATTAAATTTTATTTTAAAATTAGTTTTTTACTTTTATGTATTTTTTAATTAAATATAGAGTTAACTACTTTCGCACTTTTTATTTCATAATGTTTATGAAATAAGAGACATTTTTTGGTCTTAGAATATTTGTTTTCTTTCAAGCGCTCTCTCCTCAAGGATATTCAAATACGTATTTTTGAGAGCTGTATAAGCATTGTCATTTGTACTGATGACCGGACTTATGAAAATCCAGAATTTTTTTTATCATTTTTATCGCGTTTCACGTTGTTTTTTCAATACAATCTTCCCTAGAAATTTATTTTATGAAAGTCAATAAATCATTAGATTGAATGTTTAAAAACTAAACAACAAATATATCTGTAATCGCTTTTTTTTTCAAGGGGAATGCTAATTATGGCTCTACTTCCCGCGGGCCCTAGAGGAAGGGGGCGGGAAGCGTATGTATTATATTACACAAATATATTATAATAAAATAATCAAATTTAATTAAAAAAAAGCTGATGGATATGAAAGTTGATGGATGGGCGAGCAGAGGAAGGCCAAAGAAAAGATGGATGGAGTGCGTGACTGAAGATATGAAAGAAAAAGGGGTGAATGAAGACATGACGGCTGATAGGGATGTTTGGAAGGATAAAACATACTGCGCCGACCCTAAATGAAATTGGGAGCAGGGCAAGGCAATGATGATGATATTATAATAAAATAACAGGTATTAAAAAATAATAAGAAATAAGTAAAAAAAAAATTAAGGGCGCAGAAATTACTTAATATATATAGTACTTATCTGAACAAACATACTCTGCACCACCCGCCAGCTGATATTAATCGAGAAAAACGTTTAAAACAATAAACAAAAAAAAAAACATAAATAACAGTACAATAACAAAAAAAAGTTTAAAAACAAAACATAAACAATATTGTGGTATGGAACGCGACTTCGACTATACCCAAATGTCAAAATGAAAGTGACAATATTAAAAAAAAAAAACCCGACATGAGGGTAGTATTAAAAATATAGACGAACAATAAAAATTAAATAAATTAAAAGTGACAAGACAAAAAACAAACAGTTAGAGGGTATTATTTAAAAAGACGAACAATAATAATTATATGAAATAAAAGTATTAGTAAGCGCTGAGCGATCGTCATGGCTTACGCGGTTTTATATTCGAGCGCGATGTTTCCGTGGACCCGTGGCTTATTAGTGCCGATGAAGATAAACTTGATGTCTTGGGATACTTTGCCAATAAGGAATTAAGTTCGTTCGCTGCGAAAAGCTGTCTTCAAGTGTTTTTTGTGTAGATTGGATGTCCTCTAGTGAAGTCATATTAACTGTCTTAAAGTGAGGTGTTGTTCTGGTGAAGTTAAACGCTGGCTGGTAGTGGTGCAGAGCTGGATTACATTCAGCAACACAAAAGTGAGTACATTCACAACGTAATTTTGCAAAATTCACGAGTTTTGAAAATGAAATTGAAATGAAATGAAATTTACATGTCATAAGACATATTACATTTTTGAGTATCGACAGGTCCCGATATAGGCAAGCCCGTGTCTTGGGTCCCTGTTTATTTACATTACCAAAATTACATAATACATTAGCTTATGACAATCCAATTAAAAGTGACACAGTTAAATCATCTTAAAAATATGTTTACAAAAAACATGAAATAGAAAGTATATAAACACAGTTTAACTAATTGAATTTTAAAAAAAATTGTACTCGTAAATTTATACTCGTATTGTATTGTACTTCAACTTTAGGTATCTCATTACGACTGATAACTTAGATAGATCTCGAACGCCGCTCTCCTGTACCAAGCAAAGCGATCTTAATGCGGTAGACTAGATTATTATTGAAGCCTCTCAATCTCCGACTAACGGCGAGGGCGTGCTATTTTGTTGAGTGGATTATTTTGATTGGAGTGCTTCATATGAAATATCGGCTGAATTTGAAACTAATGATTTAGTATTTGCAATACTTTTAGAAGTCATTCTTATTAATCTTGCTTTTTAGTTAGGCAGAGTAAGTTCGTGGTGAATGACATAGGTGATAAGAAGATTTTATTGATGGAATACGTATGTCTTTGACATTTTGATATTAAACCTCATGTTGAGACTTTAATACCCAAACTTTTCAAGATGTTTTGTTGGAGAATTTATTTTTTAACATTTAGCAGATATTTACATGCAACTTTATCACCGTACAGCCAGCTTGAGCTGCTTAAATTGACCAGTCCGGCTCATAGTAAGCGACGTTCAGCTATAGCGTTTTTTCGAAAGGATTTTTCAACGTTCAAAATCCTATGCGTATCCACTTTGAAGCGATGAAGTTTAAGCCCGTCTTACCAGCTACGAGGATTATACAATTTGGACTTTATGATGGTCAGTCGTCAGTTAAGTCACTGATTCCGTCCATTTTGTATGTAGAAGAGGTTAGTTCGTGTTGTTAAAAGCTTCCAGAAAGTGAAAAATTTACAAAAATATCAACCATAAGTTCTGACCAATCTTGATATTTGACTTACATATACATACATACTCACGCCTGTATTCCCCGAAGGGGTAGGCAGAGGTGCATTTCTGCACCCACATTTCGCCAAGTATGCGTCAGTCCCACGTAATAGAGGGCGAGCCTTTTGCCGTTTTTCGGGCACATTTCCAGACTCCGTGCTGTTACCGAGAATTTCCTAATGGAAAAACCCAATAACACTGCCTGACCCGGGAATCGAACCCAGGACCTCTAGATCGCACGGCACATACTTGTACCGCGAGACCACGAGGCAATATACATATAGGTATACGTTATGTATATTATAATATGTAGTAGGGATGTTATGAATATGATATTTCGGATCTGGATACGGATATGGATATAGGAATAAAATTTTATCGGTTACGGATACGGTTACGGATATGTAATTATTTCGGATTATCCGTAATTTTCGGATAGTTTCGGTTACGGATATTAGATTAAAGTAAAATATAACTGTTTTATAAAGGTGTCAGCTGTTTGGATGTTTTTGGTTTTGTTGTATATTTTACATACATACATACATAAACTCACGCCAGTATTCCCCGAAGGGGTAGGCAGAGGTGCATTTCTGCACCCACATTTCGCCAGGTATGTATCAGTCCCACGTAATAGGGGGCGAGCCTATTGCCGTTTTTCGGGCACATTTCCAGACTCCGTGCTGTTACTGAGAATTTACCTTAGTTTTCCTAATGGAAAAACCCAATAACACTTTGCCCGACCCGGGAATCGAACCCAGGGCCTCTAGATCCCATGGCACAAACTTGTACCGCGAGACCATGAGGCAGTATATTTTGTTTCAACAATAACTGTTTTTTGTACTTATCACAGTGTTTCCATTTAAGATGAAGTTTCAGTGAAGTAGTGCTACTTAACACAAGACTTTCTTAAATTAAGTATCGACTCTTAAATAAGAAACTAATTAGTTATGAAAGAGGTTATGTTATGACTAGAAATAACAAACTGCAAGATTCACGTGGCGCGTGAACGGTGAAACAAAAACCTGTCGAAAGTCGAAACATGTCGTTTTTTAGGCTCCACCCTTATACAAAATTATCCGAAACTATTCGAAACTTCTGAAACGGTTACGGTTACGGTTACGGATATATTTTTATTTCGGATATCCGATAGTTTCGGTTACGGTTACGGAGCTCCATAACATCCCTGATATGTAGAAGTCTCGCCTGCGTTTCCCTAATGGGTGGACTGATGTGTTTTTTTTTTCATATTTAACTTCACAGTTAGAGAAATGTAATCGTAATTTGTAAAGTGACGGTTGTGGTTGTGTGTGAAGTTTTTGGTTGAAAATCGTAATTTGTATATACTAATTTTGATGGATGTGGATCGAATTTATGTTTAAATACACCATTTTATGAGAATAACTGAAGCGAATAAAGTTCAAACGCGTGAATTCTGCATTGGGCGCGATACCAGGTGCCGACTCTACCGCATACGTTACCGAAACAAATTGAACGTCAATGGTTTTTTGGTTATGTAAATTTAAATTACTTTTGTCTGTCATATTATTCAATTTTATCTCATGTATGTAATGTCTTTTACATTCCATATATTAATGTATTTTGATAAATATTTGTATAGTAAAAAATTGAATATAATTAATTGGTTATTATGTGTGGTGTAATATGCGATCATAATATCCTGGCTTCGATTTTCCGGCTGGGAAAAATGCTTTTTGTTTTCCCAGTAGGAAACTTTATAATGCATATATTCATACCCCTTTCAGGGATACAAGGATAAAGATATTGTTTTTGTTTTAATTTTGTAATTTTAAATGATGGCGATATATACAGTGCTATTCATTTATAACGTTGTAAGTAAATATGTACGGCATATGTAGTTTTGTTAGTAGTTCCATTGTAACAAAAAAATATTACATTGCTTTTACCAGATTTCGCAATCTTACACTACTGGACGAAAAAAGTGTCGACAATTCTCGAAGATTTATTTCCTGATTTTGTATGTACATAAATCTAGGAGCATAAAACTAGACCCGATTTTTATTTCTACCTAGCTGAGTTAGGACGTGTACAAATAAAATTGGGGTTTATAGACTATAAATAACACACCAACATCATAAATGGAGTCAAAGTACCACACGGTTCCAATATTATCAATTTATGTAAAAAGTAGTACATAGTATACTCATATAAGTGAAAAAATATAAACAGCACTTGCAAGCAGCTTCTAATTTTTACAATAGAAGTCTTGTATCTTAGTGATATAGAATATTTGTGTTTGTTCTTCCTAAAGTCAACAAACCTCTCTACATTTTACTCTCTACAGCGATAAAGAATAAAAATTGTACAAAATAAAGAGACAAGGAAAAACTACTCTCTTAAACGAGTAGCAGTCTATTCTGTTTACTGAGCACGTACCAACCTGGTTTAGTATTTCGATATACTTAAGTGCAAATTTATCACTCGGCGAGTTAGGGAAACGTCGTATGAACTTGCACGGCTAAGGAAATATTTGAGGACGTGTGTAATGTGCACCAATGCAAGATGAACTCTCCGATTCCTGATGTAAACGAGTTTTATGTTCCGCCTTAACGGTTTTATGTTGGATGTGGAAATAGCTTTGAAAGATCAAATGTGAAGATATCGAATTGGAAAAAGTGTAGTAAAACAAGATCAGTAAAGATTAAATGCGTTCCTGAGTTGTTGGTTTTCTGTTTAGCTGCAACTTGCTTGCTTTTGAAACATAATGGATTACATTTTTATTTTGTTTACCTTAATACCCTGCACTGTGTTGAATTTTATAATCTGACAGCTGACGGTTCAGCATAAAGAGTGTCATAAACATAACATGCACACAACGAAAATAGTAATTAATTATAATATATTTTCTTTGTCATATTTTAACTTTAGTAAAATTTATAATAAATACACCCAACAGTAACATATTATGTACATAGTTCTGACGAAATATTTTACTTAATGTTGTCTCGTTAGTCTCGATCATCAGCGTGCGTCGTTAAATTATCTTAGGTTCGATTATCGGGTGGAACAAAGTGTCGTGTTTTTCACCCAGGCTATATAAACCTCTGGGGAAGGCCTTATTCCAGCATTAGACATTTTACGGATGATGACAATGAAGCTCACAATACTACACTAATAAAAATATACACATATTTATTCTCAAATCTGAGACTATCAAAATTTAATGAACGTAGCGAACGGATATCTTACAGTAATAATTGGATCTTACAACGTTGCGATAGAAATTAACAATCCTATCAAACTGTGCAACCGCGACGTTTTGTTACGACGGAAACAATAGAATCAGTTACTTCGTACAATACAACTTTAGGGAATATCACAGTAATTGGATCAGATAACAGAAGCAACATTCTCGAATCCAATTTCAGCTGAAAACAAGTCAAGCGTTGTAGCCTGGACATTAAAGAATGGGCGAAATTCTTTTGATATAATGCTTTAAGAAAAATGTCGGACATGGAACATGGAACCTAAAAGAATCTGCTGCTATTCTTCTTTTGTAATCCTTTTATTAATGAAAAAAATAAATTTTATTTAACGCGTGTATTTTTTTAAGTAAACTTAATGTAATGCAAACAAAGGCGACAGGAGAATGTAGTATATTTCTTTTTGCTTCCGATTATTTTACGAAAAAATTCATCATCATCAGCGTGTGATCCCACTACTGGGCACGGGCCTCCTCTACAACTGAGAGGGCTTAGGCCTCAGTCAACCACGCTGGCCTAGTGCGGGTTGACGGACTACACACCTAAGAAATTCCTAAGAAGTTTTAGGTGTGCAGGTTTCATCACGATGTTTTCCTTCACCGTTACGTGATAATTCATTGTGAATACACACATAACTTCGAAAAGTCAGAGGTGTGTGTCTGGGGTTTGAACCCGCGACCGTCAAGATTCTCGACCGCCTGCCTAAACCTCAAGGCCATCACGACTACATTCGTATATGAGTTTGAACAATTTTAAATACCAATAAATACATAATTATACTAAGACTATATCAAAACAGCTGTGTAAATAATACCCTATTAATAAGCGTCACGTATTTTCATTACTTTCTTAGACGTCTTTTATAAGTATATCTTTTGCTTTTATTCACTTATGTTTCCGATGAGGCAATTATATTAAGTTGAACATGTCCGCCTACTGATTTCTCGTATCGTTAAGGGTGATTAAGCTTATTCTATCATGTTGTCCTAATGTAATCTTACTAATATTATAAATGCGAAAGTTTGTATGTATGGATGTCTGGATGTCTGGATGTTTGTTGCTCTTTCACGCAAAAACTACCGAATGGATTTCAATGAAAGTTTACAATAATATAGCTTATACATCAGAATAACACATAGGCTATATATTTTTAAGATAGTGTGTGAATTGTCCAAAATATAACGATAATTGTCAAGTAAGTCGGGAAAAACTGCATCTGCGAGCTATTCTTGCGTACGCTGCAAAAACTGTAGAGTTTACACGTATATAATGTATAAGAGAAATGTTTATCTTAATAAGTCCTACAAAAAAGTCCGGGACAGCATATAACTATCTTTAAAATTACGAGGAATATGTTAAAAACAACAATTTTATTTTCTCATATTAACTGTTCTACCTAATTTCCTGTCAAACATTTTATATTTATCCCGTCAATACGGTTAATGGTCCCCTCAAATTAAAGAACGTATTAAAATAAAGGTTTTGAATCGACAACATATATCCACAATATTCGAACAATTGCGTATTTTTCATTTTAAAAATGCAGAATAATCAGTAATGAAAAATGAGTGACATATTTATTAGTTGTCAAAAATGTATGCGAGCGTTCAGAAATTTATTTTTAAACTCCTTGGTTGTATCTGGTTTAAAATTTACAAATTAATGCAGGCTCGGTAGTCATCACGCTTCGTAATCTAAATAATGATTTCACTGATCCCAACGGATATACCCTTTGATTTTAGCATATATTGTCAATGCGAAAGTAACACTACTGTGTTATACTTTCACGCCTAAAATATTTGAGTTATTTGGCTGATTTTTGTTATGGATAAAAACGGAAACATAAAAAGGGACATAGGTTACTTTTTTTTAAATTCATTAAGTGTAATTTGGGCACTTGGGAGACGTTTAATAGATTTACTTATTATCTTTCTGCACCCAACCCTGAAGTCTATGCGGACGGAGTCGCGGGCAACAGCTAGTGTACCATAATTACACTTTCCTAAGAAACATAAAATATTTCTCTCAGTCTTTTTTTAAATATTTTTATTAATATACATATCAATTCAAAAACTTTTCTCACTTAATTAGCCAACAATGAATTAATTTTCTTTGCCAGTATACACATGTCCTAGTTAAATTCGTACTCCCTTCAAAAGGGACCAAGCTCAGGTGGTAACAGATATTGTCCCCTATTAAGTACACTTTACCCGACTACTTTATGGCAACTTATAGGAAATTGTTTGGAACGCGGGATGAAGGGAAACGGAATTCGCTTTTAACATTCATGTCTTGGGTGAACCTTATGACTACACGAACCTTTCCATGCGAGATTATTGCAAAGCTTCTCTTATTTTTTGTTTATTCCGACCGCGTTGTGTGGCATCTTAAATATAAATAAAACACGGATTTCTCCCTGCCTAATAACCGCATTAATATTGTAGGCGTATGGCAACAGATTTCTTTCAAATAGACACATCTGGCTGTAATGAAATTTTGACTGCGTGCTTCTATGTTTATTTTTAGTAAGTTCGACAACCTTTTTGGAACATATGGCTGGTAGACGCCTGTAAATCAAGAGGCAGTGGAATCGATTCATGATTATTATTCTTGTAATAGGATAGTTTAGGTCTCAGATTTATATTTTTGAGAAGCACAAAGGCATTTTTAATTTAGTTTACCTATAAAAAACACAATTTTAATGTGAGAAAGGATTCCCACTTGTGCGTTTTTTATATTTATTATACCGAGGTTGTTTTTGCGACAAAATAACGTAAAGAAGAAAATTCTGGTTTAGGAATAAACAAACATAAGTTTATGAAACAATAACGTTTTCATGAATACTTGTAAATTTCCGTGTAATCGGTTGAACTGTTTTCATTATAAGCTGTCAATCATGAAATATTTTAATTATAAGTCCATTGTTACTACATAAAGAGGTTGATAGAAGTGTTCTTTATCAAGTTACAACAATAGGTAAAATGAGAATTTTCACATTTTAGATTAAATTAATTGTATTAATTATAAAATGTTACGGGGCATGTGTGCCGTGGAATATAAAATTCCTGGATTCGATTACTGAGTCTTTCAAAGTCATCATCATCATCATAATCAGCCCATGTACGTCCCACTGCTGGGCACGGGCCTCCTCTACAACTGAGACGGTTTAGGCCTTAGTCCACCACGCTGGCCTAGTGCGGGTTGGAGGATTACACACCTCAGTAATTCCTAAGATTTTTTTGGTGCGCAGGTTATAACACGATGTTTTCCTTCACCGTTAAATTACGTGATAATTATTTGTGAATACATGAATACACACACATAACTTCGAAAAGTCAGAGGTGTGAGCCTGGGATTTGAACCCGCGACAATTGTCAAGTAAAACTGTTCAAGAAATGCTGCTCTACCCGCCCTTTCGTGGCTATAGGTGCGAATGTTTGTGTAATCATTAATTCTTTAGTACCTACTGGCAAATACGTTTGTAATTTTCGTATTCAAGGTTGTCTCCGCTAGCGCGTTGTGTTGTGAAATTACGTGTGCTTTTCATAAAACTCCGAGCGGTGGCAGCATTAGCATTATAATTCAGAACAATGAGACTTATTTAGTTAGTCTCTAGATTTGAGATTGTATATTTCACATGATCATAGAAAATTTAATTTATGTACGATGTAGGCTTTTAGAATAGGATTGTTAGGTGTTGGGCTGAGATGATTTGTATCTAATGTATTTTTTTTCTGTTTTCATCTTATCTGTTTTTACGGGAAAAAACTATCAAACCAACTTCTGGTATGTCAATTCGAAGACTCGGGTATTTTAACTATATTCAAGTTAAATGTTATAAGATATATAGTGTTGCTGTTAATGGGGTTTGTTTGTTATGCATTTCATTTTAATATAAATAATTATGTCTTTTGGACAAAATGATTCTTCAGCGGTAAAAGACACAAGAAATATGTAGGTATATACGTCGTTATGCACGAATGGCTTATATAATAAAATAACACAAAAAGTGGGACTCAGCTAGTAATCAAATAATAAATAATATTAATTCACAAAGTCTTCTTATCCTAAATTAAGTACAACACGATCTACAACAAAGTTTTTGACGCCATAAGTAAAGTTCCCACGGATGCATGTTGTGTTTTACAATTAACATAGCTTCCAATCAACTGCGCTGTTATGCTCGCCACTTCCCTGACATCGTAATTATGAGCTGCACAACATGCAAATTGGTACACGCGCAACTATTAGAATTACATTATGGGGACCGATGATCCGGTAAAAATGCGCAGTTTGTACCAGTGAGACAGAAGATGACCTAATTCTGCTCGATTACGTTTTTTTACGAGAGGAAAGCGCCTTAAGCTCCCCTGTACGGTACCTTGGGGAAGGCCGAATGGGGTATGTCGGGGTCTGTGGCCTTCCAACTCGACGCGCAGAACAATTGTCCGCATAGCAGAGTTGGGAATATCATTGTCCTACCCAATTTTACTGTTACCATCATTATTTTAGTTTTAACTATGCTATGTTCAAATTTTATTTATTTATACATGACGTACAGCACTTACATGAATACATAATAAAATTATATTAATCACTTTGACGGTGTCATCTTACATAGAGCTGACACTGAATGAAGCCTGTAAGGGAGATATGAAACCAAGTACTTTAAAAGACTTAACATTGAAACTAAGTATGTCTGGCAATTGAAGTATGAGCTAGAATATCGCATTAGTATTAGGGACTACGTTACTTAGTAATTCTATACATAATGGAACTAGTAAAATTTAAGTTTTATATATTGTATGTATGTATAATATGCGACAGCCCCGTGGCGCAGTTGGCTAGACACCAGCTTGCGAAACGAGAGGCCGCGGGTTCGATCCCAGCACCGAGACAAATGTTTGTGTGATCCACAAATATTTGTTTCGGGTCTGGGTGTTTGTGAGACCGAAAAGTCTCTCGTAGTTTCTGATACCCACAACACAAGACTTGTATCTTAATGTGGGGTCAGAACTATGTATGTGACTGTTGGGTGTATTTATTTGTTGGGTGTATTTATATAATATTATATTTTATATCATAATCAGCCCATATACGTCCCACTTATGGGGACGAGCCTCCTCTACAACTGAGAGGGTTTAGGCTTTAGTCCACCACGCTGACCTAGTGCGGGTTGGCGGGCTACACACCTAAGAAATTCCTAAGAATTTTTAGGTGTGCAGGTTTCATCAGAATGTTTTCCTTCACCGTTAAAGTACGTGATAAATGATTTTGAATACACCCATATTAGAAGTCAGAGGTGTGTGCCTGTAATCCGCGACCGTCGAGATTCTCGACCGCGTGCCTAAACTTCGAGGCCATCACGACTTATATACATATCATAAGTTTTTTGCACACCTACGCCTTTCATCTCTGCACCACCTAAGGTTCGACTGTCAGAAAATTCCTCAGGTATTAAATCCACTTATTCTTACAGCCAACCGTAAATTTTGAGTTAACAATCAATTTATGAATGAATCCTTATTTCGACCTTCTTCTAATTAGTACATTTTCTTTGTTCCTTGTGGTAAATAATTTATTTAAGGCACGAGGCCTGCGGTAATTTCCTTTCTATTTAATTAAATCTTTGTCTTTGATTGTGATGGAAGCGTTTTCCGTAAAGACGTTTTATGTTTACCTCCATTGGTTTAATATAATGATAATAAATTACGCGAGCTTCGAAATGAAGCTTTGCGTTTGATATACCTTCATTTTAATCATATACATAAAAATGTTCTGATTAGGTATACAAGTATATTAGAAACACAGATAAAACATTCTAGTGTAATTAATTTTAAAATTTATTCGTACATCGTTGCGTTGATTACGTTTGTCGAATAAAGGTGTTATAAATTGTTGATCTTCCACTTTTTACCTAAATAATATCAGACTGTCATAGCTAAATTATACATATTGTGTAAACAAAAAATCTTTAAAATGCAAATGTCCACCAACCCGCACTAGGCCAGCAAGGTGGACTAAGGCCTAACCCTTCTCGGTTGTAAAGGAGGTCCGTGTCCAGCAGTGGCTCATTTAGGTTCGTAAATGTGATTGTATCTCACTGAACTTAAGTTAAAATTTAAATGATTTGCTAGTATCGGCGTAACCACAACAACACTTGAATTAATATTAATCCTTAAAAATAAGCTAATAATTATAACTGTTAATTAAAAGGCGGAAAGAAAATTAAATGTAACATCGAGATGTTACATAAAACATTGTTACGAGTAACACCCTTTCTAACTATTCTGCTCGAAGCGCATCTCGGTCAACCAGGAACTCAGCTGCACAAAAGACTAAAACCAACCTCTTATGGAAGGCAAAAAAGCGAATAGCGAAATAGAGGTACGTTCACAGTCTGACATAATTGCAACCACCATCAGCGGAGCCGAATGAATGTCGTCGTGACGAGCTGTGATGGCTCTACACTGCACCAGTGTGTGCCGCGCTTTTGATGAAACCATGATTACACCATACATACATACGTGCTCTATCACGCCTAGATGTGGCTTGCGATTTCCCTATTAGTTCGGTAAATTAGCTGTACATTTAATTGATTGAGGTTTGCTCGTATCGGGTATTGAAGTATATACTTTATAAAGATTATAATTAGGTTCTTTTAAATATATGTTTGTGACTGTTTGGTGTATTTATTTATTAAATATAATGAAACAAATATACTTCGGAATTAGTAGTATACTTTGGTCAACAGCTTTGCTTGCATTAATATGGGTTAAAATCCTAAGAAACCTTATCTTTTTTGAGATTAAAGGTATTAAAATTGATTAAACTAGTTTTATATTGAGGCATTAAATCGATAAAAACATACCAACTTTTGGATTATATGTCTTTTACTAAAAACTATCCTAATGAAAATTCTCCTAATACTCTCGAAATGTATTTTTATATTTGGGTATATTTTAGATAGGTCACATAAATTTCGATTTAAAAAAATGGATGTTACTTGGAAAATATAAACTTGATCTCATTTTTTAAACGGGCTCAAGTTTGTTTAACAATTTTTTATACGAGACAACATTCTTAAAAGTTGAGAAATTTAAAATCAAGACGAATGTGGGCGCAGTTAGAATGTCATGGAGATATTCACTTGAAAACTTTAAATCCCGTGACGCCGAACTGCTATAAAATTCTCAAGTTTACGACTTTTTGCATCTCGAAAGTTATAGTTGCCTACGGCCCACCTACTCTGTATCTTTATGTCAAATGTACGAAGTTTTACATCACTGTTCGCGCCGTTTGAAACGTCTAAGTCCATCTCACAATTTTATTACGAGTGTAAAAGAAATGTAAGGCGATAAAATAACAATTTAAATGGTATTCTTAAATTTTCTTATCGTAAAGTTTTAGGGGTATAAACTATTAAATGCTATTTTTTGTTTTTACTTTTAAATCATGAGCTCTAAGGACAATCCCCAATCATGAACGAAACTGGCTTAATTTTTCCGCAAGTGAATAATACATCAAACCAATTTATAGAATGATTTTGTACATATGATATGAAATCGCAGCTGACTGCCTGTTGTTGCTATTTCTTTTCCTCATAGTTGTTTATCTCATTTATGTTGTATATACTTATATAGTATATAATAAAGTATATTAAATAATGTCGATTAGGCACAGTGGAGGATATTAACAGAAAATACGAATCATGCCAGGAACGAGCAAATTGCTTTTGCAGGAAAATTTGAGACATAAACTTTATATATTAGAGCATTCTGCTGCGGTAAAGGCTATAGCTCACTGGTCGTTATACATATAAAATTAAGCGACAACAGGTCATGACATCCTTCGACCATCATACGGAATGAATATGATATATATGAAAAACTTATAGCCCCATAAAAATATTAAAACACACTGCATTCGTGGTTTGAAACCATCAAACCGCTATTTTACACCAATAAGATTTCCTTTCCTTAACAAAGGTACTTTTGCTTTGTATGAAAGCTCATTATTTTACACTAAATCTAAAGTCACAGAAATTGCCGCATACGAATTAAATCGTTCCTGTTTCGTGGAAAATGCATACATATTTGCAAATTGTATAATTGCATGCAAGTTCGCGAGCGGGTTTCCATTTTGCATGATCTAAAATTATTCCATATATGCAAATGTACATAAATTACTGATATTTGTGGCTTGTCGATTCTAGTGGGTTCGTATATCTCCGTTTTTGCCCATACACTGCTAGGTTGACACGGCTTTGTATTGCGCGCATTCAGCTTAGTTAAATAAAAAACTGGGCTCTACGAAATGTGAATAAAAATACACTCAGGCCCTCTTTTAAGGGACTACTCTTAAAATTCTATAACGAAGTCAGATGTGTTTGTGTATATGTATGATTATAAAGGGAAAGGACACTTCCTTATACCTAGTAAAGTAGTATCTTTAGAATATATTTTTTTTCGTCGAGTTACTACGCTTAAAACATAGTATAAACTTCTAGTTATAGGCTTCTCTGTGACGATATTGTTGAGTGTGATAGCCAAACTTGACAGAGCTACTATACCCTTTTCTGTTTCTCAATATGTTGCCTTGGGTTGGTAAGCGTCTATGTAGAACATAATAATTGATACCGGTAAAGAGACTAATAATTGTACCATTTATAATTTCATCATCATTATTAGCCCATATACTATCTATAAGTATTTGTAACATTTATAAATTGATGCTTGTTTTTCGGGTAAGTCTATGTGTTTGGCAGTCGAGAAAAACCTTATTTATACATTAATCATATTTTGAGTTCATAAAAATATTGTCTGGATCTTGTTCAAGTCACGTAAATGCCTATATAATTCTAGGCAGCACGTGATCGGTATTCCAAATGAATAATATAACATACTTTTTCGTTTCTCTTTTGAGGTATAAACATGCCAACTCGTATTAATAAATGAATAAAATTAATTTGATAACTGTGTAGGTTCTTGTCGTCGTCATGGCCTCGAGGTTAGGGCACGCTACAGAAGTGATTATGACTGTTCGAATAACGAAGACCCAAAACCTCTAAAATGTCGTGGGTTGGATTATAATCAACCAGGTATCTATGCCTCTAAAGGACAGGTATTGAGTAGTATAGAAAAACTTCATCGTTTCTTGTTAGTGGATTTTTTATTCAAAAAGCATCAGAAACAAATTAGGTGAATTTGCAGTACAAAAACCCGACAAGCTATAATGATGACGAATGCAAGGCAGTCATCAAAAAACACAGCAGTGGACACTAATCTCAAAAGTCTGAGTATAAATAGAAGAAATTCTACAAAGAAGGGGGAGTAATTAAGTGTTAAATGCAATACACATAAAATTATTTTCAAATATAATCTGTCTAATAAAAACTTTGTACGTACTGTCTCGCCTTCGTCCCCCTTTTTTCTTTTCAAACATCTTTGCTAAGACGAAAAAAATCAATCCATCAAACGTAGTCTAACCGAATGGTTTTGGTCTGATTTCACGTATCAATACCAAAGTATGTAGTCTGCAATCTAAATATTCAACATCTTAGTCGGCCCGCAATACAATAGCGTTTTAATGAATGGTTTTGTAACTAAAATCCATGATCAGAATTTTAAAGACACACACGTTGTGTTATTACTTCTACAGCTCACTATACAAAATAGCCTTTCATAAATTGTACCAATATACGTGAATCATTAAATAAATACAGGAATTTAATAATAAATATTGTAAAGGTAATTCATTATCCACACTTAATTAATTTAGCGGAAAACTGACATAAGCTTTAATAATTACGTTGATCTCGTGAAAACTGGCGTCGTGGCTTTATCAATTACACGCTTGTGGGTTTTCTTTATTAAAATTTAATAATTACGCGGCAAATTAACGACTTGGCACAGCCTCCCATACACAGAGCTACTTGAAATGAATATATAAGCTTCTACAGAAATTACTGCCTTTCATGCAATCTGTGTAAGGAGATAGTACTTCAGCCGACTCCCTTTTTGAAACACTTCGCAAGATCGGAGAGCGTCATTATGAAAATGCCGAATAGAAACTTTGGGTATTAATGGCCAGCGTTAAAATACTATGTTGCAATAATCCTATAATTTACAATTCAGAAGATGTCTAATATTTTTTTATGAAATTTGCAGCGAAAAGCACTCTTGTTTGACCAGTAATGCAACTTCATATTATATTTGAAGAAAAACAAATGAATCCCTGCAGGTCACTTTATGTGCATATTTTATGAAATAGAAATTTAAGTAATATTTTATCGTGCAATAAAAATTCATACAATAAATTGAAATAAATATTTAACGACTGTCTCGTGGTCTCGCGGTACAAGTATGTGCCGTGCGACCTACAGATCCTGGGTTCGATTCCCGGGTCGGGCAAAGTGTTATTGGGTTTTTCCATTAGAAAATTCTCAGTATCAGCACGGAGTCTGGAAATGTGCCCGAAAAACGGAAATAGGCTCGCCCCCTATTACGCGGGACTGATACATACCTGACGAAATGTGGGTGCAGAAATGCACCTCTGTCTCTGCCTTCCGGGACTACAAGTGTAAGTTTATGTATGTATATTTAACCGGATTCTTCTTCGTCCTATAAAAAAACTGTGCCTAGGAATGTAACGTATGAAGGTTGAAAACCATTATCTTTTAACCTTTTAATCCATATAAATCGTAAAGACCGGGATGGTTGGCGCCTACTTGGGGAGGCTTTCGTTCAGCAGTGGGCGGCGATTGGCTGAGAATATACATATATATAAATCGTAAATGGTTCACAAAGACATTTGATACTCTTGCATTTTCATATCTACGTGAGAAACAAAGAACTGGGAAACAGCATTTTAAACGCGGTACTCTTCCTGACATAGGCGCAACAGTCCTTTGTATTCTAATCTCATTGTGAATCTGTGCATTATACTGCAGCGTGGCATAAAGAAACCAGATAAAGCTTACACCGCTGCTATCTCGCGCACCGTCTAGATTATTAAAAAAGCAACATATTACATAAGTTATAATTTAGATTTTAATCTCTCTCAACTGTAGATGAAGACTATGGAAATTCCTTATAATTAGTGTAGAAGAGATCGTAAGAAATATGGCGTACTTTTTAGTTTATGTTTACCGATCATTAGGCGAGAGTAGGTGACAAAAGAATAATATTCCCAATCTTACTGAAGAGCCTAGCCCAGTACAGGGTGAATATATGAGTACTATGCTTTTGTTATTGAAGGAATTAATTAAAGTAGTGATATCCTCGAGGCTTAGGCGCGAGGACGAGAATCTCGGCGGTCGCGGGTTTAAACCCCAGGCACACACTTTTGACTTTTCAAAGTTATGTGTGTATTTACAATGAATTATCACTTATTTTAACGGCGAAGGAAAACACCATGATGAAACCTGCACACCTAAAAGTTCTTAGGAATTTCTTAGGTGTGTAGTCCGCCAACCCGCACTAGGCCAGCAGCGTGGTGGACTAAGGCCTAAACCCTCTCAATGGCCGAAGAGGACCTTGCCCAGCAGTGGGACGTATATGGGCTGTTGATGATGATGATTGAAGAAAAGGTGTTTATGCTTCTTGTTTTGTATCACATTATCTGAGTAGAATGTGTGTGATGTAATATTTTATATCAATATTACATACTTTAATAATAACAATACCCGCATAATATACTCAAACGACACAAAATAAAACCAGGCAATGATTTTTCGCACACCAAAAGCAATTTGCGATATTAATGCACGCATTTAAAAGAAAAAGCTTCCGTAACAACGATACAGAGATACAAAAGGTACGTGGCACAATCTGACATTATTAAATTTGCACTTCCTACGAGAAGCAGCGGAACATAATAAGCAATATGAGCGCACGCACTCGACTACGTCATAAACTTGTCAGTTGAAATTGCTGGTTCTCGTGACGTTGAATGTAAATATAAACGTATATGTAACCTTAATTGACAACCTCCTTGGCAGAGCTTTTGTACACTATGCATACGTTAATGAAGGTATTAATTTGAGAATGTGTACTTAAATTGTTAAATTGTATACTCTTTTAAAATGCCACACATAACAGATGTTACATAATGAGTTTATAAGTGTTAGCTTATGAGTTCAAGTTTAGAATTAATACATCTAACTTTTTGACGAAAAAAAAAGAAATAGGTAATGGTAGCATGACAATCATCATCATCAGCCCATATAAGTCTCTCTGCTGGGCACGGGCCTCCTCTACAACTGAGAGGGTTTTGATGATTATGATGATTTCTTGCGGATAACGGTTAGATGGAGTGGAGTGTTTAGAAGCATAGAGTGGTTGGTCTACTATTTGTCACTATTTATGGAATTGGTGAAATTAAAAAACAAATGATGTACGCAAAACGATATGACGTTTAACACTCATAATAAATGAAAAGACATTAGAAAATTTCTGTCTTATTTAATTTCACTCTAACTTCAACTGAGACTGGGAAACAATGTACTTACAAGCCTAAGTTCGAGATTTCCTTTCTACGAATTCATTGAAGCTTATCGAATAAGCCCACTTCCAGTTCATTTTACTTTGCTCTGATTATACTACCGATATTTCCTGGGATAATTAATAAACCCAACAGTCACGTTCATAGCTATGACCCCACTCTAAAATACAAGTCTTGTGTCGTGAGTTTCAGAAACTACGCGAGAATTTTCGGGCTCACAAACACCCAGACCTGAAATTGTAATTTGTCTCGTTACGGAGATCAAACCCGCGGCCTTTTGTTTCACAAGCTGGTGTCAAGCGAACTGCGACACGGGGCTTTTAAAACGAAAATTAGGTAGTTTTTTGTGATTAAATAATAATTCAAACAAACGCAAACCATATTCGAAAATATATTTTCTGCGAAAACAGTAACTAATAGGAATTCAATTTACTTACGTTCTGCTTTGTTTACTTTACGCAAGTCCAGAAAACTGTGCACCTTTAGGACTGGGCCGCCTAATACCTCAGTGCCTTTGATGGATTGCAGCGGTAGAGGCCATCCGCATTGTGAATGATGCAAAGGTTAGTAACAGCTTGGAGCCGTTGCAGTTGCATAGTTTCCTCTCGCTTCCTGTGTTATGGTGAATGCTCTGAAGAGTTGTTAAACCTAATTCCGCTTTTCGAGCACATTTCTAGACTCCTTGCTAAAAAATTTGACTAAACCGGCACCTTTAGACCGTAATACAACAATTTTCTGAAATTTATAATAAAATATGAAGTGGTTGGGTTCTTGGTAAATAAAAGAGATGTCCTAAAATTTTATTATCTTAATTTAGTACAATGAATAGCTTTTACCAGTATTATTTTAATTTAAAAAAATTAGGACTCAAGAACTGACTGTAGTGACTGACTGTGTGGTCGTAGTGTTTTTATGTAATGAAATACATTACATAAAAACACTACGACCTCATTGAACCAATAACTATATCATTTTCTATCCTCAATTCATTCATTGTTTCTACCATTCATTTGAAATTCTTATAAATAATGAAAAGGATCAAGAAAGTTCAAATTCTCGACTCAAAAAACAAGTGTAACGGGAGCTTTGAAACTGATCGTTAATTATCTTCAATTAGCCACTTTAGTCATCAATCATGCAATCTGTTTAGGACAGCTCGATTACTTCAGACATTGACGCAATGATCGAAAATTTATGAACTTGTGAAAGAAAGGAAATTGTCGGTGTATTATTAATGTACATTCAATTGTAAAACGTGAACACTTTTTACCTTTGTTCACTTAATACGGAATCAATTAAAAGTTGGATAGCTTCGAAAACAATGGATCCAGTTAAAATTCAGCGGAATGTTTTTGAGATTAATATCAATCGAATTCGTATTTCCAAGCATTATTTTTTAATGAACAACTTTTTCGCGAACATTGAAAGTTTAGCAAGTTTATTCGGTCTGCGCTTAATTGTTATGCTTTAGTTAATATTAGCATTCAGCCGGCTAAACCTCTCACTTCTTTATTCATAAACTTTTTTATTTTATTTTTATTGTATTAAGGAAAACAAACAGTAGTATACAGATAATTGCAAGAATCTTACTTAATATATATAACCCGCACTACGCCAGCGTGGTGGACTAAGGCCTAAACCCTCTCAGTTGTAGAGGAGGCCCGTGCTCAGCAGTGGGACGTATATGGGCTGATGATGATGATGATGATAAATTAAATACATATACTACTACGTTTCCACGGATTACATTAAACGTTGTAAATATCTGTCATAGCTAATCATTTTTTCTAAATGTTATGTATGTATATGACATCTAACTCGCGAAAGTACGAAACAAAATATCATAATATAATAATGGATGATATATAAAACTATTATGTACAAGGCCTTACTCCTTAATGGTTTATTTAAAAAATGATTAAATAAACCTAAATATTTTTGACACTCCATGATTGATCTCGGTCCTTTTCATATAAACATTTTTTAATCAATCTCTTTTTCCAGACGGAGCTTAGTGATAATGTAAAAACAAAATTTAGAAAGGTCGTACTTGGGATTAAAACGAACCACTTTTCTTTTTTGAGATGTCGAACAATATTATTTTTAGCTTTCTTTCAATGATACCATTAATCTTTTATTATTTACGATATCTTTTAAAGCTTGAGTGTTATTTTATTCTCAAATCTTGAGGCTAATGACGTTATTTTATAAATGTAACGAGCATAACTTCATACTCGTCAATAATTTTGTTTTGAATCTAAATAAATTATCTATTTCTCGAAACATTTCAACAATGAAGGTCTGAAAACTTTTTAGTGAATGATATATCTTTGAAACATCAAACGCAATGCGAACAACGCTGCTTGGGTATTTTGTAGTTGAAACAATGCTACAAACTAAAACTTCAAAAGTCTTTGCATACTTGTATATTCAAATTTATTAAGAAATACATTTTATAGTTATTAAAATGAAGAGTAAACAAACGTTATACTGTGACTCAATGCACCGCATTTCTGGCGACGACGCACGGAAAATGGGTGAGATGATCTTAACATGAAGTTTGGTAATGTTTGAACACCGGAATATCCTTTTTAGACGGACAAACCATTGTTATTTTCTAACTACCTCCGACTCCGACCGGCTTAATAAATTATGACCATATGTATAAAGCAGCTATGTACCACACAACACTAATTACTGTAAGATTATAATATGAGCTTCCACGTTTACTTCTATTACCACCGCACAGTTATATCATGCCTTGGTTATTATAATATAATATGCATAATACGCATAATTGTAATCTACATACATATGTACATACATAACCTCACACCTATAATCCCCGAAGGGGTAGGCAGAGGTGCATTTCTGCACCCACATTTCGCCAAGTATTTATCAGTCCCACGTAATAGGGGGCGAGTCTATTGCCGTTTTTCGGGCACATTTCCAGACTCCGTGCTGTTACCGAGAATTTCCTAATAGAAAAACCCAATAACACTGCCCGACCCGGGAATCGAACCCAGGACCTCTAGATCGCACGGCACATACTTGTACCGCGAGACCACGAGGCAGTCAATCTAATCCCATTACAAACTATCTTTACATTTAAATTATAGCATTAATTTCTTAAAAATATAAGGGCTTGTTAATCTCGTGCTCGGTGACTTAAGCAGCTGTCCGTATTCAAGCGGACCGAAATAAACACTTCATAGAGACTATTAAAAACTACATGCCTGTTCTTTTCACACTTTGCTTCTTTCAATCGGATTTTATTTCGTTGAAAGGAGGTTCTTGGAAATTGTGTGTAATATACTCCATTGCATCTTCCAAACTCTTAAGAAGCCGTAGTGGCTTGCACATACAAAATACGAAGCTTTTATCAAAACGCTAAGAGCTCCTAGCGCAACCACTCTCCTGATGTTCGTCTTATATCGCCTTTCCCGGCATGAACAAGCAAGCCAATGTTTTTGTAACATTCACCGTAAAAGAGAGTGATTCAAGCAGTGACTTCGATGTTCATTGACTACCTTGTACTTGTTGGCTACCTTTCCACTATTTACTGGGTAAATTAACCTTTCATTCAATGTAACGTACCTAAATGGCTGTAAAAATTTAAAAATAAATATATATTTTATCTTGACATTCTGAACCCCACGGTTCGCAAATCTCAATAGATTTAACTACACATAACATATTTAATCAAATTATTATTATTATAATTTGATATATATTATTATTATGTTAAAATTCTGACAAAAAAAATGACTTTTTCCATACAACCATCGGTATTAAATGTACGAGGTTCAATCAAGGGTCAATTTTTTTATTTTTTTTGTCAGAATTTTCTTTAACACCAGGGGGTTTGTAATCTTAGCTATTACCTGCCTTAGTTTCCGATCACGGTCTGAATACACCCTGTATAATTAGTAATTCACGATCAAATGTCGACAAATTGGTGTATCGACGTTATTCCTGTCATGATTTTGCAAAACAAAATTTCACAGCACGACTGGTTTATTGCAAATTTGTTCGCTGAATATAATTCATTAGCAGTCAACACGATGTCAAAATTAATTAGACTGTTGACACCGCTTTACGAAACTACACTATTTTGAATAACAATCATGTTTATGTACTTTGTCATAAACTTTCCTTGGTTTTCTGTATTGTTAATCCCATAATAATTGTTTACAAAGTTCCGAACTTACTTTAATCGTATCGTAATCGTAGTTCCAAATGTTATTACTCAACTCTCTTAATATTTTATATCGAAGTGTTATTACCGAAGTAGCGCAACTTTTTCGGTAAGTTCACCCTGTAATGTCTAAACTCCGTTCATGTCTCGTGTCGTTCGATGGCTTTTGTTTAGACATTATGAGAATGTACGAATTGTGAACACGGGTTTTAACGTCCAATATCTTTTGGAGACATTCATTTTTATTGAAATGGATTCGTGTACAACATTCTATATTATTTCTCTTTTCAAATATTCAACAGCACTTTCGATATATATTCTAATCCGTATATTACGTATTCCCAACATCGAGTTTTCTATATTCACTCATTGTATTGTAACTTTCTCGCAATCTAGCGTGACATTGCAAACGTTAGCAAACGTCGGCTTCATTTGAATGCAATGTGGGGCTCGCCTTGCGAGACATGAGGCAGTCTGGGAGAGGTCTAATATAGTGATATCATCTGAGAGACTGTCACGTCCCTCGCATACTGCGATTTACAAGCGGAAACTTATTGTCTGTGATGCGCTCAGCCAGATCGTATGCGAACGATGGTAATATTTGGTAATGGGATGTTGATGTATACGCTGTCATTGTTCACTTTACGCGACAAAAAACAGGTTGAAACGTTCCGCTTTTATGGCTTATTCGCTCACATTTACGTTCAACGTTTGAAAACGAAATTGTGAATGAAGTATTGATTGAGTTCTTAAATAAACATGAATAAATAGTTATTATCTCGTGGTCTCGCGGTACAAGTATGTGCCGTGCGATCTAGAGGTCCTGGGTTCGATTCCCGGGTCGGGCAAAGTGTTATTGGGTTTTTCCATTATGAAATTCTCAGTAACAGCACGGAGTCTTGGAATATGCCCGAAAAACGGCAATAGGCTCGCCCCCTATTACGTGGGACTGATACATACTTGGCGAAATGTGGGTGCAGAAATGCACCTTTGCCTACCCCTTCGGGGAATACAGGCGTGTACAGGTATGTATGTAAATGGTTATTATTTAGTTATGATGATATACGTCTGTATTAACTGAAAAACACACCTAGATACCGTCATGCCGGCTTCTTATAATGGTTGTATATTTAACAGACAATGGTACTGATTCGTTTCTGGATATTTAAAACTACCTTAGAACTACCATTTAATATGTATGTACATACTTCCATTTATCAAAATCTCCTTCCATACTGAGCACAGTACATGTTCAAACGGTGTTTCCTTCCTCGCACTACATCTTTATGGAATCAGCTTGCCTCGGCGGTATTTCCAAACAGATACGACTTAGGGGCCTTCAAGAAGAGAGCCTATATTTTCCTCAAAGACCGGCAACACACCGATGATTCCTCTGGTATTATGGGTGTTCATGGGCGGTGTTGACCACTTAACATCAGGTGGCTCATTTGTCCGATTGCCTCCTTTTTCCATAAAAAAAAAGCATATTATACTCTGCTGCCTCTTTACCAAAGTACGAATGAGCATTCAAGTATTCATCCAAAGCATATTTCATATTCTGTTTGATTGTACAATCTTACGTCTGAAGTTACAGAAACATTCAGCGGTAATGTGTTATGAATTAAATTTTTGCGACACAAAATACGCCTTTGCATATAAAAACGCTTTTAAGTTTCATATTCGAGTGAGCGCCTCTGAAATTTTATTCAATTTTCGCTGACATATCAAACGTCAACGCGAAATGTTTCGTGCGATTTATTGACAAATCAGTGAATTTCAACATTTCTTATTATGCAACGTCAGTTTGAATTATGTTTCAGATAGCATTATTGTATGGAGTGTTTCTCGTTTGAAAAAGCAGTAATGGCCTCGAAGTTTAGAAGCGCGGTCGAAAATTTCGGTGGTCGCAAGTTCAAACCCCAGACACACACCTCTGACTTTTCGAAGTTATGTATACACATAACTTCACACATAATTGTGAATATACATTCACAATGAATTATCACTTGCTTTAACGGTGAAGGAAAAAATCGTGATAAAACCTGCGTACCTAAAAAGTTCTTAGGAATTTCTTAGGTGTGTAGTACGCCAACCCGCACTAGGCCAGCGTGGTGGACTAAGGCCTAAACCCTCTCGGTTGTAGAGGAGGCCCGTGCCCAGCAGTGGGACGTATATGGGCTGATGATGATCATGATATTATTATAAAAGCATGGCATTATACATACTTCGCCATCAAAGTTTTAAGTTCCTCGAGTAAAGTAAGGGAGTAAGGCGTTTACCTGACTATCTGCGTCTCTATTAACAACATCCTAAAAAAACTTTGAACCAAAATCTCGATTACGTGTGCCTTACTATATTGACAAACTAACAAGTCCATACTAAGAACGCAAATTACGCCCTCGTATATTTCATAAATGAAAAAAATCGCTTAAAACGGATAGAAAGAAAACATCCTCAAAAGATAAAAATGTCAAAGAATCCGCGGCGTGTTCTACCCAAGAATAAACTTTAATTGATGTTGATGTTTCTCGTTTATGATTTTTATTTATTGATTCGTAAACTATAGATTACTATAGAAATCTTACTTTGTATTCGATTTATGCTTTTGTCTTATTATAAATTGGAAACAGCAAACAACTTTTTTGCTGTAAAAGTTCATCGATGAGGGTGTTTGAAATGTCATAATAACGTGGAGCTTAGTCTTGTGGTCTTATGTGAGAATTGAAACGAAAAATATTTACTAAAAAAAAAAACGGCGTCGAATTACAATCGAACATTACATGCTTGCTCATCAGCAAAAAAATAATTAAAAATAGCCACGATTTCATGAAATAGCATACCTTATATTAAATAATTATCTCTCCTTTTTTTTCACATGACATATCGTACAGTACACGCTACCTGTTTAAAGTCAAAGCAAAACTCGAAGCCCCAAACATTCATATCTGTACATTTATTTATTCCGTTTAAGCGAAATTGTGTTCACTCGACAGTTGAATGACGGGCTTCAACCAAAATTATATTTAGACGTTCCCGGATTAGATGTTACTCGTATGTGTTAGGTCTCTCCTTTCGCATTCACTTCCACATAACGCAGTATCGTGGTTTGTCACGGGTAAAATTGGCGATGAGCTTCGAAGTACCTTAGGCATTTTAAATAATGAACATATAATTATTATTGCACAACAAGCAGTGATGGCCTCGAGGTTTAGGCGCGCGGTCGAGAATCTCGGCGGTCGCCGGTTAAAACCCCAGGCACACACCTCTGACTTTTCGGAGTTATGTGTGTATTCACAATGAACTATCACTTGCTTTAACGGTGAAGGAAAACATCGTGGTAGACTAAGGCCTAAAACCCTCTCAGTTGTAAGGGAGGCCCGTGTCCAGTAGTGGGACGTATATAGGCTGATGATAATTTTTATTAAATAAATAAATAAATACACCCAACAGTCACATACATAGTTCTGATCCCATACTAAGATACAAGTCTTGTGTCGTGGGTATCAGAAACTACGAGAGACTTTTCAGTCTCACATACATCCAGACCCGAAACAAATATTTGTGGATCACGCAAACATTTGTCTCGGTGCGGGAATCGAACCCGCGGCCTCTCGTTTCGTAAGCTGGTGTCTAGCCAACTGCGCCACGGGGCTGTCTATTAAAAATATTACATTATTGTTACAATGTGAACTACCAGTTGGTTTCGATAAACATTCGCGCCGTCATTAGCAAAACTCACAGCTTTTTAATATTAATATTAGAAAATATTAACATTATGTCGGCGTCAATCGCTCTGGTAATTATAAATGTAAATGAGAAACAAAACACGACGCGAAATTAATTTCCTCATTAATCCGTTACAAACAAAGCCGGCGAATCAGAGTATCAAATATACTAATATATATATTTCCATTCTACAAAATAACCTTTGAATTAAAATTGGTAATCCGAGTCAATCCACCTAATCTATAGATTAGGTGCTATAGCACGCACGCTTAAAATTGAACATCCGGGTTTCTCCGGTTAACCGGCACTTTCTCAAAGAAACAAAACTGCTTTGGAGCCGGATGTGCCGTGATAAGGAAGCCGGATGCCGATCCTTGGCTAACGAACTACTAGTTACAAAGTACCAGTTTATTCTGACCCGCAAGAATGTAAACACGATCGCCTTGCACATCATACAATCTTGGCTTCCCGAGGGGCAGGCGGAGTCAAGTGAAAATGGTGCCTGTTGTTTCATGCTAATTTAGTGTAGTCATGCCAAAGTGACGTGAATGCAAACATCCTTTGATACTTGAGCTGAGAAGTGTTCCTCCTTCCCTGTATAATGAGATAGTTCACTAAAATTTTAAAGTGTGTGAAGTGTCTTGTCTTCTAAAGTTGGTATAGGTTAAAATGAGATCGTTTACTTCAACAATTCAAGGATATCAATTCAAAATGATAATATATCAAAGCATTAATTAATACATAATAAGGACATTCAACACAAAGAGAAAATGCTGTATAAAGGCGACAGAGAAAAATTGCAGTTTTTATTCACTTTGTGTTCCACGGTAAGTCATGCATTAGCAAGAATTCTTTTTCTTGTATGAATATTTATAACTTTCAGCTTATGATCATTAAGCGCGTATACTTTTTGCAAAAGATTTATTTTTATCACCATAAATTTTCCCTTGTGATAGCTGCCACCGTTTTAGCATTAAATGGTTAACAAACCATTCTCTGTGGTGACGTTGGTAAGTCACTAGCGTTTGAAACCAGAGACTATGGATTTGATTCCAGCATCGAAACTAATTTTTGTGTGATCCGTAAACATTTTATTCGACTCTGAGTGTTAGTGTGACCGAAAAGTACACCGACTAGTGGATAGTAGATTTTTACTTTTCTTGTAGACCAAGATTGAGTGACTACGAAGCCGTAAAAAAATTGAAAAGTATTTTAAGCGGTCTTGATAACTTGATTTTAAATTTGCGGACGTTAACAAGTTCTAAGCTTGCTGGTGCTCAACTATTTTTAATGCTGTTTTTGTTACATTAGTCCAATATTTATATACTCTGCCTATCGCCGTCCACTGCTGAACGCAGGCCTCCCCAAGAAAGCGCCAAAGATCCCGGTCTTGAGCAGCCCACATCCATCCGTTTCCCACCACTTTTCTCAAGTCGTCGGACCATCGTCAGGACGTTCCACACTGCGTCTGCCTAAGCGCGGTCTCCACTCCAACACTTGTCTGCTCCACCAGGCGTCCGACCGCCGGCAGATGTGGCCGGCCCATTTCCACTTTATCCAATATCTACATACGTTTTGTTTGTACACATAATAGCAATGTTGATTATTGCCTAATAAATTATTGCAGTTTTATTTATCGAAAGGCGCCTCACTTATCATTACAGCTACGCTATGTTTATTTAATTATATCTTTTTCAAATTAATTACTTGCGTTTTTAGGTACAATACCAATACCAATGTGTTCCTAAATTTTGTATCGAGGGATGCATCAGCACAAGCTCGTTCTTGTACAAAAACCTTTTACCTTGTATTCACCCTACAGACTTTAAAATAAGGATCACACCGAAAGGGGCTATTAATATAAACACACGCCTTGAAATCAGGTGCCCGTGCAAGCAACAACCGTCTCTATATGAGAGCGTACAGAGCTTAAAATGCTTATTTACCTGATTAAGGAGTGAATACTGTGGCAGTTCATTACACACGAGCACTAGGTAATGAAAATGGAATCTCTCGGGGAAAGAAAGCGAAAAGCAGCGTAATGAATCTGTAATTAGTTTGTTGTTTTTTTAAAATGTAATATAATAACATTTAACGGAACAAAGAAAGGAAGTTTAATTATCTCACTAATGCTTACCTAATTGTCTTTTTATATCCTAAATAAAATGCTTGAGAAGAATGTCCAAGCAAGAGATAATATTTCAGGGAGGCGTAGAACTATTTTAATGAAGGATTCTACAGTTTTGAAGCAGAGAACTGTCAAATAAGAAGGTGGATTACGCACAGCAGCAATAGCAGAACGTATACGATATAGAAAAACAAGTATGAAAATAGAAAATTAGGAAAAAGTTGCTTAATCTGACGAAGATTGATATAAGTTATTCTAAATTAGTAAATTTGGTAGACCAGTTTAAAGGATATTGTAGACTGTTTTTTGGTTGTATATTTTACGCTCATACTTTACTACTATACACACTTTTCTTGTCTCATGTAAGTTGAGATAATTTTGCTTTTAGCAGCAACATTAATTTAATGTGACTAAGTGGGAGAATGAGTCTTATTAGACTAGTGTCGAATGTTGAGTCGCCTACTTTGAAATCTGCCACAAAGCTTTTTACGTTACTTAATGACTTCTTTAGTTGCAGTTAACCATACTTATATTAATTATTATAAGTTGAAAGAAACTGTAATAGTTCTATTATCGTCTTAGAAATTTCGAAGCCAGCTTATTGAGTAGAGCTCTAAAAGATTTTCTAGGGTAAACAAGGTAATCTAATTAGATCAAGTTGGCTAATAGACTTAGGCCTAATGATTATCTCACTGAATAGATAGATCCTGCTTAATAGTGATTATGGGGAGATGAAGAGGTAGTCCATTATAATAAAGTGATTTTCTTCCCTTTAAACTGTGTATCAAATATTAGGTCCTTTAGAAGAAGCTTGACATAATAATTGACCACACGACACACAATTGTTTTAATGTGGTACAGGTATAAAACATAAACGGGTTGACTCGTCCACAGAAAATAACATGTGTAACGGCTTCCATTACAAATTCTATGAACCAGAAATATGTTGGTATAGTTTTTGCCACCCTAAGTGGTCCTCTTGCAATTTTGTCTGCAAAACTACGCAATTCTCACGCAGTTTTTTGTTCTCTTAAACATAAAGCAATGAAATAAGGAATAAAAAACCGTTTTTCGCAACACGTCAGGCAAATGGCGTGGCTAATCCCATAGCACTTTCAGTAAGGACAAAATGTATCACGAATTCAGTTACAACTACAAAGGAACGTGAACGTTGACAGATTTATTAACTGCCTGAACTAACGCGTTTTTTCTTTGTTGTTATTTACGAGGATTAAGCTCTATAATAAGTCGTGATGGCCTCGAGGTTTAGGCACACGGTCGAGAATCTCGACGGTCGCGGGTTCAAACCCCAGGCACACACCTCTGACTTTTCGAAGTTATGTGTGTATTCACATTGAATTATCACGTACTTTAACGGTGAAGGAAAACATCGTGATAAAACCTGCACACCTAAAAAGTTCTTAGGAATTTCTTAGGTGTGTAGTCCGCCAACCCGCACTAGGCCAGCGTGGTGGACTAAGGCCTAAACCTTCTCAGTTGTAGAGGAGGCCCGAGCCCAGCAGTGGGACGTATATGGGCTGATGATGATGATAATGAAGCTCTATGTGGGTCGTAATTTTGTATGTTGCTACTGCGTGATAATTAAATGTTACCGATGCGCTGATTTGAATACTACTTAAACTTTTTCGATTAATTATTTTTTTCTGTTTAATCAAAATTACACACACACACACACACACACACAACCTCATGCCTGAATTCCCCGAAATAGTAGGCAGAGGTGTATTTCTGCACCTACATTTCGTATATACGTAATAGGGGGCGATCCTATTGCCGTTTTTCAGGCACAATTCCAAACTCCGTACTGCTACAAAAAAATTCCTTATTTAAAAACTCAATAAAACATTACCCGACCTGGGAATCCAACCCGAGACCTTTAGATCATTCCATACCATTTTGATTGTTCTTCATTGCACTTCTAGGCTTATCGTTTAATAACAGTGGGAATACTAGCAATACTGAGAGATTGAACATTGATTGATTGAGATTTAGTTCACAACACTGGATTATTGAAAATTGATACATACATAAACTCACGCCTGTACTCCCCGAAGGGGTAGGCAGAGGTGCATTTCTGCACCCATATTTCGCCAAGTATGTATCAGTCCCACGTAATAGGGCCTATTGCCGCTTTTCGGGCACATTTCCAGACTCCGTGCTGCTATTGAGAATTTCCCAATGGAAAAACTCAGATCTAGATTGCGCGGTACATACTTGAGCCGCGAGATCATGGGGCAGTCAGTGATGAAAATTGATGGACTGGTAAAAACTAAGAAAACATTTATAGATAACACCGCTGTACATAGTCTATCTTGTTAATTATAATATGATCAACAAGTATAAGCCCTAAATATCAAAGGTGTGTGTCTTAGGCTTGCTCTTTCCTACGATCTCCGATATCCATACTGCAATTATGCTCAACGCAAAATATTTCTTTAACTTGTATAATTTTATAGATGGGCTCACATTGAGTTGCTAATATAATGGAATGTTTCTAACTTGGTTCCAAGTAAGTAGGTCGTGAACAACTGCGTTTGAAAGACGTGACTTCGCATACTGATTCTAGGATGTCCACATTACGTGGGTGAGCTGTTGAATGTCTTGAAGAGTAAGTTAATACTAAGTTTAGACTTTGAAAGTAATGTAGATTGTGGATCAAAGAAGAATGAAGAAGTCAAACCTATTGCTAGAATGATAGTAACAGCAGCAAGGCACAATGTGATCGGCTTTTGTTTTATTATTTCAGTCTTTGAGCGAGATTTACTCGAAATATTCCTATATTCTTATTGGCTATAAATAAAAACATGATGGTCTACATGTCTATAGATGGAAACTCGTATTTATCAAACTGTTCTAAATGAGAATGGTGCGTTTAGGTACAGACATGCTACGACGTAGCGTAGAGGAGAGTAGGGCTTCGGTACTAGTGGGGACTAGCAAGTAAAAAGAATTTAAATATTTGTTACTCAACCACAAATACTGTAGTATATGGATGCAATTTTCTCCCTAAATTACAAAAAATATTTATACATCAGGTAAAGTTCTCGACAGCCCTATAGATTATCAAAAAATGGAGCGCAGGACCTACCATTTTTTTTACTCTTACATTCATCATTTCAAAACAACTCTGAAGTTCATACAGGTCAAGATGCGGGCACAAGCTAGTAAATGCTAAAGCGTTCTGATGTAGCCTGGGTAGAAACAAAACACGACGCATTCCAGACTCAAGACAAAGACTGAGCCCGATATAAATGCTGCACCGATGCGAAAATCGACCCCGAGTGTCTGACGTCACAATGAACCGTTTGAGAGGGAAGTGCTCTCTTCTCCCACGATAGAAAATTTCCTTTTATTGTAAAAAGAACAAAGGCTTGCATATTTTTTTATGAAACGATATTGTGTCGTGTGCTGTATGGATGTTTCTTTTATGAAACAAACAGTTCAATTCAACAATCTACGAGTATGTAAAGATGTTTCCTACATATACATACGTTCCGCCAGTTATTATGTCCACGAAATATGAGGCGAGCCTATCGCCGTTTTCTATGAAAACCGCCATATTTTTCACTCCAGAGTTCTGTCGTGAATTTTTTATATAAAATATCCTATTAATACCATCCGAGACTCAAACCTGGTACCTCATAATTTTCAAAAAGTTTTTAACCGAACTAGTTCTTAAATGATTTATGAAAACAGAGAAAAAAAAATATTAACAATATGAGCAATAATCTACGCTCGCCTTATTTCACATGCATAACGTACTCGTATAAGTACCTACTTAGAATAACAAGTAAAATTTGTTACAACAAGTGCCAATAACATAGGCCCAAACCTACGTTGTTACCGTTTCGCGGACCACTGAACTGCGCCAGTTTACAAAACGTTTGAAGAAAACCATCAGTAAAGTGTACTTCGTAATACCTCCTCGAGTTCTAAACATTTCGTCTCGTTTTCTCGATTGACAACTTGTTCACATTTCGAAGAACGCAATATTAATTTATTATTATGTAAAGTTATGGTATTTGGCCTCGAGTTTTAGGCGCGCGGTCGAGAATTTCGGCGGTCGCAGGTTCAAACCGCAGGCACACCACCAGGCACCTCTGACTTTTCGAAGTTATGTGTGTATTCACAATGAATTATCACTTGCTTTAACCTCCTGAGTTCCAGAGTACAATTTTTCTGGATTTTCTTTTGATTTTTGGCTAAGTACTTCTAGATATGATACACAATTGAGGAGTATATTTTTTTTAAACCCTTATATAGGTATGTTTTGTTTCATGGAGAAAAAAAATGGATTGATCTCTTATTATCTGTCACAGTTTTTTTTTGTTAGATGTTCTAAATTAAGGACATCAGTACTCAGGAGGTTAACGGTGAAGGAAAACATCGTGATAAAACCTGCACACCTAAAAAGTTCTTAGGAATTTCTTAGGTGTGTAGTCCGCCAACCCGCACTAGGCCAGCGTGGTGAACTAAGGCCTAAACCCTCTCAGTTGTAGAAGAGGCCCGTGCCCAGCAGTGGGACGTATTTGGGCTGTTGATGATGATGATGATGGTATTGATAAATTTGTGCCAGTGGCCAGTTTCTATGTATCTTAATTCGCAACTTTAAACATTATAACTCACTGATTATTTGCTAAATTCTGCTGTCAACTCTGTGATTCAGATAATACTATTGCATTAGTTGTTATTTTACACATAAATGCCTTTAAATATATACTCGAAGGGATTTTAATTTGGCGGTATGTCACGATTTATTTATAAGTATATTATTATTGATGCTCTATTGTCTTACTATAAATATCTGTCGAAGAGTCGTCGCAACCCCACTGTGCGCCCAACGTAGGGTATAAAAACAACCGCCCGATCGATGATGAGGTCATTCTCGCTCGGAACGCCGGACCGAACGGAGCTCTGTATTACGATTGTTTCCGATTAAATTTGTAACTACCTCCAAAAGTTTGACTGTTTGATTTAAAATCAATAACGCCCAAGAATCTCCGTTATATCTATATAAACATAATGTCGAATAAAGGTATTCTATATTTTGAAAGTTCAGAAACTGATAGCTTGGTTTGCCATGAATTCAGTCATTTGCTCAATCACAAACTTTTAAAAATAAAAATATAGAGAAGAACTCCATTGTTACAATCCAACGTGAAGGAAATTTATTCTAAGGATCTCGAACCAAATCTCCTGTATTCACATAAGCATACGCAATCTGGCATGTTTTATCTTATCACCCTATTGTCTCACCGTAAAAATGTATGAGGTAAGCCCGGACATCACAATTACATTCTGATATGGATCAGCCTGGCGTAGATGGAGGGTGAAACAGATTCTTGTATTGTCAGCAAGAATACTTTTATACAGATGAGATGTGATTTCCATGTTAGTTTCTTTATATATTCTAGCACTGGTACACTTACGTAATTATCAAAAATTTGGGATTCCTTGTGTCCTATAAATCTGAGATGGTATATTAAAATATATCTTCACACAGATATATTTCTAGGACACAAGGAATCCCAAATTTGTAATGTTATGTACCTACGTAAGTGTACCAGTGCGGAAATTTCGCCTAACCTTACATGTATATGAGACTCGAGCCCAGCAAAGTAATACATCCAACTTAAAATAAATTAAACTAGCTGACCCGGCGAACTTAGGTCCGCCTAACAACCGGTTCTTTTTTTTTGCCTAGTTACTCCTTATTACGTCAGTGAAAGTCCCGTTAAAATTGGTCCACCCGTTTCAGAGATTAGCCGGAACAGACAGATAAAAATTGTAAATACGTTATTTTGGTATGTACCGTGTATACATCCATGTGCATTAAGTAAAAAGCGGTTATTTCAATATTACAAACAGACACTCCAATTTTAATAATATTAGGAGAGACTTTTCGGTCTCACAAACACCGATACCGAATGCGAATTCGTATCTCGTCCCATATGCGAATATGGGATCGATAATAATCTACAAGATTCCATTAACATAAATCTCCATAGATAAATTCACATTTACCAAGCGTCGTTATGACAAAGGATCTCCAAAGATAATAATACCAGAAACAAAACATACATTGTTAGGGGAAGCCATTGGTCCGGCCGCCAGTGGGAAATTACACATGAAAGGAAAACCGAAATGTCTTACGATTAAATCCGTCGGAACAGTCGATTTTGTCCCTGCGCGTAATTTAATTGTGTGGAAATAGTAAAAGGTTGGGTTTTTGGACATATTGAGTTTTTTTATAAATATATTATACTGCCACGAGAAACCGAAGATATGCCAGTACCTATCGTTATATAAAGTTTCTACTTGACATTTACATGCGTTAAAAAAAAATATCGACAGGGAAACACAATTACAACTATCTCTCAAGAGTTGGAATTATTCGAGGTAATGAGATCAAAAACTTGAAAGCATTTCCTAATTTCGAATCATAATCACTCATCTATTATTCCGTATAGCAGTTATATCCTTTTTCTCATACTCTTCACAATCCTTAATTACGAACTTTACAACGGTCCGGTACCGAATGAATCAACCTGTTAGTCACCAAAATATATGTATGACGTTCTTCCACAAACCCCTCTTTTAAATGTCATTTACCCACATTTTATTAATATTGTTTTTGAACAAAATAATAAACATAACAGATGAAGCCCTACACTTGATATTCCTAGGCGATTCCCGGAACGTGATAGACTTGTGTGAGTCACTAAGGATTTTGTACTTTATATACTTATGCTTCAAACAGTTTTAAGAGGAGGCATATGTTTAGCAGTCGATGGTTATATGAATTACGAAGGTAGGAATATTAATTTAGTTTCAATTATGTTCTCATCCATTATCCCATGCAAATACAAAATAATATTCGTTTAAATGTATTTTAGTATATAATTTTGTACACAGATTTCCGTAGCCACCTTAATTAGCTGCAAAGCAATTTTGCTCGTATAAAAATACCGTCGACACGAGTCATTTCACTTAGTTAACAAAATGCAAACGTCGAAGTGAACCACAAAAGCATTTACGTATATTTCGCCAGCGAACGGCGGCTAAGTAAAAGCTTTCCGACTCTTATTGACAAACCACTCTAAGCGAGCGTTTATTTGGCGGTAAGACGCCAGGTAACACGGTATCAACAAAACACGCTCTCAATGCGCCCTTGGGGACATTTCCAACAATTTGCACCGTGTTTTCTATACATAACACTCGTTTGTATTGAAAGCAAAAACATTTTGTCTGCAAACACTACCCCGTGGTAACATTCCCAGTATATAATTATGAGCGCTGTTGAACAGTTGCGCATTAATTGAGGGTATTCGCCATCGTAGCTTGTTATAAAAAACGCATTAGAGATATTTTTTAATTTATAGGAAAGCAAAAAGTGCGAATTAATATTTTGCTCGCTTCGTAATTGCTTCTGGCTCGATGGGAGCCGCCGCTGTTGCAGCAAATGTAAGACTAAGCGTTTTCAATATTTTCAAAATGTGTAGGGGGAAAGTGCGAGAGATTTAATTGCCAATGTTTCTGTTGCGCGTTTAATAATCTAATTTTATGGTGTTTTTTGTATTGAAAAAAATATTTATGTCGCTAATGGTTACTGAACTTAGTACTAATCGAAGAATTATCGAAAATCTTAAAACTAATCGAAGTTAGTATTTACCTGCATTTATTACTTTTAGGTAGGCTCGCCGCACCTTATTTTTTATGCGACATCACTAATTTCTTCATGATGACATCATATTTCCGAAGTGATTGGTAGGCATTTACTTCTATATCTATTTTAATTATATTCTGCTGTTTATCGAGCATATTTTCAGGCTCCATACTATTGGTGAGAAAAATCCAATAACACTTCGCCTGACGATCAATATCCCGCTACACACTTACACCGCTTGACCAACGAGACAATAATTCGTAAGTAGATTTATCAGGTCCAATTTTACAGTCTTTTTTTAATCACAGCGATACGTCTACTAATATTAATAATCTAAAAAGATCACACAAATTCATTCGAAATTCAAAATCGACCCTGAGTATTTAGAGGTTTTAATTTAACAATATTGTTGCAATTCCATCAAAGATTCGTAATACAAGGAAAACACGGTGCGGGTTTTATGTTTTTCTTGGTTATACACGTGTTAGTGGATGCTAATATTTTTGTTTATTATCGTTTCGCTGCATATTTTCTCCAGTAAAAATGCACATACAACATAAACTTTGCGCAGCTTTATACTCCTATGTTAAGAGATTGTAAGCCAGTATTTTCAAAACTTAGCGATATTTTAACATCTATATTTTTAAAGTATTTTCATAAAACTATGAATTACAAGCATATGAGAAAAGACTTACATACTTACATATGTTGCTATTCCATAACTTTGACTGCCTCGTGGTCTCGCGGTACGAGTATGTGCCATGCGATCTGGAGGTCTTGGGTTCGATTCCCGGGTCGGCCAGAGTGATACTGGGTTTTTGGATTAGGAAATTCTCAGTAGCTGCACAAAGTCTGGAATTATGCCCAATAACGGCAATAGGCTCGCCCCCTATTTATTTCGGGGAATACAGGCGTGAGTTTATGTATGTGTATGTATGTAAGTTATTATTAATTTTATTTTTATCAATATTTTTCTCCGATACTGATTAATATTATTTATTATTTATTAATTATAAGTTTTGGATTCAATAAGTCTTCGATTCGTGAAGGACTGTCTACTTGCATATTACTGCACTTCAGAATGCAAATAGCAGCGATACACATAATTATTCTATATTTTATACAAGACTAATGTTAATGATAATATATCATACCTTTTTGAATCATTTAATGTTGAATAACACAACCAACATTTGAAATACTGTAACTTGCAAAACCATAGAGGCGTTGTCGGCTTGGTAGTGGACGGAAGGTAGAGAGGAAAGGGTAGGGAAACATAACAACTATATAAGCTCGCCGCAAACTAAACTTTACCTGTTATGCAAGTTGAGAATTACCTGCACATTCTAAGTCCGCTAAGCCGTAGTATTACTCCGGGCAAAAAGGACAAACCGCAATGGGTGAAACTTCCACAATAACTATTTAAAGTATTTATCGGGGACCGCCGAATGGCACTTACTATAGTTGTTTACGAAATTAGGTACGAAACGTACCTGCACGCTTATGCTGGCTCGTTTGTACGAACCGTAAGAAGGATTTACTTGTTAGAACAGAAGGCCCGGGGTCATAGGAGATTAAACAATTTAGAACATAGCGGAAACTCCGTCTTGTCCGTGCTGAGTTCGCGTTGAAATGCAAATTAGCCGACTTAAGGCTTATAAAGTTCGCGTGCAAATCGATATTTGTATAATTTATGCACATTAATTTGTTACAATTAAATTTGACTAACTCATGCACATTGTTCTGACAACAAATGTAATCACTTTTTTTTTAAATCGCAATATAATGGCTGACCGCGTCATATGTCATAGGACATAATTTTACAGTGTGCGACCGAGAGGTGACGTATTCAATTCTTGGGTCAATAAAATTGTATTTTTTCCATTAGGAAATTCTCAAAACCAGCAGAGTGGACATTTAAGAAAAGAGTCTAGTCTATATTTTCTTCAAAGGCCGGCAACACACCGACGATTCCTCTGGTATTGTGGGTGCTCATGGGCGGTGTTGACCACTTGACATCAGGTCGCTCACTTGCTCGTTTGCCTCGTTTTTCCATAAAAAAAGGATGCCCGTAATTGGCACCATTTATTTGGCATTTAAATCATCTGGGGAAACAAAAGATGAATAAAAATTTGAAATATACCCTGTCTGCCCTGTAAGTATATCTATGTATACGTGGAATATAATACTAAGTATTGAAAAGGCAATCTGAATTTGCAAAGTAATAAAAGTTGTTTCAAGTTCTGCTTGTTTAGTTTGAAAATGTTCATTGCAGCAATAAGTACAAAACTTAGTATCGAGATACACAAGGCGGGCGAGCGAGGTGTGTGTTGCTCTCGTTCTCGTACTTTCATAGTACTTGCAAAACCAATTTCACACATTATTTTTCTGGAATGATCCTATTTTTTTATATACTTTAGATAATACGGCAAAGTGACCGCATTGTGCTTGTGGATAAAATACAAACATATAGAGCATTAAGTAGCACTTCTTATCACTTAAAATAATGAGTATGGCCAATAATCTGCGAATTAATGTCTTCATTCCTTAACATTATCGATAAGTAAACAATAATTGAGACCGTTGTTGATCGCCATAATTGCACAATGGACTCCGCCTCCTTTTAAATCATAGCTGGCTAAATGTGGATGTTGAAATGAACATCCACAGCCTTTGCTTTCATAGTTCGTACATGCTATATGACTCATTTATTTGTGCGCGGTGCTTCTTACAAAAGACAGTAAACTAAGCTTAAATTAAGATAAAGAGCTCTATATTTATGTATATGAAAAATAATTGTTCACTTAACATTTCCATTGTAATGAATATTCTGCAAAATAATTTCCAAATTACTTTGTTGTATGCAATGGTAGAGCAATCCTGTCCACAGCTGATATAAATATATACAGGCAATATAACCATAGGTATAAAATGTATGCGGTTGTTAAGAAAACGTCAATTTTTTTTTGTTGGGATTTTCTTCAATGCCAGGGGGTTTGTAATCACCTTAGCTTTTACCTGCCTTAGTTTCCGATCACGGTCTTGAATACACCCTATATATAACTATACCGTAAATAAATGGATTACATCAGCTGTGTAGGATCCACAGACCAACTATACTCCCAGTGCAAACGGACGTGAAGCAACTAGATTATTTTGGTATTAGATTGTACAGAACTAAGAACAATGTAGCATTCAATCTATCGGATCTCAGTTTGGTTGTACAACTGAGATTTTACAATGATTGTTGTTTGCAGTTTCCGCAAGGAACTTAGCCAAAATCGATTGTATAATCTCGCATATCGATCAAAAATGTAAACAGATAGAGCTCCATTCTTGCACAATGTTCGCTGAGAATACAGTTATTCTGGAAACTGTGTTAGCAGGGTTTCCACAAATTTGAAAAGAAAACGTATTTAAATTATTCGTCTTATGTTTTATTATCTGAGAATATACTTACTCGTATTAATGATATGTGCAGGCCTTCCATAACTTCGTGTTTATTACCAGCTACAATGTTGACACTTTGTTGTACCAGTATAAAAAAGCACGAGATTTTTGCGGATTCAAATGGCTTATATATTTTTTTTCCTTTCATTGCGTGGAAGAAAAAGGCGAAAACCGATCAGAAACCTTGTTTTGTAGTTAAGAGAATGGCAGTCTAGTATTGATCAAATCGCCGATTCAAAATTCGAGAGCTCAAACCAGAATAAAACGTAATTCAGACTTTTATAATAATTGGTTTCATGCTTCATTCTCATGTGCTGAATCAAAAACAATGACGGAGCCTGAGCACTTAAGAGTAAAACTTAAAGCATAATAGCCCTTTGTTCAATCCCTTTTTTCATTGAAACTCTAGTAATTGTATAATTTAGCCTTTAAACAAACTTTTACGTACCTTTACTCTCCACTTAGCAACACACACAACACAACCAACACAACCGAAATATGTATATAAAATCCGATATAAAAACGTGGGCAAACTTTATAATTCAGAATATATTTCAGCTATTTGTTGGAAACTGTCGTAAAAGTCTGATAAAAGGTATTTTTCAAGTCGGCAACCCTGGCCCGACGTAATGCGATAAGCCGGTTCCCGTGCTCAGGATCGCCTGCACGTCCCAAAGCACATTTTCACATGTGCCTTGATGGAAACGATAAAGCAAATAACTAACGTTCTGCACATTAAGCAAACATACATTTATATTGCAAATTTTATTCTACGATCAGGCACTCTATCATTCTTGTTTGTGAACTCATGCAGTTTGAAATGAAATGGTAAGATTTTTATTTAATCTATTATTGTTACACTTCTCATATTAGGTTTAAGGTCTCGGGATCAATTTGAGAAAACCCACATAGTTAATTGGCAGAACCACACTGTTTTCACACTGGTAATATTTTCATTAATTGTCAGTTTTAGGTACTTATCATTCAAATAGTAACACCCTAGATAACTACATCCAAGCATAATCTTAAATAAACGCGCAAAGATCTGCTTATAAAATAAAGTCGAAGGATAAACAATCGATGTAGAAAAGTATAATAAAATGTTATAAAAATATTATAAGGAAGTGGTAAATAAAAACTGCAATAATTACTAAAGATGTCGATAAGCGGTAGGTGTGCACTGTGGCGCTTGCGTTCGTGGACAACTGGACAACGCGTTCGCCGCCGAGTGACCCCCGCCAGCGAGGACCACCCCCCGGCGCCCGCGCGTACCCCGTTACCATGTGCACGCCTACCGCGTATTGTTCACCATATTTAATTAAAATAAATGTACAATTAAGGAGCATTAGACACTATACTAAATAAAAAACAATTATGTAAACCGCGTCGCCTACATCCTCCGCCCCAGTGCTGTGCTCAGCACTCGACGTCCGTGGGTACCCTTGCGACGCGAGTTGCAGAACGCTGTAGCACGCCATTGCCCACCTTCACCTGGACTAGCCTGACGCGCCCATCTCTTCCAGGCAAGGTGCGTTGAATGATTCCCTTTGGCCATGTGTTCCTCGGGGCATCAGGGTCCGCAATCACCACCAAATCTCCAACGCGTAGTGGCTCGACTTCTCGCTGCCATTTTTGTCGAGGTAGCATGGTGGGCAGTACTTCTTTTACCCAGCGCCTCCAGAACATATCCGCTAACCTCTGCGATATCCTCCACTGTTTCCTGAGGTATAAGTCGGAGTCATCAAATGCCCCTAGCATTGGCGAGTTTGAGGAACTGCCTAACAAAAAGTGATTAGGCGTTATTGCTTCGTTTGTATAAGACTCAACGGTGACATGTGTTAGAGGCCGGTTATTTACTATTTGTTCCACTTCAGCGAGTAATGTGCTAAGTGTCTCTTCGCGCGGTGCTCGTTCCTTTAACACGACCCTCAAAGATTGTTTTATTGATCTGATGAGTCGCTCCCAAGCTCCACCCCAGTGAGGACTAGCTGGAGGAATAAAATGCCATGTTGTGCCGTAATTGGCGACCTCCGACTGCAATACATTTTCGTCCAACTCGAGCGTTGCCTTTTTAAGTTCATTATCGGCACCGCGTAAATTAGTTCCATTGTCGGAGTATATAAACTGAGGCCAGCCTCGACGAGCTGCCATACGCCTGAGTGCCATAATTAAGGAATCGGTTGTTAATGATGGTACCAATTCTATGTGGACGGCTCTTATGGTAAGACAGGTGAATAAGACTCCATATCTTTTTTCCCTGCGCCTTATAACTGTAATGTCCATCGGTCCAAACAGATCTACGCCGCAATGGGTAAAAGGTCGACATCGATATTCCATTCTGGCTGTGGGTAAGTCACCCATTCTGGGTGGATGTGGCTGCGCTTTCCTTATTCTGCAGAACATGCACTGTGAGGCAACACTTCTTACAGTAGGTCGTATTTTTATTATCCAATATATTTGTTTTAATTCATTAACAACTGTTTCATTGTAGCCATGCGCTGCTTTGATATGGTAATGTTTTACGATAAGCCTGGCGAGGTGATTACGTCCGTCTAAGATAAGGGGTCGCTTCACGTGCAGCGGGATTCCTGGCGCAGCAATGATTCTGCCGCCGACTCGAAGAATTCCGTGTTCATCCAGGAACGGTGACAAGGTAAGTAGTCTACTTTTTCTATCAATTTCTTTTTTCTTTTTCAGGTTGGCGAGGTCTTCGGGAAAAGATTGCAACTGAGAATATCGCATTAATAACAGCTCAGCTTTAGCCATCATGTTGCCGTCGATTTGCGCCTTCAACTTTTTGCATTTATTTATAAATAATATTACGTTGCAGGTTGTCTTTAACAGGCGTAACCAGGATGAAAACCGCGTCGGATCAGGAACAGCAGGTAAGCACTCTTTAGTTTCTTCAATAACCATTGTACATTCCAGATTGAGGCATTGCATCTCAGGTAAGTGTTTATCAATAGGCCATTCGCTATCCTCTTCATATAAAAACGCCGGTCCTCGAAACCATTCATTTTTAAAGAGCGATAAATCGCAGATTTCTCTGGTGGCTATGTCGGCGACGTTTAAGTTGGTAGGTACGTGCCGCCACTCATTTTGCTTGGTCAATTCATCAATTTCTCCCAACCGGTGCGCAACAAATGTAGTATAATTGCGCATATTGTTTCTTATCCAGTGAAGAACCACATTTGAATCGCACCAGAAATACCTCTGGCAAACAGTAATCTTGTGTTCTTTAATTATTGTATCCGCTAATCTTCCAGCGCAGAGCGGCAGATAATTCAAGTCGTGGTATTGATAAATATTTAACGGGCGCAACCCTGCATTTACTCGCGATAAATGTGACACAATACCGCCCGTTCTCCGTCCAACGCCAGTAAGCTACGGCGCTCATCGCCTGTGTTGATGCGTCGCAAAATACATGTAATTGTAGGTTTGTATAGCGCGATGTTATTCTGTCGCTGTGCGCAGCGCGGCCGCACTTCGTGCCGGCCGGTCGTACCGTAGGCGCAGTGGCGGGTAAGGATGAATCATCTTGCGCGGAGCGTAGGTTCGACTCATTTTCTTTCGCAGCCATTCTGTAGTATCTAGGTATGCGCAGCTGATTTAATATACCGTGTCGTTTGACGTGCCGCCAGCGGTCCTTGCGTAGTAGTTTTTTGAAGCGTTTACACTCACTCAGGTTATGCTTAGATATGCGGCAGTATAAACACTTTGAGTCATTAGTGTCCGACGTTAATAGCACTGTATTATTATAATTACAATTACGAGTATACACGGGAATCGAATAGTTTTGTTTGTTATAGTCACTCCGCGAACTTAACACGTGAATATTAGTTGTCATTGAGATTTTCACCGCTTCTTCGTTTAAGAAATCTGCCCAAATATCCATACGTGATTTCTTGCCTTCTGTGATGAGCGGGAAACTGTTGTCTGACCATTTCGATAGTAGGACTGTAGGGAGTTTAGACAATATTAACGACAGTATATTCATTCCCTGCAGGTATTCATCGCGCTTCACAGATTTTACAGCCTCTATGATGTTCTGTACTTTTGTTGAAAATGTAATTATGTCTTTCTGGTAGTCTTGAGACATAGGATGCAGCTTTTTTATGTCCTGCATAATCTTCAAAACTATGCTGTCAGGGTTACCAAATTGAAGCTCTAAAGTTGCCATTATTTTTCCAGGTTCTGTGGCACTAATCAAGAGAGCCGAGACAGCGTCGTTGGCGAATCCACGAAGACATTTCCGTATTCTCCACAGGTTTTCCTTTGGGCTAAAATTGCACAATTCTGACGACTCTTCATACGCATGCTTAAACTGCAGCCATTCCATTTGGTCACCGGAGAAAACAGGTAGGTCTCGCGGCGTGCTTATGCGGCTCAGTAGGTTTGCATTTGAAATCGTGTTAGCTGAGGTGGCGGCCAAATCCTTCAGTGCGCAAGCTAGCATTTTAACTGTTCCATCTGATGTACCAGGGCACGACGCCGCTGGTTGACACAATCCACCCTTTTCAGGACCATTATCGTGGGCTGGCTGTGCCTGTTCCAGTTCATGCTGACTGCGTTGTAACCATCTCTCAACGTCACTGTTTGTATGTTCGTCTTGATGTTCGCTTATCTCATCTTCCAAATCTGCTATGTTTGCTGCGAGTCTTTTGTCAATTAACTCCATCTGAATTTTAGCCTTTTCTTCGGCAGCCTGCAATTCCAATTTGGCTATTCGAGCTTGCATTGAAGAAGATATCGACCTTTTAGACTTCGAAGTTTTACTTTTTATAGATGTGGGTACTTTTCGCTGTGGTTCGGACTTAATGCTATTTTCTTGCAAAATATGCGTCTTCTCCAATAATTGTGTGTTGTTTACTTCAATGTTCGATTTGTTTTCTTCAGATACTTCGCTTGTCATCAAAGTAGGCTTTTGTGATGGCAATTGACTGCTCGATGCTTCGTCGTGTTTATTTTTGCGTTCCTTACGCGCAGTATTTCGCGTGTTGACCATTTTCGGTGGTGTGCGATACATGCGATCCGGCTCGATGGACCACTTTATAAAGGTGGCAAATAAAACACTACAACAATTACTAAAGATGTCGATAAGCGGTAGGTGTGCACTGTGGCGCTTGCGATCGTGGACAACGCGTTCGCCGCCGAGAGACCCCCGCCAGCGAGGACCACCCCCCGGCGCCCGCGCGTACCCCGTTGCCGTGTGCACGCCTACCGCGTATTGTTCACCATATTTAATTAAAATAAATGTACAATTAAGGAGCATTAGACACTATACTAAATAAAAAACAATTATGTAAACCGCGTCGCCTACAAATATTATAGCATTTTTTTATTATTTTTATACTGGAACGGTCACTAAAAGAAGTCAGTCACTGTAACATAATTTGCCTATAAAAGTTATTTCGTAGCGAGATCTAAAAACCATCGCAAAATGATTAAAGTTATTTAAATTACATTAACAGAATCGGCCCGAAGTAATTCGCCTGTAATGGAACGTTAAAGAAAGTTAGCTCATAGTTAGGCGATTTGTGTGGGCTAGCAACTTCTAATTCTTAAATTGCTTATAAATGAAGTAATGGAGCGTAATTCAACATTTCATTATTCTTTGCCTTTTTAAACTTCGTACTAGTCTGTGAAAAGTATTAACTGATTAATTATAGTCTTCTAATTATTTAAAAGTTTTAATTTAAAAAAAAAACAGTTTTTAAAACCATCATCATCATCATCATCATCATCATCATCAGCCCATATACGTCCCACTGCTGGGCACGGGCCTCCTCTGCCATTGAGAGGGTTAAGGCCTTAGTACGCTGGCCTAATACGGGTTGGCGGACTACACACTTAAGAATTCCTAAGCACTTCTAAGAAATTCCTAAGAACTTTTAGGTGTGCAGGTTTCATCACGATGTTTTCCTTCACCGTTAAAGTACGTGATAATTCATTGTGAATACACACATAACTTCGAAAAGTCAGAGGTGTGTGCCTGGGGTTTGAACCTGCGACCGTCGAGATTCTCGACCGTGCGCCTAAACCTCGAGGTTATCACGACTTCTAATTATTTTTTTTAAACCGCCTATTTTTAAAACCGCCATAGCGCAATTGGGCCCCAGCTACCTTGTGAAGCGAGGGTCCGTGATTTCGATCTTCGCATAAAGACAAATATTACAATTAACATTTTTTTTGACTACCCAGGGTATTTGTAAGACCGACTCCATGTGTCCGTGGAGGGTTTTTTAAATAGAATTTTATTGCAGTCCATATAGCCACGATAAATGAATTTATTTCCATTGTCATAATATTAACCTACGTCACGGTTTACAATCAACGGAATATTCCAAATTAAGTTATTAGTCATTTAGGTAGGGCGGAATTGTCACCCGAAGGTAAAATGTTTATCTTTATCATGATCGCTTTCCTGGGTCTTACAATCACGCAATTTTAGGGTAGTGTTTTTGATAATAAAAACGAAAAGCAATCATAAGTAATTAAGAACAACAGAATCAAAGAAATGCAGGAATAACTAAAATGAATAAGACTAGTTTTTAGGCTTTTACAATTTTAATTAACTTTAGATCAGAGATATAAAAGGTCCCTTGAGACTATTGAATTCATCCAAAAGGCTTACTGAGGGAAATTTCATAACCTTGACTAAAACCATGAATATTATTAACTCGAGCAAATACGCCGGTGAAAAATTAAAATTTTATTTTAAAAAGTTAAACAACGAAACAAAAGTATACCAAATATTTATTTATATATTTTAGTTGACATAAAATTCAATGACAAAAAAAATATGGTTTTGTGTAAAACCTTGAAACACTGGACTTAATTTCGAATACGTTGAAAACTACTTTGAAAAATATTATTTATTACATTAGTTAATTAAAAAATCTCATGCAGCAATAACACCTAAAACAAAATTACAATGAATCCCACTCGAAGTCCTAAACACACATTTTATCCCATATCCCATACTCAATACCCATGACAGCCACCGAGAGATTTTAATCAGTATACCCGTAATACAAGTAGGCCGGTAGGCATTCATGTAATTAACGAGAGATAATCGGTTTTTGTTGATCGATACTCCATTCTCGACACAGTTATTTAACTCCCATAATAAAAGCTTCACAGTTGTTCGATTATCTGATATTTATTTTATTATTTTTGATACTGGCGAGTAGAGAAAAAAAAAATATATAGAGAAAATAAATACTTTATGGTAAGTGCAGTGAAAGATCCATATCTCGCCACTCGATACTGCAGATATGTTTCTACACAGTACTCTTAAGTAGGTAGGACGTTGGCTTTTAAACTCTTCCGCACCTTGGAAAACCCAACATGTTTAAGAAGACAAACTAGTGAACTTTCTGGTACAAGCTGGGGTGGCAGTTACCATGGAGCGTTGTCAATATTTTTCGATATTCCTATATAATTTATTTTACTACCTCATGGTCTCGCGGCACAAGTATGTGCCGTGCAATCAAGAGGTCCTGGGTTCGATTCCCGGGTCAGACAAAGTGTTATTGGGTTTTTCAATTAGCAAACTCTCAGTAGCACCACGGAGTCTGGAATGTGCCCGAAAAACGGCAATACGCTCATCCCCTATTAAAATGCACCTCTGCCTACCCCTTCGGGGAATACAGGCGTGAGGTATGTATGTATGTATGTACAAATTTAATTATTTCACGCGACACATATAGACTGCTTGCGTTATTCCTTTAACTTATTACGTTTCAACTTATCACAAAATGCGATTAAGGCTACAAAGAGCTCTATAGGTATATAAAGTTATATTTCGAATTACCCGCAGCTCCATACAGTTTTTGAGTTAATGTGTTTGTAATACCCGCTGCACTGATATTATCACATTACATTGCACGCAAGACTTTACCGCCGCCTGCGGTTTTAGGCGGTATGCATAATGCATTCAAGGCTTTTGATGACGTTATTTGATAAATTATTTTCATTGTTTGTTGTATTTCGAAGTAAAGCACGATATTTTATATGAACGATGGGGATGGCAGTTGAGACTTGTATTTTTTTCGACACACTTATGACTTTATGATTTTTTTACTTGTGTAGGGGCATTAACGAGAGAGTTGTTCTTAGAGTTTTCCATTTGTAAAATGTTTAAGGAATACAATCTAGAATTAAACCAACGAGGTGGAATATTGTATGAAATATTGTATTTGGAGTCTTTCATTAATTTTCTGAGAAGATGAGGCTTAAGCCTGTTTTATTCCGTGATGTTGTGAATGATTGTCACTATTTTGGACGCTTTACACGTTCTGCTGCTCATTTCACGTTAGTTCTCATTGAGAGCTTAGACATATTTCGCATTTACTACAGGCAGAGGGTATAGTAAACCGATCTACTAAAGACAAATATTGAACCCGAAACCAGGGCACAGATCAATAACACTTCATATAATGATAAAAATAATTAGGAAAAAAATATTTATGTGCTTAGAGTAGGTACTAAATGTGAAGCGTCTACTAATATTATATTTTTTAATACAAATATAACATAACCTGATAGTGTCTTATTTGCCACTTCTTTGTGTACACAGGTTAACTAACATTTGCGGTTTAATATAGTAATGGCTTTGCGGTTACACAAGCCTTAATTTAGTTTTCAAACACTTAATTATTGAACCAGCAAATGTATCGGTAACAATATTTGGCGAGGTCGATTTTAGATTGTTGTGTTAAACGTGACATTCTGCTAAATACGAAACAATCTTCTATTATAAAAAAAAAACATAACCAGGAGGCATTGAAAATTCAAAGTTTTTTTGTTACTTTACAACAACAAATATAATTTTAAAAAGCAAAATGATTACGCTTATATTGTATGTATAGATTCGTATCGGCCTAGAAAATGGCCATTGCGCATAAAACGTAAAAGTCACTACAATACGCAAGTGTGTTTTTATCCGACAAATAATGAGCCGTCATATTTGGGTACATTTTTTCTTTATTATTTTTTTCTTTTTTATTCAGCCACTTAAAATTAAGAATACACTACCAATACAATTTATAACTCCAGTAGGCTGGAATGGTGTGTGGTGAATGGTGAAATTATTTCAAATAACATCAAGTATAAATCTATAGCGCAAAATTCCTTTTACCATTCACAAATTGAATAACAATGCTACGATAAATCAAAAGTATTTTTCAAACCCCTATTACGTCACGGGATATGCTTACGTCACGGCCCTTTTTATCCAACAACTAATCATGCGAGTAACTACGCAACTCACGAAATCGCCTCTTAATCTCCGTTAATTTCTTTTTCTTTTACGAACTTCCCCTTTTCTCTCGAAATAATAACTCGATTCGGAACTATCAGCGAACAATGCAGAAACTATTATTGTCGTAATAACGATCGTGGGAATCTCATTATTACTGCGTGTAGTGTTGTTCTTTGGATCATTTTTCCTTATGTTTATTACGCGTTGACAAGTAATTGTTTCACAGCGGGAGCGTACGAAATTGAGTCACAAATAAAATGCCGCTGTCTATGATTATCTTGGCAATGGAATGTTGACGAAAAAGGATTATATTTTAAAAGATGTTGGTGTTTATTAAGCAACATCAACTACGAGTTAAACTTTACGTATGTTCAAATAGAAGCTTCACCCTATTAATTGTAGCAGATAGGAAATCCAACGCCACTCTTTTTCAATGATTACTCGTGGAAACTAGAGCCGGAGTGCCAGAGCTATATATAACTATATCAAAAACGAAGTTGCTACTATTATAAAATTGCATGTATTAGATCAGGATTTATTCATAACCTTGAGTATGAAATACATACCAAATATAATACAATGCAGTGAATTGTAAGGACGAACTAGCACTTTTGGGTCCCAGCTAATGAAATTGCTGAATGTTTGTTATCAATAAACTTATGTGTGTTTTTAGCCGTAATTTATAACTAGCTTATTCTTCCTCATTGGTATTGATATCAGATTTGTAATTTCTCTCTGGAATCCGGCCGGACAGAATCCGGGCAAAAGCCAAGTCATGTTTCCAGCGTTATTTGAATATATTTTTGTTGTTGTGATATTTTAACAGTATTCAGAATTTGTTACAATGTCATAGCTTTAAAAAGATAGTTAATTTTTGAAGTCTGTAAAATTGTCAAATTCTTGCAAAGTTTATCAGCCCATAAAACATCGTGATAAAACCTGCACACCTAAAAGTTCTTAGGAATTTCTTAGGTGTGTAGTCCGCCAACCCGCACTAGGCCAGCGTGGTGGACTAAGGCCTAAACCCTCTCAGTTGTAGAGGAGGCCCGTGCCCAGCAGTGGGACGTATTTGGGCTGATGATGATGATGATGATTATCAGCCCATATACGTCCCAGTGCTGGGCACGGGCCTCCTCTACAACTGAGAGTGTTTAGGCCTTATTCTAAAGTTTATTATTGCATAGAATTTGCAATGTTAAAGACTTCACTTTAAATTGTGGTATTCTAAGTATCCTACCCATAAGACGAGTGTAGGCTTGTAAACAAAAACTTGTTCTACCGTTCATTCTCAAACTTACATTGAATTACAAAGCAGAAATAATCCCATACTCTTTTACAAGCAGAAATGGAGAAAAAAGACGGAACAAAATGCTTGCCATAATAGCTGTTAGCATCAGACGGTCTTTACAACGTCATCAGACAGTAATGAGAGCGTGCTCCGACCTTATAAACAGTGCTGTGTGTAGTAAAACCGACTGCACTAAGTAAAAAAATATCAAGCAAAGGAAATTCCGTGTTCTTCCATAGATCATTCCAACAGAGACGTTATGTACTTTCAAAGATGGCAATTGGAATTCCAAATAAATCAATATAACTATTTCAGTTTTGCCTTTGTACAAAGCTTCCGTAACAAAGGAATTTGCTTTATTTGCGTCCATTTGTCTTCAAAGAAAATGAGCGGAATTTCTAAGGAATTTTCAATTGAAATTGACAATTTAGTTAAATGCCTTACCTTAGTAAATTACTACTTAATCGGATCGTTGCGGGAATTGAGCCTAGGTATGCAATTACTGTTGGAAACTATTCCTCAATTGTTTCTATTCTGTCTTCCTTTCCGTCTACCTATTAATGTCCACTGTTACGCTTAATGAGACAATTAAAGTTCTGCTTGGAGTAAACTTAATCCTTTGTATTGAAACTTACCATTCATTTCTTACCTTATACTTACATATTTCAAACATATATTTGTGTATAAAGTGTCCTATGTTTATATCACTATGTGACAGTTGCTGTTATTTTAATGCAAAATTGAAAAGACTTTTAAAAATGTGAATGTGATTTATTTTTAAGAAAATTGATCTATAATCTTACACAAGTATTTTTAAAAATTGTCAAATAATAATAAAATGGATTATTTTTAAACTTAAATACGAGCATTATGTCGCCTATTTAAACATTCATCTAGTATTTACAAACCTCAAAGTGACAGAACTTTACAAGTGTTAATACCAGTCTGCAGTCGTTGTATATTCACAAAGTCGTGTAGGACACCTGCGATTCCCAAAGCGAGGTGTTTGACGTAAAGTAAGGTGGTATGTAGCTAGCCATACTTACACTGTCACGTCTTTATCTACAAAAGATTAGGTAAAGATCATTACATACATATGTACATACCAGTGGCGTGACTTCCATAGAAGCAATTAATTGTGTAATTTCTAGTTTATATTTGCTTATTATGGGGTTTTTATTTACAAATTGATGTAGATAAAGATTTCAGGCTTAAAAATTATTATTTGGAATTTTAAAATGCAAACTGGACTTTTATGGTTCAATGGAAGTACCGCCACTGATACATACATAATATATAAACCAACGCCTGTCTTCCATTAGATTAGGTAAACTACCACTCACCCACTACTCATCATCCTATAGGTAATGTATAGTCCCGCGTTAAAATGTCATTATATACAAGACACATTTTGAAGGAATAAGAATTGCTTGCGGAAAACCTAATAACACTCATTTGTCTTGAGAATCGAAAGCGGCAAACACAACAACTTTAGGACATGCGCCAAATGATACAAACTGCACGCTATATTGTATTACAAAACATTGCCGCGCCAAAAAAATCCAAGTACATTCATTTATTTTAAAATTTGGTAACATAACAACTATTATTTTGTTCCTACGTAATGTTTTAATAACATATACGAGTTGAAAAATTAATAAGCAATATTTATCGGTAAGTTCGTTTATGTTTAGTTGATTACTGGGTAACTCAAACCTTACCCATTTGGTGTAGTAACAATAAATCTGAATTTGCGATTTCTCACGCTCCTAGATGCATTAGGTACATACCTAAAACTCGTGTTATTGCACGTATTCCAAACACATTCTTTATAAAAACTCTACTAAGTCCCTTGCGGTATAAGTAGCATGCGTTTTACTTTAACTGAGTTTTGGAATATTTTTTTAAAATAATTACTTACGTCGGTAGATCTATGTTGTGTATAAGACATTTAAAACGAATATGGGTAAGGCCTATATTCATGACAATGACCTAGTGCAGGCGGGCTACACACATAAGAAATTCCTTTTCTGTGGAGAACTTCCTTAGGTAGTTTTCCTTCTCCTTTCTAATATTTTATAATTCATTGTGAAAACACGTATTCACTTCGCAAACTCCGAAGTGTATTCCTGGGACTTCGACCCACGACCACGGAGATTATGTCGCAACCATACGTCTTATCCTCGAGGCCATAACCTAGAAGTTGTATAAAATATTTTATTGCCCATTATAACGTGCATACGTACTCGAAGGCAATTTACTTTGCGGCATAAAACACAGGAATGAGGTGGTTGGTCTCTTTTTTACGCTAAATTGAACTAAAAGGCTTTCAGTAGCAGACAGCAGCGGATGCGGCGGACGCCGGACTTCCGGCTTTACGAGCCTCAGACTTTACATGCTGTAGTTTTTCTCTCATTCACTCTTATTTATAGGCCTCTAATGTATCGCCGAGTGCGGATTTCCCCCCAGTTTATTTAATAAAAAATCCAGGACAGTCTCACTATTCAATTTATGCAGCGCCATCCTTGCCAAAAACAACGTTGCATTATTCATACACATAAAATTATTGGCGAGGCTATTGCCCTCATATTTTAAGGTTGGTTAAAAATATGAGTGGTAATTAACTGACTAATGTGTAATGTAAATAATGTTCATGAAAATAGATTTAAATAATTAAATGTTAGAATTTTGGCGTTTAATGCAAAAGGTATATTACCTCTAAATGTGAAATCACTACCATGTTGTGGCAATTTTTTTCGGGCTTAGGCTGAGTTTTTAACTTAATTTATTAAATGACTTTCGTCACAAAATAAAATAGTCATGCCTCAAGCATATGACAAAACTCAGACGCAGAAAATACGCTTGAGTGACGAGAAAAGATTATTTTATAATTTGGATTTCGAATCCTATAGAGTTACAACATCCCTGGATTAAATTTTATACTTGCCTCGACTACGTTTTCGTGGACTTCGTAATTGGAGTCAGAGGCAAATGAAAAATGTATGTGAAATAAAACATAGTGAGTAATCACTCGTTCCAAAGAGCACGTGCGGCACTGTAGCGTGGCCCGGTGCAATGAAAATTCAAACTAAATTATATTATCTTTTGATTTCGTGGAACGGTTTTGTTTTTATTTAAGAATATTTAAAATCACACTTCATATTATTTTTTCATCAGGATATTAATACAACGAATAATTATTCGATTTTGGTTTTATTAACCGTCTTTTGGAAAAACCAAAACCAAGGCGGACGATATCATTGTGCCGGACTTCGCTGGATGCAGGACGATTCCAACAAGTCACTATCCAGATCTTTGGGGGAGGCCTATATCCAGCAGCGGACGTCATGTGGCTGTTAATGATGTTATCCGTCTTTTGCATTATGTGTGACTAAATCAGCAAAGATACTATAAATATTTTCTTTCGTCCTAAAACTGATTCTTCACGTCTTCCAGTTACAGATATTTTGAAATATTGAAAAATTACAGATTGTAAAGTTTCAAGATATCTGGGGGCACGGCAGCGCAATAGATTGACTTGGCAATGGCATGAAAACATAATGTATCTCACATGTAATACATTATATTAAAAAGAATGATTAGTGCGATTGCCAAGTCCATCTATTTTATTTGAAACACAAAAGATTTTTAATATTGATGTGGTCACTATAAGATGTTGTTAGGCTAATTACGTAATAACATAAGACAGAAGGTCCCTTAAGGAGGGACTGAAAAAATTAGCCGACTTGGTATTACATGGATCTCACAACTTTTACGGTAGAAGAACTGAGTTGCGAGAGTTGTTTTTATTTACAAGTTTTGTTTTTGATGGCTTACAATTTTCGCAAAAACATATATGGATTTGAAAATCTATTACCTACTATGAATTTATAACAACACCAATAACAACTCCATCCCTACTCATTCAATGCGCAACTACATATACAAAACTAAACTTTTTATCAAAACGTAACTGTTAAAATTTTAACGTAAAAATACATAACAATTGCAACAGGATTTGGACAAAGTTGGTACAAAATAGAAAACGAGCGGGTACAGAACACTGCCAAAGGTAAATTGTTTGTCGTTATGAAAACGTAGGCAATTCAACTATGGAAACTGTGCAAACTCATAATTGGGGCTGAGGCAATAACATTTGCACGGTCCCCTTCGAATTAGGTGCTGCACGGTAATGTTGATTAGTTTAAATAAAGTGCTGTGTACTTTCCAAATATTTTACTAAACTGTTTTACCTTAGAAATTGTTTTAACGCGTTTTATTCTGTAATATTTTCAGGTTTATTTTTAGTGTAATTTGTTAAACAAATAAAAATATTTAAAAATATCTTTAACAATTTTAAAAGAAAGCTTAATAAATATGTCACTTAGAGTAGAAACTGCAAATTAAAAACCCATCCGGATAAACCTTGCTAGAAAATTATATTGGCTTGTCGGTACATAATCTCAGCTGAGTCGAAAAAGATAGGCCCGATAATAGAGGTGTAGAAAGCTTTGGGCCAAGCCATCGTAATTTTACGACTGCCCTTCGCCCGAACGAGGAATTCGAGTAATAAACTAAAAATTCCGACTTTCATATGAGAAAAGGAAAAGCCGAAATAAATTCCCGAGATCAAATAACCATTGTTAATTTGCACAAAAACTGCATTCCCGTGGATACACACGTAGTTAGGCGCAGGTCGGTTTCGTGTTGCCGAATGCGAACAATTAGTATTCTGTTTCTGTCCCGGGAGCTAATTGGATTGTTAGTTAAATTGACGTACAAACAGTAGTGCGGCGTCAGCGGTCGCGTCATTTAGCCGCTCTTGCGTATTGCCGATGGATGTTCTATTTAATCCCATTGTTAAATTTCACGGCGAAAGGATGATACAGTCCGTCATATTTCGATAGGCCTCCAATAATTCTATGCTACTATCCCAGACGCGACATAATTGACAACTTCTGTCTGAACATCCATATGTACAACTATATACAACAAAAAATGTGATATCAGATCGTATTGGCTTACTTCAGATACGCAGAAAATAGAAAATGTATTAAAATTTAGCCATAATACTTAAGACGTCTATGAGTTTACCGAAATAAAAGATGTTTTCTCTCAATGACAGAGGTTAATCTATTGAGCAAAAGATCTTAGCAACATTCATGTATTATGCAATTAAGACGACTGCCTTTACGTATATGAGAATAAATTACAAAAAAATATTTTCTACATAAGAGACCCATGAATGCAAATGAATGAATAAATTGCTGATTGGGTAATTGTTCACCAAAGATAAGACACCATAACTTTAGTAACTATAAACATTGCAAAATGAAATAAGAATCGAAGAAAAATAAACCATTCCGGAATTGAAAATACACACCATTTATTCTGCGAGAGTAAGGCCGGCAGCGCGCAAAATAAAGAAAATATTGACAGTTAGTCAAGCAAATACCCAGATGATGAAAAAACATAACAACATACAATACTATATTATTTCAATATCGCAGGGAAAATGCGAGGCTACAAAAACAACGTTGTGTGAAATAAGTAAGTTTATGAACAGTATCAAGACACTTTATTGCGTTCACACGAAGCCACTACTGCCCTAAATTATGTGTCTGTTTATATGAAAAGTGATGTGGTGCCAGAGGCGTTCGGTGATATCGCGGTTCACGGTCCATAAAGCATACGCATCAGGCGCAAACTACCTAATATAAAACAAATATAGAAGTCGACGCTAAATCAAGTAAATTCAACGAGACGAAGCGATTGTTTGGTTTGCCAGCGCGGCATTTTTGTTTACATCGCAAATATTTAGGTTTGTCATTTTGAGAATTCAATTTTGATTTCCATCAGGTGTTTGAATGTTGCGTGATTGCGTGGAACTGTTTGGATTGAGTTTGGCATCTTACCGAGGAATATCAATAGGAAAATTGCTTCTGTGTCAATCTACCACTGGTTGCTAAGTTGACTTTCAAATGCTTTTAGAGTGTGATTTTTTAATTTCGAATGAAATAAAGAAAACTCACTTTTGTTGAGTTTTGTATTTATCAGTAAATTTCAGTCCAAACATTTTTCAAGCCTAAGATCGCTAGGTCCATTTCAGGGAACATATTTTATATAGAAAATATATAAAATAATTTTGTTTCTCGATGTAATAAATATGTCGTTCCCCTTTGTCACTGTGGACTACTCTGGGATTGAACCCAGGTTCTAGACTGAAACACTGATTTTTAGACAGATACAATAATCATTCTACTTTTTTAAATACATTTTTTCAAAGCCATAATTCTTTGTAAGCGTATTGAGAATAATAAAGTGGAATAAACACGCAAGACGGAGGTTTAAGAGCACGTGAATTTCAACAAGAGTATCCCCTGTCCGTCGAGTGAGGTGACTCAAAGGGTTAAGGAGTTGCTAAAGCGATTCGACAATAGTGCGCTGACGTCGATACCGGTTTCCAGAGTGGCCCTGCGACTGTCACAGACGCTCTTTACACTTAGAGCGACAGTAAGAGCGTATGTAAAGGTAGTCTCTGGAAGGAAAGTGATATAGGGACAAATTCGACAAGAAAGTAAAGATCAAAAATCTGAACCGCTATTTACTTCTGGATACCCCATACTGCTCCTAATACGCGTGACAATATATGATATCTGTCGGTATACCGTTTCTTTTTGTCACTAATATGGCGAAGCTGTAACATATGTGTTGACAGCGTATAATAAAGGTCAGTTAATACATTACGATATATTTCAGAAGACAAAGAAAGGTTTATATTTTTTTAATAATAAGATATTTCGTTTAGCTACATAGCAAGACATTGTGGTGTGAAAATGGTTCGAATTAAGAGCAATGTAAAATTAATTCTGTACTAAAAAAATCTGGTTGATTAAAATAAAAAAAAACTACAAAGAAAAGTCACAATAACTTACACATAAGCAATAAAATTATTGGTTACAAATTATTTAATTTTTGGTTAAAAAATAAAACTTGGAACCCTTCTTCTCATTTGGATAATCTTAATATTTAACGAACGCAACGAATTCGTAGAATTGTTATACAAATGAAATTTGTTTCTACCAGACATCGGTTCAAAACAAACATTTGGCAAATTCAATTTCACAACAAGCCAAATAAATTATAAACTCAAAAAGTGAAGTTCAGAAAGATCGGGGGAGTATTTGCGTTCAGTTCGCAAATTGGCATCGTAACGAGATAAATTTCGTGGAAAAAGGTTAAACGTTTAAAAAGTTTTCATTTGCCAACGTCGGAGATCGGATAACAAAAGCGGATAAATCGTCCGAGAATACATGGCATTGTATTCGTATTAAGTGTGAATAGACGTCCCTGTGCACTACAAAAGCATCCTCGATGTTTGTGGCGTCGGCGACCTCTGTATACAGGCAATGGATGTGCCAAGACAAAAGCAAATTCAAAGGAAATCGGTAGAACGTAACTAATACAATATTCCTGTGAGGTCGTTTTGTGCCAGCGTCCATTGTAATATATGCTGTATTGATCAATGTCGCAGGTATAGGTAACCCTGTAGGGGCTATCTTCAGAATTTATTGATATAGAAATATGTATGTCGGTAGAAACAATTGATGTTGTGCTTCTTACTTATTTATTGTAGTTTTTGGGTCGGAAATGAAAATGTATGCAATGTATCCGCTCTATTTTACTGTCTTTGCGATACAAGTCATGCTTAGTGCTGAGACCGTAGAATAATTTATTAAATATGCAAATAATATGTAACTGTATAAATAAATAAATAAAATAAATAAGTGTATATTTATATTTAGTATATATATATATTTATATATGTGTGCAAGTGCGCCATTGTTTTACTAATATTATAAAACTGCTTTGCTTGAATTCGCTAATCTCAGAAAGTAATAGTACGATTATTATTATTTTTTTCAAATCGGACTATTATAATGTTTCGTATACGGAGTTGCGGGGCACAACCAGTGGAATAATCAAACGTTCTTCAATGAAACACATAGATTAAAAACAAAATATATACGTATAAGCGTAATGACTCTTTAAACTATATAAATTGTTTATTTGATCTTGGCGTATCTAGCTGTTGTTAATAATCTTCGCACCATTCTCTGTGAGGGATACGCGGGCCCAGGAGGATTTCCAGCTAATGCAGCCGATACTGAAATAGCAAGAACACAAGACAAAATCACCCGTTTTCAGGCTCAGGCAGCGCTTGAGGACTTAATGCGTTAAATCTTCGAGAAGTGTGTTGAAAGTAGAGCAGATTACATCGATCCACAATACAATTTCTACCATTAATAGTTACGGAGAAATGCGAGCGACTATAATCCCTCTTGATTCATTTTCGTCATGAATTTATATTTCGCTATGTAAATAGATAAGAATAGATTGTTTCTTGACTTTGTATTTCGTCGGTTTCGTAGGCACATGGTTCTTCTCTGGCTATTTGGAGGAGCATATAAGTAAACACTATGTAATTACTCTTGTTTAGAGACAAGGATATCATCACGTGATAATTTGCATGTTAGAGTGTTTTCCGCATATAAATCCAAATTCTCAAACATATGTGTGTATTCACAATAAGTTATCACTTACTTTAACGATGAAGAAAAACATAGTGAGGCAACCTGCACACCTAAAGTTTTAAATTTGCGGAATCATTTTACTTGTAAAATAAAGTTAATAATTTTGTATATACCTAAAAAACGTTGTAATGAATAAATAATATTATTAACATTTGCGCCCTGTTATTAAGAATATCCTAATTGAAAAACAAACAAAATAATACGTTCCCGACCCTAGAATTCACGGCATAGGTGAAACTAAAACGCAATAGGTATACAATATTATAAAAAATGTAAGCATGAATGTAAAAATCCCGAATTGGTCTTTTGACATATTATTTGCTAAATTAAACTAATTAATTAATTAATTTGTCTGCTAACTTTCGACAATAACAATAATAGTACCTGGATGACCGAGCTTTACTCGGTTTTTTTTTTTTTTAATTGTGTTTTTTGGAAATTATATTTAAGTACGAATTACAAATAAAATGATGAAATATGAATAATGTTACTTAACGACGCCATCTGCTGTTGTGTCGTTAAAGCAATTAGTTGCTCACAAAAAATAGTATTATTATTCGCCAATAGATGTCAGGAAGAGTCATATTTTTCAGGTGATTTTTGTTATTTTTCTTCCAAATGACATTTTATAAAAATTATTCCTAGCTAGATCGATTTTCGCTCCCGAAACCCCCTATATACTAAATTTTATGAAAATCGTTGGAGCCGATTCCGAGATTCCAATATATATATATATATACAAGAATTGCTCATTTAAAGATATAAGATGCTCATTTAAAGATATAAGATATGTTTATCTCATTTCTCGTGTTTAACGATAAATTGTATTATCTTCCAATATAGACGTCCAACTATTCCAATAGACCCTTTAGATAAGTCCATAGACCTCTTGTTATGACCACTTGAGCGGTCAACAGGGCAACGGAAATCTATTTGCTCATCTCTGTTATTACACCGAACTTCGATATTACATTTACGTAACATCCACTTATGAAGACGCACTCGTGTAGAGTCGTACATAATATTGAGAGAAATTACGTTTGTGTGAGATGAAATCCATTAGTTTTGTTCCTTGGAGCGCGAGGCTTTTAAATAAATAAACTTATAAATATATTTTCCAACAGAGTGCTATAAGGTATAAAAGTTTCAGACAGTTATTTTTTGAGACTATATTTCGATTATCGTATGTGAGCTAGAGTCCTTGAATTGATGTCGGAAAGAGGAGAGTTTGGAAGTGACGGCTCTTTGAAAACTGCAAAAAAAGTGAGACACGCATCGATTGTATTAACAAAACCGGCTGTTGCTGTAGGTGCAAATCTTTTAAGTCCTCTTCTTTAGATAATTTTATCCAATGTACATTCTTTATTTGTGACCACTGATTTATAGTGTTCGGATGTCAATATAAAAGAGATAAAAAACATTAATGAGTAATATAAGTGTCGATGTAGGATGTAATTGATTTTATCCTCGTTCTTTAAAGCTTTCAGTTAAACGGATATTAACTTGGTGATATTTTGTCACTTATATTCGTTGACAGTCTCGTGGCGCAGTTGGGTAGACACCAGCTTGCGAAACAAGAGGCCGCGGGTTCGATCCCCGTACCGAGACAAATGCTTGTGTGATCCACATTCATTTGTTTCAGGTCTGGGTGTTTGTGAGACCGAACATTCTCAAGCAGTTTCTGATACCCACGAAACAAGACTTGTATCTTAGTGTGGGGTTAGAACTATGTATGTACATATGTGACTGTTGAGTACCTATATTTATTCATTTATTATATGTATGTGATTGAATCGTCATTTGGCATTTAATATAGCTGTTTCAATTACTTATAAATACACCAGTCGACTGAATTTAACCATAAAAAAAATTACTATGTATAAGAAACAAGCTGAGTAAAAAGAATATATTTTTTTAATGCAGTTTTCAAAATGATTATATAACTTCGAAAATAATATTTTTCTTTTACTCCAACCTTGAAAACACTATCATCTACAGGTATAGCAATAGGTGTACGCTCGCATGTACAATTTGAAATGGTTAGTCCCAAGTCAGGGTATTAGACGACCAAGCCTGTAATAATCCGGCATCGCTAAGGAAATTGAGTTTGAAACTATAACCCAGGGATCAGTACGACATTTGTAACGGAATTGTATATTCAAATGGTTTTTATAATTTTTATTATTTAATTTGTTTTTGAAGTATCACTACACATACGTACTTGTTTCAGGGTAGTGACTGTCGAGCTAGCATCAGAAGACATTTTTAGAGGGTAATAAAAGAAACATATGCTTCATATATCGAAGAAATTTGTTACAGTTTTTTTTTAATTGATTTGAATTTGAACCAACGATGCCAATATCTTGGCAGATTGCGCGCTTTATTACGTATCAAAATATTAATTTTGAAAATATTTATTTCCTTCACGGTGTGTGGAAATTTAAATAACTACACTATATGTGTTCCCAAAATATGTTATAAGCTTCTTCTATCCCGGAAACATCTTAAATTTCTGAAGCTAAAAATTATTCTTTTCGTTACACTCGATGATAAATATTATAGGTACTAATGCCAAGTCGCCGGCAAATGCTAGTTCATAAATACAAGTAAGATGTTACAAACCGTCACTCAATAGGAAAACAATGCCAGAACCTTCAACACGCCAATTTACAACAAACAGAGCAGTAAATCACGGACGATAATATTTGGCACAGAACCAACTTGCAGACCGTTCGCTCCCAACCACTTAGGTCCGCAGCCAGCTCTCGGGCTTGCCGTCTCAAAGCCGTAAGACAACTTAAGGCGTTTAGGGACCCTCCATTAGTAGGCTGGAAGAGGCAACTGCCTTATAAGCGGTACCGATTACTGGCTTCATCTAAGTAACATCTGAATACGTGTTCTGTTTCGCTTTATTTCATCTATGTTGCTTCGGATTCCGCTTCAAAATAAAATTGCTTTTTCGAATGAGTTAATAATGGAGGGATATTCCAAAAATGTTTTTACACTTACATGGAGTGATTAATGTTGGTGGAGGAAGCCAGAACGTTTTTTTAAACGGTGGAATCTGACGGTCTATAACCCATTCTAATATAAGTTATACTTAAGGTTTTGTTTGTATTTTTGAAGCTTTAGAAACCAGATGTCTGCAGATATTTACCAGGTTCATCATTAGAATTTTTGCATAGGATATTGTTTTGAGTTGTATAAAAAAACTCTTTGACCATTCGATACCTGTACCTATTTGTCTTCAGTTCCAGGAATCACTTTTTTATATGTTAAAAAAATGACATCGTTATTTTATTAGGATATACACCTACTTCGCTACATGTTACTTTATGCTCTTTGCAAAAACTCGTTTCATTAATTACAAAGACATCTGCCTCGACCGCTTTCCAACATGCATACTTTGCATTTCGCTCTGTCAACGCGTAAAGCGCCATGACATTATCTACTGGAACGTCGTGAGTGACATTAATTTGAAATGTGACGGAATGAGCAATGCACGCCATGCACGCCATGCTCCTTTCACTTCACTACTGTCTTCTACAATTTTATAGAACAACTTAATTTTAAACTCTTTCTGCATTGTTTTGAATTTCACACATGCTATAACTTAATAACTCATATTAATATTATAAATGCTGAAGTGACTCCATTTTATTGTGTTTATTTTGATGGATTTTTGATTTGGACATTTTCTAATTTTAAAAAATCGGATGAAAGTAGATCGGGCCGCCATTAATATCTGATTTTCGCTCAATCGGCGCATTATCACTCCTTGAATGCTGCAGACTTTACCTCTCACACATGCCTGTAATTTATCGTAACTCGATTGAAATTCAGTCTAGAGTAGGTATTATTATACATGTCACTAAGCATATTATATTTTGGCTGCCTCTGTAATTTAAAACATATAAAACAATAATGCTACCTATACTTCCCAATTAAAGCTAGTTCAAATAAAATATAATTTCCACACATTGCAATAGCCCATTTAAATATTTACATATATAGAAGCAAAACTTGCTAAAATTCTAAATTACTGGGTATTTATGTTCCTTTTTGTGTACTTACATAAACTCGCGTAACTCTACACGTTAATTGCTAAACAACCGTTGGTGCTGATATTTACTGGCAAAGTTTAGACAGAAGTTTTTGACATGTTCACGTGGCTCAGTCACGAAATATGACCGAACAACACACAACAAAGAATAGGCGATTCATATTTAGCCAACGCGCGAGGGACATTCATCTCTTTTCTTTTATTTTGGTTGCGTTTGTTGCACGTCAAACTGTCAGTTGTACGCCAAGTTCAAACACCATAAAAACGTAAAATTGTAATTTGCAATAGCTTGGTTCGTGTATTATTATTCGGGATGTTAACAGCCGCTCGGATAAAGATTTCCAATCACAATAAAACCATTTTGACATCTTTAATAAATAAAAAAGGAACAATCGAAGTAGTTAACATAATTTTATCGTTTCCACATCAGTGAATGTGGAAACCTCATAACAGTTCACTCAATCATCGACGTAAAAGGTATTGTTTACGTGCCGTTGCGTGCCTACTGAGCCGCTCAGCAGAAAATGCATATTGCACCAGGAGCTCCACTCGTGGCAAAGTAATTGTATTGCGGTACAGTCGGAGGCGAACACTCACCTTTTTTAATTGCAAACGTTTTACCGTGTACACAGAGTGCAGCGGATAATATTCACTATAAGTTTAGAATTGCACCGACGAAATGGATCTAGAGATTGTTCTAGATAGAACAGATGGTTTAAAAGTTATTTTAGTAAGTCGCCGCATAAACTAAGTAATGCAACTCGAAGTCTAGTGTCCTATTTACCAATCTGTACATATTTAACTAACTAAAGTTTAGACGTGTAATTTAAATTATGACATAGAAATAATAAATACAGATTTGTTCAACATAATAAATACTTTATTTATTCATATTAATAATGCAGAAGTGATTAACCAATTTCGTTTAATTTTAGAATAGAGACCTATATCTCCATTCTAATCTATAGTGGAGAAGAATATCTTTTTGAAGAATGACTTTTTCATCATCAGCCCATAAACGACTCACTTCTGAGCACGGGCCTCCTCTACAACTGAAAGGGTATAGGTCTTAGTCCACTTTTTACTACTGAGAATCATTTCTTCTATCATAATTGTCAGTAAATGACAGAATCTATATTAAATGATGTGGAGCCCCAGGCAATAGTAATAAAAAAAACTCAACTAAAAATCTTACTAATTGGTTCAAGCATTCCTCACTGAAAAGGTACATGCAATTTATGTAACTACAAAGCTAGTTGGACATAGATATCTCCTCAGGCGCGGTAAACCCTGATCTTCGTCTTGGTACGTCCAATTACGGCCATCTCTGTATAGTAAGTCGTCATCCGGCTTTCTGTCTGGGGCTGTATATTGCAATTCCCCTTTTACACAGCTGTAGTTATTTCACGTCGTTTTTCTTAAAGGATATTAAATAATTTCTAAGCTGCGTGATATTTTTAGTTGTTATTATATTTACTTTACTATTTGGAAAGTGGTTGTTTTGTTTCATTAAAAATTTCATTCGTGATGATACTCTAAAACTTAGGTTGACGCTAATTTAGATATATGTATATGTGGTTCGTACCTGATTTCTTTGCTCTCTTAGATCCATCATCATAGTCATAAAAAGAATTAAAGTATTTCAAGCACTTTGATGGCCTCGAGGTTTAGGCGCGCGGTCGAGAATTTCGGCGGTCGCAGGTTCAAACCCCAGGCACACACCTCTGACTTTTCGCAGTTATGTGTGTATTCACAATGAATTATCACTTGCTTTAACGGTGAAGGAAAACATCGTGATAAAACCTGCACACCTAAAAATTCTTAGGAATTTCTTAGGTGTGTAGTCCGCCAACCCGCACAAAGCCAGCTGCGTGGTGGACTAAGGCCTAAACCCTCTCAGTTGTAGAGGAGGCCCGTGCCCAGCAGTGGGGCGTATATGGGCTGATGATGATGATGATTTTAAGCACATTGCATTTCAGTTTAACTTGACATTCAGGTTTTCGTATCTATCATCCATCTTCTGCCTTAAATCCTTTAATCCCTAAAGTACAATTTATTCTTAATGAAAAAAAAAATCAACAGCAGTACAGTAATTTCACAAAGTGAAGATGACATATAAAATGCACCAGAACAAGAATAAAATGAAACAAACGAACACTGCATTGTCGTTTGCATGGAAAAATAAGTTGAAGTAAAGACTGTAGAACTGAAAGCATGTTTGCTTGAGACGTTCCTCGCTCTAAAATTCGTTTAGCGTTACTTTAGTTGCACGTTCCTCAGACCTTTTAGATTCCTTTCCACAAGTTGTCACTACGCTACGCGCCCGAGGGCTTTGTAACTCGACTATTGACATTAAAGTGCTCCTCAGACCAAAATAGTACGTTTCAAAAGCTAGAATGCATTTTATAAACGAGTGACAGGTATACAAGTACTGTTTTGTATTGTTAGTGGAGATATAAGCGCGTATTTCTTGTTCTTAGAAACTTATTTTACAGCATCTGCTAGATTTACTGCCACTGATTCTAATATAGGATCATTAAGTTGTTTTATGTTGAAAAACATCGATGCTATAATTCGGTTTTTAATATCTTTAAGTTGATTTGCTACTAAAATGATTTAAACCGATTTAAGTAGTAATGTTTAAATATATAAAACCAGTAGGTTTCATTGGTCATACGCCGTACTTACAACTTAGTGCATTACTCTTCATTTCTTAAATAGTCTATGTACTTTCAAGGTTTGGAGTCACTATGTCCGCATAAAATAATTATTTTTCACTCTGTCAACACATCCATTTGAAGAGCAAATAAAGTTATAAAACATTCACAGCTCATAATAAGGGCTCGACCTTCAGCGTGCCACGTAAATATTACACGCAAAGTTCAGAGAGTTACCGTATTACTATTGCCCCATTAGGAACATCATAAGGAAACTACACGGCTTTTCTAGTTACGTATTTACAATGTGCGAGGGTAACTCCACGCGGGCCAGCCATTAGGAGATTAAAATAGAGACACACCTGCATGCCAGTTGGAAACCACAACTCGTGGAATCTTACCATAAAATGTGGGCATTTCATACCCTTGGTAAACCGATATTTGCAGTTTTGCATCATAACCCATACGTACATGCTGTGGCGCCGCGCCCGTTGGAATGTAACATTATATTCGGCGTTTAATTATGCTGTTCATAGTAAATTCACGTTTGCAATATTCCGAACGTGATATTACGGAGTAAGACCGTAATTAATAAACAATGGAAATGACCAAATAATAAATGGAATTTAATTCGTGACATTTAATGCATGAAATGAATTGAAGAATTAAATTTCAAGCATAATTATTATCAGGATGCCATAAACATAAAGGCATTGAAATTGTAATGAGTTTAGAGCGTTATATATAACTATCCAATCGATAGCTTAGCTTATACATAACATCACTATAAGGAGATTAAAAGTAGTGATGGCCTCGAAGTTTGGGCGCGCGATCGAGAATCTCGGCGGTCGCGAGTTCAAACCCCAAGCATACTCATGCACCGCTGACTTTTCAAAGTTATGAGTGCATTCACAATGAATTATCACGTACTTTAACGACGAAGAAAAACATCGTGAGGAATCCTGCACACCTAAATGCTCTTAGGAATTTCTTAGGTGTGTAGTCCGCCAACTAAGGACTAGGGCCTAAACCCTCTCAATTATAGAGGAGGCCTATGCCCAGCCGTTGGACGTATATGGGCTGATGTAAGGAGATTCAAGAATCCTACTCTGTTTAGTCGGGCAACTTATTTTTGGGTTTTTCCTTAGATAATTTTAGTAAACACGGAGTCTCATAATGCGACCGAAAAACACTTATAGTTATTTACATATATATATGTATATGATTGTTAGTTTTAAAGCGTGCTATACTACTAATCATGAGTTACAGAACATTCTGCTCGTTCTCATAACTCTACTTATAGCGTTCATGAATCAATTCTTGCAATAAAGGCGTCTAGCCAGCGCCGTCTGGATCCACCGCAACGCTATTTGTGATTCAGTGCTAAATTCACATTTTTTATGCTTATTTCCCGCAATTGCCAAACGGCTTTTCGGCATATGTAAGTTGCGTAATAAAATTATACATGTTTTGTTTGCTCATATTAGTATTAAAATATTGCAGAGTAGCAGCTCATATTCAGTTATTTGATGTAATCATTTTACTTCGTTTCTATATTGTAAATGGGCGCTTGTAATATACGAATAAAAATATTATATGAAATTCAAATATGGTTTATGATTAATGCTTTAATTTTTCTGCAGTTTTTATAAATAAATAAATAATAAATAAGTAAATACACCCAACAGTCACATACATAGTTCTGACCCCACATTAAGATACGAGTCTTGTGTCGTGGGTATCAGAAACTACGAGAGACTTTTCGGTCTCACAAACACCCAGACCCGAAACAAATATTTGTGGATCACACAAACATTTGTCTCGGTGCGGGGATCGAACCCGCGGCCTCTCGTTTCGCAAGCCGGTGTCTAGCCAACTGCGCCACTATTTTAACACTATTTTATAAGGAAATTGAGTTTGAAACTATAACCCAGGGATCAGTACGACATTTGTAACGGAATTGTATATTTAAATGGTTTTTATTTGCAAATATAATAATTTTTATTATTTAATTTGTTTTTTAAGTATCACTACACATACTTGGTTTAGGGTAGTGACTGTCGAGCTAGCATCAGAAGACATTTTTAGAGGGTAATAAAAGAAACATATGCTTCATATATCGAAGAAATTTGTTACAGTTTTTTTTATTTTATTGATTTGAATTTGAACCAACGATGCCAATATGGAGTCTTGGCAGATTGCGCGCTTTATTACGTATTAAAATATTAATTTTGAAAATATTTATTTCCTTCACGGTGTGTGGAAATTTAAATAACTACACTATATTTGTTCCCAAAATATGTTATAAGCTTCTTCTATCCCGGAAACATCTTAAATTTCTGAAGCTAAAAATTATTCTTTTCGTTACACTCGATGATAAATATTATAGGTACTAATGCCAAGTCGCCGGCAAATGCTAGTTCATAAATACAAGTAAGATGTTACAAACCGTCACTCAATAGGAAAACAATGCCAGAACCTTCAACACGCCAATTTACAACAAACAGAGCAGTAAATTCACGGACGATAATATTTGGCACGGAACCAACTTGCAGACCGTTCGCTCCCAACCACTTAGGTCCGCAGCCAGCTCTCGGGCTTGCCGTCTCAAAGCCGTAAGACAACTTAAGGCGTTTAGGGACCCTCCATTAGTAGGCTGGAAGAGGCAACTGCCTTATAAGCGGTACCGATTACTGGCTCTACGTAACATCTGAATACGTGTTCTGTTTCGCTTTATTTCATATACGTAACTTCGGAATCCGCTTCAAAATAAAATTGCTTTTGCGAATGAGTTAATAATGAGGGATATTTCAAAAATGTTTTTACACTTACATGGAGTGATTAATGTTGGAGGAAGCCAAGGGCGTTTTTGTAACCGTAGCATTTGACGGTCTATAAGGTTTTGTTTGTATTTTTGACGCTTTAGAAACCAGATGTCTGCAGATATTTACCAGGTTCATCATTAGAATTTTTGCATAGGATATTGTTTTGAGTTGTATAAAAAAACTCTTTGACCATTCGATACCTGTACCTATTTGTCTTCAGTTCCAGGAAACACTTTTTATATGTTAAAAAAATAACATCGTTATTTTATTAGGATATACACCTACTTCGCTACATGTTACTTTATGCTCTTTGCAAAAACTCGTTTCTTTAATTACAAAGACATCTGCCTCGACCGCTTTCCAACATGCATACTTTGCATTTCGCTCTGTCAACGCGTAAAGCGTCATGACATTATCTAGTGGAACGTCGTGAGTGGCATTAATTTGAAATGTGACGGAATGAGCAATGCACGCCATGCACGCCATGCTCCTTTCACTTCACTACTGTCTTCCACCATTTTATAGAACAACTTAATGTTACTCTTTCTGCATTGTTTTGAAATTCACACATGCTATAACTTTATAACTTACTAGCTTTTGCCCGCGACTCGGTCCGCGTAGACTACAGGGTTGGGTTCAGAAAGAAAATAAGTTGTAGTCTATTTTATTCCACAGAGTCCCATTTATGTCCATACCAAAAATCGTTCACATCGGTCAAATGATTAAGGCGTGAAAGCGTAACAGTCATAATATAGTTATTTTCTCATTTATAACATACCAGGTAAAACCAAGGAGTTTAAAAATAAATTTCTGAACGCACGCATAAATATTTGACAACTAACAAATATGTCACTCCCTTTTCATTACTGATTATTCTACATTTTAAAATGTAAAATGCGCAATTGTTCGAATATTGTGGATATATGTTGTCGATTCAAAACTTTTATTTAAATACGTTCATTAATATGAGGGGACCATTAACCGTATTGGCGGGATAAACATAAAATGTTTGACGTACGTGACGCGTACGCCAAAATAGCCCGCAGATAGCAGATTTTTCCCGACTTACTTGACAATTATCGTTATATTTTGGACAATTCACACACTATCTTTAAAAAGTATAGCCTATGTGTTATTCTGATGTATAAGCTATATTATTGTAAACTTTCATTACAATCCATTCGGTAGTTTTTGCGTGAAAGAGCAACAAATATCCAGACATCCAGACATCCAGACATCCATACATCCAGACATCCATACATCCATACATTATTACAAACTTTCGCGTTTATAATATTAGTAAGATATTAATAATATAAATGCCGAAGTGACTGTCTAATTCAGTTTATTTTGATGGATTTTTGATACAGACATTTTTAATTATTATTTTCGGGTGAAAGTATATCAGGCCGTCATTAATATCTGATTTAATGAGTCTCCGCATATTTTTTTCGCTGAATCGGCACATTATCGCCCCTTGACTGCGGCAGAATTTACCTTGCACACATGCATGTAATTTATCGTAACTCGATTGACAGTCAGACAAGAGTATTTTAGAACAAGTGCAAATACTATGTAATTTCTACATAGCAGTAATGCATTTAAATATTTATATAGAAGCAAAACTTGCTAAAATTCTAAATTACTGGGTATTTGTGTTCCTTTTTGTGTACTTACATAAACTCACCCAACTCTACACGTTAATTGCTAAACAACCGTTGGTGCTGATATTTACTGGCAAAGTTTAGACAGAAGTTTTTGACATGTTCACATGGCTCAGTCACGAAATATGACCGAACAACACACAACAAAGAATAGGCGATTCATATTTAGCCAACGCGCGAGGGACATTCATCTCTTTTCTTTTATTTTGGTTGCGTTTGTTGCACGTCAGACTGTCAGTTGTACGCCGTTTCAAACCCCATAAAAACGTAAAATTTTATTTTGCAATAGCTTGGTTCGTGTATTATTATTCGGGATGTTAACAGCCGCTCGGATAAAGATTTCCAATCACATTAAAACCATTTTGACATCTTTAATAAATAAAAAAGGAACAATCGAAGTAGTTACCATAATTTTATCATTTCCACATCAGTGAATGTGGAAACCTCATAACAGTTCACTCAATCATCGACGTAAAAGGTATTGTTTACGTGCCGTTGCGTGCCTACTGAGCCGCTCAGCAGAAAATGCATATTGCACCAGGAGCTCCACTCGTGGCAAAGTAATTGTATTGCGGTACAGTCGGAGGCGAACACTCACCTTTTTTAATTGCAAACGTTTTACCGTGTACACAGAGTGCAGCGGATAATATTCACTATAAGTTTAGAATTGCACCGACGAAATGGATCTAGAGATTGTTCTAGATAGAACAGATGGTTTCAAAGTTATTTTAGTAAGTCGCCGCATAAACTAAGTAATGCAACTCGAAGTCTAGTGTCCTATTTACCAATCTGTACATATTTAACTAACTAAAGTTTAGACGTGTAATTTAAATTATGACATAGAAATAATAAATACAGATTTGTTCAACATAATACATACTTTATTTATTCATATTAATAATGCAGAAATGATTAACCAATTTCGTTTAATTTTAGAATGGAGACCTATATCTCCATTCTAATCTATAGTGGAGAAGAATATCTTTTTGAAGAATGACTTTTTCATCATCAGCCCATAAACGACTCACTTCTGAGCACGGGCCTCCTCTACAACTGAAAGGGTTTAGGCCTTAGTCCACTTTTTATTACTGAGAATCATTTCTTCTATCATAATTGTCAGTAAATGACAGAATCTATATTAAATGATGTGGAGCCCCAGGCAATAGTAATAAAAAAAAAACTCAACTAAAAATCTTACAAATTGGTTCAAGCATTCCTCACTGAAAAGTTACATGCAATTTATGTAACTATAATATAATAAATAATAAATAATAAAATCTTTATTTACCACAAAAATACAATATTTTCTTACATCTATTACTATATATATTTACTTATATTTTGCGCATAAAAGTTTTGTTGTGTGCAATCTTTGCCAGAGGGCCCCAAACTAGGCTAAGCCTGTATCTTGGGGACCAACAAATATTACTTATTATAATTCGTCGTCATGTGGGTATGTAAATCTTATTAATTACTAAACAAACTAATAACTTATATCTAGTATTACATTTTAAAGGAACAACATTTCTAATAATATTAAAACTTATTTTAAAACTTAAAATTAAATAAAATAGTAGCGGAGACATGAGCCTTAAGGATTAATTATATTTAAGACGTTTTCTGTGTCATCGTAATCCAGTTTTATCAGCCACTGTGTCAGCTTTAGTTTTGCCTCAGAGACAGATAGGCATTTTAGTGGGCAGTGTCTCACAGCTGAGTTGTATGTGTGTGCCCTGAGGAAGTCTCCAAATCGCCGGCCGAATGAAGATTGGATAGTGGGTAATGGTAATTTATAAACTCTTTTCTTTAGTAAGTCATGATAATAGTCTAGCTTTTTAAGATTTATATGGGTGTTGACACAGGTTCTCAGTATGAACAATTGGCGTACAGTAAGTACACTGGCTTCTTTGTATAGGTCTAAGGTTGGATACCTAAATGGTTTTCTTAGCATTATTTTTAAGGCCGATCTTTGGGCCCTTTCAACTGTTAATAGAGAGGATTTGGATGCGCTTCCCCATACAGGTATGCAGTATGTAATTAAAGATTGGCATACCGCTGTATATATTATTTTTGAGTGTATAAGTGCTGGCTGTATTTCTTAATTTTTTGAGTATGGCAGAGGATTTTCTGATTCGTTTACCCAAGAGATAAATGTGGTCTTTAAAATTTAAATTTCGGTCTATGAGTATACCCAAATATTTAATATTATTAACCGGTTCTATTTGATCGCAGTTGCAATTATTGTTGTAAGCGGCCTTACAGTCGTGGATTTTAAGGATAGGATGTGATGGTGGTTGTGTAGCCGCGGTTTTATGAAAACAAATGAATTTTGTTTTTTTACTGTTTAAGGAGAGAAGATTTTGTTGCATCCATTTTTTTATTATTTCCATGCCCTTTTCAGCCGCAGCTATTGTAGATGGCCAGGTTTTACCATTAAATAGAATAACAGTATCATCGGCATAGTTAATGATCTCGGCATTAGTATTTAAAAGATTGTGTATATCAATCATATATATAATAAATAATGTGGGACCTAGTATGCTTCCCTGAGGAACGCCGTATTTTATTGGAAAGTTTTCGCTCTTATGTTCTCCAACCTTAACAGTCTGTGTCCGGCCTTCAAGATAACTCTTGAACCACTCCAGGGCTAAGCCTCTAACACCCATCAGTTCTAGTTTTTTTAATAGTATCTTTGTTGATACGGTATCAAAGGCCTTAGCCAAGTCGACAAAGACACCGAGGCAGCAGTTTCCTTTATCAAGGTTAGAACTGATGAGGTCAGTGAGGAGTGTTGTGGCTTGTTCTGTGGATTTGCCGGTGCGAAAACCAAATTGCCGGTCCGATAGGTAACCATGGGATTCAATATATTGCGTCAGACGCTTGTTAACAATTTTTTCTAGAACTTTAGATGGGATGCTGAGCAAGGATATAGGGCGGTAATTGTTTGGAGTGTCTTTAGCACCGTCTTTATGTACTGGGGTGACCGACGCAACCTTCCATAGGGTTGGAAACTTCCCTGTGCTAATACTTTTATTAAATATTTTTGCAAGCGGTTCTTTTATGTATTTAAGACATAGTTTTAATATTCTGGAATTAATGCCATCTATTCCCGGAGCACTATCTGTTTTAAAATCAGAAATGATATCTGCTACCTCGTTTTCGTCGGTGGGAGAAAGAAAGAAGGAATTAGGTGATACATTGGGGATATTTACTATTGAGGCTAAGTGGTCTTCTGTTTCGCCATTCTGTGTTAGAATATTGTTAGCTAGGTTTTGTCCTACTGTCGTGAAGAATCTATTTGTTAAATTGAGGGATACTGTCGGGTCATTACATAACGTAGTTAATTCTATTGGGTGTTCAGTCTTCTTACGTAAGTTACAAATTTTGTTTATAGTTTGCCATAGTTGTCTTGAGTTATTTACTTTTGTTTGCAATTCGCTTTTTTCGTATTCCTGTTTAATTTTACGTATTATATTTCTATAGAAATTCCTGTAACGTGTATATGTCAATTTCAGTATTTCGTTAGAAGGATTTTGTTTATGGATGAGGTGAAGTTTATCGCGGTGCCGAGCACATCTAAGTAGACCCGGGGTTATCCATGGCTGTATGTTAAACTTTGATCTACTTAGTTTTTTCATCTTAGAGTGCTTGTCGACAGTGTTTTTCAAAATTTCCATAAATGTTTCGGCCATGGTATCTACATCGGTTTCGTGAGTGATTAAATTCCAGTTAAGGTTACTTAGATCCTCAACAACTGCATTGTAATCAGTTATCTTTCTGTACCTAGAGGGAGTCGAACGGACCTTATTTTTATTAATGCCAAGAATCGACATCTTATGATCTGTGATATCGGGGTCACAAATTAATCCTATTGCGGGGAAATCAGATTTTATAAAAATATGGTCAAGACAGGTAGCAAGGCGAGTGGGCTTGCTTATTGCGGGCATCAATCCATGCTCCGAATTTAAACACATGTATTGAATGGATTCAGGTGAAAGAACATCAATGTTAATGTCGCCAGCCAAAATAATGGATTGTCTATTATTGTACATCGTAAGGTGTTCATCGAGGGATGTAAGAAAATTATCCGGATTTCTATAGGAAGGTGATCGATAAATACAAAATATTGTTGTATCGGATCCAATATCAATAATTAGACCGCAAGCCTCAGTGAAAGAAGGTTCTTTTACGGATACAATTAAAGAGTTTTTTACATATGTAACGACCCCTCCGTTCTGATTCAGGTTATTTTTTGTGTGATAATGAGTATACCCCGGTAATTCATTAATAATAACGGTTTCATTAAGCCTGCATTCAGTTAATATTAGTACGTCAAATATTATTTTTGTTCTTTGTAAGTAGACCTGTAAAGCGTCAAAGTTTTTGTTTATGCTTCTAATATTTATTGTTAACAGTTTAAAGTTGTAAACATGTTTAGAGAAAAAATCGTGAAGTTCTTCCGGCGAGTGTAGGACCTGGCATGGGATAAGCAAATTACTGTCAATATTTTTAATGAAATCAAGATTCCCCATGTTTTTGTATAAGATAAATCAACTTGTAATTGAGTATAGATAATTGTTTAGAGATTTGAAAATATATAGACCTCATAATTTGTTCCGTCCATGTCGCTTTAAAAGTGAATACAAATATTACCGCGTAGTTTAAACTGCTTTTTAGTGTGGCTCTCACAGAGTATAATAAATAATTATCTATGTACCGCATTTGACTTGTGTTCGTTGTAGCTGAGTAAATAATTTTTTGGATAATTCTAGATAATAAACAGAAAAATAAACAAAAGAATCTTAATGTATCTAATATTAGAGTGGATTTTCCTATTAGCATCTGAAATAAGAAAAATGTATTAGGAACACTTATTTATCTCCGAGTCGACCGTGGGGGATTTTCCCGTGAGTTTATCAAGGATCAGTTCCGATGTGATATGCAGTATAGAACTAGTTTCTGACCTCCGCATGAAAATATTCCCATTTGAGGACCATACATATTTGTAGTGTAGTTCGGCCCCCGTTTTACGAGCTTTACTGAAAAGGATTCGATTCTCCTTGGTGAGGTGTTCATTTACGAATACTCTTTGAGGATTTCCAGGAACTTGAAACATATCTGTGGTCAGGCCACGGCGTACTCGAGATGCTCGTAGAAATTTGTCGCGAGGGTCTCGACGTGTGAAGGTGACCACTACTGGTCGAGCACGCACGGCCTCCCCAGGGTTTTTTCTACCAACGCGCTTCACGTCATTAACATCTTTGGGGTCAAACTCGAGTCCTAATGTGTTGGATATGATGTTTATGATTTGCGGGAGGTTTTCTCCGTTGGTTTCTGTCAGACCCGTAATTTCTATATCGTTGCGTAGGCTTTTCTGTTCTTTGGCTTGAATTTCTTGTCGCAGCTGGGTCACTTCCGCACGAAGAGCAATGACTTCTGTTTTGTACGAGTCCATTTCTTTCAGTCTGCAGTTGACCTCTCCAAGGTCTTGCCTAAAGCTTGTGATTTCTTCGGTCATGAAGTTTAGGGATTTTGTAAATTCACTCATTTCCTTTTTCATTGATTGGAACACATCTTTAAGAGAACGTAGCGTAGTGGTGAACATTGTCATTAGTTCAGGAGAGGCATTTAGATTTTCCAAATTCTCAACCGCCGTAGTAAATTCCGCCTCAGGTGTTCTAGTTGCTGATTCCTTAATCTGGTCCTTAGTAGAGGTGTTATCACATTGCAAGTCCTTGTTCTTCGCTTTGCAATCGGGACAAGTGAAGTTATACTGTTTGATCCTTAATTGCTTAAGGTCTTCGTTATTTTTATTTATGCATGTTAAATGATAATAGATGCTGCATTTCGAACATCGAATTGCTTGTAGGGTTCCATTCTGTCCGACTTTTGTCGCGCATGTTTTGTTACATTGTCCGCATATCATGGTGAAGTGCCCTCTAGTGATTGGAATGTAAAACTTAATTCTCTTAAAGTGAGTGAATTTTGTTTAATTTAATTTCTTTATTGATACACTGTGATATCGTTGTAAAAAGAGTGTTATTGTTTGCGTTTTGTACTTACAGTTTTCCAGTTAGTGTATATTCTATTTTATTAAGTGTATTCAATAATTAAACAGTCCTTCAATTTGGCGCGCGCGCTTGTCCTTGCAGCGTGCAACGCGTGCGTTGAGGTAGGTCCGGGACGGGCGATATATTTTATTATTTTCAAAATGTTATTGACAATAACTTCACTATTAGGTAATCTTTTTAAAAACTGTTTTTACCACTATTTGAATGATCACTTAGAGTTTCGTTTCTTGCTGTATTTTCACTGTAATCGTATGAAATGTTAATTAAATCGAATTTAAAACTGGAGCGAACTGCTTTATGTGTGCACTGTACGAGTTACGCGCGCCGAAAAAAACAACTACAAAGCTAGTTGGACATAGATATCTCCTCAGGCGCGGTAAACCCTGATCTTCGTCTTGGTACGTCCAATTACGGCCATCTCTGTATAGTAAGTCGTCATCCGGCTTTCTGTCTGGGGCTGTATATTGCAATTCCCCTTCTACACAGCTGTAGTTATTTCACGTCGTTTTTCTTAAAGAATATTAAATAATTTCTAAGCTGCGTGATATTTTTAGTTGTTATTATATTTACTTTACTATTTGGAAAGTGGTTGTTTTGTTTCATTAAAAATTTCATTCGTGATGATACTCTAAAATTTAGGTTGACGCTAATTTAGACATATGTATACGTGGTTCGTACCTGATTTCTTTGCTCTCTTAGATCCATCATCATAGTCATAAAAAGAATTAAAGTATTTCAAGCACTTTGATGGCCTCGAGGTTTAGGCGCGCGGTCGAGAATTTCGGCGGTCGCAGGTTCAAACCCCAGGCACACACCTCTGACTTTTCGCAGTTATGTGTGTATTCACAATGAATTATCACTTGCTTTAACGGTGAAGGAAAACATCGCGATAAAACCTGCACACCTAAAAATTCTTAGGAATTTCTTAGGTGTGTAGTCCGCCAACCCGCACAAAGCCAGCGTGGTGGACTAAGGCCTAAACCCTCTCAGTTGTAGAGGAGGCCCGTGCCCAGCAGTGGGGCGTGTATGGGCTGATGATGATGATGATTTCAAGCACATTGCATTTTAGTTTAACTTGACATTCAGGTCTTTGTATCTATCATCCATCTTCTGCCTTAAATCTTTTAATCCCTAAAATACAATTTATTCTTAATGAAAAAAAAATATATTTCAACAGCAGTACAGTAATTTCATAATATTCGACATATAAAATGCACCAAAACAAGAATAAAATGAAACAAACGAACACTACATTGTCGTTTGCATCGAAAAATAAGTTGAAGTAAAGACTGTAGAACTGAAAGCATGTTTGCTTGAGACGGTCCTCGCTCTAAAATTCGTTTAGCGTTACTTTAGTTGCACGTTCCTCAGACCTTTTAGATTCCTTTCCACAAGTTGTCACTACACTACGCGCCCGAGGGCTTTGTAACTCGACTATTGACATTAAAGTGCTCCTCAGACCAAAATAGTACGTTTCAAAAGCTAGAATGCATTTTATAAACGAGTGACAGGTATACAAGTACTGTTTTGTATTGTTAGTGGATATATAAGCGAATGTTTCTTGCTCTTAGAAACTTGTTTTATAGCATCTGCTGAATTTACTGCCACTGATTCTAATATAGGATTTTATGTTGAAAAACATCGATGCTATAATTCGGTTTTTAATATCTTTAAGTTGATTTTCTACTAAAATGATTTAAACCGATTTAAGTAGTAATGTTTAAATATATAAAACCAGTAGGTTTCATTGGTCATACGCCGTACTTACAACTTAGTGCATTACTCTTCATTTCTTAAATAATCTATGTATGTACTTTCAAGGTTTGGAGTCACTATGTCCGCATAAATTAATTATTTTTCACTCTGTCAACACATCCATTTGAAGAGCAAATAAAGCTATAAAACATTCACAACTCATAATAAGGGCTCGACCTTCAGCATCCCACGTAAATATTACACGCAAAGTTCAGAGAGTTACCGTATTACTATTGCCCTATTAGGAACATCATAAGGAAACTACACGGCTTTTCTAGTTACGTATTTACAATGTGCGAGGGTAACTCCACGCGGGCCAGCCATTAGGAGATTAAAATAGAGACACACCTGCATGCCAGTTGGAAACCACAACTCGTGGAATCTTACCATAAAATGTGGGCATTTCATACCCTTGGTAAACCGATATTTGCAGTTTTGCATCGTAACCTGTAGTGTACATGTAATATTAATAATAAATTGTAAATTAAACGTGAAAATAAATTATAATATAAGCGCTGTTCCCCACTCAAACCGGTTCACTACTACGCCGGACATCGGGCTGAGTGGACGGGCCTGACGCTATTGCAAGTAAGCTATGCAGTAGTTATATTTATAAAAACCAACTTTGATAGATCAGGACACTACATAACCCATATGTACATACTTGCGGTGAAGTAGCCGTTTGAATGTAACATTATATTCGGCGTTTAATTATGCTGTTCATAGTAAATTCACGTTTGCAATATTCTGAACGTGATATTACGGAGTAAAGCCGTAATTAATAAACAATAGAAATGACCAAATAATAAATGGAATTTAATTCGTGACGTTAAATGCATGAAATTAATTGAAGAATTAAATTTCAATGCATAATTATTACCAGGATGCCATAAGCATAAATGAGTTTAGAGCGTTTTATATAACTATCCAATCGATAGCTTAGCTTAGTCATAACATCACTATAAGGTAAGGCTCGACCGAGATGGGTTTTTCGTTCTCGGCCGAGACCGAGACCGAGACCGAGAATAAAATGATATCTCGGCCGAGACCGAGAGCCGAGACCGAGAATAGACAAAGCGTGAAATTTTTGATTTTTAATACTGTTAATTTTTTTATAAACTACTAATTGTTTAACAAAATTAACTGTTTTAATAATCAAAGTTAAATAACATAAAAAAAGCAATTTTTCGGCATTTTCGCCCTTCAAAGAGTGTCGCCTCTCGTCATACAATTGTCCAGCTTTGCTAAACAGTTCGACGGTCCCCAAGAACAAAATCTTATCTGCAAAATGCTCTACTGCAGTATAAAGGTTTTAAATTAAGTGAAAATATAAATATAAATTACTCACTCACATTTTTTTTTTTTTAAGAAATAATTTTCTTTTTCTCAAATATATATTTTTGAGGTGAGTGAGTAATTTATATTTATATTTTCACTTAATTTAAAGACTCTATACTGCAGTAGAGCATTTTGCAGATAAGATTTTGTTCTTGGGGACCGTCGAGTTGTTCACTTGCTACGCTAGTAGGCGGCGCAGACTCGAACTCGGACTTCGAAAGACTCAAACGGGGCAAAGGCGGCCGGCCGCAGTTCGCCAGACGGGACTTCAACCAATCACAATTCAGCCTCTCACGCACTTACACCGATCGACTTCGCGCTGCGGCGCGTGGCCACGCGCGGTAAAATTTGAATGCCGATTCGAACAAAGTTACAATCTCGGTCATGACCGAGAATCTCGGCTGTAATTAGCCGAGAACCGAGACAAAATTCTCGGTTGGATTTGTAGCCGAGAATGCCGAGACCGAGACCGAGACCGAGATCTCGGTCGAGCCTTACTATAAGGAGATTAAAAGTAGTGATGGCCTCGAAGTTTGGGCGCGCGGTCGAGAATCTCGGCGGTCGCGAGTTCAACCCCCAGGCATACTTATGCACCTCTGACTTTTCAAAGTTATGAGTGCATTCACAATGAATTATCACGTACTTTAACGACGAAGAAAAACATCGTGAGGAATCCTGCACACCTAAATGCTTTTAGGAATTTCTTAGGTGTGTAGTCCCCCAACTAAGGACTAGGGCCTAAACCCTCTCAATTATAGAGGAGGCCTATGCCCAGCCGTTGGACGTATATGGGCTGATGTAAGGAGATTCAAGAATCCTACTCTGTTTAGTCGGGCAACTTATTTTTGGGTTTTTCCTTAGATAATTTTAGTAAACACGGAGTCTCATAATGTGACCGAAAAACACTTATAGTTATTTACATATATGTATATGATGGTTAGTTTTAAAGCGTGCTATACTATTAATCATGAGTTACAGAACATTCTGCTCGTTCTTATAACTCTACTTATAGCGTTCATGAATCAATTCTTGCAATAAAGGCGTCTAGCCAGCGCCGTCTGGATCCGCCGCAACGCTATTTGTGATTCAGTGCTAAATTCACATTTTTTATGCTTATTTCCCGCAATTGCCAAACGGCTTTTCGGCATATGTAAGTTGTGTAATAAAATTATACATGTTTTGTTTGCTCATATTAGTATTAAAATATTGCAGAGTAGCAGCTCATATTCAGTTATTTGATGTAATCATTTTACTTTCTTTTCTATATTGTAAGTGGGCGCTTGTAATATACGAATAAAAATATTATATGTTTTATTGAATAATGCTTTAATTTTTCTGCAGTCTTTATAAGAATCTTATTTCTTCTAGTGAGTGGAAGTCCAACGCTGCGCTTGCCAGTACGCGGCCTCAACTCGATGATATTTTCACCCCATTTGCCATCGGTTTTACCCGTTACGCAGTTTGCAGGATTCTTCTACTACGACGCTCTGAAAATCTTATGCACTCACAAAGCTACACGATATACCTCCAGTCTCGGGATTGTTTTCACGTATTATGCAAAATCACCAAATTGATATCCCCAGCGACCCCGTTGATCCAAACACACTACGGATTCACATAACACGAGAACAATAGCCCGTATAAAGCATAATATTGCAATAAATATATTTATGCCGGCACAGTTAACGAAACAAATAATTTTATTACTAATAAACTGAATCGCCACAATAAAATCACGTTATCTGCTGTGTGTAAAATTGAGTGCTTCCTGTAGGACATAAACAGGAATTGCCTTTTAATAATAAAATCGTTCCGAGAATTTTATACTGAGTCGCTTTAATTAACTCGTATCGGAAGAAATAAGTGACGTCGTGTTTTTGAACAAAGTAAATTACATTCTGGGAGAACATCTGGGATGGACACCAATTTGGTTATTTTTTGCCAGCAGTACCTTTTTTGTGGTCCCTCATCGTGAGTCAGCCAGAGCTAGGATCAATAAGGTAATATAGAAGACTATTTTTAGCTTTTCATATCAAATGAATTCTAGGAAACGAGTATTTTAAATTCATATTGGAATTGTGAAGAATTAACAAATGAATTCTGAGAAAAGAGAATTTTAAAATTCCATATTAGAATTCTGAAGGATAATCAAATTAATTTTAGGAAGTGTATTTTAAATTAGTGGTGGATTTTAGGATTGATGTTTTCTATTTGTATAAATAATACAATGATTTTTTTTTCACTTCTGCAATACTAAAACAGTCTTACCACAAGGTTTTTGGTTCTACCATATATGTAGTTTAAGAGAAATATCGACTTGGCTTATGGGTATTCAGGGTTAATAGAGATAGTAATATAAACATTTTCGTGGTTGCGAAATCTATTATTAAATTTATTTATAATTCTATTCATCTCTATGATTTCTATTTTGAGATACAGTCATAGTCATTATTTATGTCTTCAAACTAATTAATTAATCAAACACGATGAAAAACAGGTACAATTTTCCTAAATCACATTAAAAAACTTAACCGCCACGTAAAAAGATTAAAGGTGAAAAGAAAATATCGGATTTTGTTTTTCTACCTATCTTTTTCCACTCAGTAACCTTTTCCGAGGAAAATTAACGGGAGTCAATAGGGAAAGCTGTCCGAGGCGATTACGTATATTTCGGGTTAATGAAATTCAGCTGAAACTGGCTTGAGACGTGGTTCGTTAATATATAATATGTATTGAATTGTACTGAAATGGATTGTATGCTTTGTGTTACAAAATGGTTGAATTTGTGCAATGAGAAAATGTGAATAGTTGTGTTTGCATGGGTGATATTGTTTTATAGTTAGTGTTTATTAACAAAGACTATAATAAGAGTCAACCAGACTTTTGCTACCACATTAGCGTTTTTTTTTTACGTAAGAGGACGGATATGGTTTATTTAGAAAAGAAAAACTGAATAAAAACATAATAAAGTGTTGAAACCTTACTAAATATTGCGATAGTTTTAATAAAAATAAGAAAACTCACATAAAATTTTATACTTCATATTAAATTTTAGCGTGACTGTCAATTTCACACTTGCCAGCCACAGAACCTGTCAATTTTATAAAACGTTAGGGTGCTATTTACTTTAAATGCATTTTAACGGAAAATTCCTGTACTGCTCTTTCACTGTGAAAGTAATATAATAAAGCAGTGTTCGTAAACGATCTTAGGTCTTAAACTTATTTGAATAGTCTTATGAAAAGTGATCGCAACTGGTGTCTTAATAACTGCGCCGTAATTAGAAACTAAATTGGGGGGTGGTTTTACTCATGGCATAGAAACCCAAATTACACTTGATTATAAGTGACGGTACTTCCAAAAGCGTTACACATTAATGGTGTAATGTCTAGTTTATAACTGTTTATTGTAAGAACGGGGATATTCTCATTTATATATGTCAAATTGTTTTTGTTAAATAAAGATTTAAAGCTTAAACATTATTATTTGGAATTTTGTAAGGCAACACAATGCTATCAACCGCAAGAATCGATTACATAACCCTTTGCTATCATTAACATAAGAAATGTAAATTAAGTTTAGGAAGAATTGATCAAATTGAAGTTATGATGAAAGGAATGCACCTATAAATATGTTCAGCATTGGAGTGCTGCTACTGATAGTTATGGCGACGATGACAAACGTGAATGTAACGTTATCTGTAAAATCTGTATATCTTGACAGCCCCGTGGCGCAGTTGGCTAGATACCAGCTTTCGAAACGAGAGGCCGCGGGTTTGGTACCCGCGCCGAGACAAATCTTTGTGTGATCAACAAATAAATGTTTCGGGTCCGGGTGTTTGTGAGTCCGAAATGTAATGTAAAAGTATGTGGCTGTTGGGTGTATTTTTTTTTTTATTATTTTATTTAGTAAGTCGGTATTATTTTGCGCACTAAAATACTCAACATCTCAATGTTGATTTAAATCGATAGGACTGTACAACTGAAAATTAAACTGTCGTTTTGGTAAGACAAACTGACATATACTAGGTATAGATTTAGTAACATCATCGTCGTGTGAAGCATTATCTATCATAATAATAGGAGCCAGGGTATTAGCCTAAAATCTTAATAGCTCAATAAAATGTATCACGGGACCACAAATGCAGACGCAATTAGTAATTAGGCACAAGACTGGCTGGTAACGTCCAACACAAACTCTAGTTGTTTACGTGATCAAACCTGGTGTACGTGACACACTGCTCTAATGGCTATCACGTGGATTATTGGCTGCTTAATATCGTAGCTTATTGTTATAGCTTGCTTGTTTATGGACATTCCGAGACGATAAGGCTTTAACTGCTTCGCAAACGATGCTTGGGAAAATTGAATGCAAATTAATAGGCGATCCGGTTTGCTGACTACGGTCTGCGGATGTTACATCAATGTGGTGCTTAATATTTATGGTGATGTTTAATTTTATGGCCTACAATTATTATTAATAAAGAATATGTTCGATTGTCAATCACAAAAACCAGAATCGGAAAAGCAGATTCAGAAGTCATACATGACTGGTAAAGCAAACACTCTTCTCAATGCGATTTACGGCTATTTAAACTGATCTGTTTGGCCCAGGCGCAAATTTTATACGAAAATGGAGCTATCAATGAGAGTGGCGGTACTTCCATAAAAGCTCAAAAACCCAGCTTGCCTTACAAAATTCCGATTAAATCTTAATTATTTAGCATAAGCATTTTGACATATAAATGAGAATATCCTGGCCTCACAATAAACAATTATAAACTAGACATTACACAATTAACGTGTAACGCTTTTGAGCTTCTATGGAAGTACCGCCACTGCCTCACACCTGCAATTGTTTAAGTAATAGCTAGAAGTGCATTTCTGCACCCATATTTTGCTAGGTATGTATAGGAGGCTATTACTGTATTTCAGACACATTTCCATACTCCGAAAAAAAAAAACAATAACATTTTGCCCGGCCCAGGAATCAAACCCATGACCACAAATCGCACGGCACATGCTTGTTTCGCGAGACTACGAGGCAGTCTATGTGAGTGATAAAGTGGAAGGATTATCGACAGCTGACTATGCACAACACATGTGTGTCACAAAATCAGAATGTTTGGGATTAGGTACTAGTGTCAATCAGTGGTGGCTTTAGTAATCTTGCTTTGTAATTGTACCAGAAATCCAATTATCAATACGATTGGGGATTAAATACAAATGGACGCAGCCATTTGCGACATATATAGAGCAATTAAAAACAGCTTTGGGGTAAATTAGACTCGCGATGTCAGTAATAACAAACTTACATGCTAATGTATTTAATTCAAAATATAAAATAGCATATTTTATAAATTAAAATGTGGACTGCATTTTAATCTTGTCTATATGGCCAGTTCTTCAACAAATAAAACACTTTAACGGAACATTAATTAATTTATTCTAAATTCTGCTATTTCAGTGTTGGTAAAATGTATATTTCGAAAATACAAGCAATATTTTCGAGCATTTCGTTCATTTACGTAGTTCTTTAGTTTATCGGAACGAGTATTTACTCCGATCGGAGGAACTCTTTAAATTTTCGATTCACATCTTTTATTATACCGATGCAGCAAAACCTAGCTTGTCATTGAAGTATTCAGGATTTTTGTACTGAGAAGCATAAAGTCTATAATGATCTCGGGTTTACTAGAAATGGAATGGAATGGTGTAAAAAGATTAAGTGCAGCAGAATAATAAAGAACACAACGACCAATATAATTTCAAAGATAAAAATTTTAAATGAAAGAGATTAAATACAACTTAAAACAATTCATGTGGATATAGTGCCAATGAAAAACTCATACTATGAATAATAAAGTTGAGAAACATAGTTTTGTGAATCCCTCCCTTGAATTTCATTAATTAACTTAACGTAAATATAACAAAAAACAAAACAATCAATTAAATGGCAAATAAAACAGTAACGAATGATAAATGTATTATCACAGAGTAACAGTCGGCATCGGAATAACAATTTCTAATAGGCGATCCATCTCCGAGAACAAGCCAATTATCCTAATCGAGTAATCAATTTACCCTCGCCTTAACTCGATAAAAAATCCAAACAACAAATCCCCACCTTTATTACAAAATTAAAATAATATTTTTCTCTCGCATTATAGCTCGTAATGAGTAAAATTTATAAGAATCATTAATAAAACATTCTTCCCGTATTCAAATTCACGTTTCCAGGTAAAAGTTTTTCGAGATTTCTTATTTCGCCGTCGAAAAGGAAACTTATTACAATTTCTTTGGAGGGCTTACGAGTCTTCATCTTTGTGAGTGTCAAATGAGAGCGAATTCAAACGCGGATGTCAAACAAGTCGACTCAAAGCGCCGCTAATGAGTCCCAATTGGAGTGCTACTGTACACAACCTCTTTGTTTGAACGCTAGGAATCGTTGCCTCCGAGTCTCCGATCACTCTACAAATCTTTCACTAATTAGCGACCGAACTTTGTCGTATTGAGTTGTAGCAAGAATGTAGTCATTTAATTAGGTCAATAATTCAAACAATACAATGTAGCTTAAGATCCTTTTTCGAGACATCAGTGAATTTGGCGGATATGCTTCATTGGTCTACTTTATATCTTATTTATTTAGAGAATGGCACCAGCGGAGCAAAAAAGTGAAGTAGAGACCGCGCTTAGGCAGACGGACTGTGGGACGTCCTGCAGCACGATGGTCCTACGACTTGAAAAAGTTGGCGGGTAGCGGATTGATGAGGACTGCTCAAGACCGGCATGGCTGGCGCTTCCTTAGAGAGGCCTATATTCAACAGTGGACGACGATAGACTGAGTATATAGAAAGGATATCAACGCCGATTCTACGTTTCAAGTATCAATGTGTTTATTGTTATACTTTGTTATTTCAAATTTGGAAAATCTCTCGAGTACGCTTAAACTGTTAAAGAATAATCGTAATACGCTTAGTTCAGTATTTCAATCACAACTGTATGTGAATTGACGGGTTTATTAAAATATCCATATTAAATATTTTATTACACTCCATTATTTCATATGCGAGTTCATGTTTCGAAATAAATTCGTGTTCATAATATTGTTCGCTTTTCAATGTAAAATACATTGTAATCACGCTGCTTTTTGATCATAAAATATATAACATTACATATTCTTTATTATAGTTTTTTTATTATCTACATAAAAATACTAAGATACAAAATAGCCTTTTCCATAACTTGGATCACATGAATAAAGATTTTGTCGATCAATTCTTATAAAAGAAGCCGTATCTTTTCTCTTCATCAAATTTCCCCTAAAAGTAGACAATTACAATTGTCAAACGATTAAGATGTGAAACTATAGCTTTTACATAAAATGTCAATACGGTACTTTGCTGCATCAATTAATGCTTACGCTTATGCTTAGTTTTTAATCCAAAAAGTCTCTATCTAAGATATTTAGATACATGGGACATCATCAGTCAATATACATCCTACTGCTGGGCACGGGCCTCCTCTACCGTTGAAAGGACTTAGGCCTTAGTCCACCACGCTGGCCTAGTGGCGTACTTACATCCGTACCTACATACATGGGACAATAATTGCATAATGGTAACGGTTTATTAATCATTTTGTTTTCAACCTTTCTTCCTCGAGCAAGAAAGGAATACATTGCGATTCAAATAATTATGAACGACTGTCTTAAATAGGCTTGCTCCTTTTTAGGTAGAACAAAAAATACAATTGACGAAATATGGGTGCAGAAGTGATTCTCTGTAATACTATTCCATCATGTGTTTGATGCATTTGACGCCTGTTTTTCATCAGAGTGTTTTTGAGCACAGTCTTCGTAATTTCTGATACCTACGAGGGACTTGTATCTAAGTACGGGCATAACAGTAGGTATAGGTAACTGTTGGATGTATTTTTTTGTCTACAAAATTTAAAAATTATACGCTCCAGTTTTCGTTGACTAAACCGAGTTTATTTTATCGCTCTTCAAGGATAAAGCCCCTTGACCTAACAGAATTTGATGAAAGATGAAAGTAAACAAGACACAAGCACAGCCGGAAATTAAAGGGACCCGGATGGTTCCGGAGGTTGTTTTGTTACTGTATTTGGTCGCTAAACAACATCGATTCACACCGGGTGGCAGCGCCGCCTGCTGGCAGCTGGTAGAACTAAAATATTTGTAATATTTAGTAAAAATATTAGCGCAACCATTGTTTGAGATAAGTTAATATACTTGAAAGTACAAACTCTTCTTTATCTATAAAGTCTGGCTGTCCCGGTCTATATCTAGAGTCTTTAGTCCTTCAGTATAAGAGCGGCTAGCGATCAAGAGGTTACAGGTACTAGGAGTTTGTTTTAGGACTTAGTAAGGAAATTGTAATTATTAGTCAAATGTTTTTTATTTCTTTCTGGGCCTGATTTTGAAATGCAGAGAAAATAAGTTAAGAACTTAAGAACATTAATAACTAATAAGGACTGAACATCATCAAGGATTTTAAAGGACCAAACGTATCGCATGTCCATACGTCGTCAATACAATGGTATTATTAGTATTCCCCTACTTTCTTATAACCTGTTTTCCGTTTCATTATGCGCCACGTAAACATACTCGTACAACATCCATTTATTTCTACTAAATTCAAATTTTATTTTCTGTATTTTAATAATGCCATTGCACGTGTAACAAAATGACGGCAATAAAATAAAAATTGATGAGCGTTATAAAAATGCGAAAAACAACTCTGTTGGACGTGATTGTGGTGTTGATGTAGAATTATTTCCACCCTTTATTCAATAACATGGAAATTTATTTTTTTATATCATAAAATGTAAAGGGCCTTTCAAACATTACGTGAACACTAAAGGGCACACTTAGCTTATTTTTGATGACATGGAGGATGAGACGTCTGACTGGTTATAACGTAGGTAAGCAATGTGTATTTTCTAAAAAAAATGTCTCGATTTCTTAAATCAATAAAGAAACGTACCGGGGGTTAATAATAATTGTGAACAATTTGCAAATACTTGAATGAATCCAGAATATAAAAAATAAATTTCATTCTGACATTGATGCATTTCTACACCCACATTTCGCGAGGTATGTTGATACCAGAGGCGGTACTTCCATAGAAGCCGAAAAGCCCAGCTTGCCTTACTAAATTCAGAATAATAATCTTTAAGCTTTAAATCTTTATTTAACAAAAGCAATTTGACATATAAATGAGAATATCTTGACCCCACAGTAAACAATAATAAACTAAAGATTGCAGAATTAACGTGTAACGCTTTTGGGCTTCTATGGAAGTACCGCCATTGGTTGATATTACGAGGTTTACGAGGTATGTATTAATTTGGAATGATATCATGCGTAATAGGCGGCGAGCCTATTGACGTTTTTCGGGCGCATTTTCAGACTCCGTGTTGCTACAACAATAACACTTTGTTCGAACCGGAAAAAGAACCCGGGACCTCTAAATCGCATGGTACAAAACAAAAATATATCAATGAGAAATGATATAATAATAAATATACTTCCACTTTAGCGTGCTAATCTTGCGGTCAATGTCAATAACTCTGGTTCTCTGGCGACGGTCCGACGGCCGATATGGAGCAGACAAGTGTTGGAGTGGAGACCGCGCTTAGTCGGATGTAGTGTAGGACGACCTGCAGCACGATGGTCCGACGACTTGAGAAAGTTGGCGGGTAACGGATGGATAAGGGCTGCTCAAGACCGGGATGGTTGACACTTTTTTGGGGATGCCTACGTTCAGCAGTGGATGGCGATAGGCTGAGTATATAATAAATATACCCTACGCTAACTTAGGTACATAGGTCTGACCTTACACTGAGATACACTAAGCCTTGCGTCGGGTATCAGAAACTACGAATAACTTTTTAGTCTCACTAACACCCAGATCCGAAAATAATATTTGTGGATCACACAAACATTGTATATGACATTGCGTGTTATTTTATATATCTAAAAGTTGGTGTAGATACTACGTGAAATTTAATTGACGTTAATAGTAAGACAATTTACGAATTTCATTTTCTGCAATTAATGTTTAATAAATTTTCATTTAATCAACTTTTACGTTATAAAATACAATAAATTATATTGTAACATTAATTAATTAATGTGTAAAGCTAGTTCTCAAAATTCGAAGGGGGTATTTTGAGCAATAATACCATTAATCAATAAGACCAAGTTGATGTAGCAGAGAATTAGAATATCCAATAAAGCTAAGGTTGCAATAAACGGTTGCTACGAAACAACGCTTCGGTTTTAATTGGAAGATAACGTTTAAAGGTTGCATAACCATTCCATTTATTCGAAATTCAATTTACCCGTCACTGGCCGTTATTAAAAAAAAATATGATTCCCATTACAGATCTCTTTAGAAAGTAATATTATAATTTTAATATTAGAAACCATAATTGAAAAATGTTATATTTTCTTTACAAAAGTATTAATTTAGCTAAATTATTGAAAATACTACTTGACTACCTCGCGGTACAAGTATGTGCCGTGCCATCTAGAGGTCCTGGGTTCGATTCCCGGGTCGGGTAGAGTGTTATTGGGTTTTTCTATAAGAAAATTCTCAGTAGCAGCAAGGAGTCTGGAATTGTGCCCGAAAAACGGCTATAGGCTCGCCCCCTACTACGTGGGACTGATACATACCTGGCGAAATGTGGGCGCACAAATGCATCTCTGCCTACCCCTTCGGGGAATACAGGCGTGAGTTTATGAATGTATGTATTGAAAATATAAAACATTAACATTCTTAGCCCTGTTTAAGTGATATTCCAATCCGATATACGAGTAACTGCGCTTAACAAAATTTTAGTGAAAGAGAGTAAATCACAAAATGATTTTTCACCACAAATTTCTGATGATAAAAAACAGTCCCCAAATTAAACGACCTATCGTATTCAGAAGCAAATAACGCTTTAATTGGCTACAACAAAGACCAAATAAAACGAAAACTATTTATCACTTAAATACAGCGAGTTAAAATATAAATCCATAATGTCGGCGATAAAGTATCGTCCTGTTTTCGAATGCGAGTATATTCGCATGTAAATAAAAAAGCATTTGCACACGTCGATATTATTTACAGTTACATCCAGTGCAAAATCACATTCAAATAAATTCCACTTTTATATACAACTCACGGTTCACAGGGCTACCTGTTAATTTCATGTTTTATGAAAAAAAAAAGCATTGCAAATTCCACGAGCATTTCATTTGCATTCGATTCTGTTTGAATCTGGTCAAACATAGAGGCGCCTATCGCTTGCTACTAAATCGTGTTGAAATAGTAAATAGTAGTGAGAGCGTCATTTAAATGGAGATTCAATAATATAATACTAAGTAAACATAAATTTATGAAATGCAGTATTTATGGGTTGCCAATGTCGCTGAAATTCAGTTTTGGGTTCCCATGTGAAATAAGACTTGTTTTTTTTCCTTAGTAGTGTACCATTATAGTTACTACCATGATATGATATGATTGACTTAAAGATCGTACAAATATAATTTATGAAAAAGCTTCTAGCAATTATCTGAAAAAAAGCAAAAATGTTTATTTTGCGTTATCAATTCCGCCTTGAAAGCCAATATAATACAATTAATTCAATGTATAAAAACAAATTGTCCGCCACAGAATGTAATCTGCTAACAAAGCAAATATTTAATTACAGTAATGACAAATTTAAAATGTACGCTCGTGGACACGCTTGTTTATCAGATCAATGGGTGTTTCGTATTCACCGCTCGGCTATCAGCAATCATGACCGATCGTAAAACTTAACGATATTGGATTTTATCTGGCCGCAGCTTTCATGGTAATTTAAAAAGTCCGGGTAAACGACCTTGCTTTTTGATCTACCCTCTCGGAGTAATATTACAAAGCTACGGAATTTTTAACGTTTCGCATTAGTGTTATGACTTTTTTTATCGGAAAAAGTAAATATTAGCCCGACAGTGGAATTGTTTTTCGCCATTATTTGTTCGGGGCGAATTCGTATTGAACGTTGAAATCGAGTGGCTGCCTTTGGGATTAAGGTTTGTGGAATTAGTCTCTATCTGTGATATTTGTATCTGTATATGGCCACGTGCGTCCTATTTCTGAACGTGGATCTTCTATTTGTGCGAGCTGATGAATTGGGCCAAAATATTTAAGCTTGTTATAGGCTGTTTGAAATCTGGACCTCTATGTAGATAGAGGTCCAGAATACCAGCTTACTACTCTTACAGTGGGCACGCGACATCATTGTCATCATCATCAGCCCATATACGTCCTACTGCTGGACACGGGCCTCCTGTACCATTAAGAGGGTTTTAGGCCTTATTCCACCAAGCTGGCCTAGTCCGAGTTGGCGGACTACAGACCTAAGAAATTCCTATAAACTTTTAGTTGTGCAGGTTTCATCACGATGTTTTCCTTCACCGTTAATATTAATGATAATTCATTGTGTATACACACATAACATCGGCGAGTCAGAGGTGTGTGCCTGGGGTTTTGAACCTGCGACCGCCGAAATTCTCGACCGCGCGCTGTAACCTCGAGGCCATCACTACTTACTGACATCATTGTCACATTTAATATTTATAGGTATGAGTATATAATAAGGCGACATTGTCGCATTTAACATCTATAGGTAATGTAGATAGTCGTGGACTCCAGACAACTTGGCAAATCTTTATAGTACCTTACATGGAAACAAGATGCGTAAGAAAAAGGACAAAGCTTTTTAGATTAACATGCTAACTCACAACCAAGCCCTTGCAAATATAACTTGCTTTGAACAAAGACGTTGCACTCATGAGAAAAGATTATTAGGCAAAAAGCGGCAATTTACTCAGTATTACTTAGCAAGAATATTCCTAAGTACATAGCTCAAAGATTTTAATTCATATAATACAACCGCGTAACTTTATTACAGTGAAAGATTTAAACAGTTTTAAATGAAATGTTAAATAAAAAAATGGAGATGAAGTTCATTAACACCGACATTTTTAATTAACACAACGTCCAGAAAACAGAAGAATTATTTGACTTTGTAGTACGTATTTTTCCCAACGAACGCTCTTTTCCTTTATACAGATGAAGTAGGATTTACTTTGTGTGTAAGTATTACTTAATTACTTAGTTTTAACAGGCTTCTTTTCGTAGGCAATTACTGTAAACTTTTTGTTTGAATATTTTTAAAACATTGCGCATTGCGTTTATTTTGATTTTAACAGCCGCCGCGATGCCGTTGGCTAGATACTAGTTTGTTAAATGAGAAGGTCGATCCCCGCACATGTAATGTGTTACGTGTTAAATATTTGTTTTATATAATGTTATAGCATTTATTTCGTGTCTGAGTGTTCGTGAGACTTAAAAGTCTCTCTATTTTTGATACCTACCCATGATACAAAACTTGTATCTTATTGTGCGGCTACAACTATTGACTGTTGGGATATTTAATGAATATTATTTATATATTTTTTTAGATTATGGAATATTTGAAACTATAATCCTTACGTAAAACGTTAGAACATGATGCCCAACTGTCGCTCGCACGGCGCACTCTTATTCCAGGGGACCACCGAGGCCGTCACTTAATTCTTATTTTTATATAATTTATATAATTAAAAATATTTTTTCTTCTTTGTACCGGTGTTTATCGGCTTGTTACTTTAAATTTATTTTTTCCCGGTCAGTTTTGATAGTCTTAAGTGCAAGAATATTACTTGTTATTCGTTGCGACGAATTCAAGACAGCATATTTGGTAGTCCTTGTAAAACTGCTAAGTATGCAAAAATTCCCGACCCGAATTTAAATTCTGCAAATATTACATGTACAGAAATAGAATGCAAGTTCGCAAACGTCTCCATATGAATGCGCTAAAGTTTTATTAAAAATCGATTCGCTATGCCGGCGCCTTGCATAGTTGCCGGGTAAATTGATAGACTTGCTAATCTTATGCATTTCATTGTTAATAAAGATAGACATACGGTAATTGTTGTGTTTTGAAAGTTTTCATTACTGCGCAAGTATATATTATTATTGCTTGTCACTCAAACACTTACATAAAGGTTTATATTCTACAAAGACAAATTGTATGCCTTTCGTGCTGTAATTGAATTATTTCTTTTTTTTTGCCAACGTGACTGCTCTGGCACCTGACGACAAAGAATGATGACTGGCAATAAACGATTATGACTACCTCTCATCTTTAAAAAACTATGCTAGCCTTACCGTATACATACATTTATGCACAAGCTGATCCCGGAATGCGACGTACTTCACCAATGGCGGTATAAATAGCCGGACTCAAACATCTACCAACATTGCACTTATGCATGGCCGTATAGGCAGACATTTCACCATCTATCTTTTTAAGTCCTACTTAATATGGAGCGAGCCTATTGCCTTTTTTCAGGCATGTATATTGCACGAACAAATTTTAATTTCTCTATGGAACGAATTTTGAATCACACGCCGACGAACACGCGCAAAACCAGGTTCGTTAATTTTTCTCTTTAAATATTTGGCAGCCTACGTGGTATGCAGTAGCCGTGAACAGGCCTAAAAACATTTGCTTTAACAAATATTTGTTTTAAGCCCGTATGTTATTGAACCTAATGGATCCACGTTATTCCCATTATATTTGTTTGCACAAATGATTTGTAATAACAAACGAATTTGTATTTTATATTAACTACTGCACTAGACTGAGTCTACAAATGTTGGCTGTTGTGCATTATTTATTTCATACGAATTTTACCAACAAATACCTTAAAATTATTCATACAATATGCGTGTTTGTGTGTCATTGTTTCTAAATTCTTCCTCGACCGTAGATGTAGGTAATTAAGAATTTGTCGGAGCGCGTCCAAGTCAGACTTTGATTACATCAACGTCTGTCCTGAGCATCTCATCAGCAAAACCAGATAAACACCGTCAACAATTAAGTGTTACCATGACTGCTAACTGTCCACCGCTGTGTGCGGATACCAATCTGAATACGCCCAAGTCGTTCCATCTGTATATAACTATATAATATATAAATCTTCTGTGCGTGTATGTTTGTATACAGGGTTATTGGTTAAGTCGACCTATATCCGTTAAGGGCGTGTAATTTACATCGTTTCTGACTGATTTGACTATTAGACACCCTATCCTAAATCTAACCATTTTCGAGATATTTGAATTTAATTGTTTTTTCCAAAAAACTCCCGATTTTCGGCTATCAGCTTAGATATTTTGAAATGTGTAAGTCTTATTATTACTATTATTTGATTTTTACATGTAAACTAAGATGCCTTATGACCTCAATAACCAAAATTGTACATAAAATGAATGAATAAGTCGCTGTAGACGATTAAAACTTAAAAACATTAACAAACATTTTGAAAGTTTAGTTTTCTCGAAAGGATATCAAAAAATATTATTATGGCACCTGTTTTGCAGATATGCCTAAAAATATCGGCGTTTCATAAGCTATCCAACGAGGTACAACAATCCAGGGTTTTATTAATATTTTGTAGAAAAAACTTAGTTTAATAGGCTATAGGGGAGGCAAAAATAAACTAAATAAAATAATTGATGAGTACAAAATAGTAAATTTATTAAACTTTCCAGATATTTTGTTACATCTTGGTATAAATTTAAAGTAGTAATTTGAAAAAAAAATGAAACACGGCAATTTGACATCCAAAACACGGCAATATATTTTTATATAATGGCAACCCTGGAGTGCAGTGAAGCACACTTTGTCAAGGTCACATGTTGTTAATTGTTTACGTTTACTGAGTGAAAGAACCAAATTAAATAGAATTTGTTGTGGTATTTAGAATATTACTACAGTGATTATAAAAAATGGGTGATGTTTATTGTTAATCCTCGTGGCGACTTAAAGTGTGTGCATGTTTTGCTCTTCGAAGATAAGGTAAATTCATTAAATTATACTGTGAAAAAACGGCTCGTAACTTGTCCAAAACCTACATATGCCAGACTCGAGTATTTCTCTAATTGTTAAAAATTATGAGGACGCTTAATAGATCTGATTAGTAAGTACATAACTAATTGAATAGTTGAATGTTCCCATACGAAAAGGTTATATTATGTTTGTGTTGCATTTTTTATATAATGTTTAAAATGTGTGGAATTCTTGTTGTAATGATTTAAATAATTTATCTGGTTCTTGTAGAATGCTTTAAAATTTACAACACCACATACCTACTTTGATTTCTTTTTATAAATATTGTAAACAACGCATTGAAGTATTCATTTCTCGTTAATTACCTATGTCACGAAATTTCAAAACTCTCGCGTTGATCATCATCGTATTATTTCTAAGATTAATACATATTGTTATTTATCATTTTGTTCAACAAAAAAACTTGCATTCAAGGTCATGACATGAAAATTAACTTACGAGTATAGGTAATTTTTAGAATTTGACTGTTTACATTTTAATTATGTGGTTTGAAACCAATTCGAGTCGAGTTATTTGTCTAATAAAATTCAATATGATATATTCCGTGTCTATGTTATAACATCTCGCATTCAAATTTAGAGAGACACGAGGTTTGTGCACAATTTGGACATATTATTGTTCTAATAATTTTCGCCGACATTTTATGGTTTTTGGTACTAATAATCACTAGCGACAAATAATTATTTCTTTGTTAGGCCAGTATTATAATATACCTACATCAATATGTCAAAATCTTGAATGTAAATAATTTGCGGTAGGTGTATTATTTATTAGTTCTCTGACTTACCTGAAACCGTAATAAAAATTTGGGCTTGCCCTAGCTAGAGACCCTAGGCACGCCACTGGTAAATGGGTATTCGCTGAATTAATTTATATTAAAATTGAAGCCTTGTTAATGAGAGCTTTATTGGGAATTTATCATTTCTATTAATAGCAAGCTAATTCTAGTATAAAATTCACTGAAACGTATTTTCCATCGCTTTGAACATCACGTGGGTGATCTTTACCAGTAACTATGGCTTCTACGAATCTTTATAAAATTTGCTCAAATGTTTATTTCTTTTTATATTTCAAGTTGATTACTAGAACTTACTTATACATACCTATATATATTTCTCTCAATACCGCATCAAGATAAATATTCAATTCTTCACTTTACATACGTTAATTTTGCATTTTTTTGAAAATGCTGTGAGCGATAAATTGTTGTAATTATTATTTAAGTTTGTGTTGTTTTAAATGTTTTAGTTTAAACTATGCCATACCGGTCAAACAAAAATCCTTTAACGATTGTTGGACGGATCAACTATGATCATGTTTCCTTTCAACATCAATATTACCATTCCTTAATCTACTAACATCCTTGCAACATTAACATTTGTTAATGACGTTCATTATGGATAAAAAAAATGCATCAAAAATCGCTTGTAATTTGGCGATGCATGCAAGTCAATATTTATATATCACGATTGCATAAATTTAATCTACTAATTTAAAATTGATGACAACACATTTTCCAAATAACACTTATATGTGTTGATGTGACACTTGTATGTGTAAGTCGTGATGGCCTTGAGGTTTAGGTACGCGGTCGAGAATTTCGACGGTCGAGGGTTCAAACCCCAGGCACACACCTCTGACTTTTCGAAGTTACGTGTGTATTCTCAATGAATTATCACGTACTTTAACGGTGAAGGAAAACATCGTGATGAAACCTGCACACCTAAAAAGTTCTTAGGAATTTCTTAGGTGTGTAGTCCGCCAACCCGCACTAGGCCAGCGTGGTGGACTAAGGCCTAAACCCTCTCAATGGTAGAGGAGGCCCGTGCCCAGCAGTGGGACGTATATGGGCTGATGATGATGACTTATATGTGAGCACTGCCAGGCAAATCAAAGGTTTTAGTCGCAATAAATATGTAAATTCAATTTACTTAATGAAAAAACAACAAACTGAGCTGATTGTAGATAAAATTATCCGCACAAACATCACTTTATTCTGTAGTTTATGTGTGTCGATCATAATAGTGATTGGATAACATATTTGCCATTTATTATAACAAGTTATCGTGTTGATATAACATTGCTGTTAGCATTGGATACATTCCATTAAACTGTGAACTTGTATTTTATATGTCAATTTTTAACGTACTTTGCTAGAAATAATAAAACGTATACCATATAGATTGATAGGAGAGACGTAGGTACTAAATGTTGACGTGAGTTCCAGATAAGTAATTATCCCTAACAGAAACAGTAAATAGTTCAGACCTCACAATATAATATATATGTTAGTCATTATATCAGTAATCATTAAGTTTTTCATCACAAAAACACCAAGACCGGCGATTTATATATAGCGTTTGTAAAATACAATTGCGGGAGTCACTAGGATACTCTATCTAAACGCATAGCGCTTAGCAATGAAGACAGTATACCTGTCAATATAAAACGACCTCTGCCAAATCTGAATTTGACTGTACACGTAAAATTCATCTTCAATCATTCCTGCCCAGCATCTATCGGATTCGGAATTTCATCAAAAGCAGCTTCCATCAAAAAAATGCAATCTCTCAAAACAAAACTCCTGGCGATTTCCAGTTTACTGCAGGAAGGAGCGAGCCTTCATAACGGAAGTGCTATTCTGGGCCTTTCCAAATTTGACACAGTACGTCACATTTCATTCGCAGTTCACTCGAGAGCGTCCCCAATCTTTGCCGTTTGAAATAACTGTCCCGTGAAGTAGAATGTGGAGTTGATATAAAACCGTCCGGCCTAGGTGAGTGGCATTATGTCGCGACAGTTATAGTTTGGCGTTCTGTTTTAGTGTTGAATAAATCATAGTTATATTTGGATCGCAGAGAAACGATGGAATAGAAAATGAGTAAAAGTGTTCGCAGATTTATTTAGTGGTAAAGATTTTTATTTTTATTTATTTTTAAGATTTTTAACAAAACCTTTTTTGAGGCTATATTGTGATCTGGGCAAAATCATGATACTTCAAAATTATGATTTTTATGTTTTTGGCTCGATACTCGCTGGCACCAATATCTGTATACGAATATTTTCTAGTGGGTATACGTGTTTTCAATATGCATTCAAATATGTTCCATAAATACCATAAATTAACTATGCTTAAAAAAATAAACTATGCATAAAATATATTCAAATTTAATTTAATGATTCTGAGCAGCGATAAAGTGTATCCAAGCAGGTGCACGAGTCGTATTGTACACTCGGTGCCCATTTTCTAAATTACTTTCTTCCAATTGGTTTCAAAGTCCCTAGTCTCATTAAATGAAATGAGCCTATATATTTCTTTTTTTAAATGCCTACATCCCGCAAAAGGCCTCTTTTATAGCCAACTGCTATTAGCTAATTGAATAATAATTTGAATTACACATAATTTTAGTTTATAGACAGACCTCCTCTTACATCTGGATTTGGATTTAGCAGTTCAATACATAAATAAGCAATTTCTGTCGTTTTCATTTATAGAAAAATATATTTTGTGTTTGAAGTTTCGAAACATACATTTAAATAATCTTATTTAAATGCATGTTTCGAATACATCTGTATGGGGTCATAAAACCGAATTGGAAGAAAACTTGTGGATAGACATTTTAGATATCGTTCTAACCAAAAAAATTTGCAAAATTTCGTGATTTTTTCTCTCGCGGAACGTAGACTAATAAAAGACCAATTTTTTCTTTATAAAATAGTTAATGGCCAAATTGATTCTCCAGAACTCCTTAGTCGAATAACGTTTAAGTTTCCTTGTATCTCTGGGCGTAAAAATAGACATTTCCCCGATATTATTATATTTTTTAAATTGCTTAATAATTATAAGAAATTACTTTTTTCTAGTGTTAGTTTAGTTTAGATAATATTGTATAATTGCTTTTTGTTTTTATGTATGAAGTATGACCGTAATAGTTGTCGGTACTAAAATGTATGTCCGAAATGGTTACAGAATATTAACCCCACATGAAGCAGTTAGTGTTCAATTAAATTTATTCTATAAAATTGTCCGACCTTAACCTTAAACAAATTTTATACATCTCTTTTTATTACTGAGTTTAATATATCTAAAGATACTGCAGCATATGGTGATATGCGAAGTATTAAGTTGCGCAAAAAAGTTTACCTTAACTGCGATCGATCAGCCATAATATTCGGGCTCGTAAACCCCAAAATAACTTCACATAACTCTCTTATCGCATAATGTGCGCCAAGTCGTTAACTAAGGAAATAACTTTCTTGGCAACAAAAAGAAAGATCGAACCAATTAGTTATCCAAATAACGACGATAAATAACACTGGTCGTAAAATCAAAAAGCAGTTAAGGTGAACGAGCTTGAAAGATAATGAAGGCACCTGCCGATAAATGAAACGGAAAAATTAGATCAGAATTTTCGTAATAAAAAAATAGGTGAATCTTGCCTGATGGCGTATCGATTCAGAGATGTCTGTGATGAATTCAATAAAAGCCTTTGTGCTGGAAACGTAAAACATTAATCGTGTCTGTACCATCTCTGTCCTTTTGTTGAAAGCTTTTTGCAAAATTAAAACCCACGCTACATGACACTTTTGTCACTGAATTACCTTTGTTGTATTGACGTGGCTTTTATATATGACTGGACGCTGCAAATAAAAGAGAATTCATGCTGATATTGCACGTAATATCAGGATTATTATATTCGTTTAAGCACATGTGACGTTGCATTTAATTTTCGTGACATATGACGCTATTATTGCGTTCTCTCAAAAGCCAAAGATCAAAGTATCAGATTAATCGGATACATATGTAACTGAATCAAAGAACCCCATATTAAATATGTACAGCCATTCGGTCAGGGTGGTACTACTATCATTTTCTTTATGTAACGTTAACAGGATAATATTATGATATTCGTGGTACCTGGTGAAATGTGGGTGCAGAAATGCACCTCTGTCTAGCCCTTCGGGGATTACAGGTGACGTGAGGTAGGACTTATGAGGTTTACAACCGATGTTTCTGAGAGATTTAAGGTAATACAACAGCTCGGCCTATATAATTATAGGCCAAGCTGTGATATTAAAAGATTAATATCTTTTATTTCACGTTGTTCTACTGTGAAACAGAGAAACCACAACGGAGCGCACCACGCTATGAAAGGAATGCAATGTATTGCTCTATGTCGTGAGATAGCCATGTGACAATCAAAAAGTTACGTTTCACGCACGACAGATTCCGACTGAGCCGTGACAAAAGGAGATTATAACGTTTATTGTGATACAATAGAGGTCCAGTCAAATCAGTCTTTTTTTTAAATGATGATGAAATAAATTAAATAATTAATAAATGAAAATTTACTTTTTTATACTGGTAAAGTGAACCTAATGGTATTGCGCTAGTCAGTAATAGCGCTGGTACAGGTAGTACCAACTGGTAGGTACCCCAGTGAGTACCAACTGGCAAGAAATTATGAAGGTTATCTCCCACCAACCGGGTCTTCCAATGATACCACCTCAGACTAGCCAGGCCTTTCGTGCTGCAATCCAATCCAATTCCATCATAGAAAAGGTTCTTTAATACGCCTTATAGAGGTTAAAGAAAATAACAAAAAAAACTCATTTCGTATATTGTAGTTTTATGCCTAAATCTTGATAAAATTGTAACGGTACACCGATTCACATTCCTATTTTTCTTATAACCTCTTACGAAAACTATCAGCGTTAAAATGGAAATTCGTGGTCAAAAAATGCTACTACTAAAGATAATGTATTGAAATAAAAATAAAAAGGATACCTATATGTATGTACGGAATTTTCGTAGTAAGAAACAATTTTACAATTTGTGTCATTATATATTTACACAACTGTAAATAGTTTTAACCTTTCTGTAAGTTTTGGATACTCTGGGTAGGGGGAACGTATTTAGAAAAAAAATCTCACACATAATGTAAAGGCGTTACAAAGTAACACAGTCTAATAAATAAAGAAAACCGACATGATATCTTACGCTTGTGCGTGTCGTTCTGGTATCAAGTTGTTTTGGACATATTTGTATCGACAAGTAAAGACTCATATTCATTTAATCAATTACTTCGATTTCACTAAATCATGTATTGTGGCAGTATTTCTTGATCCAAACATAGCATTTGTTTCTGTTTTTAAGTTCCACGTGGCGAACCTATTGCCGTTTATAGGGTAGATTTCCGTACTCTATGTCACTAAATTTTCTAATGGAAAGCTCCAATAAAAAACCTGGTGGCACTCCGGGAGTGTCGGCAGAAGTGAAACCTTCAACATTAACGTCGTGCATTTTTGAATATTTTGGAATGGTCAGGGAATAATTTCGCACGAATTGCTTTATTTATCAGTATAAAAGTATTATCATTTACGTGGTATAATACAATATTTATTGGGCTATCGTAGACAAACATGACTATTTATATTACATAATGCGTCTTGCGCATTCGATCAGGGTCACGTGATCTCACGCGAGTTCAACATTTTTTACTCATCCCAAAAAAAGTACACACTGCCGCTAAATAAGTTTTCACTTGGAAAAATCCCCACCTGGGAGTTGAACCCAGAACTTCTGGAACGTACGCCGCATTACATTGCGGGACCAACGACACACATAATAGATGACTGTGTTCAAAAGAGGCGACGGTGCAATTAATGCAGTCAAACGTTGCCAAACGTACTTTCGTCTCGTGAAAGAGGGTGAGACTCTCAAATAATTCTAACGGCAGCCAAACCAACCGCTTCAACCAGGCACGGTTCGTGATCATCGTCTGTAGCGTCGTCATTGGAACTTCAATTAGTTAGATTGAAAATATCCGTGTAGGTGAGGTACATTCATCAATATTTTTTTCTACAAATCTAATATTATTAGACTTACGCAATCACACTTGTATCCTTCTAAGACTGTGTCATAATAAAAGCATATTTTCATCATCATCATCATCACCGGCCCTTATACGTCCCATGCTTGGAACGGGCCTCCTCTACAACTGAGAGGATTTAGGCCTTAGTCTACCACGCTGGCCTAGTACGGGTTGGTGGACTTTTAGGTGTGCAGGTTTCTTCACGATGTTTTCCTTCACCATAGAGTAAGTGATTCATTGTGAATACATATGTACATCATTTCGAAAAGTCAGAGGTGTGTACTTGGGGTTTGAACCTGCGGCCGCCGAGATTCTCGACCGTGCGCCTAAACCTCGAGGCCATCAATCCTCCATATTTTACAGATTGTCAAACTTGTATGGGATACTCAACATTGAAATAAATTATGTATTTTTTTATAACATCGAACATGAACCGACTAATCTGAAGATAGCGTTCCAAGAAAATCGAAGTAAGTAAACAGTGACATGTGCGTGTGGAATAAGGGCAAATGGAAGAATAAGACGATTTCTCGAGAGTACATAAATATTTGATAGTATTAAAGTAATCTCTTGCATTTCACGCTCTGGGTAGAATGATGCGTCCCACGAGCCACACATGCTGACATAGATAGATTTAGAAATATATACGAAGCGAAATGGATATGAATATCATACGGATTCCCTATGTGTTTATTCTTAAAAAATACCATTGTTATCTAGAAAAAAATATGGTCAGAACTATATGAAATCTAAATAATTATACACTTCTTGTATTAAGAAAGTATAGGCTTCGGGACAATATGTTTTTTTTTTAAATATCACTCTCCTACACAAAAAGTAAAAGATCCACTTAATTTTCGAATTTTAAGCATTTTTTTATTCTATTATTTCTCTGTCACCTATATGAGCATAAATTAGTAGGCATATAAACTTATGACTCATAAATAGAAGTATTAATCCATTCGAAGATGGAGCTCGCGATACCTGAGGTGTTGAGATCTAAAATTTGGCCTGTAACAGATCATAAATTCACGCGAAGCTGAGATATCCAAATTTAAAATTCACCTGCATACTAAACTTGGTTTGACTGCAATAAAAATTGCTGAGTGGAATTTTCAACCCCAACAGAATCGCGAACAATTCCCAGCCACATAAAGTTGAGCAATGGAAATATCACGGAAAGAATACTAAACCCCTTTTAAATCCTGCACAATATGTGTAACAGAGGTCCACAAAGTAATCCTTTATGCAACGCGAGAGCACTTGCCTGCTCCCGAGCTAGAATTACGACATCTGATGGTACCGCACGAAACTCCGTACATAGTTCCTGTTGAACTTGTTCAAACTGTCTGAATTTTGAAGTGTTAACTATCCGAACATGAATGGGAGCGGTTATCTAACATTTCGGGGCCTTGGATACATCAGGCGGGATGGGATTATTTCTATAACCATGTTGAGTCTGCAAGACTAGAAGTTTAATGTAGCTTATGTAGGAGTTATGTGGTTCGTGTGCAATCAATAGTTTAGTATCTCTCTTATAGTTGTTATGAATTATGAATCAGGCTGACAGTCAATGTATATGTTAGATTATTTTAAATATATTTTAAGTAATAAAATAACAGAAAAAATTATATATGTTATAAATAACAAAATAAAATTTTTGAGTGGCAAGGTACTTATGTTTACTGGGTGCGTTTCTGCTTTTGGAAGTACTTTTACTTCACTGAAACAAAACACAAAAGCTGCCTTACAAAGTAAACTAGAGCCAATTAAAACTGGTGCCTCAAAACAACTCCAATTTCTGAGACTATAATTCACTCCCTAACTAGTCTGAGTTTAATACTTCCCCTCTGTGTTAGAACCAACAATACCTTACACCGATACATTTTTTAACAAACGTTACAAAACTCCGACTGAAATTTTCTCAGAGCTTCAGAAACCTCCTTTAATTAACACCAAGAAAGAAGCACCTAATTACGTCACGCGTGAAACTCGTACATTGAAGAAACAAAAGAATGTTTTGGGTATGTTCGGTAATACCCTAATACCACTGGACAATGTCCATACTGGGAAGAAAATCATTCCGTTATAGACTGACAGTATACTTAGTGAAATGTATGACGTTATTAATCGCCGCCATTTTTGTACTGCGAGCACTGGCGTTTGGCCAACCCACACTAGGCCAGCGTGGTGGACTAAGGCCTTAACCCCCTCAATGGTAGAGGAGGCCCGTGCCCAGCAGTAGGACGTATATGGACTGACGATGATGAGCACTGGCGTTTTAAGGTAAGGTGTTCTCAGTGCTTTGATCAAGTGATCAACTGCCTTCAATAATGACATGACATCGATGTCAGACGACAGAATACTGAACTGCGTTCCGTTTTAAACAGTAACCAGTATAGTTAACTATAAAAGAAAGGTTTCGCAGTATACTGCATTGACTTAGTGTATTATGGACCACAGTCATTGTTATTTTAACTTTCCTATTGCCATGATTACGTCATCACGATCAAGGAGCAATATTTTACTGACATTACATCCGTAAAAAACGTAGAAAAACACCGTCTATGTCATACACGTACGCGCAGTAACCGCAGCCAATTAAAACCTGCAGGAGTAAGAACGTCACGTGCAAAACTACATTTGTTGTTGAACGCTTTAGAGGTCATTATACTTATTAGCTCGGCGACTTCCCCCAGCTATAATTACATGGCCACAATCGGGCAGCGATGCAATTAGACGCCTCGCAGAAAGACCGTTGTCACTCGTCGTTAATGACTCGGCCAGTTCCATTGCAAAGGCCAGAACTTTTTCAAGCCGCACTTTGGAAGCCGCACTTTGGTCGGCTTTGCGAATGTGATTTATAATTTAATTTCATGTAATAAATTTGAATTCGGAATTTGCGGAATGTTGAAGTACGTTCGCATAAGTAGTTTAATTAAATGTCAATTATAAGTTTTGATTAATTTGTGCCAACAAGCGGTTTGTGAAAAGAGCGTCTGCGCTAGTGGGAAAGTTTAATCACTTGTTCGTATATTTCTAGGTAATGTCTCACTGGGTAGGCACGGTGATATTATTGGGCTGAAATAAAAAAAATACCATGGCCAAAATTTAAACCTTTGTGATATAGGTACGTTTCGCTGCTACACCAATGAGCCTTTCTACCATTGAGGGACATCGGTCGATTTTATTGTCACGATTGGTAAAAGGCAGCCTTACTATTGTCTACACTAAACCTAAAACACATCATCAGGAGTCAATTTGATAGACAGAGTCAAAACAAAAAAATCCTTTCTAAAACAATAGACCTTGAGAATTCAACATAAGACTTCGCTAATCACAACTCATAAATGTTGTTATTATTTCAAAACGGCATTACTATACATGTATTGTCTAAGCAAATTTAATTAACTTCGAGACTCAATTGCAAAGACGAAAAGTACCCACATATAAAAAACCTATAATTTATATCCTTTATGTATATATAGCTTACAACCTAACCTAAATAAAGCCGCAGTCAAAGGCAGTATGAAGTTGTTTGAAAATTTAATATCAGCCTTGTGGGTAATAAAACAATTTAGTGCCACCATTATGCCGTAACGTTACATGAAACCTGCGCCACTTGTAATTTGTTGGAAGAAAGAAAAAAACTTTCACGGCACCACATTAGTCCGACCAAAATTGGTCGTGGAATTTGAGCAAACGAGTTTCCAACTACTTTTACGGAACACAAATTAAGCAACATTTCGAATTGTTTTTTTGTTGTTAAAAGTAGGAACAGGGGTGAGCCATGGTCGAGTAGTTAGTTCCGAGTTAACTTTTACACCAGTGTTACTATTTGCACCTGCAAATTGTACCTGTTTCACCTTTTGTTTTTTGATCTCGTCTGCCTCGTGGTCTCGAGGCACAAGTATCGACGGTGCGATCTATGGTCCTGGGTTCTGTCCCCGGGTCGGTCAACGTGCTATTGGGTTTTACTATTAAGAAATTCTCGGTAGTGGGACAGAGTTCATAATTACCTACATTTTTTTTCAAAAGACGTTTCACAACTATCGGCGCCGGACTGTGAGTTACCGGATGTTAACAAGCTGTTAAAGATTGCCAAAGGACGTGATATAAATTCACGGTTCAATGTGACGGCTTTTTTTACCCGATGGTCGATGGACTTATAACGTCTACCCTACTGCAGGCATGGTACACTTTTAAAGAATGTTAGTTAGATACTTGTACTATTCGTATTAAGACAAACTTACAGTCATACTTACAGTAAGATATAATAAAACTCGCAACAACTTTACATTATACATTGCTACACTCTTTTTACAGCGAAAAACATATTACAAATATAGTATGAAATACAAAATTCAAATACGTTTAACTTTAATGACGTATATAATAGTGTTTGTTAAAGAACAGAATAAACATGATACACAAATATTTTCGTTTCAATATTAAAGTACCTACGCCCCAATAAAAAAATCATAACTTATTTTTCGAGACCTAATACTAATAAGCTAATGGAAAAAATCCCATAGGAGCGTAATATTCAAAGGATTACTGAATTAAATATAAAAAAATAACAGAATGAGATTCTCCAAAAGAAATCATGAGTCGTGGTGTAAAGTCCCGTTTTAATATTTTGAAACTATAAAATTATTAATTTAGAGGTATATTTATATATCTTTTGGCTGTTTAAAATCATATTTTGTTATAATTCAAACAAAGAAATTGGAAGGAATCATTTTATATATTTTTTTAAAGTCATACATACACAAAATTATAAATACAAGAGACATAATTTTTTTATTTATTTATTTAAAACTTTATTCTACACATCAGATAAAAGCTATGGAGTATAGTAGACTAAATTAGTATAAAAGGCGATCTTATTGCACAAAGCGATCTCTCACAGACAACCAAGGATGGAGGTGTAGGAAGAGAAATGAAGGTAGTCTTACGACTTACACTTACGTGTACAAGATTAAATTTTATTTTATTTTATTGTAGTTATTTTTCAGGGAAAATATTTACTGCGTTTTTTCTCATCGATAAAAAACATAAAAACATCTTTCTAGATACTAATACACATTTTATCGAAATTGAACTTTCATTGCCAGTCGTAAATGTACGAAACATTACCCGCATTACGAAAGTAAGGACGCACAAAAAGGGAACTAATTGAATATCCCAAAAAGCTCGCGTGAATGGCCTTCACGAAATCTACTGGAACATATACTTTTTGTTCGACAGCATTAGCCGAAACCATCAGTGCTCAATAAACGGGGATTAGGAAATGGCCACCATTTGTTTTTATGTCGATACCTGATCGACTTCACTTGCACAGAAACCAGGGTTGATTCCCCAATTAAATTATACAAAAATATTCTTACCGTTTAAAAAACATCATGAAAAACATTTTATTTTTATTTTTAGCAATACAAAGTACGAAACTTACAACAATATTTAATTACACTTTTTTTTAAAGGTTGGGTCATATATTAGTACATAACTTAGCTTCAGATAAAGGACTACGCGAGTCAATAAATTGGCAATCAATGGGCAATATAATGTAGCGTTCTAATACAAGTGGGATTTTGTGCTACACGCTACAGCGTAGCGTTGGCGGCGTTCGTAGCATTTGCGTTGTAGCAGATCATTTGGCCATTACTGCGGGATATCGCTTGTAACCATAACTTAACTATAGGCTTGGGGTGAATTCTGCGTGGAATATGTGAAGGTGTGTTGTACCAAATAATTAAAATTGCGAATACAATTTTAAGCATAATAATATAAAATAGAAGTAAGCACAAAGACAATAATTTACATATTGCTTTAATTACTTTATGTATGCTAATGTTTTGAATTATATAATACTTTAGTAATTAAGATTATGAGTGAGGCTGGTGATGATGATGATGAATAAAGATTATAATAGCCAGTTGTTGGGCCATAACAGTTAAATAAAACTAAATTTATTTGATGGTTGCACTTCGATAAATTAATAAACCAAATCATTAGAGTTGAAAGTTCTATGTCTGTATATAACCAGCTAACCGTTAAATGTGATATTATCTACATATCTATATTAATTTTTTTACTAAAACTGAAGTTCTCATATATAACACAGATATGTGCAGTGCGATCTAAGTCTTCTGCATCTATCGGTATTAACAATTTCGATTTCCTTAAGTGCATTTATGTACATACATATACTGTATTTGTCTGAATATTTTAACTGTATTAGCAAGAAACATATTGAATACGTAAATAAAAACTATAATCTAAATACCTTGAATATTGAGGTTTCAGTCAATTATTCGTCACTAAAAAGAAATAATTTGCTGAAAAGGTATCAGTTGCTCGGTTTCCTCTCTTACTCTGTGCCTAAAGTCATTATAATCAGTTATAGGCTTAGGGTAAAAAAGCTTAAGACAATCTAACTCACTTTACCATCTTAAAATAAAATATCATCATTCATCATCAGCCCATATACGTCTCACTGCTGGGCACGGGCCTCCTCTACAACTGAGACGGTTTTAGGCCTTAGTCCACCATGCTGGCCTAGTGCGGGTTGGCGGACTACACACCCAAGAAATTCCTAAGAACAGTGTGAAGACAGAAGGTGTGCAGGTTTAATCACGATGTTTTCCTTCACCGTTAAAGTACGTGACAATTCAATGTGAACACACACATAACTTCGAAAGTCAGAGGTGTGTGCCTGGGGTTTGAACCCTCGACCGCCGAGATTCTCGACCGCGTGCCTAAACCTCGAGTCCATCACGACTTTTAATATATTAAAAAAAAGGACAATTTATTACAATAAAAGTTTAAATTACCAACACTATCTATGAACACATTTTTTTTATTCTTCCTTATTAATTTAACCACTATTTATAACCTATATTTCAAACCAGCAACATTTGTCATAAAATATACTCTTCAATACGATGGCAAGCATTAACAAATTTAGACATCGCATCTCATATTATGTTTGTGATTCAAACGCAATAACTTTACTGAATGTATATATAATTATAATGAGAAATAGTATTCTGCTTTGAGCAACGGCGTTCATTAAAGGGATCGTGGACGAAATTAATGATGAAATGCAAATTACATGAAATGATCAGTACGACAATGACGTGTTCTGACGAAATAGTACCTACGCTACGCAGTACGAAAAACAGAATATAATTTAATTTAGTGGCATATATGCTAGATAAGCGTATATATATGTATATATTGAAGTCGGTCGAGGACGGCCCAGGTGCACCTATAAACTGCCCTGTGGCAAGGGGGCGTTAGAATCCCACCACGGTATCCCCTGCCTGTCGTAAAAGGCGACTCAAAGGGGCCCTTGGGGTCGCTGGGCGCGCTGCGGGGGCGGCGCGTCCTCACTGAAAGTGACCCCGAGAGGGGCGGCGGCACTGTGGCCTGTGTACGTCGCGGGCGCCCATTCACAACTGGGGCGCCCGAACCAAGCTAGTGGGGGTGCAACTGCGCCCCCAACAACTCCGAGACGGCCGAGACAAACACGTCTCGGAGGCGCACCGGGCGGCTGCGGCATTACGGTGGGCGTTTCTCGCTCACGTACCGTGGTCGCCCCACTCGGCGCGGAGATGGCCACCGGGGGGTTTTGGTCGGTATGCCGGTTTAGGGAATTTTGTTAGGGACCCAGCCCGGCACTAACACCTGCGCGGACATGACGTCGCCGCGCGCCGGGCTGGAAGACCGGTGACCCCGACATACGCTTCCCGCCCCCCCCCCCCTCCCCCGGGGCTGGCGGGAAGTAGAGCCATAAACAGCTTTCCCCTCGAAAAAAAAAAAAAAAAAAAAAAAAAAGGTGCACCTATAAAGAGCAGATTGGTAATTTATTGAAAAAGGGCAATATAAAGAGTCCTCGAAACCGACGTGCATGCATGAAGAGGATAATGTCAGTGGAGGAAGCGAAAGTGGTGTGTTTGGACCGTGGCATTTGGCGCTCTATAGTCTCTGCCTACCCTAACGAGAGACAGGCGTGAGTTTATGTATGTATGTATGTATGTATGTATTAATGCCTGAACTCTTAAGGAGGTAGACAAATGTGAATTCTTTCCTTCATTACCCTTGGTAAGCGTTTTGCGTTTTGAAGTCCCAGCTAACATAGGGCGAGTCTATTGTTATGTTCTATAAATATTTTAGCATTCGTGCTGCTATTGAGAAAAGTCAAACGGAAAAGCCTAAATAAAAATAACTCGATCGGTTCAAGTAATTTGCCATCATGCCACATGAGCAAGCCTGTTACGTAAAGACAAATATCCGTTGTGGAGTGGACTTCTTATATGAAATAAACTAAAAACCAACAGTCACATACATAGATCTGACCCTACACTAAGGTACGAGTCTTGTGTCGAGGATATCAGAAACTAAACGAGACTTTTCGGCCTCACAAACACCCAGACGCGAAACAAATATTTATGGATCACACAAACATTTGTCTCGGTGGGGGGATCGAACCCGCGTCCTCTCGTTTAACAAGCTAGTCTCTAGCGAACTGGGCCTGGAGCTGTCAAGAAGAGAATAAACGTAACAGAATCTGGGTAAAAAGCGATGATTATGAAAGTCGATAGATGGATAGCTAAGCACATTGTAGAGATGGAACGAGCGTTTAACATATCTTACAAGCAGTTAAATAATTTAGGTGGCTGACACATGGCCATCTCCTTAAATCACTTTTAATTGAGAGTGAGTAATCACCGATTTTTTTAAAAGATTTGATATTAAATGCAGTTTAAACTTGGCTATTATTAAACCTACATCGCACAGTTAATTACTAAAAAGTACGTGAAACAAAATTCCGTTTGCTTAACACTAAGTGCGGGTACACCAAGACAAAAGTTTTGGTAATCTTAAAAATATTTATTTTGGTTATGAAAGTTTGTGGAAAAGACATTTCATCATAATTTGTGATACTCACGATGATAATAATATTATGATTTATCTTACCGTAACTATAAAAATGTGACGGACTTAGGCCTAAATCCTCTCAGCTTTAGAGGTGATCCGTTCCAAGCGACAAGTGACATTTAAAAAAATCCCGACAAAAAAGAAACGTTTTCCTTACAACCACGAGTATTAAATGTATGTAGTTGTAAGGATTTTTTTTTTTTCGTTTTTTTTTTAATGTCACGGTATTTGTAATCACCGTGGCACCGTTGGCTGTTGAGGCTGACGAAAATAAACATTGGTTGTATTTATTGATGAATAAGAAGCACTATTAGAGTAATTTATTATTCCATTCGTATAGCAATGATCGATCCCCGACAAACAAGCGCAAGTCGTGCGGCAAAGCGCAATGAGTTCGAGTTCGTGCGAAACGGATCTATCGGATAGTGGCTCAGTTACTCCACTGTTCCTCCTCACTCGGCGGTAATGCGGTTATGTTCGAACGTTGCTTCAGGGGTATGTTGCGGTCTAATTATGTATCTGACGCTGTCTGCTTGTAATTACTTGTGTTAATCCTTGTTTTCTCACCGCCATTTTAAATATACGAGCTGAGTGGAAATCCGAATCTAATTCACAGTTAATTTATGTGGATATTGCGATTGGTTTGTGGTTTTCTATTAGCCTGTTTTATTGAGTATATGAAGTAGTGTTGTTGGTATTTTCAAAACGATACTGACTGTTTTAACTGTCTAAATAACTAAAATAAAAAATAATTATCATTTTAAGTAAAAAAGTGATGAATATGAAAGTTGAAGGATGGACAAGCAGAGGAAGTACAAAGAAAAGATGGATGGAGTGCGTGACTGAAGATATGAAAGAAAAAGGGGTGAATGAAGACACGACGGTTGATAGGGATATGTGGAAGGATAAAACATACTGCGCCGACCCCAAATGAAATTGGGAGCAGGGCAAGGCAATGATGACTATAAGTGCCACTTCTATGCACCAGAACCAATAGAACGTGGTAGCACGGAGCTTAGAAGTTTATCAAGATTATCCACACTCAATACTAAAACTGAAGACCGAAATACATTTAAAAACACATTTTCTTATTGTCAGATCCAGTTTTTCCTTTTTTGTAAGGCTAACTTTTGCCCTATTTGGACAACTTTATGCTTACCAACAGATATTTTTTTCGTCATTATCATCAGCCCATTATGTCCCACTGCTGCCGGCTGTTTAGGCCTTAGTCTACCACGCTGGCCTAGTGCGGGTTAGCGGACTACACACCCAAGAAACTGCTAGGAACTATTTAAGTGCGCAGGTTTTCTCACGATGTTTTCCTTTACCGTTAAATTACGTGATAATTCACTGTGGATACACTCATAGCTTCTAAAAGTCAAAGGTGTGTGCCTGGGGTTGGAACCCGCGAACGCTGTGATTATCGCGCGCCTAAACCTCGAGGCCCTCACTATTAAACTTTGTCGTGCCAGTATAGAAAAGAAACGGTCCTCTAGGTTTTATGTTTTATTGTCAACTTATGTTATCCATTGAACTCGGTTAGAAAATTCTTAGTTACACTCTCTTCATCCTTACAACATCGATGGCCAAAAATGTCTGTAGAATTTTTTTTTTTGCCCAAATCTATAGGAACCCCTACTACTATGGGTACATTTACCCCTATAGGGACCCCTAACCCTAAAAGCGAGAGTGTATATTTTCAATTATCTAATTTTGTATGACACAACACGTACAAAGCGTGGTTATATCCCCATCGCTGTGTTCAACTAATCCATCACTGTTGAAACAAATGCACGCGTTATATCGACAACCGATAAATTGAAGTGGACACTAGAGATTTAACCATTAATTATTCATAGTTTGCTTTATATTCACAATATATGCGACATAACGTTGTTATTGTGGAATGAAGAATGCATGTAAACAGACATGTAAATTAGTCGTGTTATACGGTTTATAACTGGAATATTTATGTGCGGATTTATAATTGGATGAATTATTTGAAATGCAGTAGGTTTGTTATTGAAGAGCATTGCATGATTATATCTTTAAGTACATGAAAACAAACGTATAACGTTCAAGTAAGTAAGTGAATAAACGCTATGGTTTTGTGGAGCTGGAGAAAGGATTCAAATCTACATACATACATAAACTCACGCCTGTATTCCCTGATGGGGTGGACAGAGGTGCATTTCTGCACCCACATTTCGCCAGGTATCAGTCCCAAAGTAATAGGGGGCCAGCGTTTTGCCCTTTTTCGGGCACATTCCTAACGGGAAAGCCCAACAACACTGCCCGAACCGGGAATCGAACCCGGGACCTCTAGATCGCACGGCACCCCGTGTGGAGTTGCTGGTCTCCCATCGGGCGCGTCCCCAAGGTGGCGGATAGGGGAAAGCCCTCCCAATAGGGATGGGTATCGGAAACGGCGCGGACCAAAACCAGCAGGACGAGTTTCTCACTTGTCCCTCTGTTTAGCAGAGGGCAGTGCGAGAATCTCATACGATGGGACAGTTTAGAGTTATTCTATCTGGCCCATCAACATCGCAATCCCAAACGAGGTGTTGTGGTCATGTCTCACAGCCTTTTTTGGGATCGAGGGTCTTGCCTTAACTGGCCGGACCGCGAGGAAGAAAACCTCTATAAAAAATTACCCCGAATCCTAAGTGGCGGCGCACCGCGAGAGGATGCATGGCTGATGGGTAGTTCAGTCACTAGTGCGACCCCCACCAGGGTACCGGCCGACACCCGTGGTGGGTTACACACGTAGGCTTATCCAGGTATAGGGGGCTCTACCTGGATTGACGACTTTTCCTCCACACTCGTGGGAACAAAATGAATGTACGAAATCAAAAATCCAAAAACTTAGAAGGAAGTAAGAAGGGTGCGACGAAATTACCAGTGGTAATGGCTCAGGAAGAATCTGGACGTTTTTTGCGTCCAAAAGCGCCTGCCTCCGCATCTGTTGCGGAAAGCGACGGGTGCGAGTCAGATGGCTCTTGCATGTCGCTTATTTCGACTGCGTCCGATGTGTCTCGAACGCGTAAGAGGGGTAGACCTCCTACAACTACCCACACTGAACCCAAACCGAAACGAGAGAATATTACAGCTGATTTATCAGCGGCTGAAGAACTCACTACAGAAACAGAAATTGAAGGAGATGCATCTGCTACGCGGGTACAGTCGAAAACAAAAAGAAAGTATTCACTTCCTCGACCGGAGGAAATTACACAGATAGTGCAGTCACAACCTATTGAACAATTGGGAGATTGCATACTGCAGCAACTAGCAGCTATCGACAAGGTTGCAGAAAAATCCTGTAACCTCAAGGGTGAATATGTTAATGAACTCAAAACAGCGACTCGTTGGCTTAAGGCAACGACTGAAGAGTTAACGCGACGGTCAACGGCTGATTCGCATGTATCTAGGTTAGAAGATGAAATAAAACAACTGCGGTCGCAACTTTCCAGCCTCATTACAGAGATGGAAAATCTTAGAAGACAAGCTCCGGGACCAACCCTAGGCAGTGTAATATCGCAAAAAAATGTCGACCAAAATGGAGAGAATAACGAATTCATACTACAGGATACACGAGACTCTACCAAGTTAGATAAGTCGGAAAAGAGACTGCTACAACACGTTAATATATTGGTCGAAAAACAATTCGCAGCGTTTAAGGCTGAATTATTTCCTGATAGAACCCTGAAGCCTGCAGCGGGGAAACTGGCTACTAAGCAACAACTTCAGCCAACGTCTACAAAAGGACGCACAAAGAAGAAGAAATCCAAAAACAACCCAACGCCTGTAGTTGAGCTGCCGCCTGTTCCCGCTATTGAAACCCACGAGATTCAAGCGCCGGTGCCTTCGGAGCAACAATGGAGCACCGTCACTGCTAAAAAGGTGAAATCTCGCAATACGAGCCATCCATCCGCTCCTGCACCGAAAGGTTCCTCTGCGGTACATCGAAGAACGAAGAAAAGAAAAACCATTCCAGAGACAGCAGCTATTGCTATCACAATACCAGACAAGTCATCTGCTACTTACAGTGGCATAATGGAGGAGCTCAAAACAAAGATCAAACTGTCAGATCTTGGAATAGAGGTCTTGCGTCAAAGGAGAGCAATTACCGGGGGGCTTCTTCTAGTGATTGAAGGTTCGGAATGTAGCCAAAAAGCAGAAAGACTTGCTACACGGATACGTGAGGTCATAATAGATACAGACATCCGTATCCACCGTCCAATAAAAACAGGTGATATCAGGCTCAGAGACTTGGACGATGCTATCACTCCGCAAGAGGTTGCAACATCCATCGCTGAAGCATACGGATGCTCTATAAATGACATCAAAGTAGGTGAAATTCGACGAACTCCCACAACAATGGGATCTTGCTGGGTGAGATGCCCTGTCTTAGCAGCTCAAAAAATAGTAGCCGCAAAACGTATCCGAGTCGGATGGGGGCTGGTCCGAGTGGAAGAACTAGAAACGCGACCACTCCATTGTTTTAGGTGCCTCGAAAGAGGACACGTTGGAAGCAAATGCTGCAACAATACAGACAGGAGCAACCGATGCTATGCTTGTGGTGACCCTGGTCACAAAGCGAGTCAGTGCACGGCTGAAGTGTTCAAGTGCCCACTCTGTGCGGATTTAGGTAGGCCGTCGGAGCACCGACTGGGTAAAAAATGTAGCTCTTCTTTGGCGAATAGTCGGAGAAATGAAGAAATCTCTCCCGCAATTAGCCAAACGGCTACTAGGATGCTTACTGGCCCCCAGGAGAAAATGGTCACAACATATTCCCTACCCTAAAAGTTCTTCAGGGCAATTTAAACCATTGCCGCAGTGCGCAAGATCTGCTTTTGCAAACTGTTGCAGAATGGTCCATTGCCCTAGCTGTAGTTGCGGAGCCCTACTACGTTCCCGACCATCCTCGATGGTATGGAGACCAACAGGGTTCTGTTGCCATTTACTGGGGAGAAGGAAGCGGTGATTACCCTTGTTCTCTTTTAGAAAAAGGACAGGGTTTCGTTGCTGTGCAATGGGGAAGTATAGTTGTTGTGGGTTGTTATATTTCTCCAAACAGTCCCATAAACATATTTGAGGAATACTTAGACAATGTAGCTAACTGCGTACGCAAGCACTATCCTTGTCCATCAATTGTACTGGGAGACTTTAATGCACATTCTAAAGTGTGGGGTAACCGTAAAAATACCCGCAGAGGGGAAGTATTACAAGAGTGGGCGGCTGGACTAGACCTCCGGCTCATGAACCAGGGACTGGTTAGTACATGCGTTCGATGGCAGGGAGAATCGGTAGTGGACCTCACATGGGCAACACCTACAGCGATTAACCTACTATCGGAATGGCGAGTAGCAGAAGAGTTGATTACACTATCCGACCACCGTCACATAATCTTTCATGTGGCTCAATCCCGTCCTGAAATTGATAGAAACCGTAGAAAGATCAACACGGGTCATCGTTGGTCCCTTAAAAAACTAGACCAGGATTTACTTAGGGCTGCAGCTAACATCACCGCCTGGACTGACATCTCTGACCAAAACGTAAGTGATCCGGATAACGAAGCAAAATGGTTCCAATGTGAAATGACGCAAATATGTGACATATCAATGCCTCGAATCAAAGGCACCAGACGAAACCAAGTGTACTGGTGGACGTCAGAGATTGCACAGTTTCGCATTACCTGCTTACGAAGTCGTCGTATCTTCACCAGAACCCGAAGAAGAAGAAGTGCAACCCCTGACGAAGTAGCCACAGCATACAGGGAGTATCGAGCTGCTACAATGACGCTTCAGTACGCCATTAAAGAGGCTAAATCTCGATCCTGGGGCGAATTATTGAAAGGTCTTGACAGAGACCCATGGGGACGTCCATACAAAGCTGTTTTAGGTAAGCTGCGGCCATGGATGCCTCCACTCACAGAGACCCTAGACCCAGGTCTACTCCAGCGCATAATTACCACTCTATTTCCCCCAGTGTCATCACACTCTACTTCTTCCGTGATGCCTTCTGACTGGTCTAACGAACTGAGTGTAACAGAAAACGAGATGAATCGAGCTATAAGACGCATGGGTGCTCGAAACACTGCACCAGGTCCGGACAATATACCGGGCCGAGTTTGGGTTATAGCATTGGATACACTTGGCGAGAGACTGAGGCGCCTTTTCGACAGCTGTCTTCGTACCGCTAAGTTTCCCTCAGTTTGGAAACAGAGTAAACTTATCCTCCTCAAAAAGGAAGGAAGAGATACAAATACCCCTTCCGCATACCGCCCCATATGCCTCCTTAACGAGGTAGGTAAACTTTTTGAGAGGATAATTAGTGGAAGAATCAATGAGCACTTGTCGAGCATCGGGCCAGATTTGTCTGACAGTCAATATGGCTTTCGACAGGGTCGCTCTACTATAGACGCCATAATTCGTGTCCGCGCTTTGACGCAACAGGCCATCGCTCGAGGAAGAGTAGCATTAGCGATTAGTCTGGATATAGTTAACGCGTTTAACTCCTTGCCCTGGACTGCAATTAAAGAAGCTATGGCTGCTCACTCAATGCCGTTTTATCTGCAAGGCATAGTTGCCGACTACTTACATAATCGGCAAATGCAGTACGTAGGTAGAGGCGGGATTTTGCACCAATGTGAAATGCATTGCGGTGTTCCCCAGGGATCAGTACTAGGGCCACTTCTGTGGAATCTCGCATATAACGCTGTTCTCTGTGTTGATCTTCCAGCCAACATCAATATTGTTTGTTACGCTGACGACACATTACTGATAGCTGATGGAGAAAATTTTGAGGAAACCCTAGAAGTTGCTGAGAGAGGAATAGGAATCGTTGTGAATAAAATCAACGAACTAGGCCTCCGAATAGCACCTCATAAAACCGAGGCGTTATGGTTCTACAAACGGCGTAGAAATAAAGAGCCACCTAACCTACCTATTCATGTTGGCGAATCGGAAGTCCAAGCGGGTAGGCACATGAAATACTTGGGTCTAATTCTAGACTCCCAGTGGAGCTTCGAAGAACATTTTGAGCGCCTCGTCCTTCGTGTCGAAAGGGTAGCTGGTGCCATGCATAAAATGTTACCAAACCTAGGAGGTCCAAGGGAAGAGGTTCGTCGCTTATATGCTGGAGTAATCCGATCGATGACACTGTACGGGGCGCCAGTGTGGTCTCATAGATTGAGCGTGCGACGATGCAGGACTAAGTTGTACCGCCTGCAGCGCCGAATCGCGATAAGAATCATTCGTGGATATCGCACAATATCCTTCGTGGCCGCAACAGTTTTAGCGTGTTTTCCGCCTCTGGACATTCTTGCAGACATGGATATGAAAGTGTACAACCGCATCCAAGCTATCCGTCAAGCCGACACAAATCATTCCAAGGCGCTTGTATCAATGATAAGGAGCGAGGAGCGACAAAACGCGATTTCGAACTGGCACTCTAGAATGAGTGAGGATACACACAATCGCCAACGAGTCATTGAAGCACTTCTACCAGTGTTCAATGACTGGTTAAGTAGAAAGCACGGACGTCTGACATACAGACTTACTCAGATAATCACCGGACATGGTTGCTTCGGTGACTATTTGAATAAAATCGGGGGAGAATTGACGGCAAACTGTCATCACTGTGAAGGTACCAACCAGGACTCAGCCACGCACACACTTGTGGAATGTTCCGCATGGGATGTCGAGCGTCAAACCTTGGTTGAACACATCGGTCAGGACCTCTCCTTGCGAGCAGTCGTGTCAGCGATGGTAGCAAAGGACTCCTCATGGAATGCCGTAGTTGCTTTCTGTGAAGCTGTGATGGCGAAAAAAGAAGCTGCAGAACGGGATCGTGAGAAGCAAGACTCCGCTCGGAGAACGAGACGCCGGTAACGGAACTTAGACACAGTGTCTCCCGGTGACTTGACTAGTCTCTGTCACCTTGATCTGCGAGTGGCTGAAGCTTTAGGGAGCTTTACCACCGCAAACCAAAGTAACTGACAAGACACCAAAAGGAGAACTAATGGTGACATTTAATGAAGGCTAGGACTTCTAGTAATCCTGCCTCGAGCAGAGCTTTAAAAGCAACGCACTGAAGGGATTCTGGTGAGTTCCACTCGAGATCCCAGGGTTCCTTTGTTGTGCTGACGGTGGATACCATGGGGTTTTTAGCCGGTAGAAATCCGGCATACCCCGTTTGCTCTCCCTAAGGCAGACGGGGATCCAAGAGGATTTTCCCCATGAAAAAAAAAAAAAAAAAAAAAAAAAAGATCGCACGGCACGTACTTGTACCGCGAGACCACGAGGCAGTCTAATACATAAATACAGGATTCAAATCTAATACATAATTTAAATTTTACAATATGGATTCTGTGTTAAAATTGAATTACCATGCTTTAACAGACACTTAAGAATATCCACAATCCAACACTTGTCTGCTCCAACGGCCGTCCGTCCGTCGGCCACTTTAAAGTGATTATTATGTGACGAATAATGGACATAAATCATTAAAATTCTGTTTAAATATTTTTTTACTATAGTTTCCGAAGCTTCTAGAAAAAGATCAAATATTTCTCAAAGCCTAGCGTCAAAAATTCTAGACAGCGTACGTCAACGTCAGTTATCAAAGTCAGCTCACGAACAAACGCGATGCATCCTGCAAGTAAAAAAACACATGCCACACACATACGTCAGCTTTCAAAATGCATTCCGTGTTGCTTCCCGCATTGGAATCATAATTAAAACTGTCACCTGTCATTATACGGACAGAATCAGAGTCCTAAATATACTCCCGTTTGACATATTCCAATCCTACGTCCATTATGAAAATGAACCGGAATAGACGATACTCTGCTTAATATTAGCTAAACCAGTTTGAAAAATATGACATTGAGTTTGGATTCTAACGCTTTAGAAATTTCCTCGTTTGTAGAAAATATTGTCGCAGGCATCGAGATAGAGGATGGATAAAGTTTGCTGGGTTGGGCAAAATTTCATATTGTGTTTTCCGAGTAAGACGTTCTTTGCCAATATAAAACCCTATTATTTGGGATATAAATAATAATATATAGTATTTTTATTGAAAGCTGCTTTTTTTGCATCACGTGTTGCTATTTAAAGGTTCCATCTACTTACATGCCAAGTTGCTATTTTGTCGCTTTATAACTCGAAATCCCTCGATCTTACGGTGTAAACATATGCTGCAAGACAAACGAGAGATTCCTAATGAATGACTACGAAAAAATCTCTAGCAATTGCCTTCACTATGATATCCTCACATACTCGTAAAAGCGATACGTAAGTTAAATAACAAATACCCAGAATCGAAGATACATAGACACTATTTATACAGACTCGTAAAAACTGAATAAATAACAATACATACATAACACATCAACTTTATACAATAAACTTCAAGAATAATCCTTACTAATATTATAAATGCGAAAGTAACTCTGTCTGTCTATCTGTCTGTCTGTCTGTCTCGCTTTCCTACTAAAACTACTAAACCGATTTAAATGAAATTTGGTACACAGATAGTTTGCTTTTTATTGCGGAAAAGGGGTTTTAAGGGATTGAAAGGTTGTATGGAAGTATAGTCATTTTTAAAGCTAGAAACTTGAAACTTATTTTTCAGGCTTTTGATTAGATATAAATAAATATGACATTCAAAGTTTGAAAAAAAAATTACCTTTAAGGGAGTAAAATAAAAATAGGGGATGAAAGTTTGTATGGAAATTCGTCATTTTTGAAGCTAGAATGATGACACTTTTTTATATGGCTTTTATTACATCATTACATCATATATATATATATATATATATATATATATATATATATATATATATATATATATATATATATACACAATATAAGAATTATATATTATGAGTTTGTTAAAAAAATCCCTTGATATGTTATAAATGAGACTCTTTGGAATAAAATAGACTACAACTTATTTTCTTTCTGAACCCAACCCTGTAGTCTACGCGGACGGAGTCGCGGGCAAAAGCTAGTACCACCATAAAATTATGAAGAACCTAAGACATAAACATCGGGGGGGCATCGGGGGCCCTTCCGTGCTCCACACCTCATCCTCTCAGAGATCGCGCAGCCACCTTGCACTACGATCCGCACACTTTTACGGGTGCCGTTTTGGCAACGCCACAGCCCTCTCTATACACTCCAATCAATATGAAAGGAAAAAATAAAAGAAGCAGGCTTTCTACGGCGGTCAAAAAATCCACATTCAAAGTGGACTTCTGTAATGTCAGGGGTCTACACAGCAATCTCGACGCCGTTCATCACCACCTTGAAACGGCGCGGCCTGCCCTGCTCTTTTTAACGGAGACGCAAATATCTACCCCTGATGATGTTTCGTACCTTAACTACCCCGGCTACGTACTGGAGCACTCATTCCTACGTAAAGCCGGGGTGTGCGTCTTCATCAGGGGTGATATATGTTGTCGCCGCCTTCGGGGCCTCGAGCATAGGGACCTGTCAATACTATGGCTCTGTGTTGACCATGGGGGACGTACCCGTGTCTACGCATGCCTCTACAGGTCCCATGCCAGTGATGTGGGGTCTTCTCGATTATTCGAGAACGTCCAAGTGGGGACGGACAGAGCTCTCGAGCAGTACCCTTCCGCGGAGGTGGTGATCCTTGGTGACTTTAACGCTCACCATAAAGAGTGGTTGGGGTCCCGGATCACTGACCTCCCGGGTCGGTCTGTTTACGAGATGGCCTTGGCTTATGGCTTCTCGCAATTGGTGACACAGCCCACCCGTGTCCCTGATATTGACAGCCATGAGCCCTCCTTGCTGGACCTTCTGCTGACCACACACCCGGATGGATGGACGGTGGTGGTCGATGCTCCTCTAGGGTCATCTGACCACTGCCTAATCCGCGCGTCAGTCCTTGTGGAGAACCTCAGTCAACCTTCAGCGACTGGGTCTCGCAGGGTCTGGCGGTATGGCTCGGCAGATTGGGATGGACTTCGCGAGTTTTATGCGTCCTTCCCATGGAAGCGGTTTTGCTTCTCCTCCGATGATCCTGACACCTGTGCGGACTGCGTCAGGGATGTAGTTCTTTTGGGGATGGAGTTGTTCATTCCCAACACTACAATACCGGTGGGGCGCCGTAGCCGGCCTTGGTACAACAGTGCCTGTGCCGATGCTGCGCGCCTCAAACAGTCCGCATACTTGGCGTGGCACGTTGCCAGTAGGTGCCGGGATCCTATTGCCACGGAGGAGAAGCGGAAGTTTAATGCCGCTTCTAGGTCTAGTAAAAGGGCTATTGCCAAGGCCAAGGCAGAGCATATTGCCAGGATTGGCGAGCGGCTAAAGAGCTATCCCTCTGGTAGCCGGGCCTTTTGGTCGCTTGCCAAAGCAGTGCAAGGCAATTTCTGCCTGTCCAGTCTCCCGCCACTGCGTAAGACTGATAACAGTCTGGCCCATAGTGCAAAGGAGAAGGCCGATCTCTTGGCTGAATCCTTTGCCTCAAACTCGACTTTGGATGATGGGGGAGCTTCTCCACCGATAATACCCCGGTGTGAGTGCACCCTGCCTGGAATCCGCATCACTCAGCGTGCGGTCAGGCGGGAGCTCCAGCTCCTCGACATCCATAAGTCGAGCGGGCCTGACTGTATCCCCGCGGTGGTTCTTAAGACGTGCGCCCCCGAGTTGACCCCTGTCCTCACGCGTCTCTATCGACTTTCTTTTAAGACTAACCGGGTTCCGTCTTCGTGGAAGGTGGCTCATGTCCATCCTATTCCCAAAAAGGGAGACCGGTCGGACCCCTCCAATTACAGGCCGATAGCAGTCACGTCCTTGCTCTCCAAAGTCTTGGAGCGGGTAATTAATACTCAGCTCCTGAGGTACCTTGAGGATTGCCAGTTGATTAGCGATCGTCAATACGGTTTCCGTAACGGTCGTTCAGCTGGCGATCTTCTTGTGTACCTTACGCACCGTTGGGCGAAGGCTGTGGAGGGCAAGGGCGAGGCTATTGCCGTCGGCCTGGATATTGCGAAGGCGTTTGACCGGGTATGGCATCGAGCTCTTCTGTCGAAGCTACCATCCTACGGAATCCCCGAGGGGCTCTGCAAGTGGATCGCCAGCTTCCTGGATGGCCGGAGCATAAAAGTCGTCGTTGACGGCTGTTGCTCCGCGACCAAGACCGTCAATGCTGGTGTTCCACAGGGCTCGGTGTTGTCGCCGACGCTCTTCATCCTGCACATCAATGACATGTTGTCTATTGACAGCATGCATTGCTATGCAGATGATAGCACGTGTCATGCGCGATACATCGGCCAACGGAACGCCTCTCGGAGTTCAGTAGAGGAAAGTCGATACAAACTTGTGTCTGAAGTCGAAGGCTCTCTGGGGCGGGCTTTTGAATGGGGAGAAAAGAACTTGGTTCAATTCAACCCATTGAAGACACAGGTTTGCGCGTTCACTGCTAAGAAGGACCCCTTTGTCATGGCGCCACAGTTCCAAGGAGTCACTCTCCATGTTTCCGAGAGTATTGGGATACTTGGCGTCGAAATTTCGAGCAAAGTGCAGTTTAGGAGTCATTTGGAGGACAAAGCCAAGTTGGCCAGCAAAAAGTTGGGCATCCTGAACAGAGCCAAGCGGTACTTCACGCGGGACCATATATTGACGCTTTATAAAGCGCAAGTCCGGCCTCACATGGAGTACTGCTCTCATCTCTGGGCAGGGGCTCCCAAATACTTGCTCGACCCACTTGACTCCTTGCAGAGGCGTGCATTTCGCATCGTCGATGATCCCAATCTCACGGACAAAGTGGAGTCGTTAGGACTGCGGAGAGACTTCGGGTCTCTCTGTGTGTTCTATCGACTCTTCCATGGGGAGTGTTCTGAGGAACTGTTCAGCATGGTACCGTCGTCACCTTTTTACCATCGCACTACCAGACATCGCAGTGGAGTTCATCCATACTACCTGGAGACAATCCGTAGTAGTACGGTGCGTTTCCAGCGTTCTTTTCTACCACGCACGTGCAAGCTCTGGAATGAACTCCCTGCCTCGGTGTTCCCCGAGCGCTATGACTTGTCCTTCTTTAAACGAGGCTTAAAAAGAGTGTTAACCACACGGTAGGCAGCGGCTGGGTTGTGCCCCTGGCATTACTTTAGTCCATGGGCGGCGGTAACCGCTTACCATCAGGCGGACCGCTTGCTCGTCTGCCTACTGAGGCAAAAAAAAAAAAAAAAAAAAAAAAAAAAATAAAAAGAAATTAGATCCACGACTAACCTAGATCTATAAAGCTACAAATACAAATATCAGTTGAAGAAGTTCAGAGATCAACCGTCATACACGCCGAGGAATAAATAACGCGTTTGATGTGGCCACGTCAAAGTTTGCACATAAAATTCCGCAATATAAACTAGTTTTTCTATCTACGGATCTGTGTCGCCGACTCCCGACAGCTCTAAATACGATTTGGGACTTGCGAAAGTTTTACATCGGGTCGCTGACATAAATTTCCATAAATATACCCCACTCTGCATACGAATCTGTTAGTTTCGGGTCAAGTCGGAGCTATTTTATTATCAATCTATATTCCTATTTTACATTAATAATAATGTATATTTTTGAAGTGTTCATGTTTTGTTATGTTTGCGTTTTTGTTTTTTTATTTTTAATCCTTGTAGTAAAATATAATCAAGCAAGCAGCTTATAACTGGTCTCTACTATCTGCCTATAGAAAACCTCTCCATATTAAGACTGTACAGAAATTTCCATCCTTTCGTTATTGAAAGAGAGCCTAAATAACGAAACTGTTGTACAATACCTACACCTACACAAAATGCTCGCAGATGAAAAATTTTCACATTAAAGTATTGTCACGTAAATTGAAACAATAAAATTTGGTAATTTTAATCAACACAAATGTGTATGAATAATGACATTCAAAACATATGACCTCGGGATATGAATATATTATAATTATAACTATCGTTGTAAAAAAACAAACATTTTTAACTTTGTAATTAAATTTCGAAGAAATTAACAAGCATAGTAATGGCTCCAGAGAAGAAACTTGATAATACACAAACCTTTCCCAACGAATCCAATTAAGCTGATAAAAGATTAAACACGATTTTCCTAAAACGACTTTTAAAAATATTATAACGACCAAAAGCGCCATAATCTAAGAAAAAACACTTCATTGTTTTAAGGATTAGGCGAAGTTTCGTAATCTTTCTTTCTAAATCTATAGAGTTCTGAAGTAATAAAAGTGTTATGGCCGTTTTAAGTTAGCTCTTCGTTTAGATGTAATTACTCTTATAACAGCCAAACTTATAGTTTGAAACAGTTAGTCATTATTTTGATTACTTCGATGGCCATACATTTCTGAATGATACTTGAGATCTGTTACCATTAATTATTATAGCTCGTAAATAATAAACCTTAAGTAAATCGCCAGCAATTATTCAATCTTTGGCTCTCCGTTACGGTAGTGTGTGAAAATACGCATTCTGTATATACAGAATGTGAATAGGTACTCACATCACCAAGGAAAAGTGTCTAAGTAATCACATCTGCCCTCATAGACCTAGGTAAGTATGGTTCCCTTGTAGCAGACGCAGGTGCGTCGCTTACCAAAATCACTCTGTGTATATCTGTTAACGATTAACCGATTAATCAATGATTATGTCGACTGGTGCAACCATATTTTCACTAACTTGGATACGGCTGTATACTTCGTTGCGGGATTATGACAAATTTAGGTCCCCTTAGATTCGCTGAGCTTCATTGCTCGGCGCCAATACTGTGCGTGCCGCTGTTGATCCTGGAGCACAGAAGTTACAGTGGCGGGTGTGTGGTGGGATAGTGCCAAAAAAAAACTGAATACGGTTTCTTGGTGATGATAATGGTTTCTTTCTAAAGTCATAATAAAAAAATAACTAAAACCCGTCTTTGTATGATAACTGATTTGTTTTTTGTCATTACTACTATTTTTCCTGTAATAGTTTTTAAACATTTGTGCCTGTACATAAAACTGTCGGTAAAATGACAAAGTATTTATTATTGTAAGGGTATTCTGAAACCAAAATTAAATTCAGTTTGAAAAATATAATAATACTCTTACAGAATTATAGTCAAATCAACCACTAGCACCTATACATATATAGTCCAGTCATTTCAGTTATTTTAAACTCCAATCTGCGGAATAATTCCTAGTGAGCTGAATTTTTGAAAACACCTTTCATCATCATCTTCATTATAACACCGTAATAAAGGTGTATACAAAAATTCAGCTCTATAGGAATTATTCCGCAGATAAAACCTAAAATGACGTGGACTATAACAAGCTTACATTAATACATAAACTGCAGATACACAAGTTGTTCAGCCATATCTTCCAAATCACGACTCCGAGAGAATGCAGACGAAGTTTTAGGATTTACACAACTCCTGTCCAGATTAGACTAACGGCTTCAAGTTTACAATCAATTGCTCGTTGGTCCTCCGTTGCTGTACGGTTTCGCAAGCCTTGTTGTTTTAGATATTAATTGGATATGCAACATTTGGTGAATTCAAACTTATCAAACCAGCAAGCTGGCTGAGGTAGATAGAATGCTAGAATATATTTTGAATGAGGATTATGCAAGGCAGCGAACAATGTACTTTATATAGTGTTATTGCGATTTTTAAGTATTGGCCCCCCCCCCCCCCCCCTCTCCTCTCTTCACATGGACTTCATACTGGACGAACACGCAATTTGTGAAATGTAGGTACATTCACCTCTGCGAATCATTCAAGGAATACAGGCGTCAGTACCTGTGTATATATGTAAAGCAGATAAGTCAAACGAGGATATAATGTATACCTACATAACAACCCATACCACATATGTACTATGTAAGCTGATTCTGAAAAAAAAAAACAAAGCAGAAATGGGAAAAAAGAGTTTAATAAAAAAATTCTCTACAATTTACCAAACGAAAGCGAAACTAAAATCCATTTGCCATTTTAATACCTTCTGAAAATACACTGCCTTTTTCAAAGATTACTTCGCGTGCTAAAAGAAGGTACGCAAATTACCAACGCAGCGGTTAAGGAAGTTTTATAAAAATCTGCATTGCACTACATTGGTACCATAGTTTCCATATTACCATCCAAGTTACGACCTCGAGCTTTAGCTAAAATTTATAGGATAGGTTTTAGGCACAAAATAACGATCTAGCTTAAGAGTATATCCCACTCTTACATTTTCATTCGCAGGTTTTACCGCTGAAAAAAGTGGAACGGGATTTATCAGGTTTTTTATGTGGTGCCTAACCTTAATACGGCGAAATCGGGAATAGTACGCTTCAACTGTTTTTGTCGTTCACAAATTGGCTGAAGACTACTACAGACTAGAACTACTTATGAAAGTTATGCATTGATGTAATTATTGGGATTTCTTCAATGTATATTTATAGCCGAATTCATCATCATCATCAGCCTATGTATTACCCACTGCTAAGCACGGCCCTCCTCTACAACTGAGAGGGTTTAGGCCTTAGTCCACCACGCTGGCCTAGTGCGGGTTGACGGACTACACAACTAAGAAATTCCTAAGAAATTTCAGGTCTGCAGGTTTCATCACGATGTTTTCCTTCACCGTTAAAGTACTTGATAATTATTTGTGAATACACACATCACTTCGAAAAGTCAGAAGTGTGTGTCTGGGGTTTGAACAGGCGAATTACGACAAGTCTATTTTTTTAAGTGAAGGCAGATAGCAATCCTTATTACATGTAACAAAGTCAATAAATGGTCGACTGACTGATAAAGTCTAAGTACCTTCTCTTTGCCCACCCTATAGAACGGATTTATTCACAAAGATAATAATATTTTGTCAAAGAATGAGGATTATCAAACAAAGAAATGTATAAGATATCTTCAGCAGATATTCAATATCCAACATTGTATTTGGAAGGAATATTATGAAAACATTTCAAACAATAATCGTACTCAAAGTAAAAAAGGCTTTGGTTCATCAAGAACTCATCAGGATATTTTTTCATTCTAAAATTACTTTGTTCTATCTGAGCGATATTCCTTCGTAATGATACACAATTTCGCAGTGTTGTTTTTGGTTTTTATGAAGCGTTAAATAGTTATTTATGAAGATTTATTGATTTATTAAGGTTATTTTAATCTAGCTGAAAACTTCTGAAGGTGGCTACTCTTATTTTTTTCAATTAACGCTCACTTTAAAATAAAACTTCGTTAGGAACTCTGTTTATTTGACAGTTCTATAGAAAAACAATGAAATGGTAGTAAGGATACTTACAAATATAAGTGACATACCCTCTCAGTTGTATTGTAGAGGAGGCCCGTGCCCAGCAGTGGGACGTATATGGGCTGATGATGATGATGATGATGACATTTCTCCAGTAGCTACACAATTTCCATCTTACTTTTCTTACCATCACGTGTCAATGCGTATATTTATTTGTCAGGTGTTTTAACAGATTAAATATGACTTGAATAAACGTATAGTTGTTTCACCAATTATTTACTATACTAAAGGTTTACGCGCGCGGTCGAGTATCTCGGTGGTTGCGTGTTCAAACCCCAGGCAGACACCTCTGAATTATCGAAGTTATGTGCGTATCCACAATTAATTATAACGTACTTTAACGGTTAAGGAAAACATCGTGAGGAAATCTGCACACCTTAAAGTTCTTAGAAATTTCTTAGTTGTATAGTCCGCCAACCTGCACTAGGACAGCGTGGTGGATTATGGCGTTAACCCTCTCAGTTGTACAGGAGGCTCGTGGCCAGTAGTTGGACGTATATGGGCATCAGCCCCCGTTCATAATCAGATGATGAAATAAAGAGAGACAGACGCAATAAATTTAGGTTTATTATAACCTCCTCCGAGTAACTTGGATTCCAAATCGTAATTCCGATTCTTCATTGTTTTTCTGTCTGGTTACATAACAAATTGGATTTGGAGACTTGTAATCCGACACGAACGAATCATTTTTTCCCGTCAGTCGCCATAATGTCAATAGTATCCGATGTCCAAACACAAACGAATTAAATCAAACCGTAACAAAGGGGACCTTTTCCCATTAGGCGAAAGTAAACCCTAGTAATTGAGTTTGAATTGCTTTAAAAGATTTATTTTCACTATGTTTGTGATGGCCCCTACATTCGCGCAAACTGAATACTCCCCACCATTTAATTGAATTCAAATGGGAAAAAGGCTGGTATTGAAACGTTGGACGTTGTTACAAATGAGCGTGTAATTATTCATTGTGGAATATTCAATTTTTGAAGGCTGGAGAGTATAGATCCATGTGTTTGTAATTATAGTAATTTCTTCTAAAGAGATTTGTTTTTTTTTAATACATACATATCCGTCCCTGTGGAAGTCATTGGGAGAGGCCTATGTTCAGCAGTGGACTTCCTATGGCTGATTGATGGATGGATGGACATATTCGTACGTACATACATCTATGTCTTAATGTTATTTTTCGCATATTAGGTACTCCGAGACGCTAATAAGTATTTCCTACGGCAAAAAAATTATGACCCAGGAATCGAACTCGTGACATCTTGATCGCACGTCGAATACCTGCCCCGAGACCAACGACCTAGCACAGGTAGTGCTTTTTGGGGGTAATTTATTAATTTATAATTTAGTCTGAATTCATAACTCCGGCCAAACTAAAATACTAAAATGTTTTATTAAATAATAGGAAATTGTGAACTATAAGGTAACAAACAAGTAAAAAAAAAACGTAACAAGATCATGTAATAGGATGTATAATTTATTATAATAAATAACATTTTTGTCGTTTAGATCCCTTATCAAATGGAAACAAATGGCCAACATTCATCGAGGCTTAAAGAGAAGATTAATCTTGGTTTTAGGATTACTAACGCAAAGTATCTAATGTGTCACACTCAGATTGTTCTAGCATTACAATTTATATGCAGAGTTCTTCTCAGTTGAATTATAAAGAGAATGGAAGTTTTTTTTCTAGATCTTCGCACACTCTGACACATCAAACATAACTCACTCAACAATAATCTCGAACTTAAGCAAAGATTGCTGGTGGTAGGATATTCGTATCCGCCCGGATGGCGACCACCGTACACAGGGCGTAAAACCCGCCATAGTGGCACATGAAAGTGTGCCGCGTTCCGGGATCAGCCAGTGTATATCCGGTTTTCGGGGGGGCTTCAATCATGGTGAAAGGATGACCGTGCCGGCAATTTTTTTGGCCGGTTTGTCGCGGTCGGTCCTTTGATCGCCATGATTGATAGTCCCCCAAACTTCTTCACAATAAGGTGAAGAGGTATTCGGCCGGCATGATTGTGTCGTGGCAGTGACGGTACTTCCATAGAAGCCCAAAAGCGTTAAACGTTAATTTTATAATGTCTGTTTATAATTGTTTATTGTGGGATCAGGATATTCTCATTAATATGGCGAATTACTTTTGTTAAATAAAGATTTAAAGCGGTTTTAAATTCGGAATTTTGTAAGGGCTTTTCAGCTTTTGGGCTTCTATGGAAGGACCGCCACTGTGTCGTGGGTATCAAAAAGTAGGAGAGATTTTTCAGTCTCGCAAACAAAATATCCATTAACCGAGCGAACTATTACGTAATAACTGGCAAAAGTCTGCTAATGACATATGTATGTAATATGATGGTACATAATTTTGTATAAAATAAATATACCTTCTAAATAAAATTTTATACAATTGACACGTCATCTTTTTACAACAAAATGTCGATAAAGGTTTGCTTCACCCCTGCATTCACATGTCTCCAACATTTCCAATCCCGGAGGCGAGCCGACGTACCAAGGGGCACAAACCCATCACTGCGAATTTTGGTCATGGAAACGAAAAACGCTGCTAAAGTGGATTGGCCCATCAGGGAATTAAAAGTAGAGTAAAACGACAGCTGCTATGGCGCAGTCGGCTTCCAATCGGCTGTGAAACGGGAGGCCGCGCGTTCGATGACCGCGTTAAAGTATTACTTCCTGCAATACATAAAAAATAGTTTTGGATTTCAGTGTAGTAGAATCGAAAATCATTCCTATTTTCTAATAGCAACCATAAAACACGTGTATTTTTCATGATCACGCAATTTATAATGAATTTTCATGATCTTTAATGATGAAGAAAAACATCATGAGGAATCTCTATGCACCATATCATATTCTAAGGCGTGTGAAGTTCGCCAACCTGCCCTAGCATAGTGGACTAAGACCTAAACCCTGTCGGTAAAGAATAAGCTGAATTCCGCGCCTTTTTTTCCAAAGTTCATACTACTGATTCATTAATTTTTTACCAAAACTAATTAACATTCATGTTCTCCAAACATCTTACCCGCCTATTTAAGAATTTTAAACTAGTGAAAAATTCCGTATGTAAATCCATTAAGCAGTGACCGCTTACAAACTTTGCAAATTAAAAAAAACTCATTAAATAATAAAAAAATGGGCATTAACTCAGCCAAACGCTTCTTAAAACCGTACTTAAATCACAGGCGTCGAGATCTTTCATTACGTTCATAATACCGCATCGCCATGGGAAATAAACTCTTTGCCTACTCCGGAACAAAAGTGAACGAATAACAGGTAATTTCCTTTGAAAGTTAGAAAGGGAAGGGTCAGAAGCGGCACTCCTTCAGCGTGGCTCGTTGTTTCACAATAACTCCTAATTTGCTGGTATTATATGATGAAGGGTTATCTTAAACAACTCGTTAGTAGTATTTTAACGCTTTTGACGTAAGTAAAGATTTCTCGACTAGAGTATGTTAGTTAGTCTTTTGACTTTTGAAAATTTACCGTTTTTAAGAAACTCATTTAATTTTCAACATAATTATGCCCGCTTGATTCTAATTCTAGAAGTAGTGGTGGCCTCAAGGTTTAGGCGTACGGTCGAAAATCTCGGCGGTCGCGAGTTCAAACCCCAGGCACACACCTCAGACTTTTCGAAGTTATGTGGGACGTATATGGGTTGATGATGATGATAATGAATGATCATGATTCTAATTATACTCATCCTTTCGCCGTCCACTGCTGAACATAAAAAAGCGGCAACCATTGCAGTCGTTATCAGCCCTCATCCATCCGTTTCCCGTCACCATTCTTAAGTCTTCGGACCATCGTGCTGCAGGACGTCCCACACTACGTCTGCCTTAGCGCGGTCTCCACTCCAACACTCCACCGGCCATCCGACCGTTGGCAGACATGGCCGGCCCACTTCCACTTTAGCGTGCTAATCTTGCGGGCAATGTCAATGACTCCGGTTCTCAATGAATATAACTAATCGAGTAGAATACCAGACAATTTTTGTAGCATCGCGTACAGATATCGCGGGTTGGGACCAAGACACGGCTGGTGAAATATGGGTGTAGTAGTACACCTGTGCCTACCCTTCGGGTTTACTGGTGAATATACTATATAAGAGACTGCCTCGTGGTCTCGCGGTACAAGTATGTGCCGTGGGATCTAGAGGTCCTGGGTTCGATTCCCGGGTCGGCAAAAAGTGTTATTGGGTTTTTCCATTAGGAAATTCTTAGTAACAGCACGGAGTCTGGAAATGTGTCCGAAAAACGGCAATAGGCTCGCCCCCTATTACGTGGGACTGATACATACCTGGCGAAATGTGGGTGCAGAAATTCACCTCTGCCTACCCCTTCGTTGAATACAGGCGTGAGTTTATGTATGTATGTATGTATACTATATAAGATTAACATCCTTATTATAAGTTATATGCTAATAAACCGAAGTTTCCGTAAACAACTTCATTAAATACAGCAAAGCGGAACACGTACAATAAATCTTAATACATTGCTTTGATCGTCTACTTATTCAAATGAAACTCGCAAACATTGCGTACACGGAACGAGCATTAGCCGGTTTCAAATATCCGAGAATAGAAGCAAAACATATTGGCAACATTTTGTATAACACGCCTATTCAAATCATAACGCTCCGAGGGTACAGGGCGAGCTGACATATGCCATTACATTAAATCACATACATGACTAAGTAAAAGGTAATATATGCACTCACTCATTTGGTCATAGAACTTTAATAAAAACAAGAATTAATTTCATCATGTTATATATCTACAATATTTTGGTGCTAGTATATTATTGACAGCAGAACGATAATCTCGAATTTTCATTTCGAGATTTTTGACAAAATTATCATGTCAATTATCCTCATATTTTGTACATTAGTAGGGGATGACGTCACGAACACATGGTTTAAGTAAATATCATGATGTCTGAATCACAATGCACATCATACGTCACTGCACAAATTATGTAATGACAAGTGGTATACGCATGTATAATAAAAAAAAATGGCCTAATTTATACAGAATGTTTGTAATATTTCATCTTATACAGCTTATTTTTCACTGCTTGTATTATGTGCGTGGCTTTTGATGTCTTTTTAGGGAAGTTATTTCTGGAACTCCGTGTTACATTTAACGAGCGTCAATTTGTTAAAAAAACGTTCCGTCGTACTCAACTGAGTGTTTACTTGAGCTTTCACATTTATTTATAAGAAAACTGTTATTTTATGTATTTGAGTATGCAAATATTGCAAAATGATTGCGGCTTTGATCATTGCAACTACGCATATTTGCATATCAGAATTTTGTTCAGGTCTGTGCTCAGCTACAAACGCATCCACGACACAAGAGAGACTGAAGTGTAGGGCGTCGCATGTTTATTTATTAACACATACATTCTTTTATATTTAAAGAGATAGGAAACGGTATTTCTATGTTTTACGTAATAGGGGGCGAGTCTGTTGCCATTTTTCGCACTCGTTTCCATAACTTAGGACCTTAAGATTGCTCGGTGTATATTTGTGCCACAGTACCAATGAAGCAAGCATTTTCTTTAGTTTTTATAAATTACGACAATTATAGCCTAAGTGTACTGCCATCGTCCTCCCTAATTCGAAGGAGAATTCTACATTCGATTTTTAACTAAGAAATTAGTCAAGTTTGATGGCCTCGAGATTTAGGCGCGGTCGTGAAGCTCGGCGGTCGCGGGTTCAAACCCCAGGCACACACCTCTGACTTTTTTAAGTTATGTGTGTATTCACAATGAATTATCACTTACTTTAATGGTGAAGAAAAAACATATACATACATACATAAACTCACGCCTGTATTCCCCGAAGGGGTAGGCAGAGGTGCATTTCTGCACCCACATTTCGCCAGGTATGTATCAGTCCCACGTAATAGGGGGCGAGCCTATTGCCGTTTTTCGGGCACATTTCCAGACTCCGTGCTGTTACTAAGAATTTCCTAATGGAAAAACCCAATAACACTTTGCCCGACCCGGGAATCGAACCCAGGACCTCTAGATCGCATGGCACTTGTACCGCGAGACCACGAGGCAAAAGATCATGAGGAAATAAAACCTGAAAGTGTAGACCGTCAACCCGCACTAGGCCGGCGTGGTGGACTAAAGCGTAAAGCCTTCTCAGTTGTAGAGAAAGCCCGTGCCCAGCAGTGGGACGTATATGGGCTGATGATGAATTACTCAAGTTCATACTGCAAGCAGTAAAATAAGCGTCACAGCGACGGTTATAAAGTAACAGTGTTACAGGTTTAGAAACTCACGCCCTTTTGCACTGTAGTCGACGTTTGATGAATGCGTCTCCCCGTGAATGTTGCCAGCGTAGAATACTGATTATGGCAACGCAGACAGAAAGTACATTTCAATATGTCAATAACATGATACCATGGTAATATCCAGTACGCGTTGTACACTCTATTTTCAATGAGTACCAACATATGTACAATAAACTTACGCCTGTCTCCCCTTGCAGTAGGCAGACTACAGAGCGACGAATGCCACGGTCCAAACACATCCGTTTCGCATCCTCAACTGACATTAACCTCTTCAGGCATGCAGTTTCGATAATTCTTTATACTACCCTTTTTAGATAAATCATATATTAGATGTTTATAGGTATTATTTTATTTTTTCAATGAATACACTAGTAGAGTAGCAAATGTTTAAATATTGCCTAGTCGAGTTACAGAAAGAACGATACTAAAACTTGAAGGTATGGGATAATTGTTATTAAGTTTTTATTCGATCCACAAAATTATGGGACTAAAGAAAAATTAAAAACGTTAAATCGAAACAGCTTATTTAGTCAATAGTTTTGGTAGTCAAATATATTAGTTTGCTCACAAGAACATTTACGTTGTAAAAAAATATAAATTTATCGGTTCTTTGATAAAAATTATATAGTATTTTTACACGGCTACAAGTAAATTTGCTAACATCATTGAATCTGTCTATATCAGGATATAGAAAATATAGGTACATACAAGAATTTTTCGTTACGGACAAAGAAAAAGAAAAATATATTGAAGAACACTCATGATTAGCAACTCATGATTATTTGAACCTAATACCTCACCATATCCATATATACGAGCCATATGACTATTTTAAAACAAAAAAGTGACCAAACTTTGTAAAACATTCGTTAAATCACTAAAACGCATATCCAATCATTTCTGCATACCGTAGGCGACTCATAACACAAAGCTCGCTTCGTATTAATTGTTTAACTGTCCATAAAATATAATAATGAAATTAATTTAATTGACGCTCACGCGGTTTTACATGCTGCCAAATGCAATTAATATGAATTTATTTTCAATTGTGAAATTATCGTTTCTATCCATAGACGTTATTACATTTGTATAATCGTTCAAAACTTTTAGTCACGCATGTTAAATATAAAATTGCTTAATTTACCGAAATAATCTAAAAGGAATCAGCATACTTTTTTTGTAAATTCCTCTAATATAGATAGATTGTTCCGGACATTTAAAAATTTACAAAAATCTTCCAAAATCTATCATTTATCTCTCCAATTCCATGCTAACTCATGGATTATGAGAATAAATTACTGTGAAAAAATAATTAAAAGATAAATTTCCAGTAAGTAAAAAGCTACTTACTCTTATTTATTTTTTAATAAACGGCATAGGAAATCCACTTCAGTTTTTGCTTCGTGCATTCCAAAAATAAAATTGGCAGCAGATTAGCTTAAGGCCGGGCTTTGTGTGCAAAGTTAAAGTCTTATCTTGTAGCAGCCAGCTCTCAATTATCTTCATTAGTTTTAATAAAATAAGTTTAAACCCTGATGCAACGTTTTAATTCAAGTCTTGAAGCGGCTTAATTTAGTTAATTAATCTGATCGAGATATCTTTCTTTATCCCCGACATACGCTTCACGCGCTTCTTCTCTCCGAATTGCCGAAAAGTCGAGCTATAAATAGCTTTAATTTTAATTAAAAAGGGTATTATTCTTTATGCTGGCCGATGCCAATATCAAAAACAAGTACTTTCTACGCTATATTAATAACATCTTAAATTAAAAAGATAGGGGCTCATGTTCTCTAGTGAAATCGCATGTCCTTTTTTATGATTTCTAGGGAACTTACACATACTTAGTTAGCCTCAAGTATTTTCAACGTATGTCTATTATTACCCAGAGACTTCATCTTCTATCCATGGCGGACAACTATTACAAATTGATGTCTTTCGGTTCACGTCACTGACCATAACTGTCGGCTTTTCTCATATATTACAAGCCTTAGTCCACCACGCTGGCCTAGTGCGGGTTGGCCTCAACCCTACAACCCTCTCAGTTGTAGAGGAGGCCCGTGCCCAACAGTGGGTCAGTTTTTTTTTAATTATAATTTATTTATTAAAAACAGATTAAGTATTACACTATTACTATTTGGGCTGATGATGATGATGAACTAAGTGGAGTAAAAAGATCTCAACTCACTTAGTTTGAGGGCTCCGTTTGTATAGACTAGTTTCTTGATAAATTTCCAATCATTCACTTTTTTACAAATAAAATAAAATGTTGTGTGTTATAATGTGTTTTTTCATTAATAAAAACTACAAACAAATGTTTTTGTCACGAAAATATTACGCCAGATAAAAAAAGTGCGGATCGTGCCAATGACCTCTTATAATACTCTTATTTCTCCTTCTCCTCCTCAAATAAAGAACAAAAAAACATATGAACAACAATCGCTCTGACATTCAATCAATGTTGGTTCCGCGATATTCTCGCACGGTGACGTATTCAATTCTTTGTAAGTGATGAACGAGTTGCCGAGCTGAACGTTCAATGGATGAAGGCCATTCATCTTGAACGTTATCGCAGGTGTAGCGTATTCAGCGAAAGCCCTCATGTAACCCGTTTGAGTGTATAGATGCATGCGGAAACGATTTTAGCGTGCCATAACACACAAGTCGCTGGAGAATTAGAAAACTCTATAGTCATTTTTATAAACTCTTGGCTTGGAAAAATCTTAAACTGGATCATGTGTGGTGTGAAACCCATAGACTCATCAAATAGCACGCAGAATACTGACGTGAAACTTTTTTTTCCAATCTTGCTTCGTTTAATGCGTGAGACACCTAGATACTTGATAATTATTTCTCCTCCTTCTCTCCTTCTTTTCCCTATTCACTTTAAATAGCTGAAATCGCACCGGGCTGTATGAGATGTTTGAATAGTACTTACCATCTATAAATATTGTATCATTTGCTAGACTTAACCACTACAAAAGACATGAATGTAACAGATACAAATAATATGGCCGAATACAGCCTTTACGATACAGATGCGGAGAAAAGTAATAGTAAAAATATCACAGTACATTAAATCACTGTATTGAATATTAGATTAATAACAAGTAAGTAAGTTGAATTTTAATTTTGGTCTCAATTTCTCTCTAATTCTACTGTAAATTAACATCCCTTGATTACAAGAGCTGTTCAATTTATAACGATCATAGTAATACCTAGTAACAAATATATTTTACCACTAGAATGAAATGCATCCGAATATAAACGTATTCAGAATTTAGTAAGGAAGGCATTCACTGTAACAAAACACGAGAACGCGGAGCAAACGAAGACAAATACACATTGCTCACTAGCCATCGCGTGAATGTAGACGATATCGTCAACTGGAGTGTATTGAGGTTATTCATCTCTGCTGTATGTAACCGGACGGCCGGATAACCGTGCAGTATATTACACCCGCATATCTACGAACATTGAATGGGAGCCGGGTTAGAGTTCACTACTTCATCGGAAAACCGTTAGCTTCGGAACATTTTTAGGAATATCAAACCCCTTTGATATATGTCCATTGAGATCAATATATGCTTTTACGAGTTTGTTATTCGGTTTAAGATTAATGGAGCTATTTAATTCTGCAATATTCTAAAGTGTTTTAGTTATTTACTAGCTTTTGCCCGCGACTCCGTCCACGTAGACTACAGGGTTGGGTTCAGAAAGAAAATAAGTTGTAGTCTATTTTACTATTATTATTATATTCAACTAAAATTAAATGATTTATTTTACGTAATTATTTTACAAACTTTGAATGTCATATTTATTTATATCTAATCAACAGTTATAATATTAAGTAAGGATTCTATAGTATTTAATGTGTCTTTACATTTGAACCTACATAAGAATGCTATCATCATCAGCTTTAATGAATGTAGGTATGCATGATTAGTATTTATTTTACCACTTCGTTTAAGAGGAACAGGTTGAAACTAACGTCCGACTATTGACCTCCTGTAATCTTTAAAAAATCATACATCGTTGGTAAAGTCACAAAGTGGAACGTTGTAGTATTACAAATATTGCTTATGTTTTTTTTTTGTACACTATTGCGCAAAAGCCAGTGATTTTTGATCGAAATGATCAAATAAGTAGACTCAGTAATCTATTTGATAATTTTGGTTTTGATATAAATGGGACCTGAGAGAGTATTATAATCACAGATTTTAGTTTATCAGAGTATACTTTCAGAGGTCAAAAATGAACAAGAGGTATTGTACTGTCAACAATATTTTTTGTCAAGAAATTGATTAAACAGCATTACTTTCTACAAAGAGCATTACTTCAAGCCGAGACCTCAAAACCATTACATTAACTATGAACAAATCATGCAGATATTCGACTAGATCAAATTCAGGCACGTTGAACTGAACGCACATTAAATTGAAGCACAATATTTCAAAAGCATCTTGACCTGACTCATTTTTATTTCTTGATTCATACTGAAGGTTTATTCATAACTTATTTTAAGATAAAATTACTGTTATTTTCTTGTATTGTTCTGGTACAAAATGAGCATGTTGATAATAAAACGATTCAATATAATCAATACCCTTAATTAGGAATATATTTAACAAATAAAACTTTGACTACGAAAAAACTTTCTTTGAAATAATGAAGCAAGGAAGCATTCTTTACCATAGTCTGTTAAGTTTTTATAAGTAAAAGTCTTGAAAGATTTTAATCTTATCCTAGCGATATTTTTCTAAAAATAAAACGTTAAGAGGAAAGATTTGTGTTTATGTATGTTTCAACGATTTGTTTCACTTATGGTACAGACTTAGAACTTGGGGAGTAATATTTCTGTCTACATAAAATTGCACCTGGACAGAGCGGAGTCCAATAATTTATACGGAAACAGATGAACATATCAGGTGTAATTAAAGAAATCCTTTTCGCTTGGCTGTACCTAGTTGGAAAAATATGTATATTTAAAGTATCTAAAGTATAATACTTTATTACACTTGTGATCACTTCGATATCCCAATTTTCATAACATCCATCTTTTTATTGCTTCTTACGACTGTTGCCATTTGCTTATTGGCAGTAAAAATAATATCGACGTGTTCGCCGAGGCACTTAAAATTTTTGCTTTTCGTCAGCCCTATTTTGATAAACGTCATCCCCTCATTAAATAAATTGTCTGTTACAAATATTTACCATACATCATTTATATTTCTATCTTTAAATGTCACTTATTCTTAGCATCATAACCTGAGCACGCCCACACTCCCCTTACACCACAATGAAACGTGATACTATAAAGAAAAACTCATCTTCTTATAGCCTGTTATTATTAGCTTTACTATTTATATTAAAACATGATATCTAAAAGAGGAGATTAATGATATGACGCCATATTTGCAGCGGCGATCAATAAGTTCCTGATTCTATACTCGGTCGGACGAAGTGCTTTAAAATTTTTCTTTCAGGAAATGCATAGAAGAAGCATCGAGTCAGAAAAAAATCCTATAAAGACCTCGTTTTTTGTTATGTAGGACGTAATAAAACACAACTTGCGAAATATGTGTGTAATACACTTCTACTTTTCTAAAACACTGGCATACTAATGCCTAGTATAGTATAGGTATTTAGTAGGCATTAGTCCAGCCAGCTGACTAAATGCTGCTTGTCGGACTTCACGTATCCAAAACATACTTCAAGACGAATTCTAAGGTGTGAGATTTTCCTTTATATGGTGTATATATAACTATATTTTCGATATCGAATTAGCATCCGCGACCGCCTATGTGATGTCCCGAAAGACCGTGCTCCTCGTCGAGGTCATCAGCAAGTAGGTATTGCATCTATTCCAGTTGCGACTAAATTTCCAAACCACATAATGAATCTCATTTTCATAATTATCGGATTACAATTATCAAATAATATACATTTCATTTTCTATGTAATGAAATTTCAATATAATATAATCCTCAATAATTAGTGATAAATACAAATTGAATTCGCCGTAAGCGGCATAATACCAACAATTTGAAGTTACATTTAGAAAATGGTTTTACTATAACTATTTCATTTCCGTGAATAGCAAATAGTTATCCCTTATATTCGGCACTCGGTACAATCCATCGATTTATTATGTTTTGCAATATCTCAGGCTAGGAATACCTTCTGAAAAATTAAATTTTTGTTTACGCGTATTTAAATGTGTGTTTACGTGTAATTTTTATTGTATACTGCATTCTTACTGGCGTAAACTCATAAATGGCTTAATCACCCTCTGTTGTCTACCTTTTTATTCTATTGTATACTGTTGATCTTCAAATTGTAAAATAAAATCATTTGATTTTCAATTTATTGGAATGCTTCATTTTTTGCACTGCTCCTTAAGTATGCATCCTCTTTGGACGATTTGCTGTAACTGTTGATAGAATGAAGCCATCTTCTGAGTTCCCTATACATACATCATCATCAGCCCATATACGTCCCACTGCTGGGCACGGGTCTCCTCTACAACTGAGAGGGTTTAGGCCTTAGTCCACCACGCTGGCCTAGTGCGGGTTGGCGGACTACACACCTAAGAAATTCCTAAGAACTTTTAGGTGTGCAGGTTTTATTCGTGTTTTCCTTCACCGTTATAGCAAGTGATGATTCATTGTGAATACACACATAACTTCGAAAAGTCAGAGGTGTGTGCCTGGGGTTTGAACCTGCGACCGCCGAAATTCTCGACCGCGCGCCTAAACCTCGAGGCCATCACTGCTTATCAATTACATACAATCACTCATGCCTAAGTATCATAGGGTAGGCAGAGCTGTTTAACCACATCCACGTTAGCTATGCGTTAAGTTTCGCGTTATAGGGAGTATGCTTTTTATATTTCTACTAGCTGACCCGGCGAATTTCGTTCCGCGTAACAGTGGATTCTTTATTTTTTTTATATTTTTTTTGCCTAAGCTACTCCATATTACAATAGCTACCTGCCTATAAAAGTCCCGTCAAAATCGGTCCACCCGTTTCAGAGATTAGCCGGAACAAACAGACAGACAGACAAAAATTGTAAAAAAAGTTATTTTGGTATATGTACCGTGTATACATCCATATGCATTTATTAAAAATTAATTACAAACAGACACTCCAATTTCATTTATTTGTATAGATGATTCGTTTCCAAAATTAGTTCTGCTGTTGACAATAATCGAGTGTTTTGCGTGTTCTTAAATTTTCACATCAATCTTGCCGAGAATCTTCGCAATACGCATCGTGTTATACGATATATATTTACTCTAAAGTAACAATCGATGTACCGATTAATCGATCTAACATCGATATGCCTACTGCATTTATGGTAGTATTTCGCCCCGAAATTAACTTTCCGAACCAATTTATGCAGCAAATGAGTTTCTGTCCTACTTATATATAATTGAAAGAGGGTGACCACTGTTTCAATGTGGAAACGTGAGTGCAAGATGCAAGACTTTAGCGGTACATGTTGCAAATATTTCCTGGAGCTATTTCTTTGACTTGCATAAGTACCGTTTCTTTTATATTTGTAGATGTACCTGCGATGCAGAAAAGATCCCAATAACAAGAATGTGTTTTCAAATAGAACTTTCATCCGTGTAAAGATTTGTTCCATACATCCCTCTTGAGGATCTCATCTATCTCCGACCCAAGGCTCATCCAAACTTGGCAAGATGGTTCAACAGTTGCGGTACATACATACATATGTATACATATGCCTAATAAAATAAATATGTCTCTACTATAGAAAGCGAAGATAAGCTTCAAACATGTGTATGTACGAGAATAAAAATATACGAGGCACTAAAAATATCTCTATTATAATAACTGCATATATGTTCTAATTAAATTAGAATAACTTAACTACCATTTCACGACTGATTGAAATGGAACCTTAAAAAATATTATTAATTTATACTTACATAGCTTAAATTCAAATAAATCTAAAATTAGGTGTTACAAAAATGCCATTAGTATTTTAACACAAAAAATAATTATTGAATCTTAGAATTGAACAAAAAATCACATTAAATTAATACACCAAACACACCTTGCAACTTTTGCCAATATACGAACCATTTCCAAGAACAAAATTAAAGAGATTATCATAATCCAATGCCTTTTTACGGGCTGTAGCTAGCAACATCACGTAATTCAATTAAGCGAAAACATACTAGTTAATTCACTTATAACTTGGAGCTTGTAGGCGAGCTGCCTAGTTCGCTTTCGTATATCCTTTCACGTGTGATTTCCCAGGGCACATTAGACACAGACTATTCCAACTCAAGGTGAAAGAGTCTGGAAATGTTTCCCCTTAATCATAGATGCAAAGTCGCGAGTTCTTTTGAATTAGTTGTGTTTAGAATTTCGATTCGTTTGCTAGTAAATTTAGGATCTTTTGTATAAGTCTACCAGTAAATTAATAGTAAGAGAGATTTACGCAAATTATATATATATATTAATCATGACGACGGATTACGCAAAACCTCAGTGTAAAAATCGAACACGCCGCATCGTGTTTTTAATCTTCCTGGCAAAATAAACTTGATTTAATAATGTTGTCAATCTCATTTAGTCCACTAATCTTTTTAGTTTACTTGTCTTGACTTGCTTATCGCTTCATCCTCGTTCGTCAATATAGTCATACGTTTTACGGTCTCATTTGTTACGGTGCTCTTGACTTGTGCTTTTTTTAGTTCTTAACTGGTTTAAACTTTTTTTTTTTTAATTGTGAGGAGTGGATATGCAATAATGTAATTGCATATTATGTTGTGGGTATCAAAATTACAACTATCTGCTTTTAATAGTCATCAATAGGTCAAACGATTACCTCTCGCTACCGATAATATAATACCGATTTTTTCGAAGCTAGATGTATACAGACTAATCTCATATTATGACGTGAATACAATATGTTAATGTGGTTCAGTACGGATACTATTATTCTTGATACTGTGATTGCTTGGTTGGTGGTATATAACTGATTACTATTATGCAAAAATCGGTCAATTCTAATTAGTATTATAAAAACAGAGTCCGCCGCCGCGTCTGTATAGATATATACAGATAAACTCTGTACCAAAATTGTGCCAAAAGTACCAAAATTGTGCCAATAATAAAAATAAATTGAAATTTAACAATAATTATTAAACATGGTGAAAAACTCAAGTCATTCCTCTAAGCACTCGGTGGTGGTAATAAAAAAATTCTTAAGAGAAAAACCCAATAAGTGTTATTGGATTAACCATGGACTTTTCGATCTTACGCGCCAGTTAAATAAGCTGGATCAACGTGGTAGTATATTTCTTTTAAAATCGCTGTTTTTTTTTAAATGTCGCTTTAAACAAAAATGTGATGCTTCCCGCTCCGCTTACGACCACATACGCAGCCAATTTATGTCTTCGGCTTAGATAACGATCTCGCACGAATTGGGGGAACTGTTCGGATTACTTTACTCAATCAGCGTGTCGTAATAAATATTTGATGAGCTATTTCGAACAGCTTTCGCAGCAGCCCTTGTAGGCATGAAATGACTTTTCCAAATGACATTTTGTCTAATAAGATAATCGGAAGTCGTAAAAAATGTTCATATAATAATAATGTGTATTTAAAATATATTAAAAAGTGGAATACTTCTCAAGTGTAACTCGAAATCTCATGATAAATTATTCTGACAATGAAAACACAAAAAAGTTTAAAGAAAAAAGTTTTTCGTTTTCTCTGATATACATATTATGTTTCTTGTCTGAATAATAATTTCTTTTTAATAATAATTAGTGACAATTGACAGCGTCCTTGCTGCAGTTGGCGAAGCACCAACTTGTACCTAGTAGCGGGTTCAATCCCGCACCAAGACAAATGATTGTGTAATCCACAAATATTTATGTCGCGTTTGGGTGTTTGTGAGAAGGAATAATCTCTCGTACATTCTGATACCCATGATACATGACTCGTATCATAGTTTAAGTCAGAACTAAGTATATGATTGTGGTGTGTATTTATAGGCCTTCGCTTAAAAAAAACACATTTATGATAAGATAAATAAAAATGACTTATATTTTAATTACATAATTTATACTCTATTATTTTAACTGTACGTTTTTTTATTTATCAGTGAATTAAAAAAATATACATTACCAGCTTATATTCTATGAAATTGTGTTAACATTTCGACAAGAATTTATGTTTCAATTATTAAAACTATTACTGGATTCTCGTATTATGATTAATTCTTGAAACAAGTGTTACCTAGAATTAAATTCGATTCAAGTAAACGTACATTTTCCACCATTCATCCGAATATATTCGTGGAATAACAAAATTACTTGAGATAAAATTGTGTTAATTTTGTTCAAAATACTTACAAAATCATAACAACAATGCCTATTTGTCCGGGTCGGCGATATCAATAGTATAAAAATATAAAATCATGTTACATATTCGTACACATTTCCATGTTAATATAACAAAGGCATTTTAATGTCATGCACAGTTAGATTTAGGCCTTGCCTGTTGGCACAAACTTTTGCCCGCGGCAGCTGTTTATTTCTACGCAGTCTATATATTTAGTTAACAATGAATTTACTTTTTTTACCTCTCCGTAAATATGGCAATGCTAGTTTTCCTGTTTGAAAAACTTGAGCGACTCCAGAATTTTTGCATTAGGTTCATATTTTTACATATATACATAGCCTTGAGCCTGTATCCCCCGAAGGGGTAGGCATAGGTGCGTTTCTGCACCCACATTTCGTCAGGTATGTATCAGTCCCACGTAATAGGACCCGCGCCTATTGCTGATTTTCGGGCACATTTCCAGTCTCCGTGCTGCTACTGAGAATTCCTAATGAAAATGAAATTCTAATGGAGAAACCTAATTACACCTTGCCCGATCCGGGGTCTCTAAATCGCACGGCACATACCTATGACGTTAGACCACGGGCAGTCAGTAATACAATATCTATACATCTTCTATACTACCTACAAATAAATAAAATTGGAGTGTCTGTTTGTAATATTGAAATAACCGCTTTTTAATAAATGCATATGGATGCACCTATACACGATACATATTCCAAAACAACGGTTTTGAATTTTTTTGGCTGTCTGTCTATTCGTTCCGGCTAATCTCCAAAACGGGTGGACCAATTTTAACTGGACTTTCACTGGCAGATAGCTGATGTAATAAGAAGTAACTTAGGCTAAAAAAAAATATTAAAGAATCAGCTGTTAGGCGGAACGAAGTCGGCCGGGTCAGCTAGTTTTTAATACATACATTTTTTGTATATACTCGTAGTATGTATACCTAAGTTCCTCCAGTTAATTTACGCTATCAACTTTGCACCATTTTATGTTTGGTAGAGAAGGCCTCAGGTATTAAACTAATATTTTCATATTGTGTGAAGTGTAAATTAATTAGTCAGTTGGAAGACTAAGTTTGATTTAAGGTCAGGTTTAACTTTCTCCATTCTAGACGACTTTGTTATTCTCCTATTGAATACAATAGCTTGTGATTGAATTAATGAGCTGCTCTGATTCGGAAATGTTGAAATGTTGAAAGTTTACACTTTGTATGAATATTGTTAACTATTTTGTGATTGGAAAAGAGCAACACTAGAGGTCTTTGCCCGTTTTCCTCTAGAGATGCCTTTCGAAATGGGTGGTAAATTAAAATTTGAAGTGGCTGAACCTAAGTGATTTATTTAACATATTAATATTTCAAAAAAAAATTCATTTTATTCAAGTAAGACCTTAACATACTTCCATGAGTTTTGCGGTTACATGAGTATTAATAGTCTATTATCGCTCATTTTATAGTCCCCTCTGGATATCTTAATCCCGATGGAGACCTAATCACTTAACATTAAGTAAGCCGCTTCTTCGTTCTCTTAGTCCGAGTTATAAGAAAATAACGATGATGAAAAATATCGTGAGGAAACTGTGGTAACCTAAAGTCTATGTTGATAGTTTTTGTGATATGTAAAGCTTAATAAATAAATATTATAGTTCTATACACATACATTAAAATATAAAGTTTAAATATATATTAACATTACATTAACTTTGTCATTATATTTTTTTTATAATTAATATATTCTGTATTCTGTATAATGTAATTTCTTGTTAGATTAGTCGTTCACTTCTTCTTTTTTGTGCTTTACCTATAAGTGGAAATGGCTTTGGATTGTGTTTATATTTTTGTTTTGTATTTTTGATTGTGATTGTTCTGTATATTTCCCAAAAAATAAATTAAAAATAATAATAATAGTTCAAACATTATAAACCAAAAGTTAAAACGATAATGACACAGAATATATTGAAAACTAATGTCAAAAGTTGAACGCAGTCGAATTACTAACGCTACATTAAACTTTAACAAAGATATAATCCAAAACACATCAGCAAACATTACACGAACTTTCTTGAACAGAACTTTAACTAAGGTGTGAGAGATTTTTGAACAAACTTGCCTTTTCATAACCCTAATTATACTCTCAACTTTTCGACATTAGCAAACATTGAACGTTAGCTAGACCGCCCGTCCTGAGCTAAATTACTAAAGTCTAACTTCATTAGCGCGCCTCATAACGATCACTATACAAAGTAAATAGGCGGCGGAATATTTTCGCGTTAATTAACCGACCTTTATAAATATTTACACACGTTTTTAATCTTTAATTGAATTTTTAACGAAAACGTAATTAAAAGCAAAAAGGTGACTGGTTTGTTTGATGTTAAACGCTTTAAACTTTTAAATTCTCGCAACGCTATAGCTACTTATGTTGCCAATTCAAACTAAGATTAATGAGAGGGCCTCATATCTGACAAATCTCGATGAAATATTACTTTGAAAGGTTTATTGTACTTAGTAACAGAACACCTGTTTTAATAGTTAATGAAAGTGCTTTCAAGAGTCTCGAAATAAATTGTGATATCGTGTCACCATTTTGATTTTAATGCCTTTGGATCGAAATTCTCTTAATTTAATTTATAATCGTGATAATTATCCTTAAGAAGGTTACTGCTGGAGGTAATTCAGATAAATATCTAAGGAAAACCTTGTCTTTATACATGATTTCGTTAATTTTATTATGTATTTATCACTGTGATGTTTTTACCGTTTACTAAAAACATTATATGACTGTCTCGTAGTCTCGGGACATAAGCATGTGCTGTGCGATCTAGAGGTCGCGAGCTTGATTCCTGGGTCGATAATGTGTTATTGTTTTTTTCCATGAGAAAATTCTCAGTATCAGCGCGGAGTCTGGAAATTTTCCTGAAAAACGGCAATAGGCTCGCCCCCTATTACATGGTGATATTTACCTGGCAAATATGGGTGCACAAATGCATCTCTGCCTTCCCCTTCGAAATATGCAGGCGTGAGGTTATGTATATAAACAATACAATTGAGTGAATACGAGAATCTAGGTCAAAATAATTGTGTCGGCTCAAAAGTATGATCGTACTCATGTCTTGCCAGCCTACACTATATTTAGACCGAACTGCACTTACTATCAGGATTGACCGTCACTTGCCGGGACGCTAGCCAGCCCAGACATTTTTCAAACTGGCACAGAAACCAAATTATAACCTCCTTATAGAAAGTACGATGCTGTCCAAACAGATCACTTCAAGCGAAAGACTTCATCTCTCCTCACTTTACACACTTTTTCCGGCGTCCTATGAGGCCTTTCTATGCTTTAAGTATAAGGGAGAGAACACGTAAGATAATGAAGTATTTACACCCAACAGTCGCATACATAGTTCCGACCCCACACTAGGATACAAGTCCTGTGTCGTGGGTATCAGAAACTACGTGAGACTTTTCGGTCTCACAAACACCCAGACCCGAAACAAATATTTGTGGATCACACAAATATTTCTCGTTTCGCAAGCTGGTCTCTAGCCAACTTCGCCACGGGGCTGTCTTCTACTACTTGATGATTGTTTAATAATAATCCTAAACTCAATATCACTTACCAAAAGATCCAATGAATTGAAAACTTTCTCAAATTCTATTTCGATTGACACAAAAAAAATATTGATAAACTTTTAATGACATCGAATCGAGTTGTTGAAGTTTTCGCATTTCCATTATAGAGGATCGTCGTTCCAATTATTGTCAGAAAATACATCGTACACAAAATATAATATTATTTTATTATTCGTATCGAAATTCAAACCAATTACGGTGTACCGAATGGGTACCAGCTATTAATAAGCGAACTACTATACATTTTTTCGTAGTAGAGCGTCTCGTGTTTTTTTTACATTGTTGCCAGTTCATTAATGTCATGTAGGCAGGTTTAATAACAAAAATAAAATTATTTTACTCTGGTACTACGGGAAAACAAAGCCATACCTATACAGGATGTAAAAAGAACGTGATCGTATACTAAGACAGGTAATCGTTACAGTGATCACAAACATATTGACGTTAAAAAAAATCCTGTAATTTTTTTTTCCTAACAACCATAAATATTAAATGCATGCAATGATTAGGGAAACGTCAACATTTTTATTTTTTGTCGGTATTTTATTTAATGTCTATTTGTTTGTGATTACCTGTCTTTGTATTATATCACTATCTTTTTACAACCTATATATATCCGATATCTATTTAACTAACTTTATTCCTTTAAAAAAAATGCATTTCGCTAAATGATAAACGCCAATCGCTGGAAGCAATTATCGGAGACAAAAGAAGTTTTTGTTTCATAATGCGTACAAACAAATATACACATGCTATTGCCTTGGTGACATATAGTGTATGAGTACAATGCTATCAGACCTTTCCCTTACTAACCGTTGTACCCAACTACCTACATACAAAGAAATCGCTTTCTCTAAAATACCAAATTATTTTACCAAGTAATACAATCACTGTACATTCAATCTCCTAAAGGTTAGTAAAAGCTTCAACTCTTTCAATTTGTCATAGTTTGTGCACAGTCATCATCGTACAGCGGTCACTACACTTTTCATCTTGATAAATTACTTTGCTACAGCTAGGCGCGTTTGGTAGTGATTTGTTTCTAGTCATATTGTTCAGCTTTGATTAATTGACAATTTGACAGATTGATCATAGGTCCTTTTCTAAATTGAAGCCTTTGTTCAAATGGACACATTTTTTTTAACATTTTTCAATAGTATTGCACTCGGTAGAAGTGGGTGATTTACGAATTTCTCATGAAAATCAAAGACTATGAGGCTTTCACAGTTACTCAAAACAAAAAGCATTAAACATTATATCTCTTTTGTCGGTATACAGTCTATAACATATAAATGCTCATCATCAGCCCATATATGTCATATTACTGGGCACGGACCTCCTCTATAACAGAAGGGCCCTAGTCCACCTCGCTGGCCTTGTGCGGGTTTACGGACTACACGCCTAAGAAATTCCCAAGAACTCTTTTGATGTGCAGGTTTCCTCACGATGTCTTCCTTCATCGTTTTTTGTGTTAATTCCTAGTGAATGCACACATAATTTCGAAAAGTCAGAGGTGTGTGTCCGGGGCTTGAACCTGCAATCGCCGAGAATCTCGACCGCGTGCCTAAGCCTCGAAGTCATTATGATATAACATACGCATGCTAGAGCTACATAATGTCATCTTTATAACTAGGTCAATTAGTAGTTATCAAGACCAGGGACACGAGGACAGCATTGCTCAGAGCCAGGCAAAAGAACTTGCTCATTACCTTCTTTACCGTTTCTTTTTAAAAAGTCTACTTACTTCGTAATTGGTAGCATATCCACCAATCGACCCCACCCATTACAAGCAATGCTTACGAAAATGGGGCACATGAAATATTTACATTAAGCGATGGTAGAAGATATTCCGCCCTAATGACCAGTCTAGTATTAGAATTTCCACGTCACTACGTCAAAATAGCGTAACGACTTTTGTCATTTGACGTCGCCTGAAATGCTTAACATGTCGCTGCGAGGGTTTGCGCATCTAATTTACCTCTTGATTACGCGGCGCCATAGGGTTGCCACGCAATAGAAACCATTAACCTCGGCATTATGTATGTAAATAGTAATCTTTAAGCGGTTAAGGTATCGAGGGCAAGTGTCAGCGATCCCAACCCAATGCCTCCGCAATACAACCTCTGAAAGCCGTTTGGGTAATAAAATTTTAGTTTCGCGAACCCTATCCTTTATGCATTGTCTGTGTTAAACAATATGGGGCGTACAGAGGTATCGCTTCGGAATACGATATTGATACTTTTGGGCAAAGGTTTAGATCAAGTAACAGTTGTTGTGGAAACAATTTGATCGTTATAGTTTGTTGTGTAAGTTAGCTATAAAGGCTTAGAGGTTAAGGTAAATAATAAAAACTTTGAGTAATTGGAAATATACTAAAAAGTAGCTTAGATGAAAATAAAACTTATTATTTCTTTCTTAAGGTTGTAAATATGATATCAACCAACACTAATTAGGGAAATTGTATTAGATTGAGAAATAAAAAGGTTTAACTGCCATCTTAATAATAAAGACATTATATAAATTTATATAATAACACATCAATATGAAGGCAGACAGCGACAACCCTACCAGGATAGTTACCAAAGCATAATATGATATCATTTTGTTTAGTCTTCAACGTAGTCTCGATCAGACAGTAAAGAAATAAAAACATTATTTGGCGTACATAAATAACAATTTCATTTTTGTAAATACATATAATTTACTATCTTAAATATTAATAAGATCCATTCTCATCTAAAAATATGATATTTCAACCGTATTCAGTTAAAAAAGAAAGTGACGAATTTTTTCTTTCTACCACAATTTTGTGACTTTTCAACACGGTCAACTAGGCATATTGTTCGGATAGGAGTTCCGCATTTAATAAAGCTATTCCCGAATAATTCAGGGCTAATTAAGTCTTGAGAGGTTGTTACGGAGACCAAGTAAGTGGTAGGTGGTAATTACGCCCCGTGCGCAATGTTACATTACATTTTCACCTTTCACCCTCCAGTAACGAGCCATTAGCACAACTCTTTGACGCATAATAATTGTATTCACGACAAAGTGATTGTAATTAACAACAGGTCTTACGCTTGTAAATGTACATTACGAGTTTATTTTATATACATACATATGTAACCCAGTGGCGGCACTTCCATAGAAGCCCAAAAGCCCAATTTGCCTTTTAAAATTCCAAATAATAGTTTTTAAGCTCGAAATCTTAATTAATCAAAAGAAATTTGTTAAATAAGACTTCATTATAAGCAAATATAAACAAGACATTACACAATTAACGTTTAACGCTTTTAGGCTTCTATGAAAGTCTCTCCACTGATGTAACCTCACGCCTGTGTTGCCCGAAGGGATAGACAGAGGTGCATTTTTGCACCCATATTTCGCCATTTATCAGTCCAACGTAATAGATGGCGAGCTTATTGTCGTTTTTCAGCCATATTTCCAGACTCCGTGCTGCTACTGAGAATTTCCTAATGGAAAAATCTAATAACACTTTGCCCGACCCGGAAATCGAAGCCAGGACCTCTAAATCGCACTAGTCGAGTTTATTTTGACATTAATTTATGAAATCGAAAATTTGAACAAGACCTGGATACATGAACCATTGAATGTTGCTGAGTTAGCTGTCGCATCTTGAAATGACCTCTCATCTTAGTACAAATAATTAGATATATTGGTTAAACATAATATATGTGTATATTTGCCAGCTTCACGTTGCTTATGGTAAAAAAATGCGTCTGATACACCTGCAATGCATGTATGTCGATAGATAGATAGAAGTTTGGGCACGCGGTCGAGAACCTCGACGGTCGCGGGTTCAAACCTCAGACGTACACCTCTGACTTTTCTAAGTTATGTGTGTATTCACAAATAATTATCACGTACTTTAACAGTGAAGGAAAACATCGTGATGAAACCTGTACACCTAAAAGTTCTTAGGTGTGTAGTCCGCCAACCCGCAATAGGCCAGCGTTGTGGACTAAGGCCTAAACCCTCTCAGTTGTGGAGGAGGCCCGTGCCCAGCAGTGGAATGTACATATATAGGCTGATGATGATGATTCATATGTGGTCTGCGCTTTGAAAAATAAAAAAAGACACATGCGTACCTGATACCATCAATTTAATTACTCCAGTACGTCTACATAAAAGCACTTTGAAATTGATTAATACCACACGTATATGTAAAATTTATCCGGTGAACAACAAACAACGGTCCCGCACACGTCCATTCCGATATTTTTAGCTGATAAATCCCCGGGGTGACTGGTTCATCTTCCGCTCCACTAGTGCCACTGAAAACAACTGACAAAAAATATTTTTTTCAAAGCGTAAATCTGCCCTGCCAAAACGTATTATCTGACGGGTTTATCATTTTGTATTTAAATATTCATTCGTTTTCCACTGTAACGCAGCTGACCCGAAAATCTCTTGGAATTTAATAACGTTCTTTAGGGCATAAACTGGAAATTTAAACGATTCCCGCGCTCTCACCTGACAAAACGGTTTAATTGCTTTTTAAAGCGAATTAAGTAGTCTTATTATATTGTTTTTTTCAATGGTAATGATGGTACTGCGTGTGTTATGGCAGTTAATTTGTGCAAGCCTCGATCGAAAAGTTATTGGAAGAATGTTTTTACAATATCGTTTTAATTTCTCTTAATTTCTCTGACGGATGTCTAGAGAGGGAAAATTAACGCGAGTAGATTTTTGATGTATTTTTGTCATTAGAAATAAGTGGGTAAAATACTTTTTGGTATAGGTACGCCGAGGTGTGAAAAGCACCATCGTTACCCACCTATCACAACCACAAATATTTTTATTATTACATTTTGAGTGGCTGTAAGCAACATTAAAATAACAAAGAAACAAATGGTATGAAAGTTATTCAACGTAATAGAAATCAGATGGTGCGAAACACCTACATTTCCATAACTTGGTAAGAGATTTCATTATCTCAGCGGTAAAAATGTGAAGCATAAAATATCAAACTTATTCTATTACGAGACTTGTTCATTATTCGAAACATGCTCGAAATTTTGCGAACTTTTACGTTGGCTCTTCTATAATGGACTTTCCGCGACTCCACCGTCGTGCACCTGAAAAATAGCAATCCATGAATTTGGGCAACATTAGATGTTCTCGCGCCATTAATTCGGAACAGAAGTTGGTTGAAGCTTACAAATTGCATCAGTCTTAGTTTAGCAACACGGAAATGTTGGGATTCTTTAAGAGCAGTACTTTATCGTGAAGGCGGGAAATTGAGGCTGCGTATAATACGTCTCCGAGGCAGTTCGATCGGCCTAATTCGCTGAGATCTCATTCGTTTAATGGTTGTAATGTTTCACCTGAGCGACTCTGCAGTTGATTTTGTTGGAAATTTACGAGGCCCTTTACGACTACTGGGATTCGTACTACACACGCCGACGAGGCAACGTTCCGAAACGCGCTAACAATTCTCATGAACTTCGCAGTTAAGTTAATTTAAAATTCAATCATGTTCTTGGAAACTGGTTTCGAAACGCGCCACGTTAGTAAGCCGGTAATACATTTAATTAGAAACTGTTATACATTCACACCAAACTTCAGCAGATCCCGTTCGAAAGTTTCTGCCGTTTCCTTTTCATTAACATTAAAAATATTGTTAATGAGCGGTTCACTTGTAATATATGCGACTATATTTGCATAAATTTCGTCCAATTTTCATGAAACATTCGTCATGACCGAAATAGATTAACCGTGTTTATTCTTAAATATTTTTTTTACAATTGCATTGTACTGTTTCGATCAGTTAAAATGTAACATTATAATTCTAAATTACCAAGCATCGTAATCATCTTAATATTGGTTAGTTTGGAGTCATAATATCTATAGCTTTTCTAGAAATATGTCTAAGATCCTTGAAATATCTCGGTTCGATGTCATTATCTTATGAATTGTTAGCGTTGTAAATATACATTGGCTGATTGCCTCGTTTGTCCCATGGTTCAAGTGTTTGTCGAGGGTAGATCCAAGGTAGGTCCAAGGTACATCCTGAGATATATAGATCACGTGTCTTATACTTGGGCCATGGAAAATCTTATTGGTTTTTCATTTAAGAATTTTTAGTAGTAGCACCATCTGTATATATGTATGCCCGAAGCACAGTGAAAGGTTAGTGCCCCATCAGGTGTGACTTTAAACACAGCTGGCGGAACGTAGTTGCAGAAATTCCTACTTTTTCGACGATAGAGCATTGCGTGTGTGTACTAATGTAATTAATGTATAAATGTTATTACTAATGACAAGTCATATTTGCAGTCCTCAAACTCGACTATTAAAATTACCATAACAAGGATAGCTTGGTGGTAATAAAATTACAAATGTGGCCATCGGACGTCATTACGTATTCGGTCTCACGTCCGGTGCGGTCCGCGCGGTCGACGCTCGAATTACGACCATTGTTGGCGACTGCCGTTGGTATTTCTATATCCCCCGTACATTCATATTCGTCGTCAACTTTTGCATTCTAACACATAATTAAGGCGTATTTCGCTTGCATTTAAAAGTTGCGGCTTTGTCATCTTTTGGGCCTTCGAATTTTAAATTTTGATATTGGCATTGTTCCATTTGGTGTTTAGTTTTTATCTACGATCTCCTTATAAAAGCTAGTCGATCTTATGGTCTTGGGTCTGATTTCAAGGTCGAGCAAAGTGTGATTGGGGTATACTTAATAGAAAAAGTTTTTTTAAATATTTGTAGCATGGAGTTTATAAATTTCGACTTAAGCTTCGACAGACTTTTAAGTAACAGGTATGTCTGTAAATTACCACTGACACGCAAGGGAAAATATGTCCCTATCTGTTACACGGAACTAAGTACTGGTAGTACTTTAGCTTCCATTACTTCCAGCGATTCTAAGAAACTTTTTTTCTAGAATGTACCTACTGCATTTTTTCTCATTTTTATAGCATATAGGTACGTCTTTGCGACATGTCTTTTTAAACGAGGCGTAAAAATATTATGTATTTTTTTTAAATGAATAATTTATGTTTATAATCATTATATCTCTTAATTTTACACAATTTTCTGTGTATATATTTTTATATAGTATCTTCATATAATGTATTTTATTGCTGGTGCGGCTCTTCTCCCTTCTTGTTTATGATTTCTCATTGCACTTTAAATATGTTTATTATCTTCTAAAAATGTCACTACCCTTGACATTGGCAAAATTACTGTCGTCAAACGGTGGAGCCATAACTTATCAAAATAGGTGAAGAAAATATCTTGCGCCGATATCTTCATTGGATTGTTATCAAAACATTGAAATTTAAAAAAAATACATCCCCGTTCCATGACTTAAGTATCTATCAGACATTGAAGATATATTTTTACTGGTAAACTACAAAATTATCTTTTATCTCTCTTTTATGTATCTATGTATGTATATGTATTTATATGTGTCTATAATTATTTATTTATCTGTGTATATATGTTAGTATATATAAATTTTGATTCTATTTACATATGTATATATATGTATGTATGTATATTTTATATATTATATTATTTTAACCATTTAACTATTTATGCACCTACCTTTTTTATCTCTGCATCACCCTGAGGTTGACTGTTAGAGAATGCCTTTGGCATTAAGTCCGCCTCTATACTTATTGTATAAAAAGTGTAAATAAATAAAATAAATCATATAAAAACAATTTAAAAATCAGTACAGATGACTGGAGGTGACTCGTCAGTTGAATTAACTTCTGACCTGATCTTAGCTGTGTAGAGCGAATAAAAATTTCAAAAGTTCCAAATCTTACCTGTTATTTCATTATTGTTGTAGCATACGAAAACAATTATATAATTTCCAAACAGTAAAGTAACAAAAGGACTTCCTAGCCATTAAACTATTCACAAAAGTACCCAAAGTAGAAAAGTTCTGTTCGCCAAAATTATTTGCATCAGAAAGAGGGCACTACGAAGTACGAACTACTTGTTTCTGACGCTGAAACACTCACACAGCACCGGAAAAACATCCCAAAAGGTATTTGAATGCAGATTTGTGAGGAAATGTAGGAAGTATCAACAAAGAATGGAACTTTACTTTGTTTGTTTGCCCGTCACACTCCAGTGATTCAAGCACTTACACTGTTTTTACACAAATATATATTATAAAGTATTTTTATCTTCCTTAACAGTTTATGTAAGCCTTTAAATGAAGCTGCTTTGGATTTAGGCTAAATATTAACAAAACTAATCTTTTCTAGCAAGGACTTAGGAAACCTTAAAGGAAACCATAAAGACGACAGTAAAAAAATCCCCTTGCTTTCAACACCATTACATCCAATATAATAAATTACTTCTATAATACGAACAACAATTTATATAGCTCTAAACTAAGTTGATAAAGGTTAATCGTATTAAACGACCCTTTCATTAGAGGTGACAAATAGCAAACCCCGTCACCGTCCGATTCAAACGCACAACACGAAACTACGTTCTAATGACGTGTAATGGAATTTAATTCACGGGAGATCAATCACGTCATTCCGCTTTCAATACACCTTTGATGTGAGTAACAGTTTAAATCACTACTTTATATTGTATCATCTAGTCGGTTTACTCGGAGCTTTTCATAATAATTTTATTTAAATGTGTATTATATTTGTTTAAATGTGTATGAGACCAGAAAATATGGACACCAACCTAATGATAAATTAAAACTCTTGGGATACTTTGTATTCGTGATAATAACATCGCTTAGCATCATTAATCAATTAGTGTTTAAAGTAGATTACACTTTTTTTATATTGTGCGCTAGAGCGGTCGCGCCGATTCCCAGATTAGTCAATTTGTCGCTGGGTTTTTTCCATAGAAATTTATAAGAATCAGAAGAGTCTGGAATAAATAAAATAAATACACCCAACAGTCACATACATAGTTCTGATCCCACACTAAGATGCAAGTCTTGTGTCGTGGGTATCAGAAACTACGAGAGACTTTTCGGTCTCACATACACCCAGACCCGAAACAAATATTTGTGGATCACACAAACATTTGTCTCGGTGCGAGGATCGAACCCGCGGCCTCTCATTTCGCAAGCTGGTGTCTACCTAACTGCGCCACGAGGCTGTCAAACTAATAACCTAAAATTGACATAAAATAGCAACAACTCAGTCCCCTAACGTGAATGAAGAACTACACCTCTGCTTATCCCTCCGGGGATACAGGCTAGAGTATGTACATTTCTTATCAAGCAAATTTTTTTTCTTCCCTCGGTCCTCAAAATAAATAATTATCATTAATTCAGATTACAGTGCATTAAAAACACACATAACCCTTCCGCAACCGATGTTAGGTCGAACAATGAAGTGCGGCTGACCGATGCATGTTTCATGAAGGGGATCGACGCCACCGCCTCAAATTTAGTAGCGGTCCCTTGATAAATTACAATGCTTGCAATATTAACGTGGGATTGGATTACCTCACTTATTATAGAATGTGTACGGGTTTTCACCCCTTTGTTCCATCCATACGGGTTTTAAATTTATTAGTATTTTTTGTAAAATTAGTCTCGCGGCATGTGTTACGTGCGATCTAGAAATCCCGGGTCGGTTAGGTCGGAAAGGGTTATTAGGTTTTTCTAGTAGTAATTTCATAGAAACAGCACGGAGTTTTGAAATGACCCCAAAAAACGATAAAAGGCTCGCTTACGTGAGACTTACAACAGCTGCAAAAACGTAAGTGCTATAATGATCATTATGCAATTAGATGTCTATCACCTTAATAATTACGTTGTCTACCTTTGTACAGTGTGTAAGGAGAAGGAAAATAAAGCTTTCGGGGCTCAATGGAATAAGCAATTACAATTATTGGGTGACACATGACAGGAAAACGGCTTCATCACGTTCGTTCGAGAAGGCTCTTCTATAATACATCTTTTAATTATAGAAGAAGCAAAGTTTTATCGCGTTCACTTCACATCTTGAGTGCTAAGAGACGACGATTGCTCGTCACTCGACATATCCCCTCGACTTTTAAAGTTACTGCTTAAACGCTACGCACTAAAAGCCTCATATCATTATAAAAAGAAGGGACCACGTAGATTGGAAAACTGTTTCGTAATTCTACGACAAAAATGCGAGCTTGCGAATCTTATTAAAATTCGTATTTCGTCCATGGAATTGTTATTGAGAATCTCAATAAACGTTTATTGCGAAATGTCGATTTCAGAGTCAGGCGATACACATGACAATAAACAGTTATTATCTATAGACACTCACACGAATCATTGAGAACGCTTCGGCCGTAATTGCCTTTTAACCCGGTGTTAGGAAATTGAGTCTGAGGATTGTTCGTGGAAATTTACCTTGAATTCGGACGGACGTAGTTTTAGCCAATACAAATTTCCTAGAGTTCTATAGTAAATTTGAATAGGATTTTATTATAATACATGTTATACCACATAACCCTATCTAAAATTCCATCCTCAAAATTTTAATTATACATACTTTACATTAACAGAAGTGAATATTTGCTATAAAATAAAATCCACACAAGGAAAACGAAGAAAGGTATCATTACTGTTTCTCTTTTTCTTTTATTTACGATCTTTTTACATACATACATAAACTCACGCCGGTATTCCCCGAAGAGGTAGGCAGAGGTGCATTTCTGCACCCACATTTCGCCAAGTATGTTTCAGTCCCACGTAACGGGGCGAGCCTATTGCCGTTTTTCGGGCACATTTCCAGACTCCGTGCTGTTACCGAAAATTTCCTAATGGAAAAACCCAATAATACTTTGCCCGACCCGGGAATCGAACCCAGGACCTCTAGATCGCACGGCAAATACTTGTACCGCGAGACCACGAGGCAGTCACGATCTTTTTACTATTTGTTAAGTCGATAAGTTCTTTGAAGGGATATCTTATCATAACCGATGGTCACATCAAAGACGAACGGTCACCGACCCAATCTCAAGGGATACATCCAGTCGATTCCAATTTGTAATAAAGTTGATCGTAACAAATCTGAAATATTAGGAGGCATTGTAAATTGGATCACGTCTAGCGTCTTACAAGAGAGCACTTCTGGGACCAGTGCCATCTCGTCATATAAATTTTTCAAAACTTAAATTCAGCACTTACGCAGAAATGAGAAAAATTTCAACGTTATATTTGGCTTCACCGATGTCGCGAGCCCAACAAATTCCTGCGTCTTATTGAGGGTTGAACGACGATCTCTATCGACTTATTATACAAATGGCCGGTATCTGGGCAGTCATGGCAACAGTAACAATATCTTACCATGAAAAATTACGACTCAATTGTGTTGCGGTATCTCTTGGCTCCGTTCTGCAATAAAATCGGTGCTTCATAGACCGTTGCCGATATTTGTGATTCCCGTCGTGTATTCGCCTTGATCTTCCACACAAACCAATTTTGTTGAACAAGCTTTTGGGGTAAATGATGTAATGCCCCGAAGGCGGTCGATGTCTGCTACTTTTCGATCTTGTCAATTTCTAAATAAGATAGACTTTCTTGATTTTTTCACAAATATGCCATTGAACGTCAAATAACAATAAGTTAAACAAGAGTTTTAAGGCTTAAGTCCACTACGCTAGCCTAATGAGACTTAATGAAGTCCTCGTGCTTAAGTAAATCCTTATGAGTACTTTCTGGTGCAAAATTTTCCAAAATAATCAGCGCTGTTTCCTTGATTCTACATATTATATTAATCTTCATTTAATATTTAAAATGATGTCTAATAGCGCATACTTTAAAACTGCTTTTTTATAAAATACAACAAACGCTCAAAGAATTTTATTCGAGATTAAACGCGATAAAAATTCCAAACAGCAGCAAAACTCTTTGACAAAAACAGCGAAGACATAAAACTGAAACTTTAAAACTGGGCTATTGAATTTCAAAAGTAATCTATAGAGAACTCCAGTTATCAATTAATAGCTGTAACGAAAAGCGATGAGTGAGCACGGCTTAATCTCTTTTGCCGTCTCACTGGTCGGCTATTAGCCTAATGGACCGGGGAAGCTTCCCAATCGAATGGCTCCGATATAGTTCTACTGTGTATTAAAAGAAAACAGTGGATATATCTTTCCTTATATCGCATTGGATTACCATACTTCTTTGTGACACTTATGTTATATTTATTCGTAATAGCAGTGTAATAATAAGCAGTGATAGCCTCGAGGGTTAGGCGCGCGGTTGAGAATCTCGGCGGTCGTGTGTTCACACAACAGGCACAGGCCTCTGACTTTTCGAAGTTATGTGTGTATTCACAATGAATTATTACTTGGTTTAACGGTGAAGGAAAACATCGTGAGGAAACCTGCACACCTAAAAGTTCTTAGGAATTTCTTAGGTGTGTAGTCCGCCAACCCGCACTAGGCCAGCTTGGTGGACTATGGCCTAAACCCTCTCAGTTTTAGTGGAGACCCGTGCCCAGCAGTGGGACGTATATGGACTGATGATGATGATGATGATTCATAATAGTAACCATAATCCTTTATGTGACAATTTTAAGAAGCACCCTTAACCGACAGAAATTTATGAGGATATTTATGAATGTGAAAGAAGCAAAAGAGGTATGTTACGGTCTTCGTTTGTAGCACTCAATAGATGTAATATACCTACCGCTATGGGAAAAAATGACGAGTGCTCATTTATGCATGTATTTTTATAAAACTTTTACTCGTGCTATTAATTTCAAATAAATATGTATACTCTCGTTGGTGTATCCCGAGAGAGTTAGGGAGAAGTATGTTTTCTATAACAGAGGGTAAGATTTTTGGTAGATGAGGTTCATCATTCATTCATCATTTCATCATCAGCCCATATACGTCCCACTGCTGAGCACGGGCCTCCTCTACAACTGAGAGGGTTTAGGCCTTAGTCCACCACGCTGGCCTATTGCGGGTTGGCGGACTACACACCTAAGAAATTCCTAAGAACTCTTAGGTGTGCAGGTTTCATCACGATGTTTTCCTTCACCGTTAAAGTACGTGATAATTCATTGTGAATACACACATAACTTCTAAAAGTCAGAGGTGTGTGGATGAGGTTCCCTAGTATAAAAACACTTTTTCCGACCCGGGAATCAACCTTCCACTCCTGGATCGTACAAGCAAATTTATCACAAGCTTAGTCATGCCACTATTACTAAACTATTAGTAGTACTATAGCATTTCAATAATTCATGCAGATCTTGCATTTAGTTCCAACGCCAATAATCATTGAGAACGTCTTAAGCCGTCCGCCCCGCTTACAGCCTAGCATTAATATTGCCTCGGGATTTGAAAACCATACGCCGACTTACGTGGATTATTAATTTTGTATTTTTAAAGTATATAAACAGCTTATAATTGAATTAACAGTAGTAAAGTTTCTAACTACAATATCTTATTAGGTTTTTTTTTTAGATCTATGAAATTCTTTTGAAAAAGGCATAAAGTCTATTTTATGTTTTTTATATCATATTTAATAATCAATTTTATCTCGACTAATACTCGTATTATCATAAATTAATTTCGCATATTAACCGTGAATAATACAACAATCAACTATTCGTTAAAACTACATTTAATCACTTGAGAAAATACCCACTACTAATCATATTTTACCACAATTTGAATAGCAAAATCCCGGCTCAGAATACCCACACGGACGATGTAGCGCAATGTTCTACGGGTGAAACTAACGGAGCGTGCGCGAAACATGATTGCGCTCCATAGGCCGCGAAGTTGAACTTAGAATCAGCCAGTCACGTCGTGTGACCTTTTGGAAGGGGGTTTCTGGAGTAATTGTGTTCAGGAGTTCTCTCTTTAATAGTACATGTACGACAAAATGTATGAATGGGGAAGAGGCACGAAATGTATGTCAGGATCGAAGCATGTGGCAATCCAATGGGCTTAGAGTGTGTGTGTGTATACACAGGTGAAAAAGAGCTTGCTCTACTCATATTATTAAGAGAAGTTAGATTAAATAAATAAATACACTCAACAGTCACATACATAGTTCTGATCCCACATTAAGATACGAGTCTTGTGCCGTGGGTATCAGAAACTACGAGAGACTTTTCGGTCTCACAAACACCCAGACCTGAAACAAATATTTGTGGATTTCACAAACATTTGTCTCAGTGCGGGGATCGAACCCGCGGCCTCACGTTTTGCAAGCTTGTGTCTAGCCAACTGCGCCACGGGGCTGTCTAGTAATTAGTAAGTGTGCTATGAATGAGAAAATTTAAATTAAAACTTCCTTTCCAACCCGATAATCGAACTCCAGAAAGCACGATACGTGCTTATTTATACCACGAGGCCAGTTAGGCAGTGCTATAATGAATATGATAAAAAACACATTATGAATGTATGAAGGGAAAACATGACTCGATTGTATTTTCAGCTTACAAATAAGCGAGCAGTGATTCCTCGATAGCGATCATACATCATCTCATTCAGTGATTGATGAGTCAGAAATCGTCACGTCATTGTTTGCAATTATTACTCGAACACTCACAAAATGCTACGGGGTATTGTTATCTCGTCGGTTGAGCGAGTTTCGTGTTCGCGCATAATTAGACGCACCTGGGCATATTTTTGCCTTATTTTTTTATGCCGTCGAAATTGTTGAATTTTTAGTGCATGTATTTTGTTTTAAATTGATAAGTGAATTAAATATAAAAACTGTAGAGTAGACCATTCGCCGCCAACTGCCATCAAATATCAACTTTTGGTCGTTAGCCTCCGCAAGTTAGTGCTAATCATACCGGTACTGATCAGCCTCGTTTTAAGTCTGTGGTCCATCGTTCTGCAGGACGTCCGTCATTATATCTGCCTAAGGTCGTTGTCTACTTCAACCATCAGTGCTCTAGAAATTCATATAAAGACCCTCTGCAAACCAATTTACTGTTAATTCTGTCCGATCATGTGAGCTACCTGATTGGTCAACACCGCCCATGAACACCCACAATACTAATAGGAATCATCAGTGTGTAACCGGCCTTTGAAAATATAGACTCTTTTCTTGAAGGTTGCTAAACGGATAAAATCGTCGAGGAATGCCGATTCCACAAAAGACAAGTATATTATTAACTAGCTATCTCCAAATTATGTTCTAAGAACAATATGAAGTAATAACCAAGTCCCTTTATCATTAACAATCATCGTAAAACTCCCATGAACACACCCATTAAATCCTGTTACTAAAATTGGTTATTTTAATCTCATAAGGCCGGTTTGCGTAGAAGGGCTCCCATTGGCCACATGTGGGATTAACGCAAACGCCCGACCATTACCCGGCCAGTTTATGGTTATGACGATGCACTTACTGTTTGTAGTAGAAGGTAACCTACTATACTGGGCCGTATAATACTACTGGTGTTTCGCTTGTAGTGTAAGTTGCAGTGTTTTGAAGCGGGTTTTAGCGTGAGCAAGCACACTGTGCCGAATAATTACGGTCAGCTTTACATACAATGATGTTCTTATCACAGTAATCGCATGTAAAAATATATGTTTTTGAAACAATATATAATAATAATAAATATGGCACACGATAATAATCACAACGCATACATGATGTGGAGAAATCATAGTAATTTTGTTTTTACGAAAAAATAATTATTTCTCTACCTGATTACACTTCATGTATTATTTAATCAAACATAGCCTTAGAAAATACTTAATACTGACCACAGCACCATCGCAAGTCAAAGTATTTAAATGACGAAATATGGGAGTCTTTCGCTACTTAAAACTCTTTTTTAGACAACACTGTGCTTACGTTGTGTTCACTCTTTGTAAGGCCAGGAATTTTTTATACAAACCACATTAAATGCTAGCGAGAAGTGGTTACGGTTATTTTTCACCAGTTTGCATAATTATACTGACTTGTGCCAAAAAAACGCGGTACTTTGGTATTCTCCGGATGTCTATACACATGTACATATATATGTACTTAGGCTAGATTTTATATACGTTATCTTGGCAGCAAGCTATATTCCTGCTAGAATCACAGAAGTATTAATTTTAATAACAGAGCATATTTGTCAGAAGCCATGAAGCAAAACCAAAGTCGTTTTTCAGATTCGTAAATATAACAATATACCATTTTCTAGAATAATCCATTAATCAAAAGTACGCAAACACAAAACGTCATGAGAATATAAATCTATCATGGTCCAATCTGAAAGGAATACGTGTATAGTTCATAAATTATACGCGCAGGCAGCGACACGCTTACGACAAATAGTCGACTAAGTGTTTTGTCAAATGACTCACATTTTAATGTGAAATAAGAAAATTATATTTGGAATTCAAAATATCAGTACCATAGATTTTCTCGACTACATTTATTTGTTATAAGTCTTCTGTTAACACTTACCAAACATCAAAGTATGGCGATGTGTCACAAATTGACTGTTATACAAAACAATCATGAAATTATTATATTGCAATATTCATATATACTTTAAGGGATAAGAAAACTAATACTGTACTTAACCACGTGCAAGAAAGCTTATATATAAGCGTATAATATCATGTTATTATATGGTCATTGATGGATTATAATTATTATTACGTTCTAATTCTATTGAACTAAATACTTAAGTTTACCATTGCAGGTACTGAGCAATACATTTGACGCATTATGCCTAACCTGTTTCTAAAGTTACGACTATTATAAGTTATCATTGTAGATATTATTGGCATTGACCAAGTGTATGTAATTAACCATTTGTATTCTCCGACTTTTTGTCAACAATGTAGTCGCTTGAAAATCGAATCGATGCGAGTTTAGCGTGAAGCAACAATACAAGGTTTTTTTTTTCAATATGTAGATAGTGTGTCTGCGACCTTACACAAAATGCCGCATGAATAACACACTACCATCTTTCAACACGCTTTTAAAGTAGGTTAATATTGGTGTCTGAAGTAACTATTCGGGCTATGAAGCGCCAGCACATGCAAGTATTTAACGTTTACATTGTTTGTACAATGTAGGGCAGATTTTTTGTATATGAGCTCGGAGTTTTGTAGTATTGTGTGCCGATAAATGATTTTATCCAAAGTCATGATGTGGATGGCTAAGTTCTGGTTTCAATAGATCGATATTAAAAACGTTAGGGATGATATATATAATAGTATTCATTTATCTACTTATATGAAAATATCTTTTCGCGAAAATAAACGTATTTATGAGAAAAAATTTAAATTTCGGAAGGTAAATTATTTTTCCTAAAGAACGAAGCATTTTCATAATAGATATGCAGAACGAATGAAAATAATTAAAAAAAGACAGGCCCCTATACGTGAACCTAACCAAAAACAACCTTTGTAAAATCATGTAAATAAAAAACATTAATGAAACCTAGAACATTTTAATTACAGTTCTGCTCTTAGTAAAAATATACGATGTAAACAAAAAAAATACCAAAAAGTATTCGGAACGAAAGCGGATCTCATTAATTTTTACACTGGCTTCGTATAAATTCCCACACGGGTATTATCAAAAAATGCGCGCACTAACAACACAAATTCATTCGGTTAGAGCTGTGGTATTGCTTATAGTTAAGACTAACGCACACTAACAGTCATGACTTGGACTACTACGAAGAATACGCCAATTTATTTTGTTTGCAGTTTAAACAGCTTTATTTTTCGCTAAACGTACTGAATTATGTAAGACAAAAATATCCAATAACTCTTGATAACAAGTGGATATCCTCGGCTACAAAAAAATATATCGATTACAATTAATGATCGTGACGAATTGGTGAACTAGTTAAGTAAATTAGTTTTACTTTTTTAAATTTTGGGTTATGGGCAAATATAACGAGTGTAGTTCTGTACTCTTAGATTTTACTGAAATTACTATGTCGGTAAATTTGTATCTGATTCAAATAGATTTTCATCAATTTAGGAATTCCTTCCTGCTTATAGTCATTAGACATATTTATTATAATGAGGTTACACAAAAGTTAAGGCTTGTGAAACCAGCTTTACATATAAAAGATTTGCCCAGTGTGCGTTCAGCTTTATCATTCACGGCGGAAACATTTTCGTTCCCCATTCAGTGTCTATCCAGCGCTCAGCCTTTTATCTTCCAAACTGTGTGCGTTTTTGGTGGCTTGCTTGGCACTCTGAAAATAACCAATGCATATAAAATGATTCATGTTCTCAGCGTGCGGTACATCCACGCTTAGCGCACATTAATTACAAAATGTCCAGTTGATTTGTGAATCTGCGGAGAAGTCGTGTTTGGACCGTTTCGTACGTTCCATTTGGCTCTGTTTAGTGTTAGTTTTCTTTACGTTTTGTGTTTACATTTAGAACGTAACTTCTGATTTTGCACCATAAAGTTTTGAAATAAAAGCATCAAATGATTCGGAATAATGATGTCGTGATTCTTATCATTTAGCTACATGTACAAAACTCAACTTTAGAAACGGGTATTCTCTCCAGTTTTGCAAGTTTAACATTAACCATCACACTAGACTAGGTACAATAGCGGTTTTTAGACATGACAGACCTTTACGTAACCTTTTACGGATAATTTGTTTATTTAAGATAAATTGAAAATCTTTTTATATCTCAAATATTAAAAGACAACGTAGGACATCAATAACAGCCTTTAATTTAATCTTTATCACGAAAAAGTCGCCATGAACGATCCATTTATCACAAAAAGCAATCACATTCCCCGTGTTTTCCGTCTTCATCTCCGAGCACTAAAAATCAGTGTCAGTACGGGCTGTAAAAATAAACGGGTCCAATTTTCCTCGTATGTGCTCCCAATAAAAACATTAGCAGTCGGTGGTGCGTGAAATTTCCTCTTTGCATGCGTGCCTACTTCCACCCGACGGGCTGTAATGCAAAATAAATAAGCTATTTAAAGTAAGGTGAAATCTGTTAAATGTATACTCTTTGTATGCTTTTATTCTGGTACCTTTAACGCTGTTGTGTTTATGCTATAATGGTGTTTTATCTGATACATGGATGAGTCTCAAAAATATTAAATAAATTGTTATCCTGGTAACATTACTCAATAAACAAAAAGGTGAGCATGAAACAAGCCTTTTCCCTGACGTTTAATGGTAGGAACCCTTCGACAATGACCCAGGGATTTTTCTTCCATGCAGCCAAATAAACTCAATGGAAATTAAAATACTACTTACGTATTATTTAATTAATAATTTATAGACGCTTAAACATAACATTTTGTGTTGCTTGCTTCTTCTACACAACGATCAAATGTCCTGAAGTTGTAGTAGATTTATTTATAGACAATTCAAAAGAGTCTAAAAAGACTTTTTGAACAAAAATTGCTTTCCCTTTGACTTTGATCACGATATTGTTTTACGTCGATTAAACCAGTGACACACCCTCGTCAAACCTGCTCATGCATAACGTTACAGGACTTGGCTGGGTTCTACCGCTTAAATAAAACCATTTAGAAGAAGAAAGGAACACGGCCGGATTGTTACACAAAAAAGGCGATATACAAGGATAACCTTTGAATATGAATTTGGTGAATGTGTGGTCGTACTATAAGCGTAGATAAAATTGTCACAACCGATAACATATATATGTAGGTACATATATATACATGAGCTCACGCCTGTATTCCCCGAAGGTGTAGGTAGAGGTGCAGTTCTGCACCCACATTTTGCCATTTTGTATCAGTCCCACGTACATAATAAGGGGCGAGCCTATTGACGATGTTCGGACACATTTCCAGACTCCATGCTGATACTGAGAATTTCCTAATGAAAACCTCCATAAAGCTAGATCGCACGGCACAAACATGTGCCGCGAGGCCACGAAGTGGTCAATGACAGCTAATAAATTATTTACAAAGACCTCTTACTCGTAAACTTCAGTTGGTGCACCTACTTAATATAGGTAAACATACTCATTACCTCTTGCTGTTTACCCTGGGATTGCGCGGCATATAGATGTGCTCTGGGAGAACCAATGTCATACATGGTTGAGCTTTAAACGTCCAATGATTAGGTCACGTGATTTGGAATCCGATTGGATGTGTGTTAAATTAACCGTGCTGTAACTGCAAAAGGGATCGGTAACATATTTAGAAGTGGATTTGATCGCAGATTCACTTTCAGGGTTCGTGCTCAATGCTCAATTATAGCTCTTCTGAATGATGAGACAAAAATTTGTAATTAAGAAATATTTACGAAATTAGTTTTTTTTTAATACTACTACGTCAAAGTGATAAAAACACATAATATATAATATGCATATTAAGTACGGTGCCGACCAAGCAGAGAATTTATTGGTAAAGACACTTCATAACTTAATAATACCAACCTGCTAAGAAGCTTCTTCGCGCTATTCTTAAAGGATCCAGTATAGTATACAGAAACATGCAACTTACAATTGGGTTTCTGAGTAAAGAACTCATATTATATTATATTATTCATTGGAAACACATAGCAATAGTGGGAATAATTGTAACGTAGAGTAGGACACCTTTAACTTAGGTCAAGCGAAGACCATTCGAAGAGTGGGTGGCTGTGATGTATGAGAGAACCCGAGGATCGTGTCTGGCGTACATTTGGAAAGACTTATGTCCAGCAGTGGCCTGTCAAGTAGTGATAGCCTAGAGGTTTAGGCACTCTGTCGAGTATATCGGCGGTCGCGGGTTCAAACCCCAGGCACATACCTCTGACCTTTCGAAGTTATGTGTGTATTCACAATTCACAATGAATTATCACATACTTTAACGGTAAAGGAAAATATCGTGAGGAAACCAGCACACCTAAAAGTTCTTTGGAATTTCTTAGGTTTGTAGTCGACCAACCCGCACTGGTTCTAAGGCTTAAACCTTCTCATTTGTAGAGGACTTCTCAGTTGCCCGTGCTCAGCTGTAGGGCGCATATGGGCTGATGATGATGTCCAACAATGGACACTGATAATGATGAACTTCATTGCTTATTGAATGCAAAGACTAAAAGATAACTGAGATTATATTATTTCCCGAGACCTACAATTTTTTTCATGACAAATGGTAACAGTTTGTTTGAGCTACGCTCCATTCAAACTTGAATTTTTCATTATTATTAACCCATTGAGGATTGTTGTAATAACTTCACGTTATAAAATTGCTCTATAAAAATTAATTCTGTATGATATTCAGCAATTCACGCGCCCAGCGGACGTCCAATTTAAAAGTTTTTTTCTTTTTGTGTAAGGGAAATTTAACCAATATTACAAGGATTTCTTTTAATAAATGTATATTCTTGATGTCTAATAGAATTCAACAAGATACTAGAATCTCTAGAAAATTTTAAAAGAGGCAGAAAAAGAACATAGGTAATATTTAAGCCGTTTTATTCATAATCTTTATTTACCTGTGCCATAACCACGCAGATTTCGTTTTTGTGTCGCATCCATTTTTCAATCGTCCAACTAGAGGTGTTTGATTACTGTTTTTTTTTTGTTGACTTGTGAAACCAAAAAAACATATAATTAGGTTGAATACCTAGATAAGTTTCGGGAGCGCGAGGGAGTCTTTTAAAAAACACGAATTATATTTAAAGACGAGTTTATTACTCAAAGTATGAATTAAGACTAAATTATAACTAGCTTAAAAGTACTTGAGGCGTTCAACACCAGCCTCCGTTATCTGTGCTGACTATGTGTTTAGACTACGTTGGTGGCGTGATGCGCCTTCCGGTGCAATTCAGCAAAACTAGTCTTAATACTAGTGATGGGAATGCAACGATACTAGTGATGGGAATATAACGCCTTCCCCCTTAGACTGAAGTTATGGGAAACAAGGTTTTCCCTATAACTTCGCTTACAAAGTTATAAAATCTTATCGAGTTACTAACAACATTGGCGGCTGAGCTTGATTTTCGGTTTGCTCTACTTCACGCCTTTTTATGATTACATTTCTAATTCTAAGGTAAATTATATAACTAAAACATACAATTAAAACAATGTAGAGTAATACGGTCGCGACACTAACACTTTGGATTTGAACACTATATTGCCCATTTTCACTATTAACACTTTTCAGAACACTTTTCTTCAAGATGTAGTTAAGATGCTGTACGTCGTCCAGGTTGACTCCTTTTAGGTCTACAGGTTCGGTGTTTGCAGAAAGTTGTTTCTGCCGCAGCTCGCTAACATCGGGTAGAGTTATAAGTGGAATGGGTTTATACCCGGCTTCTATTTGGTGCCGATGTTTCCCATGTATAATGACGTTATTAATAGTGGCGTCACATTCTTTAGGTATGGTGAGTATGTATGTTCCTAATACAGTTTGTCGAATAATGTCATTACTACAAGTCTGTGTTAAAACTTTACTATGTCGTGAATATAGTATCCAGCTTTCAGCTGTTATTCTCTGAAGTTTCAGATCTTCCGGAAGGACTCTACGTGGAACACACATGGACAAGTTGCGTTGATACTCCATGAGTTGCTCAACACAGGTTTTCTGAGCATATAGAATAAGGTCATCTTCAGAACATAAGTATTCGTTAGCTGTTATCTCACGGCATTGGCGGGCGGTTGGATAGTACTTGGTACCTTCTACTAATAGGAAAGGAAATTCAGGAATTATGATGAATGTTTCAGACTCATGGGATACAGGTAGAGGGTACAATTTGAAAAAGTTATAAGTATGGTTACTTACTAATGGAACATCAATAATGAACCTTATTACATTGTTCTTGAGGTAAATTTTAATAGAAAGTGTTTCCTCAATGTTAATTAGGTTTTTGTCAAACACTGAATACATCAAATTATCATATTTTTCGATTTCAAGCAATACACATAAAAGTTCATTAGAGTCAATTACAGATTTATGTAAAACAGATACCTTACTAAGTGCTATAGCTGTCTCTATATCATTGATATTCATGTATATAGTTCTAAAGTTAGCCATAAACATGTGTAGGACGTTATTTAAATATAAGAGGAAAATGTACATATTTTCTTTCGATAAATCTGTTACAATGTTTTCAATTCGTTTTAAGCGTTCATACATAATTTTAATATTACTATTAATGATCTGAGTAGAGTTGAGGAAATGATCCATCATTTCAGAAATCAAGGTTATTTTGTTGGAAATGCCTTGTTCTCGAGTTTCAAGCCCTGCTATAAGATTATCATTGTGCATCGCATCGTTGTGATAAAGATTACCTGTTACAACTTTAACTAAGGAGCCAAGAGGGTCTATGAGACCACGTTTAAAGCGTTTGGAAGAATTGTCGAACTTTCTCTATTGTTTCGTCGCGAAGATACTCTAAACTAAACCTGACCTTTCAGTTCTATTACTTCATTAGAAACGGATTTATTGTGATTAATAATATTATTCGATTCGGAATATTTCGCAATATTGTAATTCAAATCCTTAATAATGCATTCTAAGTTGAGTGTCTTAATGATTGACCATTTGTCATGTTGTACGAAGGCACGTCCTAGCTTAACTGGAAGTATTCCCGGGTTTTGCTCAAGCTTAACCATTTGAAGGTCCTGGTTTGGGTGAACTTGGCAATAAATTATCCTTATCATTACAGTCCACAGCAGTAGTCTGCACCATGTGTGGAGGTCGTCTGATATATTTAATTGGAACTTTTGTGTCTCTATCTTTAATTTTTATAGACACTACATTTCGGTGCACCTCTCCCGTTACTATAGCCTTTTGATAACTCGGTTTGTCTTTTGACTTTTTTTTATTTACAGATTTTGCGTAAACCGTTTGTTCTACTACTAACTCAGGTCCTATTTCACCTGTACGTTTCTTAATAACGTTTTCTTTACCTTTATGTAACTTTTGAACTACTAATTTTTGTTCATTCTCGTCATCAATTAACACAACGCGTTTTGTGCACTCAAAGAAATTGATAGTTCCCTTTTTGAAATATTTAAAAATAACATTACTGAATTCTTTCCTATGTTGGTCTGTTTCAAAGTAAATGAAGTATTTGATTTTAGGTCTAATATATTTTTTTAAGAATTTTGTAACTAATTCCGTTTTATCAAATGGTAGGAACACTTCTAGGATTTTCTGATGTTTTGTGGATAAATCTGTTACTTGTATGTCATTACTGAATTTATGAAAAACTAATATTTGGTTAGGTTTTGTGTCCACGGCTTCGTCTAAAATTGGAATACCTAGGGATTCCGTATCTTTACCTGAATGAATTATTTCGGTAGCATCGGTGTCACTAGAGTCTAGAGATCTAACTAACCAACCTGATTCTTTCTTAAGGAAATCTGCTTTGACTGGATCTGTATCCGATATAGTAATAGGGCTAACTGTCATAGTTCTGTCAGAGTTGGATATTGTAATAGTTTTAGTTATTTTCTTCGTTACGTCCTTCAAGTGTCTTTGTAATTCATTCTCACTTTCATCTAAAGCGAAGGGCATGCTTACGGTGTTAGAAAACTGTTTGGAATTTGAAATTTCATAACCTTCCTTTAAATTGACTGGTAATTTAACACGATGCTCGCTACAGGGTTCCAAATTAACTATGTAGTCTGTATCATACTGAATAGGGATAATTGTTTTATTAGTTTTTAATATCCTGTTTCCGAGATCTAAGTTTGCTTTAAGTTTTGTCATAAGATCCCATCCTATTACACCATCATATTTCTTGTCAACATCGTATATAAAGAATTTGTGATAACCTTCATTATTGAAAATCGAAAATAGCGGTATGTTAGCAACTTCACTATGGGCACTAGTAGCATGTGTGCTAGATACTGTAAAGGGTTCATAGTATTTTAAATCCGAGTAATATATATTTGCTTTAGTTGGACTTATGAAGGACTTTGTACTACCGGAATCTAACATGAATTTTCCATCAATATCGGGTACATAAATGTATGGCAATTTCAGAGTTGCGTCGTAATTTAATTCAATTACCTCGGGTTTTTGGGGAGATACTCTTAGACGAAAATTTTCATTGTCGAGGGTACCACTGTTGTTCTCCTGGTGTTCTCCCGTTTTCTGGTAAGATGATTCGGCATATGATTGAGGTTCGTCATACGTCTGATGCTCGTCATAAGTGTAATAACCGATGTCCTCATGACCGTATATATTTTGATTGTTGTACTCACCTTCATTCATAGTGTACATCTCATTCACGTTTGCCTTTGGCGGATGCGCCGGAGCCGTCCGCATAGATACGTCATTAGGATACTGTACGGGATGTCGATAGCCTTGAGGCTGTGGAGTTTTATAACCAAATTGTCCTACCTGAGGTCGGAATCCAAACTGGGGTGGTCTGTATCCAAACTGTACTGGTTGTGGCTTAAAGCCTGTCTGCGTGGGTTGCAGTTGGGGTCTGTAGCCAAACTGACCTATTTGAGGCTTAAATCCAAAATGACTTACCTGTTGTTGTCGAGGTCCAAACGAAGGCCGCTGACCAAACTGTTGGGCTAAAGCATTAGGGCTATAGGGAGGTTTGTACCCAAACTGTGTAGGCATAGATGTGCGGTATGAAGCATTCAAGAAACTAGGCTGTGTGTTAACCTGATTTTGAATTCCGAATTTAAATTGACCTTGAGGTGCCGATAACTGTGGTTTAAAGTTAACTTGAACGGGTTTATTTTGTAACATTTTTGTACGCATATTGTATTGTTCTTGGAAATTAACTTCCTCCAAAACATGTTTTAAAGCTTCCTCTAAGGAATGAGGTTCTTTAATTCTAACTATTCGCACCATGTGTTCGAATAGGTTGTATAAGAATACATTAAGTGATGTATTGTTATAAATGACGCGTTTAGCGTCGCGTAACGTGCTTGAACTATTTTGATTGACTTTAGCCATAAGAATAGCACGCACGTCCTGAATTCGCCCGCAAAATTCTAAATATGACTCATTAGGTCTGATCTTAAGGGTCTCTAATTCTAAGGCAACACATTCTTCACTTCGCGGATCTCCGAAATGCTGGACCAAAAGTGATTCTAATTCCTCATATGTATCAAAATCACCGCGTTCACTTATTAGTGCTGCCGCTTTACCAGTTAATTTACTTGTAATACATTGCATCAGAAACTCATTACGCGGGGTTGTTCCCTGATACCGCTTGATAACATATGTACATTTTCGTAAAAATAAACTTAAGGTATTTGTTTCACCATTATATTGCGGAATTAAATTTAACACTTCTTTCGGTATATTCGTATCTATAGTCATGTTAGATGATGTAGATGATTGTCCTTGCGAAAGAGACATTTTAACTTAAATTATAATACACTAAATAGCCTTTAATAACGTTTAATTATATATTACTATTTAATTTAGATATACATTAAAATAATATCATAAACTATACTTTAAATGCAATTTTAGCAACACTTTAAACTTTAACTTAACTAACTCTATCTCGCTTTTGAATACAGAGTGCGTCGCGATTTTAGCAACACTTAAAATTATCACTTAAAATTAATACACCGATTTTAGGTAATGGGCAAGGAAAGAAAGGAAGTAGAAGGATTTTACTTCAAATGTACTCACAGTTCAACCGCTGCCGTATTCATCACGTCCCCACTTATTCTTATTTATATTGGTTCGAGGATTGCCGCGGAGAGCGCGTTATTTTTACACACTTTCACAGGGTTCCGATCGCGTTATACTTTTCGGATTTTACGAAAGTTCTGTACTTCACGACAGGAACAGCCAGCAATCCTACCGGCTGCGCCAGATAAGTTTCGGGAGCGCGAGGGAGTCTTTTAAAAAACACGAATTATATTTAAAGACGAGTTTATTACTCAAAGTATGAATTAAGACTAAATTATAACTAGCTTAAAAGTACTTGAGGCGTTCAACACCAGCCTCCGTTATCTGTGCTGACTATGTGTTTAGACTACGTTGGTGGCGTGATGCGCCTTCCGGTGCAATTCAGCAAAACTAGTCTTAATACTAGTGATGGGAATGCAACGATACTAGTGATGGGAATATAACGACCTTATAATATTCTGATTTAGTAAATCATCTGTTCAAGATTGTATGAAAATTTTATGACAACAATATTTCTATTATTTTTTAATGAAAATATTAGACTAAGTTAGTCTATAGCTCACTCATTATTGACTTTCCACGACAGATACGACGCACGAGCCGAGTCACAGCAAAAACTAGTGTAGCGTAGAGGTTTTGTCATCATCAAAGCGGCTCCACGTTAACTTCAAATCCATTTACCAGTAAATTGAAATTTGATTGAATGCGGTCCACCGCGCTTCTGTGAATAGGAATTTTATTTAACCAAATCGCCTAGCACTGTAATAATACTTCTGTATCTGTCAACGCCTGGTATACACAGATTTTCACCCTTTTTGTTCTATTTCAATTGTATTTAACTGTCTGCTATAATTTCATAAACAAACTGGTCTATTACACAAGCCATTATTTAACATACAGCCTGTACTATTACGCAAAAGACCTCTTAAAGTGAATATAGAGATAAATAATTATTAGTTAATAAGTCCAAGCCTAAGTTGGAATACAGTCCAAATAAACTTTTTTCCTATAGTCCCAGTATTTCGTAATTTCACCTCCACCTACCATAATAATTCGCGTGTAAAGTCTTTACATACCAATTTTGTTTATCTGCAGGTTACTTCGCGTTTTTTTATTATATAGGTATGTACATAACCTCATGTCTGGATTCTCTGAAGGGTCAGACAGATTTGCATTTTTGCACCCACATTTCGCCAGGTCAGTCTTCATTCAGGTTCATCAATACCACGAAATAGGGGACGAGTCTATTGTCATTTTTCAGGCACCTCACCAGTCTTTGTGCTGCTACTGAGAATTTCCTAACCTATGCTCGACTCGGAAATTGTACCTCGGACTGTTTTCTTATTAGATGTATTAAAAACAACATATTATGTAATTTATGTAGTATATACCGATTGATTTAAGAAGCGACACATTAACAAATGTCAGTGGGGAGAGCAAAACCGAATAACCTACCACCATAATCTTAATACAACTGAATAAGGTTGATATTTGGTAGAAAATAATCTTAAATAAAACAAACAAGCACAAACCACAGTGGAAACGTCCACGTATAAATTCGTTTGACGTTACTAAAGCGAAGGTTTGTCGGAAAATCGCGATGGTAAACGAAAGCCGGAACATCAAAGGATGTTATGCGAATTCCAGTTTAGCGAGGTCAAATGGGAAGGCCGTGGTTAGGTTCATTTCCGAATAAATCTAGATTGGACCGGCCGCCGGCGTAACAGATGTTTTACTTGCCAACAGATGGATGTATGAATCCTGCTATATCTGCTTTCAGGATTATGCGAGCGTTTACGTCGGTCGTGTTATTAATTATTTCTGCATGAAATAGAACGCAAAACTTTTCATGTTAGCCTCATTTACAGTCTGTATGAAAGAAAATATCTCTAGAATATGTGCAAAATTCATGTTTGCGACTGTTTAAAGTATCCGTAAAACTGCCGGATTAAATTTAAACGTATTTATTAATTTTAATTAAATGGTGTTTAGGTATTAACACAAATTGAATTTATTTGGAATTTCCAATATAAATTATTCAACACTAGCTTTTGCCCGCGACTCCGTCCGCGTAGACAGGGTTGAGTTCAGAAAAAAAATAAGTTATAGGCTATTTTACTATTATATTATTATTTTACTCATTTTTATTTTACCCCCTTGTATATATTTTTATTTTACAAACTTTGAATGTCATATTTTTTATATCTAATCAACAGCTTAAAAAATAAGTTTCAACCTTCTAGCTTTAAAAATGACAATACTTCCATACAACCTTTCATTCTCCCTTTCAACCCCTTAAAACCCTTTTTCCGCAATAAAAAGTAGCCTATGTCCTTTCTCAGGCTCTAAACTATCTGTGTACCAAATTTCATTAAAATCGGTTCAGTAGTTTTAGCAGGAAAGCGAGACAGACAGACAGACGGACAGACAGACAAAGTTACTTTCGCATTTATAATAGGTATTAAGTATGGATTTACACTGAGTCTGAAAATTTGTTTTAAGAGTGAGAAAGATGAAGCAGAAGAGTGTAGTAGAAAAAAAGGAATCAAGTACTACCATAACTAAGCTGTCCAGTCGGAAAGAATACGAGTATATATTCGACAGCCCCGTGGCGCAGTTGGCTAGACACCAGCTTGCGAAACGAGAGGCCGCGGGTTCGATCCCCGCACCGAGACAAATGTTTGTGTGATCCACAAATATTTGTTTCGGGTCTGGGTGTATGTGAGACCAAAAAAGTCTCTCGTAGTTTCTGATACCCACGACACAAGACTTGTATCTTAGTGTGGGATCAGAACTATGTATGTGACTGTTGGGTGTATTTGTTTGTTTGTTTGTTTATATTGGCCAAAAGTCAAATCATCGCAGTTAAAAACAAACACGGACTACATAAATTACGTAGTGGTTTGATCGTTTTTCCTACAAATTCAACATTCATCGGTTTGTTTCCAGACCCTTTGGAAAACAAAACATCATAACTTCAAAAGGGTTGGGACCTCAATCTCGAATGGAGTAAAATCTCGACTTTGCGGTTACGTAAATTTTATTCAACGGACGATTACATTCAATAATCCTTAAAATTAAAATTTACAACAGCCGACGCTTGATTTTAATGTTTTTAATTTTAATACACGTTTTATGGGACTAAAACAATATGACTTTGCTGCTAAGAAAACTAAACGGTATTTGAGCGATAGCTTAGTCTATATAGATTGTTACAAGGAGGTGAAGACACACGCCGCGGAAATAAACAGATTACTCAGATGTTTGATGATGATTATAAAGGGATGGAAGTGGGAAAGGGAACATCATGAAGGAAAAAGCACTCTCAAAGTATACCAGCGTAGTGTTGTAAAGGTCAATTCTTAACTAAAAAGGAGGCCTGCAGCAGAATCGTGTGTCGGAATACAAAATGCTTAAGTAGTACTACCTTGAAAACATAAGCGAACCAAAATAAAAAATACATACATACATAACCTCACCCCTGTATTCCCTGAAGGAGTAGGCAGAGGTGCATTTCTGCACCCACATTTCACCAAGTATGTTTCAGTCCCACGTAATAGGGGCGAGCCTATTGCCGTTTTGCGGGCACGTTTCCAAACTCCGTGCTGCTATGCTCCCAATGGAAAAACCCAACAACACTTTGCCTGACCTGGGAATTGAACCCAGGAACTCTTAATCGCACGGCACATACTTGTGCCGCGAGACCAGGAAGCAGTCAAAATTAAAAATATTAAGAAAAACATATTTCTCTTTGACTCCAAGACTAGTTATTAGTGTTTTAGCTAGTAAATACAGCAATAAATTTGTTAATTCGCTCTTAATTAGATGAAACCAAATATTGGTTCAGAATAACAGAAAATAGACGAAAATAAAAAAGAACGTAAAATTTTATTTCGCCCAACGTATTACTGAACATTTCATGTTGTTAAATATAACAACTTTAATAACCAAGGAAAGTGCAACCTCTGTAAAAAGTAAAATAAAGCTTCAACAACCATTTACTGGAGCTTTCACTTGACGCGTTAAGCTTGCAAAAAGCTCGGCAAGAAATAATTCCCCGTCGTCTCACTTGACCTCTCGAGTCAATGATGTCCCGCTTCGGCCCCGCCCATCCGATGTCCGTCATAAATAAATAAGTGTCGGCCACACCGACACTTTTGCCCGAAACTGTGGCTTTTATGCCTCCAAATTGCACAGGAATAAGGGCTTTTATGGACTTTCGAGGTAAAGTTATGATTAGCTACATCAATATTTAAGTAAAAGGTAAAACATCTATGTTGCATCTGAGTGCGTGGGACAAAAAAACAATTGGAGAAATGTACGCACCTCTGTCTATCACTTTGGGGTATACAGACGTGATCGCGTGTGTATGTGTATATGTATGAATAAGTGCGTCCTAATTTCAACTTAAGTATGGATGGGCTGGCTCGACCGTGGTGTTGCAATCCTTTAATGGTTCATATTGAAACAGTAATGAAAACTGCCCCTTTAGTACAAGTGTACTAAATTGTTCTCTAAAGTGTGGATTGGCAAAACGTTTGCAATTCTCTCTCATAAGTGAACACAATTATGCTGGTCTGTTATGGCGACATGAATATATTTATATAGATCATGGATATTTCCATCTAGCCCCAAAATTCAAATACGATACCCGATTAAAAAATCTTCGAATCCAAACTTGGCTATGCCTGAGAAGATCCAGTAAAATAAGCTCTTCCTCCACAAGGATTTACATTTTGTATGCACGAATCTGTAGTTTCACGTTTCTGAAACAGCGGCTCTGTTCTAGATCCATACATCAAATGCTATTAACTTCTTACATAAGTCCTGAACATATAAATTAGAAGCCCCAATTAACAGACACTTATAAATAATTCTATCAAACACCATTTAATTTCATTGTAATGACGGCATTATTATGGAAAACGAATTGGAACATTTTAAATGAAAAGGCTTTAGTTAATTATGTAAATTGTTCTACTATTTTATTATGTCAATGATATCAATTATAGCATCGAAGCATTCATTTTAAATATTCTTACTTAAGTATGTATAATATTCTGCCTCGTGGTCTCGCGGCTCAAGTCCCGTGCGGTCTACAGGTCCTGGGTTCGATTTCCGGCTCAGTAAGTATGAAATGAAGAAATGTGCCCAAAAACGGCAATAGTCTCGCCCCCTGTTACGTGGGACTGATATATGTATCAACTGATACCCCTGGTGAAGTGCAGAAATGCACCTCTGCCTACCCCTTCGGGGAACACAGGCGTCGGAACCAAACCCGGGATACCATACACACAATTTATGCTGCGGAACCAACGGAGTTCGCTATCTGCACCGAACAAAAAACATATCATGTTCTTAAAATATATTCAAAATATTCTAGACTATTACAGAAACTGTGTGGAAATTCAATATCCATAATTTACAAGTTTTAGTTGAAAGAATAAACTGCGGCAGTTGTTCGGCTTGCTTACGTCGCTCGACTAAACCTCCACTCATAAATATATGTATTTTACGTAACATTTTCACGAAAATTCGAAAGCGCTGAACTTTAACTTGGCAAAATACTGAGAACTAGCGTTAAAGTCTCGCTTGTTCGTAAAATAAGAATTCGTTAAATTTTAATTTAATAAAATTCCACGAAGAATTTAAACTAGGGCTACCTGTTTTAAGGTTTTTGGTAAAATTGACTTGAAATAACTTTTACCCCGTTACCTTTATGTATTTTTAAATCACAATTTTCTTATTAATAGAATTTATCATTTCTGGGTTGATTTACTTTCTACCGAAATAAGGTATCGGGTAATTAGAGTTAAATAAACTAGCTTTTTCGTATGATTGATTTTTTATTTATTTAAACCAATAAAATTAAGGTCATGCAACCACATCCATTTAATATCTATGATTGTTATGGAAACGTCAATTTTTTTTATCTTTTATCGGGATTTTTTTAACGCCAATAGGTTTGTAATCACAGCTATTACCTGCCTTAGTTTCCGATCACGGTCTGAATACACCCTGTATAAGCTGTAGTTAAAAGAACAGGAACATACAACTCGTTTCCAAATTGTCCTAGTAACATTTGCATGTTCTGTATATAATATAATATATATATATATATATATAGTATATAAATAAAAACAGTATATCATAACTTTCCTTATACTTAAATGTGTTAGTACTTACATTCTTCTAGAGGCTTTAAATTTGAGCTCCCTGACATAGCGAAGATACCTCAAAATATAGGCTATATCAAGCGAGCCGCAAACTCTCGTCGAGGCTTTACAAGTTACAAAATTTCCTGTAAACTCGCTCTTCATTAAGTCTGTTAAGATTTTAATTAAATTTATTTCTTAGTAAATATCTTAGGGATCTACATCTTCTTGCTGTCGCGTTGCTATGTGCTATATAGACAATAATTTATTCAGACACATTAACAATTTGCCACAGATTATGTAGAATACTTTACGTCTTATTTTAGGCTTAACGCTGAGTACGGAGCTCTTATTAATATATTTATGACATGGATTTTGATGGAAGTATCGGTAGCGTCCATGGAGCAGTCGCATGAACACCAGCTTATGGAACGGGGAGCCGCGGCTTCTTAAACCGTACCCTAGCCTCTCCACCCGCGTCCACAGTAATATCGTATCGACCATGCGCTTTCCTCTAGGTCATCACTTTAAGCCCATTGTTATACTGAAAAGACCCTTTAACCATTTAACAATCGTTCGTCTGCTAAAAGGGAGTTTATATATTATCTTATGATTTCAACTTAGATAACACAATCAAATAGTTCTCAATATCAGAATCCGAAAATGATAATTACCTACCTGCTTTCTTTCTCTACAGGTAGACACGTATACACATTCCTTAATATTTTTATATGAATCATAATAAATATCTGTTCTGAAAAAATCCTGTCCAAATATTGAGTAAAAGGGTTCAAATACGACATTTCTCTTTGAAGCTTTTTATTACATTTACTAGGAAAATACCTACACGTAACGATAATTACTAGGATGTTTCCACAGTCACATTTCTAGAAAGATATTTTTTACCATCAAAAACAAAATCCCTGCGATAGAAAGGTTTTCCCGTGAGACTACTATGGCCTCAAAGATAAAAAGGACTTACTTTTTATTCAGTAAAACTCAGACGAGATAAATAACCAGGCTAAAGTTCAATTCATCAATTGGACATTCCCAATCGGAATCGTTGACATTTTCCTGTTCGAGTAAAAAATATACACGCCCACACAAACACATCTATACGCAGAGCCATTTTTTGTATACGAGACAGGCGAAGTACTAATCTTTTGCCTCCCGCCCCATTTCCTCTTTCCCCATCGCCGTCTTTTAGCTCATATATTCTATTCAAAAGCGGGAAACATGCGATCTTCAAAGTTCCTAAATACGAAATACTAGGTCGTTCAAACAATAGTTCGCTCAGTTGTTTACAGTCTTTATCAAATAATAATAATAATCATAATCAGCCCAAATACGTCCCACTGCTGGGCACAGGCCTCCTCTACAACTGAGAGGGTTTAAGCCTTAGTCCACCACGCTGGCCTAGTGGGGGTTGGTGGACTACACACCTAAGAAATTCCTAAGAACTTTTAGGTGTGCAGGTTTTATCACGATGTTTTCCTTCACCGTTAAAGCAAGTGATAATTCATTGTGAATACACACATAATTTCGAAAAGTCAGAGGTGTGTGCCTGGGGTTTGAACCTGCGACCGCCGAAATTCTCGACCGCACGCCTAAACTCTCGAGGCCATCACTGCTTAAATGACTCTTATTACACTGTAAATGTACTAAAACTATAATTAATTATCAACGGCCTTTCTAACGTCTACTGCTGGAATTAGGTCTCTCTTATGGCACGCCACTGAGCTCGATCGTCAGCCGTCTTTATCCAACCGCTGTCAGCCATCTTGCATATATCTTTACGCTACCTAGCTAGAGTGCGTCCGACACTACGTTTGTCTGACCGGCAGACTAAAACTATAAAGTGACAAATTAATGGCACTCGGCAAAAACGCCGCGCAGAATTGAATACTGTCCGTGCAAAAAGTATTAGAACCACATTTTAAGCGCCAATATAAATGAGCCGACTAAACAGTTTTGCAACTCTTTTAAAGAAATCCGACGACGGATTTGCCATGAATTCTCATTTCATATTGCCATATTTTTTTTAAACTATTCAGCTAGTTCTAAGAGCATATATGACCTTCTACAGTGAAGATTATTTTTTACTGTAACTCGTAGCAAACAATATAAAAACATATTGGCTCAATGTGTTAGACTTGTTTTTTATTTATCTTGAGACATACAAATCCTTCAAAATTCCACGAACGAAAAAACAACCCAACTAAATTCCTAGAATATAGAGCAAAGGCTTACTTGCGAAAACCCTTAATACATCCGGCTTAGGGCATGCGAGAGTCGTATACGAAATAAAGGTAGATATATTCCATCTAAATATCAAATTACATTCTTTTGTTGTGTATTTGCTCCCGAATTAAATTTCGTGGAGACATCGATTGAAATAAAATACGTTTTCGTAAAACTGGAATCATCATCATCATCATCAGCCCAAATACGTCCCACTGCTGGGCACGGGCCTCCTCTACAACTGAGAGGGTTTAGGCCTTAGTCCACCACGCTGGCCTAGTGCGGGTTGGCGGACTACACACCTAAGAAATTACTAAGAACTTTTTTTTTTTTTTTAGGTGTGCAGGTTTTATCACGATGTTTTCCTTCACCGTTAAAGCAAGTGATAATTCATTGTGAATACACACATAACTTCGAAAAGTTAGAGATGTGTGCCTGGGGTTTGAACCTGGGACCGCCGAAATTCTCGACCGGGCGCCTAAACCTCGAGGATGGCCTCGAGGAATAGAGTTAACATTATACTTGGAATATTAAAAAAAATACTGTGGATGATGCGGTCACGATTTGAAATGTTTGATATTATAGCTTACTTAACGATGATCTAGCATCGCAATAAAATTTAAGGGTTTTCAGTTAGTAAGTTCTCACTTTAATGAAAAATTTACCCCCAAAAATAGACTGTTCTAATAAGCTTTTTCATTCATTACGTACGCACCTAAATATAGTTGTAGAAATAAAATATTTGCGATTCTTTCAACGTTGCTTTCGATTTATTTGTTATTATTTTCAACGCTTTACATTCAAAATATTTTTAAATACAGAAAAGACAATAATAAAGAATTTGTAAGCTAATTCAAACACATCACTACTGAAGAAGCATGAACAAAACACAGTTTAGACCAACTAGTAATGTACTAAATACATCGTAACAACTAACAAACACGAACAAATTAGCAAAGATCCCATCGAAGTTCCCGGGGCATTCTTTCAAGGACTTGCCAGGTTTTCTGCCAGCTGCCCGTACTGCAGATTGTTAGGAACTTACTTGTTACAAAGTTTTATGCGTGACTGGCGTGTACCGTGATCGGTATAGTACCGTCTGCGCTTTCCCAGTCTTTGCAAACTTCAACCAAATTGCATGCTAGTGTTGCAACTTTATGCTCGATGGATTTCTACATTTCCAACTGGCGATTCAATTGAATTGTTAGGCAAACGCTGCGGATATTTTATATGTATTTGTTAGTACTGTATTCTAAGCTTTTGGGATAGCAACACAAGTAATATATCGGTTAATATACGTCCCATTTCGGAGCATGGCATGACCGCTAATATAAAGAAGTTTAAAGCTGTAGTCCGTTGGTGTGGTTGATTACAAATACCTGAGTAATACCTTGTTAAGAGTATTTATAATGCAGGAGTTCCCAAGATGTTTTTCTTTACACCCGTATTTTCGAAAGGTAATGTTTTGTATTGGAGCCTGGGATTAAAGACGGCGAATATTGGAATGGTTTTTCGATAAACCGTACGCACGTACGTAATAGACTTAACGTAGTATATAAGGTGCAAAAGGACGGCACTATGCCGCATTCATGAATCAGGCTGTGTTCATTCTTTTTAAAGAGGAATGCTTATTATCGACTAGCTACAGTCAGTGACTTAATAATCTTAATGCCCTTCAACCATCAACAGAGAATGTTGAGCTAGTCTCGCCATGAACATTTTATTTAGATATTTGTTTTTAAGATGATCTTTACAGCCCAAAATGATTCATAACACCAAAAAATCGTAGATCAACAGTTTGTAAAATAGACCAAAGTAAAACTGTCAAATCGATATCAATTTCATCAAAAACACACAAAACATCCCAAACTTTTAATATCGTAATTTTTTATGAGAGTTTATGTCCGCCATAAGAGGATTACTAGCCGTTCAACTCAAAGTTTCAACCGCAGAGTTACCCACTGAGTTAACAGCATCCCTCTTAATAAAACACCAGTCCGCTACGATTTTAAGCTGCCTTTGATACCTTCAAAAATTCTGGAAATAAAATTATATATGTGAAATCTACGGGCGCCAGTTTATCCCGCGGATTACTTCCCGACCAGATTTTGTGTGCATAAGCCTTTGTTCCGCAGTAGTGCGTGTTTTAATATACGGTAATGTAATAAAGCCTTTGAGAATAAAAGAGACGAATGAATGGTTCGCAACTTATGGTTTATTTTGTAACGGAAATACATTTTTGATTCGGTAACCATGTGGGGCTTACCGATTAACTGTTCAATGGTTTGGTTTAATTAGTAAATTGCTTATGACAACGGCTATTTATATTTTTTTTGTAATAAATTTAAGTGACAATGTGAGTTTCAATTTTGTTTGTAAATGATTAGATGGGAGTGATTTTTTTGTGTTGTTAGCTGCCATAGCAGTTGATATATCGCACACACATATGCCGTGGGACCAACGAAGTAGTCAATTAAAAATAAAAATAAAACATTTTAAAAATTAAATGAGTTAAACTAAATGAATATTTTTAAACGTAATCCTTTAAAATAATTTTAAATTAAAAAAAAGACCAAGCCGTCATACCTCATGTCAAAAAAACTTTTTGATATTAATAAATTTGAATGAAACTGAAATTAAAAAATACAAAATGCTCTTGAATACTCTCCGCAATTACTCCACCAATTAATTTAAAAGGCGTTAATGAAGCACTTACTTAAAACATCGAATATTTAAATACAGAATTTCAAAACGATTTCAGGCACGTTATTAAAAAAATATTTCGTATGGAAAATGCCTACTGCTGTTAATGCCGCGCTAGCCGACTAAAACTCACGAACTCTCATTAACGGTAATAACTGTGTATTTTATTTATTTACTTATATATATTTATTTATTATACAGTTCAATACGTGTATATCAGATGATCCTACGGTCTCTGCACTAAGCATGTCTTGCACCCTAGACAGTAACAATTGCATGTAAATATTATTATACGTATGTATACTATAGTATTTTTTTGTATAAAACAGTGCACAGACAAAAAAAAACAACATGACGAATGAAATGCACAAAACACGAGATCCCTGATGCACTATGTTTACAGTATAGTTGTAAAGTCACTATTGGTAGGTTAAATATTCACACGTGAGTAACCAAAAATGTACCACAAACATAAAAAAATATGCATAAAAAAATTACTGTAAGTAATCGCGTTTGAGTATTATTGAGAAGATCTAACATTAACCTCTGATTGATATCCAAAACCCAACAGACGTAGAACCAAACTTATGCTCGGTACATACCGTATACGTACCTACTTTCTTCAATAACATTTCACTTATGTTATGTAACAAGATATTTCAGTGTAAGCCACTCTTTATTATTCAGAGATGGATCAAACAACGTTAAATCGCATTATAACATGTGATATAGGCAATACGGTGCAGTTCTCAGCAACACGAGAGGACCAAACACACACATAGGTACGACCTGAAATTAGAGTTGCCAGATAGAAACTTATCAATTCTGGGACAATTCTAGGACAGCGGTGTCAGGACGTGGCCATAATACAAAAATATTTTCAGAAGATCTATTTGAAAAGGAAAATGCCATTCATGTGTATTTATGTATGTGCATACTTAGTAGGTAGTTTAGAGCAGTTATAATTTTAAGATAAATCTTACACATAAAACTTTGGTAGTAATCCGGGACTTAAGATGTATTTACTGGACACGGGACCAGACGCAAAATTCCGGAACAATTCACGGTCATATGGCAAGCCTACCTGTAACGCAGTAAGCCATTTACCACACGCTCGATGATTTAGAAAGCAGATATCCATCGGTTTGTGAAGTGTCCGTTGATGAGAAAAAGCCGTCTATTGTTTTGTTCCTTATTCATCATCAGCCGATATACGTCCCACTGCCGGGCGCGGGACTCCTCTACAACTGAGAGGGGTTTGGCCTTAGTCCACCACGCTGGACTAATGCGGGTTAGTGAACTACACACCTAAGAATTTCCTAAGAACTTTTAAGTGTCTAGGTTTCCTCACGATGTTTTCCTTCACCGTAAAAAAGTGATGACTCATTGTGACACATAACTTCGAAAATTCAGAGGTGTGTGCTTGGGATTTGAACCTGTGACCGCCGAGACTGTCGACCGCGCGCCTAAACCTCGAGCCTTATTATTAATTGATGTTCTCTTCAGCCATTATCACGCTCTAATGTTAATTGGATGTTATTACTTTTTCTTTTGCTAGTACGGCAAAATGATAACAGAAATTATGATGAACTGTTTATTTACAACAGATGTTCTTAATACCTCAGAACCTTGTTCCGTTAGATACTGAAACGAAACATGCTTAAAAGTAACAAAACTTTGTTATGATCCTGGTGCGTATCCAGGTCTCCGTGCTATTACTAAGAATTTCCAGGAAAACCCAAATAACACTATACTTGACTAGAGGATCAAACCCAGAATGTCTTGGTTTTGCAATCGCACTCTTAACTGGAAATCATAATCAATATTGCAATATTAAGATATGAAACAACAAATACTCTTCGTTAATATATATTTTACATGAACAATAAATATCTGTCGGATTATCTCTTAAGCTTGATACTCGCCTAAGTAAGTTCTAGGATTCTTTGTGCCCGGATTAGAGGGGATTTAACCGCTTCAAACTTTATGATAGAAAGTAGTTAATATACTTGGCGCACTTATATAATGTCAGCTCTTAATAGCGAGATCATACGATCGCAGATTATGTAGACTTAGATGAGAATAAATTGGTGTTTTTATCATTTAATTTTCTTACTTGTAATACTGATGTAATAGATTTTCCAGATCACAAGCTTGTGCCGTGCTTTTTAGAGATTTTTTGAATAAATCCCGGGTCGGAAAAAGTGCTAATGGATATTTTCTTTAGGAAATTCTCAGTAGTAGCACTGAGCCTGGATATATGTCTAAAAATACGGCATTAGGCTCGCCTCCTATTACATGGGACTGAAAAACACAAATATATGTTTCCAAGTGATTCAAATTGTTTTCTTTAAGGTTCATTTCACCGATAAATTACATATTCCTTTTGAAATTTGAAACGGAACTCTATGATTGCGTCCCGTAATATATTCAAGAAGCTTGTGTATTATCAAATGTCACTTTGTCGTTCCAGCAGAAAAAAAAACACAAACAAAACACTGTTTGAAATTAAGCAAGAAAACAGACTGTTATTATAAGAGGTTGAGAATCAATAAAAAACTGTTGATCGACTAATATGAGCGGACGTATATTCAATAATGCAATACTGCTTAGTAATGACTAATGACAATACTAGAGTCTACAGTGTTGCCAATATAAATAATATTATGGGTGCGTTCTCATTTATTAACACAGACGAGTCGTAAATAATGTGGACATGTTTGTTTTACAAAACTCGAGGCCGCAGCGAAGAACTTCCCTCGAACATTGATTAAGTTTAGCGAAATACCTTTGTTACCAATGAAATGTTGCGAGCTCTTTTTGTTCGGAAAAATACGCCTGTTAAAGGAAGTGTGAGTAATCAAGTCACTTTCGTAATTGAGATCTACGACCTGCGCTGTTTAAGGTTGTTTAAGTAAAAAGGTACGAAAGTAAAAAAAAACTATTCTTTTAGCTGTTTGGTACGAATGATTGGTTTGAAGGCTAAGGAACTACATATACTCGTAGGTACAGAGATATTACCCCACATAACACATTTAGAATTTTAACGGGAGCGAGTGTATTCATAAGAAATTACGGGGTATATAAACAATAATGACTATGAAACACTTAAGCACCTAAAACATCCCTAAGCCATTGAATGCGAAATAATGTTATACAGGGTGTATTCAGACCGTGATCGGAAACGAAGGCAGGTAATAGCTAAGGTGATTACAAACCCCCGGCGTTAAAGAAAATTCTGACAAAAAATAAAAAAAAATACATTTTCCATACAACCATCGGTATTAAATGTACGCGGTTTGTATGGAAAATGTATTTTTTTTTATTTTTTGTCAGAATTTTCTTTAACGCCGGGGGTTTGTAATCACCTTAGCTATTACCTGCCTTATAATATATAGTTGTGTATTATAATATCATCATCATCATTATCATCAGCCCATATACGTGATACGTCCCCACTGCTGGGCACTTATATAATAAATACTTGCGTTCTTTTTAACTTTGTTACATTATATTTAGGTAAAGCGTTGCAAGTTGTGTTATAGATATTTATATGCGTAATAGTAGTTTTTAAGCAATTTATGTATAACAATAGCATTTATGTAGATATTTAAGTGACTGTTTGTTTCCCTAATAAAACAAAATAATCCATCAATACTAATACCTGACACTTTACTAAAAACTCGTGAACATCCGCTAAAAATAAATTGACATTTCCTTGAAATAACTTATTTTCCTCAGCGAATACTGAGAAGTGTCACGTTCCATTAAACACAACACTTACAGGAATTTCGAGAGAAATAAATATCAATTTCAAGGAGATCGGTTGCGTCAGGTAGTTTTCCTATTCTTTTGTGCGATGCCGCAAAGTAATAAGTGCTTCCCGGAATTTCAACGAGAACTTATTTTCAATCCGGTCTTGTAGAAACCGTCTGTTTTCTAGAACTTACTCAAGGGCATCATCACTTTTTATCATTTCTTTTAATCCTGTGGATCAATATTGTAAGCCCCGTGGCGCAGTTGGCTAGACACCAGCTTGCGAAACGAGAGGCTGCGGGTTCGATCCCCGCACCGATACAAATGCTTGTGTGATCCACAAATATTTGTTTCGAGTCTGGGTTTTGTGAGACGGAAAAGTCTCGGAGTTTCTAATACCCACGACACAAGACTCGTATTTTAATGTGGGGTCAAAACTATGTATGTGACTGTTGGGTGTATTTATTTATTTATTATTTTTGCCCTTAGACATTTTTATTACAGATATCAACGACAGGACCGCCTATTGTCCACGCGCGATTTTTTGTAGTATTCATTGTTATTATATTTTGTTTATGTAGGTGCAATAAAGTGATGTCCATCAATTATTATAATTGCCTGCTCGGAATAGAATGCCCACAAACTGATCAGTAATTCCTCTCAACTTGTTACTTATACTTAAACATAATGGCTTTTTTCTATTTAGGTTTTCCTCAGAAAAATTGACCATGGTTTGCCTTATTTCTGAACTATGTTGGCCACTTAAATTCAATCTTTTTAAACTGATGACTCCTACTAAGTACCATCAAATCATCATCATCATCATCATCAAACATAAGCGTAACTTTAAAATGGATTTTAGCAGGCCGTCGTGAGGGTCTCACGAATAGAATAAATAATATTCGCAATTAGAGCTTATATTGGAAATGTAGAAAAATGGATTTCACATAATACGCGTCTAAGTTACGAAAACTCAATTCCGCTAAACGCAATTGCTTCTTAGTTTACGTTGTAAACGATCGGTTTTCTTATCAATAGCTATCATAAATAAAAACATTTTCACAAAAGGTTGCTATAAACACCCAACAAGAATACAAAAACGATAAAATTATGCAAAAAGTTGTAGTTAAAAACGCGAGCTCAACAATTCTTAGAGAGGAGCCTCGCATAAAACTCGAGTTCTAATCTCTGTTGAAAACTATTACACGAAGCGAGTACATTGGATACCACAAGAAACCGACAACAAAAGACATTAATAACGGTACATTGATTATTTGAAGCAACTTCTTATCTCAAAGTACAGGCTCATAGCATCAAAACAAAATAAATTGCGTTACGGGTTCACGTTTGGACGTATTTATGCGTGTTTTTCTTCGGTTGATGAACTGTGTTCGAAGGTTATTTCAGTTTCTTGTTCCAGTGATAGCCGTAAGCGACATTTTATAAGTAACTTTGATGATGAAAAAATGTAATACTTTGTTTACAATGTGAGCAATATTGTAGATAATATTTTTACACTGGAATTAATTCTGTACTTCACACTAAAGAATAAGAAACATCATCATCATTATCAGCTCATTTAAGACCCACTGCTGGGCAGTGGCCTTCTCTACAACTAAGAAGGTTTAAGCCTTAGTCCACCACTCAGGTTTAGTGCTGGTTAGCGGACTACACAGTTAAGAAATTCCAAATAACTTTTAAGCGTTCAGGCTTCCTCACGATTTTCCTTTACCGATAAAGTACGTGATAATTCATTGCGAATACACACATGTAACTTCGGAAAGTCAGAGGTGTGTGCTTGGGGTTTTTAACCTGCGACCACTGAGATTCTTGACCGCGTGCCTAAATCTCGAGGCCATCACTACTTTCAATCTGCCAATCACTAATTGAAAACAATAATCTGTAAACAAAAATGCATGTTTTGCCACATAATAATCGAAAAAAAAATGTTAAAATTCCATTACACTACACAAATATTCCATCGTTTGCATTACAACCGTGGGCTTAGCGGCTTTAACACTTTCGCCGTATATCTCGCGTAAATATTTGTTTTCCATTCCTAACAGACTCGGCTCGTCGTAAACGCGGCTCTTCGGAAGCGTATCAACAAACACGACAAACAGGAAATCAACAATGTTGAGATAACTACTGAAATACATCTAAACCAATACCAGAGCGTTCTAGCTCATCTGTCTAGTATTTCTTGGAAAAAAATATTCCAAAGAAACACTCACGTTTGTATTCCCGAAGAATACATAAAGTATGAAGTTCCATAATCTTTATATTCCTTAGAGATAAGTACATATAGTAAACATGTAATACGTTTTCTTTTCTTAAACTGTGGAGTAGATTGCAAGCTCAAGAGTTCCCTTCTCCCTACAGTTTGGGGTCCTTTCGGCTGTACCTATGTGAAGAAGCATTTAACCAGACTGACATGAGGGCATCGAGTTTGTCGAGCCGTGCCGTCACTTTCTTGAGCCCGTATAAAAAAATATATTATCACACTTTTATACTTAAGTGTACCACCACGTTTAACGTATTTCTATAACCACGTTTCGCCAGCTGTGATTTGAGTGCTACGTAATTGGGGCGAGCCTATTGCCGTTTTTCTGGCACATTTCCAAATTTCGTGCAGCTAATTAGAATTGCCTGATAGAAAAAACCGGACATTTCGATCGCACACCGCGAACCAACGAGGTAATATGTTGTTAATGAAATACAATTTGTATTTAACAACCCGTTCTTTTATACTATCAAAGTGTTTTTATTATGAAGGTATATTAAAGCGTAATTAATTGAATTAAAATATAATGTTAAACATACATACATACATACATAAACTCACGCTCGTATTCCCCGAAGGGGTAGGCAGAGGTGCATTTCTGCACCCACGTTTCGCCAAGTATATATCAGTCCCACGTAGTAGGGGGCGAGCCTATTGCCGTTTTTCGGGCACATTTCCAGACTCCGTGCTGTTACCGAGAATTTCCTAATGGAAAAACCCAATAACACTTTGCCCGACCCGGGAATCGAACCCAGGACCTCTAGATCGCACGGCACATACTTGTACCGCGAGACCACGAGGCAGTCGTGGTAAACATGGTATTGCGAGACCCTCATTTAAGTGAAAAGTCTTAGTTATGCTTTCCTCACGATAGTTTTACTATGCTGTTAAAGTGAGTGATTATTCATTGTGAATAAAAATGTAAACTGCGTAAACTCAAGGTGTGTCTCGGATCTGAATTTACGGCCACCAAGATGCCTCAACCGCATGCCCAAACCACGAGGTTTACGAATACGAATTCATCACGACTTTAAAACACTAAGAAAAAATTACTGAACTATGAAAAATAAAAATAAAGATACAATAGTCGCGTCTAAAACAAAAATACTTCTCGAGGTCCTAAAATAATCGTGCGCGAGATGACTCCAGCACAAACTCTCCCAACTTAGCTAATGCACGTGGAATATGTAACCAACCAACAGGTATTCCAAACCAAACCCTGTTTACAATATATGCATAGTTCGCTAACTTTCGGAATAGGAATTTCCTCACGTAGGTACTAGAGCGCTATACAGCAGCTAGACTAGTTGAAACTTTGAGAATTTAAACAATACCGCCACTCTGTTATATTTTCTCTTTGCATGTATCTTCATATGTGGGATTATCATATTTCATACGTTTCGCTATTTGACAGCATCGACTGCATTTAAAATTTAAAAAATCATATTCAAAAGATATTAGCGATTTATCGGCGTATTGTCTGAGAGACCAATACAACACGTATGACCAATTTTTAACATGCGTTGTCATATCACCAAAAATTTTCTACCAGAAATTGCCACAATCTTCCGACTAATATGTTTATTTTGGGAAGCCACCATGTAAAGTTTAATGAAGCCACGTATGTTATAGTAATGTTCTTCCATCCTTAGATATTTTATTGGAGTATTTTCCTTGGAAAGTGAGATGGTACCATGAACCATATTGCAAGCGACCTGCATCCGGCAACTTTGTATTATAATAAGAATAAAGAAACTCTTTAGTAATTAAATCTTATCTGCAACATGTACATGTTAATCAATATAAACATGCTAATGAAGATGTGATGTGATAAAGTTGAGTAAAAACTGTAGTATATTAAGTGACAATTTAACAAATACACAGGATGAAAATAGGATTTATCGTGCGTTACCATAAATTGATCCATTCTTTTTCTGACAATTACGTAAAAAACTTTCGTCCTGACCTTTGTAACTCAATATTTCTCTCGTACCAACTTGTGGACAGGGAAGATTGGCGCGAACCCAAACATGTTTGGGGAGTTGCGATAAATCATTTTGTTTATACGCTTCAAGGAGTAGAAATGATACTGATCTTAAAATACTGACAAGAGTCAATAAGTCAATCCTTCAATTTCAACAACAACAAGTTACTGCTATCTTATCACCGTTTAATGTTCGAAAGTCATTTTAAATTTATAGACATAGTTGACTAGTACTATTTACTCCTGGCAAAATCTACGCTACTTTCCATGTAATGGGCATCAACGCTAGCAAGTATACATCCAAGAAAATATAGACCAATATAATCATGGCGACTGATAAGAAATAATCATAGTACTTTCTCGCTAGTCGAGTCACTTTAAAATAATCTCAGATTAGTTTCCTACAAAAAAAATTAGCTCATTTCTGCCAAGTACAATAAACAACGAAATGACAAGTTCAAGGCCTTGAAATTAACAGTGACGTTTGATTTTTTCTACAACTGCCTTCCTTTTTACGCGATGATCGTGTACAAAGCTGCCAGCAACAACCAATTTGTAGAATACTTATTTTGTGTACCTTTTTATCCATTATATATTATGATGGAAATTTCCATCATCATGCAAAGAAGGGTTAAGACCGCAAAACAAGTACCATCCGGTGGTTGTATAGGTTCTTGCTGTACCAACACTGTAATACCAAAGTAATTTCTGCAATATCCACCAATCTTACAAAATGTCAATAAAATAAAAATGTTAATACAAATTAAATTCTAAAATTTCGTGACAAATATATTGGCACACGTTAAAATTTACAACCATGTTCTACATGAAATCACACGACTTATCCATTTGGCAACAACAGCGCTCGTTGGATTTCTAAAAAAACAGCTCCTTTCTCAAAAACAACAATATAAAATTATATAATGGATAAATTGAAAGCGTAACCATGCTTCCAAGTTTTTACAACATCGAGCCTGAGGTTTTCTCTGAGCTTATCTTGTTATTTGAATGTTAATGTCCAAGCAGACATCAAGTCCTCATCATGAGAATACGATCTAGAATAACACGAATAAAGTGTAAAGAACAGTAAGTAATAAGCTGATTTTATTGCTGATTGAAATAGCTGTCGAGGTAGTAATCAAAATAATATTACAAGGACAATGAGGTTATGACCGTCAACTTATTAAATCAACAGTACATTTTAAATTATAACGTTTATAATATCAAAAACATCACCTGATTGCTTTTCGGACGATGAGCATGCTTATAGGGGAGATTTCGGTTTTAAGATACAAACAACTTCGTTATGAGCATGGAAATATCACGCATCGCAATACCTCACAAGATACGCAACTAAAAATAAATAGACGCCCGGGTTGACAGAGCAAGTAGCACTCATTCGGGAGCAAAATACCAAACTATGCGAGCGAACTATAACACGTTTCGAAGCGGCAATAGTTTTAAAATTGACGATTCAAAAGACCTTGTAAAAGTCTATTTGAATAAAGATAATTTGACTTTGACTTTGAACAAAAAGATTCAAATGTAGTCATACATTTTTGGCATGCATTGGCTGGATTCAACCAGCCATTACAATTTTAGGGAGTCCGATACAACATCAAACAGTGCGCGGGATAGACGCGAGGACTGGGACACCGAGAGTCTTCCGTCGGTAAAATGACGAGGTAGGACACATTGATGTTCTGAAACATCTAAGTAGATGCACGAACGTCCTCATAGGGCAGCATGGTTGCCTAAAGTATATCTCCTCCCATATCTATAAGGTACCTGCAGCTAACTATACAATGTATCTAATCCGACATTAAATCCAAAAGCAAAGAACTACAACTGTAGTTGACAGCAGAAGTTCATCGACATTTGCCCGGGAAAAAACACCTAAAAGTACACAAAGTAACATCAATACCGGAGAACAATCACCTCCGCACAATTTCACGATATATTTACCGTCTCACTTGGCCGGGCAAAGTCGTAAAGCGTCGCGCATACAGTTGAATTAACGTTTCCAGATTACGATTCCGGGCCGTGGTTGGGTCACTAATAAATCTGCAGGAATAAACTCACGGGCTCCGGTTATAAAACTTTACAGGGCCGTGAAATAAATTTCCATACATTGACGTCGCTATTGAGCAAGTTACATAACCTTGCTTACAAAAGATCTCATTAGTGTCTGAGTACTATCGGCATCGTCTTCAGCTTCGAGCAACGCTGACAAAATATTTAGACTAAATCTTCGTTTTCGACTAAAAGTGGATGACATTTTAACCGATGTACGAAGCCCTTAAATGGAATGACCGGTTATGAATAAAAAAAAATTAAAAAACTTTGCACCCAGCCGTATTTTATGTTCAGTTTAGAAAAAAATTGAATAACCCAAACATTATATTATCATCATTATCATCATCAGCCCATATACGTCCCACTGCTGGGCACATTATATTACTTTTAATCAATTGGATTCCTTAAAGTTATTTATATATTTGGTTTTATCTGACTTGGACACTATTCAACAGTAATATTTATTGTTAGTCACCTTTACTATTCCTATCTTAAAAGCTACAAGTATTTGCTTGGTCAAAAAGTCTTTTGAATATAAATAAGAAATATCTGATTCCCATGACATCAGACAACCATCATCAACAACATGCAAACGTAGAATAAAAACTATCTGTTGCGTCCATTTAACTCCTTTATTAATCCTTAAACTATAGTTAAAAAATAACTTTCATCAATCTTGCATTGCATGTATAAAACCGATCACAAACTAAATAACCTATTACATTGTATAAAATATTGTATATACAAACATCTTCAAGTGAAGACATGCACAACTACAGTTCTTCGTCAGTAATAAACTCGTTGGCTTGGGTTGGTGGTCAACCGATCCGGTTTGTCGCTGTATTCAACACTGTATATAACATGAATTTCAAAGGGGATAACTGTACTAAACTCTAGAAATAACATACATACATAAACTCACGCCTGTATTCCCCGAAGGGGTAGGCAGAGGTGCATTTCTGCACCCACATTTCGCCAAGTATGTATCAGTCCCACGTAATAGGGGGCGAGCCTATTGCCGTTTTTCGGGCACATTTCCAGACTCCGTGCTGTTACCGAGATTTTCCTTATGGAAAAACCCAATAACACTTTGCCCGACCCGGGAATCGAACCCAGGACCTCTAGATCGCACGGCACATACTTGTACCGCGAGACCACGAGGCAGTCAAAGACTCTAGAAATAATTCTGAAACATTGAACACTTTAGCAGAAGTCAAGATATTGTTACATCTTACAAAGTTATCAAAGTGGACACTACGTATGATGGAATCGAGAAATGTTTATTAATAGGCTAGGTCTACGTATAATCTGCACTGTGGCAAAGGGGCGTTAGAATCCCACCACGGTATTGTCTGCCTGTCGTAGAAAACGACTGAAAGAGGCCTTGGGGTCGCTGGGCGCGCTGCGGGGGTAGCGCGTCCTCACTCAAAGTGACCCTGAGAGGGCCGGCGGCACTGTGACCTGAGTTCGTCGCGAGCGCCCACCCATAACCAGGGCGCCCAAACCAAGCTAGTGGGAGTGCAACTGCACCCCCTAAAACTTCGAGACGGCCGAGACTATTTCGCGCCGGTCTGGAAGGCCGGTGACCCCGAAATACGCTTAATGCACCCCCCCCCCCCCCCCGGCTGGTGGGAAGTAGAGCAATAATCAGCTTTCCCCTCGAGAACAAAAAAAAAAGCGTCTACATCTCTATATTATCTTAAAAGGGGAATTCTGCACCCAAGGTTCACCAGATTTGTATTTAAAGCAGTAGGGAGCGACCATATAAATGATTAACGGCTTTATTCTTTTGCAGACTTCTTACTGATACTGAGAATTTCCAAATGGACAAACCCAATAATTGTTTTCAAGGCCCAAGACCTCTAGATCGCTCGACACAGTTGCGCCTCGGATCCAACAATACAACAAGTAGTCAGGTTTATAAGGTACTGTAAATAGTATTAGTAACAACCGTTAGTTGGCCCCGCACATACCGGGCTAAATGTAATTTATTTTTTATAAAATTAGATTTATTAGACTATAGTTAGTCTAACTATATATCTATAGTCATATTAAAAATCATTCAAATCACGTACTTTTTCGTTACAAACATACAAACTAAAATATAACCATATAAGTATTGAGAGTACGTCACCTTTTTATTTCAAGAGCTGCCTCTATGATGCACAGCCAAACTTTGAAATCCTCTGTGCTCGATAGCTTAATAAGTAAACGTGTTTTCAAAATACCAGTTCCAGTTATTCGTTCCACCTTTGGTCAAAGACATTCCTTCTTTCTATCACCGCGAATTTATAACACAATATGCAATAAATTAAAAATCAATGCCTTTTCTAGTTACAAAGCAAAACGTTGTATTGACTCCTGGCTTGAAGGTCTCAATTATACAGAAACTGAAGACATTTTGAATTTTATTTAATAAATCTCCACACACACTGACATATACTCTTACTTACACATACATTACTCATACTCACACACACACACACACACACACACATTTGGGTTGTTATTCTTTTTTGTTTTTGTTTTGTTTACTAACCGTTTGATTTTTAATAATGTTCTTCTGTTTTTCCTTTGTATCATATTCTTAATTTCTGATTTATTTATTTACTCTTTCCGTTTGCCTACGTCGGTCCTATTATTATTATCCAATGCTGTGAAAATTATTGAGCATACTGCCTCTACGAGACAAGCTCTGCTTAGTGTAGAGACAGTAGGTAAATCTAATATTGTAGCCACTGTTATTAAAACATGTAAAATGTAAAAAAATGAAAATGTATTTATGTTAAATTGTTTTAGTTAAATAAATAAATATATAATATTAGATTAGATAATCGAGTAACCGTCTAAATTGGTTTATCTAACCATGAATGCCATCGCTGTTTGCCGGCACGGACATTTGCTCCGTCTCGCTGTTGGTACCGCCCCGTCGTTCCGGAATATATTGTAAATAACAATTTTCTGTATAGCAGTAACTCAATTTAACCCAGTTCCAGAGGAAACATTTTCTTCGCTACCTGTCACTGACTAAAGTTATTTGCATTTTCTGTACAGCTATTTCGAAAAGTGCTTAGTATTTATGTGTAGTCATATTTCTGGTTTTAAATAATAATTATAAAATCTTTTGGAATCTATAAATTCTGTGTTATTACTGTTACATAAATGTTTAGTATCTAAGTGAAGTCGAGTCCAGAAATTACAAAAAGAAGTAAAATTTCTGAGCCGTCAAAAAAATAGTAAATTACCTGTAATAGTGATCCACAAAAATCCGTTTCAGTTTGTACACTAAACAGGAAAATTAGCATTAATTAACGCAGGTTTACAATATCTTTTAATAATATTTTAATCTTTACTACCTTTGTTTAAAATAGCGAAATTAGTTTACGAAACACTCACATAGATATTTCCATAACAACGAGAAGATACAAGTCTCAGTACACAGACCAGGAACAATATATTTGTTGGTCAAACATTTGCATTGATGCGCAGATCGAACGTTCGTTCTTTCCACTCATACTCGGTCTTAAACAAATAACGCAACAGAGACTTTCAGCAAACTAAATGAAATGAGGATTTAGTTATCTTAAAAATTGCATTGCAAAAATTGATGCTGCCATTTGAGCTACGAGCTTACAGAATTTCTTTTAATTAAATTCTCCCTGTTATGTACGGATACCGGTAACAATAAATTACAGTGTTCGTTAATTAAATTGGTTAACGTTGACATGTAAAAATCATATTCATGTGTGGAATAATTGTTATTTGGAAAAATCTTGATTCTACATACATTTACAAATAAACACTTGCATTCTCTTTTCTGCCGCAGCGTGTATTGCCTTTAAGATAGGCAGGAATAGCGGTACAAACCCAAATTTTACCACGCATGCCCCACATTATTGAAGGCAACCCTATTGCATTTTACCAAGAACATTCCTATAAGTACGTTGCCACCCAAAAATTACAGTACAATGACAGCTATAATACATACCAAAAACTGTACCTTACCTGAAAACCGAACCTATCTAACGCAAAATTAAAACTAAGAAGTCAATGCTTAGCACAACCCTAGTCCACAATAAAAATTCATTACAATCAAGAAAATTGCTGCACAATAGTTGAAATACAAAAGGATACGCCAGCAGGCAATTAAGTTTTCTATTAAAGCACAAGTCTAAAACGAACTAATGGAATTTTTCATTCAATTTTCTAAGTAATCAATTCCTTCCATTTCGTTCGAACGGTATGATTGTTATATTTAGTTTGAAGCCATTACATTCCAGTTTTATTACTTCAAATTGTTTTATTGTTCAAGTTTTTTGAAATCGAGAACGTGATTCTAATTCGTTATTGGAAGTTAATGGACTCTGCCCTGTGAATATAAAATGATATAACATTATGAAGTAAGAAGTTTTTATTGTTTTATCGAGTACGGTAAAGTTGCATTGAATTTAATTTATGCTGCTTAAACCGAGTAATTACATTTTACATAGTAGTGATGGCCTCGAGGTTAAGGCGCGCGGTCGAGAATCTCGGCGGTCGCGGGTTCTAACCCAGGCACACACCTCTGACTTTTCGAAGTTATGTGTGTATTCATAATGAATTATCACTTACTTTATCGGTGAAGGAAAACATCGTGATGAAACCTGCACACCTAATAGTTGTTAGGAATTCCGTAGCTGTGTCCATCAACCCGCACTAGACCAGCGTGGTGGACTAAGGCCTAAACCCTCTAAATGGTGCCCAGCATGGGACGTAATTATATGGTTTGATGATGACACTTTCCTTTGGTTGATATTATAATGCCGTGGAGTACTCGTCTTATCTGGATAAAAATATTATTACTAGCTTAAAGTCACATTACTTACTTTCAATACTTACAAACTGTAGAGGTGATTGAATAATTATTAAATTCCCACAAGTATGTCACACTGAAAGAAACCAGTTTTAAAATGGCAGGGCTGATTCATTTATCTCTATCGTTGAGATTCACCAATATTCGGCGTGCCATTGAGAGGTCCCAAATTCGATTTTAATTTAAATTGGATTTTTCCAATAGGAGATTCTCAGTAACAGCACACAG